>JAUMIR010000004.1:274845833-277655000 GCA_030847615.1 Gambelia wislizenii
GATCTGATCAGGGCTTTGAGGTAACAAACTCTGCATAAACACATTCTCTTGTTCCGGCTTTATAGGCTTGCTTCTGGAAAAAGTACAGCAGAGGTGCACATACAGCATTGCCACTGAATGTGTGCATTTGCCTTTAGATACAAGTCATGTTCATAGGTAAATAGTTACCAGCTTGCTGTTCATTTCTATAATTTTTGCTGTTTATTGTATGAAAACTGTTATTTTATTATGTTTAAATGACCCTTGTGCAAATGTGAACACTCACCATGCTGCAAAATGTACATTTCCTTGTCTAAATGTTAGGCCTTCTTTGTAGAGGCTGAATTTGGTAAAGATGATGCATGCAATGGAACACTTGTTACTTTACCTTTTGTCAGTAATTTTTAAATCTTGAGCCTTCCCAACCATTATTTTGGAGAGAACTCAGAATATATGAAAAATACAACAAAACAGAAGAACTACTCAGGAGGGCACAAATGTATACCAGTTTCCCCTAGTCTCCAGGTGTTTTCAGCTGCCAATTTTTGGGGATATCACAAAGAAATTGACACCAATCTAGAAATTGTTGCCAAAGCCAGATATTAGCCACTTTCAGGATGGTGTTCCTCCAGTAGGTTGTTACTGTGTTTCATAGCTTGTATTTCTATAGGCAGACACAAGAGGCACTGAACAAGAAAAGGTGTTCATAATCCTTCCCCATGTTCTCAGATGTTCCAATAGCGTGTAAACACATGCAACTGAAACTGCTTTTATATCATAGATAGAGCTGCATATGTAGCCTCCATTATGCTCTCAATTAATCTTAGGAGGTAGCTCTGTTTCTCTGCTGCTTTTCATGGTTGTACTATACAAATTCATAATGAAGAGCTAAGGCTAATGGCAACTTTTGATGGCATTTTTCTCTGATATGCAGCAAAGGGAGTGTGCAATCTCAGGTTTCATAGGATCTGTTTTCAGTTTTGCTATGTGTGAAATTACCTTCTGAAAACCATGCCAATTACCTTAAGAAAACCATGCTAATTTATGAGTTGCTTATTTGCAGGGGCCTTTGAATATGAAAATAATTATTTCATTTGTATTGTACAATTATAAATGTGAATCTGCAAAAGTACTGAACCTAAGTTGCTTTTTAAATAAAGCAGCAACAGCTAGATATAATTTTCTCACAGATGTGATGCTCTTTTCCAGTATTGTTTCAGACTTGTAATTTGTACATTACTGCTGTATAATTCATTCTTTCTCAACCTGGTTCCCTCCAGATGTGTTGATTCTCATAGTTTTTCTCAGTAGTGTTGGTTATAGAGAGCTGAATGAATGCTTCAGTATCTCTTGGTAGAGCATTAGTTTCATCCTGTACATTTACTCATGCAGTGTTTTAGATGCAGACATTGGCTTTGCCAGAGAGATGGAAGTGAGAAAATGAGTCACAGCTTTGATAGTTGCAGATCTGAACAGGCTTTTATTTACAAAGGTAGTTGTGACAGTGTCTCTTAAAAATCTGTAAGCCAAAGCTGAATGATCGCAAGTAGAGTGAGGGATTTAAGGAACAGATCCGATCCAAATCTAACTCCAGATGTTGAGCAATTTGTTGTACAGTACTAAGACTTGTGGATCATGCTGTGTTGGCACTGTCCTTTCTGTCTTAGTGGTGAGTGAGGGAAGGTGTTCTGTCAAGTTTCCCTTTTATCTTTTATTGTTCAGTGTCAGCATGCAGCCACTAGAGAAGATTGTCCAGCAGACTGGTTATCAATATACAAAGGATATCAACTCAACATGCTTATGATATTCTGTAACACCCTCCCCAAAGAGGATCGCTTTGACTTTCTCACACAAAAAATGAGGCTTTCCCCCCCTAAACACCTTTGCTATGGATTTTATTGGATTAAATTAATTTGGTTTTATTAAACTTCATCCAGGGTGAGTTCTGGGGTATTTTCAAATTCACTGTAAAAATACATTGGGAATTACACGGTATTTTAGGAGATTAAAATGCTCCATGCCCACAGGGTTTTTTGGGGATGTATAGTAAAGGATATTCTATAATGCCCACTCAGGACCAGAAGATACATGCTCACATGAAGTGGAACATTGGTTTTTAGAAGCTGACATGGTTCATTTCCTTTTTTTTTAATGTAAAAAGTAGGCTTTCTGGGTCCTAAAAACATTATCACTGTTGTTTCCAGAGGGAAATAGAATCAATTTTGTTGTGGAACAAAAAGGGGCAGGGGGAAGGAACTAGACATATACTTGAAGAGAAATAGCTGTTTTCATTTATTCTCAGGAGAACCTACTGTTAATGGTATCATGGGATAATTTTATATCCCAGTAATAAAATTAATAAAATTTCCCTTCTAATGGACCTGTCTCCTAAGAAAGAGTTATTCTTTGTGTCAGCCACTTGATAGACAGCCAGAACATATCAGTTGAATGATGCAATACATGCAAATTTCCCACCTTTGATTCACTCTCTGCTGTTTTTCTTATTTGCTGCCTTACTGCAGAAACGATGATGACGATGATATTTATTTACTACCCGCCTCTCTCTGTGGATCTAGGCAGGGAACAACAAATTAACATATAAACATAACTGGTTAAAAAACACATAATTAGGGGGGGGTGTCCCTGTTAATGTTGATTATGTTGATATTTTTAACTATTATGCTGTATATCTCTCCTTACGATGTTCTGGAAAAATGCTGGACTCCTACTATATGGTCGCTAAATATCTGTAATTGCACTCTCTCTGGCCCCTTACAACTGACACCTCCAGCCCACCCATGGAGTAACAACTATAATAGCAATTTTCATTTAACTAAACATGTCTAGTCTCAAATTTCTCTCCTTTAATGTTTGAGGGTTGGGATCATCGGTCAAGAGAGCCAAGATTTTGAAACAAATCAGACCACTTCATCCGAATATAATTTTCCTACAAGAGACTCACAACAAATCATCTGACCCAGTGCTTCCAAAATCCCAATTTGGGCAACAATTTGTGGCTGGAGGTAATAGGAAGGCGAGAGGGACTGCAATAATATTTGACAAACATACCCCATTCACTCCACAGAAAACCCATATGGACCCTAAAGGCAGATTTGTGATAGTACAAGGTAATCTTATGAACAGGGAAGTCACTCTAGCCAGTTTCTATGCACCAAACTCAAACCAAACCCAATTCTTGATATCCTTCCTAGAATCTCTAGAACAGATGACAAAGGGTGCAGTTATAATCGCAGGAGATGCTAATGCAGTTCTCAACCCATACATGGACAAATCCTCTTACAGATCACTGAAATCCCACTCAGTACCACAAATTCCCTTGGAAAATCTTAAAAGAATTAACTTGGTTGACCCTTGGCGATTATTAAATAGCACTACTAGAGATTACACCTATTTCTCCAAAGTTCACAATTCTTACTCAAAACTTGACTATTTCTTTGTTGATAAACTAAGAATGTGCCACATCGAAAGAGTAACCATCCACCCAGCCCTCCACTCGGACCACACTCCACTAACTATGGATTGGTCCCTGACAGAAACAACACATCCCACTAAAATATGGAGATTTAACTCTTATTTATTAAACAATGAACCGTTCAAAATGCAAATACAACAAGTAATAAAACAATTCTATCAAGAGAATAAAAGATACAATACCCCAGAATCTCTACTCTGGGACACTTTAAAGGCAGTCTTGTGCGGCCTCCTGATTCAAGAAGGAGCTAAACAAACAAACAAACAAAAAAACTAAAAGAGGCACGCAGACACTTCCTATTGAACGAATTAAACATACTGACCCAAACGCACAAGAAGACTCAAAATATTTATTTATTTATTTATTTTAGTTATTTATACCCCACTCTTCAGCCACAAGAGTGTATATCAGAGTAAGCAGATACTAGTTCAAATGACAAAAATAAAATCTGAAATAGAAGAATTAGACCTTAAAAACATTCATATAGCCATCCAATATACAAAAGCACAGTACTACCAACACAGAAATAAAAATTCAAAATTATTAGCACGCTTAATCAAAAGAAAAGCAGAAAAGAGAATTATCTCAAGAATTAAAACTCTGGATGGAACCACTATAACCAAAACCACAGATATACTTCACAAATTTCACACGTTTTACAAAGATTTATATACCTCAGAATGCCCCCAGTCTTTAGACTTAACTCAATTTTTAAATTCACTCAAAATCCCCAAACTCACTGAACAACACAAGACAACTTTAAACTCCCCAATCACCATACAGGAAATTGAACAAACCATCAGTCAACTCAAACTGGGACGGTCACCTGGAGCCGATGGATTTTCTGCTGAATTTTATAAACAACGTAAAACAGATCTCAACCTACATTTACACAATTTATATAATGAACTCCTTCACAGCAATCCACACCCCAATAGCTGGAAAAGATCGCAGATCATTCCGATCCCTAAGACAGAAGATGACACACCTGCCAACACCTCCTTTAGACCAATCGCTCTAATCAACTCTGACCTTAAAATAATGACCACAATTTTCTCAAAACGTTTGAACACTTTCATCACCAAATACATACATTCAAACCAAAAACTTTATGCCTGGCAGACGCTTAGCTGATGCTATCAGAAGAACATTAAACATAATACACTTTTGCAATAACAAATGTATACCCTTGGCGTTGATATCGCTAGATGCATTAAAAGCCTTTGACAGGTTGGAATGGCCCTAATTATTTGGACTGCTTCAGAAGATGAATATGGGTCACCAATTTGTAACATTCCTCCAAAACTTGTATTCCAATTCTGAAGCAACGATATATGCTAACAAAGTTGACTCCCAAGCATTTGAACTTCACCACGGAACCAAACAGGGATGCCCACTATCCCCACTATTGTTCACAATAGCCATAGAACCCCTTGCAGAACAAATCAGAATGTCACATCAAATCGAAGGCCCAATAATCTACCAACAAATGCACAAAATTGGTCTCTTTACAGATGATATTTTACTCTATATTACAAATATGACCACAGCTTTTCCAACTCTCCGAAACATCCTGACCCGTTTTGATATATATATATATATATATATATATATATATATATATACACACACACATATATATACATATACATACATATACATATATACACACACACATACAGATTTTAGGGTAAATATGCAAAAATCCAAACTACTATGTCCAAACACTCCACACGCAACACAACAGGAATGGCAGCGGTTGACCAAAGTACACCTACAGCCCTCAGGATTTAAATACCAAGGGATATTAGTTACCAAAGATAGGGGACAACTGCTGTCATGGAACTATAAACCACTCACAAAATGGATTAAGCAAAAAATAAAACACTGGACCACATTCAACCTTTCCCTCCTAGGAAGGATAGCTATAATAAAAATGTTTGCACTCCCAAAACTTCTATTTTTGTTTTTTACACTACCTCTAGAACCCCCTACAACATATTTTAACAATTGGAAAAAACTATTCTATACTTTCATCTTCAACAATAAAAAACCAAGATTCCCAAAAAGTATTTTACATTTAAAACTCCACAATCAGGTGGTCTAGGTGTCCCAAATCTTCCACATTATTTTGCAGCTGCGCAGCTAGCACATTTGGTCCAGATATTCAAGAGAAATCCCCAAACCAACTGGATTGAAGCTGAACTAGACCAAGACGACCCAAAACACATGGAAACATACTTTTCTAACCTTTCCCACTCTCAGATTAATAAATTGGACAACCCCTTTTTACAAACATCTTTACGAATTTGGAAACAATGGAGCCATAAAATGATGCCACAAGTCTCACCTGCCCGCCCTTTTCTGACACATCCAGAATTTTATGACCTGATCAAATACAAATCCTACTTGGATTGGAACAGAAAGGGGATATATACGATATCTGACCTTTATAACAAAAACATTCCTAAAACTAAAGAGGAGCTAATAAGAGACCTATACCCTATTCAACCCACCTGGCTACAACACATCCAAATTGCGTGTTTCCTGTCTCATATTCAACATCAGGGATTTGTACCCAGACCTCTAACAATATTTGAATATTTATGTGTATCCTCTACCAACCACGTCAAAGGCCACATGGCAACTATATATAACTTCATGATGGAAACTACCATGATTGAAACTTCACATTTTAAATTAGCTTGGGAAGCAGATATTGCACACCCCTTAAGCGATTTGGACTGGTCGAACATCTGGAAGTCCCCAACATTTCAGAAAAGCCCAGTCATAATATAAGAAAACATACTTAAGGTGGTGTACAAATGGTATCTGACACCTCACAAACTTACTCAGTCACCAAAAACAATAAACCCACCTGTTGGAGAGGATGCAGAGAAAAGGGTACATATCTCCACATGTGGTTTCATTGCCCTGTAGTTCAAAAATGTTGGTCTGAGGTACTCAGACTTATCTCACAAATTACTAAACAAACCATTACCGTGACTCCCAGCCTGGTACTCCTCTCTTGCTTCACTGATCAAAACACCACAGTCAAACATAGAGACTTGATACGATTTTTATTAGCAATAACAAGACTGGAAATTGCGCAAAATTGGAAAACAGGCAAATTTACAATGGAAAAATGGTGGAATCGATTTTGGAACATTTGGCTAATGGAAAAACTTAAGGAACAAATTAGAGCATCCCAAGGCAGTCTTGCAAAAACAACCTTCGCAGAAAAATGGTTCCTAATGATTGAATATATAAATCACAACCTGGTTCATCAAACCCCACCCACCACCCATGTAAAACTGGAATGATATTCTGGAGAATTAAGATGCTAACTCCTGTAGTGTATCCTATAAATGCACTGTACAAAGTTCAGCACAACCAAATTGAATCATATATTAAGAAACTGCATACCAGACATACATAACTGCATAATTTTTCCTTTTAATATTTATCCTTGTTTGTTTGTGTTGTTGTAGTTATTTATTTTTTTTATCACCATATATGTTGAAAATATTATTGTTACTTGTCATTTTGTGGAGACTGTCAACCACAAAATGGAATTGTTATGTATTTTATTATTATAACGAATAAAAAGAAATGATACAAAAAACCCCCACATAATTAAAAACATATATCAGTTTAAAAGAACAAGACCAAGGGGTTGTCCAACAATGAAAATACTCCTTATAGAATTTACAGAGAACATGATGTCTCCCAATGCGATCTGAATGAGATTTGTGGTATTCAGACAGAGAGGGGCTAAAAACTTGACAAACTGTGGTAAAAGGATTCACGGTTTTCCCTGAAGTTTCCTAGAAAATGCCCATAGATGTGCATTTTCACACATGTGGACGTCCAAATTCATATCGCTGTGCATTTTCCCTCTATTGCCTGTTATCAGAGTGTGTGGCTGCTCCACTTGAATAGATGTGAGTAGGTGAAACTGTGGTGGATACAAAACAGTGTCGCTGTGAATGGGTGAAAATGCACACCCACTCACAGTATATCATCACATCTAATCAAGCCCCAAGATGTTTTAAAACAGTCAATACACAATTTAAAATTCAGAATTTAAAATAATACGGGTAGGCCTGCTTGAAGAGACTGGTATTTAAATGCTGCTTTAACTTCAGACATTGTATTCAGCTGTCATATCTCTTCCGGCAGGCTGTTTCACAGTCTAGGGGCAGCTGAAGAAAAAGTCCTCTGGATGACAGTTGCCAACCTAGTCCTGGCTGACTGGAGCAAATGTCCCCTAGAGGACCTAAGTGTACAGGGCAAATTATATGGGAGAAGGCGATCCATAGGTAACCTGGACCCAAACCATGTAGGGCTTTAAAGGTAATAACCAACACTTTGTATCTTGCCTGGAAACTAATTGGCAGCCAGTGGAGTGATTTTAATATTGGTGTGATAGGATATACCAGTGACTAATCTGGCTGCTGTGTTTTGAACCAATTGAAGTTTCCAAACTTGGTACAGAGGTAGCCCAACGTAGAGCGCATTGCAAAAGTCCAGTATTGAGGTTACCAGCGCATGCACTACCATCTTTAGGCCCTCCAACTCTAGGAGAACATTTTGGGGAGGTGCAGTATGATTTGTTCTGTCAAATGCTATCATCTCTAGTTAGTTGACAATATGACAGTTCTAAGGTAGTTAAAAAAATATGTCTGCCACCACATTTCATCTAGTGTGGAAATATGATTCAACTGGCACATAACTATGATGGGATTCCTGTGGTGTACTAAGCTGCCTGCTTAGGTAATTGTTTCAGAGCACTGAAACCATATCAAGTTCTCTATGAATTCTGCAAGAAAATGTGGACTCAAGGATATCAAAATAGTCTTCCTGTCAGGATGACGGTTAATTTGTTACCTTCCTTGAGCCTAAGTTTTAAAAAGAAGTAAATACAGAATACCTACTCCAGCTTACTTTTTCCAGCAGAACAGGCGGGAAGTCTTTGAAAGCTCTCAGGCTTGTCAGGAAGACAACAGTCACCCCCTGCTGTTAATTTACTTCTTTTGGAGGTTTTCTTCAGTTGTCTGTCTTCTATCACAGAAAAATCCTTAAGCAACATCTGGAACAGTGGCCTGCTCAAATGAATGTGAACATCTGGAATGAAAGTGCTTTTCATGTTTTTGGTTGTTTTAGTGGGTATTCCAGTTGAGGATTTTCAGTCAGCTCTTTATCCCTTTTTGTGGTGGATCTTTAATCCATGTTGATGACTGTAGGTGTCACTGAGGTAGTAACCTGGTTTCATAAGTTGTACCACATCATACTACAGGTGAGAGTACACACGTGTGAATGTTTTATTGAAAACTAGAAGGCTGAATGTTGTAGAGAAGGATTCCAGTCTAGCTTTCTCCCTTACTAACTCTGTGTGCGTGTGTGTGTAAAGGATGAATGTTCAGAATCTAGGTGGGACCTGAATGCCTCATGACTTTGTCTCATGTTGTGCTAGGTCAAAAACCTTGATGAAATCATGTTTACCACCTACTGCTGAAAAACTGATAGTCTTCTAAGAATGACACTAGGTTAGTCACTCAAAATGAATCTCCATTGCATGCTACCAATTACTTGACTTGTACCAGGATGCTCACATATATGGTTTGCATTAGAAAACCTTTGTGGCATGACCCTGTCAATAATTACTGCCTGTCTTCTTCCTTGTCTCTTCTGTTCTAAAATAATATTTAATATATATGTTTCTTCTGTGGTCATGACAATTCTCTTTAATCAGGTAATATGTTAAAGTTTTCTTCTCAACATAATTAAGTGATTTTTTTTTCTTCAAAGCTGGTGCAGTGCAATGGCTAAGAAGCTGAGATGCAAATCGGAAAGTCCAAATTTGAGTCTTTCCTTCGCCATGAACTCATTAGGTGGCCTTGGGCAAACCAAGCTTTGTCAGTCTCAGCCCTCCCTTCTGAAACATGAGGGATAATCTGATTTACCTTTATAGAGTTGTAAGGATTATGAAGAGAGACAGCATGTTGTAGTGGTTTAAATGTTGGGCTGGGACTCTGAGACCAGGGTTCAAATCCCTGCTTATCCGTGGAAACCCACTGGGTGTTCTTGGGCAAGTTACACACTCTTAGTTTCACAGGAAAGCAAAGGCAAACCCCCTCTGAACAAAATCAAGGATTATGTGTGTGAAGTGCCTTGAAAGCTCTATGAAGATGTTAAGTATTAAGCTTTAGTACTGCATTACAGAACACAATATCTCAGTTTGCAACTTCATTGGTTACCAAGTATGCATTAGATTTCATTTAAATGCATAGTTAATTGTGCAATAGGTCTTTTTTTAATTAGGAGAAACTAATCTTTAAAATCAGGACTAATTTGTGAATTAGCTTATTCTAGCCCTTACTACTGTTTGCTCACTCAACTGATTACTCTGCTCATTGTATGAGGTTAAGGATATGCTGTCGGTAACTAGAGCATTTTCAGGATTTTAGTTCAGCAGATGGGCTGCTTAGCTATATTCATGCATTTGAGTGCCTGCTGCGGCAGCTGCTTCAGTTGCCTGTTGTGTTCTTTTGTTCTGTTCCATCCAGGAATGGAACACAAGGAAGTATAGTGAATGGATTAATTTAAGGCTACTGTTCCCTGGCTTTCTAGTTATTTTTTTTATCACACTAAAGCTGCCTATGATATTTTGTTAAAATGAAATATTAAACGTTCAGTATTTGAAAAGCTCTCATTTAGCATAGAAGAAATATGTGGGATATTTAAATTTAAATTTAAGTTTTACTTATAATCTAATTTTTAATTATTATTATTTTTTTAGGACTGGTAACAAGAATTTGCCTGACACACTGTGGTCCAAAAGAATTAAGGAAATATGGAATGACATGAAGGCGATTAGTTGAGGATTAAAGGCTTTGACGACAAACACCTCAGTGAGGTGAAGCACGAACTAGTATTTCTAGTTGTAGCTCTGAGACGCTGCGTCTGGAACAAAGATGGCAGATCCAGGAATGATGAGTCTGTTTGGAGAAGATGGGAATCTTTTCAGTGAAGGACTGGAGGGCCTAGGGGAATGTGGATACCCTGAAAACCCAGTAAACGCCATGGGGCAACAAATGCCCATTGATCAAGGATTTGCCTCATTACAGTCACCCCTTCACCATCCTCCAACCAATCAAAATCAAGCCAAGTTGACCCACTTTGATCACTATAATCAGTATGAACAGCAGAAAATGCATCTAATGGATCAGCCCAACAGAATGATGAGTAATGCCCCTGGGAATGGTATAGCATCTCCTCATTCACAGTATCACAATCCACCAGTTCCTCATGGTGGGGGCACTGGTAGTCAGATGGGAGTCTATCCAGGTATACAGAATGAAAGACATGGGCAACCCTTTGTAGATGGCAGTTCCATGTGGGGGCCCAGGGCAGTTCAAGTGCCAGACCAGATAAGAGCACCATACCAGCAGCAACAACCTCCACCTGCTCAGCCGCCGCCACCAACACCATCAGGTCCACCTGGACAAGGTCATCCTCAGCACATGCCGCAGATGGGAAATTACATGGCTCGTGGTGATTTTTCAATGCAGCAGCATGGTCAACCACAGCAGCAGAGGATAAACCAGTTTTCTCAAAGCCAGGAGGGTCTTAATCAGGGAAATCCTTTCATTGCCACCTCAGGACCTGGCCACATGTCTCATGTACCCCAACAGAATCCAGGCATGGGACCTTCTTTACGACATTCAGTGCAACAATTCCACCATCATCCCCCCACTGCTCTCCATGGAGAATCAGTAGCCCACAGTCCCAGATTCTCCCCTAACCCATCTCAGCAGGGTGCTGTTAGGTCACAAACACTTAACTTTAGTTCTCGGGGCCAGACAGTACCTTCACCTACTATAAACAACTCAGGGCAGTATTCTCGTTATCCTTACAGTAACCTAAATCAGGGATTAGTAAACAATACAGGGATGAATCAGAATTTAGGCCTTACAAATAACACTCCAATGAATCAGTCTGTACCAAGATACCCAAATGCCGTAGGGTTTCCATCTAACAGTGGTCAAGGACTAATGCACCAGCAGCCCCTTCACCCTAGTGGCTCACTTAACCAAATGAACACACAAACTATGCACCCTTCACAGCCTCAGGGAACCTATGTTTCTCCACCTCCCATGTCACCTTTGAAAGCAATGAGTAATCCAGCAGGTACTCCTCCTCCACAGGTTAGGCCTGGTAGTGCTGGAATACCAATGGAAGTTGGCAGTTATCCAAATATGCCCCATCCTCAGCCGTCTCACCAACCACCTGGTGCCATGGGAATTGGACAGAGGAGTATGGGCCCTCGGAATATACAACAGAATCGGCCATTCATGGGTATGTCTTCAGCACCACGGGAGATGGGTGGTCACATGAGACCAAATGGTTGTCCAGGTGTTGGACTTGCTGATCCACAAGCAATACAGGAACGATTAATATCTGGTCAGCAGCATCCCAGCCAGTCATCTTTTCAACAACAGATGCCAACATGTCCTCCAATGCAGTCTCATCCAGGCATTCATCATCAGTCTTCACCACCACCACATCCTCACCACCAGCCTTGGGCGCAGCTTCACCAGTCACCACAGAACACACCACAAAAAGTGCCTGTCCTTCAGGTAGGTAGCATGTTTTTAAAAGTGGAATGGTCTTCAAAGTATTTTCCATTTAAACTGTTCTATATAGACACATTAGTGCATTTGGGGTTACAGGGTTATGCTACTTTGTTTGTGACAACTCTGTTATAGAGAACCAAGGTTTCCACATTGATTATTACCCTCAATCGAAAGTCTTGATTCTAAACAGAATTAAGTCATAGAAATATATTATCTGATCTGATAATGCAGTCTTACTGCTTATGCCAATTCTTGTGCTCTTTTAAAATGTTGTATGCTTACTTTTGGAATTGTCTCATTCTGGAAAATCAAGGAAAAATGAAAGTGAATTTTTCGGTCCCCTCATGTAAATTTAGATTTGTAATAGAATAAGATGGCAGTGCATTTGGGAGTTTTTCCTGTTGGCTGAGCTGCAATTATCATTCTGTGGGCTCTGCTTAGAGGCTAGCAATGTTTGGTTCCTCCTTTTGTTGAACTACTTCCATTCCTGCTGGTTGTTTTGAGAATTGTAACTTAAGATCTGGTGCTTGAGTTGCCCCTCCATCTCCCTTCCCCTCTTCTTTTGGGTTGTATCTTTCAAGATTGTCAACCTATGGAGAGATTTGTTTTACCTTTTTGGAAGCACCCCCGGGGACCTTCCTTGGCCTAAAGTGTGAGGTTAAAATGCTTCAAATGGATATTTTTTTAGAAAAGGTAAGGACAAATACCAGATTTGGGGAAAGTTATTGCTTGAGAAAGTTGAATTATTCACTTCCTTGATATAGCCTTTAAACGTTTAACTTTTAATAATAGTAAGTTTAATACTATGACCTTTCCCCCTTGTTGTTAATAGTATTAGTGGTGGTGGTGATGATGATCATGGTGATGGGCTCTCTCTTTAAGTAAATACAAACCTTAGCTGGACAGTAATGAAAAGTTTATGGTTAGAATCTGGGCTTAGTCATTGGATGGGTTTACCCTTAAGGGGCAATGTTAAACCGCTTTGCTCTCTTTTCTATCCTAAATGTGACCCCTTAGTCATTATTACTTGTCTGGCTTTTGTTCTGTTTGCAATACAGCACTTTTTACAATGGAAAGTTGCAGGCCATCTTTGAATCTTTAAAAATAGCACTCTTTCCTTGTGCATGACTAATAATGGAAAGGGAACTACCATCCAGACTGTAAAGTGTAACCGCCTTGGGTCCCACTCTCAGGAAAAGGGCAGGATACAAATGAATGAATGAATGAATGAATATAATGTCCTATTAATTGGTTTGAACCTATTCTTGCAATAATATTTTTTGTAACCTTTGTGAAGGTTCAGATGCTGAAATGCTCAGCTTTTTGCTATTTCAGTCAAACTATATTAGAATTCCATTGAATGTGGCTACAATTTTTTATTCAGGATCTCATGCAAATAAAATCACCTTCTTAGTAAACTTTTGTTCAGCTGAACAGACTTGTCTTTTCAAATAGCGAAAGGAGGACACAGTACTTTAAATCAGTTAAGATGACTCATCTGAAACATGTGTTGTGTATCTTGTATAAATGAAGCTTAAATAATTTTAGTAAATTTCGGTTATAGGATCAGCAGTTTAATTTATTTATATTTTCATTTATTTATATAATTTACATCCCACCTTTCTCCCAGTATGGGACCCATGGCAGTGAAGGGCCCCTCAATGTGCCCATGTTTCGAGTCAGCATAATTGGGGGAGAGAGGTAATTTTAGATACAAGACTTAAGATAGATAGAAGATAGAATCTAGATAGAATCATAGAGTTGGAAGGGGCCTCATGGGCCATCGAGTCCAACCCCCTCCTCAATGCAGGATCGCCAGCTAAAGCATCTCCAGAAGGTAGCTGTCCTGCCTCTTTTTGAAGACATTGAGAAGGAGACCCCACCAACTCCTCAGGCAATTGGTTCCATTGTCAAACCACTCTTACAGTCAAGAAATTTCTTCTAATCTTCAATCAAAATCTAATCTATAACTTTAAGCCATTAGACCTGGTCCTACCTCTGGAGCAGTAGAGTACAGGCCTGACTGCTCCTCTCCATGACAACCCTTGAGGGATTTAAAGAGTGCAATTATGTCATCCCTCTGTCTTCTCTCCACCAAGCTGAACATGCCCAGCTCTTTGAACCTTTCCTCATATGTTTTGTTTTCCAAACCTCTTATCATCCATGTTGCCCTCCTCGGAACCTGCTCCAACTTGTCTATATCCTTGATCACCAGGAGACTGGAGCAAATGCCCTGTAAGAAAGGATTACAATACTTGATGCTATTTAGCTTAGAAAAAAGAGATGTAAGGAAAAGCATGATAGAAGCATATAAAATCATGCATCACATGGAGAAAGTGAATAAGTGGAACCTCCTAATAATGCTAGAATCAGGAGCCCTCTGCTGATTCTAAATGGTGGGAGATTCAGGCTAGAAAAAAGGAAGTACAGGTCGAGTCTCCCTTATCCAGAATTCTGAAATGCAAAATATTCCAAAATCAAAAATGTCCACTTGGTGACTACGATAGTAACATCTTTGTTTTCTGATGGTTCAGTGTACACAAACTTTGTTTCATGCACAAAATTATTAAAAATATTGTGTATAAAATTACCTTCAGGGTATGTGTATAAGGTGTGTATGAAACATAAATGAATGTTGTGTTTAGACTTGGGTCCCATCTCCAAGATATCTCATTATGTATATGCAAGTATTCCAAAATCTGAAATATTCCAAAATCCAAAATATCTCTGGTCCCAAGCATTTCAGATAAGGAAGACTCAACCTCTACTTTTTTATACTGCTCTAAGGAATTCACTGCTACAGGATATAATTATGGCTGCTTAGCTTGGGTGGCTTTCCAAGGGGATTGGATAATTTTCATGGTGGATGAGGCCATCAATGGCTATTAGTCAAGGTGGCTACATATTGGCCTCAGTTATCTGAGGTAGTTTGCCTCTGTATATCACTTGAGATTGAGGGTGCAGTTGCATTTATGTTCTGCTGGTAAGCTTTCCATAGCCAACTGATTAGCCTCTGTGTGAATGGAATGTTGAACTGGAAAGGCCTTCAGTTTGATCCAACATGGCTCTTCTTATGTGATAAGCCACTCATTTCATAGTCATATATATACTTATTGGTCAGTTTGTTATCTAGCTTACTTTCTTTGAATTTTCTTCCAGACTAAGAAAGTTGCAGTATATGTATTAATTGAAGGATTTCTGTTTTTCATTAATGTCCTTGGTAAACAAATTCTACAGCCTGGCCTGTATCAGAAACTAAATTTTTGTGTGCACCTGAACACTCTTTCATGGGGCTCTTTCTGTGGGTGTGACAGGGGGATATGTTGGAAATCTTGCTATTAGTTTATCCTTTTTCCAGCTGCAGCCAGCACTAGGATCATCAGTGAAAAACATGTAAGTTGGTGATATATCACACAGTTTCATATAAAACTGCCTTACATAGGTTTACTGATGCTACTATGAAAAGAGAAATAAAAGTCTCCCCACGTTGCAAAATGTCTAAGTATGTAGTTAGGATTATGTGAGCACTGTTCTAGGATTATAACTATTTTAACTGTTCTAAATTTATATTTTCTTTGAGATATTGTAAACAGAACAAATTTCAGAAATGCTGTCCTGAGAGTTTTATTTAATAGAGAAATGTTTGGAAAAATGAAATGAAACATAATATACATGGATTTAAGTATACACGGCTTGAAAATATTCTTTAAAAAATAATAATCCAAAAAGGAAACCTTGATTTTGCCATCTTATAGAAGGGACACCATTTTGCTATGCCATTGCATATAATGGGATTTTTGAATATTCACGGATTTTGGTATCCACAGGGGGTCCTGGAACCAAACCCCAGCGAATATGAAGGGACAACTGTATTGTTTTTCATATTTGTATTCAGTTCTTGGGAAATAAAATGTAAATAAGGTGGAAAAAACTTTGGCCACATGGTCTCAGAAACGAGTGGTGAAAGGTTTTGGATGGAATAGCTTTTCACCCTGTGAACTTTGAAAGAAGTAGATCTGAAAAATCAGCTTTGTTTTTTTAAAGCTTTCCCTAATATTTTCTCATTATATTATTCTCATAAAATTCTATTATTTATAAAATGAATGTGATTGTTCCTATTGGCATGCAATTTGGTGTATCAAATCTATCTAAGCAGTATATAATCTAACCAAGTAATTTAAGAAAATAGCTGAGTTACAGCAGTTTTAGAAGTTTTGTTTAAATTAGAATGTGTGTGCAGACTATTTCTACCTGGCCCAAAATTTACTTTTATTTTCTTTCCCCCCTGTTTATAATATATTAAAAATTCCAGAAAGTTACTGGTACTACCCTCCATTGGTTTGGTAGAAATCCTGTTTTGTGAATCCACTGTATATTTTGAAAGTAATAAGAGTTTTAGAGTTCCCATTTTTAATTGCTGTTCACATGCTACAAAATGTTGCCATGCGTGTCCTTTGTGAAAGTATGACACAAAAGTGGGTCGTTTTAGTGAACTGCCAGGGAAGATGTTCTATCAGTGGATCACATGCCTAACTTCTGAAGACAGGGGTCCCCAAAGAGGAAACAAATACACACTCACACCAGTCTAAAGCAAATAAAATAAAATAAAACTAGCTGAACCTGGCGTACCATATGATGTTAAAAAACTTCTTAAAACATGCCCGGTGGACCTCATGCCTGGTTGCCTGGGTCCTGTTGTAGTGGCAGCAGCAGCATCTTGCTGCCACCGCCAGTTGACTGTGTGGGTCCTGTCACAGTGGCTAGTAACTATAGCCAACACTGTAGCGCATTGTTTGGTCGCTCCCAGTATGCAGATATAGCCAGGAGTGGCAGGAGTGGATTGTGAGGTGGAAAGGGAATTTGCATGTGGGTGGTGATTGGCTGAGGGAATGACAGGAGCAGCCAATCAGCACACTGAAAGCAACATACCTAAACCCATTGTACATACCCAGGAGGCAACATACCTACATACCTATGGCCATTCTGCATACCCAAGAGTTTTATGTAGATACTTTGAACTATATTTCACATTTGTACTACAAATTGCCTTTCCCCATTATGCTAATTTAAAACATGGAATATTGATGGACCCTTCTTATACCTATGAGACTCAATGGTCCTTAAGATGTAGTTAGAAATTATTTATAAGACCTACTCTTTGTAGAATATTCCAAAAGAGGAGAATGAAAGCCACAACGGTAGAGGATTATAACAAAGTAGTGCAGGAGTTTGACTCATGGGAGAGGTTGACAAAAGGAAGAGAAGTCTAAGACCTGGCTTCATCTCTGTATCAACCTACTCACATAACAATACAATCACCTTACTTACCAGTACCATAAATAATAGTTTCTTCATCATGGTCTCTGTGACCTCACACAAATGGGTTTCTTGGCTGCATAGAGACTTTATTCAGAATATTCTAGATCTGAGTAGCTTGGCAGTAAACCCTCCCCCTCGCTGCCAACTGTGCATGTCCTAGGCCACCAAGCTACTGCCCCCCAGTTCCTTTTTGTCCACTTGAAGAGTCACAATGTTGGGTATTCTTGCTGAGTAGCTTTGCTTGTTTTTTGCTCTTTCGTTCTCTTAACTTACCCTCCAGCTTTGTATTTCTTGTTCTTTCTTTGCTTATTTCTTTACCTTTGTTTTGTTTCTCTGCAACCACTATTAAAAAATCACTTTGGGGCTCTTGCCCTTTTTCTCTCCCTTTTTCTGGCCTCTTCCTCCTCCTTCAAGCTTTGTGTCACTTGTGAGCACAAAGTTTCTCTCTCTGACACACCTCAGAGTGTCTGTTCTTTTTGGACAAAGGGCACAAAGTACAACAGTGCTCTATTTGCCAGGGTTTTTCCTCACAAGCATTTAAAAAAATCAAGTTTCAAGGCTCAAATATGTAACATTGTTGGGAAAAATCCCTTCAAGTAACTGAGAATGTGGCCTCCAATAAACCTTTGTTTAGTGTCTTGCCTACCGCCTTGTCTACCACCTCAAAATGGCAAAAACAGCTTGAACAGAACTCTAACCTGACTTTGGGATCAACAGCTTCTGTTTCTGACAGATCTGACCATCTTTAGTACCATCAATTCGATCTTTGGTGTTGATAGCAGTACTGTGGCTTCTGACCAGCAGGCTTTTTTCCCTCATGCTAATGATGTACTGGAGGTAGGGGAGCCAACTTATTGGACCAAGTCTTCAAAATCAGCCCGCCGGAAGACAAGTCATAGGAAACCACTGTCTCCAGTTCCCCCTGAGGAGCAGAAGCAGCATCTGAAGGAGAAGAAAAAGAAAAAGGCAAAGCATGAGGATTGACCATCTGAACAGGTATTGACTCCTCTGCCCTCAGTACTGACAGGTGGGGTTGATCTGCACCATTGGGACTGACATCTGGCCAGCCCTTGGTATCAACCATACCTACAACAAAGCTAGAGATTACTCTATCTTGGGAGCTGCAAGTACTGACACCATCCCATTCCATTCTGGTACTAATGGTTTCTTCTCCAGTTTCCCATGTATCAAGACCCCTGCCACCCTTTCCATATTGGGAGGATCACCATTTAATCCTGGTTATTGCACCGAGAATATTGGTACAGAGAAGATTCCCCATTCACATTTGTGCCCAAATTATCTCTGGAGGGAACCTTGTTGATCATATCACTCATACTTACCCTCCTACAGAAATTGTTACCATGTCCATGAGTTCCATTACTGCTCTTCTCGACATTCCTGGTCTCAAGACCGAAGTTGATCTCTTGTCTTGGTCTTCCTTCCATCTGCATTCTCCTGGGCATCATTCGCTTCCAAACCTGCATCTCTATATAGACATCCTTCTCCAGTACCAAAGTGGCATCTTCCATCTCTGCCACCTAGAATGACCACAACTCTCTTGAGGCCCCCACCTTCCCTGCCAGCAGTTGTGAATTTTGGTTCTGGCTTCCATATCTACTTCCATGGTCCATACCAAGCCAGTCTCCATTGTGTTGCCCTGCTTCTCCTAGGTTGTTGTGACCTTGGCCATACCAGCTATGTCTGCGTAGCCTGTTGTGACCTTGGCCGTTCTAGCTACCATCTGCACAGGTAACTTGGTGAAAATGTCAAAACAAGCGTATTACTGGAAATTTTAGGAGGAGCATTTCAGTGTCCTTAAGTCTTAATGTAAATCTACACTTGGAATACTATGCACTGTAGAATAGCCACATTTGAAACATGGCATTCAGCTCATCAGCAAAAGATTCATTGAAAAGGGATATTATAACACTGAAAAAAGAATAGAAAAAGACATCCAAAATAATTAGAAGGTGGGAGTACTTTCTCACAAGGAAAAGGTTTTAATCTTATTGTGTTTGAAGGTTTTAATCTTATTGTGTTTAATGTCTTTTTATGTGGGAGGGTGGGGGTGGGTGGTGTTTTTAGTCATTATTATAATGTTTTAATTGTTGGAAGCCGCCCCGATTGTTTTTAGCAGAGGGGCGGGGTATAAATAAATTTTATTATTATTATTTTTATTAAATATAATGCATGTGAAGGCATTCTTGATAGTATTGCTTGTTGCCCCTTGTCACTGTTTCCTTTGTTATGTTTCCTCTACTTCAACACTGCATTCTCTTTCACTATTGTATTTCAAACTGGTTTGGGGGGAACTTCTTACTGAGAAAATTGATAATGGAGGATACACATAGTTTAAAATTTAGCTTGCCCACCACTACCAGTTTCCCTCTGCAGTGTGCAGCCACTGTGTTGTGTTCACCATGTTTGAAGACATACTCTTCATTCTCATTGGGGCAAGGCACAGTTTAGGTCAGCCCCCTGCATGAAATAAGCATATCCCAGAATCTTCTGTAGTATAGTTGTGTAATAGTTCATTGGAGCACATGTTGATGTGCAGAGGCAGAAGACTTGAAAACCACTGCCTTAAACTAGCATAATTCACATCTTGTCTTCCTCTGACTATTCTTTGATTCCTTTCAGTAATATTTAGATGATTTAGAAGTTTTAGTTTGTTATTACGTTTCTTTTTTAAGAGGTATCTCTTAAATGAGCATCATAATTGCAGTTTATTTTAAAAAGGAGAATAAAAAAGGTGCTTGTTTGCTTTCACTGTGTGTAGGGCCACCTACCTCTGGCTTAGGGAGCAGACAACTTAACATTTTATTGAAGAAAAAAGGTTAACAAACATAAATGACATAATTCATAATACTTGCCCCTTTCCCCCCTATACAACAGTATCTTTAATTAAATTTCCTCACCTGAGACACCCAGTGCCTGAGTCCCAGTTCCCTAGGGCTCCCCTCCCACCACCAGTCAGTCAATACTACGTCCTGGCTTGGCTAGGTTTTTTTCCCCATTTCTTCCCAGTCTGCCTTCTCACCTACTCTCACCCCACTGCTACAAGTCCACCTTGGTCTTTCTTCGCCTACTGTCGGGATGCTTCTGCCTTCCTCAAGAGGTATGGTTGTGGAGGCTGCTTTCCCTCTTGCCAGCCCTTTTCTCTCCTTTCCCACTGCTAAATGAAACAAGCAGTCGGGGCGTTCCTCCCTACCTGAACTCTCCCTGCTCCCGACAGTCTTACCTTTCCAGATTCTCACAATCTCCCTGTCCCTTACTGCGTCCACCTCTTCCCTGCCCCTCCAGGCTCCTGAGACTACCTCCTCCGCCAGCAGCCTCCTGGTTTCTGCCTTCTAGCCTTCTCTCTCCGGCCACGTTCTTCGTTCCTCCACGTCTCTGACCTCCTCCTCATCTCCAAACTCCTCCCTCTCTTCCCCTCTTGGCTCTCTCTATCCCCTTTTGAATTTCCCACTCTCCATTCTTGCCCCACCCTCCTCCCTGGCATCATCCCCCTTCACCGGCTTCTGCTGGTCACAGCCATTCTTGTAGGTTCCCGGGTCTTCTTCCTCCATCTCCATTTGCTACTGCCACTCCCCACTAAGATGCCCTCAGACTGGGTGTTGCTCGAGGGTAAGTTTCCGAGGTGGTCTGGGATGGAGTCTTCTAGTCCAAATCCTTGCAAATACAGGAATCTGTAGTGAAGCATCTCTAACTATCTTAGTTATCCTCTGCCATGTATTCAAACTTGTCAATATCCTTCTTAAAACTGTAGGGCCCAAAGCTGGACACAACAATTCCATGGGAGGTGTGACCAGTACTCAGTACAATAGTATTTTTCTCCGTTGATCTGGACACTCTATTCCTGCTAACACAACCAAGAAATCCATAGGCCTTTTTGCCATAACCTCACACTATTGACTGATGTTAGTTTTGGGTCTACTAAGACCCCAGATCCTCTTAACACATAGTACTGTCAAGCCAGGTGTCATTCATATATCCATGCATCTTTCCCCCCGCCTTACATTTGTCCATCTTGAAATTAATTTTCTTACTTTCGATCAGCTTTTCCAATCTAAAAGACAACTTGAATCTTTATTCTATCTTCTGCCTCTCGTAGTTTGGGTTCGCCTGAAAATTTGATAAACACATCCTCTCTGCTTTCCTTTAAGTAATTTATAAAAGTTTTGAGCAAAACTGGGTGCAAAAGAGAACATTATGACACCCTACTTGCCATGATAACAAACCACTGATAACCACTATTTGATAAGTTCGCTCCATCAGTCAGCTAGAAACTTACCAGAAGGCAACAGCAGCTCTAGCCCACATTTTACCAGCTTGTGTGCAAGACTGTCATGGTGGATCCTTGTCAGGAGGCTTACTGAAATCAAGATACACTGCATCTACAACATTCCCCTTATCTACCAAGCTTGTAACTCCATGTAAAAAAGAGGGGTTGTCTGCTTTGGCCTGATACCCCGGTTTGCCACCATTCCAGAACCCTGCAGTCCAAACGATGCAGGGCATTTAGCTTGATCTGCCCCTGGGCAGTCCAAACGAACCCCGGGACGAATATGGGGCTGGAAGAGGGGCAAGCCAGGATATGGCTCTTTACCACATTTTAAGAAAATACCCAGTTTAATCTATTTCCGCCGGATCAGGCCTCATGTGTCCACAGGAGTGTGTCCCAGAATGCTGCTCCTTGCTGCTGCTGCCAGCTCCCTGGCTCTTCCAGAAGCTCGGCAGGGGTCCTGTAGCATGTGACTGAGGCTGGTCATATGCAGTGGGCCTGCAGTCACATTTTGTGGGACCCCTGCTCAGCTTCTGCCTTAGTGAGAAAATGGCAGAGGCTTCAGCAACAGGCTGACATCCTCTTTGGACTCCAGCCAGTTTTCTGCAGGTCCGGACTCAGGATACGCTGGTGGGAAGCCGGCGTATCCTGCCCCGTGTAGATGAACCCAGAGATGAGATGAGTTTTTAGAAGCCTATGCTGGCTCTAAGGAATCACAACGTGCTTTCCTCTTTGCTCACAGATTGACTGTTTGGTGATTCTGTTCTAGAATCTTTCCTGATACTGATGAGTCAATTGTTTCCCAAGTCCTCTCCTCTCCTCCCCCATTTTTGAAAACAGAGACTACTTTTGCCAGCAGAGACTTCATCTGTTGTATAAGAATTCTAAAAAATTCTAAAAATTTTAGACAGAGACTTTGCTATTAGATCTGCAAGTCCTTTGGTACTCTTGGGTGCATTTCATCTGTCTCTGGGGTCTTGAATTCATTTTAAATAGCTAGGTGTTCTTGTATTTCCTCTTTGGGTTGAAGCCTCTCAGTGTATGACTTGGGTGGTTTTTGAGAGGCTGAACATTCTCTTCTTTTCAGTAGATGACAGAGCCAAAATAGTTGATCACTTCTGCCTTCTGTATGTCGCCCTTTAGCAATTCTCCATCTCCATCTTCACCACTACTTCCTCTTCTTCCTCTTGTTCTGAATATTGCCACCCCCCTTTTTAATTACTTTTATCCTCTCCTGTAAGCCTAAGGTCATTTTGAGCTTTAATCCTCCTATTCTCTTTTAAAAACTTGACTGTTTGTCTGTACGCTTATTTCTTGCTCCTTCCATTTCTTACAAATGCCTCTTTGAAATTTCAGATCAGGATTCTAACTATTTTCACATTGTTGGCCAATGTGAAATCCTGTTGGTGAGAATTGGGTTCAGCATAGTCAATCCCTTGTTGTTGTTCTGTGCCTTCAAGTCACTTCCATATTACTTCCTCCGATTTTGAAAATGGTATTATCAGCAAGGCAAGTGAGGTGCAACTCATCTCTTGCTAGAAGTCCTTCTTTATGGGAGTGCAGACCATGGTCCAAGAAGCCATTTTTTTTCCTGATAAAACCGTCTGCACAGTCAGTTGTTCACTTGCAGTATCCTTCTCCTTTTTCTTCTCAATAGGAGTGAAAGATGGATTAACAATCTATGCTCCAGGGCCTATTCAGCTGCCTATTCAGAGCCTCATAGTCACTTGCAATATGTAAAAGTCTATGCCTGGCAGTATCATTTGTTCCCATATAGATCAGAATGAAGGGTTATGGTCAGTAGGCTTGATGAATATTGGCACCCTTTCTGTCACAGCTTGAATCTTTACAGCAGGGAGACAGCACACCTCTTGGGACATCATGTCAGGTCCTCACACTGCTTCCTCTGTTCCCCACAGTAGGGAATCACTTACATCCATCACATATCTCATTCTTCTTTTGGAAGTTGACAGGAGTCCTTCCATCCCCTCCAAGGCCACGTCTGCACTCTCTGGTGCCTGAAGCTGCTTTTGCTCTTCTTGTAGCTCAGAATCACAGTCTTCTCTGGTCCAGCTAGTAACTGCAAGCTTTGCCCCCCAATCATTTTAACAGTCACTGTACTTTTGCAACATGTTGTAAGATAACCAGTGACATGGGGCAGTTACCTTTCCTAACGTGGTGTCAGCCGAGTATTTTGGATGAAAATCCATATTAGTTTTAGCCAACATGGCCAATTATTATGGTGATGGGAGTTGCATTAGTCCAAAGTATGTTGGAAAAGATTGGTAGTATTTTTCTGACATGTGACTAGTACAATGTCAATATTTTTTTAAGCTTTTTGTGTGTCCACATAATGTGAATATTCTTTTCAAACATATTTTAATCTGAAATACTTGGAGTGTTAGTGACAAACAATGGCAGCTAGTCCCCCCCCCTTCTCGCATTATATTTTGTCTAGTGAATACATTTGTAAATATTTTTATTTTCATTTTGATCTGTGATGGCAAAATAAAGAGAGAGGGATTTTTTAAAAAATAGAAGACTTACTAGAAACAGCTGTTTATTGTGGCTGTAATCTGATGGTTCTAGTTGTAGTAAAAGTTGAAGTGGCACAGAATTTCTGTATGCTTGATTGTTGAAAATGTATAAACTTCTCCTACCTATTTCACACAATTTATTTAGAAGTTAGCAGGGAAACAGAAGTGGTAATTTGACCTGTCAATCGTCTATAATTTAGATTGACTTTCTCTGCAGTGAGATTTCCAAAACCCGATTTAATACTAGTACAGTGAATGTCACTTCGTAACTTCCTACTTGGAGATTAATTTCATTATATTTGTTTTTCCCCCCCTCTCCCATTGGTAGTCCACTGATTCATCAGCCTGTGTGTTATGGGTTCTCATGTACACAGTGTACCAAAGCTTGATTTGCTGATACAAGATACTTCATATGTCACAATGCTCTGCACAGAGATTAAGCTGTAAAATAGGTCCTAGATGAGCAAATAAAGTCAAGATCAGATTCTTGCAGTCCATTCATATCTTACAGCCACATAGCATGTTATAGCAACATGCACAATCTTATCCCTTGTTGTTAATAGTGTATCTACAAAACAGGACAATGTGATAAACTTACATTCCTGTCCACCCTAGCCAACATGGCCAATGCTAGGAGTTGTAGGGCTGGGGGCCTACAAGGCCCCCCCATCCCATTAGGTGAAGTACATGACTACATTTTCTTGCCTCTCCTATTCTCTGGGTTGGTGAGAGGAGGAATCAATTACCTTGGGATGCTTCCTCCATCACCAAGAGAAGAGGCAGGAAGTAGGAAATCAAGTCTTGTGATAGCTAGAGAGGTCTGTTGACTCCTCCCTTCCTTCCAGCCCTCCACAAGGCCAGTTATTCTTACTGCCTTCACCCAGAGCAGAGTTTCTGTCCTTTTCTCCTTCACTTTTTTGAACTCTTTCTGCCTTTCCACTTAATTCCCTGCTGGATCCTTTCATTACTTTTCCACCTTAAAAAAAAGGGAACAGTTCCGCCTCTTTCCTTCTGCTTCTGCTCTGACCTCCCCTTGCCCCGGGATTGCCCCAGCAGACATGAAGAAGAAAAAACAGACAGTCAAGGGAGAAGCTGCACAGGTTCACCTATCAAGCGAACCCACGGGAAAGGCTAAAAAGACGCCCCCGCCACTGGAATCTTTCCAGCAGGTGCAGACAGGCAAGAGGCCACTGGCCAGAGCTCCCCCACTGCCAAAATCTCTTCTGCAGGTGAGGCTGGAGCATGACGGAGCACTCAGACCGAGGCAGCACCGGGGAAGTAACTGTGGGGTCCAGCCAGTCTGGTGGAGTCCTAAGGTGGGGGGAACTTTCCTGGCCTGCCTCAGACCTCTCTGCTTGGGTCCGAGAGCTTGTAGCCCGTGAAATGGAGGCATTTGTGGCCACGGCTACCATGAGCCTTGAATGCAAGGAGCAAAAGGGGTGAGGGAGGTTTAAGGCAACACAGATTTGTTTTAAGTTTAATTGAGCAAGGAAACTCAGGAGTCTTTCTGCTAAGGAGAGGTTCTCAGAATTTGAAGTGGTTATGAAATTTCTAATGGAGGCATAGAGTCCCCTTCAGCCAGGAAGACCCTTTACCCCACACCCTTCTTTAGTTAAGTAATATTATAAGAAAAGTTTATTCTCCTCAGGAGTTGTCCCCCCCACACCCTGAGTAGCCTTGAGGGGGGTCTACCATAGAAGTACTTGTTATTTAGTCTAAATAGTACATTTTAAATAAGAATACTCTCTGATGGGCTTACCTTTCAGCTGACTCCAGACTTGGCCTTTTCAATATTCTGAGTAAAGTTCAGCCCTAAGCCAAGGGGGCTTGAAGGTTTGATCACCCTGTTGTTATAAGATTAGTCTGTGTGTGGGTGTGGCCATGTGCCTTCGACTAGGCTCTCTTGGTAAGATTGTTCAGACAGCAGCCTTTGTTCCCACTGCCCCCCTCTGGATGCCTTCACTATCAGCCTACTACCTACAGGGCATGGCCAACCTGCAGGCAGACTACCTGAGCAGACAGGTAGGGAGTAGTCCCTCCATTCTCAGGTATTCCAGTTAGAACTCAGGTGCGGCCTGATGGAAGCAAACATGTTCTCTTCAGACCAACAGAAAACTAGACAGGTACTTCACGAGATTCCCAGACAAGAGAATCCAAGGGTCTGGATGCACTTCAAGTCCCTTGGCCAAAGGCCTGTTGTACCTCTCCCTCCCCCTTCTGCTGATTGGGAAAGCAATCAGGAAGGTAAGGGAGGAAGGAGCTCAGACAATCCTTATAGCCCCCCACTGGCCAGGAGGCTGTGCTTCTCGGATCTAAGGGACATGGCCCAGGAGGAGCCATGGATGCTCCCCCAGAGAGAGGACTTTCCGAGCCAGGGCCCTCTTTGGCACCCCAAAGTGGCCTGGCTTCGTGTAGCCACCTGGGGGTTGGACAGGAGGCACTTAGACAATGTGGGTATGAGGAGATGGTAATCTCCACCCTACTGTCTTCCCACAGACAATCCATGACAAAAAATCTATGAAGCCACTTGGAAAGAGTGTTCAAGAAGTGGTGTTCATTTAGTCACATCCAGCAGTCAGAGGTGTTAACGAAACACATCCTAGCCTTCCTTCAGAGAGGCCTGGGCCTAGGTTTTAGCCCAAACAGCCTCAAAAGTCAAATGGCAGCCTTGTCTTCGGTGCTGTACTTCACCAAAGGTGGATCATTGGCCTCGTACCCCCACGTGCAAAGTTTCCTGAGGGGAGCCACCATTATATCACCATCTATGGTGCACTGCTTCCCTTCATGGAACCTCCCTCTGGTCCTGAAAAAACTGTCAAAACCCCCATTTGAACCCCTCCGGAGAGTTTCCTTAAGGGTCCTGTCACTTGAGGTAGTCTTCCTGATAGTCATTACCTCCGCCAGAAGGGTATCAGAACTGGCAGCCCTTTCAGTCAGTGAGCACCTTTGCTCCTTCAACGAGGATTACATGACTCTGTGCATGGATCCCTCCTTTACCCCCAAAGTCCTTTTTGCCATCCATATCTCTCAGGAATTGATTCTGCCATCCTTTTGCCCTAACCTCTCATTCTAGAGAGAGGCTACAGCACAAACTGGATGTGCACAGGGCACTTAAAATTTACATCAAAAGGACGGACGCCTTCAGGTACTATGAGTCACTCTTTGTCTCCTTTAACCCATCTTCCATGGGAGCCAGGGCCTTCAAACAGACTATCACAAACCAGATCAAGGCTTGCATCCTAATGGCCTACAATGCAACAAGGGTGTCACGTCCCACCAGGGTGCAAGCCCGTTCCACCAGGGCAGCAGCTACCTCAGCAGTCCTTTCCACCAATGCCACAGTTTCAGAAATACATCAGGTGGCCACGTGGTCCACCCCCTCATCCTTCATCTGTCATTACAAATAAACAGGTTCGGGTCAGTGGACACAGTGTTTGGCATAAGGGTCCTCCAGCAGGTAGTTACAGACTAGGTAGTTGGGCAGTCACTCCTTCCTAGACCTGACGTTGCTTGGGCATGTCCCAGGGTAATGGATTCCTCCTCTCACCAACCCAGAGAATGCCACATTGGTTACTTACCATGAAGGTGCATTCTTGGGTTGATTGAGAGGAGGAATCCACCCTGCCCTCTGTGACTACCCTTTGCGCTTAGGGTGGGCATACCTACTTGATTTCTTTGTCCTCTTTACTGGGCTTTGCTAGTCAGTGAGTTGGCCTCATGGAGGGGAGGAGTCAACAAACCTCTCCAGTTCTCACGAGACTTGATTTCCTACTTCCTGCCTCTTCTCTGGGTGATGAAGCATCCCAAGGTAATTGATTCCTCCTCTCGAGGAGGCCTTCTGTTCTGGGAAGCCTCACCTACGACAGAATTGGGGCGAGGATGAGTTTGAAGCCATTCGATGTGCTCACCTCCAAGCCGATATAGCCTGTGAATCTTCTTTGAAGTGGACTGTATCGAGGAAGGGTTTTCCCATGAACCCTGAGTGAGTTTCAGAAGGGACGGCAAAACTGGGAGACTGGTAGTAGGAGGCACCTTCGATTGTATACGATGGAAAATTGGATCCACCGGTTCCAACTCCTTTTCCACAACCTTGAGGTCCAAGGCATGGGAACATGCCATTTGTTCAGAAAAGGCATGGATATTGTCCGTTGGCGACGCAGAATCATCCTCCAGTAAATCAGGCTGTGGAGACGGTAGATAGGGCAAGTATGGATCCCATGAACCCAACTAAGATGAGGTCGAACCCGCCGGTGACAGGCTGCAGCCGCCATGGAGCAGAGAGGTGGTACGAGGCCGTGGTGTGGGTAGAGTCGGTGGCAGAGAGTGTCGGTCAGGGCATGGAGATACCTGACTCTCCGCATCCTTTTTCGGCAGCCCCAGTGGCTCTTCATATCCGAGGCATTGCGGGGAGCAACGCACACTTAAGCCCATGTACATCTCCCTGAAATCAAAGGCCCGATTGGTCAGGACCTGCGAGCCAGTCAGTGCCATGAATTCGGCACGGTAGATAGAACGTGCCAGGTCATAGGCTGAGTAAGCAGGCTCATCATCACGGATCCTGGGTGAGAATGGTTGGGTTCGAGTGGCATCTTCGGATTCAACGACTTCAACTTCAATGTCCGACATGGAGTGTTCAAGAAGTTGAGCTCTCGAAACGAGGGCTGGTGACTGGCCTTCCGTTGAGGTGACACATCCGTATTGGCACCCAAAGGCGCTTCAACTGCGATAATCTCCACAGAACCCGCAGGGGTTGGAACACGACATGATAGATTTTCCTCAGCAGCTGTTGCTGGGGATGGTCGGGTTGGAGTGGCCTTGGCATTACTGGCAGATGGCGGCTCCGCGGCATCGACCGCCTTAGCGGCCATATCAGTACGCACCATCGATGGTCGTCGACTTCGACGTCTGTGAGATATCCTTTGGCTTGGTCTTAGAGCTGTCCTCATGCCGAGAGGGGTGTTTGTCCTTCTTTTTCAAGGACTTTGAAGCCTCTCCAGAAGCACCAACCCGACTGGTGTTGTCAGAAGGTGCCTGGTCCCAAGGGAGAGCCTTCAAAGTCAAGGGTTCCTGGTCCCGTGCAGAAGTTGAAGGTGTCGAGTGTGCTTGATCCTGACATAGATCGGAGGGAGCAACATGCTTGTGCGACCCTCGCACTGGCTCCGGATCTGAGGCAACCGAACAGCGTCAGGAAGAACTATGGGACCGATGCCGTTTTTGAGTTTTAGACTTTGGAGATGGCAAGCGGCCCCGTTTAGGTGGTGCAGGCATCGGAGCAGAGGCCGGAGTTGAGGAAGCTGACGGAATCAGAGCCTTCTCATATAAGAATGACTTCAAGCGGGACATCCTGTGCTTCTGTGCCTGAGGTGTAAAGGCTTTGCAGTGTATGCAAGAGTCTACATTATGGGTCTCGCTAAGACAAATCAAGCAGCGGGAATGGCCATCCGCGCTCGGGGGTTTGGCCTGACAGATGGCACATTTTTTAAAAGTCGCTCTCGAAGCCATTGTACTCACGAGGTTGTCAAATCCGATGGGAAAAAAACATTAAGAGTAGAGAAAACTGATCCAAGTCAACACCAAATTCACCGAGAGAATGCCAACTCCAGAGGAGTGAGAGAAAAATCATAGTAAAAAAATTCAAGCCAAGTCAAAATCCAATCAAATCGAAAATGAAAGAGAAAACTAGCAAACGAAGGTTCCTTCAAGCTGCTAACACGGCGGAAAGAAAGGAACTGAGGAGATTTAGGCGGGAGAGCCTTATAAGGGACCATTAGGATGGGCGGAGTTACCACCAAAAATGTATCAATGCACATTCCGCCTAGCGATTCCAGAAGGTTCCGAACGCTCTGCGCAGGCGTAGATATCCTCTCCTTTCCCATCCTTTGTCTGGTCAGTTGTTTCCCTTGCCTCATCCAGAGGAGAGCCTCATTTTGCTTCCTCCAGTCTTTGACCCTTTTTCGACCTTTCCCTTAAAATTTTCCTGTTCCTCCTAGCCCTTCTTCCTTTCTCCCTTTCTGGTCTTCATCTTTAAAAAAACTTTCCTTTTCTGTTTTCATCCTTCCGCCCTTTCTACAATGACTCCATCAAGCCAGAAGAACAAAGAGAAGGAGAAGGAGAAGGTGCACTCGGGAGGGGGGAACATCTCCGCTGCTGGCCGCTGGTCTGCAGTCGTTGCAGGGGGATCTGAGCACCATCGTCTCCGCGCCGCTGAGCCTTGTTCTGTAGGCGCACGAAGTGCAGGACCCCACCGGGGGCAGCTCTTCCCTCCAGCTGCTAAGCACTGCTTCACAAGCGGAGGACCAGGACTGGACAACAACACTGACCTCGCTCCTGACTGGAGTGCCAGCAATCGCTGGAGATGGGGAAGTACCCACAGATTGGCCAGGGGGCAGCGGGGGGCACCCTTGTGGGAGGCTTGCCCACCGGGAGGGGCGAGGGGACTGAGGATTCACCCGGGAATCACGGGGGAGCATCAGGGTCTGAGGCGGATCAGTCCAGTGGTATAGAGGATTGGGGGTCCTCGGGGGAGGAAGACCCTGCCGGGACCTCTCAGTCCAAGTCCCGCATGGCAGATGACCATGGCAGCTGCCATCTTGGAGTGGGCAAGAGGTCCACCAAGGCAAGAACTCACCGGCACGGGGTCATGTCCCGGCAGTCATTACTCCAGAGGAGTACAAGGCTGCGGAACAGAAGGCGCTAGCAGCGGCCAAGTGCACCTTTGCCGAGGCCCTAGCCAGTTCTGCAGGCGGGGGAAAGGGCAGCGCCAGTGCGCAGAGGCATGTCTGTTTTGGCCAGCCGGGGGTGGGAGTGCCAGTCCAAGGAAAGGCCTAGACCCCATATGAAAGAGAAGGCAGCACAGCCAAGGCCCCAAACTTCGAGGGACGTTGAATCCCTTTTAGAGAGGCAATGATAATTTTGGGGGAAGGTTCATCAAGAGGTCATCCAGACAAGGAACCCTCCTTACCGGGACCCAGTGGGGTGCGAACTAATCGCCAGCCAAAGTGAAAGGTTCCCCCATCCCCCCATTCTTTAGCAGAGTCTGAAGGAGCCTCAGACGAGGATCTAGATCTCCTGGATCCAATGGGTCCTGACAAGGATCCGGATGATGTACAGTCAGAACCAGAGGAAGGGGAATGGTCAGATACTGAGCCTCCCCAGACTGGTCCATCTGAAAGGCTTTTTCATTTAGAGAAAGCGGCTGAATTCAGCAAAAGGGCAGAGTCAGTGCTGGGGGCCCCCAAGCCTTCGGCCTGAGAGGTGCCTTTTCCCTCCATCTTCACTCATGCTTTGGAGGGGGAATGAGATAAGCCTTTGCAGGGCAAGATAGGGACCCTGCTAGCTCATAAAATTTATGCACCACCTAAGCGGGTGTTAAATAAGCTTAAGAGCTCGGCAATCGATTCACAGGTGGCCTCCCTGGTCTAGCACCACGCGATGGTGAAGGCTTTCTCAGGGACCTGGAAGAGAAGAGAATGGAAGGGGCCCTGAAGAAGACCCATAAAGCAACAGCTTTGGCGATCCGCGCTTCTATAACTGGGTCCTTGTTTGCCAGGGCATCTCTCTTGTGGATGGAGGACGCATTACAAGACAGAACTTTGGACAGCCTGTTTTTACAGCGTTCCCTAGCTAAGGTGTACATCACCCTTCAATTTATTGCGGATTCCACTCTGGATGCAGTCGTCTTTGCCTCAAGAGCCATGGTGTCAGCATCAGTAACCAGGCGTTCCCTCTGGCTACGCCACTAGGTCCACCCTGGGATTTGGACACAGTGCAGAGCAAGTTTAGCGACACACATACCCCCGTTCAAGGAGGAGCGCTTATTTGGTGAGGAAGCACTGAAGGATATATTGGAGACGAAGGAGAAAAAGAAGGCAATGCTGGTTCTGATCAAAAAGAGACCCTTCAAGAAGCCTTTTCATTATTCCTCATCCTCTAGATCTCAGAGGAGTGCAAAACAGTGAGATTTCAGGCCTTTTCATCCCTCATGGGGCAGATCCAACTTCTCACGATCTTCAGCTTCCTCTCAGGCACAGTCAGGGACAAGGGGGGGCCTCCAACTCCCAGAGAGGAGGAGGTCGTCAACAGTTCTGACTCGGATTCTGTGCCCATGGGAGGTTGTTTACAGCATTTGTATCCACATTGGATAAAAACCTCCAACGCCAACTGGATCATCAACACCATCTTCCATGGGTATCGCCTCCAGTTCAACAAACTGCCTCAGGGCAGGTTCATCCCGTCTCCCCTTTCAAAGGATCTCATCAAGAAGAAGATTCAAGTAGAAGCAGTGGAATATCTACTATCCATCAGAGCCATAGAACTGGTCCCACTGCCTCAGAGATTTTCAGGATTCTATTCAGTGTTCTTCACCATTCCAAAGAAGGACAGAGATCACAGTTCCATCCTGGACTTCAAGTACACCAGCAAACACCTGGTGTATAAGCGCTTTCACATGGAGATGCTTTCGTCTATTCAGGAAACATTGTGAACAAGGGACTTCCTAGTCTCTTTGGACATAGCAGAAGTGTACCTCCACATCATGATCAAGGAGGGCAGTAGATGCTTCCTCTGTTTCATGTTCGGGCAGGATCACTATCAGTTCAGAGCCCTGCCCTTCGGCTTGGCATCTGCCCCATGGGTGTTCACCAAGGTCCTATTGACGGTGATGGCACACCTCGGGATACAAGGGGTTCACCTGTACCCCTATCTGGATGACATTCTGCTCCTGGCTCCCTTTATCAGCAGAGCTCAGGAGGTTCTTCAGACCACAATACGATGCCTTCAGGACCATGGCTTCATGGTGAACTTCAAGAAGAGTACCATGGTACCAACACAGACAATCACTCACTTGGGCGCAATCCTGGATACTTGGAGGGGAATTATTTTTCTTTCCCAGGAGCAACAAGTGACGTTGTGGAAAGAATCCACGGCAGCCAGGAGCCGTCCACATTCTTCGCTAATGGAGCTGTCTCGTCTTCTCAGCTTGATGATTTCAGCGATACTGATAGTGCCATGGGCCAGATTCCATGCCAGGCATCTACAATCCTTTCTAATCAATGTCATGTACAGATCTCTTCAAGACAGGAGATCATGCTTCAAATTCCGGCGGACATCAGAGCGTCCCTGAATTGCTGGACGCAGTAGGTCAATGTATCTAAAGGGTCCAACTGCACCCAGAGGATGGATATCACGGTGACCTCGGATCCAAGTCTCCTCAACTGGGGAGCGCACTGTGGGCACCTATTCTTCCAAGGGACCTGGGACAACTCAGAAAGGTCCCACAGCATAAACAGGCTAGTGCTGATACATTTCGAGGACATCCTCATAGGGAAGCACGTCCTAATCCTCATGGGCAACACGAAAGCTCGTTCTTACATCGCCAAGTAGGGGGGGACGAGATCTCGGTCCCTGCAGAGGGAAACCTCCCTTCTCTTCAGTTGGGTGGAGAAGAAGTTGGAGTCCCTATCAGCAAGGGTTTCCTGAGGGGAGCGTCCATCCTTTCCCCGCCAGTGAGGCACCGCTTCCCCACGTGGAACCTGCCATTGGTGCTTTGACAGCTAACCAAACCTCCTTTTGAACCACTCAGAGAGGTATCCCTTAGGATGCTTACGTGGAAGGTAGACTTCTTGGTTGCGATCACATCGGCCAGGAGGGTTTCTGAGCTTTCAGCCTCATCAGTAAGGAAACACCTCTGTTCTTTTAATGGGGATCATGTCATCTTGCACACGGATCCTTCATTCCCTCCGAAGGTGCTGTCTTCATTTCACGTCTCCCAAGAGCTAATACTGCCCTCATTCTGCCAAAACGCTTTCCATCCAAGTGGGAAGGTGTGGCATAAATTGGATGTCCGCAGGGCAGTGAATATTTACATCAAGCGTACGCGCGACATTGGAAGGTGCGATTCATTGTTCGTCTCCTTTAGTCCAGCCTCGAAGGGGATGAAGGCATCCAGACAAACATTTGCGAGTTGGATCAATTCATGCATACTGGCAGCTTATGACGAGGCATGGATGCCTCACCCTACGAGATTTCTGGCTCATTCCACCAGATCAGCCGCTGAAAAATCAGCGGTTTTTTCCTCCAACACTCCCATTGGGGAGATTTTCAAGGCAACGACGTGGAGCACGCCTTCCTCTTTCATCTGGCATTACAAGATCTATCAATTCAGAGCCTTGGAGACCACCTTTGGTAGAAGTTGTAATCTTCCTAAGAGCAGTCTGTCCCACCCAAATTAAGGGGGGGGGGCTCAGGTTTGGGCACGTCCCAAGTGTAGGAATTTCTTTTCTTTCTTTCTTTTTTGAAATAATTGTATTAAATTTATAATCATGCATTATAATATCCAATCAATACTTATTTAATATAACATATAATATTATCATAAACATCACAATTTTTCTATTAACTAATTTCAAAAGTTAACACAGATTCTTTACTATGATTCTTTTCAAAAATATTAATTCCCCTAACCCCCCCCCCACCTCAGTGCTCCCCTTCACCGGAGCCATTATCCCTTACCTAATCTTTCCAGAATCTCATTTCTTCTCGTGGAGGTAACCTCCCATCTTTTGTCTGTAATACTTTTTTATCAAATACTTTCCAAATTTTATCCAATAAATGAAAAGTTAACATGTAGAATTAAAGTAAGAAGAGGAAGTTGGAAATAATGTGATTTCCAAGTGTAAGGATTTCACTGGATTTCTCCTCTAACCACTCCAGAGAATGCTACATTGGTACTTACCATGAATGTGCATTCTGGTAGTGGTAGAGAGGAGGAATCCACCCCGCCCTACACTGCTCAAGATAAGGGATTCTCTTTTTAGTTTCGGCTTGCAATCAACTGACCAAACAAAGGATGGGAAAGGGGAGCAACCAACAGCCAGAGATCACATGATCAGTTTGAACCTCCTGCCTCTACTCTGGGTGGTGGAGGGGCATACCCAAGTGTAAGGATTTCACTGGATTCCTCCTCTCTACCACTACCAGAATGCACATTTATGGTAAGTACCAATGTGACATTCTTAAAAGTTCTAAATGTAGATTAGGGTATTTCAAAGAAATCAAAATTGTAGTGTTTCCCTCTGCAACAAGAGTTATATGGTGTAAGTCCTATTAAACTTTGTGGTATTCCCTTCTACTTGGTCAGAATATTTAATATGTAATCCAAGTCCCTGGCCGTGTTCAGGTGTCACTTATTTTGCTTTCTTCAATACTTGATCAGGGAGACCCTTGACCTTCTACCAATGTGAAAAGTGGTACACCTGAAGAGCAGAAAATCCTTTTAACATAGAGGCCATCAATACAAACAAGATCTCTGTTTTTTTCAGGATGCATTGTCATCTGGGGAGCATCTACACAAACATGGTCCTCCCCACTTCTGACACATAAAAAGCAACAGCAAAGCAGTGTGCAGCTAAGTACTTTGCTGCTTGCAAAAGTATGTGAGGTACAAGATTTAGGAGTAATGGGTGTATATTCTGTGCTTTTATACATTCCAGTAAAAAAATTATAATCCTGTTTAAGAATAAAATTCCTTGCTGTATTCAGCTTGCTCACTGGATCCCATGGGGCTTTCTGTCATTCCAAGGGTGGTACTGGCTTTGACCTTGGTGTCTGTAGAGTCTGTAGAGTCACCAAAGCTCTCCTCTTCTATTACGGAATGGGTCCAACAAGAACTGATACCCACAGACCAACAATTGGTTGACATTTACCTCCTAGATTCTGTCTTGAAGGGTGAGATCATGAACAGATCCTTGTTCTTTACGAGGGGTTCTTCTGAACGTGGTAGTTGTGCCTGCTACCATTTTGCCTGTACAAAGCATATTCATTCCCATTCTCATTCTCCTGTTCAGGTTCTACTTCCATCAGAGAGGAATATCCAGTTTCAAGAGGCCTTGGGGGCTGGTATGAATCTCCTTTCCTTGTCCATCCTTTGGTACCATCCTTACTGGGACCACCATTCCCTGACTCATTTGGATTATCATCCCTATTCATATCCCAAGGTGTACAATTATTACGGGCATTATTGGGATGAAGTGTCAACATATAGGAATTCTCCACCCTGCCCTTACCCTGAAAAGGTTTTCAGGTGTTCACCACATTGACTACCTTGTTGTCCACCTTCAGTGACCAGTTCAAGGCTGCTTAACTCACCAGATTGCCCACCTGTGGAGCAGGTATAGGATCAGCCATTACAACCACTTCCAGTGCCACCTCATGATGTCAGTCTCTAGAACCACTGCAGTCAACTGATTTTTAGAAGGACTGTGCTGTTGCATGAGATCCAGGTCAAGCAACAGTTTGAAGGTCCACTGAGCTTGTCCTTTCATCCCGCCATCACAACCATCTCTGTTGCCAATGAGGAACATTCCTTCCTCAGTTCTCAAGTTGGATCCCAATTCTTTTTTTGCAGGGAGATCATGATAAATACATTGACTCCTCCCCTTTGGTATTGCTGTTGAAGTATGGTCTTACACAAATCAGATGCTGTGGATGTGAATGTACTAGAATTCAAGCATTCAAAGCAATTTACTCTAGATCCATTCTTTAAACAAGTGCAGTCACAGGCAACACTACTGGCCATAATTCCAGTGTTTCCATCTTTGATACAGGCTGCAATGGACTCCTGGACGTCACCTCCCTCTGTACCACCAGTGTCTTGACTCATTGAGAACTTGTACTAGATGCAGGAGGAGCAGTGCACCCTTCTTTCTATCTTTTTAAGCACCACAGCTGAACTTAATAATTGTGAAAGCTGCTCTGAGCAAACTGCCCCACATCTTGCTCTTGGTACCTGTTGACAATGACAATGTAGAAAGTTGGATATGATGGCTTGGAAAGTATATTCAGCAGTCTCCTTCATGCTATGCATTTATAAGTACCTGGCCTGTATGTGTGCGTGTCATCAGCATTTGTGGAACAAGATCACACCCCTTCTGTACCTATTACCTGACAAGGAAGGAAGATGGGCACTGTTTTTTATTCTGAGGCTCATTGGTTAGCTGCGCAACACATTAAAACATCCAGACACACTGCTGGTTTCAGGGCTGTCTCCTTTTGGAGGCATTCCTGGCTCCACTCCTCAGGCCTTACTTCAGATGCTGAAGCAGTTGCTGAAGACCAGCTCTTTAACAAGACTGGATTTTTTTTATGCATCAATGAACAAGAAGCTTGAAAACATACAAAAGATTAAGCCTACCACATCTAAATATAGTATCTGGGCAAATCCTACAATCAGGTCCAAAGCTAAACATTCATCTTACAAAGAGCAGTTCCAACCCTGTGTTCCATTCACTTCTCCTCATCAGTTGAAACACCTCTCTTCCTCCAAGAAATCCTACTTATCTGGCAAATACAATCTTCATATAAATGACAACACTCCAAATCTGACACAGTCTGTCCTTACTCTTAGGACTTGACCACTCTCAGCAGCACTTTTCAGAGGTAGACATTACCATCATCATCATGCTTGGCATGCGATAACATCCAATTCTTGAGTACTCAAAATCATATACTGTATCATGGGTATGTGATCAAATTTAAGATTTGCCCCTAATGAGTTACTTTGTCAGCACACCATATGTGGCTTTAAGTGAGGAGATTCTTACTATATTGCAGAAAGGGGCTATTGATCCTGTATTGAAGTCTCAGGCACCCAAAGGATTTTTCTTACGGATTTTCACCATGCTTAAAGATAAAGAAGATATGTGTGTGATCCTAGATCTTCATCAAGTGAATCACTTTATCAAGCTGAGAAAATTTGAGGGGATCATGCTCTACATTATTCTCCCACTGCTAAAGAGAAGACAACAATTTGTCACCATAGATTTAAATGACACATACTTTCACATCAGAGTCAGACAGTTACATTGTCAGTTCCTATGCTTTGTTCTAGAATCCATATGTTTTCAGTTTCATGTTCTTCCATTTAGATGTTTCATGGCAATGGGAGTTTCATGACAATGTGCATGGTGGTTGTAGCAGCATGGTTTTGTCAACAGGAGATAATTATATTTCCTTATGTAGACAACTGGCTTTTGGTAGTGCAGTCTGGGGGATATAATTTTATTCTATTTTAACATTTTTAATCTTTTTAAATATTTTAATACTATAAATTGTTTAATATGTTTTTTAAATTTCATATTTATATTTGTAAGGTTTGTGTATTGTTTGAAACTCACTGTTAGTCGCCTTGAGTCCCTATATTGGGAGAAAGGCGGGATATAAATAAAAATCATCATCATATGCCATCATATATACAGATTGCCTTTTTTGGATAACATTGGTTTGGTGGTGAACCCTCAAGGCCTACCCTTGACCATTCCAAACTACTCATTTTAACTGCGTTGTCTTGAGAGTTACTTGAGCCTTTCTTCCAAAAGACAGGGCCAGTGATCTTATCCATCACACCTGGATGTTGAGACACTTGAGCCCAAGAGGCTTAAGTCTTACTCAGTCTGATGGCCTCCATCATCTTTGGGACACGTTTGACCAAGTTTTGCATGAGGCCTCTTCAGAACTGCTTTGAATCCATGTTCACTCCAGAGATAGGTTACCTGTCCTGCTCACCTTCCCAGACCAATAATATAGTCTTTGGACTGGTGGATGAACAAATCCAGTCTGTCTCTAGGCCTATTTTTCAGAGTGCCCACCCATTTGATGATGCTGAGAACAGAAACTTCTCTCTTGGGGTGGGGAGCTCACACATGCCTGTATTCCATCAAGAGCAAGTGGCTCCCCCACACACCTGAGTTGCACATAAAGACAACAGTTCTCAAGGCATTCTGTGTATTTGAGACCAACCTCAGGAACTAAACAGTGCTGCTGGTCTTTAAGAATTCCACTGTCATATTCTACTTAAACAAGCAGGGGGGGCACAAAAACCTGAAACTCTGGTCAGTCTCATCTTGGAGCCATGGGACTAGTGTCTGGCCTGTCAGCTGTGGTGATTCATCGGACAGGACAGTGAATGGGTAGATGCCCTCAGCACAGTCAAGTCCCATGATTGGCACCTTGACAGCAGTGTTCTCTGCACTGTGAACGACAGGTGGGGATTCTTCTCTCTGGACCGGTTTGCCACTGAACAGAATGCACAATGTGCCCAGTATTACACACGTCAGCCCAGAACATAGGTCACTCTCAGAGATGTATTTCTTTTTGAATGCAGCAGAACACTTACGTATACATTTCTCCTGTTCCCACTCCTGACTTGGGTGATCATCAAGATCTTGCACAAAGGCAATTACAGATTGATCACTCCTTAGTGGCATCAGCAGCCATATTTCTCCACTCTTCTCAGGCTGTCGAAAGGAAAAGCAATCAAATTGTCACAGGTTCCTCACCTAGAAACGCAACAGGACTGGGGAAGTTCGTCATCCTGATGTCACCACACTGAGTTTCATAGCTTAGAGGATTCTACCAACTGCCTCCTATCAGACTACATGGCTATACTTCCTGATTTGCTCATCCTCTAAAACCTTCACCTTTCAGTTTCGCCATTGGTTCCATCATGGAGGCTGTCTGTGGTCTTTTCACTACTTATGGAACCTCCTTGTGAACCTCTTGCTACATGAAGTCTTCAGTTTTTTGTCCTTCAAGGTGGCATTTTTGGTGGCTGTTTCATCAGGGAAGAGTGTGAATGAGCTGGTAGCTTGGCATTCTGTTTTTCCTTTTCTTCAGTTCCATGATGACTGTGTCTTTCTTCAGCCTGATATGTCATTTCTACCAAAAGTGGTGTCTACCTCTCACTTATTACAGTTGCTAGGACTCCTGTGTTCTACCCAAACCCAACTACAGACTCATAGCTCTCCATTCGTTAGATGAGTGGTGAGCTCTCACTTTCTCTGGGTTGGTGAGAGGAGGAATCCATGACTTTTGTGATTGGTCCCCTCACCGCCCAGAGAGAGGCAGGAAGTTGTTATTTACATTTTTAGGAAGCTAACGCTTCTTCTGTACACCTCCCCTTCTGCTTTCCACAAGGTCAGTTTTTTGTCCTGCCTCACCCAGAGGAGAGTTCCAGAGCCTCTCCTCTGCTTACTTAGCTACACTTAGTCCTTCCTTTGTTCCTTGTTCCTTTGTCCCTTCTCTATCTTTACCTCAGTCTATATTCTCCTTCCTCATTCTCTCTGGATTTCTTTTTTAAAAAAAACAAAACCTTTCATCCTACGTTTCTTTTCCAACCCTCATGGCTCGCTCATTGGGGCTTCCTGCCCCCATCCTTTGTTCAAATTTTCTCCTGATTCCTGAGCATGGCTTATGGGGAGAAGGAGGCAGCCGGGGAAGGCAAGAAGATGGCTGTGAGGAAGCCCAGCCATGTGGCAGGAGAGCCAGCTGCCCCCGGCCGCTCTGGGAGCACACCACAGGTGATGGAAAATGGGCAGTCCCCGCCGCTGAAGTCACCTCAGCAGGTTGCTCAGGATACTAGAGCCGGCCTCACAGCCCTGCCACCGCTGAAGCCAGTCCAGCAGGTGAGCCAGGAGTGTGAGGGAAGGGACTGTGGCAACCCCCAGGGAGTGACAGAGGACAAAGAAGACTCTGCAAGTGAAGTGATGTGTGGGGGAGGGGAAAATTTGTGTATTTGAATGGCTAGTTCCTGGAGTGAGATATGCAAGGACAGACACTAATCCTCCTTGCATACCTTCTCCCAGGAACTAGCCATTCAAATACACAAATTTACATATCCTCTCCAAGAGGGACTCACAGTATATAAACCCCACATACCCCTATCCAACCATTCTCTGAAGATGCCAGCCACAGATGCAGGCAAAATGTCAGGAATAAACTCTTCCAGAACACAGTCTCACAGCCCGGAAAAAACCCTCAGAAAACGTATAACATGGCAAGCCTTCAAACATCAGTGCAGGACCAACTCCATTCCCCTGGAAGGGCTGACAGTAAAACACATGCTGGCATTTCTACAGAAGGACTTGGACCTGGATCTCAGACCTAACATGCTGAAAAGACAAGCAGCGGCCCTATAATCAGTTATGCCGCTACTGCAAGAGGGAGCACTCTCCTCTCACCCACATGTGAGGAAGTTTCTTAGGGGAGCAACCATCATAACTCCATCAGTGAGGCACCTATTCCCATTCTGGAGCCTCCCACTGGTGTTAAAACAACTGATGCGACTGCTGTTTGAGCCACTGAGGACGGTCCTGCTTCGGACTCTGACCCTGAAGGTGGCCTTTTTAGTGACCATCACCTCAGCTAGAAGAGTGTCAGAGCTGGTGTCACTATCAGTCAGAGAACACCTATGCATGTTTAACGAAGACTACGTATCCCTGCGGCCAGACCCGTCCTTCATGCTGAAGGTGCTGTCAAGCTTCCACCTCTCCCAGGAGCTAATCCTTCCTTCCTTCTGCCCAAATCTCTCGCACCCAATGGAGAGGCTGTGGCACAAACTAGATGTCCGCAGGGCACTTAAGATCTACATCAAGAGGACAAAATCCTTCAGGTATTGCAACTCACTCTTCGTGTTGTTCAACCCTGCATCAATGGGTGCAAAGGCATCAAGACAAGCCATAGCTATGTGGATAAAGGTGTGCATCTGGTTGGCTTACGACACCGCCAAGACACCCAGGCCTTCTGGAGTCACTGTGCACTCCACCAGATCAGCAGCCACATTGGCGGCCTTTTCAACCAACATCCCCATACTGGAGATATGCAGGGCTGCCACTAGGAGTACCTCCTCCTCCTTCATACGACACTACAAAGTGGACAAGTTCGGGTCAGTGGCTGCCACGTTTGGGAGGAGGGTAATTTAACAGATTTTAGTAGACTAAGACAGATTTGCAGTCACTCCCTCCCTGAGTGGGGATAAAGCTTGGGCACGTCCCAAAAGTCATAGATTCCTCCTCTCACCAACTCAAAGAATGCCACATTGGTTACTTACCGTGAAGGTGCATTCTGGTATTGGAGAGAGGAGGAATCCACCCCACCCATCATGACTGCTACAGCTCATTTCTTTGGAAAAGAAGACAAAAATGCCTAAAACATTACATGGGTACCATCTCTTCTCTCTCTACAGGGCTTGGCTAGTCAGGGAACTGACCTCTTGGAGAAGAGCTGAGGGGGAGGAGTACAGGAAGAAGCGTCAGTTTCCTAAACATTTAAATAACAACTTCCTGCCTCTCCCTGGGCAGTGAGGGGACCAATCCCCAAAGTCATGGAATCTTTCTTTATCCAACCCCAGAATGCACCTTCACAGTAAGTAACCAGTGTGGCATTATTTGCGCAGTGTTCTGCCCCTTTGTATGTTATGGTGGGCATATGAAGCCTTCTGCAGTGTCTTCCCAGAGACTCTCTAAATAAGGGATGGGCTACTGTAAACACAGCAGGGGGCATTTTTCCTTTCAGCATCCACCTGGCAGGCCACAACAGCATGTTTCAGCATTCCAGAAGTGATGTGATGTCACTTCCAGCTGCCATTTTTGCATGTTTTTTTCTCTTCCCAGTTTGCTTTGGGAACGGGGGGGTCCAGGGAAGCAAACTGGTGCCTTTTTGGGGGGATTGGTGGCAAAATGTCACCCCAAAAATCAGTCTGATTTTTTTAAAAAATAGGGGGCTTTGAGGAGGGATCTGGGGGATGTCATGTGATCTGCATTTAGGGGTCCATATGGTTTGCTAGCCACACTGCCCACCACTACTCTAAATTGATGGCTTCTATTATCAGACTTGCCTGTCAACAAGCCAAACTCCCAGTCCCACCTACAGTTAGAAGCCACTCTATTAGAGCTGTGTCAGCTTCTTCCACCTTCCTAGCAGATACCACATTGCGGGAGATCTACAGAGTTGTGACATGATCTCAATCCTCCACATTAATCTCAAATTACAGATTGGATCTGAGGCCTAGGGAGCAAGTGGCTTTTGGCAGAGCAGTGCTAACTTTGGCTTCGGCATGTCCAGGTCACTAGCTTGCTAGTCTCACATTTGTGTGACTCACAAAGACCACAAAGGAGGGCAGGTTGTATTCCTGTAACTGGAGTTTTTTGGGTGGTCATCTGTGAACTTACACAGCCCACCCTCCTCCCCTCTTGGTCCTGCTTTGCCTCTTCTCATCTCAGTGCTTGCACATATGTGGTAGACTGGAACAAGCAATTAGATGGAAAGGTAGCAGGAGTATGCACAGTTGAGGGGGTGAGACTCTTGCCTAAAGGACTGCTTAGCTCTAGAGGTTTTAAAGATGCAGCTACACGGACACAGGATAATCCATTTGTTTGAGTTCAGAGATGACCACTCGAAGACCACAGTTATAGGTAAGGAGCCCGTCCTTCCCAAGGTTTTGAGAGATTAATTATAACTACAGTTCTGTTAAGCGTCCTTACAGAAATTGTATAAGATGAAAGAGATGCTGAAAGTTGTATGCTTAAAGAAAGTGGGGGTGGGAATAATCTGGCTGTCCCGCCATTGTTGGATCACAACTCCCATCCTCATTGGCTGTGGTAGCGATGACTGCTGGAACTTACAGTCCAACACTATCTGGAGGGCCATAGGGTTCCCACTCCTATTGTAAAATTATGAGGATAAGGAAAGTACGGTATTGCTATTCTGAGATCACTGGCACTATGATTGAATGTTAAAACTGAAATAGGCAGGTTTGTGTTTATATTGATGATGTTTATACATAAAAGAAAATCATAAGTATTCAGATAAACAATTAAAAAAATACCTTTCAGTGAATATAGTGCATCCTTCTGGCTTGTTTTTGTGATGAGTGTTTTGCTTGAACTTTGGGTGTTTAAATTATCAGTGAACAGTTTCCAACATTCTGTTTACCCCTCCCAGTCCCATTTTTTTCTCTGTTCCAGATGGCCCTGTATCTGCATGCAGTTCTGGTACCACGCATTTTTTGGCCCTGTTAGATAGTGATAGTGTTGTAGTTCTCCTTATATGGCAGGTCTTATTTGATTTGATCAGAAGTGGCTTGTTTAATTTTGGAAGAAATCTTTCATATGTGCAAGCCAATTGTTGCTAAAACACAGTGTGCTGTTTATAAATAGACCTTATGGTTTGGTATACAAAAATATTTACCAGTTAAAGTTGGCATCATTTTCATTTATGCACACTGACATCTGTTTATTCCCAAGAGCTATTGTTTATAATTTTGGGTCATGCGATAATGTAAAATCTAATTACTAGAGGTAAAAGCAAATTTCAAATCCTTGTATTTCACCTGTTCTTAAGTTCTTTTTCTTTACAGGAAATGAAAGGCCTTTTACTGCTTAACTGCTTTGACTCTCAAGTATTTAGGATTATCTTGCCAAGTATAAAATTAAAGGATGTGTTGAATGTGATCACTGAAAATATTTCTTATACATATAAGAGCTGTAACAGTGAGACCTCAACCAAGTTACATAAATTGTTTGAGGTAGTTAAAGGAGCACACATGTGCAAAATCGTTAGTTTCAAGCACAACCTTGTCCATCCTGGTGCTTCAAATATATTGGTGCAGAATCCTGCCGTTCCCCACCAGTATGGTCAGTTGCCCTTGCTGGCCCATAGAGAGTTGTAGTCAGAGCACCTATGGCTAATTTAGAGATAATGGCATGTTTTTTTAAAAAACTTCTATACACTACTGTAATCCTAGTTGAATGCTGCTAGTACAGAGTTGAAGGAAAGGATATAATTCATATTTGTGGCTCCAGTTTGTTTGTTTAGAATCTAGATTTCAGTCACATCTGGCCATTTTCCTTTCTGTCTAAAGGTGGAGGGTTCTGTGGGGGTGGGGGAGAGATGGAAAATGAAGTGTAAGCTGTGGGGAGGTGAAAGAGAAGCTTTATGCAAGAAGGGTTGCCCCAAAATCCTTAAAAGAATCCTCAAGAAGACTCCATATCAGGGGCAGTAATTATTTACTGAACTATGAGATGACTTTCTATAGAAACAGTTGACCTTAAGAAGAAGAAAATGTTGAGAGAGTTGGTGACAGGCTTGAGGGAATCCATCCTGCCTCCATCGGAATCCCAGCCCTTGGCTCCTTCAGAGGGCCATGCTGTCTTCTCCATGACACTATTATCTCAGCTTTTTCACATGCTTCTCCCATTCTACAACTTTGAATTACCTCTTAGAAGTCTTAATTACTAGCACAAGGAGCATTGAGCTAAAATATTCTGGTATTTTTGCCTTCCTCCTTTTGGCCCACCACTGAAGTTCACACACCCCCATCTGGCCATCAGGCTGAAAGAGGTTCTTCACCTTTCCTCTATACATACAGATATTCTCTGTAATACATGACTTTTTTCTTAGTCAGCTTTTAATGTGTTCTGAACATTACTAGAAAATGGTTATCTTACTATGCTGAGTACTTCTTAAAATAGAGTGCTGTTAACTTCAGGTGTATGATCAGCCAGTATATGCAGTCAGCATCTTTTAGTGGTCACTTTATCATTATACATAGAATCTGTTCAAGCATAATAGCTTTTATGATATATGGTAATTAAGTTAGTCAATATTTTAGCCTTCCAAAACTGACAGATTTTTGTTTTGTTTTGATGGAATTATTTGTTCGACTTTGTAATTCTGTTCTTTGATGTAAGTCCATTAATTGCTCTCATTGGTTATAGTGGTACTTTAATTTAATTTACTTTTATCAGATTTCAAAAATCCTGTCCAGATTAGGTTTTCATAGAATCATAGAATTGTAGAGTTGGAAGAGACCACAAGGGCCATCCAGTCCAACCTCTTGCCATGCAGGAAATCAAGATCAAGGCATCCCTCACAGATGGCCATCCAGCCTCTGTTTAAAGACCTCCAAGGAAGGAGACCCTATCATGCTCCGAGGGAATGTGTTCCACTGCCGAACAGCTCTTACTGTCAGAAAGTTCCTCCTAATGTTGAGGTGGAATCTCTGTTCCTGGAGCTTGCATCCACTGCTCCGTGTTAGTCTTTGGAGCAGCAGAAAACAAGCTTGCTCCATCCTCAATGTGACACCCCTTCAAATACTTAAACAGGGCTATCATATCACGCCTTAACCGTCTTTTTTCCAGGCTAAACATACCCAGCTCCCTAAGTCTTTCCTCATAAAGCATGGTTTCCAGACCTTTCACCATTTTAGTCGCCCTCCTCTGGCCACGCTCCAATTTGCCCATATCCTTTTTGAATTGTGGTGCCCAGAACTGGACACAGTATTCTAGCTGAGGTCTGACCAAGGCAGAATAGAGTGGCACTATTTTTTCCCTTGATCAAGACACTATACTTTTAATGATGCAGCCCAAAATCACATTGGCCTTTTTAGCTGCCGCATCACACTGTTGACTCATGTTCAACTTGTGGTCTACTAGGACTCCTAGATCCCTTTTGTATGTAGTCTCATTCAGCCAGGTCTCCCCCATCCTATATCTACGTATTACGTTTTTCTGTCCTAAGTACAGTACCTTACATTTCTCCATATTGAATTTCATTTTGGTAGCTTTGGTCCAGCTCTCCAGTCTATTCAGGTCATTTTGAATTTTGATCCTGTCCATTAGGGTATTAGCTACGCCTCCTAATTTGGTGTCATCCGCAAATTTTATAAGTATGCCCTCTATTCCCTCATCCAAGTCATTGCTAAAGATGTTGAATAGCACTGGGCTCAGGACAGAACCCTGTGGCACCCCACTGGTCACATCTTTCCAAGATGAAGAGGAGCCACTGCTGAGCACCCTTTGGGTTCGGCCAGTCAACCTGTTACAAATCCATTTAACAGTTAACTTGTCTAGCTCATATTTTACAAGCTTGTTTGCAAGAATATCATGGGGAACCTTGTCAACGGCCTTACTGAAATCAAGGTATGCGATATCCACAGTGTTCCCTTCATCTACGAAGCTGGTAATTTTATCAGAAAAAGAGATCAGATTAGTCTGGCATGACTTGTTTCTCTGAAACCCATGTTGACTTTTTGTGATTATGGCATTGCCTTCTAAATGTTCACAGACTCTCTGTTTAATGATCTGCTCTAGAATCTTCCCTGGTATTGATGTCAGACTAACTGGACGATGTTTGTTGGGATCCTCTTTTTTCCCCTTTTTGAAGATAGGGACAACGTTTGCCCTCCTCCAGTCTGCTAGGACTTCCCCTGTTCTCCAGGAGTTCTTGACGATTATTGCCAATGGCTCTGAGATTACATTTGCCAGCTCTTTTAATACTCTTGGATGTACTTCATCTGGTCCTGGAGATTTCAATTAATTTAGATTAAGAAGGTATTCCTGTACTACCTCTTTACTTATTTTGTGCTGGATTTCCCCTATTGTGTCCTCTGTTCCATTATCCTCAGGTTGGTCCCCCTTTTCCTTTTCTGAAAACACCGAGGCAAGGAAGGTGTTGAGTAATTCTACCTTTTCTCTGTTCCGTTAGCATTTTGCCATCTTCTCCACGTAGTGGCCCTACCATTTCCTTCTTCCTTTTGCTGCGGACATACCCAAAAAACACCTTTTTATTATTCTTAACCTCTCTAGCGAGCCTGAACTCATTCCGCGCTTTAGCTTTTCTGACTTTACTCCTACATGAGTTCGCTATGTGTTTGAATTCTTCTTTAGTGATTTCCCCCTTTTTCCATTTCCTATACATGTTTTGTTTAAAACTTAGCTCCGCTGAAAGTTCTTGTATCCTGGATCTTCTTCGTGGTCTCTGTGAATCACACAACTGGGTTTATTCCTGCGCAGTGCATTCGGATCCTTCTGGAACTGCTAGGCAGAATGTGCATTGATACATTTTTGGCGGTAGCTCCACCCATCCTAACGGTCCCTTATAAAGGGCTTCCCGCCTAAATCCCCTCAGTTCCTTTTTTTCCGCTGCGCTAGCAGCTCTAAAGGAACCTTTGCGCTCTTTGACGACTTTCGCTTTCGGTTTTTGACTTGGATTGGCTTTGGATAACGATTTCTCTCTCACTTATTGGCTATTGACGACTTCTGGTTTGACTCGGTACTTCTGACTACGATTTTGGCTTTCCCTCCGGACTTGGTAACGGTTTCTGACTCATGGTTTGACTCTGCGCTCTCTTGACTACGGTTTTAGGATCCCCATTATGGTTGCGAAAACGGGCTTTAAACGCTGTGTGGTATGCCAGGCCAAGCTGCCCAGTTCTGATGGACATTCCAGGTGCCTCATCTGTTTGGGCGAGACACATAATGTCGATGCGTGCGTCCACTGTAAAGCTTTCACGCCTCAGGCGAGGAAGCATCGCTCCTCCAAGCTGAAATCCTTTTTATATGAAAAGGCCCTCATCCCATCAACTTGTTCAACACTGGCTGTGGGAGCAGGGGTTTCTCCGCGGGGAAGGTCCCCTATTGCGAAGTCCCCTCAGTCACCGCACGCTAAACGGTGTCACTCCCAAAGCCCCTCGAGGAGACAATCAGTAGCATCGGATCCGGAGGCAGTGCTACACTCCCACAAGCACGCGAAGTCAACCCCGGCTGGGGATCGGTCTTCGTCGGATTCGGGAGCTATTGAGCCCAAGGATCTTCATCGGGACCCACAGGGCTCTCAGGATGGAGGTCGAACCTGAGAATCCTCTAAGGTTAAGGCCCCGAAGAATAAGAAGGCGAAGCGGGTGCATGCAGAGGAGAAACAAAGGGAAGTCTCCCGAATTCGAGACCCGTTGCCTCCTTCGGTTCCGGCTCCATCTACATCTGGAGCCCAACCCCTCTCACAACACCAGCCCTCTCCTCGAGATCGAGGTGTGGATACCGGGCACACCCGCCCTAGAACTCCGACTCCCACACCATCACTGGAGATTGTGGAAGTGGAGGTGGGCTCGGCTGAGGAGATGGAAACCACCCCGCAGGCCCGTGTGATCTCTCCAGCCCTTCTGGTCTCGAGATCAGAATTGCTCCGGGACTCCGCCACTGCGATTCGAGGTCAGGATGAACCCCTCCTTCAAGATGAACCACAGCCTTCGACTTCCAGGGTCCGAGAGGATGAGGAGGCATATGGTGCCTACGAGCTGGCCAAATCGGCCTTTACTACACCGCTGACTCTACCTTTGGCTTCTGCCGCAGAGGAACCGATTTTTCATCTCACCTCTGAGGCTGCTACCCTTCACTCCATGGCTTTATCCCCTCCCCGCTTGTCCTTTCACGGCTGGGATAAAGGGGCCTTCCTTGCTCGGGAGCCAGTGAAGCCGAATCTTAAGGACACGAGTTGTCAAGTGTCCCCATTCTGACCTCTACCTCCACCGCCACCGACTCCTCCACGGCGCACGACATCTCTCCAGGATCGACGTCGATCTCCATCTCCGACATCCGAATCCTCTGCTTCATCTGAGTCGTCTGAGGAGTATCGACCTTATATACTGTCGCCCCAGCCTGATCTTCTGGATGAGGACTCTTCCTCTCCCAATGACGATGTGCGCTCCTTTGCAGAACAGGTGGTGCGGATGTCCCATGCCCTGGATTTGAAGATCACGGAGAAGGAGACAGAGCCTGTTGACCCGATTTATCAGAGGATCAAGTCAAAGGCTCCCCCGACTGCCAACATCCCAGTACTGCCTTCCCTCTTAAAGCTGACGCAAAATTCATGGGAGAACCCCTCGTCCATCCCTTCCACCTCTAAGAGGATTGACAGGCTGTACAAGGTTTCTGGGGACGGCATCGACTGGTTAAGAGAACACCCGAGGCGCAACTCAGTCGTTGTGGAGGTGGCACAACCACGAAGGCAGCGTCATGCACAGTCCACCCCTACTGATACCGAGGGCAGGAAGCTGGACGTAATCGGAAAGAAGATCTATTCCGCTGCTGGACTCAGCTTCCGTATTGCGAATTACTCTGCATGTATGGGGGCTTACCAGCAGGTTCTTTGGGAACGAATGCTGCCCCTTATCCAGGACTTGCCGGAGGAACGAAAGAGGCTAGCGGAGGCTATTCAAGCTGAAGCCCAACTACTTGTGGGCCAACAGATGAACTCCACAAGGCATGTCGCTGACTGTGCAGCCAAGACAGTGGCGGGCTCCATTGCCTTACGGCGCCACGCCTGGCTCTGCTCTTCGGGCCTCTCGACTCAAGCTGCTGCGACCATTGAAGACATGCCTTTCGACACCTCAGGCCTCTTTAATGCGTTGACAGATGAGAAGCTTGAGTTCACGCAGAAGATGAGGACCACCGCGAGAAAATATGGTATGCCATCGACCTCATCTTCTGTTTACCGCCCCAGGCACCGTTCCGGATGGAACACATACTCCTTTGGCCAACCTTACAGGAGAGGGGGTACGCCCCAATCATCCAGACGCTCCCGCTTTCAGCAGCAACCACTTTCCTCCACATCCTCGGTGAGGAGTCAGGGCTCTGCCTCCCGGTACCGTCTGCCCTCAAAACACAGGTCCAAAGATCAAGGCAGAAAGTGATTTTAATTGTGGTTCCTTATTTTGATGTTTACATTTTCTTTTAGAATCCCCTGTTCGGAGACCGCCTGTCATCATTCCAGGAAGCCTGGTCCTCCATAACATCGGACTGCTGGGTGCTCCAAATTGTGCGTCAGGGCTACTGGATAGAATTCGACAAACTGCCTCCGACAGGACTCATCCGCTCCATGCCCCCCTCCCCGCCCTTGATCGAGGAGGTGCAGACCTTACTTCAGAAGGGAGCCGTCGAACCTGTGCCTGCAGATCTCCGTCCCAATTGTTTCTTCTCCAGGTATTTCCTGGTACCTCAGGGGACTGAACTGGTACTTAACCCCTTAAGAAATTCAGGATGACCACTCTTGCTCTCATCCTTCCCCTCCTTCAACACGGAGACTGGTTTGCCTCCATAGACCTCAAGGACGCTTACTTCCATGTTGGGATACATCCTGCTCACAGGAGGTTCCTAGCGTTCCAGATCGAGGACAAGACTTACCAGTTCCGTGTCCTTCACTTCGGACTCTCCACGGCACCGAGAGGAACGTCACCTTCACCTTAGATGTGCTGCATTCCCTGGGACAAATCCCAACTGACCCCATCGCAGACTATCCAGTTTATCGGGGCCCGCCTGGATTCGATTTCGGCAGCAGCCTACCTTCCCGAAGACCGATTCGACACCCTACGGTCTCTGATTCTGGCATGCCGTCGATCCCATCAGATCCGAGCACGGGATGTACAAGTCCTTCTATGCCACATGGCAGCAACTACATCCGTCACACCGTTAGCGAGACTTCGATTCCGTCCGCTTCAACATTGGTTTCTCAGCGTCTTTGACCACCTCAAAGACCCACCAGAAATGCTCCTGACAATGCCCCGCTCTGTCCAACGCTCTCTGGACTGGTGGCTGGACCCGACCAATGTCCTATCGGGCATTCCATTCGAACCCCACCAACCGGATTTTTCCATCACATCGGACGCATCGTTGCAGGGGTGGGGAGCCCATCTCGGATCCCACAAGATACAAAGTGCCTGGTCCAAGGAAGAGAGGATGTTGCATATCAACATGCTGGAGCTTCTAGCAGTTCAGAAAGCTCTTCGTTCTTTCGAGGTCCTGGTTCGAAACAGGACTGTCCTCCTCCTGACGGACAACACATCGGTAATGTATTACCTAAACAAACAAGGTGGTACCAGGTCCCCCCAACTGCTCCAGCTGACACTGCAGATCTGGGATTGGTGCGTACAACGGAATATTTCTCTCCACTCCATCCACCTTCCTGGGGAGGAGAATGTTCTTGCAGACAGACTGAGCCGTTTCAATTCCAACGTTCATGAGTGGATGCTCCTCCGTCGCGTGCTGGCAGACATCTTCCATCGCTGGGGGACACGCTTGATAGATGTCTTCGCGACCGCCCAGAACAGACAGTGCGCCCAGTTCTGCTCCAGGGACAGACACAAGGACTCGAGGGGAGACGCGTTCCTGTTCAAATGGACCGGACCGTTCCTGTACCTCTTCCCACCGATCCTGCTGCTGACAAGGGTCGTCGCCAAGTTGCGGCGAGACCGAGCAAATGCGATCCTTATCACGCCGTGGTGGCCTCGACAACTGTGGTTTGCCCCACTGCTGCTCCTGGCCGACAAATGTTTTCTCCATCTCCCGAGTCGACCAGACCTACTCACAATCCAACAGAGCAAAGTCAGGCATCTAGACCTCGAGTCACTCCGTCTGACGGCGTGGAGGATTCGGCCATGAACCCTCGTTGTCCATACACTGCCTCCCTCTCTCCTTTACCCCGAGAGGTCCAAACTATTATTGATGCTGCTAGGAAACCTTCCACTCGGAAAGCCTACCTTTACCAGTGGAATCGTTTTGAGAAATTCCTAGCAGAGAAGGGTTTGAACATCGAATCCTGCTCGGTATCCACGGTCCTTCACTTTCTTCTTGACCTCTCCAAGGCGGGTCTCTCGGTGTCTTCCCTCCGGGGATATCTAGCCGCTATCTCCGTGGAATTCCAGACTCGAAACCGACCTTCTCCCTTCCAAGACCCGACAGTTAAAAGGTTTTTGAAAGGGTACAACCAACCTCCATCCTCCAGTGCACGATCCCATCCCGACTTGTAGCCTTGAGCTCGTCCTCTCTCAACTGGTGAGGCGACCCTTCGAACCAATGGCGTCGACTGATCTCCGTCTGCTTACCTGGAAGACTGTTTTCTTAGTTGCCATTACTTCTGCCCGTCAAGCCGGAGAACTTTGTGCCCTTCGCTTGGACCATCCATATATTTGCTTCCACAAACACATGGTGGTCTTCAGGCCGGACATTTCCTTTTTACCTAAGGTAGTTTCGAGCTTCCACCTCAACCAACCCATTGTTCTACCCGTCCTAATGCAGGACGCAAAGGACGAATTCGAGCGCACCCTTCACGCCATGGATGTACGGAGGGCGCTCGCATTCTATGTACAACATACTTCTTCGTTCCGGCAGTCACCCCAACTCTTTGTTTCTTATGCCAACTCCAAGAAGGGTACACCAATCTCATCGCAGCATCTCTCGAAGTGGGTGACCTCGACCATCGCTCTCTGCTACGAACTGGCCAAGAAGCCGCTGCCCTCACAAATTCGTGGACATTCTACGAGAGCTGTCTCCACTTCAGCTGCATTCCTCTCGGGGGTACCCTTGGAGGATGTTTGCCGCGCTGCAACCTGGTCCTCGCCATTGACATTCATTTCACATTATAGACTGGACTCTCGCTCGAGGGCCGAGGCTGCATTTGGGAGAGCAGTCCTTCTGTCCTCCATTCAATAACTGACTGTGATTATATTGACTTGCCTTTGATATTGTCCTCTTCTGTTTAAGGTACTACCTCTCTGAAAGTTGATTAAGTTGATATTTGCGGAATGTGCAATATATATATATATGTATAATTGGTAGTAGGGAAAATTGAAGGGATATAAAGAAATCCCTTTCAATTTAGATGTGACAGGCATAAGTCTACGGATGTGCATGACATACCCTCCTCCAGTGAGGAAGCTTGCTAATCTTACCCAGCTGTGTGATTCACAGAGACCACGAAGAAGATGGACAGGTTGCTTACCTGTAACCATAGATCTTCGAGTGGTCTTCTGTGAATTCACACAGACCCACCCATCCTCCCCTCTATGTCCTGCTATGCTTTATGTGCTTAATGTTCCTGGTGCTGCTTATTGCGGCGTCATTTTAGGAACTGAGGGGATTTAGGCGGGAAGCCCTTTATAAGGGACCGTTAGGATGGGCGGAGCTACCGCCAAAAATGTATCAATGCACATTCTGCCTAGCGATTCCAGAAGGTTCCGAATGCACTGCGCAGGCGCAGGAATAAACCCAGCTGTGTGAATTCACAGAAGACCACTCAAAGATCTATGGTTACAGGTAAGCAACCTGTCCTTTCTTGAGACACCTCCAATGTTTCTTCCTCATTGGTACTGTTTGAAATTGTGCCTTCAGTATCTCCCTTTTGAGAAAGTCCCATCCGTCTTGAAGTCCCTTCTCTTTTAGTATTCCTGACCATGGGATCACCCCCAGTATCTCCCTGAGTTTATTGAAATCAGCTCTCCTAAGGACTAGAATGCATGTCTGACTATGCCTGGCTTCTCCCTTCCATTGTATAACAAACTCCAGGAGAACATGATCACTCTCACCTAAGGATCCCACCACTTGCACCCCATTAACCAGGTCATCCCTGTTGGTTAGGATCAGATCCAAAATAGCTGACCCCCTTGTTGCCTCTTCCATCTTTTGGACCATGAAATTGTTTTCTAGGCAAGTAAGGAATTTGCTAGACCTTGAAGTTTTGGTTGCTTTAGATTGTCAGCAAATATCAGGATAGTTGAAGTCACCCATCACTACTACATCTCTCTTTTCTGTGTGCATGGTCATCTGTTCTAGAAAGGCATCATCCAATTCCTCCGTCTGACTTGGGGGTCTGTAGTAGAGTCCCACAATAACATCCCTATTGTTTCCCTCTCCTTTAATTTTTATCCAGATGCTCTCTACCTGGCTTCCAGTATTGATGGCATGGATCTCTTCACTGGTGTAAATATCCCTGACATATAATGCTATTTCTCCTCCTTTCCTGTTTGGCCTGTTTCTCTTAAAAAGGTTATACCCCTCTATTCCTACATTCCAATCATGAAACTCAACCCACCAGTTTTCAGTAATGCCTATTATATTTGCTTTGGTGTCCTAGGAGTTCAAGTTCATCTTGCTTATTTCCCATACTCTGTGCATTAGTGTAGAGACATCTAAGACTATGTGTTCCCTTTATTTGCTGCATATGCAAGTTTTTTGCCTTCCACTGTTGGGTCCTTGCACTGTTTGCCTTGTTCCCTCTATGACAGTCTGACTATTTTCTCTAGCCGTTTTGCCTTCCAGAATACTGTCTTCCTCCCCCATATGACTCAGTTTAAAGCCCTCCTGATCAAATTCTTGAGACTGTTGGCAAAAATGTTTCTGCCAACTGGTGTGAGCTGCATCCCATCCCTTGCCAGAAGCCTCCCCTCATGGAACCGCAGCAAATGATCCAAGAATCCAAATAGTTCTCGGCGACACAATCTACGGAGCCAGTTGTTTACATCGGCTATTTTCCTCTCTCTTCCTGGACCATGCCCTTCAACTGGCAGAAAAGACGAGATGACAACCCTGTTGTAAAAATGCAGAGTCCATTCCCTCTCCGCTTAGCCAAGCAGAGATTCACTTCAATAGTTGCAGCAAAAAACATGGGCTTTTGAGGAAAAAACCTTGTATACCTCTGGCACAGGATTCAAATAAAGAGCTCATTGATTTTCTTCATAACTTTTATTTCAAAGAAAATAATTGTAAAACCAAAATAAAGGACAGAAAGCATTCATCCATGCTTCTGTATGCTCCAAAGCTTCTCTGGGCATTTATGTTAAAATTTGTGTGGGGAGAATTCTGTCTCCTAATTACTAAAATAAAATTTGTTTCAAACTGAAACTGCTTGAAGCCACTGGATAGCCATCTTTGGGACTTAAAACTGTTCTTAAAATAATATTCGTAGGTTTCCTTGATCAGTGACTTATAACTTACTTCCTTACATCTTCTCTCCCTTGCCTTGGTCCTTACAAATACCTACCAGCATAATTCTTTCGGCCTTAGTCTTATGTTGCCTTCTGATACGTGTCTGGACCGACAGTTAAACTCACATCCAACCACTCTGAAATAAATCAGATCTCAACTTTATTCTAAAACTAAACAACAGCAATTAAAAAGGGAGATGTAGGAATGGTGAGATGAATTTAAAGGCAGATGAGAAAACCAGGCCTTCCAGACTGTAGAATAAAGTAACTGAAGAGAACCAGGTTGTAGAGGGGCTATCTACTAGGCACAACCAATCAAACATGACACAAAGTGGCAAGCCTGATTAGTTGCTAACAGATCTTTGCACCTGGGATAGCACAGTCATTACAAACCTAAGGCAATGAAACTTGTAACAAAATACCCAACTGGCAGCAAAGTACAATATAAGATTATAAAGCTATGAAATTGAATGATTTAGTTGGAGAATCCATACTACAGGTTGAGTATTCCTACCCAAAATGCTTGGAACCAGAAGTGTTGCGTATTTCAGAATTTTTTTTCAGATTTGGGAATACCCGTATTTGCATATATATAATGAGATACATTACACAACACAAATAGAGAACACATGAGATGCAGCTGGTGATGGTGGGGATGAAGAGGAGGAGGAAGAAGAAGCCAGGAGGACAAGGAAGAAGAGTCTCTGATACACACTCTGCAGCCCAAATACAGAATAGGAGCAGCACCCCATCCCTAGCAGGAGCAACAACATCCACAGTGCACAGGGAGGAGGGGGTGCTGCCTCTCTTGGCAACACCCCCTCCTTCCTACTTGCAGGAAAACTGGGCAGAAGCATTGATTTCAAGCTTCTTTTGCTGCTAACTCTAGGAGGTAAGAGATGGAAAGGAAGGGGAAGACCGGTCACAAATAAGCCATTCAGGGAGCGAAGTCTTGAGTCTCAACGACCTGGACAAAACATACTGAGAACTTTCCTGTGGAAATGGGGGCAGAGGGGTTGGGGAGCCACAAATGGCACCTGTGCCTGAGCCTATTCTGCTTCATGAAAAGTGCCTCAGCTCAGAGGAACACAGCTGTTGAGCAAGGTGCCTGGATGAGTTCCTGTTTTTTGTTAAGGCAGGAACCAGCCAGGCAGCATCCTTCAGGCACAACAGCTCTCTCTCTCTCTCTCTCTCTCTCTCTCTCTCTCTTTGCACAAAGGGTTGCTGGAGAGTTTCTTCTTTGGTTTATGGTTATCGCTTCACACACCACATGCACACACACACAACAATTAAAAAAAATCTCAGGAATCTACTTGGTTGCTCACAATAATGCAACTTTTGTGCAGAGAAAAAAACACAGACCCCTTCTCTGTTCACCTACCAGCCTTCTCCTCTGACCCCCTCCTCTCACCCTGTTGCTCTCCTGCGTGACGGACTCAGTGCTGTGGCCACCAGGGCCAGTTTAAGGCACCAACGGTGTCAGCATCCGCAGGGGGCCCCATCATGGTGGGGGACCCTGTAGTAACCCTCTTCCTACAAAAACATTATTAGTAATAATCTGAATATCCTATACTGTGAATAGCTTAGGTTGAGTTAGGTTACATTGACCTGAGATAAACATATGGGGGCCCCAAAATAAAGCATTGCAGGAGGCCCCAAAATTCCTTAAACCGGCCCTGGTGGCCACCCACGATAATCAGCTGATTACCTTCCAGCTGAACAGCTAAGAGACAATTTTGGAGTAAACGTGAGAAAGCCTTCAATTCATAAACAAAATACTTTTCCTTTTAACAAGAGACTGACATGACAGATGAATGAGCAGGAGCACTCTAGCCACCACCTTCAAGGCAGAAGTGGCTGGCTGGCAGCAAAACGTTGCGGTTTTTGGAGGCTTCCGGATTTACGGATTAGGGATATTCAACCTGTATTCTATTTTTAGCAAGAAGAGTTATCTTGAAATCATACCTATAATGTACCTTCTAGGGAAAGTCTATAGAAATACAAACACGTCTGAACACACAGTTTAGTGCCTAAAAACATATTTCCAGTTATGGGGTTTAAACTTGAAAAACATATTTCCAGTTATGGGGTTTATTATTGATATTACTGTATTAATGAGAGATTAAAGTGACAAAAACATTCTCTAGAAGTGATGCTTTAAGATGTGAAACCATACATGTTTCTAGCAGGCAAATAAACATGGGCAAATAACAACTGGTAGCAGTGATTGGAGTGGATCGTATCCACTGTAATCAATAGCAGTTGATAGCACTAATCATTTGATATTTTCCCTAATTTTGTACCTAGAATTTTTTAGTGATTTAATTTACTTGAAATTTCTCTCCATTCATCTAAAGGATATGTAAAGAAGTATTAACAGTTGGTTATAAAACTAGTAATATAGATGGATAATTAACCAAATTTGGTTACTGAAATGAGCACTGAATTTATGGTGAAAGTACACAAATATTTTTTCATATAAATTTAACTTGCATCAAGATTCTTCTTAGGTTAAATATTTTCCCACTTTATCTTGTTTTTAAAATTCTTTAAAATATTGTTACACTGGGTGCATTCATAGAAAACAGTAAGCCAGGGATGTGGAAACCCTGGCTTGTTATGTATAGGCAGAAACATGCTACTCCTGTGTTCATCACGAGCAGCCAAGCAAGTCACAGAGCTTGTTCCACCATTGGCTTATTATGTCACTTGTTGGCATATAATTATTTTTTCTCCTCTGTTTTGTTCTCTCTTACCAAACCAGAGAAAGAATCTAGGGTTTGTTTTTGACTTCTTAGGTTTTTGCAAGGGAACAAAGAGAAGAAAAGTTGTTCACAGCTAGATGATAGAATAAATGATCTGTAGAACAAATCTCAGCTGTTTGAATAGTTGCCATTAGTGCAGCATGTGCCCTCTTGCCTCTTGTTCCTGATAAGCAATATTTTCCAGAGTCCCTCTTGTCATGTTGTGTGAATGTCCATATTGTCAAATATAATTTTGAAAAATTACCATGCAGCTTTTAATACGTTTCTAAATGGACATTTGTCTAGATATGACATGTATCTTATAATATGTTTTTGAATAGATATTTTTCTGTATTGTGAGTCAATGACATTACTTCTGTCACTGAGCTTATTTTATATCCGTATCTTAAACTACTATTTCCTTTCATCTACCTCCTTTTGAGTTTAGGCCTGTAATGGAACCCATTATGGGTAAAAGGTCCATGACTCAGTCACTGGGTTTCTCAAATTTGTGGCTTTTTTAATTGCTGCCATTAAAGCTTTATTAGTTTGTCATAAAACAAGTAATGATGTAAAATTAATTCATGTTAGCATATTTCAGCTTTGCTTTTGTTATATATTAGGTTTCTGTGCTTATGTTTTCTGGAAATTGGTGTCTTCAGCTTAATATAAAATCAGTTTAAATTTAGCAAAACCTTATAGTGAAATAATTTCTATTAATTTAGATTTTCATTCTGTACCTTATAATTGATGGAAGGTAGAAGTACTGTTTTAACCAATGTACTTGACTACAGAATGAAATAATTTTCTGTGTATTTCAGGTATGACCATGTTCATATAACCGCCACAGATTTTTTTAAAGTATCCAGAACCAACACAGCTTATTTCTCTTTTTCTAATACAGTTGTCCCTTAACATTCGCTGGGGTTTGGTTCCAAGACCCCCTGTGAATACCCAACTCTGTGAATACTCAAGTCCCATTATATGCAATGGCATAGCAAAATGGTGTCCCTTATATAAGATGGCAAAATCAAGGTTTGCTTTTTGGATTATTATTTAAGAATATTTTCAAGCCGTGAATACTTAAATCTGTGAATGCCAAATCCATGAATGTGGAGGGACAACTGTACTTAATTGAAATTATCAGTTGCATAGCAAAAATGGACATTGCAAGTATAGCTAGAAGGGAGTTTTATAACGAATGGTAGTGAGGAAATTGAGCAACACAGTGAAGGTTGAATTTTTCTTCTCCCTCCAGTACACTGCAGCTTCACATTAATTAATCATATTCAAGTGAACAAACAAGGTAAAGTATCTGTGGAACAGTCATGGAATTGAGAGCATCTAAACAACTGCCTTTCACATATTCTGTGCATTCTAATTGTATAAGGAGGAACCTTCTAGACCAGTGGTTCTCAACCTGTGGGTCCCCAGATGTTGTTGGTCTACAGTTTCCAAGAGCCCTCTGAGGTCTCACCTTGACATCCAGGTGGTCCTCCCAGTCATTAGTGAGGCTGTGAGTTCAATCCTACAGCCTCACTAATGACTGGGAGGACTACCTGGCTGTCAAGGTGAGACCTCAGAGGGCTCCTGGGAACTGTAGACCAACAACATCTGGGGACCCACAGGTTGAGAACCACTGTTCTAGACAGAAGTTGCTATGCTACCTGATTGTATTTGTCATCTGTTACATTTGGAAACACTACTATGGGTTGCTTGTATTTAATTGAATGCTGGTTTTGTTTTTTGGTGTTGACCCTCATATTTATTGAAGGGATAGCCTCTGTTTTCAGGAATATAAGATACCTTGCAGTCTTGGCTTATGCTTTACCTTTCTGGTGTGAGCAGCTTCAGGCCAATGCAGACAAAACATTATAATAGGGCTGTAGGGATCCTGTCTGAATGCTTGCTATATTTATCAGTTCTGAAATCTAGAAGAGCTTAGAACTAAATCCAATTGCTAATGCCAGCCCATTGAATCCATTTTTGAATGGTAAGTCAACACTTATATAAATCCCATTGATTCAGTGGCCCTATGCTTGTTGGCACTAGCAAATGGATTTAGGCCTTAGATTTTAAAATCTACCCCCTGCCCCCAATGGTCTGAAATCAGATGGCTATGGATACTGGGGAAAGTACAGCAATGAACTCACCTCTAAGATGAGAGGATGCTATTCAGGAATACATGAGGTGGAAGTTGCAAGAAGCCAGAGAGATGTAGGTAGTACCACGGAAGTTGGTCTTTATTGTAGAGCAGTGTGTAGGACTTCACATAGGGGCCAAACCACAGTCACAGAATGTCCCTATGTGATCTGTGGCATATACATCTGCCCATCTCGCTTTCTCATATGCATCTTTCCCTTCCCTCCTGGGTTACTTAAGAGATGATAGGTATTTGGATATTTGTCCCCCCCACACACACTTTTTAAAAGTCTTATGTGACAGCTCATAGGAACAGGTGGCACTTCCAGTTTAACTTTATAGCTGGTCCTGCATCTTGTGTTACAAGAAGTGTAGTTGGGTTGGGAGGCAGCACTAGTGAGCCTTTGCACTCATGGGTTTTTCCTACCCACTGATTTAGCTGAGCAGTCTTCACATAGGACTTTTCCCACTTTTCATCCACAAACACACTGATCTTGTCCATCCTTTATCCCAGTTTGGGCTGCTTTCCTGTGATTCCCCAAGGTGGAGGAAAAGAAAACAGTATTTTCTTAAAAGGGAAACATTTCTTAACACTCATGAACACTCATTTGAAAGATAACACTAGTCACTAAAGTGTTTGTGATTTGTGGACAGAGAAAAATGATTTTAGGGTGATTTCTGGATAGGTTGTCAATTTTGGAGGAAATTAAGTAAAGGTCATGGTTAATGATTTGGAAGAGTCCTAGAGAGAAGCAAAGAGTGCATGTGTGTGTGGTAGATTTGGCCTGCACTCTTTTAGAATAAGCTGTGGTTCCCAGTAGATTCCCTGGCTTTTTTTCGCAAATGAAGATTCAGGAAGGACTCATCCCGTGCTTTCTGCAAGCGCGCTGATGACTAAAAAGGCCAGTCCGAGATAAACAATCTGATTGGAGAAAGCACAGCAGAAGGTCTCCTTGGGTGATGTTTCCGGGTTGTGATTCTTTCTGCGTTGTCGTTTCTCTTCAAGACTTGTTCGGCGTGAGCTCTCAAATAAGGCTGCAGCATTGTGGATAGTGCGTCTCCATGCCTCCCGATGTGAGGCCAGGGCGGACCACTGTTGGTGATCAATTTGGCTGAGCCTGAGATGTTGTTTCAGGGAGTCTTTGTATCGCTTTTTTGGAGCGCTCCTCTTATGCTGACCCGTGGCGAGTTCACCGTAGAGTACTATTTTTGGGAGGCGATGGTCCTCCATCCTAGAAACGTGCCCTGCCCAGCACAGCTGTGTTCTCAATATCATGGCCTCAATGCTGGTGATCCCTGCTTGCTCAAGGACAGCAACATTTGTCACATAGTGAGTCCAGTGCATATTTAGGATTGTGTGTATGCAGCGCTGATGAAAGCGTTCGAGGAGTCGTAAGTGGTGGTGATAGGTGACCCATGTTTCAGACCCATAAAGCAGAATAGACAGTACAATTTATACCTGAGAGAATATGGCTGGAGAGATTCCCCACCTGGCATAGAGGAAAGGTGTTGAACAGTAAAGTGCAGGAAAAATTGGGAGCAGGATTGAGCTGTCTAAAGTACTGCTACTTAGCCACTGCTTGCTATCATTTGTCCAAGATAAAGGTACAAAGATGATATCATTTTTATAGCATCATGACTGGTGAAGAGTTCTGGGAGAATGTGAACATTTACCACATTTGTGACATTTTAGTGATCCAACAGAGATATACTCATACCTGAATTTTGCTTTTAGTCATAGATCATACAGCCACATTTTGGTTTATAATGCATTTATCAGACAGGAGTGTTTTGTGGTGCAGGTATGTGTCCCAGGTCCATGTGTAGAACACTATACTCCTTTTTCTCTTATTAAACTTGAGTTAAATTCTGCAGATGCTTAAACTTTTATCCTTCTCTTAAGATACAGGTTAAAAAGCTGACATTCAGGTGTCAAACAGTGAGTTCCACTGTATCCTTCCAATCTACTTAATAATACTCATGGCCAGTTGCTCAGTCTTCTTTCTTTTGATTTGTATCACAAACCTTATATCAGCCTTGTTACTGCTTAATCAACAGCCATTATCAGAATTCTTGCTAGGCCAGCAGTGTTGCATAATCGGGATGTAGAGATACCCTGGAAGGTAAAAATTGACAGAATTCCATTGACTGAAAAGTAAAAATTGTACTAGGTGAACGGAAGGCCTAATTGTAGCCTTCGGACAAGTGAATTTAACCCTTAGGAATGTTGCATATTCAACTGAACAGAGATAGGCAAGACAACTTGTACAAATATTTTTGGAGCCCAGACTATATTTTTCCCACATAAGATCTTGCTTGAATTTTTCCTAGTGTGTAAGGAAAATATTTTAATGAACAAGTTCAAAAATGTTTAACTTGTAATTCCTAAGCTTCATTTTCATGGGCCCACTATTTCAAACCAGGGCTACACAAGTAATATCATATGGCATTTTTACTAACTCAGGTGGACCACATGATGATTATATATGAGAAGCAAAGGGTACCTGTGTTGCTCTTTTAAGTGGTTTTAACCTTATTTGCTTAACCCACCCATCCTTTTCCAGCAATCCATAGTTACATATTCTCTTGTTTTGTGCTGTAATGAATTCGTACATTAAGGCAAGTCCGCCCTCTCTTTCCCCCCTTTTACCTTAGCTCTCCTCTTCGGCTTCATAGCAAAGTCTTCCTTTTGTCACAACAAGGCTTCTTACGGATAGCCCATTTTGTTTTGCTTCTTACAGATCTCTACATCCTCATTTCTGCTTCTTTAGACTCTGGCTTTGTCTTCATGCCTGTTCCCCATAATGCTTCTACTTTTTGCTTAGTTTGATAGCAAAAGCACACAGAGTTGTCATTCTCCACACAACTGTGTCTTGCGCTCAAGCAAGCTGTGTAACAGAATTGGCCAGCTGCAAGAACTGGGACCTTTGAATCCAAGAAAATATTTTTAGTTGATACAGGCATTTCCCCACTCTGGTACCTTGGCCTTGCAATTGTCAAACAGTCCTATCCTTCATTCCTTGCTTCAATCTAGGATGGGTTTCTCTGCACAACAGCCAGAATGGTCCCTGCCCACCTCACACAATAGATTGAAAGAAAGGCTGGTTGCTCATCACACTTGGTAGAGGACAGCAACACACTTTCAGTGGCAACAGTGGCAAGTGGAAATGTGAAACCTTGTTCCCCACATAATTTTGCTATATTTTTGTTTTTGTTAAAGATGTGCTTTATAGTGTCTGCTATTCAGTAATAAGCAAATTAATATGTTACCCTATCACAATATTCTCACTGTATCTCACAACAAAAATTCAGTAACCAAAACAGTAACACAGCATTGAAATAGTCACAGAGTAGAAACATTGTAAAATGTAGATGTAGATTAAAAGGCTTGAGAAAATGAAAAAAGATCTTTGCCTGGTGCAAAAATGGTAAAAAGTCAGATATCAGTGGATTCTCGGGTAAGGGCATTTCAGCATAGGCATACCACTATTTAATAGGCACTCTTTTCCACAGCTATCTACCATGCCATGTTTAGACAGGGCACCAAGGGGCTCAGAATTTTGGTTTATACATATGTGTGTGCACATCTTACAGTCTTGTGAAAAGGAAAGTACACCCTATTTGAATTCTATGGTTTTACATATCACAACATAATAACAATAATCTATTCCTTAGCAGGTCTTAAAATTAGGTAAATACAACGTCAGATGAACAACAACACATGACATATTATACCGTGTCATGATTTATTCAACAAAAATAAAGCCAAAATAGAGAAGCCGTGTGTGAAAAACTAAGTACACCTTATGATTCAATAGCTTATTAACCACCATTAGCAGTAATAACTTGAAGTAATCATTTTCTGTATGACTTTATCATTCTCTCACATCGTCGTGGAGGAATTTTGACCCACTCCTCTTTATACTGTTGCTTCAATTCATTGAGGTTTGTAGACATTTGTTTATGCACAGCTTTCTTAAGATCTTGCCACAGCATTTCAATCGGGTTGAGGTGGTTTGTTCAGATGCAACTTTGCAAACCTAAGCCGTGCTACCATGTTCTTTTTAGAGAGAAGAGGCTTTCTCCTAGCAACCCTTCCAACCAAACCATACTTGTTCAGTCTTTTTCTAATTGTACTGTCATGAAGTTTTAACATTTAACATGCTAACTTAGGCCTGTAGAGTCTGAGATGTACCGCTTTGTTTTTTTTGCAATTTCTATGAGCATTGCACAGTCTGAGCTTGGGGTGAATTTGCTGGGACATCCACTCCTGGGAAGATTTGCAACTGTCTTGAATGTTTTGAATAATCTTTCTCACTGAAGAATGATGGATTGTAAATAGTTTGGAAATGGCCATATAGCCCTTCCCAGATTGATGGGCAGCATCTTAGCTTCTCTAAGATCATTGCTGATTTTTCTCCTTTGCATTGTGTTAACACACACCTGAATACTCCAGACCAGCAAACTGCTAAAACTTTGGCTTTTATAGATGTGGTCACACTTGCTGATGATCAATTAATCAAGGGCATTTGATTAGCAGCACCTATCTGCTACTTAGCATCTTAATTTCTGTGGAAACAATAATAGTTTTTCACATATGGCTTCTCCATTTTGGCTTTATTTTTGTTCACTAAATAATGACACAGTGCAATATGCCATGTGTTGTTCATCTGAGGTTTATTTACCTAATTTTTAAGGCCTGCAAGGAACAATGATTGTTATTATGTCCTGATATGTAAAACCATACAATTCAAAGAAGGTGTACTTTTTTTTTTCACAGAACAGTACATCATTCCATGTAATGCCACATAAAAAGTATTGTTAATATTGGTACAGCAACCTTTTCTAATTTTATCATGGTGTCCTTATTTTAACCTTACCTTTACAATGACCCAGTTTCTGTGGGTACAAATGCTTTTAAAAACAAGTTTGGCATTGTGTTTCAAAATATCCATCCTTTACTACACTCCCCCACTGATGTTAGTCACCATGATCCTTGCCACTTTCTTTTCTTGAACTTTGATCTGCTGTAAATTTTGAAAGTAAAATAAGGAGCACCTATTTTTTTATATTTTTGTCCTAGGGTATTTCATGCTGTAAGTGGAGTTGATGATGTCATCATGTGAACAGGGTCTGTTTATCTGGTAGATTTTGTCCTTTCTCCCCTTGGAAAATGTACTTCCTTGCATCTGAACAATAAATTCTTTGTCTATTCAAGAGGTAAAAGTCCAGAGAAAAATGAGCAATCTCTTGCAAAAATTCCATTTGTTTATGGTGATATTTCTCCTTTGCGAACGAAAAGGAATGGAAGCCTCTCTAGGAAGAAGTGGAGTTAAATTAAGTAAACATTATAGTATATTTAATATCCCGTTGCATTTGCCATACTTTCAGAGATTTTCCAGAGAAATGTAATATCATTTGTACTTCACTTCAATGGGAAACAGTAATTGTTATCTCTGATGTATACATATATAATAGAAAACTCTGGCAATATAGGTGGGCTGTCTATGGCTTGCTCATAACATTCCTGTAACTACCTTTGATTTGGAAATAAAATTGGTCTGAAGACTAACTCATGAGCAGAGAAGGCTCTTGACATGTTCTTGTGAATATTCATCTAATAGACATGGCTTCCTCTCAAAGGAGACAGAAAGACAGTTTCCTCTTGTAGTGTGCTTCCAAGTTGCTTCCAAATTATGGTGACCTTAGCATGAACCTATCAAGGGGGTTTTCTTGGCAAGATTTGTTCAGAGGGGTTTGTCCTTCCCTTCCTCTGAGGTTGAGAGGGTTTGACTTGCTCAAGGTCATCCAGTGGGTTTCCATGGCTGAGCAGGAATTTGAATTGTGGTCTCCAGAATTGTAGCTCACACAGAAACCACTGCACCATGCTGGCTCTCCTGCAGGGTAGTAATAAACTAGTGCTGCTACAAAGTCATCTGGTATAATAAACAAAACATGGCAGACATGCGGCAGCTAAAAAGGCCAATGCGATTTTGGGCTGCATCAATAGAAGTATAAGTGTCTAGATCAAGGTAAGTCATAGTGCTACTCTATAATGCCTTGGTCAGGCCTCACCTAGAATACTGTGTCCAGTTCTGGGCACCACAATTCAAAAAAGATATTGACAAATTGGAGCATGTCCAGAGGAGGGCAACTAAAAAGGTGAAAGGTCTGGAAGCCATGCCTTATGAGGAACGACTTAGGGAGCTGGGTATGTTTAGCCTGGAAAAAAGACGGTTAAGGGGTGATATGATAGCCCTGTTTAAGTATTTGAAGGGGTGTCACATTGAGGATGGAGCAAGCTTGTTTTCTGCTGCTCCAGAGACTAGAACATGGAACAATGGATGCAAGCTCCAGGAACAGAGATTCCACCTCAACATTAGGAGGAACTTTCTGACAGTAAGAGCTGTTCGGCAGTGGAACACACTCCCTCACCCTCCCCAAGCGACCCCCGAGGCCTCCGGAGGCCTCGCGGTCACTTTTCCCGGCCGCCCCCTGCCCTCCCCAAGTTACCCCGACGCCTCCGGAGGCCTCGCCGTCGCTTTTCCCGGCCGCCCCCCGCCCTCCCGAAGCGACCCCGAGGCCTCTGGAGGCCCCGTTGTCGCTTCCCTCGCCACTTTCCCTGGACTCCCCTCGCCTTCCCGGCCCTCCCCACCCCCTCCTCAGGCCTTCATGGGGCCTCTGGAGCGCCTCTGGGGGCCCCGTGAAGGCCTTCCCAGCCCCCCCGGGCTTTCATGGGGCCTCTGGAGGCCCCGTGTTGCGGTTTTGGTGGGCCCCAGGGGGGCCCTCCCAAAACCACGAATAATCAAAACCGCGAATGTCAAGTTCGCGAAAGTGGAGGGACAACTTATACTCTTATTGATGCAGCCTAGAATCGCATTGGCTTTTTAAGCTGCTGCATCACACTGCTAACTCATGTTCAGCTTGTGGTCCACGAAGACTCCTTGATCGCTTTCCCATGTACTGCCATCAAGCCAGGTGTCACCCATCCTATATCTGTGCTTTTCATTTTTACTGCCCAAGTGTAGTATCCTACATTTCTCTCTGTTGAAGTTCATTTTGTAAGTTTTGACCCAGCTTTCTAATCTGTTAAGGTAATTTTGAATTCTGATCCTGTCCTCTGGGATATTAGCTACCCCTCCTAACTTGGTGTCATCTGCAAACTTGATAAGGATGACCTCTATTCCATCATCCAAATAATTCATAAAGATGTTTAATAGCACTGGGCCCAGGACAGAACCCTATGGCACCTTGCTAGTCACTTCTCTCCAGGATGAAGAGTATTTTGGGGAATGATCTAAATTACCGCCAGGGATCCCTTATAACAGTGTCTCTGAGTAAAAGAGGTTAAGGATACTCTCCCCCACCCGCACTGTAATTCCTAAATGGGCAACCTTTTGCCCTACAAAGCCTGAGGGGCTAGAAGGGAATGAATCTGGAGAAGGCTGAACCTGACACAAAAGGAGAGTGTCTGTTGTCTTTTAAAAAGACATCTGCTGGGCAGCTGAAAAGGAAGGGTTTGTTTGCTTGTTTATGCATAGATAAGGAGCCAAAGATTTTCTGGGGAAAACTTTTATGAAGAAAATCTTCATGAAGAAAACCCTCTTGTATGAAGAGGGAGAGAATTGCCTGGAGGGTGGGGAAACAGAGCTGTTGTTGAGCTCCACCCACCACTGAAGCCTGGGCTGAGACCTGCCCTATGGCAGAGCCAGCAGTTCTAGTGCTAGCAGAAAAAAAATTGGAGAAAAGAATGTTTTCTGGTGCCCCTGAAACACTGCTGCTTTGGATAAGTAAAGAAGTGGGAAAGTGAATTCTTGTTTGGCTGGGCAGCTGGGGTAGTAATAATTTCAATAATCTTGCAAAAAAGAAGGGAGAATTCTGTCCCCCTGGGCCCTGTTTTGAGGAAACAAACATGTCCATCCCATCTTCATTTTAGATTTAGCCGTGTGTGTGTGTGTGTGTGTGTGTGTGTAACTACCCATTTGAGTATGTGGTGGAGGGAGAGAACTTAAGTTTTCATACACTAAAGGAATATTTATATATTCATTCTTTTATTATTATGTATGTATTTGTTTTCCACCTTTTGCCCAATACTGGGCCTCAAAGTAGCCTTACAAAATTTAAAACATACATTTAAAAACTGGTGGGGGGACCCCATATCTGCAGGAGACCGATTCCAGCCCCCTCCTGCCTATAATGAAATCTGCTGATAATATCGTATGTCCCCATCGCCATTCCTGCCACAGGAGTGATCCCAGGTGGTGGTCCTGGGGGAGAATGGCGGGAAGATCTCCTCCCCTCCCTTCGTCCCCCATCGCCATTCCTCCCATGGTAGCGATCCTGGGGGGGAGATCCCTGGGGACGAAGGGGTAAGGGAGACGAGATCTCCTCCTCCCGTCCCTTCTCTCCCCCCCCCGTCACCATTTCTACCATGAGAGTGAACCCAGGGGGCAATCCTAGGGGAGAAGGGAGGTGAGATCTCTCCTCCCCTCCCATCACCCCCATTGCCATTCCCACCATGGGAGCAATCCTAAGAGAGAAGGGAGGTGAAATCTCTCCTTCCCTCCCTCCCCCACCTCCCCCCCCTGCTGTCACTATCCGTAGCTAATTGAATCAATGGATGGCAAATCAGCGGATACAGGTGTGCTACAAAAATAAAAAATAAAATAAATGTATTGCAATATTAAAACATGAAACATTTAAAATACATTACAATTTTACAAACCTTAATATCATAGATGTAGGCTCAGATTATTCACCAAAGGCCTGCTGGAACAGAGGGATTTTGCCTGCTTCCAAAAGCACATTAAGGAGCGAGCCAATCTTGTTTCCCCAGGAAGAGAGTCCCAGAGCACTGGAGCAGCCACTGAGAAGGTCCTCTCCCATGTTCCTACCAGGCACACCGGTGAAGATGTTGGAACTAAAAGTGCTTCCCCTGAAGAGCTCAGAGCATGGGCAGGATCAAAAGGGAGAATATGGTCTTTTAAATAACCCAGACCCAAGACATATAGGGCTTTATAGGTGATAATCAGCTTTGAATTGTGCCCGGAAACTAGGGTTGCCATAATTCTCTGCCACAAAACCAGGACAAAAGTATATGGGACTGGATTGGGCAGATTATCAACAAAGAAAAAAGACAAACCCCCTACATTTTGACATTTACCATTGTTCTATTGCAAATTTCAGTAGTTTAAGCTGTTTTATACCAATTGTACTTTTCCAAACTCTGCACTTGGTCAAGGTACTTTGATTTTTTTTTTCACTACTACACATCAATTTGTAAAATTCAGTGGGGTTGGAAAGAAAGGATTTAAAATCTGTGTTGGAAGGAAAAGAAATATAGAGGAAAAGCAGTGGCTTGGGAAAGAAATGGTTTAAAACCTGGCTTTGTGTTGGAAGGAGAAGAACTCCAGAGGAGAAGCAAATGGGGTGGGAAAGAGGGTTTAAAACCTGGCTTTCTGTTGGAAGGAGAGGAAATCCAGATGGAAAGAAGTGAGAAGAAATTATTCTCCCTTTTTATTGATTTTTGTCTTAGGGTTCAAATTGCATGGTATATTGTATGGGCCTTTGGATGGTGGTGTGGTGTATAAACTATCATAATATTATGATTAAAATACAATATTTTTCTTGAGTACTTGTTATTTTAATGTGGCTTTGAACACTTTAAGATCTATTGATGAAGGATAATTTCTAGAAATAGAAATATATACATACATAAATGTAAACAAATAAGCATAGCTCCCTTACCCGGGTTTTTCCCCATGTGCCCCCCCCCCAGGAAATAGAGAAGTCTATGCCACTGGACCCTACCACAGGGTTTTCTCGGCAGGATTTTTCAGAAGGGGTTTGCCCTTGCCTTCTTCTTAGGCTGAAAGATTGTGACTTACCCAAGGTCACCTAGTGGGTTTCCATGGCTGAGAGGGGATTCAGGCCCTGGTCTCCAGTGTCTTAGTCCAACACTCAAACCAATACACCATGCTGGCTGTCTTATGTGACATTTATATTTAGTATATATTCAGTATATTATGTGGATGAAATATTTTACAAAAAGTATGCACTGTACAGGCCTAAATACCCTAAAAGCTCCAGATCCTGTCTGATTTTGGAAGAAAAGCAGGGTCAGCCCTGGTTAGTACTTGAATGGGAGACTACCAACAAATGCCAAGTGCTATAGGTCACTCCCCCTCCCCCGTTTACAGAGGATTGGTACACATTTTCTAGGTCTTACACAATTCTATGGTATTCCTAGTGTCCACTATTATATGTGGTTTCAGGTATCCATGGTAGGTCCAGGAACGTATTCCCCCATGGATGGTTCGGGGACAACCTGTATTTCAGAGGAAAGGACTGACAAAATCACCTCTGAGTATTCCTTGCCTAAGAAAAACTTATGAAATTCATGGGGTTCACCATAAGTTGTCAGGGGACTTGAATGAACATACATACACAAGCACTTACACCCCAAAATTATTTGACAGCAATTGTCTACTGCAGATATTTAAAATTTGCTGAGTTTATGCCTTCACGTTTGTATAAAGCCAAAAAAGAAGCTTATCTGCCAGTTAGCTAAATTCTGCAAGTAGGCTCCTTTTGCTTCCAAGTTAACCAATACATTTTGAATTTTTTTTAGTATCTAGGGCTGATCTGTATGTTTTTATCTTTTTGTTTTTGTATTTTTGGAAATTTAGTGCACAGTCTACGGGGCTATAATTCTGTTCCCATGCGTGTCACCTTGAATAAAGTAGTAGTTACTTTTGAATTGATTGGCATTATGTAAACTTGAAGAACTGAACTGTAAGTGTCCACCCAATATGTTCCATAATCAACAACTGGAAGTTAACTGTTGGACAGTAAATATCCATTCTATGTTTGTAAAGTCATAAATATAATAACCTGAGAACTGAAACCGTGGCAAAGCATACTAGAAAATATGTAAACTTGGAGAGCAAGATTACACTGAAGGATCTTTGGATGATCATGTGTTCTTCCTTGTTTGTGTATAGAGAGCACAATCTTGGAAGTTTCTTAAGAGCTTCTAAAGCTTTGGAAAGTGAGAGGCCCTTGCCATTTCCCTGAATCAGGTGTTCCCCATGCCTAGTGGATGCCTCAACAGTGGAACATCTGCCTATCTTAATAGGCCCAGGGCCCAGTAGGAAGCCCACATGGCTGTACGTGACATTGTGCCATTTATAATGCTTAACTTTACAAATCAAATATATTTTTAAGACTGTGTCATACATTGAAAAGCAGACTTCAGTTCATTGTCTTTCTTAGATGATTATGATTCAGTTTTAAGTGTAGACTTTAACTTGTTTTTATATTAAATTCAGATTTCAAAACAGATCTGTTATAATAGAAATTAAAAAGAAACCAGCTGAAATATGGTATTTTAAATTTTTATTCACCCTGATTTCACCTGATGTTTTTAATTTTTATCCACCCTGGATGCACATAAAAGGCTCTTTTAATTGAGGCCATAAAATTTTTGTCAGAACACCCAGTAAGAGTGTCACAGAAACTGACTGGACATATTTTAGCTGCTCCCTGAATGTGGACAAATAATTGATTTAATAATGAGGCAGTGTGCAATTTAGAGTGAATGTATGAGTACTTGCAGTACTAAGTATTTAGATTAGGTGTGGGCAACTGCAAGAGATCTAAGGACTAACTTTCTGTCCCTGGAACCATTCTAGGTTAGAAATACAGTCGGCCCTCCATATCCATGCATCTTGCATCCACAGATTCAACCAACCATGGTTCAAAATATATATTTTAAAAAATATCCACAAAGCAAACCTTGATTTTGCCATTTTATATAAGGGACGTCATTTTGCTATACACCATTATATAGAATGCAACTTGAGCATCCAAGGATTTTGCTATCCATGGGAGGTCCTGACACCAAACCCCAGCAGATACCAAGTGCCCACTGTACAGGGTTCTTAAAATGTTAAACAGTATGAAAGTGGAAGTGTGTTGTATTTAAATAGTGAATCATCACTCTGGAGGGTTCCAGGAATAGGCAAATCACTTTTTTTCCCCCTGATTAAGAGCAGTTTGGAGATTTTGGAAGGATCACAGAAACAGTCTTGGGGACTGCACTTGGCTCATCCCTGCTCTAAATGTTGGGTTTATCATGCATGTGCATACTGCTCCAATTTAATTTAATTTGTCTACTATTTTTACCTTCATATTCCTCTTTCATATAATCTTTCATATACCAGTCTATTCAGGATCTTTCCCTTGCTGCTTTTCTTCACAACTTTTGTTCCAATGATTTTGGCTACCTAGGCAGGTTTTCTCCCATTTTCATACCATCCACATCTGGATGAATCCCATCTTGGGAGAAAGGTGGGATATATACAAATAAATAAATAAAAATAATAATAAATCCACAGTCAGTAAACAATAACCCCACCCTTTTCCCCATGCAACTTTCAGTCATTCTGTTCATTATTGTTAGACTTTTATTTGCTTTTTAAATACCACGTATAATATATGAACCGTTTTCTGTCCAAATGCCAGTCGCACTTTTTGCGATCTCCAGATCATCTCTTTTATTGCTTGAAATTGATTGCCACAGTATTTAATGCACATCAGGTTGGATCATGGCTGGAAAAGAAGTATAGAATCAGAAGTGAATGCCTCATATAACTAGTATTTGGGGCACTACTGTTTCATTCATTTATTTAGTTTCCCATTTAGTTGAAAACATGAACAGAAAATACACAAGTGATGTGGGTAGGGCTAACTCTTTAAACTTTGTCTCATACTAGTTTGTGGCTGCCACTTGTGTGGAAATGGTAAATGAGCATTTTGCAGTGGATCACCCCTCTGCCTCTGCTAGCTGTTGATTAATTACTGGCAAAGACCCATGACAATGTTCATGGATATGTATAGAGTGCATTCCCATCATTGTAATGGCAGTACCCTTGTGGGACACTACTGGGTGGCTCTCAGTGTGTGAAGGAACGCTCCCACCATGTTATTTTTACAGAAACACCAACCTTGGATTGTAGTAAAGTGAATGCATTCTCATAGCTACATGGCAGAGGTGACCCAGTTATGTGAACTGAACTATAGCTGCTTTTGTTTTTAATGGAGAGCATCCATTAGGTGTATTAAAGTCATCCTGGTTCTTTCTAGTCAGAAATCGAACACAAATAGATTAAAACATTTTTTGATCCTTCAGATATATCTAGAATTGTAATACAATCAGTTGCTGAGACTCTTCTCCACAAGAAAGAATAGACCTTTGGAATCTAGTGGCAACCTATTGAGAAAGAAAGTACAGTGGGCCCTTGGTATCCACAGGGGTGTGGTTCCAGGACCCTCTGTGGACATGGAAAATGTGGATGCTCAGTACAGGTATTTACAATCTATAATTACCTGTCATTAACTGCAGCCAAGGTGAGAAGCAGTCCCAGGGCAGTAGTGGGAACTGGTGTGCAGGAAACAGGAAAATGTGATGGATTTGTGACACCCATCAGTCAAGCAGAGAGATAGTGGCAACAATCCCTGAAGACCAGGAGCTTGCTGCTTCTGTCTCCCCTGCTAACCCCTTGCTGGAGACTTCTATCAGACAGGCAGCGGGGGGGGGGGAGTGGAGGCAGCAGTGACCTGGGCCTGGAGCTTGTTCCTTTTCCTTCTGGCTCCCCTGCTAATCCCTTGCTGGGATTGATTTTGCCAGGCGGGGAAGGTGATGGTGGGAATCTCTGAGGGCCAGGCTCACATTCTTCCTGCTGCTGGTACTGCTGTGGGACCGCTTCCCGCCTTGGCTGCAGTTGATTGCAAGTAAATTTTTAAAAAATTCTTCATTTCAATCCATGATTGCTCAAATCCACAAATAACGAACCCACAAATACCAAGGGCCTGCTGTATTTAGAAAAGGATATGATTTTTCTCTTCTCTCAAGGAAATATTTCTCTATTTGAAACATACTGATTTCATGCTCCCTCCTCCAATTTGCATAAACATTACTTATTCTCATCCCATTACATAACCTTTATATCAAGAGTAGGCAAAAAAATTCAACCCAAGGAGTAAATTCAGAGCTTGGCATGTTATTAAAAATTACATTTATCACACAACAGTCCAGAAAGCAATTTATTGGATTATTCATCTCTAATATGTTGCTGTTGCTGCTTTATTGTGTAATTGACAAATACGGGAAAACACTCACTGGTTCTCTCCATCTCTGTGTGGATTGCCCTGCTTGGCTTCCATCTAAGCCCATGCATCTGTGCAGGAATACCATAGCAGGTCACACAATTGCTGCATGCAGCACACATAGATACTTTGGGCAGGAGGGCAGAAGCAGGCATTCACTCAATCTCCCTCCCCCCCTCTCTCTCCACTTAAAAATTGCTCTAAATCTCATGCCTAAATTGGTCTAATCTCAAAAAGAGAAACACACCCACTTCCTCTTAATTATTTCCTCACAGCTCACACCAGTTCAGCCAGTCCCAATGCATGCTCTGTACCACTGTTTGGAGCAGTTAGCCGGGTAAGTCTGCCCTCCCCCAGTACGCTCACACTCTACTTTTCTCTCTGACAATGTCTTGCAGTCTCTTTCCTTTGGGCAGGATGAAGGAAGGCAGAAAAGGAAGGATAGCTTTTTAAGAGCAGTAAAAAAAACAACAGACATCCAACTAACTTGAGTCCCGAATGCAGCCTGTGTTTTCAGTGTGCCTCCTCTGTCAGGAGTTAGAGACTGAACTCCATTATAAAATGGCCGAACAACTGCAGAACCATGATGTGTCATAATGGCTGACTGCATGAACTACCAAGTCATGCCTAGTTAGGCCACTAGGGGGCAATGTCCTGTAGAATAGATGTATACAGTTGCCCCTCCACATTCGGGGCTTTCAAAATCTCGGTTTTGATTATTTGCGGTTTAGCCCCAGCCCCTTAGGGAAGGCTGCCGAGAGGTGGGGCAACCTTCTGCCTGTGCCTTCTCCGGCCTTCCAGAGGTGGCTCCAGGGCTTCAAAGCCCCAGAGTCTGCTCAGGAAGGTCGGGGGGCGGGGCGGGCAGCCTCCCTCCCTCCCTCCGCTTTCCCCGGCCTTCCTGAGAGGACTCCGAGGCTTCTAAGACCCGGAGTCCCCTCAGGAAGGCCGGGGAGAGGCTGGGCAGCTTCCCTCCCACCCGCCCGCTACCTTCCCCGGCCTTCCTAAGCGGGCTCCGGGACTCCAAAGCCCCACAGTCTGCTCAGAAAGCCTCCTCCCTGCCCGCCCGCTACCTTCCCCGGCCTTTCTGGGCGGACTCCAAGGCTTCTAAGCCCCAGAGTCCACTCAGGAAGGCTTGGGAGAGGAAGGCAGCCACCTGCCTGCTGCCTTCCCTGGCCTTTTAAAGCAGGCTCCGGGGATTCAAAGCCCTGGCGTCTGCTTAGGAAGGTCGGAGAGAGGCAGCGCAGCCTCCTCCCCACCTGCCTGCCTGCCTACTCACCTGCCCGCCCACTGCCGTCCCCGGCCTTCCTAAACAGGCTCCGGGCTTCAAAGGCCCGGCATCAGCTTGGGAAGGCCGGGGAGAGGCAGTGTAGCCTCCTCTCGCCCGCCTACTCAACTGCCCGCCCGCTGCCTTCCCCAGCATTCCTAAGCAGGCTCCGGGGCTCCAAAGCCCCGGTGTCTGCTTAGGAGGACCGGGGAGAGGCAGCGCAGCCTCCTCCCTGCCCACCCGCCTGCCCACTTATTCATCCGCCCGCCCGCTGCCATCTCCGGCCTTCCTTAGTGGGCTACAGGGCTCCAAAGCCCCGGCGTCCGCTTAGGAAGACCGGGGAGAGGCAGCGCAGCCTCCTCCCCGCCCGCCTGCCTGCCCACTTACTCACCCTCCCACCTGCTGCTGTCCCTGGCCTTCCTTAGCGGGCTCTGGGGCTCCAAAGCCCCCGCGTCCGCTTAGGAAGGCCGCTGAGAGGCAGCGCAGCCTCCTCCCCACCCGCCTGCTTACTCGCCCGCCCGCTGCCGTCTCCAGCCTTCCTAAGCAGGCTCGGGGCCCCAAAGCTCCGGCATCCGCTTAGGAAGACCGGGGAGAGGCAGTGCAGCCTCCTCCCACCCGCCTACTCACCCGCCCGCCCGCTGCCTTCCCCAGCCTTCCTAAGTGGGCTCCGGGGATCCAAAGCCCCGGTGTCCACTTAGGAAGTTCGGGGAGAGGCAGCTCAGCCTCCTCCCCGCCCACCCATCTACTCACCCGCCCTCCCGCTGCCATCCCCGGCCTTCTTTAGTGGGCTCCAGGGCTCCAAAGCCCCTGCGTCTGCTTCGGAAGGCCGGTAAGAGGCAGCTCAGCCTCCTCCCCGCCCGCTGCCGTCTCTGGCCTTCCTAAGCGGGTTCGGGGCCCCAAAGCTCCGGTGTCCGCTTAGGAAGACCGGGGAGAGGCAGTGCAGCTTCCTTCCCACCCACCCACCCGCTTACCCGCCCGCCTGCTGCCGTCTCCGGCTTTCCTAAGCGGGCTCTGGGTCTCCAAAGCCCCGGCGTCTGCTTAGGAAGACCGGGGAGAGGCAGCGCAGCCTCCTCCCCACCCACCAGCCCACCTACTCACCCGCCCGCCCGCTGCCATCCCTGTCCTTCCTTAGCAGGCTCCGGGTCTTAAAACCCCGGCGTCCGCTTAGGAAGGCCGGGGAGAGGCAGCGCAGCCTCCTCCCCGCCCACCTGCCTACTCACCCGCCCGCCTGCTGCCTTCCCCGGCCTTCCTAAGCGGCCTCCGGGTATTCTAAGGCCCAAAGTCCCCTCAGGAAGACTTGTGGATAGGCCAGCCAGGCTGGCCAGACACCATCCCACGGCCTCCCTCCCTCTGGGGTGGGGTCGTGGGAGCAGTTGTTATTCACGGTTTTTCCACATTCGCGGGGGTCTCAAGAACGTAACCCCCGCGAATGTGGAGGGACGACTGTATATAAGAGAGCTCAGAACAGAGCTCATTTCCTCCTCTCTTCTCTTCCTGTGAATGCTGATGCTTGGTGAAGCAGTTTCTCCTTCAATTGTAAATATTTGTATATATTGCAACTGTTTGACTTTGAAGATAAAAGTACCTCCTGCTTATTTGGATGTGAAACACTCTGTGTGTGCGTATTCTTGGGAATGGGTTGCTACTAAGTCTGCTGAGATAGTTTTTAGCTTCTGCTGGGGACTGAGTGTCCTATCATCCCCTGACATCCTCTTCTCTCCCTCCCTTCCTCCTTGATCCTGGATGCCCACAAGCTGTATTACACCTCACAAAGAGGCAGCACAAGGCAGCTGTCCATGTGACCTCTTCTTCCAGTTCCCATTAATCAGACTGAATCAGAGCAAGTTCAATAATTAATAATAGACAGAAACCCCATTATTTTATACTGAAAATCGGTTGATTATAGGTCTAACTTACTCCTGAATAAAGTAGCTAGCTACCAAAGTAACTCATAGAATTGCAACCATAGAAATATAGCGTTGGAAAGGGGCCCACAGGCCATTGAGTCCAACCTCCTGCTCAATGCAGGAAATCCAGCTAGAACATCCCTAGCAGGCCTAGCCTCTTTTTGAAGCCATCCAGAGAAACAGACCCCCACCATATCATTGGGTAGTTGGTTACCTAAAAGTAAAACCTTACTTCCAAGCTCTGGTTGGATTCATTTCCAGAGGAGTTTTCGGGCCAGCTTCCAGCAGAGTATTCCCCCAAAGGCAAAATATGTCCCAGATATCATCATCTTTTAGGTTAAAGCTCTTATTCCAGTAACTGTGCCTCAGGAGATATATTTCAACCTTTTAGAATGGCAGAAAACTGACATGAAAGCTGGGAAAGTACGAAATGAAAACGTCATGGGGTTGGTGGCCTGGCTGCTTGGGATCTTGATCCCTGCCTTATATGTCAGTTCACAGCCCTCATATCATCTCAAAAAAGAGAAAGGAGGAAGAGGAGGGGCTTTAATCATGCTAGGAGCAGAACTAGGTATCATACTTTAGCCAATTGATAACCCGTTGGAAAGTTTTTGTATTGAGAACATAAAAGCTGAACAGACATTAATAAGTTGATTTGTATGTAGTACTGTATTTTCCCAGTGGGGAGGGCTCCAGAGCATCCGTCATGCTTGGGTTGTTCCTCCCCCCTTGCTCCTAGTAGGCAGGAAATAGGAGACCTTTTGGCACTGCCCACCAGCGAAGTCATCTGAGAGGGACAACTCCCCGGCTGGTCAGTCTGTTTCCTGCCTACGTTCCTGGTAGGATGTTTTTTCTTTGTCTTCTCTCCCTCCTTCCACGTGGCCAGAGCATTTCTCTCGGAGACCCCCACATTGGTTCATCCCCACACCATCCCAGGGGAACCCAGGAAAGCGCCACCTGATGGCGAGTGCCATTCAAGACCTCTTACTCCTGGGCGCAATGGAAGAAGTACAGAGCCCACAATCAAGAAAGGGCTGCTATTCTATCCTTTTTCTGGTTCCAAAGAAGAATGAAACATGGAGGGCTGTTCTGAACCTGAAGGGCGTGAACAAGTTCATGCGGCAGTGCAAGCTCAGGATGGAGACGCTTAGCCACATTCTGGAAGCCATAAGACCGGGAGACTTCCTGTCTTCCCTGGATTTGCAGGATGCCTATATCCACATCTCAATCCATCAGGACCATCGCCAGTTTCTTTGCTTCTTCTACAACAACAGGGATTACCAGTACAAAGCCCTTCCCTTTGGCCTCTCCTTGGCACCGAGAGTCTTTACGAAAATCATGGTGGCCTTGGTGGCATACTGGCAGCTATCAGGCTTGCATGCCTATCCCTACTTGGATGACCTCCTGATCCGTTCAACATCAGAACAGGGGGCTCGAAGGGAGATACGACAGATCCTCGAAGATCTTCAGGTACATGGTTTTCAGGTCAACTTCGAAAAGAGGCTGCTCATGCCCGCACAGTCTATCCATCATCTGGGAGCAATGGTGGATTCAGTAAAAGGCTAGGTATCACTTCCCGCAGACAGTTTCGAAAGAATCCAGAAGGCTGTGCGCAGGGCGGATACTGGTGCCAGAGTGGACCTCATGCAGCTGGCCCATCTTCAGGGTCTGATGATAGTGACCATTGACTGTCTTCCATGGGCAAGATTCCACACCAGGAGGTTGCAGTGGTTCCTGCTACCATTCGAGAAAGAGATCGCACTGAGGAGACATCGACTGGTGAGACTCCTGAGGGAAATACTGACATCACTCCAATGGTGGCTGTCCCCAGCCATTCACAGGGGACACCCACTATGGTATCAGGACCGTATCCAGATCACCATGGATGCCAGCTTCAGAGGTTGGGGAGCCCACTGTGGTCCACACCTGGGGCAGAGATGTTGGAGAGAGGTGGAAGTGGTACACAGTATCAGCTGGCTCATAGCATTCGAAGACCTGATCAAGAACAAGGTGGTCCTGATATGAATGGACAACATCACAGCGAAGGCGCACGTGAATCGCCAGAGAGGTATGAGGTCGTGGACACTAATGATGGAAGCCACGCGACTATTGAGATGGACCAAGGAGAACCTGGTATCCTTAGAAGCAGAGCATCTCCAGGGAGCTCTCAATCTCAAGGAAGACTGGCTCAGTCGAACGGACGTCGATCAGAGGAATGGAGTCTACATCCGGAGGTATTTGACGACGTCACTCAAGTTCTTGGATGTCCAGCAGTCGACCTGTTCGCGTCCCCAGTGAACGCGAAGCTCCCGCAGTTCTTCTCTCGGTACCTGACAGAGGGGGCGGAGGCCATGGACGCTATGACATCACCGTGGCCTCAGGATCTCCTTTATGCTTTTCCCCTTTGGCAGCTCATACCCAGGGTCCTCAACAAGATTCGGTGCGAACGGGCATAGGTGATCCTCATAGCTCCACAATGGCCACGGAGGTCCTGGTTCCTGGACATTCTGGAGATGAGTACGATATCTATGCCTCTCCCAGACAGTCCCGATCTACTGCTGCAGGGGCAGGTTCATCATCCAAACCCAATATGGCTACAGCTTCATGAGTGGAAATTGAAAGGCAAATGCTAAGAGACAGAGGTTACTCCCAGACTGTAGTGAATACAGTTCTGGCTTCCAGGTGGGGGGTCTACGCAAAGAATATATGAATACAATTTCAGAGTGTTCCGAAGATGGTGCAGGCGGAAGGGCATGGACTTCAGAGAAGTTAGGACACCTGTGCTGCTTCAATTCCTTCAGGACAGCATGGAAGCGGGGCTAAGGCCTAACACTTATCAAGAGACAGGTAGCAGCTATCACATCCTTCTTGCCGCCCAAGCGCGCAGTGAGGGTATCAACTGACCCGCACCTTCATCGCTTCTTAAAAGGTCTAAGCAACCTTGCCCCTCCAACTGTCCATAGGTTTCCCTCCTGGGATCTACATACAGTCCTCAAGGCCTTAACCATGCACCCCTTTGAACCTCTGAGGGAAGTGCCCTTGAAGTTCCTGACATGGAAGGTCCTGTTCCTGGTTGCGATAACCTCAGCATGCAGGGTCTCTGAACTCGTGGCCCTGTCGATTCGCAGGGACTTCTATATTTTCAGACCGGACTCGGTGGTCCTTAGACTTCACCCAAACTTTAAGCCCAAGGTGAATTCAGCTTTCCACAGGGCGCAAGAAGTGGTTCTACCGTCGTTTTACCCACATCCCGAGAGAAAACTTGAACAGATTTGGCATACTCTGGATGTGCGCAGGGCACTACATATCTATATCAGGAGAATCAAACCTTTTAGGTCTTCAGAAGCCCTATTTGTCTCACCACACACGAAGTACCTGGGGAGAAAGTTGTCCCCATCCACGTTAGGACGATGGATAAGAAACTGCATCGCTTCATGCTACGAATCATTGAACCTAGTGGTCCTGGAGGGGATCACGGCTCATTCTACTAGGAGTGCCTCAACATTGGCAGCCTGGGATAAGGATGCACCACTGGAAGAGATTTGTAAGGCGGCAACATGGAAGTCATCTTCAAACTTTATTAGACACTACACATTAGATAAGATACAATCAGCAGAGGCGGCCTTTGGCAGAAGAGTATTACAACATGTGACGCAGATCTGAATCCAACGGACCTCGCCTGATCCACCCTGGGTTTTTCTGGAGCTTTAGTACATCCCAAGCATGACAAATGCTCTGGAGCCCTCCCCACTGGGAAAAGGAATGTTGGTCTTACCTGTGATACGTACTTTTCCAGTGGTGAGACGAAGAGCATCTGAACCCACCCATGGGCGAGCTAACCTGAAGACGCTCTGGGTGATGGGCTACATGACTACCTCAAGTTGGACATTGTGAACTGGCTGACGGTGATGACTGCTTCGCGAGGGTCTTATATAGACTGATCAGCCGGGGGGGTCGTCCCTCTCAGATGATCTCGCCGGTGGGCAGTGCCAAAAGGTCTCCTATTTCCTGCCTACTAGGAGCAAGTGGGGAGGGACAACCCAAGCATGATGGATGCTCTTTGCCACATCACTGGAAAAGAACGTATCACAGGTAAGACCAACATTCCTATCTCTTTTAGTATGTGAAACACAGTCCTGGTGCCATCTCTTTCAAAGAATTCAAGTACTTTCTGGTTCATTTCCATTATGGGTATGCTTTTAAACACCCTTTAATTCTATTGATAATTAATTTTTGTTTTTAACTTTCATGTGTTTTAGTGATGTGAATTTTTCTCTGTCTCAGGTTTAATTTTTGTAGGCTGCTTTCAGCCCCAGGGCTGATAAAAATGTACTTCACTGAAGAAATGGCTGATTAGCCATTTAGGAATGGCACTGAAGAAATGGTTGGGATGAAATAAACAAGCTGTGGGGTTCAAAAGTCTTCAGATCTAGATGAAGGCTGATAATCAATTTCTGATAGGGTTGCTTTCCCTTTCAGAGACAGAGGTTGCAGCTTGAAATGGTTCACTACCTATTTACAAATCATGGATTTGACTTCGGACTTGTGTATACGAGTCCATAAAAATGAAGCCCCTCGTAGTAATTACATTTCACAGCAGCTGCAACCTGTCCTAATGTTTTTTCTGCCCCTTAAGCTCTGCATGTTCACTAGGAAACATGGCAGCCGCAAGTGATTTACTCACGTTTGCACTTTCCTGAATTTGCCACTGCCCACCTTATTTTTTTAAAATGATGTCCAAGATGCGATTAAGCGATTTTTCACTTTTAACACAAAAGCAGAAAAACACACCAACACCCCGTTTTCTCACCTTAGCGCTTGCCCACTAAGGGAAAAATCAACATGGCAACAGCGACTCTTGCTTTGCTAGCAAGCCCCACCCCTGCGCTCATCCTGCCAATCAGATTTGCACTTCCTCTCATTTGAGCAAGTGAATTAAATCGACTCGCTTGTCCTAACGAACAGAAATGTGCATCCTCTCATTTTATTTTAAAAGAAGAGAAATCCATGATGGCTTTTCTGGCAAAGTTTTTGGCCTTTTTTGCTCCCCCTCCTTCACAATATGGTGAAATCACACAGAATGCCATTAGGGTAGGTAGGATTCTCTTCACATTCAGTGAGGACTTTTTTCACCGTTTGGACAATCCCTTAGTTACACATGCCTTGGAAAAAAATGCACTGTATGCCTTCCTTTAAAAGGGAAAAAAAACAAAAACAAAGCTCAAAGAAATTACTGGCCTCCAAAATATTTCAGTAGCATGCTGAAGTAGAGGCGGAAAAAGTGGACTAATCTTTCTTAGCAGGCCACTGCATTTCTGTGATGGGTGTGTTGAAAAGAGGGAGCTTCCTGTCTCTGGCAGCTAATTTGATTTCTTTGCCACCTGCATGTAGTTCCTTGTAGCCTTTGGCTCCAGATTATTCCTTACTGCCTGTAGCTACCAGATGAGAGCTTAAACACATCTACTCTATATGGATCTGATTTTAAAGATGGCATGGAAACTTCAACTGATACAGAAACACAGCAACTTGGATGTATGTTTGGGCCAGACAGTTGCCAAGTATCATATCTATACTGTACCAGTTGCAGCAGATAACTTCATTACTGAGCACAGTTGAAAGTGGTACCAGGCGTTTGAAGAATATAATGTTTATAACATACTAGTTACATTGGTTGCCTATTTGTTGTTGTGTGTCTTTTAAGTTGTTTCCAACTTATAGCAACCCTAAGGCAAACCTATCATGGGATTTTCTTGGCAAGATTTGTTCAGAGCGAGTTTGTTTTTCCCTTCCTCTGAAGCTGAGAAAGTGTGACTTGCCCAAGGTCACCCAGAGTGGGGATTCAAATTCTGGCCTCCAGGGTCATAGTCCAATACTCAGACCCCTATACCACACTGCCTATTATCATAATTTAAAGAGATAGTGAACTTTAAAGCCCTACAGTGTTTGGAACCAAGTTATTTGAAAAACTGCCTGAATCTATATGAACCTGCCCGGGTCCTAAGATCAACCTCAGGTGTCCCATTCACAGGCAGTCATGTAATTGGCTTGTACTAGAGACAATTCTTTTTCATTGGTGCCCCCTTCTGAGTTTTCTCAGAAGGGATGTACATATGGCTGTTTCATTAAGAGTGTGTGAGTTAGGTTTAATGTTGCTTTAAACAATTATTCTTACTGTTCTGTAGCTGAATTATTTCCACATATAATTGGTTTGTGGTTTTAATTGTTCTATGTGAGCTGCCTCGGGATGAATTTACTTTGAAAGTTAAAATATAAATATCAGAATAAATGAAGAAATACTTTGCCATCTCACAAGAGTCACTTAGATTTTGGAACATGGGTTCAAAATGTATGGTTACTTCAAAAATTTGCACAATTTAAAAAATATCAGGCTTCTTATCTAAGATATCAAACTGGACAGAATATAACTTTACTATAGAAATCTGTGCATCATGGGATTTTCTTGGCAAGATTTGTTCAGAGCGGGTTTTCTTTTGCCTTACTCTGAAACTGAAAAAGTGTGACTTGCCTGAGGTCACCCAGTGGGTTTCCATGGCTAAGTGGGGATTCAAGGTAAGTATCACTCAGTGGATCTTACCTCAAGGTAAGCATTCTTAGGATTGCAGCATAATTTTTTACAGGGCTAGCTCAAGGGACAAGAAGATTGTGATTTTGTAACAAAAATATCTCAAACAAGTCTGTAATTCTTTTATAACAATTAAGTTATGAAAGGGAGGGATATTTTGAGCTAGTATGTTCTAGATTGGTCTCTCTGGCTTTTCTTCGCAAACGAAGATTCAGGAAGGACTCATCCCGCGCTTTCTGCAAGTGCGCTGATGACTAAAAAGGCCAATCCGAGATAAACAAGTCCAGTTGCAGAAAGCACAGCAGAAGGTCTCTTTGGGTTGTGATTCTTTCTGTGTTGTCGTTTCTCTTCAAGACTTGTTCGGCGTGAGTTCTCAAATAAGGCTGCAGCATTGTGGATAGTGCGTCTCCATGCCTCCCGATGTGAGGCCAGGGTGGACCACTGTTGGTGATCAATTTGGCCGAGCCTGAGCTGTTGTTTCAGGGAGTCTTTGTATCGCTTTTTTGGAGCGCCCCTCTTGCGCTGACCCGTGGCAAGTTCACCGTAGAGTACTATTTTTGGGAGGCGATGGTTCTCCATCCTAGAAACGTGCTCTGCCCAGCGCAGCTGCGTTCTCAATATCATGGTCTCAATGCTGGTGATCCCTGCTTGCTCAAGGACAGCAACTTTCATCACATAGTCAGTCCAGTGTATATTTAGGATTGTGCATATACAGTGCTGATGAAAGCGTTCAAGGAGTCGTAGGTGGGGGCGATAGGTGACCCATGTTTCAGATCCATAAAGGAGGATAGACAGTACAATGGCTCTATACACACTGATTTTTGTGCTTTGCCTCAGGTGTTTATTGCTCCAGACTCTTTTGTGAAGTCTTCCAAATGTACTGTATGCCTTTGCTAATCTGTGATCGATCTCTTTGTCAATCTTGGCATCTGAGGAGATGATGTTTCCCAGGTAGGTGAACTGCTGAACGGACCTGAGCACACATTTGCTGATGGCAATGTGGGGATGGTGGTGTTCGTCCTGTGGTGCAGGCTGGTAAAGAACTTCTGTTTTCTTCAGGTTGACTTCCAGCCCAAACAGCTCTGCAGCTGTTGCAAAGCAGGATGTTAGTTGCTGCAGAGCTGCTTCTGGGTGGGCAACAAGGGCAGCATCATCAGCGAAGAGCAGCTCACGTACTAGATAGTTTAGAGTCTTAGTGTGAGCCCTCAGACGGCTTAAGTTAAACAAGCTACCATCAGTACGGTAACGTATATAGATGCCATCGTCTTCTTCAAGCTCTGCCATAGCCCTTTGGAGCATCATGCTAAAGAAGATTGTAAATAAAGTTGGTGCAAAATCTAGATTGGTAAATGGCAGCTAATTTGTGAGGTTTCCCTTTTTTTATAATTTGAATTGCTGTAGTGTTTCATGTATATACTTACGTAATATTACACACTAAATTTGATTCCACTCTTATTTTTGTTTTCTGGAGTCTCAGTTTCTGATAACTCAGAATTCTGAGAAGTTAAGCAGTTAATCTCTTTCAGAAGTGGGGAGGTACAGCCCATGGCTGTATTCCATTGCACCTCAGTTCCTTTTGTGCAGCCCTCACATCTTTCCCAAAGCCCCTAGAGCTCCCAAATAATTTAAAATATTTTTCAGGCAAAATATTGCCCATATGACAGCCCAAAACAAAGCCTGGAAAGAACCCCCAGCTCAGAAAACTATTTTTAAGTGTAGAAAAACTAGGCAAAAATGGGGTAGGCATCCTCAGAAGTGCAAACTGGACTGCATTTGTGGCCAATTTGGGAACAAAAAAATACAAAATGTTGTCCACCACAGGGGTGAAAATTGGCCCCTACACAATTGCCCATCCTTGCTTTAACTACACACATGAATCGCAGTCTAGGATTTCATGTATTTGTGGACTTGACTAGTGTATTCAAAAAATAAGAAATACACCTGACAAATACCACATAATAATTAAAGTTTTTTCATTGCAGACTAATGCAATCGTGGCCAGGAAACTTTGAGGCAGCATTACATTATTTTAGAATTTTGTGATGGGTTTTAGTTTATCAAGTGAAACTTAAGGAATTCTCTCTCTCGCTCTGTGTGTGTGTGTGTGTATGAAGCCCTTCATGAGTTGTGTATTTCCACACTTGTTGTTTTAAGTAAGAGGTTTTTGGAAAATCCTGTACACTAGTGGCATGTATTAATAGTGTTGGTTAAGTGTCAGACAGTGGGAGTTGATGACAGAATGTCCACTGTAAAATTTAATAGCATTACTGAAGAAAGTACCATGTGGCTGGTTAGGCAGGTGATGCGGCCCAATAGTCTGCTGCACGGGTATTAATGTGAGCCACCGTTTTTTTCCACATGATTAAAAGGGGCCATCTGTTCTTTGTTAAATATTTCTCTAAAAGACTTAGGGGTATGTGAGTCTAAGAGAGGCTGAAATATTTCTGAACACTGTGAAACCAAAAATAAAATTATTGCTTATCAAACAAGATTATTGCCTACTGCTTATTGCATGGGATTACATATATTTTACTGTTATTTTATGTGCAAAGTGATTATTTCTTAACAACTTAATGAATTATTACTTAAAGAGCAACAGCAAAATAATGTATTGGAGCTCTTCAGTACATCATATACATATAGTAAAAGTTATTTGAGATGAATTCATGGCTTTAGAAAAAGGACACAGTGACTGGCATTTTGGAGCAAAAGTATGCAGAATTTGTGTCCCTCACTTTAAAACCTAGCGTGCCTCTCCCAATGAAAGTTCAAGTCTGTGTATGTGCATTCCCCTTAAGTAGGCAAAAATTGTCAGTTTACCTACTATACAACAATATCCTCTTTTTAATTTCTCTTCGTCTTTTAAAGTGTATGTTTAAATTGTTTTAATGTTGTAAATAGTTTGATTCCATTTTTATATTCACTGTAGTATGTTTTTAGCTGTATTATTCTTGTTTTAAATTTAAGCCCTTAGCCCACTGGGGATTGGACAGTAAAGCAGTCCTTTAAACACCCTCACAGTTGACAGGTTCATATGGGGACAGAACTGGTATAAGAATTGGCATTGGATACAAAGGTAGTTTCCAAGCAACAAAAGTCAACAATGCAGAAATTAAGTTAAGAGCTGGGGGGTGTCCCATGGCTCGCTGTTGACAACCAATCTTGTTAGAAATTTGTAACATCTTGTAATGATTTTGAGATCTATGCCAAGGAGGCCCTGCAGTTTTAAGTGAAGAATGATGATATCTGAGAGGAGAATTAAGCTAAATTCAGGGTATTAGCAGTATGTACAAAGTAGAATTGAAGTCAAGAGTGGAAGAAAGCAGAAATAAGAAGTTAGGTCTGAAGGGGAAAGGCGGAGAGATGAATGGAAGGATTGTCTAAAAGAGCCTGACTGAAGTCCCAAAGAAATAAAAAATCAGAAGTGAAGAAGTGCCCATTAGCAAGTACGGTAGATATATTGGTCAAAATGTGAAAGCCAAGGATGTAGCTATATATTAACCATAGGTTTAACGTACTGTATATGGTTTCTATATTTTTACCTAGATGTTATGTGTGTTTGTAAGAGAGACAGACAGAATCAGAAGAATAAATATAATAAACACATTTGTATGACACAGTAAGCTGTCATATGAGTTAACCATAGTTTGTTTTCTAAGCTGTGCTTAAGCCATGAGTTGCACTACAGAGGATCACATGAACCATGGCTTCTTTACCCATTTTTTTTAAAAAAACATTCTTATTAAAACATGTTTTACCCATTTCAGCTTGCCTCAGCTTGGCATCTTACCCAATTCTTCTAAACCCTCCTGGCATCCTAGAAACCTTTGTGTCACTATAGTACTTTGCTCCATCATCAGCTAACATACTATTGAACTCTTTTTCATTTGGGGCAAGGAAATCTCCTCAACATACATTGTTTTATTTTTCTAGACAAACAATTTTAAATTTGTAAACAGCCCTGAATGTCTTCAGTAAAATAATGTATAGATGCAGAAAGTTAATAAACAGTCTGTACATTGGACTTTTTCAGATGCGTAAAAAGAGCTGCAGAGGGCTCAGGAGAGGTATGCGCCTGTTTCGCGGCAGGGGATACTTTTTGGACGCCGCCTTCCCTCTCCGTTACCCTCCGTGTTCCTTCCGTGTTGCATGGAAGGAAAAGGTGCCACTTTTTATTCACGAAGAACTTCCATGAGTAAAAAGCGGCACCTTTTCCTTCCATGCGACACAGGAACACAGAGGGTAACGCGAAAGGGATGATGGTGTCCGAAAAGGACCCCCTGCCGCAAAATAGGCGCATACCTCTCCCGAGCCCTCCGCAGCACTTTTTACGCGTCTGAAAAAGTCCATTGTGCAAAAAGGATTGGAGTTGCTACATTTATCTGAGAACAAAAACACTGGAAATTTAGATATCAGAGGCAACTTCCCTTTTATGAGGAGACAAGAAACAAGAAACTGAAATAAGATTGAAATGAAAATTAAAAGGCAGACAGACAGAGACAACTGGAGTAAAAGTAATATTGTCTTATAAGAACAACATACAAATGAGGGAAAAGGTCATATAATTCTGATCCAGGTAGAGCAAGCAGAATGTGATAATAATGATTAATTAGTTATAACTAGTGGGTGAGCTAGGGTACTGTAATTATGGAATTTTTATATTGTAAGCCGCCCCGATTGCATTACAGAGGGGCGGGATAGAAATGCATTTTATTATCATTGTTGTTGTTGTTGTTGTTATTAATGTATTACTTAGTATCTACATGCTTCTGAAGGCTCAGTCTTTTCATTTTACTGTGAGCAACTAATTTGAACTAATTTGAACAGAAGTTTATTTAGAAAACTCTAGTGAATTTTATACCTTATGCATTAGCTATTTTTGTTCAAAAGAATATATCAATGAAAAAATGTTTACTGTACACACACACACACGTTTAAGTCTAGAAATTTTAGTCAAAAAAGACCCCCCAAAACTGGATTGACTTATCCACAGGTCAGTGTAAGTACTGCACCTTAATTCATATCAAAAAAAGGAACCACCCCCTTCTTTAAGTAGAATATTGAAAGGTGAGAACTTACTATGTCCCAGGAGAAACTAAAATAAGCACGGGCCCCTCTACTCTCTCCACCCAAGTGCTGCTTCTGGCCTTTTTGAATGCCTGGGCAGGAAAATGGCAGTGCCTCTTTGGCACTTCACCTCCAAGGAGCACATAGAGAATAGAGGGAGTTGGTGCTTCTTTTAGGGTCTCCTGGGACAGACTAAGCTCTCGCCTTTCACCACGCTACCCAAAGAAGGGGATAGTTCCTTTTTTTGATAAAAGTTAGTACTATATCTTAAAGTTTTATCAAAAAAGGAACAACATCTGTCTCTGAGTAGAGTGGCAAAGGGCCTTTTTGAATGCCTGGGCAGGGAAATGGTGGCAGCAGCCAGGGTGATAGGCATCCCTCTCCATAGGATGACCCTCCGGCTATCTACAGGTCATATCATAATATAAAATTTTGGTTCCAAACTTGTCCTCAACTTATACATGAGATCTACTTATACACAAGTATATACAGTAATTTTGCACTGCTTGGTTAATGCTTTACCACATGCCAATATTTTTTATAATGTTTTAGCACATGCCAGTGTGTTTTATCAAGCCTTAGTTTGTAGCATATTGACTGTTATTCCTTCATTTAATAATATGCTGGTAAGAAACATAAAATGGTCATCTTGTACCTTGACATTTTCAGTGTTGGTAGAAAGGAACAAGTATTTACAATCTTACAAATCACTGTTACCTCTTATCTTTTACCATTTAATTCTGAACATGCCACAGTATTTAGAGTTCCTGAGTGCCCTATTGTGAGCCTATTGTAATAGAATTAGATCTTTTTATTGCAGTTTCCAATGAGACATTATCCATTTTAATTTAGCATATGTTGGTAGTCTTCATAGGCTTATATTTTGTATATTAATGATTTAATTGTGGTATTCTAAATTTATTTGGGTTATTTTTATTTTCTAAATGATTCTGTCTGGTCTGAAAAAAATGTTTTGCAGCATTTTTAGTCAATCAAATTTCTGAAGACCAAACCCTAAAACATATATTAATCTAATGCCTCATTTCCCCCCCTAGCATTCTCCATCAGAATCCTTCCTAGAGAAATCAGTGCCAGACATGACTCAGGTTAGTGGACCGAATGCCCAGCTACTGAAGAGTGATGATTACCTTCCATCAATTGAGCAGCAGCCCCAACAGAAGAAAAAGAAAAAGAAAAACAATCACATTGCTGCAGAAGGTTCCAGCAAAGGATTTGGCAAGGAAGGCTTTCTTGGTGGGCTTGACAACCAGGATCCTACCAGGAAATCACTAGACTGTTCCCAAGAAGAGAAAAAGAAGAAGAAGAAACCTAAAGTGAAAAAAGACCCAAAAGATCCAAAAGAACCGAAGGAGAAGAAGGAGCCTAAAGAACCCAAGACTCCCAAAACCCCTAAGATCCCTAAAGAGCCAAAGGAGAAGAAAGCTAAAAACACCACACCAAAACCCAAGACCAACAAAAAGTCAAAGTATGTAATTTTTGTTAATGTATTAGTATTTCCAGTATAATGTTCTGTTAAAATGCAATCTGTAAAATGATATTTAGGTTGTTGGCAAACCTAGAATAATATCCAGAAAATAATGACTTTTATTTTTTTTATTTCCAAAATAACTAATTTGGAGCCAGATTATGTGGACTAGTTGAAATACTGTACTATTTGTACTAATACCTACCTTTGATTTCCTAAAATAACAAGACACATTGCATACATAGCTCTAGACAGAAGATCTAGACAGGCCTGAATTTTCATTAGTTGTATAAGTCTGTGAAAGAACTGGAGATGATTTACAAAAGAAGGGATGCTGAATTAATGATGCTACCTTGTCTTCCTTTCTAAACCCTATGTTCAGAACCTAGTTGATTATAGGAGTAGAAGTACATCTGTACTTACATCTGGTACTTACATGGCTATGCAGTGTGTGGCTGAAAAGTCAGCATGCTTTGTCACACTCCCTGGCCTCAGAAACACATGACTATAACTACAGTTATATAACTACAGTTATACCTCAGTAAATGAGTCCAATGTGTTTCAGGGGATTCCTTCCTTAACAGAAAATTTGGTACCAGAGGTAGAAATAACATGGATAGGTTTCTGCACCACAAAAAAGAGGAGCAGTTCAGCATATTTGTGAAAACTGTTTATCTAAAGCTAATAGTATGCAAATGTGAAATGAAATAGCCAGTTCAAGTAAGCCTTGAATAAGTAAACAAAAAGATTTGGACCCTTCTAGTGACAGCTGGAAGCTTCTTCAAGGTGTGTCCAGGGATGATTTACTTTATTTCCACAGCCTCCACTTTTCTTATGCTTTCTGCTTTGGTGGCCAGACCTTTCAATGTACACTTTTTAAAAATGCGAAGGGGTAGTAAATGACACAGGCTTATCCACTCTCCCCTTTTCCCCCCTCCCTCTATTTTGCTGTTCATAAAAGATTAAGAAAGGATTCTGGGAGCAGATGCTGTTTACCTTTCCTGTTGTAGGCAGGCATAGATGGTTGCAGTAGGATTGGCTAGAGTAGATTCCCTCATTTCCAGTGCAAGTTGCAACATGGCCTCTCTGGCTCCCAGTCTCCTTTGAGGAAGTGGCTCACTGTCTTTCACAGTGGAGGAGTGGGATCTCCGGGATCAGAGCCAAAGTGCTCCTTGCAAGGAAATCAGGATGGAGGATGATGGCCTCTCCAGGTAAGGACGCCTTGGGTCCCATTCTGGGAGATACATTCAATAAATAAATAAAAATTTAGAAGGAGCATTTCTGCCTTCAGTGGTTAGTTCCTGAAGGGAGAGAAATCTGCGGCTGGTGAAGTGAATGGAGGAAATTGACCGGAATGGAATAGATGTTTGAGGAAAGGGAAGAATGTTTGAAAAAAGCAGCGATTGGTATCCTTCGAATGCGGTATCCTTCTGAATCGCCTCTCTGGGATGGTGCTTGGAGGTACTGTTCTACAGTGGCTCCATTCTTCCCTGGAAGGGTATTCTTAGAGGATGGTGCTAGGGATTCATGTTTGATCCCTTGGCTATTGGTCTATGGGGTCCTTCAGGGTTAAGTCTTGTCCCCTATGCTATTTTAACATCTACATGAAACCTCTAGCAAAGGATGTCTGGAGTTTTGGGATCAGGTGTCACTGGTATGCTGATGATACCCAGCTCTATTATTCCTTTCCACCTAATTGGAGCATGGTGGAGTTTCCTTCTTTTGCTAACTGGGGCTGGCTTCAGGAAACACACAACTCTCTTTTTGCAATAGCTGCATTGGCTGCCGGTTCATTTATGGGCACAATTAAAAGTGCTGGTTTTGACCTATAAAGCCCTATAGAACTTTGGTCTTGATGAGTTCCTGATGGTTCTTGGGGAGTTTTCTGCTGCCTTGGCAGGTGATCCTTTCAAAGCCCTGGTTGATCTCTGGGATGGGGAAATGGCCAGAGTGATAGACATGATCGCTCCTAAGCATCCCTTCTTACAGAGTGGTGCTAAACTAGCTGGCAGCAGTGAAATGAGTGAGATTGAGACTAGAATGACAGTGGCAGAAAACTCAGAGTGTGTCCAACCAAAAATAGGCTAAAATCTATCTGAAGGCCTTTGGTGGAGCAGTAAAGGTAGCAAAACACAGTGGAACACACTTCATCGGAGCATGGTGGGGTCTCCTTCCTTGGAGGTCTTTAAACAGAGGCTGGATGGCCATCTGTCAGGTATGCTTTGATCGTGATTCCTGCGTGGCAGAGGGTTGGACTGGATGGCCCTCGTGGTCTCTTCCAACTCTACAGTTCTATGATTCTATGATTCTAAGCTTTAATGAACAGTGTTTATTTTGGCAGTGAACAACATTCTTTGTGAATGCTTTGATACTAAACTCAGAGGGTCTCAGTTTTCATATATGTCTGGAACATGTGTAGGAGATAAGTAGGACTGGAAAAGGCTTTTGAAAATGTTAATTGTCTTTGAAGATAAATTTAAGAATGACTTATTAATTGTGAGTCTAGATGTGTAGAAACTCCCCCCACCCCCCATTTTTTCCTAAATTTAAATTGAGGAAAACTTCCTCAGTTTTAGAACTTGATTTTGCTGCCAGTCCCTCTCCTCCAAGCTCCTGATCTCATGAAATGATACTTTTGAATGGTCAAAATTAACTTTTTATAAATACATTTACTTCTAAATAAAAAAGAGATAATTAAAAGGGGTTAAACTATGTCCCCCTGATGATACTGTTATTACAGTGTTTTCCAAGAGACTGTAGAAGAAGCAGTTTCTACCTTCTGATAGATACTTCATACTTTGCCTACATGTCTGGGTTTTTTGCTTTGCAAACTCTGTAATTACTGTAAGTGCTTTTCTATCTTTTGTGTTGTTTAATAGAGAAGGAAGATGGATAGTGAAAGCTTAGGACTCTTAAAAACAGTCCCCAACCATTATACTGATAGACTGAACAAATCAAAAGTGTAAATCATAGCTTTTCTGCGCATTTATGAGGGCTGAACTCTATCTAAGTTTACTGATCAGTGAAGACTATGTTTAATATCAATGCAGCATATGTGAAAGAAAGTTGCTCTTGTAAGCCAGGGAGTACCAAAGGCTGAGAAATCTGTCCAGCGATGCTCATAATTGAATTTAGATTTTAAGTCAGTCAATAGGTTGAACCATTAATCTGCCAAGCCATAGCTGTTGAACTGGTCAGAGACATGTCATTTATTTATTTTTATCTGTTGCATTGCTACAGATGAAAGGAAAATATTAATGCAGTAAGACTATGAAAAACAATTCTGTTAAAAGTAAATTATGAAAACCACACCATTATTATGGGTGTTACACTTCTTCCATACCTAGATTGGGAACAGCAGGTGTGCAGCTCTATTCCAAGTCTTTGGTTTGCAAGGATGCATCTTACAGGTTAGTAGCTGATTTACTCAGGTTCCTTCAAATTTTCCTGAGCGCTTGAGAACCATCCTGTTGAATGATCAGTCCTCCTTTCCAAGTAGAGAACGAGCAGGGTGTAGTGGTTTGAGTGTTGGACTAGGACTCTGGGAGACCAGAGTTCAAATTCTCACTTGCCCATGGAAACTCATAATGGTAAGTCACACACTCCCATCCTCAGAGGAGAGGAATGGCAAACCCCCTCTGAAGAAATCTTGCCAAAAGTACCCCATAACAGGTTCATTGTAGGGTACCCATAGGTCAGAAACAACTTGAAGACACTCAACAACAAAACAGTTGTATCATGCACCTTGATATCAGTTGCACTGAATTCAGTATGGGTCTTCTGTTGCCCATATTCACAGAACTACTTGCCATCATTTTTGAGAAATCTTGTAGAAAAACTGAAGTGCCAGAAGACTGGAAACGAGCAAATATAATCCTTTTCTTCAAAAAAAGACAAAAAAGATCCAGGAAATTACGGGCCTGTCAGCCTGACCTCAATACCAGGAAAAATATTAGAACAAAATTTACAGGAGTCTATTTGCAAGTACAGTCGGCCCTCCACATTCGCAGCTTTCACACTCGTGGTTTTGATTATTCACAGTTTAGCCCCGAGCCCCTTTGGGAAGGCTGGCAAGAGGTGGGGCAACCTCCTGCCTGCACCTTCTCCGGCCTTCCAGAGGCGGCTCCGGGGCTTCAAAGCCCCGGAATCCGCTCAGGAAGGCCGCGGGGTGTCGGGGAGGAGGCTGTCCTGCCTCTCCCCGGCCTTCGTAAGTGGACTTTGGGGCTTTGAAGCCCTGAAGTCCTCTCAAGAAGGATGCGGAGAGGCAGGGCAACTGCCCGCCTGCCCACCCGCTGCCTTCCTAAGCGGGCTCCAGGGCTTCAAAGCCCCAAAGTCCACTCAGGAAGGCCGGGGAGAGGCAGGGCAACCTCCTCCCCGCCACCCCGCTGCCTTCCCCGGCCTTCCTAAGCGGGCTCCGGGGCTTCAAAGCCCCGGAGTCCGCTCAGAAAGGCCGGGAAGAGACAGGGCAGCCTCCTCCCCACCCGCATGCTGCCTTCCCCGGCCTTCCTAAGTGGGCTCTGGGGCTTCAAAGCCCCGGAATCTGCTCGGGAAGGCCAGGGAGAGGCAGGGCAGCCTCCTCTCCGCCCACCCGCTGCCTTTCCCGGCCTTCCTAAGCAGGCTCCAGGGCTTCTAAGCCCTGGAGTCCACTCGGGAAGGCTGGGAAGAGGCAGGGCAGCCACCTCCCTGCCCACCTGCTGCCTTCCCCGGACTTCCGAAGCAGGCTCCGGGGCTTCTAAGGCCCTGAGTCCCTTCAGGAAGGCTTGCGGAGAGGCTGGCCAGTCACCCTCCCGCCGCCTCCCTCCCTCGGGGGGGTTGTGGGAGAGCATTTGTTATTTGCGGTTTTTCCACATTCGCAGGGGTCTCAAGACCCTAACCCCCGCGAATGTGGAGGGACGACTGTATCGTGATAAAAATGCAGTCCTTAGCAGAAGCTAGCATGGGTTTTTCAAGAACAAATTCTGCCAAACTAACCATATATCCCTTTTTAATCAGGTCACTAGTAGATAGTAGGAATGCTTTGGATGTCATTTATCTGGATTTCAGCAAAGCATCTGATAGAGTCCCGAATGATATTTTGATTAGCAGACTGACTACATATGGAATAAATGGAAACACCATCAGATGGATCAACAATTGGATGGAAAACTATGCTCAAAGTGTTGTCTTCAGTGACTGTGCTTCACTGTGCTGTAAGGTTGTGCCCTGGGCCAACGCTCTTCAATATTTTTATCAAGATTTAGATGATGGGGTGGGAATCTTTATCAAATTTGCATATGATACAAAACTGGGATGGGTAGCTAGCACATTGGAAGATAGGAACAGAATTCAAAAGGAGTTTGATTAACTAGAAAACTGGACTGAAATTAATAAAATGGAATTCAACAGAGACAAATGCAAAATTCTGTATTTAGGCCCACAAAAACCAAATGCACAGGTATAGGATGGGTAATATTTGGCTCAGCAGTACTACATGTGAAAGGGACCTTGGGGTTATTGTTTATCATAAATTGAACATGAGCCAGACGTGTGATACTGCAGCATACAAGGCAAATGCAATCTTAGCCTGCATTAATAGAAGCATAGTTTCCACGTTGAGGAAAGTAATAGTCCCACTTTATTCTGCCTTGGTCAAGCCTCGTCTGGAGTACTGCATTTAGTTCTGGGCACCTCATTTAAGAAGGATATAAACAAGTTGGAGTGGGTTCAGAGAAGGGCAACAAGGATGACAAGAGGTATGAAGAACAAAACATGAGGAAAGATTGAAGGAGTTGGGTATATTTAGCATGGTGAAAAGGAGACATGATTGTACTATTTAAATACATTAAGGCCTGCCACAAAGAATTGGGTGCAGGCTTGTTCTCTGCTGCTTCAGAGAGTATAACTTGGCCTAATGGTTTTAAGTTACAGGAGGGCAGATTTCAACTGAACCTTAGAATGAACATCTTGACAGTAAGAGCGGTGGGGCAGTAGAACCAACTGTCTAAAGGAGTGGTGGAGTCTCCTTTGCTGGATGTCTGAAGAGGTTGAACAGCTACCTGCTGGGTATATTTTAACCTAGAAATCATGCATTGAACAGAAGGGCCCCTTCCAACTCTATGATTATATGATATGTGTGTGTGTGTGTGCATGCATGTGTGTGGCATTTTAAAAGAAACCCACTCATGTTGGCATACAAAATTAAAACCTTAAAACTATGATATAATAGTAGTGTCCCTTATCCAAAATACTCCAAAATCCAAAATATTAAAGTTTAAAATAAAAAATATTAAAATAAAAATTCAAAATGTTGTATTAAAATACCTTCAGGCCATGTGTATAAAATGTATATGAAACATAAATGAATTTCTTTTTTAGACTTTGGTCCCATCTCCAAGATGTCTCATTATGTACACCAGTGGCTCTTAACCTTTTCTTTACCAGGGACCCCCTTTAAATATCTTTTGTTGCCACAGACCCCCAAGACTTAACTCAAGACTTAAAACAACAACAATAACCATAATACAATTACACCATCCATTAAACCTTCCCTCAGAGGCACTGGAGGGGGAGGGAAGACTTTTCCCCTGCTTCTTCCTACAAGTTTGTGGCTGGAACCAATTGAACAGCCATGTTCAGGCCAAGCCAGCCAGCCTTTGCCTCAGCTCCTGTTGTGTGGCTACTCCACTGTGAGGGGGTCTGCGGACTACAGGTTAAGAACCACTGCTATACAGTATATGCAAATATTCCAAAACACATCTGGTCCCAAGCATTTCGGATAAGGGATACTTAACTTGTACTATGATTCCACTTCAACTGCCATGAATGTGGAACCCTGAAACTTGTCTTAATGGTGAAAATATTCCGTGCAGAATTACCTGTCCTGAAGACAACCCATATTGTTCTGCAGTTTTGTGAAGGAGGGGGGCCCAAAACGTAAAAAACTCCACATGAAAAGCCTTTGTGGCTTTTCCCAAAATTTTTGAAAAACAACGGGGGAATTCGTATTTCCCGATAGTACAAGAATCATGACCCTGATTGGCTGGACAAGCAAAGGGGGCAGGGCTTGTTAACAGGGCAAGCACCCAAAGCCGCCATGCTGTTTTTTTTTCACCTTATCGAACGATCTCTAAAGGGATAAAACAGGGTTGTTTTTCTTCTTTTTTGTAATGACAAAATATTGATCCAGCGAACATACAACTGAACAGGTGTGTTTTTAAAAAATTCTATGACAGCAAAAAAAAAGTGGGTTAAAAGGGGGGGAATCACTTGGGGCCACCATTTTGACCAGCAGCCATGAGAAGCTTGGGGTGGGGCCATTAAGATAAATTGCCGCTGCTGCAATTTGCTACTGCTGTGGAGGGGACTCGTATAGACAAGCCCCTGGTATTTGTAGTACGGTGAGGCACTAGACCTCGCTGGCTGAGAATTCTAATGGCCCCTCCCTAAATTGCAAATCTCAGCATTCCTTAGGATGGTAATATGGCAGTTAAAGTGGAATCATGGGAGTATAAGTGCACAGTGTGAAAGGGACCCTAAACTATGCCACACAAATTGGTTCAAGTAGTGCAGACTTGGGGATATTTGTATTAAAATACAAACTGAGTGAATTTCTTACCTATCTGTGGATTCCCTGGAATCTAGTTCTCAAGGCCACTTTGTGCAGGCAAAGCATGCACAACCTGCATAGCAAGAACCTGTGTGGAATGAAGGGTCTGTATCATTCCTTATGTAAAGTTAATAATTTATAATGAACATAGGAAGAAAATCAGTTTGTTAGTGTTAGTATTTTTAGCAGCTTCTAATTTAACAGCAACTTCATTGCAAAACCTGGGTATCATATTCATTCTTCAGTAAGGAAGGAGCCTTTGGGGTTTTTTAGGGGTCTCCCAAAAAGTATAAACCTGATTTTATGCTGATTATCTTTGTTGTTTGCCATCAGGTTGGCTTCGACTTATGGCAGTCTTATAAATGAGATCTGCAAGAGCCCTAATTATTAACAACATTGCTCAGGTCTTGCAAATTTAGGGCTAGGGATTCCTTGGTTAAATCAGTCCCTGATACTGATACTGAATTTATTACAATCAACTGATCAGATGGACACCTGTAATGTAGTCTTCATCTTTTCCTGATATCCTCAACTTGACTGAGGATTTCTAATTATTTACCAAGGGTTACCAGTGATTTCCAGTGACTGTTATCATCTCATGATATTTCCAACCTATGATAACCACAGTTTAGTCATTTTGGCTTCTAGTGAGAGTTCAGGCTTCGTTTAATCTCACACCCACTTGTTTCTCTTTTGGCAGTCCATGGTATCCATTGAACTCTCCTTGAGCACCACATTTCAATGAATTGTCAGTTTCCCTGGCAGTTTTCTTTGCTGTCCAGCTTTCATTGCTATTCAGTGATACATCTTTATACTTGAGGGTGTTGTTCTTTCATAGGTGCCCTTCTAAATCTTAGTCTTCTGATTTCTTGAATTCAGTTTCCATTTTGATTGATGACTGAGCCAGCCTATAGAAAATCTGGAACAATTCTGTTGTCTTTAATGTCACTTTAAAGTGACATTCTGTGGCCATTATTTCTGTTTTCTTAATGTCCAAGTGTAACCCTGCTTTTGCAGTTTCTTCTTTAACTTTCATCAGTGGTCATTTCATGTCTGTGCTATTTTCTGCAAGTGGTATGATGTCATGTGCATATCTTAAATTGATGTTCTTTCCTGCATTTTCCCTACCCCTTTCATCTGACTCTAATGCCATTTTCTATACGAAGTAGCATGTACAGTTGTGTGAAAAAGAAAGTACACCCTCTTTGAATTCTGTGGTTTTACATATCAGGACATAATAACAACCATCTGTTCCTTAGCAGGTCTTGAAATTAGGTAAATACAACAGCAGAAGAACAAGAACCCATTACATATTACACTGTGTCATGATTTATTCAACAAAAATTCACACAACTGTATATATAAATAAAACAGGTAAAAGATTATAAAATTTAGCCTTGCCTGACCAGTTGGAAGTCATTCTGTTTCTCCCTATTCTGTCCTGATGGTGGCCTCTTGTGCAGAGTATTGATTACATGTCAGGGCAATCAAATGTTGTAGCATTCCCATTTCTTTTAGAGCAATCTATAGTTTTTCATGATCTACACAATCAGAGGCTTTGCTATAATTTATAAGCACGTGCTGATTTTATTCCGAAATTATTTAGTGTGCTCCATTAGTCAGGGCACGTTTGCAATACGATCCTTAATGTTTCTTCTTTTTCTGAACACATCTGACATTTCTTGTTTAATGCAAGATAAAAATCTATGTTGTAAAATGGTGACCACCACTTTGTTTGCATGGGAATTAATGCAAAAGTCTGGTGGTTATTACAATCCCTGATGTCCCCTTTCTCAGGGACTGGAATGTATATTGAGCATTTCCAGTCTGTTGCCCATGTTTTTATTTTCCCTGCTTGTTGGCAGATTGTTCTTAGATTTTGGATGGATCCCATCTGTATAACTTGAAACAGCTCTAATAGTATGCCATCTGTTTCTGGTGGTTAATTTCTTCCAAGTGCTTTCAGAGCAGTCTCCACTTCATTTTTTAAAACTGTGAGTTCTTCATCAAAAGGTTATTCCTTGATGAAAACTATTGTTCTTTTATCTCTTTTGTATAATTTTCACTGATCGCTTCCATTGTCTTTTTATTTTGTCCTGTTCATATAGTGTCTTCCCATTTTGGTCACATGGCATCCATGCCCTTGGTCTAAATTTCCTTTTGCTTTTTCTGGTCTTGTGGGAAGAGGTCTCTTGTTCTATCTCTTTTTGTTGCCTTGTTTTATTTTTTTGCATTGGTTATTGTAATAATTTTCTGTGTCCCTAGGTACAAGTTGCTGAACAGTTGCATTCATGATTCTGACCCTATTTCTATCAACTTTTAACTCTCATCTGTCCTTAATTGTTTAAATAATTTCATTAGTCATTCAATAAGGCTTTTCTTTTTCTTTTTTCCTTCTTCAGTACACTTAGAGTTTGTTTGTAGTCTTCTACAGTAATGTCCCTGGCTATGGTTCAAAGTTCTTCAGGATCCTGCTTGATTACGCTGAATAGTACAAATCTTTTCTTTACCTAGTCTTTAAATTCTAAGGGCACATTCTATTTTGCACTGTGATTGACTTAATGCACTTCTTTAACTTCATTGTAATTTATGAAATTAGCCTTCATGGCTTTTGCCACAATCTGCTCCTGGTCTTGTTTTTGCAGAGAATGGAGCTTCTCAACCTTCTGCTTCCAATTGTTTAGTCTGTTTTATTCAATGATATCTGTATACCACTAGTTCAATCCCTGAAGAATGTATTTGTAATGAACAAACTGTTGACCTCACAAAATGTGATAAGTCACTCTCTTGTTTCATGATCCTAACCCAAATTCTTCTGCAGTATTTTGTTCTGCTTTGTTTCCTACTTTTGCATTCCAGTCACTTATGATTATGACCGTCACATCCAATTTTGGTATGTGATGAGTTTCTTCTTTGATGCCAGCTTAAAATTTTTCAATTTATTCCTTTCTGCCTTTCCAATTGGAGCATTAATTTTGGGTTAAGAGTTATATTTATAAGTTTTTTCATAAAGGTTTACCAATTTTATTTGGTTAGACTTGCATTATACCTCCTGATTGTCTTTGCTACATTACATCTCACTGTTAGTGATATTCCATCTCTTTTTCTCTAACAACTTCTTTTTAGGTAGTTATTTCTAGAATAGAATCCTGTGTGATTATCTGATTGAAAATGCCTCAGTCCTACACACTTCAGCTTGTTCACAACAAGTTTTGCAGTGTTACATACATTCTATTGTTTTACAATATACCTTCATCTGATTCTTACTTTTCATATTCCATATTCCTATTATATGTGTTTTGATGCTTTTCCTTTCACATCTGAACATGCCAGGAGCTTAACGTCTTTTCAGGTTGAGTCCAGTTGCATCATTAGACAGAATACCATTCATACTTGTCCTTTGCTTTTTCCCAGTAGCTGATTGAGTGTCTTTCAACCTGGTGGGTGTCATCTTCCAAGACTATGTCATGCTTCCTTTTACATTGTCTCACCATAGGGTTTTCAAGGTAAAAGACATGCAGAGGTTGTTTACCTGAACAGTACTAAAGAAAGTTAGCAAATTGCCACTGCTGTTGTCTCAGAGGGATCTTTCAAGAATGTCCCGTCCTCCTACTGCTGCTGCCCAAGAACTTCCATTCTGGAACTCAGCCACTCTCACTATTGGCTCTATCAGTTCTTATCTACTGATGTAGCTTTTGCTCTCTGAAGAGGATGGATGCAGCATAGACTTGGTGCCTTCACTTTGAGTATTCCACCCTGGGTGACAGTGCTACGTATCTAAACTCTCAATAAAGTCTGGTCTTCTGACAGTGTTACTCTCAGCTTGCTTGACATGCTCAAATCCCCTCACCATTTTAAGTTGAGAGAGTGGCTAAATATCTAGACCTAATATTGGATGAAGATGCAATTGGAAATAGACATCTTAAGTCCACTAATTTCTAAGCTGAAGATGCCTTAGGGAAGTGGGTGTGCTACCAAGAAATATGTATTCAGTCCCTAGTATTTCTAAATATCTGGGTGAGGTGGAGACGGGGAGACCTGTCTGAGATCCTGATAAGCTGCTTCCAGTCAGTGTAGATAGTACTGAGGTAAATGGACCAATTGTCTGACTTTGGATGAGGCATCTTACTATAATAACTTTTTATGTCATTAATGTCATGCTGTGGGCATATTTAGCTCTTTCTCTTTAAACATTGTAGACTCCTTGATGCTTGTACACATTCTGGATCTGTGGTAGTCATGCAGATGCATTAAATTCAGATATTTGTCAGATTCGGCTTCCCACACTATACTGCTGCTTCTGTTCTTCAGTCTGAGAACAGTTCTATTTTCCAATATGGAGCTAACCAAGACAGGTCACTGTCAGGTCATTGGAACATGGCTTATTATAAAATGAATCTCCAGTGGCTTCTTCTCTGCCTTCTTTAAGGCATGGGGGGAATTGGACTGGTAGCTGTCAGAAATGTTGTACTATAAAAACACAGCAAGATAGCTTTGCTAAAAGGCAGTTCTTTGCCTTCTGGCACTCAAGTCAAACAATGGAAGAGAGGGGGTGGAATACAGAAGTAGGATGTAAAGGACATTTCCCTATTTTATCATGGTGGACAAAAATGAGTTTTGCAAAGACTAAGAAGTCAAAGATATAGCCATGGTAGTCTGGAATATCAGTTAGCAAGGGGATCTTGTAGTACCTTTGAGATTGACTGAGAGAGAGAAATTGTAACATAAGCTTTTGTAGACTTGATCTACTTCTTTAGTTGCATGGAGGAAGTAGACCAAATCTATGAAAGCTTATGCTACAATTTCTCTCAGTCTCAAAGGTGCTACAAGATCCCCTTGCTTGGTCAAAGATTGAGAGCCCCTGACGAGAAGATTTGAATCCCAAAGTGAGATATTGAAGGCACAATTTCAAACAGTTCCAATGAGGAGGAAAAATGGGAGGTGTTTAAAGAAACCAGGATGGATGTCTAAAGAACTTTAAACCAAGCTAAAATTTAAAAGGGATATGTACAAGAAATGGGAAAAGGGACAAATCATTCAAATGGATAGCCCGCGTGTGTAGGGAGAAAGTCTAAAAAGCTAAAGCACAGAATGAGCTCAGGCTTGCTAGAGAGGTTAAAAACAATAAAAGGGCTTTTTTGGTTATGTCCCTAGCAAAAGGACAAATGCGGAAATGGTGGGGCCAGTGTGTGGAGAAGATGGTGAAATGCCAACAGGGAACAGAGAAGAGACAGAATTACTCAACACCTACCTTGCCTTGGTCTTCTCCCAGAAGGAAAACAGTGTCCAGCCTGGGGGAAATTGAGCAGATAATGCAGTAGGGGAAATGCAGCACAGAATAGGTAAAGAGGTAGTACAAGAATACCTGGCTACTCTAAATGAATTCAAATCTCCAGGGCCAGATGAACTTCAACCAAGGGTATTAAAAGAACTCGTAGAAGTAATCTCAGAACCACTGTCAATAATCTTTGAGAATTCCTGGAGAACAGGAGAAGTCCCAGCAAACTGGAGGAGGATAAATGTCCCCATCTTCAAAAGGAGGGGGGAAGGTGGACCCAAACAATTACTGCCAGTCAGCCTGATATCAATAGCAGGAAAGATTCAAGAGCACATCATTAAATAGACAGTCTATATAACTGCTTAGAAAGGAATGCCATGATTGCTAAAAGTCAACATGGGTTTCTCAAAAATAAGTCATGCCAGACTAATCTTATCTCTTTTTTTGATAGAGTTACAAGCTTGGTAGATGAAGGGAGTACTGTTTATGTAGCATATCTTGATTTCAGTAAGGCCTTTGTCAAGGTTGCTTGTGATATTCTTGCAAACAAGCTAATAAAATGTGTCCTGTTCTAGGCATCACAGTTCAAGAAGGATATTGAGAAGCTGGAACAGAGGAGGGTGACCATGATAGTAAAAAGTCTGGAAACCATGCCCTGTGGGGAGTGGGAGCTGGGTATGTTTAGCCTGGAAAAGAGAAGATTAAGATGTGATACAATAGCCATGTTTTAACTGTTTGAAAGGATGTCATACTGAGGATGGAGTAAGCTTGTTTTCTGTTACTCCTGAGACTAGGATACGGAGCAGTAGACTTAAACTACAATAAAAGATTTCACCTAAACATTAGGAAGAACTTCCTGATGGTAAGAGCTGTTCAACAGTGGAATACATTGCCTCAGAGTGTGTAAGAGGTCATACTAAATCTATTCTTGAAAATCCAGGTTGTGGATGAGCAGGACAGCTTTTCAGCAGTTTCATCATATGTGAATATTGTAGACAGGGCATGTAATTTTGGTAACAGGTCGACATAATGTGATTTACATGTGCTTTCCTTGATTATCCATGTATTTAATTGTTATGTTACATATATCCTGGCAACAAATGATTGCTGGGTTATTTTATCACTGTTCACATATCTTTTAGTTATTTAAAACATTTTAAGCACATGTAAAGTATTGATTTCAATCTACAATGTCATGTGCCCAACATAATTAATTTATATGATGTCCTGAGGCATATTGCTCGATTAGTATTTCTGTTGTAACTGGTTGGAATATCAACTTCCCATAGAATGCTATTTTTGATGGCTATCTAAATTGTGGAATTAACTCTCTGTAGAGCGGAGTAGAATTTGTTATATCTGTTTCCATAACATCTGACTATTGATCATTCTGGCAGAGGGTGGGAGTTGAAGGCCATAACATCTGGAGATCCACTTTCTGTTCATCCCTGCTGTAGAGATTCTCAGACTTGAATATCATTTCAGGATCTGTATCAAGTAGAACTTCATTTTGTTAGACTAGCTTTTTGTGGTCAGGATTAATTTAGTAATCCTGAGCCCTGAGCCTTAGTAAACCAGAGCCCTGGTGGCACAGTGGTTAAATGCCAGTTCTGCAAGCCACCACGTTGCAAGTTCGATTCCAGCAGGCTCCAGGGTTCACTCAGCCTTCCATCCTTTCGTAGGGCGGTAAATTGAGTACCCAGCTTGTGGGGGGCAATTAGCTACCACACATTGGAAACTGTTTAATGCAGTGTAGATGTGTAAATAGCTATTGCTTAAAACAATTTGTAAGCCTCTCTGATAGCCTTGTGGCTGAAGAGCGGGGTATAAATAACTAAATTTAAAAAAAAAAGTAAAGTGTGGTGTGTTTAGCACCTTCATAAGTGTTAATTTAGGAAGTACTAACATATTTAATTATATATAGTGGGGTAGAATTGTCCAGTCCTCCTGAAGTTGTTTCACTGCAAATCCCAGTATCCTTAACAGTGTTTCAGCATTAGTTGATCAGGCCCTGTTTATTGCTCTTGCATACTGTTTTTTTTTTTGGCAGTGATTGCCACTTCATTTTTCCATTGTATTGTTAACTCTGTTTTTCTGCTTGCCTAGTGGAGATACTCTATTATTCTCTATCTCTAACCTTTTTTTTTTTTTACTGTTTGCGGAAAGCTACTCATGAAGTAATTGTAGCTTGCCCACTGTATCCTCAAATGTACTAAGTCTGAATAGAATGATCAGGTACCTGTATGGATGCACACATGGCTATATGTTATTTTGTATACACAGTACACCTGCTGCAATAACAGCAAGTGTGACTATGAACATCTTTTAGGATGCCTTTGAAATTGGAGAATTGTGGCTAACTGTTGACCACCACAGGTAGTTGACATCCCAAGCCGGCAGATGAAAATCAGTTTGTGCATATGTAAGGTATATTTCAGAGGAAGCAACTTGCAAAACCATCTCTGAGTATTCCTTGCCTAAGAAAACCCTATGAAAAATTCATGGGGGTCTCCATAAGTTGACAGGCCACTTGAAGGCACATACACACATGCAAGGTGAAAAGCAGTTATGTGAATTCACCTGCAGTTGAGACAAGAGAACACTGAATTGTGTGTGTCTTCATCTTTTTACACTGCCAGCTTAGAGAGTATAATGAATTTGTATTGAATGATTTCTTTTAGTGAGTTGTATTATCTACAAGATATACCAGTTATTCTTCTGAAATTAGATGCCAAAATAAATTGTATCCTTGAAAATTTGTTCTCTTTCTTTTGTAAATTGTGTGTGGCTTTGCTTCTGTTTAAGAAGAATAGAAATCAGCTATTGGAAGCTCCATTTACAGGTTGCTGCACGTCATTTGGTAAAAGAAGTTTTGTATCACATTGAATTATAGAGGCTAGAAGCATGCAAATGATCAGGTAGATCTTTGGATGACTTATAGTAGATTTACAGTGGTTTAGGTCTCTTAGTGGTTTTAACAATAGCAACAGTATTACCCTAACCCCAAGTAGGCTATTGAAGTGGAGGAAATTTGGGGGAAATCAAAAGTGGATTTTTGTGTGAAAGGGCTGTCTGGACTTAGTTTACTTAGTGTTATATGTTTGTAGAGTTCTCTATGTCTTGAACTGTAGAAAAGTCAGGGAATCACTAGCACTTTGTAGCCTTTCAGCAAATTGACATTTTATCAAGCCTGGGGCCTGTGCTATTCTTCAATACGTTAAGCCAGTTACTCATAGGCAGTAGTGCACCTAGGGTACACTAACTGTTATTAAATTAAATTCTGTGCTTAGCTCTGATTTATAGAGGTCACCAGTAAAAAGCACTAGCCTGTCAATTCGCTTTACCTGGCAACAGTTCAACTACCAACAGGCTTACCTTTGATTTAAACAAATTTGAGAAATATGTAAAGTTTGGGAAGCAGTTTTGCACCGATTTGATAAAAGAAACCACAAAATGCTGCAGCGCAGGTGTTGAGAATGTTTGAAAGCTGATTGAGGGAAGCAGATGGCTTTAGTCAGTGGCATCCAGCCAAAAGAGCAGGTGCTGGTCATGTGATCACTGGTTACCAGGGTAATCTGATTGCTCTTGGCGTGCAGATGAAAGGAAAGGGGCCCAGTGTTCAGCTGTAGTATTGTATAATTTGTGGCAGTTAGAGCGGAAATAAATGCTGGAAATGGAGCCTCATAGTAGGGGAGACTTCTGTCCATGTGTAGTATACACACTAGGATGTTTGGAAAGGGAACTGTTGTACAGATTTGCTTTTTTAAATGATTGGTCTTACTGTTTTTAAAGATATCAAACATTTTTAGCATTGTTGAATTTTTAGAGCTGTTTGCAGTTCTTTGTGTATGTGATGTGCTTTTCATAATTTGAATTTTTGAAAGTATGACTCTTTTAATTCTTCTTGCACTTTATATTTAAATAATGGAACAGGAATGGTTATTGGAGTACCTTGGGTTATCCTCCTTTTGTATGAGTTAAATGTAAAATGAAATGTTTTCACATGATAAATGAGCTACTGTCTCCTCCCTTGCATTTCTTCTGTCATTGATTTTGAATACTCAGATGAAATTCTGCTAATAAATTTTGCAAAAGCAATATAAAAAAGCATGGTCACAGTTTCTAGGAATTTAAAATCATAGCTATATCAAAAAGGGTGACAGAACTGAATATTTGACATCTGTTCCTTTGGCTTTTCTGATTCAGCTGTACTCCTGTGTTCCAAGAATATACATGTGTACATGTATACATGCAGAGCACTTTTGCAAAAATTATTAGAGGAATTTTGTCTGAGTATTCAGAATTATTTTGAAAGGAAAATCTGTATACGTAACATATACTCAGTGTTTGTTTGTTTGTTTGCAAATTGTACCTATGCTATTCAGAATCCCCAAGATGAATAATTGTGGCTTTGATGTCTTAACATGCAGAAGCACTTTACCTAAACCAGCCAGGCAAAAGACCCTACCTACTTGCTGCAGCAGTGTGTGACAGTGTGAATGTACAGCCCCATTGGAGGACCAGTTTTACCTTAACCAGAGCACAATTTTCTTGTTTCTGAAACTTCCAACTCTCTCCTTTTCTCTATGCTCAATATGTCCAGAGACAGGACATCTACTTTAGAAAGAGACAGAATTCTGAAGAGGAAAGGAGCACAAATGCAGAAGCTTTATGTGCATTGGTTTTCTGCAATTGTGAAAAGATCAGACTTTGAATATTGCAGCAAATCTCCTCTCCTCCCCCTTCAAATCTATTGAGCTAGCATAGTTTTGTTCTTTTGGAAAAGATCTGTATGTCTTAAAATAGTGAAGTAAAAAATGAAGAAGAATTGCATGAGTACAACCGGTAGTAATAATATACAGTTGTCCCTCCGTATCCACGGATTTAAGTATTCGTGGCTTGAAAATATTCTTAAAAAAATAATAATCCAAAAAGCAAACCTTGATTTTGCCATCTTATATAAGGTGACACCATTTGCTATGCCATTGCATATAATGGGACTTGAGTATTCATGGATTTTGGTATCCACAGGGGGTCCTGGAACCAAACCCCAGCGAATATGAAGGGACAACTGTACATTGATACATTTTTTAAAAAACCAGTCGGGTTAGAGTTAATGAAATAAGTACAATAAAGTGATTAAAAATTCTTTCTGTTCCCAAGTGGGTTAATTCAAACTCTGATGATGTATGCTTATGTTTTAGTAACAAGAAACCAGATTCAGAATCCAATTCTGTGAAGAAAAAGATCAACAAGGGAAAAGAAGGTTCTGAACATTCAGATGTAGAAAAAACACCACCAGGATCCCCACATCCTGAGGAGGAAGATGACTCAGGAGTTCAGGTACTGATATTGATAATTTGTTTAACCCTGCTTGTTGGATAGATTTACTTCATCCAGATGTAATTCTCATTTGTGGTTTTGTGTTGAAATGAGCTGTGGCAATCCTTCAGCTCATGTTTTCTCTCCTCCTCCAGTATGGCCAGGCAGAACAGTCCATAATCTTTCACTTCACTTGTATTAATCACAGTGTATGTTGTCTGAACCCATATGAACGAGGCTAATATTAACAATGATTTGTTGAAACAAGCTAGCTTCAAATTAGATTTTATGAAGCTGGCTTCTTTCAATTAACCATACTTAAATTACACTTCTGTTCACTTCTAAATTGTTGTTGATCTGAAGTGAATGCAGCTTTGCCTGTGCTGGAGAGATTTGAGGGTGGGGAGAGTAGTTACTAGCTTACTAGTCCTGTTTTGTTTAACAGTAGCAGGCTGTTGCCACAATTTGGAAATGCAGTGTTTGGATTTCGTAACCATTTATCCTTTCCTGGTTTGGTTTGCCCATCTTCAAGAAGCAAAGAGTGAACAGGCAGTGTTCACTAGCATGCTGCTCATTCAAAACAAAACAAGAACCCTGGCTTCTTCTTGCATACAAATATGGCTAATATGTGTAAGGCACAAATTACTATCTCATTTGTTTTAAATTTATGCAGACGATTCCTTCTTTGACTGGAATATTACAATGATTTGTAGTACATACAATGAGTGGGTTGAAATTGGGATCAGGTACTAATTCTGTAATTATAGCTAGGTCTGAGAACATGCAACATTTTGATGCCTTTTAACTCTGTGATTTTGGGAGGTAAGACTAAAGAAGATTTTGGAGATGCCTTTTGCTTGTATTTCATTCCTTAGTAATTTGCATCAGAGATAAAGTGTGGCAGAACATCATAGATCTGCTGGCACTATAATATAGTTTTCCATGCGATAAGGTATAGAATAGAATTAAGGTATCATAGAATCATAGAGTTGGAAGAGACCTCGTGGGCCATCTAGGCCAGGCTCCTGTCATGCAGAAATAGACAATCAAAAGAACACCCGACAGATGACCATCCAGTCTCTGTTTAAAAACCTCCAAAGAAGGAGGCTCCACCACATTTAATTTAATATGTACATTTAATTTTTTAAAATCAGTTTCTAATTCCTGTCAATAACAGTATCTATTTCTATCCTTCGCCACCTTTTCAGTGAACTTTCAACTGTAAAATGTTCTTCTCCAGACAGTTAAATTAGTGTATGCCTAGACACTTAGATTTCCCCACCACCACCACCTCCATGTACATCACTTTAAACTTTCTCTTGGTTGGGCTAACATAAAAGTAATGATGGTCAATCACCAAGTCATGCTGATAGTCAGGATTACTCTCAGGTTTTTAACCCATAGCACTCAGCAGGACATCAACGAGAGAAGCAACAGTAAGCAATAAAAGAGAGAAAATGGGCACAGAACACTTTAGATCATGGTTTGAAGGCATGTTCTGGTTAGCAGTGACCATATCTTGGAGTTCTTAGAGTCACTTTGGAAGTTCAACCATTCTGAAGAATATGAATATTTTGATTCTAGATCATTTATGACATCACATGTTCAATCCCTGTTGAGTCCCTATTCAGATTTTGGGGTGGGGAGCAATCCTAAGGGCCCTGAAGATTGGTTTGTTTGTCTGTTTTTCCCATTGTGCCATGTTTTTAATCAGGTTATAATTGTTAAAATCATACTTATACTTAGTACTCAGTAACTGAACTTACTTACCGTATATTCTGGCGTATAAGACGACTTTTGAGCACTCAAAAGTGCCCTCCAAAATTGAGGGTCATCTTATACTCCAGATATACTTTTGCTTTGTCTGCCTACCTATCTCCTGCCTCTTCGCAAACGGAGCGAAGAGGCAGGAGATGGGGCAGGGGGGTGAAGCAAAGTGTTTTGCAGTTCATTCGCCTCCCTCCTCTTCCTTCTCCCCCTTTGGGGAGCAACGGAAGACAGAGGAGGGGGGCGAATGTTGTGGTTTGCCGCAGCCGCCGCTTGATCACCTATGCAGCGGCTGAGGCAAACTGCTAGATTCGTCCTTTTCCTCCACCTTCCTTGAAGGTGGAGGAAAAGGGCGAAAATGCCCCGTTTGGCTGCACGGCCCCAATCCCTCCTTCTGGGCTCCCTTCCGAAGGGAGCCAAGGCAGGGCAAGCAGGGCCGCTGAGCCAAACCACTAGGTTCGCTCCCTCTCCCCACCTTCAAGGAAGGTGGGGAGCAGGAGCAAAGAAACCCCGTTTAACTTTGCAGCCCCGATCCCTCCTTCTGGGCTCCCTTCCTTCCTCACTTTCAATGGGCTTTAAATGCTGTTCTTTCAATTTGGAAGGACAGGAAAGGCTGTAGCCAATGAGCACCCCTTCCTTCCTCACTTTCAATGGGCTATAAATGCTGTTCTTTCCATTCGGAAGGACAGGAAAGGCTGTAGCCACTAAGGATCCCTCCCTTCCTCACTTTCAATGGGCTTTAAATGCTGTTCTTTCAATTTGGAAGGATAGGAAAGGCTGTAGCCACTAAGGATCCCTTCCTTACTTACTTTCAATGGGCTTTAAACACTGTTCTTTCAATTCGGAAGGACAGCAAAGGTTAGGTGGGGAGAACGAGCGAAGATGCCAAGTTTAACTCTGCAGCCCCGATGCCTTCTTCTGGGCTCCTTCGGAAGGGAGCCCAGAAGGAGGGATGGGGCTGTAGAGCCAAACGGGGCATATTGGCCCCTTCTCCCCACTGTCCTTGAAGGTGGGGAGAGGCAGCGAATCTAGGGGTTTGCCGCGGCCACCCCCGCTTCCCCCGCCTTGGTCCCCTTTGGAAGAGCCAAGACGGAGGGAAGGGGGCTGCTGAGGCAAACTGGGCATTTTCGCCCCTTTCCTCTACCGTCGAGTCCAGTTTGACTGGAAGGTTGAAGAGAGGGGCATATGTTGCCCTGCCAGCTGATCCTGTTCGCTTTCCCAACTCACGAGGAGATCCTCGTGAGTTGGGAAACAAAGAGGATCAGCTGGCAAGGCTCCCCCAGCCAGCCAGCCAAATTGGGGGGGGGGGTCTTATATGGCGAATATATGCCTAAGCCTAGATTTTTGGCTAGAAATTGGGGGGGGGAGGTCTTATACGCCGGAATATACGGTATGTGCCTTTGAGACACTTTGTCAAAAGCCTTTTCATTGTTTTAAATACATAATGCTAATCCAATAATTCTATATACATTTTGACATTCTCAAATAACTTTAAAGTTTACTGAAATGCTATATAGTTCTAGCAACATCTATGTGGAGGAACCATGTGAGCCCAGGGAATTATGCAATTCCACTCTACCAAAGTGGCTCATTGGGTCAAAGCAGTGTTTATATGGTATTGAACTATATTTTCCCCATCCATATGGTACTGAACCATATTTTCCTCATGCCAGACTTCTATTAGCAAATCTTACTTTATGAAAAGACCCAAGTCTGGCTTCTTTTCTGTAGCTATGCATTATCTATGGAAATTTAAGTTAGACACAAGACTTCAGTTCTGAAATTGTTATTTTTTTATGGATTTTAAGAGTGTAACTTGTCTCCTTTCCTCTCCTATGCCCTGAGACTAGTGAATTAGAAAGCTTATAGTAGAAAGACACATACAGTTGTCATACCGTTTCAGGGGGAAATGGGCTTCTGAGTTTGATGTCTTAATGATTTGGTAGATTTCTTGTTAATTGGAGGTGCCAATTAACAATAAATTTACAGAATAAGTATTGTTTACTGGCAAGACCAAAGTGGAATGAATAAAATTAGCATTCCACTACTAGAGACCTATCAGAACTATTGACACCACCTTCAGACACAGACTGAATTCATACTGCCCTGGCAGTTTGTAATCTACTTCCCACAGTTCAGTCTCATACCAGTAACATAAATATGGAGGAGCTGTGTGGATGGGGAAAATGTGGTTCTACACTATATAAACATTGCCTTGACCCAGTGAGCCACTTCGGTAGAATTGAATCAAATAATTCCCTGTGCTCACATGATTCCTCCATGCAGATGTTGCCAGAACTAGATAGCAGCTGAACTTTATTTGCAGCCATACCCCTTCTCCTTCTCAAATCAGCTGTCTCCCTCAGCTGATGGGCAGAAAGGGATGCTGCAGACTGGCTGAGAAAGCAACATGGGCTGGTTCTTGCCTGGAGCTCAGCAGTTCCCCATTCTTTCTCTTCCCTGCTGATCCTTACAAAATCTCTATATGGGACTGTCTAAAGTGAGGTTCTCTCAGGAGGAATGCTCTGGGTTTCTTTGTGTTCTACTCTGCTCTTAAGCTCTATGGCTTCTAGGATGTTTACTGTCAAGGTGTAGTTGGAATTCATATGGTTTACTGCCAAATTTTAATGGCTTTTTGTAATGAGAATTGGTCTGAAAAACTGGTGTGGCACCCTCTTTTCTGATGAGGTCCTTGCATTCTTTATTCTTATTCCTGTGGTGCACAACCAGGATGGTGGGTCCAGAGGAGGGTGACCAGGATGGTGGGAGGTCTGGAGGCCATGCCCTATGAGGAGTGGCTTAGAATCATAGAGTTGGAAGAGACCTCAAGGGCCATCCAGTCCAACCCCCTGCCATGCAGGAATACACAATCAAATCATTCCCAACAGATGGCCATCCAGCCTCTGTTTAAAAACCTCCAAAGAAGGAGACTCCACCACACTCTGAGGCAGTGTATTCCACTTCCGAACAGCTCTTACTGTCAGGAAGTTCTTCCTAATGTTTCGGTGGAATCTCTTTTCCTGTAATTTGAACCCATTGCTCCATGTCCTAGTCTCTGGAGCAGCAGAAAACAAGCTTGCTCTCCATCCACAGTATGACATCCCTTCAAATATTTAAACATGGCTATCATGTCCCCTCTCAACCTTCTCTTCTCCAGACTAAACATGCCCAGCTCCCTAAGCATCTCCTCATAGGGCATGGCTTCCAGACCATCCACCATCCTGGTCTCCCTCCTCTGGACACGTTCCAGCTTCTCAATATCCTTCGTGAATTGTGGTGCCCAGAACTGGACACAGTATTCTAGGTGAGGTCTGACCAAAGGAGAATACAGTGGAACTATTACTTCCCTTGATCTAGACACTATACTCCTATTATGCAGCCTAGAATCACAGTGGCTTTTTTAGCTGCTACATCACACTGCTGACTCATGTACAGCTTGTGGTCCACTAAGACTCCTAGATCCTTTTCACATGTACTGCGCTCAAGCCATGTGTCACCCATCCTATAACTGTGCATTATATTTTTACTGCCCAAGTGCAGTATCCTACATTTCTCCCTGTTGAAATTCATTTTGTTAGTATTGGCCCAGCTTTCTAATCTGTTGAGGTCATTTTGGATTCTGATCCTGTCCTCTGGGGCATTAGCTACCCCTCCTAATTTGGTGTCATCTGCAAACTTGATAAACATACCCTCTATTCCCACATCCAAGTCATTGATAAAGATGTTGAATAGCATAGGGGCCAGGACAGAACCCTGTGGCACCCCACTGGTCACATCTCTCCAGGACGAAGAGGAGCCATTGGTGACTGCCCTTAGGGAGCTGGGCATGTTTAGTCTGGAGAGGAGAAGGTTGAGAGGGGGACATGATAGCCATATTTAAATATTTGAAGGGATATCATACTGTGGGTGGAGCAACCTTGTTTTCTGCTGCTCTGGAGACTAGGACACAGAGCAGTGGGTTCAAATTACAGGAAAAGAGATTCCACCTAAAGATTAGGAAGAACTTCTTGACAGTAAGAGCTGTTTGGAAGTGGAATACGCTGCCTCGGAGTGTGGTGGAATCTCCTCCTTTGGAGATTTTTAAACAGAGGCTGGATGGCCATCTGTCGAGAATGATTTAATTTTGTATTCCTGCATGGCAGGGGATTGGACTGGATAGCCCTTGAGGTCTCTCCCAATTCTTTGATTCTGTGATCTCTTTTTGAGGTCTATACAAATAAATGAAAACCTATATATTGTATAAAATTAACCATTTCATTTTCAGAAGAGGCGCTCTAGCAGACAGGTTAAGAGAAAGCGTTATACAGAAGACCTAGAATTCAAGATTTCTGATGAAGAAGCTGATGATGCAGATGGTGCTGGAAGAAACTCCCCTTCAAACACATCTCAATCAGAGCAACAGGTTTGTTCCTATTTATAATCTTCAAACAGAGCAGTAGACTGAAAATTCTGTTTTGACTTATGCTGTAAAACATTATAGTGTCAACTTTCCTTCCTAGGGACTTCCATCTCAGCTTGGCTCAACATGCCAAAGGAAATTAGTTGTTTAGGTTCTTAAAGGCTGTGTTCATTCAGGTTTTCTTTACAAGCCTACAATATGTAATTCAACACAGTTTAGTGAAATTAATGGTCTCTGCTGAAAAGCCTAAAACTAGGCTCCAAGGAGACCGAATTTACCTCTTTGAATACAGTGGTCTGGCTTCTGTGACTTAATAAACCACTCAAGCTTGTCTCCTGCTGTCAGGCACTATAAGAACCCCTTTATGAAATTACTGTCATGTAGTAACCAGCAGGGTATGCTTTATTTTCTGTGCAATGTAAATGATGGATAAAATAGGTTGAACAAAATGAAGGATGATAATGTGAAATGATTCCTGTAACAACCCTTTTTAAAGTGGTCTTTTAATATCACTACTTCACTTAACTAACTTGGGAAGCCATTGCTAAAAGTATGCATACTTAAGCATTCATTTGGTTATTCAAATTTTAAGCTTTCTTTAAGGTGTCTTGAATTAAATACCTTCAGAAGAAAATAAGTGGATGGAGATATCCGTATTGCTTTGACATTTTAAGGTTCTGGATCAGCTATAGACTTAAAGAATTAGATTGCTCTCTGCAAAACTAAAGGCATCACTATTACTGCAAAATAATTTAACCACAAAATGCCATTTTAATGAAAATGTCTAAAGATGCCTTCTGAATCAGACCGTGGTACCATCTAGTCCAGTATATTGTTTGTAACAGGGACTAACAGAATGGTTCTGTGGAGGCAACAGACAGAATGCAAATCCACCCACCCCCACCTTCTGTACTTTTATAATATTCCTAAGTTCATATTGGTCAACAGTTTGGCCTTTTTTCATAACTCAGTTATTCCAACCTTTTAATAGATTTTAGAGCAAGCTCTGTGAAACGCAATTTGCATTGGCTCCAGTAATTTCAAGTAGAATTGTAGAGTATTCAGTAAAAATTTAAAAATATTGCTTGTATTTGCAGCACCTCACACTGCTCATTTAATGAGTTTCCTGTATCTGAACCCCAAATCATTTTTATTTGGTATCTCCAGTGGCAAGACATTGCCTTTCCTCCTCTTTCACCCTTATCCACTACTTGGTTTTTCTCTTTCCATTTTTTGTTCTCTTTCTTACTTTGTGAAATACAGCAACATCTACATGCACAAGGAGTCCTGGGAAATTGGGGGAGCTGCATTTCTTAGGTTGCTGTACATGCAGTGTTCCAAGCATGAGTTGCTACTACTCAGCATATGTAGGGTGGGAAAGGAGAGAAAAGTTAATTTCTTAAAATCAATGCCAGAGAGAAACTGAACCCCATAATAATCATCAGAGTAAAGGCAAGCTGTATGAATCTCCTGAGTTTATATTTTGACCCTGGAATTTGTCAACTTCAATTGTATATCTAAACAGGTTGCTTCTGCACATTTGTTCACATTTGTAACTATGTGAAATCTTTTGTTGCAGGAATCTGCTGACGCTGAAGGCCCTGTAGTGGAGAAAATCATGAGTAGTCGTGTAGTCAAGAAACAAGTAAATAAGTTTTTTTTTAATGAAAATTCTTTCTTACAAAATAAACATACAGTTTACTCACGTAGTTTTTAAAAATTGTGTGACTCAAAATACTAATTTAATTTGCCTACACAACTGGATTAATTTATATTAAACTGATTTTAAAATCAGTCTTTTATAAAGTGACTCATTCACAGTGTACAAGAAATTATGAAAGGAATTGGGGGTAATTCAACATTAACAGTTATGCAAGCCATAATGTGCTTGTTCTTATGAACACTACTTACACTGTTGTCTGTGCAACTATCATTTGTGCAACTGAAAGATATGGTGGATTTTCACTTTGCACATAAATGAGAACCAAGTGTTTCTAAGTGTAATGTTATATGGACTGACCAAATGATGAGATTGGATACTGTCCATTATTTTAGAAATTTTAAGCACAAACTTCTTGTGGAAAACTTGCCATGTTCAGTATTATGTTAGCATCCAACAGCTCATTAATTAAGACAAAAGTGTATTGTTATTTAGGACCAAAGCCTCTTATTTCGTCACAGTTTACTCCAGTGAAGAAATTTGAGCATTTCTCCATTCCTACAAAAATGAAGCTGATTTCCCAGTGTTTTGTTTTGGCTTTTTTTTAAAAAAAAGTTCAGTGTGCTGGATACTGTTCTTCTGTGTTTCTGATTGCAAAGACCAGTGGTTTTTGTTGTTTCTGTGGATTATATTTGAAGTTTTTAGGGTGTGAAGCTTGTGTCCAATATCTCTTGTGCCTTGACAGTTAAGAATGGGTTAATCTCTAAAGTATCTATATTGTCATAATGATACTTATTTTTTTCTAATATTGACAGAAATTTAGTTGAAAAGTAAAATTCAAGAAGTTCAAGAAGTTCAAGGTTCCTGATGGATCCTTATATAGTTGAGGTGGAAAAGACCTCTCTGTGTGAGACTGTGGAGAGCTAATCCTAGCAGAACGGACAATACTGGGCTAGATGGACCAGTGACGTGAATCTGTATATCAGAATTCCATATGTGCCAACCTTAGTTCCTACACAAGTACTTCATGCACCTAGTAACTTTTCTTGATTCTCATTAAAATTTTTGCCTAGCTTTCCAGGCAGAACGGTAGTGTTAAAAATAGCATTAATAACATTGTCATGTTCAGAGCCTGTCCAAATATAAGGATAAACTAATTGGTTTGGAAAGAGTGGTATTGACTTTGTGTGTTGGTTTTTTAGTGGTCTGTGTATTGTCTTTTTATTTCATAATATTCTGTGCTTATATAATTTTAAGAATCAACACAACACAAAGTGAAACATCTCACCATAATGAAGTACTTTTAAGTCCAATTTACTTTAATAAAAGAGATTTAATAGTGTCCTTAATTCTTTTATCGAAGTCAGTTTGACTTCAAAGTCCTTAACTCTTCGAATTAATAATTGTAACTTAAGGCTGTATCAAAAGCTAAGGATTCATTACTGTTCGAAAATAAGACTTTGAGGTTGCTTTACATGACATACATCCTGCTCATGTTGATATTACTGATACTTAGCATTTATTTGAGGTTCTTTGTCACCGCTTTAATCTTACTTAAATTTAGTAATTTTGCATTAATTTAATTTGGCTGCTCTCTATTTAAAGTATCTTACAGAAATGAACAGAGTTGCACCATGAAATAAAATTAGTATTGCCAACAATTACATATTAAAACTATGACTAGAAATAAAAAAAAGTTTAAGATTTACTCTTATGTAGCAGTAGTAATGATATGGAAGCATAAACCGCATTAAAACACTACTTGAACATGTTACAAAAACCACAATATAAAGTTGCCATGAGCCAGCCAAAAATAATACATATGGCCTTCAGGAGTGCAGTTGCTAATTGGCTGCTGCCTGAGAAAATGGTACACTTGGCTTCTCCTTAACACTGTGGGTTTGGAAGAAAGCCAGAGTTGGGGTTAGGTTGTTGTGAATGAAGCTGCATGTGGTTAGGGAGGAGTTAAAATGATTCATATCTTGGAAGTTGTAATGAGTAGTGCAGAATGTTCATGGGTAAGCAGATGTGAGGATGTCTTTGTATCATTATTCCTTTAAAAATAGCACATAGTAAATCCTCCTCTTGTAAAAATAGTTGTTTGTTGATTGATTTCTTTTTATAGATAGAGAATGGAGAGGAGGTAGAAACAGAAGAATTCTATGTAAAATACAAAAACTTGTAAGTAAACCATACAATTCTTAACTATTTGAGGTGTATTTTAATTTATCCTATAATTATCAACCTAACAGTTACTTACATGCAAAACTTAAACATGAAAGGTGCCTAGAATTGCTTATTGCTATCGCTTTTTTCCTAGAATTTTGTTGAAATACTTAAATCCCACTTATTATAGGGGAATAGTCACAGTGTTTTTACTGGATTATGCCCTTTGTCACTCCAGTCACAAGAATTGTTACTAGTAATATTAATGGCTGTCTAAATTTTACAATACTTTTAACTGTGCCAAGCATACATAAAGGAATCCAGACCACTGGCAGGAGGTGTCCTGTCCAGACCATTGCCTTTTTTCTGCCAGACCCTCCTCCCTTTCCTAGCAGTGAAGAATTCACTGCTCCTCCCTTTCCACCTTCTTATTGATCAGTACCCTAAAGCTTTTCCTTGCTGAATGCTGACAAAGACTTCCCATCTGAGCAAAAATTCCTATTTCTGATCTGCTGCAGTTTGGATATACTAAGTAAAGGAAGAACAGGCAGAGCCTGCAGAGGAATCTGCTAAGTGATTTAGTCTTGCTTCCTTCTAAATAAACATAACAAAGGTTTGTCCTGCTTACATCTGAGTTGCCTTAAAATAGCTAAGAATCACATTTTGGTCCCATCATTTGCTCTGTCTTTTGGCCACAGCTGTGTTGATTTAAGCTCTGTCCACAGATAGAATGCAACTCAGAAATATTCATATATTGAAATTTGGCCACAGGACTGAAAAAAGATTCCCCATCCCTGCTCTCTACAGACTCATGTCCAGGAATTGTTTCAAGAAAGAAAGAGAAACTCCCAACAGTGTGAACTGATGGTTGTTGTTTTATGCCATCGAGTTGGCTTCAACTTACAGCAACCTTATGAATGAGAGACCACCAAGAGTCTCTGTTATTGACAGCCCTGCTCTGGTATTTGTTAACTGATTACATGTTTCTTTTTTTTTCTTTTAAAAAAACCAACGTTAGTAAATGTAGAAGACTATTTAACTCAGTTTGTGTTTAAAGAAGCTTAATCTCATGACTTTGTTCAATCTGTACTTAATTTAAATATGTTTATAACATTCATTTCCAGAAATGTAGAGTGGTTTCTTAAAATTGAGAAAATATATGTTCTGTTTTTTACATAAATATTTTACATAAATATCAAAGTGTGACTACATATTTGATGTATTATTGGAACATTGCATGTTGTATTTTTTTTTCATTTTTACTTCTAGCTCTTACCTTCACTGTCAGTGGGCATCTGTGGAAGTGTTGGACAAAGATAGGAGAATACAGCAAAAAATTAAGAGATTTAAAGCAAAGCAGGGGCAAAATAAGTTCCTTTCAGAGGTATGTATGTAGATTTGGTTTTGGTGGTATCCTTTAAGTCCTCAGAACATTGCAAACTTGCTAACAGTCATTCATATCACATCACTTCATGATTATTGATATGTGTTCTATGTGATCCTTTTCCTGAAAACACTTTAAAACCTTCAATTGGTATTGAATGTGTCAACCTACCAAATATTGGGGACAGCCACTGGAGCACATTATGCCAGTTTTCAGATGGTTGTTATTGCTATTGTTGTTGGTTGTGTGCCTTCAAGTCATCTCTGACTTACGGCAACCCCAAGGCAAACCTATCACCGTTTTTTCTTGGTAAAATTTGTTCAGAGGGGGTTGCCTTTGCCTTCCTCTGTGGCTGAGCATGTGGACTTACCCAATAGGCTTCCATGGCCAATCAGGAATTCGAACCCTGGTCTCCAGAGTCCAACATTGGAAGCACTACACCACGCTGGCTCTTCAGATGTCTGTGCTTATTCCCTATTTATTTCTTGTCACAAAATACCCTGTATGAATTTTAACTTGTACAACCTACCACAGTTTTGGGCCCAACAAAGCTTAGAGGGGATTATCTCCTGTGGTCACCTTTTAAATGACACAGTAGATAAATTAAGATCATAGTACATTCTTGATTGCTGTTCTTTAATCTGGAACTATCTCCTATGCAAACTCAGTCAAGTCCACATTGATATTTTTGGAAGCATTGTAAAAATTACCTGTTTAGGCTGGGTACCATGTCCCAGGATAAAGTCTGCAAAATATGGGGAAAGTTTTATGAGACTTTAATTCAACTTACTGTACTGTTTTATTGGTACAGTGAGGTTGGTTTTGTTGCATGCTCTGAACCTTCAGAATAGAATAGGCTATACATTTGAATATGTAACTTACAAATTCTGGGTTCATTTTTTACTTATTAAATATTCTGAATATGCAGATTTAGGTATCACATTTTTGCTTTTTGTTTTAATTTTTCCCCTTCAAGAAATGACTTATTATCCACTGCAATAGATAGATAGTGTTTTTTTGTTTTGTTTTGTTTTTTGTTTTGTTTTGTTTTTTTCATTTCCAGATATTTTAGTACTGTCTGGTTTTAGTGCTTAAATTGTTAAGTTATTTGGTTTTTATCATGTGGAGATTAAGAGAGATGGAAATATTTTATTCTGGTTTGTAATGCTTTTTTAGCATATTGAGATTATATTGTTGTACACTACATTGTGAGCACTTGTTAGACCAGAAGACAGTACAAAACTTTTTTATAAATCACACATGCTTAGACTGTCCAAAACCCTTCCCTCATGAAAGAGGTGTGATAACTTCAGCAAATAAATGACTTATACTTTGCTCACTCACAAACTAGAATGGCCATGGATCTTACTTGCAATAGGTATAATAGGCAAAAGATATCAAGACTATTCCAAACAAATAGATCCAAATAGCACCTGATTTTGTGTTAACTTGTGATTCTTGATAACTGGCCCTTTTTATCATTTAAGTAGGTTGTAAATTCACTATACTGAGCTGATAAATTTTTGATAATGAAAAACTATACTGAAAAGGCTATCCAAAATAGCTCACTGGATGAGACTTTGCCAATGTCCTGGCAGCTGAGGAAAAAAAGATTTCTTTTCAACTGCCACAGTATAATCCTTTCAAGAAAATCTATATCAACAATGGTAGAGTCAAGACCATTTGTTGAGGTGTGGGTAGGGTGTCTTTCATCTTCCTCAAGTCCCCTGTAAAGCAGCATTACCCATGATGAGAAGTTAGGGAGAGAGTGCCAAGGACCATCTTGATAGCTAAGATTAGCTTACTGCCTCAGATAAACTAGCTGCTCATAGAGTAATTGTCCAAAGGTAGCTGGAAACCCCATTCCTACAAAGAATTCTAAAATTATTGGTTCTAGTAATTTGGGGTGGTAACTTCAGAAGTGTTCCAGTGCTCTGACATGTAAAGAATGCATAATATAGTGGGTGCAAAACCACTCTGAAATTTCAGGTACGCTTTGTGTGCCCTGACACTTGTTTAGGACTAATTATTATTTGGGGAGTACCAGCTTTGCCTTGGAGCCCATGCGGTGTTAAGTTCATGCTGAAGAGCTTGCATATTTTTTTTATAAATGACCAGTACCTCTATAACTTAGGCCAGTTTCATATTCTAGTATTACAGAGGAGGAGAATTTGTGGTAGAGGTGAAGTTTTAACCAGTCATTTGGTGATTTCCCCTTTTATAAAAGTGCACTATACAGTTCTCACATATACTTGAGTGCGTATTATAAATAAGAAGGTTATTGGTGAGATAAGCAATAGCTTTTAGCATAAACAGGGAAACATATTCCCAAGCATGATTTTCCTAGTGGCCTTTTGATTTCTTTTTTCTGAAATAATCTGTAAATCTGGTTTATACAGCAATTAGGCAACTTCAGTAGTTATATTTTTACAGTACTTAGCATACATGGCTCTAGTTTCTTTATTGCAAGCTGCAGTCTTCAGGAGAATGCTAAATGCATTGCATAGTATAAGCCTTTTTGATTGCTCATTAGTGAATTGTAATTTCACACTCCATTTAAAATATTCTTAAACATTCTCATTCAGTAAAAGGTTTCACACAGTAATTAAGAGGCCCGGTTAACAAAGTCTGAGAAGTCCGATTCCCTCACGGGGAACAATCTTGCTGAATTGTCGCATTTCAATTAACATGTTGAAGTTTGCCAAATATACATTATGAATTATAACACCTCCACCCCCGCAATTTTTTACTTACTGAAAATTTTTAGTAATAAATAGTTCTGGTTTTATTTTTATGCTTTGTTATCCATAAACAGATAGATGATGAACTCTTTAATCCCGATTATGTTGAAGTTGATCGAATAATGGATATTTCATATAGCAAGGATGATAATGGAGAGGTAAGAACATCTAACAGGAATGTTATTTTATGAAGTTGTCCTTTAGAAATGGTATTAGCAATACACTACATATTCTATTTTCATTTGCTGTCCATAGATGTTGCCATGTAAATCCCAAAGATGTTATATGTTTTCTTGGATGTTGTTAGTTGTAAACATTTAAATGCTAGCAGGTTAAAAACATCCGTACATTTTATCCAGTCAAAATAATACCTTATCTGTTTACTTCTGTTAAATTTAATACTGATGTTAGCAATATGTTAATATGAAGTTAGCAGATAATGCAGAATCCATATATTTAGACATATCAGACGACTGGGCGTATAAAACGACCCCCCCCCATTTTTAAGTTAAAATATAGCGTTTGGGATATACTTGCCGTATAAGACTACCCCTCCCTCTCTTATATGGCGAGTACAGTTGTCCCTTCACATTCACTGGGGTTTGGTTCCAGGACCCCCGTGAATATCCAAATCGGTGAATACTCAAGTCCCATTATATGCTATGGCATAGCAAAATGGTGTCCCTTGTATAAGATGGCAAAATCAAGGTTTGCTTTTTGTATTACTATTTTTTAAAGAATATTTGCAACCCGTGAATACTTAAATCCATGAATGCCAAATCCATGGATACGGCGGGACAACTGTATATCCCAAACTTCCCCCTCCAGCCTCCCCCCTCTAGCCACCACCCATCCCGAAGGAATCGAGGTGGAGGAGAGGGGCGAATGTAGCGGTTTGCCTCACACGCAGCCCATCTCCTATGTCTTTGCTCCCTTTTCAAAGGGAGCGAAGACGCAGGAGACCAGGCAGGGGGTGAGGCAAAGTGGGTACATTCACCCCTCTCCTCCGCCATCACCCCCTTTGAGGAGGAATTGAACGTGGAGGAGAAGGGCGAATGTAAGAGTGGTTAGCTGGGGGAGGCTTTCCAGCCCCCCCTCCCCGAAGTCGCGATCGGGAGCTCACATCTCAGTGCCACTGTATAGCACCCTTCCTGCCTAAGCCCTCAGTTCCTTTCTTTCCACCACTGAAGCAGAATTTCTGGGAACGTTTCAGGTTGACTCTTGTGGTTTGCCTCAGTTCATTTTTGAATTTTCCTTTGTATATTCCATATCGGATCATCATGGTATTTCTTGGACTGACTTCCGAGTGTGCTCAATCACCATCAACTGGAAAAGTACCCATCTCCACCTATATTGGTTAGGTTCAGACAGGAGAGGTGTTGATGCAATTGTTACAAGCAGAGATGTATTCCTTTGGGTTGTGGTCGCTACTGCTTCTGATGGGGAGATCCTAGAATCTTTCCTAGGGAATTTGAACAAGCCCAGCAGACTCAGGCTGCCCAAACATTTCCAGAGGAACCTCAGTGTGCCCATACCAAGTGTGTACTTTTTTGACCTTTACCATCGGTCCTGCCATCCAGGGGATGTTTTTGTTGGCATCATGTCTCCTACTTCTTTGGATCTGAGTTTGTCTGCTTCCTCTAGATCTTGTAGCCATTACCATCAGGTTCCAATCTGCCATTGACATGTGCCCTTGGGATTGAAATACTATCAATATGAACTTGACTCTCCTGTTTGTTTCTATGGTCATTCACCTTCGGCTGAATACTATTATCACTGAGACAAAGACCTTGAATTTAGCTGTTCAACCGTTTACATTGTTTGTAGATGATCCTGTTTTTTATAGGGTTCAGAGATAACCTCCAGCTCCTTTGTCTCTGCCTGTTCTCCCATACTTGCTGCAAATTGCCGGAAAGTCCTGTTCCATACCTTCATTTGCTCCTTCCACATCTAAAAAGCTGGACAGACTCTACAGAGTTGTTGAAACAGATAATGTTTGGTTAACACATCACCCCAAGCCCAACTCAATAATAGTTGACACCGCATAGTCTAAGTTGTCTCAAAAAATCCACTTGACACCTACAGATAAAGAAGGGAAAAAACTTGACAGTATGGACGGAAAATTCTATTCTATGGATTCACTCTCATTCAGCATCTCAAATTATACTGCTGGTATGGGTGCTTATCATCAGCTGTTATGGGAGAAGTTAACTCCCTATTTTGATAAGCTGTCTGATGAGAATCGAAGTGTTGTTTCCGTGCTGCAGTCTGAAGCTTGCCAGCTTGCAGGTCAACAAATCACTTCCTCTTGTCATTTAGCGGAATGCAGTACAAAACATGCAGGCATGCATGGCTCCATTCTTCCAGTTTATTGCATCTGTCCCATGCAACTATTGAAGGGGGAGGGAGGTCTCTTCAAACAGATGACAAACTATAACACACACATAAGATGTGGGCCACTGCAAAGAAGTTCAGTCTTCCATCCACACTTCAGTTTACTAGTTCTCAGCTACCTGGTCTTGGTACTACCAATCTTCGAGATGTCATTACAGCCTGACGTATGCTAGACAGCCCAAATTTGCTGTCTCCATCTTCTTCTAAGAAAGGATTTTTCAGAGGAAAATACGAGCCACAACAATACTGTAAGTGGCCTCAGGAACCAATCAAGCAATTGCTTTAACTGTTCAGAGAACGAGAGCCTTGACAACAACTTACCTGCTGTTGCCATTCATACGTTCCTCAACAGGCTGAGCAAATTCCTTCATGCTTGCACCTCCAGCATCTCAGATTCATAGGTTCTTGGTATCATCACAAGGGGTTGCGCCATAGAATTTTGGAGAAAGCTGCCTTCTGGAGTTTTTCACACTACTCCCTCTTCACCCGTGCTAGAAACGGAGATGCTGACTCTGCTTCTCAAAGGAGCTATCTAGCCTGTCCCTCTCTCCTACCTGCATCAAAGCTTTTTCTCCCACTATTTCATCCTCTTCAAGAGGGATGAAATAAACTGTGTCTGATTCTAGATCTTCTAAGATGTCAACTTCTATGTACATGCCAGGTGTTTCAAAATAGTCACTCTCGCTTCCATCCTCCCCCTGATTCAGGAGGGCAATTGGTTTGCCACCCTAGACTTGAAGGATGCATACTTCCACATCACTATCAGACTGCCTCCACAGATGTTCCCTGTGCTTTGGAATTGGAAGAAAAGCTGATCACTTCTGTGTCCTTCCCTTCGGCCTATGCACTGCTCCTTTGGTTTTTACCAAATGCGTGGTTGTGGTGGCTGCTTAGCTTCATCAACAGGGCATTGTTCTCTTCCCTTAATATAGACAACTGGTTGATCATCACTCATTCTTGCATTCAGCTCTTAGCTGACATTCATGTCACTCTAAATCTTCTCAGTTCTGTAGGACTCATTGTGAACTGGGAGAAATCACACCTCAAACTTTCACAGCAGATAAGGTTCATTGGAGCCCTACTAGATTCTTGGACCCAGGCAGCATTTCTTTCAGAAGACAGATACCTGGCCCTTCAAAACATGAGCCTTCAATGCTTTTGAAACCAGAGGGTAGCTGCCAGAGACATCTAGGTGTTGCTAGGCTGCATGGCATCTACCACTGCTGTGACTCAGTTTGCATGACTTTGGATGAGACATCTCCAGGCTGGTTTCTCTCATGCTTCAACTCCTTCCACCATGAAACGTATCATTCCCCACAGTGTACATCATTCTTTGCAGTGGTGGGTGGATCCAGGAAAAGTGAGAGTAGGCAAGCCCTTTCTACCTCCTCAGCCAACAGCAGTACTTAACATGGACACTTCCATGGAGTGATGGAGAGCTCATCTTAAAGGTCTCTCAGTCAAGGGACTCTGGACTTCTCAGGACAGCAGATTGCACATCTATGCAGTCAATATGCTGGGAGTGGGGAAAGTCTTTTTGGCATTAGAAACACTTTTTCAAGGCAAAGTGGTTCAGGAGCTACCAACAACATCACAGCAATGTATTACCCAAACAAACAAGGAGCAACTCACTCCACCTTTGGGACTGGTGCATCAGCAAGGGCAGTCCCAGCAGACTGGAGGACGGCAAACTTTGTCCCCATATTCAAAAAGGGGGAAAAAGAAGATCCCAACAATTATCGTCCAGTTAGTCTGACATTAATACCAGGGAAGATTCTAGAGCAGATCATTAAACAGAGAGTCTGTGAACATTTAGAAGGCAATGCCATAATCACAAAAAGTCAACATGGGTTTCAGAGAAACAAGTCATGCCAGACTAATCTGATCTCTTTTTTTGATAAAATTACCAGCTTGGTAGATGAAGGGAATGCTGTGGATATCGCTTACCTTGATTTCAGTAAGGCCTTTGACAAGGTTCCCAATGACATTCTTGCAAACAAGCTTGTAAAATGTGGGCTAGACAAGTTAACTGTTCAATGGATTTGTAATTGGTTGACCGGCCGAACCCAAAGGGTGCTCAGCAATGGCTCCTCTTCATCTTGGAAAGATGTGACCAGTGGGGTGCCACAGGGTTCTGTCCTGGGCCCAGTGCTATTCAACATCTTTATCAATGATTTGGATGAGGGAATTAGGGGCATACTTACCAAATTTGCAGATGACACCAAATTAGGAGGAGTAGCTTAAATACCCTGGAGGACAGGATCAAAATTCAAAATGACCTGGATAAACTGGAGAGCTGGGCCAAAGCTAACAAAATGAAATTCAATACGGAGAAATGTAAGGTACTGTACTTAGGGCGAAAAAATGAAATGCATAGATATAGGATGGGGGAGACCTGGCTGAATGAGACTGTGTGCAAAAGGGATCTAGTAGTCCTAGTAGACCACAAGTTGAACATGAGTCAACAGTGTGATGCGGCAGCTAAAAAGGCCAATGCGATTTTGGGCTGCATCAATAGAAGTATAGTGTCCAGATCAAGGTAAGTAATAGTGCCGCTCTATTCTGCCGTGGTCAGACCTGACCTAGAATACTGTGTCCAGTTCTGGGCACCACAATTCAAAAAGGATATTGACAAATTGGAGCCTGTCCAGAGAAGGGTGACTAAAATGGTGAAAGGTCTGGAAACGATGCCTTATGAGGAGAGACTTAGGGAGCTGGGTATGTTTAGCCTGGAAAAAAGACGATTAAGAGGCGATATGATAGTCCTGTTTGAGTATTTGAAGGGGTGTCACATTGAGGATGGAGCAAGCTTGTTTTCTGCTGCTCCAGAGATTGGAACGTGGAGCAATGGATGCAAGCTCCAGGAACAGAGATTAAGCCTCAACATTAGGAGGAACTTTTTGACAGTAAGAGCTGTTTGGCAGTGGAACACACTCCCTCGGAGCATGGTGGGGTCTCCTTCCTTGGAGGTCTTTAAACAAAGGCTGGATGGCCATCTGTTGGGGATGCTTTGATCGTGATTTCCTGCATGGCAGGGGGTTGGACTGGATGGCCCTCGTGGTCTCTTCCAACTCTGCGATTCTATGATTCCATGATCTCCATCTTGATGTTCCATCTTCCAGGAGAGGGGAGTGTCTTGGCAGGTGCTCTCAGCAGAGCTTTGGTTTGTGCCATAAGTGGAAGCTAAACCTGATACTCTATGAATGTTGGCACTCTGGAAGTACAGTTGTCCCTTCATATTCGCTGGGGTTTGTTTCCATGACCCCCCATGGATACCAAAACCCGTGAATACTCAAGCCCCATTAAATATGCAATGGCATAGCAAAATGGTGCCCTTTATATAAGATGGCAAAATCAAGGTTTGCTTTTTGGATTTTTTTTTTTTAATATTTTCAAGCTGTGAATACTTAAATCTGTGGATACGAAGGGACAACTGTAGATCTCTTTGCCTCATCCAATAACAACCCATGCAGGACATACGACGGTCAGGAGTGCCTGTTATCAACTTCGGCTGATACGCCAGCTGCTCCCTTTCCTGGAAACTAGGGACCTCGAAACTGTGGTACATGCACTGGTAACCTCCCGTCTGGATTTCTGTAATGCGCTCTACATGGGGCTACCCTTGTGCTTAACTCGGAAACTTCAACTAGTTCAGAACATGGCAGCCAGGTTGATTTCTGGTGTTTCCAGAAGAGAGCATATAACACCTGTGCTAAAAGCTCTCCATTGGCTGCCTATTTGTTTCCGGGCACAGTACAAGGTGTTGGTTATAACCTTTAAAGCCCTGCATGGTTTGGGTCCAACTTATCTCCGGGACCGCCTCCTTCCGTACGACCCTCCCCGCGCACTTCGGTCCTCTGGGAGGAATCTGTTACAGCCTATGAAAACAAGGCTGTCGGTGACGTCCCAGAGGGCCTTCTCCGCTGCTGCTCCCAGATTATGGAATGGCCTGCCGAATGAGATCCATCTTATTAACACCTTAGACAGCTTTAAAAAAAGCTGTCAAGACGGATCTTTTCCGGCAGGCCTTTCCTGAATAACTATCCCGGCCCAAGACTCGGCTGTCCTCCCTGAGCTGTAATCAGATTAAAAAAAACACACACAAAAAAAACTATTGTATGTTTTAATCTTTTTCTAATTTATATATTTTTAATTTACTGTATGTTTTTAATCTTTTATAGTTTAATATTATTTTAAGGGGGGGGTGGGCTAGGGTATTGGGACTATGGAGTTTTTATACTGTAAGCCGCCCCGATTGCGTTGCAGAGGGGCGGGATAGAAATAAAATTTTATTATATTATTTATTATACTATTTCAACCTCTCCATTGACGCCCCCTTGTCGTGGGAGAGAGGCTTGCGTACCCTAATGATGTTTTGAGCTATGCTGGCGGTGGCATAATAGCCACTGGTAGGGTCTCCCATGCCAGACAGGTCAAAACCGAAGGGTCTGACAAAGAGCGTCAAAGGGCAGGATGGGCTCTCCAGCCTTGTGGCAACCGTCCTAGGAGAAGGAAAACTCCAATCCCAAACCCGGGCAGATGGTGCTCGTCCAACCCTGTAAGGTCAACCATCTAAGAGAAGGAAACTCTAATCAAACCTACGGCCCGAGGACCTCACTGCCACGTCCATGCTTGCAAGGCCACGGCAGATGAATCTCTGGTTTAAAGGGTGAGGCCAGTTCTGTGCACGCTGCGCTCCACCAGAAAAATCCATTGCACAGGCTCGAAGGACAAATCCATTTCCAAAAAAGCCCTGTAGCGACTGGCGAGGGACGAAACCGGCAGGTGTAAAGATGCACTGGAAGCCGCAGCCCCAACCCTGCATGCAGGCGGTTCAGGACATTGGTCGCTCAAGCCTGACCCGGGAGATGACAGTCTTGTTCGGCAGCATTCTGAACGACCAAGCAGCCTTTTTTAAGGAGAGCACTGCTTGCTCCACATGGAGAGGGGCCTAGAAAAGGTGGCCTAAAGAAAGCTCATCCCCAACTACCTGGTTGGCTAGCCGCGGCCAACGGGAATCTTCTGATGCGGTCAAACCAAGGCAAAGAAACAAAGGCACACACCGGCCTCCAAAGGTGTAAATAAACTGACACTTGCATGCTGGAACATCAGAACCATGCAAGACTCTGAAGATAGTGGACGGCCTGAGCGTCGTTCTGCCCTAATAGCCCTTGAACTATCACGGCTTAATATTGACATCGCTGCGCTTAGTGAAGTTCGCTTCCATGAGGAAGGCAGCCTTAAAGAACATGGCGCCGGCTACACACTTTACTGGTCTGGCAAACCCAAAACCGAAAAACATCTGTCAGGAGTAGGCTTTATGATTAAAAACTCCATTGCCTCCAAACTCGAAACCTTGCCAACAGGGCACTCTGATCGCATTATTTCCTTACGCCTCCCACATGTTGTTCTCTTTAGTATATATGCCCCAACTATGCAAGCTGACCCTGTAGAGAAAGACAAATTCTACACAGACCTACGCCAACTCATACAAAAAGTCCCTGTAGAAGATAAAATTATTATCCTTGGTGACTTCAACGCCAGAGTAGGAAAGAACTCCGAAGCCTGGAAAGGTGTCTTAGGCAAGCATGGTGTTGGAAATTGCAATGATAACGGACGCCTCCTGCTAGAGATCTGTGCAGAACAACAGCTGACTATTACAAACACAATCTTTCAGCAGAAAGATAGCTTGAAGACAACCTGGATGCATCCCCGATCCAAACATTGGCACCTCATTGACTACGTTCTAGTCCGTCAGAGAGACATTCGTGATGTCCGTCATACCCGAGTGATGCCCAGTGCAGAATGCCAAACAGATCATCGCCTTGTCAGATGTAAACTAAATCTTCATCTTAAGTTCAAACCTAAGAGGGGTGGCATCTTAAAGAAGAGACTCCAAGTCAACAATCTTCAACAAGCTACCATGAGAGACAACTTCCAGGCAAATCTACAAACGAAACTTGAAGACCACCCTACAGATCCTTCTCCTACAGTGCTTTGGCAACATATCAAAAACAGTATCCTCCAGTCTGCAGAAGAATCCCTTGGCTTCTCCCACAAGAAAAATCAAGACTGGTTTGATGAAAACAACCAAGAGATCCAGGAACTGTTGGCAAGGAAGAGAGCTGCTCACCAGGCATACCTCGCCCAGCCAACCTGTCATGTAAGAAAAGCAGCTTTCCGCCTCACATGTAGCAAACTACAACAAAAACTCCGAGACATGCAGAACAAGTGGTGGATCAGTATAGCAGAAAAGACACAACGCTGTGCAGATCTGGGTGATCATAGAGGATTTTATGAAGCTCTTAAAGCAGTGTTTGGACCTACTTATCAGGTCCAAAGCTCCTTATACAGTACAGATGGTCAAACATTAATTACTGATAAAGCCTCCATCCTAAATCGTTGGGCTGAACATTTTCAAAGTCTCTTTAGCGCCAACCGAGTAGTCCAAGCCTCAGCTATCCAAGATATGATACAAAAACCAATGAAAAATGAATTGGACATAGCTCCCACTTTGGAAGAGACCTTTAAGGCCATACAGCAGATGAAAAACGGCAAGGCAGCTGGGATTGATGGAATCCCACCTGAAGTTTGGAAACACGGAGGTCATGCACTCCACGAAAAATTCCACGAATTCCTTGTGAATTGCTGGGAAAAAGGGGAACTGCCATCAGACCTCCGAGATGCAGTCATCATCACCCTGTACAAGAAAAAAGGAGCAAAATCCGACTGCTCAAACTATCGAGGCATAACACTGCTCTCTATTGCTGGAAAAATCCTTGCAAGGATACTCCTGAACAGGTTAGTTCCTGCTATTGCAGAAGAACTTCTCCCTGAAAGCCAATGTGGCTTCAGAGCCAATAGGAGTACTACAGACATGGTATTTGCCCTTAGGCAACTGCAAGAAAAATGTAGGGAGCAGAACAAGGGTCTCTATGTAACATTTGTCGACCTCACCAAAGCCTTTGACACTGTAAGTAGAAAAGGTCTGTGGCAGATCCTGGAAAGACTAGGATGCCCCCCCAAATTCCTTAAAATGATTATCTTGCTACACGAGGGACAGCGTGGTCAAGTCAGATATGGCGATGCTCTTTCAGAGCCCTTTCTAATAACTAATGGAGTGAAGCAAGGTTGTGTTCTTGCACCAACTTTATTTACAATCTTCTTTAGCATGATGCTCCAAAGGGCTATGGCAGAGCTTGAAGAAGACGACGGCATCTATATACGCTACCGTACTGATGGTAGCTTGTTTAACTTAAGCCGTCTGAGGGCTCACACTAAGACTCTAAACTATCTAGTCCGTGAGCTGCTCTTCGCCGATGATGCTGCCCTTGTTGCCCACACAGAAGGAGCTCTGCAGCGCCTAACATCCTGCTTTGCAACAGCTGCAGAGCTGTTTGGGCTAGAAGTCAACCTGAAGAAAACAGAAGTTCTTTACCAGCCTGCACCACAGGACGAACACCACCATCCCCACATTGCCGCCGGCAAATCTGTGCTCAAGTCCGTTCAGCAGTTCACCTACCTGGGAAGCATCATCTCCTCAGATGCCAAGATTGACAAAGAGATCGATCACAGATTAGCAAAGGCATATAGTGCATTTGGAAGACTTCACAAAAGAGTCTGGAGCAATAAACACCTGAGGCAAAGCACAAAAATCAGTGTGTATAGAGCCATCGTACTGTCTATCCTCCTTTATGGATCTGAAACATGGGTCACCTATCGCCACCACCTACGACTCCTCGAGCGCTTTCATCAGCGCTGTCTACGCACAATCCTAAATATACACTGGACTGACTATGTGACGAATGTTGCTGTCCTTGAGCAAGCAGGGATCACCAGCATTGAGGCCATGATATTGAGAACACAGCTGCGCTGGGCAGGGCACGTTTCTAGGATGGAGGACCATCGCCTCCCAAAAATACTACTCTACGGTGAACTCGCCACGGGTCAGCGTAAGAGGGGCGCTCCAAAAAAGCGATACAAAGACTCCCTGAAACAACATCTCAGGCTTGGCCAAATTGATCACCAACAGTGGTCCGCCCTGGCCTCACATCGGGAGGCATGGAGACGCACTATCCACAATGCTGCAGCCTTATTTGAGAACTCACGACGAACAAGTCTTGAAGAGAAACGACAACGCAGAAAGAATCACAACCCAAAAACATCACCCAAGGAGACCTTCTGCTGTGCTTTTTGCAACCGGACTTGTTTATCTCGGATTGGCCTTTTTAGTCATCAGCGCGCTTGCAGAAAGCGCGGGATGAGTCCTTCCTGAATCTTCGTTTGCGAAGAAAAGCCAGAGAGAGACTATTTCAAACAGAAAGCCATTGCTGTGCAAGCTCTTCCCCCAATGAGGAGTACCAGGTTTAGCTTCCACTTGTGGCACAAATCCAAGGCTCTGCTGGCAGCATCTGCCAAGACACTCTCCTGTCTTGTAAGATGGGACATTTTGCTTAAGAATTTGCAAAGAAGGAATCACCAGTTTTGTGCGTAGCCATTCTACAAGAAGCTATGGCCACACCATTGGCCTTTCTGGGGGGATTTCCCCAGGTGTTGGTAGAGTAGTTACATGGTTGCAGCACTTGACTTTTAACCTTTGACTTCCATCTCCTATTACAGATTGGATACACAATCTAGATATGGTGCAGCTTTGGGGAGGAGTGTTTTGTATATATATCTGATGTGATAATTCCTCCTCCTATGGTTAGTAGCTTGTTAGTCTTCCATTTGTTTGAGTCACAGTGAAGAAGAACATTCAATTGTGACTATCCATACAACATTGGATTTAACCCAGGGTACCAAAATCAATTAACAATTAATAATTGCTCATTTCATTTAGACAAATAGTTGGCCATTTCATTATCATGGTATCTAGATTCCAGGAAAATATTGTCTTAATTAGGCTTCAATTAACAAACAAAATACTTTGGCCTTGGTTCAGGGGTAGTCTGAACTAGATAAGACCCATTGAAAGAGTTGCTGAATAGTAAATGGACACTTAAGAAGCCTAAATATCCTAAAGGCACCAGATCCTATCTCATGGAAGCTAAGCAACGTCAGCTCTGGTTAGTTCTTGGATGGGAGACCACCAAGGAATACCATGTGCTGTAGGCTATATTTCAGAGGCGGAAAATGGCAAAACCGCCTGTGAGTTTTTCTTGCCTAAGAAAACGCTATGAAATTCATGGGCTTGACTTGAAGACACATATCCTCACTCACTCAAATGACACTTACGTAAATCCTATTGATTCCAATGGCTCTGCTGTAGTTATAACTTGTAAATGGATTAGGGCTTTGTTCATCTTTTATAACCATTTCCTTTAGCAACAGTACTTGTAGGGTTGCCTAGCAGAGAAATTCTGGTGGGCCAATATAAATAGAAAACACAGTGGTTTTACAAAGCCAGTATTTATATTCCTTCATAACTGTTTTAATTAAAATGTAATTATAAATTGTGAGCTGCTCTTTTAATGGTGGCAGGGTGCTTGCTGAAGTATTTTTGTTTATAAATTTGTGTGGAAAACTTTCAATTGTATTAATGGATTTTGGTTTTCCAAAAAAAAAATTGTTCTGAAATGCAGCTCCACCTTGTTTGGAAAATTATTATTGTAGTCAGATAATGAAATACATTGCTGCCATGTTGTGTCAGTGTTATCAGCCACATGGGTATTGAATTGGTTTTTCCATTAAAATAAAGTGTTAATAAAATACATTGAGTAATTCTTATTTAGCCTTTAGATTTCTGCTATAGATGATAATGCTGTTATGCTTAGGGAACACACACTCATTTTCATTCAATCTATTTTTTTCTTAATTAAAAACAAAGCCCGTGACTCATTATTTGGTGAAATGGTGTTCACTTCCATATGAAGACAGCACGTGGGAATTAAAGCAAGATATAGATCAAGCTAAGATTGAAGAGTTTGAGAAATTAATGGCTAGGGAGCCAGAAACAGAACGTGTGGTAAGATTTGACTCTATATGGAACATACTACTTTAAAATAATAATAATATATTAGTATGGTTTTTGGGAACAGTAATATGATTTGCTATATTTGAAACAGGAGCGACCGCCTGCTGATGACTGGAAGAAGTCAGAGAGTTCCAGGGAATATAAAAACAACAACAAACTCAGGGAATACCAGTTGGAAGGAGTAAACTGGCTTCTTTTCAACTGGTACAACATGTATGTAAATTAACATTATTGTACAAGGGCATAATGCATAGCTTGGTTTTAAAATGTTTTTTATTTTAAAATGTTGGGTTTTTTAAATTAATGTGCTGACTTTGTAAAATCACAGACTTTATGATCTCATATGAAACCTAGATATATTTTAAAACCATACATCTATAGGATTTGAATTCATTGTGGGTTATTTGTTTTGGGATGGTAGTATTCAGATAAACTGAGCAACTGTGCTTTGTGAATATTATTTGAGAGTTGAACTGTAACTTCATTAGTGAACATTATTGTTAATTTATTGCAGGCGAAACTGCATTTTAGCAGATGAAATGGGATTGGGGAAAACTATCCAATCCATTACATTTCTCTATGAGATATATTTAAAAGGAATCCATGGCCCTTTTTTGGTTATTGCCCCATTGTCCACAATCCCCAATTGGGAAAGGGAATTCCGTACCTGGACAGAGTTGAATGTTGTTGTATATCATGGGAGTCAAGCCAGCCGACGGATGATTCAGTCATATGAAATGTACTTCAAAGATGCACAGGTAAACCTTACTGTAACAATAACTTCTTTACAAAGTGTGTGTTGCTTCTATTGGGTCATTGGTCTCCATTGTTTAAGGTGAGCTGTGCAAATTTAGGGGCTGGGAATTGCATTGAGTTCAAGGAGGCTTCTAGGAGCACAGATTTACTTGTAAACAAGATACAAAGGGAGCAGGCACTTCATCTAAAAAAAAAGTGATCTTAAAGGTGTAAGGCATTATTTTTTTATGCTAGGGGACCCAAGGCGGCTGCAAAAATAGATAAGAGTGATGTGGTCCATGTGGTGCACACACTTGTTTTAAGGCAGTCAGGACATGTCAGAAAAAGGGCTGCAAGAGAAGTTTTTAAAACTCTACAAATTAGGGTGTTAAAGAGGAATGGGAAGCCTTTCAACTGTGTTTAACAAAAATGTGTGGCTTTGGGGTACATGTTTATTTTATGTTATCAGTGGTCTTTACATAGAATTAGAGTAAGAAGGGCCATCTAGTCCACCCACCTGCTGTGCTTGAATACACAGGTCTTTTCTATATGGGGGGGGAATACAAATGTGTCTGGAAAAGCAGGCATTCGCAACAATGCAACCTATCTTCACGGTCAGAGGAGGCCCCCTAAACTCCGCATGACCCCCAAGCCAAGATGGCGGACATGAGTGATTTACTCACAATTTTAAATCTGCTGCTACCAATTTTTTTATTAAAAAACACAGTTTCCTGTGGTGCACACAAGCAATAGTTCATATTTACAAAAGAAAGAAAAAAAAGAAAATAGTATAAGGTCGCCGTGTTATTGACTTACTGGGCCCTTGCTTACCTGAAAATTTAATATGGCAGCCTCAGGTACTTTCACTTTTTGCTAGCCCCACCCCATGCTCGTCCAGCCAATCAGATTATGCTGCTTGTTCATATCTGTATGAATGCGAGTGTTCAAACAATTGCGCATTCACATGTTGTACGGAGCTTTTTTAAAAACCTGGATGAAGTTCCAGATGCGACGCACATGGACTTTACAATGGATTTGGCTGCCCCCCTTCCGAATGACACGTATTTATGCGCATGTCCCTATGAACGGATCGCCAATAGTTTGCATCCCGTTCGCATTATTTTGACTGTATAGACAAAACCAGAGTTGCAGAATTGTGAGTGATACCTATCCAAGCTCTGTTTAAAGACCTGTAAAGAAGGAAAGTTCACTGCTCCACTGTCAGACATTTCTTACAGTAAAGAAGTTCTTCCTGATATTTAGATGGAATCTCTTTTCTTGTAATTTGAATCCATTGGTTCATGTTCTACTCTCTGGAGCAGCATAGAATGTAGTTGATGCTACTTATAAAGAAACCATGATGTTCTTTCTCTCTTGCCGGTCAACTCCAGTTTAGACTCTTAGAACAACCTGTAGGTTTAGGAGCTAGGTTTAGGAAATCTCTACTCAAGTTCCAAACCTATTGTGCCCTTGCCATATTCTTATTTTTTTCTTCTCAGGCAAAAACAATTGATTTTGCTTTACTTTATTTCTCAGCTTCATCTGCCTGTCTCTTCTGTGCTTAAACAGTTCTGTTATACTACAGTGCTGTGTTCTTGAATGAGGTCTTGTCGTTTGGCTGATTCTGTGCATAGAGAGCAACTTAGCATTACATTAGTCAATAAAATCATAAATACTCTTAGAAGATGATGTATGAAACTTTGAATAATCTTATTGTTGGGTTAACTTGATTAAATACAAATACTTTCTATACTTTTAGGGTCGTGCAATTAAAGGGTCATACAAATTTCATGCCATTATCACAACGTTTGAAATGATTTTGACTGATTGTCCTGAACTTCGTAACATTCCATGGCGGTGTGTGGTAATTGATGAAGCTCACAGGCTGAAGAACAGAAATTGCAAGCTACTGGAAGGGCTCAAGATGATGGACTTGGTGAGTCCTCTTAAAGCTCCGGATGAACTCTGTCCCAAAATTCTGTCACATCAGTCCAAAGGGAGGAAAGTGGGTTCATACTGAGCTTTGCTTATAAGGCTGTTCTCCCCCTCCTCCCCAATACAAAGAACTACAGAAAAATTATATATGTAATTAATTCATTATTTAAATTGTCACCGATCATCTAAATTGAGCCGTCCCATAATAATTCTCTATATTCTTTACACACACACTCCAATTCAGATATGCTTGTGTCATGAAAAATTTGGCTGAGATCCTACATCAGGCTTGTGTAGTATAAATCACCACCTGCTGGGTCATGTGGTGTTTCTGCTACACTGCTACTCTTTAGCCCTTGTTCTTGTTCAGTATGGTATACTAATGCACTCAGTTGTATCCAAATGAGCACCATATTTGCATAGCTGCTTGAGAAACCAGTTAGCTTTACTGCCCTCGTTAGAAATCTGTTCTTCCTTGATGTCGTTTCTGCATCCCTTGCCTCCTCTTCCACTCCTCTACCACTCCTCTACCACTGTACTGTCTAGATGTGAAATCAGCATTTAAACATATTAATGAATGCCTGATGGAGTCCAGAATAAATTCCACTGCAGTGATGAGTAAACCCATTTCCACAAGGACAAACAGTTATGCACTGGTTGAAAAGTACAATCATTTCTGCAGTGGTTACACTTGTGCAGCTCTGCATAATGGGGAAAAATGCACAACCATGTTTTGGGTAACTTATACATTCCTTAAGATATCAATAGGATTTTGGCTTGAGTCCATACAGTTTTAATACTATGTAACTATAATTGTTCAGGAACTGGCGTGTGTCTGTTGCTGTGGGGAGGGGAGAATAAAAATAACTCCTTTAATTGCCAGTTTTTGATTAACATTTGTGCCACTGTTAATAAATTAAAACTTAAAATCACATTTTTAGTTCCAGTTTCTTTGCCATATCCTAATACTTTAATGGGTCCATTGGGACTCTTACTGCTAGTTTTTAGTTGTAGAAAGAAGCATGAGGAAAATATTGTATGCTTTCACATATTAAAATAAATTGTAGCAGCAGTTATTTCTTCCCTTTCCCTCATTCCACTCTTACAATTCACTTCCACAATCCTAGGGACAAAAACTTTGCTTACGTTACTCTGTAATGCACAGTGTCTGCTGATAGCAGTATATTATTACCAATGATTTTAATAATTATAAATGTCTTTTTACAGCCCCTTTCTGGTTATTCAGGCAGTACATTCTTACTAAAAAGTAACAAATACAAACTTGCAACAAAACTTAAGCTGTGTAAAGGAACATTTGATATGGTGATGCAATGAGAATAGTGGTGTATTCGAAATCTTGCTCTGACTGGAGTTAGTGAAATGCCTGAAATTGTTTCTTAACAAATTGTAGAGAAGTCGCTTGGTTGTCACCTGAACTGCAGATTGGTAGAAGGAGGAAATTAGACTTGAGATTATTTGCAGTTTGAACGTTCGACATTGAGGAGTGTATTTAATTTTTTTCTTTCTTGCAGGAACATAAGGTGCTTCTTACAGGTACTCCATTACAAAACACTGTAGAAGAACTCTTCAGCTTACTCCATTTTTTGGAACCAAGTCGCTTCCCTTCAGAAACCACTTTCATGCAAGAGTTTGGTGATCTGAAAACTGAGGAACAGGTAAATTATTCAACAGTATTTCCTTTCACTACATGAAAATATTGTTAATTTGTGCAAAATAGCTGAAATGTAATGACTTCTTTTCAATAAAAAATAATAATTCTGATGGGAGTAATGTGCCATTTTATTTTATTTTATTTTCCCTTGCTGCTTATCAAGAGATGGGACGATAGGACTTAGAGCTTCCTCTAAGCTATCTTCTCTCCACATATACCGTATATTCCGGTGTATAAGACGACTGGGCGTATAAGACACCCCCCCCCAAATTTTTAAGTTAAAATATAGAGTTTGGGATATATTCGCCATATAAGACCCCTTCTCTTATATGGCAAGTATATCCCAAACTCCCCCCTCCAGCCTCCTTTTATGCACATTTATGGACTGCCCCTTCTGTTTTTAAATCTCAGTTGAAAGCTTTTCTTTTTTCCAAAGCTTTTGGAATTTTAGTTTGATACTGTTTGTAATCTTGTATATTTTGTTTACATGTTTTGGTCAGTTTGATTTATATTACCAAATATACACATATATATTGTTGTTTTATATTTGATCACCTGTATTGATCAGTTTGTTTTATGTTTATATTTTCTTGCTGTTTCATACTATATTATTGTTGTTGGGTTGGGGTTTTTTTGTAGTTACCTGGATAATTTGTTTTGCAATTTATAGTCTTATGTTTTTTATTCGTTCCCTCTGTGTGTGCTTATGTATACATTTATTTTAGACTGTACACCTTTGTCAGGACCCAGGGTTTTGTTTGCTTGGTTTTTTTGCTTGTTTTAATGCAAGTGCCATGTACATAGATGATGCTATATAAATAAACAACAACAACAACAATAATAAATACTGACTGCAACATTATACATTTCTGCATAGTCACTTCAAGTTCATGGAAGTAAACCAGATACTGAAAATGGCACTACCATGTGCACTATATTACAGAACTAAGTGACTTGTCTGTGGTGCTTTAAGAGTCACACGAAGTTGGGAGTCCAGTTCATCAAACACTTTGGTGCAGAATGGCAGCTTCTGGGATGAGGGACCACCGGTGGCCAGAGACCTTTTATGCCGAGGAAAATAAAACGGATTGGTCATGTTAAAACCCAAGGGAAGATGAGTCAGGAATTTGGCTGAGGGAGAAGAGAAAGGCAGTGTTAGGGCTGTCAAACTGAAAACTGGAGACAGTTCCTATGCCTTTCATGTCTGTGTAAAAGAGGAGATATCAGCAGGTGTCACTTGCCACACAGTCAGGGAACAAGCAACACTGGTTGATATTCCGTCTTCCACACCAGTTGTTCTTAACCTGTGATCCGTGGGGATCTGTGAAGACTTGAAGGCTGCTTGGCCCACCTCCTCCCTGCAGTGACAGGAGCCTAGGCAAAGGTTGGCTGGTTGACTTGGCCTGTGCATTGCCATTCAATCTACAAACTTGCAGGAGAAAAGTCTTCTCTCTTCCTCTAGTGCCTCTGAGGGAAGGTTGAATGGATGGTGTAATGGTATATTATTATTATTATTATTATTATTATTAAATCTTGAGTTAAGTCTTGAGGGACCCCCAGCAGCAAAAGATATTCAAAGGCAGCCCCTGGTAAAGAAAAGGTGAAGAGCCCCTGCTCTACCCCACACCCACCATGAAAGGTCCACACAGGAGGAGCCCCCCCAATTTCCCCTAGGGCAACCGTCCAGCTGCTCTGGCAGTGGGGGAAGCTGCACGGGGTGGGGGATGATCGCCCCCCCCCACCCCGCACAGCTGAAGGAGAAGAGGGGAAGCTGTGTGGGGAGGGGAGGGCTTCTCCATGGCTGCCAGCCACGGAGAAGCCCCCCACCCCACCCCGCACAGCTGAAGGAGAAGGGGGGAAGCAGTGCGGGGAGGGGAGGGCTTCTCCATGGCTGCCAGCCACGGAGAAGCCCCCCTCCCACCCCGCACAGCTGAAGGAGAAGGGGGACGCTGTGCGGGGAGGGCTTCTCCATGGCTACCAGCCACGGAGAAGCCCACACCCCCACCCCGCACAGCTGAAGGAGAAGGGGAGACGCTGTGCGGGGAGGGGAGGGCTTCTCCATGGCTGCCAGCCACGGAGAAGCCCCACCCCGCACAGCTGAAGGAGAAGGGGGGACGCTGTGCGGGGAGGAGAGGGCTTTTCCGTGGCTGCCAGCCACGGAGAAGCCCCCCCTCCCACCCCGCACAGCTGAAGGAGAAGGGGGGAAGCTGTGTGGGGAGGGGAGGGCTTCTCCATGGCTGCCAGCCACGGAGAAGCCCCCCCCTCCCCGCACATCTGAAGGAGAAGTGGGGAAACTGTATGGGGAGGGGAGGGCTTCTCCATGGCTGGCAGTCACAGAGAAGCCCCACACCTCCCCGCACAGCTTCCCTTCTCCTTCAGCTGTGTGGGGAGGGGAGGGCTTCTCCATGGCTGCCAGTATGGAAAGATATCAAAATAGATTTGAATAGATGGCAGGGTGTAAATTTATCATTGTTAGGAAAGATAGCTACTATTAAAATAAACGTATTACTGAAACTTGTCATTGTTTATTATTCAATAAAGCTTTATTAAAAAAAATATTAACCAAATGGTCAATAAATATGGTCAGTTTACTGGACATTACTCTCTCCTGGATTTTATCTTAGAATATGAGGCCCAGATTAGTTTAAAAATTCAGCGGTGGGTATTGAAGGTTAAAAAAAGAGAGAGAAAGAAAGAAATCAAAACGACAGCATCTATTAAAAACACGAGTTCGTCTTTAAAAGCAATTATGCAAGTAAACATCAATTTCAACATGGAGAAAATACTCTTTGGATCCTGCAGCAAACAGAATGGAGTCTTAAGCAGTGACTTTTGCCAGTGGTGATTGCTTGCATTCTTGTTGCTTTTTTGAAGCCTGCAGTTATAGATGTTGACCAGTAGCTTTCCTGCATTGCTTGCTTTGCCCCCAACTGCTGTAGGGGTAGATGACAAGGAGTCTTGTTAACAAGGACCAGATCAGTAACATGTCTAGCTGAATTTGAATGGAAATAGAAGGATCCAGAGTTGAGCAAGCAAGCCCTAATGATAAACTCTCAAGTTTCCCGACAATAGTTCAGAAGTAATTAGCATTAATTTAAAAACTAACAGTAATGAACTTCTTAAATTTGAGATGAAGAGTTATAAAAAGGCATTACTAAAGTTATAAACAGTACCTGGTGATGTTGTAAAAGGTCCTGGTGTGTAATCCAAACAACAACAACAACACAATGACATTACAAGCTTTCAGTGAGACCAGTGGATGCTTAGCACCAGTGGGACCCCCTTTACAATTCAGGGAACATCAGCAATCTTGGCCTAAATCAGACTTTGCCATTGTTTATGCACTCTAGAGTTCATAGCCAAAAGAATCCTCCCTGAAAGATCTGTGGTGGTGGTGTTTGATTTGATTTGATTTGATTAATGTATTTATCCTGCTACTTAGCTAAAAAGCCTCCCTGGACAGCTTACCTATAAGCTTACAGTCTAAGAAGAAAAAAGAAAAAAGAAAAAGTAGGTAGGGAGGAAAGGGGGGGAAAGCAACTGGTTTTTCAGCAGGACATGGTGGAATGGTTCTGTTTCCTATTTCATCTCCCTTAGTATTAGATATCAGTGATGCCAGCTGAAGGATGAGCTTTCAGGGAGGTAGTCTTTCAGCAGATTAGGTAGAGTGGATTTACTCCTCAGCTCTTTTTCCAGTGCTGCAGCCTGCTGAATTTACCCGGTGAATAAGTAAATAATGAATAATGCCCTTATTATAATAAATCAATATTGCACTTATTTGTTCAGATACAAAATTGAGCATGTATAAGACATCTCTATACAGGATTGTGGCCTAGGCATATGTTGCTATCCTGTTATTTGTGTCCTAGTTTCAGCTTCAAAATTTATACTGTCCCTTTTTTTATATTAGCAATTATAGTATGTATATCCACTTCCATTGGTGGTCTGTATTATTACAAAAATATTTACATTTATGATGATTTTAGTACAGGTTGAGCATCCCTTATCCAGAATTCCAAAATCCAAAATTGTCTACATAGGTGGGTGGGATAGAGACACCTTTGCTTTCTTGATTTTATTTTTATTTTTTATTTTATTTATTTATTTATACCCCGCTCTTCAGCCACAAAGGGTATCAGAGCGGTTCAATGTACACAAATTTTGCTTAACGCACAAAGTTGTTAAAAATATTGTATAACATTACCTTCAGGATATGTGTATAAGGTGTATAAGAAGCATAAATGAATTTCATATTTAGACTTGGGTCCCATCTCTAAGTTACCTCATTATGTATGTATATGTAGGTATTCCAGAATCCAAAAAAAAATTGGAAATTCAAAACACTTCTGGTCCCAAGCATTTTGAATAACGGATATTCTGTATAACATAGTGCCCATAAGAAGACTGACTTCATTGTGTTAAAAGGGTGAAAATAAAACTGAGAAGCATTTTGTGTTCTGTACAGTTGTCTCTCAATATCCTTGGATTTAAGTATTCACCACTTGAAAATATTTTTTTAAAAAATAATAATCCAAAAAGCAAACCTTGATTTTGCCATCTTATATAAGGGACACCATTTTGCTATGCCGCTGCATATAATGGGACTTGAATATTCACGGATTTTGGTATCCACGGGGGATCCTGGAATCAAACCCCAGTGAATATGAAGGGAAAACTTTGTGTCATTCATAATGTTCCCTTTTATTTTACTAGGTGCAAAAACTCCAGGCTATCCTAAAACCAATGATGTTGCGACGTCTTAAAGAAGATGTGGAAAAGAACCTGGCCCCTAAGGAAGAAACTATCATTGAAGTTGAATTGACAAATATTCAGAAGAAATACTACAGAGCCATTCTTGAAAAGAATTTCACTTTTTTGTCAAAAGGTGGTGGTCAAGCGAATGTTCCTAATCTGTTAAACACCATGATGGAATTAAGAAAATGTTGCAATCATCCATATCTTATCAACGGTAGGCCTGATTTTTCCTTCTTTTTGAAAATAAAGCTGTGGTAAGAGTTTGCCATTTTAAGGCAATAACAAGAAAGTGTTTTTTTCATTTGAGTATTAATTTGAATACACAGGTTTGAGGATTTGCTAGGAAGGGGTAAAATTCTCCAACCCAAGAAGGCAGGATGGAACTTTCTGGTTCCACCTGACAAGGAGGGAACTATTTCTAATAAGTATCATGAGGAGATCATAGTTGCTGTGTTGCTCTTGAATAGCATTAGGAGCCAAAGGCCTTAAGCCTGCATTCTTTTTTTCCTCCTTCTTTACCTCTCTCTCACCACCACTGATTAGGTAGAGAAAGGGATCACTTGATGTGAGCTCAGGAAGAAGGACAAGTAGCTCAGCCCATACAAAACAGTACAGCTATCCACGTAAACTGCCTCAGTGTTCCAGGGCCTTCTGTCCACTGCTATTCTCCCAGTCATGGAGATGCAACTGGAGATCGTAATGACTCAAACAGTTTTGGGCAGGGACATGGTACGTTCAGCATCAGTGTCTCTCACTCTCTGCCAGCTTTGGAAACCTGACATGGAGGGACCCAACATGTCAGCCTCTGTGCTTCCTCCCCTTTTTTCCTGCCATTTGAGACCACCAACACCTCAGTGCACATACAAACAGACATGAGGGACGTTTTGAGTTCTCTTCCCCCCCCTCCCTTCTTCTTCTCTTCTCCCCTTTCCTCAGCAACATGATACTGATTTCACAAGAATCGTGTAAAACAAAAAAGAGCAGGAACCACCCACATCTATCCTTCCCTTTGCCTCAGCTACCCCCACTACAGCAAGCAATTTTTCTCCAGACTATGAGAGGCTCAATAGCAGGAACTGGAAGAACACAGATGTATCTCATCTTTGGCCAAAAATCTCTTTATCCTTGTAGCAGCAACACTGGACATGCTAAAGTTGCCTTCTTATCTCCAAGGTGGTGATCATCAAGAAGGAAGCAAGTTCATCACAGACCCAGAAGAATGGAAGCAAGAAGCTGTCTTGTGCCACATGTATGACATCTTAGCTCTAGCCTGATGGGTTTCTGAGCCTAACTCCCTAACTGCCAGGGTTTATGTACTTTGAGCACTGGCACTTCTCCCAAAGATTCCTTCTGTGGCCTCACATCCTCAGTCCACATCCACGTTTTGGTTCCATTACTATGGTTGATAGTCCATAGTTGCCTCCACCCAAGCGAATCAACAATCCAGAGCAACCTTTCTTAGTAGGCAAGTTCTTTGTTCCCTTACACTGTAGATTACACAGTGTAATCTAAGAATAAGAAGTGCATTATTCCAGCCAGCCAAGAGAATCCTAAGCACAACTAGAAGTGTTCACTCTCTTTTCGTCCCAAGAGATGTTCTTCCTATGCCATTCACCAATACAGCATTGACAAACATGAGTGTTCTGGTACTGCCAGCACAACAAACCAGCCTTCATCTGGATGTACAAATTACAGCTGCTACAAGTGCAATCTGGCTGTTCAGTAGAAGAGAAGTTATAACAGTTTAAGGACTGTTTATCCATACTTTGACTCATCAGAGAAGATGAAGAGTTTTGGGACAGAGAGAACAGAAAAAAGGGAGGGCTTGAGTGAGGAAGAAGATTACTAAATGCGGAAGTCAAGCCCTGGAAGAGTATAGTGTACACAAACAACACTGTCAGAAAGCAGGATCAATGACTGAAGGAGAAGAACAAGAAGCATGAGGAACAACCATCAGTTCCAATACTGACGTAATCGAGCTCAATGCCAATGGTCGGGGTCAATCCTGCACCATTGGGAACAGCAAGCTCTGACTCCTTCTCAGTGCCAAATTTGCCAACAATTCAGCAGGACGTAGACCCTTCTAGAGAGCAGCACATAGAATCATAGAATTGCAGAGTTGGAAGAGACCACGAGGGCCATCCAGTCCAACCCCCTGCCATGCAAGAAATCACGATCCTCCCCATTTTGCTCCAATGCCAATGGTGACTTCTCCATCCTACCATGCTTTGAGACTGCTACCACCATCCCCGGGACATGAGACATCACCATTGTTATAGAGAGAGTTCGTATGCATTGTCATGTCCATCTTATCAGGAGTATCAGTACAAGGAGGATCCACCGTTCACATCAGTGTCATATATGGATAGGTATCAACAAGAAAATATGTGGAAGGAGCCTCAGTGACACGTACCATTCATATTCCCCATCCTACAGGGATCAATACCATTCCTCCAAATGATCACACACACTCGGTACCGAAACTGGTCTTCATCTGTCCTGGAAAACCAGCCAAGGTGAAGTGCAGCCAACAGATAACTGACTGGCAGTTGGCCAAGAACTCACGGCTATACACAAGCAACAATTGGAGGGCAGAATTTCTAGACACAAAACCAGTCCACAAACACAAGAGAGTAGTCCAGTTTACCAGTCCTTTAGTCAAGGGTTACAGCTAGCAGGTTGTCCAGTACAATCCAGAGGTCAAAGTCCAAGCAAGGCAACAAAAGTCTTCAGGAGCAGAGGTTTCCCACTGAAGTAGTCAGGTAGTCTGGTAATCTCCAACAAGTTTGAAGAGCAGTTCTCCCTGATTTATCTCTTCTCAGTGTTTACACAGCTGTTCCTTGATTGCTCAGTGTTTCTCATAAATGTGCTGTGACCTTCGCACTTCATTCTTTTGATGTCTGTGTTCTTGAAAGGTGGGTAAGACTGGGCCCAGATTATCTATTATTTCTCTGTCTGAGAGGCCAGGCCTCTGTGCTGGGTCTAGGTTATCTGCTTTGTCCCTTTCTACTATTTCTGAGGGACCAGGAGACTCTGCTGGGGGTGGATGCTGATAACTCTGCTCCAGAGGGGTCAGGAATCTCTGCTGATAAACCTACTCCCTGCTGTAAATCCTTCTGTAAAGCTCTATCTTCCTCTGGTTCATCTTCACAGTCAGAGTAGCAGGGCAAGACATGATCTCCCTATTGTTCTCATTCATGCAGGCGTCATTGTGCATCAGGTCAACCAGCTCCACATGGACAGCCACCACCGGTATCAAGGTGGCATCCTCTATCTTCACCACTGAGAATGACTCTTGCCATATCAAGGGCTCCACCTTCTGCACCTCCAGTTGCAACTCCTGCTATGGTAAACCTGCTTACAGCAAATATCCATGCAGAACCGATTTCTACTGTGCTGCCCTGCCTATCACTGCCTGTTGCAGCCACAGTTGTCCCGGCTATGTCTTCACCATCCACATTGGGCCCAGTTACCACCATCTCAGCACCCACCCTGGTGGAACCTGTGACAACTGCAGCACCATCTTTTACTCCACTCCTGGAGAGGGAGATGACCCCAGAGTCATCTTATAATGACTATGATTTGGACTCTTTGTCTCCAGAGTCTCCAGCTCCTTTGACATCTTTCTCTTTGGCAACAGTGAGGACATTGCATCTTCCTCTCCATCTGAAGATGTCAAGTTGTTTCCTGATAAGAGTCCTGGGGTAAGCAGTCCTGGGGTACACCAGCATCTTTGTCTCTGGCCTCTCAATGAATGGAACAGCTTTACCAGACCCAACAAGAGGAGGATGCTTTCCTGTTTACCCACCTACTGCTGAATTCTATTGTGGTAGATGCCTCTCAGGCAAAAGGTGAGAAGAGATTGCATTCCACACCCCCAGACCATGAGGGAAGACAGCTGGATATTTTATGGAGGAGATTCTGCTTGTCAGCAGCCCTTGCTGTCAAAGTCACCAACATACAAGCCTGCATGTCATCTTGTCAGCACTTCTTCTGGGAGAGGATGCTGGCATTTATATCTTACCTCCCAGAGGAGCAGAATGTAGCTCTTCCATTCCAACAGGAAGCACAATCCTTAGCAGCACAGCAGATCCAGTTTGCTTGTCACTTGGTTGACTGTGCTGCTAAGGTGATGTTGGGAGTAGTGGCCCTGAGATGGTATGTCTGGCTTTGTTCTGCAGGGTTGACACAGGGCATGTGACAGTGCATTGAAGACTTGCTGTTTGATGGTGAAGGCTTCTTCAGTTCTAAAACAGTTGAGGCGATGAAACACCTCAGCAAGGTCAGGGTGACGACCAGGAAGATGGAGCTTGATTAGCAGCAACAGCATCAGTGGCCATTCTGCTCTTCTGGAGACATCCATCCTCCATTAGATTGAAGTCTTCATCTCAGATGTCATCTCAACCATCTTATCAGCACTCTTTCCATTAGCAGCATTTCCAAGAAATCCACCAGCTCTTCAAAATCTAGATTTTTATTCCATGTGCAGGATGTTAACACATCCCAAGTTCCATCTCTTGGGCCCTTTACCATCTTGGGCCCCAAAATTATACTGTCACTTCAACACCTGGCAGAAGATCACCACATACTCTTGAGTTTTAACCATAATCCATCTGGGTTACTCCATAGAATTCTCAAGTATTCCTCCAATTGGTATATTTTGTGCTACGCTCCCTCTAGCGTTCTGAGAGATAAGATTACTACTCTGGTACAGAAGGGTGCCTTGGAAAAGATTCCAGATTGGTGCTGAAGAAATGGCTTCTTTTTCTAGTATTTCACAGTTTCAAAAAGAGACGGCAGTCTTTTTTCTGTCGTGGGCCATTGTGGTGTCAACTGATATATTTGGCCAAAGAAATTCAAAATGGTGACCCTGCACTCTATCTTGCAGTTCCTCTACAAGGGGGATTGGTTCATACCCATAGATCTCCATGATGCACATTTCCACATTGGGATTCAGCTTTCAACACTACAAGTTACTTAGGTTTGTCCTCTACCAATGCAAGGTGTTCTCCCCTTCAGTCTCTCAACAGCACCCAGGGTCTTCACCAAATGCATGGCAGTAGTAGTTTCCTTTCTCAGGACTTGAGGGATTCAAATCTACATGCACCTGGATGATTGGTTACTGGTGGCATCATGCAAGTCCAAACTTTATCGCAACATTCATCAGATCCTGTCAGTCCTGTAAAATTTAGGTCTCAACATCAACACCAAAGGGTCTGTTCTCGAACCAATGAGGATCCTAGAATCTACATTGGACTCAACCAAGGAATGAGCATATCTCACACTCAGCAGAGCGCTTACACTAAGAGACAGAGTATACACAATATTAGAGTATCTGCAGTGTTCAGCGCTCACCATACAGAAATTTTTGGGCCTCGTGGCTGCAACAACAGCAATTATTTATCTGTCCCCTCAAATGTTGGCCTCATCAACATTGGTTCCTACAGTGCTTCACTCCTCTTCAGGGTCACCTGAAGAGGCTGTTGCTACTGCCCCATATGCTTTGTTCCCTTCTCTGATGGGTAAGACTCTCAAACCTGCAATCCAGGATGCCATTCCAACCACCAGATCCATCATACGTAGTCACTAGCATGTGTCCCTGCCAAGATGTAGCATGCATTGTTCAAGCCCATTGGTTGCTGCAAGAGTCTCATCTCCACATCAATGCCCTGGAACTTCTGGCTGTTATCAAAGCTGTTTGTGCCTTTGAATGTCAGTTGTGAGGTGCAAGTTACATCGGACAACACTGCTACATTGTGCTATATAAACAAACAAGGAAGCACTCTCTTCTCAGTGCTACTAGGTCTCACTGTGATGTTCTGGAATTGGTGCACCAGTAGGCACATTCATCCTGTAGCCATCCAACTTGCGGGGATGGACATGTTGGCTCTCAGTCAAGCTTGTGTTCTTCAACACAAGTGACCTCTGTCAAGCCAGGCCTTCAAGCCCATAATGTTAGCTTGGGGTACCACCCAAATAAACTTATTTGCAACCATGACCAACACAAAATACTCATGCTACTGTTTGAGAGTGAGGATAGGAGATGGCTCTGGGGGAGATGCATTCCTTCAGAGGTGGTCAGTCTGTCTAGTGTACCTATTCCCTCCATTTCCCTTACTGAGGAAGTAGTGGGAAAATTTGACAGGCATAGGTCTGATGCCATTTTGATAATGCCGTACTGACCCAGGCAACTCTGGTTTGCACTGCTCCTTCATCTATCCAGGAATTGTCACATCTGGCTGCCAATCGCAACAGATCTCCTCTCTTATTCCCATGGACAAGTGCTTCATCCAGACATCAGGATGTTGAAATTAACAGTGTGGAGGATAACCCCATGAGTTTGCCAAAGTTGGCGGCTTCTAGGAAGGTGTCTAACAGACAGTCATACAACTATAAGTAGAAACGTTTTTGTGACTTTGTGTCATCCAGGTCAGAATAATATCTTCCCATGTTAGTATCTATGGTTTTGCACTTCCTCTTACATCTATGTGAGCAAGGACTTGCATTTTCTTCATTAAAGATGTACTTGGCTGCAATTGTTGACCACCAGCCAATGTCATCAACCTCTTTGTTTTTGGACCCTAAAGTAAAGAAGTTCCTTAAAGGCCTACAACATCTTTAATGCTCCAACACCTATGTGGTCATGCTTGTTGGTTTTGTCACAACTGATGAATAAGCCTTTTGAACCTCTTGTCTCTGTGGATGAGCATCTGCTCATGCTCATAGTGGTTTTTCTAGCAGTGGTCACATCTGCTAGGTGGTCAGGTGAACTTGCAGTGCTTAGATGCAATGACCCTTTCCTTCCATTGTGATAAGGTCATTCTTCATCTTGATATTTCCTTCCATCTGAGTCAAGATATTGTTCTATCTACCTTCTATCCACAACCATCGTCAACATTGGATAAGTCACTCCACATACTACCGTGGTCCCAAGTGTGGACAACCAGTGTCTACTTAACAGCTTTCAAAGTAGGTGGTACAGATCTTCTATGAACTTGCCAAGCAGCCTATCCCTACTGGACTTCAAGCTCACTCTATGAGAGCAGTGACTTCTTCGGCAGCTCTCCTTCAAGGTATTTCCCTGCCAGGCCTCTGCAAAGCTGCTATATGGTCCATCCACATTTATACATCATTACAGACTAGATTGCAGAGCCAGGGATGATGCTCTATTTGGACATGATGTTCTTTCCTCCATTCTTCAGTGACCTGACCTGTCATCTTTGGTGAGCTTTACAGTCACCCATTTGTGAGAGGCACAGAGACCACGAAGAAGAACGGTTGGCTTACCTATAACAGTGGTTCATCTGTGCCCTTACAGAAACCAACCTTACCTCCCCTCTTTCAGGTCCCATCAGACTTCGAAACTGAAGCTTGATGGGCTAGGACATGTGTGGTAGATAGGGAGGGGAGGGGCTCCCGCCAAGCTGTTCAGCTCTAGAATATTATGAATGAAGTCTGCACAGGCATGAAAACCATTTGTGTGAGGCCATGGATGATCATTTGAAGAACCAAAATTACAGGTAAACAACCTGTTCATGCCATGGGATAAGAAGATAGTATTTCAGAAGACAAGGGGACATCAAGTACTGTGAACAGTCACAGGGAAAATTGGGGTGTTGGTTCGTGAACCAACCAGTGGAAAGGAAAAAAAAAAACAATTACCCACTGGAGAGAATAACTCATGATTTCAGCCATGTACACTGATGCACAGAACATAGGAAATGAACAAGGTAGATTGAACTCTTATCACAGGACGGCAAGTACAGTATGAATGAATATACATTACTTGTCTAGTGGGGAAAGACTCATGGCTGGAATGTAGTAGTTGAAGGATATAACATATAGAATTATATACAAGGGATGTATACATCTATGAGGAGATTCATGGCTAAAAGCATGGAAGGCAAGTTGATAGCATTCACTAATATCTTTTGGAAGTCAAACTGTGCCAAAGTACGGTCCACCAAATTTCTCACTTGCCTTGCTAACAGTTTAATTCTCAAGAAAGTGGAGGGAGCAATTAGGGAATAGACTTATCTGATTCTCAAAGGAAAAACTGGTCAAAAGTGTGGAAGTAATGGGAACCTTGGGTGGAAGTGAACACATCCTCTGAGGATTCATTATGCAGAGGAAAGTGAAAGTTGAGTGTAGTTAGATGTCTGTTCTGGACTTTAAGAAAGTTGGTTTCAGTAAGTTTAAGGAAGTACTGGATGGGATTCACTTGGCCAGAAATACTCAAAAGAGAAGGGACTATGTGATGGAAACAAATAATGTCAATGAGAAGGAAAAATGGGAGATGTCTTTAAAAAAAAAGTGGATGCACAAGGAGCTTCTGGATGAGCTAAGATTAAAAGAGGGCTATTATAAATAATGGAAGAAGGTGCAAATAACCAAGGAAGAGTACAGAGAAATAGTCAATATTTGTAGGGAGACAGAATGTTCTTAAGTTTGCAAGAGAAGTTAAAAAAAAATAAAAGAGTTCATTTTGACCATGTTCAGAACAAGAAGAAGAATAGATTGTTAGGTTCACTGTGTGGAGAAGATGGCAAAATGATAAGGAGTGACAGAAAGAAGGCAGAACTGCTCAACAAATATTTTGTCTCTCTCATCTCCCAAAAGGAATACACTGCAAAAGGCCTGCTAAAAATAGCATAAATTGTGCCATGAAAAGCTGCAGCCCAAAGTTGGTAAAAAGGTGGTACAAGAATACCTAGCTACTCAATATGAATTCAGGCCTCCAGAGCCAAGTTAACTGCATCCAAGGATACCAAAGAAAATTGCAGATAGAATCTCGTTTCTGTCTCTAATCTTTTGAGAATTCTTGCAGAAAAGATGAGTTCTCTGCAGTCTGAAAGTGGGAAAATGTGGTCTCCATCCTTAAGGGAACAGGGACTTGACCAACATACATACATACATTTTAGTGCCATCAGTATACCTGGTGTTTTACATGAGCAGTTTACAATTGTTAATTTGACAGTTCCATGCCCTCAAGTTTATAATCTAAAAATACAATGGCATACAGGGAAAGGGAAGCCAGTGGGGGTGGGCATCAAGTTCAGCACATGCTGGCTGCTGTTTTCTCCCTCTGAGGCCACAGCAGTGGCAGATGGGATGGAAGGAGGGCCTTTCCTCAGCCACTGGGCTGCCTGCCGGTTCCTCCAAGGCCACAGCAGTGGCAGTTAGGATGGAGAGTACAAACCAGTCAGCTTGACATCAATACCAGGAAAGATTTTGGAACAGAACACTAAATGGTTGGTCTGTGAGTGCTTAAAAGACAATACTGAGAGGCAGAATGTGGTTCTGAAATTCATGCCAATCTAATTTTACCTGCTTATTGACAGAGATACAAGCTTGGTAGATCAGGGAAATGTTGTGGGTAAAACGTGGGATAGATGTTTATATGAATTTGTAGCTGATTGGCAAACTGAGCCCAAATAGTGCTTACTAGTGGTTGCTTTTCATCCTGAAAAATTGGGAAATAAAGTGTTACAGAGTTCTCTCCTGGGATCCAGTACTGTTCTGTCTTTTTATATAAATAACTTGGATGAAAGAATGGAATAGAAGTCATACTTATGAAATCTGCAAATGACAACCAAGCTGAATTTCAACATGGATAATTATAATGTACTACATTGTGTTGTTGTTGTGTGCATTCAAATCATTTCTGACTTATGGCAACCCTAAGGTGAACCTGTCATGGGATTTTCTTGGCAAGATTTATTCAGAGGATGTTTGCTATTGCCTTCCTCTAAAGATGAGCGAGTGTGACTTGCCCAAGGTCACACTGGATTTCTCTATGTTCCTCCACCATCAAAGGCACATTTGGTGACAATGTGAGAGAAAGCTGCCTTGGTGTCTGCTTCTAGCTCTCTCCTGTGGGAGATTAGGCTGATCTTCTCTGCTCTCCTTCTGCCAGCAAACAAAAAAAACTTTTTATATAGATGGGGGCTTAGCCTGTTAGCTGCGGAAGTGTCTTCTAATGGGTGGTGGCATATTTTTGTTTTCTGATATGTGTTGCTATGTTTCCTGTTATATTTTTCATGCTATACTTGGTTTTAATCACAGAATCATAGAGTTGGAAGAGACCACAAAGGCCATCTAGTCCAACCTCCTGCCATGCAGGAATACTCAATCAAAGCATTCCCAATAGATGGCCATCCAGCCTCTGTTTAAAAAACCCCAAAGAAGGAGACTCCACCATACTCCAAGGCAGTGCATTCCACTGCTGAACAGCTTACTGTCAAAAAGTTCTTCTTAACGTTTAGGTGGAATCCCTTTTCCTGTAGTTCAAGTCCATTGCTCTGTGTCCTAGTCTCTAGAGCAGCAGAAAACAAGCTTGCCCCATCCACAGTATGACATCCCTTCAAATATTTAAACATGGCTATTGTGTCACCTCTTAACCTTCTATTCTCTATACTAAACATACCCAGCTCCTTAAGCCACTCCTCATAAGACATGGCTTCCAGACCACCCACCGTTTTGGTTGTCATCCTCTGGATACATCCAGCTTGCCCATATCCTTCTTGAATTGTGGTGCCCAGAGCTGGACACAGTATTCCAGGTGAGGTCTGACCAAAGCAGAATAGAGTGGCATTATTACTTCCCTTGATCTAGACACTATACTCCTATTGATGCAGCCTAGAATCACATTGGCTTTTTTTAGCTGCCACATCATACTGCTGACTTACGTTCAGCTTGTGGTCCACTAGATCCTAGATCCCTTTTGCATGCACTGCTGTCAAGCCAGGTGTCACCATCCTATATCTGTGCATTTCATTGTTACTGTCCAAGTGTAGTAATCTACATTTCTTCCTGTTGAAGTTTATTTTATTAGTTTTGGCCCAGCTTTCTAATCTGTTAAGGTTGTTTTGAATTCGACCCCCCTCCCTGCCTTAGCAGGGAAATTGTTGGCATTTACCTGCCAGGGCAAGGCAGAATGGGGGGGAGGCCAGTGCTTCTTTGGGATTTCCCTGCCTATGGGTGGGGAGCTTGGCCCTTCTTTTAGGGCCCCTCTGCTCTTCCCACCATGGCAAAGAAATCCCAAAGAGCTGCTGCCACTGTTTTTTGAGCAGGATTACTATATTAACCCATGTATAAGTTGATCCAGGTTTGGGGGCAATTTTTGGCATAAATTGTTAAGACTTATTTACAAGTATAAACCATATGTTGTAAGTGACTTCTGTGATTCAGAGTACCTATGGGCAGCCTTGAGGGGCAGCCTTTCTTGGACAGTCATGTAGCCCTTGGCACTGGTAACTTCCTGATTAGACTACTGCAATGTATTCTAGGACAGCTGCCTTTGAAGATGAATTGGAAGCTGCAAATGCAGCAGCTATATTGTTTACAGGAAAGTAGTATAGAAACAATTTTACACCAATTTTAAAAGAATGTACTGGTTTGAAATCAGGATCCTGGCAACAACATTGAAAGCCCTAAACAGCTTGGGATATTGTGAATTCCTATGTGTGTCTGTCCAATGATTGAGGTCTGCTGGAGGTGTCCCACCAGTGGGGACTGTACACTAAGATGACATGGGTGGGAACCTTGTCTGCTGTGGCACCTTGCTTGTGGAATTCCCTCTCCTTAGGCTTGACACCAGTGTCATTTGGGTGCAAAGTTAAAACATAGCTCTTTATTAAAGCATTTGGGATCTAGTGCTGTTTTTCACATTTGTAAATATACATGGTTTTTAAACTCTTTTAACTTGTTTTTTATATTCTCACATTGTTTAACATGTTTAAGGCTATTTAAATTATCTTTAAATTGATTTCGTCATATGCTCCCTTAAGATGTTTTGACACAGATTGGGATATAAATATTTTAAAGTATTTTGTAAATTAAAACTGCTGTAGGGAGAAGTGGGTAAGAAATAATAACATAATAATGATTTACTTGCTTTTACTTATATCAATGATATTAAAAAGGCAAGCATTTTTCTGTTTCCTAATACCATATAAGCATGATAGCAAAGATTTTCTGATCAGCTTTGTAGTATAATAAAAATTAATGACTAGAAAATTGTTAGAAAATAATATTGAGGTACTTGAATGAGATGTTCAACATCTGTTTGACTTATAGATAATACTTTTTAGGCAAATAAAGTGCAAACATCTCAGTATTTAGAGACAGATTTTTTCTGTGTATTTTAATTTACTGTTTTATATGATGGAAATATTGAAGATGCTTGATTGGTTGAGCTTATTCCAGCATAGGCTTTTCAGCCATTCTTAGTGAACGTAATGATTGTTACTAGTTACAGTATATGCTTTAGTTAATTGTACATGCTTTAAATACAAAGCACAGGGAATTTCATAGGAACAACCCTTAGGTATGTGTGGCCCATACAATTCCCTAGTAATGGATGGTTAGCATCATAGGAGTTTAAACTGGAAATCCAGGTTCGTAACCATGTTCTAGTGTGAAGCAGTGTGGACATTTGCGTCTCATAGGATTTTTTTTAACTGTTTCTTTAAGCTCTTTTAAGGATTTGATTCCAGTAATAGAGTTTGGGACATAAAGGTTTTCCTACACATTCCTCAAAGTAACTTAAGTAGAAATACCTGGAAGTAATGAATTAACTCCTCACTGCTGACTCAACATAATTTCTAAAGAGGCATCCAGTCATATAATCATATCTCTCTGGCTTTTCTTCGCAAACAAAGATTCGGGAAGGACTCATCCTGCACTTTTTGCAAGTGCGCTGATGACATAAGGCCTATAGAAATGAGTTCTTTCCTCTTATAAGTGCATTGTGGCTTTGTTGTTTGTTTCAAATTACAATACAGTATAGTTTCCTTCCTCTTACAACCTAGAATGTCAGAGATTGTTAGTAGAATACAGCAACATTCATGCAGATTGTAAACCTCCTTTAGAGGTGTGTGCTAATCACTGATTGGCATCTTCCTTATATTTTTCTTTGGTGCCTAGTTTTGTCCAATTCAATAGCAGGATTTTAAAATGTGCAAGTTCAGGTAGCTTTTATGACAACTTTTTATTTGATAGCAAATCCTTTGGAAAATTAAGTTTGACCCAAACTACTTGACTTGGCCTGAAAAGGACTTTTTAAAATGGCTCTTACTGTCTGTGCTACTTTGCAACTGGAACAGAGTACAGAATAGATTTGTGTTCAGTGGGGAAAATCAGTAACAATTCAACAGGCTACAACAGTTTCCAACACTTGGCAGGAAATGATCAGGGAACTGATGCTTGTTTTATTATTCTATGCTTGATTCATCTATTGCGTATTTCTACCAGGAAAGCAGTGGTAATGTAATGACCCAACGTGGTGTAGTAGTTTGACCGTTCAACTGTGACTCTAGAGACTAGGGTTGGAATCCCCGGTCGGCCATGGAAACCCACTGGGTGAACTTGGGCAAGTCACACTCTCTCAGCCTCAGAGGAAGGCAAAAGCAAACCCCCTGTGAACAAATTTTCCAAGAAAACCCTGTGATAAATTCATCTTAAGGCTGCCATAAGTTGGAATCAACTTGAGTCACACAATAACAACCATGTGGTGGTGGTAATGCCTATTCAGACCTACTCTGGAACCATGGCCATAGCTCAGTACTACTTCTTAAAAGCATGCTATTTACATCAGCCTGCTTAATATCTCTGGAATTCACATTGTCTCCCTAAATTGTTAATGAGTAGCTTTTGGAGTGGCTCTCATTAACAGCTAATGTCTGAGCTCTCTGAAGATCACACCAGATTATGTGGGTGGTGAAATCCTCAATTTAACTGGCAAACTAGCATACTAAAGTGCCTCTCCCGAGTTCTCAAGTCATTGTCCTAATCAAAGAACTGTTTCTTCTTTGTATGTCTCTGTTTCTCCTTTCCACCTAATTCCAAGGAAGATTAATAAAATGTTTAAGACGTGGTGTTCAAACATTTACTTTTCCAAAATAGAATCATAGAATTGGAAGAAACTGCAAGGGGCATCCAGTCCAACTTCCTGCCATGCAGGAATACACAATCAAAGTATTCCTGACAGATGGCCATCCGGCCTCTGTTTTAAAACCTCCAAAGAAGGAGACTCCACCACACTCTGAGGCAGCTTATTCAGAGTCTCTTTCTTTGGATGATTTAGATAATTTCCAAAAACTGTATAAGCAGAAAATGTACAGTATCAGATCATTACAATTCCTACTCTTGATTTCTTTCTCTCACCTCTTTTAATGGGATTGAGTGCATTATGCTGCTTACTACTATGGAGAACTAGTGGGAACAAAATAATTTTCTCTGTTTTACTCATGTGTTGAATTTTTTTTCTGTTTCATTGGGGTTCCCTCACTACCACCCTGGCTCTTCAAAGTGGTAAAACCAGAGAGTTTCTTTATAGCTCAAGTTTCCTTATGCAATCTTCCCTTCAAATTCGTGGGAGTTCTGGGCGGAACACCCCTGCAAAATTGAAAAAACCACGAATAACTTTCTGATCCCCCCTCCCAATGAGCTCCCCTGGAAAAGCAGCAGCAAGGCCTGGAAAGCCTCGCTGCCACCTGCCCGCCCAATCCCCCACATCCCTTCCAAAGCGGCAGGGAGGCTTGCAAAGCCACTGCTGCCTGCCCCTTCCAAAGTGGCGGGGAGGCTTCCGAAGCCTCCTTACCGCCTGCCTCCTGCAACCCCCGTCCTTTCCAAAGCAGTGGGGAGGCTTGCAAAGCCGCTCCGCCACCTGCCTGCATCCCCCCTCCACTGCTTTTCTCCCACTTTGTTCTGTTTGGCAGAGGGGGGAGCCAGGGCCAATGAAGACCTTTCAGCTTTCCTCAGTCCAGGCTTCCCCCTGCCAAATGGAATGAAGCTGGTGAAAGCTGTGCTTTCCCCGCAAAGCCACCAAAGATTTGCTTGGCCTTCGGCTCTCTCCCCCCAGGGAACAAAGGCTGAGCAAAGCCTCAGCGGCTTTCCACAAATACACAAACCCGCAAATTCCAAGGGACAACTGTAGTTCAGTTTGTTGTTGTTGTGCACCTTCAAGTCACATCAGACTTAGAGCAAACCTATCACAAGATTTTCTTGGCAACATTTGTTCAGAAGGGGGTTGCCATTGCTGAGTGTTGAGAAAGTGTGACTTTCCCAAAGTCACCCAGTAGATTTCCATTGCTAAGCAGGGATTTGAACCCTGGTCTCCCAGAGTCCTAGTCCAACACTTTATCACTATATCACACTGGCTCTCAACAGTTAAGGATTTATCACAAAATAAAATTTTAAAGAAGTATGTATTCTATCAGTATGTTTTAATACTGTACCATTTTATTGCTCTTTTCTCTTCCTAATGGATTTGTTTTAAATGGCTTTTATTCTGTGGATAGTTTGATTGCATTTTACAAATAATTTTTTGTTTTAATTTTTGTAAGCCACCTTGAGTCCCAGTTTTGGGGAAAAGCAGGATCTAAGTAGTGATGATGATGATGTTGATGATGAAAATAGTTGTGTTTGTTGTTTTCTCAGCAAGTACGTATAAAGAGCTCAAGATACTACAGATACTACCTATTCTTATCATGTTAGAAGCAAAGCATGTAATAAAGTTTAGGCCAGATTAAGAGTATGTAGAAGTTATAATTTATCCAGCAACAAAACAGATGAGTTTCTCCTTACATATTGTACCACAAAGCGTATGTTCCATGTAGATATATTTCTTAAGCAGTGACACTGTTGCCTAAATCCCCATTAAAATCAAAATAATTGTGAACAAGAGCAATATTTGTAGACCTCAGTGTTAACTAGGAATATTGATTCAAGCAAACAAAGTCATTAATTGTAAACAGAAATTACAGACTGCTTGCTCTTTTGTTGTCTTCCACAAATCCATTGTAAAAGTTATGTGTTAATCTGGTTTGATGTTCCATTGTACAAATTTTTCAGTTATGCTGCTGCTTCCATGGCACTTTAATTTAGTTGTGTGGTTCCCCCCCCCCATCTACTAAATTATGTCGCAAATTACACTACTTTCATTTTCAATATTAAGTTAGGCAAATTTTTTAGTTGTTCTCTCTGTGTTGCTCACATTTTCTTATGTTGTGCCTTAAATAATTTCTCATGGGGATATACCCAGTGTCATAGTGAGCAGAATATTCATTTTTGTCTCATGATGACCACTGTGTGGTATAAGTTAAGGTCATTCAAATTAAATGTACCTTGTCAAAATGCATGTACTTCATTGACCTATAACTGTTGTACTATGATTAGTGATATATTTCAAAGATCTTTTTTTTTAAGGAATTGGTTTTGCCATTGCATCTTCCAATCTAACTGTTGGAGATAGTCTTTATGTCCTTAATTTACTAATTAATTACTCCATCACTCTCAGCTTCCTAATTTGTTATGACTTCTGGCTTGGCACCTCTGTGTTGTTGTGAAACTTGTTTGCTGGAAGCTTTGCTTTTATTGTTTGTTTATACTTCAGTGTTTTCTGTGTTATTTTTAGCTAACTAACTGCAGCTATGTAAATATTTCTTTACATATAAATCTCTTAGACATTGTACAGGGAATTGAAGACAAACTCATGGTTTTATTAATAAAACCTTTAGAGTATTCACATATTGCTGTCCAATCTCTGCAGGTGCTGAAGAGAAAATTTTGGAAGAGTTTAAAGAAACACACAATCCTGACTCTCCAGATTTCCAGCTCCAGGCAATGATCCAGGCTGCTGGCAAGCTTGTACTGATTGACAAGTTGCTGCCAAAACTGAAGGCTGGTGGCCACAGGGTGCTTATCTTTTCCCAGATGGTGCGCTGCTTGGACATACTGGAAGACTACCTCATTCAAAGACGGTGAGAACAACAATATAATCCAGTTCAAGGAAATAGCAGTTATTCAACATGCATTCAAGTATTTAACCTGTGTTGCAAAGAGAGGAAACAATGAAACCACAGGAACTTAACATTATGGATTGAAAAAATGGTACATGCATAAGTATAGCAATAATTGTACTGTTAATTGTAACCTTTTGCTCGCAACCAACAAACCACCTTTTCATTTATGGTTAGATTTGACACTTCTTTCAGAAGGAGTACACATTATGAATAAGATTAAAACTTGTTTTCTATCAGGATGAAGGCACACACTGTAGACAAAAGTTAATCCCTAATAGCCACACAGATTCAATTTTTTTCCTGTTTTTTATCATTCTGCCTATAATAACTTTCATCATCTTAATACTGGGTAAAATATCACAGCAAAGTAAAATCAATGAGAGGTGTAATTCTTTTTTGTATATTTTTGTGTATAATCTAAAATTTGATGCTCTGCTTCAATACCTGATAATTTTGGAACTGCAGTATCTTCTCAATGTGATTTTAAAACAAATTTGATAACAAGGGGGAAAATCTGCTAAAGGCAGAAAATGGGGGCGAGTCCCTCTATGTAATTTCCTGCCTCTTTATATTTGCTCCCCTTTACTCTCTCCCCCTTGTTAATTGTGTATATATACATTTGCAGAGTATAGAATTTTGATTTCATTTTGAATTCTTAACATAGTATATCCTTGTTTTAGGTTCTTTTCTGTAATGCTGCTCTGTTTTCCCAGGTATCCTTATGAAAGGATTGATGGCAGAGTAAGAGGCAACCTTCGTCAAGCAGCTATTGATAGATTTTCCAGACCTGATTCTGACAGATTCGTTTTTCTACTGTGTACAAGAGCGGGTGGTTTGGGAATAAATCTTACTGCTGCTGATACCTGTATTATCTTTGATTCAGATTGGAACCCTCAAAATGATCTTCAGGTAATGTTGTAAGAAGCAAACTTTTCTCATACTGCTCTGCAAAGAAAATGTTCTCTTGGATAATCTGCTTGAAACATGCATTCATACACTCAGAAGTTTTTATTTAATCTAAAAATTGTTCTGAGGTTTGCATGTACTACTTCCTTATTTTATTGTGTTGCACAAACTGAATGCTGCTTTCATAATTTTTCCAGGCTCAGGCTCGATGTCATCGGATAGGGCAGAGCAAATCAGTAAAAATCTACAGGTTAATTACAAGGAATTCTTATGAAAGAGAAATGTTTGACAAAGCAAGTTTAAAGCTTGGCCTTGATAAAGCAGTATTGCAGTCCATGAGTGGAAGAGAGAATGCTACAAATGGGGTAAGAATATAAATCTGTTACTTTTTTTCTTTTCTTTTCTTTTTTTAAGTTTCTTAAATTTGCTTTTCAAACTGATGTACAAATGGAACCAAATGCATGTTTTTGTTGAATGGGCATGTTTTAAAAAAATAAAAATAGCAGCCATTGGGGAACATTGGTTGTTTTCAGTATTAAAGCAGACATGGAGATTTAAGCCTTTTGCCCCAGATGCAGTCCTGATAAAAACTGTTCCTCCAAAACTGCTGTTTGGAGAGAAGAGCAGTTGACTAAAGGCTTAAACTTGCCCCTCCCTTTGTTGCAACTTCACCTGCCCCCATAGCTGCTTGCATTTTGTCAGCAACCCCACCCCACCCCCAGTAGCTGTTTGCATTTTTTAAAAATGTAGATAAATAAAGATGAATTTAATGGCATACATCTAGTTTGGTACTTTGCTATAGGATGGATGATCTTTATTTTCCACAAAACTAAAATATTTTTATTAAAAAGTTTTTCTCTTCCAGTATGAGATGCAAGTAGTTTGTGTATGTTGTCTTAAGTTTCAGAACTATTGTTTATACAAATTAGACTAATTGAGGAAGTAAGAAATGCTATTTTTTCCCTATGATGCATTATAAATAATGTGAAAGTTTAAAAAGGCATCTCCTTCTCTCTGTAAATTACAGGTACAACAGCTTTCTAAAAAAGAAATAGAAGATCTTTTGAGGAAAGGGGCTTATGGTGCTTTAATGGATGAAGAGGATGAAGGGTCCAAATTCTGTGAAGAGGATATAGATCAGATTCTTTTGAGGCGAACACATACAATCACTATTGAGTCTGAGGGAAAAGGCTCTACGTTTGCAAAGGTAAAAATTTAAGTAGATGATTTTCTGGTAAAAATGGATATTAGTATGAATGATCTTTCCCTTAGATATGTCCATTTGTAAGTATGACCCTAACTCAGTATGCAAGTAGAACCAGATGTTCTTATGGTAAAACATAATCCAGACGTCACCTAAATCCTCCATCAGTGCAGGTTGCCACAAAGCAACCTGCACTTATGAAATCTGTTAACCCTATGAAAGACTGACAGGAATACCGATAGTATTGTCTGTAGCATCTTTTACTAAAATTACTGCATCCCACAGACTGGGTGTGTGTCTGGAATCCTTTATTAGGAAGGTTCTGTGCACTGCTTCAAAACAGTAGTAACGTATTTTCCACCAGAGACTTCTGGCAGCCTTCTTGAACCTAATGTCATTGACCATGCTTGCTAAATATGGAAGTTGGAGACTAGCACATTTTCAGAGCATCAGATTGGAAAGGTATATAGAATAAAAGCTGTCACCTTTCTGCTTTGTGTTCTGAAGTACTCTCTCTTTGTTCAGTTGTTTTGTACTTTAATTTGGAGTTAAAGTACTTTCTTATATTTTAAGAGGAAATGTTATGTACCCATGATACAGCCATTTACCTATAGGTATAGGAGCCAGCATGGCACAGGTTTGAGTGTTGGACTACAACTCTGGAGGCTGTGGTTTGAATCCCCACTTGACCATGAAAACCTACTGGGTGACCTTGGGCAAGTCACACACACTCAACCTCAGAAAACCTTATGATAGGTTCGCCTTAGGGTCGCCATAAATCAGAAACAACTTGAAGGCACACAACAACAACTATACCTCAATTAACAAAATAGATGTGTTCCTGGGCATTACTTCTTTAACAGAAAACTTGGAACCAGAGGCGGAAATAACATAGAAAGAATAAGGATAGGCCAACAGCACAAAAAGAGGAACAGTCCAACATGTGTCAGCCAATTTTTTATTCAAAATTAACAATAGGCACAAGTGACATGAAACAATAAAGCCAGGTAAGCCTTTCATAAGTAAACAAAAACATTTCATACCTTCTAGAGATCACCTGAAGGCTTCTTCCAAAGTGCTTACAGGGATGACTTTTTCTTTCACTCACCTCCACATTTCTTATGGTTTCCATTTTGGTGGACAGAGCTATACCTTTTTTTAAACATGCTGAGCATAGTTGGTGAGGCAGGCTTATCTCCTTTCCCATTTTTTCTCTGTTTTGCTGATCACACAAGCTTAGTAAGGAATTCTGGAGATAGCTGCTATTTACTCCGCATACTGTAGGCAGGCATATAATAGCTACAGTAGGATCAAGCTATATTCCATTGTCTACTGCAGACACACTGCTGCTGCAACACCAAAAGTCTATGCTTCTCCAGCTCTCCTACATCATATTCCCCATGCTAATGATGCTAAAAACCTGCCAGGTTGACAGAGGACAAAGATTAAAATGGGAGCTGGGCAGGCATGAAAGACATTGTAAAAAGGAGCTTTTTTGTCAGAGGTTTTGTTAACTGAGCTAAGACTGTATTGTATTTGCTCCTGGCAGTCAGTCCATCTTTGGCTCTCTAGTCCTTCTGAAGCCCCAGCTTTTTGCTAAATCACAAAAGTATGATGTGATCATTGCTTTTTTTGAAACCTTAGTTCCTTGTGTTGCAGAATTACAGGTCTTTTACCTTTGTTTTTTTACTATAGTATAGACTTTAAAAGCAAGGTGTAAAAATGTACATAATTTTTTTTCACTACATAAATACATTGGGACTTTTATTCAATATACATTTGTTTTAGGCTAGTTTTGTTGCTTCCGGAAACAGAACAGATATTTCCTTGGATGATCCTAACTTCTGGCAAAAGTGGGCAAAAAAAGCTGAACTTGATATCGATGCCTTAAATGGAAGGGTGAGACATTTTAAACTATTCATTGATATCAGTGAAATATGTGATGTGTATTACTGTTTAAAAAAAAACTTAAAATCTCAATTTATTCTTTGTTGTAGAACAATCTAGTTATTGATACACCAAGAGTAAGAAAGCAAACTAGACTATACAGTGCAGTCAAAGAAGATGAACTGATGGAATTTTCAGATCTGGAAAGTGATTCTGAAGAAAAACCCAGTATAAAACCCCGTAGGCCACAGGACAAATCCCAGGGTTATGCACGCAGTGAATGTTTTAGAGTGGAAAAAAATCTGTTAGTTTATGGGTAAGTAAAATATTCCTGAATCCTATATATATTAGCTACACACACACACCCCGAGCATTGCACAGCGTTGTGTTGGGAGAGGTGTTTTAATGACCTCATAAGAAATGAGCACAGGAGTAGACCACAGGGTGTCATGCCAGGGTTGGGAGGAGGTGGGGCGGAGTGCACTCATTAGGCCAGGCCGCCCCTAGCCTCCTCCTCTTTATAAGATATATATATATATCATTGATATGTTGCCATTCCCAGTGTGCTGGTTGGCAGCTTTAGGAAACATACCCAACCAATTGTAGTGCTCCATTGGCCTGCCAGTCAGCAGCTTGAGGGCGTTTTTCAGTACCACCTCCTTGGCCTACAGCCACATCTTCACCTGTTGAGCTGCAGTAACTAAATACTCAGCCAGCTCCCCTTGCTGTCTTAATATGTATGCATGGGGGAAAATAATGCTGCTTTCTATGCATCCCCCACCCTCTTCTTCCTTCATTTTCCTCCTGTTCTACCTTGCAGGGTAGGCTTTTACCCCCTTCCTCTGCTCTTCACCCCTTCTGCACCCAAAAACTTGAGCCCTTTCCCCCTCCTTCTGCCCCAGGGAACTTACAGGCTGCAAGAAAAACCCCTAGAAAGGGGTGGGAAGGAGGTGGGAGGCCACCCTGGGGTTCCAGGCCCTCTTTTTCCTCCTCAGGGGACCCCTTGTGATCCTCTTCCCGCCCTGACTCTGCTTCCCATGGGGAGACAGGCTTTCCTTGCACATGCTGCACCAGATGGGCTGCCGCCTGCTAAAAAAAACACCACCCTCCAGCTAGTGGGAGGAGCCAAAGCTTGCAAGGGAGGGGGAATAGAACAGAGCAAAATGGGCTCTCATTGGCCACCAGCCACCCCCAATAGGTCAAAGAACAGCAGAAGGATGAGGCACCATAGTCTGTGGGTGGGGCAAAGGCAAGCCCCAAGACTCACAAAAAAGATAGAGGTGACCATTCTGCCCCTTGCTGGAAAGACTCCTTTGCTCCCTTTTCTATTCATTTCTATTTTAACAAGTGGTAGACAAGGGTCTCTGGACCCCCTCTTCTCTAAATGAGGCAGAGCTTTTGCATGCTATTTTCACCAAGTATCTAGACCAGTCGTTTTTAACCTGGGCTCCAGGAACCCCCAGGGGGTCGCAGTGTCTTCACAGGGGGTCCACAGAGGCTTGAAGGCTCTTGGCCCTCCTCCCTGCATTGCAACAGCCACAAGACAGGAGTCAAGGCAAAGGCTGGCTGTCTTGGCCTACACATTGCCATTCAATCCACTGCAGCCACAGATTTGCAGGAAGAAGCTGGAGAAAGGTCTTCCCTCCTCCTCCAGTCCCTCTAAGGGAAAGTTTCATGGATGGTGTAATTGTATTATGATTGTGATTATGATTATGATTATTAAGTATTATTGTGATTTTGATTATTAGGGTTTTAAATCTAAAGTCTTGGGGGTCCATGGCAACAAAAGATATTTAAGGGGGGCACTGGTCAAGAAAAAGTTAAGAGGCATTGTAGTAATTGTATTATTATTGTTGTTGTTATCAGGTATTATTGTTATCATTGTTGTTAGGATTTTAAATCTTGAGTTAAATCATGGGGGCCCATGAAACGGGTCCATGGTAAAGAAAAGGTTAAGAGCCACTGAGCTAATTGTATTAGTATTAGTATTAGTATAGTATAGATGTACCCGGCGTAATATACACCGTTATGTGCCCTGCTGGGGTTTCAAGTGGTGGTTGCAGCATGGAGCTTGGAGTAGCAGTGTTCCTTTCACATGGTTCAGCTACATGGTATTATTTTAGGAAAAAATATTGTGATTTTTACATGTTGGTGGTGATTGGCCCGGAGAGGAGGGAGGGGCCCTTCTGAGGCCGTGTGTGTGTGTGTGTGTGTGTGCAGATGCAGATTGAGTGGCAGGAGTGGGTTGTGAGGTGGAGAGGGAATTTGCACGTGGGTGGTGATTGTCTGAGGGAGTGAGGGATTGGTTGGATATGTTTCCTAAGCCACCAATCAGCACACTGGGAAAGGAAACATACCCTAGCCTTTCCCAGCACACTGGGGAAGGAAACATACTCAGTTCTTACAAAATAAACGATATGTGTGTGTGCATGGTTTATTTTGTAAGAATTGAATCAATGAAGATGGACCTCCCAACTAATTAATTGGATTTTTGAAATAGTAAACATTGTTTACTCTGTTATAGAACTAGACCAACTTTTGATATGGGTTTTGATATCGCCCGGGTGCCCAGGGGATCACATCATTGCCCTGTCACCGCTGCTGCTGCTGCTATGAAACCCAGGTGGTCAATTGGTGGCGGCGACAGCGGGGGCAGGGCAACAGAGCTACTTACCCTTAATGCACCACTGGCGTTAAGCTAGTTCATATTATTCATATTATTATAGTTTTAGCACATATTGCTAAAAATTCCTATGCATACACATGATAGGAGTGTAACATATATAGAGGCTTCAAACCAAAGCCTATATATGTTGGCAGTTAATATTTCTTGGAATACATCAACTACTTTTCTTGTCATGGCAGACAATAGAACCTGGCATGGGTGCACTGTGCTGGACTGCAGTTACCTTTTTTAAAAAAAAATTCATATAAACTTGTCATTATGGTCCTCTCAGATAAAATTATGTCAGGGTGACTCAACTTGCAGTTATATTTACCATAGTGATTGTAATTGTTTCCTAATCACCTATGATGAAGCTTGAGTTCATAAAATTGAAACCCAGATGGCCAATAAGTTTAAACTTTTTGTTTTGTTGCCACTGATATTTCCAAAGATTAGTAGCCATAAAAAAGCTGCTGCAAATAGTGTTCTTTGGGGGGAAATGAACAGGTAGTCAGAGTATTCATTTTAGTGATTCAACATAATTTGCTTAACAGTAAATTCCTGTCTCAGTGAAACCTGAGAACTTCCAAGTTTTAACCCAAATGTAATACCCCAAATGACTTATTGCCTCGAAGTTAACCAAGCTCCCTTAATGAACTACCATTAAGATGAGATTAAGAACCTCTGTCTAAACTTTGCTTCTGTAAAGTTGTGTACAGTTATTGCAAATAGAGGATTACAAGATCAAATAGACCAATCCAAAAATCTCAAGAGTACAGAAACTGTTCTGGGGTAGAATTTCCTTTTCAGAGCCTATGAGGACCATTAGCTTTAAACATGTGTATTTTATTATTTCCAATATAGTTAAATTGTAGCTTTTACGAGCAGTGAACTTGCTGCCAGCTTAATAAAATAAATATTCTTAACTCCTTGGAATCACAAGCTGAATTTCCTGATATGTGACCTGTAAGTACAGAATATGTTTAGCTCTAGCACAATATTCCCAATCTAGCTGGCACTCAGGAGTTAATGTCAAAATGAAAAATCCAATTCTGGATACATGTGCTTTGTATTTTTCTTGTAGTTGGGGACGATGGACGGATATCCTTACACATGGGCGCTATAAACGTCAGCTAACAGAACAAGATGTAGAAACCATCTGCCGGACTATCCTTGTATATTGTCTCAATCATTACAAAGGAGATGAAAACATCAAAAGTTTTATCTGGGATCTGATCACTCCAACTGCAGATGGACAGACACGAGCTTTAGTTAACCATTCTGGTGTGTATCCATATTTTCCTCTCAGATTTTGTAGCAATCATGGCACATTGTTTGAAAGTGACAGAGAATTATTGACCAATACTTTCCTGTGTTGCATCCTAAAATAACTTACATATGGTACTCTTGTTGATCTTTCATAAGGAAGAAATCAAACTTTTTCTCTGTCATCCTTAATTAAATATGTTAGCACTTCCCTGTGAGTTTTCTGTTGAAGATGCCTTTCCAATAGACCATTGCCTAAATTCAGTTGTAAGCCTGTTGAATCACTGGAAATTTGGTAGTTCCATTGATTCACTGATTCTATTCTGATTGAGACTAAAAATATGTCTACAAATATGTCTGTAAATATACCTATAATAAAGTAGAGAGATTGATGGTATATCCTAGGTAACTGACATACAAGCTGGACTGTTAGCCCACCTATCTGAGTCAATCCTACCCGATTAGTTATGCAGAGAGGTGTCACATGCTTCTCCAGCCCTTCCTTTAAGTTAAGAGACTTCATTTTTTCTTCATCCTCTCTGCTGCTCTGTGCCTAATGCTTCCACAAAGCTTCACACAGAACATTCTAGAGCTGAATAGCTTTGGGTAGAAATCCTGCCTCCATTCCTTAAGAACTGATGCCCCAGTGCCACTAATGTACTCTACATTCAGTTCCAGATTAAGATAGAATTGACTTATTGAAATGATCACTTTAAGCCTCTTGAATTTCAGTGGGTTTCTTGTAAGCATGACTAAATCTGGTTCCAGTCTTGTGCACACAATATCAACAGAAATTGTTCTTTCTAATTACATAGTTATTTTATTTTTGCTTTTGTATGAGATATATTTTCTCTAGCAAAAGGTAGTGTTAAAACTGCATTTTTGCTTAGATGTGGAAAATATAGAATCTGCCTCCATGCATGCACGCGCACATGCACACAAACATATATACATGGGTATAAAAGTCATTGCATTGCTTTGAGCAAGTGACTGTGTCAGCCCAGACTACGCCACAGAGTTGTTAGATTGCTTTAACTTCCTTGGAGGAATTGTGAAATGCAAACATCTGGCATGATCCAACCAAACTTAAATACTTCTAAATCCCACTGACTTTAAACACATGTTTAACTCCTCATATTGAAGTCAGTGATGCTTTAAACACTTTTAACTTTGACTAGATCACACCCATTATATTGACTTTTTCAATTTTAAAAAAAACAAAATAGTGTAGCAAGGTAGCAAAAATGTACATGTAGAAATTCAGCAGTCTCTTAAAAATTCTGCACGTTCAGAAACATTTTATGACTTTGTAATTTTTTCTCATAATTATTGTGCCATTTTACTGCTTTGCATACAAGTCAATTATATGGCACAATCCTAGGCATGTATAGTCAGAAGCAGAATTTAATGGAACTTATTCTCAGGTAAATGTGTAAAAGATTGCATCCATATGCTGTGTCTAGTATTCATGGGAGAGCAAGCCACTATGTAGGATACTGAAGACTTCCCTCTGATCATTGGGAATCTTTTTAGCAATGTCTCTGGCTTCTCAGATTCTAAGGTACACCTTCAGACATGTCTTTGCCACCATAAGAAGTAGAAATGTGCTGTGTGAAAATGAAAGCTGAGGTTCTTAAGAAGCTGAATTGTCAACCCAGAATCTACATTCTATATTATTGTTTTGTTTTGTTAAAGGCCATAATGTCCTGTGCCAGTAGCCCGATTATACTCGTCATGACACATAATGTAATAGTTGGTAAGACGTGGCTTTAAGAAAGTAAAAATGTGTATACACTGCATATGGCAGTAGTTTTTCACGTAGTGAATGTTGAAAGAAGGGCTTTTTGGAAGTGATTTCACAAGCAGATGCGATCAGTGTTAATGCTCCTTGCTGAAAATTCTTGCATGGTGTATTTTTAGGCTTGTCTGCTCCAGTACCCAGGGGAAGAAAAGGCAAAAAAGTGAAAGCTCAGAGTTCACAGCCAGTGCTACAGAATGCCGACTGGCTAGCAAGCTGTAACCCAGATGCCTTGTTTCAGGAGGACAGCTATAAGAAACACCTCAAACATCACTGTAATAAGTAAGTTTCTTAATCTTTGTTTTGTTGCTTTGTTTTTGTTTTTTAGAAGTAGAATCCTAGAATGCCCTAGGTCACATAGAGTACTGTGGTGACAGTATTTAACTTGTATATCCTTTTTAGCTCCAACATTGACCTGGGTATTTGTCAACCAGCTTTCTCTTGAGTGTTTACTTTTAATCAAGCTTTTCTAGTGAAGTTTTTATCGCTAAAGAAGTTTTGGTACTAAAAAAAAATTCATACACATTCCACAGTGTCCTCTGTATCCTTGGCCCAAGTCATTGTGCTTCAGTTCCAACTCTAAATAATTTTCAGAGTGATATTGGGAACTTTATGAGCAGAGCAAAGCTTATGTACAACTCATATCAGATTTCTGCATTCTTGTGCCTAAATTTCTGTCCTTATAATAGTCTGAGAGCCAGCATGATGTCGTGGCTGGGGCATTAGACTATGATTCTAGAAAGTAGGATTCCTCATCTATGGAAACGCACTGGGTGACCTTGGGCAAGTCACACTTGCTCAGCAAAGGCAAACCTCCTCTGAACAAATCTTGCCAAGAAAACCCGATGATAGGTTTGCCTCAGGATAGCCATAAGTCGGCCTGCCTTGAAGGCACACAACAACAACATAGTATTTCCTGTACATCGGTATTTAGTAAGATCTGTATGTTCATAGGCTTTCCTGGTGGATATACATGTATTCTGTAGAGGAAAGCCGCATCATCTTCAGGTGGTGTTAGCACATTTGGCTTGTCACCAGTTTTCTACATATGTTGATATCAGTATGTAAAATCATAGTTGGTGTGACTGTTTTGGAGTGTTACAGTTTATTGTTACTCATGGTATCGTATTAATCTTGTCATGCCATTCAGAGAACTTATTCAGCTATTTAACATTGTCCTGTGAAACTTATGGGAAGAGAGCATACACAGACTATAATCTTATATATGCTTGTTTGGAAAATTGCCTCACTTAAAGCTTTGAACTAACTATGGGTAAAATCAAGCTGAAAAGGTTTAAGAATTTTGGCTTTTCATTTAAAAATCCCACACATGTTGATCAAAAAAGAAATGCATCCAGCAAAAAGGTGTGTAATTAAGAAACAATTCTTGAAAGCTGTATGAGCCATCCTGTGTCTGTTAAAAGGTCTGATTCCTACATTATGAAGTTTATAGGTACCCTAACCATTTGTTGTGTCTAGGTATATAGAGATCAGATATGCTGTACAGATTAAAATCCCAGTTTTGCTTTCTAAATCTAGGTTCTATTCCTGTAAAAGAATATTGTTAAAGTTACAAGAAGATTCCTTCAGAGCATTCTCCAGCCTTATTTTTAGTCTCACACTTACTCCATGCTGCTTAGACCACCTGAAAGTGCTATGGCAGTAAATTTTAATCATCATCTAGTGAAGAAAGGGGGGGAAAAAAACAGACATCCCTTTCCCACTGCTGTCTTAATTGGTGATTAGAGGGTCTACCAATTTTGTTTTGAAATGGTTCTTTTTCTGCCTACTTTCTCTCTTTTCACAATATTTAAATACAGTATAGCATTGGTATTTATTATGACAGGCTATATGCAGAATCCATACAACTGCTATATGAGAATGTTGATGACGGTGGAGATTAAAGTACCACTATATAAAATATAAAATGATATGTAAAGTATTAAGGCAGTGTCCAGAATATTGCAACTTATTTCTGTAGCTACTGCTGCCTTTTGTATAGTACTTTCCATATTTAATGTCCCAACAAAATCTGTATGGAAACAGACCTCTGAAACTGAGTGGAGTTGCAAAAGCATTTGAGAAAAGCTCATAAATTCCATTGAGCACAAGCTTTTAGGCATGGCTTAAGCTGATCTTTGTATCCAAGTCACTGTGTTAGTATGTGTATTTATTGTGTGTTATATTGAATAACAGCTATGGTGGTTTATATCTCATTTTAGCTGAATCTGGAAAGTTGTCTTCAGATAGCTGTACATTCAGCCTAGAGATATGACCCTGGGTGAACTCCATTTTCAGAGTCCAGAAATCATAAAGTAATTCAAAAGTTGTGTAGAAGTTAGGAAAGCAGAAGTTGCAAGAGAGTTGCACCTCTTCTTTGCTCCAGCTACTGTATGAACAGAAGTTGTAAATCTTGTTGCAGTGAAAACCACCAGCCCCTCAAGATCATAGGTACTTCTGCTGATAAAGAGGCACTTCTTAGTTTTCTTACATAAGTCATACTGATGGCATGACTGAGAGGGTGAAGGTGTGATGTACTCTTTTCTTTTGTGCAATGTTTCAGTGGACTATTGGAGTTCGTAAAGATTAAGATGTTGGACTGAGGCAGAGTGGGCCTATTTCTTTGAGCCCAGGGTTGGTTTTCTTTTTCAACCTGGGTGTTGGGGCAGAGGGCTTCCCCTCTCAAGCAGCTCAAAGCCCAGAATCTGTTTGTGCAAATCCTGTATTTTTCTTCCCTGTTACATTGACTTGGGAGGGTCTTTGCCACTAGACTGAAGAATCCTTCCAGTGCTAAATTAGAGGCTTTAGTAATAACACTGAGTCTGTGGGATATTCTCTCTGGTATGTTAAATGTTAAGCTACTTGGGAGAAGGCCTGAGATCAGTGCAATCTTTTGTCTGGCCAGCACCACACTTAACTATCTGGACCCCGTCAGAACACACCCCTGGAAAGTCCCCTCACTTCACAGAGGATATCTGCTGAATAGGAAGCACATATTAGAAGGTACTGCAAACAGGGCTGCTTCTGACATGGTTCAGCACATTGCATGATATAACAGGATGCTTTGCATTTGTGCAGGATGCTTGCCAGATCAGAAGCAGTGCCTTACATGCTGCTTTTTACCCAGCAGGCACTTTCCAAAAACAAAATATCACCCAAAAGACCTCTGAAGTATTACAGATGCCTCAGGGTGTCTTAGCATTGTGCCATGAGGGAAGGGCTGGAAGAGAAGCCCCAGAGACATGGCAGCAGGCGCTGAGAGGAAAGTCTGAGAGTGCTGCAGGCCAAGCAGAAGGCAGCAGGACTGTTGGGCATTCCTCCCAGTTGGCCAACATTGCTTTGGATTGGGGTGGGGTGGGGCCTCACGTAACAATGGCAAGGGACAGATGTGGTGCATATGCTGCTAGTGTGCCATCACTGTGCTGAAAAGCCATGACTACATAGTGTCATTGCAAAGGAAAGGCAATGTTGTTTAAAGATTGATAACATCAAATTATAGCTTCTAAAAAATTCAGTAGCATTTCAAAGGCATTGCACCGTAAGTCCAAACAAGGATACTTTCTAATGTCATCTATAATAGAGTGAAATAGCAGTAAATCTGGCAAAACTTTTTCTCCAAAAATCTTGTTTTTAGGAAACTGACTTTTTTCCATCCTCAGAAGCAAAAATTTGTATAATCTAACAAGCCTGACATTCCATATTGGAGGTTTATTGTAAGGTAGTAAAACCAGATTTTATATCTCGTTTATTCCTACAACTTCTGATGTGCTTCCAAAAATGGTATTAAGGCAGCAGCTGAGGAAATTTTATGAGATAATGAAGCAGAACAGTTACTGAAAGCCATCTGCTCAGTTGTTTACAAACTTGCTTCAATACTTCAGAGGCAGTGGTAGAGTACGTGTCTAAACTTCACAAGCTGCACTAGGTAGAACTAAATGAAATGCGCCTGGGTTGGGCTGAGCTCGATCCCTCTCTGTGCAGTCTAAGCGGTTGCCAGGCAGGCCTGTTGGAAGCCAGCAGAAAGCACCACACAGAGGTGATTATGTGCCACCATCTGTCACGCTTCAAGCCTACCATACAGCATGGCTAATCAGCCTTGGCAGGATGATGGATGAACAGCAGCAGCTGCCAAAAGCCACTGTTGGCAAACAGTCCTGAAGTTAAGAACTTTTTCCCCTCTCTGTTTTCCTCTCCAGGGTCCTGCTGCGTGTCCGCATGCTGTACTACCTGAGGCAAGAAGTTATAGGGGACCAAGCTGACAAGATCTTAGAGGGTGCTGACTCAAGGTTAGTGCATATTCAGATTTATTTGTTGGTTTATGCTCACGCAATTTCTGAGTGCTTATTTTTAATCAGAGGAATTTAAAGATTTAACAGTTGAATATCTGTTGTAACCATTGTATTTCTCATTGCATGCTTTGAGTATTTGATGAGAGTGTACCTAGATATAGCTATAGATAATAGGAATTTATCATGAAACAAAGGCTCCACTGTCCACTATATTTAAGAAAAAGTTAAATTTTATTTAGTAACATTAACAGCTCTGTTGCTCATAGCCCCCTTTGACCTATTCAAGCATCTTAATTTATTGTGCAATCTTATTTATTGTTATTTGCCCTTCTGATGTTTAGTATAGAAAGTTTTAAATTTGATACCCAAGCTTCAAATATATTTCCAAATGTGCAATTCTTTTTATAGTGAGGTTGATATTTGGATTCCTGAACCATTTCATGCTGAAGTTCCTACAGAATGGTGGGATAAAGAAGCAGATAAATCCCTTTTAATTGGAGTGTTCAAACATGGTAAGTGATGTCTCACTTCTGAACAAAACTCTCTAGTAGAGCTTTATGTGTATACCAATATTCAGACTCAATAAGTGTAACTGCAAAGAATTGTTGGCTTCTATCTCCCTTTTTCCTTCTGTATTGAGAAAAAATCAGTTTGAGTTGTAAATATCAGATGCTGTTTTTAAATGTTTGCAGAACATTTCAGAAGAAAACATTACTTTCTTGGCTGTAAATAACACAAAGCCATATTTGTTTAAATAATAGCCAAGTAGTATTATAGATCACCATAAACTCTGCTTCCAGCACTGTTTCACTTGCTAACTCTGCCAGGCAGTGTCAAAGTGGACGGTGGGCTTAACCTCTGCTATTAATCTGTACAAGTGCCTCCTGGGCTTTGTTCCAAGCAATATTTCACAAATGTCAGTGCTGAGAACTCCCGGCTCCCTTGAGTGGGATGCAGCCTTGTTAACTTTGAAAGGCAGGGGATGCAGAGCTGGCATGATATATACAGTGAGCAATTCCTGATTATAATCCCAATTCTCTGGAGGCTGCAGAGGTATTCTCAGCAGCCCAGCCTGACTAAAGGGGAGAATGATGGCTTATAAAACCTTTCATGATTACAGTTTGGCTTGAGGCTCTACAGCAGTTAAGGACAGTGTGTTGTAGTACAAATCCTAATTGAATTGTGTTGTTCTGCCTATGTACAGCAGCTCTGTTTTGTGGGCTCAGCTGAGGCAAGTCTAGTCTAAAAATCATTTCCCTGCCGTGCACTGTTGGGATCTGCCATTTTCCATCTAGTCAACTTGGTCAGTAAGAAAAAGCAAACAGCAGTTTTAAAACCATGAAGGGAACAGTGTCATCTTACTGACATGCATCACCCTAAACCAAATAAGACAGATTCGCTGCCCCTTATGTATTTGCCCACGTATGCATTTCCAACCTAAAATGCTGGTTTCAATAGTGCCAGTACTACTACTGCTGAAAGGAATGGGGAATGTTACATGTAGAGGTCAAAGGGTGAGCAGTAAGAAGCTTTCTGTGTTTCTTGAGCAAGGATTTTTCCCACATATTCTTGTCTTGGTTTCTTGTTTGCCTATTTGCATATACCCTGGAAATTTTCTATTTCATGGACTTTGTGTATTACACATTCTTCTGTATTACTTAAATTACTGATGAATCCTAAAAATGTGGTTTAATCAGTTCTGCATCAGTATAAAAAGTACACTTCTTTCCACGTTTGTGGGTATTTTACTGTATTTTATTTTTCTTTCTGGGTGCAGGGTATGAGAAGTACAATTCAATGAGAGCAGACTCTACTCTGTGTTTTCTGGAACGGGTTGGTATGCCCGATGCCAAGGCCATAGCTGCTGAACAGAGAGGGACAGATATATTAACAGATGGTGGTGATGGGTAAGAAGGACATTATAAAAAATAAATAAACTTTGTAATTTTATCATATATTGGCCTAGTGTCACCTATTATGTCAGATTTGAAGATTCTCACGCTAACAATGTTTCATGCTAATATTTATATTGAAGCAATTGAACAAATTAAATTTTAGACTTGTATGAATTAATACATAATTAGAAAACAATAGGTGTTTTGTTTTGTTTTGTTTTGTGTGGTCATTTAACATTGTTTCCATATGACTCCAGCTAATAAGCAATGGGATGAACTTGTTCTTTAATAATTAGCTTTTTTCCTGCACTGTGTTTCATATAGAGGTGATTTTGATAGAGAGGATGAAGATCCAGAATATAAACCTACCAGGACTCCATTCAAGGATGAAATTGATGTAAGAATCTTGACATGGCAATATATAATGTTTATTTATGTGTAATATTTGAATAATGGGTATTTAAAATATTAATGTATTATGATCTGTATTAAGCAAGGTTATTGTATAATAATATATTATTGCCAATTTTTCTAGAAGCTCACTTCCGCTGTTTCCTTAAAGTTCAGTTACTGAAAAAATATAAATGCTGAATTAACTGTCTTTTTTTCCAAAGGAATTTGCAAACTCACCATCTGACAAGGAGGGATCCATAGAGTTGCACACAAGTAAGATTTTTTAAAATCTGAGAGGAGGGGGAAAGATTTTCATGCAAATAGTGTCTAATACTGATAGCTATACATTAGGGACCAATGTTTTTAGTTTTATATACTTGAAATGTGTTACACATTTTGATGGCTTTATACCTTTCTGTAAAAATTAACAATTTTTCTCTTCATAAAGACCTTGTTTAGATTGATTACATAGTTATGACTTGTGAGGTGGTAAAGCCCAAGTCAGGCATTTTAAAAAGGCTCTAAATGTGTAAGTGAACAATATGGTGGTTAACAAAATAAAACAGACATACGTTTGATGACCATTTTAATCCAAATCCTCTAATACTGTTTTTTGTTACCATCAACATTTAATTTAAATGTTGCTCATGACAGTAAAGTCCTCTCCTTCCGACCTATCAGAATTTTCTTAACTTTGAGGAGGCTTTCTCTTCTGATTGTTAAAAAATATTTGTATTGTGAAGTTTAAGATCATTTTTTTAAAAAAGCATGTTAGCATTATCTTTAGTTATAAATTTCCTAATATGCTGTTTGCTCATATTATCTAGGCAAGCACAGTGAAAGCAATTCTGATTTTGGCCAACTCTACTGGCCTAACACTTCAACCCTGACTACTCGGTTGCGCCGCCTCATTACTGCCTATCAGCGTAGTTATAAAAGGCAACAAATGAGGCAAGAAGCACTAATGAAGACTGACCGGAGACGACGACGACCTCGTGAAGAAGTGAGAGCACTAGAAGCTGAAAGAGAAGCTATAATAACAGAAAAACGTCAAAAGTGAGTTTCTTCAGGTTTTTCATAGAAATGAGTGTCTTCCTCCAAGACAACTCACTTTATTTGAAATAGAATCTGGTATCAAATTGAGGTATGAAACTTGTAAAAGTTTTGTGATGTGTTAATCTCCTTCCTTTTTTCCAGATGGACAAGAAGAGAAGAAGCAGATTTTTATCGTGTTGTGTCTACGTTTGGAGTTATTTTTGACCCCATTAAGCAACAGTTTGATTGGAACCAGTTCAGAGCTTTTGCCAGGCTTGATAAGAAGTCTGATGAAAGTCTGGAGAAGTACTTCAGTTGTTTTATAGCTATGTGCAGACGAGTGTGTCGAATGCCAGCTAAGCCAGATGAGGGTAGGTTTACTGATATCCCTGGCTGTAAAAAATTATATTACTAAAACAGAAACATTGACACTTGAAAATACAATTGGGGATGCAAATAGATTTTTGAATATAACGTCTTACCTTTTATTTATTTCTCCCTTCATATACTCTTTCCAGTTAACATAAACATTCATCCATTCATACTAATCACATGCAGTAAACCTAGAAAAAGATCATTCTTGGTCACATGGAAGGTTCTACACAAGTTCAAGCAAATGTGATCAAAGCCTCTTTCAGGCCTTGCTGCAAGGGTGAGAACAGGAAGGGTCAGAGAAGGCATGTACAAGGATGTTGGGACAGGGCAGGAATGCTTTATGCCTGCATAGGCTACTATAGGCTTAACATTACAGTAGCATATCTGCTACATCCCTTCCCACTAACAATATACAGCTCATTTGTAACTAGGCTTTATGTTGACAAAACATCATTACATAACACTTCAACAACTGATGGAATGGCTTGGTAGATTTCATTTAAACTAAATTAGTTAAATTTGTATCTCATATTTTCTGTAATGAGTTCATGGTATCATACATACCTCTCATCTTCAGCATCTCTGTGAGGTAGGTCAGGCTTGAAGAGATTGACCGGCCCAAGGTCACACAGTGTTTCATGGCTCAGTGGGAATTAGAACCTATGTTTCTCAAATCCAGATCCAACACTCCAACCATTGCACTACACTAGATTAGTTGGATTTCCTTGATTTAGGAGTTTAATTTTGATACTTCAACAATTGTAAGGTGTCCTATGTTGTTATCCAAAGCCACATAATATAGAGTATCTAGGCAGCCTTTTTAAAGTCAGACAGCTTGGGATAACCCTCTGTTTAGTTATTTTAAGTTGAAATCGGGATGATTAATTTAATTTAAATTGTCCCTAATATCTACTTATACATCTCTTTTCCTACAGAACCCCCTGATCTTTCCACCATGATTGAGCCAATCACTGAGGAACGTGCTTCTCGCACTTTGTATCGCATAGAGCTCTTGCGGAAGGTCCGAGAGCAGGTTCTCCATCACCCACAATTGACAGAGAGACTGAAATTGTGTCAGCCAAGCTTGGATCTGCCAGAGTGGTGGGAGTGTGGTAAACATGACAAAGATTTATTGATTGGAGCTGCTAAACATGGTGTCAGCAGAACAGATTATCATATCCTGAATGACCCTGAACTTTCCTTTCTTGATTCTCACAAAAACTTTGCTCAAAACAGAGGTGGGGGTAATCTGAATGCTATATCTTTGTTAAATCCACTGGGTGTTTGCTGTAGTCACACAGCCTCGATTATTACCTCTACATTGGCACAAGATGAAAAATCTGCAGAACAAGCTGAGGTTAAACTGGAAGAACCTGAGAAAACATCAGCCAAAGAAGAGTCTGGCAGTAAAGAGGAGGAAGAAGCAACAGATATTGCATTAAAAAGTGATAAGGAGGAATGCCATGCTGAGACTGAGCTTGGTCCTGTTAAATGTGAAATAAAAGATATAGAACTAAGCACAGAGGTTGATCCAAAATCTGTTTCTGAGAAAGGTTCAGAAGATGATGATGAAGAAAAACTTGATGATGATGACAAATCAGAAGAGTCCTCCCAACCTGAAGGTAATTGTGAAGAATATGCAGATTGATTGAAAATAGCATTGATTATACTTAGTCATGCCAGATGTATGTATTTTTTTTTTAACCAAAGGACCAAATTGAGGTCAAAAGTAAAAAGATCAACATTAAATTTGATCTCAAATCTTTGTGGGTGCACAGTTTCAAGATTTCAGGTCTTTGGTGTTTTTTCCCCAGAAGTTTTTGCCTTCCAAACTTTCTGCCCAGCTTTTTCCTTATTGAGTTTCTTTGTTCACCCTGATGCATTGCAGAAGATCCTGTAACATATTTGTAGAAGTGCATGTTAGCACAGTTTTGTTTCATTATTGCTGTGTGAAGAGTGTGTTCCCTTGAAAACTGAGCACTGTTCTTGAGCTGCACATAATGGTGGGCAAGGCTTCCTCAGAACACAGCTTGAAAATTATAGTTTCAGTTCACCCTAAGAAAGCAGAGATCCATAAAATGCAGTGTAAAAGTGTTTAACACACCCCACTGCCTCACATTTGAACTGGGTGGCAAAAAATGTAATGTTAATTTACCAGTGTAATAAAAATAGAGCACAAAGGGTTGGAAAGAGGTATGATGATCTCCCCTTCAACAATTTACAGTCATCCCTCTATATTTTTGGGTTAAGCATTCGCAGATTTGATTATTTGTGGATTACTGTACAGTATTTGCTACCACCTCCGCTTCTGCTCTATACGTGACCAAAAAAATAAGTTCTCTTTAGGTATTTATAGGTCATCCAGTGTGATTCTGTGGTCAACCTCTGGTGGATTCTAGTGTGATTCTGTGGTCAACATCTGGTGGAAGTTGGCCATAGAGTCATGTTAGAAGACCTAGAAATGCCTACAAGAAATGTTCTTTCAGGTAAAAAGAAAAAGCATCCTGTATTCACAGTTTTCCCATTTTTGCGGAGAACCTGTGCCCCTAGCCCTCTTGACAGTTGAGGGTTGACTGTAATAGTAAAGTATCCTAGAAAAGTACTGTCCATTCATACAGCAAAATGGCATACTGATTCCATGTGGTTTACCTATAAATATATAAACAGTTCTATTTTTGTTTTGTTTTTTAATCTTCATATCTGGAATACAGTATTCACATAAATAAATAGCCACCATCTACAATATACAAAATTGCTCATAAAGACTTTGTCAAATCAAAACTGCCATGACATTGGAAATAATAGTAATCATAATCAGCCTACTTTTGTGACTAATTCTTGCTGATTTATATTTTTCAGCAGGAATAATTTCTCAGGGTAAGAATTTTGATGAAGAAAGCAATGCATCCCTGAGCACTGCAAGGGATGAAACACGTGATGGATTTTATATGGAAGATGGAGATCCATCCATAGCCCAGCTGCTTCATGAAAGAACATTTGCTTTTTCTTTTTGGCCTAAGGTTGGTTCAGTGTAGTGGTATCTAACCCAATTACTGCAAAGTTATCATTTCTGAAGACTGAAATGCTTACTTCCCTGTTTAATACATCATGTAGTTTTTCTGATACCATGGAGCAGAGTCCTTTTGAAGGGAGTAGATGAGATTCTCCAAGGGGAGTATGGAAGGTTGCCAGCTTTGCCATTTCTGGCTTTCCTAAGCTGAGTGGCCTGCTAGGAGCAAAACATCTTTTCCGGCATGATAATAGTTCAGGGAGGGCAAAACGCTTTTTCCTGTTCCAAGCCTTCCTTTGCTGCTGTCTCTATATCTGCCTTTCCTCCACCCCTAATATGGGAGCAAATAGTGGGTGTCTATGATGTGACTGGCAGACAACTTAGATGCAGCAGCTTTCCAAACTTTCCAGGGCAGACTTTGAAGGGTGCACATCTACAGTTTTAGGGACTGTGTGTTATGCAGTTACCATTCATTGCCCCTAAAAGCCAGGCCAACATGATACAGAAAAAAAATTAAGGCATTCTGTGAATCTTTAATATGTGGTATTTCCTTGTTTGTCTGTTAAATTGAAGCGCATAAGAACACTTAAGACGAAAATATAAGGGAGTAACTCGGTTTGGGGCTGAGAGAAGTAAAATAAAGGAATAATGTTAACCTACAAAGACATTTTTTTTAATGTTGACAGATTATAATTGTATTACTTTCTTGTAATCACAAGTAACTCCTTTAGACAAAAAAGTATTCTGAACTTTTTATTTTTTGTAACAATACAAAAAATTGTTTTAGGACAAAGTGAATACTACTGTGGAGCAGTGATATTGTACTAGTTCTATACCCAACTCCATCCTGGTTTCAGAGGGTGCTGGAGAGAAATAAAGTAGTAATAGTCTTAAGCTTCCTAATCACCATAACAGGGCCATCTGGTTTGGGGGGGGGGAATAACCCTTGCTGTAATAGGCTTATTCCTGGGGAAAGCAAGCAGCCAGCTGCAGCTGCTGAAGTCTCCTAGTGGTTTTTACACTGTTCTGCATGCAGTTCAGGGTGTTCACAATTGAGCTTGTTCAGTAATCAATAGTTAATTTTGAAAAGTTGAAAATTATTTTTGTTATACACATGCACATACACATACATGTGTATTTTTTTAAAAGTTCTCATGTTCCCACAGAATGTGGAACTACTGTAGCATCAGGTTACATATAACATAGGTGAAATTGTTATGAATGCAACAACATGAATCAGTTACTAAAACAACAAACTAACAAATGGAGATAGCACCAACAAATATAATATGTTAATGATATCATTAACCACAGCTCAGAAAAATAAAATAGTCTTCACTTGGCACATGTGTTGTAAAAGATAGGGTGCTAAGCAAATATTTCTGGGAAGGTATGTGGACCATATTCTGAAATGTGTCACAGATACTATCCTCTCCTCTATACGGTGAAATACATTTTGTATCTGCCTATATTATAACTGGGCTAAACTGTAATTAGATTTTTTTTTAATGTACACGCTTCGGTGGAACCTGAAGTGATAATGGGCGTGGAATGAAAATTGACATTTATTAGATGTCCCTAGGTTGGTGCCCATTTCATAACATTGAACTTTATTAATAGTGACACTAATGAGGAACCACTTCCTGGGACAGAGTTACAGATGCAGCCTGTTGGCTCTCACATACCCAAGGCAAAAATGTTGAGTTACAAGAATTATACTACTATGGTTTAACTGATGTTCACTTTTACTATATGTAACCAACAGTGAGAGATGGAAGCATTTCTGTCAAATGGTCTGTATATTTTTGCTATAAAAGGCTCGTGTTGCTAGCAATTCTCTTCAATTTAAATGGCAAAATCCATTCTCCTCTTTACATTATACATAGTTTCAGGAAAACCTGAAATATTTTTCTCATCTGGAATTTCAGTTATAATCTTTACTGAAATTGTCAAACTGTGGAGCCTGCTAAGCTGTATAGTGCATGGCCTAAGCTCAAATGGCTACTTTCACATGACATTCATTATGTATTTTCCTTTCTGCAGGATCGAGTAATGATCAACCGATTAGACAACATCTGTGAAGCAGTGTTGAAAAGGAAGTGGCCAGTAAATAGACGCCAGATGTTTGATTTCCAGGGGCTTATACCTGGGTATACACCAACAGCTGTGGACAGCCCTCTGCAGAAAAGAAGCTTTGCAGAACTCTCTATGGTTGGACAAGCCAACATCAGTGGCAATGAAGATATCACAGTCTCTCCTCAGTTATCCAAGGCACGTTTCTTTCTAATAACACAGGGCTATCTAATCAAAAGGGTCAAAACAGCAGCAGAAACAGTGCCATAGCTGTAAACTCAGCATCTGTGCGAGGGGCAGCTGAGATTCAGGAATAATATTTAGACTTTTTCCAGTATATCCAATTATAATGCATTGAAAATTGACAGTGTGCAAAAAAGCAACAGTTATTTCATTACTCATAGTGATATATGTTAATTTTTTATTAGGAAGATGCACTCAATTTATCAGTTCCACGCCAGAGGAGGAGGAGAAGGAGGAAGATTGAAATTGAGGCTGAAAGGGCAGCTAAGAGGAGAAATCTCATGGAAATGGTTGCCCAATTGCGAGAGTCACAGGTTGTCTCAGAAAATGGACAAGAAAAAATTGTAGACTTATCAAAAGCCTCACGAGAGGCAACAAGTTCTACCTCAACTTTTTCAGCTGTTCCTTCAAAGTTTCTATTACCTAATATTCCTACACCAGTGTCTGATGCCTTTAAAACTCAGATGGAGCTGCTGCAAGCAGGTCTTTCACGCACACCCACAAGGCATCTGCTAAATGGTTCTTTAATTGATGTAGAACCACCTATGAAAAGAAGGAGAGGAAGAAGGAAAAATGTAGAAGGGCTTGATCTGTTATTTATGAGCAACAAACGAGCATCATTGACGGCAGTAAGAAAGAAGACTTTTTGTTTGATGTTAATTCCTTATTATATGTTATGTGAGGCTCAGCACCAAAGGGCGCTTTTCAAATTTATATGTATGAAAGGTTTTGTCTTCTCAGTTCTTTATTCATATTGAGATGCCTGTCAACGTACTCCAGTAAACAAAATGTTGGTCAGATAAGTACCTTAAAACAGCTGAATTAAATAATTTACTCTTCACACCTACATCTTCAGAGCAAATATATCTATGGAAGATGAGTCCTGTTTTAGTTTGTTCATCATGTGAGTTCATTTTGAGCTGGTGTAACAAAGTAATTTGAAGACTATGCTGGGCATCAGAAAAACCCAAATTGAATTTTCCCTCTGCCCTGAATTTGCTAAGCAGCCATTGTCAAGCTACTCTTCCTCAACCGTATCCCCCCCCCTCCATGGCAATGTAGAGACAATGATAGTGACCTACCTTACAGTTTTGATGTATGATTTATAGCAGGACAGTGTACTTGAAGGGCTTTGAGTATCGTAACACCTTATAAAAATACTCAGTGTGATTGTGAGGATTATTAGTGAAGGGCTTTTATTTTCAGGGCCTTTCTACAGCATTTTTTTTCTTACTTCACAATTTGAAATACAGTTGTCCCTCTGTATCCATGGATTTAAGTATTCACAGCTTGAAAATATTCTTTAAAAAATAATAATCCATAAGCAAACCTTGATTTTCCCATCTTATATAAGGGACACCATTTTGCTATGCCATTGCATATAATGGGACTTTGAGTATTTGTGGATGTTGGTATCCACGGGGAATCCTGGAACCAAACCCCAGCGAATATGAAGGGACAACTATATTACTCAAAAAACATAATGTCATTTCTCCATTCTGTAAATTTAATTCTTATCAAAATAAAAGATGGTTATGGGTAAAATACTGAATCACTTTAGCAGAGTTATGAGCAGATGCCAGAGGTTTGGGGACTGCATGCGGCCCACATCAGACCACAGAGAACTCCTCCTTCCATGCTGCCCTGACACCTCCCCCTCCCACTTTATTTATTTACTTATTTATTTATTTATAGCTCCAAAAGGCCCCTTGTACCAGAAGGGACTTGTATCCCAAACTGGAGGTGACTAGATATGATACTTCCATGAGGGACATTTTGGAGTTAAGAACCTTCTGAAGAGGCTTGTCACAAGATACATGAGGGTGCTTGAGGACCTCACAAAAGGGCTTGGGGCAGCCCTTTGACAACTCCTGCTCTAATAACTTGTATTCTGTATTTTGGTTTTGAGTACTGGTGCATATGAGAAATAAATTTATAGAAACCAATCTTAAAACTGATGGCTTGTCTCTAGTCTTACACATATGTATAATGGACATACTGATTTCACTGGGTCTGCTCTAAATAGTCTGTGTCCGAATCACTGTATTTGAAAAGCAACACTTCTTCTGCTATTGATGTAAATATCTTCGTTTTCAAAAATCACAGAATTATCTCCGAATCATAGCTCAATAGACAAATATGAAAATTCATAATTCTTACATACTGGACTTTCATTCTTAGGGCCCATTCAATGTTACTTTTTCAGCACATGGCACAGGGAAAAGCCCTGAACATTTGGATAGACCAAGAGTGGGGAACCTGTGACCCTCTAAATGTTGAAATACTGTACATCTGCTATCATGGTTCATCATTGGCAAGCTGGCTGAAGTTGGTGGGGATTGGATGCCAACAGTAGAGGGCCACAAGCTCCCCGGATTTGATTTAGCCTGTGGTAAGATTGCTATGCATATGCACCAGCACTTACAAGTTTAATTTACAATTGCATACTACAGCCAACATATGTTTAGCTGGTAGATGGGTGGCCTGTTTTGACATGCATTCTTTTAGAAGGCATTCCTGTTGTAGTAGTGTAGCATTCTGTTGAATGTTGATACTGATGCCAACTTTTTGCAGGACGATGCAGAAGTGACCAAAGCATTTGATGAGGAACTGGAGGCTCCCCCACTGAGAAACATTCCATCTCCTGGACAACTGGATCCTGACACTCGCATCCCTGTCATTAATGTGGAGGATGGGACCAGGCTTGTTGGAGATGATGCTCCTAAAAACAAAGATCTAGTTGAATGGCTGAAATTGCATCCCACATACACAGTTGATATGCCAAGTTACGTACCAGTAAGTGATTGTTTATTTGTAATATTTTTCTTTTACAATGAAACAGAATGAAGAAATTTCAAGTAATGTGTAAAATTTAGGTATATTTTATGTTGTATTAACCCTTGCTCCAACTGTACAGTGCATTCTCAGACACAGGATTTTTTTTAACGTAAAGATGGAATGCCTGGTGAGCTGATCAGTCATTTTACGGATACTAAAACCCCAAAGTAATGCATTGTTCCTTTAACTTTTATTTTTCCTAGAAGAGTGCAGATGTACTGTTTTCCCCATTTCAGAAGCCGAAGCAGAAACGACACAGATGTCGAAATCCTAATAAACTGGATATAAACACCTTAACTGGAGAAGAGAGGGTTCCTGTTGTAAATAAGCGAAATGGCAAGAAGGTAAATGCTTTGACTACTTAACTCTATCACTCAATGCTTTTTTAAACTAGCCCTTGAATTTCCTAATCTAATTTTATGAAAATTGCAACTTTTTGTAAGTTGACTTTCTTGGACCCTGTTAGTTTTCTTTGACTTGTATATCATTTCATTCAAAGTTTTTATACAGAACCAATTAACCTAGAGGGTGAGCCTCTTTCAGGACAGAGTCTGAGAGCAGTTTCTTGAGGATGCTTTAGCTCTGGATTTCCTCCTTCAGATACAAATTGGACTATATGCCTCATTCCAACCCTATGGTCATGAGAATTTTGAGTTGTAAATTTCTTTTAAAAATTGGCAGATACTTTTTCTATTCTTAATTCCAAATGGTTGAATTGAATTCAATAGGTTGTTCTAATTTATCAGAACGGTTGGATTTTTTTGTAAAATAATCTGATAACATTAGATAAACTACATATAATGCAATCATAAAATATGAAATATGCTAGCAAGTTTTCTTTTCCTTAATGAAATATTAATATGTTTTATTAGATGGGTGGAGCTATGGCTCCACCAATGAAGGATCTACCAAGATGGCTGGAGGAAAATCCTGAATTTGCTGTTGCTCCAGATTGGACTGACATTGTTAAACAGTCTGTAAGTAGAAGCTATTTTCTGGATAGGACTTGTTTGATTGATTGATTGATTGATTATTGCAATGACAATTTTAAACATTTGTAGTCTGAATGCTTTCAAAACATATGATGCCTCCCCGCTCCCCCACGGGACAGTTATCTGGCAACACACAAAAACATGCTATTGGAACTTTTATATGTGCTCATCAGTGTATGCCTGTCTTGTGTTAAATGCAGAATTAATGTATGCAAAATTGATTATGGACTCAAACTGTCCATACCGACAATGGATCCTTGTACTATTAGCAAGTCTCTCATAGTCAAATTTACTTTATTTAAGTTCTGTATATCTTTCCCTTTTCCCCATGTTTCAGGCGTATGTACTGAGAAGTGTGCTTTTTTAAAAAGCCTCAAATATAGTAATTGTCATAGGGAGAATAATCCTTCTTTGCCCAGATAGATACATATCATTAAGTTGTCTTCAGAAAACATCTGCTTTCTCTGTGAGTTTTGTTGTTGTTGTTGTTGTATGCCTTCAAGTCAATTCCAACATATGACAACCTTCTCCTAGGGTTTTCTCAGCAATATTTATTCAGAGGAAGTTTGCCGTTGCCTTCTTCTTCAGCAATGAGAGTATGAGAGAATATGACTTGCCCAAAGTCACACAGTGGCTTTCCGTGGCTGAGTGGGGATTCAGATTCTGTTCTTCCAGAGTCCTAGTCCAACACCCAGTCCACTACACTGCACTGGCTCTCTTACCTTGAGTTTACAGTGGGTTATTTTGCTTGATGATATTTTGTATTATGAAGAATGATCATTAAAAATACTGAATCTCTTTGATAATTCACAATTTTAAATTATAGTGATGTGAGAAGAGAAGCTTCAGCTGAGACTTTTCTGAACTATACCTAGAAATATACTATTGTCTGGTCCTTTTCAAAAAGAGTAGCAGGCTGTATTGTGTAGAGAAGTTATAATTCACAGATTGTTGTTTGTTTTTCCTGTCTTTGGTATTGTACATTTTTCTGTGCAATTTGAGTAGCACTGCATTAAATGATTCATTAGTAGGTATTTCCATAAGTGGAAGCATAACAACATGGAATTTGTTTTCTTCCCTTATTCAGGGTTTTGTTCCAGAATCCATGTTTGACCGTCTTCTCACAGGACCTGTTGTGCGGGAAGAAGGAGCAAGCAGAAGAGGGAGAAGGCCAAAAAGTGAAATTGCCAAAGCAGCTGCAGCAGCTGCTGCTGTAGCTTCAACTTCGGGAATTAACCCACTGCTAATGAACAGTCTGTTCGCTGGAATGGATATCACAAGCCTTCAGAATTTACAGAACCTACAATCTCTCCAGCTTGCAGGTCTCATGGGCTTTCCTCCAGGACTAGCGACAGCTGCCGCTGCCGCAGGAGGTGATTCTAAAAATCCAGCTGCCATGCTGCCTCTGATGTTGCCAGGTATGGCCGGGTTACCCAATATGTTTGGACTAAGTGGATTGTTGAATAATCCAATAACAGCTGCTTCTGGAAACACCACTATGGCTTCCAGTCAAGGAGAAACTGAAGATGGCACTTCAAAAGTTGAAGAAAAGAAAACTGAGAATGAAGAGGAGAACAAAGACTCTGAGAAAAGCACAGACACTGTTTCTGCTACTGACTCAGCCAATGGATCTGTTAGTGCAACTGCTGCTGCAGCCACTGCTACCACCACAGCTAACACTGGATTGCCTGCCAACCCCTTGACCTTCAATCCTTTCCTTCTGTCTACCATGGCTCCTGGCCTGTTTTATCCATCTATGTTTCTACCTCCAGGACTGGGAGGATTGACACTACCTGGTTTCCCAGCATTAGCAGGACTTCAGAATGCAGTGGGCTCCAGTGAAGTGAAGGTTACTGATAAAACTGAAGGACCTGCCTTTAAAGATGAAGAAAATCTAGAGGGCAGTGATGCAGAGGAGAGCCTTGACAAAACTGCAGATTCTTCCGCTTTAGAAGATGAAATAGCACAGGGTGAAGAATTAGACTCACTTGATGGGGGGGATGAAATAGAAAACAATGAAAATGATGAGTAAGCAGTACTTGTTACTGTTATAAAGTATTTTAAACTTTTGACAAGTGGTAGTCCTACTGTTTACACTCACAGTTAATGTCCATACTTAGTTTTTATAAGCTGTTCTGTAACATAGTGTAGCAGACAAAAAGTTCAAGTCATGTTATACAGAAGTGTCAAAAGGTATCTTGGTCATTAAGTATTGTGCAGTGCATTATTTATTATCCCTAGGAAAGATGAAATTGAGAGGTGATCATGTCTTTTTAAGGAAATTGACATAATGCTCTGCTTTTTTCCCTTTTGGTACCATTGGTATTATAAAAGCAGCAATTTGTAATAGAGTGGCACTAAATAGAAGGAAGTGCTGCTTAAAGGAAGTATGAAGTTATATATTTAATTTTTTATGTTATTTTTTTGCTGTGAAGGTCAAGATGAAATTTACCATACATATCATTCTTGTGCATCATTTTGACTGTATGGGAGTTCTCTCGTGCATGTATACATATACACATACACACACATTCTCTGACAATCTCCATGATAGTGTGAATGTCTCTCTGTCTTGAGACACAGCAATAATAAGGCAGCTGTTGAATGTGAAGAGTACCTTTTGGAAAATACCCACTGAAAAGGTTCTTGCAGGATAAAACTACAGTTAAATCGTCTCGTGATCTTGTAATGCACTGGTAAAACAAAAAAAAAAATTAAATCAGGTACCTTTTTAAATTAAAGGACTTTGTTACTTTAGCCACAAAGCTAAACAGATTACCTCAACTCTAAACTAGCCTTGAAGTTTACAGACATGACTTTGTAAATGTATTTGTTTTTCTTGTTGTGATGTCTTTTTATTTTTATTTTTTTTTTGAAAACTGCTATCATGTAAGATAAGATGTAAATTGCTGCCAACTGTAGTAATGATGCTTTTAATAAAAGTGACTCATGATATGCAGAGATGTAATTTATAGAATGTAGTGATTAGAAAACTCACAATCCGGTTTGCTGTTTTTCTGTATTCACAATAGAAGCAAATATATCTATATGTGTCCCTCATTGGTACATTTTTAAAAAACTTTTATTTTGCCAGCTTTTTTGTTCCTTAATATATTGAGTTGATAGTGTTTGAGAAATAGACAAGATAAAAAATTGTGAGTTATGTTCATCTTATTCTACTCAAGCTAAAGCTTCAGAAAGACTCACAAAGCCCTGCATTACTCTCTCAACAAGGCTTGTGAGGCTAGGAATACTTTCAAATGTGTTCAGCATGTGATAATGTGGTACATTAAAGAACAAAGGGGTAAAAGAGAAATGAGGCTTTGATAGGCACAATATCTAGGTCATTTATCCTTGGTTAATGGGTAGAAAAACACAATGCTGTAGTTTGAGCAGGGGACATAAAGGCTCTGTGGTATCCTGTAGACCAGAGCTTGTGATGCCAGAAACCACTGTCAAACAACCTACAGGAAACTAAAACTGACCCACTTTATAGAAGACCTAAGCTGCTTCTGGGGAGCTACTGATTTGTAACTTTTTATGATCTTTGATAGTATTATATTATTTGAGTTCACTGTGTCATGCCACTAGGATGAGCACTCAGCAATCCTGACATAAAGTTGAAGGGTTAGGCACTTCACCACGGAGGGCACAAAACTGCATTGCTGGATTTACAACTCTTTCTTAGTTGAATACTTCAAGCACAATGCTGCCACTGTACTCCAGAATGCCCTAACAGATAAGGGAAAACTCAATATATAATATATATATATATATATATATATATGACTAGTTGTACATTTATCCACTTCGTGTGTAGTGCTCAATAATGCAAGTTGGAAGTGACCCTTATTCTACAGAGCTAGTTCAGTTAAGAGGCATATATATATATGTGAGAGAGTGCAGGAAATGAGAAAACAGTTTCTGTGCTCACTGAAAAGAAAGTTAGTGATGAACAGCTGTGAAGTAAATATTGTATGAAAGAAAGATGCACACTATTTGAATTAGTGAAGATCAAAATGTCTTGTTACCTCCACTTTAATAGATCATAGAGAGCTAATAGAGGTCAAGAAAGATTTTTTTCTCTCTCTACATATTATTGCACAGTTGACTGACTGCATTATTCTTTCCTGTCAAGCTTCACATATGGAGCCTATCATAAAAATCTAGAAACCCACATCAGTTTGATCAGGAGTGGCATATTCTGTGTGTGCATTCATATCAGCTTGTTATATTTTTCACTTTTTAATGACTCATTTTTAACAAACTATGGAATTTATTGCAAAAGTACCACTGTGAACAATTCTTTGTCTCTTCTCTTAGTAAAGCATTACTTTTTATACTGGCAGCAAGGAACTTAATGAAGGTTAATGATATCCCAGGGGAAGGAGTTTTAATTGTCAAGAGCAAAGGCAATTAAAAACAAACACCCACGCGTGTGCACACACACACACACACACACACACACACAAAGCTCCACAATATAGCATCCTTTATTTTGGACTACTGTGTGTCCATTTTACAATGATTTAAGCCCTCAGAAAATTAATGTCTTATTTTCTTAGTCCCTGACCGAGGTATCAGATATAAAACAGGTCTTCTTTTTCTGCGCTAATAAATAACATAATGCATGATGTGTGTGAAAGTTCTATATGAGCTTTGCCAAAATGTATGAGACATTCATTCCTATGACAAAGGAATGGGAGGTCCCAGCATGCTTTGGCCATAAGGTCCACCTTCATTATTGGCAAAGAATACCGAGACTCATTGTTTTGCAAGTTAGATTTCATAAGAGAAATCTGAAGATACATTTAATTTTTGAGCTTTGAAGCAACATTGAGCATAATCCTTCTGTGACTGAGAGTGCATGTGCACATGTATGCAGATTTGTTTCTTCCTCAGAAATGCATGGAAGCCCTGAACCAGAGATTTCTGCGTAATTAGAGGCTACATAGCCTGTTCCTGCTGCATGCTAGATCTTCAGTAGCTTGTACATTGTGGGACTGTATGTAATAAAAGGCATAATACCTCTCCATTTACCCAAGCTGTCCTGGATGTTGCCATGCACATATGTTTTGGGGCATTCAAGGAGAGCCCTATGAAAATCTTCACCACAGCAAAAGATTGTGCTCTAAATAGTATACCTCTGAAATATCATACACGCTGATGTTTCAGCAAAAGAACTAACATAGCTTGGGGATTTTAAAAAGAAGAAAGGAAAGAGGGAATGGAAGTGATGATTGCCATATATATATATATATATATATATATATGAGCTTTAACCTGTGGGTCCTTTCCTCCTGCCATCTTGTTGTAATTAAAACAGCACATCCACTTTATGAAAGAAAATAGGATCCATAAGGGAAGCATTGACCAGGGTTTTTGTTTTGTGTTTGTTTTTTGGGGGTTCTTTTGGTTTGTTTGACAGACTATGCTTGCTTTTGTTTGTTTAAACCAATCCAAGGAATAATTGGGACTGGAAATCTATATTCAGTTCCTGTTTGAAAAGGGGACTTTTGTTTCTCATTTCTAAAGGAATATTATAATACACATGTTATATAGCAAAACTGATGGTTTTGAAATACTATTTCTTGATAGAAGAAAATGAGTTCTGCCTTGATAATATGTCAACAAATATTTAATTTATGCAGTTGCAACATCCACAAAATATATGAATGCAGTCCTGAATGCTTTGCAAGTTGGAGGAGTCCACATTATTTGCCATGTTTTCTCAGTTTCTCAGAAGAAGTCATGTCCTTATGCATGCATTCCCATTCCAATTTCTGCCATAAAGAAAAATCCAGATTCTATTACTAATGCTCTATTTGCAAATAAAATGGGTTAAACATAAAACAGAGTGGTACAAATTTGTATAATTTTCCCTAATCTTTCTTGTAGAATTTGACATTTTTGTGTTCTCATTTGATTACAGTGGTATAGGTGTACCACCTGAATGCTAGAAATTTGCCTCAAAGATGAATATAAGAATCTGAGCAGAAGAATTGTCTAAATAAATTAAGGAAGTGGTTGATATAGTCAAAATTCTGTTATCTATTAAAAATTTAGTGTATCAGTGTACAAGGTTTTTCAGTAACTGTTTCTGGCACTGAACCATTGTAGAATTTTTATGGCATTCCAAATTACAATGGGCACTTCGTATCTTAGGGGTTCGGTTCCAACACCACCTGCGGATACCAAAAAACATGGATGTTCAAGTCAGTATTTAAAATTTTAAATTGCATGCATGTGATCATCTGCAGCCAGGGCAAGAAGTGGTCCCAGGGCAGTAGTGAAAGCAGAAGCAGCAAGGCCCAGGCACCAGGCATGCATTTTTCTTGCTTCAGCTGTGACAACTGTTCTCTTTCCTTCAAAATGTTGAAGCAGTAGCTGGTGTGCAGGAAGAATGTGTGCATGGCACTCAGGGATTGCTGCCACTCCCCCACTCCCCCGTCTGACGGAAGTCAGTCCCAGAAAGGGGTTAGCAGGGGAGGCAGAAGTGGCAAATGGCTGGCACTTGGGGCAGCAACAATCCCTGAGTGCCTCTGCCTCCCCTGCTAACTCCTTTCTGGGGTTGATTTCTGCCAGCCAGGTTGGGGGAGGGCTGCAGTGGCAATCCCTGTGTGCCTCTGCCTTCCCTACTAACTCCTTTCTGGGATTTTCTATCAGCCAAGGGGAGGAGGCAGCGGCAGCAATCCCTAAGCACCAGGTGCACATTCTTCCAGCACACCAGCTGCCACTTCCACCTTTTGAAGGGAAGAGGAGAATCAATGCAGCTGCAGCAGGAAGAATGTGTGCCTGGTGCCTAGGCCTTGCTGTTCGTGCCTCCGTTACTGCCCTGGGACCACTTCTCACATTGGCTGTAATGGATTGCAGGTCAATTTTTTTAAAAAAATCTTCATTTCAATCTGTGGTTGCTCAAATCAGTGTATTTCTGTTATGTAAGAAAGGGAATTATGCAGGTGTCAGCCCCCCTCCTCAAATAAGGCTAATAAAAATGTCAGAGGTGTATGATTGTAACTGGAAATGGCAGGGCAGGCAACAGTTAGTTCCCACTCTCCGTACAGCCAGTTACTGGATGGAGGGATCCATGGCTGCTTTTAAGTGAAAATATGAACATGAAAGTTAACTTCTTTTCATCTGATGTTACGGAGTGTTCTTATAGTTTTAAGGACTTGGTAAATACTATTTACCTGTGAAATTCCTGGAAATGACTGTTTCTTTCTGTACCAATATAATCATTGGGCCCCTACCTTTGGAAAACAATTGCTTCAGTTGATTTTCCTTGGGTTTTTTTCCGGGCTGTGAGGCCATGTTCTGGAAGAGTTTATTTCTGATGTTTCACCTGCATTGTGGCTGGCATGTTCAGAGAATGGTTTGGTAGGAGTGTGCAGGGAGTTTATATACTGTGAACCCCTGTTGGAGAGGATATGTAAATTTGTGTATTTGAATGGCTAGTTTCTGGGTAGAGATATGCAAGGAGGATTAGTGTCTGGTTGGCTAATGGTCCATTGTCTGCTGGAACTCCCCTGTCCCTGGGTGGAGTTGATTTGCAAGTGTTGAGTTTTGATTTTAGTGTTTTTCAGGACTGGCAGACAGATTTTGTTTACTCTTAGGGTTTCTTCTTTCCTGTTGAAGTTGTCCAGGTGTTTGTGGATTTAAATAGATTCTCTCTGCATTCTGACATGATAGTTGTTGGCCTGGTCCAGAATTTCGGTGTTTTTAAATAACATTTTATGTCCAGGTTGGTTTATAACATGTTCTGCTACTGCTGATTTTTCTGGCTGGCCCAGTTTGCAGTGTCTCTCATGTTCCTTGATTTGTGTTTACACACTGTGTTTAGTGGTCCCTATGTAGACTTGTCCACAGCTGCATGGTATACAGTAAACTCCTGCAGCTGTGAGAGGGTCTCTTTTGTCCTTCGCTGAGGGTAGCATTTCTTGGATTTTCTTGGTTGGTCTGTAGATTGTTTGGAGGTTGTGTTTCCTCGTCAGTTTCCCTATTCTGTCTGTGACTCCTTTGATGTATGGTAAAAATACCTTCCCTTTGGGTGACTGTTTTTCTTCATTCCTGTGGTTGTTTCTGGGTCTGCCTTGGTCAGACATCACAAGAGCAGCCAGACCCAGAAAAGAAGGAAAATGCAAAGAATTGCTTGAAGGATAACTTGACCTTTTTGTGACATTGTCCTGTAAGTCATGTGTCCATTGACTAGAGAAGGAAGCAGATTGTTGTCTTGAGTACAACCCCATCACCTTTTATTCATAACCTGCAACCCAACCACTAGCATGCTTATATTGAAGGAAGGTCCACCCAGTGATCTGAGAGACTGATTCCTAATAAAAGGGCTTACTTACGCCCTAAATAACATACTGGACTCTGCTCCTCTTCCCTGCCACCTCAGCTTTCCCTTCAATTGGTGCTCTGGGCCAATGAGGTGAGTCCCTCCCTACGTCCGTTCTGAAGAGTTTTCCTTCCCTCCTGTCCCTGGAGGAGAGAACCAGCTGACAGTATCACCAGTAGATTCAACAGTTAACCTTTAGAGGGGTTCACTTTGGGAAAATCCCTCTGATCTTGAGTGCAAACAGCACACTCAGCTTTATTGACTCAGTGATGCATTTGTGTTAGTGGCTGCTCGAGCTGTACACCTATTTACAGTGTGACCTTCAATGAAATGGCATTATTCTTGCAGGCTGTCTAGAGAGCCTTGACAGATTGCATCAGCGTAATTCATTTCCAGTTACATTCAGCCCCACTTCAGAGTTTGAAAAGTACAGTTGTCCCTCCGTATCCATGGATTTGGTATCCACAGATTTAAGTATTTACGGCTTGAAAATATTCTTTAAACAATAATAATCAAAAAAGCAAAACTTAATTTTGCCATCTTATATAAGGGACACCATTTTGCTGTGCCATTGCATATAATGGGACTTGAGTATTCACGGATTTTGGTATACATGGGGGGTCCTGGAACCAAACCCCAGCGAATATGAAGGGACGTCCAACTGTATGCCAACCAACTCCAGAGTTTTCACTTGTAGAATCCCACAACTGGAGCTTTAGAACTGACTCCCATGATTGATCTCTGTCATCCCTGCAGTCCCTCTCTCTTTCTTGGAGGAAAGTGTTTGCCAATTATGCATGTAAAGTCAGCATCACTAGGAAGTTAAAATGATAGCCATTACTGAATGGGGCCTTGAAACACAAAATGTATTCAGAAGTCAGTCACTGCAGATGTCTCAACATCTACATAAAAGTACTGGACCAGACTCAACTTGCTGCTGAGAACATTTATTATAATCCTTTCAATTATCTTTTTAGGTAGCACCATGGATTTTCAGTGCAAATGCAATCTATGAAGACTCTGTAATTGATATTTCTTTTTCATTTGAAGGAGAGGATGTATCCACAGATCCTCATTGGTTCCATGTTAAGGGTGCATTTCATTGATGGAACCTTGTTTACCCTTTTCCTGTTTGAGCATTTTTCTTTCCACTTCACCTATCTCTTGTCCTGGCAAATGTGTGAATTACAAAGTTTATTTTCCTCAAGCGATTGTCAATCAAATTGTTGGGTTTTTTTGGTCTGCCCTCATTGCTTCATCTTTGTGCCAATGTTGTTACAGCTTCTCATGTCATTTTGACAACCCTGGGCACCATTTTTCTTCCTATGTGACTAGTGGGATCAGACTGAAGTACAGCTGCATCTTTTTGGTACGGAAGGTTATGGATTGGTGTTTGGCTAGAACAGAATTTTGCAAATTGTGTTGGCATGAGCCTCCACAAATGTAGGGGCTTGTGGTTGGTTGTTTTGAAGCATAAGCCAACTAAGCTTCTTCTGTTGAGCTTGGGGATGATAATCAAAGAAATAGACTTCACTACCATTTAGATCCATAGTGTACTTTGACTCTTAGACAAGGGACTCAGGAAAAGACAAAAGGCCATAAAAAGTAAGTGATCTAATGATTATAGCCTTTTCCACTATACATAAGTTGAGTGTTCTGTTTTCAGTAGGCCCAGATGGATGTTTCCTTGAGTCCTCACAAGTAAGACAATAACCAAATTACACATTTATACATTAACTGCTTGTTCCTCAGAAGTCCCAGCGTTATTTTTAAGGTAGGTAGGGGCTCTGCATTTGCAGGCAGGTTGTTATTAATTTTGCTTATTTGCAGGGGGACAGCAAATTACTTTCCGCACCCATTATCACTAAAGTATACTCAAACATGAAAGCTTCTTACAAGCACAACATGTATTCAGAAATGCCTCCACATGTGTTTAGTGCAACTTACTCGCAAGTATGTATGCGTAGGATAACTTGCACACAGCCTTTATTATTCCTGTGAGGGCTAAATGACAATCGCTGTTTAATATTTCTTTAGTGCCTGATCATTTAGTACATTCATCATGCCTAAGCAGGTTCAACTGCTTAGGAGTCTTGGCAGTACAATTTTGCCAGATCATTGAGGGGTGGCGCTCAGCTGTCCCTAGCCTAGTCTTGGGGGGGGGGGGCTTCAGTGCCTGTGAACACAGGGTCTGTGTTGTTTTCCAATATCTGGTATTCAAAGAATTACTGCCTTTGAACACAGAATCACGCATAGAAATTGCATTAGGCACTACACTCCATCATTTTTTAAAGCCTCCACATAATCAAGAGGAGACATCCAGCTCTTATGGTTGTGAGTTCCATAGGCCAGTGTGTTAGTTGAATATGTTATGTTGCTTTATATCAGTCCAAAAACTGATTGCTAATCTGCTGAGCTCTAAAAGAATGCAAAGAAGAGTATCTCCATATAATATGTAATTTCATAAAGTCAGTCTTTTGAGAAAAGATCTGTCTGGTCTACCTTATTTTTTTAACAATCCCCCCCCCCACCTTTAAAAGAAGCTAATTAAAAGAAAAACCAAATACCTTTCCTTGAGTGGATGGTATCAACCCATCATTGCTCTTATCTATCTCTCTTCCACTTCTGTTACATTCTTTTTCCAGACAGTGACCAGAATTCCTCCAGTACTGCAAATGTACCAGATCACACATTACTCCTAGTTCCTCTCCCCCAGTAGCCCAAGAACTGTACAAATGGTCACAGTATCGAAAAGACTATCCTTTCTGCATGTGGTCTTCTTTGTTGTCATTTCTATGTCTCAATCAGAGCTTGGGAAAGTTACTATTTTGGACTACAACTTCCAGAATTCCCTAGTCAGCATACTGGCTGGGGTATTCTGAGAATTTGGTTTTTGGAAAATAACTTCCCCAAGCTCTGATCTTAATCTTAATAGGCTGACAACAAACAAACAAGATATTATCAATTGCCCAGATCTTTTGGAGGAATTCTATAGTTTAAGAGGTGTGCATGGGTATAACCAATCACTACAAACATCCTACAAGGGCCATGTCCAAGGAGCTCCTCTCCTGTTACACCTTTTGCATTTTATAGTCCTGGACTCTACATTAGTGAGGTCAGCAAAATGACTAAATGCAAATTCCCATCCTTGAAATGCATGCAAGCTGACCATTATAAATCTATTCAGGCTTCATCATAGTTGACTTTTAAGACAATAGCTGCGCCAAGAACTAGGCAATTCAGGAAGATATAAATGGCAGCATTATAGTAAGTGGACACCTATTCCTAGTATGATCTATGTTTTGTGAAAATTCATTATAATAAGTCTTACAATACCAAGCTCGTCAATGAATTTTTCATGTCTGTTCATATATATATATATATATATATATATATATATATCAAACACGATGGTAATCATACACCTTTAGGGCAATGCTGAGCACCAGCTGTTTCATAGATGATTTATAGGTTGCCATGCTCAAGGTTAATAATCAGGAGAAACAGGTTAGAGTATGCAATGTATTTATGTCAGGTTAGAAGTTCAATAGCAGGGAGGGTACAATATTGGAAAGATGTGTTCAGATTTAATTAATTGGACCTGTACTTTCTAGTCAGTAAAATGCATTAAATATTTCAGAAAAGTAAAATTAAGGTAGAATTAAGTATCTACCTTAATTTTAAAGAATAACAGAGGGAAACTAGTTGCAAGTTCCTTTTTTCTGACCTCATGTTCTTTCGTGCTGAATAAAACTCATGTAAGTATTTTTTAAAAACACAAAGTACAAAATCAACACCTTTCCTCAGATAATTTTAGCCTTTTAATATAGCCATTTTTTTCTGATTTCAGAGAAGAAATTCTCATAACTGATGAAAGTCACAACAGTATTATGATGCATTTTCAGGCACAAATGAATTTTGAAAAGCACAAACACTGCTTAATATAAACAGTAATTGCATTCTGTACTACACATATGTAATTGATACCTGTTGTTTTTTCAGGTGAGAAGATAAGTGTATATAGTCTAAGTGTAAATTATCTATTTGGACTAATGGAATTATCTGGGGAAGCATAGATTCCTTATGAAGAAGACTGAAGCTTCTGGAGCTTGACTTTCTAAGAGAAATGATAGCCATGTGAAAACTGCACTTTTCAGTTTGTACTTTTTAAAGTTATTTTTATAAGTTGGGATTTGTTTGAAGGAGCTCTGCTGCTGACATATCTAATTAGTTTTGATTACTTTTAAGGCTATACACCAAGGAAAAGAAAAACATGTAGAAGTAATACACTAAAGTAGCAAATGTACCATATTGTATATTAAGTCTCTCTCTCTCTGGCTTTTCTTTGCAAACGAAGGTTCAGGAAGGACTCATCCCGCGCTTTCTGCAAGCGCGCTGATGACTAAAAAGGCCAATCTGAGATAAACAAGTCCGGTTGCAGAAAGCACAGCAGAAGGTCTCCTTGGGTGATGTTTCAGGGTTGTGATTCTTTCTCCGTTGTCGTTTCTCTTCAAGACTTGTTCGGCGTGAGTTCTCAAATAAGGCTGCAGCATTGTGGATAGTGTGTCTCCATGCCTCCCGATATGAGGCCATGGCGGACCATTGTTGGTGATCAATTTGGCCAAGCCTGAGATGTTTCAGGGAGTCCTTGTATCGTTTTTTTTTTTTTTAGCGCCCCTCTTACGCTGACCCGTGGCGAGTTCACCATAGAGTACTATTTTTGGGAGGCGATGGTCCTCCATCCTAGAAACGTGCCCTGCCCAGTGCAGCTGTGTTCTCAATATCATGGCCTCAATGCTGGTGATCCCTGCTTGCTCAAGGACAGCAACATTCGTCACATAGTCAGTCCAGTGTATATTAAGAAAAACGAATACTAATCCAGTTCTTTAAGTGAACCACTGGAGGTGCAGGGCTGTTCCCTTACATTTTGTATCTGGATGGTGAAAGACAAGATTGTGCCCCTCTCTACCCATTTCACTTACAGAGGCCAATTAGACTGGCAGGTGACCCTTACCTTCTCCATTTGTGATGGAGCAGGATTCTTCTTGCCACGAGCAACAGGGCAATTTAGGACAAGCAGAGCAGGTTGTCTGGAATGTTCTACTCTGTCCTTCAACAGAAGGGAATGGCCAGGAAACTGTCCTTGCTACTACAAAGCCATCTTGAGACAATCACCTCACTCTGCCTAATGGCAGTCAATCTTGTGGTGGTGAAAAGAACAGGCAGGATTGTTTGAGAAGTGACTTGCAAGGGACTGAGGAACACCTCATGTATTTTATATCAGAAAGATCTGTTGAAGGGTAATTTATAGGGTAAGACGTAACTTCTGAGAACAATATCACACTGTGCTGTTATAGCACTATTATTCCACTTTAACTGCTGTGGCTCTCCTGTGGAATCCTGGGATTTTCAGTTCAGGGAGGGGCATTTAGAACTCTCAGTCAGAGAGCTTACTAAACTACAAACCCCAGAATTCCACAGGAGGCAACCAGAGTAGTTAAAGTGGAATAATAACGCTATAATGGCATAGTGCAGTATTGTCCCCAGTTTTTGATGATGATGGAGTAGTCCACATACAGAGCTAGACAAAGATCAGACTTGCCCACAGCCTGAACATTCAGTTCTGTATTAAAGCCATTGTTGGCTATTATAGCTGTAGCCCTTGTAGTGTCATAGGTCTAACTCTGAAGTGAACAATTTCTAAACCAGTATCAGTAATTAGAGGGCCAGAGTGTTCAATTCATTTTCTGAATTGTCTCTAATAGGTGAGGACTCTTTGGCTCTTCAGACAAACTTTCTTTTGATTTTCATGCTGCTTATGTATTTTACATTTCCATAGGACAAGAAAGATAAAGAAGAGCAACCATAAAAGAAAGTCATTTTCCTCTCCTGAAGAGAAAGGCATCATCCTCTCAGTCTGGTGACTCATTAATGGATCCTCCTGAGGGGACGGTGAGGGCTGCTGAAGTTGGCATGATGACTGTTTTTCAGTTATTAATGGCTGCTGGTGACTGTGTTCCTTCTTGGGAGTGAACTGGGTGGGTGGTAAGTGACAACTGATTTAATAAAAATAAGAAATGAAGCCCATGGTCTGAATTGTACCTGTCAGGCTAAGGGGAGAATTGTCCACCGTTTTCAACTATTTCTTCACAATGTGTAAACTATTTCTTCACAATTGTCCACCGTTTTCAACTATTTCTTCACTGGGAGCCCAGCTGAGCAGTTTCTGGAACTGAAGCTGACTAGTTATTTGGCTGTCCTTTATCTTGATGAGCAGTACAGAAGCCAGAAAATGTCACCATTGTTGAAAGGAGTGAAATATTGCCTCCCAATACAAATATCCTAATGTGAATGTGAAAATAGCAATTTTCTAGGATGTATGGAAGTGGCCAAAATACCCTAAAGGCACCAGATTCTGTCTGATCTTGGAAGCTATGCTCTGGTTAGTACTTGGGAGACCGCCAAGAAATACCAGGTGCTGTAGGCTATATTTCAGAGGAAGGAACTGGCAAAACCACCTGTGAATATTCCTTGCCTAATGAAATTCATGGGGTCGCCATAAGTTGACAGGTGACTTGAAGGCACATATACACATGGAAATATACATTCTAAAGTAAAATTTTAGGGCATGCTTGCAACTTCCATTGATGTCTGTTATTCACTTGGTTGGCTTTCTGCCTTATTATGGTCTTTTCTTGATTTCATACAAAATGTACCTATTTTGTTATGTTTGTCAGGTGTTGCAGAGTACAAAGTCAGGAATTACTTTTAGAAGGAGTGTGCTTTTTTTGAAAGTCTGTTAAAAATATGCAAGCCTCTTTAGACCAGGACTGGGAACCATCCAGCACCCAAGAGTTTGTAAGACTGCAACTCCTAGAAGGCTTAGCCAGCATAGCCAATGCTGAGAAATGATGTGAGCTACAGTCCAACAACATCTGGAGAGCATCCCGAATCCTACCCCTGCATTAGACACAAGAAATATCTTTTAGATGATACTATAAAAAGGATACTCCTTTTCTAAGATGGCCAAGATCCACCCTTCTATAACATGCTGTCATGATTTCACAAAATGTATGCTTTACCAGGTTACAATAATATGTGTGTTGGGGACTGGGAAGAAAATAACTTGGGCCACCCAATTGCTTTCAAAGAAATTAGTTCAATCAGACTCAGTGGATTTTTCTATTCTGGCAGAAACATTTTACAGTTGTGGTAGTATGAAACATCTAGTTTCAAATTGTGTGGTCTTGAGGTCAGGGCAGCATTCCTGACATTTAAATAGAATAATTTTTCTGAGATTTAAATTATATGTATGCATGCATTTATGTATGCATTTCCAATGTTCATATACTACTTTTCATTTTAAAAAAAAGCAACCAAAGCAATCTGCAATAAAAACAGATACAAGAAAATGGTAGCTAAAAAGAATAAAATCCATAAAACCATTCATTAAAAACCAATGTGTACCTGATAGAGTTAAATGGATATGTCTTCAGCTGACTGGAAACAGCTAGCACTGGGAGCCCAACTGATTTCAATGGGGAAACCATTCCACAACATAGGAGCCAAAACAGAGAAGGCTCTTCTCCACACCATAGTCAAGCAAGCCTCACCAGACTGCAGAGCCTCCTCCTCAGAGTATAAGGATGGTTTGGTCTATATGGGAAAAGACAATCTACCAAAGAACATATTCATGAGCTGTATTGGGCCCTTTAAGCCAAAAGCAACGCCTTGAACCTGGATCAGTATCTAATTGGCAACCAGAGCCCATCTTTAAGCAAAGGATTTATTGTAGATGTCACCAGGCATCCTGACTACCACATTCTGCACTAGTTGCAGCCTCCAAACCAAGCCTCAAGGTAACCCCACAGAGAGCACATTTACTGTAGCCCTTCTTGAGGTTATGAAAAGCATATATTACCATGGTCAGATTATTCCTGTCCAGGAATGATCATGGATGCCATAACAGACAGTAGGTGTCAACAGGTCCTTTTTGCAATTGAGGCCTATTGGACTTCTAGTAACAGAGATGAATCCAAGAAAACTTCCAGGCTATGGACCTCTTCCCATCCTTGGAGGGAAAGAACAGCAGCCAGGCACAGCTCCATCAAGCCTTGGTCCCAGCAGCCAGTGAGAGGTCCCCCTTCCATTCCAACTGCCACTGCTGTGGCCTTGAGAGACAAGCAGGCAGCATCTGCTAGTCTTAACCCCATCCCTCACTGCCATCCCCTTTTCCTTGTCTGTTGTGTCTTAATAGATTGTAACCCTGAGAGCAGGGACCTTTCAAATTAGCAATTTGTAAGCTGCTCTGGGAGGCACTTCAGCTGAAGGGCAGGGTATAAATGCTCTAAAAAAAACAAACACCCAAACAAACAAATCCCAAGGCAGTGCCTCCTCGAAGCTGACATTATTGATCCAGGTGTTACCCTAAGAGATGGGGGGTATATTAGAGTTCCACCCATAATGCCAAAATCTCCTTTAATATTTGGGGAAATTATTAGCTCACATAGGCTGGCAAGAGGTGGTTAACTTTGGAGATCTTTACACCCATGTATACCAGTACTAACTGCAGAGGAGGCTTCAGTTAAAGTAAAATAAAGTATTTTATTAAAATAATACAGAAAGTAAACTAACATACACATCATATGTTTTTATGAACCATACAAGGCTATAGCAGAGTAAGGCAGAAAGATTGGATAGAAGGAGAGATCTGGGAACATAGGGTGATAGTTACCAGTCTCGGGGAGAAGAGAGTTCTATGCAGTGAAGATACTCAGACAGCCATCTGAGGATGGCACAGCGAAGAAGAGGATGATGAGGTCTGGCCATATCACACCTCAGCTGTGGCAATTATACTCTATTCCATGCCTTGAAAGGCAAGTTAGTAATAACAAAGTTTGGATGGCTTTCCCATGGAACAGACAAAAGAAACCAAAACGCAACTGATTGCTTTAATTGCGGAGAGATAGAACATTGATGGGCTTGCAACAACCTCATAAAGTTGGACAGGAGGGGGTGTGAGGAGAGATTTCTGTAAGCTATGGAATGAGGAATGGTCACTTGATCGCTTGATTGAATTATTGCTTGAAATGCCCAGGGCTGGAAGAAAGAATTAGCACATATCCCTTTTAACAACTGGGTTGTTAGGATAAACCCATTACGGGGGCTTTCTGCATAATTCTAACTTGGGCTTTCCCACCATTATATTCCTAAACACATATCAGGTCATTGTGACCTTCGGCTGACCTCCAGTCTGCCTAAGCCAAAGTAACCCTGAAAAGTGTCCAATATTTCTAGTTAGGGAATCTTGCGGGGAGGGCTAGTAGGGCATGCAACACAGGGGAATGCCATAGTCAATGGTATCAAACACTTCTGACATCAAGTAGGAGCAACAGGATCACACTCCTGTCCCTCTTCTGGTGAAAGTCATCCAAAGAGTGACCAAGGCAATTTTATCCAGAGACAGGCCTGAGCCTAGATTGAAATGGGCCTAGATAATCTGTACCTTCTAAGAGCCTCTGCAGCTGTGCCAGAACCATCCTCTCAAGCATCTTGACCAAAATATGTATTGCCAGAAAATATTCCTCTATACCACATTCATGTTGGCTTAAAACAACAGATCTTTGCCACCCTCGTTCTCCATAGTCTCTGCTGTTGGAGTCAAACTGAAAGTCTGGCTATAGTGTCCTTTTCCTCCAGAGAGGACAATGTATGGCCCTCCTAATATTCTTGGAATATAAATCCCATACACTGAGTCATCATGATGGGAGTTGAAGTCCAATAACATCCGGAAGGGCACAAGTTGTCCATTTCTATCAAAGTAACTGCAGCTTTTGAGCGTTGTCCTGCCCCACATTTTTATAACTATACTTTTTATAACTATAACTTTAGTATAGTCACAATGAGTTTGGAACCATGCTTAACAAGCCCTAAACCTTTCTATTAAAGTAGAGAAAATGAGGTAAGCACTTGTCTGGATACAAACATGTACATTCCACCTCCCTTTGGTGGCTGTAACTTGGCATACCTTTGATATCTAAAGACAAGTCATGGCCATTTGTTCCTCAAGTGTAAAATGAATAAATTTTCTGCACTTGGTAGAGTATACCCCAGCAAACATTTTGATTAGAGCAGTCAACTTAAAGAGAAAAAAGGCAGAAAGTTAGATATCTGTATTTTTGTCTGTTTTCATTATTTGGAGAACACTAGCATAAAGTTATTATAGCTTTCTACCACCGCCGCTGCAATATCCATATAACTTGAGTAGCTGGATAACAAAGTAATAAACAAGCAGTACTGTATTTTTTTTCTGGTCTAGAGAGGCAATAACAGGGGGAAAACTTTGCTGAATTTTTGCCCATCAGTGGCAAAGGAATCTTAGTAAGAAAAAAAAAATGTTCACCTGTAAATACAGTACTCAATAGCCCCTTTAAGTAAAGCCATTGCAAAGAATCCTGGAATATAGAGTAGGAGTCAGGCTCAAGTGCTCCCACAACTAGGCTGCAGGGGCTGAGACACCAATGGTTTAGCAAAATTGGAGGACCAAGTCTCCAATGTAATTGATCCTCCTCAAGAATTACTAACCAGAAGTGTACTAAATGATTAAGCAGTAAGAAATATAACAACTAGTGTCATTCAGGCCTCACAGGAATAATAAAGCCTGCCTGCATTCTATCCTATGTGCACTTAGGGGGGAGTAAATTACATTAAACACATGGACGGCACATCTGAGTAGATGCTGTACTTGTAAGAGTTTTCATATTTAAGGATGTTTCCATGATAATATACAGGAAAAGTAATTTCCCCACTTCAAGTACCTGCAAGTAGGCAAAATTAATAATTTGCCAAGTTTGAGCCCCTTCCCCTAAAAAACAGTTCTGGGGTCCCCTGCTGCAAAGTTTATAAACCCAGTCCTAAAATCTTATATAATATTTTTCCCTTACAGCTGTTATTTATTTTATTTACTTAAAGATGTAAAATTACCATTTGGAGTCAGAACAGAGATGAACAGAAGTGGGGGTTAAAGGAATGTTACAGGATTGTACATGGTTCTGAAATATTGTTAAATTAATTCTTCCATGATCACTCCTCTGTGTGAAGTCGAAGGCTAGCATCCATAGGGGGTTTTTTTGTGGGTTTTCTCTGGGCTGTGAGGCTCCCTGCCCACCCCTCCAAATGGCCAAGAGCAGCTTAATTTAGTAAAATTTAGTTTGAGAAAATGGTGGGAAGGCAAAGAATACAACACTCCTCCTGCACCGTTGATGGGATCAAAATTGGACAACCCTGCTCCTGGCTGTTCAAACTTTCCTATATCTCCCTTTGCTTTCTGGTAGCAGATTCTGAGTGCCACAAAAAGGCAGCAGGTGGTGGTTGTTGTTGCTGCTGCTTCTTCTTCTTCTTCTTCTTCTTCTTCTTCTTCTTCTTCTTCTTCAATACTGTAATGGCTCAATAGAGTAGAGTGTTTTTTTGTGGGGGGGGGAGGTTCCGGGCTGTGAGGCCATGTTCCAGAAGAGTTTATTCCTGATGTTTCACCTGCATCTGTGGCTGGCATCTTCAGAGAATGGTGGCGTGTGGGTGCGTGGGGTTTATATACTGTGAGTCCCTGCTGAAGAGGATTAGCATGTAAATTTATGTATTCAATTGTTGGATGTTCAGTTCTTAGTGTGAGAGGATACACAAGGGGGATTCATGTCTATTTAGCTCATGGTCCATTGTCTGCTGGGAAGCCCCCTGTCCCTGGGTGAGGTTTATTTGCATGTGTTGAGTTTTTATTTTGGTGTTTTTCAGGTCTGGTAGCCAAACTTTTTGTTTTAGGGTTTCCTCTTTCCTGTTGAAATTGTCCAGGTGTTTGTTGATTCCCTATCCATTCTGACCTGCTAGTTGTTAGTCTGCTCCAGAATTTCAGTGTTTTCAAATAGCTTTTCAAATACCTTTGGATCTTTTATCCAAATGATCTACAGACCAGTTAAGAAAATCCAAGAAATGTTGCACTCAACGAAGGACAAAAGAGACCCTCTCACAGCCGCAGGAGTTTACCACATACCATGCAGCTGTGGACAAGTCTACATAGGGACCACAAAACACAGTGTAGAAACACCAATCAAGGAACATGAGAGACACTGCAAACTGGGCCAGCCAGAAAAATCAGCAGTAGCAGAACGCATTATAAACCAACCTGGGCACAAAATGCTATTTGAAAACACCAAAATTCTGGACCAGGCTAACAACTATCAGGTCAGAATGCATAAGGAAGCTATTGAAATCCACAAACACCTGGACAATTTCAACAGGAAAGAGGAAACCCTAAAAGTCAACCAAGTTTGGCTACCAGTCCTGGGAAAAAAACCAAAATAAAAACTCAACACATGCAAATGAACTTCACCCAGGGACAGGGGGCTTCCCAGCAGACATTGGACCATGAGCTTAAATAGACACAAATCCCCCTCACATATCCTCACACCCTAAGAACTAAACATCCAACAACCGAATACACAAATTTACATGCTAATCCTCTTCAACAGGGACTCACAGTATATGAACCCCACACACCCAGACGCCACCATTCTCTGAAGATGCCAGCCACAATGCAGGCAAAACGTCAGGAATAAACTCTTCTAGAACATGGCCTCACAGCCTGGAAAAAACCTGCTTAAAACTCCTCTGTGTGCTAATGACATTTAGATAAGATTGTGGAGAAAGGAAAAAAGTTGTGTCATAGAAAAGGCTGTGTCATGTCAAAACCTGATCTTAGGCCTTTGTGATGCTACGCCTGTGCCTGCTGAACCACCTGTCGAGCTCCACTGAAGTTATGAATGTAGTCTGTCCTCTAAACAAATGGGAAGAGGAGCTCCAACATAATAAAATCAGTGGAGAGAGGGCATAGCCTAGGACACAGAGGAGATTTCATTCCCATAAATTGCCTCTCTATTACACTTTGAGTATATTCACAATGAGAATGTCCAAATAAGATGAGGGAAAGGGCTAATTCATTTTATAAGCAGAGCTTTAAATCTGAACATGTACGTGTGCTGCAAAATTAATTATGCAGCTGATAGATGAAAGGGGAAATTCACACCAATAATGAAAAGCCCCATATCCTGCTTTCTTAATCCCTCTAACAGTTTTGGCAAGATAGGAAAATCAGTCATAAATGTTAAATCAGTAAAAGAAAAAAAAAGATATGCTTCCTAGGGGTAGGTGCACTGGTTTCAAGGAGAAGCCAGGTGTCAGGAAATGAAAAAAGCTTTCTAGAAACCAAGGGGAAGGTCACATTCAAACTGGTATACCTTTAATGGGGTACTCATAGCTTGATGAGGACCTTCACTTTAGCAATTGGGGTAATTTCATATGTAGGTTTAGTCACACACCAAAACGACACTTTTTTGGTCTCCTGATGGAGCCTTTGAACTCTTTGTTGTTGAATACCATGAAGGAATGTGGGAAAGAGGGAGCAGCCCCCCCTGCCCCTGCCAATGGAGTCAGTATGCTGCCAGAGACTTAAGTTTGGAGGATGGTGGATTCTCTATATTTAAACAAGAAGGCTGAGATCCTCCATCACAGAGATAGTTATGTCGAAGGACTTTATCAGGTGTCCTCCCAATAACGTTCTTTTGCCGGCATAAATAAATCAATTTTTATGCGGGCAAAAGAACGTCTCCCCCGCCCCCCGCACACTTACCTCCTTTCCCAGCCAAGGCTCCTCCATGAATAAAGAGGAAATGAGTGGAACTCTGTTCACTTCCTCTTTTGAACTCCCATGCAATTTTATTGTGCGGGAAATTCAAAAATAAAACTAAAAATTAACACTAAGCACCTAAACACATTAAAAAACCTCAGAGTAACCCAGGGAGGGTCAAAAAAGGTTCATCGCTTACCTGGATGTCTCAATCTGACCTGGAAGTGTTCGTGCCAGTCCAGCCACTGATGGGGTAAGCATGAGATTTAAAGGGACAGAGGCATCGCATGCCAGCAATGTCAGCAAAAAAGCAGCAGGGAGATCTATCGACGGCTTACGACGTCAAATAAAAGGTACGTAATTTTGACTGGTCTTAACCGCGAAAGGGCGACATTGTCTGATATGCGCACCCTTTCATGGTTATGTGGCATCATAATGATGCCATATTTTCCATGTCTGCTAAAAGTCCTAAGTGTTGGACTACGATTTTGGAGAGGCCATGAAAACCCACTGAGTGACTTCGGGCAAGTCACTTACACTCAGCTCAGAAAACCCCTTGAGAGTTTCACCGTAGGATCACCATAAGTCAGAAATTACTTGAAGGTACACAACTAGTACTACTACTACATATCATACCTTGACATGACTCCTCAAACCTATCTTAAAAGTCAGTGGCCACACCAAGCAACGGAGTTCTGTTCTGCTGGTGATCCTGTTAGTGATCTCCATGGTGACAGGGATCCTGCGCCTGAGTGTTGCACCAGAGATCACTGGCAGGAAGGGGCTGGAAATGTCATCCTACTGCACCCTGATCACCAGCAATGTGGCTGCTAGTTATTCAGGTGGGGGGTATTTGCAATTGTGGCAAGCTGTTATGAATACTGAGCTGTTATAAAGTATAGCTTACACATTCATAACTGCTCAACAGGATGCCAGCCAAGGTCTTTAAATAGGAGTGCTTTAGTTGTGTATTTGAACAACTGAGTAGGAGCTCATGGAACCGTTTTATCACCCTTGCAGCTGATTGATTGTAGGGATGCTACTGGTGTGTCCCGGCTGACCTTTAGCACCAAGTGAAGAAGGAGCAGCCTTTGCCCCTACCATTTAGCTGCTCCTTCTTCCTTCAGTGTGTGAGGGCAGCTGGAATGCACCTGGAAGCCCCAGCTGCTATTGTGCAATTGTGTCAAGGCATATGCACAAGGAAATACAGGATACCTGCTTCTAACCCCCCCCCCCAAAAAAACATTATTTCTGTATTTATTTATTGAATTTATATCCTGCCCTTCTTCCAAAATGAGATTCAAGGCAGCTTACAATAATTTTAAAAGGATCCATTTATAATATTAATTTACAAAAGTTAAAAAGAATTCAATATGAGTATTATTAAAAACATAATTAAAGACGGTTTAAAACACTTAAAACATAGTTTCAATAAAATTTTGAAAGAATATGTGATAAGATTTACTTTATTGGTGTAATGACAAATGTTTTCTAGTTATTTTTCAAAGGCCATGTTAGGCATTTTAACGGGAATTTTTCAAGTATAATACCATTCTCTTACCAATCCTAAGGCTATTCTTTCTTTAAAAAGTGACATAAAGTACACAAAACATAAACCAGAAGTAACTCAAAAAGTTATTTCCAACATTGATACAAGTAATGACAAATAATTGCTCTTCAAACACAACAAGTAAGTGAATGAAATTAATTTCTTTTAAAAAGTAATGTTCTGAAATGGACACCAAATACATGTAACATACAAATGCAAGAAATATTTTCCAGAACATCTCTGTAAGGTACACTCATCAGAGAACTGGATTGGTTGTAGTTTCCAGTCAAGAATACACTTGGAGATGAACCAGTGTTTGCTGTTATCTTATGGGTCCTTAGAAGTCAGTCACACAGAGTCAGACATGATTTCCTGAGGGGAATATGGGAATATTACAGTCTATACTGTAATAGGTGCCAAGCGTGCTTTGAAATATTGATAAGGCAGCTGTCCATGCTTCAACTAGAACTATTTAAAGATGTCCTGAAAAAGGCAACCTTTTCTTCTGCAATATGCCTACATCATACTGATCGACCCTACCTTGCCCTTTGCGCATCTCTTCAACAAGACCTTTTTCTATATTATTATCTATTTTACTTTGTTATTGTTACTACATGGAAATCCTATGTAGGGAGACAATGTGTACGCTATCAGATATGAGAGGAAATGTGGCATAAATATTAAGGAAAGCCTGACAGATCGTTTAGATAGCAGCTACCCATCCAAACACTGGCAGTGAAAAAGCTTCTGTTTGATACATTTACCCCCTCTAAGAATGAACTGAGATTGTAACCAAAATGGAAACATTAAGAAACACGAAGATGGTTTATCAGCAAGCTTAGGAAAAAATTTAAGTTTGTTCAAGTTTTTTCAAGTACATAAATTCTTTTTAAAAGAAACCAAGGCTGCTTCCAGAATAATTTTTTTTTTTTAATTCTGGAAGTCCTGGGTTTTGTACCTGTGTATTCCAATTTTATTTTTGATGTCCACATGATGTTTAGTTCATCCCAAAGTATTTCCTGAGAGTCCTGGTATTAAAGTAAAGATGACCATGGCCAGTAAACACATCTATTGTTTCTAGGACAGAGATTCAACAGAGATCAAGTAAGGGAAAAAGGAATGCTAACACTAAAACAAAATGATCCTAATACTTAAGTAGTGCAATATTGCTAAACTAGCTAGACCCGGCATACCATTAAAAAACTCCCCCAAACTTTATGACAACCCTGTAAGGTAGGCCGGTGGATTTAAATTCCTCCTCCCTCTTCTCAGTGTTCCACACTTTCCCCGAAATTGCTGAGGTTGACTTGCTCCGTTACCCTGTCACCGCCACCAGCTGATTGCCTGGGTCCTGTTGCAGCAGCTGCAGCGGTGTCCTGCTGCCACCACAGCCGCTAGTTGACTGGCTGGGTTCTGTCACAGCGGCGGCAGCAGCATCTCACTGCCACCACCAGTTGACTGCCTTGCTCCTGTCACCATCACCAGTTGACTGCGTGGGTCCTATTGCAGCCGCCACTGCAACATCTTGCTGCCACCACCAATTGACTGCCTTGGTCCTGTCGCCATCACCAGTTGACTGCCTGGGTCCCATCGCAGCCGCTCCCACAATGTCCTGCTGCCACCACCATTTGACTGCCTGGGTCATGTCACGGCCTGTGATTAGTGAGTGGCTGAGGGAGTGAGAGGACAGTGGGGCCCTTGTGAGGCTGGGGTGTAGATGCAGATTGAGTGGAAGAAGCAGACTATGAGGTGAAGAGGGCATTTGCATGTGGGTGGTGATATTTGGGTGTGTTTCCTGAGCAGCCAATCAGCACACTGGGAGAGGAAACATACCCAGGCCTATTGTACATACCAAAGCCTTTTTTATATATAGATTGCTTTAACAGTTTGACTATAATGCCCAAATAATAATAAGAAAGGCTCAATGGAAATAGGTGAAAATCATTTTCTGAAATGCTGCATGAGACACATGATCAGTGGGAGAGGAAAGGAGAGGGGCACAGGGAAAGGAAGTGAAACCCAGCATGCTTCAAGAAAGAGACTTGGTGGATCATAGAATAGAATCATAGAATCATAGAATTGCAGAGTTGGAAGAGACCATGAGGGGCATCCAGTCCAACCCCCTGCCACGCAGGAAATCACGATCAAAGCATCCCCGACAGATGGCAATCCAGCCTCTGTTTAAAGACCTCCAAGGAAGGAGACCCCACCACACTCCGAGGGAGTGAGTTCCACTGCCTCCCTTGTGAATAAGCAGGTACAGTCAAAATGAAAAAGAATTTGAAACTCTTGATACTTCCAGATACTTTTTTTCCCATCCGGAGGCATCCCAACAGGGCAATATCACCTCCCCCAAAAACAGTCCAGTGAAAACTGTCAATGGGAAAAGAGAAACACAGGGCGGTGTGGGCAGGGGGGTGGCATTCAGTGGCTCATTCAAGGAGAGCCTGACTGCCTGACTCCCTAAAGGAATACACTTCTTCTATGGGGTGAAAGGGCATGGCAAAATTTTGTTCCACTTGCCATATAGAATAGTATTTCCTTTGCTATGAAGAGGCCAGTATCCCATGTAACAGTCTAGAGGGGTTGGAGTGTGTTTATTTGAAGGCTGAGACAGATTAGGAATTCTGTTGGTGTACCACTCACCCCGCTGCTCCCTTCCTGAGCTAGCCAAGGAGGTTTTGGGGTTGGGGTTGGAATGTCTGCAGCTTGTGATGCTGGGGGATGTCAACATACATGCTGAGGCTACCCTTTCAGGAGTGGCTTAGGACTTCATGTCCGCCATGGCAACCATAGGTGTGTCCCAAGTGGCACCTGGCCCAATGTGTGCTGCTAGGCACATTCTAGACTTTGTTTTCTGTACAGGATGGCTTGATGGTGATTTGGGAATGGGGAAGCTTTCTACAGTTGTGTTGTCATGTTCAGATCACTTCTTGGTCAGATATAGACTTGCTGAGACTCAGAGCCTCTGCAGGGGTAGGGGAGCCATTAAAATGGTCTGTCCCAGAAGGCTTATGGATCTGAATGTATTATTGATGGTTCTTGGGGAGTTTCCTGCTGCATCGGCAGGTGATCCTGTTGAAGCCCTGGTTAATCTCTGGAATGGGGAAATGACCAGGGCAGTGGACACAATCACTTCTAAGTGACCCTTCTCAGAGAGTGGAGCTAAACAATCTGCTTGGTTTTCTAAGGAGCTGGTATAAATGAAATGAGACAGAGACTAGAGCAACAGTGGCAGAAAACTCACGGCAAGTCCAACCGAAAACAGACTTAAATCTATCTGAAGGCCTATGGTGGGGCAATAAAGATAGCAAAATAATATTTTCTGATTAATTCTATTGCATCTGCACCAAACCTGTCGAGTGGAGCTGTTTAGAGTTCAGAGATCTGTTACAATCTGGCCCAGTGGAGAATTTAAGCCACTTAACAGCCTGCTGCAAAGAGTTCGCCACTTTGTAGATAATTTTAAAAAATTATTTAATTGTATTTTAAGGGGTGGGTGGGATGGAGGGTCTTGAATGTATATTTTAAATGCTGTAAGCCACCCAGATTGCATTTTGTAGAGGGGTGGGATACAAATAAATAAAATAATAATAATAATAATAATAATAATTAAATTGCTTGGATTCTCTCTGATTTGGATGCCAGAGCTGATACAGGTCCAGTGGATATAACCTTGGCCCCTGCTTGTCCAGTGTTGATGGATACTTTTCAATTTGTGCAGCCCAAGGATGTGGACAGATCTTTGGAGAGGCAAGAGCCAGCACATATGTGTATTAGAGTCTTGCCCTTCCCATCTTATTAAACAGGCCAGAGGGTAAGGGAAGTGATTAATGTCTCTTTATAACAATTCAGGGTTCCAACTTTCCTGAGGGAGGTTGTAAGACCTCTTTAGGGGGGAAAAGCCTTCCTTGGACCCTTCTAGACTGGATAATTATAGTCCAGTCTCCAACATCCCATTTTTGAGCAAGGTACTGGAGTGTGTGGTAGCTTTGCAACTCCAGGAGTTTCTGAATGAGATGGATTATCTAGATCAGGGGCTCTTAAGCTTTTTTTTACCAGGAACCTCCTTTAAATATATGTTGTTGCTGCAGACCCCCAAGACTTAACTCAATATTTAAAACAACAACAACAATAATAATAATCAACAGCAACAATAACACCTGATAATAATAATAAAATAATTACACCGTCAATTAAAACTTCCCTCAGAGGCACTGGAGGGGGAGAGAAGACCTTTCTCCTACTTCTTCCTGCAAATTTGTGGCTGAGCAGATTGAATGGCAATGTGCAGGCCAAGCCAGCCAGCCAGCCTCTGCCTTAGCTCCTGTCATGTGGCTACTCTACTGCAGAAAGAAGGTGGACCGAGCAGCCTTCAAGCCTTCACAGACCCCCTGTGAGGACATTGTGGCCCCCAGGGGTTCCCCGACCACAGGTTAAGAACCACTGATCTAGATCCATTTCAGTCTGGTTTCAGTCCTGATTATGGGATGGAGACAGCTTTTGTTGCCTTAGTGGATGACCTATGCCAAAAACTGGACAGGGGAAGAATGTCCCTATTTGTTCTGCTGGACCTCTCAGTGATTTCAATACCATCAACCATGGTATCCTTCTGGGTCACCTTGCTGGGATGGGGCTTGGAGGTATTCTTCTACAGTGGCTATGTTCTTTTCTGGAGGGAACACTCTCAGAGGGTGGTGATGGGGGATTCCTGTTCAACTCCTTGGCCACTGGCTTGTGGAGCCCCTTGGGGTTCTGTCTTGTCTCCTATGCTATTTAACATCTACATGAAATCACTGAGAGAGGTTGTTCAGAGTTTTGGAGTCAGATGTCAACAGTATGCTGAAGATACCCAGCTCTTACCAAATTCCTACCTAATTTCTACCCAATTCCAAGGAAGCTGCTCCTGTGCTAAACCCGTGCCTGGTAGATGTAATGGACTGGATGAGGGAGAACAAACTGAAGTTTAATCCAGACAAGTCAGAGGTGACAGGTGCCCCTTCTCAGTCAAAAAACAGATCTGGGAATAGGGATTCGGCCTCAATAGACGGCAGATTAAACTCTTCAAGCAGTTAAGGACAGATGAGAAGCAAAAGTAAAAGGTGACAGAAATAGGGTCAGAACCCTGAATGCAACTGTTCAGCAACTTGTGTGCTGAACAGAGAGAACTACTATAACAACCAATGCAGAGAAATAGAAGATGACAACAAAAAAGGAAGAACAAGAGACCTCTTTGACAAGATCGGAGAAATCAAAAAGAAATTTAAACCCAGAATAGGGATACTATCTGATCAGCAGGGGAACGCAATGCACGACAAAGTACAAATAAAACACTGGTGGTAACAATACATTGAAGAACTATGTAAAAGAGATGAAAGGATGACAGATTCATTCAAGGAAGAATTATCTGAAGATTAACCTACAGTTTTAGAAAGTGAAGTTGAAGCTGTACTCAAAAGTATTTGGGAGAAATAAGTCACCAGGAACAGATGGCATACCAATAGAGCTGCTTCAAGTTACAGACAGAATCCACTCACATTCTAGTTAAAAAAATTCAATAAATATGGAAAACAAAACAATGGCCCACAGGTTGGAAATGCCCAATATACATCCCAATTCCCAAGAAAGAGGACATCAGAGATTGCAGCAAACACCGGACCATTGCATTTCCCATGCAAATAAAGTGATGTTGCCATTTCATATATAGTTTTACCATATATAGAGCAAGAAATGCCAAATGTTCAAGCTGGGTTCAAGAAAGGAAGAGGCACTAGGGATAATATTACAAACATAGATTGGATAATGGAGTGCATCAAAGAATTTCAGAAGAAAATCACCCTGTGCTTTATAGATTATAGCAAAGGCTTGCATTGTGTAGGTCATGAAAATCTATGGAGTGCTCTTAAAGAAATGTGTATGCCACAATGTTTCACTGTCCTGATGAAATTTAAATTTAAACTTGTGCTCAGAACAAGAGGCTACCCTCAGGACAGAATACGGAGAAAGGGAATGGCTTCCAATTTGTAAGGGGGTCAGGCAAGGCTGCATTTTATATGTTCAACTTGTATGCTGAACATTGCATAGGTAAAGCAGGATTAGAGTTGGAGGAAGGAGACATGAACATTGAAAGAAGAAACATCAACAATTTAAGATATGCAGATGACACCATACTACTAGCAGAAAAATAGGAAAGACTTGAAATGCTTACTGAAGAAAGTCAAGGAAGAAAGTGCAAAGGCAGATTTACAGATGAACATTAAGAAAACAAAAATAATGACCATAGATCATTTACCTAACCTTAAAGTAGGCAATGAAGACACTGAAATAGAGACTGCAGTCAAGAAACCAGGAGACTAGGACTTGAAAGGGGAGCTATGAAGGAACTAGACAAGATCCTGATGTATCACTGAATACTAAAGTAAGGATTGCCCATGCCATCATATTTCCCATTTCTATTCATGGCTGTGAAAGCTGCACAGTGAAGAAAGCTGAGAGGAAGAACATCAACTCATCTGAAGTGTGTTGCTGGAGGAAAGTTCTATAGATACCATGGCCTGCTAAAAAGACCAAAAAAATGGATCCTTGAGTAAATCAAGCCTGAACTCTCCCTAGAAGCCATGGTGACTAAACTGAGAGTGTCATACTTTTGATATATCATGAGAACATATGCTCACTAGAAAAGTACAATAATGCTCAGTTAGGTAGAAGGAGGTAGGAAAAGAGGAAGACTGCATTCAGATGGATCAACTCAATCAAGGAAGCCATGGTTCTGAGTCTGCAAGACCTGAGCAGGTCTGCTGATGATAGGTTAACTTGGAGGTCTCTGATTGATAGGATCATCATAAATCAACTTGATGGCAGTTAACAACTGTTAGATGGGGTTACATTCCCCCTGAAAATGCAGGTTCACAGTTTGGGGATACTCCTGGATTCGTTCCTGAGCCTGGAAACCCAGGTTTCACTGGTGACCAGGAGTGCATTTGCACAGTTAAAACTAGGGTGCCAACTGCACCCATTCCTGGAGAAGTCCGATCTCGCCATGGTACCACATGCTTGATTACATCCCATATGGCAGTGATGGCGAACCTATGACACACGTGTCACCACTGACACACGTAGCTGTCAGTGGTGACACGCGGCTAGGTCGCTTCCCCCTCCCCCTCCCGCAACCTCACCACCCTCCCTAAAGTGGTGATTGGGGCTTCAAAGCCCCAGTTGCCATTTTAGGGAGGCGGGGGAGGGAATGAAAGTGGCGGGCAGGGCTACAAAGCCCTGGTCACCACTGGGAGGAGGCTTTCCAGCCAGCACCCTCCCTTCCAAAAGCTGCGATTCTGGCTTTGGGAAGAGAGGGTGGCTGCTCACTGGAGGGGAGGGGCTGGAGGGGGGAAAGCCCTCCCATCCAGAAACCCCCTCCCATCCAGCCCTCCCATCTGGCCAGTGAGGTTCTCCCCCCATCCCGCCTCGCTGAATGGGAGGGGTCTTCTCCGTGACTTAGTCACAGAGAAGACCTGTCCCAGCCAGTGAGGTTCTCCCCGCCGTGCAGCCTCGCTGAATGGGAGGGGTCTTCTCCATGACTGAGTCACAGAGAAGACCTGTCCCAGCCAACGAGGTTCTCCGCCCCCGTGCAGACTCGCTGAATGGGAGGGATCTTCTCCGTGACTCAGTCACAGAGAAGACCTGTCCCAGCCAGCGAGGTTCTCCCCCCTCCCGTGCAGCCTCGCTGAATGGGAGGGGTCTTCTCTGTGACTCAGTCATGAAGAAGACCTGTCCCAGCCAGCGAGTTTCCCCCTCTGCAGCCTCACTGTAAGAGAGGGGTCTTCTCCATGACTCAGTCACGGAGGGTGGCTGGAGGCTGGAGGGGAGAGCCTTTCCAGCCAGCACCCTGTTTCCAAAGCCGGGATCGATTGTGGCTTTGGAAAAGGAGGGTGGCTGGCTGGTTGCTGGAGGGGAGGGGTTGGAGCAGGGAGCCTTTCCAGCCAGCACCCTCCGTTTCCAAAGCCGGGATTGATCGTGGCTTTGGAAAGGGAGGGTGGCTGGCTGGTTGCTGGAGGGGAGGGGTTGGAGCGGGGAGCTTTTCCAGCCAGCACCCTCTGTTTCCAAAGCTGGGATCGATCGTGGCTTTGGAAAGGGAGGGTGGCAGGCTGTTTGCTGGAGGGAAGGAGCGGGAGCAGAGAGCCTTTCCAGCCAGCAGCCTCTGTTTCCAAAGCCGCGATTGATCGTGGCTTTGGAAAGGGAGGGTGGCTGGCTGGTTGCTAGAGGGGAGGGGCTGGAGGGGAGGGGCTGGAGGATGTTTGCTGTATAGCCTGGATGGGAGGGGCTGGAGGGGAGATGCTATCCAGAAAGCACCCTCCCTTCCAAGGAGGCCGCCATGTTGGCCGCCTTCCCGGCAGCCTCGGCTGCTGTGGGGAATGCGGGAAAAAGGGAGCCAATTGGGGCCGGTCAGCTGTGCCCCAATTGGCTGCCAGGAACGGAGGGGAGGGACATCTGGCCGCATTTCCAGCACAGCTGGGTGATGCGGAGGCTGGTGATGGGGCTGGTATAAATAGGCTGGCCCCAGCGCATAACCTCCAGTTCGGCTCTAGCAGCACTTCGAACACCACCCCCTGTCTCCCTGCGGCCTGCGCATTGCTAAGCTAAGTGCAAAAAGTGAGATCATTGCTGAGATAAGTGAGGGAAGGCTGGGAGAGGAGAGGGCCTGTGGCATGGTATGGGTGCCGTTTTCTGCCATTAGTGACAGCCATTGTTATTCACATAAGGAACAATATCTTGCTCCATAGTGCAGACTCCATTTCACCATTATGATTGTTGTGCATCCTTATTAACCCTATTTCTGCTTATTAACCCTGCCCTTTCCTAAAAGACAGTTACATACACCATTTTGTGGCTAGTAAGACTAGTTAATCCCTAATTACCTGCAGGCCTAACAAGCGCATATAATTCTATCTTCTGTCACTGCCCCCTGATGGAGAACCCCCAAAATAAAAAACTCTGGTTAAGTAAAGGAAGTGGTAGTAGCAGTGGCCAACCCTTTCAAGAGACATGGACTGAGATGTATGGCCTTACAGAAAAAAAAGGCAGATCATTTTGCTTTCTATGTAACGAAACGGTAGTAAGCAGAACGTGGAATATAAATAGACATTTTGAAACTAATCATTCTCAGCTCTTGGAAAAAAGTGAGGATGAAAGGAAGGCATACATTTCCAGGCAGCTACAACTTTATAAGAGCCAATCTAATTCCATCCTAAAATTTATGAAAGGCTCTAAAAATTTAACATCTGCAAGTCTGAGCATTTGCTCACTCTATAGCTCAGCACGGAAAAGCACTCAGTGAGGGAGAACTTATTAAAGAAACTCTCCTAAGATGTGCACCAGATCTATTTCATGATATGCAGAATAAAGATCCAATTATTAAGAGAATATCTGAGTTACCACTTAGTAGAAATATTATAGAAGACCGAATAATGAGACTGAACACAAACGTACAACATCAATTAGAGAGAGACCTAAGGAAGTGTAAATATTTTTTGATCTCTCTTGATGAAACTACTGATTTCACATCACATGCTCAGTTGGCCATTATTGGTCGATATTCTGATGGTCTCACAATGAGAGAAGAATAGATAAAGTTAGTATCAGTGCCAACAAGTACAGCAGGAAGCAAAATATGTAAGGTTGTTCTACAAACATTTTGTGACCTAAGCATTGAGATCTCTAAAGTTGTGTCAGTGACGACAGATGGGGAACCAAATATGGTGGGGGGAAAAGGTCGGATTTGTCAAATTGTTTACAGAAGCTATTGGACATCCAATTGTGCCTTTTCATTGTATTATCGATCAGGAGGCTTTATGTGCCAAGGCAGGATTCACCGAGTTAAACGACTTAATGTCAGTTGTTAAAAAAAATTTAATAGCTGCTTGCCCCCTTCACAAGCGAGAATTTTTGGCACTTTTACAGGAGGTTGATTCCACCTACAGTGAACTGCTGATGTACAATAATGTAAGATGGCTGAGCCGAGGCAAAGTTCTTGAGCACTTTGTGGAGTGCTTTGAAGAAATTAAGGTATTTCTTGACTGTAAGGATCTGGGGAACTTTCCTCAGCTTAATGATGATAAGTGGGTCAACACCCTGATGTTTTTTACAGATCTCTCTGTTCATATTAATGAACTGAACTTAAAGTTACAAGGTTTTGGCAAAAGTATTGACGTTATGTTTGGATACATAAAAGCTTTTGGAAGTAAAGTTAAAATTTTCAAGCGAGATGTAGAAACTAAAACTTGTAAGTATTTTCCTCGAATAGCAAAGCATTTTGAGAAGGCCAGTCAGCTGTACAAGATGAAATGGAACTCTTGGATATGAAGTGCCAGCATGTTTTAGACTCGTTACTTGACCAGTTTAGACATAGATTTAGTCAATTTTGAAGTCTAGAACAGACCATGAAAATAATTAACTATCCTGATGTAGTAGTCTACAGTAGTTTGGAATTAAATGGTTTCCAATAGATGCAAATTGATGATTTGGAGATGCAACTTGCAGAATTTCAAGACAGTATCTGGGCTCAGGTGTTTGTTGACTTGAGGTCAAAGCTTGAGATTCTGGAAAGACGCCGCTTGGAGAATCAAGAGGAGTGCCACTACGAACAGGAAATTTGGAGTGCCTGGAACTGACTACCAGACACTTTTAGCACCCTGAAAAATATAGCAATGGCTTTACTCACAATTTTCCCTCTACATACTTTTGTGAGGCCTTATTCTCAGCGTTAAATAATATCAAAACCAACAAAAGAAACAGATTGACAGATGATGTTAGTAGCGCTTGCTTGGGCCTGAAGCGTACAAAATACCAGCCTTCAATTGAAGAATTAGCCAATGAAATTCAGCAAAAAAAAAAAAAAAGTCACTAATAGGCAGGTTAGTTAAAGAATTCCCCCTCCCCCTCACTTATCCCAGTTCACAGCACCCCACACAAGCTAAATAATATCAAGACCAACAAAAGAAACTGACTGATGGATGAACAAATAAGTCACTAAGCAGGTAAGTTAAATAATTAGTTTTTTGTTTATTAAATACAATTATATGTAACAATTATACATTTATGTTATTTAAACAATAAATATCGTGAAATAATGTTTTTTCCTCAAAGTGACACACCACCTGAGTTATGCTCAGTTTTTTGGCGAAGTTTGACACACCAGGCTCAAAAGGTTGCCCATCACTGCCATATGGCTTGCTTTAATGCACTCTATGGGGGCCACTTTTGAAAAGGAGCCCTGGTGGTGCAGTGGTTAAATGCCAGTACTGCAAATCACCACGTTGCAAGTTCGATTCCAGAGGGCTCCAAGGTTCACTCAGCCTTCCATCCTTTTGTAGGTCGGTAAAATGAGGTCGGTAAAATGAGTACCTGGCTTGTGGGGGCAATTAGCTAACACACATTGGAAACTGTTTAATGCAGTGTAGATGTGTAAATTGCTATTGCTTAAAATAATTTGTAAGCCGCTCTGATAGCCTTGTGGCTGAAGAACAGGGTATAAATAAATAAATAAATAAATAAATAGTGCTGAGAAACTTCAATTGGCCCAAAGAGGTGCAGTCAGATTGCTAATTGGGGCTGGGTAAAGGGAACGTAAAACTTCTTTCTTGCAACAGCTCCACTAGCTGCCAGTCCATTTCCAGGTACAATTCAAAATGCTGGTGATGACCTATAAAGCCCTATATAGCTTGAGTCCAGGTTATTTGAAGGACTGTATCTTCCTTTATGAACCCATGCTCTAAGATCATCTGGGAGGCCCTTCTTTCTGTCTCACCCCCTTCTCAGGCTCCTTTGGTGTGAACAAGGGGGAGGGCCTTTTTAGAGAGATCCCAGTGTTTGGAGCTCCCTTCCTTAGAGAGGCCAGGATGGCTTCCTCCTTACTCTCTTTCTGGTGGCAACTGAAAAACATTCTTGTGCCAGCAGGTTTTTAGAAATGGAATAGGGTGAGATTTTAATGATGATCTGTGCAGTCTAATTGTTTGCACTTGGTGCTGTGATTTGAGCATTGGACTACAACTCTGGAGACCAGAGTTCAAATCTCTGTTCAGCCATAGAAACCCACTGGGTGACTTTGGGCAAGTCACACTCTCTCAGCCTCAGAGGAAGGCAAAGGCAAACTCCCTGTGAACAAATCTTTGATAGGTCCACCTTAGGTTGCCACAAGTTGGAAGTGATTTGAAGGCATACAACAATAACAATAATCTTTTAATGAATGTTAATGTTTGAAATGTTTAATGTTTTAACTTTATAAATTGTTTAATTGCTGTTTAACTTAACTTTTATATTTACACTTGCATCAATGTTTTTGAATAATTTTTAATCTGTATTGTTTTTAAAATGTTTTTAGTCAATTTAAATTATATTTTTGGGAGAAAGGCAGGATATAAATGAATAAAATAAGAACTGCTTCATCTCCTTGTTTCTGTGTGCATGTGCTTTTACAAACATACATATAATATGCACAGATGTACATAACAGTTGTACATCCACACATAAATTATCACGATTGCACTGGAGAACATTATCAGTCTTGAAATTCAGCTTCTTTCTGTCCATGAGTTCAGGAAAAGAGAGCAACTGTGTGTTCTGCCCCTGGATGGCATAGCAACAAAAGGCACTCTTATGTTTGATAGAGAACAGCAAAATTTACCAGGGTCACTGTGAGAAGGACAAGAAGCAATGAGTACATATTGTAACATGACAGATTTAAGGCTGGATGTCAGGGGAAATTTACACTTTTAGCTGTAAAAAACGGGTAGAGATTAAAGCAAGTTACACTGAGTAACTGGATTAATATTTTCATTGAAATACCCCTGTAGATGATTGTAACAAAAGACCTTCTGCTCCTTGATGAAAAACAACAGTGGCCAAGATCCAAATAACTATTGGCAGTGCAATCCTAAACAGATTTACTCAGAAGTAAGGTTCTCTGAGTTCAATTGGACTTGCTCCCTAACAAGTGTTCAAAGGCTAGCAGAAGCTCATTGAAATGACAGACTATTTTCTTTAAACATCTAACTCCCCTTCCTTATAATTAGCTGCTTTTTACACTCCTCTCTCGTTGCTTCCATATCAGCCTCCCATCCAAGTACTAACCAGAGTTGACCATGCTTAGCTTCCAAGATCAGACAGGATCTGGTGCTTTTAGAGTATTTAGGCCCTCTATAATATTTTACTTACCAGTAAAATTCATCCAGCAAAGGTCTTTTCCAGTATTAATTGAAAGGTTTCTGGTTCTGTCCATATTATTCCCTTCTGCAACTTGCAGTCATTTAATTGCCCCAGTGTCAGTTTTTGTTTTGGGGTATGTGGGTGTGTGGGGGCGTTAATGACTAGTTTCTCTTCACATTCCTTTTTGTTGTTGTTGTTGTTGTTTATAGCACAAAGCACCATATCACTATACAAAATAAGTGACAAAAATATAAAATGAAATAGGAAAATATGCAAAATAACACACAAAATATTCAAAGTAAAATATGCAGAATTCATAGAGAAATATATTTTTGTATATACAAAATACAAAATAAAATGGAAAAGATGAAACAAAGTGAATAATTAAAACCCTTTGTCACCTTTGTGGGAACAGCAACTGGTGTTAAGTGGAAACTGAGAGCAAATCAATTGAGGCAATTCAGAAGAAAGTGAGGTAACAACCTTTCAACCCCATCACCACCCATTACCACAGATTAGGTTGGAAGAAAAAAAAGGTCATTTCAGAAAACATCAAATGCAAAGATTGCTCAACAATTTAATCTGGGTTCTTCATGGTGGTTTCTGAGTTTCAAAAGAGGTTTGTTTTTTCATGCAGCATCCAAAGCTCCTGTTCGAGGAGAATAGGACTAAAGGCAGCGATCCTAACCATACATGCAAAGGGATTCTTATCCAGGCAAACATGCATAGAATTTCCCTCTAAATTCCTCTTGGAATCACAGAATGGGCTTGGCAGATTTGGGATTCAGGACAGAACTTTTTGATGGCATTTCCCCTCCCCCACCCCAAATTCTCAGCCTACAATATTACCAGGTATAATATAATTAGGAATACTTTAGAAAATATTAGATCTGTCACTAGGGCTGCTTCTGATATCACAGTTGGCATCACAGCAAGGTTGTTTCCGTGACCAAAAGGAGAAGAAAAAGGAGTATAGGAAGCATGTTTCAATCAGTCAATCATAGGCATAAGGAGTTGATATGTCACAATGTTCTTCAGGGAAGAACCCTCACCAACAAAAACAGTAACATTTGAGGAACCCCTTGTTAAGTAGAAACACCACTCTGGACTAAACTCTTTGTGGCTAGAAGAATCTTCAGAAATGATAATGCTTGTCCATTCAGGAAGTCCAAATAACAATCAGTCACCTTAAATGTCAAAATTGAATCTTGGCCTTATAGGAGACCTTTAGTTTCTTTTTTGCCCTTTCTTTCAGAAAAACACATGATATACTATTAGCTGCATGACACAAAGGTCAATGGATTAGGAGTCGGCAGCTCTGAAGAAGTTTAGGAACCACTTTAAAAGCTTATTGGTATCCACATTTTCTACTTAGATATGGTTCTGTTGAAAAGGTTTTCACTGGAACCAGACTAAGTCATAAAGTTAAATAGATGTTCATCAGTGACACTTAAGAAAATAATGAGTAGACCTAATTTCAGTGTATCTACTCTAAGCATGACTAGGTCTGTATCCAACCCAGTGTCTCAACCTAAAATATTTCATCAATGCATCAGCTAATTTATTTAAACTGCTTCCCTCTTCTATAGAACATCTCAATACAGACTACTAAATTTTTGAGCCCCCAAAATTCACCCAGTCTTGAAATACATCCAAGGGGTCATTTACACGGGCAAATATTCCTCTAAATATACTGCTAAGATAGCTCATAGTTCCCATGGATCGCAGCACAGCATCGCCTCATTCAGAAGGGGGGAAGGTAAAACACCCAAATATAGCGTGGCAAGGGATGTCGCTACTTTTGCAGGTATATTTGCAATGTAACGCATTATTGGCAGTGTAAACAACCATTCCACTAAGGGATACAGCAGAGCTGCGTTGTGATTGGTTGATGATGCAGGGGTGGGCTTAAAAGAGGGAAGGAGGGAAAGACAGTAGCGATTAGAGGAAACTTTGAAAAATCCTCTCTGCTATTTTGCAAGCCAGTTTGCAAACAAAAAGGATTCCCAACAATTTTCATTCAGGGAGCATTCCTTCTCATCCTCTCTGCTGTTTTGCAAGTATGTAAAAGCTCAGTTTGTCAGCTGTGATCCTGTGCATGGGGGAGGGAGAGAAACCATTTCATGAAGGGCTGTATCAGAGCTGCACTGCTATTTTCCCTCTCTCTCTCTCTGGCTTTCCTTCCATTTGATTTGTGGGAAGGGAGTGGAGGGGAGGGGAACTGCCTCTAAGCTGTTAAGCACGGAGTTTGGGCCAGGGCAGACATTCCTATGGCATTCTTTTCCCTCTCCAGTGCTTGACCATGCCCCCAGCACTTTTGGCTGTGTGAACCTCAAAGCGGAAAAAATCAAAGAGCCACAAAATATAGCTGTGTAAACATATACCGTGTAAACTACCCACCACTGATGCGGGAAAGCGCTAAAGCGCAACTTAACGCAATAAAACCTGCCATGTAAACCACCCCCAAGATTACCTCCATCCTATGTTTAGATGGAACAGAATCAGTGAGGGCTGCTTTTTTCCTTAAGGTAGAAAAGACAGCTCTCTTATAAATCTTTGTGTTGTTGTTGTTGCAGCAGCTGCTGCTGTGGTTATGTGCCTTCAAGCCATCTCTGACTTAGGGCAACCTTAAGGTGACCTTATCACAGGGTTTTCTGAGGCTGAGAGTGTGTGACTTGCCCAAGATCACCCAGTGGGTTTTCATGGCTGACCAAGGATTCAGACCCTGGTCTCCAAAGTCATAGTCCAACACTCAAACTATTACATCACACTGTGAAATTATAAGGAAAATATTTTCGGTCTTCCCTTTCTCCTGAACAATGGAATAGAGCCAGGGTTTCCTGTTTCAGCTGAGCTGTTCTTTTCAAGCTTTCCCTGATGGCAAAATAACAGCAAATGGATTGGGCCACTGATGTTTTTCCCCCACTGATGGCAGGGGTCAAATTATAAACTTACGCTGGCATCATTTCTAGTAGATTTGTTGACGAGCAATGGTGAAGCCTCAATGCCAGCAAGGTGAGATTATCAATGGTTCAGTTCATGGCATGGGCAAAGTTGGCCCATGACCACATGCAGCCCCCAGGACCATTTTGTGCCCCCCAGGGTTCCCCAGAGGTCAACATTTGTTTTGAAAAAATAGAGGGTTTTTTTGTCCTCAAATGCCTCCTAGGGAGTATGGGGGCATTTTTGCCACATTTTAATTCTTGGGCCATTTTAGGGCCAAGAAAATCCTTTTTAAAACAGGAAGTAAACTGAAAGTGACTTTTGATCACTTCCTGTTTTAAAAAAGGCCTCTCCTGAGCCTCAAATCATTGGGGGAGGGGCTAAAATGTGACAAAAATGCCCCCCCAATCCTCTAGAGAGTTTTGGGGTCATTTATAAGCAAACAAAAATTGTAGTGTGGGTGCAGTGAGGGAGTGCAGCTCTCCAAGTTCTCCTAACTGACTAATGTGGTCCTTTTACTGAAGGGAAAAGGTGTAGGTTTCTTTCTTAATTAGTTTTTGAATATCCCAGTGTTTTGTTATCATCATTATTATTTTTATTTTTTTTTATTTCTGTAACTGAAAAAATAGAATCAGAAAGCTAGTCACAGTAAAGTTGCAGGGGTGAAGAAAGTTTCACATGTGAAGTTACTGTGCTGTTGTCTATTAAACTTTGCAATTTATTAGTTATTCCTTCATTTAATTTCTATATATGTGCAGCTACAAACATGCAGGAAAAGGACAGGAGGTTTAGTCCAAATTTTAAAGGAGCTATTCAAGGTGCAGTACAGTGGGCCTCAGCATCTGCTGGGGTTTGATTCCTGGACACCTCCCCTGCCCCCACCCCCCGTGGATACCAAAACCCATAATAATAATAATAATAATAATAATAATAACAACATTTATTTATACCCCGCCCCTCTGTTAAAACAATCGGGGTGGCTTACAAGTCCCATTATATATAATGGCATCCCTTATATAAAATGTATGCTCAAGTCCCATGTATGCTCAAGTCCCATTATATATAATGGCATCCCTTATATAAAATGGCAAACAGCAAGGTTTGTTTTTTGGATCCCCACCCCCACCCCGAAATATTTTCAAGCCATGGTTAGTTGAATCCGTGAATGCAGAACCCGTGGATGAGGACGGCCAACTGTACCTATTTGGGGAAGAAGCATTCAGCACTATTGGTAGCTCATTGAAAGTTCAGGAGCAAGTGCTAAAGCCAGCAGCAGACAAGGCCAAAGCTGAAAGGTGAGTTACCTCCTCACCCCTCCTCCTCTCTCTTCTACCCTTCCCTGCACCAAATACTGTGAAGTACCTGATGAGCTTGAAAAGTGGATTACAGTGGTGGTATGTGGTACTGTAATTTGGGTGAGGAACTTGGACAAAGATGTGCAGTTATAAACATGTAAGCATAAAGACATTGGTTGGCATTCAGCTTTCATATCTGTTCTGCTGCTTATTAAAAAACAGTGGAAGAAACAGAATACTGGTTCAGGACATAATCAACATGTTTGGAATGGAATCCTACAGCCACCAAAGGTTCTGTGTTCCAATTAATTGGAATGTATTGGTAGGTCAAGTTTCTAATAAATACAGAAAAGTTAATAGAATCATAAAAAGACAGAGTTCCTGAACCTTTACGGAAGAAGGGATTTTAGTATATGCAAGATTCTTATGCAGGACTGAGGAAGTTGGACATATCAAGATTATTCATTCTATTGAGCTATTAAAGGTACAGTATCCTTGTCCTCATTTATGCTGAGCCATCCTACTTATAAGGAGATATAACTTTATGTGTTTAATCCCATAGAGTGAATTCCACTACTTTATTTTTAATTGTTGTAGGGTTCATGCACCAGTGCTAGTTTGATGGTAAAACCAGTTTTGTTAGAGATAGAACAGACCAATAATTTCCAGAAGGTTTCATATTAAAACGACTTTGTAGCTATGCAACTTTTAAAGCTTACTATAATGAAGTTTGCAAAGTAGATTGCAATGCAGTGATGATGGGTAATAATCTTGCTGTGACATATTTGTGTTGCCTTAACCAAGTATGCCTAAATATGCAGGTAGGTATTCAGCTTTTGTATCTATTCCATTGCTTATTAAAGACAGTGGAAGAAACAGAATATTGGCTCAGGACATAACCAACTTTAGTTTACTATTATGTTAGTGTAAACACTCTCTCCCCCTGTCCCTTCTCCACTCTCTTTCTCTGCCTTTCTTAACCTGGAGCCCTCCAAATACGCTGGACTAAAAAATCCCCATCATTGCTAACCAGCTTGTTATAGGATTGAAAACATAGTCCAACACATTTTGAGGGCATCTGGTTGGTGAAAGCTGCCAGAAAGCCATTGTTGCATTAATTTTGACTTTCTGAGACTGTTACTATGAACAAGGGGGAAAGGAGTACTCTTCAATCCAACGAAGAAATGGATTAAAAATAAACAAGGAAGATTGCAAGGGGCACTGTACTACCACAGAGTTTCTCTGGCAGTGGGCATGGTGGGAAAAGATCACAAAGGATATCCTAACCTATATCTCCTTATTTCATTTTATCTTTGCAAGACAGGGAATGCACTTTAGTGCCTAAAGCTTCTTTGGTTAGATTTCCCACTAGCTGTCAGCAGGTAGAAAAAATGCAGGTACTCTCATTTACACTGCATAGTGCATTGATGTAGAGGGACTGAGATGAATGACAGATAAATGACAGCTCTTCTGAAATCCTCAAGATGGCTTACAGCAGTTAAAAGCCACAACAATAAAAAAAATCCAAAAGAAAACATACTAAAACAAAACAAAACAGTATAAAACAACTGTGCAATACTATAATAAAATTTGCAGGCTAAACAACAGCCTACAGCCTCTTAAGGTCCAAGTGAATGGGGCAGATTTAACCTAGTGTCTTAATAGTAGGGTTGTGCATTGTGCATCCCAATTTCATTCAAAGTCTGGTTTGGCAAGTCAGATCCAGGCCCAGTTTGCAGTGGATCAATCTGAACTAAATCCATTTCAGTTCAGACAGTGGCAGCACTAGGGGGTGCAGAGAGGCTAAACCAGGTGACACTATTCGGGGGGGGGGAGTGACACCAGCCTCAGTGATGCCACAAAATTCAGACTTCCACATATGAACTGAGATTTGGGAACCCAGATCACCACTCCATCCCTATTGGCTGTTACCTAGATTGTGTGTGGTCCAGGGGACCAACTCAAGACACTCAAATTAAGATATTAAATTGGGGGATTTTAATTAGCTCAAAGGTACGGCTGCGGGAGGCCAAGTAACTTACAGCACCTTTGTACCTGTGTATACCAGTACGCACTGATGAGACTCCAAACCAACATTTAAAAAAATGGTTTTTATTGGAAAATAATCATGGAAGCATTCACATATGCACACATGCTCACAAGACAACCATGCAAGGCTAATGAAGAATTGGAAGGAAATATTTGGATAATGGAGATAAGAATCAGGGATAATGCTCTATAATTACCTGTCAAGAGAGCAGAGATTTGTGCAGTGAAAAAAGACTCAGACTTGGAGTTGAGGGTCACATAGCAGTCGGGCAGGGTGATGGCATGTGGGGAACTGTGTACAATTTGGCTATGATTTAGGATAGTATTTATACCCAATATTATACCCTTAAGGGGTGTTTTGAGTGTAAAACAATGTTTGGGTGAGTCTCCCAGGAGTAAACAATGGAAGCTCCGGCTTTGTTGATTGCCACTAATGGCCAGAACATTAAAGTTGATGGGTTTATGACCTCCTCTGTATTGTGGATGGGAAAAGGTGTGAAGAAAAGACATTTACCAAGATGAGTGGGAATAATAGGTGCTCCAGTCACTGTTTGTTTTGCAGTGCGACTCACTGCCAGGTATGTGCAGGGGAGATTAGCACATTCCTCCCTAACAACTGTTTAAGGGGTTTTTTGCTTAATCACATCCTGGGTGTGCTTGATTCTGGGGAATTTCCAAGATAGATTTGTAGGCCCTAGTGACCTCCACTAGCCCCTATGTTTGGGTTGCCCTGGTCTACTTGAAACCACGTGAAGTATGTAATAACCCGAATTATGAATTATTGGAGGGAGGAGGCTGTAAGGCAGGTAACACCCCCCCCCCCAAATGGAACTCATTCACAGCACGGATTTCATTTTTGAATAACTGAGTGACCCCCACATGATGTATGCAAGGAGCATGGGTTAGGAAGGAGGGTTATGAGTGAGGTTGCCATATTCCTTCATCTTCTACACCAACTGGATATGACTTCCAATTAAATTGAACTATCTTGCAAAAAGGGAAACTAAACTCCTAAGAGGAAAACTTAATTTCTAAAAAGGAGGCCCATTTGCGAGAATGTGGGCATAGATCTTATAACAAACTTATTCATACAGACAAAAGGCAAAGGAAAGCGGAGGGAGAAAGGGGAACAGGGAGGATGTATGGAAATAAACTATAGCAATTGGAATCACTTTTGCAAAATGCACACACGCAATAACATAAATCTTATACAGCAAAACCAGCAAGTTTGTAAATCTCTCTCTCTGGCTTTTCTTTGCAAATGAAGATTCAGGAAGGACTTATCCCGTGTTTTCTGCAAGCACGCTGATGACTAAAAAGGCCAATCCGAAATAAACACATCCGGTTGCAGAAAGCACAGCAGAAGGTTTCCTTGGGTGATGTTTCTGGGTTGTGATTCTTTCTGTGTTGTCGTTTCTCTTCAAGATTTGTTCAGCGTGAGTTCTCAAATAAGGCTGCCGTATTATGGATAGTATGTCTCCATGCCTCCCGATGTGTGGCCAGGGCGGACCATTGTTGGTGATCAATTTGGCCGAGCCTGAGATGTTGTTTCAGGGAGTCCTTGTATACAGTAAAAACTGCAAATTTGTAAATACAGTACAGGGAAATGGTACATACAACAAAATAGCAATCAGGAAATGGCATTGGTAATTGTAATTGTAATGTTATACATTACAGTAGTAAGTTTTGCAAAGTTGCAACAGTGGGAGAGGAGAAGGCCTTTCGTCCCCGCTCCCTCTCTCTCTCTGGCTTTTCTTTGCAAACGAAGATTCAGGAAGGACTCATCCCATGCTTTCTGCAAGCGCGCTGATGACTAAAAAGGCCAATCCGAGATAAACAAGTCCGGTTGCAGAAAGCACAGCAGAAGGTCTCCTTGGGTGATGTTTCCGAGTTGTGATTCTTTCTGCATTGTCGTTTCTCTTCAAGACTTGTTTGGTGTGAGTTCTCAAATAAGGCTGCAGCATTGTGGATAGTGCATCTCCACGCCTCCCGATATGAGGCCATGGCGGACCATTGTTGGTGATCAATTTGGCCGAGCCTGAGACGTTGTTTCAGGGAATCCTTGTATCGTAAAGTCCAAAAGCGCCTTAGTAATAACAGTTCTCAGAGCAAATAGTCCAAAGGAGGTCTGGAAACAGTTCTGTTGGTTTCTTTGAAAGCAAAGAGTCCAGAAAGCATCCTGGAGGCAACAACTGAATGCAAAGGTACAGCAAATAGCCCAGGTAGAGTTCCATTGAAGGCAAAAGTCCCAAGTTAGTCTTGAAGATACAGCCATTCATGGGGTGTTTGGCAGGGAGGGGGGAGCTGGCTCCCCCCCCCCCAGGTATCTAGGAAGTTCAGGAGCAGCTGGATGCATGTCCATTGGCCAAAAGCTGGCATGTTTGTCTGCAGTATGGGATGGCTGCTTTGGTGAAACGAAAAGCTGTAAAATTCCACTGTGATGGAAACTGGGGCACCAAGTTCTGGGGTGCCTGATTAGTGGGAGGAACTTAGAGACAATTATTCACAGGGCTGCTCCAGCCAAAATTGGGGGCCATGGAGCAAAGCCTTATGGGCATTAGAGTTACAGAAACAAAGCTTAACATTTATAAACAACAAAAAGAACTTTACAGAAAAGAAATACAGTATGGCACTTTCCATCCCATCCCATTCAGATGTCCGGGAGTGGGGTTGTCAAAAGGTTCACTATAATAGAGAGAGTTCAGGGAGATAGAGGGGAGTATGGGAAAAGAGTGGAGCCTTACTTTCTGGGGCTCATGTTCTCCAGAGAGTACAGTTAAAGAATATATTGAAAGGAAATACATTTAAAATGTTCTCGTCCTGCTGAGAGGAAAATTAGTACTCTGACTCCACCAAAGCAGGGGACATTTGTGTGACCTGTCAGCAGTCATTTCTTCATGGAGGTTGCCACCTTCAAAGATTCTTGCCAGTTTCACTTTCGGTAGGGGATTTGTTGTATCTTTGGGGTCCTGCTTTTGATTAAGGGGTGTTTGGGGATTGCAGCTATGGCTGTCAGGATTGCACTTAGGATCTTGTGGCATTGCACTGTCTCTGTGGAGGGAGATCCTTCCCTTCAATTAATTTATTGTCCCCACAGGGGACCTCTGCAGCTTCCTGAGCAAGTGCTTGGGTGCTCTTCTCAGGGGCAATGAGGAAAACTAGTGCTGCAGGGGCTGGACAACAGATGCAGTGTGGAGCCTAGACGAAAACCTACATGGGATGCAGTTAGTACTTACGTGAATATTGCTTATTCTGTTCATCCCTTAGAAACATAATGAAGGCTGAAAGTATCACTGACTGTCATTATACCACTTTCTGGTCAGGCCATAGGAATTGTGTTTCTTTCCTTATTGACTATGTTTGATTAGGGTTGATAGGATTTGAAATCCAACCACTTTTAGAGGGTCACATGACTTCCACCTCTGTTCTACACAGTGCTTCTGTTTGATCAGACTATTGAAATCTTACTAACTGTATATAGACAGCCATCTTTGCATATGAACAAAAAAATCTCACAAAAACACAACAAAAATTAGCACTTAAATGTTACTGTATATACAAATGCAGGAGAAACGTCAGAAATTATTCCAGAACACGGACTCACAGCCCGGAAAAAAAACCCCAAGGAAAATCTACGGATGCCAGCTGTGAAAGCCTTTGACTTCACAGCTGCCTTAGAGTTAAATGAGATGTTGCATTAAATGTGTAGCATGTGTGTATGTGCCTTCAAGTCACCTCTCGATTTATGGTGAACCCATGAATTTCATAGGGTTTTCTTAGGCAATGAATACTCTGAGGTAGTTTTGCCAGTTCCTTCTTCTGAAATATTATAGCCTACAGCACCTGATATTTGTTAGCAGTCTCCCATCCAAGTACTAACCAGGGATGATCCTGCTTAGCTTCCATGATCAGATGGGATCTGGTGTCTTTAACATAGTATTTAGGCCTGTGTAGCATGTAGGAATGCCTTATTTCCTTTTTCCTTGCAAACAAGCACTCTAAACTGGGTGCACCATGCATGGGTTGGGAGTTTTAAACCCCAGCCCCACTATTTCTCCCCTAAATTACATATACATATTCATGGGGGTTAAAAAGAGGGGGGTCTATTATTGCATCTGACTTTGGTGTTGTTATGGAAGGCAGGAAGTTGTTAGCTAATGGCTTTGTTGTGCTTGAAAGGAGCATGGCAGCTTACTATTTGGCCTCAGGCTGGTCCTGTTGATCAGAGGAGAGTTTCTGGATTTATTCTTCTTGTTTTAAGGATGATACATAGGGCAACTCCAGACCATTTCTTGCTCATTCTTAGAATGCTTTGAAGTGTTTTAAGCTTGACAATAATATTTTAAGGCTTTGCGGAGTCAGTGGCTTTTGCAAATGTTTTAGGAAGCCCTAAAAACTGTTGAATCTCTGAGGGAAGAGCAAGACACAGTGACTTCAGAGAATATAAACTGGGAAGTGAGCAGAAAGCTCAGAACGCAGACTTCCTGAACTCAGTATTCCCAGCTCTACTGTTTATTTTGTTTTATGGTTACCTAGTGACAACGACATTGTCACTGCTAGTGACAGAGGAGTGCTCACATCTTCCCTGGAGGAAGCTGAAGTGCCACAGCTGGGGAGTCCCAAAGCTAGCATAGTACTCTGCTGCACTCTAAATGAGCAACTCCTCACTTCCCGGGGGAAGAATCAAACAATAAAAGGTTCAATTTTCTGTACGGATCTTCACAAACAGAAAAGACCTACACAGTCAGAATGTCTCAAACGGCCTTTCCAAAGAGCACGTTGGAAAGGCAGGACTATGACTTTTGGATGTGTTTGTGGAACCTATGGGTCTGATAGGATACAAAATAGCAATATAGAGTAACCCTCCCTCCTCATCCCCAAAGAATTCTTTGTCTGAATTCTTACATTAAAATGTATTCTTCTAGCAATAAACAACAACAGATAGTTGATCTGGTTTTCATGTGCTTTTCTTAATGGGGCAATTTAATGATCAATTAAAAGGCTTGTTGATGACTCAAAGACCTGCCCTCGACATGACTGAAGCCCTCCACAGATAATGCACTCTGTGACTGTATGGGCTCAGTTACACTGCAGTTTTTATTGTGATAGTTTGCGCATTAGTGCATTTCCGCACCAGTGCTGCATAGTTTAAATGATTTAGTGCGAAATTGGTTGATCCGGTAAGTTTTCTGCTTTGTAGTTCACATAGGCAAAGGTGGAGGCATGGCAACCAGAGCACCCCGATCATTGGCTGGGGGGGGGTGAGAAATGTGCAAACAACCAAAAAAGAAGGGAGACCATAAGGGGGGGAGGAGAGGAATAATGACAAAAGGAGATGAGGAAAGCAGGCTAGATTATCAGGTGGGAGGATGGTGTTGGGGGGGATGATCGCCCAGCCATGAGAACCAATGGAGTTGCAGGCTCCCCCTTTGCCCTGCTTCCCTCAAGCCCCCCTTACCCTTACCCACTGCGACGTGTAATGGCCAGCGGAGCAGACTGCTTCTCTCTCTCTCTCTCTCTCTCACACACACACACACAGGCGTGCACACGAACACAATCACAGCAGGGCGAGGGAGCAAACGGCCTGTGGAGCAGATCGCTGCTACTCTCTCTCTCTCTCTCTCACACACACACACACACACAGGAACAGTAATTATGGCTAAGTGGGGATCTCTCAGCCGCAGCAGCCAACCAAGCCGGGAGGACAGCTGGGTGATTGGGACAGCACTGGTATAACAACAGTGGCTGGATCTTTTCGTTTGAGGCTCCTCACATCTCTTGCAAGTCTGCCCCCTCCACAGTTGGTCCAACCAATCACAGCTTGGCTCTGCTGTGATTTGGGAAGATTGCTGGTAGTTCCCACAGCCTTTTGCGCATCGGTAGTTCACACAACTGATTGTGTGCATTTTCATGAACTTTATCAAAAAAGTCGGGGAAAATAGCGAAAGCTAATACTGCGCGACTTATGGGTTCCTCCCCCCTTCTGAATATGGTGACTTTGAGCCGAAAGATGTGGGAACTATTAGGACTCTTTGCAAATTCTTAGAGGATTTATTTTGCTGTGTAAACGACCCCTATGTGTAACTTTAGGACTAATCTTGTTATAGACAAGTGGTTCACAAAATAGACTTCTCTATTGGACCCGGAGCAGTCACAGGTGATTGCATAGAAGCTGTTTAGATGTGTAAAATAGGTTCTTCCTCACATGAACCTCTCTTCCCTCCCTCCTCCAATAATTCTTTCCGTAACAATGAACTGGTTACCTTGGGGCACAAAAGTTTACAGAATGCAAAGGCTAGTTTAGCAAAGCCAAGGAGAGCTCACACTAGCAATGCACATGAGAATTACAGGTTCACACTTGCACAGATCAAGGCTACTCCTGATGTGCCTTCAAAGGGAAGAGTAGATATCTTGGTGCCTTTTTGGATTGCAAAACTCTCACAATCCCTGACATTGGCCATGCTAGCTGGGCTGTATGGGACCTGTATTCCAAAACTTTCCAAAATTCCAAAACAGAGTGGAGTAACATGTAGCCTTCCAGAGGGTATTGGACTACAACTCCCACCATCGACCACCAATAGCTGTTCAGTTGTGGTTGATGGAAGCTGCAGTTCATTAATATGTGGAGGGCAACATATTCCCCACCTTAGTCTAAAATCTTCAGAGGAGTCCCACTACAATGGAGGTGGGCAAAATGCAACCCTGGACTCATGTGTGGCCTTGCAAGCTGTTTTTTGCAGTCCTCATCTCCCCCACTCCCGCCAGATTCCTCAGCCAACCCTATCACTACCCTTGCAATTCAAAAGGGTGAATGAACTACCTCTCTTGGAAGACTCCAAGAGGAGCAGTTCGCCTTTTCAGCCAGTTGTGAGGGCCCTGTGCGCTACTCAACATTCAAAAAACACTTTGCTGGCATTCTTTTAGTGACTTACACAGGCATGCATCCAACCTATCACAGGGTCTTCTGAGGGCTGAGAGTGTGTGACTTGCCCAAGGTCAACCAGTGGGTTTTCATGGCCAAGCATAGATTTGAACCCTGGTCTCCAGAGTCATAGTCCAACACTCAAACCACTATGCCGCATCGGCTCCTGAATGGATCTTTACAAGAGCTAATTGTTAGAAGATAGTTTCCTGAGGCAGAGTTCTTGAAGGAATGTTTTGTACGGATTAGTTTGGGAAGAGAGATGAGTATTACCTATGAGAAAGCATCTTGTGGGTGCAGCTCTCCCCCACACCCATCCCTTCAGGATTGCTTGTTGTATATCAAATCCATTGCTTATTAGATGTGTATAAGGTATTTGGCTGTACTTACTTATGTTCTAATTGTATATTTGAAGGAAACCGTATGTTAACAAAGCACCATACATCTCCAGTACCTTCTCCTTGATAGGAAGATAAACTCAGGTGCTGCTGCTCTGTGAACTTCTTGCTTCTCAGGAAAGGGGGGAGGCATAAAACAGTATGTAGCTATGGAAGGGTGGTTCCCATAGTCCAGTGCACCATGCATTGCTAAAGCAACTGGGTGGGGTTATGTGAAGTCTAGCAGCATGTGTGAACTTAGCAAAGGTGATTTGACCTCATAGTAGGGTCTACAACAGCCTTTCTCATCTTGGTGCCCTCCACTTGTCTCAGACAACTCCTGCCACCCTGGCCAATTACTATACTAGTTGGGAATAATGGGAGTTGTGGTCCAATGACCACGTTGGTCAAAGGATGGAACTTATAGTCCAATAACCATGTTGGCTGGTGAGTGTTTGGAACTGTAGTCTAATGTATCTGTAAGGTACCAGTTTGAGGGAACGGGGAGGCTGCAGACAAAGCTATAATGTTTCATATGAATAAATGGAATAAAATTAATATGGATAAATTGAATAAATGCCTTGAATAAATATGATCTTTGATATTTAAAGCTGGTTTTAAAGTTGACTTTTAAAATTGTTTTAAAAGAAGTGTTTAAAATGTGCTTTTAAAATGGTTTTTTATCTGCTTTTAAAGAATATTTTCCTGTTAAACCACTGGCCCAAGTCCCTGGGCTGGGTGTGGGGTTAGATTCTCAGCTTTGGGTTCTATCTGGTGTAACATAAAGGCAATGATTCAAAGACATAGCTGTGTTAGTTTGGAATATCAGTAAGCAAGGGGATCTTGTAGCACCTTTGAGACTGAGAGAAAGAAATCGTAGCATAAGCTTTCGTAGACTTGGCCTACTTCCTTAAATGCATGGAGTGAAAGTGCCTAGGAAGTGCCATACATCTGAAGATGCAGACCAAGAGCCTTACCGCACTCCAAAGAAAAGCAGCAACATGCTGCCTTACAGCATGACTTCATTGTTCTTTCGTTCCAGTCCCATGGGGGACCGAGGTAAAACTGTATCTTTTAAGCTAACCAGAAAAACCTGTTAGCAAAAAGACACAGTTTTACCTTGATCCCCCATGGGAATGGAATGAGAGAACGCTGGAAGGATGATGATGTCAGCGCAGAAAATGGAACATTCCTGCTACCTTGCTGCTTTCTTCGGAGTGCCATAAGGCTCCAAGCCTACAAAAATTTATTCTACAATTTCTTTCTCTCAGCTTCAAAGGTGTTAGGAGACCCCCTTGCTTACTGATAAGCTTGCTTTCTCTTACTTATACTTACTTATTTACTTTAGTAAGTAAGTAGAACAGAGGTGTGTGAACGTCTTTTGGGCTGTGTGTCCTAAGCATAGGACTGTATTCCTTACCTTTGCAATTAGCATTTCTCAAATCAGCTCTGCTAAAGTCAGCTGTTTTCTGTCTGTTTTTAGACGCCACTTTGAAGAGGCTGCTTCTCAGTGTCTGCCTTCTTGGTGGGACCAGAGAGGGGCCCAGGACGACTTCCAAAGGAGGGGCCGGGCGGGGCCGGTGTATCTCAGCGGGGGCAGCACTGCCTCCCCTCTCCGTGGCCATTGGCAGAGTGACAGAGAGCCGCGCGGTGCAATGGTGGTGCCTAAGGAAGCGCTAAGTAAACACCCAGAGCAGCAGGCCTGAACCCCCGGGGGACTCTTCACGACAAGCAAATGGAGGCGAAGGCTTTTACCGGGCGAGTCCAAAGGAGCCACTTGCCCACGAGGCACACTCTCTAGGGTCCTGAGCGCTCATTTTCCATTCCCGCTCCTGAAGGAGGTCACGTTTAAAACGTTCCCATGTTAATAATGCTCAGCAAGGGCTCCACTTTATGAAATGTCCGGTGGAGGGGAAAGGAGAGGGAGGAGAATAAGCAACCCCTCCCCCCCCGCCTTGTTTCGCTTTCGCAGGCTCCCCTTGAAAGCCGCCCCTTCTTCTTTCTGGTCGGCTCAGAAATTTGGCAAGAGCTGGCGAGAAAGAAGGGACTTTGTGGAGGGAAAGAGCCAGTTGCCCTTCCCTCTCCCAGGGCGAGAAGGGAGAGAGAGAGAAAGAGAGGCGGGGGAAGAAAGGGGGAAGGAATCAATATGCAGGGAGAGCCCTCTCCGTGAATGAAGGGACCCTCTATTCTCATCCTCTCTTCACACTGCTGCTGGCACGCAACAACAACCTGACTGGGGTGGTTGGGAAAGGGCGCGAAGAGGCGGCCGGAGCCCCGCCACAGTCCGCGCGCGCTGGGTTGCCAGAGAGAGCGAGAAATGTCGCCCTGCCAGTCCCCTCACACTCCTGGACGGAGACCGAAGGGAGGCGAAGGCTTAAAGGAGGCCGAGAGACGGGTCTGCCTCTCCGCTAACTTGCAGCGCCGTTCCTGAGGCGAACAAAAAAGAAAGAGAAAAAGAAAAAGTTTTTTTATCCCCCTCACGCCTGCTGCGCTGTGCCATGACGCAGCGAAAGCAGGCGGTATGGTTTTAGTCTACAGGTAGCAGCTGCTAAGTGGTGAACAGCTGACAGAACGAGGCTCTCCCGCCACAGACTCTTCTCTTGCGCTTCGCCCTCCTTCTCGCCCTCCCTCGCCTTCACTGCCCCTCCTCCTTTTCTAAGCACACACAAAACAAAGAAATCTCCCAGACCTTTCGGAGGGCACTCTTTCCTCCTCCTCCTCCTCCTCCTCCTCTACCCCTACAAATGGGATTTCAGGACTCGTTTTCCAGCGTCTGGAAAACAAAACCCACAACAAAACGGCACTATCTTCTACTTTCAAACTCCCCATTTTGCCTGGGAAGATCTCTTGAGTCCCATTCTCTGATTTGAAACAATCCCGGCCTCTGTCTCTTGTCTGTTTGCAGGTCAACATTCTGCTTCTTTCCTTCCGTATAATGGCCATGTTTGTATCAGATAAGGTTTCTCTTATTCTCTTTTCCGTGTGAGTGTCTCTCAACCCTCCTCCCCGTTTATTTATTTAATTTTAATTTTTCAAGCTGATCATTAACCCTTCACAGGACAAGGTTTAGGGCACAAATCACCACCCAGCAAAATGTGGGGCTGCCGAGGGGGAACAACGTAGCACAACAAACATTAGACAAAGCAGCTTGCTCCAGACACAACATCTGCAGAATGAGTCCATTTTTCTGTAACTCTAATCTCATAATTCATTGTTTGTGTGGTGTTGGTTACAGTAGCTGAAAGGGAGAGAACAGCAGGTCAATTTGGCAGCAATTCGCATTTGAATCTGAAATGAGGTCCTTGCTCACCTTATGACAAGCAATTGAAATGTTGCCAAACAGGGAAGGGAAATGTGCCTTTAGAAAGTAGCATAGTTGGGATAAAACCATTTTCTGAATAGGAATGCATAATTTATTCATGTCAGTATTGAACTTTAGCTTACTAAAGGGACATGTGCCCTTTGGAACAAAGCACAATCTGTCTTAAAATGATTAGGATTCTCACAAATTGCTTGCTGTCATTGAAATGCGTGAATAGTGATTTTATAGATGATTACGGTAATACATATTTTTCTTCAGGGAAAAAAAAACCTCTTTACCCTCTTTTACATATGCTTGCTTTAAAAAAAATACTGCCTATTGGAGAAGAAATTAACCCCCATTGGTTGGAAGATGCAGAATGAGCCAAGTTGTGTCCCTTGTTGCTTCTGCTGGTGTGTTTGCATAGATCCCGATGGAAGGCCCCCCAGCTTTCTGGGCCTGTGAGTGAAACAGAGAGTGCCATTCCTCTGGTTTCTTCCTCCACTTCCCATGCTTTGTCTGCTACTTCTGCATCAGTGTTTGACCTTGAGTTTGCTTTTGTTTGCTCTTCCAAGATCCCTCACTTGTGCATCTGGAATTAGAAGATGGAAAAAGGAAGAAGAGGAGTAGGAGGGGGGAGGGGGAGGAGTTCAAGAAAAGACCTCATCATCTTTCCCATACAAAAAAATTCCCTTGTGGGAAGTTTTCCATTTTGATATCTTTGACTCTTAGGAGCCACTGCATATAGTTTTAAAATAAATTCTGGAGCTTGCCTTGCCAAAAAGTCATATGCTGGTGGTGATGGTGGTGTGGAACCTGTTGCTTTCTGATGTTGAACCTGCATCTCATCAACCTCAGCCGCACAGTTGCTGGTCACCAATGAAAAGGGCTGGAGGTCTAACGATATGTGGAGCTCCACAAGCACTCTGTCTCTGTCCTGTGAAACTGTGTAACATGATAAAACAGAAATCACTCTGTACATGCTCAAAGTTCCCATTGTTGTTGCTCGTGTTTAATATATGGTTGAATCATGTGGTTGCACAAGCGTGCAAAGCAAAACCTTAGGGCATCCTTGCTCAGATTTAGCCTTGGGAGAAGGCCCTTCCTCCTTGTCCTAGCTGAGTTGTAGGGTAGGAACAGCACATCTTCCCAAAGATTTCCATCGCCTCTTGGCATGGCAGGAACATAGGTTGCTCCTGAATCAAGAGCTCTGCTTTTGCACTGCGCTAGGCAGCCATGCCACTAAAACAGCCCCAATCTCTTTTGCTTTTGAAACTTGTCTGGAACAATAGCCAGCCTTGTGCCTTTCTTGGAGACTCTGTGTCCCTGTCCTTGCAGCTGGTGCTTCTACCAGTACTAAGCTCCAGCGAACAAGGTCAGCTGAAAGCCTCTCTCCCCTTCATCCTCCCCCTTCAAGGGCTTCCCTATCCACTGGGGCCACTATCAGTTACATGAAACATTTGGTTTCCAATGGACTGTTTGTGCTGGAAGGCACAGGTCCATTTGAGCAGCAGGCAGTGATCCTAGGCAGCAAAGGCTTGCCTTGTGCTAGCTGACAACATTTTCGCCTGCACAGAAAAGTACAATGGAGACAGATCATGCACAATGACAGGCTGCTGGCGGCTCCAGGGGATCCATAATTCATGATGTTTTTCTTACCAATCCGGTTTTGGATTTCACAGGCCGGCCAGTTTCCTACCCATTTGTTGCTTCCTTTCATCCCTCTTTCAAGAGATTTAATTCTGTAACCCCAAACTCAGCTGCAGAAATGTCAGGTGGGCACACACAAAGACACAAAAAATGACTAGGGTAGTATAGCTTTATAAGATGCAGAAAAATTCCAAAAGCCAATCTTCTCTATGTGCTTATTACATAGAATAATCTGAGACATGCTCATTAGTTTGTTAGCTTCTTTATAAATGGGTGGTGGCAGCAGCAGCAGCAACAGAAGTAACTGGCTGTGCTCAACCGCCTTGAACTGCAGCTGAGTTCATCAGGTCATCTGGTAAAAGCAGGGATACTGGGCCTTTCAGCAATTGGCTGATTAAAGAGGTTAATCGGAGCTTTTATGGATTGTTCTTGCACAGATAAGAACCAAAACCTAATCTCTCCTCTCCTCCCCCCACCCAACAATCATTTCCAATTGAAGGGTCACATCCTTGCCAGACAGAAAGTTGCCACAATTTAGATGCCACAATCTTTTTGCTTTTAGTGTCATTTTTTTTTGTTTTTATACCATTTAAATGGCACAAATACCTTTATTTTGGCAATTCATTGTTGAACAATTTGTAATCAATTTTCCTCTGTGAGTTAATTTTTAAGAAGGGCCACAGCATAGTGGAAGACTGCATGTTTTATGTGCAAAAATTTCTAGGTTCCAGAGCCCTAGCATCACCAAGCTGGCCTGGAAGACAGTTAAAGCTTCAAGCCTAGGGTACCTGCTGCCAAACAATGAAGACAGTACTGAGCTATGGGATAATGGTTGGATTCAATATAAGGCAGCCTCATGTGCTGCTAAGGTTAGAAAACCCCAAATCATATGTAAGTTTTGTTTTCTGGAACAATTTGGCCAAATTCTGCACACCCCTTAACCTGTTGGTAGTTCACAGTCCTGCCCTGTGTTCACCAGAGCTTGGAAAAGGTATTTGTTTAGATTATACGCAATGTCCATGTTGGTTGAAGGATTCTGAGAATCCAAAAGGTAGCTTTTCCAAGCTCTCATATTTCTTCAGCCTACAAATGTTTCTTTTGATAGAAAAAAGGCTATCCTGACAGTTGGCAAATGGGCATCTCACTAAAATATCTGAAAGACAGCAAGCAAAAGACCTGTGCAGAGAAGTTTGATAAAGTGCCATCAGCTCCTCTCCTGTTACTGTCCCCTGCTTGAGGCTGTACAGCAAATAAGACAGTTTTGATTCCATTTTATAGTGAAGGACTTCTTTTGCTACATAGTGGAGATGGGTTGTAAGCTCACAGGCAGTTTGCTGGGTCATCTCTTTGGTTTAGAAATGCCCAAGTAAGGTTAACCCACAGTCACTGTGGTTACAGATGACTATGATTATTCACACAGTAAGTGATCCAATTATGGAAGTTCCCTCTCCCACCCACCCCATTTCATCTGTTTAAAAGTATATCACAGGTCTCCATTAATTCCATTTCAAGACAGAAGTGATTAAGGGAAAAGAGCAGGGATGAAGAAGGGAAGCTGAGGGAACAAGAGTGTTTCAAAGTGGTTTGATTTCTGAGGCCTGCGTGCCTTTGAGGTTTTACTTCTTGAGTTCAGTATCAGGGTGTCTCTCTGAGGGCTCACACACCTGGAAACTGTCAAGCCACACAAGTAGAGGCACTGTGATTCTCAATGTAAGACTTGACAGCAAAGAGGACAGTGGACTGTGTGTATCTCTCCATTGAGAACAAGTCCACACAGCCAGATAGATGGAGTCTGGGAGGAACTGGGATATTCTTTTGGAATGTATAAGACTGGCTCTGAAGAGCAAGGCTTTTGGCAATGGGAAATTGCTGTGAACACAAGTATTATGCAGTGGGCAGTGCTCAGAATGAATTACTTTTGAGAAGAACAATTGTAAAAACATGTGGAAGCCATCCATAGCTAAACGTAAAGCATCATTTGTGCTAAGTTATAGATGGCGTCTTTGTGTCATTAAATTCATTTTTCTTAAAAGTAACTTTTCAAAATCTGACAGTAAGGTCCAAATGATATCCATGTGCCTCAACAAAACAAAAGACACTACTGATACAAAGTACTATTTACTCTCAGGGAAACCATACTCTCTGTACTGAAATGTATCATAATAACGGCTTTCTTATTTCCACATCAGTTTTTTGGCCTCGGCTTACCTTCTCATAAAATATGACAATAGCTCTTAATTCTCTGTAATGATATTGAATTTTAAAATTTTTCCTGGTTTTACAATCTGGTCTTCTTAGGGAACAGTCTTTTAATGAGGCCAGACTCTTGCTTGTATAAATGGAAAATCCAAGGTTGAAGGACATTTGAAGCAATGTGAAGATATCCAGAATAATCAGGCCTTTTAAATTTTATAATACATCAGTTTTAAAATAGGTTAACTATTATAGGTAGGTTGAACTTAATGGAGTCCATAATTCATAGCAAACAGCATGATCAAACATAAAAAAGCATAAAATGTAAAAAAAAAAAAAGTACCAAACATAAAAAAGGAGTACGTAGATGAAACATCCTGAAATTTTTGCCCCAACTTACAGAGATAATTATGGAAAACTGGGTGCAACTTTCCAATCTAAGAAGAAAAGCTCCTCAAACTGGAAAGGTAGTTTGAATTGCTGCTATTTTGGGGAGGAAGAAGAAGGGGGAAGAGCCAGCATGGTGTAGCGGTTTGAGTGTTGGACTAGGATTCTGGAGACCAGTGTTCAAATCCCCGCTTGGCCATGAAAACCCAGTGGGTGACCTTGAGCAAGGCAAATCACACACTCTCAGCCTCAGAAAACCCTGTCACCATAAGTTGGAAATGACTTGAAGGCACACAACAACAACATCTCACACTCATAAGATTAACAAATCCCGTTATTTAAACTACTTAGGTGCCTATGAAATGATAGGAATGCTTGCTATTTTTCAAATATTTTGAAATAGGAAGAGGGCAGAAGAAAAGGATTAATCCACTGATGCCGCTGATGTCGCAAGTGCTCTTTGTTCTATACTCAGTGAGTCTTTCCCATACTTCTGTTTCCGAGGGGATGAAGCTATCTCTGTCCCATGCTAAATTTCATGAGGGCCTGTTGCCTTTCTGCCCTATCCTGTGGTTTTGTTACCTGCCAACCTGGAGGCTCAAGCAGAGGAAGAGCCTGACCCTAGTGGGTTGACACCAGTCCTGGCAGAGAGTCCTGCCAATTCAGATAAGGACAAAGAAGAAGAGAGGGACTTACCTCCACCATCATACACCCAGCAGTGAGCTCAAAAGGAAGCTCAAAGGAAATCTCTGAGACTTTATGAGAAAAACCTACTCATCAAGAAGCACCCGACAAAGCCTTGATTGCTATATATATACTTGGGAAGCAATGGAGGCTTTGTCAAAGATCAACTAATCTTCCTGGAGAAAGCTTTCTGCTGACTTCATTGCCTTGCCTCTTGCTGCCTTGACTCATGCCTCAACCTTGGACTGTTGAACTACATTGTTGCCTGATCCTGCTGACCCACGGGCCTACTTCTTGACTACACTGCCTTCTGTAAGCCTTGACCTTTGGACTGAATTCTGGACTCTTCTCTGTATGCCTTCTTCCCTGTATTGCTGCTTCTTCAAGAAACGGAACCTTGCTTGTTCTGAACCTTATCTGGCCCTTAATTAATGTTGCTATCACTGGGAGTTGGCTGCTTTCCCAGAGCTTGTTTATCCAGTCTCCGGCATTTTGGGCAGATAGTAAGATTGAAAGTTTAAGAATTCCAACTATATAGTAGAAAGATATGTCTCCTATCTGTTCTCTGGACAGACAAGTGAGTACAACACAGCTAGAATTCATTTTTGAATCTAGAAATATGAGAAATATGAGAATCAAAATTGACATGACAGGCTAGCAATATGTCTTATTCTCATGTCTGTCCCATTTACAGATAAAGGGATGGATGGGGGACACTGTCTGTTTTTGTTTTACATGAAATGCATGGATGAGAGGTGCTAGACACTGTCTCTTCTTGAATTATACAACTTTATATTGATCTCTCAATTGGTATTAAACTAATGTGGGTAGATATTGGAACAATTATTAATGAAAAAGTTTATGATTTTTCAGATAGAACAGTTAATACATGCAAGCAAAGACCTTTTTATTCATGCAGGCCTTTTGGCAAATGACCTCACTTACTGCAGAAGGTCTTATAATGGAATGGGTGCTATATATTTATTTTATTGGTGTGATTTTAAATTGTGTTTTAAAATGTTTATGCTTTTATTCATTTTTTATTATCATTGTATTTGCATTTTTCAATTTGTAAGGTACCTTGAAGTGCCATGCATGAGAAAATGGTGGTCTATAAACTGAATAAATAAATAAACAAACAAATTATGCTACAAATCCCTGAGAAATTACAAATAACCACATTATGTGTGTTTTCCCATCTCCTTCAATGGCTGCATGATACATTGTATGGTGGATGGTGGATGTCTGAGTAGTACTACTTCTGACATCACAGTTTTCCCATATCACCCCAAAGCGAGCTTTGCAATATCTCCCCATGTAAGAACTCTTACCTGTTTCCCGTTATACTTATTTTCCACCCTACTGAACTATCAGGTGCCTGCTGCTGTTATTTTTTTTTTGAGCTTCCTCCTGTAGTTTCTGCTCTTCCTTGCTCATGTAGTCCTCTCTCTTGCAAAAACATTGTGTTCCTCACGTAGACATGTACTTATCTATAATACGAGGAGTTCTGCTAAATTGCATGGAAGCATTCTTCCCAGAGTGGTAGAACTGGCTTATGAGTTATCTGTCCAGAATCCTACACCCTGGACTACAAGGATCACTGTTTGTTCTGTTTTGAATGTCACTCTTCCTCTCATTGTCTGGCCCTGGCAATTTGCCTGACAAAAGTGTAGATGTCAGCAGGCTGCTCCTGTGTCCGTTGCCAGGGTATCCTAGCCTCAGGGAGGCTGCGAGCTTGTATTTGCAGGTGTCTGTTGCTGCCATCCTCTCCATGGCATCATAAGGCTTACGCAAGGGAGGTAGTCCAAAATTGTCTGGCTATGCAGTGTATATGTGATGAGTCTACTAGGCAGGGTGATATCATAAGGGAATTCTGCAATCACTGTTTGTGGATTGGTACCTTCTGTGAACGGTTAACATAGCAATGTTGCCAGTATGTGATAGTGTGACTGGCAGGGAGCAGCAATGTTATTATATTATTTATGCATTTATGGCCCCCCTTTTTCCACAGGTTGGAACTCAACACAGCTGTGGATGCTGTAGGGATGTCTGAGTTTCCACATTTCCTTCTGGTTTGTACTAGTACAGTTTCACGTTCTGCTTTGCTGGTAGAAATCTATAGAATTGTAACCACATCTGTCTTGGGTAACAGTGGTGTTAGTAGCCATTAGTGCAGCAGGACAGTAAAGTCAGAGCTTGGAAAAGTTGCTTTTGGGGATTACAACTCCCCAAATCCCCAAGCCTGCATAGCCATTGACCATGGTGGCTGGGGGATTTGGGAAGTGGTTATAGTCCAATAAAAGTTTTTTCCCCATTTATTTTTACTGCATAGGATGGCTGGGCCAAGCTGTTTTCCATTAACCAACTTAACTGTAGTCAGGCCGTATTAAATAAGTGAATGGTTTTAATATACTTCAGTGTCTTTAGATCCTTAGAAACAAAGAAGAATAACTTGGAAGAATCCCATGCATTTGTCTGGGTTGGATATAACCCTTTGGTGAATGAGCAGCTGTAACCCACCTGCTGCTCTCTCTTGGAACAGGTGAGTGGGGCAAAGTTGGGAGATGGATATGTCAGCCCTACAACAATAAAAGAGGCTGGACAGTAATGGCAGCTGGAACAAGCCAAAGGAAGTACTACTAGCTTTACTACCCAGAGTTATGACAAACCACCACTTTTTTCCCTTTAGGAAAACCTTCAGAAATAATTATAAACCATCCCCACTGCATACGATTAGCTGTCAATGTTTGTTCTCTTAATATTTTTGCACATGTGCAAAAAAAAAAAAAGTCTAGTGCTGCAGGATTTTGATTTTAAGGCTACATTGAACTGTGTGCTCATGAATGCAAGAGGCCATAGTATCAAAGTTGCTTGGCTTTTTCTTCTCATTGCTTTGAGGGGTCCTGCCCTATAGTCACAAGCTTAATGACTTCAGCACAGAATGCCATGGGCCAAGACACTCTTCTTGACTGCCCAAAGGGTTAAAACAGCGAAATTAAATTTGAGGTCAAACAATAAAGTCACAACTTTCCCCCCATGCCATGATAGGCTGAGTTCCACACCAGCGATCTGGTTTATGGCTGAGCTGTAAATCCTTGGGAAACTTTCCAATAGGGAGCCTGACAAATCAGTCTGTGCAAACCGTACAGTGAGCAGCAATATCTCCAGCCTTTTGTTTTCTAGCAAAACTCATTCTTTCTAGTTCCAACCTCCTTTCACTTTCTCCTGTGTAGTCATATTTTTATTCAGCCAGGCTTGACAAAGTTCCTATTAAAACAGTTGGTTCTGTCTTGTTGCAGGGGTGGGGGGAGATCAGCTGAGGACAGCAAGAAATGGGGTGTCTGTGCCAGACCTGGAAAGGAGTGGAGCCAATTGTTAAAATTCCACTCCTGGGCTGAAGGCAGAGTTCAAGGTAATTCCCTTAGTGGTTGTGGCCTCTTTGCTCTGTAGATTTTACTAAATCATCCCTGCTAGTCAGGATTATGCTCTTGGGGTCCTAAAAATCATTATGGAGTACAATTTCAGTGCTGTCAGGAAAGGATCCACATTGTTTTGTATTTTCAGTGAAAATTCCACAGGGAAGGCACCCCTGTACCCAATACATCAACAAGGCTGATCTTACAGTTTGCCTGCAAAACAATATTTTCTCTGTGGGAGCAAACTATATATACTGTCCTATGCCAAGCTTACCCCCCCCCCCTTGGAGGAGAATTTCTTGTGGCTGTTTCAAAAGGAGAAAGGTAGAAGAGAACAAAGGGTAGGACTGTGCCAGTCTTTTTGAAACCTCTTTGAATGCACAGTTAGATGTATAGTTGGCTACTGGAAATAACTATACATGTGTGTGTGTGCACGCGCGCGCATACACACACACAGTTACATATTAAAATATTGTTAAATATTCTGCCAAATATTAAATATGTTAAATATATTAATTGTGTTATATGTAAAAAATATTGGCACACATCACTGCCCATGGGTGGGAGCCCTGAGCTCCATTGTTGTTCCCAGTCTCATCAGGTGAAGTAAGAAGTGGGGAGCAAGTGGCACAGGGCAACATACTGGCCAGAACTCTATGCACTGCATGTGTCAGGTGGCATTGAGCAGCTAGCTGAGGCAGATACTGTTTCTTGGGAGCTTTTGGAAGACTTTCTGTGTTGGCCTAGCCCTTGCAAAAGCTTCTGCCGCTCCCACTTTCTCCCCTGATGAGCTTAACTGCATGCTCTGGCAGAACAGGGCATATGGCAGGAAAGAGGATCTGGGAACAATGAAAATGTTTTCTACTTGTATCATTAGCAGCATATCTGCTAACACTCAAGTCCCTGGCTACTCCTGGCTTTCAGCCTTTCTTCCCTTGCAGTTTTTTCAAGATTATGTTCACAAGAGCTCTGATTTCCTTCTAATTTTGTACTAGTTTTCTTTACTTTAAACAGGGTGATGGTGGTGGGTTTTCAATATTTACTTAGACTCTGATGTGGCTGAGACTTTAGTATCTTTTCCACTTCGTTCTCTTCCTAAGGTTGGCTCCTAACCATCTGACAAATTGTGTAATCTGTCCACAATGCTAGCTGGCATGCATGGGTGAAGCAGTTTTCACAAAGGAGGGGAGTAGAGAGAAAAATGGAGGGGCAGAAGAGCATCAGTCATGATAAAATCAGTTTCTGTGGGGAAAAAAGATTTTCATAGGTATTTACCAAAATAACCCTCAATTAATGAATTTTAATTAGAAAGATATCATGCGATGCTTCCAAAAAAGCAAGTTATTTTACAATACAATATTTTCCATGTGCAAAATAGTTGTGTAAACTAAGGATGCATCTAAACTGTAGAAATAATGCCATTTGACACCACTTTAACTGCCATGGCTCCATCCTATATAATCCTGGGATTTATAGTTTTATGAGGCACCAGCTCTCTTTAGCAGAGAATGCTAAAGACCTGTTACCCTAAGAGGTGTGTGTGTGTGGGGTTCCCACCCATGATGCCAAAGTCTCCTTTAATGTTTGGGGGAATTATTAGCTCAAAAGGAGGCCTGCAAGAAGAGGGCAACAATTCTGGCGGTAGTAACGTTAAGTGGCAAAAATTGTATAATAAAAATAGCAAAACTGTATGTCAAAGTTCCAATAAATGTTAAATGGCAAAATGGCATAACAGTGTTTACATGGCATGACATGACATGAGTAACAAAGCTAATATATACAAAACTATCTAAGAGGCTGATACAGTGGGTGAGAAAGGCATTCCTCCCTACCCCCCAGTATCCTAAATAATCAGGAATTCAACAGTTCAAAAACCTATCTTGACAACTTGAAGATGACAGTCTAAGAGGTGTCTGAAAGGAGAAATTGGTGTGTGTGTGTGGTGTGTGTGTGTGTTAAGAGTCCCGCCCACAATACCAAAATCTCCTTTAATGTTTGGGGGAATTGTTAGCTCGAAAGGAGGCCTGAGAGAGGACGGTAACTTCAGAGATCTTTTCAGCTATGTGTACCAGTACTAACAGAAGCACTCCAGTTAAAGGCAAAGTACTTTATTGGAATTAACACAGGGGATACACTAACATATAAGAACATACACTCTTAAGAACCATACAAAACTGTTGTAAAGTAAGGAGTAAAGGGTTAGATAGAGAAAAGTCAGGGGTGGAAGGGTGATAGTTATCAGTCTAGTAGAAAGAGGTCCTCACAGCAGAGGGACTCAGGCAGCATCTGAAGGTGGTACAGAGGAGTCTGGCAGAATAGAGGGGTCTGTCAGTCTGTGGCACACTTTGCTTGGGTCTAGGCTGGGATATTTATATCCTATTTCATATCCTGAAGGGGTACTTTGGTTATGACAATCCTGAATGTCCTATCCACTGGATAGACAAAGGGAACAGAATTGAACTGATTGCTTGTTTGGAAGCTGACACCTTAGAAAGAATATAGAGTTATGGGTTAGGGCCAAAGCCAAATGCAGTTCTTTCAATTTGGACATTTCCCCAAGAACCATTCAAAGTCCAGCTCAAATCTAATTGTATTTACTCAGTAGTACATCCTACTGCAATAGCTCCTTGTGATTAGAGTTTCCAGGTATAGTCATGCTTTGTCTTATTTGCTCTGTTTATTGAAAAAGCAAGTGGTATGTCTTGGGGTAGCATGTAATGGAGACAGCAGGCTTCCTTTGGCAAAATGCACCACTATCTTGGTACCATCATTGAAAAGTCATAGTCCGTCACAGTGATATTTCAGATAGTCAGTGAATATGGAACTGGCTTTAGTAGGCAATCTCAAGAATGAGGCATCAATTTAAGTGAACACAATTCTCAAGCTAATTTGGTCCTAGGACTTTAAAGATAAAAATGTACAGTATTAATATAATCATTAGAATATAGTGAAGCAAACTGACCCTTTGTACTTTTTTTTTAAAAAGACCCTGAAGCTTCAAACAGCAACAAGATAGTGGTAAGAAAAGTGTGGGGAAACTGAGGTCCTGGAGCTGAATCCAGCCCTCCAGAGAAGACAAAGTTTTCTGGCCCTCAAAGAAGGGACATTTCTTATAATAAGGGCACATGGCAACCATATCCCCATCCCAGATGGTCTTATCTCCTTCTCCATGACACTGTTGTTTGGTGTTTTCATGTCTTTGTAATTCCTCTCCCTTTCTAAATGCCTAACCTGAAGCTTAGTTACAAGTAGTAAGAGCCAGTGTGGTGTAGTGGTTTGAGTATTGGACTAGGACTCCAAGACAGCACAATTTGAATCCTCACTTGGCCACTGAAACCCACTGGGTGACCTTGGGCAAATCACACTCTCTTGGGGCTTGTCTACACTATTTAAAAAAAACCCTGAATCCCCCTGCAAATTCCCCCAAATCTGTAGCGATCAGGCCACATGTTGCATGGCCCAGATTCGGGGCATTCTGGGGTATTTTACCTAGACATGGAATTTTGATGATTTGGGACTTTCTCCACATTTTCTCCCTTCCCCTGGCTTGGCAGTGCTGCCTCAACCTTCTCTCAGCTTGGCTGTCACTTTCTTCAAGCACTTCCATTGCTTTTTTCAAGCACCTTTTCCTGTGATGGGTGAGCAGGAGAGTAGGCGGAGGCAGTGCTGCTGAGTCAGAGGAAGGGAGAAAACCTCTCCCTTCAGCTGGGATCTGCCTCCTGAGTTTTAAATTATGTTCAAGTGGTGGTGGCAGCAGATGAAACTCCACAGGGACAGTGCGGACAAGGAACCCCATATCCCTGTGGAGAATAATAATTTGAAGGGTTTCGAGGTGAATGCGGGGGCATGCAGGCAGAACTCCATTTGGAGTTTTTGCCCCGTGTGTAGATAGGCCTTCAGTCTTAGAAGAAGATAATGGCAAACCACCTCTGAACAAATCTTGCCAAGAAAACTCCTTAGTATCTCTATAAGTCTGAAACAACCTGAAAGCATACAACAAAGTAAGAGGTTTATGCTAGCAGAGGCTCCCACCCTTGGTTCCTCCCACTATTAGAATGCAGCCCCTGGGAACTCCAGTAAAATATTTCCCCACCCTTCCTGTAGGGTTATTCATCAAACTAAGGGCCCGTCTATATAAGGCAACCCCCACACCACAGATTGCTTCACAGTAATGGCAAATTGCAGCAGCTGCAATTTGTCTTAATGGGTTTTTTGGCCCCAAAGCTTTGCATGCTCACCAGTCAAGATGGCGGCCATGAGTGAATTACTTGTGTTTTAAATTACCTGAATTTACCACTGCCATTTTTTTAAAAAAAAAATTCCTATGTGCGATAGAGCAATATTTCACCTTTACTAAAAAGAAAAAAAAAACAGCACTCTGTTTTATCACCTTAGCACTCATAGGCAAAAATCCAACATGGAGACTCTGGGCACTTGCCTTGTTAACAAGCCCCACACCTGCATTCATTTGGCCAATCAGCTTTGCACTTCCACTTGTATGGGAAAGCGATTCAAAGCAAATCACTTGTCCCAACAAGCAGGAATGTGCATTTCACTTGGTTTTTTTAAGCTGCGAAAGCTCTAGAGTTTTTGATGTTTTTGGCCCCCTCCTTCTGAATATGGCTTAATGATGCAGGATCCCATTAAAACAGGTAGGATTCTCCTTACATTCTGTGAGGTGTATTTTCACTGTCTAGACAGCCCCTAAAATAGAAACTATATGGGTCAGACTAATCTTTTAAAGCCGGATGAACAACTGCAGCCCTCCAGGTGCAATTTCCTTCATCACCTAGCCAGCACTCAACAATGAGGGATCATGGGTGATGTGCCCAGAGCTAGCTGAAAGGCCAGTTGTCCTCGCTTGCTTCAAATATTTGAGTCCATTCTTTTAGTGATTCATGGCTAAAAGAATCCTCTTGTCCTATATATTCCAAGTCCAGATGACATGGATTCTGGATTTTACAGAAAGATCACTGAAAGCAACTTTAATAAATGGGGAATGTTCTAGTTGAAATATGATATATTGTATATACTATGTTATTAACAAACTACTTTAAATCACAATAGTGCCTTGGGATTTGTGCCCCATCCTTCCATTTGTTAGCAAAGTAAAGAGAGAGACAGGCCATCATTTTTCAAATTGGGGATAAATCATTGTTTAAATATTTGCAATTTCCGATACTTTGCACCATGTGGTAGAGTTAAGGCACTGGGGTTTTTTGTGTAGGAAACTCCTCTAACAAGAATAAAAAAAATGAGTTATAGGTAGGCAGGTGGGTTTATATTGTAGGACTTATCAGCACACATGGATGTATACAAACCACCCACAACAAAGCACATTAATACAAATATTGACGATAGACTTTTGATACCTTTTTCCTTGCATCTTCAGCACAGGCTTTTAAATATAGAAACAGCAGCACAGAAGTCTGCCTATATTTTTTAAGGGAGCACGAATGTTTTAGGATTTGTTACATCAAATATCTCTGCCTTTTGGAGCAAACCTCCGGGACTGCAGAAGAAGCCCAACATGAAGCTTTAAATATTTTCCATGTCAGCTCTGTTCCTGCCACCTTTTGTTTTCACTCCTCTTGTCTGCCTTCTCTTGAACAGCTGGACTCATCACTGTTCTATTTTTCTATTGGTTGTGACTGAAGTAGCTTGAGGTCAATTATTTACACACACACACACACACACTTGACAGTTGACAAAGAGTCTTGACTAAGAGGAAAGTGACATTGTCCCTTAAATGCACTACAGTTTCTCCCCACCCCACCCCACTCTCTGTCCCACAGCTAAAGAAAGCCAAGCCATTCTTTTCCCTTTGCTTAAGGCCTTCCATATCTGTGTCAGTGGATTCAGCATTACACACATGTAACATGTGGTAAGTGAGAAAAGCATTACTGTTGCCAGAACGAAAGAGAACAAAATGAACTTGACCTGAGCAGTTCACAGTAACATGGAATCTGGTCTGATGTGCAGACATAATGTTTTGTCTCTTATACACCATTACTTGGAAATTATCCCCAAATTCTCCTGCCATATTTCACAACCTTTTGATATTATGTGGAGCCTGTTTCTTTGAGGAGAAGTGCAGCAGAATTTTGAACAGAAGAGCATTGAGGGCCCCCTCCCCCTCCAGCATCCTTTTCTTTGAGGCATACTGCTTAAAGCGACCACATCAAAAGCGACTGCATAGACTAGAGCCTACCACACTCTGTGCTTCCCCTGAGACCAATGCAAGCTCTGATGGATCAAAATTGTTTCTCCGCCCCTCCCTTCCTCTTCAGACCCACAATTCAAAGCTGTAGGAGGTGATCCCTTGCTCCCAGCCTGTTGCCAGTCTCTTGACAAGGAGATTCAGGCAGTGCATTGTACACACAAACACACACACACACACACATTGCAGTAGGTGAATTGCAAGGCTGCTTGTTAAGGAATAAGGTTTCAGGAATTGATCAATGCTAGATTACTTTCCAGTTATTCACATGAATTGTCCCAAATGTTGCTTTCATGTGCTTTGTGCTAGGAAGGCATGATGGGTGACATTCACAGAAATCTTTCCCTTGTCTAACTGGTAGAAAACAAACATAAAAAAAAATATGTGGTTCATAACCTAGAAACATCTCTTACACCAAAATCTTCTGTTTTCTTTGCATGCATGGATTAGAAGAAGGCAGTTCATATTATTTCTGCATCGTGTCCTTCTGTTAAGTGCTTTCTTTACAGAAGCCATCACTGTAATATTTGGATTTCTTTTCTTTATTTTCCTTATTTCTCTGAGGCAGGTGTGTGTGTTTCATGCTTGTACATATATTTGGGTGAATGAGGTACATCAGTTTTATTGTAGATGTTAATCACTGTAGTTTTATTGTAGATGCTAATAATACCCACCTAAGCAAGGATCTTTTCTACATGTTTAGCTCCCCATAGAGGAGGAAAACCAAAAAGAACAGAAAGAGGCAAACTGCAAAGTATTAGCAATAGCATTGATGTTTATAGCTAGGTTATGTATTTATTATATTTGTTACTAGATTAGTTACTCTTTTCCTTACTTTAACCAGCTTAAAACTCACAAACAGGATTGTGTATAAAAGAAAAATGAAATCTCAACTAAAGGAAATATTTTCTGATACCCTTTCAGTGCATATTTCTAGGTGAACCCAAATGCTTAGCTCAGTGGTTCTTAACCTGTGGTCTGGGGACCCCCAGGGGGCTGCAATGTCCTCATAGGGGGTCCATGAAGGTTTGAAGGCTGCTTGGCCCACCTCCTCCTTGCGGTGGAGAAGCCACATGAAAGGAGCCAAGATAAAGCCTGGATGGATGGCTTGCCCTGTGCATTGCCATTTAATCCTCTCCAGTCACAAACTTGCAGAAAGAAGCAAAAGTCTTCCCTCACTCTCCAGTGCTTTTGAGGGAACAATTTAATGGATGGTGTAATTGTATTATTATTATTACTAGCTGGACCCGGTATACCATACGCCATTAAAAACTCCCCCCAAATGCCCAGTAGACCTCATGACAACCCTGTAAGGTAGGCTGGCCGCCGAACTCACCCCCCCATTGTTGTTGGCCCTCTAACTTCCAAAGTTGCCCCTCCCATCACCGCTGGCCCTCCTGCCTCCAAAGTTGCCCCTCCCACCTCCAAAGTTGGCCCACCCATTTCCACTGCTCCCTGTCATCGCTTGCCTCCCTATCACCACTGGCCCTCCCACCTCCAAAGTTGCCCCTCCCACCTCCAAAGTTGCCCCTCCCATTTCCACTGCCCCCTGTCACCGCTCGCCCCCCCGTCACCACTGGCCCTCCCACCTCCAAAGTTGCCCCTCCCATCACTGCTCACCCCTGTCGCTGCTGGCCCTCCCACCTCCAAACTTGCCCCTCCCATTTCCACTGCCCCCTGTCACTGCTTGCCCCCCGTCACCGCTGGCCCTCCCACCTCCAAAGTTTCCCCTCCCATTTCTACTGCTCCCTGTCACCGCTTGCCCCACCACCACCGCTGGCCCTCCTGCCTCCAAATTTGCCCCTCCCACCTCCAAATTTGCCCCTCCCATTTCCACTGCTCCCTGTCACCACTCGCCTCCCCGTCACCACTGACCCTCCCACCTCCAAAGTTGCCCCTCCCATCACCGCTGCCGCCTATGAATGTTCGTCCCCCCATTGCTGCTGGCCCTCACACCTCCAAAGTTGCCCCTCCTGCCTCCAAAGTCACCCCTCCCACTTCCAAAGTTGCCCCTCCCATCACCGCTTGCCCCCCTTCACTGCTGGCCCTCCCATCTCCAAAGTCACCCCTCCCACCTCCAAAGTTACCCCTTCCGCCTCCAAACTTACCCCTCCCATCGTTGCTGCCCCCTGTCACCGCTTGTCCTCCCACCTCCAAAGTTGCCCCTCCCGCCACTGCTTGCTCCCCCCATTACCACTGCTCCCCCTATTGCTGCTGGCCTTCCTGCCTCTAAAGTTGCCCCTCCTACCACTGCTTGCCCCCCATCACTGCTGGCCCTCCCACCTCCAAAGTTGACCCTCATGTTGCCACCATCCCTGTGCCCCTCGCTGACCTCTCCCCTGCTGCACTCCCCACTGACCGCCCCACCACCCCACCTTCTGTGCCCCTTGCAGCCCTCCCCACCTCCTGCCACCATCACACCCCTCGCCCCCACCCCCTTCCCACCACACTACCACCCCCTGCTCACAAACACAACATGCAACATCCCCCCTACTACTCACACCTCCTCTGCTGATGGCTATGTTTAGAAAGGACTTAAAGGTCCACATGTTCCCACCCGCAGTGTGCTGACTGGCTGCCCAACCAAGTTTTAATTGGTTGGTCAGTTTCCTAAGCAGCCAATCAGCACACTGGAAATGGCAACATACCCAAGATATATATATATCTATATATATGGTTTTAAATCTTGAATTAAGTCTTGGGGGTCCGTGGCAACATAAGATATTTAAAGGGGTTCCCTGGTAAAGAAAAAGTTAAGAGCCACTGGTCTAGCTGATTTGGAATACGCTAAGGAAAGTCCTTTTTCATAGGTAGCAAATAAGGAGGGAAATTGTTGCTGTCACTTACAAGAAGGCTTTCTCTCTCACAAGAAGACCCATCCACAACAGTGCTGGGTTTGACTCCAACCCTCCTGCTAGTGCAGGAATCCACAGCTCCAACATCTGTAACAGATGGTCACTCAACCTCTATGAGAGAGAGTCTATCAGCTTCCTAATGATTAGTCAGGATCTCCTTTCTTGTAATTTGACCCCATTGGTTTGGCTCCATGGGTTCCATTTTTTTGGGTCCTCTGGTGCAGCCCAAAACAAGTTTGCTCCATCTTCCTTCTGACAGCCATTCAATATATGAAGACTATCAAATTGGCTCTCAATCTTCTTTTCCAGATTAAATCTACTTAACTTCCTCAACCATTCCTCATGAAGTTTGATTTCCAGGCCCTTTTACCATTTTGGTCACCATTCTCGGAGAACATTCCAGATTGCTGATATTCTTAAATGGTGGTACCTGGAGTTGGGGGCAAAATATTCCCGGTGAGATATCACCAAAGCAGAAAAGAGTGGTACTATTATTTCTCTTCATCTGGACACAATGGCAGGCATAAGTTGTGGTTTGCTTGTAGAGTGGGTTTTTTTGGACAATGTGTAATGGTTATAGCCAGTTGATGTTGGTGTAAGCAGAATTGTGCATATGGGACCACTGTGCCTACAATAGCACATTAAAATACACACAGTAGGGTGTGAATGCAAATTGTCTCTATGCATTGCCTTGGCACATTATATATAGTAATTATATAATGGGTTGTCAACCATCCACATTGACCATTGATCCACATACATTGCACTATTTGATATGCAGTATAATGTTACTCAATTGGAAGGTATTTATGCTATGCTGAAACCAGCATGGTGTAGTAGATTGAGTGTTGGATGAAGATTCTGGGAGACCAGGGTTCGAATCCCCACTCAGCCATGAAAATCCACTGGGTGACCTTGGGCAAGTCACACTCTCCTAGTTTTAAAGGAAGGCAATGACAAACCTTCTTTGAATAAATCTTGCTAAGGAAGGGTTCCCATAAATCAGTGTTGACTTGAAGGTACACAACAACAAAGACGAAGTATAGGAGCTCAGCCTATATTTCTGTTGATGCCTGTCTCCCTGCTCCATAGGATTCAGTTTTTAAAAATCTTGTTCAGGTTTGTGAAACTCCTGGGTATTGTCTAGATGGTGAAAAAAAAAATCCTCAAAGAATTTGAGGAGAATACACCTTTTGTCTAGATGAGCTTCAGCCCAGATTCACCATATTTGGAAGAAGGGGGGGCTGAAAACTCCAAGTAGTTCATGATAACAGCTTTCACTGTTTCTTGTGACTTTATATATATATATATATATATATGCAGAAATGTGCATTCCAGCCCGTTTGAACAACCAGTTTGAATTGGGACACATCCTGGAAGTTAAAACCGGATTGGTCAGATGTGTGCAAGTGCAGGCTTGCTGGTGGCAAAGTGGCTGGAGCTGCCATTGTTGATTTTTACAGAAGCAATTGTGTGGGGTTTTTTTGAGTGGCAGAGCAAAAAATAATATATATATATATATTTAAGCCTAAGATCGCTCTTCCACATCTCTCATTTAACAAGGCAAAAAAAGTGGGAGGGGGAATGGAGGGAGCTTCTGGGGAATGAAAATGCACGTAATTCACTCATGGCCACCATCTTTTCTCACGGGCATGCTCCGTGTGAACTTCAAACTCAGGTAGCTTCCCATGTCTGTGATCTTGCGAATGTATCTTGGATACAAATTAAGGAGGTTATCGGACGGGGACAAAAATATCTCTCTATCTCCTCTCCTGCCCTACTCCCGTCCCTACAGCACTTTAAAAAGAAAAGTTTTCAGACTTACTGTGATAGCAGCACAGAAACTGCTCCCCACCCCTTCCGACAGTTCAGGAATAAACGGAGCTCTCACAGACCCCCATACACTTCCTGGAAAATAAATTCCAGCTGTTCTCGTGAGAGAACAATTGCATGGGAAATTTAAAAAGAAAAAGAAAAGTAAAAGGTTAAAAAGTACACCAAGCACAAAAACACATTAAAAAGCCCCCAAGTAACCTGGGGAGGGGGAAAAAGTGTGTCACTTACCTCGATGTCCTGATCTCGACCAGAAGTGTTTGGCAGGGACCTCCCACCGCTGCTGGCATCGTGCCAGCATAACAGGGTACCTTCTTGCACACCTGTCATTCTGTTACAGAAACAGAACAACAGGTAAATTCACGGCTTAAGCCATGAATAAAAAAGAGGGGGGGGGAATGGTAGAGGTATGGGGGCATAACACCACAGGAACGTGGGATGTCATCATCTGATATTCAAGCCATTTAGCGATGTGCTGTCGTCCCTGTGGTGGGATATATAGTGTGTCTGATAATCTCCTAACACTGCTGCGATGGTGAGTTAATGCACTATTTTCCGCAATAAATTCTCCCATCTAGCTGAGTCCCTGGGAAATATATTTTCTAACCACTATGAGGCACAACTTGCTAGAAGTCCATCCTCATGAAATCACAGACTGTGGTCTAAGAAGCCAAATGTTTTCTGATGACACCATCTGTGCATCCAGTTGTTCACTTGTAGCATTTCTCTCTCTCTTCCTGGGCCATGACCTTCAACAGGAAGGAATGATGTATTAAGCACTTCTGCCCTAAATGCCTTCCTTTCCTATCCAGAGCATCATAGTCCTTTGCAATATATACTGTACAAGGATGTGTCAGACAGTATCATTTGTTCCCAAATGGATGGAAAGGAAGGGACTTTGATCAGTGGGCTTGATGAGTCTTGGCAGGCTCTCTGTCATGGAACCTCACATTAGTAAGACAGCACACCTCTGGGGACATCCTGACGGTCTACACTCTGCTGTCTTTGTTTCCCTCAGCCAAAAATCACCTACAACAACAACTACTACTACTACTACTACTACTACACATTTCCACCTCTTCTGGGAAGTGGTGGAATCTCTCTGTAGAATTCTCATGGCCATTTGTGGGCTCTTTGTTCATTGTGCAGAATCATTGTCTAAGGCAGTAATGGGCAACCTTTTGAGCTTAGTGTGTCAAACTTCACCAAAAAACTGAGCATAACTCGGGTGGTGTATCACTTTGAGGAAAAAACATGATTTTGCAATCTCTCTGGCTTTTCTTCACAAACGAAGATTCAGGAAGGACCCATCCTGTGCTTTCTGCAAGCCCACTGATGACTAAAAAGGCCAATCCGAGATAAACAAGTCCAGTTGCAGAAAGCATAACAGAAGGTCTCCTTGGGTGATGTTTCCAAGTTGTGATTCTTTCTGCGTTGTTGTTTCTCTTCAAGACTTTTCAGCATGAGTTCTCAAATAAGGCTGCCGCATTGTGGATAGTGCATCTCCATGCATCCCGATGTGAGGCCAAGGCAAACCATTGTTGGTGATCAATTTGGCCGAGCCTGAGATGTTGTCTCAGGTGTTTGTTACTCCAGACTCTTTTGTAAAGTCTTCCAAATGTGCTATATGCCTTTGCTAATCTGTGATCGATCTCTTTGTCAATCTTGGCATCTGAGGAGATGATGCTTCCCCGGCAGGTGAACTGCTGAACGGACTTAAGCACAGATTTGCCGACGGCAATGTGGGGATGGTGGTGTTCATCCTGTGGTGCAGGCTGGTAGAGAACTTCTGTTTTCTTCAAGTTGACTTCCAGCCCAAACAGCTCTGCAGCTGTTGCGAAGTAGGATGTTAGGCGCTGCAGAGATGCTTCTGTGTGGGAAACAAGGGCAGCATCATCAGCAAAGAACAGCTCACGGACTAGATAGTTTAGAGTCTTAGTGTGAGCCTTCAGACGGCTTAAGTTAAACAAGCTACCATCAGTATGGTAACGTATATAGATGCCGTCTTCTTCAAGCTCTGCCGTAGCCCTTTGGAGCATCATGCTGAAGAAGATTGTAAATAAAAGTTGGCGTAAGAACACAACCTTGCTTCGCTCCATTAGCTATTACAAAGGGCTCTGAAAGAGCATCACCATATCTGACTTGACCGTGCTGGCCCTCGTGTAGCAAGATAATCATTTTAATATTTTGCAATATTTATTGTTTAAATAACATAAATGCATACATTTGTCCCTCCACAGTCGCAGCTTTTACTCTCATGGTTTTGATTATTCGTGGTTTGCCCAGCAAATACCCCATTTAAATCAGCTTCTCTCCCTCCCACTCAAGGGAGAGGAGCTGATTTAAACAGTGTGCTTGCTGAGCAAGCCAGGCGCTCAACTCTCCGATCTCCTGGGGCTTGGCTCCATTGCGGGGGGGGGGGGGGAGAGCCAAGCCCCAGGAGAGCGGGGAGTTGGCAGGAAAGGCACTTTTTAGCCCCCCGCACTTCCCAAAGCCGCTATTGAGCTTTCTAAGCCTTGTTGCAGCTTTGGGAGGGTGGGAGTGGCTGAAAAGCCTCTACGCCGTGCTCCCTCCACCCCTCCCAACCGTCCTGAAAAGGCTATATGGGGCTCTCAGTCCCCAGAGCACCTTCGGGAAGCCTGGGGAGAGGCTGGCCAGGCTCCCTCCCGCCCTCCTGTTGCTTTCTCCGGTCTTCCTGAGGTGGCTCCGGGGTTTCAAAGCCCTGGAGCCCCCTCAGGAAAGCCGGGGAAGGCTGGGGAGAGGCTAGGCAGACTCCCTTTCACTGCCTTCTCCGGCCTTCCCGAGGCGGCTCTGGGGTTTCAAAGCCCCAGAGCCCCTTTGGTAAGGCCGGGGAAAGGCTGGGCAGACTCTCGCCTGCCCGCCCACTGCCTCCCCCGGCCTTCCCAAGGTGGCTCTGGGGCTTCGAAGCCTCGGAGCACCCTCAGGAAGGCCAGGGAGAGGCCGGGCAGAGTCCCTCCCTCCCTCCCATTGCTTTCCCCGGCCTCCCCGAGACAGCTCCAGGGCTTCGAAGCCTCGGAGCCCCCTCAAGAAGGCCGGGGAGAGGCCAGGCAGCATCCCTCCTGCCGCCTTCCCTGACCTTTCCGACTTGGCTCCGGGGCTTTAAAGCCTCGGGGCCCCCTCAGGAAGGCCAGGGAGAGGCCGGGCAGAGTCCTGCCCGCCCACCCGCCACCTTCACCAGCCTTTCCAAAGCGGTTCTGGGGAAGCACAGCAGGCCTTGGGGGGGGGTGGCCAGGTGGGGGGAGGATCCACCCCCCTCCCTAAAGTAGTGATGGGGGCTTCATAGTCCCCCCCACCACTTTCCTCCACCCTCCCTAAAGTGGTGACTGATCGCCACTTTAGGGAGGGTAGTGAGGTTGCGGGCGGGGGGGGGGGGAGAGGAGGCCTACGGCCATGTGTCAGCCCAAATGGCTACGCATGTCAGTGCTGACACATGTGTCATAGGTTTGCCATCACTGGTCTAAGGGAAGGATCTACAATTGATTGTGGAGCTCCAAAGATACAGCCTCATACCTGATAGTGCTCTTTTTGTACCCAATATTCTTTCAGTGTTTGACTCCTCCATTTGGTAACCTGACTTTTCACAGAAACCATGAGAATACTTACATAGAGCTAGTGGTTGCTGCCAGTGACTGCTTCCTAGCCACTTTGAGGACAAAATCTTATTCACTGTGATTTTGACCAAAACAATTACAAAGTGGGAGGAGTGGGGCAGGGAAGTACAAATTGCTATCCAGAGACAAATTGTGGGATATATTTTTTCTTGACCTCTCAGCTGCTTGTGATATCATCCAATATAGATCAGCTGTGTTTGAATGGGTGTGAGAGTCACTTGATAGAGTGGCTCCCTTCTTATCTTCAAAAGTAGTTTTAGAAAATATTTAGAGGGATTTCTGCTTGACGTCATGATAATTGTGCTGTGGAGCCCCACTAGTGTACATCTTAACCACCAGCCCCATCAATGCATGCACAAGCACAGACACACACACTATGATATAACATACAACATGAAACTGCTGGGGAAGGTTATTGGGGTGATAAAAAGATTTGGATGTGCAATGTGCTGATGACACTGAGCTCTACTTCTTTATATCATAGGATTAAGATTATGCAGGAGCTGAAACAGTGTCTGGATTTGATAACGAGCTGCATGAAGGACAATAAACAGAGGGCCAATAATCCTGAAAAAGATGGAGCTCCTTTGGGTAGGTGATTGTTGTTGTTTCTGGGAATTGGTGTTCAGCCTGTTCTAGACAGGGTTTTGTTTTTCCTAAGAGATCAACAAGTACATACTCAATGATCTAGTCTTGGTACCTGAGCCTCAGTGGACAGATGTATCTCTAATCAATGCAGAGTAGCTTGCCAGGTGTGAACTTTCCTGGATAAAGATAATCTGGTCAGTTGTCCATGCTATCATAATCTTTAGCTTGGGTTACTATAATGTGTTGCCTGTGGGGCTGAAGTTGATAATGGCTTGGAAGCCTGAGTTAGTGTAGAATACAATGATCAGAAGTATAACTGCTACAATCTGGAGGAAACGTATCACATCTATTCTTAAAGAATTGCACTGTCTGCCTGTCTGCGTCTAAGCACAATTCAAGGTGCCAGAGAGTATCCTTAATAGCTTAACTGGCTTAGGACCCAAATATCTGAAGGAACTCTTCTCCCTTGCTTAGTCTGACCATGTCTTAATATTTTCAGGGGGAGCTCTTCTCCAACTGTCCAAGTTACAGTATATAAAGGAAGAAGCCTTCTCTGTTGAGGTACCCTGATTGTGGAATAGCCACCCCATGAAGTTACAACTGGTGCTGACATGTTGGGTTGAATCCTATTGGTAGTCCCAACTAGAGTAAATCCACATTATCAATGAAAATGACCTCTACATGTTGACTGAACTTTCTGTGCTTCATTCAATGGGTCTGACTTCAGTTGGGACCAACCAGCAGGTTTCAAGGTCATTCTTTTTGGTGGCAGATCAAAACCTGTTTCCCCAAACATTTGATATTGTATTAAGAGTTTCAATTTTTTAAAATTATATTTTGTAAATTGTCTTGGTACTATTAGATAAAAGGTGCTCTCTCTTTCTTTCTTCCTTGAATACCTTGCAGATCTGTAATTTCATTTTATTGACGGGGCAAGCCATCAGTAGATCCCCATTGTGATTTGGTGCTGGCATTGCTGGTGTGTGAAATCTCTGGCCATTTAACTCTCATGAATGCAGTGTGGAAGTGTCCTGCCACAACACTTCCTGGTGAGATTGGGACATCCAGGTAAGTGATGCACTTTTTAAAAACTTTCCTGGTTTGCTTGGATGTTTTAAAGGTATTATGTGCTTTTTGTAACTTTTTTTAAATGTATTTTTGTTTTTATTTCTGAATTTCCTGCCCTCACGTCTTTCATGAGAATGGGCAAAATTTCAGTCCAGGAAGCGAATGGAGCTCCGTTAGTCAAGAGAGGAGGTAAGTGCAGTGGGGAGGGTTATTGTGCCAGGACAGGGGCAGGATTGGAGATTGTGGGACAGGAACACTTTTTGTTTTCCTGTCTGATAATCTCCTTTGAGAAAATTCTTTAACTGAATTCAACTGTTCAAAAAACAGCAACAACCACAATTAGTTTAGTATTGATTGTTTTGTGTGTATGGCAGGAGGAGAGAAAATCTAGGTGCATTTGCACTAAAACATGCTTACAATGCAATCCTATGCATGCCTACTCAGTAGTAAGTTCCAACTGTGATCTACAGGGCTTACTCCCAGGATTTCAGCCTTAGTAGTTTTAAAGAAACGGGCTCATGGAGTTTTTATAAGTGGGAGGCTGATGCTCTTATGTGGCCTCTCAGCTCTGGGGGGGGGGGATGGTCCTGTTGGACGGGGAGTGCTGGGGGAGGGGAGTAAGCAGAGTGGGGAGAAAAAGCAAACAAGTATCCAAGGAACAGGACATGTGGGGAGGGAGGAGTAGGCTGATGGGAGGGGGGGCAGGGTGAGGGAGGAACTCTTAAATGGATTCCTTCAGATAAAAGAGCCCCAGCTACCTTTCTTTCCTATAATGGCCCCTGAGGCTAATGTCTTAAAGAGAGGAAACAAAAGAATTGTTTTACATCACACAAGTGGGGCAGGGAGACAGTGGGTGAATGAGGCACTTGAGCAATACAGGCTGTGACTGAGTGCAGAGGGGCGGGTGGGTAGGCAGGCTGACTGGCCGCTGCTGCTGGGTGAAGGGGGAGGGTGCCACTGTGCCTCCAACTTCTGCATTGCCTCTGCTATAAGACCTGTTAACACCTTCTTTGCCATTTGGGACGGATGGGGCATGGCGTGTCAGCCAGGCACTTTCCCCACTGCCCCATACAGTTTTTTCCCCTTTTCCAAACAGATGAATCCCACTGCCACAGTAACATTTTTGCCTCCTCAGTGTCTCTTGAAAGTACAAGCCTGTTGTTGTTGTTGAATGAACCTCACAAAATAATTCATTTGCCTCTTATCTTTCTGATATATTAAAAGTGCAGATTCTGAGGAAAGCTAAACAGCTGGGTGTTCAAGGAATGAATGGATGTGTTATTTGTTTATTTTAGAGGACTTGGAAGGTAGCAAGCGTATTTGGCAGTGAGGCAAGAGATTCGCCCCATGCAGCATGTTGTGTTGCTGCAAATGGCTTCATCTGTGCAGCTCAGCCTTTTGTCTCCACAATCAGCTTTTAAGAGGTGGGTAGGGCAGGTGTGACAAGAGTGCAGAGTAAGTGGGATCAGAGCAGCAAAGCAAGAGTCTGAAAAGCCAAGCTCTGCCACTGCACATAAGGCAGAATCTTATTGCTGCTGCTTTTTTTTTTTTTTTAAATAAGCCTCACTCTGGTTCTCCTAAATTAAAGGCTTTTAAAAGGGGGCTGGATTTTGGCCTCCTTGGTTCTGTGCTTTCCATCTGTTTTTGATTAATGCAGGATTGAAATGTCAGTGACAGCTGTTCACACTGAATTGCATTTTTTTTTCCAAAGGAGGAAGTTCTAGCCCTTTAGAAAGCATAACATGAATGACTGTATTATATCAGCTCCAATAATCCACCCTGTACACTATTTCATTTAGGGCTGACATGTACTGACCCTGAAAGAAGCTTCTGTTTCTTTAAAAGTTTAATCCAAGGCAGACATTCACCAGGTGCAGTTTTTCTACCATAGTGCTTCTATGCAAACATTAAGATGTGGGTAGTGGGTAGAGTCTGCAGCTGGCAATGATATTGGATATCAGCCTGTGCCCATATTGTTATACATATAGGTATTCCTTTTCAGATGTCCTACTAAGGCTGGAATCCTTTGGGTCAATACGCAATCTGGCATTACACAAGTGTATGTGCTTTGAAATGTGTTGCTTTTAAGTTCATTGTATTCAGTATCTCCTTGCACAACAGCTCCCTCTCGCAGGTAGGACTGTTTTTCACAGTATCAGCATCCCCACAACCATTTAGTATGAGTACAAGAGCCAGTGTGGTGTAGTGGACTATGATTCTAGAGACCACAGATCAAATTTCCTCTTAGTCATGAAAACCCACTGGGTGACCTTGGACAAGTCACACTCAGTCTCAGAGGAGGGCAATGGCAAACCCCTTCTGAACAAATCTTGCCAAGAAAACCCTGTGATAGGTTCCCCTTAGGATTGCCATAGGTCAAAAATAACTTTAAGGCACACCACCACAACAAACAAGTATGCTGGAGATGTGGGAGGGCAGTGGCTGTTTTTTTCTTACTGACTGTACCATTGCAGCTGTCCAGACATTTTAACCTCCCCCAGCCACTACATGCCACTAAATTGGTGTGATCTGGCACTGGGAAGCTGCCTTCTGCAGGGGGAGAATAAAATACCTAGTGGAACTGCATGGGTAGAGCATCATGTTCTACCCACGTGGTGTAGGATTTTGGTCTGAGTGCGCAGATGTCTGGAATGGGGCCAGCATGGCACAGTGATGTCAGGGGTGGGCTCAGGGGATGCAGTACCACACTCTTTCTACAAACATTTAGCCTAAGCCCCAAATGGTGGTGGTCAAGCCATGACTTTCCTTTATGAGCCATGACAGATCTCACATCACCAATAGATTTTGTTGTTGTTACTGCCCAGTGTCACCTCAGAGGAAATACTTTGTTGGTGGTCAGCAAGCAGTTAGCAAGTGATGCATAAGTGATGCTCATAGATATGCAAATCTAGGCTCTGTGGGGTTTTTTGAATACTCCCCTAATAAGCCCATGTTTCTTAGAAACTCACTTTACAACACTGGTGTGTCTTGGTGTTAAGGCTCATGTTCAGTGGCAGCTCAGCAGTGGCAGCCACACACAAACACACACACTATTATGCAAGGACCACTCACATGGGTGAGACTGTGAAAAAGACATATACCTGTATCCTAGGATGGCATCTTTCAAGGCAAGGATAGTGAAGGTGTGGTCCTTGACATGTTGACAAATACCAGAGGAGGGTTTTTTTTAAATAATAATTTCCTTGTGCTGTCCCCCTTCTCATTCCAAACCAAACAACTTCCAGTTGTGTGCTCTGGTGCTTTTCCTTGAATAGGGTTGGTGGAACGTATGGCCTTCCATATTGTGTTGGACTGCAACACCCATCAGCCTGAGCCAACACATAGGAGTTACACGCCAGCAAAATCTTCTTGGCCATGTGCTACCAGCCTTGATATAGAAGTTACTGAAGACTTAATATTCTTTGTTGTCAGCTTTATCTGGCCAACAGGAATAGAGATAGGTGGGTGGGTGGGTGGGGGGTTCAACAATAGCTAAACACAATTGGCCATTTTTTGCTCTGCTTGACCAACATCCACTTCTGATGCTGTTGCCACTGCCACAATCAAAATACAGGAGTGTGCTTTCAGTCGATATGGCCCCGGCATAGAAACACAGGCACAGGGCAAAGAGCAGTGCCAAATTAACACACACCCACACCCACAATCCCAGGAGATCTGATGGGAAATGGTGGAAGGATTGATTAGCCCCTGGCATAGAAGCACAAGCACAGGGCAAAGAGCAGTGCCAAATTAACAGCACCTCCTCTCATTTTGTAGGGGATCTGACAGGAAATGCTGGAAGGGTTGATTTGCTATAAAGTTGGTGCCCTTCCCCTGGTATAAGCTTGAAACAGGAGATGGGTGAAGAGGCTAATCTGATGATCATCACTCAGGGACAGCATTCTGGCAGCTTTCTCCCCCTTCTCCCCTCCTGTTTTTTTAAAAAAGCACCCTCTCGTACAACATCCCCCCCCCAACTCTTTTAATGTAAGGCAGCACACTGCTGTCATGTTCAACTGTTGCCTTAATCAGAGTGATAGGAGCAGCTGGAACTATGGGAATTCACCTCAGTGAAGTGTGAACTTTATTCCTCCTCTTTGCAACTATTTAAATGCTAATATAGACTGTTAGCATGTTTTCTAAAAAGGGGGAGGATAGGAATGTAAGCTGAAATCCTTTGCACATTTGCCTGAGAGTGAGCTGCTGAAGAGGGTAAGAATTATTAGCATTCATATATGAGGTGGACTGGGCTATTAAATACCTAAAACCTGTTGTTGATGGTTAAACAGGTAAGCTCATGGAAGGTCAGGAAAACTGCATGCCAACATCCAACAGCATCACTAACTCACTTAAGCACTATCTGCCTTGAAGTTTTAATTTTTAGTTGCTATAGTATGTAATATACACTATCAAACATGCCGTGAAACATACTGTGGAAATATCAGTTGAACTAAATATGGTCAAAAGGCTCGGACATTTTATATTGCTTGGCTGTGAAATTTTTTCTAAGTGCAACTTTAAAGCTGCATCCAGATTCCTCCTTCCCTCCCCCCACTCCCCCCCCCACTCCCAGTGTTAATAGTCATAATGGAGCTGAGATAGGGCTCGGCAGCAGTGAGTACAAAGAAAGCTTCTCAGTTAGGCCACTGGACACAGACCAAAGAGGTAGTTTTTCCTAGCTGTCTAGTTTCCACACTGATTCTCACAGTGTGGTGCCCAAAGTCACCATAAAAGAGAAAGGGAAATCCTGGCATGGATTGTAGGAATGGGCTGGATGGGAAAAGAAAGAGGACAGTGCTTGTTTTTTTAAAAGATGCATTGCTTATTTCAAACCAATTTGATGAAAAAGCACTAAATAATCTATGGTATTAAAAAATTAATATCACCATGTCTGCAAACTGTTCTAAGAAAGTGTGTTGTGTGTAAAAGCCAGTTGTATTCTTTGCACTTAATTTTAAAGATTACAGATTTTGTTTTTTGATGTCAAAAAAGCCTACTTATGCATGTTGTTTCCTGTGTAAAGCAATGTACACAAAGGGCAAAAACCAGGGCACAGTTAAGAATGTTTAAGTGCCTGATGGATTATGACCACTTGCCATGTTGTACAGATTGTATCTAAAGCTAAAATCCAGGAAATAGTGTGTGTGTGTTTTGTATATCTTTTGAGTGAATATTATTTGAGCAGAAATCAAAGCAGAAATAAGATTGGTCCCTGTGTAAATGACAGATAGCAGTGATTCATCACTTCAACATAGTGCAAAATATCCTCTGGCAGGGTTATGGTGTGCAATCCTTATGCTGAATACCAACATAGCACAGCATATGTGGATTAATTGTCAGTCCATGTGGCTGACAATTGCAATGCACAAAGGCAAAGCATACAGACAATGTGCATTCACATGCTGCTCTGTGTACTTTAATGCACTACTGCATGTGCAATGGTCTCACATGCACAAGCCTGTGTATGCCATTGTCAGCTGGATACAACTGTTGTGCATCATCCAAAATAATCTGTCTGCATGTGTAGCACAATTTACACCAGCATATGCCAATAACACAGTGTTGGCTATTGTATGCCGGCCACTCTTCCCATCTGAAGCAGTTGCTTTGGAAGCCAATGTCTATCACATTGCCAATAAGAATGACAGCTTTCATAAGGGAACATCTTCAACATCTGTTCTGTGTGAGATATCTTCAGAAAGTGCAACCTCTCTTACAAGGCTAGCCCAAGACCTTTCGCTGCTCAAAGGGAAGGACCAAATGGCAATTCCCCTTTCCATATGCAGGAGCATTGGACTAACAGCTGAATCCTCCATTTGCTCTGTTGATTGGGCAGCATCCTTACTAGTTCAGGTGGCACAGGGTACATGCATGGCAAACCCACACCCCATCTTACTACCTTGAATGCACCTGAACTCCTGTGATTTCAAAAGTTAAGCATGTTCAGGCCTGGTAAGTACTTGGATGAAAGACAATCAGGGAATACCAGGCATATAGAGCCAGGAAAGACTCCTGCCTGAAACCCTGGAGATCTGCTGCCAGTCAGAGTTGACAATGCTAGTCTGAATAGTCTGACTTGGTATAAGCTTCCTATGATTTCTGATGTCTGTCCTACAACAGAGGGCAGTGGTGGGAGGAAGATGTTCAAGGGGAACATCTGGGGATTGTGCTGCTACCCCCCCCCCCAAGATTCGGCTCCCTGAAATCTGCCTAATGGCAGGGCTGGCCCTGTTCCCCCACCCTATCATTCTCTTTTTGGCAGGATAAAATAAAAGCTCATGAGACCTGGCCCTGGCAACAGTAGCCTGCAGCATCTGAAGGTTGGCTCCATTCCTAGGAACTACCTTACAGTGAGGCCTGCAGCTTCTTCCACTGTAGCCAATGAAATATGACATGGCCTTCCCACCCTTCCATCTGCTTCCCCTTGAATCATCCATCTTGTGTTCCCTTCTTTTTGCCAAGGCTTCTGCTTGAAACTTGCATCTGGCCACCACATCTTACATCAGTATCTGATAAGGTTGCCCCCGGTGGTGACTTCTGGGTTTGTGCCTCCATGGCATCTCCTCTTTGTTCTTTCCCCTGGCTCTCTGTGCCTGTGATCACCTCATTATTATGTCATCTCTTTCCTTTCCTGACTCGGCAGGAATCGGCAGCAACTTCCCTCTCCATCTGCTGCTGCAGAAGGTGCCTGGGTGGAAAGCTGCCCTTCCCCCACTGTTTTTCTCCTCTTTCTCTCTGACATCTTCCACCCTCCCCAACATTCTAAAAAAATCAGCTGTCCTGTATTTTTCTCCTCTTTTTCATTCTTTGATTCACATGTGATTTGCAGATAGCATCCTTTTATGGTGCAACAGCCCCTCCACCCCCCAAAGTACTTGGCTCTTCTTTTGCTGGTCTCTCAGCACATCAGCCCGAATGTCTTTTGCCTCTCACTGGGGACCCCTAAGGCTGTTATTCTGCTGCCTCTTCATCTGTCCTTGACTTAGCCACAGCTGGCAGCCATAAGTCTAGTAAATCTTGGCCTGCTAAAATGTCCTTTGTCCACAAAAATGTTAGTCTATTCTGCTGGGCCACTTTTCAAGGCCCTAACTTTTTGCCATTCCTTTGTTAATCTTTTACCTACCCCGACTGAGCTTATCGCACCAAGGAAAGTAACCTAATTGAATGAAGACGGGAAATACACCCTAAAACAATGTGTGTTTGAGAAGACCAGAGGGTTTGGGATGGTAGACGGGGTTTCCTGTTTCAGCAGGAGGAATGGAGCCTGCCGTTTCTCACAGATGGAGAAGCATCCGGTTTCCCTCATGAATTTTGCTAACACACAAGCAGCTCCGGCTCAGTATGTGGCAGGCCATAAGAACACAAGCAATAAGCTCCACACTCACAGTATGTCTGCCTTATCTCACAGAGCCTGATCTCCCATGACCCCCAGATTCCTGAAAGTGCTGCAGTGAGATCTGCTATCCAGGCCTCACTGATGGATGGAGAGGGCCTTGGATCTCTTCAGATTTGTCAATCCCCTAGGAAGGTATTTAAGGGGCATCACTCAAGGGAGAGCAATGTAATGAATTGGCCCTTTCCTGCTTCCACATTTTTATTTTATTGCCCTGGAGCCTGACTAATTCTCCTCCTGCTTTGAGTAAACAGGGGCTCATTCTGGAGGTTTTCCAAGCTTCTCAGGCAACCCTTCCTGTCACTTTTAACCCTTTCAGTGAACTCTGATCACTGTGGTAGAAATAAATACCAGGACCAGGACAGCCGTCTGTTATCCATTTTTCGTCCGCTAAAATCATTTTATACTTGCACACAATGAATTTGAAGAGTAGTGGAGTGTGTTCCGTTGCTGGTGTTACTGCATAGCTCTCAACCTGCAATTGGAAGCAGAATGGCATATGGGGGGGGTGTTCTTCTTTCTTTTATTTATTTTTATTTACTTTAATTTATTTTTATTCCAATGTGTGTTCCTGTGTGGCAGGGGGTTGGACTGGATGACCCTTGTGGTCTCTTCCAACTCTATGATTCTATGAAGGTTAGAACCCTCTGGAGGTAGCATACTTATATTTTATTGAGGCATTAGAATCAGTGGAGGGCAAGCGTGATCTGCTATTATTGGCCAACATCTCCTATGATTCCTCACCACTAGTTATGTTGGCTAGGTCTGATGGGGGTTGCAGTTCAACAACCTCTGGAGATCCACATGTTCCCCATTCCTATTTTAGATACTTTGTGATGCAGGGGAAAGGAAGCACAAATCAGTAAGACTTCCTCCCCACCCTTGCCTATATTGTCTAGCATTAGAAACTGTTCAAAGGTCTAGTTTGCATAATTGTTAGCCATAAATGTACAGTACTGTAGTTGTATAGGCTGGAGGCTTCTCAGTTAGTCCTAACTGGAGTAAAACCATTAAAATCAGTTGTTGAATGGTGAGTCAATACATAGGTAAACCACACTGAATCGATGGCTCTCCTCCTAAAAATAGGATTTAGGCCATAAGATTTAGGATGTAGGCATTTGTGGGCCTTCCATAGATACAACATAAGACATGGTCCAAGTCTAAAACATGTTCATCTGCCATATTTGTGGTTTTCAGTAGAACACATCTTTTGGAGGTCTTTAATGGAACAAGCTGGTTTTCCCATTGACATTTGCCACCTGTGGTTTAGGTCCTACTGGTTTTGCCTCTTTTCCCATGTCTATAAGTGCATGATGGGTCTTCAAAGCTGCTCTGTTTTGCTACAAGATGTTACCAAATGAGCAAAGAAAGAATATTATTCTATGTGCATCCAGTTTCTGCAATCCTTGTTCCTTGAAGGGGAAAGATTATGCAAGCTAAGCATATGTACATGCATACACCCATATGACATATTACATGTATGCAGTGGCAGGAGTGGAGACAGTACCACCTCAAAGCCACACTGCACATACAGGATTTCTGGTTGGCTGTCGTGCAAACAAGCTGTCATGTGTACAGTTTTCTTTTATGTTTCAGGTGGTGCTGGTTGGGCCCCCTCCCCTGGGCTGCATCTGCTGATTTTTAAATACATGCTGCTAAAAATAATAAGCATTTCTCCTCTCTGCCTAGATTTCCTTTCTCATCCATTCACTTTTCTTTTGTTTGTTTCTTTGAAACAGGTCAATGGGCCCTTTGTGGCTAGAAGCTGAGAATCCCACAGCTGCTCTCCTGTGCAAAAAGAGGAAACATGCTTCCAGTTTAAATGGCAGTGATTCTGGGAAGCAAAATCATTCCCCCTCCCCAATCTCCTTCAGGTGACTCATTCTGCACTTGCTGGATGGCTTGTGACTCACTGCATTGTTTGACATGTCAGAGTGATGGAAAATGATCTGCTTGAGCTCTGATCCCTGGAGACCACTTCCTGCCTTGCAGCTTCCCCACTGGGGAAGTTTGAGGAGGGGTGTGTGTGTGTGTGTGTGTGTGGATTATTCCTCTCTTTTCTCTTTTTCTCTTCAACGAAGTGGGTGGATGCAGATAGAGAAGATCTTATTGGAAGAAAGGAAGAGGGTCGAGGTCAATGGAATCCGTTCCCTCTAGCTGACTGTGTCCTGTGCTGCCTCTGTGTGTGACTTTATCTGAATAGTAATTAGCTGGCAGGAAAAGGCGAGCAGCTGAAGAGACAGGATGTGGTTACTCTGCAAGATCTGGTGCTGATGGAAAGAAGAAGGATGAAGTGAAATGCAAGTCACACCTGCTCCAGAAAGGGTGGGGGAGAGGCTGAGAGCTTGAGAGAGGAAGAGGAATGTACTAAGAGGGATTTGACCTACTGCTCTGCAACCCCTCCTCTTGTTTTTTTTTTTATCATGACTCATCCCACCCTCCCCCAATAATACTGTGGTGTGATCCATGTGGAACTAGGTCATGTGAAGGGTTAGTGTGCATTCATTTCCCTAGCCACTCAGCATTCGGTTAACTTCATGACTGATGGTGGCTGAATGTGCTTTGTACCCAGGAGCAGCTTTTGTCTTTTGGAAGAGAGGCACCTTGGAAGAGGCACAAACTCTGGGGAATCTCTCTCTTTCTCTCTGTCTCTGGACTGGCACCAGCATGGCACAGTTATCAACCTAGAACACCAATACCAAGACATGGTTGTGCACTTTTAATATCTGGCTGACAGGCAAATGCTTATTGAGTGAAGCTTTCTCCATGACTGCTTCTCCATTCCAGGAAACTGTTCACTTGGTAGATTTCAGCCTATCAGCCTGTTGTTAAGGTCCCAAGAGACCTCTTAGAAAAGGAGAGAAAGAGAGGGAATCAGTCCTAGGTTCAGGAAGTATGTAGGACAGTAACCTGAATAAAAGAATCACAATAAAACTATGGAGAGCCAAACAGCTCAATAAATCCCAGTGTAATGTCAGAATATGCCACCACAGTGTACTGTATGGTTTTTCCAGGTGTAGGCTAGAAATAGGAAGCACACAGGAAGTTTGCTCTTGGAAGTTCCAAATGCATTTCTGGTGTCACTTGCAGTGCAATGTGCTGTACAAAGGGCCATCTTTGAAGAGCATCCAGAAGCTTCTACTGGTACAAAATGCAGAAGCTAGCTGGACTACTAACTGGTACATCAAGGCCATGTTATGCTTTTCACTAAAGACTACTGCTTTCCAGGTCCAATGCAAAGAGTTGGATTTGTCCTTTGAAGCCCTAGATGGCTTGGGACCTGGCTTTCTAAGGGAAACTCTGTCTTGTGAATCTGCGCAGATGCTAAAATCTCAAGAGCAATAAACTGTGCTATATGAATTCCATTATGACTATTGCCATAGCTCTGTATGATTTGCAAATCGAAGGACTATGGTTATTCCAAGTATAAAAAATAGGTTGCATTCTGGAACTAGCTGGGCTTTCAGTATTTGCTTTGTCTCCAGCATTATAAAAGTTTTAATTTTATCTGTTGTAGTAGTAGCAGTAGTTATGTGCCTTCAGATAGTTTCTGACTTATGGTGACCCTAAGGTGAACCTATCATGGGGTTTTCTTAGCAAGATTTGCCTTCCTCTGAGGCTGAGAGAATGTGACTTGCCAAAGGTCACTCAATGGGTTTTCATGGCTGACCAGAGATTTGAACCCTGATCTCCAGAGTCCTTTACTACAATGTTTACTACACAAGGTTTTGTTGCATTAGTCACTAACCATTAGGCATAATTACGCATGATTGCGTGAATGAGTTCTTCCCAGTCGCATGATGCAACCTCCCTTTTGTTGCTGGTTCAGCTGTGGGGTGTCTTTGTAGCGCTTCTTTTCATTCATGGCAAATCTCTGTGAATGAAATCAGTAGCGCAGTAGCACACCATACTTTCTTGTGCAATAATATCATTGTGCCATTGGAGAGGAACACGTGACAGAGTGGGTGTGTATTGGGCCATCCTCCAGTTTTCTCCTGTGTTTACCTACACTTCTTCATTCCATTCGACTTCAGTCTTATCAGAAGAGCTTGCCAGTGCCCCTCGGCTACTGCCCCCTCTTTCCCAGAGTTTATTTGGATTCAAAACTCAGCCTCAGCTGTTGCAGGGCAGACTTAAATGTATATTTTTATTTAAAACAAACATGGGGGAGAGAGTTGTGTATGTTTTTTTTTTTCAGGGGCAGGGGGGTTGTGATTTGGCATGTGGGGAGGGGCTGTGGTAAGTCTGCCTGGCACCGTTGCAGGGATGAGTATTTTTATGTAATGCTAGTAACCCATAGAGTTGATGAGCAAAGAAATCTATATCTGGAGCACTTCATGGCCAGAAGTGAGAGAGAAAAGCTTTGTTTTTTGGGGGGAGAAATTCTGAAAACTTTTCTTCCTTCTGCTATGTTTTAAATTGAGGGTTTTGTTTGTTTGTTTTTTTACAAAAATAAATAAATCAGGAATGTGTCTTAGCTGGTAGAAGACTTCTGGCTCCTCTATTTCTCTCTTTTCCCATGCAGCTTTACTTGAAAGTAAGCCCCCTTGAGCCTGGCGGAGTTTACTCTCGAATAAGCACAGCTAGGCATACTCCAGCGCTTTTACCGCAGGTTGGGTTAAGCTGGTTTTTGTTCTCTTGAAATTAAAAAGAAAAAAAAATCAAGTATTTGTCAATCAATCAATGAATCACCCTCCTCCCCACTCGACATTTTGTCTGTGGGTTTGCACCTCGAGAGTAAGTACCTACTGAGAGGCTTACTCCTGAGAAAGGGAAACTCCTCACTTTTCTGCTGTGTGGGAGGCCCCAATCCTCTTTGAAAATGGAAACCTGCAGCCTGCTGGGTGCAAAGTGGAGAATGGTTTTATAGGGAGACTTACTTTCCAAATAAAAAAGGGAAAAACACATGTGACAGTGTGTGGCATGTAATCTACTGTTTGGTGTGAGTTTAAGCATGTTAGGAACCACCATTTCATAGTACATTCAGTGTTTAGGGTACATTGTGCATGGGTTTTTAAATGGGTGACCAATTTTGGATAATGGCATTAGGCAGATGTGAGGAAGCTCTGTGACACCTCTGAATAAGCGTGCACTAAAAAGATTGCGAGACCGTGAAATTGTGCTGATTTTTTTTTTATTTTAAAAAGGGTGCATGCACCTTTTTGAAAATGGAAATGATGATTCATTGAGGGAGGAGGAGTGATACACATGGGGGCGGAGGGGAAAGGGCTAATGCGGTGCCCTTGTAGCAGTAGCAGATATTACCCAACAATTTAAAAAATGAGATTGGGTATAGCATTTGATAACGTTTGTTTGCATCAAGGAATCTATTTGCTTCCTTAAGAAACAGCATGAACACTTATTGGAAGCACAGTGTGATAAACCTCCTAGTCTAACTCCCAAACCACTATGCCACACTGGCTCTCTAACTGTACCTGTAATGCATCTCAATAGTCACTGGCCAAAGTGTGTGTGGACATGATACCAGAGATCATAATTTCTCTGATTTATCCAGTTATTCAATTGTAGGTACATCAATTGTAGGTACATCAGTTGTTGATGCTAAAACATGAACTGGGCACTCAGGCCATCTCTATTGAGTCAATAAAGGGTCATATACTGAGGTTAGTAGCATTGCTCATAGTCACTTGTCTTGGAGTACACACATGCTAGAATGCTAGATTTTGATGGGTAAATACATGTTTGCATATTCATGCCCAGCTTTAGTCCTCTTAATTGTTTACCCCCCCAATTTTGCTAACATGCCAGTTGAACCACAGGAGGCAGTATGCACAAATTCAGCTGTGGGAGACCACTTTTATCTTAGGTTCAGGCTTCACCTGCTGGATTTTAAGCTTGTATCCAGTTGTTGGCAACCTAGTGCTAACTTACTGAGATCTAATAGTTCCTTACTTAGAAGTTTCCCTTTGAAATTAATTGATTCTACCCACTAGCCCAAATGCAAGTTCACTGTGATGAATGTTTAGATAGAAAGCTTTACTATATCTGCAGCGACCTGGAAGGAGAAATCTCGTAGGGTGACTTAATGTTGAGGGTGCTATTCTTTTTATAAAATATAGAATCATTGCTTGGGTTTTTTTGGGGCGGGGGGAAATACTTCCTTCCACATGATTATCACAGCTGATTTACCTCAGCACCCTCTCAAAACTTCATGTCTGCTTTACTTTTACATGATCAGGTGAGCTGAAGTGTTAAGTTTGCAGTTGTCATCTGCAGATCAATACCTTCCTTGCCTATTAGACAGGCAGGTGATCTTGTGAATTCAGCTACAGACATCTAATGTCTTCCAGTTTTACTTCACTTGCTTTTTTTACCTGAGAAAGTATGTTTACAAGGATCACAGCTACGACAAAGGAAGAAGCACCCTGGGCCACTTCATCCTACACACTATAAATCTACTTTAACTGCCATAGTTCCATCTTAAGGAATCCTGGGATTTGCAGTTTAGGAAGGAGTATTTAGAATTCCCAGCCAGAGCATTCCAGTGTCTCACCAAACTATAAACGTAAGATTGCATAGGTTGTGGCCATGGCAATTAAAGTGGAATCATAGCACTATAACTATGTAGTGAGAAAGGGCCCCCTGTCCCAGACAAGGGCCGGACCTCACTCCTCCCCTCATCACTGGACCTTTGTGATTTCTTAGAGGAAAGAAAAATAAACACTGGATCCTAAAGTAAAATTTAACATATGTCTTCAGTTCTAAGCACACTTGCTTAAATGTTAGCTGCATCAAAAACAATAGGATTTACTCCAGAGGGGCTCTACTTGGGACACAAATGTCAATGAGTAATGTATTGTTAATTCCTTTATCTGGAACCTAATGTAGGAAATTGCCCCTCCATGCTAAAATTTACTTTGTTCTTTCTTTGTTCTCTCTCTCTGTCACACACACCACTGATGACTCTGAGAACCAAAGAAATACAGGTGTCCAGTGTGGCTTTTGAAACTTGTGAAATCTTTATAAATGAAAAAAAGAAAGAGGATAATAATACTTATGGCAAATCATTTCCGAAAACAGTCAGCAGTGGAGTAGAGAAAGTGGTTGTAACTGGTGTTATTCAGAAAGAATAATGTCAGAGTTGGGGCTGTGATCTTGCAGGACATAAGATAGCATGCTAGATTCCCTCTGCTGAATCGAGGCCTTTCTTTTTCTTCCTCATATTTGTTGCCTTTAAAATTCCTTGTAATTAAAATTACTCAAATGGTAGTCATCTTCCAGATTTTCAAGAAAGTTGAAATGCTAGCCATCTGTCTAGCACATGGACCAACCAGGCTGATCTGATTAATGACAGGTTACAAATGGAAGCTGTGTTCTCAATATCATGGCTTCAATGCTGGTGATACCTGCTTGGTCAAGGACAGCAACATTCGTCACATAGTCAGTCCAGTGTATATTTAGGATTGTGCGTATACAACGCTGATGAAAGCGTTCGAGGATTCGTAAGTGGTGGCGATAGGTGACTCATGTTTCAGACCCGTAAAGGAGACTAGACAGTACAATGGCTCTATACACACTGATTTTTGTGCTTCGCCTCAGGTGTTTATTACTCCAGACTCTTTTGTAAAGTCATAGAATCATAGAATCATAGAATTGTAGAGTTGGAAGAGACCACAAGGGCCATCCAGTCCAACCCCCTGCCATGCAGGAATACACAATCAAAGCATCCCTGACAGATGGCCATCCAGCCTCTGTTTAAAGTCCTCCAAGGAAGGAGACCCCACCACGCTCCGAGTCTGCCAAATGTGCTTATATGCCTTTGCTAATCTGTGACCGATCTCTTTGTCAATCTTGGCATCGTTTCTAGGATGGAGGACCATCGCCTCCCCAAAATAGTACTCTACGGTGAACTCGCCATGGGTCAGCGTAAGAGGGGTGCTCCAAAAAAGCGATACAAGGACTCCCTGAAACAACATCTCAGGCTCGGCCAAATTGATCACCAACAATGGTCCACCATGGCCTCATATCGGGAGGCATGGAGACGCACTTTCCACAATGCTGCAGCCTTATTTGAGAACTCACGCTGAACAAGTCTTGAAGAGAAACGACAACACTGAAAGAATCACAACCCAGAAATATCACCCAAGGAGACCTGCTGTGCTTTCTGCAACCGGGCTTGTTTATCTCAGATTGGCCTTTTTAGTCATCAGCGCGCTTGCAGAAAGTGTGGGATGAGTCCTTCCTAAATCTTCGTTTGGGAAGAAAAGCCAGAGAGAGAGACAAATGGAAGGCAGGGCAAGACAGTATTTTTATAAGGCTATAGCTCCTCCTCCTCCTCCTCCTTCCTCTTGTGCCTTCAAGTCATTTCTGACTTACGTCTACCTTAAAGTGAACCTATCACAGGGTTTTTGTGGGAAGATTTGTTCAGAGGAGGTTTGCCATTGCCTTCCTCTGAGGCTGAGAAAGTGTGACTTGCCCAAGGTCACCCGGTGGGTTCTCATGTCCGAGCGGGGATTCAAACCCTGGTCTCCAGAGTCATAATCCAACACTCAAACCACTACATCACACTGGCTGTCTCACAGAGGAAGAAATCATGAAGCTTCCCAGATGCAGCTGGATTAGAGTTCCCAGCATTCCTCAGCTTGGGCTATGCTGGCTAGGGATGATGGGATGATGCAGTCCAGGAACATCTGGAGGACCTCATGTTTCCCACCCCTGCTATAGCAGAATGTGGTACACAGGCAATATGGGGCCCTCTTATGGCTCCAATAGCCTCTCTTCCATGTGCTCTAATTCACTGCTGCAGTACAAGAAATGAACAGCAGCTACTTGCTTGATTGCACCCATTGGATCAGTTTTGTTAAAGCGACATCTCACAACAGTACTTGTTCCTTTCTTTGTCATACAAGTGGCTTCCTTTTTGCTGAAAGTATGTTTTCAGAGGACCAACTTTATTCAACTGAAACTACATCTTAGATCAAGAAGTACGTGGGGAATTGTTGAAAGCTGTGAAGGAGGCAACTTTCTGGTAATGAGGCACATTTAACACCTATAAAACTGAAAACTCAGTCTAAGACTAGAGAGACTCCATTCAAATCTGTACTCAGCCAAGAAAGCCCGCTGAATGTGCTTGGGCCACTCACCATCTTTCCACCTAACCTACTTACCTCACAGGATTGTTGTGACGATAAAATGTGTGGGGAAAGAATAATGAATGCTGCCGGGAGCTCTGTGGAGAAAATAATATTAATTTAATGTATACATAAACAAAATAGAATGAACAACAGTAAAATATATATAAGCGAGGTTTATCTTTTTTTAAATCAACAATGAGAACTAATTTTATACAATTAAAAGAGGCATGATTAGTGCTAACACTGCAGTCTGTTGAGTGCCAGGCTAAAATATTTTTATCTGCCAGGACATTTTAAGTTGGGTATGTCTGTGTTCCTTTAATTACTGCCAAATTGTTTTATTACCATTTTCAATTTTTTGTATTGAGTTTTGCCATTCCCTACAACCCTTTGGTATCTGTGAGGATGAAGCAGGGTTTGAAAGCCCATGCTTAAATGAATAAGATTTGTCTTCTATAAAGATAAAAAACACCAAACAGGCCTGATTTATATGATACTGCTTGAGATAAAAAAAGTATACTATTTCAGTATAATACATATTTGTATAGATTTTAGAATACATTTCTAAAAAAAAGTTTACCTTAAAACATATATAGTACAATCTAAAAGGCAATACACATCATTTAAAAGCATAATTAAAAATAATAATCATCTGAAGCACATAAACAGCCAATGCAAAAATGGAGTGAAGGGATGTAATATATTTATAAACTCAATGTACCTACATGCATGTAAGTAACCGCTACTACTCTTTCATCTATTTAACATTTACTGAATGTCAGCAGTAGGTCAGGGTCTGTTGAGAATACAGAAGTCTTTGCCTAGAGAATTTACAGTCTGCTCCTGCTATTCCTACAACACAAGGATGATGTGCATTTCCCTACACCAGCCTTGAAAATAATTACTAAGTACACAGTCACCTGCTTTTCTTGCCTGAGCTGCTGTCATTCTCTCCCCCAGCCCAGTGATTACCATGGCACTGAGTACTTCTCCCTCTTCTAGATTCAAATACCTGCTGTGTCCTATGCAGATACAGTTTGCCAATATGGTATGTACCCACTGACAGTTGTTACCTGCCCCCAGTGAATAGGTATAGCTGAGCTACTTGCAAATGTATGTTTTAGAAAATAGATGTGTTCAGCTCCGCCCATGCTAAGCACAGATACTTGCTTAGTGGTATTTCTTATTTTATATATTGATGCTGCAGTCCTACTGAGCTCAGTGACACGTGCCTCTGACTAGAAATGTATAGGATTGTGCTGTGAGGGAATCTGTTAGCCTTTTAGTTCTGGTAGTGAGTCAAATGTGAAAAATGTGTTCACAGCATTTCTACCTCTGATGATGCCCTTTTCCATTTGCAACTTGCTCTGCTTTTCTATTGGAAGTGGTATGTTTGTTCTGATGGACTGACTGAACTATCCCCATGTGCAATGGAAACAGCATTTAAACATTATGTAGAATAAGCTCTTTTAGCCATGCAACACAAACCACAACTGTCTGGCAAGAACACACAAGCCAGAACCCAAAGGGAAACAAAGCACAGAGCCTGACTTGATCTTTGATCATATGTTGTGTAAAATTAACGGCACCAAATGTGATGAGACTTAAATGCCACATCTCTCATGAGGGTTTGCTAGTAAGATAATAATATGTTTTTAACCCCATTATTGCTTAAATATAGTTACAATCTTGGAAAACATATTTTCCAAGGAACAGGTGGTTTCCTGCTAATATTGTTCATGAAAACAGTTGAGAAAGAAGTTTGTGTATTTTATTCTCCAAAGGGATAAGCCATAAAAATGTCTGAGCTAATAAGTACCTGGCTGCGATTAACTCATTAGCTGCCAGGTCTTCTCGGTCTTTATGTACACAGCAAAGCACTTCAGCAGGTAAAAACTACCATCTCATTGGTTAGTCTCAACTGAAGTAGACCTAGTTAATCAATTGTTGATTGATGAGTCAATACATAGGTAAACCCCATTGATTGAATGGATCTACTCTAGTCAGACTTAGGATTTATTATAATAATAATATTAATAATATTATTATGTTGTACCCTGCCTCGAGCCCAAGGCTTGAAGTGAGGTACAACATATATTAAAATACATTATATAACTAAACACATAAAACCATTTAATACTTAGGTTAAAACACATAAACATAAGATTAAAACAACTGTTACACATTAAAAGTATCCATACATAAACTTATAGTATACCAATTTAAAATTCATAGTTTTAAAGTCAACAGAGTAGGCCTGCTGGAAGAGATAGGTCTTTAATACTATTTTAAATTCAGACAGTGTGTTTAGCTGTCATATCTCTTCCGGCAGGTCATTCCACATTCTAGGGGTGGCCTATGAAAAGGTCCTCTGGGTGACAATTGCCCATCTAGTCCTGGTTGGTTGAACTAAATGTCTCCCAGAGGACATGAGTGTATGAGGTGGATTGTACAGGAGGAGGTGATCCTGTAGGTAACCTGGACTCAAACCATGTAGGGTTTTAAAGGTAATAACCAACACTTTGTGCATTGCCTGGAAACTAATTGGCAGCCAGTGGAGTGGTTTTAATATTAGTATAATGTGTTCACTCCTGGATGTACCTGTAACCAATTTGGCTGCCATATTTTGAATTAACTGGAGTTTCCGAACTTGGTACAGAGGCAGCCCAATGTACAGCACATTGCAGAAGTCCAACCTTGAGGTTATCAGTGCGTGCACTACCATCTTTAGGTCTTCCAGTTCCAGGAAGGGGCACAGCAGGCATATCAGCCGAAGCTGATAATAATCTTCAACTTCGAAGCTGATATGGACAAAACATATTTGATAATTTCCTGTGTGTCTTCTGATATATTGTGGAAGAGCGAAAAACAATGCTAATTTTTTGTGAGCCTCACCCTATGCTCTCCTTCACAGCAGTACTGGAATGTGTAAAGTCTGGTGCCTAAGTATCTAGTGGTTTCTCTGGCACCTAAAGTTTGTGCCCAAGTGTTCAGCTGCTTTTGTACCTCAATTTGTTGTTGTTATGTGCCTTCAAATCAACTTCAACATACAGTAACTCTGTAATAAGGGTTTCTTGGCAAGATTTATTCAGAGGTGATTTGCCACTGCCTTCCTCTTAGGCTGAGAAAATGTGACTTGGCCAATTGTGACGTTGGCCTTGCCAGGCTGGCCCTGCAGTCCACAGTTCTGTCTGCCAGTCATTGCCATCCTACTCTAGGTCCCCCTCTGATATCATTTTTTGGACTGGGACCTGAGTCTCCCAGTGACCCTTCAGTGGATAGATTTATTTAATAGATTGTATTCTTTTGGTTAGTGTGATCTCCCCTTCTTAATAAGGGAAATAATTCAAGATGAGTTAGTGAGACAGTTAACAAAATAACTTCTTTGGTTTATTATATCAAGGTAGTAATAAATCCCCAAACTATATAATACCAAATATTAATACTGGCTCTTTCATTTAGTGGCATACATGCTACACTCAGACATATACTTTTTTTTAATAGTGTCTCTCAACTGATTCATACACCTTCCTCTCATAACAGTTCACTCCCAACCCTCTCCCACACCTGACTCATCCAACTGCTTTCTCTCAGGCTCTCTATCATAGAGGCCCCTCCTATCACAGCTTCCTGTGCTGTGATCAGCTGCTTCTCATGCATGCCTTTGAACATAGCTCTTCATAGTCATCAAGTGGGGTTCCATGCCTGAGCTGGGATGTCAGCCCTGGGTTCTTCCAAAGTCCTAATCCAATCCACAAATCATTGTACCAAAATAGGGCTTCCTATTTATCACCAAATGAAGAGGGCACTCAGGCAGTTCCTACTATTGCTATTGTTCTGAAGGCAAAGGCTTGTACAATAGGTGTTTTAGCTAGATATAGCATTGATCAGTACTTTAAGCAGAATTCCTATGCACACTTTACTGGAAATAACTGCTACTCAAAATAATGAGATTTCCTTTTGGTAATTTTCAAGGCTTCACTGCTAGGCAAAGTCTTGCCATGATGGAATCATCAGTCATGAACTTGTATTAAAAACTAATGCATGTTTTGAAATCTAAAATTCCTATCTGTCTGTTAGGAATGTGCAATTGGTTCAGCGGAATCCTGAAGTGAATTGAACTAATTTAGAACAATCTAAATTGCCTTTGAATCAGATTGTATCAGGTGCAATTGAGCTTGGATCAATCATAATCATTTTGAACCAATGCAATGATCTTGAGTGTAAAAAGGAGAGAGAGAAAGGAACAAGCCAATTCTCCAAAATGGTTTCAAAACAGCACCATAGAAGGAAAATCCTAGGGGTGGGGGAGGAAGGAGAGCTGGGCTTTGCTGACTAATAACTCTGGCTTCCAATATGGGGCAAAAATCACAACAGCATTTTCTAATCATAGTGCTTACAGTGTGTGCGTGCACATTATTTTGCTATTTGCTATTCTTTTTTTAAAAAAAGCTCTTTTAAAATAATTCTGGTTGTAGCTTGTGTTTCTGCTTCCTTCATCCTACCAGTACCCCAAATCCAATCCCCCTTTTACATCCATTTTCTAATGAAGCTTAATTCTTCCTTACTCTTCACATTTGTTCTTTATTTGTGTGTGTGTGTGTGTCATACTCTCCAACAATTCACAGATGGAAACTGGTGGCCAAGCAACATCAGAGTGTGATCAAGATGGCAAAGGCCATCAACGAGGAAGAACACACAAGCTAGGAGAGTCTGTAGTAGTTTGCTTTTGCCTGAGTTTGCAGGTGAAAGATTCCACTCACTCCTTTCCTTTCTACCTTGTTAAGTTAATTCAGTGAAAACTACGCTTGTACTTGAACTCAATCTGCAGCAATTGAAATGAGCCAAGACAAAAGGGAAAAGTGGGAGGAAGAGAGAAAAACTGGGACATTTTAATAGCAGCTGAAAAACTGGGGCAATAGAGGATTAATTGGGACTGTTCCTGCTGAACTGGGGCAGTTGGAGGTTATGGCGTCTGTGTGTGTTTACATGTAATAGTAGCAAAGTGCCATAGCCAACTCACCTCTCCACCTAATTTTGGATTTTGGATTATTTAAAGATTAGGTTAGCTTGGTTTTCATTGGCTGAAAAGAATGAAGACAAATTAGTAAATGTTAGCAAAGGCTAAGTTACACAGCAGTTTTTATTGCGATAGTTTGCGCATTAGCGCATTTTTGTACCAGTGCCATGTAGTTTACATGATTTAGTGCGAAACTGGTTGATCCAGTAAGTTTTCTGCTTTGTAGTTCACACAGGCAAAGGTAAGGGCATGGCCACCAGAGGACCCCAATCGCTGGCTGGTGGTGGTGGGGAGAGATGTGCAAACCACCAAAAAAGGAGGGAGACCATGGGGTGGCGGGGGGGGGGAGAGGAATAATGACAAAAGGAGGCAAGGAAGGTAGGCTAGATTCCCAGGTGGAGGATGGTTTTAGGGGGGATGATCACCCAGCCACCAGAAGCAATGGAGTCTCAGGCTCCCCCTTCCCCCTGCTTCCCTCAAGCCCCCTTTCCCCTTACCTACTGCGACGTGTAACAGCCAGCGGAGCAGACTGCTCTCTTTCTCTCTCTCTCACACACACACAGAGGAACAGTAATTATGGCTAAGTGGGGATCACTCAGCCGCAGCAGCCAAGCAAGCCGGGAGGCAGACAGCTGGGTGATTGGGATAGCACTGGTATAACAACAGTGGCTGGATCTTTTCTGTGAGGCTCCTTGCATCTGTTGCAAGTCTGCCCCCTCTGCAGTTGGTCCAACCAATCATGCTCTGCTGTGGCTGTTTCGGGAAGATTGCTGGTAGTACCCACAGCCTTTTGTGCATTGGTAGTTCACACAACTGATTGTGTGCATTTTTGCAAACTTTATCAAAAAAGTCAGGGAAAATAGTGAAAGCTGATACCGCGTGGCTTTTGGGGTTTTTTTGCCCCCCTCCTTCTGAATATGGTGACTTTGATCCAAAAGACATGTGAACTATTAGGACTCTTTAAGAAGTCTTAGTGGATTTATTTTGCCGTGTAACTGTCCCCCAAGTTTTATATTGAAGGAAAATTTAAAGCTGAGTAGCACAACACCCTCTCCACAAACTTAACTGTCTGACATTTGTCAAGCTTATTCCCCTTACTGGGGGCTATCATTTCTCCAAAGTTTATGCACATATATAAAAAGAAACACACACACATGTTATGGCTATTTTAAAGACAAACTTTAAAGCAGCTAGCACAAAAGTTCTTGGACCTGTCTACCTGAATTTGCTGGGTTTGAACCACTCTGGGGGAGTTACCATGCCATTTCATTTCTGCATGTAAAAGGACTATAAGGTTATGGCAATTTTAGTTTCCTAGTGAAAGTCAATGAAATATCCAAAAGGTATACCTCTACATTATGAAGTGTATGGAATCAAACTAGCTTGCTGGGGTACTTAGAATTCTCCACTAGAGAAATCTTCTGCTCCCTTGTGTTACATTACTAGAGCTCTCTAGCAGAGTATTTGAATTACCTTGCCAAACTAAAGGTCCCAAGATTTCATAGGATGGCACTATGACAGTTTAGGTGGCATCAAAATCCTTTATTGGCATAGTGTGGATACACAAAATATTGGAATTTCTAAAGCAGTCCCAAGTCACCTGAAAAATGGCACAAATTAGCCAGCTGGGCTTCTAGAAGCTTCTTCAGTGCATGTTGGTCAATTTTTGGTTCCCAGATTGTGTGTGTGGGGGGGATGGGGGGATAGAAGGAGCCTTCTAAACTTTGAGAGGGGAAACTAGTGCAGCTCCTTTACAATCACTTATCTGTGTAACCCCTAGGCCCTAGCTGGACATATAGTCCTCCTAGTTTCCCTTTTGAAAATGGCCCACTATTCCTCCAAACCCATCTTTCTCAGGACAACTTAGTAGACCTATAGTCATTGATAGATCCAGGTGAATCAACAAAGCCACACTTGCCCCACCTACTTTCTTAGACAGACCATCCACCAACTCCTAAGGTTGTTTCAACCATGAAAATAAGTCCCCAAACCAGACATGGATGGTAGAAAGGGCCTTTTCAGTGGCTGCCCCTAGACTCTGGAACTCCCTCCCTAGGGAGGATGGATTGGCCCCCTCCCTGTTGTCCTGGCGGCAGGCCAAAACCTTTTTATTCAGGCAGGCTTTTAAAAGAGCAGGCTGGGGGGTACTGTATGGTTTTGTTGGGTTGTTTTTAAAAGCTTTTACTTTTTTAAAAAACGTTTTTAATACTTTAAAGTATATTTTATTCTTTTAAATATTTTGATGTTGTTTTAGGAGATCATCAGATGCATCAAAACTGGCGTTACAGCAACGCCAGGAGATTGCAAAACGGCTCCCTTATCAGATGATGTCATCCCCCATTGTTATGTACCCGTTCTGCTGCTATTCCACGGGTGCTGCTTTTTATTGATGGGAAAAGCCGTTTCTGTTCTGGATTTGGCTGTGTGTGACAAAGTGCCCAGTTTTGCTAGTGAGATCCCAGCGTCAATGGCCGGTCCCTGCCAGAACACTTCTGGGTGAGATTGGGACATCTGGGTAAGTGACACACTTTTTACGACCCTCCCTGGGTTACTTGTACATTTTAAAGTGTGTTTTTGTGCTTCGTGTAACTTTTTTGTGTTATTTTTATTTTTGAATTTTCTGTGCTCATGTTTTCTTGTGAGAATCCATGGTATTTTACTCCAGGAAGTGAACGGAGCTCCGTTAGAGCTCCATTCACTCTTGGGCTGCCTTGTTGTCAGAAGAGAAGGTAAGTGCAATGGGGAGGGTGATTGTGGTGGGACAGGGATGGGATAGGGGCAGGAGTGGAGATTGTGGGACAGGAGCGAAAGCATTCCTGTCTGATAATCTCCTCAGTGATGTAATTGGTTTAATTATGTTTTAATGTGCACTTTTTATATGTTTTAATTGTTTGTTTTTTACAACTGTGAGCCACTTTGGGTCCCAGCCTTGGGGGGGGGGGGAAAGCAGGTTATAAATAAATATAAATATGATGATGATGATGATGATGATGATGAAATAATCTAGAATTAATTGGAATTGAGATGGCACCATCCACTAACATTCCCCCCCTCCCAAATGAAGAGGTCATTACTGAATGGAAGTTGTTCAGATTTGCCAGTTTCAAAGTAGGTTTCTTTTAAAGGAGCACATGCTTGCCCACCCCCTCCCCTTAAGGCAGAGGGACCACATGTAGCTGCCCTGCTGCTCTGTGTTCTCACCCAGTTCCCTCCACTGCTTTCTGTTGCTTATAATTCTGGCCCTCAGCTTGTAGTTTCCCAGGTTACTGTGATGCAGCACTGCTGCAACATGGGAACACATCCCATGTGCTTTTCAGGTTGTCTTGAAAGGGAAATGATGGAGAAGCCTTGAGGCAGCTTGAAACTGAAGACAGTGATGAAAAAGGAGATGAGTAGAGAGTCACTTGTGAGAGACACTGAGTGGAGGGAAAGAAAGGAAGAAGGCCAGGAATGAACTCTCCACAGATGAATATAATGTTACACTTAATAAGTACTGATAGTCACTTTGATTTCCTGACAACCTCCACTGTGGCTTGGCTCCTTGAAGTAGAGGGCAATACCCCACTCGAAGAAGTAGTACTTTAAAAGACACTAGATGTGGCAGCCAGTGAAGTGAAATGAACTGAAAATGAGCCTTGCATTCAATACAAAAATGCCCCCAGATCCACCTCAGATGCAGGCAAGCTCTTCAGCCTGTGCTGTCCTCCCGAGCGGCTTGTCTTATGGATCACGTGCCACTGGCTTCCAAGCGCAGCGGGCCTCTCTGGCTATAGTGCTGTTATTGAATTTGAGACTCCAGGCTACCCTGGTGCCTACTGTACGTGACAACTGCTCAGTCAGTGATCTGTCTCCTTTAAGAGAGCAGACAGGCTCCAAGGCTGCTGTGTTACTCCCACCGGTTTCCCTCCCCCCTACTCTGCCTCTGAGTGCAGCACAACATCAGAACGCAGCTGTCAGTCAGTCTCCTCAGGGAGCAGTCTGTATGTTTACATGAATGATCATATGGTAACCTCTTCCAGCTCATGGGCAAGCCGTACGGTTACCTCATCTGCAGTCAAATTACCTCATCCATGTGAAATGTAGCAAGTGCAAGACAGGGAGCAAAGCCTACCGCTCTCCAGGGTACAGCTTCCTCATTAGGAGATGGCAGAGGAGCTGTCCTTTGCTGGACCACTCAGGAAATAAACTTGAGATCTGTTAGTCTTATAATTATCCCTACTCATGGGGCTCATCATAAATCAATGGGGTTTATTTCATGACAGGGAGAGGGGTGTGTTCTCTGTTCCTGTGAGGCTCTTGTCTCTGTGGATTTACATTTACCCTCTATGGAAGGCTGCGGAAGCACATAATGGAGAACACTTGCACCAGAGGTTCCTTTGCCCCTCTTTAGAAAAGAAAGGGCAGGAGAGGAGGTTCAAGCTGGAGAGCAGGCTGTACAGTAGAGGTGTGGCTGGAGCACAGCCCCATTTATTTGGGTTGTGAAATCTCACATGTGCCGGTTTACCATTTCACTTGCTGTTCCCCTCCTTTAAAAAGATTGCATGTGATGTCTAGGATTATAAAGTCAATTATCTTTGCCATAGGCGGCTGGGTTTATTAGCCCCTGTCAAGTTATTCACAACGTAAAGGACATGCTGACCTACAGTGGTCTCTTCCTTCCAATCAGCACTTATAAATGTAACAAGAGGTTCTTCTGTATTGGTGCATTCTTCACATTAACCCTTGGGTTAGCTTGCCAGATATTCACAATAGCATTCCTTTTGCAGACCTTGTTCAGGAAGGCAACTCTGTTTATTTCTGAACCAGTCATTTTAAAACACACAGGGAGATGGGCTGGGGTGGTGGAGTTGGAGGGAGAGGATGAAAGAAGGATTTCTAGAGCCTCCTGTTCTTTGCAAATGAAAAACATTTATGTATCCAATATTTGTTTTGGTTGATTTATCATTTCTGGTTTGAACATATTGGGTGCTGACCTTAGCTGGTATGGGACAGCATAGTAAAAGGAAGATTAGAAATGCTTTTTCCTTTCCCCTACCCCTTATTTTTCTCAAGGCTTTGATGATATGTGTAGCTCTTTCTGAATGGCATGGAATAAAGTGTCTCATGGCAGTAACTAATGCACACCTGGAGTACTGCTGCATTCTAGAGATAGTTATTGGGGTCCCAGGAACACCAGCCAGATTGGGAATGGGAAACTGGTATCCATGGTGAACTCCCTCTCTCATAGTGCCAGGTGTGTATATGTGTTATTTCTTAGAAGGGCTCTCCTCAGGGAAAGGAAAAAGAATCCAGGGGAGAGGTAATTAGGAGCTACCTTATACAACCAAGTCAACTCCTGGAGGCCTGGAGACAGGAAGGACAGGACAGGAAGCTGGTGATGTGTGCAAAAGTTTCAGCCTTCTGGAAAGCAGCAGCATTTCCCCCCTCTCTGGGAGTTGAAGAAAGAAATACAAGGTTAGATTTTTGTTAAAAAGAAGAAGAAGAGATAACACAAAACCCTAGGAAACACTACCATGTCTGTGTTGGAGATCATCAGTGTAGGTTGCTCACTGTCTTGAAATAAGATCCATATATAGATCGATAAAGATGTGCGCCGAGGGCAAGTGTTTCTGATTGCTTCTTTACCATCTCAATGTGGCACTGAGTAGCGGAAAAGGATACTTTTTCTGAGCTACTAAACTGGAGGCTAATTAATAAAACAAGCCTTTTCCTGCCAGGGTCTGTGAGATGTATCCCCTTATCTATAATATTATATGCAATAATCCTAAGAAAGTTGGTTTAGTAGAGAGACATGAGCCATCAGAAGCAGAAAAGTGGTCATGCTGGCCTGGGGGACTCTGAGTGTTCTAATCCAAAAAAGTAACTTTCCCAAGCTTTGGTCTGAAGCATAGTGCTTCCCTTGAGTGGTAGCTTGACTGAATCCCTGTTTGTTATTGCCTGCACTTTTAAATTTTGTACAACAACAACAACAACAAAACAGTGAATATGAGATCACCTAGACCCTGAGACCCTCAGAGGAGGTCCTTCTTTCAGTCCCACAACTTTTGTAGGTACTGTTGGTGTGTACATGAGACATAGCCTTCTCAGTCACTGCTCCTAGGCTCTGGAACTCCCTTCCTAGGGAGGCAAGAATGGCTTCCTCCTTGCTGTCCTTCTGTTTAGACAGACTTTCAGAACTGAAGGTTGTTGAGGAAAGGGCTTTTAAGAGGGCAATATATTGTTTTAGAGGTATTGTTTTTAACTGCTTTTTATCATTTTGAGTGTATGTTTTAAAGGGTTTCAATATAGTTGACAGTTTGATTCTATTTTAATACCATTTTTTGGAATGTTTTAAACTATATTGTAATCTTTTAAAATAATAAATCCCAGATTGGGACTTACAAATTAAGTCCCAATCTGGGAGAAAGGTGGAGTATAAATAAAGGCTGGCATCTGGTTCAGTAGTTATGAGGCTGGAAGTGTTGGTTTGAGCATTGGACTATGATTCTAGAGACAAGGGTCTGAATCCCTGCTCTGCCATGGAAACCCACTGGGTGACCTTAGGCAAGTCACAGTCTCTCAGCATCAGAAGGAGGCAAAAGCAGACTTCTCCCTGAACAAATCTTGCCAAGAAAACCCCATGATAGGTTTGCCTTAGGGTCACCAAAAGTCAGAAGCAACTTGAAAGCACACAACAAAAAGCTGAACTTATGATCTTGTTACTGCTGGAAATTCACTTTTATGCTAATTAATGACTGAAAATGACCCCCAAACCCCATCTTTCCAGTCTGGCAGCACCCCAACCAAAGGGTTTCCACAGTGCTGTGGAACATGGCATTGGAAAATTATATCTGCAGTGCTCTCATGATTGTGGGGTGCATTGAGACAAGCAGCTGTGGCAGGACCTCAAGGGATCTCTCCAACTGCCTGTTCTTGGCACTCCCCACAACCCTGAGAGTGTGAGACAAACATCATTTTCCAGCACCTTGATCTGCAGGCTGAAACGGTGGGTTTGGTGTGTGTGTGTGGCATCATCAGATGTAACTAGATGGGGCTCTGTTGTCATAATTGTGTCTGATGATGTAGGATCTCAGCCATTGATAACAACAATAATATTATTATTAACAACCACCACAACAATAATATGCTCAGTAATCAAAATATGAATAGATTCATTCAACAAGATATAGGAGCCTCCCTCATTCACCTTTTCAGGGCTTCTGTGGGCTAAATGGAAATACAAGTCAGTTGTGGCTTTATAGACACAACTCATTAATTGCTCCATGTAGCAAGGCAAGCAGTAAGCAGGCATGGTCCTCTATACCAAGCTGTGGTTTATGTTGTCTTAAATGTACAGGCCCCAAAGCTACATAATTCCATGCATTGCCCACAGAAGAAGCTGGTACAGAATTTCCCTGTTTGAGGGCAGCCTGGAAGAATACTACAGTCATCCCTTTACATTCGTGGGGGTTAGGTGCGGAAGACCCCGCAAATGTGAAAAAAAACGCAAATAAAAATAGGCCTTCCCTGCCTGCCCGCAACCCCCACCCGCACTTCCCAAACCAGAAGCCCCGTCGCCACTTCTCCCTGCCCTTCCCAAAGTGGCAACGGGGCTTTACAAGCCTTGTCACTGCTTTTCCCCACCCTGTGCCCTTCCCAAAGTGGCAACGGGGCTTTACAAGCCCCGTCACCACTTTCCCCCACCACCACTCCGCCCTTCCCAAAGCAGCAATGGGGCTTTACAATCCCCATCTCTGCTTTCCCCCTCCACCCCCTGCCCTGTCACCACTTCCCCCCCTCCCCAAAGCGGCAAACCGCGAATATGCGGAACTGCGAAAGTGAAAGCCGCAAACTTGGAGGGACAATGGTATATGATTTCTGTTGGAAATGAAAGAGAATGTTATTCATGGCTTTGTTGGACATAAGACAGTAGGCAAAACTTCAGTATGGCAGATAGTGTCATTAACACTTAAAATCAGCATCACAAGAAATTGCTTCTAAATTTGAGCTGCTCTTGGAACAGACACAAATACCACAACATGATCCTGGCATTTTACAAGTTCTTTGCAGACAAAACAAAGACTCAAGCACCACACAAAGAACAAGATTCTTGTTCTTTTGCTGATATTTCATAATCACATCCCTTGTACACAAATGCATACAGAAAGCCTTGAGATTATTTAAGAATATAAGCATAGAATCACAGAGTTGGAAGGGGCCCCATGGGCCATCAAGTCCAACCTTCTACTCAATGCTGCACCTCCAGCTAGAGCATTCCCTGTAAGTAGCTGTCCACCCTCTTTTTAAAGATGCACAGAGAAGGAGACAATTGATTCTCTCTAGGCAATTTGGTTCCTTTGACGAACTGCTCTTGCTGTCAAGATGTTCCTTCTAATGTTCAATTGAATTCCAGCCTGAACTCTCCCTAAAAGCCAAAATGACTAAACTGAGGCTATCATACTGTGGGCACATCATGAGATTACATGAATTATTTGAAAATATGCTAATGCTGGGAATAGTGGGAGGTGGTAGGAAAAGAGGAAGAGCTGGTTAACAGTAGCTCTAACCAAATCAGCATAACCCCACAAGTGGTTGACACAAATCCTCTTTGGCCAGTGGAAGACCAGCTTTAGAACCCTTCCTTCCAGCCTTGGACTCTTGGCTTTGCAGAAGGAAAGTAACACTTTTAATAATAATAATAATAATAATAATAATAATAATAAAATTTTTTTATTTCTATCCCACCCCTCTGCAATGCAATTGGGGCGGCTTACAATATAAAAACTCCATAGTCCCAGTACCCTAGCCCACCCACCCCTTAAAATAATATTAAATTATAGAAGATTAAAAACATACAATAATTAAAAATATATAAATTAGAAAGACAAAAATTAAAACATACAATGGTTAAAAAATCTAGTTGCCGCTTAGAAAGGACAGCCGAGTCTTGGGCCGGGATAGTTATTCAGGAAAAGCCTGAACAGCTTTTGTTTTTGCTCAGTATGAGGTACTTGCTAGAAAGGGTTTTAAGAAATGTTTCCTTCAGCTGTGTGATCCAAATGGTCAATGGGTACACATGAATAACTTGCCAGGTTGGCATCCTATGAATTTTTCTTAACTCAGAAGAAAAAACCCTGGAATTAACCAGGACACACAAGAAAATGTATGCTATTTCACAGGCTTCAAATGACCAAGTTTAAGGACAGATAAAACACATTAGCCAATTACAATGAGCCTTATCACACTCTGAAGAAAGGCAGCAAAGCAGTAGGAGCGTTCCATCTTTCCTGCTGCCTTACCACATGGCATTGTCATTCTTCAGGCATTCTTTTGTTCCCATCCCATGGGGGACCAAGGTAAAACTTCATCTTTTTGCAAATGGATTTTTCTGGTTAGCAAAAAGACATGGTTTTACCTTGGTGCCCCATGGGACTGGAACAAAAGAATGCCAACGTCATGAAATAAGGCAACAGGAAAGACAGAACATTCCTGCTGCTTTGCTGCTTTTCTTCGGAGTGCAGTAAGGTTCCATATGGAGATGCCATCTTTAGCCTCATATCATATCCTAGGCCAAGAGCTAACACCTCCAACAGTTGTTCAGAAGCAGGAGGGGACAGTCATGCCTCCCTGTGTGGCAGAGGTGGCTAGTGGCTCCTATGTCAGTGGGGCAGTGAATGTACTCCAGGTTTTAGGAGATTATCAGACAGGAACAAAAAAGTGTTCCTGTCCCACAATCTCCAGTCCTACCCCTGTCATGCCACACTCACCGTCCCCACCACACTTACCTCCTCTCCCGTTGTTCCGGCAGCCCAGGAGTGAATGGAGCTCTAACGCAGCTCTGTTCATTCCCTGGATCAAAATCCCACAGATTCTCACGAGAAGACGCGAGTGTGGGAAATTCAAAAATAAAAAAAGAAGATAAAAAAAATGACAGCAAGCACAAAAGCACACTTTAAAAGGTAAAAGTAACCCGGGGAGGGTCATAAAAACTGTGTCACTTACCTGGATCACACCAGGAAGTGTTCTGGCAGGGACTGCCCATTGATGCTGCAATCTTGCCAGCATAACAGGGCACCTTGTCACACGCAGGAACATCTGCGACAGGAATGGAATGGGGGATTTATTGACGGCTTCTCCCATCAATAAAAAGCGTAGCTGGCAGGACAGCAGCAGAACGGGTGCATAATGAGGGGAAATGATGTCATCTGAAAAGGGAGCCCTTTTGCGATCTCCTGGCATTCCTTTAATGCCACTTTTAACGCGTCCGATAATCTCCTTAGTCTGAATTTTAAAGGAGCTGTTCAAGATGTTGAGCCAAAGCTGTGAATAGTCCTTTGAAGTTCAGACTAAGCACAGAGGAGAGTCATCACCCCATTGACCCAGAGGCCACCAGCCATGACTGCTACATGGTTAATATTTGTCACAGCATAAGAAAACCAGCTCCTATGAAATGTGGTGCTGGAGAGGAGTGGCAAATGCCATGGACTGCTAAAAAGACCTCTCAATGGTTCCTAGAGCAAATCAAGCCTGAACTCTCCCTAGAAGAGTTGACTACATGGAGACTGTTGTACTTTGGCCATATCTGGAGAGCTGGGCCAAAGCTAACAAAATGAAATTCAATACGGAGAAATGTAAAGTACTGCATTTAGGGCAGAAAAATGAAATGCATAAATATAGGATGGGAGAGACCTGGCTGAATGAGACTACATGCGAAAGGCATCTAGGAGTCCTAGTAGACCACAAGTTGAACATGAGCCAACAGTGTGATGCGGCAGCTAAAAAGGCCAATGCAATTTTGGGCTGCATCAATAGAAGTATAGTGTCTAGATCAAGGGAAGTAATAGTGCCACTCTATTCTGCCTTGGTCAGACCTCACTTAGAATACTGTGTCCAGTTCTGGGCACCACAATTCAGAAAGGATATTGACAAATTGGAGCGTGTCCAGAGAAGGGCAACTAAAATGGTGAAAGGTCTGGAAACAATGCCTTATGAGGAGAGACTTAGGGAGCTGGGTATGTTTAGCCTGGAAAAAAGACGGTTTAGAGGCGATATGATAGTCCTGTTTAAGTATTTGAAGGGATGTCACGCTGAGGATGGAGCAGGCTTGTTTTCTGCTGCTCCAGAGACTGGAACACGGAGCAATGGGTGCAAGCTCCAGGAACAGAGATTCCACCTCAACATGAGGAGGAACTTTTTGACAGTAAGAGCTGTTCGGCAGTGGAACAAACTCCCTCGGAGCGTGGTGGGGTCTCCTTCCTTGGAGGTCTTTAAACAGAGGCTGGATGGCCATCTGTCGGGGATGCTTTGATTGTGATTTCCTGCGTGGCAGGGGGGTTGGACTGGATGGCCCTCGTGGTCTCTTCCAACTCTGCAATTCTATGATTCTATGATTCTATGATCATGAGAAGACATGACTCACTAGAAAAGACAATAATGCTTGGTGAGGTAGATGGCAGTAGGAAAAAAGGAAAAACAGATGGAGAGACTCAATCAAGGAAGCCACGGCCCTGAGTCTGCAAGACCTGAGCAGAGCTATTGAGGATAGGGTGACTTGGAGGTCTTTCACTCATAAGGTCATCAAAAATCAAAGTCAACTTGATAGCAGTTAGCAACCAAAACAAAGTTTTAAAATCATTTCTGTTAACTTGCTTTGACTATTGCTGCTAAACTGAGCCCCATGCTACTGTCAGCAACTCCTCTTTCTTATTGGTTATTTACTCCTTTAGCTGCTAGCAGCCCGTGTCAAGTGGATTGCCCTGCCTTTTGATCCTAATCAGGGGAACTCCACAGCATTTGTAGGGCTTTTTGATGATCCCTCTGCAAACCCGTTTTTCTTCCTTCTTGAAAGACAGTTGAGGATGCTTATCAAGGCCTCATAACTTTGATACTTCCTGGAAGTCTTCTTAGAAACATTCTTCTCTATAATCTCATTTGAATAATGCCATGGATTCCCCCCGCTCTGTCATTACTCCATGGTCAAGAATGAATCCTAAGCAACATACATATTTGGCAGCATAGCAGATCAATAGCATAATTGTTTTGTTGCTAAGGGACCAGAAATTTCCTTTAATTAAGATTAAAGAAATAGATACATTTTCTTTTATTTAAATAACAAAAAACATACCAACTTTTACGTGAAAAGAAATACTTCTATTTTGCAGAAAAGATAGTATGCAAAGTGCAGTAAATTTGCAGTGAGAACTTCACAGAAGTTTCTCTTCCTGTATTTGAAATTTCACAATACTGTTATTGGCAAAGGGCCTGAAAGCAAGGTTAGCTACAAAATATGACAAATTAACAGCCATGTTTATTAGCACCAAACTTTCAGACACTTACTTGAAAATTATCTAAGTGGTGAATGATATATATAATGTCTGATTATCCCAGCTTGTGATACAATGAAAGATTTAGATAAACCTCTGCTGGCATATTCTAAATAATGAACAGAAAGGCCATAAACTGTTGAAATACTAATCAGAAGCCTGTAGTCAACTTCATTCCACAAACCATAGTGAAGATGTCACAATAACAATAAAATGCTCCATTACCGAGCAAAGCAATTAAATCAAACTAATTGAATTACAATTAACAATTATTTAATTTTTGAAGTATTAGTGGAGCATTATATTATCAGCAAGCTGTTTGCATGGTATTTTGGCTGGGTTATAAATGGTTATAATGATAGGCAGTGTCTCAGGCAGCCAAATCTCAAATATGTTTGCTTGGAAGTAAATCCCACTGAGTTCAGTGGGATTTCTTTGTACATACGCTTAGAATTGTAGTTTTAATCAGCCATGATGTTAAGAGTCGGGCTATAGCTATAGCATAGGCTTCCTTGTTTCTAATTTAAAAGCCAGTGTGATTTACCAGTTAGAGCATTATCCTTAGACAAGGATAGATGTTGGAATCAAGATGTTTATATTAATTATGTTAAATGTATGGGGGGGGTTGTCAAAAAATTGAGAATGTAAGGAGTCATTCCCCCAGTGAAATTCAATGTAATTTTGAGGGGATTTTCCTGAAAACAATGTAGCTTATGGTGGGTGGGAGGGAGGGAGGGAGAAGAAGGAGGGGAAGGCCTATGGTGGGTGGGAGGGAGGGAACAGGTAGGGGCAGTTAACCCTCCTTCTTGCTATTCAGGTGTAGCCTTTTGTTTGTACACTCAGGCCTTGTCTGTACATGCCAAAAAACACCATACCCTCCCCAAATCTGTGTCTGGCAGTCTGCATGACATATGGCTACTTCTGGGGCAGGAATTGCACTTTCTGGCCCTTAACCCAACTTTGCCCCGTACTGCATGAAGTTGGGGAAAAGTCCAGTGTTTGCTGGACACCCCAGAGTAGCTCCAGGGTCTGTTGGCAGATGGGAAGCTGGATCAGGCCAGAGCAGGAGCAGCCCAGCTGTCTGCACAGCCACCCACCCAACACATCAGCGCTGCTGGCACATCACCTTAGGTGCCACTGTTGCTACCTTGCCCGCAGGCCCAGCAGCTCTGTCCAAGAGCTTAGCATCTTCTGTTGCTGCTGGTGAGGTAAGCAGAAGGTGCCGCACCACATGCTCGACAAGGAGGAGGTCACACTCCTCCTCATCAATCACACAGGTACCCTCTGCTTCCCTCACCAGGCTCTCAGACAGAGTTGCTGGGCCAGCAGGCAAGGTTGCAGCAGTGGCGGTGGCACTGAGGGTGACAGGCTAGTGGGGCTGATGTGGTGTCAGCATGGCTGGACCATGTGAAAAACAATGTGCTCTCTCATTGGTGTGTGCAGACACCATCATTGGTGTGTGCAGACACCATTATGGTCCATCTGGGGCCAGTCCTGAGCATAAGGCTCTGGACTGGTCCCTGATTAAGTGGCTGGCTCAGGCAAGGCCTCAGTTAAATATCTATATCTTAACACTCCATTTTGGGCTTCTGCAGATACTGTATTGGGAGTAGGAAGGTGATAGATCATTGTCTTTGGAGCTGAAGTTGTTCTTAAAGTGTGTCTTTTCTGAGTTTGTTCCTTGGGTTGACATTTCTTTGTCACTGAATTTATATTCAGTCTTTGGTAGTTGGAGTGGTAGTCTGGGTTTTGGTCCAGTTTCTGTCTCAATGATAATTGGTTGCTTCTGTCTCTGATACAGGAGTTTATCAGACATGTTAAAAGTGGTGTTACAGGAATGCCAGGATTTTGCAAAAGAGCTCCCTTTTCAGGATGTTGTTTCCCCCTAGTTATGCACCCGTTTTGCTGCCGTCCCACCAGCACTGCTTTTTATCGATGGGAGAAGCTGTCAATAGATCCCCTGTTCCGTTCCTGTCACAGATGTTCCTGCATGCGACAAGGTGCCCTGTTATGCTGGTGAGATCCCAGCATCAATGGGTGGTCCCTGCCAGAACACTTTTTATTTTTGAATTTCCTGCGCGTATGTCTTCTCGTGAAAATCCACAGGATTTCGATCCAGGTTCTCTCCTGGGCTGCTGGAATGATGGGAGAGGAGGTAAATGTGGTGGGGAGGGTGATTGTGGCATGACAGGGGTGGGAATGGAGATTGTGGGACAGGAATGCTTTTTTCATTCCTATCTGATGATCTCCACAGTCTCACTCATTCCTTTTCAGTGGGTGGGTGGGAAATAACTTGAGTAAAGAGTATTTGTGTGTTTTAAAAATATATATACAGTTTTAGCTGTTCACATTTTTAAAATGTAAGACTGTTTTCATGTCCTTCACAAATGTGTGTATTTCTGAGGTGCCCGGTGTTTTGTCTTTTAACAAGTCCTGGGAGATGCAAAATGGATTATTTTAGCAAGAATCTCAAAACTACCAAAGTTCTTTTCCATACCTACAGGTAGATGATTCTGATTCATCTTCCTGTACCCTGAGGTAAGACAGCCAGCTGCTGAAAGTTGTTGCTTTTTGCAGCCTCCGGGAAGCAATAACTGCACTCTTTCCCCCTGAGAAGTAGAAGATGCAGGATAACAGATTACACCAAGCACCAATTACAGCAAATGCTTCTGCAAAACTTGAGATGTTCGCTTATAGCAGTGCTTCTCAAGTTATCTGACTTGGTGGACTGGCATTCCCCTCCACCACCAACACCACATTCCAGGGACAAGTACCATATTTGTGCCCACTGGCTACAATTATTTCTTTCTTTCCTGGAAATTTGCCAAGGACTAGCAGCTGATGCCTCATGAACCAGGACCAGTCCATGGACCATGACTGAATAGCACTGGCTTACAGTAGAGAGGACTTTTTAAAAGAAATAAATAAAAGCAACTGTGAGGATTTCATGGTAACTCTGGAGTTCTTGGATAAAAGGAAAAAAGGCTTTTACAAATACAGTTAGCAAGTCATGATCTTTACTGATATTAGTGGCAACAGTGGAAGCACTGGTGTATCCAACTATGTAGTGTCACAAAAATATGAATTTCTGAGCCAAGTTATGCTTTGTTGTTGTTTTTTTTACCACATATGCATTGTTCCAGGTTTTAAATAGCCTTTTATCTTTGACTAGAGATAACTGAAGAAGCAGCAAGAAGTTTATGGGCCATATGGGAAATCTCCATGGGATACATCTGGCCCAAAGGCCAAAGATTTCCCTTCCGTGGTCTATACTGGATGACATCAGCTCTGTAGGGATTCAGGCAGAGGCCATTCCCAGCCCCACCTGGCCATCTATCCATTTTAATTTTACTCCATACCAAAGCATTGTTTGCCTTCAGTCTGATAGCATCCATCTGGAAACCACATCAGAGGAGAGGACAGAATTAAGAACATAAGAAGCCAAGTCACATGCCAAGTAGCAGCAGTTGTTGTTGGGTCTATGCATGGTGTATGTGCCTTCAAGTAGTCTATCGGCTTATGGCAAATCCATGAATTTCATAGGGTTTTCTTAGGTGGTTTACTCAGAGGTGGTTTATCCAGTTCCTTCCTCTGAAATATAGCCTACAGCACTTGGTATTCACTGGTTGTCTCCCATCCAAGTACTAACCAGGGCTGGTTCTGCTTAGCTTTCAAGATCAGACAGGATCTGGTATCTTCAGGGTATTTATGCCTCACTAAAGAGATAAAGCTACAATATTCACATTGTACAAAAGTTCAAAATATCATTAAATTAAGAAAAGAATTAAAAGCATTTGAAAGCATGACCATTAAAAGGAAAATAAATAAAACAGTACTGCACATTCTGAAACATCCTTTTCCCCAAGCAATCAGCCCACAAAATCCTGCCAACACAGAAAGGCCTTCACTTGCCTGTGAAAGGATAGGAAGGAAGGTTAAACCTTCAAGGCTAATAGTGTTGACCCTGGCTGGCAGCAGCTCTTTAGGGTTCAGGAAGGAATATTTCCAAGAATTGGATGCCAAGATGAAACTTGGGAACTTCTCCGTACAAAAGACATACTCTACACTGAGCAATTGCTTTTCCATAAAAGTGCCAAAATAGAATCTGATTGATTCTATGGGATCTCCTGTGTTTTAGAAATGCCACTTGATAAAAGAAAATCTTAATTGATTAACTGTGTGAGTTTTAGCCAATTAATCAATTAAATTTGCATAACTTGCACAAGAGGAAAAGCAACTGTTCTAAAAAGGAAAAATGTGTTTAGATTTTTGCCCACATGGAAGGAACTGGAAAAACCACCTCTGAGTATTCCTTGCCACAGAAAGCCCTATGAAATTCATGGGGTCACCGTAAATCGACAGATGACTTGAAGGCACACACACACACACACACACACACACGATGCAATGCACTTCCAGCAGGCCTATCCAGATGATTTTCAAACTGTGAATTTTAAACTGTTTTAATATATATTGGTTTTATTTGTTCTTTTAAATTGATATCATATGTTTAATTGGTTTGTGTATTTTTAACCAATATGTACTGTATTTTAATTGGTATTAGTTGTTTTGTATAAATCTGTTGTTCCCTGCCTCGATCCATGGGGAGTGGTGGGGAAGAAATCATCACCACCACCACCATCATAATCTCAGAAGAGACATCCCACAGGGAGGCATTCCACGCCTCTTTTAATATGGCACTTAGTAGCTACATCAGACTTGTACTAAATTTAACTTAGAAAAAAATTAGATCCTTTTAACTTATTAATGTTGGGTGCATTTTTAGTCAATGAAAATGTTTTCAACTAGTGATTTAATCAGTTCAATGTTACAGCCTCAATACACTCAGTTTCACTGAAGCAGGTATTGGTCTGATGCTGAGCACAAGTTCAGCTTTTGCATTCAGACTGATGTTGCCACAAAATGGTAGAAACAGGTACAATGTGGTAGATCTGTGATTAGATCTCCTGACATGTATGTTGCCCCTCACTTTAAGTACCTGGGGGACTCTGATTTTGCTGGAGGTAGTGTGTAGTGGTTCCTTTGTAATGTGTGCCTGAATTTAAATAACTCCCTGCCCACCCCTCCAAATGGCCAAGAGCAGCTTAATTTAGTAAAATTTATTTTGAGAAAATGGTGGGAAGGCAAAGAATACAACACTCCTCCTGCACCGTTGATGGGATCAAAATTGGAGAATCCTGTCCCTGGTAGCTCAAAGTTTCCCATCGCTCCATTTGCTTTCTGGTAGCAGATTCTGGGTGCCACAAAAAGCAGCAGGTTGTTTCTTCTTCTTCTTCTTCTTCTTCTTCTTCTTCTTCTTCTTCTTTTCCTCCTCCTCCTCCTCCTCTTCCTCCTTTACTGTAATGGCTCAATAGAGAAGAGTGCTTGTTTGTGAATAAGCCTATGTGAAAGCATTACCAGAGCCAGCATGGTGTAAGGGTATGAATGTTGGATTAGGACTCTGGGAACCAGGGTTTCGTGTAAACCCATTGAGTGATCCTGACCAAATCATAATCTCTCAGCCTCACAAGAAGGCAATGGCAAAAAGAGCTCTGAACAAACCTTGCTAAGGAAACTTGTGACAAGTTTGCCTTAGGGTTGCCTTAAATCAGAGACAACTTAAAGGTACACAGCAACAACAAAAGCATTACCTGATCAGTTTTTGATTTGACAAATGAATGTTAATGGCTAAGAATATTCAGACATCATGGAGATTATCAGACAACTACTTTAATCAATTACAGGGACGACAGGAGATCACCAAAGGGTTTACTTTTCGGATGACTTTGTCTTCATCCTGTTATGCCCCCATCCTGGTTCCATGCTGCCCTCGTTTCGTCTTATTCATGGCTCAAGCTGTGAATAGATTGCCTGTTCCATTTCTGTAATGGAGTGATGGGTGAGTGAAAAGGCGCCCCCTTATGCTGGTGCAATGCCAGCCGCAGGGGAGGTCTGTGGGAAACACTTCCGGTTGAGATTGGGACATCCAGGTAAGTGACACCCTTCTCCCCATCCCTGGGTTACTTGTATTTTTTGACTGTGTTTTTGTGCTTGCTGTTACTTTTTGATCTTTCATTTACTTTTTATTTTTTAAGTTCCCATGTACTTACGAGAACGGCTGGGAACTAAAACCAGGAAGTGAATGGGGCTCTGTTCGAGCTCCATTCACTCCTGGGCTCCTGAGCGGGGCAGACGGATGCAGAAAAGGTAGGTATGAAAAGTTTTCATCCGTGTGCCAGGATGGGAGCTGAAGGGGGGCGGGAGGGGAGATGGCAAGACGGGGACATTTCTTTTGTCCCCATCTGATTATCTCCCATGTCTCCTTGAAAAGTCATTGTTAGGTGATAGCCCTTAAATCTTCTCAATAGAGCAAATGCAAACTCTCCCTCCCCCACAAATGCACACACTGCATACACGCTTCCAGATTAAAATCCCGAATCGACAAAAGACAATACCTTTATTGGCCAACCAAAATGCAAAACACATGGTGCTAGCTTTCAAAGCTTTATTGATTTCTTCATCAGGAAAAAGATGTTAAAAAAATAAAGAAAAGTGTAGGCGTTGAAGTCACATGCCTACATGTTGCCTCAGATGTGTCTTGTGTTGTTGTTCAAGTGAGGGATTTCATGCAGGCAGAGGGCACTCCTACTTTTTGGCCATGTGGGAGTTGAGACAAAGAACAGTAAAACTAAACTCTAAAGCAGTGTGAGCTCTTGCAGTGGAGTTCCTTGGGTTTTGCTAGGCATCACCAGTAGTTGTTGCCTTCTTGTCCACTGATTCTGTGGCACTGCACCTTTTTCAATTTGATTTTGTGGCTTTTTGTCATTGGAGGTAGCAGTTTCCTGGGTCTGCACTAGGGACTTTATCAGGTGAGCCTTTAAAAATACTCTTTTGCTGACATAATTAAAGCCATTTTTATGCGGGCAAAAGAACACCTCCTACCAGACTTACCTTTTTCTCCCGGCAAAGACTTCCCTAGCAACAAAGAGGAAGTGAACAGAGCCCTGTTCACTTCTTCATTTGAAATCTCACCGATTCTCGCAAGACTTCATTGTGCAGGAAATTAAAAAACAAAAAAAACAAAAAACAAACAAACAAAAAAACAACAACAAAAAAACCCAAAACAAAACAAAAAAAACACACATAAAAAGTGACAGAAGCACATGTACACACTTAAAAACTTACAAACACACTGGGGAAGCTCATAAAAAGTGTGTCACCTACCTGGATGTTGCGATCTTACCCAGAAGTTTTCTGGCTGGTTTGGCCATTGACAGAGTAAGTACGTGGGGGTTGGGGGGAGAGCAAGGTTTCATACACCAACAATGCTGGCAAAACCCCCCGGCTCAGCTGATCTATTGACAGCTTGTCCTACGAATAAAATAGATCGGCTTATTGGCAGGACATAAACATGAAAGGGTGACATGATGTGGTACACGCACTCCTTTGCGTTTACGTGGCGTTGTTATGATGCTGTATTTAATGCACCTGATAAAGTCCTAGGGCTCTTCCAAAGGTGGCTTTTTCAAAACAAAAAAAAAACTAAGCATGTGATTTGCTGAGGTTGGGAAGTGGTCCTATGGTTTGAATGGAGAATTTTCTCTTTTATGAAATGTGTATTTTTTTTTTTAAAAAAAATCTTAACATTAGTGCTATAGGGCTTGTTTAGATGGACTATTTACCCCATCTTTTCCCCACCTTGAAGTGCTACAGTTCAAACAATGTAATATTTTTCTCCTATTTTGCCTCAGACAGGCCTTATGATGCCTGGGGCAAAAATAGGAAGAAGATGAAGTAACACCCATTAAAATGTTTTATTTTTACACCCAAGAAAAACTGCCTTATTTGAGACAAAAAGGATTGGGCCCCATGGGAACATAGGACTCCATACCTGCATGCAGGCCCGTATCGGCAGCGCCTCTGCCGCCGTCTGTGTCACTCCCTCTGAAGCCGAAGGAGGTCTGCAGCATGTGATCAAGGCTGGTCACATGAAAGGGGCCTTGATCACATGCTAGGAGCCACCTTCCTGGCTTCAGAGGGAGTGACATGGATGGCAGAGGAGGCTCCTGTTTTGTCCATGTAATTGGGGGCGGGGGGGATAGGCCTGACCAGTGGGAAGCCAGAACATTTTGGTAGTCTAGACAAGACCATAGTCTTAAAGTGCGAAAGTGCCATTTCACTAAAGCAACAATACACTATGGTGCTGTTATTCTCATATATTTTTTTAAAAAGGAAAGAAAGGAGGAAAAGAGAAGGAGATGAAGATTAAATAAGAATCCCCTTATCTTTACCATTCCTGTACCTCTCCCACCATTCATCTTACACTGGAAACAACAGGCGAGGATACGTTCAACTGGCATGCATACACTGCAGCCAACATTACCATACACATCATTAGAGATAGTTGTTGTGTGTCTTCAAGTTGTTTCTGACTTATGATGACCCTAAGATGAACCTATCATGGGGTTTTCTTGGCAAGATTTGTTCAGAAGGGGTTTGCCTTTGCTTTCCGCTGAGACTGAGAGTGTGCGACTTGCCCAAGGTCACCTGGTGGGCTTCCACGGCTGAATGAGCATTTGAACCCTGGTCTCCAGAGTCATAGTACAATGCTCAAACCACTACACCATGCTGTCTCTTAGGGCCAGTGTCCTCCACCCCACAAACCCAGTGTAAACTATTGATGTGCATGTGCCCCTTGGGCATTTTTTGTTCTGTTATGTCTTGGGATTTTTTTTTTTAAATAAAACAGTTAATTAGAGGATTGAAGTAAAAGGTTGCAATTGATGCCAGGCTTAGGGCATATCTACACGGGCTATTTACCTCGTCTTGGCCCCATCTTTAAGCCCTGCACTCCAGACGACACAGGGCATTTGCCCTGTTTTCCCGCCCTGGGCAGTCCTCATAACCCCTGGGGCCAAGATGGGGTAAAGCTCAGTAAACCATTTAAAAATAATACCTGTGAAAAACTGATCCAGCTGGCAAAAAATTTGGACTGGGCCCTGTGTGACTGCAGGAGCCCATTCTGACCTGCTGGCCCATCCCTGCAGCTGCTGTCTGCCATCACTCTTCTGCAGCCAGGAATCCGGCCTGCAGCATATGACTGGGCTGGTCACATGCAGGGGGCTTTGCTCACATGCTGCAGGATGGTTTCCTGGAACTGCCGGCCGGCAGTCTGGACTTCCTCCTGTTTCATGCCGGCAACAGGGGAAGAACAAGCTGCAGGGAGCCGGCATATTCTGGTCCATGTAGATGAGCCCATTGTCCCCCCCTCTGCCAAAAAAAGTCCAAGACAACAAAAAAATCATTGGGATATTAACCCACAGTCTTGAGAGAACTACAGCAAGAAATACCACAACCTGTCAATACATTTACCCTGTCTGGAGGAGCCCTAGTTGTATTCTAACCTGAAGTCTGAATGTAGGGTTGACACCAGCTGAAGTGAAAGAGAAAATCTGGGTTTAGTTTGGAGATTTCTGTGAATATTTCTCAACTATTAAATGTCTCTCTTTTGAGGTCTGATGTGGGATAGTGGAAGGCCACAGGTGTAGCTACAGGGGCAGGGAAAAATGATGGCATTATTTCCCTGATAAGAATTCTGTCCCTCCAATGAAATTTTCCTTCAGTCCCCCAAATTCCTAACATTGTAGTACCTGTAACATTAAACTTCTGTTGAGCATTTAGAAATACAATTTAGACTTCCAAAGAAAAGGGGCAGGTGAATTTACCAAGGCACTGTGAACACAGCAAATATAAGAGTTCAGTGTCCCCCTCCCCACTTTCTGCTATGTTAGAAATGTGGGCAATGAAGGAAAATTTCATGAAAGGGGTGTTCAAAATTCTTTTCTGGGTTGCCAACGCCCTTATTTTGCCCTCTCCTATATGCAGTGCCTCCACTTATGTTCAAAAATTTGTGAATGCATTCAAATATTACAGAATGCCACAGAGGCTCTAGTGACCCCCTTCTAAAGGAAACTAAACCTGAGGACTTCCGGGTTGGCGAATGGCGATTCAAGAAGGCTTTTTGGGGAGATCATGAAACCCAGAGAGAGAACCTTTCCCACTGAGTGAATTCTCAAGGTTTGACTTTTTTTTACCCCTCAAGGAACGAGGGGAGCGAAGGGGGCTCATTTAGGGCTCAGTCTAGCCTCCAGAACCTTTAGAAACAAGATCTCAAGGGACGAAGGCTATAGGAGCCGCGAGTTAAACCCCCTCCTCGGTGGGACATCATTATATGGCAATAGCCTCACCGCCAGCTTTTTAAAGTTAAGAATTAATCCACAACTAATACCTTTCTCAAGATTTTGTCAACGTGATTCAGAGTATCACAGGACGTTTAAGCTTTAATTTAATTGTTTGGGATATGAGTTTGGTGCCCTGAGAAACACCCGTGGAGGAAAACTACAATGAGGCGGAGCCTGTATTGGAACGGGCATAGAGAGAAGCTTCTGAGAAACAATGCAAACACCGTTAATTTAGGTTATAATCTTATGTTGGTTTTTGTTGTTTCCTGATTTTCTGAGAGACTTAAAACAATCTTGAACTTATACACTTGGATGTTTATCTAAGAAAGAAAAAAAGGTGGGCACGGTACCTTTAAAACTACAATCTTTAGAAGGGACGCGTACAGGAAGCTGAAGAGACTGGATGCTCTAGGACTGAAATGTAAAGCAAGAAATTGGAATGTAAAGCAAGTAGCTGACATAAAGTGCTGTAACTGTTGCGAAGAGGGGAAGGGAAGGGAAGCAAAAAGACGCAAAAGCTAAATAAAGTTTAAAGGAAGAGATAGAACATTAAATACAGAATATACAAGAGGAAAAACAAACTAATTGGAAAGAGGGAAAGAGATAAAAGGAAAATTTTTAAAGATAAGAGAGATAGGCAGAGGGGTGTAGTTAAGCGGGAGATAAGAAAAGTAAAAAGAAAAAAACAAAGAAACAAAGAAGAAAGAAGAAAGGAAGATAAGCTAAGACCCTTTCCCCTCTCCATTTGATTATTATTGTCATTATTGTTAATATTGAAATTAGGATTATTATGTAATGAAATGAACTAATAATAAGTTGGATATATGAAATTGGAATTTTGATATAGTAAATTGGAATATATGAAATATATGAAATATATGGTATATGAAATTGATATATGAAATACAGGAAGGAATATATGAACTATATGAAATTTAAATCAGTTTATTTAGATAATTGAGTTAATTAATAGATGAAACATAGGTAATCTAAAGGCTAATCTATTTGTGATTTAACAAGTATAAATACTATTTTATTTAATTGGAAAGAATTTGAATAAAGTGGAATAATAAAAGTTAGAAGTATTCATTTAAAAGTTGGATGAATTGAATATATATTGATTGTACATATAATATTGAATAAGATATATGATGTATGCTATATGGGTATGATTATAATATGTTTATGAGTTAAGCGGTTGTGTTGATATAATTTGATAGAGCTCTCTGAGATCATTAGCAATGGGTAAATGGGAATATTTTGATTTTCTGGATTAATTTGACTTATTTAGATAATTCAGATAATTTAGTGTTTACGAAAAAAATGGAAGAAAAAAAGGATAAGCTAAGGAGAAAGCAGAGGAAGGTAGAGATTAGAGGCGGAAGAATAGCGAGGAGGAATAAGGAGAGGAGGGAAAAAAGAGGAGATAAGAATAGGAATAGTTCAAAGTAAAAGGCAAAAAAGTGGGACTTTTTGGATATTCTCTAGGAGTTTATTATCGTTGGGATAGACAATAAAAGAAATATTGAAAGGGTAAAATCAAAAAGGGGGAATAGATAAAATATTAGGAAGGAGTAGAAATTCAAGAAAAGGGGGGGGAGATAATACAAGATGTCAAGATCCACAAGGAAAAAGGTAGAACAGAGCACCCTACAATTTATCCGAAGACCATCCCTTGAAGCACCCCAAAAATTGGGAGAACAAACATCGTTACTAGAAGAAATTAAAAAAATAGGTCAAGATCTAAGAAATGAAGCAAAAGAATTGAGAAAGGAAATGAGAGACCTGAGAATGGAAATAAAACAAGAGATTAGAGCTGAGATCAGAGAGTTAAAAAAATTGGTGGATGAAGTTTCAAAGCATTTAGAGAAAACTAACCAAAAATTAGAGTTAATTGATGTTAAAACCAAAAAATTGGAAGAGAAAATAGAAAGGATAAATGATGATTTAGTACAACAATTAGATGACAATTTGATCAGTGAATTGAAACAAAGAGAACACTGTATATAAAAAAGAGGACTATCAGAATTTAAGGAAGAGAATTTGACTGAAAGAATAATACCACCAATAGCTGAATATATAAGTAAAATGGTAGAACAAACGGAGTTAGAGATAGATAGAATCTATAGGTTACGTAATAAACTGAATGTCCAAAGAAAATTCCCAGGAGATATAATAATCTACATTGTTAGAAAAAAAAATTAGAGATTTAATTCTGCAAAAAAACTATATCTCAAGGCTTCAAATAGAAGGTGAAGAAATTCTAATTTTGAAAGATATACCTGTGGAAATTTTAAAAAGAAGAAAAGATTATAGTTTCTTGACCTTTCAATTAAAGAAAAAGAATATAACATATAGATGGGAGAAACTGGAAGGGTTATTTTTCAAATTTAGACAGAAAACTATTAAAATAAAGAATATTACAGAAGCAAGGGAGTTTTGGAAGACATATAAAAAGGAATTTCAAGGAAAAGAAGAAAAATGTACAAAAGGAGAAAAAACAAGAGGGGCAGAAGGTAGATGATAAGGAAATCGAACTGGAAAGGGATGGGGAAGAAGAAGTGGAAGAGGAAGAAGAAGAACAGGATGAAGAAGAAGATGAGAGAGAGGGACAGATAGAAAGTCAGAGAGAAGACGAGGAAGAGGAAGAGGTAGAAATGAAAAAGAACTTTCCATTTGTTGAATAAACAAAAATTGGATATTGTCTGTCTACAGGAAATAAAAATTAGACAATCAGATAAGCATTTAATTATAAACAAAGGTTTGGGAAATGAATATGCCTCATTGGGAAAATCAAAGAGAAAAGGGGTAGTCCTGTATGTCAATAGATAATTACAAGCCAAAGAAATATTCAAAGATTCAGAAGAATATCAAATAGGAGTGGAAGTGATAATTAATGACAAAAAATGTTTAATTATAGGAATATATGGGCCTTTGGAAAAAAAACAGGAATTTTATGCAAAATTGATGTTGACAATAAAATCTCTTTCATATGACCAACTACTTTTGATGGGAGACTTTAATGGGGTTATTAATCCAAAGATGGGTAGGTGTGCAGAAAAATAAATCAAAATTGATCAGAGAAAACTTCCAAAGTCTTTCTTCCAGTTGATCGAAGAATTAGCTTTGGTGGATATATGGAGGACTAAGAACAAATCCTCAAAAGAATATACTTTCTTTTCAGATAGACATAAGTCTTTAGCTAGGTTAGATATGTTTCTAATTTCGAGATCATGGGCAACAAAGGTAAATAAACTTGATATCCTAGCTAGAAACATATCAGATCATAATGCAATATATTTGTCTATACTGGGAGATAAGAAAAGGTTTAATTGGAGGCTTGACGAGTCATTATTGAAAGATAAAGATATCTTAGGAAAAGCTAAGGAAACCATGGACTTATATTTTAAAGAAAATATTATGGAAGGAATGGATATACAAACGATTTGGGATGCTGGGAAATCTGTGATGAGAGGTTTCTTTATACAGCAAAAAATAATTAAAAAAAGAAGAGAGAAAGAGAAGATAAATAAAATAAATAGTCTAATTAAAGAAAAAGAGACAATTAAAATAGACCCGTGCAATGTAAAAATTAATGAAGAAATAAAAATCCTACAAAAACAAATGGATATAAGTTTTGCAGGTGATCTTGGTGAAAAATTAAGACAAAATAAACAAAAAAACTTTGAGCATGCCAATAATCTGGGTAAATGGCTTGCGCATCAACTTAGAGAAAAGAGGAAGAAATATAATTATGGGAATAAGTCTGAATGGAAATGAAAAATATGATCAAAAATCCATTAAAAAAGCTTTCTATGAATTTTATATACAACTATTCCGGGAGAAAGAAATAAAATGGCTGGAGAAACTCTACGATATGTTAGAGATGGACAAACTTACAATGTTGTTAAGAGTTAAAAAGGTGGAGAAATATATTGAAGATTGGGATAAACTATCCAAATACATGGAAAGGAAATACGGTAAGTTAGCAGCAATAGAAATCTAGGAAATCAAAAGAGGAAAATGGGAAAGTATGGTGATCAAAAGATGATATCAAATTTAGGGGAGTATTGATCCTTGATTACTGATAAATATAGATAATCCTAAATAAATGCTAAATGGGTAATAAAACTTAGAGTCCTAACATTTGAAATTAAGAAAACAACTTAAATTTAAGGTGAAAATGACAGGTTATATACCAGACAGTTGATTATCAGTATTAGCACAATTTAAAGAAATTTAGTTGGTATAATTGGAGGGGGGGGGAAGAAGGAGGAAGGGAAGAGAAGAAATAGGGAAGGAACGGAGAGAAAGAAAAAAAGGGAAAAGAGGGGGAAAAGAGAACAAGAGTATAAAAGGAAAGGGAGCAAATACAAAGTCAAAAGGAAATTAATTTAAAAAAAAGGGGAACTTATATAGAAAAGACAGAGAAAGATGCATATTAAAGATAGGAAAGAAAATGAAACCAAGAAGGAAGTCATATTGTACGTAAAGGAGGAGAGAATGAAACAAAATGTGAATAAATGACAAATAAATATTTGTAAATTATAAACAATCTAACAGCATGGTTGGTTAAATGAATAGATGGAAGCTTATTTAGAAGGTATGGATGTTTGTATGGATGTATATGTATGTATGTATATGAACAAGTACATGTATATGTATGTATTTTAATAATAATAATAAGAAGAAGAAATAAAAGAGGAAGATATCAATAAATTTCCAGGAAAAAACTCATTAATCCCTATTTCTGATCAACAAAGGGAAGATTTAAACATACCAATATCTTTAGAAGAAATTACAGCTGCAATAAAGAGAGGTAAACCAGCTAAAACCCCTGGTCCAGGTGGACTAACAATGGCTTACTATAAAGCATTAGAACAGCAAATTTTGGTTCCGTTGCAAGGAGTCTTAAACAATATAAAAAATAAAGGAATGCCTATAAGATGGAAACAAGCTCAAATAGTCCTGATTCACAAGGAAGGAAAAGATCCGTTAGAGGTAACAAATTATAGTCCTATATCCTTGTTGAATCAGGACTATAAGATTTTTACAGATATTTTGGCAAATAGATTAAAAATGGTTCTTTTGGGTTGGATGAAAGAGGAACAAAACGGTTTCCTCCCCAACAGGCATATTAAAAATAATGTGAGAATTGTGCTAAACGCAGTTGAATATTTTAAGAGACATCCTGATAAGAAAGCTGCACTAATCTTCTTAGACATCAAGAAGGCATTGGACACTGTCAATTGGACCTTGATAATAAAAACGTTAGAAAAAATGAAATATGGAGAAGATTTCATAAGTTGGATAAAAGCCATATATACGAGCAATATGCAATTTTAAATATTAATGGACAATAATATTTAATGGACAATAATATGGATCATGTCCCGATCTCTCCTGGCACTAGACAAGGTTGTCCAATATCTCCTTTGCTATTTATATTGGTCATAGAATTATTAATTAATAATATAAAAATCAAAGATAAGGGGAATAAAAATAAAGGAGCAAGAAATAAAAATTAGGACTTATGCTGATGATATAGTAATAATTCTGGATAATCCAAAAGAGAACATTAAGAAGTTGATAAATATACTGAAAGATTTTGAAAAGATATCAGGTTTAAAAGTAAACAGGAATAAAACAGCAATGTTGGCATTTAACCTATTGGAGGAGGAAAAAAATGGAATTTCATTAAAATCTGAATATACTTGGGAAAAGAAAGTAAAATACTTTGGCGTAAATATCACAAAAATAATACTGACTTAATAAAGAATAATTATGAAAAAATCTGGAAAGAAGCAAAACAAAATATGGTTAAATGGTCAAAAATGGGATTCTCCCTTTTAGGAAGAATCTCAATAATAAAAATGAATATACTGCCTAAATTTTTATTTCTTTTTCAAACAATCCCAATAATCAATAATGACAGTCTAATCTACAATTGGCAAAGAGAAATAGCCAAATTTATTTGGCTAGGCAGAAAACCTCGGATAAAATTTAAAAATTTACAAGACTCAAAAGATAGAGGAGGCCTGGGAATGCCAAATCTTAAATTATATTATTACACTAGTGCCCTAGAATGGGTGAAACAATGGTTAATACTAAAGGATGACTCCTTATTGGCAATTGAGGGAGAAGATCTGCGTTTTGGCTGGCATGGATATGTCTGGTTTAATAAAGAGAGGGTGAATAGAGACTTTAATGAACATTACATCAGAAGACCACTACTTCGTATTTGGAAAAAATATAAGGCAAGAAACATCTTGAATACCCCATTGTGGGTATCGCCACATGAGGCATTTCATAGACGAGAGGAGATAATAGGAACAAAATGGTTAAAATATCAAGCTCTAGTGATGTGGAATAAAAATCAACCAATAATAAAAACTCGGGAACAGCTAAGCCAAGAAGGAATAAGGTGTCATTGGAGGTTGTTCAGACAGATTTGGGAAAAGTTGAAAGCTGATATAAAACTTTATGGAATTAACCAGAAGAAAACAAAAATAGAAGAGATAATGATGTCAGAAAACCCTAAAACCTTATCAAAGATATAGAAAATGACTGTGAAGAAGAGATTATAAAAGAGCCCATGGTTAAATGGGCTCAAAACATTAAGAAACCAATACTAGTAGAGAGTTTGGAGAGATTATGGATGAAAACAATGAACTACACCGCCTCTCAAGACCTAAAGGAAAATTGTTGGATAATGATATACAGTATAGATGGTACCTAACACCAGATAAGCTGTCGTGAATTTATAAACATTACAACAATAAGTATTGGAAGTGTAAATCTGGTAAATCTACCTTCTATCATTGCTGGGTGGTCCTGTAAAATCGTATATAAATACTGGGCAAAGATACATAGGGAAATAGAAAAGATAATCAAAAAGCAGTTCCAGATGAAACCAGAAATATACTTATTATGTATGTTTAATGATAACTTTGATAAAGCACGGGAAAAATTATTGTTTAATTTAATATTAGCTGCCAGAATTGTTTTGGCAAGGCCCTGGAAAATGGAACACGTCCCAACAAAAGAAGAATGGTCTTCTAAGGTGGTTGAACTAATATACCTTGATAAGCTGACACAGGTGATTAGAGAACAAGATATAGAGAAATTTGAAAAAGATTGGAATGAAATAAAAGAATATCTTACGAAAATATGGGGTAATTGGATTATGGTGGGGTTTCTTAAATAAAATTAAGTTGGGGGAAAGAAAAAAGTATACTTGTTGGTCTCTCTCTTTTTTTGGTATATGTAAAAAGTCTGTTGACACATTGTTATTTTGGTTTAGAAAGACAAAATATAATTCTATAATGTAAGATTAAACTTAATGGGAAGTAATGAATGAAGGTTGAAAGATGAGTGTAAGAATTGATGTTTAATTGGAAATGAGAAAGGAAGAATGTTTGGGTTAAGGATGAGAAGAATGTATGTGGAGGATTTTTTTTTATGGAATTTTTTTTAACTAAATCAAAATATTGTATGATAATGAGATACTATGTCATGTTGTGTTTTTCTTTTTTGTATTGTATAAAAATTATGGAATAAAAAATTAAAAAAAAATAAAGGAACCTAACCTGAATGAGCACTGCACCCATGAAACGACTTGCCATTTCACATGAAAAGAGCATAACAATTTGCTTTCTCTGTGCAAACACATATAGGATTTTACAACTTTGAGAACAAGTGTATAAATTACAGTTTTAGTACATCTAGGTAAAAGGGGGAACTCATATGAATTGGCTGTGGTTTTAGTATATCAGCAAAGTGTTAAACACTTTGATTATCAGAGTTTCTGCTTGTTTTGCAATTCTGATCTATGGGAAGCAATGTTCTTCCCATATACAATATCAAAACAAAATAATTATTGTAATGTAAAAAATGTTTTTGCATATAAACAAAGAAACACACTGATGCTGTATAAAGCTGTTCAGCACACATATTTCTTGTTCTGTTGTGTGACTGAATAATGTCTCCAAAAGAGACACACAGTAGCTTTATGAGAATTAATATTATTCAGGTTTCTTTATGTGCATAACTTTACAAACCAGAATACTGTACATTGAATGGGATGGCTCTGTTTGCTGAACTGAATCGTATACACAGTTGGAGACTCTAACTGTGCTGATGTCCAAGAACGCAAGTTGCATGAAAAGAAGCCAAATCCTATGTGACAAGAAGAAACAGCACTTCCACATTTATCAGAGATTCCCCCCTCCCTTTTGGGTAACCAATTTTCTAAAATTCCTTTAGCCATAAAAGGGCAGAGCCCACACAGTTGTCAGGGTCATCTGCATGGCAAGAAATGACAAGGAGGATTCTAAAGATATCTCAGAAATGAATGTGCCTATAAGAACATACAGCACATATGCTAAATTCCGTTCTGAAGGACAGGTGATGGCTTTCCAACTGCACAATAACTGTGCAGCCTTTGGCAGTGGTGGTTGGAAAGCAAAGCATAATGTCAGATTTAATAGGATGCAAACTGTAATGATGCATTGAGATTTTTCTTGAATTGAAGTGGACAACTATGCTATGTGCTTTGAAAAACACACTCAACTGTTTTGGCTTATTGTTTTCAAATACTCTTTCAGAGTGTAAATTTATATAATATATCAAATGGGTGGAATATTGGAAGGGAGCAGTGTGGACTAAAAATAATTTACATCAAAATGGATCTTTAGCATTAGGGATGTCAGTTTTGAGTTTTCCCACATTTCAATATTTTTAACCTCAAGTTCCTTCCCTCTGAAGTACTCAATTTGTGAATTTTGATAAATTCTTCAAAAACAAACTGAAAAGAGTCCCATTTAGAGCAAATTATAACACAGGTGATTCCAATATGGAGAGGAGTATGGAGCAGATTCCTACATCCCATATATCTATTAGAAAGATTAGGATTCTGTCAAAAGACAGGAGACAGCAACCCTAAAATTCTGCACTAATATGGTTGATTTTATAGATGTATTCTTGGGATCAAACCCAGACACATTTGACAGTTAACAATTCAAAGTGCTGGCACTGCATGGATTAATCAGTCGTTTCTTGTTTCCGCTACACTCATTTTTTAAAAAAATCTCATGTTCTTTCAGTATTGTATAGAAAGAAATGTGCAAACTTGAGCAAATTCTTATCTGCTTAAACACATCCTGGGGCTGCGATGAACCCCATGCGATGAACGCAGAAACATGTCCTATGGTGGTACAAAGCTGAGATCCCATAATATTGAAAAATAGGCCAACCTGGGATCTTCCACACCAGCTCTGTGCATTCCTATTGGCACTAGCATGGCTATCAGGTGCACTACTTTTGAGGGGAATAATGACTTAATTGGCACCTAGTCAATCCTGTCCTGGGCTGAAGTGATTGTAGTCTTTGCTCTGTTTTTGATACTATACTGTAACTATATTGATTTTAATAAATAGTTCAGTAATTTTATAGTGATATATGATTTAATGCTCCTTATATTTTAAGGAGTATGAAGTATTTTATATATACTTTGCTGCAGGAAAAAAGTATGTAAGACTGAACACTTCAGAAGTGCCAAAATTAAACTAAAGGACATTTCTAAAGTCACCTATTAACACTAAAATAAATGCATCTGCGATGTTCATCTGTGGATGGTTCCAAATCCTGATTTTATAGGCGTCACTTCAGATAAATATGCAGGTCCATCATCAGTGAGATCTCCTACTATGTGATTATTTTACTGTCACAATAGGATCCTTGTGTTCTGGACCATGCAAACCAATTGACACATTTGCAGATTATAAGCCTGGGGCTGTGGAAGGAACACCCAGGCCATTTGGATAAGAGCACTGGTGGAGTATTCATGCCCACTGAAATGACTCATGCAATTCTTTCTTTATCCTACTGCTTTTCCACGGGGTGACTCTCCAAAGAGCATTGTTACAACTGCATCCTAGAATGCATTTGCATGGATCTTGCATGGGCAAGGATGGTGGCTCCTGCCACCATTGCAAATGGAGTTAACAGTAGGAACATTGTTACAGTTAGCAACCTTTGCATGCTTGTGCACACTGATAGCTAGTTTGTATGTATGCAGACTTCCTATTTGCTTGCTGTGCTACACCCACTCTTTTCCTGCATCACTTTAATCTGCAACCTTCTTTTCTCCTCTCTTTCTCTCCTCCATAAGACTATGTTTGACTATGCACAATTAATTTCTAAGTACTAAGTAAAACTATTTTTATATGTTTTACAAAGGAAACTAAGTTTATTTCATAGAATCATAGAGTTGGAAGAGACCACAAGGACCATCCAGTCCAACCCCCTGCCACGCAGGCATACCCAGTCAAGGCATTCCTAACAGATGGCCATCCAGCCTCTGTTTAAAAACCTCCACAGGAGACTCCACCACAGTCCCAGGCAGCCTATTCCACTGTTGAACAGCTCTTACTGTCAGGATGTTCTTCCTAATATTTAGGTGGAATCTCTTTTCCTGTCGTTTGAGTCCATTGTTCCAAGTCTTAGGCGGCTAACATACTGTAGAAATAATGCAGTTTGACACCACTTTAACTGCCATGGCTCAATGCTATGGAATTCTGGGATTTGTTGTTTTGTGAGATATTCAGCCTTTTCTGGCCTGAGCTCTGGTGCCACAACAAACTAAAAATCCCAGGATTCCATAGCATAGTTAAAGCTGTGTCAAACTGGATTATTTCTGCAGTGTATCAGCAGCCCTAGTCTCTGGATTAGCAGAAAACAAGTTTCTACCCTCTTGAATATGACATCCTTTCAAATATTAAGCATGGCTATCATGTTACCTCTTAACTTTCTCTACGCTAAACATACCCAGCTCCCTAAGCTGCTCCTCACAGGGCATGGCTTCCAGACCTTTCACCATTATGGTCACCTTCTTCTGGACACATTCCAGCCTGTCAGTATCACTCTTAATTTGTGGTGCTGGACACAGTATTCCAGGTGAGGTCTGACCAAAGCAGAATAGAGTGGCACTATTACATCCCTTGATCTAAATACTATACAGTGGGCTCCAAGGTTCACTCAGCCTTCCATCCTTTTGTAGGTTGGTAAAATGAGTACCCAGCTTGTGGGGGCAATTAGCTAACACACATTGGAAACTGTTTAATGCAGTGTAGATGTGTAAATAGCTATTTCTTAAAACAATTTGTAAGCCGCTCTGATAGCCTTGTGGCTGAAGAGCGGGGTATAAATAACTAACTAAATAAAAAATAAAATAAAATATTGATGCAGCCTAGAAATGCATTGGCTTTTTTAGCTGCCATGTCACAGTGTTCACTCATGTTCAGCTTGTGATCTACTAAGACTCCTAGATATCTTTCGCATGTTCTGTTGTGCATTTCATTCCCTCACCTCCCAAAATGTAGTACCCTTACATTTCTCCCTGGTGAAATTTATTTTGCTTGTTTTGGTTCATCCAATCTGTTAAAGGTCTTTTTGAATTCTTATCCTGTTCTCTTGCATATTCGCTACCCCTCCTAATTTCTTGTCATCTGCAAATTTGATAAGCATGGCCTCTATTCCATCATCCATGTCACTGATAAAGATGTTGACTAGCACTGGGCCCAGGGCAGAACCCTGTGGCGCCCCACTACTCCCCACGATGAAGAGGAGCCACTAGTGAGCACTCTTTGGGTTTGGTAAGTCAAGCAATTACAAATCCACCTAATAATAACATTATCTAGCCCACATTTTACTAGCTTAATTGCAAGAATATAATGGGGGACTTTATCAAAGACCTTATTGAAATCAAGATATGATACTTCCACAGCATTTCCTTCATCTACCAAGCTTGTAACTCTATCAATAAAAGGGATAAGATTACTCTGGCATGACTTGTTTTTGAGAAATCCATGGCGACTTTTAGTTATCACGGTATCCCTTTCTAAGTGCTTACATACTTGTCTGTTTAATGATCTGCTCTATAATCTTTCCTGGTATTGATGTCATGCTGACTGAGTGATAATTGTTTGGTTCCTCTTTTGTCACACTTTTCTGAAGCTGGGGACAACATTTGCCCTTGTCCAGTCTGCTGGGACTTCTCCTGTTCTCCAGGAATTCTCAAAGATTATTGCCAGTGGTTCTGAGATTACTTCTGCCAGTTCCTTTAATATCCCTGGATGTAGTTCATCTGGCCCTGGAGACTTGAATTCATTTAGAGCAGCCAGGTATTGCTGTACCACTTCTTTGCCTATTCTGTGCTGCATTTCCTTTATTGCGTTATCCTCCATTTCCTCAGATTGGACACTGTTCAGGGAAAAGACTGAGGCCTCATCTATACGGGAGGAACTAATGCACATACCTGCACATTATAGGCAATTCACAGCAGCTTTCCTTTGTCTTCACAGCTTTTGGCAAACACTATAGCATGCAAAGCTCTCCTCTGCAATGTCCACATGGCCATGGATCAAGAAGGTGGCTGTGTCATTGTTTTGTGGGGGAGGACGAGGAAGGTGAAGGGGATCTGGTAGTGCAGTGCCTGGAGATGACAAGGAGGGTGGCCACCGCGAGGAGGAAGAAGAGAGCCACCTGTCCTTCACCCAACCGCCTCTTCTTCTTTCTCAGAGCAGCTGGCCGAGGCTACTACTGTCCCTTTGCAATGTCTCATTCTGGCTGCAAAGAGACAATAGGAGCCTCAGCCAGCTGCTCAGAGAAAGAAGAGGAAGGTGTTTTGTTTTTTTTTTGTTTTGTTTTTTAAAAGAGAGAATGTGCACGATTGCTAGCACTTCCAGGCATTTGCCAGCAAGCCCGCAATTGTGCACGTCAGACCAATCGGATGAAGGGTTCCATCCCCTCTGAACTGCAGAACAACTTGTGCTGGTGTTCAGATGAGCAGGAAGACATATTTCCTGTGGGCCTCCTTCACAATATGTCAAATCGTCAAGGGATCCCACTGAGACAATAAGCATCCCCCATCTAGACAACCCCTGAGGGAAAGAAGGTGTCAAGTAGTTCTGTCTTTTCTCTGTCCCTGTTTGCATTTCCCCATCTTCTCCACGCAGTTGCCCTACCACTACCTTGTTCTTGCTTTTGCTACAGACGTAACCAGAAAAAGCTCTTTTTATTGTTTCGAACCTTTCTAGCAAGCATGAGCTCATTCTGCACTTTTGCTTCTCTGACTTTCTTCTTTCATGTGCTGCCTATTCATTTGAATTTCTCTTTGGTGATAGGTGGGAGGGGGATGTAGGTGTGGGTCTGGGCCTGGTTGTTGTTCAGTTTCTGTTTTGCCAATTTCATTACTCTACTTGTAAGATTCATTACTCTCTCACACATTTCCAAACAAAGATTTCATCTCTCAGGATTAGATCTTTTAAACTGGAAACAATTGGCTGTTTTTCATAGGAATCAGTGCTGAGAGAGGGTGGGTGGGGAGGAGGGTGAGAAAGGGCTGCAGTGACAACTGGTTGACAACATTTTCATCATTTTTCTTCTACTGATTTCATGTAAGCTCCACAGCTGCCTGTAATGGTATGCACTTGAGTACTCAATAACTTTAAAACACTATATCTGAAGGATATAAAGAAGTTAGGGTTAGGTGAAGCGAAAGTAAATTAGCTATTTGTATTTATGATCGCTGGGGTCCTCCAGCTGGGACAAATATGTAAGGAGGTTGCAAGTACTGGTGCTGTAGTTCTAGGTTTTTTGTTTTGTTTTATTTTAAAAGCCCATCCAAATGGCATTTCTGTTGTCCTGGACTTTCCCTCGTTAATTCCTGGCACAGGTTGCAACATTTTTATTTCCACATCTGAATAATTAATAATAATTATTAAATATTAATATTTAATTCCAACGAACAAACAAACAAACAAGCAAGCTCTTTCATGCCTTTCTCTTTTTAATTTTTTTTAGGAGATTATCAGATGTAGCAAAAAGTACCTTATCAGAGCGCCAGGACAATGTTTCTGTCCTGCGAACGGGACCCGGTTTCACACAACGGGAGCTCCCTTCAATGAAAAGTGCCACCTTACTAACTGCTGCAGCACAGGAGCAGAATGTGATGAGGATTGTGAAACTGGGTCCTGTTTGCGGGACAGAAACATCATCCTGGCATTCTGATAAGGTACATTTTGGATGCATCTGATAATCTCCTTAGAGTTGAAGCACATCAGTGGATCTGTGAAATGGCATTTCTGCATTGTGTGTGTGTGTGTGTGTGTGTGTGTGCATGTGCCTCAAAGTTGCCTGTAGACTTATGGCAACCCCATGAAATTCATGAGGTTTTCGTAGGCAAGGAATACACAGAAGTGGTTTTGCCAGTTCCTTTCTGTGTTATAGCACTATAACTCTCATTTTAAAAAATGAGAGAGGAGAAAATTTGCCCTTCAGATCATAAGACCACTTCAGCACACCATGCTTTGGTTTTTAAAAAATCCTTTGGAAAAGCCCTCAAGCAGATCCAAGAAATCATTACAAACAGCCCCGCAAAAGAGTGGAACAGGTGGGTGTAGAAGCAACAACAATGAGCAAAACCCAAGGAGCTATATTGTAAGAACTCATGCTTCTTAAGATCAGTCTGGAAGAACTCGCTGAATTAAATGTCTTTAAAAGTTCTTTGGAGATTACTGCAAATCCTCAAGACTGGGATAAAGTGCTTGTAAGTCTTGCTCTCCCATGCATGGCAGACTTCCACAGGAGTAAAGCTTTCATGGATCCATCCCTCTGAACACTGTGCAGTAACAGCAGTTAGCCAGTGTAGAATCCCTTTCTTGCTATCTGTCACCTGCTCCATATTCTTTGCTAGCAGCATGCATATGCCTCAATCAAACATTTGCCAAGCAGGATTGTCTTCCCCACTATTGAAAAGAAGAATTCCTAAAGGTAGAGAGCATAGCAGCATATGTATATCTTAGTATGGGAACGAGGAACATTAATGCTGTAATGTTCTTATGCTTTTAACTGAAGCCATGTAATTGCACATTGCAAAGTGAAGAACTCTCTCCTGCAGAGACTCCATTTTGTGCCATTCTGCTAGTAGTTAATCCATTGGGTTTAACAGCATTGGACAACTGCTGTGAGGGGAAAAAAGAGAGGTATGAACAGGTTTCTGGAGTTAGAATAGTATTGTTGGACATAGCAGGAAGCTGCTAGGTTTGTCTTTATCAGCTGTGCAAGAAGGGCCTCATTCAAGTTGGTAGAAAAAGCACCAGCCAACTTGGGATGCTTTTCACTGAGAGTGACCATTTTGGATTTCAACAACATGTTTGAGTTTCATAAACAGCCAAGACAAATTGTTTTGATCAAAATGATGAGTGAAATGCAAGCAAACAAGGAGGTAAGGGGTGTTATCTTCAAAACCTGCATTCATCAGAAGCGTTATGAGACATATCTGACTATTACTCTGCCCACACAGATGCTGCTTCCTTGTTTACCTGCTGTCTAGTTCCTTCCCTTTCCTCTGTTATTTCTCTGGTGCCAAGTTTTAGACTGTAAGTGCCTCATGGCAGTAGCCTGTCCTTTTATACTCTAACAAATGCCATGTACACTGATGGTGCTATGTAAGGAATAAATAGTAGTAATACTAAAAGACAAAATGTTCAAGTGTGAGGAAGGAATTGACTAGCCTAATCCATGAGACGTTCGTATGTATCAGTTCACTTATTTCAATATGTGTTAAGATGGCCCTGTTGAGTTTGGAGACTAGCCAAATTTGGTTTTTGGATCCTGGACCTCTGCCTTAAATGCTTACCCTGGCAACACCATTGCCATTGCCATGGTCCCAAGCAAAGGACCTCTCATTCAGTCCATCATTTCTTCAGTCCTTTCCTTCAGACACATTGTTCCTTGGCTGATATAATGCATCTCATTCATGTGTGCACCTCTATACAAACTATATATGGCTGGAATCCTGTTGGTCATTCCTGTGGAATCAATGGTGAGTCCACACAAAGATAAATCCAGATGATGATATTTACGTATTTCTATCCCACCTTTTCCCCAGTTTGGAACTCAAAGCGGCTTACAACAAATTTTAAAAAACCCATGACATTAAAAACCCACAAGATATAAAAGTTAAAACAAGATTAAACAATTTTTAAAAAAATAAAATAATGGCTCTAGTCAGGGCCAACAAAAGGATACAGGCCTACATGAATGTTTATGTTCTGTTCAAATAATGCTGCTAATGCTGCATTGTGCTACCAAAGAATCCAGAATTTAATGGTGGTGAAGACTCTGGTAGACCTCTGGTAGAGTGCAGATACATAATTACTAGGTAATAGCCTATAAATTATGGCCAACAGAACTCCTACCCCTACCTTGGGAAAGGAAATGAGGGACCCAGGGTGGAGAAAACAATTGGAAGGTCAGTAGATAGGGTAGGAAGGAAGATGAAGTATAGGATAGTGGTAAGAGAAGAACTACTGCCTAGGATGAGATTTCAGAAATGAGCTCTAAAGATGGCTTTGTGAAATAGGAGCATGAGGGGGATCTAAGCAACTACTAACCAGCCAGCTTGATGTTGATACCAGGAAAGTTCTAGAACAGATGATTAAACTGCACACTTAGAAATGTACGTTGCGATTACGAAGAGCCAACATGGGTTTTTCAAATCAAGACATGCCAAAGTAATTTTATCTTTTTAAAACAGTTACAAGCTTATCAGGGGATATCTATGGATGTAGTATATCTTGATTTCAAGGTTCCCCATGATATTCATAGAGGGAAGCTGATAAACTGTTAGCTAGACAGTGCTAGTGGTAGATGGTTTGTAACTGGTTGACAGACTAAACCTAGAGAGTGCTCACCATTGGTTGCTCTACATCTTGGAGAAAACTGACTAATGGGGTACCTCAGAGTTCTGTCTCAGGTCCAGTGTTCTTCAACATCTTTATACATGACTTAGATCAGTGTTTCTTAACCTGGGGTCCAGGGACACCCAGGAGTCTGCAATGTCCTCACAGGGGGTCCATGAAGGCTTGAAAGTTGCTCCCTGCAGTGGAATGGCCACATGACAGGAGCCAAGACAAAGGCTGGCTGGCTTGGCCTGTGCATCGCCATTTAATCCACTCCAGCCACACACTTGCAGGAAGAAGCAGGAGAAAACTCTTCCCTCCCCCTCCAGTGCCTCTGAGGGACCGTTTCCTGGATGGTGTAATTGTAATTGGGGGAGTGAGTTCCTAGTGCTCCAGAAGATGGGATCAGAATTCAAAATGATATTGACTAATTGAAGAGTTGGGCCCAAACTGACAAAGTGAATTTCAGCAGGGACGAATGTACAATAGTACATCTAGGCAACAAAAATGAAATGAACAAATACAGGATGGGCGACATCTGGCTTGAAAACAGTACATGTGAAAAGGATCTAAGGTTCTTAGTAGACCACAAGCTAAACATGAGTTATTTTAGTGTAACGTGGCAGCCAAAAAAGCCAGTGCAGTTCTAGGTTGCATCAACAGGAATATCACATCCAGATCAAGGGAAGGAGTAGGAAGTGGTCAGAACGTATCTGGAATTCTGTGTCTACTTCTGGACACCACAGTTCAAGAAGGATATTGACAAGCTGGAGCATGTCCAGAGAATGGTGACCAAGGTGATCAAAGGTCTGGAAACCAAGGCCTGTGACAAATGACTTAAGGAGTTGGGTATGGGTAACGGAATGGGTGTGGGAAAGAGAAGACTGAAAGGTGAAATGATAGCCATCTTTAAATACCTGAAGGGATGTCATAGAGATGATGGAATGAGCTTGTTTTCTGCTGCTCAAGAAAACCAGTGGATTCAGATTATAAGAAAAGACTCCACCTAAATATGAAGAAGTTTTTTTCTACTGCAAGAGCTAGTTAACAGTGGAAGAAACTGCCTTGGAAGTTAGTGCATACTCTTTCTTTGGAAGTCTTGAAATAGAAGCTGAATGGGCACCTTTTAGGAGTGGTTTAGTTGTGTATTCCTGCATGGCAGGTGGTTGGACTAGATGGCCTTTGCAGTCTCTCCCAACTCTAAGATCCTATAATTCCGAAGAGCAGTGCCACTGGTGGAGTGGGCCAAGGTAGAGTCTATTTTGGCACAGACTACAAGTCAGAAGTACTGTCAGTAGAAGAAAGCTGGGGCAAAAAGAGCTGTGCTGACCTGAGAGATTTACTTTCCTTATTGCCTAGAAGCTACTCTTGCACTGCCCAACAGGAATGCTGCAGCAGAACAAAGTAACCCCCACATGATTATTTGGCACTTTCATTTTTCATTTGGCACCACGTTATTGTTTGACACTTTCATCATATTGCAAACATACAATGGCTAACAGAGTGCACCAAAGAATTTTTTAAGATAATCAGCCTGTGCTTTCTAGATTACAGCAAAGCCTTTGATTGTATAGATCATAAAAAATGATGGCTCTCAATGAATACCAGGTGCTGTAGTATATTTCAGAGGAAGGAACAAGCAAAAGCACCTCTGAGTACTCCTTGCCTAAGACAACTCTATGAAATTCATGGGGTTGCCATAAGTTGACAAGCAACTTGAAGGCACATACATACTCTCTGAAAGAAATGGGTGTGCCACAAAGATTTGATTGTCTGGATGTGTAACCTACCTTCTGGACAGCAAGCCACTGTCAGGACAGAATATGAAGAAACAGAATGGTTTCCAATTGGCAAGGGAGTAAGACAAGACTGCATTGGATTACCCTGTCTGTTTAAATCTATACAGAGAAAATATCATATGGAAAGCAGATTTAGAGCTGGAGGAAGGAGGTGTGAAAACTGAGGGAAGAACCACAAACAATTTAAGATATGCCATATTGCTAACAGAAAATACAAAGCAAAGACTTGCTTTGCAAAGCAAAGACTTGGAATGACTATCAAGGAAAGTCAAGGAAGAAAATGCTATGAGACCCAGGACCCTGAAATTGCAAGTATGTCTGGAAACTAAAATCCACGTTCCTGCTTCCCATGACACTGCCTCCCCATGGGGCTGGGACGGGGGGAGGTTTAAAGATATATCACTGAATATCAAGTCAGAATCATTTGTGCCATTGTATTTTCAGTTTCTATGTATAGTTGTGAAAGCTGGACAGTGAAGAAAGCAGACAGGAAGAGAATCAACTCATTTGAAATGTGGTTCTGGAGGAGAGTTCTATGGAGACCATGAGCTACCAAAAAGACAAACAAATGGGTCCTAGAGCAAATCAAACCTAGAAGCCAAAATGACTAAACTCAAGCCAGTGTACTTTGGATTTATCATGAGACAACATGACTCATCAGAAAAGATCGTAAAGATGAAGGCAGTAAGAAAAAGAAGAAGAAGACTGCATCACAGGTGACTCAGTCAAGGAAGCCATGACCTTGAGTTTGCAAGCCCTTAGTAGGACTGTTAATAACTGGGATTCTTGGAAGTCTCTCATTCATACATAGGGATGCCATAAGTCAAAGCTACCTTGATGGCAATTGACAACAATAAACAAGTACCATTTGCCATTTACTATTTGACATTATGTTTGTGACTGATGGATTGTGTGCTACTAAACATGATATGGAGCTGCCATCTACCAGACCAACAAGTTCACAGTATCATCCAGGTCTGATGGGAAAACCACACATCATGTTTTTGTGGCATCTGACAAAGTAGGCTCAGCCTGACACCTACCCAGGTGGGTAAGTCATATGAAGAAGAATTAGGTGCATAGTTAACATTGCACAAAATGCATATCCCAACATTGTACAGCTGGCAATATGATAATAATATGAATCCTAGACCTGAACAATTCCTCCCCTTAAAAAAAAGATTATGCCTATATCACATTACTGTGTGTCTCGTGTACTGTACTGTGTGGGTCCAGTAGTGAGGATTAAGATGGAGAATATCAGCAGTTTCCTTTCCTGAATGGTCCATGCCTGTAGAGGCCAAGATGGTAAGATAGTGATTTTTTAATATATCAGGCTATACCACTAGAAAACAATTGCCTCAGTTATGCAGGGGAAACCCATGGTGAAAGGGAGAGAAGAGCTCCTCACCTTAAACCATTATAGAATCATAGAATCATAGAATTGCAGAGTTGGAAGAGACCACAAAGGCCATCCAGTCCAACCCCCTGCCATGCATTATACTTCTGTTAGTTTTTTGGTTATTTATAATGGAGGCCTTAATAAAATTTTGGGTACATAAAACAATGGATTCATTAAAAATTGCCTCGTGGAATGTCCGTGGCTTGCAAACTGAGGATAGGCACAATGAGATTTTGCCCTGCCTTGGTGGCCTGCATTACAACATCATTGTATTGCAGGAAACTCATATCTGTAACAAACAACAGCAGAGCCGGTGTCAGAGATTGTGGACGTAAGGACCTTCTGTATGGTCATATGGGGAGTGTGGCGATTGGGGAATAGGGGTTCTGTTTAGGGCCAGGAACAATTTGACCATTGATTTCGTGTTAGAAGTAGTTTTGAGGAGGTTGTTGTTGTTGGATTTTAGTATGGAGGAAAAACAGAAAGATGGAAGAGTAGAAAAGAAAGAAGGCTTTCAGGCTGTGTGGGCTTTACACTCCTGTAAAATATGCCAAACGGAAAAAGGTTTGGGGGTATTTAAAAGATCAGTATAACACTCGGCGGCATCTTATTATCATAGGAGATTTCAATAACAGGGCAAGGATGATGGACAGGAGTGCTTACACAGACCAGAAAGAGCAGACAAAGTTGTCCCTGCCCAAACCCCTGAAAGCAGAGGAAAGAGAGTTGGAGTCTTTTCTAGAAAAGCAAGGTCTTAAGGATGCAGCTCTTGACGTGGTGAATGAGTTAGAATTTTTTCCTGTTTATTGCAGAAAGGCTTTTGGTTCAGGTTTTCCCCCAATGGAAGGAGTTCGGTTTACTCATTATCGCAAAACCTCAGCCAGCAGAATAGACTGTGTGAGGACAGTGAAGGAAATGAAGGTGGAAAAGTGCACTGTTATGATCACTCCTTGGTTGGATCATGGGCTCTTGGCTGTAGAGTTCAGTATAGGTCAAGTTTACCCCAAAGGGAGACCTCTCTGGAGGTTGCGCCCTAAATTTTTGGAAGATGTGGCATGCAAAAAGTGCACCGTCTCAGCGCTAGCCCACAGCCTAACTCTTGCTGACATGTACAAGGATAATTTGTGCAGGTGTTGTGAACGTGTAAAGCTCACGGTTCGGGCCACTAGCCGGGCTTACGATATGAACATTAATGGGAGCCAGATTCAGGAGTATCATTTGGCCATTTATCATTTTTTGAAGTGTCATTATCGATTGAACCAAGGTGTTTCTTTTTCAGAACAAGAGCTTACCTGGGTGAAGGGAGTGATAGCAAGATTTTGCCAAAAGCAAAGACAAAACAGAAAGAGGAGTAAAAATTTCAGGACTCGAGGTGGTGTGGTTGACGTGGATGAGTGGGCAGGTGCCCGGAGTCCAAAGGCTCCGATCGAATTAAACGGCTTGAGGGCCTCTGAGTTGGACCCTATTGCATTTAGACCAAGCAAGATGCTGGATATCATGGAGGGATGTTACAGGCAGATATACGCTTGGAAGAACATAGATACAGAAGAGATGAAGGTTTTTTTCCAAGCTTTTTGGGAGGACCAGGTGGGCACCCTCTATAAGGGTCTGAGTCCAGAGGACAGGAAGAGGTTGGTCTGTCCTACAGAAGAGCAAGAAGTTCATGAGGTCATAGTTCAGGGGAAGGGCCCAGATGGCCTCAGTTGGAATTTTTATAAAGTTTACAGGAAGTGGATTGTTCCTCCTTTAACCACTTTGTTTAATTTTTTATGGGATAATAATGAGCTCCCTGAGACGTTTTATCAAGGGGTCCTGATTTTTCCCCCAAAGGAGGACAATCCTACCCTTCCAAAAAACTGGCACCCCGTAGCTCTGACCAATGTAGACTACCGCATGTTGGCAAAAATACTGAACAATCGGCTGGCTAATGTGGCTGATAAGATCGTGATGGAAGCACAGTCCAGTGCTGTGCCGGGTAGGACTATGGTAGACTCTCTTTGTTTCGGGAAGTGTTCTGACTCAGCAAGGAGGGAGCTTGGACTGATCAAATCCCACAGGTCGACCAGATGAAAGCTTTTGACAATGTAGATCATACATTCCTATGGGAACCCCTCAAGTGGAAACGAATGCCAAACAGATTTATTGCTTTAGTTAAATTGTTTTATAGTGATGCAGAGGTGGTTTTGCAAGTCAATGGTCATAGAGGAAAGAGGATTAAGTTAAATTCTGGGGTGAGGCAAGGTTGTCCACTGAGCCCTCTCTTGTATGTTATTGCTTTGGATGCTATTCTGTGTAAGATTAGTTTAGACAAGAGCATCTTGGGGATCCAAATCCCACGTCCGTTGGACAGTTTGTGGTTGGTTTGGTGTGAATCTGTTAAATTTGTTGCCCATGCTGATGATGTGTCCCTCTTGTTTAAGGACAGGATGGAAGTTAGAAAGATTAAAGATGCTTTTGAGGCCTACGGTTGAGTTTCTGGTGCTTGACTTAACATGGAAAAGAGTTTTTTGATCAGGATTTTTGCTGCAGAGGACAAGATGGCAGCTATTCCTCTAAAGGACGTAGTTGAAGAAAAGGAAGGGTGGCAAGCAGAGCAAGAGGCAAAGATGGATAGGGTGAAGATCCTGGGGCTGAATTTTGCAGCGGCTCCCAAGGGATGGAAAGAAAATTGGTATCGCTGGTTGGAAAAAGTGAAGGAGAGAGTTGCCCTCTGGCAGAGATGGAAGCTGACCATTTACCAGAGAGCCGCTTTTGTAAATACCTACCTGCTTCCAGTGGCAGCCAACTTGGCGGCTATTCTCCCACCTCCGGATTCAGTGATTAAAGAAGCCGATTGGGTTTTCTTCAAGTTCCTTTGAGGAACGGCCACGTTCCCCCTGGCAAGAGCCGTGGCTTATGGGCAGGTAGAACAAGGGGCCTGGACTTCCGAGCCCTGGGACCTAAGTTCATCACCATCTTTTCTGCCCAAAATTTTGGGAAAGTTTCTCTGTTGCAAAAGGGTCAGATTCAACCTCAGGCTTGGCTAGTTTTGCTTTGTGAGTACTGGATGGGGACTAGGTGGGGAAAGACTTGGTGGGAGGAAGGCTCATTAAGTTTTAGGTTTTCTTTGTCTGAAAAATTGAAAGCACCAGATTATTTGAGATACTTTGTTTTTTACATAAAGAAATATAGAATCCATGCTGAGGAGTTGAAGGGTGAAGACAGGCCAGGTCAGAGCATCAAGAGAGGTTTGTACAGAGAAATAGTGAAGGAGATTTATGTTAACCCGTGTTTGCAAAAACGTCAGGCCAAACCAGATTTGTTAGACTACCTAAAACACCAGACTAGCCCAACTGAGTATTTCATGGACAAAAGGGTCCCCAAAAAGCTGTGGGACTTGAGGTGGAGACTCTACCATCAGGTTCTTAATCTGAGGGGAAGGAGACCGTGGACCACAGAGGATGAGCGGACTTGTCCTCTTCTGAAATGTAAAAAGGCTGAGATTTTGAGTGGTGTGGCACAAAAGGAGACGATCAGACATTTTGTCCAGGACTGCCCGAGTGCCCGGGAAACATGGGAGGAGGTGGCCTGGGTCCTGGATTGGCCAGATTTGACACAACAGGCTTGGGAGACAGTGCTTTTGGGGACTGAACCTCCGGAGGGTGTCAAGGGACCCAGAAAGTCAATGGGCCAAAAGAGGAAGAGGAAGGAGTCTGATTCCATGGCTGAGAGTTTTTGGACAGTGCCCTGGTCCACGGTGCACCTAGTAAACCTCTATGTGATGTTAGGGTTATTTTTCCAAAGACAAAGGGAGGTGAAAAGTCAAAATCTGCAGGATGTAAAAGGCACTGCTTATTATGTGAAGAACGTAATTGAAAATTTAGCTCTGAGTGAAAAAGAGAAACTGCCAAACCATTGTTGGAAAAAGTTTTGGCCATGGTTTAGTGAGACAACCCTAGCAATAACTTAAAAAAGGATATTTTAAATAAACATTTTATTATTATTGTTGTATTTTTGTATTATTTTGTATTATTTTTAATTAATCTTTTATTCATTTTTCTTCTTTTCCAAATAGGTATAATTGTATTGTGTAAATATAATGTGATTATAGTGCATTTAGATTAAGAGGAAAAATGTATTAGTGTTAGGATAGTTTTATTTTTGTATTAGTAAGAAAAGAGGAAAACAATTATTATTATTTTTGTGTTACTGTTATGGCCTTTTGCGGTCGGGTGTATTTTTCAGTAGAATGGTCTTATTCCAATAAAAAATTCCTACCCCCCCCCCAAAATTCCAGTTTTACCTCATGCCTTCATTTAATCACACTCCCTATGATTGCCCTCATCTGCTGCATTCAGACACCCTCATTGAGTCAGTCCTCCCTCTCCCCCAGACTGTTGTAGTTTTTAGATGACATCTTCAGTTTGTGCTGTGTGGGAGGAGAAGACAGATGTCAGTCAAAGTATCCCACCAACTGGCATGAAAAGGAGTGGTCCCTTAAAGACCTTCAGACAATCTGTGGATGGCATCTTCCCACAGCTCTAGGCATTTTTCTTTTAAAAACCCAAACCTTTTCCCTTAAAGGTTAATGGGAAACAGCCACCCATGCCTGTTCCTCCCATTTCCCCATTTCTATGCTGGACTTTCGATGGCATAAAAGAAGCAGTGTTCTCCCATTCTCTTCTTTCTCCCCCAGCCGCCAAGCCAAGCTTTAGGAAAAAGCCCAGCTCATTATCGAAGGTTGCGATGCTTGATAGATCGTGCAACGGTTGTTTCAGGTGCACATGTCAAAAGATCAGGTGTGACTGGTGGGAGGAGGACTGGCCACAGCTGCAGTTCACAGAGACCAGATGGCTGCAAGGAATGGAGTTAGAAACCCAGGGAATTCTAATGATTAGAAGCTCTGAAAGAGTCTTTGGATGCAGGCAAACGAGGCATCCTGGGAAGTTTAATAATTAGCATCTATGAGGCAATTGTAGGACATTCTTGCATGTAATACTTCATTCTGTACAATGAGACCAAAATGGACAAGCAGACCAGAGCAATGTTGCTGAAAACTGGAAAAAACCCACCCCATTTCTACTCTCAAAATGTGTTTGTTAAATCTGTGCTGATTAAAATTAAATCAAAGGAGGATGCAGGGTGCAGTATTTCATGTGCTCCATCTGTTTCAAACAGTCCAATATTCTAAGTAACATTATGTTGAAGTTGAAGGCTTTCACGGCTGGCATCCATAGATTTTCCTTGGTTTTTTTCCGGGCTGTGAGGCCGTGTTCTGGAAGAGTTTCTTTCTGACGTTTCACCTGCATCTGTGGCTGGCATCTTTAGAGGATGGTTGAGTAGGACACACACACACTCCTACCCAACCATTCTCTGAAGATGCCAGCCACAGATGCAGGCGAAACGTCAGAAAGAAATTCTTCCGGAACATGGCCTGGAAAAAACCCGAGGAAAATCTAACAATATGTTGCCTGCTGACTAGACGACTGGACTGAAAGAATGAAAATCAGATGGGTGATTCCCATGAACAATAGACCCCTGTTAGACTGGGGCATGTGTGTGACAAAAATGTTGGACTCAGCTTTGGGTTGACCTCAGTGCCAGGTTTTGCAAGATAATGCAAAGCATTAAGACCAGACTGGCACTGGGTCAAGGCTTGAAAAAGTATTTTTGAATTATGGGGCTTAGCACACAAAGGAAGGGAAGCAGAAGTGAAGTCCAAGAGTAACGCATCCCACCTTGCCTTATCACGCGATGTCAGCATATTTCAGCTGTTCTCTTGTTCGGGTCCTGTGGGAGACGGTAGTAAAAGCATGTCTTTTTTCTAATGGATTTTTCCAGTTAGCAAAAAGACTCATGTTTACCACTGTGTCTCAGGGGACTGGAATGGGAGAACAGATAAAATGTGCCAATGTTGTGCGATAAGGCAAGGCAGGCAGCACTATTATTGGGGTGCACTTACGCTTCCTTCCTTTGTGCGATAAGCCTCTATGACACTCAGAATCTCCCATCCAGCTTGCTCCCACTGCTGGTTGGGGGGTTCTGGGAGTTATGGTCCAAAAAAGGAACTTTTTCAAGCTCTGTACAGTACAGTGTAGTATAACTAAGCTATAGCTAAGAGAGTCAGCCAGCCTGGCTTTTGCAGATACTTCTGGGAAAGTACCTGACCACAGGAGGTTGTGCTATTTTTGCTCTTTCTGTTGACTTGTTACACTAATTGCTAGTGTCTGTGGAATTTCCACATGTGTTTGAATATTAATTTGGGGAACTTAATTAGCTCAAAAATGGGCTGTGAAAGGTCAGGTAATTGTGAAGACCTTTTGACCTGTGTATATCAGTAATCACTGAACAGACTCAAGTAAGAATATACAATTAGATCATCCTTATTGGAATTTAGTCTTAACAGCATTAACACTAACAGTCAAGCTTCAAGTAATCACACAATGCTATTGAAGAAAGTAGGAAGTATTTGGATAGAGGAATAGAGTGAGGGAATTGTGGGTTATACTTTATTGATCCTGGAGGGCTGAGATCATGAAGTAAACTGGCAGAGAGGATGTCTAGAAGGCAGAATGGTAACAGACTGATGTGGAGTCAGGGAGAAGGTGGGTCTGTGCGCAGTTTGGTGGAGTTTATATTGATATTTATATTGATAATTATTTATATTTTGCCAATTGTGCAATATTCCAACATGGGGGCTGTCATGGTAGGTAACAGTATGGGGGCTGATAAGACTTCAGGAAGCAATGTTGGAATGACTATATGAGACTTTTCTTATTCTTATTCAACTACTTGTTAAAAAATAGGGTTCACATGCAAAATCCTGGTTTTGAACTCACTTGTCTCCCTATTTTGGCTTTACCACAGCTCATTAATTCTTCTGCCCCTTAATCTGGTCCTCTCCACACAGTGCAGCAGCAAGAACAATGATGTCCACTATGCAGAGTGGCTTAGTACTCATTAGAGATGGAAGAGAACTTCATTTTTTATAAGAACTTCCTAAGATTTGCAAATGTCTTCATAAATTTGATGAGGAAAACTTGAGATACAGAGGGAAGCATATGAGAAAAAGTAAAACTAACAATTTCACCCATCTAGGCAAGGGTATTTGATCTTGGAAGTTAAGTAGGGTCAGGCCAAGTTAGCACTTGAATGGGGACCCCCAAGGAATTTCAGGTGCTGCAGGCTGTATTTTAGAGGAAGACAATGGCAAACTACCTCTGAGTATTTCCTCCCTAAGAAAACTCCTGGGAGTCACAATGAGTAGACAGGTGACATGAAGGTGCATCTGTGCACACACAAGTTTGGTTTTATATCCCTGTATATTCACACAACTTTTTGTTTGTTGTTCTTGTGAACTGCTATCAAGTTGACTTCAACATATGGTGACCCTATGAATGAAAGACCTCCAAGCCACCTTGTTATCAACAGCCCTGCTCAGATCTGGCAAACTCAAGGCCATGGCTTTCTTGATTAAGCTATTCTACCTGTAATGGGGTCTTCCTCTTTTCCTGCTGCTTTCTTCCTTACCAAGCACCATTGTCTTTTCAAGTGATTCACGTCTTTTCATTGTATGTCCAAAGTACAACAGTCTCAGTTTAAACTTCATGGCTTCTACAGAGAGTTCAAGTTTGATTTGCTCTAAGAGTCATTTATTTGTCTTTTTGGCAATCCAGGATATCCGCAGAACTCTCATTCAGCACCACATTTCAAATGAATTGATTTCCATCTTCCTATCAGCATTCTTCACTGTTCAGCTTTCACAGCCATACACAGAAATTGGAAATACAATGGCATAGACAATTCTGATTTAGATATCCAGTGATGTATCTTGACTCTTCAGGATCTTGTCTAGTTCCTTCATAGCTGCCCTTCCAAGTCCTACTCTTCTTCTGATTTCTTGACTGCAATTCCCATTTTGATTAATGACTGAGCCAAAGCACAAGAAATCTGTCACTATCTCAATGTCTTCAGTGTCTTCTTAAAAGTTATGTACATCATCTGTTGTTATTATTTTTGTTTTTTGAATATTTAAACCTGCCTTTGCACTTTTTTCCTTGACATTCTTCAGTAGTCATTCCAAGTCTTTGCTATTTTCTGCTAGTAGTATGGTGTCATCTTCATATCTTAAATTGCTGATGTTCCTTCCTCCAATTTTCACACCTCCTTCCTCAGAGCCTAATCCAACTTTGTGTGTGATACACTCAGCATGCTAGTTAGATAGGGTGAAAAACATAGCCTTGCCTGACTCCCTTGCCAATTGGAAACCATTTTGTTTCTCCATATTCCGTCCTAAAGGTGGCCTCTCATCCTGAGTACAGGTTATACATTAGGATAATCAAAAGTTCTGGTACACCCATTTCTTTAAGAGAGAGTGATCCATAGTTATTCATGATCTACATAATCAAAGACTTTGCTATAATCTGTAAAGTGCAGGGTGATTTTCTTCTGAAATTTGGTGTGCTTCCTTATCCAATGTATGTTTGCAATATGATCCCTTGTGACTCTTCCTCTTCTGAACCCAGCTTGAACATCTGGCATTTCTTGCTCCATATATGATAAAAAAAATTTGTTGTAGAATTTTGAGCATCACTTTGCTTGTGTGGGAGATTAATGCAATGGTCTGGTGGTTACTGCAATCCCTGGTGTCCCCTTTCTTTGTGATTGGTATGTATATTGAGAATTTCCAATCTGTGGGCCATTCTTTTTTTTTGTTTTCCATATTTGTTGACAGATTCTAGTTAGAATGTGAATGGCTTCTGTCTCTATCTCTTATTTATTTATTTATTTGTTTGTTTGTTTGTTTTTTTCCTTTAAACAGCTCTATTGGTATGCTACCCATTCCTGGTGACTTATTTCTCCCAAGTACTTGGAGTGTACCTTCCATTTCACTTTCTAAAATTTTTGATTAAGCTGCAAATGGTTCTTCCTTTGATGTATCTGTTATCCTTTCATTTCTTTTACATAGTTTTTAGTGCATTGCTTCCACTGTCTTTTTAATTCTTCTTAATCATGCATTGTGTTCCCCTGATGGTCATATGGCATCCCCACTCTTGATTTACATTTCCCTTTGCATTCTTGGATATTGTGGAAAAGGTTTCTTGTTCTTTTTTTTTTGTTGTCATCTATTTTAATAATAATAATAATAATAATAATAATAAAATTTATTTATATCCCGCCCCTCTGCAACACAATCTGGGCGGTTTACAGCATAAAAATTCCATAATTACATTAGTACCCTAACCCACCCACCCCTTAAAACAATATTAAATTAAAAAGATTAAAAACATACAATAATTAAAATGAGAAAAAAAATGGAATAATTCGATGGCAGCTTAATCTTCGGGCACGGATAGTTATTCAGGAAAGGCCTGCCAGAAAAGATCCATCTTGACAGCTTTTTTGAAGCTGTCTAAAGTGGTAATAAGATGAATCTCGTCTGGCAGGCCATTCCATAATCTGGGAGCGGTAGCAGAGAAGGCCCTCTGGGAGGTCACTGACAGCCTTGTTTTCATAGGTTGTAACAGATTCCTCCCAGAGGACCGAAGTGCGCGAGGAGGGTCGTACGGGAGGAGGCAGTCCCGGAGGTAAGTTGGACCCAAGCCATGTAGGGCTTTAAAGGTCATAACCAACACCTTGTACTGTGCCCGAAAACTAATAGGCAGCCAATGGAGAGCTTTTAACACAGGTGTTATATGTTCTCTTCTGGAAACATCAGAAATCAACCTGGCTGCCATGTTCTGAACTAGTTGAAGTTTCTGAGTCAAGCACAAAGGTAGCCCCATGTAGAGCACATTACAGAAGTCTGCATTCATTGTTATAGTAGTTTTCTTTGTCCCTGCACGCGTCATTGAACAGTTGTGTTCAGAGTTCTGACCCTATTTCTGTCACCTTTTACTTTTGCTTCTTGTGTGTCCTTAACTGCTTGAAGAGTTTCATCTGTCATCCAGTGGAGCTTCACCCCCACCTTTGTAGCTGCAGATATTGTCTTTTTGCATTCCTCCCTGGCAACGTCCCTGGCTTAAACAAAAAGTTCTTCTGGCTCCTGGTCAATGAGACTTAATAGTGCAAATCTATTTTTTACATTATTTTAAATTCTATGGAGATATTCTTGTCATGGAAAATAAATATTGTAATCAGAAATCTATCTCCCCCTTTTGGGTAATTTTGGTCACCAGGCAAATGGGGCTCCAGTTTGTCTATTAGAGGTCATAAATTTGTCTTTTATTGTTTGGTTTTTCTGTCCTTCAGAGTGAGAAGACGAGAAACGTAACTAGGTCTTTGGGTTTCTGTGCTTTCTCAGAAGGATTGAATGTTTGGAGGGGAAAAGTATATAACTGAGGAGGGATTTTTAGCGTTAGCTAGCTTCTTGCCTTGGGAGCTCCTTTTTCCCTCCTCTTAGCTCTTGAGAAGCTTTGGAGCATACAGAAGCATGGATGAATGCTTTCTGTCTTTTATTTTGGTTTTGAAATCCTTTTCATTTCAATAAAAAGCTATAAAGAAAACCAACAAGCTCTTTATTTTGCACCAGAGGTATGCATGGCTTTGCCCAAAAGCCCACATTTTTGCTGCATGTACTGAACTGAATCTCTGCTTGTCAATGCAGAGAGGGAACGGACTCTGCATTTTACCACAATTCTTCAGGTTGTATTTTGGCATGATGGTTGGTTTAGTATTCTTCTTTAGCTTTATTCTAATTTTTGATATTAGCAGTTCATGGTCTGTGCCACAATCTGCTCCTGGTCTTGTTTTTGCAGAGATAATAGAGCTTCTCTGTCTTTTCTTCTAATTATGTAATCTATCTTGGTCATCAGGTCATCAGGTGATGTCCATGTATACAGACTACTTTTTGGTTTCCTGAAGAATGTGTTTACAATGAACAAACGGTTGGCTTCAAAAAATTCAATCAGTTGTTCCCTTACTTCATTTCTTGATCCTAGGTCAAAATCTCCAACAACGTTTGTTTCTGCTCTTTCCCCTTCTTTTGTGTTCTAATCGCCTATGATTACCAACTTATCCTGGAGTTCCTCTTGGACTTAATCATAGAATCTTTCTAATTTTTCCTCTTCTGCCTCTATAGTTGGAGCATAAACTTGGATTATGGTTATACTGATGGGTTTTCCTTGAAGTCTTACTGATATTATTTGGCCAGACTTTGTGTTAAATCCTTTGACAGCTTTTGCTATATTCCTCACTATTAATGTTACCCCATTTTTTCTTAGATTTTTATTTCCCGAGTAAAACATTTTGTAATTATCTGACTCAAAATGTGCCATACCCACAAAATGTCCCATTTTAGCTCACTTTCCCCAAGTACTATAATGTTTATACATTCCATTTCTTGTTTTACAGTGTCTAGCTTCCCCTGATTCATGCTTCTCACATTCCATATTGAGTATGTCAACAACTGAATGGTCTTTCAGCTTTAGTCCAGTTGCATCATTAGCCACAGTGCTACTTGTCCTTGTCCTCTGCTCTTCGCCAGTAGCTCATTGAGTGCGTTCTGGCCTGGGAGTCTCATCTTCTGGCACTATCTCTTGCTTCGTTTTGGATTGCCTCATCACAGGGTTTTCAAGGTAGAAGGCTTCAGGAGTAGGCTAGCATTGCCTTCTTCTATGCAGTACTAACAAGTGTTAGCTATGGTGCCACTGTTGTTGTCTCTGAGAGAATCTCTGTCCCACAACTGTCTTTCTCCACTACCTCTGCTGTCCAGTAGCCGTTTGGCTCCTTGACAAAAACCTGTCTGACATGGGACTCTACCAGTTGCACTGCTGCCATCAGCATAACCTCTTGCCTCACAGGAGCATGCAGTCCCACCACCATGGAAAGGTAGTTCCATGGTGGGCATCTCTTTCCCCTTACATGCTTGGCACCATTAACAGCAGCAAGGCAAGCAACTATAACATGGTCCTACCCATTGTGGGAGTAACTGTAATTTGCTCAATGCATATAAGCTTGAGATTTCTATTCAATTTAGATTTTTTTAAAATAAGTTTTCTAAATTTCACATTAGGTAAGTTCTTTTTTTTAAAAAAACAGGAATAAATGGATCTTAACTGTCTTAATCTCTGGGAATATATGGTGGCATAGGGTTTTCAGCACTCATTCCAGCATATACTCCCAGAGTTTAGGATAGTTACTTTTTTTGGACTACAACTCCCGAATTCCTTCAGCTAACATAGCTAATACTCATGGTGGTTGTAGGATCTGGTACGCTGTAGTTCAAAAACCAATTTTTTTCCAAGCACACCCTCCGGAGTTCTAGTTATAGCCAATTGTAATGGCAGGTGACAAGCCAGTCCACAAAGAACTCCACACATATACAGCACACACATAAAAATACTCCTTCAGCATATATCGCTGCAGCTGTAATCTAGCCTATATGGTGGATCTGATGCTTGTTTGGGGTTGCTGGGTATTTTGTCTGTTTCCTTTGCAGCAGGCATATAGTCATGGAAGAGGGCTCTTCAGTTTGTTAGGTGGCATCAGTTGCAAAGTGTTTTTTTTTTTTAAGTGTGATTATTTTTGGTGTAGCCTTTGGATCTATTTATACATCACAGGTCTGTTTCCAAGTAAGCAATGTGTTTCCCAATACACAGATGGTTGGCTTGGATTTCCTGAGGAGCAAGAACTTGCCAGAACCAGGCTCTGGAGAGGTGAATTGGGTGTCTTTCACCAGAAGAAATTCAAAAATAAAATAACAATTGCAACATTTGGTTCCTTTATTTGGTGTAGGTGAAGTTAAGTTTGCCATTTATGGCATGTCAAGGTCAATATAAATTAGCATTCAATAGAATCCTAAAAATTACACAGGAGGCCAGGTAGATTGAAAACACCCCCAAGACATATAAAATCAAAGGAAATGCTTTGATCTTGAAAATCATCAGATTTACAACAGAAGAAAATTGATTCCTTTAATCCTCTGTAAGTGGGGGAAGAAGTAGGGTTGGCCCCTGGTTACCCATATACAAAGGATACCTTTTATTTTAAATTATAGCTCCTTAGATTTGCATAGAAAATAATGGATACTCATTTTCTGAGAATATTGATGTCAGTTTCCATATACCTGACATAACAGCTCTGCAACTCCCTTATTTTTGAACTTTGACCTGGGAACATCTCAGAGGAAAGAGAAGGAAGCAAGTCCATCAGAGCACCCAGCTGGGCCTTTCATGAAAGAGAGAAAGCCTTGGAGCACAATGCTGTTTTTGCTTTGTAAGGGCATCTTTCCTCCTCTACAAAATATCTTGGCAGCCAAAAGTCAGCATGGAGGAAAGTGTGGGAAAGAAAGAATGCAGCCTGCTTTCACATAACAGCACTTCTAATGGAGCTGAGAAGTACAGCCCGATCCTCTCTTCACATTGACTAGGAAGTCAGTCCCACTAAATTCATCTGAGGTCAAATAAGTATAAGACAGCAGCTTTGAGGCCTTTTTTTTGTACTGTCAGTTTTAGCACATCCTATTGCAGGGCAGGCAAAGTGTGGCCTCCAAGGAGGTGTTCGTGGCCCCTAAACCCCGCCAGACTTCCAGATAATAATTTTTCTGCCACCACCACAAAAGGAGAGTTAGGTTTGGGGTAGAATAGCCTCTCTTGGAACTCTTCGACAGCACAACCCATCTTTTAAGGAAATTGCAACCCCTCCCATGTTAACCATTTAAAAAACCCAGTTTTTCAAGAGCAATAAGTGGACATGTGGCCACTTCCACTTTTTTCCAAGAAAAAAAATTGGGGCATTTTTGGTAGTCCATGCTGCTCCAGAGGCTCCCAGAGGCAGAATATGTCAGGTGATATAGCACGCACTGGGAACCTAAACAGGTCCAGGCAGCAAAAATAAACAGCAGAGTGTTGTTCCTTCAGGCATCAGAATAAGGTGCAGACACAGGGTTTGTGTCTAAAATCTTCTTTACTTGAACATAATAAAGAGCATTTACATGTATGTACAGCATTCAAAAGAAAACATCTTCACTCTGTGAAATCCAACGGAGAACTGCTTTTTAGCTCAACCAGGCCAGCTCTGCACAAACTCAGTTCCAGGGCTGTGAGCTAATCAAAATGGATACATTTACCCAACTAGCTGAATTAGCTCACACTGTAAAGAGCAAACTGCAGACTGTTATATCTCAGCTCTTTACAGGATAAATCTACTGCATGTCCCAATATCCTGACAGAATAATGGCCCACCAGATTGGCCCACTAATGGGTCTTGCAATATTTATCTTTCTCTTGCTCTCACTACAAGACATGGGGCCTCCAGACAGGGCAAATGTATCAGGAGGTATGTCTTGCTGTATTTTTCTGTTTTTTAAAATGTGTCAGGAAGTTGCAGTATTTGTTGCCATAGCTCTTTCCTTCCTCTCTCAGTGGTATCCTGTATGTGCATTGTGTAATACGTACTATGTAGCACTGTAACTAGACAGACCCCCCCAACCCACTTAACAGTAAGCAGCCACTGGAATCGATGGCCATCCATTCCCCTGTCAATTGAGAAGCAGCTGCCTGATGTCCTCGGCTTCCGTAAATGATCTCCAGCCTGACAGGCAATAAAACAGCACCATCACAAATCCTCCTCACATTGGAGATCTCGTGTGAGGGGGTGGGTGGGAACGTCAGGAAGCTGGTTCTTGATCAACATGGGAATGGACCTCCACTGATCTCAGTGGCTTCTTACCTGTAAGTGGGGTTTGGGGGACTTTCATGGTCCCTATGTAGATCCTAAACTAGGGGATTACATAGGGATTGTCAATACATAGCACTTACGAATGCATAACTATAGGTTATGTATTTGTAACTATAGCCTAACAGGATTCTGGCCTCTGCCTTTAAAATTTGAAAATCATGCTTCTGTTGTCCCAGACTATGTTCTGGCAATTTCCAGCATCAGCTTCAAAATTTTATTTCCACTGTCAAGTGGGTTTCCTTTTAATTCCAAGACACATTGGAACAAAAGTATTCTTCTATCTCTCTTAATTTTTAAAATAGTTATAGTGCACCTGTCCATCAGTGAAATAGCATTTTTGCACTATGCTCTATAATGCTAAGAATTTTTTTAAAAAAAATCATAGGGAGAAAATTTGCCCTTCAAATTACAGGACCACCAGAGCAAAACATCACAGTCTTAAAAAATTTTTTTGAAGAGCTCCAGTGCACATCGAAGAAATTGCTAAAAACAGCTTCCCCCCCCCCCCAAGAATGGAATGGATGGATGTGGAGGTGACAACAGTTGACAACACCTGGTATATCACGAGAATTCATGCTACTTTATAAGAAGAGCCCATAATCAAGCTGCTGTAGTCTGTTACGATGCTAAAATGGTCTCTTATTGACCTGAGTGGATGCAATCTCTCATTTGATTCCCATTTGTAGATGGTGGGAATAAACAATTTTATATTCTATCTTCTAACTTTTAACAAGGAGACCCTCCTCACAAATTTGTCTGTGACTGGATCTTGGTAACTGCACTTATAACCTTATGGGGATCTGGCTTTGGGATTGGAATCCCTACCCTATTTTATTACCATGATAAAGGAAAATGGCCTTTAAAAAAACAGCTGAGGATCAACTCCATTGCTGTTTCTCTAGAACAATATGAGGTTTCATAACCCAGTTTCTGCAACCCCTTGTAGAGAAATGACCTTTCCAGCTGCCTTTATTTGGTTTATGTTTATGGTTCTATAGCTGCTTAAGCTGTACTATATGGATTAGTGTTTTGAGAGGAACAGCACCAAATAATAATCCAATCTCTGTCTGATCCTCTAGTAAAGACTGGGTACACTTTTAGTTTAATTTATGAATGATCCCACAATACCTGTTCTTCTTTATCAGATGCAAGGTTATTTGTGATTATGAATAAAGGAGAATTGCATAAAGGGTTGTGTTTAGGCCACAACAAAGAGTTTTATTTATGTATTCTCATTAATAGGTGCTGTGTTTCATCTAGCACTCCTTTCCTTGCTTGAGACTTTATTCTCTAATGTCACATTCCATGGATGAAAGGGGAAAGTGTTGAAGACCTTAGCAGCCTGCAGTTGTGATTGAGCACAACCCAGTCCTTGTAGTTATGTTAACCCATTGCATTGAACTTTATTAGGTCTCATCTACATGGGCCAGGATATCCTGCCAACAGATCAGGCCTGTTCCTCCCCTGTTACCTCTATGAAACAGGAGGAAGAAGATTATCAGATGGGAACAAAAGAAGTGTTCCAATTCTACAATCTCCTCTTCCACCCCTCTCCCATCCCTGTCATGCCACGGTAACAAAAAGTTTCAAATCGACCTCGTTCATGTGACAGGGCAGCCCAGGAGTGAATGGAGCTTGAATGGGGCTTCCTTCACTTCCTGGTTTGAAATCCCAGCTGTTCTTGTGAAAAGATGAGAGTGTGGGAAATTAAAAAACAAAAAGCAAAATAAAAAGTAACAAGTGACAGCAAGCACAAAAGCATACTTAAAACTTTACAAGTAACCTAAGGAGGGTACAAAAAAGTATGTCATTTACCTGGATGTTCCGATCTCACCAGGAAGTGTTCTGACACGGATCTCCCATTGATGCGGGGATCGCACCAGCCTTTTCACTCGCAGGCAAATCTGTCACAGAAACCAAATGGGGGAAGCATTCTTGGCTTAGCCCGCTAATAAAAGGCAGTGCCAGCATAACAACAGCCGAATGGGAGCATAACGAGAGGGGGACGACATCATGTGAAAGAGAAGCCCTTTAAGCGATCTCCTGGTATCATTTTAACACCATATTTAGAGTGTCAGATAATCTCCGAAATCCAGATGGACACACCAGTCCATGGCTGCAGCCACTGCCACTGCCTCCCTCACTCTCTCTGTAGCCAGGAAGCCATCCTGCAACATGTGACCAAGGCCCCCTGCATGTGACCAGCTTTGGACACATGCTGTGGGCCTGCTTCCTGCTGTGGAACAGTGATGGCAGAGGGCAACTGAAACAATGGGCCAGCATGCTAGAATGGGCTCCTGTGATCTGTTTTTTTGTTTGGCTGCTGGCGGGAGTGGTTTTCCCATTTTTTAAAAAACATGTTAACCCTATCCTGTCCCCCCCCCCCATCTTAGCCCTGCTTTTGCCTCGGGGGTCATGAGGACAGCCTGGGAGCAAAGCAAGACAAAAGCCCTGAGTCATCTGGACTGCAGGTCTCCAAGACAGGGGTAAGAAGGGGTAAAATGCCTTTGCAGACCAACCCTTAGACAATGTGGTTACTGAGAGACCAGGTGGGTCACCAGGGGGTAGGGGAGTTGTTTCTTAGTAATGTTTGTTGGTTAAAGAATTTTAAAAAATATTCTGTTCCAAAATGCAAAACAGGAACAACTAATGACTAGAGTGGACAACCCAATTAAAGGGTAAAGGTCAGTACTTATTTAGAAGAGGGGATTTTGGCTTTCTATTCATGTCACGAAAAGCTGTATGTACCATAATTCTACCTTATACAATTCTGTGAGACCTCTGTCCTCTTTGTATATGGTTATCCCAGTGAATGGGCAGGAAAAAAGAGGATGCATAGGTAGCTTTCTGGAGCATTTACAGTAGATCATTTCCAAACTATCAAAGTGCTTGTGCATTCAAAACAGCACAGAAAATGCCCTCTACCAGCTACTGTGTTTGCTCTCCAGTGCTAGCCTGCTGCAGAGCCTATAAAGAAAGCTGCTAACAAAAAGGTTATTCAGAAGGTTGCTTGAATAAACCCAAAGGTAACAAGTATCCACTGAGCAGATGTCGTGAGACCAAGCTGCACTTTGGAAAACTGCCGAGATATTTTAAAGTAGCGCTTTCTCATTAACCTAAGCACAATGCTAAAAGTCCTTTAAAATAAAACTTTCCAGATGCCACCTGCATCTGAGATGCTAATAGGATGAATGCCAGTAAGCCCACTAATACTGGAAATGCTCTTAAGAAAATAGCTACAACTGATTGTACTGACACAAACAAATAAAAAACTAATTTATGTATTCCTGCAGCTGCATCTCCAGGCAAAGTAAAAGCAGGAGTCAGGACCAATTCACAGTTGACTAATGTTTCCTCTGTCTTTGCAGATTTGGACATTTAACTGTAATTAAGATTTATTGTCTGCAAACTTTCAGGTCAGAGCAGGCATCACAGTGTGGATAACTTTCTGTTTACTAGTAAAAAGCCTATTAGGAGGAATCTGAAAATCTTCCAAGCATAACGTGTCATTTCAGATTGTACATTTCTAGCTGGAGTACAAAGGACCCATCAAGCACTGGAATGGGTTAGGAAATGTGTGTGTTGTTGTTGCTGAAGCAAAACATTCTATTTTCTTCAAATACTTTGAATATCTTGATTGGTATAACTGGAATTCAAGAATTGACCACATTCAGTGAGATTTTGGGAACTTGAAATGAACAAACAGAGCTTGGATCTGAGTCTTTTCCCCAATGCAAAAGAGATCAAAGATGTACCTGAACTAAGAAGGAAGGCCCAAACCTCTGTGGTTGAGAATATGCTTTAGATGGTATCAGGTTCAGTTCCTGGCATCTCCCATTAAAACAGTCCAGGTGATATGAAAAACCTGTGAAGAGTAGAAGGCAGTCAGAGAACATAATAGTGGGATAGACAGATAAATAGTCCGGCATAAGGCAAACCATAGAGTCCCTCTTCACATTTGAGAACCAAAGTGGTGTACCAGTTAAAATGTTGGACTGGGACTTCAGAGATTCAGGTTCTCGTTTTCATGGAATCATGAAACTCATTGGGTGGCCTTGGACCAATTACTCTCTGACTTATTTATGGTGAGGCTGCCCCTGAAAATTGTTTGGAAGCTGCAGCAGCCAGACTAGTGTCAGATATGCATTGTAGAGACTGTATAATACCTGTCCTGCAAGACCTACACTGGCTTCCAGTTTGCTTCTGAGCTAAAGTTAAGTTGCTGATGTTGACCTACAAAGCCCCACACGACCTGGGGCCAAGATACCTGATCCCATATGAGCCTGCCAGAAATTTGAGGTCTTCAGAGGAGGCCCTATTGCATGTCCCAACACTTTGTGAGGTTGGTGGGTACACATAACTGTAGTAGCACCTCAACTGTGGAACTCCCTGACCAAGGAAGTTAGGCTGGCACCATTTCTTTTAAGCTTCCAGCAGGCAGCCCAAACAGTGCTGTTCTGCATGGCATTCAGAGTTTGAAACTGCTGTTTTAACAGTTACAAAACTGGATTCTAGGATTGTTTTTCAACTTTTTAAGGAGTGTTTAAAAGAGCATTTTAATGTGTTCTAAAATGTTTTTATCTTTGTATTGTTTTAATTCATTTTTATTTGTTCATAGCCTTGGGAGCCCTTGTGGGCTGGGAGGCAATTTTCTCTGTCTCTGTCTCTGGCTTTTCTTCACAAACAAAGATTCAGGAAGGACTCATCCTGCACTTTCTGCAAGCACGCTGATGACTAAAAAGGCCAGTCTGAGATAAACAAGTCCGGTTGCAGAAAGCACAGCAGAAGGTCTCCTTGGGTGATATTTCTGGGTTGTGATTCTTTCTGCATTGTCATTTCTCTTCAAGACTTGTTCAGCATAAGTTCTCAAATAAGGCTGCAGCATTGTGGATAGTGCATCTCCATGCCTCCCAATGTGAGGCCAGGGCGGACCACTGTTGGTGATCAATTTGGCCAAGCCTGAGATGTTGTTTCAGGGAGTCCTTGTATAGTTTTTTTTGGAGTGCCCCTCTTACGCTGGCCCGTAGCGAGTTCACCGTAGAATACTGTTTTTGAGAGGTGATGGTCCTCCATCCTAGAAACGTGCCCTGCCCAGCGCAGTTGTACAGAACTATTATAGACTAATAAATAAATACATTTTAAAATATTTATATCTTGCCCTTTATCTGAAGGTCTCAAATATAAAATATATAAACTATTTATATCTTGCCCTTTATCTGAAGGGTGGCGTGCAATAAAATCAATCTAGCAAAATTTAAAATAGTATAAATAATTACAATTTTAAAAGGCTAAAAACATATTAAACAATTAACAAATTAAAAGATAGATTAAAAGTGTTAAAATAGTTTAAAATGATTTGAAACCATGTTTATGGGAGGGTTTTGTAAAATCAATTAGGCCCCAAAAGCTTTAATAAACAACCTGAAGAACAGCAGTGTTGGTGCCAATCAGGCCTCCAAGGGGAGGGTGTGCCATAACTGGAGAGCCACAGCAGAGAAGGCCCTTTCCCATGTCCTTGCACAGCATATTGCTCTACTGATGGGACACAGGAGGACCCTTCCAAGGAACCCTAAATCTTGGGCAGCACCTTCAATTATCGAGGTCCTAAGTAGTTTAGGGCTTTAAAAATCAGCACCTTGAATTTTGACAGGAAACATATTGGCAGTCAGTGCAATTCTTTTAAAATTGGTGTTATATTGGTTTAATATGATGTTCCTGTCAGCAGCCTGACTACAGCATTTTGCACCAGCTGCAGTTTCCAAGTTGTCTTCAAGGGCAGTCCCATGTAGAATGCATCACAGTAATTGGGAAGTTACCAGTGCATGGACTACTGTGGTGAAGTTAACTCTGTCCAGGATGACCACAGCTGGCAGACTAGTCTAAGCTGCCCCCAAGCCATGGAGTACACGGGTTTGAGCCATGGAGTACATGGGGTTCTCCAGTGAGAAAGATGGATCTAAGAGTCCTCCCGAACTATGCACCCGCTCCTTCAGGGGGAGTGAAACTTCATCCAGACCAGGTCGTTCACCCAATTTGAAGATCTGGGAACCACCAACCCACAGAGACTCCGTCTTATCAGGATTCAGCTTCAGTTTATTGGCCCTCATCCAGCCCATTACAGCATTCCAGCTCTGGTCCAGCACCTGCACAGCCCCAGCCAACTCCAATGACAAGGAGAAGTAGAGCTGGCTGTCATCATCATGCTGATGGCACCCAACTCAAGATTCCCTTATAACCTCCTCAGGTGGCTTCATATAGATATTGAACAGCATGTGAGACAAGATAGAGCCCTGTGGCCCCCCATAGCTCAGTGACCATGGGGCTGAACAGGAATCCCCCAATGAAACTCTCTAGAACCAGCCCTCCTGATAGGTGTGAAAGCACTCTAGAACAGTGCCTCCTACGCCCATCCCATGGAGCCAGTCCACTGAGATATCATGATATCAAAAGCCACTGAGAGGTCCAGGAAGATCAACAGGATAGCACTCCCCCTGTCTTTACTCCAGAGCAGGTTGTCAGTCAGAGCACGCTTTCTACCTTTACTCTGCTATAGCCTTGTATGGTTCATAAGAACATGTGTTTTGTATGTTAGTTTACTTTTTATGCTATTCCAATAAAATATCTTGTTTTACTTTACCTGGAGCCTCCTCTACAGGTAGTATTGGTATACATAGGTGAAAAGATCCCCAAAGTTACTCTCCTCTTGCAGGCCTCCTGTTTGAGCTAATAATTCCTCTAACTAGATTTTGGCATGCAGTAAGGCAGTATGGAAGACGGAATCTTCCAGCTGCACAGCTGCTTTACTTTGACGTGCAATAAGCCTTTTGGTCTTTCAACAGACAGCATAGCCTCAGAGGTATGTTGTGAAAATAAAGTGAAGAGAACAAGAGCTAAACACACTGCCTTGAGCTCACTGGAGGAAAGATGATCTATATATGTAAACTAGAAATAAACATAGGCTGGCATCCTCTTGGTGAATTATGATGGCAGTAAGACCTACATCATCACAACTCATTTTTTTGGTTGTTGAGGAGGTCAGAATTCACTACTGCCTGTGCAATGACCTAAATCTTACCCAAACTCACATTTTTTTCAGCTGCAGCCCCCTGAACCCAGCCATTTCCTGGCCAGTGGAGAGCAGTGGGAGTAGCAGATAAGCATCCAGCTATTTTCCTATGGCTAGACATGCAGTATTGGCATCATCTACAGAGACTTCTGAAAGATCCTTAGGGTTCCCTGTGGATGCCTGTTGCTATGCATCCAGCTAGAGGAAAATAGCTAGATGATTGTCCGCTGCTCACCCTGCTCTCCATTGGTAAGGGGGATGCAGATGAGAAAATGTGGGCTGGGGGTGTATGTTGTATGTTGAATGGGAGACTTGTCATAGCTATGCCTTCTGATGCAGAGTCACAGCCTAATTTTACAACATGCATGCATATTCTACTGCTGCACATATTCAGCCTCACTTCAGAAACAGCCTAAGTTGCTAATTATATTTCTTTAAAAATTACAGCTGGCCTCCTGTTCACTAGTTATGAGATCATAAGCTGGGTGTATGATCTTGTAGCTGCTGGTGATTCACATTTATGGTAGTTAACAACCAAATGTGCCCCCGCTCTCCAAACCTACCTTTTCATTCTGGCAGTGCCCCAGCAAAAGAGTTTCTGAGGTACTGCGGATTGGTGTGCTAGGAAATGATGTCTGCAGTCCTTTCCCAGTCACAGAGTGCATTGAGAAAAGCAAGTTATGGCAGGACCTTCACTGGTCTCTTCAGCTTCCTGTTCTCAACATGCCCCAATGCTGGGAGAGCACTGTAGACATAATTTACCGCTGACCTAATCCGCAATGCCTTGGAATCCCTTTGGTTGGGGTGCTGCCAGGCTGAAAAAGTAGGCTTGGGGGGGAATACCATCATAAGACATAACTACCATGATAGAGTTCTGTCATATCATTCTGTCAACTATCATTCTGTCAATGATAGTTACATCTGCTGATGCAGGATCCTGGCCTACATACATATGCATAGGCCCTGTATGAGCAATAGGAAATTCTGTTCTCCCCTGCCCCCAGAGCTTTCACAAGTTATACAGAGCCAGGAGGGAGCATCATGAATGAGGACACTATTCATGATCCTGTTCCATCCTCCATGCTCACATCTTAAGCATGTAAGTGCTAAGTAAATACATGAAAAGAGAAGTGCTGTACATGCACATAGGAAAAGCTCTTAAGTACTGTTGTAATGATCTGACTCTCTGACAAAAGGAAATTAATTAGGCTTAGAGTTGCATTGTGCCCTTTGAAGATAAATTATTATTATTTTTATTTATAAGTAATACAGGTTGACCCCCATATCCACAGGAGCTATGTTCCAAGACACACATACCCCTGTGGATAGCTGAAACCATGGACAATAGGGAACCCTATTATTTCCAATGAGACAAATGCCAGAAGTTGACCATAGAATTGTCGGGGTAATATTGTTTTACATGCAAAAAGAAAAATGTTGGAGCAACAGACCACAGACTAGTTCAGCTGAAGTGGGTTTAAGTCGAAGCACAAGATGTATTGTGTGTGGGTTGGTGTTGTCATGAGGAGAAGGAGTGTTAGCGGATGTTGGAGATATTGCTATTGAGTTTCTTAAAAAGGTTTGCTATGTATATACTGTGTTTGTTTATACTGAAACTGAAGATAAAGGCTTCCAGATATCTTTGGATGAATCTTGCTGCCTGTAAGTCTTTCTTATGTGTGAAAGTGGGTCAGAGTAGTGAAACGGCTACTAGCTGAAGCCTTTGTTTTTTGTGCCCATTCTGCTGTGCAGTTCTGCTCTTTGGCTACACCTGGGTTAGTTTGTCCCCAGGCTGTGCCAGGTGCCTCTCAATGGGCCTATACTGAGTGGACAAAAATCACATTGGAGGTCCTTGAAATGCCTAGAGAAAACATTTTTTTGGATGTAGATAAGTGAAACCGTGAATGCTGAATTTGTGGATATGGGGGTCAACTTGTAGTCTATTTTCCAGGATATCACAGCTTTGAATAGTACTAAAACATATTAACTATCCTGGTATAGGAGGTCATAGTAATTGAACAGCATGCTTGTTTTTAATATAATGAACTAAATGCCTGTCATGATGGCCACACATTTGATTAGCTTTAAGAGGGGATTGGACAAATTCATGGCAGATCTGGCTTCATCTAATTTTCACTAATTTGATTTGTATATATCAGAGTGTGTGTGCGTGCACACACACACTCACATATGTATTTCCCTTTTGCGGTATGAAGTGATTCCGTTGCAAGGGTCAGATGTGCTTTTGAACACTTTGTTGTGTGGAGGAAACATTCTTTCTAGGACTTCCTCCCACAATCTCACTTTAGCTTCAGGCATACAAGGTTTTACTATACATATTTATTAAACGTGACTCATTTTTAAAACCATTCGCACAAGCCGTGTAATGTTGAAAGGTTGGAAGGTGACAACTCGGTTTATGACCCAGAAATGGAGATTTCTTTCATTCACATCATATCACATCACATCAGTTCTCTCATTTCTCTTTCTCTTAACTCATCAGGCTGAGCACTCCACAAAAGTGGAGCCCCTCTTTCTTTTTTTCTTTTTTTACTTCTAGTAGCCTAATAGAACATGATGTTAATTGATAGTGCTACATAAATGATGACATTTCTCAACCCTTTCTTCCTGAACTAAAAAGTTATGCTATTCAAATTATTTCCAAGTCCTTTGCAATACCCTGCCTGGAACTTGGAAAGATTTTGGGAGGAAACTGAATTTTTCCAGAATTCTCTAACCAACAAGGCTTGTGTCCATGATGATTATGGGAATTCTGGGAGTTTTAGCCCTCCAAAGTAACATTTCCAAGCTCTCAGGCCCTTTCGCACTGCTTGATTATAATACTTTGATTGCACTTTAAATGCACTAGTTCCATCCTGTGGAATCCTAGGATGTGTAGTTTCACAAAGTGTTCATCATTCTGTGCCAGAGAGCTCTAATGTTTTCCCAAACTACAAATCCCAAGATTGCATAGGATGTAGCTAAATCACTTAAGGTGGAATGGTAGTGCTATAATTCTGTAGTGTGAACAGGTTCTCCATCTCCCTTTCCTTGCCTATGTTTGTTGCTCTTTTCCCTGCACTAGTTATACCCCTTACACGAGGACAAGGTGCATTTATGGGGGGACTGGATGTACCTGGAAGAGGGACTGGATTAGATCTTTTCCTTTTCTTCAGCAAGTGAGCTTTCCATTCCTGTGATACATGGATGAACACATTGATGGCTGAATTTGTTCTTACTGAGTATGGCTGATCAACGTGATGGTCATCAGCTTGGATGATATAAGAGCACGTTAAAATAAATTATGGAGGGTAAGGTTTTCAATGGTTACTAGTCACAATGGCTATATATTATCTCTAGTAACAGAAGTGGTATTCTTCTTAATACTACTGGGAAACATGAGATGGGAAGTGCTATGGCACTCATGTCTTGCTTGTGGGCTTTCCATTGGCATCTGATTGGCTGCTATGGGAACAGGACCTTGACTGGACTAAGAGGGTAGATTTCAACTGAACAGTAGAAGGAACTTCTTGATGGTAAGAACAATTTGGCAATGGAACCAGCTACCTAAAGAGGTGGTGAGGTCTCTTTCTCTGCACGTCTTCAACTCTGTGATTCTGGATACGTAGGGCTTTTGTCTGAATTAGCACCAGTTTTCTTGAATTCTTAAGCTCAGCATAATATTTCAGATGTTGCCTTCAGAGTGCCATGTATAAAGCAGCCAATACACTTCTAACCTTGTATCAATGTCTTGTTTGATTTTATAAGAATGAATATACCTTCTTTATCATCCTGTGAGCATCTAAATCCTAAAGTGTGTCTTTAATTTCACTTGATAAGCCCCTGTTGGTAACACAAGATTGATTTTTTTTTGCCAGCTATATAACCATACTATAACTGAGTATCATTTTTCTTTTTATCACTATAGTTATTAAATAATCTGAGTCATCGTTCATAACTTTAAAACACGCACAAATAATTTCCAAACCTTTTTTTTGTATTAACAGTGCTTTTCAGCTGGGGCTTTGCTTGTTTTTCAGGAACCTCAAAGACACCAGGAGGTGCCTGTTTTAAATTTGGACTGAGCAACAACTTATGGCTTTTTGTGTGAAGGAAAAATCCCACACACAACTGATATGTTTGCTCCTCAAAGCAAACAGACCTTTGTGATGGGAAGCAAAGACCATCTGGATTTGCACTTGTGCACACAGCTAAATTTAAACCAGCTGCCCTATTGCTGGGAGTCCAGTATATTGGGCCTCAGCAGAGTTTGGAAAAGTCTTTTTTAAAACTACAACTCCCAGAATCCCCCAACTACAATATGAGAAGCATCTGTTGGGATGGGCTAGATCCTTGGAAAGTTCTTTTTAATTTTTTAAAATTTTACTACAGCTCCCAGAATCTTTCACCATCACGGCCACTCTGGGAAATGAAACAAAATCCACAAAGGAGCAATACCTTTATTGACCAATCAAAATGAACCAAACACTTCATGCAAACTTTTGAAGCTCTACTTTCTTCCTAGAGTGGAGCCAGCATGGTGTAGTGGTTTGAACACTGGACTATGACTCTGGAGACCAGGGTCCAAATCCCTCCTCAGCCATGGAAACCCACTAGGTGGTGACCTTGGGCTAGTCATACTCTTCCAGCCTCAGAGGAAAGCAAAGGTAATCCCCCCCCCAACAAATCCTGCCAAGAAACTCTGTGGTAGATTCATCTGAGGGTTGCCAGAAGTCAGAAATTACTTGAAGGCACACAACAACAACAACAACAACAACAACATATCTCTCCCTATAAGCTGGCTACTACCAGAAATTCTCATTTAGCAGGCCAGTAGCAAACCTGCTTTGTTCTGAAATACTTTAACTAGAAGGCGATCGAATCCAGAAACAGGAAAGGTTTCCTGAATGTACATTTACTCCTGCTTCCTTTGGCTCTCAATCTGTTGAGTTCTGAGGTGAGAAGTGTCCTTTTCCAACAGTCTGAGGCTTCTTCCTAGAGTGTGATTAAAACCAAATGCGGATATTTCAAGAGTGCAGAAAGAATCTCTAAAACCACCAGGGGAGTAGGCCCTAAAAAGAGGGGCTAAAGGAAGGAGTGTGACAAGTTAAAACAGAAGGTGGGTAAACAGCTGGACGGGACAATGATGCAGCTCCATCTGGAAAGAAGGCTGCTGCCTAGTGCCTCTGGAAAACATTATTTCTGCAAAGAATTGAACCCTCTTTTTGGCACAGAGGCAGGGATCCCAGCCTGCTGCCAAACATAAGCCTTCCTGATGGCACAGTGGTTGGGCAGTCAGTGAACAAGTGTACTAATGGCATAATGCAGGGAAAACAGCAACTACTCCTTTCGTGTTAAGGCCTATCAGGCATCTGTCCTCTTCCCAGGAGGCAGGCCACAACTTCAAGTTGCATTAGGGAAGACTCCTGTTTCGTATCACTGGATGGACCAACTTGATGAAAATTTAATTGGTTGGATACAAAGGAGAATCTAGAAGTATATATTGGATTGATGGTTTTTAGTAATTTGGCATTCCAGAAGGGAATTGTCGTAGTTGCTTTGCTCATCTTTGATGTTTTTTTAACTTTGAGAGAGGACCTAAATGTGCCTTATGTCATGCCAGTGATAACACCAGTTTTTCTTTTTAGCAAAAAATCAACACCAGTGAGATTGGCATATAATTTCACCATATGTGGGCTTTCAAGTTTGCCTGCCTCATATGTGAAATATTCTGCAAAAAAATGGTGCATACAGTCCTGTTTGTTGGCCCCCTGTTTCCTTGACAATGTTTTGCAAGAATACTATGTCTGACTTCTAGTAACTTTACAGTGTCACATGTCTATGCAGTGATCTTTCTGCATATGCACATAAGTAAACCTCACTGAGGCTAATGGGAGTTATACCAAAGCGCACAGAAATTCAGTGTGAATACCGTGGTTTTGGAGTACCGTATGTATGTTTTTAAGAAGAAAGAAGAAGTATTTGTGTTCTTCTAATTTTCTACTTCCGTGTGTTTTAGAGAGCTGAATGTTGTTATTTGTGATGCAACGGATGCTTGAGAGTCTGTGGTTTATATTACATTGGATGACAGCCAGTTAGGATGCCTCCAGATGTCACTCTCATCATTGACGGTAGCTTGCAGACAGGTACTTCCTCTTGTGTGAGTTTTTATAGCTACCATCACTGACATGATAGAACAATAGCTTTTCCTCATGTGCTTGTCCTGCTAGTTGTCTGCTTTAGCAGACACTGGAAATGGGGATTTGTAGATTTGTTTCAGATCACTATGATGAACCACATCAAGTGTATAGGATGCACACTTGAGGGCTAGGCCAAGAGTTTGGCACAGCTACAACTTGCAGAATGTCCCTGTCAGAGGCCATTCACACATACAGTATGGATTTTCAAGCTCTAGGCTATGCAGAAGTTCACACTTTACAGTAAATGGGCCTGTAGTGGACCCTTGCATATTGTTCTTAATAAATGCATGGAGCCAAGACATACTCTAGGCTTGTCTACATGGATAACTTACCCCATCTTGCTCCTGTCTTGGTGCCCTGAAGTCCTGATGATACATGGCTTTTGCCCCATTTTGCCCCTGGGAAGTCCCCATGACCCCGGGGGGAAATGGGGTATGGTCCAATAAATATCTGTTAAAAGGCTTTCCAGTCAAAATAAATGGATGTGGCCCTGTGTGACCAGAAGAGCCTATTCTGGTACACCAGCCCATTGCTGTAGCTGCTGGCTGCCTCGCTCTTCCAGATCAAGGAAGGGGCACACAGCATGTAACCAAGTCTGGTCACATGCAGAGGGCCTTGCTGACATGCTGTGGGCATCCTGCTTGGATCTGGAGAGTGGAATGCAGGCGGCGATGGCTGCAGGGACAGGCTGCTGTGACCATCTGGACTTCTTCTCATTTTGTGGTGGTAATGGGGGGTAATGGGCCTGATCCATGGGCAGGATATGCTAGTGGGGAGCTGGTGTATTCTGGCCCGTGTAGATGAGCCATCTGTCTGCGTTTCTATGGTTTCTAATCACACAAAATGAATGTTGTCTGCTCATAGTGTATGCACATGATGCTCAGCCTCATGAGGGCATTTTTGGCCAGTTTATCACATCTGTTTTCTGGTTTCTAGCCAGCATCACACTACATTCCAAAGCTTCCTCCACCATTCATATGGTCATCCACCCACCCTAGCTTTAGGCAGCATCTTTTCTCCTGCCTTTGTCCCTCAACAACAATAATTAAAACTGTATTTGTCACCATACTTGCAAGTTTTGCATTCCTATGGCTATTCATACAGCTTACTTATAAGGTCTGTTCCTAGGTCTCTCCATGCATCTGAGAAAGCAGATTATCCACACTACGCAAATAATTCATTTTGAAACTGGATTACTTGCCATGGCTCCTTCCTATAGAATCCTGGGTTTTGTAGTTTTACAAGGTCTTTAGCCTTTTTTGCCAAAGAGTGTTGGTGCCTCATCCACCCACCCTGGCCTTAAGCAACATCTGAGGAAGTAGACCAAGTCTACAAAAGCCTATGCTACAACTTCTTTCTCTCAGGGATGAGATTATCTGACGCCCTAAATATGACGTTACATGAACTCCAGGAGATCGCTAAAGAGCTTCCCTTTCAGGTGATGTCATTCCTGTGTCGTCATGCTCCCGTTTGGCTGTTGTTATGCCGGCGCTTCTTTTTATTCATGGGCTAAGCCGTCAATAGATCTGTTCTGTTTCTGTAACGGAATGTCATGCAAGTGAAAAGGTGCCCCTTATGCTGGTGCGATGCCAGCGTCAATGATAGGTCCGTGCCAGAACACTTCCTGGTGAGATTGGGACATCAAGGTAAGTGACACACTTTTTATGACCCTCCCCGGGTTACTTGTAAAGTTTTAAGTGTGTTTTGGTGCTTAGTGTAACTTTTTGTCTTGTATTTTGCTTTTACAGTTTGAATTTCTCATGCTCTCATCTTCTTGCAAGAGCAGCTGGGATTTCAATTCAGGAAGTGAAAGGAGGTCTATTTGAGCTCCTTTCACTCCTGGGCTGCCCTGCCAAGGGAACAAGGTGCGGAAAGGTTGGTCTGAAAAGTTTTCCTTTTTTTGTGTGATAGGGACGGGAGAGGGGCGGGAGAGGAGATTTTAAGATGGGAACGCTTTTTTCGTTCCTGTCTGAAAATCTCCTTAATTTCTAAAGTGCTACAAGAGTACTTGTACAGGAATGGTTAGGAAAGTTGATGTAAATAGCCACAATGGAAAAATTAACCCATTTAATTAAGGAGACTCCACTTGAATGCTTTTTGGAAACATGGAATCCATTTATTGAATTTATGAAAAAAACGACTAAGAGAGATTAGTACTCCTGGTTTTGATCATTGAGTGGTGAAGCTAGAATATTATTAATTTGTTACTAGATAGAAAAACATGTGGTTAGTTTTAGTTACTTGATAGGTGATTGGAAAAGATATATATTAGGATGTAAGAGGGTGTATAAAAGTGAAAGGATAGGATGCATACAGGGAGAAGCAGGAAGCTCTTTTAATAGTAAGGGGGAGAAGGGTTGATTGTAATCCGGGTAGATGTTACTTGTTTGTACTTGTGATATGGAATCTGTTTGTGTTTAGTCAGATATTTTTGTCTTTGTTTTTGTTTCTTTTTTTGGTATTGTCTCTATTATCTATATGTTGTGAATATTATTGTTGGTATTTTGTTATATTTTATGTGGTTTATGTGTAAGCATTGAAAAAAAATTATATAGATAAAGGGCTACAAGATCCCTTTGCATACTGATATTCCAGACTAATATATCTATGTCTTTGAATTCTTTCTCTCAATTAGTCTAAAGGTGCTACAAGATTCCTTTGCATGCCAATATTCAAGTGTTCATAGTGTGGGGATAAGAAATGCCACTGAAATCACTACCCCTTGCACACAATCACTTTACAGTTTGAACTTCTTTATAGAGTTTCTGTACTTATGGGTGTATCCTATATTACTATTCCATCTGGAGTCAAGTTCAGTTTCAAGACAGAACTAGATAGATGAGCCTTCAGGAGAGGGATGAGAAAGTGTAATTGTGCTACTTTTCAGTCTCTGAGCAGTTTTTGATTTCATTGGGTACAGTGCTCCTGGACCACCTCTAAGTTGGGAGTTGGAGGCACTGTTTGCAGCACACATTTAGGGGCAGGGTAGCATTAATGTGCTGATATCACCCAGCTCTATTTCCCTTGCACATTCTGAACTGGTGACTGGATGCAGTTGGCTGGAGGAGCTCTGATCAGTTGAAACCAAATCCTGATAAAATAGATTTCCCCATTAGGTGGTTAGTGGCCAGTTTTAGGAATTACATTATTTGCCTGAACCGAACAAGGTTGCACTCCCTGTAGAAGGCCAGGCATATAGTTTAGGGGACAATCCTGAATCCACATTCATCATTGGAGGCCCTGATAACCTCAGTGCCTTGGCCTGGAGAACCTATTACCAAGTTTGGCTGGTGTAATAACTGTGCTCATTCATATCTAGGAATAAGGTAGATACTGTTAATTATGAATTTATACCCTCTGATTAGATTACTGTAATATGCTCTTTGTGGGGCTGCCCTTGTGTCTTGTTTGTAAGCTGAAACTAGTGTGAATTTCATCCACTGGGCATTCTGTGAGCACCCAGGTGTACATATATTGCACCTGTGTTAAAAGAACTTCACTGGTTGTCTGTTAGCTACTAAGCCATGTTCACTGTTCTCTTGATGACATACAAAACCATAAGAGACTGCCTTTCCCAAATCTGTGTGCAGTTGGTCTTTAAGATCTTCACAGAATGCTTTATTGACCTTACCATGACAAATTGAATATCATCATGTAGTACTCAATAGTATCACGTACCCACAGGGATCCTGGAATTGTTTTTAAGGTGGGGAGGCCTCAGCATTGGCAGGCAGGTCATTATTGATTTTGCCTATTTTTGTTGTTGTTATTATTGCTATTTGCCATCAAGTCAGCTTTGATTTATGACAACGTTACAAATGAGAGACCTCTAAGTCATCAACAGTACTACTCAGGTCTTACAAATTTAGAGTGATGGCTTCTTTGTTGGAAGCCCTCTGTAATGCAGTCTTCCTCTTTTTGTACTGGCTTCCAGTCTTCCCACCATTATTTCTTTTTCTGGTGAGCCATGCCATTTCATTACAAGTCCAAAGTATGAGACCACAGTTTAGTCATTTTGGCTTCTAGGCATAGTTCAGGCTTGATTTGTTCTAGGAGCCGTTTATTTGCCTTTTTGGTGGTCCATAGAACTCTCCTCCAGCACCACTTTTTTTTTTTTTTTACAAAACATGAGAACACATAAAACATTGCATTAAAACAAGAACAACAACCAACCAAGTGAAGCAGTAAACAATCTGTTTGCCATGAAACAGTAGCAAACTAATAAATGTTACAAAACTGAGAAAATTAGAAAAACACAATTTATACATCAAGCAAAGGGGGGGGGGAAGCCCAAAACCTTATTAAATGAATCTGAAAGTGTCTATAAGGTCTCCTACCACACCCATCCTTCCGCTACACTATTTCAAAAAATATGCGTTAGAAGACATATGTTAGACGATACAGGTGTGCACACATAATACTCTAAACAGGAGTTACAAAAACATATATATATATATATATATATCTACCAGGCCTAAGGTGTAGGGAATCAGATGTGCAACACAGTCAGAAGGAGGGCAAATTACTTCTCCCACCTATTAGCATTCAGTTGGCCTTGACTATGAACACTCCTACAAGCATAATGTGTACTTGGAGATTCCCCTCCATGTCTCCAATGAATCTTATTCCCAATTAAGTGTGCAAAGGAAAAATGGCATGCAGCCTTTGTTATTCAACTACAATACTGTAGTTGTAATATTTTTATCTGTCCACTTGATCATTTAGTACACTTTCTGGTTGATATTTCCAGGAGGGAACTCAACTACATAGAAGCCCTGGTGGTTCAACTTACCTAATAATTTCAGGGGACTCACCCCCCCACCCCCACTCAGTCTTGGGGAGGCTTAAGCCACCCACCCTCTTGTTCCCAGGTCCATGCACATATGCATGCACATGTGACCATGTACATACATAAACACATAGAGGCCCAACCCCAGTTTATTCCAAACTAAAGTAGGCTGGCCGAATCAGGGGAATATATATATATAAGTGTTGACTTATTAAGTTCTCATTGATATAGTGACTCTACCCTAGGGACAACAACTGGATTTAGGATAAACACATTATCCTGAGTGAGACCGTGGATCCGGCCTAGGGCCATTGTTATGTGGGCTTTCATAATAAACTGCCCTTCAGGATTTTCACTGTACTGTTGCTGACACACATACTCTCCACTCACTTGAATCAGTCTTAGGAGGAACCTATTCTTTTGGTTTGGATTTGCATTGTGCTAATCATCCTGCAAATTCCCATCTTTAGAGAATGTCAGCGCAAGGTGCTGGTTGGTTAGACAATGTCATTCACAAAGAAGCTTCTCTAGACCAGTTTGCAAAGTCTGAAAAACATGGTGAAAAAGAGTTAAAACAATATCTCCTCCCTGCTTGAACACACTACACATTTGAGTAAAGAAATATTAAAGGATTGGTCTGGAAAAACAGCACAGATAGTCCAGCTGAAGCATGGGGGAGGAAGAGCAATCACCTTTCAAGGCAGAGTACTTATGAGAATGGAGGAGAGCTTAGCCTACACAACCACCTCTCCCCTCCCCTCCACACCAGCACCCTCTTCTCTTTGCAGCCATGTCTACATGTGGTCTCAGATTATCAGTTGTCACCCCTCCCTATAATATCTCATAAATTGGTAATATTAAGATGCTTCATGGGGTCTAGTAGACCAGGTTAGACCCCAAAGGTGAGATCTAATGGAGGTCACCAGGACCTGAGGAAGGTGTTGTGGAAAAGTACTAGCAGACACACCCAAGATAGGATTAAGCAAAGCACCTAGTAAGCAACACCATTAAGATGGTGTGTGCTAATCCCCTCTTGGGCACCCTCAGTGATGAGTCACACATCACAAACAGGTGACCAAAACAACCCTTATCCCCAGGAAAAAGCCCTCATCACCCCTCCCTGTCCTACAGTATGAGGTTGTCATAAATCGATCAATTTCTATCTCTCAGCCATTAACAACAATCAGAAGAGTTTCAGTTTCCTTTGTCTAAATGGTGGGAAACCCATCTAACCTTTGTTCTAAGCCCAAGCGCCCCTTCAGGACACGGAATACAGTATAAATATTAGTCCCCAAACAATAGCAAGGTGTGCTGATGTGCCACTGTGGACGACACCTAGCCACTCTCTCTGCCGGTGAGCTCCTGGATCGGACTTCAGTACCACCCTCAGACTTCTGTTTAAGTACTTTGCTCTCCTCTTCAGGACTGGTAGTTATTGCCCTATCTCCCAAATCTATTCCACTATCCAACCTTTCTGCCTTAAACTCTTCATTAGCCTTGTGTGGCTCTTGTGAGTGTGTGTTGCATGTGCGAGTGCTTTTTGAGTTATTTTCCAATAAAAACAATTTATTTTACTTTAACTGGAGATCTCTGCATTGAATACTGGTGTGCACAAGGTCCCAAAAGTTACCTGATTTCTCGCAGCCATCCATTTGAGCTAATAATTCCTCCAATTAATAACTGAGATTTTGGCACCCCCCATTTCTTTGTGTAACACAGTGATTCAGAGCTTGGAAAAGGTTCTTTTTTGGCCCTGCTGGTTGAGGGATTTAGGGGTGCTGTAGTCCAGAGAAGCAACAAGCTCTGTCAAAATGCATACTTTTAGATAAGAGGGCCTTGAATTCTGACCAAGACAATGAAAGAAACGATTCACTTTCACAGTCATAACCAAAATAAGCAGCACAGGAACAGTGTTTGTTCTGATTTGGTTGAAAATTATTTTTCTAAATCACAATGTAGGACTTTTTCAAACAGGAAAAAATCCCCGAGGAGGTCTGGAGAAGAATGGCACTGTTCCGCTTACAGTGCCCCAGTTCAGACAACACCGTCCTCCTCCTGACCTTCCCCCGTGCTTCCTCTGTCCTGCAGGAGTGAGAAACACGGCACTTTTATTGAAGGAAAAACCTCGTCAATAAAAAGCAGTGCCTGCAGCATGGAGGAAGCATGGGGATAGGTCGGGAGGAGGTCGGCGCTGTCTGAAACGGGGCACTGGAAGCAGAACAGCGCCGCTCTTCTCCTGATCTCCTCAGGTCCCCCCCCCCCTTTGAAAAAGTCTGTAGTCAAGAGGTTAAGGAACAAATGCCTTGTAGCTGGGCAGAATTAAATCTTGGGAACCTCACTTTGGACACCCACTTCACACAACAAAATATGAATGTACATGTGTGTTTCATAGTTATGTTTGGAGATTTCAGATAAATTGTAATAATTTCTCAAAGGGAATTTACGGAATAACCTGGAAGTCATCACTGAGTGCTGAAATCTCCATAACATTTTTTTTTTTGCATTCCACAAACTGTCAGATGTCAGGACAATGCAAAATCTTTCGTAAGCTTTTACAGCTTTTCAAAACCTTTACGTTTTTATTTTTTTGTTGGTTTGTTTAGCGCAAATCTGCTATTCAGGAAATTGTTATTAATAAGTCATTATTAAGTCATTAAAACATTAAGAGTAAATTTTGTTAAGAGTTCTTTTCAAAATTGCTTGAACTCCTTTTCAACCCCCCCCCATTCTTTCTATATTTCAGACCTCTAAATATCTTCTTAAATCATACAGATATTAATTGGGCAGTGGAGGGGGAGATATTCAAGTGTTCCACTATCTACTTTTCTTTATGAAAAGACTTTTTATAAAAATTCTTCAGGTTTTCCACCCTTACAGATTCCCCCCGGAGTGGCAAATAGCACTCAACTCCAAGGGACCAAAACTAGCCAAAGGAACTCAGTGGAAGTGACTTCTAGTTAGAACTTCTGGCTGCTCTAGGGCTGAACATTGGGTGGTTTGGCCCAACACGTGTTTGTGTGTGTGTGTGTGTGAGAGAGAGAGAGAAAATTGCCCCCCCCCCATGCAGTTGCCAGCACCTGATCTAGGCAGTGGAGAATGAAGTGGTGACAAATCCCTGCCAACGCACTGTACACAAGCAACTTTCTCGGGCTTTTTGGTGGGTTGATCTTTGGCTTTTAATGTCCCCTCTCCTACTGAAACTAGTAGGGGAGCACAGGAAGAAATTAATGATGCCAGCTCCAGGTTTTGATCCTCTCAAGGGAGCAGAGGGGTACTAGATTCAGTGCATGCAAAGCCATCTTCATCCTTACTTCTCCCTCTCCTCCCAAAGACTCTGTTTGGTAGAAAAATCTCTGGCCATAGATTTATACCCATGGAGCTCTGTGCCACAGGGCTTCTGTGGCAGCTATGCCCCCTCTGCCAGTGGAGCTCCTTATATACCCTGTCCTAGCCCCTGCCAGACATTGGGCAAGGAGAAAATTGCTCTTCCTAATATCTTCTGTTACAAATGGATATGATAATACCATCACTATAAACACCTCGTTTTTGGCATGAGATAGGCCCCAATCCTTTGCAAGGGGTGATGGAATGGGGTTTATTTTGCAGTTTGGTTTTTGTTTTTGCTGAAAATTGCTCTATTTTTTTCCTGGATTGGTGTGACAGATTAATCCTTTTTATGCTGGTCTAATTTGGTGACATCTACAGATGTTCATGCATCTATGTAGCTATCCTCTTCAAGAATAACCCCTCATGCCAATGTAAATATGCCAGTCATTAGACTCACACCAAACAACTAAGGGCCAATATGACAGCATTCTGACCTCTTCCCCATTCCTCCTCTGCTCCATTCCCCATCTTGGCTAAGTTAGTCATGTCTGACTTCCTCTATTCACATTATGGCTACCCTTGTTGCTTTTGGGGTTGTATTTTGCTTCCTTCACGTTGTTGTTTTTCAGCCAAAGCTGTCATTTATCATGAGAACAAGAGCAGCCATGTGTGTATTTTTTTCCCCTGGATTCCTTTTGGACAGTGGCCCAGTGCTAATGAAGGCCCTTCCCAAGTGCTAAAGAGCTGTTGCCAGAATCGGTTATAGTGAAAACAATAGGGGAGTGGTGCACAGACAGCAGATCCAGTGTGTGTGTGCGTGCAAGCGTGTGTGAGAGATACTTAGTGAGTGTGTGCCTCTGTGTGTAGGGAAGGAGGCCTAAACAAAAAAAAAAAATTTCTCCCTTTCTCTTAAAGAGCAGGGGGAGATGGAATAAAAAGGCTCAATTCCTCATTTTTTTCTGGAAATAAAGGGGGAAAGTATCTGATGAGAGTGTGTTGTGTTTTTATACTGGACAAAGAAGACTCAGGTTACCATCTTTGCTTGAGAGTGAGCTTTACTGGAGCAGTGGCACTTGCTTCTGAGAAAACATGCCTAGGATCTGGCTCCACATCCAGTAACATAATTGCAATGAGGAGGAGGAAGAGGGTACTGAATAAATTTCTGCTCTATTGTTGGATACGTTCCTTTGCCGACCTGCCTTGGTGGGATGCTATCCTTTTGTTGTTCTACATACTTCATTTTTATATCAACAATATATTTCTCATGAAGTAAAGGAGGGAGCTCCCTATTAAGCTAAGAAGAATGTCATAAAGACAAATTGTATAGATTCAGGACCCATTAAGGGTTTATCTGCACAAGCCAGGATACCCCAGCTCCCCGCTGGCATATCCCAACTGTGAATCAGGCCTGTTCTGCACCTTTTCCCTGGATGAAATGGGCCAGAGTCCCGACAGAATGCCAGCCCGCTGTTTCAGCTGCCACTACCATTTTCCTTGCTTTGCCGGGTCCAGGAAGCTGGCCTACACCATGTGACAAGGCACTCTGCATGTGACCAGCCTTGGTCACATGCTGCAGGCTTTCTGCCTGGACCCAGAAGAGTAAAGGCAATTGGCAGCTAGAGCGACAGGCTGGCCTGCAGGGATTGGGCCCATGGACATGTGGGGCCCAGTCCATTTCCTCCTAGTGGAAATGGAGTAAACTGGGTATTTTTAAAAACCGCTGTATTGGGTCCTACTCCAGCTTGCCCCCATCTGAGCCCTGTTTTTGCCCTGAGGGTCGTAAGGACTTCCTGGGGAAGAATGGGGCAAATGCCCTGCATTGTTTGGACTGCGGTGCTCTCAGATGGGGGCAGAATGGAGTAACTATCCCATGTAGATAAGGCCTAAGTGTGATGCTCTCTGTTTGCAGTCACAAATACTCATGTTTCTCTTCTAGCACCTTAAAAATGTATTTTTCTTTCTCTGAATATTTGGGAGACATTGGCCAAATGGTTGTTCTTAGGAAGATGGATTACATCAAAAGGAAGCCCCTGGATGATATCATATCCAAATTATCAACCTCTACAATAATATTGTGGGCGGGGGGGGGGGAAGGGTAGAAGGTCCTGCAATTTTTGATTCAGTAAATCAAACTAAATAGATATGCTCACTTCACTTTTCTGAGTCCTGGTTCCTTTACATAATTTTGTCTTATGAGTGCAGGTATATGTGCATATGTGTGTGTGGGAAACAGAGCTGTAACTTCATTTCCCTGTTATTATTAATCCTCCAGAGGAGGCTTTTTTGTTTTTTATGAATCAAAACACCATGTTATTATGCTGCCCAGCTGGTTAGCTGAGTTTGTAGCCTTCAGTACCATCTACTGGTGACTTTTAGAATGGGCAATCACTCCCACTTTGGCTGGTGGAACTTGTGTGGGTACAGCTTTAAACTTTTTCTTTCCCTTTACTGGATGGGTACAGCACTGAATAAAGAAAGTATACTTTTAAACACATGCTGGATGCCATAATATCCCCACTGAGAAATGTTGTTGTGACTTGTATAGGATGGCTTTCATATGGAAAAAGCATTGGCGTGGCTTCCAGATAAGTTGAACACCAGCAGCTCTCATGATGCAATTAAACTATGGCAGAAAGGATATGCTATTGAATTCTTGCATTTTATAGGTGCATTCACACCCACACCCACTTTGTTGTTATTTGCCAGCAAGCTGACTTTGACTCATGGCAACCTAGGTTGCTGAGACACTGCAGAAATAATGTAGTTTGACACCACTTTAACTGCCATGGTTCATGGCCATCCAGCCTCTGTTTAAAAAACTCCAAAGGAGGAGACTCCACCAGACTCCAAGGCAATGTATTCCACTATTGAACAGCTCTTACCATCCAGATGTTCTTCCTAATATTTAAGTGGAATCTCTTTCTTGTAGCTTGCTACGTATCCTAGGGGTTGTCTTTTTTAGATGGTGAAAATACTCTTCATAGAATCTGAAGATAATACCTTTTGTCCCAAAGAGATCCCATGGTGATTCACTTTATTTGGAAGGAGGAGGGGCAAAAACTACATGGGAAAAGCCTTCACGGCTTTCCCTGAAGTTTTTAAAATAATACTTGGGAATGTGCATTACCGTTCATTTGGACAATCGATTCCGGATGCTGTGCATTCTCGGAGAGGAGCAGAAGTGAACAGTGGATTGGTTGGACAGGCACCGTGGGTGGGCTTGCCAGCAAGGAAGTGGCTGGAAGCACCATTTTGGATTTCCGTGTTGCCGATCATGCACTTTTTTGCTGCTCTGTGGCAATCAAATATGTTTTTTAAGCAGAAGGTCACACTTGCTGCTTTAAAGTTAAAAAAAAAACTATGCATTGGAAACAACATGTGGAGAAAAATAACACACTAATTTACTTGGCTAACATCTTGATTCGCAGGTGTATGAACTTCAAGTGTGGATAGCTTTGCATACTATTGATTTTGTCAAAAGACCATGGAGACATAGGATTTCCAGAAGACAATGGACCATTAGCCAAACAGACATTAATCCTCCTTGCATATCTCCACCCAGAAACTAGCCATTCAAATACATAAATTTACATATCCTCTCCAACAGGGGCTCACAGTATATAATCCCCCCCAGTCCTACCCAACCATTCTCTGAAGATGCCAGCCACAGATGCAGGCAAAATGTCAGAAATAAGCTCTTCCAGAACACAGCTTCACAGCATGGAAAAAACCATGGAAAACCTATGGATGCTGGCTGTAAAAGCTTTCGACTTCACTATGGAGAGAAATGAACGCTGCTGTGAATTTGCAATAATGCTCAGGAATCAGCATTCTGTCCTCTTGTCTAGACAACCCCCAAGGCTGCTGACACCCTGCAGAAATAATGCAGTTTGACACTGCTTTAACTGCCGTGGCTCAAAGCTATGGAATTCTGGAATTTATAGTTTTGTGAGATATTTAACCTTCTCTGTCAGAGAGCTCTGGTGACACAACAAACTACAAATCCCATGATTCCATAGGATGGAACCATGATAGTTAAAGCTGTGTCAAATGGCATTATTTCTTCAGAGAGTCAGCAGCCAAAGTCTCTGATAAAGAATACCTGTTGCACAGTCTCTCTCTTTTCCTACTGCCCTCCACTTTACCGAACATTACTGTCTTTTCCAATGAGTCATGCTGTCTCATTATATATCCAAAGTATAACAGCCTCAATGTAGTCATCTTTGTTTTTAGTGAGAGTTCAGGTTTGATTTGCTCTGGGATCCATTCTTTTGTCCTTTTAACAGTTCGTGGTATCCATAGAATTCTTCTCCGGCGCCACATTTCAAATGACCACACACACTGCCAAAGTCCAAAACAACAAATCCAAGCTCTTACTAGTTCACTTACTCTTTCTTGAATTCAGTTGAAACAAATAAATTCAGCATCTCAAAAAACCAAACCATTTCTTTCCTTAAACTGAGATTCAAGCTATACATGATGGGTAGTTATCTGATCCATGTTCCTGATTTAAAATAAAATAAAATTAAGAAACAGATGTGGGAAAATGCAGAGATGAGTGGAAGAATAGGTGAGGAGAAAAGGAGAGGGTGCTTAAACCTTTCACTTGATGCCACTTGTTTGCTCAAAACTCTATCCTCTCACTGCTCCCCTGGATACTTTCCTACTAACACAGGGGAAAGATCTGGTTATTGGCTCCCAAATTCAGCTTCTGTGGCTACTTTTCATATTGAAAGGAAAGGAAAGGAAAGGAAAGGAAAGGAAAGGAAAGGAAAGGAAAGGCTTCTGGTTATACATGGAATACCGTACCTCTGACCTCTCAATAATCACAGCCCATTTCCTTTTACAACAACAACATGTTTTATGCTGATTTTAATTTCTGTTTTGTAGTCATATTTTATCTCTGCTTTTTTTTCTTTTTTAAAATGTAACTTTGTAAACTAACCGGACATTTTTGTTAAAGGGAAAACTTAGGAAGGGGGGAAAATCTATTAAATAAATAGATGTAGGATTAGGTAAAACCTCTTCCAAGTCTGAGGGGATGTGTACCTGCAGAGAAAGCTCTCTCATTTTTCATTTTAGAAATCAAGTGGCAGAAGAACACAGAAAACTGTCATATACCAAGTCAGGCTATTGGTCCACTTATTCCAGTATTGTCTACATTGACTGGACTAGATGGACCAATAGTTCAGCAGCTCTCTAGTGTTCCAGGGAGGAGGTTTCCTACCCATTTCCCAGGAGAAGTTAGGGACTGAATCTGGGACTTTCCACATGCAAAATAGGGTTGCACACACAACAGCCCCATATCTCAGGAAATGAGGCAATGCAAAACAAGTTGCCAGTTAGCCCATTGTGGGAAATCTACAAATGAGGGCTTTACCCCCTACTTCAAACTTATGGCATTTTTAAACATAAACAACAAAAACTGCATCTTTTACATGTTTACTCAGATGTAAGTCTGACTAACTGGAAAGGATTCATGTGCATAGGATTTCAACATATTGTAGTTTTGCAGCAAAGAAATATGCGCCTCCCTCAAGATTTAGAGCAAAGAAGACCAAACTAAAGTGGATTGACCTTGATATCTTCCACCCAGTGGGGAGGTCTGTTTGCTTGAGTATATAACAGAGGACAGAAGAGCCAGGCCAAACACTCACCTAAGCTGAGATAAATCCTAATATGTGGTTCAAACACAGAAAGTGGGCATTTTCTGTCTTTGGCTACCCACCTGTCTTTCAAAAGCAGCCAGACATAAACCCTTCTATGCAGTCAGCTCTCTCCTCCCCCCATGCACAAACTGTCATCCCTCAGCCCTAAAGGCAATCATTTTGGATGGTCCCAGATGGAATGTCTTAGTATGCAATTGTCAGAGGTAGCAGGTGGTTTCCATGACTGTTGGATAGCAAGTCCACTCTGGGTTTTAGTCCAAACTTTAAAGGAGATATGCAAGGTGGTAAACCTATTTTGAGCATAGGTTCTTTAATAGGAGTATAGTGTCTAGATCAAGGGAAATAATAGTGCCACTCTATTCCGATTTGGTCACACCTCACCTGGAATACTATGTCTAGTTGTGGGCACCACAATTCAAGAAGGATATTGACAAGCTGGAACATGTTCAGAGCAGGGCGACCAAAATGGTGGAAGGTCTGGAAGCCATGCCCTATGAGGAGCAGCTTTGGGAGCTGAGTATGTTTATCCTGGAGAAGAGAAGTGGTGACATGACAGCCCTGTTTGAATATTTGAAGGGATGTCATACTTGGTGCAAGCTTTTCCCCCCTGCTGCTCCAGAGACTAGGCCACGGAGCAATAGACTCAAACTGCAGGAAAAGAGATTCCACCTAAACATTAGGAAGAATTTCCTGACAGTAAGGTGTTCGGCAGTGGAATACACTGCCTTGGAGTGTGGTGAGGTACTTGGGATTTCCCCCCTTGTGTAAATGGGCCACTAGTTTGAGTTGACGTGAGAAATAGTTTGGAGGGCCCAAAGAAACAAGGTGTTGTGTATGTCTTTTTTCCACATATCATCATAGAAGGTTCAAACCAGTGTCACTCACTCTGCTTGTGAAACAAGACTTTTCCTCCCTCCCACCATCCCTTGTGCACCATCCATGAGGCTAACCCTCTCTAGAGGATTTGGGGGTGTACATGGAGCCTGCAGTGGAACAGAGGAATCCATTGCACCTGCAGAGTCCATTTCATTAGCAGCCACACACCACTGGATAGAACCTAGAGAGTTCTACACTCTGGAGATTATCAGACAGGAACGAAAAAAGCGCACCTGTCCCACAGTTTTCACTCCTGCCCCTCTCCTGTCCCAGTCCTGGCACAATCACCCTCCCCACCACACTTACCTTGTCTCAAGTCGACAGGGCCACCCAGGAGTGAAAGGAGCTGTAAAGGAGTTCTGTTTACTTCCTGGACTGAAATCCCACGGATATTGAAGGCACAACTTCAAACAATTCCAATGAGGAGGAAAAAGGGGGGTTGTCTAATGAAACAAGGATGTATGTCAGAAGAATTCTCAACTGAGCTAAAACTTAAAAAGGACATGTACAAGAAATGGAAAAGGGGAAATCACCAAAGAAGAATTTAAACAAATAGCCAGCTCATGTAGGGGAAAAGTCAGAAAAGCCAAAGCTCAGCTGGAGCTCAGGCTTGCTAGAGAGTTAAAAACAATAAAAAGAGCTTTTTTGGGTATGTCTGTAGCAAAAGGACGAACAAGGAAATGGTAGGGCTGCTGCGTGGAGAAGATGGCGAAAGGCTAACAGGGGACAGAGAAAAGACAGAACTACTTAGTAACACCTTCTTTGCTTCAGTCTTTTCCCAAAGGGGGAACAGTGCTCAACCTGGGGAAGAAGGAACAGATGATGCAGTAGGGGAAATACAGCACAGAGGTGGTAAAGAGGTCGTTCAGGAATACTTGGCCGGTATAAATGAGTTTAAGTCTCCAGGGCCAGATGAACTGCATCCAAGGGTGTTAAAAGAACTGGCAGAAGTAATCTCTGAACCACTGTCAATAATCTTTAAGAATTCCTGGAGAACAGGAGAGGTCCCAGCAGACTGGAGGAGGGCAAATGTTGTCCCCATCTTTAAAAATGGGGAAAAAGAAGGCCCAAATAATTACCACCCAGTCAGCCTGACATCAATACTAGGAAAGATTCTAGAGCAGATCATTAAACAGACAGTCTGGACTTTTTCAAATGGTTGAAAAAACCCATAAGGAGGTCGTGAGAAGAACAGGGCTGTCGTACTTACACAGCCCCATTTCAGACGGTGCAGTCCTCCTCTATCCTCCTCCCGCCCCCCTCCTGACCTTCCTCCGTGCTGCTTGCACCACTTTTTACAGATGGAAAACCTCCATGAATAAAAAATGGTGCAAGCAGCACGGGGGAAGCTCAGGAGGAGGATGGAGGAGAACTGCGTTGTCTGAAACAGGGCTGTGTAAGCGCGACAGCCCTGTTCTTCTCCCGACCTCCTCATGTTTTTTTTTCCAACTGTTTGAAAAAGTCCTTTCTATAAGCACTTAGAAAGGAATGCTGTGATTACTAAAAGTCAACATGGATTTCTCAAAAACAAGTCACGCCACACTAATCTTTTTTTTTTTTTGATAGAGTTACAAACTTGATAGATGAAGGGAATGCTGTGGATGTAGTGTATCTTGATTTCAGTAAGGCTTTTGACAAGGTCCCCCATGATATTCTTGCAAAAACGTTAGTAACCTGTGGGTTAGACAATGCAACTGTTAGGTGGATTTGTAATTGGTTGACTGACCGAACCCAAAGGGTAGTCACCAACGCCTCCTCTTCATCCTGGAAAGAAGTGACCAGTGGGGTGCCACAAGGTCTGTCCTGGGCACAGTGCTATTCAACATCTTTATCAATGACTTGGATGAGGGACTAGAGGGTATGCTTATCAAGTCTGCAGATGACACCAAATTAGGAGGGGTAGCTAATAGCCCAGAGGACAGGATCAGAATCCAAAATGACCTCAACAGATTAGAAAGCTGTGCCAATACTAACAAAATGAATTTCAACAGGGAGAAATGTAGGATACTACACTTGGGCAGTAAAAATATAATGCACAGTTATAGGATGGGTGACACATGGCTTGAGGGCAGTACATGTGAAAAGGATCTAGGAGTCTTAGTGGACCACAAGCTGAACATGAGTCAGCAGTGTGATGCAGCAGCTAAAAAAGCCAATGCAATTCTAGGCTGCATTAATAGGAGTGTAGTGTCTAGACCAAGGGAAGTAATAGTGCCACTCTATTCTGCTTTGGTCAGACCTCACCTGGAATACTGTGTCCAGTTCTGGGCACCACAATTCCAGAAGGATATTGACAAGCTAGGATGTGTCCAGAGGAGGGCGACCAGGATGGTGGGTGGTCTGGAAGCCATGCCCTATGAGGAGTGGCTTAGGGAGCTGGGCATGTTTAGTCTGGAGAAAAGAAGGTTAAGAGATGAGCTGATAGCCATGTTTAAATATTTGAAGGGATGTCATACTGAGGATGGAGCAGGCTTGTTTTCTGCTGCTCCAGGGACTAGGACATGGAGCAATGGGTTCAAACTACAAGAAAAGAGATTCCACCTAAACATTAGGAAGAACCTCCTGACAGTAAGAGCTGTTTGGAAGTGGAATACACTGCCTTGTAGTGTGGTGGAGTGTCCTTCTTTGGAAGTTTTTAAACAGAGGCTGGATGGCCATCTGTCGGGAATGATTTGATTGTGTATTCCTGCATGGCAGTGGGTTGGACTGGATGGCCCTTGAGGTCTCTTCCAACTCTATGATTCTATGAAGATGCGAGCATGGGAAATTCAAAAAGAAAAAGAAAAATAACCAAAAAGAAGTGACAGCAAGCACAAAAACACACTTTAAAATTAACAAGTAACCTGGGGAGGGTCATAAAAAGTCTGTTACTTACCTGGGTGTCCCAATCTCAGCTGGAAGTGTTCTAGCAGGAACCTCCCATTGATGCTGGGATCTTGCCAGCATAATGGGGCACCTTGTTGCACACTGTCAAATCCATGACAGAAATGGAACAGGTGGATCTATTGATGGCTTCTCCCGTCAATAAAAAAGCGCTGGCAGAACGGGAGCAGAACAGGTGCATAATGAGAAGGGATGACATCGTCTGATAAGGGAGCCCTTTTGCTATCTCCTGGCAAGCAACTGGCCACCTCATTCTCTTGGTCCAGTGCTGAAACCCAGACCTAAGCTGAGAGAGCAACAAGAGCTGCTATCCGCTCTGCTGCACCAGCACTCTGGGGAAGCACCACTGCATCAAAGTAGCAGACCATATGGTGCTTTTGCAGAACTAGGAAGGAGGAATACCATGTAACACCATGTTTGATGCGTCTAATAATCTCTGTCTCAACGTGTGAGAGTGATAACATCTCAAGAAAGAATGGTTAAAAGTAGGGAAGTACATGCCATTGAACCCATTTTTTTTACATTAGTTGGATGAATCATTCAAGATATACTGGTGGTTTGTACAATTCTGAGCAAAGTGTTTACAAGCAAGTTCTCTTGAGTCTTTAAAGGTGGTTTCGATTATGTTCATGGCAAAAGATTTTCTAAAGCTGATAATCAAAATTATCCTAACACTCAAACAACACCAAGATGGCTGGTGAAAATTCACAAAAGAAAGCTCTCCTCTTTCCCTGACATGAAGCCAGCCAATTTTGTTGTGTAGTGGTAGCCTCAATTCTTCTTTATTAAACCCCAAACGATTTAATCAAAATGATGTTTACCCAACATATCCAGGAAGCAATACTTTCATTACCAGGTGCCAATCTTTCCCATGAGTTAGAGAAAGGCCATTTATTTTAGAGACAGAGACTGAAAGTTTGAAAAGGTCTCTCTGTGACAATGCCATTTATGTTACCATTAATGTGTTGCTAGTGAGGATATTTTTTTTTATTTAAAAAATCTGAAAAGTAATTGTTGTCTTTTGGTAGCTAAAACAAATGTTCTGTTTAAAACAATTGACATTTGTTCATCAGAACAACAGTATGGTTGTTGACTTGCCTATTTAATCCATATTCATTTTATTTATGCTGAGTAAATGAAAACTTTCCTGCTCAGCTCTGTGCTGTGCTTTGCAATGGCAAGCAACTGGCCACCTCATTCTCTTGGTCCAGTGCTGAAACCCAGACCTAAGCTGAGAGAGCAACAAGAGCTGCTATCTGCTCTGCTGCACCAGCACTCTGGGGAAGCACCACTGCATCAAAGTAGAGACCACATGGTGCTTTTGCAGAACTAGGAAGGAGGAATATGACAGTACATTGTGCCACATCCTCAAGTCCCTCCTAAGAACTGGTCTCCCCCTTCTGCTGGTGCACTTTGCTTTGTGCATTAAAGGTGAGGAGGATTGGTTCGTAAGGCAAATAGAGTGAGCTAATTTACAGAATTGGTTATGAATTTAAGGAATTCATTACAGGAAGATACTACTACTGCTACTTTAGATGGCTTTTTAAAAGGGAAGTAATAGTGCCATTGTATTCTGCTTTGATCAGACCTCACCTGGAATACTGTGTCCAGTTCTGGGCACCACAATTCCAGAAGGATATTGACAAGCTGGAACGTGTCCAGAGGAGGGCGACCAGGATGGTAGGTGGTCTGGATGCCATGCCCTATGAGGAGCAGCTTAGGGAGCTGGACATGTTTAGTCTGGAGAAGAGAAGGTTACGAGGTGACATGTTAGTCATGTTTAAATATTTGAATGGCTGTCATACTGAGGATGGAGCAAGCTTGTTTTCTGCAGCTTCAGAGACTAGGACATGGAGCAATGGATGCAAACTGAAGGACAAGCAATTCCACGTAAACATTAGGAAGATGTTCCTGACAATAATTGCTGTTCGGCAGTGGAATACACTGCCTTGGAGTGTGATGGAGTCTCATTTTTTGGAGGTCTTTAAACAGAGGCTGGATGGCCATCTATCAGGAATGCTTAGATTGTGCATTCCTGGAGGGCAAGGGGTTGGACTAGATGGTCCTTGTGGTCTTTTCCAACTCTATGGTTCTATGAAAAAGATTGCTGTAATAGCAGTTCATGGATCATAGGTCTGTCTTTCAGGGGACCATTGATATCTAAGCAAAATCACTCTATTTAGTGGTTTGGTCCTAAATTAAAATCTCTCTCATTTGTGATTTAATTGTAAATGAGAGTCAGATTGAAATATACTATTGAGAGACTTGGCTGCAATGGCAAAAACATGCAGACTCACCCCAGATCCTGTGCTGGCAGTACAGGCGATATATGGCTACTTCTAGGGAAGAACCACATTTTTTTTTGCTCTTAACCTGACTTTGCTTCAAACTAAGCAAAATTGGGGAAAACTATAGGGTTTCCTGGAAACTCAGGAGTGACCTCAGGTTCTTTTGCTGTCTGGACAGCTGAATTAGGTTCAGTTTGGCCCAATCCAGTTGCCTGCATTCATACATGGCACCACTTCCCTTACCCTGTGCTGAGCAGCACAAGGAAGGGAATGGATCCCCATCAGAGCTACCACCACCATTGCCTTGCTGGCCAAGTCCATGCGATCAATGAGGAAGTGGTAGAGTGACCACCTCCTTGCTCATCATACATCTGGGCACCACATTCTGGCCTCAGCAGAATTGCTGCTGCCAGCCAGTCTCTTGTAGGGAGCTGCCTGGCCAGCAAGGCAGTGGCTGCTCAAAAAACAGGGAATGGGTCAGTGGGGCTGATGCAGTGTTGACCTGGCTGGCCTGTGTGGACAATGAGGCATTGTCACACCGGAGTTGGCCTGGTGTGTGTGGCTGCCATCATGATTGATCCCAGGCCAGTCTGGAGCATAATGCCCTGGATTAAGTGGCCAGTGTAGATGAGCCCACGGATGGGGATTAGCTGTGCCCTTCTTGAAACCTGGTGTAACACCAACATGGACATGAATATCAGTGAAGGGAGGTAACTGTTCCCTAGAACTTGAGTGTCTATATATTGTACTCAGTCACTGAGACAGGTTAGGGATTCTAGTGATATACCAATACCTCCAATGCCGAATCATTATATCTACCTGTGTTGACAGGGATGTTCTTGGCTTTGGTGTTGAGGATCTCTAACCCACAAAATTGATCTGGGAGAACCTTAGCTTTCCTACCAAGACCGATAGTTCAAGGTAGCTCAGGACTTCATGGCTGCCATGGTAACTATATAGCTGTCTCAACGTATCATTGGCCTAACACTTTTAAGAGGACACATCCTTGAACTGACTTTCTCAACTGGACAGAAGGACAATAACCTGAAAATGGGGGAATTCGTATCTCTGCTATATACAGAGTCAGACCTTGTACCATCTAACTCAATACTGTCAGCTTTGACTTGCCACAACTGTCCAAGGTTTCATGCAGGATTGTTTCCTAATCCTACCTGAAGATATTTGGGATTCCTTGATAGTCTCTCATCCAAGTAGTAACAAAGCCACACCCCACTTAGTTTCTGACATCGGATGAGATATTTAAGTTGGTATGGTGTTCAGGTTGGCATGCTGGTATATAAGATGTAGGAATGTGGACTGAGGTCAGCAATATGTGGACAACAGCCAGCTTGTATTTGATCTTGTCCTCCCATCGAGGTATGACAGTCAATGTCTATACTAGATGAAGGCCAGTAAACTGAGGTTCAGTCCAGACAACATAGATGTACTATTCTGTTGGGTGAATTGTCTGCCCAGTTCGATTGGCTTCAGCTGGTTTTAGAGAAGGTTGCACTCTCACTAAAGCAGTCGGTTCATTGTTTGAGGATGCTCTTGAAACTGCAGGTAGCCTTGATGGCTCAGATTGGGTTGTATCAGCTTAGGCTGACGGATCATGACCCTACCTGCAAAGAATCTTGCTACATTGCTCTTGTTTTTGTACTATCTTGTTTAAATTTCTACAATGTGTTATACATAGAGATGCCCTTGAAGGTTCTTTCATTTGGTAAAACAGGGCTGCAAAGCCGTTAATAGAGCTGCTTAGTAACAAACTTATTATGCTAATTTTTGCTATCCATTTTCGGGTCTTTTAATTTTTTTTAGATGAGACAGGTTTTGTTTTTCAGTTTTTAAAACCCCAATAGCATCTGGTGCATGTATGTGTGTATATGGGAGGGACCAGCTGAGGATCTAGAAGCCACTCTGTCCCATTTTCAAATCCCCAGGGCCTTTGTGGCCATACTGGCCCATTTGTAGAAATCCAGATGTTACTAGTTATGACCTCCTGAGATCATTAAAAAATACTATTTGGGTCCTTAACAAGGTGTGCCCCCAACGGCATTTAATGGGAAATGGTAACCCAAGGGCTCTCGGAAGGCACAAGTCTCCATTTTTGGCCAGGAAAAGGCTTCGTGGATTGCACAAAGATCTCTGTGGGGCTGTTTATTCCCACTCCTGTTTTAATGCATGTATGTTTATTTGAATTAGTGTTATTGCTTGTTGTTGGCTTTCAGTTTTTTACATACTTGTTGCTTTGCTCAGCTTAGATTTTCTGTTTGTATTTTAATTTTAATAGCTTTTAATCATTTTTAGCAATATAGGTCAAACCCCATATCCGCAGGGGATATCTTCCAAGACTCCCCATGGATGCCTGAAGCTGTGCATAATAGGGAACCCTGTTATTTTCAATGAGATAAGCACCAGAAGCTGACCATAGAATTACACTGGAGGACCTAGAAATGCCTAGAGAGAATGTATTTTTTTGGACGTAGATAAGTGAAACCATGGATACCAAATCTGTGAATATGGGGGTCGGTCGATAATGTAAATAATGTTTCTTTTTTTTAAAAAAAAAACCAGCTAAATGGGATCCACCTGTTTGCCATTGTTTAAAAAAAGAGTTTTCAAAATTTTCATCACATGACCCTTATAACCAATGTGATAAAAATGGTGGTTTGTCTAGTGCTACCTGATGCATTTTGTGCATCAGTTGAATTTTCAGCCATGCCTTTTCATGGTTCCCAAGGGGATTTCTTATGTTCTGTGGGATACAAATAGTTCTGAACTCTTTACTTTTGCTAGACCAAAGACCTACTTTGCATCCAGAAGGTCCCAGTTTCAATCCTTGGCACCTTCAGATAGGAGAAAACACACCGCCTGAAACCATAAAGAGCTGCTGTCACTCCAGGCAATACTGACACTAGAGAGGCCAATGGTCTGCCTCTCTATAAGGCAGCTTACTCTTTTCAGAGCACCAGGCTACCTTTCTGCACACAGGATGCCTATCAGTGTTTCTTTTTGAAATGTATAATGGTTATCAATATCTTTCAGGCCCAGGATCTCCTATTGTTTTGGAGATGGGAGACTTCTATTGGCTGTTTCCTGCCACCCACTGTATGAAAAGAATCCCTTGTTCTTCTCTGTCATATGGAGCCATTTCAGATGTAATATTTATACATATAAATGTTTCAGGAGAGCTCTGATTTATGTGACATCTCCTCATCTTTCTCTCTCTCTTATTCAAAGATTTCAACAGAGCAACAGATGGCCCTTGCAGGCCTTTTGCTGTGACTGAAATGGTAGCACCCCTGAGAAGTCGCTAAGGAAGTTGTGACTAAAAACGAGTAACACTTCCTTGGCAACTTGTAGCACATTGCCTTAAAAAAAAAATCTCTTTCTCTGCGTGTGTTTTAAAAAAGACAAATAAGTTTCTGAGTTTAAAACCCCACCTGCTTATTTTCCATAATTTGCAAAGCTTTTTGGATGTTCAGTGTGTCAATATATCACTTCCTGTCTATAGTGAATAGACGTTTTTTAAAAAACTGTTTTTAAAAGACAGACTTCTTTATCTTCGGTGCTCCATTTTGACAAAGACCTTCTCCCTGACCTTGGAATTTAAGGAATAACATGCACACTTGCTGCTTATTTAATAGGACTTAGGTAGAGCAGCTATCCTATATAAAGTACAGTTCTCTGTTTGAAGGTGTTCTCTCTTTGCAGATCTGTCCCATCCAAAACCAGTCTACAGAACCCTAGGAAAAGAGGGAAATATCCTTGAAGGTATCAATCACTACTTAGCACCTGGATGGAACAGGTATATAGGTCACTTGACCACAGCCCACTATAATGAGATGCATTTCTAATTTAGATTATGCTGCTTATTTCTAAATTTGCCACTACTGTAGATATAAAATTGCATGTACTGATTTTATGCGAATTCAAGCCTTCTTTTGTTCTCTATTTTAGGGGTATAGTTTCTTCAGCAGATGGGAAATGTGTAGATCTGTTTATCTCAGTGGGACTTGATAGTGGGAGTCCCACTGACAATATTTGGGGTGTACACAGTAGCAGTGCTGCCTGGATTGCACCCACTGGTATTTCCCCTACTTTTACTGTTCTGGTTTGAGGCACCTACCTAGATCTGACTTGGCAATTCAAACACTCTGCTGATTTACCCAAATCAAGGGACATTGAGAACAGAGCTAAGGTTCCACTGACCTGGAGGCAGTGTGATTCATGAGCAATGGAAAGGAGGTGCAGGAACAATGGAAAGGAGGTGCAACCCCAGCACCTGTCAGGTGTCACACTACCAGGCTGATGTTATCTGATGTATTTCTCCCCACTAAGTTGAGCAATGATGATGTGCAAGCTGGGAGAATTTGGAAGAAGCTAGAAATCCAAGCTGAAAGTGGGAAGAGACAGGCCTAGCCCTAGTCCAAGCCGACGGAGCTGCAGAGCTGGGTTTGGTAACTCCGTGTTTGTTGTGTATATGTCTACATATAGGGCAAAGAAAAGCACTGAGTGTCTTTAACCATTTTTAAAAAGTGTTCTTTTGCTACAAACTACAGTCATGAACTTCTATCAATGTGTGTGTACAAAAGTGTATACACAGGAGAGTTTGGAAAAATCACAGTTTTGGGCTACAGCTTTCAGAGACATGGCCAGCTCTCACCATAATGTGTGTGGTGTATCCTTTCTGTGCTGTGCTTGTTGGGTGCAGGTATTAGTCTAAGCCACCAATGGGCAAAGTGCAGCCCTCCAAATATTGTTGGACTGCAACTCCAAGCATTCCTCAGCATTGGTCATGCTGGCTAGGGCTGATGGGAGTTGTGGTCCAACAACTTCTCAAAGGCCTACTTATCCACCCACCGTTGGTCTAAGCAAAAACACATTATGCTGTTTACTCCAACATATTACATCATTCAGGGAGGGAGGGGTTGCTCTGGCCATTGCCTAGCCTGGTAAAGTGCTTTGAGCCAGCCTTGATGATAATTCTGTGAACTGAGCTGCCTCTCTGCAGAGGGAGGGTAAGAAGTCTTACTCTCCCTATGGTCTTCCTTATCTTCTGGCCAGGCTAAGGCACTACTTTACTCACATAGAGAAATGTGAATGAAATGTTGTTCAATTTGCTGAACTAAACTGGCCAGACCAAAAGTCTGCAACCTTAAGAGTTTCATTACTTCTTGCATGGAATTAGAATGCAAGGTGGAACTAGGAAGGTGATGGCAGAAAGTGTCAATGGAATGGCTTAACGTAACTTTCCTTCATTTTGATGCCCTTATGTAGGTGGCACATTGGATCTTGAAGTGTTCTAGATGTACTGGAAAGGCCTACTGAAGCTTGAATGGTTCTAAGCAAGATTCCTCATTTTATGAGGAATGCTGATGGGAGAGTGCGGGCTCCTTAGACATAATTTATAAGAGGCTATTAGAAGCAATTGCCATAGCTCTCTGCGGTGATGGAGTAGAGATGAAAATAGCAGGTAATGGGACCAGTGTCCCTTTAAGAGTCCCTAAGGTTACTAATGGAAATAGGTCATGGTGACAGTCTTAAATAAACCTTCTGTAATAAACAAATCATTTTGTGTTTTCATAAGATTACCATCAGTCTGCTTCTGCAGGGCTAAGAATGTGTGAAGGAAATGAGTATGGTAGTCTATATACATCATACTGTCATGTTGTAAGAATGGGGGCTTCTAAGGTGGCCTGCATTGTTTTCCAGATAAAAGATACTGAGAATATGCTTTAATATGAATCCTGTGTTTTACATTAAGCGCATCACTAAGTCAGGACTGGCCTGTATAAACTGATAGTTGTACGAGAAGGATACCCCACCTTCCCTTCCCAATTGATACAGATATTCTGAATCAGAAGCCTGTTCCCACGATTCAGAAATGGAAAAGGGTCCCAAAATGGCAGCAAATATACCATTCTGGTCTATGGGTAGCACACATTCTAGATTATCAGACATGGTGAAACATAGCAAAAAAATAAAAATAAAAAAAAAATAAAAAATAAAAATAATAAAATAATAAAATAAAATAAAAAAAATAAAAAAATAAAAAAATAAAAAAATTAAAAAAATTCCCAAGCCATGTCAGAAGAATATGACAAGAACAGAAAGGGTGACATTATCAGATGCCCTCATCCTCAGCTGTTCCTGGGGTGTAAAGGATGCCTCATTCATGCCTGCACTACACCCTTGGAATGCTGAATGATGTCGTCTGATAATCTCGCCTGTTCCTGTTCTCATCACAATCTTCTGACACGTTTTTTGCCGCATCTGATAATCTCCCCAGTCCTCAGAAAGCTAGAGACAGCTAAGACCCATTGAAATCAGTTCATTACTGTTTGTTTCATTTTGTTTGGACTTTATCAGATGATCCCTTTAAAATGTTCTTTTGCTGGCATAAAAAACCTCCATTTTTATGCCGGCAAAAGAACATCCCCCCCACATTTACCTTCCTCTCCTGGCAGCTCTGGCAATAAAGAGGAAGTGAATGGAGCCCTGTTCACTTCCTTGTTTGAAATCCTGCGAGACTTCATGGCACGGGAAATTTAAAAACAAAAACAAAAATAAAGCATTAAAAGTTTTTAAAAGTACGCACAAACACACACACACTTTAAAAATCCCAAGTAACCTGGGGAGGGTCATAAAAAGTGCAAAACTTACACACACACACTTTAAAAGTCCCAAGTAACCTGGGGAGGGTCATAAAAAGAGCAAAACTTACCTGGATGTCTTGATCTCACCTGGAAGTGTTTGCGCCGGACCGGCCATTCTTGCTGCAGTCATGAGAGTTAAGTCACCTGAAGTTTTGCACACTGGCAATGCTGGCACAAAAGGAGCAGGGGGAAATCAATTGACTGCTTAAGCCATCAATTAAAAACTACGGGTTTGGGGCTGATTTTAACCGTGAAACGGTGACATTGTCTGATCTGCGTGCCCTTTCGTGGTTATCTGGCATCGTTATGATGCCTTTTTTCAAATAAAGTCTTTTTCTGATAAAGTCCTTTGTTGCTATCAATTGTTGTCTCATTTATTAAGTTGTTTTTTCATTTATGTTAGGGAGACTCAAGGATCATCCAGACTTGTCAAATATTTGGAGACATGGCAGTTTTCATTGCTGTATTTACCATCACCCTCATTTTGGAGATCCAAATGACATTTCTCTTATCCTAGTATCTCTCCTAGTAATTCCCACCAGTTACTACAACTTTTTACTCTTTAGCTTAACACAACACATTTTCCTGTCTGGGTACATATTGGTACATTATGAATTCCAAGTCCGCCTATTATCCACATGCCCCTATTGTTGTAGCTCATTTTGTTTGGGGACTGAGCCTCATGAAATGCAGTGTGGGTGTTAACTAGGGACTCAGTTCTTCCCCAAATTAGTCCTCAAAGGCAGCAACAAATAATTTTAGCAATTTTCTATCCACTGTGAAAAAGTCTGTGACAGTTGAGCAGTTTGAAACTTTTTCTAAACAGAATCATGTGTAAAATGCTTTTTCCTGCACAGAATAAGTCCCCAACTACAGCATTTTCTGCTCACAGAATAAATCCCGATCTATGAAGATTCTTGTCAGTTGAAGATTCTTCTCATCAAGGTTTCCTGAAACTTAAGAATTCTTTTTAACTATGTATTGAATATTTTTTACTATGTATTGAATATTTTGTAATATTGTTTCCATCCCTATTGTTAACTTTTCATATTTTTGCTGCCTGATGCCTGTCCCTGCTTCATTTCTCCCCCTTGCCCAATACATTTCCAGAGAAACTGGCAACCTTTCCAAATAGAGAGCTATTTTATTTTTTATAATATATAAAATATTTCCAATATTTTAATACTATTGCTATAGACTGCTATGGTGTTCTCACTGTTTTTCTTCAGTAGGAGATGATTCTGCTTACCCTCCCCCCACATACACATTCCCTGTGTGAAATGAGGCGTTGGAGGACACTGACAATAGAAAAAAAAAAGGAGAGTGCATATGTGTGAGTGAGTGAGTGAGTGAGTGAGAGATCTGATGCCAAGGAAAACCACAGGGATACCGGCTACAATAGTAGGTTATGGTCATAGTACTAAAGTGTTAGAGAGAGTTTTTTAAAAAAATAAAAATGTTGTAAGGAGTTAGAAAGCATTAGGGAAAAACAGAAAGAGACTGAAGATTGCAGTGTGTGCATCTGGAAACACATCTGGAGGGAACATGGGGAGGGTGAGAGAGGGTCAGATACATCCACATTTAATGTCACAAGATGCCCACAAATGCAATGTCACTCCTTTTTATTGAGGCTTTTACAAAAAGGCAGGAGACACAGCAACAAGGATCAAGAACTCAGATTAAACGATGCAGCACCATGCAATACAAAACCACCATTTGGAATGAACCGTTATTTAAGGCTATATCAATTGGAGTGAGTCCCATAGAACTCAATGAGGCTTACCTTTGAGGAGGTCCATGTAGGGGAGGAGGGGCAAGATGGCGACAGACTAACAACTTCTGAATTGTCCTCCCACTAACATCTGGCATTACCACCTATATATACCTCCAAAATGCCATCCAAAGGCAAGAAAAGAAATCGGACGAGCCCCTGTAATAATATTGACAAACAGGAATCCTCCAAAGCAGGAAAACAGATGAGGATTGACTCACTCTTCCCAGCGGCAGAGACAACACAGCCCGTGAGTAACAGATCTGTAACAACGGCTCCTTCTTTACTCCTTAAGCCATTACAGACACTTGAACTAAACAAAACAGCCTCCCCAATTCCTCAAAGTGTAAATATAAATTATGGGACAGAGCAAGTTGAAAACAAAGTTGATAACAAAGTCAAACTCCCGGAGCTTGGCAGCATTCCCTACAATAACAGCGCTCAGCTCTTTTATGATTTCTGCAAACTGTCCATAGAGACTTTGATTCTTATTTTGCAAAGATTAAACAACATTACCAATAAGCTTTCCCAACAAGATTTTCAAAGGCAAAACCCATATGGTACACAGGGGGTTAAAAATGTAGCAGATTTGGAGGAAATGACGTGCCCTGCCACATCACAGGATGCAGTTAACCACAGCAGAGTGTTAAAAAAAAATGAGCTTCTGCTGCAAATACATCACAACAGGCACTTGTTAAACGGGAAGAAGGCTGTTATCAGATACCTTTCCCAACTTTTAAACATGCACAGCAAAACAATTGATTTAACAGACTGCCACTTTTTGCCCAGCTCAAGAGCTACCAAGCGAATTTTTTTGACCTTTAGCCAGGCAAATATTCCTAACAGGCTGTTACGGAAAAGAAATTTCCTCTGGAATGCACATTATATAGAAATTAACAGAGTTTTCAAGGATGAGATAGTCCGTGATCTCATCACAGGGAAAACAGCAACAATAACACAAAGAAGCAATAATTCTGCACACCAAGAGGGAGAACCTAAACACACCTTAAAGGAAGAAACTCAGGCTATTAATAATGAAGTAAATAAACTGAGAGAAAAACTCACAGAAATCTGGGAACACGCTCCCACAATACAGCTGATGAAAGATACCATCCTGAGTCAATCTAACAGCAATCCAGCCCCATTGAAATCAGCCCCCCCTCGCAGAAAACTGTCAGTGCATTATTCTGATATTTATGACAGTGAAAGTGAAAGTGATGACTCTCTCCTCACAATCAAGGAAGCCTTGAAATCCCGAGTTGTAGCCAACACCCCTCCACAAATGCAATATACTGCAGATGCACCCCCATCTACAATTAAACCCCAGGGGACTCAAGCATCCCTATGCAAACCTAGCTCAAGGGAAAAACAGTCTTCACTGCCACCTACCTCATCTCCTAAGCCAAAGAATGCCCCCCTCACTAAAGAGATGGGATCCTTGCTTGCTTCTGATCCTCATTTCACTTCCCATGCTGCATTGGTTCTTCCAATCTCCCTTCCAGAACAGGCAGGGCAAGAAGAACAGGAATGTGACTCACTACCCCTCCATCCTCAGAGGAGGACACAGCCACAGTCAACCCAGTCATTTAACCAACTGCCATCAGATGAATTACCCATTCAGCCTGTGCCCTGCAATGCGACTGCCTGACCTCCAACAGACCAGCACAAGGTGACCCTTATGACCTGGAACATTGCTGGGTGGCCGACAGCCCACAGAGATCCCTGTCCTAATGACTTCCTCACCCAATATGACATTATACTGATCCAGGAAACATGGACTAATAAGGATCTGTTATTAAATGGCTTTCACTCATTCTCAATTCCGGCAGAGCCAGGGAAAAAGCATGGAAGAGCTAGAGGCGGCCTGGGCGTCCTGGTCTCCACCACCCTACGTGCCATAACAAGGCCTCTTTCCACTTTTAAAACACATGCCATGGCAGTGCTGATTCAATTTAACCATTGCACTTTGCTGATAATAAATGCCTACATGCCTCCAATGAAGAAGAAATCCCAAATCAGAGGCCTGTGGGCTGAATTGGAATCATATACTGCTAATCTCATGTTGCAGAACCCAAATGCATTTGTAATTTTGGGAGGTGATTTGAATGCCAGACTGGGCCCCAATAATCATACCCTATATGCCCATCACAAATGCCCTCCTCCTGATTTTGAAGACGATGGAACCCACCTCATCCGATGCTCAAAGGACAAGAAATCAAACTTTGCAGGACTTTGTCTGGATCAAACAGCATTCAGGCTGAACCTTCAAATCCTAAATGGTGCCCTGAAAAATGACTGCCCAGCTGAATTCACTTATCTCTCTGGGTCCAGAATGAGTGCCATTGATTACATAATCATTTCCAGGGACCTTCTTCCCTATGCCAAGGAATTAGAAGTTATGCCCAGATTTGAAAGTGATCATTTACCAATTCGGCTACAGTTTAGCGACTTCACTCAGGAGACACACACCAGGGAGCGCTATCATCTCTCTGTGACACCATCAGGAAGGACTTACCGCCGAGCTAAATGGACCCCCCAACTAAACCAAACAATAAGTGAGGTATTGGCTTCAGACCAACTTCAGCATCTTAGGACTGCCCTGTTATCAGCTGAGTCCCCTGATGAAATCTTGGAAAATTACAATACACTTACCCAAGCTCTACACCAATATCTAATCTGTCAAAATAGCGCACATCAGCGGAAACAACAACAGCACCACTCCAAACCATGGTTTGACAAGGAATGTGTTAATGCTAAAAAAGCCCTCATTGATATTTATCAAGGTTACCTGTCTAATAACATTCCAGATGCTGCACCAATGCTGCTTCAGCAGAAAAGAGACTACAAAAAGTTGCTGAGGAACAAGAAAAAAGAAGCCATGAAGAATGACTGGACACAACTTATCCAGGCAGTCAGATCCAACAACACAGCTCTATTCTGGCATATTACATCAAATTCCCAGAGAAATGGGCCAGCTACAGTGGATTGTCACATCCCTCCAGGGATATGGGAGGATCACTTTCAAGCACTTTATAAGGACAACTACATTGAAAGTGGATGCACTAGCCAAAATATAGAAAATATCCAAGAGTGGCCACCAGTGACAGCGACAGAGATCAAGAACCTTGTAGCCCAGCTGAGAATGGGGAAGGCTCCAGGAGAAGACTTAATACCTCCAGAAGCCATTAAAAACAACCTTGAATTTTGGGCCCCTATCCTGGCCTCACTTTTCACCTGTATCGACAAATATGGTCGAGCACCCAAGGATTGGGGTCTTGCAATCATCGTCCCCATATATAAAAAAGGAACCAAGGATGATCCTGTCAACTACAGACCAATTAGTCTCCTCAGTACAATCAGCAAACTCTATGCAAGACACTTACAGTGGAAATTTCAGACCTGGTTGGAACAAGAAAACATACTTGCAGAAGAACAAGCTGGCTTTAGGGAAGGCCGCTCCACCATAGATCAGTGCCTTGTACTCCACCACCTTATTGAAAAATACTCCACCTGCAGCACAGTTTCTCTCTATGCTGCCTTCATAGACTTTAAAGCAGCTTTTGACTCTATATCCCGAATCAAACTGTGGAAAAAACTGGAGGCTTCTTCGATCGACCGACGTTTACTCCATCTAATTCGTATGCTGCATGAAGGGACCTCATTAAAAGTAAGATGTAACCCCCAGGGACATCTCACCAATGACATTGTCACTGAGAAGGGTGTCAAGCAAGGTTGCATTCTAGCTCCACTCCTGTTTAACTTCTACATTAATGATTTGGTGGATCACCTCAACAACACTAACTTCCACCCCCCAAAATTAAAGGGAAGGCATATTTCAACGCTGCTTTATGCGGATGATGCAGCAGTAATTTCAAGAACTCCCATTGGACTAAAAAGAGCCCTAAGAGCACTAACATATTATTGCAGAGTGGAACAGCTAGAACTCAACTATCAAAAAACTAAAATCATGGCATTCGCTAAAAGGCCCAAGAACTACAACTGGAATATAGATGGCCACAAGATTGAACAGGTCTCTTGCTTCAAATACCTGGGGGTAATTTTTCAAGCCACTAGTAGTAGGAAAGCGCATGGAGAGTATGCTGCTTGCAATGCACAGAGGAGCACAACAACCATTCTCAAATTTCTTAAGACAAGAGGAGGCCACTATTTACCTGCAGCGCTCAAACTTTTTGAAGCCAAACCAGTAGCACAACTGCTTTATGGATCCCAATTGGGACCCTTCCCCAACCCTGCTCCATTAGAACTTGTCCAATCCAAATTCTTAAGATCAGCTTTCCAAACTCCAAAATGTGTCTCTAACGCAGCTCTGAGACTGGAGTCAGGATTTATGAAAATGGAGGCCAGAGTGTGGGTGACCATACTCAACTACTGGCTCAGACTATCCCTCTTTCCCACTGGCCTTGCTCCACTAACCTTAAGTGATGATTTCCAATCCAGCTGGAAACAGACAGTGATGACTAAAATCTCAATGCTGGGCCTTTCCCCAGTTCTTCTGCTAAGCCTGGGATATGATAGGGCAAAAGCTACTATCAAACAACGGGTAGCAGATATAGAGCGACAACTGGACATAGCCAGTACTCCAACCTTCATTGCTAGTGACTCCAATAGATATCTGGCCTCACCTTTGGCATACTTAGCAACACTTGAAATACCTAAACATCGAAGGGCCTTTACTCTTGCACGGTGTCATGCCCTCCCTTCAGCTGTCCTTGAAGGCCGATACAAGAAGATCCCCTTCTCAGACAGACTGTGCCCCTGCAACTCAGGCCAAATAGAAACAACAGAGCATGTATTACTCCAGTGCTCATACTACAGGGACATACGTCTCAGACTTATTTCACCCCTGTTGCATAAATATCAAGGGCACACTGGACAATTCTACATAAACTTGTTGCTTTCAGACACCAACCCCGGAACAACTTATAATGTTGCCAGATTCTGCGCAGCTGCGGTTAAAATTCGTCAGACAATGTCCTCAGCAGTAGAATAGTGTCAACCTAGTCTTGTTATCTTGTTATACTTGTTATACTGGAGCTAACATTTTAAATACTGCTTTTAGCCTGTTTTTATTCTGTGATCTTACCTTTATTCTGTATCCCCTTTTTACCTGTGCTGGTCTATGACCGTAATAAAGATTCTATTCTATTCTATTCTACAGCAACAAGGATCAAGAACTCAGATTAAACGATGCAGCACCATGCAATACAAAACCACCATTTGGAATGAACCGTTATTTAAGGCTATATCAATTGGAGTGAGTCCCATAGAACTCAATGAGGCTTACCTTTGAGGAGGTCCATGTAGGACCACCCTGTAAATATCATGTATGTTTTCTGTATCAGGGCTCATATCTTAATTTTACCCATGATAAATTATTTCCTTTCTAACAACTTTATGTAGCTTCACATTTTGACTTAATACTTCCTATGTATACTAAGGAGATCATCAGATGCAGCTAATGTGGTGCCATAACAATGCCAGCGGAATGCAAAAGGACACCAATATCAGAGGATGTCATCCTTTTGTGTTCCACTGGCGTTACTATGGTGTTCTACTTAACTGATGGGCCGAGCAATCAATAGATCGCTCGTTCTGTTTCTGTGCCTGCATTGCTGGCATTTGAAACCTCGCACCGTTGTCCTGCCGTGAATACAGCGTCAATGGGTGGTCCTGCCAGAACACTTCCGGGTGGGATCGTGAAAACAAGGTAGGCTACTCTCTTTTTATGAACCTCCCCAGGTTATTTGTTATTTTTTTAGTGTGTCTATGTGCTTGTGTGAACTTTTTTTCTTATTATTTTTTATTTTTGAATTTCCCACGCTCATGTCTTCTCACAAGAATGGGTGAGATTTCGATTCAGGAAGTGAACAGAGCACCATTAGAGCCCTGTTCATGCCTGGGCTGCCTTTGGATGCAAGAGAAGGTAATTCTGATGGGGAGGGTTATTGTGCCGGGACAGGGACGGGATTGGCAATTGTGGGACAGGAAGACTTTTTGTGTTCCTGTCTGATAATCTCCTAAAACAGAATATCATTTGAATAACTTCATATCTTCACATTTGCAAGTGAGGATACCATGCTGCTATGAGAGCAAGAAAAAAACCCTTTTGAGATCTGCATTAGACTTAGATTACAGTATTTAAAAGATGGATTCATTAGCTCCTTTTGAAACTGATTGCATAATGCACCATGAGCTTTGGCAAGTTTCATCATCTGGTTCTTCACAGGTAAAAGTGGTAGAGATTGCAACCCATTTTTCTGCAGTAATAACTGAAGATGTAGGACTTTTTCAGATGGGGGGAAAACTCCCAAGGAGGTCAGGAGAAGAACTCTGTTTTGCTTACAGAGCCCCTTTTCAGACAGCCCCATCCTCCTCCGTCCTCCTCTTGACCTTCTGAGCTTCCCCTGTGCTGCTCACACCGTTTTTTATTGATGGAGGCTCTCCATCAATAAAAAGCAATGCCAGCAGCCTGGGGGAAAGTCAGAAGGAGGGAGGGAGGAGGACAGAGGAGGATGGGGCTGTCTGAAAAGGGGCTCTGTAAGTAAAACAGCCCCATTCTTCTCCCGACCTCCTCGGGTTTTTTTCCCCCATCTGAAAAAGTCCCTACTGTAGAACTGTTGTGGAAGCAAACATTGTCTTTCTTTGCTGGTCAAAATTTTTATCAATGAATCTGAGAGTCCTATATGTAGGAGATCATCAGACATGGCTAAAGTAGTGCCAAAATGATGCCAGTGGAACACAAAGGACGGCAATATCACATGACATCATCCTTTTGCTTTCCGCTGTCATTATCTGGCATTTCTTTTTATTGACAGGCTGGAGCTGTCAATGGACCACCCATCTCATTTTGGTGCCAGCATTGCCAGCGTCTGAAACCTCACACTATTTTTGACTTGTGAAAACAGCATCAATGGGCTGTCCTTCCAGAACACTTTTGGGTGGGATTGTGAGAACCAGGTAGGCTACCCTCTTTTTTGTACCCTGCCTGGGTTACTTGCTATTTTTTTATGTTGTTTTGTGAACTTGTGTGTGTGTATTTTTATTTTTATTTTTGAATTTCCCATGCTCACATCTTCTTGTGAGAATGGGAAGGATTTCAGTCCAGGAAGTGAATGGAGCTCTGTTAGAGCTCTGTTCATTCCTGGGCTGCTTTTGGATGGAAGATAAGTTTGATGGGGAGGGTTATTATGTTGGGACAGGGATGGGTCTGGAGATTGTGGGACAGGAACCCTTTTTGCATTCCTGTCTGATAATTTCCGTAGTCCCATTTGATTTGTCAAATAAATTCTGTCAATGAACCACAGCATTTAAATAAGTTAAAATATTGTCCAAACACTTACTATTTGCTTAAGTTTTGGAATAGCTCCAGCAAGTAGCAAATTTTCATAATAAATTTGCTGTTAAAAATATGGTTTTCAGTCATGAGAAAAAAGACATGGCTCTATGATTTTTCTCTCCATATAATGATTTGCCAATGACTGTAAAATACAAGGTGACTTCTTTAGCATTAAGGACATTGGGTATTGATTAGACAAATTAGGTTGGCAAGGCCATGTGGATATATGGATATGTAGGCCAAGAGTACTATCAAGAAGGAACAGAAAGAAGAGATAACAGCAATGGTGTAATGTTCTCCTTCCCACAGTTCATAAATAATCATCATCATCATAATAAAAATGCTGCCAGGAGTTTAAGCATCCTGATAATGTGAATTGATTATTAACATTTCACTTCAAAGCTAGATTAATTAATGCTGAATTGTGTGGCAGTTCTTATAGAAGTACTGTACATACAGTATCCAAATTAATACAAAATGAATTCATTATAGGAAGAATAATTACAATGAATGTCTAATGAATCCATACAATTTGGTGACAATTTACAATTGTCTCCTTATTATGTTCTACCACAATACATGGGGGTTTCTTCTGGGCAGATCTTCTGAGTTTCTAAGGACTTTATCAGACCACCCTCCTTTTCTGTTCTTTTGCTGGCATGATTTGTGATGTTTTTATACTGGCAAAAGAACTCCCTTTACCACACTTACCTTCCATCCTGTCCAAAAGCAGCCCTGGCAATGATGGAGGAGTAAACACTTTCTCGAATGAAATCTCGTGGAATCTTGCGAGAAGACATGAGCGCGGGAAATTCAAAAATAAAAGCAAAAATAACACACAAAAAGTTCACAAAAGCACAGAAACACACTTTAAAAGTCCCAAGTAAACAGGGGGGGGTTTATAAAAAGAGCAACACCTACCTGAGTGTCACGATCTCACCCGGAAGTGTTCTGGCTGGACCGGCCATGGATGCTGTATTCACAAGGAAAAAAGGGTGTGAGGTTTCAAACGCCAGCAATGCTGTCACAGAGGAGATTTTCAGACTACACTGTTATAGTGTTACTATTCCACTTTAACTGCTCTGGCTTCCTCCTGTGGAATTCTGGCGTTTGTAGTTTAGTGAGGCCTAAGAGCTCTCTGGCTGAGAATTGTAAACGCCCCTTCCTAAACTGCAAATCCCAGGATTCAAGAGGAGGCAGCCATAGCAAATAAAGTGGAATAGTAACACTATAACAGTGTTGTCTGAAAATCTCCTAAAGTGCCACAGGGGATTAATTGACAGCTTCAGCCATCAATAAAATAGGATGGGTTTGATATGTGCGCCCTTTCGTGTTTATGTGGCATCGTTATGATGCTGTATTTAGTGCATCTGATAAAGTCCTTAGTCCACTTATAATACCACTCTAGACTAGTGGTGGACCAATGTGGCCCTCCAGATACTTTTGGACTACAACTTGCAGAATCCCTCCCCATTGGCTATGCTCATCAGGGCTGATGATTGCTGTAGACCAAAAACATTCAGAGCACCACTGTTGTCCATTACTGCTCTAAGCAGATGCTGAATTGTGGAAGATTACCTCTTATGGAAAGTTTCCCAGCCAGTTATACAACCAGTTATAGTCATCAAGGCTCAACATGGGCTTTTGACATGGCATCTATTGTCAATGCCGTAATTTAAACCTGGAATATATGAAAAAAGAATAGAAGGAAGTGCCTCTGTTAGACCCAGATTTCATTTCCTTCACCACTTCACAAAAGATGTGATACTTCTGATAGAATTGGGTAGAGTTACAAACTTGATAGATGAAGGGAATGCCGTGGATGTAGTGTATCTTGATTTCAGTAAGGCTTTTGACAAGGTCCCCCATGTATATTCTTGCAAAAAAGTTAGTAACCTGTGGGCTAGACAATGCAACTGTTAGGTAGATTTGTAATTGGTTGACTGATTGAACCCAAAGGGTAGTCACCAATGGCTCCTCTTCATCCTGGAAATAAGTGACCAGTGGGATGCCACAAGGTCTGTCCGGGGCACAGTGCTATTCAACATCTTTATCAATGACTTGGATGAGGGAATAAAGGGTATGCTTATCAAGTTTGCAGATGACACCAAATTAGGAGGGGTAGCTAACACCCCAGCAGACAGGATCAGAATCCAAAATGACCTCAACAGATTAGAAAGCTGGGCCAATATTAACAAAATGAATTTCAACAGGGAGAAATGTAGGGTACTACACTTGGGCAGTAAACATGTAATGCACAGTTATAGGATGGGTAACACATGGCTTGAGGGCAGTACATGTGAAAAGGATCTAGGAGTCTTAGCGGACCACAAGCTGAACATGAGTCAGCAGTGTGATGCAGCAGCTAAAAAAGCCAATGCAATTCTAGGCTGCATTAATAGGAGTGTAGTGTCTAATAGTGCCACTCTATTCTGCTTTGGTCAGACCTCACCTGGAATACTGTGTCCAGTTCTGGGCACCACAATTCCAGAAGGATATTGACAAGCTAGGATGTGTCCAGAGGAGGGCGACCAGGATGGTGGGTGGTCTGGAAGCCATGCCCTATGAGGAGTGGCTTAGGGAGCTGGGCATGTTTAGTCTGGAGAAAAGAAGGTTAAGAGATGAGCTGATAGCCATGTTTAAATATTTGAAGGGATGTCATACTGAGGATGGAGCAGGCTTGTTTTCTGCTGCTCCAGGGACTAGGACATGGAGCAATGGGTTCAAACTACAAGAAAAGAGATTCCACCTAAACATTAGGAAGAACCTCCTGACAGTAAGAGCTGTTTGGAAGTGGAATACACTGCCTTGTAGTGTGGTGGAGTGTCCTTCTTTGGAAGTTTTTAAACAGAGGCTGGATGGCCATCTGTCGGGAATGATTTGATTGTGTATTCCTGCATGGCAGTGGGTTGGACTGGATGGCCCTTGAGGTCTCTTCCAGTTCTATGATTCTATGATTCTTATTAGTAGTGTTAATATTCAATTATGTCATCCTCACAAGTGAAGAAACACTCGTGAGATTGGAGGCCAGGGTTCAAATCCCTGCTCAGTCATGGAGACCCACTGGGTAACCTTGGGCAAATCATACTCTCTCAGCATCAGAGGAAGGCAATGGCAAACCCCCTCTGAACAAATCTTGCCTAGAAAGCCCTGTGACAGGTTTGCCTTAGGGTCGCCATAAGTCAAAAGTGACTTTGAAGGCACACAACAACAATGACCACAAGTGTGGACAAATAATTTCCAGTTTTCTTCCTGCTTTTAAGAAAGTGAATATTTCTAGAAAAACAGCTGTGGGGACTTCATCAGCTGCGAAAGACTGTAGAATCTGGAAATGAATGACAGGATAATGTGACAGTATATTTTACCCCCATTCCTTGCTAACCTCTCCTTATATATCACTGACTACAAATGTGGTGTTTGTTTGTTTAAATATTTCATGTACTGTCCTTTATCAAACATGGTCTGAGGATTATTTCAAATCATGGCTGCAGAAGAACAGCAGGGAGACAGAAAATGTATAGATAGGCAGACATGTAAATGTAGGTATAGATGAAGATACAGATATAGATATAGATATAAATATACGGCAGGATCCAGAATCCAATTACCCTTCCTCACTGTAACTTCCCATGTACTTCCAAAACCAACTCTGGAAGGCTGGGACATCCTCCATTACCACCTTTTGGGTAGCACAGAAGGCTGCAGAAGAGGGGCAGAAAGTTCCATGGTAACCCCCCAGTGCAAGGCTGGATTTAGCCCACATAGACATAGAGATTTTAAAAAATACACCAACATGTAATAATGCGGGTGTGTATTTCTTGTTGCAATGAACATAAAATTTGCACTAGATAAATAATAAAGCATGCCATTACATAACATGCTTAATATTTATACTAGATAAAACAACAGATAAACTATAATTTGTTGAAATATAGCAAAACCATAAAAACAGAGCTAGAAGTGTAGAACAGTGTGTACATAGGATTCTGTAGCTATTTTTTCCTAGCTATACTAGTATTATGCCAGAAGGCTCCTATTAGCAACCTTGGTTCTATTCTCATAGGAAGACTTGGATATGAAATTAGCCAGGGAGTACCATGTAATCAAGTAACATGTAACAACACAGTAGGGCTGGTTCAGGCAATACTGTATACTTCTAAGGTGATTTGCCATTGCCTGAGATGATCAAGAAACACCATCCAGAAGTGTATAAACAGTGTACTTCTTTATTTGTGCTATTTGTTGGCCTTTCTTCAAGCATGGCTTTTAGAACGGCCCACAAAAGCAAAACTATAAAATAACAGTAAAAACAATGAAACACAGCAGGGCAGAATGTTATGAATTACCAGTGTTGAAATGAAATAAAACTAATGGAAAAACCTAGAAGTCTTGTGGATTTTTAAAAACAGCACTGAAAAGAAGACACCAGGCACCAGCCAAGTTGCCTTGGGAAGTAAAATCAGTTTCAGAAGGTGAGATGCCACAACACACAAGCGGCCACAGTTTAAGAAAGTTACTTCTTAGAAGTAATTTATCATGCAACAAATTGCTAGTCCTGATATACATTATTTTAAACATTAGTTTTAAACTATTTTTTTTCATTCCTTATTATATTATTTATTACTTTGTCATTACTTAAAAAAACACTTTTAGATAGACAGGAGAATAGCTTACAAGATGAAAAATTCCACTCAGAATGCCCCCGAAATCCCATAAAAATAATGGGCCACCTCCCCAGCGTGAAAACATGTTACATTTTTTTTTAAAAAAGAATAGTGACATCATTCCCGCTTGTTACATTACTTTTGAAATTAAGTCTTTTTATGCCCTCATAAAAGTAGAACAAAGGTTTACAGTAAAAACATTATGTGTAATGTGTCATTTCCAAGCAAGCTCCAAAAAGGCCCTGCTTCATCATGCATCTCTCTTTAAAGCTAGAGTGATTCAGTTTTAACAGCTACAGCAGCTCAAGTAGGAAAAGTGCAAAAAATATGCAGCCTGGCTTATCACAATGGGAATTAACTCTGGCAAATACTGTATAGGCACAGTCAATTCTTTTCCTTAAAATCTAGGTCTGTCAGTTGTTTCCACCTTTTAACAAGACATGCTTATCTATCTTAAAACAAAGAAGGCACCTCTTCCTTCATGTGATCAAGGGGAGGATACTGGCCCGGTGCAGAGCATCATCTTCCCCTTCTTTGCAATCTGAAGGATGAGCTCCTAAAACAAAGAGCCTTCTCTCCTTTAGGGCCCCCAAATCCCATTTCACTTTCCAGGGGTTTGAATTGCATAGGGAATCCACAGATAGAAAAATTTACCTGGTGCAGAAGTTTCCCCTCAGTGGGAGAGACTGCAAAGAGCAATGTGACCTTGGGGAAAAGTTAAACACATAGCTCTGCAGCATAAAGGATCCCAACATATGGCTCCTTTGCACAGATAATGGGAGAAAACATGCTAAGAACTGGAAAACTTTCTAATCAAAAGATGGATGCAACTGTTTCAGAATGAAGGCATCAGCTGTCTGTTTTGAGAGGTAAGTGATAGTTTTTAACCTTAATATGATATAATTCAATTGCCAAGGGCCAGTGTTAACTGGTCTAATCAGACAGATGGGACTACCAGGGCTTAGAAAGTACTGTTTTTCTGAAATGGCTCTAAAAGTTCCTTTATTGCCCTGAAAGCCACATCTAGGCTGAAGCAAAGTTTCACTGGCATAGTATTTTTCTAGGTAAATTTGGAAATTTTTGTAAAGTAGTACCTCATGGTTCATCACAGTACAATACCCTCACTAAACATCTCTGTTAGAAAACTTTGGTTAAACTGGTTTGAAACTGGCTTTTATTTATAATGTAGACGCACATTATGTTTGGAATCTTGTATGGCACAACATAGCGTAATAATTCCAAATATAGAACTATGCTACAGCTGTCCATTCAAAACCCCCTGACTTGCTGCTAAGCCACTACAGCACCTCACAGCCAATCTGTGGCTGGTGGAGAGTGGAATGTGGATCAGAGAAGCACCTAGTTATATCATCAGATGCAAAATGATTATGTCACACCAACTGAGGTTTGCTGGGGTCATTAGGAGGCCTCAGCAGATGATGTCATCATTTCATATCCAACTACAGAGACACAGCCAGATGCTTCTCCAATCTCCCCCAAACTCCACCAGCCACAGAATGGCTGTGGGAGGACTGTAGTGGCTTAACAGTAAGTTTGGAGGTGTTGAATGGCCAGCTGTGGGGAGTTGTTGTTGTTGTTGTTGTTATTATTATTATTATTATTGGTACAGGCCCAGAGAGTTAAAGTATGCAACCCACAACTACCTGCTGTAAAAAATTTGCCAGTTACTTTGAGGAAAAGGTAGCTTACATTTGCTCCAAACTTGACACCGCACTCATTACAGAGCCTAGGGAGGTGCCCAGTGTACTGTCTGGTTAGTTTTCATGGGATCATTTTCAGTTACTGAAGCCTGATGATGAGGACAAGATACTTGAAGCAGTCAGTCTACCACGTGTAAGCTTGGCTAATAAAATCTAGCAGGGGTGAACTGATTGGGTCAGGCCAGGGGATAGTAAATGCTTCATTATGCCAGTAAATAGTAAACAGTAAATGCTTCATTGTAAATGCTTCATTGTGCCTGCTCACCTGAAGGAGGCAGTGGTATGACTTCTCCTGAAGAAGACCTCCCTGGACCCAGAGATATATGAGCACTTATTTATTTATTTAGGTATTTATTCTCAGCTCTTCAGCCACAAAGGCTCTCAGAGCGGCTTACAAATTGTTAAGCAATAGCACCTATAAATCTACACCACTTTTATAGAGAGCTAGGCATTCTCCAAATAGTTTCTAATGTGTGTTAGCTAACTAACTACCACCCAATTGCAAACTAGTTAGCAAACTAACTACCACCCAATTGCAAACTAGTTAGCAAACAAACTACCACCCAATTGCAAATATCCCCTTTTGGGCAAGGTGTTTGAATGTGTGGTGCCTGGGCAACAGTAGGTGTTCTTAGAGGAAGCAGATTATCTGGACCCATATCAAATTGGTTTCAGGCTTGGATGCAGCAATGAAATGGCCTTAATTGCTCTAATTGATGACTAGGGAAAGGTAGGAGAATCATAGAATCATAGAATTGTAGAGTTGGAAGAGACCACAAGGGTCATCCAGTCCAACCCCCTGCCACACAGGAATCACGATCAGAGCATCCCTGACAGATGGCCATCCAGCCTCTGTTTAAAGACCTCCAAGGAAGGAGACCCCCCCCCACGCTCCAAAGGAGTGTGTTCCACTGCCGAACAGCTCTTACTGTCAGAAAGTTCCTCCTAATGTTGAGGTGGAATCTCTGTTCTTGGAGCTTGCATCCATTGCTCCATGTTCTTCTAGTCTCTGGAGCAGCAGAAAACAAGCTTGCTCCATCCTCAATGTGACACCCCTTCAAATACTTAAACAGGGCTATCATATCGCCTCTTAACTGTCTTTTTTCCAGGCTAAACATACCCAGCTCCCTAAGAATCTCCTCATAAGGCATCATTTCCAGACCTTTCACCATTTTAGTTGCCCTTCTCTGGACACGCTCCAATTTGTTAATATCCTTTTTGAATTGTGGTGCCCAGAACTGGACACAGTATTCTAGGTGAGGCCTGACCAAGGCAGAATAGAGTGGCACTATTACTTCTCTTGATCTAGACACTATACTTCTATTGATGCAGCCCAACATCACATTGGCCTTTTTAGCTGCTGCATCACACTGTTGACTTATGTTCAACTTGTGGTCATAGAATCATAGTATCATAGATTTGCAGAGTTGGAAGAGACCACGAGGGCCATCCAGTCCAACCCCCTGCCATGCAGGAAATCACGATCAAAGCATCCCCGAAGGAGGTCTACTAGGACTCCTAGATCCCTTTCACACGTAGTCTTGTTCAGCCAGGTCTCCCCCATCCTCTGTCTATGCATTTCGTTTTTCCACCCTAAGTGCAGTAGCTTACCTTTCTCTGTATTGAATTTCATTTTGTTAGCTTTGGCCCAGCTCTCCAGTCTATCCAGGTCATTTTGACTTTTGATCCTGTCCTCTAGGGTATTAGCTACTCCTCCTAATTTGGTGTCATCTGTATGCCCCTAATTCCCTCATCCAAGTCAGTGATAAAGATGTTGAATAGCACTGGGCCCAGGACAGAACCCTGTGGCACCCCACTGGTCACATCTTTCCAAGATGAAGGGGAGCCACTGAGGAGCATCCTTTGGGTTCGGCTGGTCAACCAATTACAAATCCATTTAACAGTTAACTTGTCTAGTCCACATTTTACAAGCTTGTTTGCAAGAATGTCATGGGGAACCTTGTCAAAGGCCTTACTGAAATCAAGGTATGTGATATCCACAGCGTTCCCTTCATCTACCAAGCTGGTCATTTTATAAAAAAAAAAGAGATCAGATTAGTCTGGCATGACTTGTTTCTCTGAAACCCATGTTGACTTTTTGGGATTATGGCTTTGCCTTCTAAATGTTCACAGACTCTCTGTTTATAGAATCTTCCCTGGTATTGATGTTAGACTAACTGGATAATAATTGTTGGGATCCTCTTTCTCCCCCTTTTTGAAGATGGGGACAACGTTTGCCCTCCTCCAGTCTGCTGGGACTTCTCCTGTTCTCCAGGAGTTCTCAAAGATTATTGCCAATGGCTCTGAGATTACATTTTAATACTCTTGGATGTAATTTGTCTGGTCCTGGAGATTTAAATTCATTTAGATTAAGAAGGCATTCCTGTACTACCTCTTTACTTATTCTGTGCTGGATTTCCCCTATTGTGTCCTCTGTTCCATTATCCTTAGGTTGATCACCCTTTTCCTTTTCTGAAAACACTGAGGCAAAGAAGGTGTTGAGTAATCTGCCTTTTCTCTGTCCCCTGTTAGCACTTTGCCATCTTCTCCACGTAGTGGCCCTACCATTTCCTTCTTCTTCCTTTTGCTGTGGACATACAAACACACACACACCTTTTTATTGTTCTTAACCTCTCTAGCAAGCCTGAGCTCATTCTGCGCTTTAGCTTTTCTGACTTTACTCCTACATGTGTTCGCTATCTGTTTGAATTCTTCTTTGGTGATTTCTCCCTTTTCCCATTTGCTATACATGTTCCGTTTAAAACTTAGCTCCATTGAAAGTTCTTTAGTCGTCCATCCTGGTTTCTTGAGACACCTTCCATTTTTTCTTCCTCATTGGTACTGTTTGAAATTGTGCCTTCAGTATCTCCCTTTTGAGAAAGTCCCATCCGTCTTGAAGTCCCTTCTCTTTTAGTATTCCTGACCATGGGATCACCCCCAGTATTTCCCTGAGTTTATTAAAATCAGCTCTCCTAAAGTTTAGAATGTGTGTCTGACTATGCCTGGCTTCTCCTTTCCATTGTATAACAAACTCCAGGAGAACATGATCACTCTCACCTAAGCATCCCACCACTTGCACCCCATTAACCTGGTCATCCCTGTTGGTTAGGATCAGATCTAAAATAGGTGACCCCCTTGTTGCCTCTTCCACCTTTTGGACCATGAAATTGTCTTCCAGGCAAGTAAGGAATTTGCTAGACCTTGAAGTTTTGGCTGAGTTAGATTGCCAGCAAATATCAGGATAGTTGACATCACCCATCACTACTACATCTCTCCTTTCTGCATGTGTGGTCATCTGTTCTAGAAAGGCATCATCCAATTTCTCCGTCTGACTTGGGGGTCTGTAGTAGAGTCCCACAGTAACATCCCTGTTGAAGTGCTACCCAGTTGATCTTCGTGGACCTCTAGGTGGTTTTTGATACCTTTGATAATGGTATGTTACTGGACCAGCTCTGTGGGAAAGGAATAGGAGGCACTGTTCTGCAGTGGTTCCACTCCTATCTAGAGGGCCAGTTCCAGAGAGTAGCACTGGGGGTTGCTGATCAGCTCCATGGCTGTTAAGTTGTGGGGTGCAAAAGTGTTCCATCTTTTCCCCCATGCTGTTCAATATCTACATGAAACTGCTGGGGGAGGTCATAAGGGGGTTTAGAGTGGGTTACCATTAGTATGTTGATGACACTCAGCTTTATTTCTCCTGTCATCGGAGTCAGCTAGGGCTATGCAGATGCTGGACTACTCCTGGATACTGTAATGGGCTGTATGACGGCCAATAAACTGAAACCGAATCCTGATAAGGTGGAAGAAAGTGGTTCTCAGGATAAACTACCTGTCCCAGGTGGGGTTGCACTCCCCCTGAAGAAGTAGGTACGTAGCTTGAGAATGCTTCTAGATCCATTGTCAATGGAGGCCCAACTTGACTCTGTGGCACAGGTTGCTCGGCACCAGCTTCAATGGTACACCAGTTATGAACTTTCCTGGGGAGAGATAACCTAGCTACAATAATCCATGCATTGGTAACCTCCTGTAATGCACTCTACTGTAATGCACTCTACATTGGGTGCCCTTGAAGAAGACTTGGAAGCTTGGACTTGGATACTTGAAGGAATGTGCCTGCCCAAGGATTAAGATCTGCTGGGGGACGGGGGATGGGGCTCCTCCATGTCCAATCAGTGGGATCAATACACCGTGTTGGGACATGGGAAAGGGCCTTCTCAGCCATGGCACCTCAATTGTGGAATGCCCTCCCCCTGGAGGCCCATCTGGTACCAACATTCATGTCATTCAGGTGCCAGGTTAAAACTTGGCTGTTCATCAAAGCTTTTGGGCCTCATTAACTCATTCCAAATATGATGTGCACAGTTTTAAATTTTTTGAAAGATCTTTTAAATCTGTTTTTAATGTATTATTACAGTTTAATAGGTTTTTAGTCTATTTAATTATTTTATTGTTTTAAACTGTGTAATTTGTTTTAATGCTTTTTGTAAGTCACCCAGAGATATTTGATATAGGGTCAGGTATAAATAGTTTAATAAATAAATAAATACATTGTCTCAGTTGTAAGTCTGAGAGTAGGGGTGGTTGGTTATTGCAGGGATAGGAAGGGAATTTCAACCTCTCCAATGAACGACAAATTTCACAATAATGTGTAAGGTGGACTGACATCTGCATGTGCCACTAACAGGATGCCAGCCTATGTTTGCCCATGTAGCACAGTAGGACCTCTGTATCTGCAGGGGATTGGTTCTGGGGCCCCCGTGGATACCAAAAACCATGGATAATAGCAAACACCATTGAAAATAATGGGACTTCCAGTTTAAAATACCATAGAGTTGCCTTGGAGGACCTAGAAAATGGCTGAAGAGGACATATTTTCTAGGAAGACTCTATGGTAGGTGTGCTGTTTTAATAATAATAATAATAATAATAATAATAAAATTTATTTATATCCCGCCCCTCTGCAAGCAATCGGGGTGGCTTACAATGATAAAATGGTAGACAGTATAAAACAACCCAAAATCCCTCCCTCCCCTTAAAACATTATTAAATTAATGCAAGTTAAAATCAATACAAGTTAAAATCAATATGTTTTACCATATGCTAAATATCCTTTTAAGCAGGCAGCATCTGTTAGGAGATCCAAAAGGAACCTCCAGAGGGGGTTCCAGAGGCCGGGGTTAGCTATTCCGGAAAAGCCTGCCCGAAGAGAACCGTCTTGACAGCCTTTTTAAAGCTGTCTAATGATGTCAATAGGCGGATCTCGTCGGGCAGGCCGTTCCACAATTTGGGGGCGACAGCCGAGAAAGCCCTCTGGGAGGTAGTCGCCAGCCTAGGTCTTTGTGACTGCAACAAATTCCTCCCAGAGGACCGGAGAGCGCGGGGAGGATTATAAGGGAGAAGGCGGTCCCTGAGATAGCTTGGGCCCAAGCCATTTAGGGCTTTAAAGGTGATAACCAACACCTTGTACTGGGCCCGGAAGCTGATAGGCAGCCAGTGGAGGGACCTCAGAACCGGAGTAATGTGGTCCCTCCTAGATGTTCCAGAAACTAACCTTGCTGCCATATTTTGTACCAGCTGTAATTTCCGAACTAGGCACAAGGGTAGCCCCATGTAGAGAGCATTACAGAAATCCAGACGTGAGGTTACCAGCGCGTGCACAATGGTCTCAAGATCCCTTACTTCCAAAAAAGGGCGCAGCTGGCGTATCAGCCGAAGCTGATAACAAGCGCTCCTGACTGTCGCATTTACCTGATTTGTCATCAGGAGCGACGAGTCAAGGAGCACCCCTAGGCTGCGAACACAGTCACTGGAGGAGAGTGTGACCCCATCCAGGACTGGAGATTGCAACTCGATTCTTGGTTTCGGGGCCGCTACCGTGAGCACCTCCGTCTTGTCAGGATTCAGTCTCAATCTGTTTTTCCTCATCCAGCCCATTACTGCCCGAAGACATTCATTGAGAGAAGAGATGCCGTCAGAATTCAAGGCCGACGAACGAGATACGGAGAAATAGATCTGAGTGTCATCAGCGTACTGATAACACCCAGCTCCATAACTCCGAATAATCTTACCCAGCGGCTTCATATAGATGTTAAATAACATCGGGGACAGAATAGCACCCTGTGGTACTCCACAGGTGAGCTCCCTTTTACTGGAGCTACTGTCCCCGAGCAGCACTCTCTGGGTCCTGCCTGAGAGGAAGGACCGGAACCACTGCAAAGCAGTGCCTCCGATGCCTAACTCCCCCAGGCGATCCAGAAGAATGCTGTGATCTATCGTATCAAAAGCCGCTGAGAGGTCTAGGAGCACCAACAGGATCACGTTACCCCTGTCAATGCTCAGACGCAGATCGTCGGTCAAAGCAACCATGGCAGTCTCAACCCCAAAGCCTGTCCTGAAGCCAGTTTGAAATGGGTCTAGGTAATCGGTTTCATCCAAGACAGCTTGGAGTTGAAGAGCAACTGCCCTCTCGATCACCTTGCTCAAAAATGGTAATAAAGAGACTGGCCTATAATTATTCATAGCCAGGGGGTCCAGGGAAGGTTTTTTCAAAATAGGCTTAACAGCCGCCTCCTTTAAACATGATGGGATATATCCTTCCCTGAAGGATGCATTGATGATGCTCACCAGGAACTTCCGCAATGCATCCCCTCCCTGGACGGCCAGCCAAGACGGGCAAGGGTCGAGGGGGCAGGTTGTCTTCCTCACACTACCAAGGAGCTTGTCCACGTCATCGGTACTCACAGATTGCAGCTGATCCAGTATAATTACATCGGCAGAGTTGCTGGACACCTCGTCCATTGTTTCTGTTACAATAGTGGCATCTAGGTCGGCTCTTATCTGAGAGATTTTATCTGCAAAGAAGTTATTAAATGCATCACAGCAGGCAGTCGTCGGGTTAAGCAGGGGATTCGGTGCAGGGGTCACCTGCGCCAGCTCCCTCACCACCCTAAACAGCTCTGCTGGACGGGACTCTGCAGACGCAATACGTGCAGAAGAGAAGGATCTTTGCGCTGCACGCACTGCCTCCCGATAGGACCAAAGAAAGTTCCTATGGCGAGTTCTGTCAGATAAGAGTCGAGTCTTCCGCCATCTGCGCTCTAGTCGTTGTCCAAACCGCTTCATTTCCCTAAGCTCAGGTGTATACCATGGCCTACGGTTAGAAGCGGGTTGGCAAGGACGCTTGGGAGCAATCGTGTCGATAGCTCTGGTAAGGTCGGTGTTCCACGTATTAACCAGAGCATCGACAGGATCACTGGCATTTCCAACCATTAAGCCCTCTAAGGCTTTCTGGAAACCCATAGGTTCCATTAGCCTTCGAGGGCGGACCATTTTAATGGGTCCACCACCCCCGGTGGGGCAGATGTAGGCTCTAAGTTCCATCTTGACCAGGAAATGATCCGTCCATGACAAGGCAGAGGTACTGATTACCTCCGCCCACGGATATACCTGATCCGAACTAAAGACCGCATCGAGGGTATGACCTGCACAATGTGTGGGCCCGTTGACCAATTGGGATAGGCCCATGTTTGTCATGGTCTCCATGAACTCCCGAGCCGCACCTGTTAAGCTGATCTCGAGCGGGATGTTGAAGTCCCCCAAAACCAGAAGTCTGGGGGACTCCAGCAGCAGCTCTGAGACCAGCTGTGTCAGCTCGGTTAGGGAGTCTGCTAGACAACGGGGTGGCCGATAGACTAGCAGAATCCCCAAGCTATCCCTGGTCTTCAGGCTTAGGTATATACACTCGAAGTGGGCTGGGTTCCGGATAGGTGTCCTGGTCAAGGTCAGGTGGTTCTTATGGACTAGAGCCACTCCACCCCCCCGCCCACTTCCTCTCACCTGCTCGCTAACAGAGTACCCAGCTGGGAGGGCCTGTGCCCATGTGACAGCACTATCCTCTCCCAGCCAGGTCTCCGTGAAGCAAGCCAGGTCGGCGTCCTCATCCAAGAGAAGGTCCTGGATGATATGAGTCTTATTCCTCACCGACCTGGCATTGCAGAGGAGCAGAGTGAGGTTCTGTGGAATGGTTGGTCTGCTCTCCAAGCCATTCTGGGCAGCAGAGGGAACTGAAGACGGGATAGCTTTCAAACAGCGATCCCGTCTTCTCTTGCAACATTTGTTCGCTCTGTTCCCGCCATATCTCCCATTCCCCAACACTACTCCAATGGCTGCCCCCGCCTCCTTCCCGGCCTCAGGTAAGACGGAAGAGCACTCACTCTCCACCCCCAGCTTGAAGCCACGCTGCTGCTGCTGCTGCTGCTGCTGCTGCCGCCGATGGTCTGGCTGGAGCTGGCTTTCAAGGCACTCAGAGGCCAGGTGTTCCTAGGGAGGAGGGAGAGGGCAAACACTCACTCACTCTCCACCCCCCGCTTGAAGCCAAGTTGCTGCTGCTACTGCTGCTGCTGCCGGTGGTCTGGCTGGAGCTGGTTTTCAAGGCACTCAGAGGCCAGGTGTTCCTAGGGAGGAGGGAGAGGGCAAACACTCACTCACTCTCCACCCCCCACTAGAAGCCACGTTGCTGCTGCTACTGCTGCTGCTGCCGGTGGTCTGGCTGGAGCTGGCTGTCAAGGCACTCAGAGGCCAGGTGTTCCTAGGGAGGAGGGAGAGGGCAAACACTCACTCACTCTCCACCCCCCGCTTGAAGTCACGTTGCTGCTGCTGCTGCTGCTGCTGCTGCCGGTGGTCTGGCTGGAGCTGGCTGTCAAGGCACTCAGAGGCCAGATGTTCCTAGGGAGGAGGGAGAGGGCAAACACTCACTCACTCTCCACCCCCCACTTGAAGCCAAGTTGCTGCTGCTACTGCTTCTGCTGCCGGTGGTCTGGCTGGAGCTGGCTTTCAAGGCACTCAGAGGCCAGGTGTTCCTGTCTGAAACCATCCTTTACAAATAGTTGCTTGTCTGTTTAGACTGTTATCTTTCATCTTCATGAGATAGAGATTGTTTTAGCCACACATTATGCAGCAACAGGGAAGGGCCAACCCTATGAGGTAGCTCTCTCAGGCTCACCATACAGGGAACAGCAGTTTCTCTCCCTGCTTCTTTCTGGAGTTGAAGAAAAGTTTTGAGTCCTGTGAATAATTGAATCAGTGGATATGGGGGTTCTACTGTACAGTCCTATCTGATTTTACAGTTGTCCATATTTGCTGGGGTTTGGTTCCAGGACCCCCCGTGGATACAAAAATCCATGAATACTCAAGTCCCATTATATGCAATGGCATAGCAAAATGGTGTCACTTATATAAGATGGCAAAATCAAGGTTTGCTTTTTGGATTATTAATTTTTAAAGAATATTTTCAAGACTGAATACTGTACTTAAATCAGTGGATACCAAATCTGTGGTTACAGAGGGACAACTGTGGTTATCTTATAAGGGCAGAATCTAATAGCAGTCAATATTTCCTTCCCTATAACACCCCACATCATCCTCAAAATCTGCTCCAGAAGTCAGATTTTCTTGTAGCGTGGAGGCAGGGAGATAGGGGAGCTTCATACTAGTGGATATCTACTAATGCTGCACATGCATACACATACACACGCACAAACATCTCTCTCTCTGGCTTTTCTTCGCAAACGAAGATTCAGGAAGGACTCATCCCGCGCTTTCTGCAAGCGCGCTGATGACTAAAAAGGCCAATCCGAGATAAACAAGTCCGGTTGCAAAAAGCACAGCAGAAGGTCTCCTTGGGTGATGTTTTTGGGTTGTGATTCTTTCTGCGTTGTCGTTTCTCTTCAAGACTTGTTCGTCGTGAGTTCTCAAATAAGGCTGCAGCATTGTGGATAGTGCGTCTCCATGCCTCCCGATGTGAGGCCAGGGCGGACCACTGTTGGTGATCAATTTGGCCAAGCCTGAGATGTTGTTTCAGGGAGTCTTTGTATCGCTTTTTTGGAGCGCCCCTCTTACGCTGACCCGTGGCGAGTTCACCGTAGAGTAGTATTTTTGGGAGGCGATGGTCCTCCATCCTAGACACGTGCCCTGCCCAGCGCAGCTGTGTTCTCAATATCATGGCCTCAATGCTGGTGATCCCTGCTTGCTCAAGGACAGCAACATTCGTCACATAGTCAGTCCAGTGTATATTTAGGATTGTGCGTAGACAGCGCTGATGAAAGCGCTCGAGGAGTCGTAGGTGGTGGCGATAGGTGACCCATGTTTCAGATCCATAAAGGAGGATAGACAGTACGATGGCTCTATACACACTGATTTTTGTGCTTTGCCTCAGGTGTTTATTGCTCCAGACTCTTTTGTGAAGTCTTCCAAATGCACTATATGCCTTTGCTAATCTGTGATCGATCTCTTTGTCAATCTTGGCATCTGAGGAGATGATGCTTCCCAGGTAGGTGAACTGCTGAACGGACTTGAGCACTGATTTGCCGACGGCAATGTGGGGATGGTGGTGTTCGTCCTGTGGTGCAGGCTGGTAAAGAACTTCTGTTTTCTTCAGGTTGACTTCTAGCCCAAACAGCTCTGCAGCTGTTGCAAAGCAGGATGTTAGGCGCTGCAGAGCTCCTTCTGTGTGGGCAACAAGGGCAGCATCATCGGCGAAGAGCAGCTCACGGACTAGATAGTTTAGAGTCTTAGTGTGAGCCCTCAGACGGCTTAAGTTAAACAAGCTACCATCAGTACGGTAGCGTATATAGATGCCGTCGTCTTCTTCAAGCTCTGCCATAGCCCTTTGGAGCATCATGCTAAAGAAGATTGTAAATAGAGTTGGTGCAAGGACACAACCTTGCTTCACTCCATTCGTTATTAGAAAGGGCTCTGAAAGAGCATCGCCATATCTGACTTGACCACGCTGGCCCTCGTGTAGCAAGATAATCATTTTAAGGAATTTGGGGGGACATCCTAGTTTTTCCAGGATCTGCCACAGACCTTTTCTACTTACAGTGTCAAAGGCTTTGGTGAGGTCGACAAATGTTACATAGAGACCCTTGTTCTGCTCCCTACATTTTTCTTGCAGTTGCCTAAGGGCAAATACCATGTCTGTAGTGCTCCTATTGGCTCTGAAGCCACATTGGCTTTCAGGGAGAAGTTCTTCTGCAATAGTAGGAACTAACCTGTTCAGGAGTATCCTTGCAAGGATTTTTCCAGCAATAGAGAGCAGTGTTATGCCTCGATAGTTTGAGCAGTCGGATTTTGCTCCTTTTTTCTTGTACAGGGTGATGATGACTGCATCTCGGAGGTCTGATGGCAGTTCCCCTTTTTCCCAGCAATTCACAAGGAATTCGTGGAATTTTTCGTGGAGTGCATGACCTCCGTGTTTCCAAACTTCAGGTGGGATTCCATCAATCCCAGCTGCCTTGCCGTTTTTCATCTGCTGTATGGCCTTAAAGGTCTCTTCCAAAGTGGGAACTATGTCCAATTCATTTTTCATTGGTTTTTGTATCATATCTTGGATAGCTGAGGCTTGGACTACTCGGTTGGCGCTAAAGAGACTTTGAAAATGTTCAGCCCAACGATTTAGGATGGAGGCTTTATCAGTAATTAATGTTTGACCATCTGTACTGTATAAGGAGCTTTGGACCTGATAAGTAGGTCCAAACACTGCTTTAAGAGCTTCATAAAGTCCTCTATGATCACCCAGATCTGCACAGCGTTGTGTCTTTTCTGCTATACTGATCCACCACTTGTTCTGCATGTCTCGGAGTTTTTGTTGTAGTTTGCTACATGTGAGGCGGAAAGCTGCTTTTCTTACATGACAGGTTGGCTGGGCGAGGTATGCCTGGTGAGCAGCTCTCTTCCTTGCCAACAGTTCCTGGATCTCTTGGTTGTTTTCATCAAACCAGTCTTGATTTTTCTTGTGGGAGAACCCGAGGGATTCTTCTGCAGACTGGAGGATACTGTTTTTGATATGTTGCCAAAGCACTGTAGGAGAAGGATCTGTAGGGTGGTCTTCAAGTTTCGTTTGTAGATTTGCCTGGAAGTTGTCTCTCATGGTAGCTTGTTGAAGATTGTTGACTTGGAGTCTCTTCTTTAAGATGCCACCCCTCTTAGGTTTGAACTTAAGATGAAGATTTAGTTTACATCTGACAAGGCGATGATCTGTTTGGCATTCTGCACTGGGCATCACTCGGGTATGACGGACATCACGAATGTCTCTCTGACGGACTAGAACGTAGTCAATGAGGTGCCAATGTTTGGATCGGGGATGCATCCAGGTTGTCTTCAAGCTATCTTTCTGCTGAAAGATTGTGTTTGTAATAGTCAGCTGTTGTTCTGCACAGAACTCTAGCAGGAGGCGTCCGTTATCATTGCAATTTCCAACACCATGCTTGCCTAAGACACCTTTCCAGGCTTCGGAGTTCTTTCCTACTCTGGCGTTGAAGTCACCAAGGATAATAATTTTATCTTCTACAGGGACTTTTTGTATGAGTTGGCGTAGGTCTGTGTAGAATTTGTCTTTCTCTACAGGGTCAGCTTGCATAGTTGGGGCATATATACTAAAGAGAACAACATGTGGGAGGCGTAAGGAAATAATGCGATCAGAGTGTCCTGTTGGCAAGGTTTCGAGTTTGGAGGCAATGGAGTTTTTAATCATAAAGCCTACTCCTGACAGATGTTTTTCGGTTTTGGGTTTGCCAGACCAGTAAAGTGTGTAGCCGGCGCCATGTTCTTTAAGGCTGCCTTCCTCATGGAAGCGAACTTCACTAAGAGCAGCGATGTCAATATTAAGCCGTGATAGTTCAAGGGCTATTAGGGCAGAACGACGCTCAGGCCGTCCACTATCTTCAGAGTCTTGCATGGTTCTGATGTTCCAGCATGCAAGTGTCAGTTTATTTACACCTTTGGAGGCCGGTGTGTGCCTTTGTTTCTTTGCCTTGGTTTGACCGCATCAGAAGATTCCCGTTGGCCGCGGCTAGCCAACCAGGTAGTTGGGGATGAGCTTTCTTTAGGCCACCTTTTCTAGGCCCCTCTCCATGTGGAGCAAGCAGTGCTCTCCTTAAAAAAGGCTGCTTGGTCGTTCAGAATGCTGCCGAACAAGACTGTCATCTCCCGGGTCAGGCTTGAGCGACCAATGTCCTGAACCGCCTGCATGCAGGGTTGGGGCTGCGGCTTCCAGTGCATCTTTACACCTGCCGGTTTCGTCCCTCGCCAGTCGCTACAGGGCTTTTTTGGAAATGGATTTGTCCTTTGAGCCTGTGCAATGGATTTTTCTGGTGGAGCGCAGCGTGCACAGAACTGGCCTCACCCTTTAAACCAGAGATTCATCTGCCGTGGCCTTGCAAGCATGGACGTGGCAGTGAGGTCCTCGGGCCGTAGGTTTGATTAGAGTTTCCTTCTCTTAGATGGTTGACCTTACAGGGTTGGACGAGCACCATCTGCCCGGGTTTGGGATTGGAGTTTTCCTTCTCCTAGGACGGTTGCCACAAGGCTGGAGAGCCCATCCTGCCCTTTGACGCTCTTTGTCAGACCCTTCAGTTTTGACCTGTCTGGCATGGGAGACCCTACCAGTGGCTATTATGCCACCGCCAGCATAGCTCAAAACATCATTAGGGTACGCAAGCCTCTCTCCCACGACAAGGGGGCGTCAATGGAGAGGCACAAACATATATCACTTATATTTATATCTTTCTGGCATGTGCTGAACTTTTCTCCACTGCTGGTGCATACCGTCAGCTGTGTCAACTTGTCTGGTAGGATCAGCCTTGCTCGAGTTCCAGATCCCACAATTTTAACTGTGTGTAGTGAATATGAAACTTTTCAGTGCTTTAGTATTTAGAGAGTGAAATGTTGAACAGCAGTAAAAGTGCATAGATTTATGATATCTAAATATGAAAATGAGCTTCCAGTGTTGTCAGAAAACACATGCACATATATGTGGAATTCATGAGTGGGGCTTGTCACTAGACCTTTTGGAAGCAGCTTGTTCATTCCCATACTATGAACTCCTTGTGCAGAAACAAATGTGCCCATTTTTCTTTGTCCAAAATTTGAGGGTATGTAATACCACTCCATTCATTCTCCTTCTCCCTCCTCACAGAGTTTTCTTTGTGTTTTCTTATGTATCTGTATTTTTAGCATTTAGCTTAACACTTCCTTATTCCCACTGATTGGAAATCAAGCTATGTATGAGCTGCCCTGTGCGGTGGGCCTGAGAACCTCTGTCAGTGGGTTCTGGGGAAGAGAGAGAGAAGCCTACAGAGACAGCTTAGCCATGTATTGGGAGGCTTCCTTCTTTTTTCCAGCTGAAGTGAACAGAGGCCTTTGAAAGCTGAGGGGGTACATGGAAAGATAAACACTGATCCCTCTATTTTCAGCTGTTGGCAAATAAATGGCACTGCTAATGATTATTTATGGAAAACTCATGCATATGGAAATGAATTTCAAGCCCACATTTCTCAAAGACCAATTTGCTTCCCAAATCCATCATTAAAGTCAGTGTTTAAATTTCAGGAGGACATATGTAAAATAATCATTAGTAGCCATATCCAGAGTGGATATAATTTCTGTTGTTCCAGTTTGTACTACTGTCAGAATCCAGCTGTTGAAGATGGATAGTATGGTTTTGGCACTCACACTCAATTCTTTTATCTCTTAGGCCAAAGTGAGGACGAAGTAATCCTGCCCCAAGTCTGCTAAGCCACCCCAAATTTATAAGGGTGTGACAGAGAGCAGAATTTAGCCATCTGTCAGGAAACCAACTTGCATCAATTGAAATCAAATCTTTTGTCTTCCAGTCTATGGCTGTGGCCAGCCGTTAATCTTGCTCCGGCCTCCCGATTGGGTGCTGCCCAAAGCATGCATTTCCCCTCCCCCTCCCATTCTTCCCCTCCCCCCACCGCATCCTCCTGGCTGCAACCTCCTCCACCCCCACCCCTCCCACCTTTCTCTCCTCTTCCTTTCTCCAGGCCTGTAAAAGCATGTCTCACTGGGTGGATTGCTTCATCATTTTATATTCATTAAAGCAGTTTTAAAAGTGCACCCTTTCCAGTGAAACATTTTGCTGTGTGTTTCTATCAGGCCTTGATATCTCATTTGTTCAAAGTGCCACAGTTGCATTGTCTGGAATGCATAACCTTGTCTTAACAAAAGCTTTGCCTGCTATTTTGGACACGGTTAGGGTTCTCCAGTCTTACACACTGGAGTGAGATTTAAGTAACCTAATTCCCTGTGTAGGACAGCAGCCTTTTATTGCTGGACAGGGCACTTTTCCAGTGGAACACTTGTGCTTGGATTCATACTAGGGATGGAAAAAAATACTTGATTTATTTTTTAAATAGTTGAATAATGGTTAGGATTAGGAAACCCTAATGAGGAGAATCCTAGGCAGGTGAGAATCTTCCACAGTTCAAGCGCCTTATTGTGCATGGAAAATACACATGGTTGGGATTTTAAAAAGAAAATAAATTTCTTGTGTACAAAACAGCTTTTTCTGCACAGAAAATAACATTTCTGCTCACAAACAAAGACAAAAGCAAAAACTCTACCTTTAGGGCACAGAAACCAAATACACAGGTATAGGATGGGGGAATACATGGCTCAGCAGTACTACATGCAAAAGAGACCTTTTGATTATTGTTACGGTAATCGTAAATTGAACATGAGCCAGCAGTGTGCTGCTGTAGCAAAGAATGTGAATGCTATTTTAGCCTGCATTAATAGAAGCATTGTTTACAAGTTGAGGGAAGTAATAGTCCCACTATATTCTGCACTGGTCAGGCCTCATCTGCAGTACCGTGTCTACTTCTGAGTGCCTCCTTTTAAGAAGGATATAGACAAGCTGGATCAGGTTCAGAGAAGGGCAACAAGTATAAGAGGTATGGAAAACAAAACATATGAGGAAAGGTTGAAGGAGTTGGACTTGTGCAGACTGGGGAAGAGAAGACAGAGGGGTGACATGATTACACTCTTTAAATACCTCAAAGGCTGTCACAGGGAGGAGGAGGCAAGCCTGTTCACTGCTGTCCCAGAGGGTAGGACCAGATCTAATGCTTTGAAGTTACAGGAGAGTAGATTTAGATTCAACATTAGAAGGTACATCTTGACAGTAGGAATGTTTGGCAATGGAATCAATTGCCTAGAGAGGTGTTGGGGGGGGGTCTCCTTCTCTGGCTGTCTTCAAAAAGAGGCTGGACAGCTGTCTGCTGGTGATGCTTTAGCTGGAGATCCTTCATTGAGCAGGGGGTTGGACTTGACAGCCCATAAGGCCCCTTCCAGTTCTAGGATTCTAGGATACAAGCAAGTTTCCTTCACATAAAACAGCATGTTTCTTCACAGCATGTTTTTTTTCAAAACTGTGCAGTTTCAATTACATTTTTAACAGCAAAAATGGTAAAATGATAAAAATGGTAAAATTATTTGTTCTTGCCTGTGATAATAAAATTTATTAAAGTTTACATCCCTAATTAATACCCACCCACCACAAATTAATATTCGCTGGGCTTTGGTTCCAGGACCCCCAGTGAATACCAAAATCCACTCAATGAATACTCTCAAAATATTGAAATCCACTCAAAATCCACTCAATGAATACTCAAATCCTATTATATGTAATGGCATAGCAAAATGGTGTCCCTTATATAAGATGGCAAAATCAAGGTTTGCTTTTTGGATTATTATTTTTTTAAGAATATTTTCAAGCTGTGAATACTTAAACCTGTGGATACCAAATCCGTGGATACAGAGGGGCAACTGTACTGTATGCTCAGTGGCTGACATGGGGTTGGGGTGGGGTTATGAAATGGGAGCGTCTGTCATTCCTCAATCAGCCACCCCTGAATTTCAATAGGAAACCTCACATTGTAGTGGTCTGTGAGATCAACTTGATGTTTCTGCCCACTTTTTCCGAACTTGATGCTTTGATCATTTTGGCTGTCTGTATTCTGTGCCTTATTTGTTTCTGCAATATCCTTTTTGAAGTGAGGTGAACAGAAAGAAGACAACTGCATCACTCCTTGAGTATGATTAAGCATTACTAAATAATTATAAGTCTGTTATCACTTTTTGACAGTCAGAGCTGTTCAGCAGTGGAACACATTCCCTCGGAGCGTGGTGGGGTCTCCTTCCTTGGAGGTCTTTAAACAGAGGCTGGATGGCCATCTGTCAGGGATGCTATGATTGTATATTCCTGCATGGCAGGGGGTTGGACTGGATGGCCCTTGTGGTCTCTTCCAACTCTACAATTCTATGATTCTATGAATTCTTATGGGTAATTTTTCTCCCTTTCCAACTGGGTTGTTGAAGAAAATTACATTTTTAAAAAGGTACTGGTATATTTGTCCTTGTATTAAAACTTAATTGCAGTTTCAGCAGAGAAACAGAAACATTGATGTCTAATTTCTACCATGCAGAGATCAGGTTTAGATCAACAGTAGAGGCTGGCCAGATTGTGAAACACTCAGATTCCATAGGCAGGCAATATACTGTATTTTTCAGGATCAATCACAATTCCACTGTTTTAAAAAAGAGTGAGGGGGGAGAAAAGAGAAGTCTTCTGGTACCTTTAGACTAGCCGTCAGCAATCTCACCATCAGCTTTATGTAAATATGAATACAGGTGACTCCAATTTATGTGGGGACTGTATTCCTGGACTAACTGCAGGTATGTGAAAACATGTGTAATAGTGAACCACCATAGTAGACCATAGAATACTGCCAGAGGACCTAGAAAATGCCTAGAGAGGATGCCTCTCTAGGCATTTAGTGCGACTGGTCAACTTTGGATCATGCTGGAGGCCTTCTAATGCCTAGACAGACCATCTCCAGTGCACCTCTATGGCTCTCCAGATACCTAGAGACTCCTTCCCCCGCACAATCCCGGGTAAGTGAAACTGTTTATGTGGGTACTGATCCCACATAAACAGGAGTGACCTGTAGTGTATATATACCTGCAGCCTAGATATTATACTCCATCAATACATCTGAGAAAGTGTATGAATTCATAAAAGATCAAGCTGAAATAAATTTGTCAGCCATTTTATACTGAAACAGACTCATAATGATGTATCTTTAAAAACCCCATGGTACTGTAGCACCCCCACATCCACTGATTTGCCATCCATTGATTCAATTATTCATGGATGGCGACAGCAGGGGGGAGGGAGAGGGGAGGCAAGCTTTTGAGAGAGAGAGAGAGAGAGAGAGAGAGAAACAGGCACACACCACACACTATTCAGTCATGGTTTTGGAACGTTCCCTTGCTCCCTTCCCCAGGAGGGTTCTGGTGAAACAGCAGAGCTGACCATGCCTTTAGGACTCTTCCCCCATCCCTCGCTTTGCAACCAGCCCTGGTGTATCACCATTCATTCCCCCCCCACCCTCCCAGGCTTCCCAGCCATGACCCTTTTGGGCTCACCTGGTGGGCAATGCCCTCCATGCCAGCCAAGGAGCCCTGCTGGCCTCCGGCACTCTCTCTTCCTGGTTCCCACCGGCAACACATGCGCACACCACACCCCACAGCCCTTTTCCCCATACACCCGCCTGCGTGCCTGCCTGCCACAGCCAGCCACTCTGCAGAGGAGGAGGAGCTGAAGAAACTCCAGCATGGGCACCCTTGCCTTGCTGTCCCAGCCCCTGGTGGCCCGGAGGCAGCCTGCAAAGAACTGAAGCACACAGCCCAGATGCAGCCCAGAGGCGTAGGGGGAATTCTCTCACCAGCTCCAATGAGGTATTGTCTGTCAGGAGTTAGAAACTGAACTCCATTATAAAATGGCTGAACAAACTGCAGAGTCATGCCGAGTCAAAATGGCTGACTCCATCAACTGCCTAGTCTCCCTTAACTACAGAAGGAAGATTCTTCTTGGTGTGTAAGATCATGTGATTGAGTAAGCCAGTGCCCTGTAACTGTGTATATGGGAGGGCCCAGAGCAGAGCTCATTTCTCTTCTTCCTGTGAATGCTGAGGCCTGGTGAAGCAGTTTCTCCTTGGATTGTAAATATTTGTATATATTGCGACTGTTTGAGTTTGAAGATAAAAGTGCCTCCTGCTTATTTGGACAACACTCTGTGTGTGAGTATTCTTGGAAAGGGTTGCTACTGAGTCTGCTGAGATAATTTTTGGGCTTCTGCTGGGGATTGCTTGTCCTGTCATCCCCTGACATCGTCGCCCTTTGGTATTGCTGTTTGAGGTAGGGGTTCCAGCAGGTGGGGGAGGGAGGAAGGAGGCAAATGTGCCTTCCCCTTCTTTCTTTGTGGGGTGGGTGGATTCTGGCGGTGTTTGCTTTTGTCCGTGGATTTCACTATCCTCAGTGAGGCCTGGGAACCAATCCCCCAGGGATGTGGGGGTCCTACTGCACTATTTAAGCCCATCAGGCTAGGTGGTCAACAAAATTAGGGTGATTGGGAAGAAGCATAACAGTCTAAAAACTTGGCTAGAGGTTTTAGTCCATGAGGTCTGTGGTTACTGATAGGAATGCAGGTATCACATGGTAACTAGCAGTGCCTGATAGAATGAAGAGAAAATGGTGGGTTCCACTCTCCCTGGAGCTATCCAGAATTCAGACTGTTTATTGTATTGCTTGAATCTTGGTGCTATTTGATCAAAATCCTCTGAACATTTGACCTTTGGGCCTCCTGTCACTTTTAAATATTGGCAATGGGATTTCTGGATCCATGTCAGTGGAAAATATTAATTTTCCCTTCAGAAGGCTAAGGGGACAGACTCTTCAAATTATTTCCTTAAGAAATAATTTCTTGGTTTTGTCACTTCTGTCTATCAGCTTCTGTGAAATCTATTAATTTTAGGGAAAATTATTCAGAAATTATGCTGGTGCTATCAGGTTATCTTTTAATATCTTTAACCTGCTGAATTATAAGCAAGCATGGGGTAAATACTGCAGGAAATCCTGAAGTGATGGGTGAAGATCAACTATTCATGTCATACTCTTGGATACAATAGCCATGCAATAATAGTCCACTTATGTGCATTGTTGGATAAGATAGACTTTTCTTACAGTAGCTTTGTCTCTCCATGGAAGGTTACATACTGCTTTTAGAAAATTTTTGGGTTTTGTGGGGATCATACATGGCTTTATTAGGTTGCTAAATGCACAAAATGAGGCTATGTATTTTTAAAGTTCTTACAGGCTCCAGTGAGTTCAAGGCAGCTTATATAGTTTTCCTTTAGCCTACAACGACCTTGTGAGGTAGATGAGCCTAAGAAAAAGTGATTGGCCCAAGGTCATCCAGTGAGTTTTATGGCTCAATGGGGACTTGAATCTGGGCTGCCAAAACATCAGAGTGAAGCCTTTGGGGACAGCAGTATAATTAGGATGAGCCAGCATGATGCAGTGGGTTGGGGACTAGGACTTCAGGAGACAAGGGTTCAAATTCCTGCTCAGCCATAGGGACCCATTGGGTGATCTTGGGCAAGTCACTTTAGATGCAGCCTTTGCCCCTCTGACTGTTGCATATTCTGTAACTTACTGCTCTGTGGCCTACTATTGCTGCAGCTTTCAGTAGTTGGTCATGGCAAGCAAGTTCCTTACAGAATACAATCTTTTCATATGAGGAATTTTCCAGAATAATAACTGATTGTTAGGGAAGTCTGCCACCTAGTGACTGGAGATGGAACTGCAGTCTACAGACACATTAAAATCAATTAATGCATTTGAAATAACAAATGCACATCCTAAGGATGCCATTAGTATGCCTGCCAAGCTTCAGGACTCTGGACTTCATTGTCTTGCACTGATGGAAAACACATACTTTCCTTCATTGGTATAGATTTTCATCTAAATGCTGGAGATTTTACTAATATGCAAAATCATTTTTTAATAAAACATTTTAGTAAAAGTAAGAACAGCTTTCAAGCCTTTTTGTTCAATGCTGCTTTCAAAAAAGCTACTTTTTTTGTGATTTCAAGAAAACTTTGCAATGTATAATGAGAGAACAGAGGAAATTACAAACTCCTGCCCCATAAATATCTTGCCACTGTCTGTCTATAAATGCCACCTGCTGACACTTTTTCATGGATAGACTTACTGATATTACCCCAGGGATGAAGAAGGAAACCAACAGTGGGGCAGGAAGAGACTAAGCAAAATATGAGTGAATATGTAGGAAGCAATAAATGTCTTGTGTGTGGCTGACTCTTCATTTAGGGACCTATTAGCTCCTTGGAGGAAAGGTGTCTGTGTCTGTCTGTCTGTCTCTCTCTCTCTATCTCTCTCTGTGGAGACTGCTGTTCATTACTGTCAATACATATCAGTTTTCACTTTGCATTTATTTCCATTTGAATCAGTGTACATACCTTTATAAGAATATCTAACAAGTAAGAGGTGATATACAAGAAGATGTTTCCATAACCACTTTTAAATTGTAGTTTAATAAAACTGAATTAGGCCTAATTTGTTCTTTCAGTTCTTGCCTCCAGGTAGCTTTGTCAGACAGAGGGTGTGTACAGGCTGCAGGGCTGGGATGACTCTGTGGGTGAGGCTTCAAAGATGCCTGGACTTGAAGAATGTACCTGTCCAAAACTAAATCTAACAGTAGGGTTTTTTAAAAAAATGTTTAAAAGGTAAGCAATGCCGACAAATATAGGAAAAAGATATATGAGCAATGTTTTTGAAAACTTGTATTTACAGCAGGTATGTGAGGCCCTCCCGATATTGGTGGACCACATCTCCCTTCAGCTCTAACTAGCATTACCAATAGTGAGGGATCATGGGAGGGGCAGTCCAACAACATTTGGAGGACTATAATTTGCCCAACCCTGGTTTAGAGACTGGCTCCTTGGCATCTATTCTTGGATGCTAGATCCTGTCCTAATTCCTGACTATGGTACATAAAGCTTAACACATGCATAGAACCAGCAGGTATACAACTGTTCTTGTGGAAGGCTTTACTGTAAGTTTCCTGATTGCACAGAAAGAACCATATATGTATATTGTGCACACATAAGTACATGTGGAAGATTGGGGGTAAGGCCAATGTCTGCTGCACATCATCATCATCATCATCAGAAGAAGAAAAATTTATTTCTCACCCGCCTCTTCCTGTGGCTTGAGGCAGGGAATGAGATATCAACATAGTATTAGTTAAAAGCTCTCTCTCTCTCTCTGGCTTTTCTTCGCGAACAAAGATTCAGGAAGGACTCATCCCGTGCTTTCTGCAAGCGCACTGATGACTAAAAAGGCCAATCTGAGATAAACAAGTCTGGTTGCAGAAAGCACAGCAGAAGGTCTCCTTGGGTGATGTTTCCAGGTTGTGATTCTTTCTGCATTGTCGTTTCTCTTCAAGAGTTGTTTGGCGTGAGTTCTCAAATAAGGCTGCAGCATTGTAGATAGCGTGTCTCCATGCCACCCGATGTGAGGCCAGGGCGGACCATTGTTGGTGATCAATTTGTCCGAGCCAGAGATGTTGTTTCAGGGAGTCCTTGTATCGCTTTTTTGGAGCACCCTTCTTGCGCTGACCCATGGTGAGTTCACCATAGAGTACTACACATATCAGCTAAAACATATCAATTAAAAAAACAAGTAAGACTAAGACTTTTTAAAATAATCAGTACACTGTTTAAAATTCACAATTTAAAGTCATTTGGATAGGCCTGCCGGAAGAGACTGATCTTCAATGCTACTTTAAGTTCTGACAGTGTACGAGACTGTTGTATCTCTTCTGGCAGGCCATTCCAGAGTCTAGGGGCAGCAGAAGAAAAAGTCCTCTGGGTGATCACAGAGGGCTTTGATCCTGCTCTCCCCACTATGTTCAAGAGCATCAATCAAAATTGCAGATGTCATGAAACCCAACAATGCATTTTTTTGAGCTTAGAAATTTTCTATTTTTTTGGACTACAACTCCCAGTATCCCTTAGTATGGCTGGCCATGCTGCCTGGGGTTTCTGGGTGGTGCAGTCCACAAAAAGGAACTTTTCCAAGTTATGTCTTTTCTTCACATGAACAAACAATTTCTCCCCCACTCCCAGGGAAAAGTCTTTTCCAAAGGAGGAAAAGTATCTATCCTTGGATTCTATAAATATATAGGACAATATTTGGGAAGGTCTTGGTGTGCTTATAGACATCAGGACAACTCCCAAATGAGCTAGTTGAAGGAAGAAAAATATGTGAGAACCGGGGATATGGAAAATCCCTGTCTCTGGTGTCCTTATATACACTTTTGTGGTTTCACACTCCTAGAGTGAGTAATAGGGAGGAGGCATCTTAGGTGTGACGGGAAAATTAATGCTTTATTTGTAAACCAGCAACTACATAGAAACACGCTGTTCCATGTTTTTCTAACTTCCTGAGAAGCTTTAGGGCCAATTTTCTTCCTCAGTACAATTACAGTGAAAAATACATAAAGGGATGAATATATAACAGCTGGGGGTGGTTGCACAAGTATGTCAGGTTAGTATATTCACTTCTTCATTTAATATCCTGGGCAGAAATGAGAAAATAGATGCACTTGATGCCACCAAGAGGACAAGTTTGCAGAGCTTACGTTCTGCTGCATCAGCATGTCAAAACTACAGGAAAGAGCCTGAGGAATTGTTCAAGGAGGAAGCAGGTTGGACGAGTTTGACTTCAAAGGAAACTTTCATGCAAGCAATAAATAATTTCATTGGAACAATCTATGAATGGGGGAGACCCAGAGTGGAAACATTTGCACATGTTAAGGCTCAACATGTCTGAACTGGGCAACCACAGAAGCAGGAACCATGAACATGGAGGACCATTTTGGTGACAATGCACATGGTTCGAACGCCTGAGTGCCTGCATATATCCTGCTGAGGCAGAAGAGATCTAAAAAAAACCTGTACTGTGGGAGGGTGGGGGAAGAAAGCTTTCTCTTCTATGGCACCCCAGTTAAGGAATATCCACCCCTTTAAAGCCTAAATGGCACCAACACTGCTGTCTTTCTGGTGGTGTCCTGGGGCTAGTTTACACAGCAGATTTATTGCAGCAACTTGTGCTTTCATTCTTTTCCGCATCTGTGCCAGTCAGGTTTTTTTTTTCTAATTATGCCACTTTTTCGTTCAGACTTGAAAAAGTGTGGGGGGTGTGGCCTCCCAAGCAGACAAAGGCTGTATGGGGAAGGGCATAGACCCTCCTTTGAATCCTTGCATTTCCGAGCTAAAGACTCACAGACTGGCAAAATAGCAGGGGGAAAGATCAAAGAAGTGGCTCTGTCTCTTCTCTAAGGAGATTTTCAGACCTGCCAAAATGCCTGTTTGCCACGCGAGCAGCCTCCCGAGACTGCTGCGCGGCAAGGGTCTACTTCGGACGACGCTGTGCCTCTCGCGAAACCGTCCGTGTCACTTCCGTGAAGCTTCGGACGGCTCAGCGCCATATTTCAATCACGGAGGTTGCCCGAGATTGAAATATGGTGCTGAATCGTCCGAAGCTTCACGGAAGTGACACGGACGGTTTCGCGAGAGGCACAGCGTCGTCCGAAGTAGACCCTTGCCGCGCAGCAGTGTCGGGAGGCTGCTCGCGCGGCAAACAGGCATTTTGGCAGGTCTAAAAATCTCCCAAATCTGTCTATAAATTAACTCACTCCCTGAAGCAGAAGGACAGTAATCTCTCTGCTGAAAGGCATTGCTGCCATGCCGTGGATCCTAAGGTGAACCTATCACAAGTTTTTCCAGCACGATTTGTTTAGTCAGGGTTCACAGACTTGCAAAATAGCAGGGGATTTTGACTCTCCCTCCCTCAGTCCCCCCTCCCCCCTCTCTATCCCTCCCCCAAGCAGAGCTGACAGATGGGAACTTTATGACTGAAAGGTATTGGGAATCCTTTTTCTTGGCAGACCTTCTGCAAAATAGCAGAGAGGATTTTTCACAGTTTCCTGATGCTACTGAACACAGTCCCTCTCTTTTAAGCCCGCCCCTTACATCATAGCAACCAATCACAGTAAAGATCTGCGGAAGCCCTTAACGGAATGGTAGTTTACACTGCCAATAAAGCGCTACATTGCAAATGGACCGGCAAAAGTAGCGACATCCCCTGGCACGCTATATTTGGGTGTTTTACCTTCCCCCCTTCTGAATGAGGCGATGCTATGCTGCGATCCGTGGGAACTATGAGCTATCTTAGCGGTATATTTAGCGGCATATTTGCCCGTGTAAACGACCCCCTAAAAACATGGCTGTTTGCTAAAGCTTTTGCAGCATTATTGATTGCACACGTGAGTGGTTTTAGATTGTTTTAACAGCTTTCAATCTGTTTTAAGTGTTAAATGGTTTGAAATGCTTTTAGCTTTAAAATTATTCTTACTGTTTACTGTTAAATTGTTTTAGATTGATTTTATATTGGGTGCAGGTACAGGTATGTGTAATTTAAAATTACTTAAATAAATAGCAGGTAAAATCAGGTCAGGCTACATTGGGCTAAGTAGATGGAAATAAGTACTCATAACAGAATGGTTTGTATGTAATAGAATGTTGACATATTTAATTCTGTTGAGGGGGTTCCATTCATTCTTTGGCTGCATCTGCATGGCTGAAATAATCCAGTTTGACACCACTTAAATTGCCACGGCTCAATGCTATGGAATCCTGGGATTTGTAGTTTGTTGTAGCACCAGAGCTCTCTGACAGCGAAGACTAAATATCTGACAAAACGACAAATCCCAGAATTCTATAGCATTGAGTCATGGCAGTTAAATCAGTGTCAAATTAGATTATTTCTCCAGTGCAGATGCAGCCTAAGTGTCTCTTAGGCCTGGGCAAACCCAGCTGCAGGTATGTAGACACCTTGGGCAAACTGCTCTCAATTCCTCCTTGCTTCAGCATCACAAGTTCACTTTGTCAGTACACAACCCCATCTTACCCCAGCTTGGCGGGGTAAGGCATTGGCCTTTTTAGCTGCCGCATCACACTGTGCCTTCAAGTCGTTTCTCACTTCTGGAAACTCCAAGGTGAATCTATCACAGGATTTTCTGAGGCTGAGAGTGTGTGACTTGCCCAAGGTCACCCAGTGGGTTTTCATGGCTGAGCAGGGATTTGAACCCTAGTCTCCAGAGTTGTAGTCCAACACTCAGGTTCTTCAAATATCCTAACTGGCCTACCATTTCAGCGAGTATTCAGATAACATTATACAGTGTTATTGACCAGGGTTACAACTCTTGTGACCAGCTGAGATTTAATTTTTTTCCCCAATTCTGCCAGTATGCAAATTTTGAATGCTGGGTAGTTACTCCCATAGTATCAAGGCTTTGTTGTCATATAGGAAAGGAGCTTTATGCCTGAAGCAATCTGATTTTGGTTTGGTTGTTAGGGGAATTAGATAGAATCATAGAATCATAAAATTGGAAGAGACCACAAGGGCCATCCAGTCCAACCCCCTGCCATGCAGGAATCATGATTAAAGCATCCCTGACAGATGGCCATCCAACCTCTGTTTAAAGACCTCCAAGGGAGGAGACCCCACCACGCTCCGAGGGAGTGTGTTCCACTGCCGAACAGCTCTTACTGTCAGAAAGTTCCTCCTAATGTTGAGGTGGAATCTCTGTTTCTGGAGCTTGCATCCATTGCTCCGTGTTCTTCTAGTCTCTGGAGCAGCAGAAAACAAGCTTGCTCCATCCTCAATGTGACACCCCTTCAAATACTTAAACAGGGCTATCATATCACCCTTTAACCATCTTTTTTTCCAGGCTAAACATACCCAGCTCCCTAAGTCTTTCCTCATAAGGCATGGTTTCCAGACCTTTCACCACCCTGGTCGCCCTCCTCTGGACACACTCCAATTTGTTAATATCCTTTTTGAATTTTGGTGCCCAGAACTGGATGCAGTATTCTAGGTGAGGCCTGACCAAGGCAGAATAGAGTGGCACTATTACTTCTCTTGATCTAGACACTATACTTCTATTGATGCAGCCCAACATCGCATTGGCCTTTTTAGCTGCCGCATCACACTGTTGACTAATGTTCAAGTTGTGGTCTACTAGATTCCTTGATCCCTTTCGCACGTAGTCTTGTTCAGCCAGGTTTCCCCCATCCTGTATCTATGCATTTCGTTTTTCCGCCCTAAGTGCAGAATGCATTGCTAAATGCATTGGCTTACAAAACTGCAACTGCAAAATATTTGTTATACACTCTGTATGTGTATATTCCTGCTCTTCAGATGATAAAACTTGATCAGCTTCAATAAGATCAGCAGGAGCAATAATAGGTTAATAGCCTTATTTATTTATTTATTTATTCAATTTATATTCTGCTTTTCTCCCAATATGGGACCTGGGGTAATTTACAATGTTGTTTTGGTTAACTGTCATAAAGTTGACTTCGACTTGTGGCAACCCTATGAATGAGAAACCTCCAAATCACCCTATCCTCAACAGCCTTGCTCAGGTCTTGCAGACTCAGGGATGTGGCTTCCTTGATTGAGTCTATCCATCTGGAATCTGGTCTTCCTCTTTTCCTAGTACCCTCTACCTTACCAAGCATTGTCTTTTCGAGTGAGTCATGCCTTCTCATGATATGGCCAAAGTATGACTGTCTTAGCTTAGGACTTTTTCGGATGGGGTTTTACAGCGCTAGCAGCCTCATTCTTGTTGCGAGGCTGCTGTGCTGCAGGGCGTCCCTTTCGGATGATGCTCTCCCCTGCTGATCCTCTGCTGAAAGGGACGCTGCAGCATTATATTTGCGGTTTTCTAATCACGAAAGTTGATTGTGATTAGAAAACCGCCAAATATAATGCTGCAGCATCCCCGCGGTTACGCAACAGTATCGGCAGGGGAGAGCATCATCCGAAAGGGATGCCCTGCAGCACAGCAGCCTCGCAACGGGGACGAGGCTGCTAGCGTTGTAAAACCCCATCAGAAAAAGTCCTTAGTCATATTGACTTCTATGGAGAATTCATGCTTGGTTTGTTCTAGGAACCATTGATTTGTCTTTTTGGCATCACACAGTATCCGTAGAACTCTTCTCCAGCCACCACATTTCAAATGAGTTGACTTTATTTCTATCACTTTTATTCATTGTTTGCTCTTTGCAATAAAAGTTAAAACAAAATACAGTTAAAACAATGGATGACACAAATGTTTTAAAAATAATTAAATAAACAATAATATCAAACATTAATTAGTAACATTAGTTAGTAACAATTAAGAAGACTACTCTGCTTCTAAACCTTTGTAAACTGGAACTTTTTATATGCAATATGCACAGGAATTTGAACAGTACTTCTTACTTTATTCAGTACCCCAATCCACATACAGAGGGTTATATTTTATTTCAGAGCTATCATTTCCTTTAGTTCAGTTAATCTGGTAGAATATATAACCTATGACACTGTAGCAATAAAACACAGGGACGCACCAGATCCTCCCCCCACCCCATTAGCTTTCATATCTCATTCTGCTAGCTGTTCAAGAGAAGCCCCCCCTCCAGGTGCTGACAGCTGGTAATAGTTCTTAACTTCCCTCCACTTCTGGTAAGTTATAGATATTTTAATTGTAGACCTTGGCTTCTTTTAAACCACCAAAGGTCATGGTTCTCTCCTTCTTCCTCCTGGTTTATTAGAGTATTGAAGATAATGCTGTTTGTGGAGAATGAATCTAAAGGGCTGTTCAATGTCTGCTAAGACAAATGGACATTTATTGCATTCCTTATGACAACACTTCTGTCCAGCTTACTGGGAAGAAATGAAATGGAACTCATTCTTATATTATATCCAAATGTAGCTCCAAATGGAAAAGTTATTCAGAGGAAGGTACTGCTCAAGTGATATTGGTGGAGGGGGTCAATCTGAGCTCAGTGTTTAATATCATGGTTACTTATTTACTTATCTTAATGTGTTTATATCCAGCCTACCCATCCCAAAATGGAACGAAAGTCAGATCACTGTAAGAATGAATAACATACAGTATATCCTCCATTTTAATAATTCATTTGTTTAAATTATTTTAGACCATCTTTTATGAGCAAGAGAACATAAAAAGCCAGGGACAGATGAAAGATTGGATCTGTCTTTAGACTGAGTACTCCTGGCTCTGTCAGTGTCCTCAACAAGTAGTGGAAACCATCTGCTCCCATATTCAGCTCTTCCTGGCCATGGTCCATCTTGGCAGCTGTGAGTAGTCTGGAGGGTTAGAACGTAAAGGCAACCAATAGGTCACAGGGCAGGGGAGAGAAAAATGGGTAGGTAAACATACAAGTTCTAATGGCAACCTGCTTCAAACTGTCTAAACTCTGTACAGTTGTCCCTCTGTATCCACGGATTTGGTATCTATGGATTTAAGTATTCACGGCTTGAAAATATTCTTAAAAAAATAATAATCCAAAAAGCAAACCTTGATTTTGCCATCTTATATAAGGGACACCATTTTGCTATGTCATTGCATATAATGAGACTTGAGTATTCACAGATTTTGGTATCCATGGAGGGGGGGGGGTCCTGGAACCAAACCCCAGCAAATATGAAGGGACAACTGTACTTTAATATCTGATCTGGATCTGTTATATTTGGTCTTCTCTCCCTTCCCCATCCACCAGTTATCTTGCTCCCACATTTGGAGCCCAAATGGAGTGGCAGCCATCTTAGAACTGTGGGGTTGTGAGGAGGATCACAGAGTAGTTTTTGCCCTATAGGAAGCTGGGGAATGGGGGATTCTGTGTGCTTTACCTAGGAACTTTTCTTGCCAATTTAGTTCAGCAATAGATGCCAGCATTGTAAGTAATGTAAAATTCATTTTAGTGTCAAAGAATCAATCCAAAATGGAGAGTGGTGAGACTGATCTTGTGACATGCGAAAACAATCGTAAGCAGTTTTTTATACCACTCTTCAGTCTTATTCCCACTCTTATTCAGTATTGTAAAAAGAGGGGAACCAATTAAAATGTAAATACTATAAATAAGCTAAGCTAAAATCTATGAAACAATACAAGCAGCATGTATTATGAGGTTTTTTTAAAAAATATAATGAAGCATATTTACTCTGGAAAAATGGGGAAATAGCTCCTTTTCCCCATTCTTCTCTCTTGTTTACATCTTGAATTGATAGTTTTTTTAACATATCATGAAATTATTCCTGGAACTCTTCATCTTGTGCCAAGTCACCTTCTATGCTGTAAAAAGAAAATACATTTTTATTTATTTTATTTATTTATTTATTTATACCCCGCTCTTCAGCCACATGGCTATCAGAGCGGCTTACAAATTGTTTTAAGCAATAGCTATTTACACATCTACACTGCATTAAACAGCATCCAATGTGTGTTAGCTAACTGCCCCCACAAGCTGGGTACTCATTTTACCGACCTACGAAAGGATGGAAGGCTGAGTGAACCTTGGAGCCGGCTGGAATCGAACTTGCGACGTGGTGGCTTGCAGTACTGGCATTTAACCACTGCGCCACCAGGGCTCCTGGGTGTTGTTAATTTTGGAGTATCAAGACAAAAATAGCTGTGTTGCATTTACTCACAGTGTCAGGTCAGAAGTAAAACTCTCAAGAAAGGACCATGGGATTGTATTTATAAGCATTGCTATTGCCAGTGATAGTTTGTGAATGTGGATTGTCCATCCTGTTTATTCTGGCAGTGTTTGATCAAGAGATCTGTTTAGGTTATGTGTGCATCTGTCAGTATCTAATGGATAAAGTTGTATTTATGACACAAAAGTACTACCTGGAGCCTCATAACTTGTATCTTTATAACATGTTAGGAATGCTTGAGGGTTAGAATACAAGGAAATAGAATAAAGTAACCAAGAGACTACTTATGCTCAATAAAATGAAACAAGAACATCCCTTGAGTCCAGAAATCATGCCCACATGATAATTCCAAGTATGTACACTAAAAGATAAAATAGATTAGGATATACCAGTTCAAAACCATTCCAGTCTGAAGTACAGATCTGCACGGAATTGTACTCAACAGGCCAGAATTTAGATTCTTCAGGGAGAATTGCTAATGAGATGGTCAAGGATACAGTGTTTGGAAACCGAGATTTTCTGCCTTTGCGTGACCATCACCATAATGCTTCACCATTACAGTAATGTCCCAAATTCTAAACAAAACAACAACAAAACAGTTTGACAATGATGAAAATCTTCCTTTTCCTTCCAAGGAAAGCAATTGAGATTTTTGTAGATGTTAACAGATTGGTGAGCAATTCTAAATGGACAATTTCCATGCAATCTTTTAAATAATTAAGGAGAATCCTAAATCTATACTTTGGAAGTTTATAGTCTGTTGTCACCTCAATATAAAATGTAATCAAATTCCAATAAAGTAGAGACCTGAAACCTATGGTTAATCCTAATTAGAATAAACCCATTGAATCAGTGGAACCTACATAAGCATTGATTTCCCAAGTCTATTGATTCTGTGAGTTGGCTTGAGTTAAAACTAGTAAAAAGATCCTAATAATTATTTTTCACAGTGCCAAGCTGGGATAGGGAACCAGTGGTCATCAAGATATTGCTAGACTCCAGTTCCCAACAGCTTCTACCTGTTGTTAACACTGATGGGAGATACAGTTCAGCCACCCTGTAGAGCAACAGTTCCCCACCCATAAATTAAAGGAATGTGGAGGCCCTTCACACTGAACAGTTATAGCACTATGATTCTATTTAGCTGCTATGGCTACTTCCTATGAAATCCTGGATCTTGTAGTTTAGGGAGAGTCATTCATAATGCCTAGCCAGAGAACCTCACCAAATAACAAACCTCATGGTTCCATATGATGGGGCCATAATGGTTACAGTGAAATCATAGTGCTTTAATTGTGAAGTATGGAAGGGCCCCTGACACAACCCTCTTTATCAAGAGACTTTGAAATGTTCAGAGGACTCATTCCTCATCCTTTAAGTTTCAACCTCTATTATGAGACATTTTTTAAAACCAAACTTTAGATTGGAATACCCTAAAATACATGCTTTTTTATTGTATTCAATGCAGCTTTGGCCCCAAGGATATAAATGAAAACTATGCAGGTCCTTCTAAATTCAGTGAAGTGGAGACATACTTATGGTTTTCAGATATAGATTTTAAAGCTACTATCCAAATATAATACTTTACCAGTGGCAGTGAAATGTGTTGCATACAGCATTTCTCATTATTTTGACAATAGGGGAACCATTCCACACATAAAGTGGAGAATCCCTATGAATATGCAGTTTCTCTTCAAAAAGAGTAAGGAAAGCCTGTCCATATATCAAGCATTGAGTATGAATTACTGTCAACATTTGCACTTACCTGGTAAATTTTAACACAGGCTCTCAGGATTAGCCCAGGACATTCTGTTGCCTGAAGCAGATTTCAAATGGCATTCTCTACTCCCCTAAATTGAGGAGCATAGTACCTAAAGTCATATAACTTTAAGTGGGTATACAAGGTCTTTGGCAGGCCATGGTCCCAATGGGTGCTGGCAGGAGGCCTCATGAGGTGCCCTCCCTTACTTGGACCACAGGCTGCCAGTACACATGGAAGAAGGTCTCACAAGCACCTCCCCTCATTCCAGTAAAACCCAACAGCAACAATAATGGGAGATTAAATATCTAAATATTTGTTGCCCTTTCATGGTGGCCCTTTATTCTTGTAACAGTATTAGTTTCAACTTGTGGTAACCCGATGAATGACAGACCTCCAAGAGTTGGTCATCAACAGTCCTGCTCAGTCTTGCAGACTCAGGGCTGTAGCTTCTTTGACTGAACCAGTCAATCTGTAATGTAGTGTCCCTCTTTTCCATGACATCTCAATTTCACAACAATTTACTAGAACTTACTGTCTCACTCTTCCTAATGGTAGGGCTGGATCCACAGGCTGTTCCCATGAATGTTTAGTTTATATACTACGTATAGCAGTTTTGAATATTTTGCAGGATGCAACCCCTTTTGGGGTGTTTCCCCCTCCTCCTTCCCAGTTTACTTCTAGGCAAAGGCAGACTGCTGTACCCAAGGAGCCTCAACTAATTCAAGCATTTCTTGAATAGTGGAGAAAATGTACCTTATTATAATGGGCTTGCTGATGAAATTAAATCATTATTTTTATGTCATTCACCAGAAATATAAATGAATAGGATTCAAAGGATTAGTGCAGGGGGAAAATGTCAGTGTTAAGGTTTTTTTTAGTAACTGGATGCCATAAATTCAAAGTGCAAGGTAGTTAGGCACTTTGCTGTAGAAAGTACAAGTGAAGGATTAAACAGATCTCAGCCTTTATGTAACTGCATCTAGATTCCATACAGTTTTTGACAGACCTTGAAAATTATTTGCAATTAGTTCCTTTCCCCAGTAACTGAGAAGTAGGCAAATATCCTATAAGGGGAGACAGACCATAAACTTTCACCTGGATGAAACTCTCCTCTCCTCTCCTCTCCTCTCCTCTCCTCTCCTCTCCTCTCCTCTCCTCTCCTCTCCTCTCCTCTCGGATTCACTTTCCTCCTCCTCCATAACACAGCCACATAGTGGCCAGAAAGGACAGGGGCTGCTGAGGCATCCAGCTATGTCTCTGTAGCCAGAGACACACAATGCTGTCACCCTCTGGACTTCTTTCTGGAGAAAGATTTGGTTTTTTGTGTCCTGCTATAGGGACATAGCTGGATGCTTCTCACCATCACTATATGGCCATGTCGAGGGGTACAGGAAGAAGATGAGTCTTGAGTAGATGGAGGCTGTTGCACAAGGGAAGTAGTGAAACCATCAGTTCACAGCAACCATAAAAAAGACATATTAGCATTATGTTGGCGTATGTCACTAACAGAATGCCAGCTGTAATTAAATTACATTACATTTGTAATTTGACGAGCCATAATATCACCCCTTTTGCAGTATAACTGTAACTTTTCTAACCAGTATTACAGCTACTTCTTTCTATACTTCTGAGAAGTCTAGTCCTTTTAAATTCTGAGTAGGTATGCATATGCTGGATGTTCATGGAAGCATGGTATTGTAAACTTAGAAGGATGCCAGAGATCATCTAATACTCAAGCCCTCGCCAATGTAGGAAATTCACAGCTAAAGCATCCCTGGCAGGTAGCCATTCAACTTCTGCTTAAAAACCTCCAATGATGTTCATCACTTCCTGATGCAGATTGTTCCACTATTGAACTACTTTTACCATGATAGTGTTTATTGAAATAACCTTTCTTGTAATTTGAATTGTTTGTTTCAGTTTCTGGAGCAGCAGAAAAGAAGCTTGCTCCATCTTCTACATGACTGACCTTTAGATGTTTGGAAATGGCTCTCAGTTTTTTCTTCTCCAAGCTAAATTTACCCAACTCCCACAACCATTACTTATAGGGCTAGGTTTCCAAACCCCTTACCATCTTCGTCACTCACCTTCTGGGTAGGCTCCAACATGTCCATAGCATTCTTAAATTTTGGTGCTGCAGAACTAGACATGACACTCTAAGTGAGGTCTGGTATATAGTTCTGTTGATACAGCCTAGAATTGCATTGCCTTTTTGCCACCACATTGTACTATCAAATCATGTTTAGCTTCTGGTCTACTAAACCCCCTAGATCCTTTTCATATGTTGCCAAGCCAGATGTCACAACTGTCATTGAATATGTCACATATCCTATATTTTTCATCTGATTTTTTTTGTCCCAGTGTAGTGTTACCTACCCTGACAAAATTTGGCTTCCTGTGGCCTTCCACGTGGTTGGCAAGTAAAGCAGGGACCCGCAGATACCAAGGCTGGAGTCATGTACAACCTAGGGAGGGGTCTTTGAAAACTCCTCAAACAGGTCATACCCAGGTGGGAGTTAACACCTGGAGATGAGATATCCACTAATCCACTCAAAAATCCACAGGAGCCCTGGTGGCGCAGTGGTTAAATGCCAGTACTGCAAGCCACCACGTCGCAAGTTCGATTCCAGCCGGCTCCAAGATTTCACTCAGCCTTCCATCCTTTCGTAGGTCGGTAAAATGAGTACCCAGCTTGTGGGGGCAGTTAGCTAACACACATTGGATGCTGTTTAATGCAGTTAGATGTGTAAATAGCTATTGCTTAAAACAATTTGTAAGCCGCTCTGATAGCCATGTGGCTGAAGAGCGGAGTATAAATAAATAAATAAAATAAAAAAAAATAGCAGAGTCCTCAAAATGGTTTTTTCCTCTTCTCCTCTCCTCAACAATAGAAGTTGCCTGTTCCTATTAAATTCCAAATGTATCAGCCGTTAATAATCAATAACTCTTCAGGAGAACCCTTTGTTTAGTCCTGGGAAACTCAGAGAGACATTGTATTCCACTCTAACTCTCATCCTTCCAGGGCAATTCTCACATATAAATATCAACCTAAAACACCACCAAAGTGCACACAGATCCCGTTCCTCTCAACTCCATGTCAGTCTGCATAGCCAAGGGCGCATAGTCCCTCTTCCTTCTGACTCCACATCAGTCTGTATTACCATTTTGCCTTCAAGACCTCCTTGCTGCCAGTTTACTTCACAATCTCAGCTCTCCAGGATCATAGAATCATAGAATTGTAGAGTTGGAAGAGACCACAAGGGCCATCCAGTCCAACCCCCTGCCACGCAGGAAATCACAATCAAAGTATCCCTGATAGATGGCCATCCAGCCTCTGTTTAAAGACCTCCAAGGAAGAGACCCCACCACACTCTGAGAGAGTGTGTTCCACTGCCAAATAGCTCTGACTGTCAAATAGTTCCTCCTAATGTTGAGGTGGAATCTCTGTTCCTGGAGCTTGCATCCATTGCTCCGTGTTCCAGTCTCTGGAGCAACAGAAAACAAGCCTGCTCCATCCTCAGCATGACATCCCTTCAAATACTTAAACAGGGCTATCACCTCTTAACTGTCTTTTTTCCAGGCTAAACATACCCAGCTCCCTAAGTCTCTCCTCATAAGGCATGGTTTCCAGACCTTTCACCATTTTAGTTGCCCTTCTCTGGACACGCTCCAATTTGTCAATATCCTTTTTGAATTGTGGTGCCCAGAACTGGACACAGTATTCCAGGTGAGGCCTGACCAAGGCAGAATAGAGCGGCACTATTACTTCCCTTGATCTAGACACTATACTTCTATTGATGCAGCCCAAAATTGCATTGGCCTTTTTAGCTGCCGCATCACACTGCGGCAAATGTGTGTTTGCCACAGTTCAACATCACACTGCGGTTCAAATGTGTGCTTTTTAAGGTGGGTGGCCAGGACTGAATAGGGATTCTGTTAGTATACTGCCCACCCTGCTGCTCAACATTCTCCCTGCTTGAGCTGGCTGAGCTGGTCTCAGTGGTCATGTTGGAGTCCCCTCGTCTTGTTGTACTGGGGGGCTTTAACATCCATGTGGAGACTCCTCTGTCAGAGGCAGCTTAGGACTTCATGTCTGCCATGACAAGCATGGGGCTGCCCCAGGCAGTATCTGGTGCCACTCATGTTTCAGGGCCTGTTTTTTCCTTCTGGGCAGGATGATGGTGATCTGGGTGTGGAGGAACTTTCTCTAGTTCCGTTATCATGGACATATCGCTATCTTGTGGGGTTTAGATTCATTGGGACTAGGAGCCTCTGCAGGGGTGGAGGGCCAATTAAGATGGTCTGACCCAGGAGACTTACGGATCCAGATGGATTCCTGATGGCTCTTGGGGGGGGGTTCCTATTGCCTTGGCAAGTGATCCTGTTGAAGCCCTAGCCGATCTCTGGAACGGCGAAATGGCCATAGCGATAGAAACTATTGCCCTTGCTCCCTCAGCTGGATCTTCCTCACTGGGTTGCTGTGAAGAGGAAAGGGGTATATGTGGCCAATCGGGGTCTTATGTGCCTCCCAGAATCTCTGTCTACATTCACAAGCGAGGGGCTGTTTGCCCTGCGGGTATAGTATAACCCACAATCCCCTTATTCTATTCCTCTATCCAAATATTTCCAACTTTCTTCAATAGCCTTGTGTGATTACTGGAAGCCTGAGTGTAATAGTGAATGCTGTTAAGATTAATTTCCAATGAATATCATTTAATTGTATGTTCTGGCTTGGAGTCTCCTCAATTACTACCGGGATACATAGGTAAAAAAATCCTGCCATTACCTGGCCTCTCGCTGCCATTTTGAGCTAATTAAATATTCCCCATATTAAGATTTGGGCACTAGTGGGATCCTTGTGGACCCCACGCAATTCGGGTAATAGTAGAATGCCTTTATTGTTGTTGAAATTCATGTTCCTAGTTCTGTTCCAGTTCTCCAATTTGTTGAGATCACCTTGAATATTTGTTTTGTCCTCTTAGGTATTAGTTACCACTCTCAGTTTGGTGTCATCTGAAAATTTGATCAATATCCCCAGTTTTCCTGCATCCAACTCACTTATAAAAATGTTGAACAACTTTGGGGTCAGAACAGAACCTGGCAGTAGTACCTCTTTTCACTTATCACAGTGGGCACATCCAGACTGATTGAAAAGTCCCAACCTGGGGAGCTGGTAAACAAAGTCTCTGATCGTACTGGGAGCTGACAGAAAAGAGCCTGGGATTAACAAAATGTGCATGGTTCTTCAAACTAAAATCAGAAAGAAAGGGAAACAATCTGGGACTTTCTAGTCTTTTTAATTAGTCTGGGTATGCCTTAGGAGGCCTCTTCAGATACAGTCTGTCAATATTTTTACATTGCTTCTTTTCACTGCTTCTTCTGAGTACGGTAGACAAGTAGAAATATTGTTTTGAGGATGCTTTGTTGGTGTACCTTTTCTGTGTAAAAATGTGCATTTGAGTAACTTGTACAGGATTGCTCCCCACTTTCCCCAAAAGTGGTCTGTATATACATTGATCCCATTCCTCTCTCTCCCTCCCCTTGTTTTCCTGTATGTATGTATGTATGTATGTATGTGTGTTTATTTTTAGTGTTCCCTTAGAGTACTTAGGTGTGTTTATACCACAGACACGTCACTCTTTTAGTTATTTTTGAATAGTTAAAAAGTAAAGAGCTGTATCCGATGCTGTTATTTCAATTGTGGACGTAGGACCCTGCGTGTCCCCAACCACCTAAAATTTATTCATGAAGCCTGGAAAACTCTCCCAACCATTTTTTAAGTGCTGGAATAGGCCCTAGGAACTGAAAATCCCAATGGTACTTTAAGCAGCACATTGGATTTAGATTACAGATCACACTACACAAATAATCAAGTTTGAGACTGGATTATTTGCCATGGCTCCATCCTATTGATTCCTGGGATTTGTAGTTTTATAAGGTCTTTAGCCTTCTCTGCCAAAGACTGCTGGCACCTCACCCTACTACAAATCCCAGGATTTCATAGGAAGGAGCCATGGCAAAAAAATCCAGTTTCAAATTGGTTTGTTTGTGTAGTGTGAATTTGGGAGTTACTTTTTAAAAATGGCAGCTATCAAGATAATTCATTACTTTCTGTGGCCTTGTATCTATACCAGCAAATAATTAAAAAGGAAAGTCCCAAGCTGTCAAGTTTCAGGGGTGGTGGTGGTGGGAAGAGCTTTCTTTAATGTTTTTAGTGAAAAATTCTATTCTCTTTTCAATGAGAAGCAAAGCCATTACCAGTGCATTGCAGAGACTGGATGTTTGTCTCATATTTATGTTTCCACAGCAAGGCAGCCTAGCTGCTGCGGTCTAAAGAAGTGTAAGCATCCTTTATTGCTAACAGTGAACTATTTAACTTGCACACAACTATGCCTTTAGTGGGCATGCTAGAAGAGACAAGCTGGGTTTTGTCTTCTATCTGAAAGGAAGTTTGTACTGGCTGCATGCAAGCTAATCACACTGCTTCAGCTTTAGGATTCTTATTTTCGTTTTACAGTTTGCATGTAATCTGCTTTACTGGATCCCAGTGAACTTTTGAGGAAAATGAAAACAAGGCAGAGAATGGGAAGACCCCTTCCCAAGAAAAGCTCTGGGTCTGAATTGTTGTAACATGTGCTTTTGAGACATGCTTCACTATGATAGGTAAAGCTGAATAACTGCAAGTGACTTGATAGATCTTTCGAATTAAACACAGGGGCTACAGTTTTATGCAGAGTTAGGATTGGGATGATGGTCTCTCCAGTTTTGTTTTTGGTGAAATCTGGACTTTACATTGTAAGCCACACATCATTATGGGCCCTGTTTGCTCACAAGGAATAAATAACTATGGATGGAGAAGGCATGAGGCACTTCTTCTGTAATTATGCAAGAAATTCTACACTAATGGGTTTGGCTCAGGCTGGTAGGAAGAATTAGAAGATAAAAAGAACTTAAGTATTGGCCAGTGATGATGACAGTTATGTCGAAACACATCTGGCCTTTGCTCTATTGTTGGCTTGTTTAGACCTATAGTCATTAATCTTCCTCCAGTGAAAAGATTCATGACCAACAGACCATCACATCTATTGTGTCTTCAGTGCTACAAAACTGTATGGATTATGAATTTATAATATATGGATTATTGATTGTTTGTATAGATCTTCTGGAAATTTACTTTTTAAGTGTGTGTGTATGTGTGTGTGAATGAGTAAGAGAGAGAGAAATTTACTGATTTAATTTGGTTTGTTTGCTATTTACAAGTTTTTCAGATCAGGTTCTAGATTCCTCTTTTTACTTGCCTTATAGTGAATACAGGGTTAATAAGGCCAAGTCAAAATATTTTACTTCGTGAAGCAAAGGGCAAGATGGCGCTTGTCCCATTACAGGTACCAAACCTGACCTGACTGGTAGTTTTCTCTAGCAAGGGGAGAGGACAGCATCTTCCACAGCACCTGAGGGAAGATGGGTACTAGGGAGGAAGACATAAAGCAGGTCACATAGCACATGCAGCTTTATCCATCCTTTACCTTTATGCTTGAAGCAGCTGCCTCACTCTGCCTCACAGCAAGACTAGCCCTGAAGTTTAAAGAAAGCAGTGCCTCATATAGCTAGCTACTTTAATATTTTTTAAAAAGTTGTAAGATGAGGGCTCCCTCAGACTCACATGGGGCAAGTTTGCTGACTGGGGTGCTGGTGTTGCCACGATGAGTCACCCCCCACTATCCTTTAGTGGCTAGCTTCTTCCTCCCAAGCCTCCCCATGGTTTTTGCAGGTTTGGGAGGAAGCAGCCACTCAGCAATGCAATGGGGTATCACCTCCCTGATGCTAGATGTTGAAGCTGCAGGCTTCACTCTGGTGTGCTGGCTGGGTTTATATTCAGGTCATCACTGCTTCCCAAGGTAGTAAGGCTTGAACCCTAGGATGGCAGAGGACCACACAGTGGCCATACACCAGAGTGGCTTCTCAGCTGCCATTTCCTGCTTCCTCCAGCTTGGGGTCAGGAGTCTGAGTTCCTGAATTTCATTTATTTTATTGTATATCCTTATTCCAAAAATAGGATTAAAGGCAGTTTATAGGAATTTTAAAAGATCAAGCTAAAACATCAATTTATAAAATTTAAAAAAAAAGAATGAAGAAACAATATCATTTAAAAACATGATTAAAAAAGTTAAAACACTTAAAACATATTTAAAATATAATTTTCAATAAAGGAGATTATTGGACATGGGGGAACACAGCAAAAAACCCCACATTCCTAACCGCATCAGGAGATCACGAGGAGAACAGAAAGGGTGACATTACCAGATGCCCGCATCCTCAGCTGTTACCAGGGTGTAGCACTGCCATGGACGAAGCTTCCCTTTTTCGATGATGGGAACAAACTGCCAATACAAAGGGATGCCTTACTCATGGCCACACTATGCCCCCAGGATGCTGAAGGACGACATTCTCTGATAATGTCACCCCTTCCTGTTCTCGTTGCAATCTTCTGGCATGGTTTTTGCCACATCTGATATTCTCCAAAGATTAAAAACAATACAGCACACCACTTTACACAGATACTTAAAATTCAGAAGGCCTGCCTGAATAAAAACATCTTCACCTGCTGGCAGAAAGAGAGTCCCACAGTCTGGGAGCAGCCTCAAAGAAGGCTCTCTCCCAAGTCCTCACCTGCAAAGGTGGTGGGACTGAAAGAAAACCCTCCCCTGCAGATCTTAAAAGCTCTCATTGACTTGTATAAGGAGGTAAATAGGGTCTTTAAGATAGTCTGGACCCAAGTTGTGTAGGCCTTTAAAGGTAAAAACTATCACTTTAAATTCTGCCCAGAAACAGACCAGTAGCCAATGGAGCTATTTCAGTGGTAAAGTACACGCTCCCTGTAACCAGCACTAGTCAACAGTCTGGCTGCAACAGCTTGGACCTGTTGAAGTTCTGTACAGTTTCCAAAGGCAGTCCCATGTAGAGCATGTTACAGTAGTCCAAATAGGATGTAATCAAGGCATGTGCCACTGTAGCCAGATTTGACTTCTCAAGGAATGGGTACATCTGGCACACTAGTTTTAAGTGTGCAAATGCATTCCTGGCCACAGCCGAAACCTGGGCATCCAGGCTCAGAGTTAAGTCCAGGAATACACCCAGGCTGCAAAACTGAGATTTCGGGGGGGGGGTATCTCAGTTTAGCACAGACTGAATCCCTATTCCCTGATCTGCCTTTCAACTAACCAGGAGTGCCTCTGTCTTGTCTGGATTAAGTTTCAATTTGTTCACCTTCATCCAGTCCGTTACTGACAGCAGACACTGGTTCAGTACAGAAACAGCTTCCTTGGAATCAGATGGAAAGGAGAGATAGAGTTGTGTGCCATCGGCATACTGATGACACTAAACCTCCAAATTCTGGATGACCTCTCCCAACAGTTTCATGTTAATATTAAACAGCATGGAGGACAGAACCAAACCCTGAGGATACAAAGGATAGCATCCAGGGTGTTGAACAGGCATCCCCCAGCACCACCTTCTGGATCCGCCCCTCCAAGATGTACTGGAAACACTATAAAACAGTGCCCCCAAACCCCATCCCAGAGAGGCAACTCAGAAGGATAGCATGATTGATGGTATCGAAAACCACTGAGAGGTCCAGCAGAACCAACTGGGACACACTCCCCTTATTTCCCTGCATAGGTCATCTATCAAGGTGACCAAAACTGTCTCTCTCTCATAGCTAGGCCTGAAGCCAGATTCATCCAGGAACCCCTGGAGCTGGGAGGCCACCACATGCTCCAATATCTTGCCCCAAAAAGGATATTGGATACTAGCCAATAGTTCTCTAGTGTACTGGGGTCCAGGGAGGATTTTTTCAAGAATGGTTTCACCAGAGCCTCTTTAGATAAAATGGAAACCTGTCTTGCTGTAGTGAGGCATTCACTGCTCCCCTTACCCAATCTGCCAGTCCCTCTCAGGCTGTTTTCAACAGCCAGGAAGGGCATGGGTCCAGCATGCATGTGGTGGCTCTTACCTCACCAAGGATCCTGCCCACATCCTCAGGTTGCATAAACTGAAACATATCCAATAACACTGGGCAAGCAGGGGCCAAGGTTACATACACTAGACCTGTATCAACTACAGCATACAAGTCAGTGTGAATCCAAGTGATTTTATCTGCAAAGTGCTATGCAAGCTCTTCACTGGGGACTGCTGAGTGATTTATATACTGCTCTTGTGGGGCAGAATGTAAAAGGCCCCTAACCATTTGAGACAGTTTCACTGGATGACACTGTGCAGATGCGGTGGTGGCCTCCACACTCAGATCACCATCATCCTGCCTCACACAGAAAACTAGGCCCAGAGTGTATTCTGCAACATGGGTGGCACGAGATATTACTTGTGACAAACCCATGGTTGTCAGGGAGAATATGAAGTCCTGAGCTGCTCCTGAGTAAGAGGTCGCTCCATGGATATTGAAGTCCACCAGCACAGCTAGCTGAGGGGACTCCAATACCACTGCTGAGACCAACTCAGCCAGTTCAAGAAAGGAAACTGTTGAGCAGCAGGGTGGGCAGTGTATCATCAGAATCCCTATTCTGTGCTGGCTACCCACCTTTAAGTACACACATTCAAACCCAGCAGGCTGTGAGACTGTGCACCTGGTGAGGGAGATGTAGTCCCAATAGATCACTGTAACTTTTCCTTTGGGAATACTACCCTATCCACAAAAGGCCTTGCAGATCCGCAAAATGCCTTGTCACAATATTGGGGGGGGGGCTCACTTACTGTAAATGAATATGATAGAACTGTGCCTTTATGGACTCCATGCTGTTTGCTAATGAGAAGGACATGGTTAACAAGGGCAGAGGTACACAGGTGGTCACAGATAAATAGATACAGGAAAGCATTTCTGGATGAACATACTGCTTGGACAAAGAAATATATTGAATTTTCTCTAAAATGTGATTATAGATTGGAAGGGAAGTTAAGGACTCAGCTCATAAAAGTGAGCTGTGATAATCTGGATGGAACATATGGATGAGAAATCTACAGTCAGGAGTTTACAACCAGAGTCACTCAGGGTACAAATATGAATACTCATCCCTTACATCTGTGGTTTGGAAACATGCAAGACCTAATTGACCTGGAAACACCAGACTTAACCAGAGCATTGGGTTTATAGTCTCTCTTACCACTAGGCTATTCAGGGTGCTTTTGTTTGGCATCTTAAAACTTTTTATGATGGACAAACTAGGATAGGAATGGGTGCAGGAGAATGTTATACCCTGCAATTGTTCCAGTTTGACAGGGGCAGCCCCAGTTAATACTCTACTGTCCCAATTTCTCAGCTGCTTTTAAAATGTCCCAGTTTCTCTCTTTCCTCTCACTTCCCCCCACCATCCTGAGCTTACTTCAGTTGTTGCAAACTGAGTTCAAAATGCATATGCAGTTTGCACTCATTTAAGATTTTAATGAGGAAAAATACACAAAACTCTGCCCCTTTCCCCTTCTTCCTGCTGAATCTTGCCCTTCCTAAACTGAGTACATAAATTCTGGGGCTCTCTGCTTGTGTGTGCGTGTTTTTCCTCATGAATACCTTTTGCCCTTTTGATGCCAGTCACCTTTTTGACTGCACTCTGATGTGACTTGACCATATGTGTCATGGTTTTCATCAGTGAAGTGTTTGGGATATGGGGTGTCTCCAGGCATGTAAAATTTTCATGTATAAAGTTTTCATACATTAATCTATTCAAAGGTCTCTACTGCTAACAGTTGCCAAGCACTGAGGGCAAGTGTCACAGTTTTTCTCTTTTCTTTATAAGACAGTACAAAAGGGAAGCGCAGGGTGGCGGCGGTGGTGGCTAAGAGCAGCATCTAGGCCAGACTAGGGAATAAAACAATCGGATGCTTAGTCTGGAATCAGTGGATTGTAACAACTATAAGTACATATTTACAGAAGCATGTCCCCTTTAAAAATATTTATCTTTTAAATTGTTATGTGGCTGTTACTTTCTGAGAAACAAAACCTGCTACATCACATGCAACCATATCACACAATCTAACCCCCCTTCTCTGTCTGAGCTGTAAACACATACTGCCATCTAGAGAGAATCAAGGGAACTGTCAGCAAAATATTCTCTTCTGCACTATTGTTATGTTTGTTTTAAGTTTCTGCAAGAGTTCGCTTCATCTCCAGAAGTACTATAAACCCTGGCACTGACAACAGTTAGTAAGGTGCTATATAGTAAGACTATATATCCAACCAGTCATGGTTCCTGTGGTGGCAAATACATAACACCTGTACTTGAAAAGTAAATTGGGTATCCTTCATGCTATATGAACCAGCAGGAGTATCTGCCTGGTGTCTATCTACACACGCACACAAATTTCCAGTCTTGTATGCGCACTTGCATATTTGTGTGTGATTTGTTCAATTCGTCAATGTCAAGGAGGCTTCGATTCTGAAACAACACCATCCCTGAGGCAAACAACATGCCCTATCTAACCTTTAAGGGTGCTAAACACTGCTAGGCTGACTTATGGTACTTTAGCCTGAGTTAATAGGCTATTTCACTTGTTCTTTAAGGGTCTGGTTTCCATCTTTTGTTCCATGCCTAGGTTCCATGAAAATCTTGGAAAAGTTACATTTGGATTGTAATTCCAAGATTCTGGTAGTTGTCATCCAAAGAAAGTATTTTAGCAAGCTATGGTCCCATCCCATCATCTGTATCCCTTCTTGTAGCCACCTTGCATATGTCTTCTGTCTGGTTTCTTCCTGCTTTCATTCTTGGACAAATTCTTCCATGAATTACTTCAACTCACCTTTAACTTCACTTCTTGCAGACTTCACTTCTTGAAAGGAAGTGGAGCAGATGATACAGTAGGGGAAATACAGCACAGAATTGGTAAAGAGGTAGTTCAGGAATACCTGGCCAGTATAAATGAGTTCAAGTCTTCATGGCCAGATGAACTTCATCCAAGGGTATTAAAAGAACTGGCAGAAGTAATCTCAGAACCACTATCAATAATCTTTGAGAATTCCTGGAGAACAAGAGAGGTCCAAGCAGACTGGAAGAGGGCAAATATTGTTCCCATCTTTTTTTTTAAAAAAAAAAGGGAGGGGGAGAAGACCCAAATAATTACCACCTAATCAGCATGACATCAATACTAGGAAAGATTCTAGAGTAGATCATTAAAGAAACAGTCTGTAACCAATTAGGAAGGAATGCTGTGAACACAAAAAGTCAACATGGATTTCTCAAAAAGAAGTCATGCCAGACTAATCTTATCTCTTTTTTTTATGAGTTACATACTTGGTAGATGAACGGAATGCAGTGGATGTAGCATATCTTGATTTCAGTAAGGCTTTTGACAAGGTCCCCCATTATATTCTTGCAAAAAATTTAGTAACCTGTGGGATAGACAATGCAACTGTTAGGTTGACTGACCGAACCCAAAGGGTATTCAACAATGTCTCCTCTTCATCCTGGAGAGAAGTGACCAGTGGGGTGCCACAGGATTAGGGTCCTGGGCACAGTGCTATTCAACATCTTTATCAATGATTTGGATGAGGGACTAGAGGGTATGCTTATCAAGTTTGCAGATGACACCAAATTAGGAGGGGTAGCTAATACCCCAGAGGACAGGATCAGAATCCAAAATGACCTCAACAGATTAGAAACCTGGGCTAATACTAACAAAATGAATTTCAACAGGGAGAAATGTAGGATACTACACTTGGGCAGTAAAAATGTAATGCACAGATAGAGGATGGGTGACACATGGCTTGAGGGCAGTACATGTGAAAAGGATCTAGGAGTCTCAGTGGACCGCAAGCTGAACATGAGTCAGCAGTGTGATGCAGCAGCTAAAAAAGCCAATGTGATTCTAGGCTGCATTAATAGGAGTATAGTGTCTAGATCAAGGGAAGTAATAGTTCCACTGTATTCTGCTTTGGTCAGACCTCACCTGCAATACTGTGTCCAGTTCTGGGCCCCACAATTCAGGAAGGATGTTGAGAAGCTGGAACATGTCCAGAGGAGGGCGACCAGGATAGTGGTGGTCTGGAAGCCATGCCCTATGAAGAGTGGCTTAGGGAGCTGGGCATGTTTAGTCTGGAGAAGAGAAGGTTGAGAGGGGACATGATAGCCATGTTTAAATATTTGAAGGGATGTCATACTGAAGATGGAGCGGGTTTGTTTTCTGAAACTCCAGAGACTAAGACACGGAGCAATGGGTTAAAACTACAGGAAAAGAGATTCCACCTAAACATTAGGAAGAACTTCTTGACAGTAAGAACTTTTTGGAAGTGGAATACACTGCCTTATAGTGTGGTGGAGTCTCCTTCTTGATGGCCATCTGTCATGATTTGATTGTGTATTCCTGCATTTCAGGGGGTTGGACTGGATGGCCCTTGAGGTCTCTTCCAACTCTACTACGATTCTATGATTCTATGAATCTAAGGCTTATCAAGGCTTCCCCTGCATTTTGTATCTGTTCTATAGTCTTAGTTCCTGCATTCCATTTCTTATAAGCAACTGACCTTGATATTGACAGGCTTTAGTAGCTGGTTAGGTGGGGTCATTTAAAGAAATGTAGCTTCTCATATCACTGCATTGGAGAAAGATGGAAAACTATATTGAGGTAGAGGGATGAATTTGCCACATAACATCTGTGCCAGATAATATCTGTGGGCCTGATCCTACTCCTGACACTGTTAGGGGATCCCCTGCTGAAGTGCCAGGTGGAGATTTTCCACTAAGCAGCTCAGCTGGGAACCTGGCTCTGCTTCTTATACTCCTTCCTCTCAGAAAAAAGCACCCCCCCAGAGAGTTGCCATTTTTATAGAAAATTATCCCTCCCTGCTGGCTAGGGAGAACAACACACAGGTACTTCCCTAGTTATCTCCAATTATGAAGGAGGTAGAGCTTGGGGGAGAGGTGACTTGGAGCATCTGGCAAATTGGATTCCAACACTCCATTGCCTGGGTGAGTCTGTGGTCCAGAGATTCTCCTCCAAGAGAGTTAAAGCACATTTAAATCACATTTCCTCTGCCATTTTGAGTCTTTCCCCAGCACCTTGACCCCAGAAGACTCCATTTTGCCTGAAAAGGCTAGCTTGTACAGAAGTGGTCACATTGAGCAGACATACATACTATTCTAGAGTCAGGCTGGAAAATGCCTAGAGAGATGTCATCTCTAGGAATCACTAAGTCCTCCAATGCAACTCTATGATATGTTTTTACTGGAAGCCCTTTATTTCAAAAGGGTTTGCTATTATCAATGATTTCACTTATAAATGGCAAGTCCAGGAACATATCCCTTGTGGATTTTTTTTTTTTTGGGGGGGAAGACATGTATATTGTAAATATACCCATGAGCAAGCATAGCTTCTCCCCACTAACCTATCTGGATGTCCACATCCAATTTGGAGAAGGTAGAACAAACCCAGGCACAGGGAATGCTGCACCTTCTTTTAGTAAAGAATTGCTGCTTCTGGAAACTTCCAGAAGTGGATATTTCCTTTTTAAGCTGAATTTCTTTTTCAAAAGTGCTTCAGAGAATCCAGGAGGGGCCTGGGAGCTGCAAAAATAATGATGGATGGATGGATGGATCCGTCTGTCCATCCATCCATCCATCCATCCATCACAAAGAACTTTCAAGTGGGGATGGATGAATCTGTCAGTGTAGGTTTCTCTCAATTATTTTTCATATTTTTCTTATATAATGTTCAGTTCATTACAGATATTGATCATGTTTCTAGTCTAACCATTTCATTCATCCTAAACTTTTTTTTAAAAAAAAAGTGCACATGAAAATTCATATGTAATTTTGTGCATGAATTTCTCCAAATTAATGTATTTTTATATACAGTTTTGCCAAATGTATGCAATTTTGCAAGTGTATTTTCCACTATAATGCATTTATTAATGCTGTATTCATTACCATACATGTTTTTATGTGCAGTTTCCCCTACTATAACCAGTATTTGTATACATTTTTGACTGCAGAACTTCATTAAAAATTACAGCAAAGTTTTGTAATGTTATCCTTTAGAGAGGTTATTTGTATTTTGAAGGATAATTGGGTTTCAGTTTACATATTGGTTCAAAAGCATGAAATTAACTGAGCTTGCATTAAAATGAAACTGAATGAAGTCTTTCCATGTTCTTCACTACAATTACTTCTGACAATTCAGAATTATCATTAATTCTTCTGTAAGTAAATAAGGTACAACTGATGAATAGAAACTTACAGTTTGAGTAAGCCTTTCAAAATGAGTAGCCTTTCAAAAATGGTCACACAAAACTCATGGGAATTTCATCTGTGATTAATGTATTCAGCCACTGGGTGCCAATGTTGTCTCATGTTTGATATGAGACACACTTTTCCTATGAACCTGAGATCTTCAAACCTAAACAGATATTAAAATATTTGGGGGAAGGCTGAAGGGAATATTATTTAGGTTTTTAAAAAACAAAAAACAAAACTGGAATCTCAAAACCAAATATAAAGTTTGTGCAGGCTTACATAAAAATAAGGCATATAATGGAACAGGCACACTTTAGAGTTATGAGTCAGTAAAGCTATTTCTTGTTTGTGACTCATGGCAAGCCACTATTTTAACTCTGGATCAAATAATGGACTGTTTCTGAAAAGGTTCATTAATCGTTGCCAGTAATTGGCTTGCTATTTCATTTTTTTTCAGAGCAGGCACAATTCAGATAATTTTAATACTATTGTGCACTTTAGGCAGTCACTAGTTCGAAATAATGCAAATATTGGTTCTCTGAGACCTACAGACAAGTAACAACTGGCTATTTTAGGTGTTCCTCTTTCCACTCCATTCTCTTCTCCAATTGTTGCCTCCAAATAATCTTTTCAGCAGCTGTTCTCCCAGTATGCTATGTTTTTAAAAGGTATCCCATGCAGCAAATAGAGAGAAGCAGAGAGCAAGACACTTAGGAGGAGATTATCAGACAAGAACACAAAAAGCCTTCCTCTTCCACAATCTCCAGAACCATTCCTGTCCCAACACAATAACCTTCCCCATCAGACTTACCTTATCTTCTGTTCAAAGGTAGCCCAGGAATGAGTGGAGCTCCATTCACTTCCTGGATTGAAATCCCACCTGTTCTCGCAAGAAGACATGAGTGTGAGAAATTCAAAAAGAAAAAGGAAAACACACCAAAAAAAAGTTCACAAAAGCACATACACTAAAAAACAAAACAAAACAAGTAATCCAGGGAGGGTACAAAAAGAGGGTAGCCTACCTGGTTCTCGTGATCCCACCTGGAAATGTTCTGGCATGACTGCCCATTTCACAAGTCAAAAACAGCATGAGATTTCAGACGCCAGCAATGCCAGCACCAAAATGGGATGGGGGAATCCATTGACAGCTCTGGCGCATCAGTAAAAAGAAATGGCACAATAATGACAGTGGGATGCAAAAGGACGACTTCATGTGATATTGGCAACCTTTTGCATTTTGCTGGCATTGTTTTGGTGCCGCATTAGCCACATCCGATAATCTCCTAAAGGGGGAAAATGGCACAGGGGGATATGTCAAGTGCTGAGGTCCCAATCTGACCCTTCCCTCACATTTTATGTTTGTTTCACCTTTTTTTTTAACATAGGAAAGTAACTGTTGAAGGAAGGAAGGAGATTATGAATTCCACATAATAAAATAAGAGAGGAAAACACTCATTTGTAAAGGTGCAAGATTTGGGACTTTTACAGTCATTGTGTTGAAGAAGAAAACACCTTATTAATCACAATTTATGAAACTGTGGAAGAAAAAAATGCAGCAGCTGAGTAAATCTCCTGGAAAATGTTAATTTGCTCCTTAAAATGGCAAGCTGTGGTGTCCATCAATGAACAAACTTACTTTTAGGTCAGATTTTCAGCTTGTCCCTGGAAGCCTGTGGTCTGAATATTATCTGTAGGGCTGGCCTTAACATTAAACAAAGTGAGGCAAGGTTGAAGTGTCAGCAAGGTTGAAGTGTCATGAAAGGAAAGGAAATGCTTAGTTATCCTGTGTGCTATTGAATTTCACTACCAGAGCAAGGGTGAGGTGCTTGAGGGATTTTCAAGCTCATGCGCCAGAACAATATGACAGGCTTTAGGTACTTTATGCCTTGACTTGGGTGGATGTGGTTGCTATTTTCTGCTCATGTGCCAGAACAATATGGCTGCCATTTCATGCTCTGTTTCAAAAATAAAATGTGTTGGGCTGGACTTGCTGATTTCTCTCCCCAGTCCTAGCCCAATGGAAAACATATAGGGAGACGGATTCAGTTTTCACTTCTCTTCAACATGCTAGCGGGGGTGGGGGGTGGGATTTAAACACTGATACTCAACACTGCCATTTTCCCTTACTTTTTACTATTTCCCTATGGTTATCTTTTCAACTTTAGCAGGGAAATAAACAGGCTGTAAAAGCTAATATAGTTTGCATCCATGCTTCTTTCATGAGCTAATAATTTAGAAGCTAAACTTGCTATGAAACCACCAGATGTCAATGTATTTCAGACAGAACTGTTAGAGAGCTTTAACTAAAACTTGTAAACCCAGATAATAAAGTGTTATTTGTTCTTCTACATTTCCATGCCATTTTATTAACATGAATGTAAAAAAAAACTGCATAGGATGCTCCTGTGTATAACACTAAGTTGTGCTTTGTATCCACTGAAAACAACACACTTATTTTATATGGATTCTAGGAAGCCATGAATCATTAGATTTCATTATGCCAACAAATAGGCTTCCAGAAATAAAACAATACCAGAGCTGTGCTACAGCTACCACTTCTTTTATCTGAGAAACACAGTCCCATTCACTTTCTTTTCTGGTCATAATAATTTCCCTTATCATTTTCAAGCCCATCATACACAGCTTCAGCTGTCTGGTTTGATCAGCAGCACTTGCTGATGTTAATTGCCATCAAGTTGATTTTGACATATGCTGACCTTATGAATACGAGACCTCTGGATCATGCTGTTATGAACAGCCCTGTTCAGGTCTTAAAAACTCAGGGTCATGCCTTCTTTGATTTAGTCTATCCATCTGCAGAGCAGTCTTCCTCTTTTCCTACTACCTTCCACCTTGCCAAGTATTATTGTCTTTTCTATTGAGTCACGTCTTCTCAGGATATGGCCAAAGTATGATAGTATCAGTTTAGTCATCTTGGCTTCTAGGGACAGTTCAGCCTTGATTTGCTCGAGAACCCCCCGCTTTTTTTTTTGTCTTCTTAGAAGTCCACAGTATATACTTACTTATTTATTACCCACCTCTCTCATCAGAATCAAGGCTGGATACAACAACACAGTAATACACACACAGTGTAACACAATGTAATACAGTTAATCACAGTATAATACAACTTGATAATTGAGTTTTCCTTCGTTAGCACTGAAATTAATAGAGGTATGTCCCCCCGTTTCTGCTGATAGTATGGTGTCATCTGCATATCTTAAATTGTTGATGTTTTTTCCTCCAATTTTCACATCTCCTTCAGAGTCTGATCCAGCTTTGTATATGATATGTTCAGCATATACGTTAAACAACTAGAGTGATAAAATGCAGCCTTGCCTGACCCTCTTGCCAATTGGCAACCACTGTTTCTCCATATTCTGTCCTGAGGGTAACCTCTTGTCCTGATTACAGCTTACATATTAGGATATGTAAATGCTGTGGTATAGCCATTTCTTTAAGAGTGATCCATAGTTTTTTATGATCCACACAATCTAAGGCTTTACTATAATCTATAGAGCACAGGCTTGTTTTGTTCTGAAATTCTTTGGTGCGCTCCATTACCCAATGCATGTTTGTGATATGATCCATTGTGCCTCTTCCTCTTCTGAATACAGCTTGGACACCTGGCATTTCTCACTTCACATATGGCAAAAGTATTTGTTGTAGAATTTTGAGCACCACTGCTTGCATGAGAGATTAATACATTTTGTTGGATAGCCCCAGAGGATCTTATTGCTACCTACACAGATACTAAATATATGATAAATTCCATGGATAGAGTGAGAGATTTGCTTAAAAGGTTGAAAGAGGAGAGGTCTGATGGAGAAATGTAAAGGAAAATGGATTTGGAAAAAAGTTCATGGAATGTGAATGGACTAGATTTGCCTCAGAAAATTTTTTGGGGAGCATTTTTCAAACAAAAAGGAGTGCAGATTTTTACAGAACAGATTTTTTGGCCCAGAATTCATGTCTGCAAATAAGAAAAAAATAAATGGAGTAGTCTTCCTTATAAAACAAAAACTCCAACCTAAAATGATTTTTTAAATGAACAAGGCAGATTTTCATTGGGCAAATTAATTGTAATGGAAAGAGAATACATCTATTGGGTATTTATACCCCCAAATAATGAGAAAGCAACATTTTATGAAAGCTTCTAAAAGATATCAGAACTGGATTTACAAAATGTGATTTTCCTGGGAGATTGGAACTGCATAGTGGTCCCCTATTTGGATAAATGTTCCAGCAAAGGAATTAAAGAAAATCAAGGGAGATTGTCTAGAACTTTCTTTAAATTTACAAAACATGTGGGTTAATGGACAGATGGAAATATTTGTACTCAAATGTTAAAGATTATATACTTTTTAAAAATCACCATGAATCCTTTTTTAGAATAGATATATTTCAGATTTCTAAGAATATGGTTAATTTAGTAAAGAGGGTGGACATTTTACAAAAAACCTTTTCTGATCATAATCCCATCACAATGTCTTTGAAAATTGAACAAGTGAAGCCCATCTGGAGACTTAATGAGTAACTACTTTATAAGATGGACATTTTACAGAAATGTAAAAAAAGATTTGAAGGAATTCTTTGAATTTAAATAAGGTTACAGATCCTACAATGACCAGGGATGCAAGTAAAGCTTATATGAGAGGACAGTTCATAAAATACAGTTCCAGAAAGAGGACTTAATCAGACATATCAAATACGGCATCATAATGATGCCACATAACTGTGAAAGGGTGTGTATATCAGACAACATCACCCTTTTGTGGTTATGTCCCTGCCAAAACCCTACTTTTTAATTGATGGGTTAAGCTGTCAATTGATTCCCCCTGCCCAGTTTTTGCCAGCATAGCCAGTGTATGAAACCTCATGACTTTTTTTTGCTGTACTTATCCCGTCAGTGGCTGATCCAGCATGAACACTTCCGAGTGAGATGATGACATCCAGGTAATTGATGGACTTTTTATGACCCTCCCTGGGTTACTTGTAAGATTGAAAGTGTATTTTTGTGCTTATAAAAACTTTTTAGTGTTTTTTTTGGGGGGGGGGTTGAATTTCCCGTGCCATGAAGTCTTGTGATATTTCATGGGATTTCAAAGGAGAAAGTGAACGGAGCTCCATTTACTTTCTCTCATTGCCAGAGCTGCCTTTGCTGGGATTAGAGGTAAGTACGGGGGGAGCGTTCTTTTGCTGGCATAACAATTGATTTTTTTATGCAGCAAAAGAACGCTTTAAAGGGATTAGTCTGATAAAGTCCCAAGAAAGGAAAGAGATGCAAAAAAAGTTTAAATCATTGAATGAGCTTCAAATTTTATAGAGTAAATTGAAGGAAAAGTTTGACAGAGAGTCAACAAAAGATTAAACTACTTCAAAATTCAGATTGTTTTCTGTTCAAAATGAATGCTAAATAATAATAATAATAATTATTATTATTACTAAATAATTATAATAACTAAATAATAATAATACTAACTAATAAATATAGTTAATAATAGTTATTATTATTATTTAAACAAAAGAACTTTGAATTCGCAAATAAGCCTGGGAAGTAGCTTTCATAGAAACTGAAACAGGAAAGAATAAAGAAATTTGTTACAAAGATCAAGAGAGGGGATCTTGATGCAAAGATATTAAAAGACTTTGAGGAATTCTACAGAAGCTTATATGGGAAAGGCAGTAAATTTTTTTTAGACATGACAGAATATTTGGACTGATTCAACTGGACAAACTATGTGTGGATCAAAGGAAAAGCCTGAATGGGCCGGTAACTATTAAGGAGTCAGTGGAGGCAATTAAAAGGTTGGAAGTGAGAAAAGCCCTGAGCCCAGATGGACTATCAGCAGTATATTACAAGAAATTGGTAGATGAGTTAATATTCAACCACTTAAGATGGTATGTGATGGGGGTATCAAGAATAGGACAAATGCTCGACTCTTGGAGAAATGACTATATTGCAGTGATTCTGAAAGAGAGCACATATGAGATAGATACGAAGAATTACAAAACCTATTTCTTTATGAAACACTGATCACAAGATATTTACTACTATTTTTGGCTAATAGACTGAGGAAAAACATTTAAGAAAATATTTATGAGGATCAGAGTGGATTTTTCCCAAAAAGACAACTAAGAAGTAATGTAAGAACTCTTTTGAATGTTATTGAGCATCTGGAATCCCATAATGATAAAAAGGCTACCTTGATCTTTTCAGATGAGGAGATAGCTTTTGACAATATTTCTTGGAACTGCTAATTTCAAGTATTGGAAAGAATGGATTTTGGAGAAAATTTCATTTGGGGTATAAATACAATATATTCATCTCAAAAATCTTAGATTTTAATAAGTAGCAATTTTACAACATTGATAGAAATACATTCTTGCTAAGGTTTAAGTGTGTTTTTGTGCTTGCTGTCACTTTTTATATATTATTTTGCTTTTTATTTTTGATGTAATCCTGTACCAATGAACATTTGCTGGAGTGACACCACACCGCTAAAAAATGCACAAAATTTGTCGCAACTAAATCTCCTTTAAATTTGTGGCCAAAAGTTGGTCACCCTACCTTGGTACAGCTGGCTGGATTTTAAGCTGGGTTTGAGGAATTGGACTGGGAGATGGAGTGTAGCCAAAACTTCATGGTTACATATCTGATGCAGGATCTTGCCATCAATTATATCAAAAAACATTGGCAGATGCAGGAAGTAATGGAGGAAGAACAGGAAACAAGCTATATATTTTCCCTTCAGCACTGTGGCTCCTAGCTTGTGAAAAGTCTGGAACAATTGCTGCAATTGAACCATTGTTGATCTGGCCCTAGTCCTTGGAGATTATCAGATGGCAACAAAAAAAGTGCTACCATCCGACAATCTCCTCTCCCATCCCTGTCCCAGCACAATAATGTAAACTTTCAGACTTACCTTGTTCATGTGTGCCAGGCTGCCCAGGAGTGAATGGAGCTCGAACAGAGCTACATTCACTTCCTGGAAGGAAATCTCGCCGGATCTCGTGAGAAGATGAGAGTGCAGGAAATTAAAAAATAAAAAGCAAAATAATACATAAAAAGTGATTGCAAACACAAAAACACACTTAAAACTCAACAAATAACCTGGGGAGGGTACAAAAAAGTGCGTCACTTACCTGGATGTCCCAATCTCACCTGGAATGTTCTGGCATGGACCTCCCATTGATGCTGGGATCATGCCAGTGAAACGGGTACCTTTTCACTTACAGGATATTCAGTTACAGAAACAGAACAGGGGATCCATTCATGGCTTAGCCTGTGAATAAGAAGCAGCACCGGCATAACAACAGCCAAACAAGAGCATGATGACATGGGAACAACGTCATCTGAAAGGGAAGCCCTTTAGCAATCTCCTGGCATTGTGATAACACCATATTTAGCGCATCTGATAATCTCCCTCTTCTCTCCCTGTCAAAAATCAGTTAAAGGTACAGTACATCCTCCAAGACCATACTTTGATTACACTCACCAAGAGTCAAAGTTTATTACCCCCTTTCCCTCTGCCCTCTGGGCCTATTTAGAAAATAGAGAAGGCTGATTAAGTTATTTGGTATAATGCATTGGTGTTCTTACTCCACTTTTACAAAAACTTTTTATGTAAGACAAATTATCTCATGCTATCAGTTTGAAAGTAGAAGGGGAAAAACCATTTATATTGAGGCAGCACTGCTCCATGTATCACTAGATGTCAGAAGAACTGGGCCTCATGCATCATTGTAGATAGAGAAAACCCAGAGTAGCATCCTATAGCCTTTACACTGGAGACACTTTGCTTCAGGCATCACTTTTCATTAAGGATGGCCTCATGCATCATTTTGCAGAAAGTATGCCTGGTATAATAAATCATTTAACCTTAGGGAACACATGCATGCTTTACACCAAAGAAAAGCTGTCTTGTGCTTCTGCTGATATCTGCTGAAAGAAAAAACATCCATATCATTTCACATAGAAGGGGGGAAAAAGCACTATTGGCATGATCCAGTTAGTTCTAAAAGTTGGAATTTTCATCTACCTTTTGCAGTGAAATCTGGAACACTTTGTTTTATGGACCAAAGAAAGGTCTTTGTTTTATGTAAAATATTCTTCTCCTTTTTCGCTTTCTCCTTTCAGGGGGGAATGGAAGTGCTGACACAATACACAAGAAGCTGCTCTTTCAATATTCATGAACAGCACAGGTGTCTTTGAAGTTTCAGCCATCAATGAGACAATCCGACCCATTCAATACTAAGAGAAAGTAAGCTAGAATTAAATTGGCCAGTACAATAAAAGCCATTGCTTTAATTTAAAATATATATTGGAGGAAGTTTATTTTAAAATTTTTCAAACGCAACTCAATTTATCCAAGTTTTATTAAAGCAAAATAATTTTTAGTGGTCTGTAGAGTATGTAGAGTAAGCAGATATTCAAGCCCTGTTTTAGACACAGGTGTTTATGTTTAGGGGGATGTCTATAACTCATTGACCCAGCACAAGCATGATATCTTTCTTTAGGCCTGGCCCTAACATTAAGCAGAGTGAGGCAACCACTTCAAGTGACAAATTTTGTGGAGTAGCAGCCTCCCAGTAGTATCTCATGATTCTTCTGGCTGTTGCCCTGCATTGTTGAAAAGGGTTACATATGCCACACAACTTCCAGCCCATCCCCACACACATAGCCTGACCAGTGTCAACTGCTTGTCCAGTCAACTTCTGTACTTGGACCAAACTGGGAAACCATTGTATCCTCAGATAGCAATGTTTCTTGCTTCAGCCTTAACATTTTTTCCATACGCTCTATCTGTCTCAATTTTGTGGGGACCATTCCAGTTAATCCTCTGTTGTCCCACTTCTTCAACTGCTTTTAAAATGTCCTAATTTCTCCCTCTTCCCACTCTGTCTTCAGCTTACTTCTTCCACTTCCCACTCTGTCTTCAGCTTACTTCAATGGCTGCAAATTGAGTTCAAAAAGTAGTTTGCATTCAAAGAACTCAGCGGAGAGGAGAGGAGAGGAGAGGGATCAGGCAAAAGCAAACTGCTGCAGATTCTCCTAGCTTGTGTGATCTTCCTCATTAATAACTTTCCCCATCTTGACCACAGTGTGATGTTGCTTGGCCACACGTTTTCCAGTTTCCATTTGAAAAATGCTAAAGAGTATATTCGTCCATTTTTTAAAATGCAAATCCTCCTCAGAAGGTTATCTTAAAGAAGAAGCAGTGAGGTTTTTAACTTTTCCTACACCGGCCATTTTTCTACTCAGAATGGCTCTCCCAGCCACTTTTCCTCAGACAAGCAGCAGGCTGCTGATGGGTGTGTGGCTTTGTGCAGAAAACAATCACCTAAAGGCCCAACAATCCCTGCAGCTCCTGAAGCATCCGGAGTCAGCTTTGCTTTTTAAAAAAACTGGAAGAAGATGTGTGTAATCCATTTGGAACATTTAGTTTTGGTCTCAGGCTCAGCATAATAATAGGGTAGAGTCCGAATCCACCTTCCTCAGACTGGAACCCAAAATTATACCCTTTCTTTGGAAGTACAAAATGCTGTCCATTTCACTTCTGTTGGTTCTGTGGGAAAATAATTGTAATATTTATTCACAAAATATAAAAGATTTATATATTACCTTTGGTGATATATATCATGTAGATCTGCCTGACCTTGGAAGCTAAGCAAGGTCAGCCATATTTAGTATTTGGATGGGAGACCTCAAATGAATACCAGCAAAACCACCTCAGAGTATTCCTTGCTTGAGAAAGCCCTGTGAAATTCATGGGGCCACCATAAGTTGAGAGACAACTTGAAGAAGCATAAACACACAGAGAGACATATTGGCACCACTTACTTCACAATACTTCAAAATATCACAATATCACAGAATCTATGATAAGACAGGAGAACAATATTTGTTCTTGCTATGTGCCTTTGAGTTGACTCTGACTTATGGCGATTCTTGGTAAGACTTGTTCATAGGAGGTTTGCCATTGCTTTCCTCTGAGGCTGAGACAGTATGACTTGACCAAGATCACCCAGTGGGTTTCCATGGCTGAGGGGGATTTAAATCCTGGTCTCTCAGAGTCTTAGTGCAACACTCAAACCACTATATCATGCTAGCTCCCTGCTTACACCTCTATGCTACACCTATCCCCCTTTTATTGATTTGTAGAGTCAAGTGAGATTGTCTTGATTTATTAGAGACAGAATGCTGCTTCAGCTGCAAAGGTGAAAAGAAGTGGTTTTGCCACAGCTGAAGCTGGTCTGTAGTCCTAGGTTTTCTTTTTCTCCCCACCCACAGGTGAAATCTTTATAAGAGTGAATATAAGTGCTACTTTGAGAGAAGGGTTAAGGAAGACAAACTGCTAAAGTTATGGATGATACTTTCCAGCTTTTTTGTACTAGGTTATTCTTAACTTTTTATACTAGATTAGTGGTTAATCAGGCCATGGAAGAAGAACCTTCTCCCAGACATTAGGAAAAATAATGTTGTTGTTTTTTTGCACTACAGGTCTCAGAATCTCCAATTAGCATGGTCGCTGACCATGCAGGGTAGGGAATTGCTTGAGATGTAGTCCATAAGGTCACTCTGCATTTTCCCACTCCCTTGCCAAGAAATAGGACATGGTATTTGAAGAGGGCATATTATTGCAGGTCCTTTATTAATAAATCACCCATTTACTCCTAAGTATGTTTGACCTCACAGTTGGAGGCAGGGGCAGGAAGGCCATATCCCTGTTCAGGGTGTGGACAGGGCCCAAATATTTATTGAGGCATAGTACAAATGTGTAACACAGCCCTTTCCATACCCCAAATGCCCATCCCATCTCTCTCTCTCTCTCTCTCTCTATCTCTCTCTCTCTCTCTCTCTCTCTATCTATCTCTCTATCTCTCTATCTCTATCTCTATCTCTATCTCTGTCTCTCTCTATATATCCTTATAGGCATGAAAAGTGTTTGATTTAATTCCACAATGACTGTTACATAGCCTACATTACTGAAAAACAGTTTCAGTAGCCTTTACTACTTTTGATTAATAGTAATACCCAGCCTGGGAATCCTACATGACTGTTAATTATTTTCCAACTTTTGACTCATTAATAAAGGGACAGGGATTATCCTGTTAATGTCTTCGTTGTTTTATTCTGATAAATCAACATGGCTCAAAACAAGGAAGTTGCTCACCCATTCTTTAGACATACTGAATTAACTTTGAGAACCCTAAAAGGAAAAGGTGCTGCATACGTGTTGAGAATGCTTTAACCAATGGGAAAAATACTATGGTCATTGTAATCCCAAAGAAAACTCAGTCACCCATGACTTTCATGCATTAAGCAGGGAACAATACCTTTCCTCTTACAAATCTAGGAGCTGTGTTCCCAAGATCAGCCTACTCTTTTGTAAACTTTTGTATACCAGCTCCCTTAATCCTTCCTTACACCAGAATTTTAAGGCATTCTCACTTGCCCACCATAGGATCCTCTCTTCTCCTGAGAGTCAGGCAATGCATTCATCACACTTTGAGGTGACATGGCTTATAGTGCTGCTATGAAAGAAAGGGGGAGGGTAACAAGGAACAAGCTGGGATTAAAGCTCTCTCCTGTTAGGAAAGAATATTTGAAAATATTTTAATGTCAAAAAACATGGTTCTTAAATGTTGGGAAACTCTGAGGAGAAACCTAAACTGATGAGAGTCTTCATGGTTTGGGACTTATTCTGTGAAAAATTCACCTTCTTTTCTTTTTCTTTTGGCAGAAAGCATCATTCTCTGCCTAGGAAACAGAATCTTCTATGCATGTACAGAAAATGCTATTTCCTGCACAGAAGACACTGTTTCCTATGCCAAAAAAGAGAGGGGAGGAACCATGTATGAATTTTCTGCATAATATGTCCCCAAGTACAGTATTTTCTGAGAAGGAAATGGCATTTTCTGCACAGAAAACAATATTTTTGAAGTTTTGGAAGATATTGGAATTGATATTGGATATTGGAAACCATGCCTTATGAGGAGAGACTTAGGGAGCTGAGTATATTTAGCCTGGAAAAAAGACAATTCAGAGGCGATATGATAGCCCTGTTTAAGTATTTGTAGGGGTGTCACGTTGAGGATGGAGCAGGCTTGTTTTCTGCTGCTCCAGAGACTAGAAGAACATGGAGCAATGGATGCAAGCTCCAGGAACAGAGATTCCACCTCAGCATTAGGAGGAACTTTTTGACAGTAAGAGCTGTTCGGCAGTGGAACACACTCCCTCGGAGTGTGGTGGGGTCTCCTTCCTTGGAGATCTTTAAACAGAGGCTGGATGGCCATCTGTCGGGGATGCTTTGATCGTGATTTCCTGTGTGGCAGGGGATTGGACTGGATGACCCTCGTGGTCTCTTCCAACTACAATTCTATGATTCTATGATTTTTACAATGGGAAGAAAATTGCTAAAATTACTCATTGCTTCCTTTGAGAATGAAATTAGCAAAGAATTGTATCCCTTCTTCCGGGTAATGAGAAATTTGAACAAAGCCCCAAAGCTTAGAGGCTCTCAGATTAGGTTTTGAAATAAATAGTCAGGTAGCATAGCATAGTGGTTTGAGTGTTGAACTATGACTCTAGAGACAAGGGTTTGTATCCCCACTAGGCCATGAAAACCCACTAGGTGACCTTGGGCAAGTCACACTCTCTCAGGAAATTATCACACCAGGCTTCTAACATGAAGCAATCACGTTAGTGAAGTAAATGGAAACATAACGGTATTTAAGCAATCCTTATCACATCTCTGCTTCAATACCATTATGTTTCTGTTTGCTTCACTAACACGATTGCTGCGCAATACCGGTGGGAGGCTGAGGGAAGAAAAGAGACAGATGGGATTGGAGGGGGACTAGATTGGGCAGGTGAGAGTGAAATAGTCATATTGGGCAACAGATTTCCCTCCCACTGTGAAAACTGGAAAGAGCAGTAAAAGCAGGAAACACCACCACACATTGTACCCTGCCACCAGGCACCCAACGGGATGAAAAAGCAATTTACTGTTAACTGGGAACTCTGTAAGGCTATGATGGGACACTTTCTTCCACAACCTGACATAGATGGCCTGAGCTCTACAGAGCTGATGGAATACATTTGTCAGAGTCAGGCTATGAGAGTTTTCTGCAAGATCTGCAGGAGGGGGTGAGTGCTGTATTGGCTGGCCTTGTTGGGTGAAAGGGACTAAGCAGACCCTTGTCCCTTGTCAGTAGCAGGTAAATGGGGGAGATTTCTATAGTTCAGTGTCCACTTTGGCACTCTTCTGGTGAAGGGTTGAACTCTGGAACTACTTTCACAGGTTATGGAACCTAGGCAGTGGGGAAGGAGTCTTCCCTTAGGGTCGGCCTGGGATCTGGGTCTTGGGAGGAAGCAACCTGGGTTGGTGTTCCAGAAGAAGACAGGATTGCCCTTGGGGTCAGGTGTTTCACCCAAGGGAATGTGAGGAGGTAGTCACAAGGATGACACCTGGCTGCCAGCTAGACCCACAACAGGTTACTACCCCTCTCTTGCTCATCTGCAGATTGTTTTAACTAAGGTATAGGTCAAATAAAGTGGCCCCTATTTTAACCCAACGTCTGTGTCTGGGCTTATTATTTTGGGTTTGATCATCAAAGGATTACTTTTCTATAACTACTTCTCCACTATGTGAACTCTGCTATCCTTCCACCACACTACCCTTTATCTTGTCTGGTAAAGATAAAAGACTGTGCTCTCTTGGGACTCATTTTAGGACAAAAATACTCCTCTGAAGTGCCAGGTTCTGTAAAGACCTCTCTGCAACATCAGCTCCCTTAAAACCTCAGTGTCCAAAAGCTGCCTGGAAAAGGCACTACTCTTGGTCCTGCCACCTTTACAGGCACATTTGGTGGGAATGTGAGAAAGGGCCTTCTTGGTTGCTTCACCTAAGCTCTGGCATTTCCTTCCCTGGGAGAGTGGTTCTCTCCTTACTATTCTTCCATCAGCAGGTGAAAACCTTCTCATTCCCACAGGCCTTCAGGAGCTGGCTGTTTTATAAGAAGGCCTTCCTTCAGGTGTTGTACAACTTTATATCCTTTGGTTTTAAATGAGAATGTTTAATTCTGTAGATAATTCAGTGGCACTTGAAACATCATTTTTCATGTGTTTTTATCTACATATATTCTTTCTTTTTTTTCTTTTTATCTTGTAAGCCACCTTGCGTCCCAACTTTGGTGAGAAACTGTGGTATACATAAATACAGTTGAGCCTCCACATCCTCAGGGGTTAGGGGCACCAGAGCAACATGAAAGTGAAAAAAAACTGTGAATAAGGGCCCGTCTATATGGTAAAAAAATACATATGGCCTTCGGAAGACCGATCATCCATACACATGGCTGGTCGGATGCATATGTGTCATTCGGAAGGGGGGGCTAGCAAATCCCCCGTAAACTCCATGGATTCGGTGTTTGGGAGTATTAGCAAATCTCAAGCAAAAATCTGTACAGCCGTATGTATTGTTGATGGTCTGTACACCCCGTTCGCACACATATGAACAGGCAGTGTAATCTGATTGGCTGGCCAAGCACAGGGGGCGGGACTAACAAAGAGGGGAATTGGGAGCAGCCACCATGTTGGATTCCTGGTTAAGCGAGAGTCCAATAAGTCCATGAATTTTACATTTATTCCTTTTTATTTTATTTTGTAAATATGGAAAACCGACTGTCTGCATAACAGGCACCTATTTAATTTTTTTTAAAAAATGGCAAGAGATTTAAAGCCGCCGCTTGGATCGCTCACTCCAGCCAGCTGGGCAAGGGGGATCATACGGAGTTTAGGGGAGATACAAAATTGTGTAGGCAGATCGTATCCATACGAACAGCTGTCTTTTCACATTTTTTTTACCCCAAATGGATTTTTTAAATCATGTAGACATTCCATAAGTTAAGCCTCATCCCAAACATGCATACTACAGTACAGACTCCTCTCCTGCCATCAGCAGTGCTGGTACCTCCCTTTCCTGCCTTTGCATGATGCCTTGGTGCAATTTGCAAAGTCCCTATGCCTCCCTCTGCTCTGAATTGAATATTAGCAGCAGCTGCTGCCACCACAGACACCAACTGGAGCACAGGTTCTTCCCCTTCACCCACCCTAGCCTCCATCCCACCTCCCTCTCCCTCTGCCCTGGCAACAACACCACTTTTCTTCTCACCTGTCAGAGATATGGCTCAGCCACTTTGGAAGACTTTTAAAATTCCCCCCTCTCTCAACCCAAAGGGAAAGGGAGGTACGGGAGGTGCTGTTACAGTAGTTGGAGAGGAGGAGAGGGAGGAGAAGAGTGGTGTGTGCGAAGGGAGAGGATCCATTCCCCCCCCCCACAGAGTGGACGGAGGCAGAGGGACTTTGCAAATCAGGTGGAAGCATGGTGGTGCGAAGACTATGAGGTTGCCAGAATGGGAGGAGGGGGAGAAGGAGGACTGGATCTTGGAGGTCAAGCTAGTCAAGCTACAAACTGTGAACAATCAAAACCATGAACATGAAACCCATGCATGTGGAGGGTTGACTGTAATGCAATATATACATAATACAACCTCTGGTCATTGTTCAACTTTCACTTGGAGAAGTAGACTTTCTCATTTAATGGGATTGCACTTCTGTTGCATTTGATCAATCAGTCAGTCAGTCAGTCAATCGATCATTCAGTCAAAATGAAATGAAATGATTCTCTTTCAGAATTAACTGCTTTCCCTCCAACTCCCCGCCAAGAGGAAGGAAAACTCACAGGAAAGAAATATGCTTAATATTAAAATTGACCTAAACATTTTATCAATAAAAAAAACTTCCTAAAGATTATTGAGCTTCAATGCTGCAAGCATCAATTTTTTTAAAAAAAGAAGAAGATACATATGCTTAATTTATGGGAGAACAGAAAATGTCCTCTGTTTCACCCTCAGTCCCTTGGGGCTCTTTTCAAGGACACAACAGAAGAAGAATCATACTTATATCACTGACAAAGGCCTCTAGGGGTGTGAAAATGTCAGACCAGATTCCCTTTTCCTTTCCAGAACCGTGCATTATTCTGCACTGATTCTAGTTCCCCCCCTTCACTAAAATCTTCTTCATCAGAATTAATTCAGCTCTACACTCCACCGAAAGAAAAGCAGCTTTAATATTTATCAAAAGTTGCTATGTATTGATGTAAGATTAAGTAAATTGATGCCCTCTTGTCATGGGAGAGAGGCTTGCGTACCCTAAAGATGTTTTGAGCTATGCTGGCGGTGGCACAATAGCCACCGGTAGGGTCTCCCATGCTAGACAGGTCAAAACCGAAGGGTCTGACAAAGAGCGTCAAAGGGCAGGATGGGCTCTCTAGCCTTATTGCAACCGTCCTAGGAGAATGAAAACTCTAATCCCAAACCCGGGCAGATGGTGCTCGTCCAACCCTGTAAGGCCAACCATCTAAGAGAAGGAAACTCTAATCAAACCTATGGCCTGAGGACCTCACTGCTACCGTCCATGCTTGCAAGGCCAGCAGATGAACCTTTGGTTTAAAGGGTGAGGCCAGTTCTGTGCACGCTGCGCTCCACCAGACAAATCTATTGCACAGGCTCGAAGGACTCATAAGTAAACTGCATTCACTGCCAGCAAAACAGAACTCAGGGTTGTATACAACACAAAAAAGGATACAAAGATTACAATAAAGCTGCTCAAAATATAAAAAAGTGCACAATCCCCACCCCACGAAGAACCCCCCTCCAAATACTCCAGATAAAGGCACAGCAGAGAATGGGTATGCATGATATTTGCAAATATCTCCAGTACTTCTGATTTCCTTGAGGGCAGATTCAAGCACACGTATACATTGGCATTGTCAGACACTTATGATTTGATCACAAGCATTGTTTTGTGAACTGACTCTTTTGAAAAGACAAATCAGCTTCTTCTACCATCCAAGGTTCCATTCCAAGAAATCAGTGGTGGCTGAACATAAAACCTTGACATTATTTGGCACCAATTCTGATTTCCTTTAGGCATCAAGGTCTCAAGCCAGCATAGGATTAGAATGAAAATCCCTAAAATAATTGTGCTAGGTTACACCATTGCATGAGCAGTTGAAATGGTTCAATTGCACAAGTGGTTGGCGGGTGTTTGAAAAAAAGCGATGAAATTGGTTGTCTAAACATTCACAAAGCTGCTTCAGAAGCTCTTATAGAAATACTACTAACAACTGCCTCTACAATTTCTTGTGAAGGAGCATTGAACATCATTTTGTGCAATAAAAATTGTATTGGATTCCACCCTTGTGCTAACTCTGAAAATGCTTACTTGTTAACACAACAGTCCTTGTGCCAGTGCACAAAGCAGATTCCTCTGTTCTGGCATTTTTATTTTTCCTGGCAAATACTGTTTGATTTGTTGTTGCTATTTGCCATCAACTCATCTTTGACTTATGGTGACCCTATGAATGAGAGACCTCCAAGACCACTAGACATCAACAGCCCAGCTCACATCTTGCAAACTCAGAGATATGACTTCCTTGACTGAATCAATACACTTGTATTGCGCTCTTCTTTTCCTACTGCATTCCAGTTTACCAAGCATTACCATATTTTTGAGTGAATCATGTCTCGTGATATGTACAAAGTACAATAGCCTCATTTTAGTCATTTTGGCATCTAAGGAGAGTTCAGGCTTAATTTGCTCTAAGACCCATTTGTTTGGGGCTTACTGTACTCCAAATTAAAGCAGCAGTGCAGCAGGAAGGTTTCGTCTTCTATGCTGCCTTACTGTGCTATGTTGTTCTTTCATTCTGGTTCCATGGGCGACTGAGGTAAAACTACATCTTTTTGCTAACTGGAAAACCCATTAGCAAAAAACCCCCACATTTTCACCTTAGTCTTCAACTGGACCAGAATGAAAGAATACCAGAAGAATAACGATGTCATGTGGAAAGGCAGCATGGAAGACAGAACCTTCCTGCTGCACTTTTCTTTGGAGTGAATTTCGGAGTTAAATTTCTTCCTCTTAGCTTTCTTCACTGTTCAGTTTTCATAACCATACATAGAAATCAGATGGAAAATTCTGATATATCTTTATACTTGAGGATCTTATCTAGGTCCTTCACCCTTCCCCTTCTAAGTCTTAGGGCTCATCTATTCAAGCCAGGATACACCAGCTCCCTGCCATTGTGTATCGTGGCCATGAATCAGGCCCATTCCAAGGAAGTCCAGAGGGGCACACTGGCCTGTCACTGAAGCTGCCGCCGCCACCACCATCTCCCTCGGCCAACTCACAACATGTGACCAAGACCCCCTACATGTGATCAGCCTTGGTCACATGCTGCAGGACTCCTTCCTGCTTTGGAGACAGCAGGGCAGACCATCAGCTGCAGCAGCAGGCCAGCCTGGTGGGACAGGATCCTGCAGTCTCACAGGCCCTGTCCCGTCTCCCCCCCCATCTTAGCTCCATATTTGCCCTGGGGGGACATGAGGACTGCCCATGGGCAGAACGGGGAAAAAGCCCTGCATCATCAGGATTGCAGGGGTCCATGACAGGGGCAAGATGGGCTATATTGCCTATGTAGACAAGTCCTTGGTACTGGAAATCTTCATCCCACTTCATCCTGAAGTCTTCCAGATTTAAAAAATACAAAACAATGTTGCTTTCAATAATATTGATACTTTATTATTTTTTTGAAATGGATGTGTGCATGTGAGGGAGGATCAGTTTTGGAAACGGAAAACCTCAAAACACTTAATGCAGTTGATTCTACTGGAACTACTCTTGGGTAAGTGGTTTGACTTTGGTAATTCCACCACTCTGAGGGACTAATAAAAAGCAAGAAACAATTTTTCTAACATCTACAAGAACTAGGCCTTGAATAAAGAAACCAGCTGGGAAATGTAACATTTATTGGCTTTTAAGCATAATCTCTAATTTAATAAATTAACAGCTTAATTAATATCTTATTTTTGGAATCATGATCATGCTGAACTTTCAATTTAAGTCAATTGCTTTGGTTAAAAAATAAAGCTTAATTAAATTGCCTCTTTTTGTTACACGGCACTCAAATGAACTGATAATTTAATTTATTTTAATTAGTTAATTCTTATCACTGGTTTGATGTTTTATATATATCATCAACCCATCTGTCTGTCTGTCCATCCATCCATCTATCTCTTCATCTCTCCTTCCTTCCTTCCTTCCTTCATCTCTCTATGTTGTTGAAACAATTTCCTACATATGCAATTTCTTGTTTCAGTATGGGCCAGGCATGTTGGAAGCAGCAGCTGCATGGCTTAGGGCATCATTTTCCTCCATCATGTTTTGTAGGTTTTGCATATTCAGCTGGTGTTTGTAGTCTGCTGATGTAGGATGCTGGACAGGTGGTGAAGTAAAGATGGAGATTGGCTGTGAACAGAAACTTATTGAAGTCATAGGAAAAAGTCTTTGGTTTGGCAATCTGCCATTAGAAAAGTATATGTCAGAGTAAGGATGATAAGCCTCTGGCCTTGAAAGGCTCTTGAATCACTATAGCAGCATATTCAGCTGGGCTTTATGTTTGTTTGTTTATACAGTATCAAGATTTATTGGCCTCTTCCGCCTGTTACAAAAGAAAAGCCCCCAAAACAACACAATGAATAATAATGATATTAATAATAATAATGAAATAAAATAAATTGATTGAATAAAAAGTCAATCAAATCAAATAAAAAAGAAAATGTGAAACAATAATGAAAAGGGAGTTAAACAGTACAAAACAAGAAGAAATTAACAGTACAGGTACTCTAAGCCAGTGGCTCTTAACCTTTTCTTTACCAGGGGCTCCCTTTAAATATCTTTTGTTGCCACAGACCCCCAAGAATTAACTCAAAACAACAACAACAACAATAATACAATTACACCATCCATTAAACCTTACCTCAGAGACACTGGAGAGTGAGGTAAGACTTTTCTCCTGCTTCTTCCTGCATGTTTGTGGCTGGAGTGGATTGAAGGGCAATGTGCAGGCCAAACCAGCCAGCCAGCCTTTGTCTTGGCTTCTGTTATGTGGCCATTGGACTGCAGGTAGGAGGTGGGCCAAGCAGACTTTAAGCCTTCACGGACCCCTGTGAGCACATCATGGCCCCTTGGGGGTCCCCAGACCACAGGTTAAGACCACATTGCACTAAGCAAAACCAAACTAATCAGTGGACACAATTTAAGAAACACAGAAGAGATGTAGAAAAGAGACAGGCATTGAATACAATCTGGAGTCCGGATAGGCATAATTGCCGGAGTAATGGTTTCTCTCCAGGAATAAATGGAAGATGACATGAAGGATTGTCAGCTGACTTTTCCTTCTTGAATTTCTTGTGCTTCTTTCTCTCCTCAGACCAAAGAAGCTTGGCCTCCAGTGATTTTCCTGGTGTAGATGGAAGTGCAAATTATGAGTCCAGGCTCATAATTATGAGAGGTGGCAGGCAGCCACCTCCCTCTGTGCTCACTTTGAAGAGAATTGGGACTCCTTCGAAAGAACATCACCACAAGAACCTTTTGTGGTGGAAGCTGCCTCACTCTGTGCACACTTCAAAGAGGAGCAAGGTTTTGAAGTAGGGTCCATATGTGAATCATCTTTTGAGGCTGCCAGTATCCAGGGAGTTTGACTCTTACATTGCGGATGTTGAATGCAATGGGTCAGTGTAGGTTTCTCTCTCAGGACTCTCAAGAAGTTGTCAGTGAGTAAAAAATGGCACGATTACTGTAGATGGGACCCAGAACTGTCACGGACAATGCCACGAGAGAGACAGTGGCATCCGAAAAGGACCCCCTGCTGCGCAACAGCTCCGAACCTCTCTTGAAGTCTTCTTGTGTGGTAAGGCTTGTCTGAAAAAGTCCTCAGTTTCAAGGATTGTTCATATAGTAGAGCTTTGACTCTCAATTCCCTGTTCTTCTGGACCTGTGGAGTAAAGGCCTTGCAATGCTGGCAAGAAGCTGCAATGTGAGCTTCCCCAAGACAGAGCAGGCACTGTGAGTGTCCATCCTGACCCAGAATCTTCTCATTGCAGACAGTACATCTCCTGAAAGACATTGTAGACAAGTTGAAGACAAATCCAAAACAACTGCTACCAGAGAACATTCCATGGCTGCTAGTGCGGTGGACAGAAAAGAACTGAGGTGCTTTTGGCAGGGTCAGTATTTATACCACAGGGAGGTGGGCAGAGCTACCATCAAAAAGCTCTAACTGACTGCTCTAGATTGTTATGAATACTGTTTCTGCACAGGCGCAAAACCCATATGTGCAAATTCACAGAGTCCACGATGAAGAACTATAGGTTGTGTATTTTCCGTTGCCCAACAGGATTCTGGCTATTACTATTACTACCACTACTATATTTAGCCTTTTCACTCAATTTGGGATTCAAGGTGCCTTACAACAATTAAAACAGGCACAGTTAAAAATGTATATTATACAAAAGGCAGTAGCTACCAAAGGAAGTTAAACTGTATCTCTTTTGAGCTTCCATTGGGCAGCTAAAACTGTGCCGTTACTCATGGCCTTTCATTTTTTGAAATTGCTCTATTTTAACTGCTTTAAAATTGTATTTTAGTACTGTTTTTAGATTGTTTTAAAAATCTTTTAAAGAGTATTTTAATTTTTTTTAAAAAAATATAAATATTTATACTGTTATAATTGCTTTCATTTGTTCATCACCTCAGGAGCCCTTCTTGTCTGGGAGGCAACAGAGAAATTTCTTAAATAAATTAATGAATGAATAAAAGGCAATTAAACTGTCAGATAGCTACTTTAAAGCTCAGACTAAAACCCAGCATGGATTCACCACCCCACTGATATGAAAGCTACTAGATGCTGCTGTGTTCAAACCCTGCAGTCCATGTAGCTATCAGCCCTGGTGCCTGGTATTTTTTTTTTAAAAAAGCCTGCTATAATGTGATTGCTAATTATGACATTATCATTATGTGTAAATTGGCCCTCAGCCACAATGAGCAGCAGGAAAAGGGAGATCAAAATATTTTAAACAAACATATTCATAATACTTATCAGGGACATAAAAATACTACGTAGAGGAAAGCAAGATCCTTTGATTAGGGTCATACCTTCGTAATAGAGGTTATGTTGCATCTTCATGTACCCTTTATATCCATGTCCAAAGGCAGCATCTTCTGCTAAGGCATCATGCAGTGATAGGAAGGTCAGGTATGTGTGAGTCAATGTTTATGTACATTTACATAACACTCATTTGCCAGGGATGCTGTACCTGCTATTTACCTGCAGGGGGGAGAATGGTGGCCTAGATGAGCTTCAGTGCCCACCCCAGCATACAATTTGATGACTTGATGTATATTTCTGAAACAGTAAACTGCCCTGCATTTCCATGCTAGATTGCTATTTCACTTGCATGGTGAAGTGACTGGGCAATGCAGTGTCAATAAACCTGAGAAACTAGAGAGGGGAAAATCGATAGTGCAGCATTTTAACTGTAAAAAACTGCAGTAAGAAATGGTCTATATTAGACTTTTGTTTTGCTTAAAGTTTGTTTCACTACAGCTAATCCTTTTTGAAAAAAACAAAACCTGGGGGAGTTACTGTTTGAACTACAACTCCCACGTTGTCTGGGAGATTTGGGGAATTGTAGACCAAACATTACTTTTTCCAAGCTCTGACTTTTTACAGGCATTATAGTTTATGTGTATGTTTGTTTGTTCGTTTTTACACACACAGCTGCTTCATACACCCAGTTTGTCAGGATCACCCCTAGATACAAGAGAAAATGTCTTACTCAACATCTTGCTCCCCATCTTTCCATCATACAAGTTTCACAGGGACTTTCATGTCAAGTGAAGTTTTCTAGAACAAGAGCACTTATAAAGCATTTTTGTTTCCATTGCCTGCCCTTTCCTCTAGACTGATTGTCATTTTCAAAACAAACTAAGCCTGAATTCAGTGACTTTCCTTTCCTGAGGTAGCTGACACTACTCAGGGGGGGGGTATTTATTTGTCAAAGATTGTCTCTCTGCACAGTCAACAAGCATCTCAATTCTGCCTAACACAAAAGAAAGCATATTAGTTCCTCAGGAGCATGGATAAGGGACAAAGATGATATTGCATATGAACAAAGGCATAGACTAACAACATTTTCTACAATAAAAGGGTTTTCAAAGAATCACCTCATCTTTCAATATCCCAACCAACCATTGGCATTTATACTAAAATAGTTCCTGATTAGAAAATAACACTGAGAAAAGAATGCATCTGCTGTATAATGAGGATGGGAAAACTATTAGAAAAAAAATACAGGAAAAATGTTTGAAAAATGTGCTTCTAAAGTGTTAGAAAATCCTGAAGAGAAGAATCCTGGATTTAAAAGAATATTCTCAGTTCAGGATTTATTCTGTGCAAAATTTCTAGATGGTTTCTGCATAATTAAATGGTGTTTCCTGCACAAAAGTACTGTTGTTGTTTTTTTGGTGCAAAAAACTCCCATGTCCAATTTTGCATAAAATAAGTGTTCAACAACAATATGTAGTTGCTGCAGACCAGGACAACCCAAGGGTAAACTGGATTTTCCTGTCAGTGTAGATGAGCCCTCAGTTGCTAGGGAACACCAGCAGTAGGGAGTAGTTGAACTCATGTCTTGCTTGTGATCTTCCCAGAGATATCTGGTTGGTGAATATGGAGACAGAATGCTGAAGTAAACAGGCCTTCAGTAAAAACACAAGTCCTTGCATATCAGATGGATGGTTTTCCATTTAGTTTTAACGAGGAGTATTTTCACAGCTTCTGATAAATCTTGATTTGGCAGTAGAGTTTTGCCTCAAGAAATATTTCTCTTTGGCCAGTTTCATAACTCTGAATCTGAATCTGTCAGGAAAATAATTTAAGTCTAAAATAAAACTAAGGGCTGATTTGTGTGTGGCCACCCACCATAGCATTTACATTTTAAGATGATGTTCCTCCCATAGAATTAATCAAGGATGTAAGACTAGAATAAGGCAGCAATGAATCTGGTCTTTAATGCACATTCCTTCCAGCTGCCTTAAATTGTAAATTACAACAGCTTCCACCATGTAGAAATAATTGATTAATGTTCTTGGGCAACTGTTGCCCACTAGGCAGTCTTGACATAATTATGAAAGGAAAATGGATCCTTTTCATGATAAGTGGATTAATGAGTAGTAGAAATAATTGGTTTCCTACTTGAAAAGAGCCCACTCATTTTGAAATTTTGAAATTTGATGCAACATATACTCACTTAGCAGACATTTGAGTCCACTGCTGAAAGGTGCTAAAAATGTCCAATGCACAACTGAGGGGAAAACATTCCATCGCTTTAAAAAATTAAGCCCCTCTAGTTGAACAATGAGAATTGCTTATGGGGAGATTTTTCCTGATAGTTTGCTACTTTGATTACTGCAGACTGAAAGAGAACCAGTTATCAAGACTTTTTAAAAAATTATATTACTGCCATCTGCTCTGTTATCATATTTCATGGATTCATAGAGGTAGAAGACATCAAAATGGCTATCTAGACCAGAGGTGGGAAACAGTTGCAGATGCAGAGCCACTTGTATGCCCAGGACCCTTTGGGCGGGGGGCTGCATGGACTACTGAAAAATGAAACAAACCTCTCCCTGCCCAAAGTAGCCAGAAGTCCATTTCTGGTTCTCATTTAAAACAAAACAAAACAAAACAAAACGTTAAACAGTACAGGGAGGCCTTGTAAGCTATTAAAAAGCTAGATGTCATAAATGTTGACATTTATGCTGCTAGGAGCAGCAATTTACTCTCATTTTTCATCACAAAAACATCCATGGTTGTACTTTGCCTTTTCTTGAGCTAGATGAACTCCCTGCCAGTACAGGATCCACAGCAAAGCATGCTGACAGGTGGCCAGCCCATTCCTGCTTTAAAACCTCTGATGAAGGAGACTCCACCACCTTTTGAGATACAGGTCACCCCCTGTATCTGCAGAACCCATATCCATGGTTTCAGAAACACATACCATAGAGTTGTGCTGGAAAATACCTAAAGAGGTATCCTATCAAGGAATCTCAAAGTCCTCCAACACAACTCTATGGTATATTTGTACTGTAAGTCATTAATGTTAATAGGATTTGCTATTACCTGCACTTTCACTTATAAACGGTAAGTCTAGGAATGTATCCCCTGCAGGTACAGGTGGGTGGGTGTTGTCCTGCAGTCTGCTCCTCTGTTGAATAGTTCTTGCCATCAGCAAGTTCTTCCTGCTGTTTAGTTGAAATTCCTTTCATGTAATTTGAATGCATTTGTACAGGACCTATCTTTTGCAGCAGCAGAAAACAAACTGGCTCCATCTTCCACATGGCATTCCTTCAGATATTTAAATTTGGTGATCATATCAACTCTCTATGTTCTCTTCTCCAGACTAAACATGTTCAGCTCTCTCAATCATTCCTCATAGTTTCCAGATCCTTTATCACCATGCTTCCTCTGGATATGTTTTACATTTAAGTATCTGGTATGCTGCTGTGGAAACAAAATGCTGGTCAGAGTGGCCTTTTGGTCTGATGCAGCTTGGGTCTTATGTTCTTAGATTATGTGATATATCCTCTCTGCTGGGTTTTTAAACATTTGTTATTTGGTGATCTCAGTAGCAGAGTTAAAATTGCATTTAACAGAAGTTAGAACAGATAAACCAGCCATCTCCCCCCACACACAATATCTAGCTGAGAAATAAAACAAACTTAGTCTTCTTTTAAAGATATAAAAAGTAGTTTACTTACAAACTAGCATGTGCATAATTCAATACATAGGTTCAGCATCTTCAGATAGGTAGGAAGGAGAAAGAAGTCTTCATGCTATTAAGAAATTAGAAGCATCTCAGCCAGAGACCTCCTTCAAACCTACATGCTTCACAGAGAGAGGGCAGATAGAAAGTGTGGAGGGGGCTCAGTCCCCAGAGAACAAAAGGTGCCTATGTGACCAGGAAGAGAAGAGGTATGTAAACAAACAGGAAATCAGCCATAAACATGCTTTGCATAAACTCCTAGAATGAACATGCACTTTAACCATCATAGAATTCAAAGAGTTCATGTGTGTGAGAGGTTGTTATCCCAACACACTCATCTGTCTCTGTTTCTATTACATCCCAGGAGTCCAGCATTGGTGTGGACATAGACTTAGAAAAACTAGCAGAGAAGACACTGAGCCTGGGTCACACCTCTGAGAGATAGTCATATCTGAGACCCCTGAGCCAGCCAAACCTGATAGCCCTGAGCCTCCCAGACCTGAGCCACTGTCACTTGACATCTGGACCTGTCTAGACCCAAGGCTGCATTCCCATGACAACAACTGTCACATTTGGCACCTCCTGAGGTTGACCTCAGCAGTGGGAGAGGCTGCCCTCCAGGAGCTCCATGATCCAAGAGCAGCATACTCAGCAGGAGCTCCTAGAGAGGTGTCAGGCTTCAGGCCAGGGGGTTGTCCTTTTAAGGCTTCTTATGTTGCAGAAATCATGGAACAGCAGACCCACGGATTGGAAAGTGAGTTTTATTACACCGGTGGGCCTGACTGGAATATCTTCCAAAGAGTCAAAACCCAGAGCTGTGATTACAGAATACCTTTATACAGTAATTTCAGTATGCAAAAAACAATTCCCTCCTCCCTTTCTTTGGTGTCAGCAATTTCTCTGAGACAATTGTTGATAGTTCAAGGCAAGATAGCTTAGGAACATTTAGGTACAGTTCGACCGCTATTAGAGAAAGAATTTGTTTACATCAGCATATCATATGTTTCTGGAACACAGAGTTGATTAGTCAGGCACATTGACTAGGCCTGAGAGTTAAAGGAAAAAGACTTTGCAGAGTCTCAGAGTCTCATGGGGTATCTAGTCTGACCCCAAATAGTGATTGTAAGATTACAGCATTCAGCAAATAGACATTAGAATCAAAATGGCTACTACATTTCCCCCCTTAAATTAAATGATTAATTTCAAAGATAATTAATCCATTTCACACAAGTAAATCCCTATTTAAGCCATCAAAGCATATCTAGTATTGATCTGTGTACGATAGCAGGCAGGAAACAGAAGATACATGAGATGAGCATGCATAGCAGAACAACAATGAAACAATGCCAACAAGAATAACATAAACCATTTTATTTATTTATTTATTTATTTATACCCTGCTCTTCAGCCACAAGGCTATCAGAGTGGCTTACAAATTGTTTTTAAGCAACAGCTATTTACACATCTACACTGCGTTAAACAGTTTCCAATGTGTGTTAGCTAATTGCCCCCACAAGCTGGGTACTCAATTTACCGACCTACGAAAGGATGGAAGGCTGAGTGAACCTTGGAGCCCGCTGGAATCGAACTTGCAATGTGGTGGCTTGCAGTACTGGCATTTAACTACTGTGCCACCAGGGCTCCCCATCCTTTTAACCATCTTAGGTCTATTAAAATTAATCTCCTTGAATGAAAACAATGAAAAATTCACCCCCAAAATAGTTGCCAATTGTAACCATAGGTTTTCTGAAAACCTTTTGTAACAGAGGCCTTCCCTTTTGGTTATAGCATAAGACAATAAAATCAACATTACAGCATGAAGGTTAATTTTGTTTTGGATCTGACTGTACATTGAGCAGCCTGATGGAACTTCCAGTCATCTGGTCAGCTGCAGTAAGGTCTAGTCCCATTTTCTTTCCTCTCCAGTTGCAGGTTTCAATTTTACATTGAATGAGCAGCCTCCCGAGTGCTCACAGTAGAATCGAACCCGAGTCTTCTTGCCACCTCTTCAGGATCACCTAGAGTTCTTTAACAAGTGCAATATCCCTGACACACTGAACTAACCTACTGAGTCTGTACACAAACAATTACTGTGAATATGGGAGTGGGGAACAAAGGCTGACTTTTTGGTTTGGCTGCTTTTGCACTCTGAGGGGATTCTTGAACTGCATACAGTTAAAATTTCACTCAAGTTACTGCTTTTTCTGTAACAGATGTGGGGCTATGGAACTTTAACTCACACCTCATTCCCTGGTTGGAAATTGTGAACTTCTGTGATGGGGATTGGGGCATGTTTTTCTAACACATAACAGCATTGGGCTTGCAATACATTATCTAGCATTTGCACCTCTTGTTGCAAACTAACATTTACTAACTCTTGCATGTTCCCCCCTTAACTCAACCAAAATCTGGGGTGGCCTACTATACATCAATTCAAATGGGGATAAGCCAGTAGCCTTATGTGGGGTGCAACAAATCCTAAACAGGGCCAAGGGCAGTATTTCTGTCTACTTTTGCTTGGTTTCCTGGCACAGCTTAGCCAGATGAGTTTTGATAGTCTGATTCATCCTCTCCACTTGTCTGAAACTCTGAAGATGATATGCACAATGTAAATTTCACTGGATTTAGGGTGCCCAGTCTGTTCTATTCAATAAGCTCCGCTTCTGTCATTCTGATGAAAGGAGCCTCTTTACATACCTCTGCTTGTGTTTTCATCTGCCAGTTGTCTCCTCCCTCTTCCATTTCAGTTTCTCTCTTCTTCTTCCATCTCGTCATTTCTATTCACACTGCCAATGTCCTTCTTGTCCACACCAGGCACATTAATTCCTTCTCTGCCTCTTCCAGGCTTTTTCTTTCATCTCCACATCTCCACATCTCCTTCTTCTTTCACGTTCTCTGTCATGCTGCTCCACCAGTGCTGCTGTGAGCAACTCCAGCTTCTTGACTATTTTCCTGGCCTTCTCTCACTTCTCTTCCTCATCTCTATTCACATGCTCTACACCTTCTGTTCACATGCACTACACCTTCTGGGTTACTTCCAAAAATTCCTTCATATTCTTTCCTGCATAACCTTCATAACTCTGTGTTATAAAAGTCATGTTAACCATCCTCATGTTATTCAGGGTTGAGGGGGTATATTGTTGATAGGCATCTAGGAGGCACTCTAGGTAGGCTGCAGAGGCTTCAATGGCTCCCTCCAGTACTTTTGAGACTTTAGTCATGTTGACTTGCTTCTTTATCCCATCATGGCTTCTAATAGTAGGGTCTGATATTGGATGAGGCGCTTTATCTGTTCCAGCTCATAAGGATCTCAGTGGGGTTGCCCTGATGGCACTCTCTCTTGCATCCTCCTTTGAGCATCAGCATGATTCTTGGGAGCTCTGGCCAAAGCTATTTGCTCCTGCTTGTTGTATAATGCATCACCTCTTTTCAGTGGTGAATAGGGTTTGTAGCTGCTGTTGGCAATCTAGCCAATTTTGCATATGTGAAGCCATAGTGTTAGCACATAGCTCTACAATCTCTTGAAGCTTCTTTGTATATGAGGTGTAGTGGGTATTCCAATTCATACTGTTCCAGGTCATTAGGATAACCTTGTGCTGGTCAGTTGGAAGTCAGGCAGTTGCCCTGCAGGCCAGGGGCTGAATGGGTAACTTATCTTGTTTAAATGACTGGGATGACTGTAGCTGTGTCTTCCTCTGGGAGAGGAGGAATAATGGATCACATTCATGTACTTCCTGCTTTGTCTGTTCTGGTAGGGAGGCTGGAAGAACCAGTGCATCATGGGCAGTAAAATGAGGATCACAAGCAGGCATGGATCCTTTCTCTTTAGTGAGGGGAGCATCTTTTGGCTTATCCAATAAGATAGGTGGTGGTAAAGACTTTTTTTTCCTTGGGCTGGGTTTGCATAGCTGCTGGAATTTAATTGTAGATCAGGATCTGTAGTACAGGACATTTTTGCAAGAGTGTTAGCTACTCGGGATTTCAGGGCTTCCTTCAGTGATAGTAGAGAACAATTACTTTCAGAGTCACTTCCTGTATCACTACTATCTGTATTTGTAAAATCTGAAAAATGCACTGACAGCTTTCTGCAAATCTTTTTCTCGGGGAGTGATTTCAGAGGGGCTGGATTACTGTTAGATTGTCTTGGGATGATTTCTTTCATCAGCATGAGTTTTTCTCTTAGTTTAATTATTTCTTGATTTATAGCCTAAGCTTCCCCCTTTAAGATTCTCCCTCTTGGATGTGGTAGGCAGGCTTACTGCTTAAATTCTCATGACTTTTATTATGTCTCTGTGATGTTGTTGCTGTTTCTCCTGTGATGAGGTCCCGAACCTCCTCATCCTTAAAGACTCTGATAGCTTCGATATAGTGTGCATTCCAAAGGAATTTTCTTTTCTGCATCATGTTGGGGGTATTTGCCTGATTGATGGTCAAAAATATACGTTTAATTGCTCCTGAGCTGGCTAAAAAGTGGCAGTCTAATAAGTAAATTGTTCTGCTATGAGAGTTTAAAAGTTGAAAAAGGAGTCTCACAATTGACTTGCATTGTGATGTATTTGTAAAACGAGCTGATTTTTCGGTAGCACTCGGCAGTGTTTAACTATATCTGGTTGTTGTGATGGGGTTGGGCTGGCTGCCTCCCATGTGCCATATGAGTTTTGCCTTTGAAAGTCTTGCTGGAAAGTCTACGTTGCGTGCAATGTCATTTAATCTCTGTAATATAAGAATCAATGTTTCTACAGACAGTTGGCAGAATTCATAGAAGGGCTGAGTAGCGTTATTGTAAAATATACTGCCAACAAGTTCCAGGAGTTTATCTCTGTTTTCTCCCTGTCCCAGAGAATAGTTTACATTTAGATTTTGAGGAGCTATTTTGTTTAGTTCAGATTTCTGTGGTGTCTTAGGGAGTGAAAAAGCTGCTGTTGCTGCCACTGGGAAAAGTGAGTAAATTCTCATCTGTTTTTCTGCTTTGAAAGATCCTTGGGTTCTAGCGTTATTGCTGGGGCTGGGTTGAATTCTTTTCTTGCCATTGGGTGGCATTTTTAAGTATATGAAGTGATAATACCAGATAGTGATGGGAGGACAGTTCAGAAGTTATTAGTCTGTCGCCATCTTGCCCCTCCTTTCTTCATGATAAGGCTGCTGGTGCTGCGCTTCCAGTGTAATTTAAGGTGGGGGGTGCCATTGGCCCTATCAGGTCATCTCCCCAGGGAATCTAACACTGGCTTTAACTTAGTTGACTAATTTTCCTTTTCTAATTACCAGAACTTTGGCTTGGGATCTCTTGGCACTTTTCAACCACTGGAGGGGATTCAAGGACTCCTGAGTCAATGTAGGGGAACTGATTTGGATGTTCTGGGTCACCAACATTTACAGAATACACACACCAAATTTGATCTAACTTCAAAGACCCCTCACTGGGCCACTGAACACCAAAGGAGGGCCATTCTATCTCACAAAGGGATTGAACCCCATTTTGAAGTTCTTTAACATACAGCTCAAGGGGTTGCAAACTTCTATGCTTCCCCCTCCACCCATGACCTCCCTCCTAAAATAGACACAGACAAGAGACACAGTAGGTAAAATAGACACAGACAAGAGATGCGTGGACAGTAGGTAAGGGGTCCTATTGCCCGAACCAAGAGGAAATGGACACCAGTATCAAGAACCGCGGCAGTCACACATACAAACTCACACACACATTGCATATATTCAATTCACAGGCATTCGTTCCTACCTCCCACTTTTCCCAAATTGCCCCAAATTACAATATTACCACTTTCTCAATGCTTCAATGGTACAACGGTTTCACCAGTGCGCCCTCACTGCGTCTTATCTGGGTACTCGGGTTGCCCTTTAGGGGGTGATCAAGCCCCTCTTCCACTCTTATGGAGTGGGCCACAATATTTCCCTTGTTTACTTGCCTGTTTTCTTTGGAGGTAGGACTCAGTTTCCTTCTCCGTTTACTGGGTTCTCCTTGTGCGTGTTGCTGTTCAGACTGCCATGGCACAGACTCCCGTTCTTCCAACAAATGGTTGGTGGTGCCCCGAATGAGTGTGCATGCTCATGGCCCCTTCCCAGCCATGGCAGTTAGAGCAGGCAAATGCCACCTCCTGTTCCATCACCTGCTGCTTCGATTCCCGGCCAACACACCATTTATGTTGCAGAAATCATGGAACAGCAGACCCACGGATTGGAAAGTGAGTTTTATTACACCGGTGGGCCTGACTGGAATATCTTCCAAAGAGTCAGAACCCAGAGCTGTGATTACAGAATACCTTTATACAGTAATTTCAGTATGCAAAAAACAATTCCCTCCTCCTTTGGTGTCAGCAATTTCGCTGAGACAGTTGTTGATAGTTCAAGGCAAGATAGCTTAGGAACATTTAGGTACAGTTCGACCACTATTAGAGAAAGAATTTGTTTACATCAGCATATCATATGTTTCTGGAACATAGAGTTGATTAGTAAGAAACATTGACTAGGCCTGAGAGTTAAAGGAAAAAAGTCTTTGCAGAGTCCCAGAGTCTCATGGGCTATCTAGTCTGACCCACCCTGGACAGAGTAGTCCTGAGCTGCACTATAAGAGGACCTCATTTAACTCAAACTATAATGGCAGCAAGATGCATACTTGAGCTCTCCTTCATGCCACACCACCTTGCTGCCTGCCACATGGATTGCTACCATCAGCTCAAATGTGACAGTTTTTGTCAGATGTTTTCAACCTTTACCCATTGTTCGTTGCTGAGATTTGAAGGATAGTATTGGCAACAACCAAGCTGTATATAATTGAGGACATATGGAACAACTATCTTTCTTATCAAACAATGCAAAGCACACATCTCTTCATTTTTTTAAATAACTAACACTAAGTTTTTCAACTTTACTAACACATCTGTTCGTAAAGTTAGAAGCAAAAGCCAGTATTCTATATCAGCTACCCCCAAACCTGATGGAAACTTCACCCATGCTCTGATAACTAGCAGAATGGACCTCCTTTTCCCCATGCATCTGATGCCCTGTAAAATAGATGTGGGTTTTTTGTTTTGTTTTTTGCAATCATGGCAATAGTGTCGCAATCATGTAGCAACCACAAATATGGAACAGTTACTTAGATTACTCATCTGTAACTATTCCATACTCACAATCACTGTTTTAGTCATGACTGTGACACTATTCTCACAATCATAACTACCCCCATCTTCTTTACATGGCATCAGCTGTGTGGAAAGAAGATCAGTTTTGCAGTGATTGGAGCGTGGGTGAGTAACATTTTTGTCAGGTTTGAGGAGGCTGGGCCAGGATAGGTTACTTAATTAAGTATGCTTAATTTAGTTGACGAACAATAGAATAACTTGATTGAAGAACAATAGAATAAAAACTCAACACTTACAAAGGAATTCCACCCAGGGACAGGGGGATGGACATCAACCAACCATTAGCCAAACAGACACTAACGAGCTTTGCATTTCTATAGCCAGAAACTAACCATTCAATTACACAAATTTACATATACTCCCCAACAGGGGTTCCCAGCATATAAACTCCACATACACTTCTACCCAACCATTCTCTGGAGATGCCAGCCACAGATGCAGGCAAAATGTCAGAAATAAACTCTTCTAGAACATGGCCTCACAGCCCGGAAAAAAACCCAGGAAAAATCTAACTTAAGAATACTTAGCTTGTGTATATTGTGTATACTTAGCTAAGTAGCTGATATAGAATACTGGCCAATATTATCAGTTTAGGTAAAAAATACCTCAGTTTGGTATTTCTAACCTACCCATTTATTTCCCCATGCTGTTTGTGAATTAAAGCATCTTTCTTTCCATAAGACTGAATAAATATGACACATGAATTAAAATCCACAGACACCTAATACCTTTCTGTGATCACAGCTGGTTATGCCAAGTGCTAGGGAGGCAGGTGGATTGGTAAAGTAATCTGGGGGAGGGAAATATCACAACCCACAAGAGTAAGCCAACAATGAAGGCATTTGATAAATAATACAGCAGAGGCGCAGAAGCATAGAGTCTGGCATAATTAGAGGTCTCCTAGAAATATGCTGTTATTGGATTTTCTCTCTCTCTCTCTCTTTTTTTTTTTTTTGCTCTGCTTTATGCATTAAGGGAGCAACCTGAGCCATAAAACAAATTAGTCAGTAAAATTCTTATTGAAGACTTGGCATGTGAGCCAACAAAGTATATTTGACAAAGCTTCAGGCTGTGCTTGCATTTTTTTTTTTTTTTTTTTTTGCATTTGGTTTTGTTGTTTTCACCAACCCATTGCAAGAAGAATTAGAAAGAACTGGTACAGGACATATTCTGGCTCAGATTCTGTTCCCTGGATGCATAGCATGAAATCAGTGTAGTCATGCTGGAGAGACAGTGGAGTGCACTATTGCACATACATTCAGCATGTGCTTGCAGAGATGTGTGTAGTTGGAGATTGTTTTTCTTCACTGCCTTGTCCTTGCACAACATCCCAAGCAGCACAACCACTTGTGCAGCCTGATTAGGATACTGCTTTTGTGTAACCTCATAAAAATCATATCCACTTCCACAGCAATGTGAGGTACCAACAGGATTCTCATGGTAAAGACTATTGGAATTGCAAATCCCAGTACTGGCAACTCTGACTGTTCAATCACATGAGTGCCATATTACCATTGAGCACACCCAATTTTGTGTGGTTTCAGAAGCCAAGCAGGGCAGACTTATTTAGTATTTGGATAGAAGACCACCAGAGAATAGCAGGAGTCTTTGGGTAAAGCTAGGTAGAATCTTTCTTGAAACCCTAGAGAACTACTGGCAGTCAGAGCTGACAATACTGGGATGGATGGACCAGTAGATGTTCTGATTTAGTACAAGGCAGTTTCCTATGTTCTGGTGCAAAATTGACACTCATCCTATTCTATGGCATGTCTGGGAACAAAAACTGAGCCAGGATTTTAAGGCTCAGCTGCCTTGACCCACATTCTACTTCACATGTTCATTAAATTGTGCTGGTAGCAGTCAGGATTGAATTCATAAAGCCAGGGGAGAGAGAAATCAGCAAACCATGTCTTGGTAAAGGTTAATCTCAAAGGTCAAAAGTCACCCAACAACAACAATTTGGGAATGATTTAGAAAACCAAAATGCACTGAACCAAAAAGGAAATTCCAATAAGGGCAAAATGTGTGTGTTCCTTCAAGTTGCCTGTCAACTTATGGCGACCCCATGCATTTCATAAGCCAGGAAGACTCAGAGGTGGTTTGCCATTTCCTTCCTATGAAATATAGCCTACAGCTCCTAGTCTTCCTTGGAAGTCTCCCATCCAAGTACTAACCAGGGCTGACTCAGCTTAGCTTCAAAGATCAGATGGGATCTTGTGCCTTGCATGTGGGCAGTAAAAGAGGGAGAGGGAAAGAGAAACAAAACAGAAAACAAACAAACAAACAAACAAACAAAGACAAACAGCAATGGGGTGGCTTTTGCAGGAGGCTGGAATTGGCAGCCACACCTGGTCTTCTGAGGGTCCCCCCACCCTTGCTGCAGAGAGAGAACAGCAGGAAAGCAAATAGAAGTCTCAGGCTGCAGTCTGTCAGGCTCAGTCTTCTGTCTGGTATCCCTATTTTTGAAAATAACTTAAGAGAAATGATTAAAACAACAATAGCAACAATAATATGCAAAGAGAATGGCCAAGGCTACTGTATTGTGGTTCCCAAAAAGCAGACAAAAGGAGTCATTGACCAGCAATCCAGATAATCTGGTTAAACAAGTTTTCAAATGGAAAAATAGAGCAACTCCTGAAAACAGTGAGAATCTCTTTTCCCAACAGAGATTGCTTACAAAGTGGGAAGAGTTCCTACAAGAATTATGAAAAAAAAAGTCTAAAACCTAAGCAAATAAATCTACACAAATTGAACAGATTAAAAAAATAAAATAAAATAAACCCAAGCATGTTACTATGAGTTATTGGAATTGAGATGCCTTGAGATCATCTAATCTCTACCCCCAAACAATTTGACCAAAAGAAAAAAAAATAGGTTTTCCCAATTCAAAAACAGAGTGGCATGCCTTATGGGCAATGTGGTTAAAACTGAATCACCTCAGTTGAGAGCCCAGGGTGTTCACATACCCAATTTGCATTATAAGGAAGGAAAAGACATAAAAGAAAAGCACAAAACTATCTACATATGAGAGGATTCACTTACCTGCTACAAAAGGAAAAAATATTACATTAATGAGAGACATTCTCAAGGAGGATGCCACCTCTCAAAAATGTTTGCATCTCTCCAGTCTAGGGAGATCAGCCAAGCCATCACAGATAGGGGCAGTAACACTCTCTCAGCCTCAGATTGTCTCTGAAAGACTAGGTGAGTCTGATTTGGTGGTCTGCCTTTGCATTCCAACCTCTTCCAGAGAATGGCAGGGAGGAAATTACGTCTCTCTGCCTTTGTCTGCACAGGGTTCTCTGGAACCTCTGGGGTTTCAGCCACACTTTCAAGATGGGGAAAGCTCATGGGAGCAAAAGGTCTGGAGACAACATGTAACACTTCACCCAAGTGGTGTTTGGCACTTGAAGCCATTACCCTCAGGAAAGTGGCTAACACTGAGCTGAATATCAGAGAGACTAGGGAAGCTACCCCCTCGTAGGCATTATAGTCCAAAAAGTTTCCACTGGGGGCTTCTGCCACATTTTGTGCAAGGGTTTGGGTGCCCTTGTCCAAAGTCAGGTGGGACACCATCTCAGCCTCAACTGCCTTAGGTAAAGGTCTCACTGTCTCAGCCTCAAGTAACTTGTGTAAAGGTGCCACTGTCTCAACCTCATCTAAAGGTGCCACTGTCTCAACCTTATGCAAATTACTGAAGGCTGTGACTTGGCTTGTTTCATCACTGCAATTCCTAACATGCTCACAAGATTCATCTACTCCTTCCTGCATTGTGGGTTGGACTAGATGATCTTGAGATTCCACAGGCAACATTGGTTGCTTGGGCGCCTCCTGTTTCTCAGGGCCAACAAATGAATGCACGAGGTTGAGAGCTTCTTGCCTCTCCCTCTCCTGAACTTCAGGTTCTGGGGGTCTCACTAGCCATTTTAAGGACCTTTTCCTGGATTTGGGGGTAGTTTTGGCAGAAATTTCTGCCCTTTCAGTCCCTATGTCTGCCTCTGCCATAGGCTTCCTCACCGAGGCACGCTCAAGTGGGGTTGCAATGGACTGTGGGCACCCCTAACACGAGTCTCCAACACTCAGGGTGTTCACAGGCTGGGGTCCGGGGTGTCACTAGCTTGGCACTGTAATTTAAACAATGTTGCAATCAATTCAGAAGTGGGGCGCATATGGAACTGGCCCATGTCTACACCAGTTCTCCTTAACATTTCCCAAACTTGGCGACGCTCCTCGCTGGCCTGATTTCTCCTGTTATCAAATCCTGCAGGGGGCGCAAACTGTGCCTTGCCAGTGTTTGCATTCTGCCTATGTGCAGGAGCTATCTGGTTGTCTGGGGTCTGGTTGGGAACAGCATTGGGAACCACATTTCCCCTCTGGTTACGCCAACTTTGCCCATTTCCATTTCCTACATTATTCCCATTCGCCCTTTGTTGACCATTTTGGTCACCAAATTTGCGATATTGGGTGTGGGTTCCATGGTTACTATAAGTGACTTGCTGAATTGGTTCATAGGATTTGCCTCCTTTCTGGGGAATTCTGGGGGTTTTAAGGGCTCCTGCTTCTCTGATCAGTTCTGAAACTACCTTTAAATTGTTCCACAATCTATCCCATGAGGTGTGACTTAGATCTAGGGGTCCTAATGCCATTTTAGGTCGGGCATTCAAACCTCCATAAAGGAGCTCCTTGAATTCTCCATCATTAAAATCATAGTCATTGGTGCCATCCACAAAAATCTACCTTTTGAGCTAAAATGGCTAGCAGCTTTTTCCTAGCCACAAAAGCTTCAGGATTTTCCCCAGGTAACTGCCTCTCTACAATATAAAAGATGCTAGCTATCTGACCTGGCCAGAGAATTTTAACAATTTCTCTCATCCAATCAAACCTGTTGAGAGTAGCCAAATTTCTAGCAGCTACTGCAGATTCTAAGGTTGGTAAATCTGTTGCAGATATGCACAGCCTAGCCAGCTGGGTGAGATCCTGTCCATTTGCAGTGGGATGTGTGTGGGTGACTGCATTCATCAACACAATGCCTGTCTCTTTGGTCAGGGGGCCTAATTGCCCTGCAACTACTTTGGCTTCTGTGGCAGACCATGGAACTCTTTCCTCTGTTGTTTCAGAACCAACATGGCCTCCACGTGGGCCTAAACTTGTGGTAATTTTAGTCCTAATTGGGTGAAACTGCATGGGCTCTTCCCAATCTGGATTAAAGGGGCTGGTTCGCACTGCTTCCAATGGCAGAGCCTCTTCTAAAGCATGCCTGGGAAGAGGGGGAAGAGTCTCAGGGCATACAGTTGACATTATGGCTTCCTTTATATTAAGCTTCTCATCCAGCTCAGCAATTTTCCTAGGACACACCTCATGGCTCACTGTTTTATAATTTGCTTTGGTCTGACTGGCTAGGTATTGCACAGCATGTTTTGCTTTGGCACACTCCTCTTCCAGTCTAACTATCTCACACTGGGCATTCTCTAATTTAAAAGTCACATCATCTAGCCTGGTTCTGGCTTCCTGTGCAGAGGTTGAAAAAGCTACCTTGTCAGCTAACAAAGTACTATTTTGGGCTCTGAGCTGATACAACTCCTTATCCTTTCTTTCAACTTCTTGTCTCAATTCTAAGAGGGAATCTGTAGCCTCTCCTAATGCCATCCATAGTCCCCAGGCTGCTAATGTATCTTTAGAGGGACCAAAAAGTGTTTTTGCTTTGCACTGCATGCGAAATGCCTCCTGCAGAGTGCTAAGTGGGTTGGGGGTATTAAAGGATCCTTGTTTCCAGGGATTCTTTCCCTGACCTGCAACCCATTTCTCAAGTTTGTCCAGTTTTGGGCTGCCTTCTAACATTTTGCCAAATCACTAAACTTTTCAGGCAATTTTCCAGTCAGTTTGGATGCCCTCAAGGTGATCCAACTATGATGAATTTCTCCAAAGTGCAGGAGTGAATCAGTGCTTTAACACATGCACTCCCACTAAATTTCTAACACACTAAAGTAGTTTCAAGGTTGACAAACATGAGAAATGGCTCACTTACTAGATCTCACTATTTTCAAAGTTTCACTCACGTTTCTCAATGCAAAAGTGCTTTTTACTTACAAACACTCCTGCACAGGGCACAACTAACTTTTAGGTTGTGAAGGTGTCTTTTTAGACACACCCTTGCTGGGTTACACTTATTCTAAGCACAAAAGGGCTAAAGTTCTGGTCTCTGGCACACCAGAATAGAACTCTAGCAAGTAAGCGCGTAAGTGTTCCTTTAAAACACTCCTGCAAATGGGCAAGCTAAGCGCCGAGACACTCCTTGTCTCTTTTAAACAAGGCGTCCCCACAATGGGCAAAGTGTGGACACATTTCCTTTGGCTTTGGAGCCCAAAACGTTTCCACGAAACTAGTTGGGTGAGGAGCAGTTTCCCTTGGCTAAGCCGAAATTCCCATGCAAAATGCACAGAGATTTCCCATGGCTTGAGCTGAAACTTTTACACCCACAACAAAATAAAATTCCTGGCGAAGGCAAGCCTTCACATGCCAGGTGAAGGCTTAGGGACAGGGAGACTAAGTCCTTTTGGGAAACCTCTGCTTCTGACCCACTGGCAGAGTGGCAAAGGGAGAACACGAACTCAAAGGAACTTGCTTTTCATCTGGCCAAACGAAAAGGGAAAGAGTGCTAAAGGTTCATACTAGGTCTGGTCAGAAATACTTTTTGGGGCCAGGGGTACCTTCCTGAGACCCGGGAAAAGTTTTAAATCCTAAACTAAAACAAACAAACTCTTGTCCTTAGGGAGCTGCCCTACAAGGACTTAAAATATGGTGAATCATGGGCCGCCTTTCCTAACAACTTTCCATGTGCCTAACTAATGTGTGTACTTTGTGTCCTAGCATCTATCACTTTGCATCCCACACCATGATAGTACGGGAGAGATTCCCAGGTACAGTCAATGCTTAGCCCTTGTTCTCTAGCTTGTATAGCTTAGGTGTGGCTGCCAAGCACTGACCAAGGTAGAAAAAGGGAAACAGTCTCACCCTCAGTAGCCCTATGGCTCTAACACTCAATTTTCACTCACTCAAAAACTTTTCATACACAACTCAAAGTGCATTCCATCCAGAGGTTTCCCTACATCCTGCACCCCAAAACTTCGTGTGTCAACTTCACGAGTCAAGGGGAGAGGGGTTTGCCCGCATTGCTCCACCATTAACCTGTTACCCAAAATGTTCCTTGGAAAATTCCAAGAAAATATTGAGTTTCTAATATGTTGGGGAAATTAGCAGCAACTCGACTTTAACTATGCAAGAGGGGGTAACCAGGGAATCTTTTAAACCTATTATACCAGTACTAGTCTGGATGTACATTTTAAAATTAAGTATGTTTTTTTTAATTAAGGAGTTCAAAAATAACACCAAGCACACACACATTCACCCAAAGAAAGCATTCACACAAGGCTATAGGAAAAGCAGTAGGAAAACTTGGATAGGGGGTAGCAAGAGGATTTTGTTGAGGTGATACAGATCTGTCCTGTAGTCAATCTGGCAGAGTGGATGGAGGAAACTGGATGTGGCAACACAGAGCAACAGAGTGTCCCCCTGTTACTGGCTGTGCGCAACTGAGGCATATTTGGGGGGGGGGTCTTTTATACCTCCAAATACACCTGAGGGGATTGGTTGCTTCATGGGTTGAAACAATGAATTCCATGAGCCTTCATGGATTGCACAATGAGTTTCCTGGTCTTGACAAAAGGTGAGAAAGATGCTAAATGTGTTTCTTAATGTCCAGTGATTGGATTTTAACAGCTTTGAGCAACTTCTTTAAGGTTGGGAGCTGAGGAAAGGAAATTTCACAATCAGCAAATACAAAAGGGTTTCTCCTTCCATTACCTTCCCATTTATGTGGAATGAGTCTTCTTTTGGCTCTTCAGCCCCAGGTCTTAAGCTTTCCAGGGAAAAACAAAAATGACCTTTTTCTGAGACCATCCTGTTTTTTCCCTTTGTAAAATGCCACATTAATGAACCAAACTTGGCCAGTCTCTGAGGCCTGTGAAAATGGGGTGTAGGGCAATGCTAACATTCCAGGAGTGGGGTGCCTTGGAAGTGGGGTGCAAGCTTATGCTTAAAGCAGTGTTATCATAAAATGCTACTATAGTGGTTTCATTTCTTCCCAGAGGAGGGTAAGTAAAATACATCAGTCCTCAGGAGGGGTAAATCGGTATAGCCCTATCGGTTTTCTATGATTTCACATGTTAAGAACTGGTGCCAGAGTGATTGTATTCAGCATACAGGCTGTTCAACCTCAATTATACAGACTATAGCTTTTTCCAAATAGGGTCATGTCCTTCATCTGTTTCTTTCAGTGGCACAATTCCCGGTCTAATGCAGCTCCTCAAACGGAAGAAGTTATTCAGTGTCTCCAGTGGCATTCAGATAAATTGAAATGATCTTGCACGTATGCTTACATACACACCAGATCTTTGTATAATGAGCCCTGCACATTTGTGATTGTCATAGACAATACATCACAGATTTTTTTCTATAATACGAAAACTATATTAAGAGACATCACCTAAAAAAATCTCAGTCATAACACACATTTTAAATGCTTTTTTTTTAAAAAAAGTAACAGCAGATATATACTGTCAGGTAAAGTGTTACAGCTCTCTTGAGATTATAGCAGGTCAGACTGTGGGTGTGCATGAATTTAACTCCTTGTCCTTGGAAAGCTGCCTACACGTTTTAGCACTGAGGCTAAAGGGGAGTTTTGAGAGAGAATTACATTATTCTTTCCTGCTGTAGCTAGAGTTGCCTTATTCTTTTTCAGCCACAGAACCAATGTAGCTACAATTACAGCAGTTTGAAACCATTTTAACTGCTATGGCTAATTCCTATGGAATTCTGGGATCTGTAGTTTGGTGAGAGCCTTCGAATTCTCATCTGTTAGAACTCTCTAGCAGAGAAGTCAGAGCAATATCACCACACCAAACTACAGATCCCAGGATCCCATAAGATGGCATCATGTCACATAAAGTGAGGTCGAACTGTTAGAACTGTGCAGTGTGGATACACCCTAGACTTCACCAAACTGTCATTCATCTAGAGATGGCTGAAGATTTTGTTTCAGGTTGGTTTTGATGGAATTAACCACCATTCACATTTTTTAAATATTCAGGATAGAAAAAACTTTTTTTCTTTAAAAAAAGAAATTAATATGGGAGATGCTGAAACTGTCAAACATGCCTACTTATGCCCATGACTTTGAGTGCTTCATTCTTTAAGTTCCAGGTTTAGATCCCTGTAGGTTCAACTGTGTTAGTGCTAAAATAGGTTGCCTCATCTTCTACCAGCTTAGAGGTTCTTCATCATTAACCCATCATATATGGCAGGCAAGCAGATACAGCATAATCCTCTCCACACTGGGAATATTGTATCTTGATTTAATTTACAGGGTTGTTGTGAGGATAAAGTGGGGAAAAGGCAATCCGTGGAGACTGCCTTGAGCTTGCAGGAGGATACCAGGGATGTAAATAAATAATACTTAATTTAGTTGGTGCAAATAGGAATTTGTTTCAGTATGTTTTTGAAGCATTTACCAAAATTCAGTTTTTGAATGCAGCAGAAAGCAGCTAATACTGGATTTCCCCATTTTTTTTTAAAATCTCAGGATTAAATATAGCCCTGCTAGTCCTAATCCTTCCTGTTGCTGCCATCAGAGGCTGGGAAGAGAAGTTCCTTTGTATAGTTGAGCTGTTGGGAATCAGATTCCAGCAGAGTTGCAAAAATTATTATTTTTTGGATTACAACTCCCAGAATCCCCAGCTAGGTTAGTCATTAAAATGTTACAGTTGCATATCCTCCAACTGTCCTGATTTGTCAGGGACAGTCCTGATATATCCTCTGTTGTTCCACTTTTTAAGATGCTTTTAAAATGTCCCAGTTTTTTTTCTCCTCTGCCCACTTTTGCGCTTTTGTCCTCAGCTTACTTCAACTTCTGTAAACTGAGTTTGGAGGAGATTATTAGATGGGCCTTTGTAGCCCATTTCTGTCCTGCTACCCCCTTGCTCCCCTCCCATTCCTGCTGCGGAATAAGGTAAAAGTTTTCAGACACCTACCTTAATTCCACGGCAGGAACGGGCTCCCCCTCTCTTCGCTGCCCGATCGTAAATGCAGCTGTCGTAAGGCTGCTTTTATGACCAGGGACTGAAATCCTGGCCATTCTCATGAGAGAATGGCCGGGTGGCAAATTTAAAGATACCCCCTCCCTCCTCCGGCTGTCAAAACTGCAGAACAACCACAAATACATAGTTTAAAAAATAAAAGCTACCCGGGGGGGGGGGAAGGGTTACTTACCTTGTCATCTTGATGTCACCCGGAAGTGTCTGGCACAGACCTCCTGGTGACATCATGTTCCATCGTCATCCCGGGAGGAGAATGGGGCTCCTGTTCACTTGCCCATCATTCCATTATAATAACAGAACAGGCCTATTATTCATGGATTTCCCCCATGAATAAGAGGAAATGGGGGAGGAACAGAAGCAGAACAGGAACATCCCAGGACAGGGACGACATCATCTAAAAGGACATTGCCTTTTAGCAATCTCCTTTCATCCCTGTCCTGGAATATTTTTACCATCTGATAATCTCCAAAGTACAAAAGTAGTTTTCACTCAGTTAACTCAGCAGAAGGGAGAGAGATCAGGGGGCAGAATCTTGGCCTTCCCTGTAGACTTAGGCAATTTTCTCTGTGTAGGATTTTTTTAAAAAAATGTTGGAAAGAATATTTAATGATGTATCCCTACAGTAGTAGGGTGGTGTAGCTGAAGCCCAGGCATATTTGGATAGAATATCTTTTACTGTTAAAATGTATTTGTACCCTTTGTTATACTTAGAAAACTGTTGCATATCAACCTGCCATTGAAATTCCACTTGAGCGACAATAATCTTGTTTTCTTTTAAAATGTGTCTTGGCTGGTCTGTGTAGGGTGTAAGCATCTTGATCAGAAAGCCATTGGGAAACCTCCCTCTTCTTTTGTTTTCTACTCTGTTTTTTTGGCTTTCTGAAATAGGGAGTTCACACCCCCAAAACTCCCAACATTCCCTGGTGAATAATATATATCACTTAGGACTTTTTCATGCCCTAACATTTTCCCAGCTAATGTAAGTACGAACACACAAATGTAAAACAAACAGCTTTTTATTGGTAGAAAGACTAGAAGCAAATCTACACCTCAGGAATGGGTGAAATATTTATAGGTAATATAAGTATTTTACCGGCTAATTTAAGTATGAACAAACAATTTTTATTGGTACAAAGACTAGAAACAAATCTACATCTCAGGAATTGGGGAAATATTTAAGGGTAATGTAAGTATTTTACTGGCTAATTTAAGTATGAACAAACAATTTTTTATTGGTAGAAAGACTAGAAACAAATCTATAGGTGGAATAGGTGAAATATTTACAGGTAATATAATTTCTACTGGCTGCTATTAAGTATGAACAAAGATTTTTTATTGGTAGAAACGCATCTTGTCAGGAATGGATGAAACATTTACAGACAGTTAACTTTTGGCAGCACCATCAACCTCCATGTCTTCTTCCTGTGTAGAAAAAGAAACACTTTTTACTTTGTGAAAACAACATACTCGCCTCCCACTCAACTGATAGCTCACCCACCAACATTATTATTTTTAAGGAAAATAAAACTCTTACCCCTGAACTCTGGTAGCCTGTATCAGATTCCATTATTTCGTTCAAAGGGTCTTCCTCAAGAATAAACAGGGGTGGGCTGGGTTGCATGCTCTGGATTATTTGGGGAAGGTGGGTGTTCCACATTGTTAGGAGAGGGGGGTTCTCCTACACCTTCAGGATCCAGGGCTTCTGGCTCAGAATGTTGTAAAACCTTCTGAGAAATAGATTTTAAAAGTTTTTTCTTCATCCCCCTCCTAGATATTAAAGGGTGTTTTTTTTTGCCCTGTTTAATATTTAATAGCCCTTTTCCTCCAATATGTCATAGGTTTCTTTTTTCATTGCCTCCCTTTTGGGGGTTGTAGATGCAGCATGCCTTCCCCTACTTGTACATTTTCAAAGGGTGTGTCAACACAAACTACATACTCAGATTGTTTTTTAATAGCTGCCTTGAGAACATCCAGGTCTGACATCTCACACTGTGAACAGTTTGCAAGTTTGCTCTCAGATGAGAAATTCATAATGACACCTCTGTTGTTTTCTGCAGTTGTTGAAAATAAAGATAAGTCTCCTGTGCTTATTAACAGCCTTCTTAATATTTTCTATGAAAGCATGATTTATAGAGTCTGAGGTTTCCTCGTGCCTGTTTCTCGTAGGAGCAGATTCTTCACCTGTCTTTTAAAAAATCTTTATTGCCTGCAACAGAGGAAAACAGACATCAATAGCTGAACCCCCACTACGCTCTCTCTCGCTCTCACACACACACTTATAGTATACACTTCGGGTCCATATACTTACCATCTGTATGTCTTCTCTTTCCAGTTGCGCTTGTGGGTGAAGCGTTATGAACTGTGGTCACTGTAACAACAAAGAGTCATGCTAGTACATTCTTAACAAGGCATCCTTACCCCCCAACGCCTCCAATAAACACAACAGGCTGTTTTACCAAAATCAAGGTCTTCAAGTTCCAGGTTTTTTTCTCGCAGCTTCTTTCACATATCCTTCTGAGTCACTTCCTAATATGAAAAAAAAGTGAAAATCTTCTCAAAGTTTTTGATGTGCAAATCCCCACCAACCCCTTAAAACTCCTTTACCTGATGATATAGATGCCTTGGCAAAAGGCTGCTTTTGAAGGTGTGTCCTTTTAAAAAAAATTTATTGTCTGAAACAGAGGAAAACTTTGACCTTGTTTGGAGGTTCTAGCAGGGGAGTGCAGTTATCGTATACCCTTGACCAAAGAATGGTACACTCCTTCTATCTGGGATAGTTGTCCTCTTCCACTGAGCACACAGCTTCAGGAGGGACACACATGGAGCGGTGAGGGAGGAAGGGGACACCTGCCTAGCCAGCCAGATCAGCCGAATCAACCCTGGTGATCAATGGGGTGACAGATGTCACAGCCAGATCACCCTCACATCCCACTACACACACTCTCTTTCTCACACACTTATAATATGCACTTCTGGTACATATCATGGTACATATCCCCATAACTCCCAACATTATATCTCGCTACAGGCTGTCTTCCTATTGGATGGCTTGGGCCATATGGGTCTGAGGGCTACGAACCTACTCCTATTGGTCAGGGGTGGCAGGGCATGTTCTTAGAGGGGTCACATGACCACACTGGGACTGATCAGAAATATACACCACAATTCACCGGTTCAAATCATGTGGGTCTGAGGGGTCCAAAACCTCTTCCTATTTGTAAGGGGTTGTGGGGCATGTTTTTTTGGGGTCACATGACCCATAACAGAGGCCCCACCCTAACATAAAGTCCCACCTTGAGAGGGAGTCCCACCAACATATGTATGACAATTACAAAATGGCAAATCGTTGAATGCCGTATTATTCCATCACTGTAGGACTTTTCCCCCAAAGTGGTAAAAAAAACCAAGCCAACAAAGGTGCCCTTTCACATTATGCAGTTATAGTACTATGATTCCACTTTAACTGGCATGACAACATCCTATAAATCTAGTGGATCTCTGTGAGGCTTTCCCCCCTTTATCCCACTATTTTCCCACCAGGTGAGATTCTGCCTGAAAATGTGAGGACTACCTCAAATCTCAATGCAATCACCTCAGCAATGTAAGGACTTCTTCCTGTCCCACATCTTATGGCCACCAGCTGCGGGGTCCTAGATGCCCTCAAGATTCATGTTCAGGATATTATGTAACTTCTGTCCCCACTAGACACCAGTTCTCTTTATTCACTGCTGCCACCACAGACACCATGTCTGAATCTAAGCTTTATAATATATAGCATTCTCGGAGACCAAAAGTGTATAAATACAAAAACAATACTTAATTAACAGAAGTTGAACATAACAAACCATATTAATGATTTAATAAATTTAGAACACAGTTCAATGCACTCTCACACACTCCAATCCTAGGTAATCCAGACTCTTATTAAACACTACATATTAATTCCTAAACGTGACTGACTGACTCTGTTAACCCTCATCCTCATCCCTCATCCTCATCCTCACTCATTCATGCATTTCACTACCACACAAGTTTCTAACTGTTTAACTATATCAACTATCATTCACCAGTCTTATTCAAATCCCCTCAGACATTCCATCAATCACCACTCACTTTCAACATTCCATTATCTCACCCATCCAGCCAGCTCCTTACGTTATTACCATAACATCTAATACATAAAACAACATTTTCCATTAAAAAAGTCCATGGCATCACAAACTCACCTGCCCATTCAAGTCCAAGGCATCCCAAAACACAATTGGCCCTCTACATGTGTGGGTTTGACATCCATGAATTTGATTATTCATGGGTTTGCCTCTAACCCCCTGAAGCCCGAGCCTGACATGTGCACATTCACACAACAGCCTCAGGGATTTTTGGGGAGGGGCACCAACGGTTGTCATGGTGGAGATCTCTGCTGCTCTGCCTTCCTCAAGCACTACCACAGCAGCATGGGGCTTGGAGAAGGCAGTGAAGCAGCAGTTTCAGTTGCCAGGAGCCCCTGAAGCTGGCTGCTGTGCAGGCTTTGGGAAACTCTTGGCAATGGAGATTTCTGCTGCTCCACCTTCCACATGGGACTGCTGTGTGAATGTGCATGGCTGCCCCAGGCTTCAGGAGGCAGGTTGGTGGCTGAAGGAACTGGCTGTGAGCCCCACATTCTTTGTACTCCCCCTCTCCGTGGAGCCCTCCAGCCTCCCAGTTCACAAACCTGAGGAGCCCTTCTGGGGAGCTCTGCCTCCACCTCCACTGTCCGTATTTGTGGTCCTCCCCCCAGAATGTTCTGTGCCTCTAACCCCCAGAATGTACTTTGTATGGCCACAACTGTACTTTGTATGACCACAAAGATAACTCACAACAATATACTGTATTAGAAAATCCCAACCATCCATTGCCTGCACCTTCTGTGAAGATTGCCACTAAACTCAAAGGGAAGAGGGAATCCTGAATGGGGTGGCAGCAGATGTCATTTCCTCTGCTACCCAAAAAAATCCCAGAGCTCTGACCCTGGCTCCACTACATCACTGTTGGCACTTAGAAGGAAGCAGCAGTGGAAGCAAGGAGTATCTCAGCCAGCTTTACACAAGCAGACCATCGCTGGCTGGCCTGTTCCCTCGGCTTATTGCTATTGTTATGTGCCCTCAAGTTTACTCTGACTGTTGGTGAGCCTATCATGGAGTTTTCTTGGCAAGATCTATTCAGAGGAGGCTTGCCATTGTTGTCCTATTAGGCTGACAGAATGTGACTTCCCCAAAGTTACCCAGTGGGTTTCCACAGCTGAGTGAGGAATCATACCCTAGTCTCCCAGAGTCCTAGTCCAGCACTTAAGCCACTGTGCCATGCTGGCTTCCTTTTCCCTCAGCACAGATTGCTAATGTCCCTGTTCAGTAAGGATGGGTGGTAAATTAGGCTATTTTTGATCTGTGCCACTTTCACATCTGTTTATTCACTGAAAAGTCCATTCCATTCTCTTTCCACATCCATCTGATTTTACTACACCACTGCCTGTTAACACCTAGAAAACGAGGAAATATATTCTGGCATTATCCTTTGGTCAAACAGATTTCATTTCATCAGATGTGTTGGCAAGGATACATAGCTGGGGAGGGGTCAACTATAATCAAACGTGGAAAATACTTCCTCTAGCAGTTTGACCAAAGTTTAAAGGTAAGCAAAAACAAACAAACAAACAAAAAGCATAGTGACCATTTACAACAGCATTATTTAGTGGTTACACAACAGGGTAAACCTTTCTGCAACTGATAACATTGATGCTAATCCACAAAAATGTATGCCACAATAAATGTGTTAGTTTGCTGTGGCTTTTGCTATTAACAGGCTAACCTGGCTCTCCCTCCTCCAAGACAGGTTAGCATATGGCATCAAGATATCACTGAATAAGTTTGATCTATGCTGCTTCTCCTTTTACAGAGGATCTGAAACCAACTTTTTGCTATCTAGATGAAACTTTGACTCATGCTCTCCTAAGTTTAATGTCTTTCTCTCTTTTATTTTCCCACCTCTATTCCAGGCTCCTCTATCAAAGAAACAAGGATGGACAACGTGTGTTTTTGTTAGGGTTGACAGAAGTGAAAACTGGACAGGGTTCTGTACCTTTTACTGGTTGTTCAGATTGAGGGAATTTTAGCTTGTTGCCTACTTTCATGACAAGCAGCACCTACCGAAATTCCTACTTTTACACAACAGTTAAAGAGACAAGAGCCTTCTCCAGTTTTCAATCTGGCAAACCTAGAATTTTTGTACTGTAGTTCTCATCACCCCTTAGCACTGGTTATGCTGGGTAGGATTTAAAATTTAAGACTTACTGTCTTTGCAGGATTTAAGAGTATACTTCAGAGTGGGCAATTGCCTGGTGTGTGTGTGTGTGTGATATTTCATCTCTGTTGAAGGCTCTGTTCCAGATTTCAAAGGATCCTGGAGGGCTGAACCTCCAATTTTCACCTTTCCCAAATTTTGGCTGTCAATTGGTCCCCACAACAAATAAAATTCCCCTGCACTCTTGCCCTTTTGTACCCTATCTGACTTATCCTGGGCCCAAATAAGGCTTATTTTCAAACAGAAAGTGATTAGATGATCACCAAGGCTAGGCCTAATGAGGCTCCAAAGGCCCGCAAATATAGCAAAGGTGCCAACAACACTCCCCCCATAGCTTGGTGGTGCTATTGGCCAAGTAAAGGGCAAGACCAGATATTGAAACTCAAAATTTGGTTGGTACAGGGACACTTAGTGAGGCCAAAAACAGCCCTGGGGACTGTATGAGGCCCATAAGCAGTACCTTCTTCACCATATTATAAATATTATACATAAATTCAATGAGAAGAAGATAAACAAGTTGAATAATTTTGGAAGAAATGGAAGAATCAAGTCCTGTGTTTTTAAACTACATCATCACAACATGCCATCACTTACCTTTTTTATTATATGTGATTATTTCTATCTCCCCATCTCCACACACACATTTATGGAAAATAGAATGTATCATAAAACTGAGTTGAATGTGACCTTATGTTTAACCTTACTGAAGAACAATTAACAATTGATTCCAAAACCACTGGTAAGTAATGTTTTAAATCTAAACCTTCAAAGGAGCTAATTGGTAAGGAAATAACTCCAAATGACAACTGTAGATTAGGGGAAAAGAATTATCTGGTTAATTTATAATTGTCATTCGTTTAAGTTGCTTACAACATGTAGTTCATGAACGAGCACTGAAAGATCTAGTAAACTAGTAGATTTCTATTAACTCTGATATTTCCCCCTCAAATTTGTTGTCAGTCTACTTTAAAAATGACAGACTTCATCTAATATGAATGTACTAAGGAAAGGGGATCTTTTACCCATAACTATAACCAGCAGAGTAAGGACTATTTCTACTAATTGAAGGGACCCTGCACTTGTTTATCTAGGATTGGCCTTTTTAGTCATCAGCGCACTTGCAGAAAGCGCGGGATGAGTCCTTCCTGAATCTTCGTTTGCGAAGAAAAGCCAGAGAGAGAGAGATACAGTTTGCCAAACTTCACATGCTTCATTTTCATCAACTACACACACACACACACAAAACCCTGTTGTTCTTCCCCAACCATTTTACCTTTCAGGTGTGTTGGGCTACATTTTCTATTATTTCCAGTCATCATGGACAATGGTAAGGATTGATGAGAATGGTATTGTAAAATATCTGGAGAGCACCAAGTTGGAGTATTATTTATTTATTTGATTTATATTCTGTCTTTCTCCTTATGCAGGACCCAAGGTGGCCTATATCCAAAGAAATATGTTTATGTTCTTTGACCACAGCTTTAGATGGTCTGTGGTATAGAACAGAGATGAAGAACCTGTCAATCCCCAGACACTGAAAACTTCTAATCCCCCACCACTGGTCAGGCTAGCAGTGATGGAAGAGAATTAGAATTAGACTGAGGAAAATGAGAATCAAAAACTGGTGGGCCACAGGGTTCTCTCCTGTGGTATAACGGGGAAAAAAAACCACCCTGAATTTTGATTCATGTCAAGGCTACAGAGCAAGAGTTGGCATCTTAAGCCTTCCAGATAATGTTAATTATATCATTCACAAGCCCTATCCAGCATAACCAGTCATGAAGTATAATAAGAGTTAATGTCCATCAACACCTGGAGTGCCACACTTTTACCCATCCCTATTATAGAGTTTTCAGTGGTGAATTCTACTTATACAAATTCTAAATGCTCAGATTAGTTCCTTTTCTCTGGAAGTCACTGTCAGCTATGAAAGGAGTCATTGTCATCTTCTCCTTTGGGAGAAACAAATGCATGTCTTATGGAGTGGAGTACAGCTACCAAGAGGATGCAAAAAAGAAGGCTACTTACAGAATTCAGAATACAATTCACCTTGATTTGTGGCCTTATCCTTGAGAGCATGACAACATTCTTTTCCATTAATTTCTAAGAATAATTATGCCTGATCTACATGCAGTGCTGATATACATGCAGTGCATGGTACAGTGAGATCGTAGCATTTTGGACATTCTAAATAGTTGGTGCCCTAGACCTTTTTCAAAGAATGGCAGGTTCTTGCAATGGATTAGCATCTGTCAACAGTCATTCATATTTTTTACATTTGAACATTCAAGTCAAAGCCATATGAAGTCCAGTTTTCCTCCATCTCAGCAGGTGTTTCTAGGTGTAATCTGATATCTGCACACCTATCACTTAATCCATCAAGCCTGCTTTCTGCATCTTGGGAGACAGTTATTATGAACTTCATGGCTAAAACATCAAGCCAAATTTTTATGCTTTCATGTCTCCCCCTCCATCCCACTTTGCTAACTATCCTGAGGAAGAATTCTAGAGAATTCAAAAACTAGCACACTTTTGGGGAACAGTAGGCTGGCATCCTATTAGGCAGTTATGGTGCCATAAGCTAGGCTTACAACCTCATAGCTGCTTGGTATTTGCTTTTACAATGGTAGCACCATTGCAATGATTGCAAATGTCTCCAAAACCCACTTTAAAAATCCAGACATCCATACCAAGAGACAGAATTCTACAACACTGGTGCGCAGGGTGTTGAAAGATGTCATGTCCAGCCCCCTCTCACCAGTGAGCCATGGTGCAATGAGGAGTTGTGGCAGGACCCTGCAGCAGTCCCTGCTTCTGTGCATCACACCATTACTCCCTGGTGGGAGGGGCTGGATGTACTATCGTTCAGTGCCCCATTTGCCAGCACCACAGAATTCCTTCAGTACAGCTGCCTGGATTTTTTTTTAGATGTTTGTGTGTGTGTGTGGGGGGAGGTTCCAATTGGGAGACAGAGTGTAGCCATTACTTCATTGCTATGTGTCCAGTGCAAGATCTAGGTTGAAGATAGTCTCCTAATAAAGCTTATCTTCCATCTATGAATCTGGGGTTTTGTTTTGTTCTTATGGCCAATAGTGGCCTCTATATTTTGAAGTGAACATTTTATCTCAGTGTTTAAAAAAACCCAGTAAAACCAAAACTACATAGCTACTATCACAGATGAACCAAATATGTGTCATGACCCAGGATTTGGACTCTGAGGAGAAGGAGGCCGAGCCACCAGCTCATCTGGTGGAATGACAGCCTCAGGATGCACCAGAAACTGATCAAACATCAGGACCACCAGGACAACTGGAACAATCAAATGAAGAGGCTTGGGCCCCAAGTCCTCAGTCTCAATGGGCAGAAAAGACAGCAGAACAAAGGTGGCCAATGAGGCTTCTTGCCAAAAACAGAAGAAATCAGGGACAGATTACTGCAGCCAATATAAGAACCAGCTCTGATCCACCTCCCCTGATAGAAACAACAGACCATTTTCTAGTTTTGGCTTGTGTTCCCACGACTCTGCTTTGAACCCCTGAAACCCCAACCAGGGACTAACTGATGACCCTGTTTGGCTCTTGGAATCTTCAACTGGCCTTGACTTCTCTCTTGTGTTTTCCCTTGCAAACAAACCCTTCCAGCCAAGTTTATCTCCAATAACTGATTTACTACCCTGTCTTATCTGTGAGAGCTTGGAGTAAAGTGTTTCATCCCTAAACACTGTCTGGGGAAAAGCTGAAGCCTGAATCAAGACAATATGCCTGTTTCATAAGCCTTCAGTAGTTATGAAGCCACCCACTGACTGGCACATAACAAGCATTAAGCATTGTGTTAAACTTTCAGTTTAAAATTGCATGAGGGATGCAACATTTCAGAGCAGGCTATGCCTTATATCCTGGGATAAATTTGGGGGTCTTGTACAAGACTTAGATTTAAAAGAAAGTGATGGACCTTTTCAACATAAAATCACCACATGGATTAGAGTCTACTCACATCTAGGCTATCTAAAGGAGCATGTTTTCCCAGCTGGGCTTTGAGTTCTTCAAGGAAGACCCTTCCTTCTGTCTCAGCATGCTCACAGGCTCTTTGTGGGATGGAAATGCAAGAGACAGACTTCTCAGTAGCTGTTCCTAAGCTGTGGAACTCCATATCCATGGATGCCAAATTGGCCCCCTCCCTATTGTTCTTCTGCCACAGGCCTTTAGCAAATAAGTTGGGTTGCTGGAGAAGGAGCTGCTAATCAAGTGGATTTTCTTTGACTGACACATTTTGTTGTTGTTTGGTTCCAAGTCGTTTCTGACTTATGGTGACAATAAAGCAAGCCTACCACAGGATTTTCTTTGCAAGATTTTTTTCAGAGTTGGTTTGCCTTTGCCTTCCTCTCAGGCTGAGAGAGTGTGACTTGTCCAGTGGGTTTCCATGGCTGAGCAGGGATTCTAACTATGGTCTACAAAGTCATAGTCTACCACTCAAACCACTACACCACGCTGGCTCTCTGATGCATTTTAGTTTGATTTTAATCACTTGCACTTTGGTTAGTTTTGTTTTGTTTGTCAGCTATATTGAATGCCATTTTTGAGAAGAAAGGTGGAGTATAAATAAAAATAGTAAAGAGATGAGAACAGCACAAAGGATAATATTGTGGGACAATCAGCTGATGCGATTATTTTGCATTTGGCAACATAACTAGATGCTTCTCTGATCCTCCCCACTCTCCACTAGACATGGAAAGTCTGGGAGGGTGGTGGTCAGCTATAAGGTTTAATGCAAAGTCTGGGGGTGTTGAATGGCCAGCTGTTAAGCAGATGTAGTTCTGTTTGTGGAACTACTATGTTACACTGTGCCAGGCAGGATTCTAGCCAAAATGTGCATCTACACTATTAAATAAAAGCCAGCTTCAAGCAAGTTTAATCAAACAATGGGAAGCTAGAAATTCTTGCCAATCAACTTTAAATCACACAGAAATCTCCCAGTAGATCATGATTCACCTTTTGCCCGCCTGAATTAGCATGGAATTAATTGGAAGCAAACTCAAGATTCGTTGTACCCTTCAAGCTCCATTTATGGAGTCTTGTGCAGAACTTATATTGCCATTTTCATATATGCATGCACAGGTGAGGAAACTGACAACATACCTCACCTTCATCAACCATTTTGCAGCGATTACAGCTGGGAGACCTGTAGGTAGAGAAGAAAAAGAAACTTCATGAAGATTTTGCTTTCCTACCAAAACGCTTAACAGTGACAACCTCTTGTTGAGCTGGATTCACCTCTTTGGTTTTGCAGCTCATATGTAGACTGCAGGTTTCTGCTTTGGGCTCCCCACAACATAAAGGTATAGGAGAATGCAGGTAGGTTTTTCTTTCCCATTTTTATGCCCCCCCCGCCACAATTCGATCAATAAACATCTGTAAATGGTGAATTTCGTGAGCTTAGTTACAGCAAGCGGTTCCTCCGCACATATCCCTACATCATTCCCTATGTGTGCAAGTGAACGGTGTTGGTGAAAGCATCTGTCACACAGGCGGGATCTCATCGCCATGGGTCCTAAAACTGTGCGCTCCTGCTACAGGACCAGATTGGAGACAGAAGGTATTTAGGACCCGGGGGATGACAGGCACTGTGTGGCCAAGGCGCGTGCACACACCCGCACACACCCGCACGGTTCCTACCCCAAAATGCACAGCCCCGAGGAGCCCGGGCTCACTCCTGCACAGTTCTTTGGGAAGCTCTGAGGCTGGGGCATAGAGAAAGCAACCTTCCCACCACCCGGCCACCCATGCAGCTTGGAGGCACGGATTCCTGCAGAGAACCTCACCCAAGGCGGGGCTTTTTATGGGGCTCTAAAGGTATTTGGGATGGCTCTTTTGTGTGTTTCGCGACGGCTTCCCTCGTCTCTCCACCAGCTCCCTCCTCTTTTATTTTTGTTGCAATGCCATGGCTGCGGCGTTTCAGCACCATCGCGCCTGGACAGCTCTCGCCTGCAATCCATCCGCACTCGGCACCCCGCCTTCCCCAACACCCTTTCCCCGCCTTTCCTCTAACCCTTCTCTCCTATTTTCCCCCTTTACAAAATTTCCGCATACGTATTTGCTCCAACTGAGCATCTTGCAATTCTCAGAGGGAAAGGAGAGGGGAAAAAAAGAAAGAAAAAAGATAAGGGAGAGGGATCCATACCGGCCCTCCAGAGTCCGGGATAAGGCACAAGTTGGTGGGAAAGGGGAGTTCAGAGGAAGGTTACAATTTCGAGAAGGCAAAGCCTGGCTGGTGGGATTGGAGGGGGAGAGGAAGGGAGGGGCGGTGCTGTCTTTCTCCAGGTCAGAGAAATGGGGCAGTTGTGACAATCAGGAGGTCGGAGCTGCTCAAAAATGAAGACATAAATAAATATTGTTCTCCGCTTCCACCAGAGGCTAGAGAATATGCTGGAGAAAACAAACAGGGTCAATCAAATTTGCTTCTCAATGGGAGATCATCACTGTTAATATGGGACGAGGGAGGAGGGAGGACGAATGATTTCCATCCCTTCTTCCCTGTTTGCTTTACTGCAGAAAGTAAAGCAGTGTTGATTTTTTTCCCCTCTCTCTCCCTTGTGTGGTGCTAAGTAGAGTTAAGGCATGCTTTTAACACAGACACAGGCACACATGCCCCAGATACACTGAAATAGTCTATTGGCGTGATTTCACAATACAGTCCCCGTACTGAAAATCCTTTCTAGTGGCCTGTGCCAAAGGATGACTATTTAACTGGGGTGAAATTGGGGTGGTGTAGGGATGAGAATAATATTAAAGTTACAGAACAGATGGCTGGTCTTTGTTCATAAGTAGTCAGTGATTGGTTTATATTGGGAAGAAAAGAACAGATGAGATTGAGATTGAGAGAGAGAGAGAGAGACAGATTTTTCCTGGCTTTGATCATATAATCAGAGGATAACACAGATTGTCCTGGTACATCAAAAGTTAGTGCATTGCTAACAAGTAAAATGACGTTATATAATAATATGATGTCATGCACCAAACAGCAAAGGTATGAGTTATTTCTTCCAGCTGGTAGCAGGGTGGGTTTTTTTTTTTCCCTTTTAAGCAAAATGAAACAAGAAAAGCTTAGCCAATTTCCCTGCAACTGCCTAATTTGCAGATTAAAGGATTTATTTTATTTTGTTTTTAAAAATAATTAATGATTTTGTCAGCTTTGTTGATAATCCTCCCATTCTTGTTGACTCTGCTCTGTGATCTTCAGAGTATTTTTAGAAGCTGGATCTTTCAAAAGAAAGAAAGCTTTCTGATCATTTTATGTATAACCATAAAATTGTTTCCATTTTTTCACAAAGACTCCCCCCTGTAAACTTTGTTCATCTATGTTGTCTAATTAAATATCGAGTTCAATAACTAGAAACTGTGGGCCAATGGTTTACAGAGTTTTTTTTAATATATATATATATATATATATTTGTATGCAGTTTTCATACATAGTGTTAAACCATCTGCTTAATTTAGCTCAGTAGATTACCACCTCCCCACAAAGCAAAGAAACCTTCTTTTCTTTAAAACATTTATCTGAGAGCTATACTGAAATCAGTGGCCATTACCTCTAAGTAAATAATTTTTAAGTATATAATTTCTTATATGAGCCACGGTACTTTCTTCATTTGTACATATGCAACTGTACGTATGCATTTGTACATATGCAACTGTTTCGTAGCAGCATTCTGCTACGAAACATATACACTCTCTATGGAGAAGGGGGGATGGTGGAGGAAAGGCAGGTGAAATTGTGCTGTTTGCTGAAAGTACTTGGTGATTTCTTAAGATCTACTGGTAAATCTTAGGAGATTATCAGATGTGTCAAAAGTGGTGTTACAGCAACACCAGGAGATCGCAAAAGGGCTCCCTTATCAGATGACATCACCCCCACTCGTTATGCACCCGTTCTGCTCCCATTATGCCAGCACTGCTTTTTATGGATGGGAGAAGCCATCAATAGATCTCCCCGTTCCGTTTCTGTCATGGATTTGACAGTGCGTGACAAGGTGCCCTGTTATGCTGGCAAGATCCCAGTGTCAATGGGAGGTCCCTGTCAGAACATTTCCAGATGGGATCGGGAGATCCAGGTAAGTGACACACTTTTTAATTACCATCCCCAGGTTACTTGTTAATTTTAAAGTGTGTTTTTGTGCTTGCTGTCACTTATTTTGGTTATTTTTCTTTTTCTTTTTGAATTTCCCGCATTTGCGTCTTCTTGCAAGAATCTGCCGGAATTTGATCCAGGAAGTGAACAGAGCTCCGTTAGAGCTCCTTTCACTCCTGGGCTGCCCTGTCAATGTTAGACAAGGTAAATGCAATGGGGAGGGTGGTGGGACTGGGATGGGACAGGGGTGGGAGTGGAGATTGTGGGACAGGAACACTTTTTTTGTTCCTGTCTGATAATCTCCTGAGAATTGGTTGTGTCATAAATCTTATGTTAGAAACTGACAACTACGCATGAATAAATATTATCCTCGGTCAGTAAAGAATAGAGATTGGGTTGTTGGCATTGAGATTTACTAGTATCTGCTAGAAATGTTTGTACCCTGCCTCCTTTCATACATGTATTACTGGCCATGATAAGTGTCATAATTCATCAGCTAATTATGGAAATATGGGTTTAATTTGACCATGACCCCCTTGTGTTGATTTGAGTTTTATGGGTATCACAGAATCATAGAATCGTAGAGTTGGAAGAGACCACAAGGGCCATCCTGTCCAACCTCCTGCCATGCAGGAATATGCAATCAAAACACTCCTGACAGATAGCCACCCAACCTCTGTTTAAAAACCTCCAAAGTGGAGGATTCCACCACTGTCCAAGGCAGCATATTCCACTGTCAAACAGATCTTACTGGCAGGATGTTCTTCCTAATGTTTAGGGGGAATCTCTTTTCCTGTATTAGAATTTTCTGGCATTTCTTTTTGTTCTTCTTCCATGCTTTTTAATGCTCACCCTAACATACCGAGTTACATACAAACACACATCTTCATGGTTGGGGGAGCATGCAAATTCAAAGAAAATGAGGTGGAAGATGCATTCAGTATTATGGAAATCCTAATAAATAAACTTTTCCTACAACCATTTTTAAAGAGCGCTGAGATGTAGAGAGTGCCAGTTAGATGGAGCTTTATTTATCTAAAAGCTGCTTTCAAGATCTTTTCATTTCCAAGGACATAAGGAGAAAACACTCCTTTCCTGAAGGGATGACATAATTGTGATGGCATAGGACCTGCATGTCCATGTGTGTAAAGTAATCATTCCTCCTCAATTCATATTTCCTTTGAGAAGTAATCAGTGAGGATATTTCATCAACAGTTTCTGCCACGCATACCTCAAAAACATTAAATAAAAATAGCTGAAATGTAATTTATTACACTAATACTCTATTGGTGGGAGCATACACTGTAATACTGAGTCATTCTATAGTATGGTCTGGTTTCTGTGGTGCCCACACATTTCCCTTCTGGCATCACTGCAACATCCTGTTGAGCAGCCACACTTAGTTGGTGCTGCTCACAGATGCAATTTCACTAATACAAAATTGTTAATAGGAGACACCTCCTATTACAATAATTGTGAATGGTGATCGTGGTAACTGTCGTGAATCATCATTGAAGACTGTGCCATCCAAGTTTATTTCTGTTGTTATAGTTATGTGCCTTTAAGGAAACTCTGACCCTCTCATTGGGCTTTCTTGGCAAGGTTTGTGCAGAGGATGCTCCTCTAAGTCCAAGAGTGTGTGACTTGCCCAAGGCCACTTGATGGAGTTTCCATAGTTGAGTGGGGATTTGAACCCTAAACTTCTGGAGTCATAGTCTAACGCTCAAACCACTACCCGACACAGGCTCAATACATTTCTGTATTCGGGTACAATACCAGTACACACGCTGACTAGTTCTTATATTCATAGGCATGCATGATTTTGTGACTTTAAACTTTAAAAGCTTTAAAACATATTTTGTCTGTACACTCTCCAGATTCCTTTGATTACTGAGTGGTTTAAAAAAACTGAATAAATTAAAAGAGAGAGAGAAAGAAAGAGAGAGAGAGAGAGAGAGAATAGAAGAGGAAGAGACAGGGGGCAGCAGGGCCATATACAGCCTCTGGCCCTGCCCATGTGCTTATGTAATCAGCACAGGTGCTGATTACCAGGATTACCAGGCCTCAAGTCTGGTCCATCCCCAAAAGGGGTCCTCCATCCATATGGCTTCACCGTTGGAGGGGGACCACATTAAGGAACAAGCGTCAAATAATTCTGATGTGTGCATTTTTTAATGCAGCAAGTATACATGCATTTGGGGATCAAGTATCAGAACTCATGACAAAATTATTTTCTAAGAAGCAGCCTTTTGGCTACTTCCAACCCTTCCCATTTGCGGGAAAGCAAATATATATATATATATTCATCACCTTAATTGCTTGTACTTTTAAATGGTGTTAAATGGTGGATGTCCACCTTTAAGATATATAGTCAGAAACCTGAGAATAAATGACAAATGATTGCTTTAAAATTATTTATACAGTAAGACCCCTGTATCCGTGGATTCATTATCCACTGATTCAGTTATCTGAGGGACACAAAACAGCACACGTACCATAGAGTCTTCCTAGAAAATGCCTAGAGAGACATCCTCTCTAGATGTTTTCTAGGTCCTCCAAGGCAACTCTATGGTATTTAAAAGCAGAAGTCCCATTATTTTCAATGATGTTTTCTGTTATCTGCAGTTTTCAGTATCCACAGAGCCCCCCAGAACCAATTCCCCATGGATATGGGAGTCCTACTGTACTTGTTTTCAGTATGGTAAGTTCCAAAGGGCTTATTCTACTGCTGAAACTGCTTCTCTAAGGGGAACCAGGAGAGTAATCATCCTTGCCCTGCAAGAAAGTGGAGGTGAGAGGAGATGCTATCATGCTAGTGGACATCAATTACTGTGATGATGAGTTAGTAGGTCACTGCATTGTTGTAACTCCTCCTCCTGTAAACATTGCCATTTCACAATGTTGACTTGCCTCATTGGTTGTGCTCTTTCCTTTAGAAAACAAATTTTGAAAGTGTGCATGCACAAACATGCGCACACAATTATTATAATCAAGGGTGATCATTAATACATTTAGAAGTTAAATTGTCCAATGTCTAGGTCAAACTACAGAGAAAATAGTGTTCATAGTTCTGTGCATGACACTATGTGACCCTGTCTAGTAGATCTGGTCCCAGTCATGCACACCTTTGTTATGTCTAGGCTGGACTACTGTAATGCACTCTGTATTGGGTGGTCTTTGAAGATGATTTTAGAATTTTGGGAGATGCAGAATGCATACATTTCATCCTATATTACACCAATCTTGTAATAGTGTAGTGGTAGGATTGTTGGACTAAGACTCCAAGAGACCAGGGTTCAAATCCCTACTTGGCCATAGAAAGCCACTGGATGACCTTGGACAAGTCATGCTTTCTCAGTCTCAGAGGAAGGTGATGGCAATCTCCTCCTGAACAAATCTTGGCAAAGAAAACTCCTTGATACATTTGCTTTATGGTCACCATCAATTTGAAACAACTTTGTAGGCACACAAGAACAGCAACAGCAACTTGTACTTGCTGCACTGGATTGCCAATACATTTTGGGGTTCAATTCAAAATGCTGGGATTGGCCTTTAAGATCTAAATGGTTTGAATTCAGTTTATTGGAATTCAGTTTATTGTTTTATAAAACAGTTGCAGGTGCCCACAGGCAGAAGTAGCTCACAGGCCCTGTTTATTGATCTGCCACCACGATCAATAAGATTGGCAGGCATTAGAGATAGGACCTTTTCAATGGTGACCCCTATCCTATGGACTTCTCTCACTAGGGATATATTGCTGGCCATCTGTGGCTTCTTTCATGAGGATGTTAAAACTCACCTATACGCTCTGGGCTTTAGCTGATTTTTAAAAACGAGATCCATTGCTGGTGTAGATTTGTTTAAAGTTGTTTTTGTTTAATATAATTTTATTAACAAGCTTGTTAGACAATATATTTTTTATGTTGTTATTGGCTGTGAGAAGACTATGGTCTTGAAAGTTGGAAATTGGTTAATTGATTGTATGCATAAGTAAATGCACTGACTGAGAAAGCAGATGGAGTCAATGGAATGAAAATGGGAAAGGCCCGTCTGCACTGATTAAAAAGACCCCAAAGTCCCAGGTCTTGTTCCTGTTCTTTCAGGGGTGGTGATGGAGATCCATACAGCATTTGGCTTATCCCAGATTATTTTGGGCCAGTTCTGGGTACAATCAGAGACAGGGAGGGAGGGAGGAAGTATAGAGAGTAAGGAAAACACACCCACAGACACACCAAGCACAATCCTCTGAAAAGAGGAGGGTGTATGTGTACGTGCCTTCAAGTCACCTGCTGACATCTGGTGACCCCATGAACTTCATAGGGTTTTCTTGGGCAAGGAATACTCAGAGATGGTTCTGCCAGTTCCTTCCTCTGAAATATAGCCTGCAACAACTAGTAGTCATTGGTGGTCTCCCATCTAAGTGCTAACCAGGGTTGGCCTTGCTTAGCTTCCAATATCAGATGGGATCTGGTGCCTTTAGGCAGCTCATGGGAGGAGGGATATGCAAGTACAGTTCAAAACAATTGAAATAAAAAGTCTTGGAAAATCCTAGTAGTTTCAGCTAGTGCAGAAAGGCCCAAAGATGAGGAGACTGGCAGGACAGTAGCAGCACATGCAGGACTATAATCCAGATGCCAGCAAGTAGTAGTAGAAGTCCAGAAGGCAACTTTGAAGGGATCTACTATTGCCTTCCTAACCCACCAATTAGAAGGTGTTTTTTTTTTTAATAGCTTAGAGATGGGTGGTCCCATTGCACCATTAGCCTTATGTCTGGATTTTACATGTTCTATACCAGCTCCTTTTAACCTTTGTCTCTGAATCAAGACACCTGGCTGGTTTAATTTTTTCATGTATCCCAAAAGAGTTTTGAGGCCCACAAATGATAATAAAATCAACAGATGCTAGAAACATAACAGAGAATAAAAGGATTATAAAATATGGGCTCACTGCATTCTTTCTGGAGCCACATAAGCTATATTCAGGCATTTTATACATTTCACTACCCTAACATGGGGCCAGGGGAACATTTAGCAGCACCACTTCCATCTTCACTTCTTTCATCTGGAAAGTGATGTGTCTGAAGAAGAGAGACTAGTGTTTCTGTGAAGGCTTCCCACATGAGCAGGGATACTGGAAGATCAAGGATCTTGCTTGTATGGAAAGTCCTTCACACATACAGGACCTTCTCATCTTTAAATGCATCATTTTTGTGGGAATAATGAGTCTAAAAATAAAAATGTATTAAAAATTCCAGGGATCTAGCCCTTTTAAAAGCAATAAAAAATATCTTCTTTAAAAGGAGTTAAAAAAATCACTTACTTTCAAATTCATGCAGAGTGGCTTAAGAATGCAGACAAGCTCAATTAACATTTAAAAGTGTATTCAGAGGTCCATGGTCTGTGATCACCCAGTTAAATTAGACTCATTACAAAAACAAAGGAGTCAGTTTAAAAATGCAAATCAAAAGTTTACTGAAGGTATATCAATCTCAATCTACATACTAAAACAAACTTTAAAAAGAGTTCCTAACTAACTAGGAGGATTTAGGGTAGAAAGACTCACCCAGGCTTTAGTGGTAGAGGCTGCATGGTGAACATCATGGCATGGTTTCATAGCATGGCAAAGACAAAGATAGCAAAGATAAGATGGCTACAGCTGCATGGAGACTCTAACTTAAAAGAGAACTTTCAAAGAACAATAAAATTTAAATTAGGTCATGTGTTGAATGACCCAGCACTCCAGTTGGCTGGAAGTGCCCAGTGAAATAAGAGAAAGGGAGTTGGGGAGAACAGAAGCATGCAGGGAAAAAAACTAGAATTATCTTAGGATGTGAATGGGGTACACAAGATTGCTTTTACATTACAATAATTACTTTCCCCACATACTACATTGTGCAAGGAAAGCAGTGGGATAGGACTAGGTTCTTTTGGCTTTTGTGTGAAAGAAAGTGAAGTAAGTCCTGAATATAGCTTGAATTTTCTCTATGTGAGGGCTGTCACTAGATAGTCATTCTGGGAAGAGGCTGAACCTGTAGGACTTTACAGTTCTGTTTCAACTCAGCAAATGCACAGTGAGTTCATAGGACAGCAGGAAATGCATGCTGAGATGGAATGAGACCACCATTTCCCCACATGGCTCCTCCTAACTGACAGTATCTGTATCTCAACACCTACATAACATTTAGTTTCTAGGAATACTAGAATAATATATTCATGTGCTACATCCCCCTCTTAATACAGGCAGCTCTCTGTATCCATGGATTTGGTATCTATGGGTTCCACCATCCATGCCTTGAAAATATTTTTTTTTTAAATCCAAGAAGCAAACTTTGATTTTGCCATTTTATATAAGGGACACCATTTTACTATGCTATTGTATATAACGGGACTTGAGCATCCACGGATTTTGGTATCCACTGGGGGTCCTGGAACCAAACCCCAGTGGATAACAAGGGCCCACTGTATATGATGTTTCATTTGGAATATCTTGAAATTCCTCCATTTGTTCTTCTCTGGGGAAATGTGTTTTTTTAAAAAAAACAAAACACACACACCCCACAACCATAACAAGTTAGCATAATAAACTATTAGTGTAAAACCAAGGTTTTGTTTTTGAAAAATAGTTATAAGCTGTAGCCAATTTATAGTGTACTTTTGTAATATATACTCAGAAGTAAGTTCCATCGAGTCAAGTGGTACTGCCCCCAGAAAAAACTGGTATAGGATCACATCCTTAATTGGCAAATTAATCAACAAAGATTAATTGTTGAGGCCTGATTTTAATTGATACATGTGAAAGTTAATGACACATTTGTTTATTTGGGGTGATTATGTGGTTCTGGAGCATACACATGACTGGGGACTTTGATTAAACCAAGTCTCTGATTATACAGCATCTACAAGCATACATCCTTTGCCTGCCAATTGCGGAATAAAGAGACCACACACATGAAATGGGGTAAAGTAAAGTATTTTATTTAATCAACCTATTTAAATCCCTTCTAAGATCTTCAACAGGGGGAGGCAACCTGGTGAGGGACCAGCTGAGGCAGTAGGGTGGACCACACCCCTCAGCCTTTCCTGGTGAACACCTGCATCCTGGCAAGGAACCCCAGTTGCCTGGGGTTGCTCACCAGCCGCCCCCCATCTGGAAGGTGAACCCAAAAGTCCCTCACCCAAGCCCCATGGATTGGGGTGAAGGATTATCCTTTAGGCCAACCCCAAGGTGGGTCTCCTTCTGTCCCCTTAGGCCCCATGACCTGAAGTGGCCCTTCCAGAGACCCTACCTTCACCATATTTCCATATTTCCAAGGTGCCCACTGAAGCTACGCCTCCCCCTTCCCCACCACAGAAAGGGGCAAGCATCTGCTTAGTCCCTTTCCCCCACCAGCTTGTCCAAAAAGTCCAGATCGCCCAAGAAGATCAAATTTCCAGCATCAGAAAGATGCACCCCCATCCGCTCTGTAGAGCTCGGGTCGTTTGATTAAAATGTCAGGATGTGGCAGATAATGTCCCAACCCCCTTTTCATGGCATTCTTTATTTCCCTATTGGCTCCCCGCCGTGCTTTATCCAAAGAATGGGGATCACCTTCCCCTCTCCAACACTGTCTTGGCAACATGGTAGACCACATGACGGTAACCTCAGGCCACCGCGACCTGATTACCCGTATCTCATGGATTGCCTGCAGGACCAGCGCCTTCCCCTTTAATAACCCCAAATAATCCCCCCTAAATATAATATAAGGACATCAGGTGGAAGCCCTTGGCGCTCCCTGAAAAGTAGTGGCATAAGGCCATGCCAACGTAAACCCCTCCTTCCTAACCACTCCACTGTTGCCCCATTCCCCACACTCAGGTGAGGCCGAAAATGACTCAGTCGGGCCTGTCGGGCCACCCAGTACACCATACTGTGGCCACAGATCAGCACCCTCAGCCTCACCAGCGTCGACCTAGAATCTGAAAAACAAAAGGGGAAGACAACAAGTTATAATGTGAGAGGATGCACATAGCGCCGATAGGAGGAGGACCTCCATCGGCCAATCCCTTGGATCGCAGCCACTGGCATGCCCATTGCAGAGGCCGTAGAAGCGGCTCCTATGCAGAAGGAGTGTGTAGCAAAATGGACCCCATGAAGACCCAACTTACCTAATGCTTTAGACGTCAGTGTCCAGAATTGGTACTTAGTCAGTGGGGAAAAATCTGCATGCATAAAGAGCGGGCCCCCGAACCCCCAAAAATTGTTGTAGTGCCCTGACTGGACACAAGTCTGGGTCACTGCAAGACAGCAAGCAACATTGCTTGCCCTTCCCTCACTGGTCCGTCTTGGAAAAACGTAAAGTCAAGGTAACCTGGCGCCCATCCAAGATGACATCTCTAAGTTCAAGAGCTCTATGAGAAGCATCCGTCTTGGATGCCTGCACCAGCTCACTAATTCGCAACACACCAAAGAAGGCTGTCAATGCGTGGAAAAGCAGCACCTCATACTGAGAATTACAAATACCTAACCAAACTTTAGCGAAACCTTTCAGGATAGCAGGAGAAACTGGGACCCTAGTGTCATCCCTATGCCCCCGTTCCCTGGACCACCCCTCCAGAGCTTTCTGAATGCGGAAATCCCCGGTACTATCAGGTACCCCTTGGGCTTTAAGCCAGAACGCAATCGCTGAAAGTCTGAGTTTAATAGATTGCGGGGCTAAACCCTTATGGTGTAAAAAGACACAGAACTGAAAAAGTTGTTCAAAAGGCACTGGAACGCCCTGTTTAAAACTTAACTGTGCCCTAAACTGAAAAAATTCATGCAAGGCCCTGTTGTACCCCTTTCTAGTGCTCGAGGCCATGGACATACTTAGTGCCCTCATGAGCTCAGCCTCCCAAGCCTCCACAGGCTTGCTGGCATTGGATTGCCCTCGGGTGCTGCGTCTGGGGCCAGCTCTCTGAAGCGCTCCATCTGCATGCAGGAAAAGAGCATCAGCAATGCCATTGTTAATGCCTGCCACATGCTGAGCCACAAACAGAATATTAAACTTCAGACACTGTAACGTAAAGGCCCTGACAAGCACCATCACCCGAGGGGATTTTGAGGTGAGGGAGTTTATCACCTGGACGGTTGCCATATTATCGCACCAAAAGTGCACAGATGAATTTGCTAACTCCTCAGCCCAAATAGTGGCCGCCACCAAGATTGAGAAGAATTCTAAGAATGTCAGATCAGCCACAATATTTGAGGCTGCCCAATCAGGAGGCCACCTACAGGCACACCATCGTCTACCAAAATAAACCCTAAACCCCGTAGACCCAGCAGCATCCGAAGCTATCTGAAAGTTACCTTTTAGCTTCCGTTCCTCATGCCAAAAAGAGACACCATTAAATTGCTCTAAGAACTGGTGCCAAACCAGCAAGTCCGCCCTTAAATCCCTAGTTACTCGAATTAAAAAAGAGGGTTGTCAAACTCCCTTAACAGCATCACATAGGTCGCAAAGAAAGGCCCTGCTGGGAGCTACTACCTTACACGCAAAATTCAAATGTCCTATAAGGACCTGAAATTCACACAATGTAGCTTTATGCTTTGATAAAAACTGGAAAACTCTGTCCCACAAATCAGTGACTTTAGCTGCAGATAATCTACATTGCTGGCTAACTGTGTCGATTTCAATACCCAAAAAGGTCAACACCTGGGCAGGCCCCTCCATTTTTTTGGGTGCCAGGGGAACCCCAAGCTCCCCGGACAATGCCTCAAACTGGTGCAAAAGATACTCACATTGGCCCGACTGATAAGGCCCTATCAACAAAAAGTCATCTAAGTAGTGTATGACCCCATTTAAGCCGGTCCTAGCCCTCAAAGCCCACTCAAGAAAGGTACTAAAGGTTTCGAAAGCGTTGCACGAAACCGAACAGCCCATGGGAAGACCCCAGTCCATATAAAACTGCCCCTCATATTGAAAACCTAACAATTCAAAGCCGTCCAGATGAACTGGCAGAAGTCGAAAAGCAGATTTAATATTGCATTTTGCCAGCTCAGCCCCCAAACCCTGGAGTCGAACCGCCCTGACAGCCGAATTGAAGGAGGTATACTTCACTGTACATAACTCGTGTGGAATAGAGTCATTCACCGAATTACCTTTAGGGTATGATAAATGGTGAATGAGTCTATTCTCCCCAGGAGCCTTTTTGGGCACAACGCCCAAAGGCGAGACTCTTAGGTTGGAACCGGAGGACTGGGAAAAGGACCCAAAACCCATCCCTCTCTAACCTCCTTCTCAATTTTCTCCCTTACCACATGCTCCATACCAAAAACTGATTTCAAATTCCGGGCCCAAAATGGCCGCCTAATGCCCTGAAATGGAATTCTAAAACCAAACTGGAAACCCTCTAACAAGTATTTGGCTGCCTTCCTATCAGGATAGACAAGGAGCCATTGCTGCAAAACCTCATTATTGATTGGGCTGGACCCCTTTTTGAGGGTGAGTGGTGGAACCTCCACCCTTCCCCCCTTAGTTGGCCCTGCTACCTCAAGCAGACAATTTGCCCTTGGGGCAGTTCTGAAAGGAATGCCCCCCACTACAGATGGAGCATTCGTGAATGAATCTGCAGGGTTTCCTTACACAAAACCCATGTGAACTAAATTCCCAACACACCTGTTTGTTAGCTAAAGCTGTACTGTTGGGGGAACGAACTGCAGGGGTGTTAGCAACTGTTCCTTGCAATCTCGAAGATCGCCATAACTGAAGAGGAGGAGGAGAGGGGTGGCAGGGCTTTAATAGCCTCTGGCCCCGCCCCTCATCCCCCGTCATAGGCGACACCGCTTGCAACTGGGAGAATGGTCTCGTCTCTGCAGAAACGGCGGCAAAGGCGGCTCCCCGGCCTGAGCGGCTCTGCCGCATGGTTGGGAGCCAGATTATGTGTGCTCAGCCACATTTTCACTGTCCACTCAACATGCAGAGGTTAGGGGCAGGTCTAGGTAGTGTGATCTAACTCCTGCTCCACATTTTCAATCAATATGTGGAAGAGTGGGGTAGATTAGGGAACAATCGTAGAAACTCTCACTGCACTTTCCATAGCCTTTACATCTACAGTGTTCTTTGGGAGAGGGAACTGCGAGTTTCCTTCAGAAAACAGAGAATTCTACCCTTCTTTATTCCCCAGTGTAAACAAGGCCTATACAGCTCAGGTCTAGGTCAGCTGAAGGACCATATTCTTCTATAGGAACCTGCCCAAGTTTTGAGATTTTGAGGGGAGGCCCTCTTCTCAATCCCACCATTCACTGATGTATTCAGTGGGAATGTGGTTGTGGCTCTTCTTGCAGGCTCTGGAATGCCTTTCCTGCAGACGGTAGACTGAATCCCTCCATGGTGTCCTTCTTGTCAACAGGCAAAGATTTTCTTACATCAACAAGCTTTTTGGAATTGATATTTTAGGGGCTAGGGCTTTCAATAATTGTTCTGACTGTTCTTATTTCTTGTTTTTTAATGAAGGTATTTTAAATTATCCATTAAGCAAATCTATTAATTATCCATTAATTTTGTGACCCCAACTTTAATTATACTTTATTTTTTATATATCAGTATTGACAAGAGCTTTTCTCTGTATCTGTTTTAATTTCATAAGCCACCTTGAGTCTCAAGGTTGCAGAAAAGGCAGAATACTAATACTGGTAATACTAATACTGATACTCTCAGGTGATTGTTGGGAAGGTCTATGCACCTGGCAAAGCCTTTGAAGCTCATTCTGTGCTCTCTCTATCTGTCTCTGGCCGCTCACCAAACAAAAGCAATCTTCAACTTCATTTCGTATCCCCAAAAGCACATACATTGAACTACTGGTAAATATGCCATTTAAAAAAAACACTTAATCAGTTAATTGATTAATCTGATAAAGGTAGATGATTCATCAACTTAATTAGTTAAATGGTTAACAGCCAACTGAAAATACTGATAAATGTTTACAATCAACAGAGCAATATTGCATACCAACACTAAGATAAAAGTCAGAAGTATCACATTCATATAGATGAGTGAAGACACGATAGCTAGCTAGCTAGCTACCTTGGATTGCAATGTAAGACATTTGTGGTCTCTTCCTACTACTGCTACTGCTTATATATTAGCTCAACAGTTAACAACCATGGCTTAGAAACACATGGGTTTAAAATAGCTAACGATCAACCCAATCTACCATGGGTACAGTGCCTGTATTCAGTGGGATCTTGACTGAGCAAAAGGGAGTCTACTTTCCCTTCCCCTCTCTTCAGCATGTGTGAATGGATACATGGAGAACCAGGTTGTTGTAGAGAATAGGAGACTTGTGTATATCTTCTTTATGTACAGAACTTCATCCTCTGATCCAGGGATGGGGGATGTGTAGCTGTTCATATGCTCTTGGATTGCAGTTTCCATTATCTCTCAACATTGGTTAATGATGATGGCTAGGAATGGTGGGAACTGCAGTCGAACATTTTCTTTCCCTGTGATATGATGTCTCTTGTGATATTTACTAATAAATTCTTGTGCTATGGTGTACAGTAGCAGCATGAGGGGGGTGCGGAGAGGCCAAACCACACCAGGTGACACCATCATGGGGAGAGGTGACCCCATCCTTAGTGATGCCACAGGCATACATCTTACTATTCATAACACAATAACCCTTGTATCATGTTGTCTACTGATGGACTCTTGTGCTTGTACAATGGGCAGAAGGAGAGACACCAGTGTCTATTATGTCTTACAGGGATTACTCCATGCATGGGCCATGGGCCCTTGGTGGGACAGAATAAAACCACTGAAAATATAATAGTAAGCATTCTTGCAAGGCAGTTATGTGAGAAGCAGCATACTGGGCATGGGGGCATGTTTACAAATGAAAGCACTGTGGCAGGCAAGTCTTCAGTAGCTTGGAAAGCATATCTCAATGGAGCTATAGTAGTTAACACCTAGTAATGCTTTCAGGAAACAGCCCTGCTGTTCAAAGCAATATTGATTATCCTTGCTGCCTGCACATTGTTTTAAAGCCAGATGTTAGTATGAAAGAAGGGTTGTAAAAATGAATGATGTACCAGAAACGTACAATAGAATGAGCTGATTTCCCCCCAATACCATTATGGTGTAGTTACTACATTTTATACCTGTAAGGTGGGCTATTTCAGAATTACTGTAAACCTGAACAGCCACAGCCTGGAAATATATCACTTAGTTGCTCAGACAGGCCCTCATTCAGTGATACACTGGTACATATCAATCTGGTGTTTGGCAGTGTCAGAAATGAATCATGATTTACACAACCTGAGATGTACACAGCTACCACCCCACCTACCGTATCATAGAAACTCTATTCTTCCCCATTTCCAATGCTGGGCTATATATCTCCTTTTACTTGGCAGATGTGCGTGCCACAGATCTTGCAAATGACAAAAATACTCTCATTACAGCAAGACAACATTGACTGATGAAATAATCTAATCTGGGCATGATTTCACTGAAGTGCAGCTAGTGAAATATTAAAATTAATTCCCAGACTGCCATAATCTGGCAAGACCAATCCAAAACATTTTCCTCCCTGATGGGAAGGACAAGATACTGGCAATGAATTCATGGAAGGGACCATAAGAGCCATTAGCCCAGTCCTCTGCCATGCAGACATGCCATACAACACACACAGCAAATTGAAATGGCCAGGGAGATCAAGAGGATTGCATTTACCACCTGAGCAGAGAATTCATTACTCTTCCTAATGATAAGGCTGGCTGGCCCTATAATCTCCAGTAGTTTTAGAATTTCACTCATCTTCCATTACTCATTTTACATATGGGTTATAAAATTCCACCACCATATCTTCCATTGAGTTATCATTGCTGTTGTTTGTACTCTGAAGGGAAGGGAGCTGTAAAAATAAGGATGTCGTCCTAGTTAATAAAGGATGCCAACCAGCTGCACTTCTGCAATAACTTCACTCTCAGTTGGCACAGTGAACTTCAATAACGCATCTGAGAGCTGGGTTTCACAATGAGACACTGGGTTTAATATGGTTAACCCAGTGTTACTGTTTGCTATACTAAATAAATGCATGTAGTATATTATGAAAGGAGAAATCACATGTACCACAACATAGTTCTATGGTGTTCAGTAGTTCTATGTACATTTACTGCATACCATACAGCTGTGGACAAGTTTACATAGGGACCACAAAAGCAGTATGCAAACACGAATCGAGGAACATGAGAGACACTGCAGACTGGGCCAGCCAGAAAAATCAGTAGTAGCAGAACATGTTATAAACCAACCTAGACACAAAATGCTATTTAAAAACACAGAAATTCTGGACCAGGCAAAAAACTATCATGTCAGAATGCATAGGGAAGCTATTGAAATCCACAAACACCTGGACAACTTCAACAGGAAAGAAGAAAGCTTAAAAGTAAACAAAATCTGGCTCCCAGTTTTGAAAAACAATAGAATAAAAACTGAACACTTACAAGGGAATTCCACCCAGAGACAGAGGAATTCCCTGCAGATAATGGCCCATCAACCAACCATTAGCCAAACAGACACTAACGAGCCTTGCATTTCTACACCCAGAAACTAACCATTCATTACGCAAATTTACATATAACAGGGGCTCACAGCATATAAACTCCACATACACTCCTACCCAACCATTCTCTGAAGATGCCAGCCACAGATACAGGCGAAACATCAGAAAGAAACTATTCCAGAACACAGCCTCACAGCCCGGAAAAAAGCCAAGGAAGTTCTATGCACAATTTATAATTGGAACAGAATTTTGAAAGTGACTTTGAAAAAAAATCATTTTGACATTTCTTGCAATGCCCTAATAAGCAATAAATTACCATTATATTATAATAATTGTTATTCATTATGTTTCTCATTGTGTTACTCATTACATTACTTCTTGCTTTTTTTTAAACATGTAGTTCCTTGTTAGGGGAGGGACTCCATCTGCAAATGTTTTAAAATGGTCTAAAAACTGGGGGGAAATACTCTCAAAATGCATCCTAAAGCTTTTGGGCCCTACAAAGTAAAGAAAAAAGGTAAAGCATTCCAGACAAAAAGGACTAATGCTACCAGTTGTCACCCCTACTTTGTAATTACCATGCAGTGCTCTCATTATGCCCCAAAAGTAACATATTAAAAGGTAACATTGTTGCTTGCAATATATTTCCAAGACCAGGTCTAGAAATGCTGGTCTTCCTCACACAATTCACATTTCTTATTGTTGTTATTTGCTATTAACCTGGTTTTAACTTAAGGTGACCCCTATGAATGAAAGACCTCCAAGAGCCCTGGTCATCAACAGGTCTAGAACATTCACGACCATGGCTTCCTTGAAAGAATGAATGAATGAATGAATGAATCTCTCTTGTAATGTGGTCTTCCTCTTTTTCTTCTGGCTTCCACTTCAATCAGTATTGCATTTCCCAGTGAGTCCAAAGTATGATAACCTCACTGTACTAAAGTCAGAATCAATCATGCCATCATATTTTCCAATACCTATTTATGGTTGTGAATGCTGGAGAGTAAAGAAAGCTGATAGGAAAAAAGATCAACTCATTTGAAACATGGGTCTGGAAGAGAGTTCTGTGGAGTACCAAAAAGACAGATAAATTGGTCCTAGAGCAAATCAAGCCTGAACTTTCACTAGAGGCCACAACTCACACATTGTCCAGAAAAAGTATATGCTTTCTCAGAATGCACAGAAATAACAAAGAAAAAGCAATTTACCCCAGTTCCATATGTGTTCTACTGCACATATTTGTTTTCCCTCTATGTATGTATGCTCTGGGCCATGTGTTTCAGGATAGATGACCAATCCCTTTTGCTCCCTACCCTGAAATGATTGGAGCCATTCTTCTGAGTGATGACATTCAGTGAATGCAAAAGGAGCCTCTGTGCATGCTGATTGCTAGATCAGCTGTTTGTGTGTCTGCAGAAGAATGTCCCCCTGCCCCACTTGAGTTTAGGTCCAGGGCCCATCACTTAGGTTTAAGCCCAGGCTATCTGAGAGACCCATATGAGCCTGCCCAGAGATCCATAGGAGAGGCCATTCTGTCAGTCCCACCACCTTCACAGGTACACTTTGTGGAAAGACAAGAGTGTGGAACTCTCTCCCTAGGGAGGCTTCACCTTCCATCTGCAGGTGAAGACTTTTTTTCCCTCATAGGATTTTAGAACTGAAGGCTTTTTAACAAAAGGGCTGTATGTGCAGTATTGCTTTTGGATTTTATTGTTTAACTTTTAAAAATCTTTTTCTAGAGTGTATGTTTAACTCTGTCTTAATGTTGACTTTAGTTGTAATCTTTTTAATGTGTAAGCTGCCTTGAATTCCAATCATCATCATCATCACCATTATCTATTCTTTTGTGAAACTATGTGATGGACCCACAAAGAGGCTTGTCTCTTTTGTCTGTGACAATCAGGATAGATGAATGAGTACAACTGATCCCAGAAAATTATCCCTGTGTAGATGTACCCTAATGTTCTTCAATTAGACTATTAACAATATAATAGAGAAGACAATGCATTGTAAACAATGGTTACGCGCTGTGCTCCCCCAGCATAAAAATGTTAAGTATTGCCAGTAGATTGCTGGTGGCATGAGGCTCTTTGCTCATTTTGAAATGTACAAGAGAATGGGATAATAATGCTAGTCCTGAATGACACTCTGATTCATGCACATACAGTGTCACCTTGAAGCTGATGAAGCTGTTAAATGAAAGTTACATCCTCAGTGAAAAATATTTCTAGAGAGGGAACTACAGCGTTAAAAATAACTACAAATCCTCCTGATGTGGATGGAATTTACCACAGAGTGCTAAACTGGTAAGAGATAAAACGAAGACTTGCAAAACATGCCATTGCTTAAAATAAAACTAACCCGGATGGGAAATGTGAATCTGGCTCTTCTGAAAGCTGCAATGGCAATTGTTGTTTAGCTTTACAAGAAAATCATAAACTAGAGCAAGGTGGTAACAGTTACTTGGGGGCCGGTTCCATGACAGGAAAAAGTTTGCCAGATTTTGGATTACCGTCCTTTCGCATCAGGAGTGCATAAATCACACGATGCCTGGGATTTTTGGATGATGAAGCCAGATCCAGCAACTTTCTGTTTTGCTTAATTCACACAGGCAAAAGTGGGGGGGGGGGAATCACCTGCAGGTGATTAAAGCCAGGCAGGAGGTGGGGAGGGAGCAAGGAGGGGGTCATGGAGACCATAAATAATGAGAGGAAAGAAAAAGGACAAACAAACAAGACATCGAAAGAGCGATCTGTCAAACTCCCCCATCTTCCCCAGCCCTGAAAGGCTTCTATAAAGAAAGGAGTCAATGAAAGCATGAACAAGCAAAAGCATGGTGGGATCTTTGATTCCTTTCATGCATGCACACACAAACACACACCACAGAACTAGGGCTTGCCTCATTTGTTTTCCCTCCCTCCAAAGCCTTGAATAAAGGCAAGTGAATGGAAGGACAATCAAACAAAAGAACGAACATGCGATCGTCTGTTTCCCAGCACACATACACACACACCAGCGAAGCAGCGAAGCATCTTCCCACCCCCCCACCCCCCAAAAGACAGACAGGAATGGCTCTGTTTCCCAAAGTGGGTTGCAAGCAGAAGGAGGGTGAATTTCTTCTCTCCAACCCCTCAGTCTATTCGAATAAAGCAGTCATTCCAACCAATCAGGATTCAGCTCTGCTCACAGTAATTCAAAAAGGCAGATGCCAGTTTACACGATCGTTAGTTCCCACGATAAATTATGCGCATTTTCATGAACTTAATCAAAAAAGTGCAGAAAACTAGCAAAAGCTGATACTGTGCAACTTATGGGTTTTTTGCACCCCCTCCTTCTGAAAAGGGCACTGTTGCTTCGAAATGCGTGGGAACTATCAGGCTTCTTGTCGCATTCTTTGAGGATTTATTTTGCCGTTTAAATGACCCCTTGGTTAAGACTACCCAGTGAGTGGAGGTCAAAAGGGATTCACAGCTAGGGGATCTTTCACACTGAACAGTTATAGCACTGTGATTCCACTTTAATTGTCATGTGGAATCCTGGGGTTTGTAGCTTGATAGGGCTCTGAAACTCTTTTGCTGAGAATTCTAAGTACCTCTCCCTAAAATGCAAATTCCAGAATTTCATAGGATGGAACCATGGCAGTTAAAGCGGAAACATAGTGTTATGACTGTGGAGTGTGAAAGGGCACCAGTTTCAGATTTGGCAATGTAGCCGTTACATCGGGTTGAATCTTACCAGGGGTTCTTTTGTGCGTTTGGCTATTGACAAAGAAGTTCCACTGCTAACTGGTCAATGGCTTATACATTTGGCACTTTATCAGATGTGGCAAATAAAGTGTCATAATGATGCCTAATGAACGTGAAAGGGTGCTGATACCACATGAAGTCATGCTTTTGCAATTTAGTGTGGTAAATAAGGTGTTATTTTTTATTGATGGGCCAAGTCACCAACAGATTGGCTGTGGTTTTTTTGTTTTTGTTTTTTGCTGTGATTGCATGTGAAACTGTGCCCATTCTGCTGGTGCGATTCCAGTGTCAACGGGCGGTCCCCGCCAGAACACTTCTGGGTGGGAACACGAAAACTAGCCATGGGATGCTCTTTTTATGTTTCAGTGCTTTTGTGTTAGTTTTTTTAATTTAGCTGTTTGTTTTTTTACTTTTAAATGTGCTCGCATCTTCTTGTGAGAACTGCCAAGATCATGCTCGCCTGTCAACATGGAAGTACAAGGCTGCTTTTTCACATGATTATGGCTACATTTGATATAAAGGGTTATTTTGCCAGGACACAAATGGTGTAAACTATGGTGGCAAAAGAACGTTTTTAGAGGTTTGTCTGATAAAGTCCAGAGTTAGTGGAATTTGTACAAGGCACAGGTGCACACTGCAGATAGAACTGCACATATGGCTTGTATCTGCCTTTATTAATTCCCTTTCAGAGGTACCAGATAAGGACTACAGGCCCCTCCCTTATCCACAGGCGATACATTCCCAGACTTACCATGGATATGTGGAAACATGGGTAATAGCGAACCCTATTGAAATGAATAACTTCTGGCCCAAGTTCTGGCAGAAGCATACCATAGAATCACATTGGAGGACCTAGAAAATGCAGAGAGGAGATGTGGATACATGAAACTGTGGATACTGGTCCCTTGGATATGGGGGTTGACCTATACTCTGTTAGTAAATACACCACTGACTGGTAGTAACTTCTTTGCAATGTCTGAAGTTGCTGTTAATCATTCCCCGGTAATTGTGGTCATCACTGGAATGGCGTTTCAGTTAATGAGCAAAGGGCAGCCATTATTTTTAGCCTTGTTTCTTTAGGCTGTCCTAAAAGGCATCTTCTTTCCTCTGTCTAGGAATGCTTTGATGGAGCTGTCAGTGTCTTCCATTATTATTTGCATTCTCATTAAGTAAGGAATTGTAATATAATGTTAAATCTGTGCAATATCAGCATTGCTAAAGGCTCAGTTCAATTATAAATTCACAAAGCTGTGTTCACAATGCTTCTGTTCCACATGCAATATATATAATGATGGCGTTGTACTAAGTACCATATTCTAAAACTGTTGAATTTGTGATCTTTAAATTTTAATCAGATCTGCACTAGCAATAAAAAGAAGGAATAAACATGCTTGTAAATGTGCTCCTTACAGACATGCAATCTTATGATTTTTTAAAAAACTGTATTTGTTTTTCAGAGAACAATGATAAAAGAAGTTTATTTCCTTGGATGGATATCTAGGAATATGAACTGAATGTGAGAGCTTCGTGTATGGATATGAAAAGTATGTTTCAGCACAATGCAACAGTTAAATGCCCTTGAATGGATGTTAGTTGAATGGGATCAGCATTTCATCTAATTAAACTTCTGAAATTAAGGATTTGGAAAAGACTTTTGTAAAGATGACCCATTTACATGCTGGACTCAGTCCAGAGACTATAGAGAAAGCCCGTCTGGAACTTAATGAAAACCCAGATGTTTTGCACCAGGATATCCAACAAGTCAGGGACATGATCATCACTAGGCCTGACATTGGATTTTTACGTACAGATGATGCCTTCATCTTGAGATTTCTCCGAGCCAGAAAGTTTCACCAAACAGATGCCTTCAGGTTACTGGCTCAATACTTCCAGTACCGTCAATTGAATCTGGATATGTTCAAAAATTTCAAGGCTGATGATCCAGGGATAAAGCGAGCTCTGATTGATGGCTTCCCAGGGGTGCTGGAAAACCGTGACCACTATGGCAGGAAGATACTTCTGCTCTTTGCAGCCAACTGGGATCAGAGTAGGTAAATGTAGATAGTGTACTTATCTTCTTTTGATGCACTGTTCATTAACTTATCATTAAGAACAATATTTTTAGTGTATTTTGAATCTCATTCACATCCTGGATTGCTTTCTCCATTTGATTGATCTGATAGTCAAAGTTGTATACAAATAATTGACATTATCTTTGCTTCAAATGTCTATTTACATTTCCCCCATGAAAACTACAGACTTTAGCAAAACATTTGCAGGAAGTTCCTCAGTGTCTATTATGTCACACCACTGGTCATATCATATATACGATAGAATCACTGAGAACACAGTAACAATATTGTGTTTTTAAAATTGGAGAGGAAATAAAACCACATGCAACTGTTCTAGGAAGTGCCATACAGCTATTTCTAAACTGAATAATCTGAAGAATCGGGGGAAATACTTCTTTGCTCATAACCAATCTTTCCGTATCAGCTGATGCCCATAAATCCTGCTTTATTAACCCAAAAGTTGTAAATGTCAGACACTTGACTACTCTGCAGGAAAGTGTACAAATACTTGGATTTAAAGGGCAGAGAATTATGGCAATCTGAGAAAAAAAAAACCCCAACAGCTACACACCTGTAAAGATGTTAAAAAATATTGATCAAGTTAAACTGAGATTCTAATCTGGGAAATGTGATCAGAAACACATTCTGTTAAAATGAGAGACTATTTTAAAATGTTGCCTATGCCCACACATTTCTGTGATAATCCCTGGAATTTTAATACAAACTTGTAAATGGCTAGCAAAATAAATTTTCACAGGGAAAAAAATGGAAACACATCTCAAGATGCTCAAAAGTTAGTTATTTTATTAGAAATAAAATAGAGCACCTTGAGACATGTTTCAGATTTCTTCTGCAGATTCTATTGGATGCTCCTCAGTTTGTTTGTTCTTACAGGCTGTTGCCAAGCAATAATTGATATTCTCTGCTTGTGTATTCTTGTAGCTATTGCAAGGCACCAATAATGGTAAAAGAGTTTTGCAAAACCTCATGTTCTAACCTTCATTCCTTCAAATTACTATTAAATAAAGAACTGCCAAGATTGCTGCTGTCAGCAGCAAAAGAGCAGACTTTATATGTGATAGACTGAAGTCATTAGTTCAGAGCAATTGCACTTTGCTTAAAACAATTACATTTTTCAGTCCATGGTATTAATAACATTCTTGTGAATAGGGGAAAAGGGAGAGCTCTAAAGAGAACAATACTTTGAAGCAATGACATGTGAAGTGGTGCAAGTGGATATTGTGGGAAATGAATGCATTAAATTCAGTCTTTTGACTCTAGAGACCAGGATTTGAATCCCTGCTCAGCCATGGAAACCTACTATGTGACCTTGGCCAAGTCACATACTCTCAGCCTTAGAAAAGCCCTTTAGGGTCTCCATAAGTCAGAAACAACTTGAAACTACACAACAACAAAGGGATAATGCAAAAGGGATCTAGGAGTCTTAGTGGACCACAAACTGAACATGGGTCAGCAGTGTGACGCGGCAGCTAAAAAAGCCAATGTGATTCTAGGCTGCATCAATAGGAGCATAGTGATTAGATCAAATGAAGTAATAGTGCCACTCTATTCTGCTTTAGTCAGACCTCATCTGGAATACTGTGTCCAGTTCTGGGCACCACAGTTCAAGAAGGATATTGACAAGCTGGAACATGTCCGGAGGAGGGCAACCAAAATGGTAGGAGGTCTGGAAGCCATGCCCTATGAGGAGCAGGTTAGGCAGCTTGGTATGTTTAGTCTGGAGGAAAGAAGGTTAAAAGGGGACATGATAGCCATGTTTAACTATTTGAAGGGATGTCATACTGAGGATGGAACAAGCTTGTTTTCTGCAGCTCCAAAGATTAGGACATGGAGCAATGGACTCAAACTACAGGAAAAGAGATTCCACCTAAACATAGGAAGAACTTCCTGTCAGTAAGAGCTGTTCAGCAGTAGAATGCACTGCCTCAGAGTGTGGTGGAGTCTCCTTCTTTGGAAGTTTCTATAACAGGTTGTAGCCATCTGTTGGGAATGCTTTGATTGTTTATTCCTGTACGGCAGGGGGCTGGACTGGATGGCCCTTGTGGTCTCTTCTATCTCCATGATTCTATGAACAACAACAGTCTCCTATTCTGTTGCATGATTTAACAAGTCATAATTTAAAAGATGTAATAAGAAACAGAACAATTTGGAAAAGATGCCTTTTCCAGAGCTTGGGGAGTTACTTTTTGGACTACAAATCCCAGAAAGGCCCCAGACAGCATGACCAGATAATTTTTCCATGCTTTTCTTGTATCCTTCCCTATCTAGAAGGTCAAGACTGGTTATATGTTGGTAGACCCTTAAGACAAATGTCCCAGTCCTGCTCTATCTTCAATGGGAGAGGTTGAATGGCCAGACTGAGGGCCCCTTCTGCTTCCTCCTGCCAAACAATAATGATGAACAAGTATCCCAATAAGCCATGAGATAGAAATAGCAAGGATGAAAGGAGTAAGGGCTCTCAGAAGCCAAATTTTGCTATAACCTGAAACATCGAAGATTTCCTCACAAAATCTAGTCCAACAGAGTACAGAAAAAAATTCCCAAGCGCTCTCCTGCCATGTTAATTTATTACAGACCTCTTTTTTTCCTTTTGTAATACAACCATTATATTTTGTAAAATAATGAGGTCCTCCAGCTGCAATTGTTGGAGTGCAAGTCCTAGCAGCTGTACCCAACATAACTGATGGTGAGCAAGCCTCAGAGTTACTATCCAATAACATCTGATTCCCACCCCAGTATAGCACAAGGATGATATGCACTGGCATAGACACTGTTTCTACCTCAGAGAGAATAAAGTTTCAGTTTTGAATGTGCTCGAGGAGCAAAATCTTTGATGAAAAGATCACTGATCCCATTAAGTTCTTGATGAGGTCAGTGTTTCCCTTCCTTTGGCCTACCAGGTAATTTATAGTTCAGTTCCCAGAAGCCCCAGCCAGCAAGGCTAATGGCCAGGGAGTCTGGGAGTTGAAGTCCTAAGCATCTGGAGGGCCACAAGCTGAGTTCTAAATGGTTATAGAAAATTTTAAAATAATGTAAGTGTGTGCGTCTGTGTTGTCTGTGTCTGTTTGTGATAGAGCGAGCTACAAATCCAAAGGATTGGTCATCATGTCAATTACAATATAGTTTGAAAATGTAGCCGAGAAGGGTTACTCTGAAAGTCCAGGTCTGATCCTCTTCCCATCATTTGCTGTTATTGTTGTTGTTGTTAACAAGACTTTGAATTGTGGCGATCCCACGAATGAGAGACCTCCAGGTAACCCTGTCTTCAATAACCCTGCACAGGCCTTGACTGAGTCTATCCATCTGGAATGTGGTCTTCTCCTCTTGCCTTCTATCTTATCAAGCATTTATTGTATTTTCTAGAGAGTCATGTCTTCTCATTATATGTCCAAAGTACGACAGTTTCAGTATAGTCATCTTGGCTTCTAGGGAGAGCTCAGGCTTGATTTGCTCGAGGACCCATTTATTTGTGTTTTTTTTAGCAGTCCACAGTATCTAGAGAACTCTTCTCCAGCACCACGTTTCAGATGAGTTGATTTTTTTCCTGTCAGCTTTCTTCATTGTCCAGCGTTTACAACCATACATAGAAATGGGAAATACAATGGCATGGACAATCCTAACTTTAGTAGTCAATAATATATCTTGACACTTCAGGATCTTGTCTAGTCCCTTGATAGCTGCTCTTCCAAGTCCTAGTCTTCTGATTTCTTGGGAGTTTTCCCTCTAGTTATAAACAATGGTGTTTGGACTTTATCAGATAAGGCAAATATTGCCAAAAACCCACATCATTTAGGACACAACGATAGCACAAAGGGCAAAATTATCAGATGTCCTTGTTGTTCACCCGTTCCCACTGTGTTGTGCTGGTGTGAATGAGGCATCACTTTTTATTGATGGGCAAAACTGTCAATAAGTGATGCCTCATTCATGCCAATGCAACACAGTGGAAACAGGTGCATGATGGTGTCATCTGATCATTTCAGACCTTTGTGCTATTGTTGCATCCTAATGACACAGTTTTGGCCGTGTCTGATAAAGTCCTTTGACAACTCCTTGTCTTATTATTGTTGTTACCAAAATTCAGATCTTTAGAGGCCTCATTACTGCACCTAAAGAAATCTCTTTTAATTTGTTTTAATGTGTTTCTGTGAAATGTTATGAGACTCACCTACTTTAAAATGATTTTAGTGAGGTTATTTTAATCAGTCACCTCTATTGATTAATGGTTTTATTGTACCATTTTGTACTTATTACATATAAGTCATTTGGCCTGTTTTTACCATAGGGGAAACATTTACGGTATTTGATGTTAATAATTGTCAATAAAATTCAAAGTCACCAAAGTAATGGAAAATCTAATACAAAGTCTAATGCAAAAGATCTTTAAGCCAGCCTACCCAAAGAAGTGAGCCCCAGATGTGTTGTACTACAATTCCTATCCTCCCCAACTAGCATGGGCATACTAGCTGGAGTATGCAATGGGAATTCTAGTCCAGCACATCCGGAGGGTACCAGGTTGGGAGAGAATGCTCTAAGGAAACAGCTGGGTTTTAAGATGTCATTTTGAATCTAGCCATTTCTAACTTACTTGCAACCTCAAATCCATTGTAATATAGTTAATTCTTTACACCTGGTAATACAGTAGGACCCCCATACCCACTGATTCATTATCCACTGATTGAATTATCCACAGGACACAAAACAGCACATCTACCATAAAGCCTTCCTAGAAAATGTGTTCTCTCTAGCCATTTTCTAGGTCCTCCAAGGCAATTCTATGGTATTTTAAACTGGAAGTCCCATTATTTTCAATGGCATTTGCTATTATCCATGGTTTTCAGTATCCACACCTCCCCAGAACCAATCCCCAGTGGATATAGGGGTCCTACTGTATAGTGTATTGAAAATAGGTCACAATCTGAGATTGCCTTAAGTTTCATCTTTGAATGAGGAGGAAAATGTGGCTCTCTGCTATCCAATATTTCTCTATTATCCTTTCCAAAAATGTGGATTATGGTATACCGAACTTTGCTTCCTATGTAGGAAATTCCTGCTGTTACCAGGAACGAGGGAGTGAGGCCTCATTTTCTTACAAGGGGATGGGATGAAGCAATCACTAAGGGCTCACTTACACTGGCTGCTTAAATCCAGGGCCAATCTGGAGCATTATATGCACTCTATAGATCAGCCTTTTTCAACCTTTTTACCCTGGTGGAACCCTTGAAACAATTTTCAGGTCTCAGGGAACCCCTGCCTAAAAATTATGATATCTACAGCTTATTTTTTTCCCCCAGTAACAATATCTTGAGGAACCCCTAGTAACTTCTTCTGGAATCCTAGGGTTCTAGGGAACCCTGGCTGAGAAACCCTGCTATAGATTATCTCCAACATACACTGGTGATTTTATTACACATTCATCCTGCCCTTTCCCTTAATAGCCCAGGGGAGTGCATGGTGTGGTTACCCCTTCTTATCCTCATAACTATTCTGTTATGTAGCTTAGGCTGAGAGCAGATGGTTGCACAAAGGCAAGGGTGGAGAACCAGTGGCCTTCCAGATACTGTTGGATTTCCTTTTCCATCTATCCAAGTTAGCACAGTTTATAGTTAGAGATCATGTAGCTGAACAACATCTGAAGACCCATGGGCCTGGTCTGATCAGCCCAGCCAATACATTTTATAGCAGAGCATAGATTTGAATCCTGGCCTTTCCCAGGCAAAAGGTGAGATTCAAACCATGGACTTTCTAATTCACAGAATTCATTACCCACTAATCTATGTAAACTCCTGGATTATCTTGTTAATGCAAGGAAATAAACAAAGAGAAACAATAGTTCACATAATACTATTGTAACTCAAATGTGTTGCATCTGATAGCCATAACTCCAGACAGCATTGGGAAAACTAAGAGGTGGAGGAAGATGAGCATATGATAGTAGCTGACTTCATTAGGAATACAAAGCTCCAGATGCTATTTAGATAATAGATCATGTAATTAGAACTTAGCATGAAACAATATAAAATTTGAGGCATATGTTTATAATCTGTTTGTTCTCTTTGAACTGTCCAAATCAAAAGATTATGGAGAACACTGATGTACATCCATACAAGTGATGGGTTACCCAGACACAATAACCATGATCCAAAGAGCTGTGCAACTTCTTGTATGCTTGCTTCTGTTACTCAAAGTGCAGCTTTTCAGCCTGCATCACAAAGAACTCTTGAAAATGAAAATAGTGTTTCTGATATGATTTGGGGATCAAGAAAAACAGTGTAGTCAGGGTGGGGAGAAGTCTCTGGGTGTTCATTGAATGTTAGCCCCAAAGCAGAGAGTAAGTTGAATTTCAGGTTCTTTAGGGTAGAAAACAGTGACCAGACATTGTACCTGGAGGTATATAATAGCTGTCTTAGGACTTTTTCGGATGAGGGTTTATAACGCTAGCAGCCTCATCCCCGTTGCGAGGCTGCTGCGCTGCAGGGCATCCCTTTCAGATGACGCTCTGCCCTGCTGATCACGAAAGTTGATCGTGATTAGAAAACCACCAAATATAACACTGCTGCATCCCTGCAGTTATGCAACAGTACCGGCAGAGGATCAGCAGGGCAGAGTGTCATCCAAAAGGGACGCCCTGCAGCGCAGCAGCCTTGCAACGGGGACGAGGCTGCTAGCATTATAAACCCTCATCTGAAAAAAGTCCTTAGTGATACTGGCCCTGGTAGATATAACCTAGGACAAATGACTGGTGGAAACAGTCATGAGCAGATGGTGAGAGTACCTTCTATTGCCTTGCGGGCCAGCAGCAAGATGGACAGAGACAATCTGCTGGCTGGCTGGTAAAAGGAAAGGTCAAAAAGGAAGCAAATTGGGGGTGGGGGAAAATGTTGAACCTGGAAATGTCTGAGCAGACAATATTTCCAAACCACTCTTCCAAGAATAGGAAGAAACTTTGCTAAAGACAAAGAAGCAGTTGTTTTGGGTTTTTGGTTTTAAAATTTGCTTTCATTTTTAAATCAAGGCTGTGCATAGGCTCCTAGTCCAATTTGAGACCTGATTCACTGATCAAATTGTTTTTATTGTCAAGGATCAAAATTCTTGTTAGACTTTGAGTGTGAAGTGAGGGTAGCAGGTATGAGAAGAGAATAGATCCTGAATAGAGATATGGAGGGAAAGGTAGAAAACTGAGAGAAACACAGGAAAAAGATTTATCTGAAGATGACAGGATGTGTGGCAAAGTAGCTATACACAAAGATATAGTTCTCATCTAGACAGGCTGTTTACCCTGTCTTGCTCCATCTTAGAGCCTTGCGGTCCAACAACACAGGGCTTTTGCCCCATTTGCCCCTGGGCAATCCTCATGACCCCCAGGGCAGGAAAATGCTATTGGTAAAGCTTGATAAAACATTTCACATTTGTCCCTTAACATTTGCGGATGTGACATTCGCAGTTTTGAGTATTCACGGGTTTGTCTCACCCTGCGTGCTTGTCTGTGTCTTCCCTTCCCTTTCTAAAAGGGGAGACGACACAGACAAGCACGGAGTGTGAGGAAAAGCCTCTTAAATCGCCCCTCTGCTGGTCCTTTGCTCTCTTTGCAGGGAGAGTGAAAGCCCAGGGAGGGCAATTGTTATTTGTGGTTTTTTCACATTCGCGGGGGTCTGGCGACCCTAACCCCCGCGAATGTGAAGGGATGACTGTAGTGTAATATGTGGGGAAAACTGTCTCAGCCAAGAAAAAAATGGATCAGGCTCTTTGGAACAGTGAGACCTCTGGCCCGTCACTTCAGCTATGTCTGTGTTGCACTCTCTGAAGCCAGGAAGGAGTCCCACAGCATGTGATCAAAGCTGGTCACATGCTGGAAGCCTTGATCACATGCTATGGGCTGGCTTCCTGGCTTTGGAGAGAGCGACATGGATGGAAGTGGTGGCGGCTGCAGAGACAGGCCAGTATGGCAGTCTGGACTCCATCCCATTTCATTTATGTAATGGGAGAAGAACGGGCCTAATCCATGCCTACAATATGCTGGTGGGGAGCCGATGTATTCTGGCTCAGGTAGATGAGCCCACAGTCATACATAGAGGCTATGCTTATCTCACATGAACCTGAGTATCCACTCCAAGAAAGAGGGGGTAAGGCCAGGTAACACCAGTAATAAGAAGGAGTAGGACCAAAAAATAGATATATAGCTTGAACACTGCAGTGGCTAGACACTATTTATGTGACATGTCACTGCTTAGGAGTGAGTCCATCATACCATCAGTAAAGGAGTAGTAAAATCTAGGATGACTTCTCACATGTAAGTAATTGTCTGATTGAGAGAGGCTGATTCTAAGGCTACCCACAGTGGGTATCAGCGTGTTAATAGCACTACTGCTGTGGGAAATGACCATGCTTGATGCAAAGGTTTTGTACATTGTTTGCACTCATGTCTAGAGGCTGTATTGTGAATTCAATTGAAGTTGTCACCAAGGATGTGGCAAGTCAAGTTCATTGTGTGGCTGAGAAGAAAAAGGGCTTATTCTGACTGAAGCCTCTGAAAATACCAATATGGCCTCAAACCTTAACAATAAAATAAATGATTACATTTTTGTATGAGCATGAACAAACACTGATAATCAAAGAGAAATGTTTCTTCATCCCTTCATAGTTGAACTATAAAATTTGCTATCTCAACACATGAGAATGAATACCAACTGGGACAGCTGGGAAAATTCAGTGGCTACTAGCCATGATGGCTAGTATTCAGGTCTCTGAATACCAGTCACAGGGAACAACAAGCAGGACAGGACTATAGACTTTATGTCCACCTTTTGGCTTCTCACAGACATCTGGTTAGCCACTGCAGGAAATGGATGCTTTAGATGGTTTAGATAGAACTTGGTTCTGATCCAGCAAGCCCTTTGTATATGAAAAGTGTATGAATGCCTGATAAGAGGGGGGAAAGGATGACAAATTACTCCAGCAAACGTTATTTGACTGTCCTTTGGACAATGCTGTTTTTCTTTCCATTCCATTAATCTGCCTTGCATTCTGTCTTCCATACACTATTCTTCTTCCTTACTTAAAATCTCTCATGTTTCAAATCAAAGTCACAATCTTTAGAACTCTGGATTTTGAGCTAAAGGAACTTGGTTAATTGCATTTCAGAACAATCAGCTGTCTCCTTTGCTTGTTGGTTCACCTATAAATAGCTTGGTTCACCTATCAATTACACTAGGTGTTATTCATGTGAAGCCTAACTGCAGATGAATGAATTATTAAAGATATTTGTGGTTGACAGAATTTGTCTCAGTAGCTTCTGTTTACATCCTAGGAGACCGTTAACTGAACAATAGCATGCAATAGGATATCTCTAATGAGAAAATATTAACCTCATATTTCTGGTTCCTGTTGAAGGCATTGGATTATTATGTTATCCCCACTTTCTTGAGCATTGAAAAGTTCCAAGACCAGTGTACCTGAGTTTTTAGTTTTCTGAAGAAAACAGAACACTATAGATTAGAATGTTTCTGTAATATTTGGTTTATTTATAAATATGCAAATACATAAATGTAGATAAGTAGGATATGTACAGTAGGACCCCTGTATCCACTGGGGAGTGGTTCTGGGTGTGTGTGGATACCGAAAACCATGGATAATAGCAAACACAATTGAAAATAATGGAGCTTCCGATTTAAAATATCTTGGAGGTATTGCCTTGGAGGAGTTTCCTTGGAGGACCTAGAAAATGGTTAGCGAGGACACATTTTCTCGGGAGACTCTATGCTAGGTGTGCTGTTCTGTGTCCAATGGATAATTGAATCAGTGGATACAGGGATCCTATTGTGCTTCTAGCAGAAAATCACATCAATTTTACCAAACAGAGATCCTTGCATTCTCCCACCTTACCTCAGTATTGTTTTTAAACTCTGAGCTAAATCCACTTACCTGAGATTTGCAGTGTATCCACACTGTAGAATTATTGCAGTGTGACACCACTTTAACTGACATGACTACATCCTACAGAATCCTGGGATTTCTAGTTTGGCGAGGCACCAGCACTCATTGGCAGAGAAGGCTAAAGACAAAACTACAAATCCCAGGATTCCATAGGATGGAGCTCTTGCACTTAAAGTGGTGTCACTGATATAATTCTACAGTGTGGATATATCTTTAGTGTATATTTACACTGCAGTTTGTCAGAGGACCAGACATATTTTCCCCAAGGTGGTACGGACTGGTACTACATTTGTGCCCATTGGCTAAAATTCTTTCTTTCTTGAACAGTATCCAGAGACTGGCAGCTGATGGCACTCAGACCAGCTCCAGTCCATGGGCCACCACTTTGAATAGCACTGACTCCCTTCCTCCTTCTATCTCTTGTATGTTTCTTTCTCTCTGTCTCCAAAATAAGTTCCTTTACTATATCCACCCTGTCTCCTTTGCTGGGAAGAGGAAAGCCATGTCATCTTCAGTGTTCAGGTGATCTCTCTTAATACGAACACTCAAGGAAAATTTCTAGCTAGTTGCCAACCATTAGCTCCCATTGAAAAACATCTACCAACCATTCTGAGATATTAAGAAGTGATTTGTCTGACACCATTTGTCTGGTAGCCATAATAGTATCTTTGAAAACATATCCAGGGGTAGCTGTGTTGGTCATGCAAAGAATACAAAAACATCCCAAATCCACAAAACAGTGATACCTTTATTGGGCCACCTAAAAATGCACAAAATACATGATGTAAGCTTTCAGACCTCCATTGGCTTCTTCATCAGGCAGATATGTTAAAAACAGTACATGAGAAGAAAAAAATGACGATGTTAGAGTCATAGGCTGACATTTTGTCAAGATGTTGTTTTTGTTGTTGTCAGTTAAGATGGTCTGACAGGCTGGACAATTCACAACTGTGTACCCTTCATGGAAAAGAGTATTAATTAGGGAGGGGGAAATCCATGTAATGCTCATATTCATAGGATAATTTTACATTAAAAATGTTTTAGACTTTTGCATTGTATCCCACTGTTTGTCCAGGTTTCTTGTGGCATTTACCCTCATAACAACTTTCTGAGATAGTATAAAAGTTAGTGCCTCCCAGTGAGTTTCATAGCTCGTTTAGGTTTTGGATCCAATCAGCTTCAAGTTCCAGGTCCTTCATGGAACATTATACCATGTTGAGTCTCACCATCACATATGAAATTTACAGGTAATTCACCTGTGGCTATTCATTTTACAACCTGAGGTTGAACCAGAAGGCATATAACCATTGCCAGCTACGAGCCTAGCTCTCAAAGCACCTTCTGACAAATATGCAGATGACACCAAATTGGGAGGAGTAGCTAATACCCTAGAGGACAGGATCAAAATTCAGAATGACCTGGATAGACTGGAGAGCTGGGCCAAAGCTAACAAAATGAAATTCAATACGGAGAAATGTAAAGTACTGCATTTAGGGCAGAAAAATGAAATGCATAAATATAGGATGGGAGAGACCTGGCTGAATGAGACTATGTGCGAAAGGGATCTAGGAGTCCTAGTAGACCACAAGTTGAACATGAGCCAACAGTGTGATGCGGCAGCTAAAAAGGCCAATGCAATTTTGGGCTGTATCAATAGAAGTATAGTGTCTAGATCAAGGGAAGTAATAGTGCCACTCTATTCTGCCTTGGTCAGACCTCACTTAGAATACTGTGTCCAGTTCTGGGCACCACAATTCAGAAAGGATATTGACAAATTGGAGCGTGTCCAGAGAAGGGCAACTAAAATGGTGAAAGGTCTGGAAACAATGCCTTATGAGGAGAGACTTAGGGAGCTGGGTATGTTTAGCCTGGAAAAAAGACGGTTTAGAGGCGATATGATAGCCCTGTTTAAGTATTTGAAGGGATGTCACGCTGAGGATGGAGCAGGCTTGTTTTCTGCTGCTCCAGAGACTGGAACACGGAGCAATGGGTGCAAGCTCCAGGAACAGAGATTCCACCTCAACATGAGGAGGAACTTTTTGACAGTCAGAGCTGTTCGGCAGTGGAACACACTCCCTCGGAGCGTGGTGGGGTCTCCTTCCTTGGAGGTCTTTAAACAGAGGCTGGATGGCCATCTGTCGGGGATGCTTTGATTGTGATTTCCTGCGTGGCAGGGGGTTGGACTGGATGGCCCTCGTGGTCTCTTCCAACTCTGCAATTCTATGATTCTATGATTCTATGATTCTATGTTCTTTACAGGCTGATTGTGTGAAACACAAGAGCAATGGAGTTGGTTGATAATGCAGTTCTACACATGTCCGCTCAGAGCTAAGTCCACTTACCTGAAATGTCGTGTGTATCTACACTGCACAATTACATTATTTTGATATCACTTAACTCTATGGCTTATCCTATGGAATCTTGGAATTTGGTGAGGTGTTTCATATTCTGTGGTACACTCCCCTATTTTTTTTTAAGCAGAAAGACTACAAATGCCTTGATTTCTTAAGATGGAATCATGTCAGTTAAAGTGGTTTCAACATGACATGAGGGCTGGCCTAGATGAGGGAGTAAAATGTAGATTGGTGCACACATATGCCAATTCACAGCAGCTTTCATCTGTCTCAATGATCTTTTTGCAAGGTCGCTGATGTGCAAAGCTATCTGTGTTTGCTGTTCACATGGAGGCATGCCAGAAAATCAAGATGGCAGGCATGAGTGAATTACTCACGGTTCTATATTCCCCAACTTGCCCCCGCCAAACAGTATTTTTTTAAAAAACTAAATCCAAGATGTGGAACAGCAATTTTCCATTTAAATAAAGAAAAAAAGACAAAAAGAAAGGCTATTTCATCACCTCAGAGCACAATCACTATGGCTACAATCCACATGGCAGTTCTGGGTGCTGCCTTGTTAGCAAGCTCCACCCCAGCATATGTTGGACCTATCACCTATCTCTTTCAGGAATGTACTGCACTGTGATTTGGTTGTCCTAATGAGCAGGAGTGTGCATTTCCCCCGCAGCTTTTTAAAAACTTGGGGAAAGCTGCAAAGTCTGTGTAGTTTCCCCAAACTTTTGTCCCCCTCCCTCTGAAAACAATGCACCTCTGTGGGATCCCATTTTGACACATGGGATCCCCACCCTGAATTCTAAATGGATTTATTTCACCATCTGGACTGGCACTAATTGTGTAAGGGGGGGTCCCCCTTGGTCCCTGGTAAGTTACTGAAACACTGAAATCTTAATTGGTCACTCTTACTTCTGAGACCCTCTTAAGATTTCAAACTTGCAACTTCTTGATAAGGTGAAAACCACTCTTTGACAGCATAGTTACCCTAAATGTTTTAACATCTCTTTCCAGGCATACCACAATATGAAATAAACAGGTACTAAAATCAGTAGCAATCACATCTTTGAGTGCCATTTTAAAATGTTTAACACATTGTTGAGGTCAAGTCAAGAATATGGAAAATGTAATGTGGTGATAGTAGACTCCCTCCATTTTGTCAAGGTGTGCCCCTCAAATCCAAATTACAGTCTTTTAAACTGCCCCTCAAATTCCAAATTACAGTCTTCTGACAGGCTGATTCCTTTCATTGTAGCTGAAGGGCGTCCATCCTTTCTTTCAAGTTTCTTACCCACAATTTGGCCTGATTGTACACAATATATCTTCTAAAGCAACAAAGTGTCAGCTAGTTATAGAACACTAATAGAGGAATGAAATCCAAGGGAGAAAAGTAAGGAACACCAATCATTTAATACCATCAAGAAAAAATGATCCCATGATAGAATAATTTTCTCCCTCTGTCCAAACCATTTCCTATTTTATATTATTTTTATAACATAACATGCATGCAAGATTATAACCACAGCAGTACTTGCAACTGCTTATGTTAAAAACAAATCAGTATAAAGTTACACAATGAATGCAACAGGTCTGCTAGGTATACACTATGGATTTGGCACAACTATGTAAGCCTGAGCTGCTTGGCTTGTAAGCCTGACCTGCTTGTCAGGATGAATCCTGACAGAATTCACCAGAAATATATCACACTAGAAAACAGTAAGCATATGGAACATGCATACTGAATTTAAATACACAGACGTGTTAGTCTGAAAAATCTGTACGAAAGGAGATCTTGTAGCACTTTTGAGACGGAGAGAAAGAAGTTTGTAGCATAAGCTTTTGTAGACTTAAGTCTACTATGAAAGTTTATGCTACCAACTTCTTTCTCTCAGTCCAAAGGTGCTACAAGATCCCCATGCATACTGACTGTTCAGCTGAAGTTTACACTACAAAAACCTATGATTATAGTCCTTACTGCCACAGAGGCAGAAATACTGAACAAGATAAATAGTTAAGAAAAATATCTCTTTTGGAAAACTTCAAAGGACAAATTTGCTGATGCACAATGTGGCTCACAATTTGGGGCTGAAAATTAAGCTGGCTCATGAACCTTGCCGTGTTCTCTCTCTCCCTTTCCTTGGCTGAATTATCCAGTTGAGCTTTACCTATATACCTTATACTAATGACAAACCTATCTAAGGGCTTATCTATATCAGCCAGGACATACTGGTTCCCTGCTGGCATATCCTGGCTCTGGAAGTGGCCCATTCTGCCCCTGTTACCTTCACGGAACGGGCTGGAGCCCACACAGGAACAGCTATCCATCCCTGCAGCCTCTGCTGCTGCCATTTTTTCTGCTGCCTGGAAGCCAGGAAGGGCCCCCGCAACATGTGATTGTGGAACCCCTAATGTAATCAGCTTTGGTCACATGCTGCAGGACCTCTGCCTGCCTTCCAGGAGACAAAGGGAACTGGTGGCGGTAGTGAGGGTTGATGTGCTGAACAGGCTCCTGTCCTGCAGTCATTTTCTTCCTCTTCCTCTCCCTCTCTTTCCTCCACAAGCCCACATATTTGATTATACACAGGTAATTTGTAAGTAAAACTACCTATACATGTTTTACAAAGAAGACTAAGTTTGTTTCTTTTCACTCCTAGAAACTGTGGTGGGTGTGAGACTGGTGGTTGTTCAATTCCTGCCTTGCCAACAGATTATTAGAGATCCCTACTATCTCACATATTTCTCTAAACCCGCCACCTTTATTTCATCACACATTGTTGAAAGTGTAATTCCACGGATATCAGCCTTAAAAACAAACAAACACCTAGCTGGCTAGTGACTGCACAGGGGGTAAAGTTGCTGAATTTCACTTGTTTCTAGCCTAGTTCAATGATTACTAGAAGTTACTGTTTTTCTTCTCTCTTGCATGTAATGCTGAACAGACCAATTTACTCTGTTCCAGTTACAAAGCAGTTTAAGATACCAGCCTAAAAGTGACACACTAAAATGGCTTCAGCACAGTTAAACAAACTGGATGTGAGAGAACAGCATATTGTATTTGGGGCCTACTAATTTAATACTGGCTGAATTTTGCTCACCAGGGATCATATATGCTCACACTTTGCAGATATATGAGCATGTTTTGAACTCCAAACTGGGGGAAGCAGGGCAGACCTAAATTTAAATAAACTAAACATGGAAAAGATTTTGAGGATGAATTATGTATCAGGCCTGAACTAGAACATTTTATGTTCATTTCTATGAAACTAGAAAAGTTTATCATTGCTCACATTTATTTCTGACATATTCACATGGCTTGGGTGATGCTCTTCTTGAAACCATTTTGCTTCTTTTTCTTTGCCTTTGCAATGCCAAGATTCACATGGCCACACTGGCCATTAATCCTGGTAATTATGACCCATGCAATATTGTCACTGATGTGATATCATTTCAAGTGCAATGGTGCCATGGATGCTTGTAAACAAAATCATATGGTTCATTTCAGCCCAAGTAGATTAAAAGGGAGCTTTGGACAAATGCGGCTCAAAGATTGTCTAGGCAAAAAAAGAGAAGGGAAAAGTCTTCAAGAAGAAAAGCAAGTAGACATCTAGCAGCACTGGAATAATACAGAAGTTTAGAATTTAGTTTGCAGATCACAGAACATTGCTTTCAAGCAGAATAAGTATATCAAAATGCTGAAGCCATCCATAACTGAGCAGTGGTATGATTATGCTCTGGATCCCAGAGCATTTCTTACCACTGTTCACGTATGGATGGGCTCAGCATGTCACTATATTCATTTCTCTTAAAAGTATCTTTCCAAGCTCTGCACCAAATGAGCCATTGCACCAAATGTCCTGCTTTCTTAAGTGAGTTCTGAGAATCTCTAACCCACAGCCTTATATGCCATTTATTTTTATGGCAGGAAAATCACATGGATTAAGAAACTAGCAATTTAGGAAGAAAATCTGGATCTGTTGGGTGGGGAATGCAAAAACATAGAACAACAGAGCACTTCTGGTAATTCCTTTGTTGTGTGGGAGGAGAGGTTTTATGACATCTCAGTATTTGTTAGATTTGGTTTTGCTTTTTCTAGGTAGCTGGTGAATGCAACTCCTCTGAATGCATGAATTTAACAGGCTGTTTGTTTCTACCCATTGTCCTAAATTTTCAAAGGGCAAGGGACTCGATTTCCATCTTTCTGGTCTTTTAGGCACGGGGAAGGCTTTTCTTGCAACAATAAGAGACCTAAATCATATTAGGAGGACTCCCAAGCACCTTAATGGCATGTTGGGCCTTTTTTTCAGTTAATTCTTTAATTTGGAGGGAGGCATAGAAGGCAACAGACCCTGTCTGATTTTGGAAGCCAAACAGGTTCAGCCCTGGTTAGTACTTGGATGGGAAACTGCCAATTAATACCACATGCTGTGGGTGATATTTCAGAGGAAGGAACTGGAACCTCTGCTTTCCAAAGCCACCTCTGAGTATTCCTTGTCTAAGAAACCCTATGAAATTCTTGGTGTCACCATAAGTCAACAGGCACCTTGATTCCAGGCTCCACTGGGTTCCAGACCCTGAGAAGCTAATCTCTTTGAATATTAACCAACAGCATGGTTCTATTTAGAACAGTGTAGTTCTGGTAGTCTCAAAAAGAATATTGTAAAATTTGAAAAGGTATGGAAACGGGTTTGGAGCATTTCTTCTCTGCTGAAAGGAGAAAGCATTTGAGGTGATGTAATTTAGAAAAAGAGAGCATAATATGGGAGATAAGAAAACATAACCAGTGCTGTGGAGCAAAGAATTAGAGGCACATCATTTATTCCAGCTACTCTCACAGTGTTAGAAATCTGGGTCACCAAATGAAACTGCTTAGAAATAGATCCAGGTCAGATTTTTAAAAAAGAACTTTATCACACACTTTATAACGTAATTAACACATGAAATTTATTGAAACAAAAAGTGTTGATAGCCACTGGTTTAAAAGATTTGAAGAGGACTAGAGAATTTTATGTGGGACAGGTAGAGGTAGCTTCCATTTCAGTGGGATGAATGGAGCACCAGGATGTTTTGATTAGCGTGGACAAGGAAATAATCTCCCACAACCCCTGAGGCTGGGTTGTTCCCTCTGAATTTAGTTGTAGCCATCACTGTAGTGGGGGGGGGGAGGGAGGGACCAGCAGATTCTTCAGCAACACATAGTTTTGCATACTGTGTGATACAAAGTATTTTGGGGTGGCTTGGTATTGAAAGTGCAATTAAAACTCATTACAGGTTTTTTTAAAGAAGACCCCAAAACTGATATGATGCTTTCATTTCAACATTTAACCTGAACTACTGGATAAATTTCATCACTTTACCTATCCTTATACACACACACATGCACGCACACAGAGAGAAGGGTTTATCCCATGAAGTTGCAATAAATGTTGAAATGAAGCCATCATACCAGTTTTATCTGTAATGATTCTGAAACACAAATACATGTAACCCCCTTGGAGAAGCCGTGGTGGAAGAACATGTTGCTCTGGAAATTTATCACTTCATAAGCTGTGGGGTTATGGCATGCTTAATACTAAAACAATTTTAAAAAACCCATCTGCCCATAGGAAATTAGCAAATCCACAAGCACATCAAGAAGAAAGCCAGGTCAGAATAATTGGGATCTGAGGATACTTCTGTCTGAACTATTTTGGGATGTTTGGATAATAGGAAATATTACAAAAGAATAGTTGTTTTCTATCAGAGTGGAAGAAAAATATTGTAAATCCTTGCATGCAAGAAGAAAATAGTCACGGATTTCTATCTGTGTTTCAGGAGAAATGAACCAAAAATTATCAGTTTGTCACTTTTTCAGATGGGGGTAAAAAAAACCCTGCGGAGGTCAGGAGGAGGATGGTGCTGTCCCTCTCCCAGTGCTCCGTGCCTCCTCCCATCCGTCTGTCCCGCTCCCAGTGCTGTCCCAGTGCTGTCCCGTTCCCAGTGCTCCCAGTGCCTCCTCCCATCCGCCATTCATTCTGCCTCCGTCCTGCTTTTGTTTTGCTGCCGCAGCTTTTTATTAACAAAAAATTTCATTAATAAAAAGTGGTGGAGGCAAAATGAAAGCAGGACAGAGGCAGAATGAACGAAGGACGGGAGGAGGATGGCGTCATCTGAAATGGAGTGCTGGAAGTGGGACAGCACCATCCTCCTCCTGACCTCCACAGGGTTGTTTTACCCCATCTGGAAAAGTCCTAAAGAATAGCATTTGCCTGGTAGTGCAACAGAGGCAGAAAGTGTTAAGAAAGCAGCAGAAAGTCTTAAAACATCTCCACATAAACTCAGTTGAAAAATATTCATGGAATTTTTTTGTTTTGTATTCCAGGTAAAATGTAAAACATTACAATGATTTCCTTGTCTCTTTTATTCCATTCCCAGGAATTCTTTCATAGATATTTTGCGGGCTATTCTGTTGTCCTTAGAAGTTCTCATTGAAGATCAAGAACTTCAGATAAATGGCTTCATTCTAATTATAGACTGGAGTAATTTCTCCTTCAAGCAAGCCTCCAAATTAACACCTTCTATCCTCCGACTGGCCATTGAAGGGTTACAGGTATGTCAGCATATGATTCATAGGAAATCATTTATGTTTAATGAGAGGAAGAGTGTTTCTCAGAATGGAGCGGAGAAAAGAAAAAATGTTTGCTTATCTGAGCTTTATTCCATCAGAATTTCCGCTGTTTGTTTATTCCCTGTTTTCATTGCAATGGTGAGCCTGTTCTTACCACAGGGCCTGTACGACTTACTACAGCAATTAAGAATAATGTTTAGAGATTTGAAATTTAATCCACATGAGACTTCCTGGGGATTAAAAACTTGCAGCATCTGTCTGGTGAAAAACATGCCACGCACACGCAGTGCCTATGCATGCATACTGCGCGGTAGAAAAATCGGCACCCAGAGACACAGCTGAGCATCAGTCAGTCATGTCTGAAATGCCAAAGGGCCAACTGGTTATTTTATTCAAAAGGAAATTAATGTGAACAATTAGAGCTGCTAGAGATATGCTGCTCATGTCTGTGCTGAGCAATTTATGAGCAGACTTCCCTTAAATATGGTAAACTGCTTGCATGGTTTGAACCTAATCTCAGATTCTGTCACTGATACTACTGGGCTGTGTGTGTGGTGGAGTGGTGTGAAAAACCAAGCTTTCCCCCTCCTCTATCAAAACCCTCTGCATTCCCCAAACTGGATTGGTTTGCTGGGAAACTCTTTAGGGCTATTTTTAGATGGTGTGGAGTATTGTAGCAGGGAAGAAAGTTCCAAAGTTCTACCAAAGATTTACTCATAAGGACTTTGAAATCTCTGTGCAATCCAACTTATTTCTGATATCTCAGAAATAAATCCCACTGAATTCAATTAGGCTTACTCCCAGATAGACATAATAGGATTTCAGCCTAAGTCAGCATTATTTGGAAGCAGTAGTGCCTATGTCAGTGGGGCAGGGAGTCCATAATGGATTTTAGTCCAAACTTTAAAGGAGCTATTCCAGGTGATTAACTGAGTTCAGGGATATGATTCAGCACTTTGGAGAGTTCCTTTAAAGTTTGCGAATTAAAAGTTGATGCTAAAAAAAATGGCCTTATTTGCTAAAAAGCCTGACGACTCTGAATACTCTTTAGACCTTCTTCTGGGTCTATTAAAAGGTCTTCTAATAGACCTTCTTCTGGGGTCTATTAAAAATTCACAAAAGGGCAACACATCCTGAAATGTGTTTCTTTTTTTCTTCCCTGGATTTCATTTGATGCTCTCTAGGTGTTTTTTGGGGTGGGGGGTTGTCCTTTAAAGTTTGGCCTACAATCCAGAGCAGATTCACTACATTAGAATGCCCCAGATGCCACTGTTTGGAAGCATTTCTGAAGTCCTTCCCTCTGCATTGTTGAAAGAAGGTCAGCTTGACATATTCCCCAAATGCTGGAACAGTCTGTTTCCAGCAGCTGTTGTGGTGTAAGGTAAAGTGGAGTATTGTCTGACCTGTCAAGGAGAACTTTGAAAGGAGACTAGGGAACTATTGCTTATGTTTAAAATAAAGGAATTGAAACAGACTTTGCCTATATCAAGAGAAGTCCCATGTTGGTTATTTGTCTGCCATTTTTTCAAACTGAGATGGAATGAAGAAAGGGGGGGATGCAGATTTGTGTTATCGTTTTGATTATTTGGCAGTTGGAATAAATTAATTGTAGATCCCTACCTGCTGGTTCCTAGAACTGAAAATACATGAAATCTAATTTGAGGTTTAAACTTACAACTTCAATTGTTTATCTGCAACATATGCCCTGACAGTGACTACTACTCAGCCTCTTTTCCTTGTGCTGGTGCTTACTAAGCCTTGGTGAGCTAGTGGATACCTTGCCTGGCATGCTATCAGTGACATATGTAGGTGCACCTGTGGATTACAATGGCATACAGTATGTACTTTTTCAGAACTTGCTGAAAGGAGGTATCCAACACATCCTTCTGCAAGGCCTCAACATGGTGCTCAAAACAGCCAGTGGGCTGCCAGTTGCAGCTTCATCTCTCTGCCCACTGGTCAGCTACAGGGGCTCACCCAGTCTTATTCTAGTTGCTCTTGCACAGCAAGGGTAAAAGGAGTAGCCTTGCACAACCTTCTTCCCTCTGTACTCAGGAGCAGCCAGAATGAGGACTGCCTGGGGGCAGATCAGGGTAACAGCCCCACATCATTGGGACTGCAGGGCTGTGGAACAGTGGCAAACCAGGGTATTTGGCTGGCATAGACAAGCCCTTGGTAAATCTCCAGGAAGATTTGGGCTCATGAAGATTTAGGTTCATGAAGATTTGGGCTCATGGATATAGCTCATTTCTCTCTATACATGAAAAGGGCATCCAGTTGCATGGATAATATACACACAGTGTGTTCCCCTCTTTTCTTGCTCACAATAAATATAGCTTTATTGTGCTTCTTACAATTATTATATCTGAAAGCACATTAAATACATATCGCAACTTTCATTTTGCCCTTCTCTCTTTTCTGTTTTATTACTTTTCCTAGATCCATACATAGAAAAGCCATTTCATCCATATATGAAATAGCCCTTTGGGGGAAATCAATGACACTATAGTATAGGAACTAACTACAAGAGCATAGTTAATATAAAAGAATAAGTGGTTTGCAGCTAATGAGGCCTGGTCCAAATTAATATCTGCAGTCAAAATTAATTTAATTATTATATAAATCTAATGCTTCTATCCTATTATAAATTCCTTTATGAATATTAATAAGGTTCCTGAGGTCATTAAACTTGAAGAACAATAAAGAATTACTTGTAGTTTGGAAGAAACTGCAAGCAATAATTTGGCTGGTTTCAAGGGCATTTTTTAATGATATAATATCTGAGAGTAAGTTGGTAGTCTGTTTTAAGGCATGCAAAACTTTCTTTTTTACTTTGCAGAGTTGATTGGGTCTTAATTTAGAATGTGATACTTTGTCCACGGGCATATTTATTGGAGAGTGCCTTTCTTGGGACTACATCCAAGCACAAAAGGGATGCATGCTCATGAAAATAGTTTGTTTAAATGGGCCACACAACACATTCAAAGACAATACAATGAAAATACTGAGGAATAAATTCTGAACTGCTTAAGTGAGTGGTGTATAAGGTTCAAACTTCTGCTTGAGGCAGGTTTCAGTCTCAGAATCTGCACTGGCTTCCATTAAAACCCTTGGGGAGATTACATTTTCCAAGTGTGTTGCACATAAAATCCTCCAGACACAAGTAGGGAGAAGGCTCTCCCTTTCAGCCAGGTAATAGTCAACCAGGGTAGTGTAGTGTTGGGCTGGAGCCTTGAAGATCCAACATCAAAACATGAAACTCATTGAGTCATCTTGGAGGTAACTCTCCCTTAGCCTGACATGCTTCACAGTCTTCTTATGAGGATAATTTACATAGGAGGAGAGCTATGTATACGGTCTTGCTATCATTGGAAGAATGGTGGGATATAAATATAATTATAAATAAATCTAGAATAATTCAAGATAATCTATGTTTTTGTGTGCTAGTCATAACTCAAAAGGACATCATTGTAGATGCATCAATATTGATGAGGTTGTTTGTGGATGTCATTCATGAGCCAGTGCAGAATTTCAGGTCCAAATTCCAATGATGCAGCTTGCTAGAAGTTTAAGAGTGGGAAGGGGCAGATGCAACTCATCAGGAAATTGTGGTAGCCATGCAAAATCTCACAAAATGTGTTTGGGTGTCATCCAAGTTGCAGTGTTCAGTTTCAAACTGTAAAGTAAAAATTCCAAACAGGAGGTTTCCTTGAAGTGCACGTGGGATTGCTATAACTCATCAGGACATTGTGGCACACACTTTAAAAGCTGAGACAGTGTTTTGCTTGTTGCCCAAGTTGCAGCATTCAATTTTAGGTTGAAATTCCAGGAAGGAATTCTATAACTTGTTAGCATGCCATACTACCCCCTCCCCATGAGTTTCTATAACTGGAAATATTGGACACTTTTCAGCGTTACTTTGGCTTAGGCAGGCTGGATATCAGTTGGAGGTCATGATGACCTGAGATGTGTCTAGGGACTTTATCAGATGTGGGGGAAAGCGGAACAAAACTGCATGCCAAACTGCAACACAGGAATGCTACAAGAACACAAAGGATAACATTACCAGACTCCTGCATCCTTCAGCCATTCCAGGGACATAACACAAGCTTGAATAATACATCCCTTTTTTACTGATGGGCTAAGCCATCAATAAAAAGGGACGTGTTATTCATGCCTATGCTATACCCCCAGAATGGCTGAAGGATGTCATCTGTTCTCGTAGCGCTCCTGTGATGTGGTTTTTGCCATGTCTGATAAAGTCCTAGAAATATAATGGCAAGAAAGCACAAATTAGAATTAAGCAGAAAGCCCCCGTAATGGGTTCATGCTAACAACCCAGTCATTAAAGGGGTATGTACTAATCCTTTCTTCCAGTCTTGGACATTTCAAGCAATAATCCAATCAAGCAATTAAGTGACCATTCCTCATTCTGCACCCTATGGAAGTCTCTCCTCACACCCCCTCCTGTCCAACCTTACGAGGTTGTTGCAAAACCATCAGTGTTCTGTCTCTTCACAATTAAAGCAATCAGTTGAATTTCTTTTGTCTATTCTGTGGGAGAGCCTTCCAAGCTTTGTTATTACCAACTCACCCCTCCAAGGCACAGAACAGAGTATAAATATTAGAATCCCAACTATAGCAATGTGTGTCACAATGGATGTACCTGGCCATTCTCTTTCTCGGTGCCCCCTGGATTGGAACCACCTGTCTGTGTATCTTTGCTGCTCTTCAAGATGGGTAAATATCACCCTATCTTCCCGGACCTCTCTCCCTCTATCCAGTCTTTCTGCCTTACTCTGCTATAGCCCTGTATGGTTCTGAAGAATGTGTATTGTGTATGTTAGTTCACTTTTTGTGGTATTCCAATAAAATACATTGTTTTAATTTAACTGAAGACTTCTCTACAGTTAGTACTGGTATACATAGGTGAAAAGATCCCCGAAGCTACCCTCCTCTCACACACCTCCTGTTTAGGCTAACAATCCCCCTAACTAGATTTTGGCATCACAGGTGGGACCCTAATATACCCCCCCTTAGGGTAACATAACCCCCTTAGGATAAACTCATCAGGGAATAATCTTTATAAGGATTGGTGGCGGGGGAGAAGACTTTCTGAAGCACTGCTGCTACTAAGATTCATGAGGCACCCCTCCCAAGATTCCTGAGGCAGGCAGGGAAACCAGGAGAGGGATAATGCACTGGTGCTGAGGCTGCTAACACACTACAGAAATAATGCAGTTTGACCCCACTTTAACTGCCATGGCTCAATGCTGTGGAATTCTGGGATTTGTAATTTTGTGAGATATTTAGCCTTCTCTGTCAGAGAGCTCTGGTGCCACATCAAACTACAAATCCCAGGATTCCTTAGGATGGAGCCATGATAGTTAAAACAATGTCAAACTGCATTATTTCTGCAGTGTGCCAGCAATCCATGGGCTTGTCCAGACAATGAAAATACTCCTCATAGAATTCACAGAGAATACAATGTGTCCAAATGTGATCCAAATGAGATTCATGATATTCAGAAGGGGGTGGGACTTAAAAACTCCACAAACCATGCAGTAAAAGGATTCACAGTTTCCTCCGAAGTTTCCTGGAAAATGCATGCAGATGTGCATTTTTGCATGAGTGGATGTCTGAATTTGGATCGCTACATACTTTCACTCTATTGCCCTTTATCAGCGTGTGTGGATGCTCCATTTGAATAGATATGAATGGATGCAAATAGGTGAAAAAATGATGGAGACAAAACAGTGGACTTTATCAGATGCACTAAATATGACATCATAACAATGCCACCTAAATGCGCAGATCAGACAATGTCACCCTTTTGCGTTTATGTATAGTCAAAATCCCGTACCTTTTAATTGACGTCTTAAGCCGTCAATAGATCCCCCCTGTTGCTTTTTTGCCAGCATTGCCGGTGTGCAAAGCTTCGGGCCATTTAAATCTCATCAATGCAGAGTCAATGGCTCGACTGGGCAGAACACTTCCAGGTGAATTCGCAACATCTTGGTAAGTGATGAACTTTTTTTTGATCCTCCCTGGGTTACTTGGAGTTTTTTTAGTGTGTGTATGTGCTTGGTGTGACTTTTATGTCTTATTTTTAGTTTTATTTTTGAATTTCCCACACAATGAAATTGTGTAGGATTTCAAAAGAAGAAGTGAATGGAGCTCCGCTCACTTCCTCTTTATTGCCGGAGCTGCCTTTGCCAGAAGAGGAGGTAAGTGTGTGGGGGAAACGTTCTTTTCCCAGCATAAAAATTGATTTTTTTTTATGCCAGCAAAAGAACATTGTTTGATAAAGTCCAGTGTTTTTGTGAATGGGCAAAAATGTGCACCCACTCGCAGTATAACATACTGCTTGTCTATAGAGAAGCCCTAAGATTCCTGTGGTGAAGAAAGGTTAAGAAGATGTGAGAGGGCTCTCTGTAGTACAGCTGGTAGGATGCCTGTGATTATAAAAGTAAGACTGAGACCCCATGGACCTCTTTTAAGGTATTAGCAACATAGCTGGGCAGTGTGGAATACACTTCAGCTAGTAACTTAAGAGCACAGGCATACCTCAATTAACAAAGCCTCTGACGAAGAACGCCCCCCCCCCTTTTACAAAGTGGAAGCCCAATACACACACACCCTCTTCTCGTCTCCTGTCTCACTAGAAGATGGTTGCTTTTTAAAGCATTGGCATTGGTAGTATGGTGAATGGGCGATGAAGAAAGACAGACTTTCAGTGTTGGATTGCAGCAACATGTGTGCAGTAAACAATGCAATAAAACTTGATCTGGGAAAGAATGGTGATCCTACTGTAGCTGTGTGTGTTTACCTGAAACAGGCAATGTAAACCTCTGTCTCCAGAATAATTTACTGAACATGTGTGAAGAGCAAAACAGAAAGAAAGGGGGAAAGCAGATTAGTCTGCCTTGTTAGCTATCTTGGCATGATAAAAAATCTATTAGTTTCGCCACCAAAATAGAAATCATAAGACAAGAGGAGATTGTTGAAAGAAAGACAAAAATCTTCCCAGGATGCATTTGGGAAGAAGCTTTCAAGTTGTTTCTAGAGGATTCAAAATGTTTTTGTTTACTTATACAAGACTTACCTGACCTGCTTGTTTCATTTCACATGTGCATAATGTTAGTTTGGAATAAAATGTTTGATGAACCATGGTGAGCTGCTCTTCTTTTTTGTGATATAGGAACCTATCTCTCCTCTTTCCATGTTATTTCTACCTCTGAAACCAAATTTCTGTTAAAAAAATAATGCCCAGGAACACATCTACTTCATTAACCCAGTCATGCTTGTAAAGAGATGAGGGCATGAAGGAAAGTGAGTGGTGTGAGGAAAAAGACACTGGGGAAGATGAATGGAAGGGCCTGAATTCTCACATGGTTCATATTTTAATCTAAACCACAAGAGAATTACATTATAATACTTTTGTAACACAGGCAAGAATTATGAACCCTGTGTTTTGTATTCTCAAGCCAGGAAGTATGAGGCTGTGATATCTCTAATCTAGGAGAATTATGTGTTGAATCTGCTTAGCAGTGATTCTCAGCCACCCATGTAGGTATACACTGCTGTATCCTATGGACAATAGTTCCTAGTGACAATTATAATTCCAGACAGGTGCCAAAACTGTTCCTGTGTTATTAATAATGTACAAAATAATTCTAAGGTGCTGCAGTGCCAGTGTAACACTGAATCTAAGCTGTTGACTCCCAATGAAGAGAACAGCAAAACCACTTGCTATTATAGGAGGCACACCCAGAACAGTGACTCTCACAGGAACTGTTGTGCAGGCAGGTATCTCTTTTGCTGATCAATAACAAGACCAGATGCAGACAATTGGGTTGAATAAGGGCCACTTTAATTAACCTAGAACCTATTTAATTGCATTGAACCTGGAAAGGAGCAAGAAGGGGGAAGAATTTTGGTGTGGGATCAGCTAAGGCAGGCTTCAACCCTTGACTTCCTCCTCAACCTTTCCCTGAGTGAAACACCTGAGCCCCGAGGGCAGTCCAATAGCTGGGTTGCTCCCTGTCTGGCCATCTCCTGGAAGGCAGACCCAAGGAACCCCCTCCCAAATCTCAGGATTTAAAATGAAGGCAAAGCCCCTAGGCCAGCCCCAAGAGTCGTCTCCTTCCCCACCTGCAGGTCCTAGGACCTAAAGAGGCAGTTCCAGAGTCCTCCCTGTCACCAAAAGGGTGTCACGTTGTTCACCGTAACTGCTACTTTTCTCGTCCACTACATGCCATGGAGAAGGGACAAGTGTCTGTTAAGTCCCTTTCCCCCACCAAGTTGGCAAAAATGGGCCTCATCCCAATTGTAAATCCCCCAGGAACAACATATCACCCCCTTCTGGTAAATGCATACCACCGTTCTGTACAGCTCAAGCAGTTGAAAGACAATTTGTGGGTGTGTAAGAAAGTGCTCCAACCCTCTGTTTAAGGCATTACAGATTGCCTTATTCATCTTCCTAAGGGCTCTATTGAGGCACAATGTGGAGAGAGAGCCACTGTGCCCTCTTTTGTTAAGCAGACTCTGCAATAGAAAACCAGCTCATCAGGGGTTAAGTGTCATGTGTCTGCTGTGCTCATTTTTCATTTGCAGGAAGCTCTTTTTACATAGGAGAGCATATACAAATGATATGGTCCCCCTGCAGTTTGAAGTGGTGCAGCCTATGCTGCCAGCTCACTTTCACATAATTCTGTGATATGTGAATACCCTGGTGTCCACAGCCACAGGTATAAGACAGATGCCTCAGATTTTAATTTGGGGGCAGAGGGGAGCCAACATTTGTCCTTCAGCTCTCAGCAGTTTGTGAAAAACTGTTTCAGAGAAGCTGTGAAAGTGTTGAATTTTCCAAATGATACAAAAATTGTATTCACATGTCTGCTCCCATGAAAGTCAGCACTTCACAATGCAGAATGGTGGGTGCCATTTATATCACATACAACATCTGAATTATGGAAATATTCTCCACAGAAATGTTTTAAATATTAATAAGCTTCCTGCCAAGAGACAGTACTTGAAGGAAATCTATGGTAGTTAAGTTTTGCCAAAGGCACAAAAAAACATGCTGCTCTGTGTATTTTATTGCTATAGCTGTCATATTCTCAAAATAAAATCTCAGTGCTAAGTGTTAACTCTCAAACACTTATTTCTAAACAGTTGTCACCTTCAAAGAGATTTCCTTTATATCAATTATCAGAACAAATAGGGCATTTGAATGTTGAAAAGTTGCAGGGATTTTTTTAAAAGGTAATATCAAATTGGACATACACAATTATTGCAATTTAAAAATTAAATCTGATTATGCATCCCCAGCAAGAGTTGTTAATAATCTTTGAGCTTCTTATGGTGAAGTCTCACCAAACAGTAAATCAGCATAGAAAAGTGGTTCTTAACTTGTGGTCCACGGACCCCCAGAGGGCCTCAATGTCTTCACAGGAGGACTGTGAAGGCTTGACAGCAGTTCAGCTCACCTTCTCCCTGCAGTGCAGCCATGTGACATGACCAAGGTCAAAGCTGGCTGGCTGGCTGGCTTGGCCTTCACATTGCCATTCAATCTGCTCCAGCCACAAACTTTCAGGAAGAAGCAGGAGAAAAGTATTCCCCCCCCCTCCAGTGCCTCTGAGGGACAGTTTAATGGATGGTATAATTTAATAGTTTTAAATCTTGAGTTAAGTCTTGGGGGTCCATGGCAGCAAAAGATATTTAAAGGGGTTCCCCGATAAAGAAAAGGTTAAGAGCCACTGGCCTAGAAGAGAGACACACATGCACAGATACAAAACTTGGAAAAAATTACCTTTTTGGATTACAACCCCCAGAATTTCCCAGTCAGCACAGCTAGCTGTAAGAGTGGGAGATTCTTCAGGCAGTATTTCCCAGAGTTAACCTTTCCAAGCTTTGCAAAGATGCATGGAGACAGAATGTGTATCTGTTTATATAAGTTTCATTCCACTTTCACTTTTATGAATCCATCCTATGAAATGTGTTGTTTGCTACGGTATTTAGAAAGACAGCATGTCCTGAGAAGAGAGGAAATGAAAATTAAATCACATTTAGTTTTCTAGTATAAAGAGACACTCAGGGTTCCTTGGGGGATTTAAATTCAGGGGAGTGCTATAGAACTCTTTCCCAGAGAAATTTAAGTGCTTCATCAAACTACAGATCTCAAAATCCCTTAGGATGGAGCCTAAGGCACTAATATGAACCTGTGCAGTGCAGATTAACCTAGGCTCAATCCTGTCAGATTCCTTTCCTAGTAGTACTTCCAGATGGTTTGTTAAGATAGTTGTATTTGCCTTCAAGTCTACTCTGACTTATGATGACCCAATCATCATAAATTTTCTTGGTAAAATTTATTTAGAGGAAATTGCCCTTCCTCTTACACTAAGAAAGTGTGATTTGTCCAAGGTATCTGAGTGGGTTTCCATGGCTGAGGAGAGCTCTGAACCTCCATTTTCCAGAGTTATAGTCCAATAGTCAATCTACTACACCATGCTGGTTATTCCCAGAAAATTACTTTTCCATAATCTGCTGTATTTCAATGCCAGTATAAATGTTTTCTGGTGTCCAGGCCATCAAATTTCTGTGAGTGAGAGAATTCGTTATACTGGACACACTTAAATAATTCTAATTGGGCAATAGCACCTGAGAGTCAGTCATCAAATTCTTATGTCTATCAGAATTTTGGCATGTGGAATAAGGGCAAGTACAAAATGTTTTAAAGGACTTTGCTCTCCATTTGAAACCATACAAAAATCACCAACTGTAAACAAATGTTTTTTGCTAAATTTGGGAGACATTCTTATGCACCAGCATCTACCAAGAGCTCTGAAATAACTAGTTGTGAATAATTAATTATTTGTAATTAGTTTCTTTTCCAAACAAAAGTGTAACTACATTACATTACAATCAATGAAGAATAATTGCACGTCTTTTGCAATGGTGAAGGAGGAATATCTTGTGCTTCAAATGCTGACTCATAATGTGCCTTGCACTGCTGCACCATCTTTTCTTGTGGGTGTGGAGGCAACAATGATGTGGTTGTGAGAAATTACTGTTTTGTAGTATCAACAACTGGCTTGTAACATTCAGATTTTTTTAACAAGTAACAAAATGGGAAAGTTGAGTTACTTTTTGATAGGTGCAGCTATAGTGGCAAGTACTTTGGGGGCCTTGGTTCTAGAACTATAACTAATTAACTTTTAAAATAACTTCCCAAGCTCTCAATATTGTTCTAATTATAAGAGGTATCAGATTCCAAACGAGAGTAGTTAAACCTCTTCTACACCCCCTAATAGAGGCAGCATGGTATAGTGGTTTGAGTGCTGGAGTATGACTGGAGACGGGGGGTTCAAATCCCTGGGTATTGACCTTGGGCAAGTCACACTCTCTCAGCCTCAGAGGAAGGCAAAGGCAAGCCCCCTTTGAACAAATGTTGCTCTCCCAAAAAACAATGATAGGTTCACCTTAGGCTCACTATAAGTTGGAAGTGACTTGAAGGCACACAACAACGACAACACCACACTCCCAACTGCAGGCAGAAATGTAAAAAAGTCTTGTTTGGTGAGTTAGGTAACTGCAGTTGCATGCATGATGACATCATTTACTTGCAGTTGCTGTTTTGGGATAAAGATAACTTTTCTCGCGAGGGCCAGATGTCTTTTTTCTTGCTAGCTCTGCAGATCTTTTCACGGATTCCCATTAATAAACACAAGAATAGTTTTTCCTTCTACATATTTCCAATTTAATTGAGTTTTACAAAACATACTGAACAGACTCTGATTCTTCTGCTTATCTTGTCCATCTTTTGCACAGAACAATGAAATCTGATCAGTGCTGTGGGCAGGAAAAGGGAGCTAGGGTTCACCTTGCAGTACTCAGCATGCTTTGTAAGTCTTGAGTATGCCCAATAGTGTGTCTTATCTGATAAAGTAAGAAAAATGGTGTTATGCTATCTAGTGGAGAATGACAGAGAGAAAGAAAGAAACAAGATTTAGGGCAAGAGAGATGGGTGGTGAATGTGGGTGAGGCAGCAATGTAACACAAAATGCAGAGGCATGGAAAGAGACAGAAATATCAACCAAGAACATGTATTAAGGATTTACAGTGCAAACCTAACTAGCCAAGTTGTCAAAGGACCAGTTGAACCACCACTAGCCCAATTAACAGTTGCTTTTTCAACCAAGATATGCTAGGTATTACTGTACTTAGGATTGCCATCACCCAACTTTGTGCTGTCAGTGTGGCTGTGCCCTGGGATGGAGGAGGTTTGGACAAGGCATAATGCAGTTTCTCCCTTACACCTTTTAGGGCTGTTCTGCAAATACAAGAGCTCTTCCGGGAGATATCTGTGGGTAAATCTTTGAGGTCCCCTTGCAGAGGCAGAAGTGATTTTTATTGGCAGAAAGGGATTTCTAGCAGATGAGATATGTGCCTAAGTCCTAACCCTATAGTTAACTTATCATTTAAACTAGGACTGCACACAGAAGGGGGCATTAAACACAGAAGATTCTTGTGGTCTCAGTTATGTGGCTAATTTATGCTAAAAATATTTTTCTGAAAGCTTATTATCTGTAGTATACAAATATATATGCTAGGTCTCTAGGATGAGCAGCGGGCCCTTGATATCCACGGGAGTTTGATTCTAGGGCCGTCCCCCCATGGATACCAAAATCCATGGATGCTCAAGTCCCATTACATACAATGGACTAGTAAAATGGTGTCCCTTATATAAAATGGCAAAATCCAGGTTTCCTTTTTTGGGGGGGAAATGGAATATTTTCAGGCCATGGATGGTGGAATCCATAGATGCATAATCCATGGCTATATTACTCAGAGTAAGGGGGTCACCCCAAACAGATGTTGGGAGATGGCAGCAGGATGTTGGTGCATGGTGCCAGGCATTCTGTCATTCACACCCTAAGCTAGTCTGCTGCCTTTAGGTGGAGTGGAGGAAACTGAAGAAAATTCAACTGCCAATCTAGTTGGCTTGTGCACATTGAAAGAAAAGGGCCAGGAAGCAAAATGTCTTGGGGAAGCCCTATCAGCATCTGTAATTTACAATTCTGTTGGATTAAACTAAGGTTATTTTGTTTTGCAAATTATATACAGGTACACAGTGATAATGCATAACACTCCTGGTATCTAGTATCATTTTTAGAACTGGTTGTTATCACCCCTGTTCAGAGTGTGACTCTTTAGCTCTGCCAACTACCCTTGCCTGGATCAAGAGTTAGATGGCAGGGTATAAATTGGCAGTTACTAGTCACAGAACTACCAGCTACAGTTCTCTAGTTCAATATCAGTATTTTTCAAAAGGTATAGTACTATCACTTGATAGAAATGTACTGGAAAGATTACATAAAAATACTTTTGGAGTCATCAAGTATACATCTGTTCCTTTTACTTCTCTATAACACATGGGTCTTTTGCTGATATGGTTACAAGGAGAGAGTTCTCTCAAAAAGCCATTAATCACAGTTATCAGCTAGTCAGACAGAGGGGTTGGCTGCAGTTTCTCCTATTTCCCATCAAAAAGTGATTGGAAAAATTGATTCTCTGGAATCTTGTTGGGGCTTTACCTCTTTGCAGGTAATTCTCTGTGAGAATTAGAGATTGTGCAGTTGTGTAATGTCCTTATCCAGTAGAAGGCAGCTGTTACATTACTATGTACCAGTGCACATTGTGCAGTGATGTACAGTGTGCACCAAGGTACTTCATTCCTGATGCACATTGGACATTCCACATCTTTGCAATGCAGTAAAGGGGCTTCTTAGCACTTCTGCAACATAGCTAGGTATATGTAAAGTTACATAACGTAACAGGCCATATAAGCAACTGTTTTTTCAAGAAGGTTCAATATGTGCAGTGTCAGCTTCTTCATAAATTGGGATGGGCATCATGCACATATATCAAATGGCTCTTCCAGTAGTGGCTCTGAGACTTTTTCTTTTTCCAATCCACTTAATAAATTTGCTTTTCATTTGGCAAATGAAAACACATATTTATATTTGAACAATATGTTCCCTTGATTGGCAGCACCATTATCAACACTAGCATAGTATTGTGGGCCAGGTTGCTGAGAAGGCCCCTTAAACTGATTATTTTTAAAAGAAAAAATGTAGATTATACGAAAATCAGTTACTTTTTAGTCTATTCTATAATCTAGCCCCAGTCAAACCAGCCTCAATCACTGTCATTACTTTTTTTAAAAAAATGAATGAAATTACCATAGAGTAAATAAAGGAGCAATACAGTAATTTTAATTGTTCTGCAATCCCACAACGTAAGGAAATCCAGATGATGAAAGATCTCCGTGCAAACTCAAAGAAAAAAAACTCACTTACCAATGGACCTTCTTGCTTCTTAAGTTCTACCCCAAGTAAGCATAAGAGATGCTTACCAATCTTTGATTACTTTAAGAAAGGGGCGAGGGACACCCCCCCCACTAGTTATGGTTGTAGCGTGTACCGTCCACCCTGAAGCACATGAATTCTATACCGCATATCACCTCTTCCAAGGAACATGGGCACATTCACAGTCTCTGCTGCTATCTGAACTTCCAGCTTAATTAAATATGAAAGCTGTACCATTACCACTTAGTGTCTGGTGACTGTTGCTGTAGACTAGGAGGAGGAAATACAATTACAGTGGGCCCGCTATCTCCACGGGTTCTGGATCCACAGATTTGACCAGCTGCAGACTAAAAATGCAGAAATAGTAAAACAATAACAACAACATCTGAGCTCTAGTGCAACCAGGCTGAGAAATGGTCCCAGGGCAGTAGACAAGCAGACACGCCTTTGAGGTAGCAGCTGTGGTACTTCTGATCTTTTGTTCCAAAGGCAGAAGAGGCTGGCTGGTATGCTCTCCAGAGGCAGAGGAGCATGAAGAATGTCCTCCTGGTGGCTGGGGCTTGCCACCTCTGACTTGTACATATGTAAGTCACTAACAGGATGCTGACATGCAAGGTGGAAGCGGACAGTTGGCATGATCCCTGGAGGCAGGGGAGTATGAAGATTGTGCACCCAGCAGCTGGGGCTTGCCACCACCTCTACTGCTGCCCTATGCCATATTATTAATAGGGACTCAAGTAATCCACACATTTTTTTTTTTTGCTATCTGTGCAGGGAACAAATCCTCCGTGGATACCGAGGGCTCACTGTACTGACTTACCAAACTGGGGTCTTCAGTTTCAGTCTTCTTCAGTTACTAGTTTTAAACTTTCCAAAGTTCTGGACCTATTTAGGAATAGAGTTTGGCACCTTGCAGAGCACTTGATATAAAACTTGAAATGGATTCACTGCCCCATTGACATAGGAACCACCAGCCACCACCATCCCAAATTTAGTTAGCCTTGCTCAATATATTACTGAACTTTCTTCTGAAAAAGAGTTTTAAAGATGTAAAGAGAAGTGATTTACAATTAGAAGCAGGTTGAACAGACACTGTTGGGGGGGGGAATTTACATCTAAGACTGACTGCAGTGATCTGTCATATCTGCAAGTTACACAGTGTTTCCAGGTAGAATCCTAGAAATCTGGTTTACAAATTCATTAAACACAATGAGACTTCCTGCCAACAAATATATATCAGTTGCACTGGATTAATAAAGATGGTCTAATTGTGCATAGGACTAAGCTGTAAATTGGCTGTGTGTAGATACTGACATTGTCAAAAATATGTGTTTCATTTCTGCTATTCCACACCACTAGTAATGGGCGATGTAGGAGGTGGGGTTGTTGTGGGATTATGCTACAGTTTTCACTTGGGATGCCAAATTAAGGCACAAGAAGGGTCTGTTAATGTGGTGATGTGCTCAGTTTGTGAGTTAACATGGGGAGGGAGCTGATTTGTGATCTGCAATTTCCTTACTTTAGACTTCACATGACCAAACTAGTAAAGTTTCAAGGTACAGCTCTAACCATATATATATATATATATATATATATATATGGTTTTTATTCTGTTTGGGGAATAAAATCTTTGCTTGAGTCAGAAGTTTGGAATTATGTCACCAGAGATGAGATGAAATTCTAATGGGATTTTGGCAGCAGACATTCACATACCATTTCTCAAATATTACTCTAATCACTTACCAGCTTAGTCAACATTATTGTCATTGAATAAGAGCAGCTTAGAGTTTATGATTGTTAGAGCTAAGGATTATGCTGAAACCTACATTTTTCTTCAAGCTACATGTGGTTATTTTTTTGTTTGCTCATAAATCCCCTAGTAGCCTGAATTTTATTTCATGCCAATAACTGTAATAGTTTAAATAGTTTTCCATAATTTGACTACCTTGGTCTTTGACCACAATAAACAACATTGAAATAGACACAATTTGCCTACTCTTCCTTCTTCAAACCATCTTACATTATTTTAAAGCAGGGATAGTCAAGATGGCACCCTCCAGATGTTTTAGACTACATCAGCCACAACCAGCATAGTCAATTGATCAGGGTTACAGGAGGTATCATCCAAAATATCCAGAAAGCACTGTATTTTTCTAAAGAAAAAGGATTGCAAGGCTGGACAAAAATGGTTGTTGTTAGACTGAAGCATGTAAGGAAAAGATAGTACCAGGCGAAATGCTAAACCAATTGCTTACTCTCTCCCCTCCACTTCAGTTCTATGTTGATTACCATATTGTGGGTTTGAGGTCAGAGCTTAGTCTGGAAATCTCATTTTAAAGCATGAAAGGAAGGTGCTGACTGGGGGATTTGGGGAGTTGTAGTCCAAATAAGTACTGTACTTTCCTAAGCTCCAGTTAGGATGTAATTTCCGAACACTTCTCATCAAACAAATGTACCATGGGAATGGGCTAGTTTTTAAGTTCTATTGAAGATTTTTGGAAGAAGAGACCAGGCCACCAAAAAACAACCACCATCCCATCCTTTGAAAGAAGATAACACAAATTAAAAGCCACCTATGACAAACAATGTGGCTATATGGACAGGTGGGTCTTAATTTATGTTCCCAGACACACAACATAAACTGAGATTGACATTAAGGGTGTGGGAGTCAGTTCTATGGGAAATTATCAGAGGTGGGGGGGGGATGCCTTCCAATGGAGCTGATATAGGTACAGAGTTAATGATTTTACTCTACTCACCACCAATTTTAAATAGGTTTAAAACCATAACCCATCAAAGCTTATCTTTTCCACCTGGAGAAATGTGCAGATGCTCTCCAGAGGGGCCAGAAGAGGCAGCAACTACTGAGTCCAATGGGGCTTGGCTGGGGGGCCTGGGCTTGCCATTAGATTACAGTTCCTCTTCAGAGGAGCACGCAGGCAGAGAGCAACTAGTAAGAGCTGTGCCTTATCCAGCAGCTTCCCAGGTGGAGAAAGCACATCAGGAGGGAGAAGACAGACAGACAGACCACATGTCCTGATATGCCTTCTGCAGCAGATTTGTCAAGAGAAGAAAGCAGACTCTAGTTGCTCACCCCATCCCTATCAAGCAGAGGAAACCCTTTCCAGCCACACCCAAACCCCAAGATTCCAATTTCTTCCTCCTCCTCTATTGCGTTGCAGAGGGGCGGGATAGAAATAAAATTTTATTATTATTATTATATTATATATGTGCCTTAAGCAGGCAAAAGAAATTCCTTCCTTCCTTCCTTCCTTCCTTCCTTCCTTCCTTCCTTCCTAGACTGCAGTTGCTTTCTCCCACTCCATACTCCCCCTTCTCCAACCCAGGTGACCAGTTCAGTCACCTTTTCTTAGCACTCAGAAATCCATGCCAAATCTCCAAGTAGCAGCTATCTCTCACCTCACCCTCCTCATTCCCTCACCTTTCCCTTCTTGTTCTCCTGCCTTACTCAACTGCACAGGTGTGCTGGAAGAACTGTGCGTTGTGAGCAAGTCTACCATTTTTTATTTCTGGAGAAATGCTGTAAATTTGAAATGTCATAAATTGGGAGAATGCACATTGAGACTCACCTGTATAATGGAAGTTACAAGGAAGAATGTTTGGAGTTCCGTCTAACTTCCCTTTCCCAAGATATTTCAATGTTCTTCTCTCCCTCTACTGTCATCTCTTGTGTGTTGTGATACCCCCTTCCTCAGTCTGTATTATGTGTCAGATGAGCATGCTCACTTATCATTGTTCTGTTTTAGTTCATCTCCCTCAGAGTTTGTATCAAGTCTGCCAACTTTGAATTTTCTTAAACCTGTTGATATATCAGTGAGGTGACGGTGTCTTTTTGTGGTTGGCAGCTGTCCTGTTGTAGAGCAATAATTACAAGACTCCATTGAAAGGGAGAATAAATCCTTAAAGTGCTGCCATATGTGGTTACACCTCCCAGAGAAAGCAGGGCTTTCTCAGTGGTGGTGCCTCACTTATGGAATTCCTTTCCATTAAAGATCCAGTTCTTTCCCACATGTTTATTTTCAAGTAAACATCTCTATTTGTACAAACTTTCAGATAATAATTAAGTAGCTTATTTTCCACTGTGACTACTGTTCATATTGAATTATAAAATTGTAGAGTAAGAAGGGATCTCTAAGGTTATCTAGTCCAACCCCTGCCAATGCAGGAATCTACAGGTAAAACATCCCTTACAGATGGCCATCCAACCTCTGTTTAAAACTCCAGCAAATGAAAACCCACCATCTTCTGAAGGAGTGCACTCCACTGTCAAACAATTCTGACATCAAGGAAGTTCTGCATGATTGTTTTATTGTGTTTTAGCTGATATTTATATATTAGATATCTGGAATTTGGAATGAAACCAGTTCAAGCCTGTGTAGAGTGGATCTGCCCTCATGGTGATTTATAACAAAACACATAATAGTTTGACCTATTTTTATGACCTTGGTTAAGATGCAGTGACCCTAATGCTACCAGCCAGAACATCTACAACACAAGTGCTTTAAAGAGATGAGAAATTGTGTGGTTCAGTATTTTCAGACTATCAGTCCAGAAGCTAAGGGTTGTTTAGATGGTGAAAATACTCTTCATAGAATTGAGGAGAATACCTTTTGTTCCAACAAGATCCCACAGTGATTTGCCTTATTTTGAAGCAGCGGGGGGGGGGGGCTCCAAAAACTACTCAGGAAAAGCTTTTGTGGCTTTCTCCAATTTTAAAAAAATAATGTGTGGGAATGCACATTACTGCTCATTTGAACAATCAATTTGGAAGAACAATCAATTTGGAACAATCATTTTCAGGAAAGAGCGGAAGTGGATAGGGGATTAGTTGAACATGCACAGGAGCAGGCTTGCCATCAAGGAAGCAGCCAGAAGCACCATTTTGGATTTTTGTGTTGCTGATCGTGTGCTTTTTTGCGGCTCTGAAATGATCAAATACGTTTTTTAAGTAGAAGGTTGCACTTGCGCACCTTTGCTTTAAAGTTAAAAAAAAAATACTGTGCAGTGGCAGCAACATGTAAAGAAAAATAAAACACTAATTTACTCGGCCACCATCTTGATTCACAGGTGTGTACACTTCAAATGCAGATAGCTTTGCATACTATCAATTTTGCCAAAAGACCATGGAGACAAATGGATGCTGCTGCGAATTTGCAGTAATGCGCAGGAATCAGCATTATATTCTCTTGTCTAAATAAGCCCTAAGAATACTTAGAGCCTCAGAAAATCTTGTGCAGCATGGAAACAGTCTGCTTCTGTTTATTTCTTCTTTCTTTCATTAGTTTAGAAACTTTATTTTTTTAGATTGAAGCTCCCAGTATCCCTCCCTAGCCATGTTGGCTGGAGGAATTTTGGAGCTGGCACCCAAGACAGTAACTTGTTCAGGTTCTCAGTACTATGCATGACTCACTTCATCTCACATTCATGAGCATGCCCTCTGTGACCCTGCTTGGGAAGGGATTGCCTTTTCTTTAAAATACATTATTGGGTGGCAACAGAATTGCTTGGCTCTGTTATTTGTTCTAAATAGATAATAGCTTGCTTTACCATTGATCCTGTAAGTATAGATCTGTGTAGAGAGCCACAGGACATTTCTCATGCACAGTGTCCTTTCTTTTCACTTGATTATGTTGGCTGATGATACAATGGGGCTGATTCTCTAGATGTTGAAACTTTTCTTTTAAATGGACAATGTGACAGTTGCCATGTAAATAAAGAAAATCCCCCAGCAGAAAATATAGTAGTTATCTGCAAAGTAAATATTATACATACAGGATACTTCCAATCTTAGTTTTAATCTAACCCTCACATTTTATGATATCATAATATTTTAAGTGAAAAAATGATTATACAAATGTGCCAAAACTGTAGCTCAATTCACCATGATTGCCCCATCACTCTTATGTGAGCTTACCTAGAAATTATTTCCATTAAACACAGCAGGACTTACTTTCAAGCAAACATACATAGTACTGCTCTTGAAAAGCTGGTGGGTGTAATGCTGAATCCCAACATTCCTATTGACCAGCAAGTCACAAACCAGGACTAATCTAAAAAAGCTGGATCCCTTCCACAAAGGAATCTGGACTATAATATGTCATACGCAAAGAGCAGGTGTTTTGCAGAATGGAGATGTAGGACTTTATCAGATCACCCCTTAAAGAAATTCTTTTGCTGGCATAAAAAAATCCAGCAAAAGAACATCCCCCATCACACTTACCTTCCTTTCCCAGAAAAGGCTTCTCTAGCACTGAAGAAGGAAGTGAGGAAGTGAACAAAGCCCTGTTCACTTCCTCCTTTGAAATCCTGTGAAATTTCATTGCACGTAAAATTAAAAAATAAAATGAAAAATAAACATCAAAAAGTTACACCAAGCACCTTAACACACTTTAAAACATACAAGTAAACCAGGGGAAGTTTTAAAAAGTGCATCACCTACCAGGATGTTGTGATCTCACCCGGAAGTGTTCTGGCCAGTCTGGCCATTGTGGGGGTAAGTATGAGAAAAAAACCCGTGATGTTCCATAAGCCAGCAATGCTGGCACAAAAGCACCACGGGGATCTATTGATGGCTTAAGCCATCAATAAAAAGGTATGGTTTGGGGCAGAATATAATCACAAAAGGGTGATGTCATCCAATCTATGCACCCCTTCGCGGTTATGTGGCATTGTTATGACGCTGTATTTGACTTGTCTGATAAAGTCCTTAGTTCAAAGTAGTTCTTAGTAGTTCTTAGTAACTCACAGCTAATAAGGTACTTTTTGATGTGTGAATATTGCCTCAGATATTGCAGCCCAAATAATAATCACTGAGTAAAATGGACCTCGTAGCATTTCTTGTAACAATAAATCAGAAGTCATGCTAATAAAAATTTATATTTGATTTATCCTGCCTTTCTCCCCAAATGGAATTACTATTATTAAGACATAATTTATAACAGCTGACCAGGAGCACCTCTGTCTTGTCTGGATTAAGTTTCAATTTGTTCACCACTGAGAGGTCCAGCAGAACCAACAGGCACACACTCCCCCTGTCCAGTTTCCTGTGTAGGTCATCCACCAAGGTGACCAAAGCTGTCTCTGTCCCATAGCCAGGCCTGAAGCCTGATTAAAATGGAGCTCGATAATCTGTTTCATCCAGGAACCTCTGGATCTGGGAGACCAGCACATGCTTCAATACCTTGCCCAAAAATGGGATATTAGAGACTGGCCAATAGTTCACCTGTCTGGTGGGATCCAGGGAGGACTTTTTTCCGTAGTGGCCTCATCACAGCCTCTTTTAGATAAGCTGGAAACCTGCATTGCTGTAGTGAAGCATTGACTACAGTAGGACCCCAGTATCTGCTGGGGATTGGTTCTGGGGGGCCCATGGATACTGAAAACTGTGAATAATAGTGAACACCATTGAAAACAATGGGACGTCCGGTTTAAAATGCCATAGAGTTGCATTGGAGGACAAAAAATGGCTAGAGAGGACACATTTTCTAGGAAGACTCTATGATAGGTATGCTGTTTTGTGTCCTGTGGATAATTGAATCAGTGGATAATAAATCAATGGATACAGGGATCCTACTGTATTTCCCTCACCCAGTCCACCAGTCCCCCTCAGGCTGCTTTCAACAGCCAGGAAAGGCATGGGTCCAGTACACACATGGTGGCTTGCCTTCTTCCCCAGACCCAGGACTCAAGATGGCTGATGACAAGAGAGAGAGAGAGTATGGTGTAATGGTTAGAGTACTGATCTGTGACTGGGGAAGATACAGATTCCAGATTCCACTGAGACATGAAACGCACTGGGTGACCTTGGACCAGTCACCCATTCTCACCCACTTCACAAACTTGTTATATGTATCCTGTGCTTAGAAGCAGCAAGTGCCAGGGAAGTCAGGCTCTGTTAGGACTGGACAGTCACAGGAGAGTCAGAACAAGGAGAGATGTAGTAATGAGGTCTCAAATGCTCCACAGTTGCTTGTGGGAAACAGGCAAAACAAAAGCTAAGGAAGTAGAAAAACAAATTATATACCTTATGGCTAGTCTAAGGGGTTGAGAATTCATGAAAACAAACTCATAAGAGGTTGTCAATCAGTTGTCTGCAATGAAGATCCTCCTCTGCTGCAGGGAGATGTATAGCTGCTTTACCTTCACCAATAGGTGGTTAATTGCTTGGCATCTGGGATTTAAACCTGTGTATGAGGTACTGGCTCTAGCTCTGCTCCTTTTGGCTTGCTGTTGTTCTGGAAAGAAAAGAGGTCTCTCCTCAGCATCCACCTGCTCTAGGTAAACTGGGAGATTCTTGTCCAGAGAGTCTGCATTGCGTGTGTCTGCTCTTGATTGTTCAGGCTTCAGGGAACAGCTGGACCTGTAGGCCCTTCCTGGTCTGGCTCCTCTGTGCTGGATTCTTCAGATGCCACAGGGGAAATTAGGACAGTAAGTGAGATAAAGTGGGGAAGAGGACAACCATATACTTTGCCTTGAGCTCACTGGAGGAAAGGAGAAATGTATGTGCAATTCATTAGCAATTATAAATTCAGCCCATACCATAATTCGGAGCAGTCTAGACTGTAGTCCTATACCAACATACCAACATGGGGCTGGTTACAGGGAATAAAGCTCATGAAACTCAAGACTTACTTCTGAATAGATATACATAGTGTTGTGCTGTTGTGCTGCTTCACATTACATGTAATGTAGCTATTGTCTGATTCTCTGTAGTATTTAGGGTTACCAGAGTGAAAACTGGAGACAGCTTCTGTACCTTTAATAGTTGTGTAAAAGAGGGAAGTTTAGCAGGTGTTGCTTATAACTTGGTTGTGTGAAAAGCAACACCTGCTGAAATTCCCTCTTCCAAACAACCATTAAAGGTACAGGAGCCCTCTCCAGTTTTCACTCTGGCAACCCCAGTGTTACCTGCTGAATTTGGCTTGGCTGGTCTGCCAGTCCACAGAGTTCTCTCTTGTGAACTTCAGACAATACATGAGCAGTCTTCAACAATGTTATTTCCATTTCAATGGATGATTATTCCATTCTTCCCAAGGCTGAAACAGAATGTAGGTGGCATTTATAATACACTTTCTTGATATTACATTTGTTTCCCTAGAGACAGAGATCAAAAAAGGAAACAAACAAAAAAAGGGTTAAATTCTTCAAGAGCATCTGCTATTCTCTTTTCACCAAGGTACTCCTGGAGTGATGAATGCATTAGAGCCTCTTAATACTGCAATGTGTTACATACAAAATAGCGAGGGTCTCTCATTATAAAGATGCACTTGAGAAGGCTTTGCAGTGTGTGGGTGGCAAAGAGCAGTCTGCAAGCATTCTGCTGTGATGGTGGTGCCTTGAAAAGTGACTGCCAAAATAGCAGCTTAATCAGCCTCGTTTCTCACTTCTCAAATAATTTTTCTATCAAACTTATGCAATTTAAAAATAGAGCAGTAGCTGTATGACAAAATTCACTGTTAAACAAAAATAAATAAATAAAACACACCCGGAGAAAATAAAATGTGCTAAGTGGCGACAGGCTGCTGTGAATTTCTGTACAGATACCTGAATTTCTTGCCTTGTCCTGTAGCTGATGTGACATCTGTGAAATAGATCTACCAAAGTGACTGCTGTTCAGAAATACTTAGCAGTGCATATCTGAGCCATTTGTGGTTCAGTGAGCTCTTGGAAGGCAGGAAAGACCAAGGGTCCTTTCACACAGTTATAGCAGTATGATTCCACTTCAGCTGCCATGGTTTCATCCTATGACATTCATGGATTTGCAGTTGAGAGAAGGTATTTAGAATTCTCAGCCAGGGGATTCCCATGCCTTAGTAAACTACAAATGCCAGGATTCCATAATTCCAATCTAATCTAGTCAACATGCACTGGATAGCTTGGGCTGTATGGGCCTCAATTATATAGTAGCTGGGATGAGGCTTAGATCCTTTCATCCATATTTTAATGTTTTTTTTAAAAAAAACCTACAGAACTGAGCCTGAAAATTAGCTGTGGGGTAAGCTGGACAGCAGTAGGGGTGAGGGCGGCCATGGTTTCTGGATTTTGCCCTACAAGCCCTTAGTCGAACCACTATATTAAGGCTGACCTATCAGGGAAAGAATGTTGTTTTGGTTATGACACATAGTTTTCCATGCAGGTCTAGCATTTACAGTAGGAACCCCATATCCACTGATTCATTATCCACTGATTCAATTATCCACAGGACACAAAACAGCACACCTACCATAGAGTCTTCCTAGAAAATGTGTCCTCTCCAGCCATTTTCTAGGTCTTCCAAGGCAACTCTATGGTATTTTAAACTGGAAATCCCATTATTTTCAATGACATTCACTATTATCTACAGTTCCCACAGGCTCCCACAGAACCAATCCCTAGCGGATACAGGGTCCTACTGTATTAGGAAAGAATCTAGGGTAGGACACCTTCTGGCAGAACCACAGATTCCAATGGAACTGTGGTTCACAATCCCTCTCTCTACTGTAGTCTCCTGTGTGTCCCCAAAGTTTGCTCTGGAGGGCAGTTGCAGCTACTGTCTCCCATAATACTGCAGTGATGAATCTGCTCCAGATTTTGGTCCAGATTTGAAAGGAGTTGCCCAAGGTGTTTAACCTATTTTTGGGAATAGGGTTTAGCACCTTTAAAGTATGAACTAAAAATCAGAGCAGATTCACCTTCCCATTCACTCAGCCATCAGCTACCACTGCTGGAGGGCTGGGAAATCCCTCCTTCTCTCTATGGCAGGGAAGGAAAAAGTGGGGAAAGTTCTGCAGCAGCCCTGCAGAACATTAGAATCATAGAATCATAGAATCATAGAATCGCAGAGTTGGAAGAGACCACGAGGGCCATCCAGTCCAACCCCCTGCCATGCAGGAAATCACAATCAAAGCATCCCCGACAGATGGCCATCCAGCCTCTGTTTAAAGACCTCCAAGGAAGGAGACCCCACCACGCTCCAAGGGAGTGTGTTCCACTGCCGAAAAGCTCTTACTGTCAAAAAGTTCTTCCTAATGTTGAGGTGGAATCTCTGTTCCTGGAGCTTGAATCCATTGCTCCGTGTTCCAATCTCTGGAGCAGCAGAAAACAAGCTTGCTCCATCCTCAACGTGACACCCCTTCAAATACTTAAACAGGGCTATCATATTGCCTCTTAACCGTCTTTTTTCCAGGCTAAACATACCCAGCTCCCTAAGTCTCTCCTCATAAGGCATCGTTTCCAGACCTTTCACCATTTTAGTCACCCTTCTCTGGACACGCTCCAATTTGTCAATATCCTTTTTGAATTGTGGTGCCCAGAACTGGATACAGTATTCTAGGTGAGGCCTGACCAAGGCAGAATAGAGCGGCACTATTACTTCCCTTAGATTGTACAAAGCCCTCCCCTGCCCCATAAAACCTAGTTCATCTTATTCATTGCAATGTCATTTCCAAGCCAAAAAAATGTGAGTCACTCTGCTCAGTTGTATCAGCTTCATGCTTCTTTGACTGCACACAGCTACTTTGGTGAAGGATTAAGGTCACTGCATATGGCTGCCAATAGCCCCAAAGTGATTCAGGGACCAAACAACCAGAAAGTATCTATTTCATACTTATCAGATTCATTCACTCCACTTTATTTTTGCCTTCCATTCTTAAAGCTCAGAGAAAAATGCTTGCTTCTTTGACTGATAGCTTTGTTTATCCATTGTAATGCAAATAGGAATGTTGTGTGATAATATGAAGAAGCTGTGGTGAAGACAGAGTATAGGGGAATGCCAGATAGCATTTTGAATGTGTAAAAGGCATTTTAAAAAATCAAGAAGGTGCATACTAGAGCCCTTTATTAGAGCTTGGAAAAGCTACCTTTTAAAAAGGCACCAGCTCCAGCTAGCATGTGCATTGGTTGTAACAATAACAATAACAACAAAAGTAAATCTTCTAAGCTCTGCTCTTGAATTGTCAGTCTGTTGTGGGGTTCCTTATGCAAAATCAAAGGGCATCTCAAATATTCTGTATGTTCAAGAACAGAGAGGCAGACAAGAACCAGAATTAGAAGCGAACAAGAGTGAGAGAGGCAATACTCAGATTAAACAAAACAAGCAAAAAGTAATGATACACGTTCAATAGATCAAACGCCACTGTGGCAAAGAATATCTAGTTATTAATTTCTGGTCCACTTCTAGAGTTAATCTGTTGTGTGGTTTTGTTTGCTCCACTGATAGTCATGCTTGGTCATTTGTTTTCTTCTGTGTAGTGTAGTAAGCAGTTCCTTTAACCCATTCCAGTTCAAGCATGGGTGTTCATTTGTGTTTTTTTTCCCCTGAAGTCCTGGTATACCACTTAGTAATAATTTCTTACCAGTTATATTTAATACTCATCTCATGCCCTCTTGTATGTGGCAAACAGAGCATGTGCCTTGTTCTCTGATTACTACAGAGAAAAGTTTGAAAGTTGCAGCACATGTGTACCACAATTTGGTGGGATATTTAGGCAAGTTTTTCATTTACCAGCATGCAGTGGTGGCATGTCAATGAGGCAGTGAGCCTGCTCTAGCTTTTAATATGAATGTTAAAGGACCTATTCAAAGTAGAACCTGTTCTTGGAGGGGGGAGGGCATAGGGTTCAGCACTTTGGATAGCTCCAGACCAAAAACTGGAATAGATTTATTGCCCCAACAATTAGGAAGCCACCAGAAACCCCAGCCAGCATAGGGTAGATATCAGATGCTTGTCTGTTAGTGATCCAACTGAAATCATGCAAAGAAAGAGTGAGGAAATATATACAGATATCTCAAAGGCTTCAAAGATTATTTTCACTGGCAGATTTTTCTCTGACTTTGAATTGTATAACAGGGGTGGTAAAATCTGTCAGTTTTACTCTTCTCCTGGATTTCAAGGTGATTGTGATGACACATAAACCCTAAATGGCTTGGGATCTTGGCACTTGGACCACCCCTTCCTATATATGGCTGCCCATGGATTGAGGTCTGCTGAGTCAACCCTCCTCCTGCTGGGTAAAGACATGGGAGAGGACCTTCTCAGCTGTGACACCCCAACTGTGGCATGCTCCCTTGGAGACTAACACTGGCTTTATTTAGGAGCCAAGTCAAAACATGGCTATTCACTAAAGCCTTTGGGGCCTAAGTGATTGACTCAAAAAAAATTCCACATGGGGTTAAATTATGTTGCCCACATCTGCTTTGAAGATGGCAGTATATTGAATCACTGCCCATTCTAATCTATGTGAAGCTGGGTGCATTGACAAGTAAATAATGATAGCATAAATGGGATGTATGCCTTCTCAAACTACATGTGAAGATGATCTAGGGGGTCTTAGTACACCACAAACTAAACATGAGCCAACAGTGTGATACAGCAGCCAAAAAAGCCAATGCAGTTCTGGGTCGCATCAACAGGAGTATAGTGTCCTTATCAAGGGAAGTATTAGTGCCACTCTATTTTGCTTTGGTCAGACTTCATCTGGAATAACATGACCAACTCTGGGTACTGCAGTTCAAGAAGGAACATGTCCATAGAAGGGTGACTACAGAGGGCTTGACTACAGAGAAGGTACAAATCTGGATGTGATTCAGACTACTTTGGCCTGGAGCTGTGTGCAAGAAATTCAGACTACTCTGGTCTGGATTTAAGTACCACATCTGCCAAAACCGAAATCTGCATGGGGTTTTTACTTGACTTCCATTCAAAGCTATTACTCATGCTTCACTCTGAGCTCCAGGAAAAGCAAAGCCTCAGTGGTAGTTGCCCTCTCTGGTCAGAATGGGCAGCTAGCCTCATGATGGTGGGGCAAGCCACCCGTTATGACATCAGAGATGGTAACTACATCTGGTACTTTGCTTTTCCTGGAGCTCAGGAGGGTGATTGTACACTGGGAAGTCAAAGGCCCAGTGGTAGTCACTCTCTCTGAAGCCAGAACAGGCAGCTAGCCTCACAATGGCAGGGCTGGCCAGGCGTTCTAACCTCAAAGAGAGTGACTACTGTTGGGGCTCTGCTGTTAGAATGAGAAGTGGTGCCGAGGAAGGGGAAAATGGCAGTGCCTCAGGCAGTGCTTGTTCTTCCTCTCCTCTCCTCCCCACCCCCACCCCAAATCCAGCACAGATGGATTGTTCACATGACAGTTTTCTCCAGAGTTTCAAGCAAACTCCAGAGAAAACTGTACATTTTAAAAAACCTGGATTAAGGGGGTATTCCCTGAGTCAGATGCAAATACAGTAGTGCCATATATCATGTGTCACTATCATGCCAGATTCAGGGAAAAGGACACATGCCATGTGGCATTATTGGGCCAGATTCAGGAGAGATTTGGGGTTATTGACTGGTATAGACAAGCCCTTAGATGTTCAAAGGTCTGGAAACCAAGCCTTATGAGGAATGACTTAGAGAGCTAGGTATGTTGTCTTGGAGAAGAGAATACTGAGAGGTGACATGATAGCTATCTTTAAATATCTTAAGGGATGTCATGTAGAAGATTAAATTATTTAAAGCCACCTTGAATCCCATTTTGGGAGAAAGGCAGGATATAAACTCAATAGATAGGTAGACAGCTGGATGGAGAGAGCTTGTTTGCTGCTGCTCCAGAGACTAGAACACAAACAAATGGATTCAAATTATAAGGAAAGAGATTCTACCTAAACATTAGGAAGAACTTCTTTTACTGCAAGGGTTGTTCAACAGTGGAATAGATTGCTTTGGATGGTGATAGACTCTCCATTTTTAGAAGTTTTTAAGAAGAGGTTGGATGGAAATCTTTCAGGAATGCCATTCTTGCATGGCAGGGGTTGGACTAGATGACCTTTATGGTTCCTTCCACCTCTAAGATTCTATGATTCTATTATAGCCGTGGTTTTGTTTCTGTTTAATTGATACTAATAAGTGATAAAATGTGTGTATAAATATTTTAAATGTCAATAAAATATAAACATCGTGAGGTGGGAATAAGCAAATCATTTTAATCTTTGCTTCTTGCCTTAGCAACATTTAGATTACTACGTGAACTATGTCCAAGCTTCTATATTTATAAATACACATATACCTTCTATTTATATACCAGTAATTCATTCTGAAATAATTGAAACAATCCATCAAATGGGATTGAACCCAAACAACCACATGTTCTCATTCTCCCGGCTGGCAGAGGTCTACCTAGCCCTGAAGATCTCCCATAGGTGATTCTAATGCTTTACAGAGAAAAGCAGATGTAATGAATAGAACTCTGAATGTGATCCATCATTGCAATGACAACTTTCCTATGCAATTTGTTATCTTCACCATGAATTATTGGCATTATGTAGATCAAGGACATTTATGTATACCTTGGTTCTTAATATGAAGTCACAGTTGCATTAATAGAACAACGCAGGAGATATTAGATCAGAGCAAACTTTTCCATTTGTCCCTGAGGTTGTTTGGCATTTACAGTGCATAACTGCATGAAAATTCTGATTTTGATTTATGACAGAGGAAAGAAAGTGGAGCAAATCTAACAATAGTGAAAAGAAAAACATGGAGATTGAAGGATGCGAGGAATACAAGGCAAGGTTTTAGTCCAGTTTACTCTCCATGTCATGTGTGGAGTTCAACCTATGACTTCTAGTCTATGGGCAGATAACTGCTGCTGTAGATGTAATATTTTCAGAAATTTTGCAGCTGGGAAAGGGATGTTTTTCCTATTTTCATGGGGGGGAAATAAAAAAATGCAATATTGGCACCCTTTACAGTTTGAAATTCTCTATGTTACTTTAGGAAAATGAATTGTGTTGTGTATAATTTTGTCTGGCATGAAATTATCTGGTTTGATATATTAAAAGAACAGTTTATTCAGACAATAAGTACAAACTGAATTGCTTTTTAAAAAATTCTTACCTATTTTTTTATATATGAAGCTACAGGGTTCTGAATTCTAAGGAATCTCTTTGGTTTTGCCAGTTTATTAGAAGCTGGCAAAAACAAATCAATATCATTAAACAAAGAAAATTATTTCGTCTCCTTTAATTATCCACAGGAGTCAAGCAGATGTAAAACATTCATACCCATAAAAAGAAATGAGAAAAGGAAACCAAGACCAGGAGCTGCAATGACCAAATACTGCACAATGTCTTATATGAAAGTATTCCCATGATATAGTCTTTAGATATAATGTGTGTGGGGAAGAAGTAATTATATGAACACCTTGTCTTAAACATTTTATTCATCATTCTGAAATAAACATTTCCATAATCCAGTTTTCCTTCCTCACCATTTTTCAATTTTTTCAGGGGGAAAAAAAGGTTCAGAAAAAAACTTTTTTCCTGAATTTCTCTAGTTTTATTCCAGAACTTCCCCTCTCCAGTTTCTTTTTTTAAAAAATCCAAAATCACAGTGTGTGCACATGCAGTTTGGGTTAAATGTTGCAACTCAACAACTGGCTGGCATGGGATTCATGTCTAAAGCATACTCCTATAATGCACTAGATGTTGAGTCTTCACACTGGGGAAACGTGTGTGAACCAAACCTTAGAAAGGAGCTCAAGAATGCTTGGGTCTCTGAATATTGTTGGACTACAACTCCTATCAACCCTAGGCAGGATAGGCAATGGTCAGCATTACAACACAACAACATCTGGGGAGCCAAACATTCTTCATTTTTTACTTTAGAGGAAATGTATTCCTGTTTACACTTTCACTGTAATACCTTAAGCTATATGTGTTTTCATTATTCAACAGAATATTTTGAGAGTAACACTATAAGTGACAGCAGCAGTTCATTGTTTAAAACATTGTGTTCCAACCATGTAGAAATGCCCTGATCACAGAAAAAAGAGAAGGAAGGACCTTGCTTTTTCACAGGAAAAAGGATACAGAGCCTTTGCCTGCCTCATCTCCTCCTGAATTCTCGCCAAGTGATGGACTGCAAAGTCATCTTGATGTACTGGCAGTGGGTAGTTCCAATGCCGCGGGGTAGTAAATCCATTCTAGATTTTAGTCTGAAGTTTAAAAATAGTATCCATGGTGCTGACTCTGTTTTGGAGATAGATTCAACATTTTGAAGAAGACCTTTAAAATTCAGACTAAAGCTCAGAGGGGATTCACTCTCTCTTGACATCAGAACCATCAGCTGCCACTGCCCTGATGACATCAAATGACCCGAGTACATACCATTCAGTCACAGCTAATGAAGTCATGAGACTGATGATATGTTCTATAACTGTGTACTTGCCATTGTGCACTCCATTGCCACCACTACCCCCCTTGCTGAAAGGTATTTGTTGTGAGGTCTCTGACCCTGGCAGTTTCATCAGGTGAACCACCTCATTGTTCCTGAGCCCAGTTGTATGTCCAACATCTTGAAAAGCTAGACTAGTGGGTACACATGACAGGACTGTCTATAGAAGTGCCTCCCTGATAAGAGAAGTTAGGCCAGCTCCATCATTTCTGAGTTTCTAGCAGGCAACTTAAATGGTGGTGTTCCATCTGGCCTTTGGTCCTTGAAACTGCTCTAGCTGTTCTAACTGTTGGGCTTTACATTATTTTGAAGGAGCATGTTTAGTTTGTTTTTAAAAGTTTTTTTAACCTCTGCCTTGTTTTAAGTGTTTTTATCCATTGTGCATCACCTTGGGGTCCCTGGCAGGCTGAGAAGCAATACAGAAATGCCACAAACAAACAAACAAACAAACAAACAAACAAACAAACAAACAAACATGTTTGTCCTTGGCTGGACTCTGTGATTTGCTCAGTTATTTTATCTGGAGGGTAAGCACCTGAGAAGACATGTGATAAGAGGTAAACAGTAGTTATGGAGACAGTTTAAGCATTCACTCACCTGCACCCACTTACCTCTTTTGTTGTTTTATTTTATTTATTTAGAGTATTTCTGCCCTGCTCTTGAGCCACAAAGGCTTCCAGAGTGGTTTACAAATAGTTGATTTGACGGTTCCTTGCCCTCAAGTTTATAATCCAAATAGGTCATGACACACAAGAAAAAGGGAGGGAAATAAGTTCAGCAATTCCTGGCTGCTCTCCTTCCCCCTCAGAGGTCACAGTAATGGCAGTTGGAACATGGAGGGAAGGGTTTTCACCAGCGACTAGGACCCAAGCATGATGGAGGTGTGCCTGGCTGCTCTTCTTCCTGAAAGGCCACAGCGGTGGCAGCTGGGATATGTAGGGAAGGGTTGTCATCAGCTGCTGGAACCAAGCACTATGGAGGTGTGTCTTGCTGCTCTTCTGTTAAACACATAAAGCTGATGCAGTAATATTTACCTTGACCCTGATGCCCAGTAATAAGAAGCTGTCAGGTTTATATCCACAATACTCCATAATAAAGGAGGGAGGAGTAACATAGCAGGCCAGTCATGTGAGCCTCTCCTTGCAGCTGTTTCAAGCCAAGTTGTAAATCATGGAAATCTTTAGTAGAGAGGGATGAGTTGTCCCTCCAGTATCAAAACACAAGTCATGCCCCTGGCAGATGACACTGAATTATTTTAAACATTAGAACACAGCGTGATGTCTCTGCCTCTCAAAAGAGTCAAAAGGGCTCCCAAGCATTTTCCCCTTCTTTATTAAAGGATCCAGGATATTGCTGATTATTAACACAGAGAAATGTTTTGATTTCTTCCTCTCATTGCTTCTGTGTCTCTGGCCTTGAGAGTTCAGTAGGTCCTTTTTCAGTTATACAAAAAGTCAAGGTTCTTTTTAGTTATGAGTAAACAAAAAAAACAGGCAAAACCTCTACTATCAATATCCGTATAATATCGTTGTTAGGCTAACTAAAAGGGCCAAAAAAACCCAACAACCCCCCAAAACTTGTGCAAATAGTCACGATCTCCAGTTCTTTTCATCAGTCAAGATATTTCAAAAAGTGAGAAGACTGACTTGATACTGAAGTCATAGGTGTCAGCTAGATGGGAAAATGAAGAGCTGATATTTGTGCATTAACTCACCATCATAGCAGTGTTCATTTGTCTTCCTGATTTTTTTTCTCAGGATCACTGATATGGGAAGCTATCTGTGTTTGAAGTGCGCATGGAACATGTCCATGAATAAATATGGTGGCCGCGAATGAATTACAGTTGTCCCCCCCGTATCCAGAGATTTGGTATCCACAGATTTAAATATTCATGGCTTAAAAATATTATTTAAAAAATAATAATCCAAAAATCAAACCTTGATTTTGCCATATTATATAAGGGACACCATTTTGTTATGCCATTGCATATAATGGGACTTGAGTATTCACAGATTTTGGTATTCACAGGGGGTCCTGGAACCAAACCCCAGTGAATCTGAAGGGACAACTGTATTTGTGTTATTATTCTCCCAAAGCTCCCGCCATTGCACATTTCCCCCCTCGTTAAATCCAAGACAGAGAAGAGTGAGCTTCTGCTTTGAGCCTGTAAAATGAAAAGTTTACTAAACAGTTAATGTTTTTTAAAAACTATCTATTTATTTTTGCTTTACTGCTCAAAAATTGCACACAATCACTTTGTGGCCAGAAAGCCTGCCCCCATGCACATTTGACAAATCACATTTTGACTTCTGGAATGTGCCCTGATTTCCCAACAGTTGAGTCATTCTATGTTTGTGTATTCTTTCCCCTATATTAGCAATATCAATAGCACTTACGTTTCTATACCACTAAGCACTCTATAAGCGGTTTACAATGTGGTAGCTAATTTCCCCCAACAAGCTGGGTACTCATTTTAACAACCTATGGAAGGATGGAAGGCTAAGTCAACCTGGAGCCTTGCAGGATAGAACTTACAACACATTATGGCTGCAGTACTGGTATTTAACCACTGTGCCACCAGGGCTCCCTATTATTGAATATTATTGAATATTCTTTCCATCCCTATAGCTCTATCTTGAATTTATCCCAGATCAGAACACATCTTTGCCACCTGTCCTGCCTGGTCAGACATTTGTTTGTATTATGTTGCTTACCAAATCTTCTCCTTCCTTCCACGAGACATAGTATGATCTGGTTGATCTATACCATTGTATTGAGATAAAGTTATGACCATCCACTTTTACCTATGATATAAGTGCCTGGCATCTCTCTCTGAGCACAAACATTCCTTATCATCAGTAAGTTTGAATCTGAATCCATTGATATGAGTCTGTGGCGTTCCCAAGGCCAGTGTCACTCCCCACCTCTGATGGTGTCACCTGGAGTGGTTCAGCCTCTCTGCACCCTCCTAGTGCCACCACTGATATGAGTCATACCATCTAGAGCAGAAGAAAACAAGCTTGTGCCATTGTTCATGTGATAGGCCTTCAAATATTTGAATGTGACTATCATGTCATCTCTCAGTCTAATCTTCTCCAGGCCAAACATATCCAAGTCCCTCAACCATTCTTGATACATTTCCAGCCCCTTTATTTTGCTATTCTCCTCTGGGTATATTCCAGTTTGTCATTTTCCTTCTTAAACTGTGGTGCACCAAGTAAGGTCTGACCAACCTACAATGGAGTGATACTATTTCTTTGCTGAATCTGGACACTGTAGTTCTATTGAGGCACACTGAGTTCATTGTGCAAGAGTTGTTTCCACCCAGATAACTCAGAAGTGGGGAGGAGATAAGGGGTAGAATCTTGCCCTTCCCAGTAGCAAAAGCAAACTACTGTAGCCTCTCCTAGCTTGTGTGTTCTTCCTCATTAATAACGTTTGCCATCTTTAGATTTTCCTTGGGTTTTTTCTGGGCTGTGAGGCCATGTTCTGGAATAGTTTCTTTCTGACGTTTGACCTGCATCTGTGGCTAGCATCTTCAGAGAATGGCTGGGTAGGTGTGTATGTGGAGTTTATATGCTGTGAACCCCTGTTGGGGAGTATATGTAAATTTGTGTAATTGAATGGTTAGTTTCTGGGTATAGAAGTGCAAGGCTCGTTAGTGTCTGTTTGGCTAATGGTTGGTTGATGGGCCATTATCTGCTTGGAACCCCCCTGTCCCTGGGTGGAATTCTTTTGTAAGTGTTGAGTTTTGATTTTATTGTATTTCAGCCTGGAAAAAAACCAAGGAAAATCTATGGATGCCGGCCGTGAAATCCTTCGACTTCACGTTTGCCATCTTGACCACACTCTAGTGAGTGTCCTAGTTGTCATAGGTGAAATGGTGGAGGGTATGACCTAGTACTGTCAACACCAACTGCCAATGGCATTCATTCATTCATTCATTCATTAGTTTGTTCATTTGTTAATTCATTTATTGCCAGTATTCATCGAATGCTTCTCAGTCTGTGAGGACCCTCAAAGCAAAATAGAATGAAATAGATAAAAGCATTGACTGGAATCCTGTGCAAGGGCACTTATGTCTGTCACATAGCATTGTCTCTGTAGCTACATCTCTCAGGGCTACCCCCCAAGCCCCCTTTAAGTGATGCAGCCCACCCTTCAACACAGTCATTTCTGTATCTTTGGAGGTCAGGGGATCAGCAGAGATAAACCCAGATGTTTTCCTCTAACTGTACATGATGCAACAGGCATCCCCAGGGACCTCAGATAACATACTTGCACTGGGTCCAGCTATAGGAACATAGCTAGATGCATTTCCACTCATCCTCCCCCCCACCCACATTCTCCAATGGCATTGAAGCGGCCATATTGGGAGCGAGTGTTGTTTAAAAGGTGGCTGGGGGAAGTTTGGTCATTGTGTAGTGAGTAAAGAATTCTGACCTTCAAAACAACCAAAAGTGGGTTACGATAGCATAAACTGAACTCATGATATGCTATCATAACTCACTAACAGTTGCTAGCCACCGTTTAAAAGCAATCTTAAATGCCTATTTTTAGAAAGTAACATTCTTCACAAACACATTAAAAACAATTTCAAACACCAATTTTGAGCTTAGTTTTAAATATCATTGGCCACATGCAACAATAAAGTCTCAGAACCAGACTGACATCCTTGGCCACCAGAGTGGGGGGAGTTCTATAACTGAGATGCTGCTATATAGAAATGCTCATGAATTCACAGGATGCTGGAACACACATCAGGGCTTCTTCTCAGAATCACAATTTCCAGGCCAGCTCATACAGGATGAGCTTCATGGCTGAAGCTCCACTTGACCATTGTCACTGCCTTTGCCCAAGAAACCCATACTTCCATGCCTTCAGTCTTGTATCTTCAAGATGCCATCAGAGTCAAGGCAGAATTAGGAAGAAATCTATCCTGTTTGGAGAAGGACGGGAATAGATGGACTCTTCCCTCTCCAATAGCCCTCAGAAAAGAAGACCGAAGTTGCCACTACTAAAGGGCCTTATCACACTACACTATTATAGCACTATTATTCTACTTTAACTGCTATTAACAGCCTCTTGTGGAAACCTGGGATTTGCAGTTTAGGGAGGGCATTTAGCATTCTCAGCCAGAAAGCTCTTAGGCTTCACTAAAATACAAACCACAGAATTCCATAGGAGGCAGCCATAGCAGTTCAAGTGGAATAATAGTGCTATAACAGTGTAGTGTGCTAAGGCTCTAAGTGGAATAAAAACAAATGTATCTGTACACATAACTTTAAATATCCTTATCTCAGAAACACAACTTGGCCAGCTTTCTTAGACATGTGCTACTGGGCATTCAAGAAGCTATGCCCACTTATGTAGGATATCTTCACATTATATATTTGCTGCAGGAATCGTAACATTTGTGGGTACCCCAACTTTGTGACAGCAAGGTCAATTTGCCTAGCAAGGAGATGTTGTTCAGATGAATTTCTATTTGGATCAATTTTGCCCATGAGTATGTAGTCCAATTAAGTTTTTGTAATGGATCACCACACAAGCCCCATTCTGTCCATCAATATTGTATCATTTGTGTGTATGAACAAAAAGGAAGAGGGACTCTCATGGCTGGCATTTGTGAATGAAAGGCAAGTGCCACTAGGACTTCATTTATTGCATTCTGTTTCACTTTACTTCTCCATGTTAACTAAAGCTGGGGGCCATTTATTCTGTCTGTGACATTTTGGAAGAAGTCCCTGGGTGCACACTTTCCTGTGCTTAAAAGACTTGATGTGCAGATACTGCCAGGGTCGGTGTCATGAAAATATGCAATACAATAGAAATGCTATAGAAATGGCACCAATTCCCCTGGCTTAGGAGAACAATGCACTGTAAAAGAGAATGGCAAATGCTCCAGAGAGGTATCTTAAATGCAGTTTTTGCTGTTATACCTCTGGTTGCATGCAAAATTTGACCTCATGCTGGTTGGTCACCTTCATTCTCTTCCCCAAGTCCCAACCATTTGCTATCCTTGTATTCTGAGTTGGGGAAAGTCTAACTGCATGTTACATTGAATACAGGGCATTTAACTCCATTTGTTAGGTTGAAAAAAATTAAATAAGTATGAGGGTCCTGGTCTGGATCAAGATTGCCACTTGCAGGAAAATAGTGCATCATCCTTCCTCCCTCTATCATAGAGTAGAAGAAAAGCTCTCATTGGTATTAATGTTAGGGATGGAAAGAATGCTAATTATTATTTATTTCCAGGGTTAAAAAATAGGTTTTCTGATAGTTGGGAAACTACATCAGGAAGAACAATAGATCAGTAAGAATTTTGCACAATGTTCTCCCAGCATTCAAATGTCTCAAAGTGTTGCACAGGAATTATTTTATCTAGAAAAAAAAAAAGGAGGCTGAGACCTTATATCCTCAATGCAACTACAATGATGGAGCTCCATCATCACAGGTATGTCTGATGATCCCCACCCCCACCCCCCAAAAAACCCCTACTGTTTCAGCCTGGCAGTTCTCCTACCAAAGTGCTTCTGAGGTGCTAGAGATCAGGACAGTGGGAAACAAAGCCTGCAGTGCATTCCCAGTCACAGGTACATCAAGAATAGGCAGCTGGAAAGACCCTTCAGAATGTTGCCATAACTGCTTGCCTGAAGGCACCCCCACAATTGGGAGAGCACTGCAGATGTAATTTCCCAGTGCCCTGATCTCCAGCACCTTGAAAATGCTTCAGCCAGGGCACTGCCATGCTGAAACGGTAGGTTTGGGGGTCATGTTTGGTCACAATTAACTGTAAGTGTGAAACTCCAGCAGTTACAAGACATCTTACAATATTTTAACTGCTGAACAGAATGCCTACGGGTTCGGGTTTTTTGTTGCACAAAACCTGGCTTTTCTGCAGAAAATGGGTGTTGGCACACAAACCCCACTTTTTTTCTATGCAGAACAATTTGTCTGAAACACGTCAGGATGTTCAAATACAGGAAGGATTGTTGTTGTGTGCCTTCAAGTAATTTCAAGTAAAATGTGATTTTAGTTTAGTTTAGGTGGATTTTAATTTGATACTAGTTTAATATCTTTTTATGGCGGTGGGTGGGGCTTAGGGATTTTAGTCAGTATTGTTGTATTTTAACTGTTGTAAGCCACCCCGATTGTTTTTAACAGATTATTATTACCCCACCCCTCTGTTAAAAACAATTGGGGTGGCTTACAACAGTTAAAATACAATATTATTATTATTATTATTATTATTATTATTATTATTTCCAATTTATGGTGACCCAAAGGCAACCCTAGCACTGGATTTTCTTGGAAACATTTGTTTGGGGGGGGGTGCCTTTCCCTTCCTCTGAGGCTGAGAGAGTAGAACTTGCCCAAGGTCACTCAGTGGGTTTCCATGGCCAAGTGGGGCTTTAAACCCTGGTGTCAGGTCCTGCACGTAGCCTGTGGCTCAAAGCAGGCCTCTGCCATGTTAAGCATGCCTCTGTCATGTTCCTAGGCCACACTAGGACCTCCTAATTAGAGTGGAATGGGAACTGTTTGGATGTTGGGAGGGGGTGGCATGAGCTGGGCCTTCTGGTTCTCAGAAGATAAGTACTGCTCTGTGCCTGCCTCCAATGTCACACACACATCTGTTGTTCTGGGAAAAGAAAGGGGGGCTGGCCAGTAGGGGGTGCACAGAGGGAGAGCAGTTTGCTTTTAAAACCTCACTTTTCCTTGCTTGCTCAGTTCTGGCATCAACCTCTCACTTTCACTCACTTTCATCTGCAATAAAGTACTTTAACCAGTATCTGTTGTACCTCATACTGAGGACTTTTTCAAATGGGGGGGGGGGACCTGAGGAGGTTGGGAGAAGAACGGGGCTGTCACTTACAGAGCCCCGTTTCAGACAGCCCTGTCCTCCTCCGTCCTCCTCCCAACCTTCCCCCTTGCTACGGGCGCCACTTTTTATTGATGGAGGTTTTCCGTCAATAAAAAGTGGCACCAGCTGCATGGGGGAAGATCGGGAGGAGGACGGAGAAGGACGGGGCTGTCTGAAATGGGGCTCTGTAAGCATGACAGTACCGTTCTTCTCCTGGCCTCCTCGGGTTTTTTCCCCCCTGTTTGAAAAAGTCCTTAGTTTCCAGGGTCCTACTCCAATGCTCAAACCATTACACCATGCTAGTCCTATTGGGAGGATGGGGAAGGGGTTTAAGTACTCCTTGGTTTGGAAGTTGATACCTGCTGTAATTAGAGGAATACTGAGAACTTGGGAGGCTATTTCAAAAGTTAATTAGCTACAGTTCTAGAACCAAGGCCCCCAAAGTACTTACCACTATAGTTGTAGCTATTAAAACATTTCCATGTTGTTAATTTAAAAAAATCTGAATGTTATAAGCCACTGGTTGATGGTACAAAACAGTCTTTTCTCACTACTACATCACTGTTGCTTCTGAACCCAAAAGAAGGTATGATGCAGCAGTGCAAGTCACTTTATGAGTCAGCATTTAAAGCACAAGATATTCCTCCTCACCATTTGAGACAATTTCAGGAGGCTAAAATGTTACAGTTACATTGCAAAAAGGGTGCAATTATTCCTTGTTGATTGTAATGTAACGGAGTTACACTTTTTTTAAAAAATAAACTAATTACTAATAATGAATTATTCACAACTAGTTACTTCCAAGCTCATGATATAGTACATTATGGTGCATGAGAATGTCTCCCAAATTTAGCAAGAAGCTTTTATTTACAGTTGGTGATTCTTGTATGGTTTTAAACTGAGAGCACAGTCCCTTAAATTATTTCTACCCTCCCTTATTCCACATGCAGAAAATGTGCAAGATCATCCATGGCCAAGTGGGGATACAAGCCCTATTCTCCAGAGTCATAGTCCAATGCTCAAACCAGTACATCATGCCGGTTCTGTGCAGGGAGAATATTGCAGTGGAATGTTTGCTTTCTTCCACAGCAGGGAGAAAACTACTGTAACAATTTGTCCATATGTACAAGGACAAAGTAGTTGAGGGTTGCATCCCTATGAATGGAAGCTTTTCTTTCTTTTCCCCAATAGGTTCATGGGGTAATCTTTGTTGGTATCGTAGCAAGAGAGGGAAGGCTTACATCTCTCTTGCTACATTCTAGAGTCCTGATCCAGATGAAGGGCCTTGTGCATATTTTAAGTTGTCAAAGATATGTTACATGATGTGCTTATAACATACTTACTCACTCTACTTTGTCCATGTTGGGACAATCTCTCCAGTTTGAAGACTTTCACTTCTCCCATTCCTTTGTTGTTTGTAACACCTGATGAAATGTGCTAGAGAACTCCAAAGCTTCCACAATTATGTGGCATTTAGGTTGGTCCTAAGGAAGGTATTGCTGAACTGTTGGCATTGTTTTTAATCCTGGACTAGCATTGCTTTTTTTAGTTTGAATCATGTGTCTGTTTTGTTCTCAGATCCCTCCCCCCACAATCCTTTTTGAATCAAGGGTTATAAATTAATTGTTAAAAGCCAAGCTGTTTATTTTGCATATTAATCTTGGTATTCTCTGCTTCTCCAAAGCACAACCATTAAAAAAAATGTCAGGAATAGCAAGCTCTCTCAGCCTGGCAGACCTGAACATCTCATTTCCCACATCCATCGGAATCTTCTTGCTAGGCACACATCACTGTCAGAGACTGACTGCTGATTCCCACTTTACTGTTTGATTCCTCATAATGATTAATCTCTGTGCATTCAAATGAGATTGGGAGCAATAGCCAAGTGTGCTTAGGCTGGTTTGCCACCTGCACCTGTTTCTGGTTAGGAACCTAGCCATGGTCATTCATACCTTGGTGACATCCAGATTGGACAACTATACCATGGTGTATTCATTTGAAATGTTATGCCAGAGGAGAGTGCTACAGAAACCATGGACTGCTAAAAAGACAAATAAGTGAGTCTAAGGACTTTTTCAAAAGGGGGGGGATCCCCGAGGAGGTCGGGAGAAGAATGGTGCTGTTCCACTTACAGTGCCCCATTTCAGATGGCATTGTCCTCCTCCCAACCTTCCCCCATGCTGAACTCTTCCTAGAAGCCAAAATGATGAAACTGAGGGCTATCGTACTTTGGACATATCTTGAGATGACATGACTCATTAGAAAAGATGATAATGTTTGGCAAAGTAGGAGGCAGTAGGAAAAGAGAAAGACCACATTACATATGGGTACTCTCAATTAAGGGAGCCACAGTCCTGAGTTTGCAAGATCTTGACAGGACTGTTAATGGGGTGTCTTGGAGGTCTCTCATTTATAGGGTTGTCATAAGTTAAAGCCATCTTGATGACAATTAACAGCAACAAGAGGGATACTTTATATGGGCCTGCTTTTGAAAAATTCTAAGCAGCTTCAACTCGTTCAGAATGCAGCCACTGCCAGGAGGTTGCTGGTGGCTAGTTGCAGGGAACGTATGATGCCAACTTTGAAACAACCTTTGAGTTGCAATCCATCATATCTGGAAAGTGGCTGGTTGAGGAGGTCTGGCTTTAATTTATCCCCATCTTTCTAGATTTACCTCCATGTTGGGTCACTTCAGCTGCCCCTGTGAGCAGATCTGTGATAACATGCTTGCCATGCTGTGATTCCATGCTGAAACATATATGCTTTATCTTGCTTTCTATCCGGCATGCCAACAGTAAGCATGACAAAATGTCATTTTAAAGTCCTTTTGTTATTTTTTTAAAAAAGGGTTTTATGTTTTAATCACTTGCTTCTTGTTTATACAGCTCATAGCCTGAACAAACATACCCATAATTTATTATTTCAGCACTGCTTGGTTACTGTTAGGAAAACGATGGCATATCATGCCTTATGAGCCGTTAAGGCACCATATTTATTTTGCCAAGGCAACGGAGCTGTGGTCTGATTGCTAACCTGTTTCATCCCCCAGGCTCAGACTGAATAACAATTTAGCATATAAAATATCCTAAAGTGCATTTGAAAAGCTCAAATTAAGCCCTTGCTTATCTCTGACTGCTAAATCATTGCTAAAAGAAAACAAGCAACTCAAGGCAGCTTACAACAAACACATTAAAAACAATGGAACAACAACAACAAAAAAGAAGCTTCAAAATAAATTATATGCACATAATTTGATCTTTTTCTTTTTTACATTGTTTATTATGCTGCTTTTTTTCAGTTTTTACTGAGCAATAAAATAGCTTGGTGGAATTTTTGCTCCTACCTACCAAGGTCCCACCAAAAGACTTTGAAAATGATTTAACTTAGTTGTTAATTTGTTCAATTAAGTTGGCAAATATTCAACCTATTATTATCCTGGAAACTATAATTCATAGCTTTGCTAACATGTTTATGTTCTGAAATTCAGAAAATATTAATGTCTATGTGGGGAAAAAAAGAGAAATAGGGTAACTCTCTCTCTCTCTCTCTCTCTCTCACACACACACACACACACACACTTCACATACACTTTTATCAACATTTACCAGGAAATTTACCAGATATTGCCCAGATTTTGCTTATGATTTTATTACTTCACTTTTCATTTGAATTAAGCAATGGCTTGAATGATAGCAAATTCCACGCAGAATGGACCTAAGCTAGCAATTTTATGAGAAAAGCTAATGTTTGCCAAGTTTGTTTGGATTTGGACAAAAATGTCCAGGCATAAATATCTAAGTGTAAATATCTAGTTTTGTGAAAACTGGTTTATAAATATGATTTTTAGAGCAAATCAAAGACAAAAAACAGGAATCTAAAGTGTTTGATTTGGAGCAATTGATGGCTCAGAATCCAAATCTTAAAGCAGTCTGCAGTTTGGTACAAGTGATAATGCATCATGTTTGGTGCCTCTGTGATCAAGCATGTGGGCTTGATTACAGTACAGAGAAATTTATTGTTATTGCTATATTCCAACCTTTTTCCAGATAGACAAAACCTTTAAATTAAAGCATAGATTATATGCTATATAATTATAGCCATCACAGATATTAGTTGCTTAGCTGGTTTATTCCATACAATTTTCCTCCTAACAGAACACAAAGTATATTATAGTTGTGTTACCAGATCTTTCCTTTTTACACAAATGCTTTTTCTATTTGTCCTGAGCAGTACAAGATGACAGACCAAACAAGGAGAAAATTAGAAGAACAAAATTGGCTCCAGGCTTGTTGCTATGCCCTGGACATTCTGACTGGAGCTTCTCTGAGATAATTATCTGCTGCTGGCCCAATGATTTTAACTGAACAATGAGAAGCTAATAGGTCACAGTGACCCTGAAGCTTACTGGCTTGCAGACATCATACTGTCAGAATTAAAAACAGCTAGCAATCCTTCGCCTAGCAATAGCATTCATTCCATAACATGATCTAGCATATGGATCATCATCAAGATGAGTCTTATAGCTCAGTGTGTTTTGTACTACAACTCCCATAATTTCTTGCCAGCCCGACCTTTGACTATGTCAGTTTGGGATTACACAAAATTGCAGTCTAACATTTTTGAAATGCACTCAGTGGGGAAAGCTGCTCCATTTAGGCATTTTAAAGCAGGAAGCAAGGGGACCACTCCCTTTCTATCACCTTCACCACCCCACTGTGCATGGATTTTTCCATGAAATTTAAATCCCTGATTTTTCCAGGTTCTAGCTTGTAAAGATACACAAAGAAGTCTCTTTTCTGTAGGTAGTTCCCCCACATGTGGTAAAAAGAGCAATGGAGGAGTAAGCATGCTCACTCTCTATTCTGCCCCTCCTCTTCTTCTTCCTCCACATGTAGGGAGCAAGGGAAATGGAAGTGGACAGGTGGGATTATTATACTCCCTTCCCATCTGAGTTCAAACATCTGAAAAGAACGTGTAGAGATGACCCTCGCTATATCCAAATGCATCTGCTTGATATATTCTAAAGAAACATGCAACAAACAGTCATTTCTGTAACACATATAAGAATTCCTATTGCACAGATGAAATTCCACAGAGACTGACAAATGGACAGAGCTCCACAAAGTAATCAAGAGGAGGACAAATGTTGTCCCCATCTTTAAAACAGGGAAAAAAGAAGACCCAAATAATTACCGCTCAGTCAGCCTGACATCAATACTAGAAAAGATTCTAGAGCAGATCATTAAACAGACAGTCTGTAACCATTTTGGAGATTATCAGGCAGGAACGAAGAAAGCATTCCTGTCCCACAATCTCCACTCCTGCTCCTGTCCCATCCCTGTCACACCACAATAACCCTCCCCATCACACTTACCTCCTCTCCCATTGTTCTGGCAACCCAGGAGTGAACGGAGCTCTAATGGAACTCCCTTCACTTCCTGGATCGAAATCCTGCAGATTCTCGCAAGAAGATGTGAGCATGGGAAATTCAAAAGCAAAAATAAACACAAAAAAGGGACATCAAGTACCTAAACACACTAAAAACATTACAAATAATGGAAGTGTTCTGGCAGGGACCTCCCATTGACGCTGGGATCTCGCCATCATAATGGGGCACCTTTTCACTCACAGGTACATCTGTGACAGGAATGAAATGGGGGATCTATTGTTGGCTTCTCCCATCAATAAAAAGCAGCACGGGCAGAACAGCAGCAGAATGGGGGCATAATGAGGGGGAAACAACGTCATCTGAAAAGGGAGCTCTTTTGCAATCTCCTGGTGTTCATGTAACACCACTTTTAATGTGTCTGATAATCTCCTTAGAAAGGAATGCTGTGATCACTAAAAGTCAACATGGGTTTCTCAAAAACAAGGCATGGCAAACTAAACTTATCTCTTTTTTTGATAGAGTTACAAACTTAGTAAATGAAGGGAATGCTATGGATGTACTGTATCTTGATTTCAGTAAGGCTTTTGACAAGGTTCCCCATGATATTCTTGCAAAAAAGTTAGTAACATGCAGGTTAGACAATGCGACTGTTAGGTGGATTTGTAATTGGTTTACTACCCAAATTGGTTGACTACACATTTGTAATTGGTTGACTACCCAAAGGGTAGTCACCAATGGCTCCTCTTCATCCTGGAGAGAAGTGATTAGTGGGGTGCTACAGGGTTCTGCTCTGGATCCAGTGCTATTCAACATCTTTATCAAAGACTTGGATGAAGGAGTACAGGGCATGCTTATCAAGTTTGCAGATGACACCAAATTAGGAGTGGCAGCTAATACCCCAGAATTACAAGGATCCGAATTCAAACTGACCTTAACAGATTAGAAAGTTGGGCCAAAACTAACAAAATGAATTTCAACAGAGAGCAATGTAGGATAGTATACTTGGCCAGTAAAAATGAAATGCACAGATACAGGATGCACAGATACACCTGACTTGCACAGATACACCTGACTTGATGGCAGTACATGTGAAAGGGATCTAGGAGTCTTAGTGGACCACAAACTGAACATGAATGAGCAGTGTGATGCGGCAGCTAAAAATGCCAATGTGATTCTAGGCTGCATCAATAGGAATATAGTGTCTAGATCAAGGGAAGTAATAGTGCCACTGCATTCTACTTTAGTCAGACCTCATCTGGAATACTATGTCCAGTTCTGGGCACCATCGTTCAAGAAGGATATTGACAAGCTGGAACATGTCCAGAGGAGGGTGACCAAAATTGTGGGAGTTCCAGAAGCCATGCCCTATGAGCAGTGGTGTGGCGATGTTTAGTATGGAGAAGAGAAGGTTGAGAGGGGACATGATAGCCATGTTTAAATATTTGAAGGGATGTCATACTGAGGATGGAGCAAGCTGGTTTTCTGCTGCTCCGGAGACTAGAACACAGAGCAATGAACTCAAACTACAGGAAAAGAGATTCCACCTAAACATTAGGAAGAACTTCCTGACAGTAAGAGCTGTTTGGCACTGAAATGCACTGCCTTGGAGTGTGGTGGAGTCTCCTTCTTTGAAGGCTTTTAAACAGAGGCTGGATGGCCATCTGTTGGGAATGCTTTGACTGGGTATTCCTGCATAGCAGGAGGTTGGACTAGATGGCCCCTGTGGTCTCTTCCACCTCTATGATTCTATAAACTATATTTGAACTGGTGCTTACCATACTGGATTGGGGGGATATACCTGTTTTGAATGCTTGGGATGAAGTAGGCTATTCATGTAAGAACATGGAATCCCTGTTAACATGAATAATTGGATGTAAATCTGATGGATTTTCATCCATGTACAAAGACATATGTATGCCTTTGAGCTCTGTCCTGCAAGTTTAGTGTCATGTATTGAAGGACACATGATGAAGACCCAACCTTGATTACATGATTCTGAAAACATGGCTGGGAGAAGAAAGTGTATAGACTTTGGCGCATGGATGAGAAACCTAGTGGATTCTGTGTCTGTATGGTTGTGAATCTAAGATGGATTCCAGTCTGAACTTTATATGACCTATCCAAAGTATTGTGCCTGTTCTGGGATAGGGTTCAACATTCTGGATAGCATATTTAAAATTCAGACTAATACCCAGAATAGATACATTGCCCCGTTGGAGGGCACCAGCTGATTGGGAGGACTTCTAGCCGCTGGAGTTTATGCAGGCATCAGTCTAACCCAGAGCAACCTCCTAGTCTTGCCCAGTGCAGATTTAAGCCCCATTATATTGCATTGGCTAGATATGAAGGCCGGACTCTCTGCTTCTCAGCTGACCAATGTAAATCAGCCAAGGAGAGAAAAGTACCTGGTTTTAATTCCCATCAGAGCATTCTGAATTAATGTTAGTTGAACTTGCTTCTATATTGCATCTTACACTTGGTGTGTTAGAAAGTATAATAGCGAAGGAATCTCCATAGTGTTGCATTTCAGCACATGTCTGGTATTTCTCATGAATAAAGAGACAGAGGTAGACACCTCAAATAAATATGGTTCATTTTAGTACATCATAAAATAAATGCAGTCAGTGTTGTTATTGTTATTTTGCAAATGCAAGTTAATTTTTCCCAAGCAAGTTCTTGCCTTTATTAGCCCCATCTGTCAATGGCAAAGTAAACACAAGATGTGAAGGGCTTCATTATATTACTGTAATGATTACGGGAAACCATTGTGAATTACCAAGTTTATTATTTTAGTGACTTTTAAAAAAATATTTCCTCTGTGGGGATAGAGAAGGGTGGGAGAAAATGCAAAGAGCATCCCAACAAAGCATTAAGTATTATTTCCAAATTCAAGCCAGCGTAATTCAGATTCTGCTTTAGTCCATTTAGTAAGGATATAAAGAATACTAGTAAATCTTTCATTCTTAACAAAGAAAGAATGCCTTGACAAATTGAGACACTCCAATGAGAAAATGAAGAAAAGATAATTCTTCTCACTGTGGAACATTTTTAGAAAATTGCTTTGTGCTAAACAAGCATGATTTTTTGTTGTCGTTGTCCAGAGTCTGTGATTTTTATGCCCTAAAGCAACTTTTTTTTGCACAAAAAGCAGCATACTTTGCATAAGATATGGTTTCTTGTGCAAAAGTGTCCCCCCCCCCCCCGGGCAAAAAAGATTTTTTTTCTGCACCAAAAAGCCTCCTTTGTGTTACAAATCATTTTTTAAAAAAAATCCCAAAGTGCAAATAGTCATCAAACTGCACAGAAATCTTTGTATCCATGCACAACAAGGGGGAAACAGTTGGAGTAAGAATCATATAAGTGAAGATTTACATCTCTAGCAATTAGTGAATCCTTGTTATGAAGGAGGGAAATGTTTAACACTCAAAAGGTGAAAATTAATAACTTCTGACAGCCATAACACCTTTTAAATTTAACTTTTTCTGGCCGAATATTTCCATATTGTCTGCATTGAATAATGCCAGTTGGGATTGCCTAACAAACCATTCCAGGGTGTCAGAAATGACGTCAGCCTCAAAATCACTTCATATTTGTTTCTTGAAGTAATTAATCACTTGTCTTCCAGTCATATCCACAGACTGGCTAACATAGGACGAACATCTGCATATAAAATAGCTTGATTCTAGTAAGAGCCCTCACACTTCCCAATTCCCCTCAGTTTTGACTTACATGGGGGTTTTATATAAGACAAAAACCCAAGAGTGACACCTTAGTTTTGTTGGAAGCATTTTTTTTTCTTTCCTTACACAGCACCATTTCACATTTTCTTTATGGAAACATGAAACACAACACAAACAAGAAAAACACACAATTTTTCCCCTAGTTAAAACAAACAGAAAAGAAAGGAATTACACATCCCTAAACAAAACAAAATTGTTTTTCTTTTAACTGCTTGTTTTTATATATTTTAACTCTTTTTCCCCCTAACTTTCTTATCTCTGGGGGAAAGTGGGACAACACTTGTTTGGTTCCATGCCCACAGCTCCTGCTAGCCCAGGCCACTATCTTGGTTTTGGGGAAACCTATGAAGAAGGTATGGATATACAGGAAGCCCCAATGTATCCAACAGCAGTGTCAGAAACTGGAATTGGTCAAAAATCAGAACCCCTGTAGGGAACATGAGGGAATTATGGTGGCTCTTTTGAGACTACCTGTGAGCACCCACGGGTGCCTGCACCCACCTGCCCACTTCCTGCTTGCAAAGTCTCTCATGGGGGGGGGGACCAGGAAGACAGCCCTCCTCCCTTACCTGGCCCCCAGTGGGGGGGAAATGGTGACTGTGGGCACTTGCCCCATTAGCAAGTGCCCCATGCTCATCCGGTCAAGCAGCCTGCGCTGCCTCAGCGCAGCAACATGAATGTGACTGTCTTAATGATAAGACATTTGCATCGCCTATGGAGCTTTATAAAAACTCCAGGAAATGCTCCAAAGGCTTCCCTTTGGAGCTTTATGGTGGATTTCCCTGTCCCCCTTCCAAATGAGACACATCGATGCGAATGTCTGTTTAGACAGATCATCTTCCATGCAATTTCTATGAGGATTATTTTCACCGTTTAGACAGGACCTCGTTTGGCTTGGTGACTCCCCCCCCCACCTCAGCTCACTATGTGAGCAGTGTATACATGCATGGTAAGTCCCAAGCAAGCATCTGTAGGCAAGAACTGTCAAAAGAGTGGATTCCTCATTGAATGAATGGAACTTGTCCTTAATTTGCAAGCGCTGAAAGAGCGAGACATCAGATAATGAGCTGTCAAAGGCAGGGGCTTCCTGTATGCTCTTACTCATGTTTGAGAACTCTCCTCATGGAGACAAAATAATATTCAAAGTCTGCAGTTGTGACTAACCCATAGGGATCCTTTTAAAAACTGCAAGGCTGTAATGCTATTAGCATTTAGAAGTCACCTGCCTTTAAAATGAAAAGAGGTTTCCACAGACATGGAGCTTCGCTTCACATGTTTTTCATTTAAATATTTTAAATGTATGATTGTAGATCATTCTTAAGTATAGAAGAAACATTCATTATTTTAAACCATTCCTAAATATAGGACAAACCTTTCATCATCATAAATTAACCTTAGATAGCACTGGATCATTGAAGATGTTTATTTCATCACTTTTATTTGATGGATTTACACAGTACAGTAGGACCCCCTTATCCACTGGGGATTGGTTCAGGGGGGCATGGATACCGAAACCATGGATAATAGTGAACACCATTGAAAATAATGGGACTTCTGGTTTAAAATACCATAGAGTTGCCTTGGAGGACCTAGAAAATGGCTAGAGGGGACACATTTTCTAGGAAGACTCTATGGTAGGTGTGCTGTTTTGTGTCCCATGGATAATTGAATCAGTGGGTAATGAATCAGTGGATACGGGGGTCCTACTGTAGCATTAAAATGAACCCTCATGCACAAGAATGGAGTGGGCATCTGTGTAGAATCCAGTGGCCTGTTTTCTCCAGACCCCCTGTGGGCTGCACCCCTACACAGCAAGCTCAAATACTTCAACTTTTCCTCTGCATTCCTCCTGAAAATCATGACTGGAAGTCACTTCCTGACATCATTTTGAGAGGGACTGCATAGATAAAGGAGGTATTTTGGAGTAGTATGAGATTCTGGGGTACTTGTGGGGGTATTTTCACATGTTTTCATATATTTATGGAGCTTTCTGTGTGCTTTGGGAGCAAAAATTGCCCCTAAAGCAGATAATTTTAAGAAATTGGGGGGGGGAGATTTGGGGGACTGGAAGGGAATTTGAGGGACCAAAAAAGGGGGTGCAGGGCTAGCATGCAGTCCATAGCCCATACTATGCCTACCCTTGCACTAGGATCATAAAAAGTAGCAATATGTGAGCTGGGGGTGTTTTCAGACCCCAATGAGGAATCCAGTACATCTCAGGATGTTAAAATGTCCCATATTGTAGGGAGCTAGGCCTCTGCCTCCAGGCAGATGAGTTTTGAAATACTGTTAACATCATGGCCAAATGTTGAGAGCTGTCCAGAGGTATGAAAGGATCCATTAGTATTAGTGACCATTATTGGACACTTTTCAAACTCACTTTGTAGTTGGAGTCTGGGAAAAGAGATGAAGACTGAGAACAAAGGAGGGTTTTCTCTGTTGCTAACTCACCTGCACAATTCTCATAGATATTGGGAGGGGGAAGCTTTTGCATTGATTTTCTTTGTTTGCTTCTGTGCTATATAACCCTTGAGAGTCCATCTTCTATTTGCCTCAGCCTGGGAGGGAGTGTGCCTAGATCCCAGTGCCCTATATGTCCAGTGGGAAGGCTCCCCCCTTCAAGCTGGCACCCATAGTTCCAAACCCTTGGGTTCCTGTCACTCATATTGCCCCCTTTCCCCTCAAGATTCCTCCCTGGCTCTGGTACTTGGGCCTCAAGGTTATCCCTACATGGACAAGAGGATGTGTTGTTCAGTGGGTTCACTGACCAAACTCTCCATCAAAACCTAACAGTAAGTGGGTAAGCATGACCAGACTCTCTATCAAAACCTAACAGGGACAGCCAGACACAGTTGTAAAAAAGAATAAACAAGTGGACAATTAGATCAATAATTGCTCCCTTGTCCAGGAAAGCAGCCAATGGGATAGATGATAAGATGGAGACACACAAGAAACAAGGCTTTGCAACAACATGGAAATAATGCAGAAGCACAGTACCAGTCCAATAGCAGAAACCAGGGGCAAGCCAAAGGTCCAAGAGTTCAAAGAGCACGCCAGTGAGTCCAGTCAAGGGTCAAGAGTTCCAGCAAGCAGGTCAGCGAGTCCAGTCCAAGATCAAGAGTTCCAGGTAGATCCAAAGTCTAGGAGGCAAGGTTTCAGGCAACAAGACAGTCAGAGTCAGATGCTTTCACCACGGAACGCAGATAGCCTCTGACGAAGAAGCTCGGCATCTCACAGCTGTTTATGTTGGCCCAGCTCCTAATTACAGCTGTTTTGTGATTGCTCAGCATTTCTCATTTAATCTCCGGGATCGCCAGAGACACAACCTTTCTGATCTCCTCTGACTGAAGGTGGGTACCTGCTCTTCTATGTCTTCCAGGCCTGGACCCTGTGCTGGGGGAAGCTAGGCTGCTGAGATATGGGCTCTGCTGCAGTTGGCATGACAGGGCTAGGTTCCGGCTCAGCCAGCTCTGCTGGATCTGGCTCAGCCCCCTTGTCTCCTGAATCCTCTGAGTCCTCAGCCTGGCTGGCCATGACATCCCTGAATGATTCAATCATTCATGGCTCCCCCAAATCCTATCAGTTCTTCTTATGCCATCTTTCTGCTAACTGCCTCCTGTCAGAGACAAGCCTCAGTTTTGTATCCTTTCTTCCCCATAGCCCCCCCTTCACAGCAATCCCTGAGCTGTGGTTGGCTGACAACAACCAGGCATGCCCAGCTCCTCACATTCAGCTATAGTGGTTTGATTTGATAGCTGGGTGAAGGGACAAATCTGGGTAGAATTCGTATGAGGGTCAAATTGGCTGTGACGGGTGCTGGACTTGATCAGTAGAAGATCTGGAATGCTTCTCTGCTGTGTACCATCTGCTGCATCATTTACCATCAATTAAGCATATGCTATAGCGGCAACATGTGTTGGTGTTCAGCACTGGAAGAACTCTTGGGGGGTCGTTTACACGGGCAAATATTCCTCTAAATATACCGCTAAGATAGCTCATAGTTCCCACGGATCGCAGCACAGCATCGCCTCATTCAGAAGCAGGGAAGGTAAAACACCCAAATATAGCGTGGCAAGGTTTGCTACTTTTGCAGGTATATTTGCAATGTAGCGCATTATTGGCAGTGTAAACAACCATTCCGCTAAGGGCTACAGCAGAGCTGCATTGTGATTGGTTGATGATGCAGGGGTTGGCTTAAAAGAGGGGCAGGGAGGGAGGGAAAGACAGTAGAGATTAGAGGAAACTTTGAAAAATCCTCTCTGCTATTTTGCAAACCAGTTTGCAAACAAAAAGGATTCCTAACAATTTTCATTCAGGGAGCATTCCTTTTCATCCTCTCTGCCGTTTTGCAAGTATGTAAAAGCTCAGTTCGTCAGCTGTGATCCTGTGCATGGGGGAGGGAGAGAAACCATTTCACGAAGGGCTGCTATTTCCCCCCCCCTCTCTCTGGCTTTCTTCTATTTGGCAGAAGATGCTGTTAAGCAAGGAGGAAAACCTTCTGTTTGATTTGTGGGAAGGGAGTGGGGGGGGAGGGGGACTGCCTCTAAGCTGTTAAGCACGGAGTTTGGGCCAGGGCAGACATTCCTATGGCATTCCTTTCCCTCTCCAATGCTTGGCCATGCCCCCAACACTTTTGGCTGTGTGAACCTCAAAGCGGAAAAAATCAAAGAGCCACAAAATATAGCTGTGTAAACATATAGCATGTAAACTATCCACCACTGATGCAGGAAAGCGCTAAAGCGCAACTTAATACAATAAAACCTGCCGTGTAAACCAGCCCTTGGGGAGGCCTGGAACTACACCCAGTTCTGGATCAAGACACATGTCCAAAGGAGTGTTTGGGTATGCAGAACCAGTGTGTTCCACCCAAATGCCTAGTATAAGAAAACATAATATGGGATAAAAGCAAGATAATATGAGAGAAGCAAGATAATATGCGACTTTGTGCATGCACTGACAAACAAAGCATTAACTTCTTTTATTTTGAGGTGTTTCTATTACATATTACATCTGCTTTGCAGTTTCATGCTTCACCAAAGCACAGCACGGGGATCTCTTTGTCCCAATACTTTATACTAGCTGGGACAACAAAAATACTGCAATAGTAAAAATCAATAGATTTTTTTTTGTTTACCTTTTTTTCTTATTTAAAAAACTGCATGTGACAAGTGACTGAAATTTGGAGAGTTCGTTTACGAATATGCAGGTGACAAGGTCATGAATGGCTTATAATGTAGGTCTAGGTTTGTGTGGATTCTGCTACAAAATATGAGGTAGGAGGGTGGATAAATAAACTATCATTTATTTGTTATTTTTTTTTTGCACTGTCCAAATTAGTTAGAGTGATTTTATTGTTTACCACTTTTAGATAGAGAGAAGGATATAAATATTGAATAAGTAAAGAAATAAAATCCTGCAATTCACAGGGTGTCTCACTGGGGTTAGAAATTGTCCCATCCTGGTACAGGAGCGTTAAAACCTAATGCTTAAATTTTCCTTGTTTTTCTTTTTAATGGACTGCAGCAGAAAAGGTCAAACATGTCTTCCACACATAGTGCCATTCCCATTGTGATTACTGTAGTTTTTCCTGCAGATCCTATTTTTTTAAAATAAATCACCCAAAACCAAACTAGACATTTGGCAACATGTGCAGTTTGGCCCTGCACAGTTTTGGTTCAATTATACTGCTGCAAGAGATCCATCCTTCCAGACGTGCATGGTGAAGATGCGGTGGTTTTGTTGAGAGACTATTTTAAGATATACTTTTCTTATAATTGCCTCCCCCACAGTTTCAAAGGAGCACCCCCTTGTTTTGAAGGTTAGTATTTTACATTTGCTAATAAAGATGCACTAGGCTGCCACTGTCTGCTTCCACAAGGAAAGCAAAGGTGCTACTGGAGGAGATGCGCAGAATGAGAGAAACACTGACACGTAATGTGGTCCTGCTGCCCAAGTTAACAAAAAAGAACCTTGGGGAAATCAGAAAACAAATGGGTAAAGTGAGCAGCAAAATCCCCCAGATGCTAGACAGTAAAATAACAAATTACTGCTTGCAGGGGCTTTCATCTCCCTTCCACCTTCTTCGGCATTGATTCTTTATTTTCCTATTGGGAGACAATATGCCTATACCACATATTCTGAGAAAGATGGGGAATGTTGTGGGGAGTGGCTGTGAGGCAGGGGAGACTTGGCACTTCACACTAGAAGCTCGTGTATTTCATGCAGATAAAGCAAAACACATTCTGCTTTAAAGGAGCCTTTTTAATGCAGCCTTATCCATTGTGGTATCACAGCCTCAGAACTCCATGCCAAAATATTCATTTCTAAGAGCCTTATCACATGAAGAAAGGGAAGCAGCTTTTAAAGCCCAAGAATAGTACATCCCACCTTGCCTTATCACACAACGTTGTTGTGCTTCAGCTGATCTTCCCTTCCGGTCCTGTGGGAGACCATGGTAAAGGCAAGTCTTTTTGCTAACGGATTTTTCCAGTTAGCAAAAAGATTCACTTTTACTACCATCTCCCACAGGATCGGAATGGGAGAATAGCTGAAACATTCCAATGTCATGCGATAAGGCTAGGTGGGCGGCACTATTATCAGGGTGTACTGCTGTTTCTTTTCCTCGTGCAATAAACCCCTAAAAGTAATATCTCTGTAGGCTGAGCTTTTATCTCACAAGAGAAAATGCATTTGAAAACTAATCAACAGACCCTACAGATCTTTTATTTTAATTTACTGTACGTCTCGTGTGTATTTTCCTGTTCTGCAGCTATTATGACAGATTATAGTTTATGGTGTTATGGGGTTCAGCAGTTATAAGGTTTGCTTGGTTTAAAATATTAATTATTGGGAGGGGCAATGTATACAAATGTCAAAGAAATGCATGTAAATACATGTATAAATCAGACTCCACATTTCTTGTCCTGACCTCCAGGACAGGGGAGACACAAAGTATTTCAAATTAAAACAAAGTTCTAGTCCCTACTGGGCCATGAAATGTAGTGGATGATCTTTGGCCACTCATTCATTCTTAGCTTGACCTACGTCACAGGGTTATTATGAAGGAAAAAGTAGGGAAGAGAAAGAGAGCATGCATGCTATTTTGAGTTTATTGGTGGAAAGATGGAATATAAATGTAATTAAATACATAAACAAACAAATTTTAATTCCCAATGTTAGGTGTGTTTTGCAACAGTTTGAAAGTTCAACAGCCTCAAAGTAACTGTTCAAAGTAATTAGTTATAGTTCGTTCCAAGCCATCCTGTTCCCCAGAAGTAATGAGCCATCCCTATAGTTAAGTTTTTTTTAAAGTTACTGTTTACTTTCTTGTTATTCATAAATAACCCAAATACCTACTTTTTGAAAACCATGAAAATACTAAAAGCCTTTGGCCTAGGATGCCAAAAATACCTGAGTACTGAGGTAACATGCAACTGTAACTATAAAAGTATATCAAACTATTATGATTACACTGCAAAAAGAGTGACATGATCCCTTATTTTGCTTTAGTTATTGCAAAATCAGATTAATTACCAGTACCTAGTTATTTGCAACAATTTCCTGCCAAACTCTGAAGGCAATGGCATTTTTCTGCCACTGAAACCATTATGAGAAGAAGCATGGCTGGAAAGCTAGAGCTAGATTTACACGAGACTCATTCCAGAAGGTTACAGTTCTCCATTCAATTTTGTCCAAGGAACAATTACACAGAGATGTAGGATATTATCAGACACATCAAATATGGTGTCATAATGACTCCGCATGAATGCAAAAGGGCACACGTAACAGATGATGTCACCCTTTCACATTTATGTACTGGCCAAAACCTGTCATATTTTATTGACAGCTCAAGCTGTCAATAGATCTCCCCTAGTGCTTTTGTGCCGTCATTGCCGGCAATTTAATCTGTGTGCTATTGTACTCACGTGAATGCAACGTCAATGGCCAGTCCAGCTAGAACACTTCCGGGTGAGATCATGACACCCAGGTAGGTGACACACTTTTTATGACCCTCCACAGTTTACTTGGGACTTTTTAAATGTGTTTATGTGCTTTTAAAAACTTTTTGTGTGTTTATTTTGTTTTTTGAATTTCCCACGCAAGTGTCCCCTCGCAAAATTTTAGCTGCGATCTTAAAACAGGAAGTGAACAGAGTTCCGTTCACTCCCTGTTAGTGCATGAGAAGCCTTTTGCTGGGAAAGAAGGTAAGTGTGGCATGGGGAATTCTTTTGCCAGCATAAACATGGCAAAGAATGGGGCTTAGGGGGGTGGTCTGATAAAGTCTGTAGTTACAGGGGGAGCAAAATGAGGGCAATGCTAGAAATTTGGGGGCTCAAAAGAAATTTCTTTTGGTCTGCAAAATTCTTATTTGGGGCACAACACCCTCATTTCACCCCCCCCCCATAGCTACAACCCTGAAAATTCCCATTGTAACATTCTGTGAAGGAGGAAGAGGCTCTCCAGTGTGTACAAGGCAAGTTGTGTCACCCAGCTGCTGCTGCTGCTGCTGTTGCTGCCTCTGCAGAGATTTACTTCTCCTGTGGCCTACTGGCTGGGTTCCAGCTGCCTCTTGGCATTCAGGCCCAGGTACTGCCCTCCCACACCCAACTGTGTCATCTCTGGGCGCTGGTGGTATAAAATCAGGCCAGAACTGTTCCAGCATCTTCTGCAGGGAAAATCCAGGCTGTGCTATTTGTTAGCCAACTGAGAATTCTGGTTCTATTACTAGTGATGTCAGCATTCCATACTTTTCTTTGTAACTTACCTATTTTCTTTTTTTGGTTAGATTTATCTTTTCATTAGGAACTCTTTTTACATTTTTCTTTCTGTTTTTTTTTCTTTGTTATGGCTCCTGCTTCTTCCATTTCTTCTTCTCCAATACCTATCCACTGCCTTCCTTCTTCCCAGCTCCCCTTTTCTTGCCACTGTTCATGATTTATTTCTTTCCAGACCTTTTCAGCTGAAATGTGGCTCCTTTCCCCTGACACTGCTACTTCAGCTGCCCAAATTTTTTTTCTTTCCACCAGCTTAATGTTTCTCTTCTTTTGAGGCCCATACTGTGAGGCACTTTGCACCTCTGCACCTGTGGATTGCAGTTATTTATTGTCCACCTGGCTATTTTCAGTTTTTATTTCTGATTTTGAGTCTTGGCTGACTTTCTTTTTCTTGGATAATATTCCTGCTTTTTCTTTGGGTGATTTCATGTTGGTGAGTCCCAAGAGCCTGCTGTCTTACTTTTCTTTCTTTATTGTCTTCGTTTGGATTCAAACTTTTTTCTGACTTAGCAACACACTACTTGGCCATTGTCTTGATCTCGTTCTTATTAAGAATTGTTTTATCTCTTGCTTTTCAGTTTTATTTAATTTCCTTTGTTTCATCATAATCTAGTTTCTTTTGCACTTCTTTGTAATCCACCTCCTTGGTATTCTGCTGCTCACTCTTTTTGAGAGCTTCATACTGTTAATTTTGAGGTCTTTTTGCAAACATTGGACTCTTTTCTGACTTCCTTTAATTCTGTTGATTCCTCAGATTCAGTTGTTTCTTTACTCAACTCAACTCAGGACTTTTTCAGTGCTGTCGCATGGCAGGGGGTCCTTTTCAGACGCCGTCGTCCCTCTCACAACATGGTCCATGACAGTTCCGGGTCCGTGACAACTTCCGTGAGTAAAAAATGGCGCGGTTGCTGTAGATGGGATCTGGAACTGTCAGGAACGATGCCACGAGAGGGATGGCGGCATCCAAAAAGGACCCCCTGCCATGCGACAGTGCTGTACCTCTCCCGAGGTCTTCTTGCACAGTAAAGCTTTTCTGAAAAAGTCCTCAGTCTTCAGCTCTTAATAGTTTTGCTCTTTATCAACACTTAGGACTTTTTCGGACAAGTAAAATGCAGCGCAAGCAGCCTCATTGATCATGAGTAAAAATCTGTCCCTTCCATCAAACCTCGGTCTTGGCTTACTCCTTTCATTTTATATCTTAATTCCTGCACTCATGTAGCTGAATGTTTCTAGAGGAAGACACGGGAGTAGGCAGACTACTTTCATTATAAATTCATTCTTTCTTCTTTCTCTTGTACCATCTCTTTAGTCAAACAGAAATACTATACTAAATTGATTCATGCTAACTCAGTGTCTGCAGCATCTTTTTTCTACCTTTTATTCTCTTTTAGAGCCCTCCCCTCCACCTTTCCTTCCATCATTCTCTGCTGATGGTTTTGCAATTTTCTTTAATACTAAAATTGAAATTATCCATTCTGATTTTGCTGTTCCTGAACCTTCCTTATTATATAATATCAAACATATCAAAGGTCTGCTTCTTCTACATTTTTGTTCCCCCCTCGTCTTGTTAGATGAACAAAATGTTGAAGTCTTCAAATCCTTCTACCTGCTCTATTGATCCTGTTCCTTCTCACTTCTTAATTACTGTTTTACCTGTCATTCTCCCTTCTCTTCTCCATATTATTATTAATCTGTCCCTTTCTGCTGGTTCATTTTCTTCTGAATTTAAATATACAACTCTTTCTCAAATTCGTAAGAAGTCTTCACCTGATCTATCTTCTCTTTCTAATTATTGCCCTTTTTCATTGTTGCCTTTCCTCTAAAAAGTTTTGGAATGTGCTGTGTATGTTGCCTTGACTTTTTTTTTTGTATTTCTGTTATGCATCCTTTTCAATCTGGATTTCATCCTTGGTATTCTATGGAGACAGCTCTTTCAAAAATCACAGATGAACTCCTTTAAGCCAAGTCAAAGGCCTATATTCAGTCCTTATTCTCCTTGATCTCTCTGCCCCCTTTGAAACTGTTGATCATGCTCCTTTCTTGGATTCACTTCTTGACCTAGGGTTTACAGAGTCAATCCTCAGCTGGTTTACATCTTATCTCTCAGATGAGCCATTTAATGTGGTAGCTGGGAGTCATATTTTCTTCTTTTCTCCTTTTGGTTGGGGTTCCACAGGGCTTGGTTCTGGGCCTTTTGTTTTCTCTTTACCTAAAGATAGTGTATAATCTTATCAGTTTATATGATTTTCAGTATCACTTTTACGCCGATGATACTCAGCTGTATTTCTACACTCTAGAGCTTTCTTCTGATATTGCACATTGCATTACATCCTGTCTTTCAGGTATTTCAACATAGATGTTTCATCATCACCTAAAACTTAACATGACAAAGATAGCACCACTTATTTCCCCTCCAAAACCTTCTTTACAACAAACATTCTCCATCACTGTTAATAATGTTCCCATTAATATTGTGAAGAAAGTATGGAGCCTTGGCTTTATTTTTGACTCTTTGTCTTTTGTTCCTCACGCTGAGGCTGTAGCAAAGTTGGTTCATTTTTTTTTCTTTATAGAACTGCCAAAATCAGACCTTTTCTTTCTGCTTCCTCTGCTACTTCCTTACTCCACTTTTGATATATCTTTGTTGGTTACCCATTCCTTCTAGGATTCAATATAAGTGTCTTGTTTTAACATTGAAAGCCCGACAAAACCTAGCCCCCCTATCTTTAAGCTGTTATTTCTTTTTACCAGTCTGCTTGAGATCTGCATTCTAGGAATTCTAGGCTTCTTACCCAACCAAGGGTTTCTTCTTCCTCAGCTCAGCTTTGTCCTGTCTCACTCACTGCCTCATACTCTTGAAATTCCCTCCCTGAACATTTGCAGACTGCTCCTTCCCTCATTGTCTTTAAATCTCAATTGAAAACTTTTTGTTTTCCAAAGTTTTTGGAATTTTAGTTTAATATTGTACATTTTTATTACATGTGTTGGTCAATTTACAGTGATGTTATATTGCATTTTTTGCATTTTATTTGGATAATTCATTCTGCAATTGGATTGGATAGTTTTATATTTTATTATTCCTTCCTCTCCTGTATATTTGTATACACATATGTTTTAGATTGTATGCCTTTGGTAGGACTCATTGCTTTTGGTTATTTTATTGTAAAGTGCCATGTACATTGAAGGCTCTATATAAATAAACAATAACTAGTTGTAACCAGTGTAACATACACCCTGCTGAGGTTTCAAGTGCTGGATATGGCCTGGAGCTTGCAGCTGGTGTCCGGCACATGCACCCTGCTGGGTTTTCAAGGGGTGATTGCAGCATGGAGGTCGGAGTGGCAGCGTTCCATACATTTCTGCACTACATTATTTTTAAAAAATAATAAATTGTTTTATGTGGTTTTTCTCAGAATCCTTTCACACGGTTCAGTTACATGGTGTTGTTTTAGGAAAACATTGTATTGTTTTACATGTGGATGGTGAATGGCTGAGGGAGTTAGAGGAGGGAAGGGCCCTTGTGAGACTGGGGTGTAGATGCAGATTGAGTGGCAGGAGTGGATTGTGAGGTGGATATGGAATTTGTATGTGGGTGGTGATTGGCTGAGGGAGTGAGAGGAGGAAGGAGATTGGTTGGGTATATTTCCTAAGTGGTCAATCAACACACTGGGAAGGGAAACATACCCAAGCATTTTATATACACAGATAATACATGAACCCACCCTTAGCTGTCAGTATAGCCATCATTAATGCATCTGCACAGAAGTAAGCCTCACATTTATTTGAATAACTGGGCAGTAGATTCTACAGTCTCTCTTCTGCTGTTCTGGTCTCTTGACAGTGGTTCTTTGGCCAGAAATGTGTTTTTGGCAATACAAATGGATGCCCCACAAAGTGGTCAGGCTTCACATCTCAGTGATGCACATATTCAGGAATTACTCTTTTGTATGACTGACCTTCATACCTTTACATACATTGCATGTGTGGAAGTATCTCTTTCTTACAGTTTGGAGATGCTTTTGGCCTAAGCATGATTGTTTGTCCCAACTAGAGTAGAGCCACTGAACCAGTTGGATTTACCTTGGTGACAATCCATCACTCAGCAATTGGTCGAATGGTTCTTCTCTGGCAGGGCTGGTTTAAGGAATTTGGGGGGGGGCTGCAATGCTTTATTTTGGGGCCCCCATATGTTTATCTCAGGTCAATGTAACCTAACCTATTCACATTACAGGATGTTCAGATTACAGTAGGACCCCCGTATCCACGGATTCATTATCCATGGGACACAAAACAGCACACCTACCATAGAGTCTTCCTAGAAAATGTGTCCTCCCTAGCCATTTTCTAGGCCCTCCAAGGCAACTCTATGGTATTTTAAACCAAAAGTCCCATTATTTTCAATGGTGTTCACTATTATCCACAGTTTTCAGAATCCATGTCCGCACAGAACCAATCCCCAGTGGATAAGGGGGGCTACTGTATTACATAATTTGCCACCAATAATTTAGTTTAAAAACTATATCGTAGGCACTAACAAAATATTTTTTGTTAATTAGCAATTAACATAATGGTGTAGATTTCCTTAAAAAAAGAAAAGAAAGTAGACTACAAGCTAAACATGAGTTAGCAGTGTGATGCAGCAGTAAAAAATGCCAATGCGATTCTAGGCTGCATTAATAGCAGTATAGTGTCTAGATCAAGGGAAGTAATAGTGCCACTGTATTCTGCTTTGGTCAGACATCACCTGGAAGACAATGTCCAGTTCTGGGCACCACAATTCAGGAAGGGTATTGAAAAGCTGGAATGTGTCCAGAGGAGTACAACCAAAACGGTGGGAGGTCTGGAAGCCATTATGCCCTATGACGAGCAACTTAGGGAACTGGGTATCTTTAGTCTGGAGAAGAGAAGGTTGAGAGGTGACATGAGAGCCATGTTTCAATATTTGAAGGGATGTCATACTGAGCATGGAGCAAGCTTGTTTTCTGCTGCTCCAGAGACTAGGACATGGAGCAAAGTGTTCAAACTCCAGGAAAAGAGATTCCACCTAAACATTAGGAAGAAGTTCCTGATGGTAAAGCTGTTCAGAAGTGGAATGCACTGCCTGGGAGTGTGGTGGAGTCTCCTTCTTCTGAGGTTTTTAAGAGAGGCTGGATGACCATCTGTTGTGAGGGCTTTGATTGTGTTTTCCTGCAGGGCAGAAGCTGATAGGATGGGATGGCTGTTGGAGTCCCTTCCAGCCCTATGATTCTATGATTCTAGGCTGCATTCAGAGCCTGGGAAAGTTACTTTTCGATTACACCTCCCAGAATCCCCCTGCCATCACCCTTCTCAAGGTCTGGTTGCATTGTTCCTTTTCCAGCATTCTCTAGCCCAGTGGTCTTTAAACAGAGGCTGGATGGCCACCTATCAGGGCTGCTTTGATTGTGATTTCCTGCATGGCAGGAGGTTGGACTGGATGGTCCTTGTGGTCTCTTTCAACTCTACAATTCTATGATTCTATGATATCCTCACAGGGGCTCCACAAAGGCTTGAAGGCTGTTTGGCCCATCTCCTCCCTGTAGTGGAACAGCCATGTGACAGGAACCAAGGCAAAGGCTGGCTGGCTTGGCCTGTACATTGCCATTCAATCCACTCCAGCCACAAACATTCAGGAAGAAGCAAGAGTGCCTCTGAGGGAAAGGTTAATGGATGGTGTAATTGTATTGTTTTGTTGTTAGCTATTATTATTAGGGTTTTAAATCTTGAGTTATGTCTTGGGGCAAGAAAAGATATTTAAAGGGGGCCCCTGGTAAAGAAAAAGTAAAGAACCACTGCTTAGCCCAATGGCTCTCACATAGCACTAATGGGATACTGGTGCTTTAGTGACAACAATAAAACCATTGTTCCCAGTAATATTACTCCAAATTTTAATTTATATTCTTTATATTCTTCTGTTAAAAGAACCAGAGTGTTGTAGAAGTTTCAGCATTGCCCTATGACTGTGGAGACCAGGGTTTGAATCTTTACTCCGCCATGAATACACACTGGCTGACCTTGGGCAAATCACACTCTCTCAGCCTCAAAGGAAGTCAAAGGCAGGCCCCCTTTGAACAAAGCTTGCCTAGAAAACTCCATGATAAATTTGCCTTAGTCAAAAATGACTTCAAGGCACATGGGCAAACACACACAATTTCCTTTTGCAGGTTGAACTCAATTGGCAGCAAGGGGAGGAAGCTGAAGAAGACCACGGGGTGAAGGGAGGAAGGGGAGAGACCCCAGGAAACCATGTTAAGAGCAGCTGGAAAGATGGGCTGGAGGGGATCTATGTGGAAGTTAGGAAGGGAAGAAAGGGAGGAAGGAAGGAAGGAAGGAAGGAAGGAAGGAAAGAGAGGGAGAGTGACAAAAAGTCAGAAAGAAGGGAGGCAAAGAAAGAAGGAAGGAAGGGAGAGAGGTGGGGGAAAGAAAGAAAGAAAGAAAGAAAGAAAGAAAGAAAGAAAGAAAGAAAGAAAGAGAAAGAAGCCTTTTCTGAAGATAGAGCAGGGGAGAACAAGAGATGACCCCCTTCCCTTCCCCCCTCTCTCTCACACACATACACACTCTCACCCCTCTCTGACAGTGTTTGACGATGATCCTGGAAGGAGGGGAGAGGGAGCAAGAAACTCCCTCCAGAATCAGCCACCCAAAGAAAGCTCCGGCTTTTGCTTTCTAGTTTGGGAGAGGCTGGTTGTTGTTTTTAAAGCCAGCAGGAGGTTTTTTCAGGAGGAGGGTTAGGTCCAGATGGGGGGCCCTGCCTGTGTGGGGGCCCCCGCAGATGCTGATTTGGAGGTATAGTTAAGCCGGCCCTGTCTTCTGGGAATAGCCAACAGGATTCCATTTGTTTTCCATGTGAGTCAAACTATGGATAAACTACCACTACTTCCCCCTCCTGCAGTTGATTTAAAATTTGGTAGGGGGACCAAGAATGGGGGGGACACCACCAAGGAACACCAGGTGCCATCGACTTTATTTCAGAGGCAAACAATGGCAAACCACCTCTATTTCTTGTCTAAGAAAACATTATGAAATTCATGAAATCGCCATAAATTGACAAGCATTGAAGGCACACACACACACACACACACACACACACACCAATGAATAGAAAAAATTGCCCATAGGCTCCCAACTTGGTGTCTCTTCTCTCAGCATTTAGGGGATACAGTGTTACATTTCTCTGAGTTTAATAATCTAAAATTATTAGCTGATTTACAGCTACTGTGACATGAGCATCACCCTGTGTCTGCTAGCGAGAGATGTCACAGTAATGAACATAAAAATATTTTGGTGCCCTCTCTACTCTCCTTGGCATTAATAATGGGGATGTTCATAAAGAATGTGACACTTTTCCCTATGTAGGTGAACTACTGCTCCTACCATCCTTCACTGTTGGCCAAGCTGGGAATTATAGGGCATCAACCTCTGGAGGGTCATGTTCCTCAGCCCTGTTTTACACTGTTACTTCTCCTACATCTGCTGCCATCTTGATATGCAACATCTTTTCTGGATAGTTCTTTTCAGTAGTTTAAAAAAACACCCTAAAGGGATTTTGAACAACTTTTCTTTGTGGGTAAAATTGGATCATATACTGCTGCCTTTGCTTCTTTGCTGCTATAAAAACTGTTCCTTGGCATTTCTATGAATTTAATGTGGGTATTAAATAGAATTTGAGATATAGAATGACCCGAAAAGTCACTCCAGAAGCCCACTGTTCTTCCATACACGATGTTCCGCTCACCTGAAATAGGATGCCATGGTAGACAATTTAGGGAGAAATGACTCTACCTGCATGCTAATTTGCTGGGTCTCTTGTACAAAACCTCAAAAGCAAGCACTTGTCTGCATCAGTTTCCATGGTGCTGTCACGCTGCTCCCTCTCGACAGCTTCACTTATCAACATTTTCCACCCGTTCTCTTCTGCATAATGTGCAGTTCATTCACCCAGAAAGTTCAACTATTGTAATGATGGTTTGCAGGGAGGAGAGAGGGAGGGAAAGAGGCATGGGGGTGAAGAGGTGAGCTGTGCTCAGGGAGGTGTGTGGGAACTTGGTTCAGTAACACAATGGGAAATTAGAAAACATGAACCCTCCCACATCCATGGTGTGCTTTTAGACCAAAATCCATTCAGGGAGAAATTTAAAATAGAAGCTGTGTGTGCACACATGTGCATGTGTCTGTATATGGGTGAGTAAAGGGGTCTCTCCCCCTTTCTGTCTCATCAAATAAGAGGCAAACCTGTTCCTTTGGCTGACTCTAGCCCTGCCACTTGTCCATTTATCTAGCTGTCTCTGTTAATTGGCTTCCGTTTCTTTCTTCTCCCCAGGACAGCTTTCCTGCTCGCTTTGGGGGAGTCCATTTTGTGAATCAGCCTTGGTACATCCATGCCCTGTACACGCTCATCAAGCCTTTCCTCAAAGACAAGACAAGAAAAAGGGTAATTGGAGAATGAAACAAGCCTGTGATGCAGCAAGCCTTCCTTCTTTGTCTTTTGGTGGCTTCCTTTGTGTGGCCTCAGAATGGTAGCAAGGGCTGAAACCTCAGCTGAAGTTTGTCAGCAGTCCACATTTAATCAACATTTCAGCAGGAGAGAGTAGTTTTCAGACGCTCAGCCAGTCAACAGAAAATCTTTCATCATGTACAAACAAAAGACATTTTATCTTATAAACAGACATTGATGACATAGATAGATAGCATTACCAGCACTAAGACAGAAAAGAAACAGTGGGAAATCATACACAAAATATTTTAAGAATGCTTATTTTCTTCCCATTTACACACATTTTTAATCTTGTGGAAAATTTGTCATTTTGCTTCTTTGGCAAATTGTCTCTCTTGTAAAGGGATGAGGGAGCTGGAATCACTGATGTCATCTAAATATTTCAGACACGGATCAGGAATTGATTGTGGCAATGAGCCTGGAGATATTGATCTCTATGATATACCATTTTTAAAAATCACAGTTTCTATACTACTAATAAATAAATGTATTGTCATCATCTGAACCAAACTAAAATTGCTGAGTATCATTCAGATACATACAACATATATCCTCAGGTACAACACAGAGTTTACAAGTAGATTCTGCATTTCCAAAAACATGCCTAGGGATTATTGCAGGTGAAACCTTTAACATCAAAGCCCCTGGTAGAGCTTCATTTGAATGTTTGCAGACCTTTCATCCTCCATCTAAACATGGGAAGCTATGCAGATGAAGGTGGAGATTTCCCCCTCTCTCGCCCATTCTTTTTGTAACAACTTGTCTGATGAAGAGATATGGAAATCTCCAAAGGTTGCACCTATTTTTGTGGTCTAGAAAAGAAAATACACTGAGGCTTCCAATCTATGGTTACTCCCAGCTAGGCCAGACCCATCGAATCAATGTTTGATTTAGTGACATGTTGACTTACAATTCAACAAGTTATTGAGTGGGTTTACTCTAGTTGGGACTAACCAATAATTTGCCCTCCCCCATTTAATGGGACATGTGTTTATAAACAACATCAGAGGGTGGTCAAGACAGCAACAATTATTAATGAAGAAGAACAGACAGGCTAGGGGAGACTGCAGCAGTTTGTTTTTGCCTGAGTCTACTGGAAAGGGCCAGATTCTGCCCCTCGTCTCCTCATCCCCCTTTTGAGTTAATTGTGGGCAAAGTACTCTGGCACACTGAACTCATTTTTCAGCAGTTTAAGTAAGCTGAGGACAAAGGGGTAGAGAATGGGGGTAGAGAGAGAAACTGGGACAGTTTAAAAACAGCTGAAACAGTGGGATGACAGAGGATTAATTGGGACTGTCCCTGCCTAATTGGGACAGTTGAGGGTATGCAATAGGATTGAAGTCTACTATGGATTTTGAAATAGCACACAGGAGACATAGAAATAACTGAAGTGTAAGAAAACTGTTTTCATCTTGTATAATTATTTCTTTTTTAAAAAAGCCTCTGATATCATAATGGTCTGAAAAACAGAGTTAATGAGCTAATTATGCCCTTTGTTGTCTCTTTCTCTCCCTTTTTAATTAAGATCTTTCTGCACGGTAACAATCTCAATAGTCTTCACCAGCTTATACACCCTGACTGCCTGCCCTCAGAGTTTGGAGGGACACTTCCTCCTTATGACATGGGCACATGGGCTCGGACGTTACTTGGTCCAGACTACAGTGATGAAAATGACTACACTCACACATCCTACAACACCATGCATGTGACGCATTCATCTTCCAACCTGGAGCGAGAATGCTCACCCAAACTCATGAAAAGGTAAGAAAAGAGCTAAGATGGTGTCAGAGCAATAGTTTTTAAAATCATTTTCTCTACTTAAAAGTGAACAGTAGCCAATAATGCTAAAATGGAAAGAAATGGGTACTTTACCTTAGAAAGAGATAAGTGTACGTAAAATGAAAGGGCAGCACCTGTACTAAATGTAGTTCCTTGCTGGATGTTTGTGAGCAAAACAAGTTGAACGTAAAAGGTCTCTGGAATGTATTGAAGGATAGGGGAAGTATCACAGTGGCATGTGCTTTCATGATACATCATATAGGGTTATTACGATTCCAGGTCTCAGCTAATGATAGTTTATTTCAGTCACACTTGTTAGGCAGAATGAAAAATTATCTCTGTGTAATGGACAGTGGAAAATGAATTCTGCAAGCACCAGTGCTCTCCAAATTAAAGCATAAAACCATTGAATTTTACATGTGGTTGTTCTACTGCTAGCTAAACTATTCAAGGTACCTATACAGGGCTAGTGTCAGCATGGGGTCCAAACACTTTGGCAGGTACCAATACCAACAATAATGCCTTTTGCTCACATTTTTCCCTGGCCTTAGTGTGCATAAGGATATTAAGCAGACAAGTGGAATGATCAACAAAAGACTATCTTCACTGAATAAAAAGATGCCAGAGCTTGGAAATAATTTGTTACAAACAATTCCTTGATTTAAATCATTTTTTTAAGCCAGGGTATATCCATAGTAACCTGACTTCTAAACATAATGAGTTTTTGTCTTATACATTTACCACACTCTCTACCTCAGAGCTCTCAAGTTGAGTATTCTGCCCTTCATTGTTAAAGGTTTATTTGATATGCTAAACCCTCTAGTTTCTAATAGGAACCTGGCGGAGGAGACATTCCAAACCAGGATTGAAAAGCTGGTATAGTGGACAAAAGTTGGGGAGCTGGGTTTAAATTCTGCTTAGCTTTGATGTGCTTTGGACTACATCTTGACTCATAATTCAGAACTTGCATACATATCATGTATTTGAGAGGGTCTCACCTTGCTACTGGCACCTTCTTGTGTTCTTTGGAAATTCATTGCCACATTTAGAAATACGGTAGCCTGTTTCTTGGTTCCTGGACATCTCCAAAGTATGGTTTTATTAATATGATATTTTAAGTGTATCAATATTTTTTCCATCTGCTTACTATAGATTAAAATGTGGCCTCTTACTTAGTTCTCTTAAATGCAGTGCTCAGTGCCTTTAGAGATAAATATATGATTTTGGAGGGAAAGAATACAATGTGTGCCCTGTTTCTTTCACTCTCTCTCTCATACACACACAGATGCACACATACAAACTGTGAAGCTCCAGCACAGTCTATTTAGGAGTAAGCCCCATTGTTTAATAAGACTTACTCCCAGGTAAGGACTGTAGCCTTCATTTCCAGTAAGCCCATTTTTCCAGATGATCCAGCAGAGGGTATCCCTTTAAGGTATCCATTCCTTTGCACACCCAATTAGCCCAGTTTTTAGAACCAGAAAATGGTCAGACCTAGGAAAAAAGACTTGAAGAGCTTGTTTATATGGAGAAGATATTCCTCATAGAATTCCAGGAGAATACAATTTGTCTAAATGGGATCCTGCATTAATTCTGTATTTGGAAGGAGGGGGTAAAAAAAATGCCAAATACAATGCAGAAAAGGCCTTTGTGGCTTTTCTCATTTTTTTAAAAAAACTATGATGGAAATGCGCATTCCCACTCATTGGGACAACCAATTTGCTTTGATACACATTCCTCATAAAGGCGGAAGTGGAAAGCTGATTGGCCGGATGTGAGCAGGGGGCAGTTTGCTGGCAAGGCAAGTGCCCTGTTGGATTTTTGCTGTAGGAATCATGTGCTGAGGTGATGAAACAGCCTTTTCTCTCTTTTTTTCCCCTGTTTATTTAAGTGGAAGATTGCACTTCTGCACCTTGGATATGCTTTTTAAAAAATACAGTTTGGCAGTGGCAACTGGTGACAATAAAAATGCAAGTAATTCACTTTAGCCCTGCATCTTGATTCGCAGACATGCCCATTTAAACATCACATGCTGCACTCTTGAAATAAAACATGGAGACAAATAAAAGCTGCTGTGAATTGGTGTTAGTGTGCATCAATCCACATTTTATAGCCTTGTGTAGACAAATCCCAAGATGCATGATAATAAAGAGGATGCTGCAGAGCTCTATCCTGGGCGCTAAACATGTGTTCTAGCACTGACCTTTGCAGACCAAGGCTGAGATCCTACACTGTCAGACATAAGATGACAAAGCTCCGTTGTTCTGGTTAGGTCTGATGATGTCACTCCACCCCCCAAGAACCTACCTTTTCAGCCTGGTAGCACCCCAACCAAAGGGAATCCAAGAAGATGCAGATCAGAGCACTGGGAAATGATACCTGCAACCCTCTCCTGGTCATTGGTCACATCAAGAACAGGCAGCCAGAAATACCCCTGGGGTCCTGCCGCAACTGCTTGTCTCAATGCATGCTGAATCAAGGAGAGAACTGCAGATGTCATTTCCTAACAGTCTGATATCAAGCACCTTGGTAGCCCTTCAGTTGTGACACTACTGCCAGGCTGAAAAGGTAGATTTTAAGGGTTACGTTTGGTGATTAGCAATTGTAAACATGAATTTCCAGCAGTTACAGGATTGTAAGTCCAGCTTATGAATGCATAACTACTGAATAGAATGCCAGCCTATTTCTTAATTTTAAGTGAGTAGGGATGCAGGAAGGGTGTGTGTGGTGATTTATTCACAGTTATTAAATAATGCAGAAAAACGTTCTGTATATGCTCAGATATAACACATAAACATCAGAGCAACTTCTCTGGCCCCAACACTGACACAGATAAGTTTATGACTAGTGTGGTTGTAGAGAAGAGGTACCAGCTGGGGAGCCCTGATACCTGGAGTCACTTCTGTATCCATAGTTGAGCTATTTGGAATGGGATCTAGGTTCTTATGTTTGTTTCCCCACTCCTAGATGGGTTCACCCACACCATTCTGTCAAGATAATATCCTTTCAAGTGCAGAGAGAAAATATTGGAGCAACAGGCAACCTACTCTGATAGTACAGCTGAAATGGGTGCGTGCATAGCTGTGGCTAGGCAGAAGGTGACTAGCCAAACACTCCTACAAAGATACACTCTGTGTGAGTTACTGTTGTGTGTTTGTGTTGAGCAGTGTTGGATGTTTGGAGAATTGCTGTTGGATTCGTTATTGAGGTTTGCTGTATGAGTTCTGTGTTTGTTTTGTACTGGAACTGAAGATAAAGCCTCCAGATATTAATGGAAGGACTTTGCTGCTTGTAAGTATTCTTATTGTGGGTGAAAGTGGGCCAGAGCCATGATAAAGCCTTCTAGCTGAAGCCTTTGTTTCTCAAGCCCTATTCTGCTGTGTAGTTTATCTGCTGTTTGGCTACTCCTGGGTTTAGTTCATCCCCAGGCTATGCCAGGCACCTCTCAGTAAGCCTATACTGAGTGGACACATTCTTCCCTGTTTGTCACAACCATTTGCATTTCATTGGAACTGGTGTTAACAGTGACACTCCATAAACAAGTTCTACCTTATATAGGAGCTGAAATCTGAACTCAATGTGTACATGTAGAAGGGCCCATTGAAAGGAAAAAAATCTAGTCGTGTTGAGGTTAGATCAAGGAAAGAGAGTCCAGCTTCCCAAACCACCCTGCTTGTCTTCCTGCATGATATGCCGATCAAGATGGTAAACAGCAGGCTTTTTCTAATATCCCACCTTTGCAGTCTATTTCCATACCATGGTTTTCACAAATATAAAGAATATAATAGTGACCTGAATCTATATGGTTCCAATTTAAGAAAAAAGACTCCAGTAGATTTAGGTTGCAATCATATATGCATTTGTTGGGGAGTAAACACACTTTAATTCTGTGGGACTTTTGTGGGGGTACATAGGATTATTTGGCTGATCCTGTTATGAATTTTTCATGGACAACTAGAACTACATTTGAGTGATAGATAAATTTGTCTTTCTCTCTCTGGCTTTTTTCCACAAATGAAGATTCAGGAAGGGTTCATCCCGCGCTTTCTGCAAGCGCACTGATGACTGAAAAGGCCAATCCGAGATAAACATGTCCGGTTCTGGGCACCACAATTCAAAAAGGATGTTGACAAATTGGAGCATGTCCAGAGAAGAGCAACTAAAATGGTGAAAGGTCTGGAAATGATGCCTTATGAGGAGAGACTTAGGGAGCTGGGTATGTTTAGCCAGGAAAAAAGACGGTTAAGAGGCGATATGATAGCCCTGTTTAAGTATTTGAAGGGGTGTCACACTGAGGATGGAGCAGGCTTGTTTTCTGCTGCTCCAGAGACTGGAACACGGAGCAATGGATGCAAGCTCCAGGAACAGAGATTCCACCACAACACTAGGAGGAACTTTTTGACAGTAAGAGCTGTTCGGCAGTGGAACGCACTCCCTCGGAGCATGGTGGGGTCTCCTTCCTTGGAGGTCTTGAAACAGAGGCTGGATTGCCATCTGTCGGGGATGCTTTGATCGTGATTTCCTGCGTGGCAGGGGGTTGGACTGGATGGCCCTCGTGGTCTCTTCCAACTCTACAACTCTATGATTCTATGATTCTATGGTTGCAGAAAGCACAGTAGAAGGTCTCCTTAGGTGATGCTTCCAGGTTGTGATTCTTTCTGCGTTGTCATTTCTCTTCAAGACCTGTTCGGTGTGAGTTCTCAATTAAGGCTGCTGCATTGTGGATAGTGTGTCTCCATGCCTCCTGATGTGAGACCAGGCGGACCATTGTTGGTGATCAGTTTGGCCAAGCCTGAGATGTTGTTTCAGGGAGTCCTTGTATCGCTTTTTTGGAGTGCCCCTCTTACACTGACCCGTGGCGAGTTCACCATAGAGTACTATTTTTGGGAGGTGATGGTCCTCCATTCTAGAAACATGCCCTGCCTAGCACAGCTGTGTTCTCAATTATCATGGCCTCAATGCAGGTGGTCCCTGCTCGCTCAAGGACAGCAATGTTCATACAACACATATGTAATATATGGGGGGGCTATAGTTGATCATATTGTAAGGGTGTTCTTTCCCACAACTATATTCAACATAAACATATGATATAAAGTATTATAACACTTAGATATTTGGTGTTAGATAATAGATACAGGTATACATTTTTTATAAACACTGTACTGTGCCTTGTTTCTGGTGATAAACAAAAATGTAAATGTGGTGAGCCCCAAATCACTGAAGCAGAGACACTTCAACATTCTGTTAAGTCTATGAGGAATTAGTAAGTGAAATCTGTCATAGGAGCACAAAATGCATTCTAGAGCCATTAGAGAGTGGAGATGCCATATTCTGAGTCTGTCTTAGGGATATCCTCCTCCCTCAAGAACTGTATGCTTGTTACTATGACAACTTTATTTTCCTCTGTGTATGCTGTACATGTCAAGAAGGCAAAGGGAAGCTATATACATCAGAAAGATGAAAATTGCACTATGAAAGTAATGATAGAACTAAATTGAACATAGATCTATCTCATTTAATGAAATTAAGAAAAATATGCTGGAGGGGGTGAGGAAATAAGAGCATTGAAAAACAATTGATGTAGTGGGTATTCTTGATGTCAATACAACACTTTTACAGAATGTAAATAGAATGGGATAAAAAGAAGATACCTTTCAAGTAATAAAGAATTAGGGAAATCAAGGAATATAGAATTAAAGTCACCTCAAGTAATAATAATGTAAGGGAATTTAATAAGAATTATGTCTTTGAGGCTGGCAGTGTCTTTCAATTAACTTTTGGTTCTCTGCCCTATTTCTTGAGTCCCCAAATTTTGACAGGAGAAGTTCATTCTGACAAACTGTGATTAATATGAGACAAGGGAACTCAGTCACAAGACTCTAACATGATGGTGGATGGCATAGCATCTGTATCTTTCTCAGCATGGATTCCACAGATGCCATTGAACTACACCTCAATGTATGACTACACACCATCCTGGTTGGGGATGATGTGAGTTGTACTGCAACACAAACAGGGGCAGCAAGGTTGAGAGGAGCTGAAAGGCTTCTTCCTATTACAGTTCTTAAAGGTATCAGAGTCCCAGTCATATAGTGACTGGTCACCCTATAAGGTGTACAGAAAGAGTCTGTAGTATGCCTTCTCCTGAAGATTACCTCCCTGGACCCTGTGGTATGTGAGAACTACTGCCCTATCACTAATATCTCCATTGGGGGCAAGCTGCTTGAAAGTCATGGCTGGGCAGCTTTAGATATTCTTGGAGGAAATGGAGTATCTGGACCTATTTCAGTCTTTGTGTAGTTGGGTTATGGTACTGAAATAGACTTAGGACTTTATCAGACACACTAAATATGGCATCGTAATGATGCCACTTAAACGCGAAAGGGCACACAGATCAGATGACATTGCCCTTTTGCATTTAATGTATTGGCAATAAGGCATTCTATTTTGTTGACAGCTTAAGCTGTCAATAGATCCCCCTGCTGCTTTTTTGCCAGCATTGCCAGCGTGTGAAACCTCAGGCCATTTAAATCTCGTCAGTGCAGAGTCAATGGCCTGACTGGGCAGAACACTTCTGGGTGAAAGTGTGACATCTAGGTAAGTGACAAACTTTTTATGACTCTCTGTGGGTTACTTGGAAGTTTCTTAGTGTGTGTCTGTGCTTGGTGTGACTTTTTCATGCTTATTTTTTGTTTTATTTTTGAATTTCCCACGCAATGAAGTAGCGCAGGATTTCAAAAGAGGAAGCGAACGGAACTCTGTTCACTTCCTCTTTATTGCCAGAACTATCTTTGCTGGGAGAGGAGGTAAGTGTGGGGGGAGGGAACGTTCTTTTGCTGTGATAAAAATGGTGGGTTTTTTTATGCCGGCAAAATAACATTTTCAGGGGCTAGTCTGATAAAGGCCTTAGATGTTCTGAATGATGAACTATTCCAGGGGGAATGATACTCTATCAAACTTCCCTAATTTGTCTGTGACTTTTGATACAACTGATCATGGTATCTTACTGGACCAATTCTGGATGAGGAACTGTGTTATATTGGTTCCACTCATATCTATAAGTCTAAGAATAGAACTGGGAGATTCCGGTTCAGCTCTGGGGTGCCACAGCGTTCCCTGTTATGCTCCATGGTGTTTAATCTCTATATAAATCAGCTTCTGGAGGTGATTAGATGTTAGGCTGGCTATCTGCAGTATGTTAATGGCACTCAACTCTACTTCTCCTTGTTATCGGAGTCAGCTGGGGCTGTGCAGGTGACAGACAAATGCCTAGGTGCTGTAATGGGCTAGATAATGGCAAATAAAGTGAAACTGAAGCTGACCATGTAACCTACAGGTTCAAAGAGACTTTGTGGATTTGTGGTTCTCCTGTCTGAGAATTGTGTGAACAACCTGTCCTGGGTGGGTTTGTACTCCCTGTGGGAGCAAGTGCTGGAGCTATCTTTTTCACTGGAAGACTAGTGGCCTTACCTCACTCAAAAAAAAAAAAGTGGCGGGGAGGAGTCTTCCATGCTGCCTTATTGCATAACATTGTCATTCTTCCAGTGTCCTTTCATTCTGATCCTGTGGGGGAATCAAGGTAAAACTGTGTCTTTTTGCTAATGGGTTTTTCTTGTTGGCAAAAAGATGTAGTTCTACCTCTGTCTCCCATGGGACCAGAATGAAAGAATGCTGGAAGAATAACAATGTTATGTGGTAAGGCAGCAAGGAAGATGGAATATTCCTTCTGCACCGCTACTTTTCTTTGGAGTGCAGCAAGCCCTTAGGTAGACTTCATGGCTCAGAGTACTTCAATTGGTCTGCCAAGCTATCTTATCCTGGACTGGGATAACTTAGGGCCAGTCTAGACGAGCAAATAAAGTGTGTATTGGTGCAAACCTATGCCAATTCGCAGCAGCTTTCATCTGTCTCAAGAATCTTTTTGCAAGGTCACTGGTGTATGAAGCTATCCATGTTTGCTGTTCACATGGAGGCATGCCAATGAATCAAGATGGTGGGCCCGAGTGAATTACTCATGGTTCAATACTCCCCAACTTGCCCCCACCACACAGTATTTTTTAAAATAAAAAAATTCAAGGTGTGGAAAACCGATCTTCCAATTAATAATGGGGTCGGGGGAGAAAAAGAAAGAAAGGCTGTTTCATCATCTCAGTGCACAATCGCTACAGCAACAATCCAACATGGTGGTTCCAGATACTGCCTTCTTAGCAAGCTCCTCCCCCATGCACATCTGACCAATCAGCTATCCTCTTCAGGAATGCACTGCACTGTGATTTGGTTATCCTAATGAGTGGGAGTGCATTTCTCCCACAATTTTCAAAAATGTGGGGAAAGCCCTGAAGGTTTTTCCTCCATAGTTTTCCTGAATTTTGCTCCCCTTCCCTCCAAAAATGTTGGAATGCTATGGGATCCCATTTGGACATATGGGATTCCCCCCAGATTCCATGAGGGTTTATTTCACCATCTGAACTGGCCCTTTGTCACTGTAGTTCAGGCACAGGTAACCTCCACATTAGGCTACTGTATGTGGGGCTGCCCTTGAAGATGACTCAGAAGCTGTAGCTAGTGCAAAATGCAGCAGCTAGATCATTGACCAGAGTCCCATTTAGACACCATATAGTGCCAGTCTTAAAGAAATTGCACTGTCTGCCAATTCAAAGTGTTTGTGATTGCATTCAAAGCCCTAAATGGCTTTTGATCTTGATACTTGATGTTTTTTATACTCCTGCCCAAGGACTGAGGTCTGCTGGGGAAGGCTCCTTTGTGTCTCACTGGTGGGAACAATACAGTGTGGGGGTATGTGGGAGAGGGCTGTGGGACCCCAATTGTGGAATGCCCGCTATTTGTACCCAATTTGTGCCAATACCAGGCAGTTAATAAACTGGCTGTTTATTAAAACCTTTGGAGCCTAGCTGATTTAGCCTAAAATATACATGGCTTTGAATTTTTTCCAGCTTTATAAACTTGTCTTAACCTGTTAAATCATTTAACATGCTTTTAAATTTAAATCATTTAATTGATTTTCCTGGTTTTAAATTTTAAATTGTTTTATACCATGCATTTTATTTCTATACTGCCCTGAGATCCTAAGATATAGGACAGGATATAAATTTTAATAAGGAAATACATTATACTCAAATAAACAGAAGTTTTCCTTGGTTTTTTTCTGAGCTGTGAGGCTGTGTTCTGGAATAGTTTCTTTCTGACATTTCGCCTGCATCTGTGGCTGGCATCTTCTGAGAATGGTTGGGTAGGAGTGTGTGGAGTTTATATATTGTGAATTCCTGTTGAGGAGTATATGTAAATTTGTGTAATTGAATGGTTAGTTTCTGGGCATAGAAATGCAAGGATTATTAGTGTCTGTTTGGCTAATGGTTGGTTGATGGGCCATTATTTTCCTGGAAATCCTCTTGTCCCTGGGTGGAATGTCAGAATGCAGAGAAGCTATTGAAATCCACAAACACCTGGACAACTTCAACAGGAAAGAAGAAACCCTAAAAGTAAACAAATTCTGGCTCCCAGTTTTGAAAAACAATAGAATAAAAACCCAACACTTACAAAGGAATTCCACCCAAGGACAAGGGGATTTCCAGGAAATAATGGCCCATCAACCAACCATTAGCCAAAAAGACACTAACAATCCTTGCATTTCTATACCCATTAACTCTCTCTCTCTCTCTGGCTTTTCTTTGCAAATGAAGATTCAGGAAGGACTCATCCCACACTTTCTGCAAGGCCAATCTGAGATAGACAAGTCCGGTTGCAGAAAGCACAGCAGAAGGTCTCCTTGGGTGATGTTTCCGGGTTGTGATTCTTTCTGCATTGTCGTTTCTCTTCAAGACTTGTCTGGCATGAGTTCTCAAATAAGGCTGCAGCATTGTGGATAGTGCGTCTCCATGCCTCCCAATGTGAGGCCAGGGCAGACCATTTTTGGTGACCAATTTGGCCGATCCTGAGATGTTGTTTCAGGGAGGCCTTGTATCGCTTTTTTGGAGTGCCCCCTTACACTGACCCGTGGCGAGTTCACCGTAGAGAACTATTTTTGGGAGGTGATGGTCCTCCATCCTAGAAACATGCCCTGCCCAGTGCAGCTGTGTTCACAATTTCATGGCCTCAATTCTGGTGATCCCTGCTCGCTCAAGGACAGCAACATTCGCCACATAGTCAGTCCAGTGTATATTTAGAATTGTGCATATACAGCACTGATGAAAGTGTTTGAGGAGTCATAAGTGGTGGCGATAGGTGACCCATGTTTTAGACCCATAAAGGAGAATAGACAATACAATGAATTTATACACACCGATTTTTGTGCTTCGCCTCAGGTGTTTGTTACTCCAGACTCTTTTGTAAAGTCTTCCAAATGCGCTATATGCCTTTGCTAATCTGTGATCAATGTCTTTGTCAGTCTTGGCATCTGAGGAGATGATACTTCCCAGGTTGGTGAATTGCTGAACGGACTTATACTAACCATTCAATTACACAAATTTACATATACTCCCCAACAAGGGTTCACAATATATAAACTCCACACACTTCTACCCAACCATTCTCTGAAAATGCCAGCCACAGTTGCAGGCGAAATGTCAGAAAGAAACTATTCCAGAAAACGGCCTCACAGCCTGGAAAAAACCCAAGGAAAATCTATGGATGCCAGCTGTGAAAGCTTTCGACTTCACATCAAACAGAAGTTTCTTTGCAGAGACTCTGGAGAGAAAGCTAGCTTTGAGCTCTGGAAGGCACATGTAACAGGTGCCAGGCTTCTGTGGTGAGGATCTGATGTGGTGCTGTATATTTACTACTCACAGCAGTACTTAAGCCATATGGCTTTACCTGTGCACCATGCATATTTGGAAATCTACATGTTTCAAAGAGGCACCTATTTGGTGATTTCTCCTTCCAAAGGAAGCTAAGCATTTCCTATATTAGGGGAGGAAGGGAAGCCATGCGTGGTTATGATGTATATCATAAACATGGCAAAGATGCCCAAACATTGCTTTAAGGCTGGGCTCCATTTCATAAGAGCATAATGAATGCAACTTACATGTTTCTTTTGTAGCCTTATACTTGCTCCTTGTTATTCTTCCTTCGTGTTGTCAGCAACCTTTTTTTGCTAAAAGGGAGGGAGGGAGGGGAAAAACCCATGTGACCATCCTGCTGGGTTTTCCTCCTCTGGTCAAGCTTTGTGCTTTTCAAGCTTGTGTACTGTAACCAATCAATCAGACCACACTGCAAAAGATCTATTCACTTAGCTCTCACCTCCCATCTGCTCATTTCCCTCTAAGTCTTTCCCCATTATACCAATTCTTCCAGGCTGTTATCTTCAAATGATTCATTCCTAATGGGAAAAAATTAATAACAGGAGAAAATGTGGACTTCCGACATACATCCCTTGATTTTCTAGTCAATAACATTTGAAAGCTTTTGTATTTTCCCAATACCATTATGGGGTTTTCTATGTTTTTATTATGGAAGCCATGAGGTCTCAGAAATGTGAACTGTCAGGGTCAATCTATGTCACTTTTAAAAGAGAGATGCTCCAAGATGTCTGTCATAGCACAAGATTTTCTTCACCTACATATTGAACATGCGGTCTTTGGAACTGGGCTTAATTTGCAAGTGTAAATGCTGAAGCATGTATTATTGAGGAAATCTTATTGGAGGAAAAATGGTTAATGGTGAGGAATATGCATTCCCTTTAAAAGCAAGACCAAGATCTTGCATTGTCAGATGTAGCTATGACAACGGAGCTCTGTCGCCGCAGCTACTTTTGCCAATGCCATTTCCTAGAAAGCCTACCTCTTAAGCCAGGCAACATCCCAATGTGAAGGGTTTCCAAAGTGCTGCCGACTGGGGCAGTGGGAAATGATGACTGCAGTGCTCTCCCAGTCACAGGGCACATTGAGATGAGCACCTGAAGAGATGCCTCAGGGCCCTGCTGCAGCTGCTTGTCACAATGTGTCCTGCAACCTGGTTAAAAGGTAGATATTTGTCCTTTTTTGTACATTAATGACTGTAAATATGAATCCCAGAAGTTATGAAATCTTAAGTCTGGCTTATGATCTTGTAAATATTGAAAAAGATTTCAACCCTAGTTTTTAATTGTAGGGAATATACATTCACCTTAACACTTGAATTCCACCATCACTACTACCCCAGGGTAGCTGACAATGTACAAGGGAGTGCTGTAGAACTGTGATATAAATGAATTACTGGTGAATGTAGTGGGTGTCACATCGCTCTCAGTCACCTTTCTGGCCCTTTCCAGAGAGGTTTCTTGTTGGGTTTATAGAGGAGAAATAGCATTTTTACCTGTTTTTGACCAGAATGTTTCTTTCAATTAAAAATGTGTTTTATGTACAATCTGTTTTGGGCTTCTGTATGTGCTGGAGCTTTGGAAGATTGGTGGAAGTCCAAAAGACCATATTGTTGGAGCAATGTGGCACACCACATATAGCCCATGAGCTACAGATCCCAACCTTGCTCCAAGGAGTTAGGGTATTTTCTGGTCTTTTGCTAGGCCCCTTTAGTAATAGACTTGGTCAGTTTTAAGCAAAATGGTAGCCCTGAACTAGCTGTGCAGGAGAATGTAGTCTTTTTGCTATGGAAGTGATTGTGTAATATCTTCTAATATTAGTCTGCTTGTTTTACCTTAAAGGTCTTGTTTATCATAAAGACCACTCGACAGCCCACTGTGAGGAATTTGCAAGGCACTTTGCAGACAAAATCACTCAGATGTATTCTGACTGGGATGCTATAGTTGGTCCAGTGGATGTAATCTTGGCACCTGCTTGCCCTGCATTGTTGGATAAGTTTCAATTTGTGCAGTCTGAGGATGTGGACAGTATCCTTGGAGAAGTGAGAGCCACCATATGTATACTGGATCCTTGCCCTTCTTTGCTCCTGAAAGCAGCTACAGGGAGGCTGGCCAAGTGGGTAAGGGGAGTGGTGAATGCCTCACTGCAGCAGGGGGATTTTGCATCCTGCTTAAAAGAGGCTGTGGTAAGGCCATTACTAAAAATGCCTCCCTGGATCCCAACATTCTGAATAATTATAGGCCAGTCTCTAACACTGCATTTTTGGGCAAGGTTCCAGACCATATGGTGGTCTCAGCTCCAGGGGTTTCTGGACAAAACAGATTATTTAGATCCATATCAATCTGGCTTCAGGCCTGGTTATGGGACAGAGACAGCTTTGGTCGCCTTGATAGATGACCTACACAGGGAACTGAATGGCAGGAGTGTGCCCCAGTTGGTTGTGCTGGGCTTCTCAGGGGTCGTTTACATGGCAAAATAAATCCTCAAAGAATGCGACAAGAAGCCTGATAGTTCCCATGCATTTCGAAGCAACAGTGCCCTTTTCAGAAGGAGGGGGTGCAAAAACCCCATAAGTTGCGCAGTAGCAGCTTTCGCTAGTTTTCCGCACTTTTTTGATTAAGTTCATGAAAATGCGCATAATTTATCGTGGGAACTAACGATCGTGTAAACTGGCATCTGCCTTTTCGAATTACTGTGAGCAGAGCTGAATCCTGATTGGTTGGAGTGACCATTCTGCTTTATTTGAATAGACTGAGGGGTTGGAGAGAAGAAATTCACCCTCCTTCTGCTTGCAACCCACTTTGGAAAACTGAGCCATTCCTGTCTGTCTTTGGGGGTGGGGTGGGGTGGTGGGAAGATGCTTCGCTGCTTCACTGGTGTATGTATGTGGGGGTGTATGTGCTGGGAAACAGCCGATCGCATGTTCGTTCTTTTGTTTATTTGTCCTTCCATTCACTTGCCTTTATTCAAGGCTTCGGAGGGAGGGAAAACAAATGAGGCAAGCCCTAGTTCTGTAGTGTGTGTTTGTGTGTGCATGCATGAAGGGGATCATGCTTTTGCTTGTTCGTGCTTTCATTGACTCCTTTCTTTATAGAAGCCTTTTGGGGCTGGGGAAGACGGGGGAGTTTGACAGATCGCTCTTTCGATGTCTTGTTTGTTTGTCCTTTTTCTTTCCTCTCATTATTTATGGTCTCCATGACCCCCTCCTTGCTCCCTCCCCACCTCCTGCCTGGCTTTAATCATCTGGAGGCGATCCCCCCCCCACCTTTGCCTGTGTGAATTAAGCAAAACAGAAAGTTGCTGGATCTGGCTTCATCATCTGAAAATCCCAGGCATCGTGTGATTTATACACTCCTGATGCGAAAGGACGGTAATCCAGAATCTGGCGAATTTTTTCCTGTCGTGGAACCGGCCCCTCAGAAACTTTCAGTACCATCAACCATGATATCCTTTCTTGGCCACCACTCTGGGATGGGAGTTGGGGGCACTGCGATTCAGTGTTTCCAGTCTTCTTTGAGGGCAAACTTAGACGATGCTCATGGGGGATTCCTGTTTGATGCCCTGCCTATTGGCCTGTGGGGTGCCTTGGGGTTCTGTTTTGTCCTCCATGCTGTTTAACATCTACAGGAAACTGCTGGGAGAGGTCATCCAGAGCTTGGGAGGTTTGGTGTCATTAGTAGGCTGATGACATCCAATGCTATCTCTCCTTTTCATTCAATTTCAAGGAAGCTGTCTGTTGTCAGTCATGGACACAGGGTCACAGACAGGATGCACCTTATTTTAAAGGAAAATGAAACTTCTCAGATACTTTTAGAAGTCTGGTTCTTCTTTACTTTTTTGGGGGGGGGAAGAAAGAGACTGGCAGAGGAGGCAGGCATTGGGTAACAGAAAAATCTGGCAGAGAGAACATGTTGCCACACACTGTAGTTCAGGATTACTTTGAAGGACAGAATCTTCCAAAAAGAGAATATCCCTTCTTTTTCTCTTACCGAATGGGATATTTGCCCTTCAAAAGAAAACAGCAGTGTTTGCAACCAGCTAGAACATGTTTGCTAATCCCAAACTTTTTTAGATTAGTGGTTCCAAGAAGAGAGCATTCTTCCAAATCAATGTTCTGGTTTAGCTTGTCTATTTTTGCACTACAGTGCTGTTAAAGTAACTGCCAGTGATTTTTATGAGGAATGTAATTTATACTTTTTAAAGCTAGCTAATGCTCAGAAGGCATTCAACATGAATGAATCACTCCCTAATACTAACTCTGATATGTGTGGTAAATCCCACAGTGGATTTGGAACACAGTGTTCAGTTATTGCTTCAAAGATTACCTGAAATCTAAAGCAGTATGTTTAAAATATTACAGCGTCCAGGTTTAACAATCATTCAACATCATTTTTCCTTTAGTGACTAGGTTGCTTCAAATGTTTCAAATGGGGGAGAGGGTTGGAATAATGTATGTGTATCAATGGACTTTTCCTTTTGAAAAACTCATAAGCCAAATCTCCAGGGTGCCAGTTACACGACAGAAATTGTCGTGGTGCTTACCGTGATTTTGTGATCACGAATCCGTCCCTCGCTGTTTATACGATTTATGTCACTGATCTGGATATCTCAGGTGGTCCCGTGACTGATATTTACATGTCCAAAGTTCTGGGGTTTTTTTTAGGTTGTAGGTTTTTTTTTTTTTTTGCTGTCAATCAAGTATGCGATTACTCGTGTTTTCACAACCTTGGTGACGCACTTTCTTTAAAGTTCCGTGCCACGAGCGATGCTATTGGCTGGCGGGGGGGGGGAGACAGGGGGGCAGAGGTTTGGTATTCCCCTCGCTTCTTTAAAATGTTAACCCTTGAAACAGAGGCAGAAGACACTCTTCAAAGACCTCAGACGGAGGAACAATTAAACCCTCTCCTTTCCTTTTGAAAGCAAGCCAAGTAGAGGCGAGGCATTTTGAAAGACCCAGACTGAGATCTTTCGCTCAGACTCAGGGAGATCAAGCTGAGTGAGGTGGGGGGGGTGGGTTAGAGTTTCCCCTTGCCTCTTTAAAATGTTAACCCTTACTTCAGAGATTCAGCAGAGATTTCAAGGCATTTTGAAAGGCACAGACACAGAGGGGGAATTAAAGGGTGTTCATTCACTCAGAGGCTGGAATACCAGGGAGGTGATCAAGGCAGGGGATCCTCTGCCCACCGCGATCTCTCTATAACATGCAGTTGAGGAAGAGGTTAAAGCTGAAGGATTTGCAGTGTAGAAATCCATTTAAAAAGGTGATTGAGTACGCGCGTGCGCACACACACACATCAACCTTTGTGCAGCTGGAAGGGATGCCTTTGTTTTCGGCTGGTGAGGCTGAATCTGTTGAACGGGTGACTGACCCCTCCTTTTCTGGTCCCTGATCAATAAGCCCTCCCCCAGTCACCATTTCCGGCCATCCCAGTACCGAGACATTTTGTCCCAGGCTGTTTACATTTCTGATTTTCCGAATCCTCCAGTGACTTTTTTTAAAACCGGCACAAACTGCGGGACTGGAAGTCCCGCAGGTTGAGTGATAAAAGGTGGCCCCCCTTCCGAAAATCACGTACCCAACCCGATGTACGTGTAAACTGCCAGGGATCGACACAAATTCTTCCCAGGACATTTTCATTGTGTAAACGGCACCCAGACTTCATTTGGTTATAAGAGGAATTTAGAAAGCACTCTGGAGGCTTTAAAAAAGAGAGGGAAACAAATCTAATTTATGTGTGGGTGCCATGATAGATGTTTAAAATACTTCTATACATCCATGCCCATCAATCACAAAAATGCAGCTTTTCCTTTATGACATCTCAAGATAGGTCAATATTTCAACTGTGTTATGAAAATATAATAATAACATGTCAGTTCTATAGACTCTTGAAGTACCTGCATAGGATCCTAAAGGGGACTCTTATACCACAATGCTTAACAAGTACAATCAAGTAGAGCACAAAATAGACAGAACAGGACAAAATCATAGAAAATAATTTCCAGAGGGGTTAGTTGTAGAGCTGTATGTATGTGTGTGTATGTGTGTGTGTGTGTGTGTACTTTTTAGGCTATGGACCCTTTCACACTACACCATACATGGCAATATCCTATAGAATCCTGGGAGTTGCAGTTTAGAGAAAGGTACTTAGAATTCTTTACCAAAAAGCTCAAGTGTCTTAGCATAGTATTCATACAGACCCCATGATTCCATAGGATACAGCCATGGCAGTTAAAGTGGAATCATAGTTCTATAAGTGTATAGTATTAAACTATAGTATGCTGTCTGGAGTCATGTTGGTTGGGGGATTCTGGGAGTTAGACCAAAGAAGTAACTTTTCCAAGCTAATATTTTGCAGCAAAAACTGTGTCCAATTCTGGGCACCATGATTCAGGAAGGATATTGAGAAGCTGGAATGTGTCCAGAGGAAGGTGACCAGGATGGTGGGAGGTCTGGAAGCCATGCCCTATGAGGACTGGCTTAGAGAGCTGGGCATGTTTAGTCTGGAGAAGAGAAGGTTGAGAGGTGACATGAGAGCCATGTCAATATTTGAAGGGATGCCATACTGAGGATGGGGCAAGCTTGTTTTCTGCTGCTCCAGAGACTAGGACACAGAGCAGTGGGTTCAAACTACAGGAAAAGAGATTCCACCTAAACACTAGGAAGAACTTCCTGACAGTAAGAGCTGTTCAGAAGTGGAACACACTGCCTTGTAGTGTGGTGGAGTCTCCTTCTTTGGAGGTTTTTAAACAGAGGCTGGATGGCCATGTGTCAGGAATGATTTGATTGTGTATTCCTGCATGGCAGGGGGTTGGATTGGAATGCCCTTATGGTCTCTTCCAACTCTGTGATTCCATGGTTCTATGATTCTATGAACAGTTTATTGACATCTTGAAGATAAGCATATGCATTGCAGTATTTGGTCTCACAAACTTGGCTTAAGTCTACCAAAACATGTGCAACAGCACATCTATTGGTATTGTAAGTGCTACAAGACTGTTGATTTTTTTCATATAAAATAAAATATGCCAATAAAAATTAGCCATTTTAATTAGATGGAATATTCATGTTCAGAGACAGAACATTTCCCTTGACCAGCTGCTGATGCGCATCCTATTCAACTAGATGTTGAACTGGATTTGCTCTGATTTGGCAGTACAATTCTTACTTTCCTAACTATTGCCTTCATTTCAAAATTTGCCTTTGTAGCAACATGTTATAGGGTACCTTTTACTGGAGCAGAGGTGGAAATTGTGCAGCTGTCTTTTTAGCAGCTGTTGGACTGTAGCTCCCAGCAGCCATAGCCAGCATAGCCAATGTTGAGGAATGTTCAGAGTTGCAGTTTAACAGCACTCAGAGAGCTACACTATACAGAAAAATGTAGTAAATCAATACATAATAAATCCTTTAAGAAAATACTGAGTCTATTTTGCCTTTTCATAGCACCCATCAGACTGTTAGCATCACAAAGTTGGAGAGCTAGTGTTAGTGTTTATCTGCTGTTATATTCTGACTGCCTAATCTTGCCAGTGGTCATCCATATTTATCAGCCATTTGGCAGGAAGAAATTCAGAAGATGTGTTTGATCTTGCCAAGTTATGACTGTGAGAGTTGCTAGAGTGAAGGAGGAGAGTCTGACATAAGAGTGGCTGTGGATCAGACCAAAGGTTCATGTAATCCAGCAATCAGGTGTTTCTTGGAAACTCAGGCGTTAGCAGAGATAAGGGCAGTAACTCCTCTTTCCACCTCCCACTCAATGGGCATTCAGTAATTAACTTTCATAGCCAATTACAGGTCTACTAGCTATACCCAGTGTAACATACACTGTTCCCCCTGTGCACTACACACCCCATGGTACACATGCCACTCCCCCATGCTGCCCTCCCTGTGCTTGCAGCTCCCTTTCCATGCCAGTGCCCCCTCCTTTTGCTGCCCCGTGCCACCATCCCCACACTCGTGCCGTGCTCCCCACGCCCCATGCCGCATTCCCTGTGCTCGCGTCTCCCTCTCCCTGCCCTGTACTGCCCCATGCACCCTCCCCACGCTCGTGCCACCCTCCCTGCACTCGCAGTGCTCTCCCCACACCCCGTGCTGCCCTGTGCCGCTCTCCCTGCACTTGCACCGCACTCCCTGCACCCTGTGCCTCCACATGCCGCCCTCCCTGTCTTTCCTGCACCCTGTGCTGCTCTCTCTGCACCCTGTGCCACCCTGTGCCACCCTCCCCTCACTCTCACTGCCCTCCCTTCACCCTGTGCTGCCGTGTGCCACCCTCCCCACTCTCGCATCGCCCTCCCCGCACCCCTTGCTACCACATGCCACCCTCCCCGCACTCATGCTGCCCTCTCCGTACCCCATGCCACCCTCCCCGCATTCTCACCACCCTCCCCGCATCCAGTGCTGCTCTCCCCACACCTCATGCTGCCCTCCCCACTCTCGCACCACCCTCTCCTCACTATGCGCACCTTGTGCTGCCCTCCCCGCTCTTGCACCGCCCTCTCCGCACCCTGTGCCACCCTCCCTGCACCCCATGCCGCCCTCCCTGCACCCCATGCTGCCCTCCCTGCACTCACACCGCCCTCCCCGCACTTGTACCACACTCCCACACCCAGTCCCGCCCTGTACTGCTCTCCCCACACTCGTACTGCCCTACCCATGGCGACCCGTGCTGCCCTCCCTGTACTTGCACCACCCTCCCCGCACCCAGTCCCAGCCTGTACTGCCCTCCCTAAACTTGAACCGCCCTCCCCGTGCTGCCACGTGCCACTCTCCCTGCACTCACACCACCCTCCCCGCACACTGTGACACCCTGTGCTGCCATGTGCCACCCTCCCCATACTTGCAGCACCCTCCCCGCACCCTGTACATGCCACACACACACCATGCCACATCCCCCCATGCTGCTCACACCCCCTCTGCCTCCGCCATGTTTATACAGGAATGAAATTTCCACATGGTCCTGCCCCCAGTGTGCTGACTGGCTGCCCAACAGAGTGTTGATTGGTTGGTTAATTTCCTAACCAGCCAATAAGCACACTGGAAATGGCAACATACCTAAGAGCAATATATATATAGAGAGAGATTCCTCAATGCATATTAATCCTCCCTTCAAAGCCATGTTACAGCCATCACCACATCTCCATGGTCATACCGTCCAGAACTTAATTAAGATACATGAATGTGAAGAGGTACTTTGTTTTTGTAGCTCCTAAATCTATTGACAATTAATTATTTTGCCTGGCTGTGAGTTCTAGAGCTATATTACCAAAAGGGAGAGAGGAAAAATATCCCGAATAACTTCTTTTCACATGTAACATTTTAAAGGTTTCTCTGTTTCCTCTTTGTCTTACTACATTTAGCCTTACCTCATCTCTCTCTCTCTGGCTTTCCTTCGCAAACGAAGATTCAGGAAGGACTCTGCAAGTGCGCTGATGACTAAAAAGGCCAATCCGAAATAAACAAGTCCGGTTGCAGAAAGCACAGCAGAAGGTCTCCTTGGGTGATGTTTCCGGGTTGTGATTCTTTCTGCGTTGTCATTTCTCTTCAAGACTTGTTCGGTGTGAGTTCTCAAATAAGACTGTAGCATTGTGGATAGTGTGTCTCCATGCCTTCCGATGTGAGGCCAGGGTGGACCATTGTTGGTGATCAATTTGGCCGAGCCTGAGGTGTTGTTTCAGGGAATCCTTGTATCGCTTTTTTGGAGCACCCCTCTTACGCTGACCCATGGCAAGTTCACTGCAGAGTACTATTTTGGGGAGGCGATGGTCCTCCATCCTAGAAACGTGCCCTGCCCAGCGCAGCTGTGTTCTCAATATCATGGCCTCATTGCTGCTTGCTCAAGAACAGCAACATATTTAGGATTGTGCGTATTCAGCGCTGATGAAAGCGTTCAAGGAGTCGTAAGTGGTGGCGATAGGTGACCCATGTTTCAGACCCATAAAGGAGAATAGACAGTACAATGGCTCTATACACACTGATTTTTGTGCTTCGCCTCAGGTGTTTATTACTCCAGACTCTTTTGTAAAGTCTTCCAAATGCGCTATATGCCTTTGCTAATCTGTGATCGATCTCTTTGTCAGTCTTGGCATCTGAGGAGATGATGCTTCCCAGGTGGGTGAACTGCTGAATGGACTTAAGCACAGATTTGCCAATGGCAATGTGGGGATGGTGGTGTTCGTCATATAGTCCTTATATAGTCAATGCTCAAACCCCTTGGTCTTTTTAGCTGTCCTTTCCTGTACTTTTGTGAGCTAAAGTGGTTATCACCTGGTCCTCTGCTCATTGTGGTTTCATTTTTGTACTATATCCACCATCATATGGCAGGATATGTAAGTATCTGAAACGATCCAAAGGATGATACAACTGAGTCTATCACTGAACAAGTATGATCCTGATATGGCCTTTACACAACCTGGTTCTACTAGATTCCCAAACACAGAATGTGTCTAGAGGGCTAGCTTTACACTTGGGCAGTGGCTAGGCCCTCAGCTCTCCAGTGAAGCCCTTTATACATTTTCCGGTACTCTGATCAATATCAAGAATCTATGAAAAGCTGTTTTTAAATTTCCCACAAGAGAGCCAGCCTGAGACATTTACTGTCTGGTGTGGAACAGAAAAAGACACTCCTCTCAAAAGTACTCAAAGTCAACCAAGTTATTTTGATACCTGAGGCAGAAAACCTTTTCCCATCATCCTGGGACTAAAAATGCTAAACAATGAATTAATAATTAACCATGAATTTGCTGCCTTTTAATGATACAGTACTCCCAATCTGCTGCCTGAGACAGCTATCCTGCTCTGTCAGTAGGACTAGCAGGACAACAGTGCCTAAGGGACATGATGGAGACTTAGAAAAATAGTGCTAGACCCAGAAGCTTGTTCTTGCTCAGGACACTGCTGTCCACTGCCAGGTAAACCTCCCAGGTCCCACCTATGGAGAACAGGCCCCGGACTAATTTGCCTAGGACCCGCTTTATCCAACCTTGATTCATGGTCACGCATGCATGGATTGTGTGAAACTACTTATAAATATTGGACTTGCAGAAAATTTCATCATCTATTACTCTCTCTCTCTCTCTCTCTCTCTCTGTCTCTCTGGCTTTTCTTCGCGAACGAAGATTCAGGAAGGACTCATCCCGCGTTTTCTGCAAGCGCGCTGATGACTAAAAAGGCCAATCCGAGATAGCTTTGCCTTGGTTTGACCGCATCAGAAGATTCCCGTTGGCCACGGCTAGCCAACCAGGTAGTTGGGGTTGAGCTTTCGTTAGGCCACCTTTTCTAGGCCCCTCTCCATATGGAGCAAGCAGTGCTTTCATTAAAAAAGGCTGCTTGATCGTTCAGGATGCTGCCGAACAAGACTGTCATCTCCCGGGTCAGCCTCGAGCAACCAAAGTCCTGAACCACCTGCATGCAGGGTTGGGTTTGCGGCTTCCAGTGCATCTTTACACCTGCTGTTTCATCCCTCGCCTATCGCTACAGGGCTTTTTTGGAATGGGATTTGTCCTTCGAGCCTGTGCAATGGATTTTTCTGGTGGAGCTCAGCGTGCACAGAACTGGCCTCACCCTTTAAACCAAAGGTTCATCTGCTGGCCTTGCAAGCATGGACGGTAGCAGCAAGGTCCTCGGGTCGTAGGTTTGATTAGAGTTTTCTTCTCTTAGATGGTTGACCTTACAGGGTTGGACGAGCACCATCTGCCTGGGTTTGGGATTAGAGTTTTCCTTCTCCTAGGACGGTTGCCATAAGGCTAGAGAGCCCATCCTGCCCTTTGATGCTCTTTGTCAGACCCTTTGGTTTTGACCTGTCTGGCATGGGAGACCCTACCTGTGGCTATTATGCCACCGCCAGCATAGCTCAAAACATCATTAGGGTACGCAAGCCTCTCTCCCACGACAAGGGGGGCGTCAATGGAGAGGTAATCTATTACTACATGTGTACAAAGCTCACAATTTCCCCACCAAACCAGCACTGAGGTCTAACAAAGTTGGAAAGCTTTCATTTTCTTGAGATGATTACAAGAAAGACAATGAGGTCTTAGATTTGTAAATTCAAGCACTTTAGGGGTGAAATTAAACATTTGAAAGACATAGGCTAGCAGTTACACCTTTCTCCACTTACTCAAAAGTAAGCATGGAACACTGAATTTGGTTCAAGACTTAACACTGCAGGAGTGGTTCAAAGACGGCTTTAACTCTTTGCTTCCCACTGCAAGTCCAGTACATTTTTTGCATGGTCAATTAATGTCTGTTGAACCAAAGTGCCAGAATTTTATTATGCATACCTCCCCATGCATCAAGAGTTTAATGCAGTTAAATCACCCCTACTCACCATGCTACAGACTGATCTGTATCAGACTCACACTCTTACTTCTGAGAAGGGTGGGAGCTATAACTGCTAACTATGCTTTAAAGTAATGTCTAGTTTGACCTTAGAAAAGACAAATGTAAGAAATAAATTTCTAAATGACAAACATCTCTTGTTTTCTTTCAGGTCTCAATCAGTGGTGGAACCTGGAACATTGAAACATGAGGAACAGAATGAGAATGAGAACACCCAGCCACTGCTGGCTCTAGACTGAGTGAATTTATTGTGGCACACAAATGCATCATCAGACTTTAATGGTACAAAAAGCCCATGAAGCAAATGACAGATTTAATGCACATCACCACACATTCAGCTTGAGAGCCAGACTCTCCATCTTTGCAGAGCAAGTAATGATCATCACCAGCCATATGTTCATGTGGCCAAAGCCAAAGAGGAGGTTCCTCATGGCCCAGAGTTCTAAGCTAATGAGTCTGATTGTAAAAAAAATAAAATAAATTCCCACACCTTTTCTTTCATGATGTATGAATATTAAGAATGACTGACCCTTAGGGGGACTACTTTCTGTGATCACATACTCAAGATCCATCAACAGAGGTTTTCTAGTATTGCTTAAGCAGGGTTTGTTAAAATGTAGGAGAGGGAAATGAAGTGGAAGGTATCTTGAAATTATTATTGTAACAACAGGCATAACTCACTTTGCAGTACAGCCATAGTGGCTGAGGACCATGGGGATTCTGGGACTTGTCTAGAAAAGGGGGACCCCCCCCCCAAATTTGGAGTGATAAGGCCACACAATGTGCGGCCTTATCCCCAAATCTGGTGCTATAAGACCACACAATGTAAGGTCCTATCCGCAGAAAACTAGGGGTATACCACCATAACACAGGTTTTTAAAACTCACTGGTTTTGTTTGTTTGTTTTTAGGAAACGGCAGTATTTCCTGTAGTGTGGGGAGGCAGGACAGATTTCTGCCTGGCAGGTGCTGCCATTTACCTCAATGTCCAGGCCAGTTCCCAGCCTGGAATAGTTACAGAAAGGTTTTTCCTTCCTCAGCTCTTCTGGCATGTAGTCATTTGCTCTGAGGTGAGAAAGGAGGTGCCCAGATCATATGGCTGGGTGCCTCGTTTGCCTCAGAGCAAGTGAATATGTGCCAGTGGTGCCAAAGAGGGAAAAAAACTTTCTATAATCATTCTGGGCCATGAACTGGCCCAGATATTGAGGTAAATGGCAGCACCTGGCACGCAGCAATCTGTCCTGGTTCTGGCAGGGAGTTGACAGAGGAAAGGCAGCAGTAGTGGACCAAAGGAATATCCAGATGCAAGGGCAGGTGTAGACATCTACCCCATGTCCTTGGGGAGAAACAGGTAGCAGAGTGGCTTTGGGGCAGAACAGGTTGGGGAGTCCATTCAGACTTTGCCCCTAGTGTAGACAAGCCCTCTCTCTGTTCCAACATATCTGGAGATCACCAGGTTGGGGTAGGCTAAATTACATCTTTATACAGTTCCCACCATCCATTTTCTCTACATCTTTGGTTTCCCTTTTTACATAAACAAACAAATAAATAATGCTGAGCAATCACCAGCAGTAATTTGTTTAGCTCTGAAGTATGTGATCTTATCACCTTAGCACTTTCCAGGGATCATTTATTTCAGTCCTATTGGGATTAAAACCCACCATTCTTAACTTTTGAAAGCCCTTATAACTTGTCTGCTCAATGTGATGAGCGAATTGGGAAACAGACACAGACAATTTGGAAAGCAATTATTAATTTTAACAATATGGATTGTCCTCTACTCCCACCACCCTACAGGCAACTACAATAGATGGAATAGATATGGCAGTGGTGATAAAGGCAAAAAGGAGGTGCCTGAGCTCCATGGAAACACTTATTGGTGATTAATGTTTCACTTCAGGTCCTTTTATTTAGGTCTCTTCAGCAAATGAAAGCTCAGCAGAGCTGTTTAACCACCTTCTCTCCTGCAATCAGTTAAAGGTGTAGCCAGCGGGCTTGGCTGACTGCAGATACAGGCTATGCTTAGAAAGGGAAAACTTGGGATGAATTATTCACTATGCCTCCATTAGAAGGAACTGTGGAAGAAGAAGAGAAAAACAAAAAAACAAAAATTGTAGAACTGAAATGCCAAAGATCAGTTTGCTATTCCTCTCTTTGCTCTACTTGCAAAAACAAAGCCCATGCCTACACTGAAATGAAAACAGGCAAAAATAATAATAAAAAAGATTCCACTGTTATGAAATTGTTTTTGCTGTGGCTTTATTTTCTCAAATAGCTGGAAACATGTTTATTACATTGTCAACTAGATGGAAACAGGTTAGTCACATTTTACAGGCATACGTAACAGTCATTTACCAAACCTTAATGAAACAGTACATTTCAGCCATATGCAGAGAGTGGTTAATTTGCTGTCTTAAGGATGGCTACATAAGTTGTAGGTGATGCTCAGAAGCAACGATATCACTTTTAGCCATACCCATTTGTGATTAATAAAACCATGATGTGTTACTGTCATCTTTCCTTTTTTAGAAGTATTTTCCAGGAACTGTTTAAATCTATTGTTTAGAGCTAAGGATATTGCTTGTACAGAGCCGCAGCAGAGACAATATAATTTAGCTATAGTTTCTATTGTCCCTGATGGCCAAATAAATATTGAACTTAGTCTTTCTTGTATAAATGAAGTTCTATAAAACTAGTAACATTAAAGCCAAGCCTTTGTCTTTTCTCAGTGAAATACAGGGTCTCCAGTTATATCACTTACTCTGGACTATTGCTTATGCTGATCGAAACCTGCTTTATTTGCTAACCCTTTGACACAGGGGTCATCAATTAAAGCTACTCCTGATTCATAACAGAAAAAAATGAGTTTTTACCAATGTGACTGTTGTAGGAAAAAGTGTGCTGTATTTAACTCTCACTTCTACTACCATGGACTTTATACCCTCTTGAAATGATGACCAAATGCATTGTAAATCTTGAGAAAAGTTGCAACAAGTATTAAAATCTTAGCTAAAATTCTGTCTAATTTATTTCAATAGCAAAAATAATTTTTTTAAATGTTGTGGGAAAACATCAGTGGATATCCAAGTTAGCAATTTCAACTCAAATAATAAACCTTAATAAACCTGTGTGTGGATTATCCTATATCCCAAAAGACTTGAGCAAAATATAAACAGAAACTTCTTCATGAAGTCGAAGGCTTTCACTGCTGGCATCCATAGATTTTCCTTGTTTTTTTTCCCAGGCTATGAGGCCGTGTTCTGGAAAAGTTTCTTTCTGATGTTTCGCCTGCATCTGTGGCCGGCATCTTCTTAGCCAAACAGACACCATTAGCCAAACAGACACTAATCAGCCTTGCATTTCTATACCCAGAAACTAGCCATTCAATTACACAAATTTACATATACTCCCCAACAAGGGTTCACAATATATAAACTCCACACACTTCTACCCAACCACTCTCTGAAGATGCGAGCCACAGTTGCAGGTAAAATGTCAGCAAGAAACTATGCCAGAACATGGCCTCACAGCCCGGAAAAAAACCAAGGAAAATCTATAGAAACTTCTTCCTTTAAGGAATCCTGCCTTTGCCAAGATTTGGGTAAGGTTCCTTGCATAGGTCTTTTAAAGTGTCTCTGCCATTACCATTTTCATATAGAACTGGAACAGAATTACAACAAGGAAAGGTCAAGGTTGAGTCATATACACAGTACATATTTGTAAGCAGTTTTGCAAGGCATATATGGCTTGGTTATTCCAGCAGCCACGGAAAAAAGCACTTTGATTCCTTGCTTCCAGTGAAAAATCTAGAAGCAATATTAGTGTTGAAGCTGTCAACATAAAGATATAAAATCCACAATGCTGCAGTGAAGGCACTTGAATTTAACACGATACCCAACAGCACACAATGGGCAACAATATACTGGTAGGTGCACATTTAGTGTGATTTGCCCTATTCTGTTTGCCAGTCACACACCTGTAAGACTTGTTTTCAGGCAAAACTGAGATGAAATAATACTGAGACAATTAGTGTTGCAAGAAAATGTAGCCGGTGGTGTCCTAAATGCAACAACATAAACTTGTTCAGGTTTTCAGTTTGCACTTAGAAAAGACAAGAAAAGGCAGCCATATATATGCATTCTATATAGGAACTGTTTCCATTCAAAGAGATTTTTAAAAGTCCTGGATTCAGTCATGATGAAGTACTAACCCTAATATTTTCTGATACTAGTAAAAGCCAGTACTAAACATTTTCTTCTCCTTTCCATAGTATTATCTTAGTACCTATTTTCTAAATACTGTATCCTAAATGCACAATTCTACAAAACCCATCCAATGCAAAATTTGGCATATATTTCTGCATCAAATAATAACTATTGCCTACATTTTGGTCACAAACAGGGAATTGCTCACAGGAATGAGCTGTATTTTTAGACATAAATTAAAAATCTATCCAAATTTGCTTGGATGCCTGATCTCATTTGCTGAGTCCCATCCCACTATTCCTGGGTAGAAATTTAAAATTCTGGTGGATTTCATGCCATTTTAAAGAATGTACCAGATTTTGGAAATGTTACTTTTGGGTATTATAACTCCTAGAATCCCCTGGCCATGCTGGCTGGGGGATCTTGGGAGTTATAGTCCCCAAAGTAATTTTCCGGGCTCTGAAGTATGTATAGGTAGAGTCTGGCATTCACTGACTGATTACAAATGCATCAGAGCAGGTCACTTCTTGTTGATAGACAAAAATATGAAAATATGACAGTTTGTTCTCCCCTGTTTCTTTATGTGGATCCATACCAGAATTATGTGGTTGCCACTTCACACAAGCAGGGTAAATCCCGAAAGAATACAAATATTCATGTAAAATATAAAACTAGCCACAGTTAAGGGTAGAATAGAAATGTCATTGCAAACCAGAATCAAAATGGCTCCAAAACTGACTCTATCACAGAGCAGCTCCTTAATCAGAGTCTGTGTGATTCCTATCGAAATGAAAGGCTTGTTACCTTATAGAAAACTTGAAGGTAAAAATTATATATAAAATTGAAAGCTGCCATGCCTCTCAGTATGGCTTCAAGAACTTGGTATTAGAAATAAACACAGATATCAGTGCTGGGTTATAAACACTCTTAACCGGGAATTGAAGAAAGGAAATGGGTATTTGTCATCCCAATTGGAAGGAGAAAGCCATATTCGGTATATTGGAGAGCAGCTTGTGAAGGCTTCATTCTTGTTAACATCGAGAAATGCTGTTTTTACAAAAGAAATTCAAGGAAAAATACAAAAGTGTTTCATAAAGAGCAAAACAGGTGTCTATACATATGTGGTAGAAAAATACAATTATTTCTAAAAAAACCCCCAAAACACCAAATAAATCCACAATATATAACCATCCATTCAAACTATCTACAGCTCACACTGTAAGTCCACTGGTTTAAATGGAAGCCCTTTACTACACATTTCCACCTTACCTGCCTGGAAGTGCTTGCATGTGTGCTTACAAATGATAGATATGCCAGGCACAATCCACTGAGCATTTTTGCTACATAACCCTTCTTTTTCAGGAAATCTGTGTCCTTTAGGTTTGCTCGCAACCTTTAGCTTAGCATCCAGATGACAAGGACACCAAAAGTATGCCTAGCAGTAGTACCCAAAATGAAGGCACAGCAAAAGACTGGCACTGGCATATGTCTTAGTCTGAAGCGTGGCACAAGACATTCTTTGGCTGATAAAAATATAAGAATCTGTACTTGTAGCACAAATACAGAACAATAAAGATCAGTGCTGTAATGGCAATGGTATAATACACAGAACAGGAAGCTTTAAAGTCCATAAAGAGATTTCTTCATCCAGTTCAGTTTTTCTTTTGTTTACCATGGCAGCATTTCCCAGCGGTAAATATGGGACTCAGAAAGGAAAGTTTCAAGCTTCACGCTTAAATGGCTGGAAGGGTGCGCCGCTGCTGTGGTGTTAACTCGGGATGCCAGACATCCACAATGAATATCAGGCGATAAGCCTGAGCATCCTGCCACACTTCATGCTCAAAAGAGTCATCAAAGATGAGAACCTTCCCTTCTTCCCAGAACCTGCAAGACAAAACAGGTCATAGTATTGTTTTAATCTTGTTATAGCAATATTTTATTAATTTTATAATTTTGTTTGTGATTTTAGATTGTACGCCGTTGGCAGGTCCTTGTGTTTATTTTGGATTGTTGTTTTTTTCTCCTCTGTAAAGTGCTATGTAAAGCCTACGGCGCTATATAAATAAATGTAACAGTAATAATGTTTATTTGCTGCCTCTAAGGTTTGGGTGAGGAAAATGTGGCCCAGGGGACATAGTGGTTCCAGTGATTTTGTCCCATACCCATTTTCCAAAACCCTGAAAGCAGGAAAAAAACATAGCTTCAAATGGGCTAAAAATGAAACGGAAAGTGACATCATAGCAGCTCTAGTTTCAGTTTGGAACAGCAGTGCATCCCACCAAAGGCCAGGGGGAAAGGAGAATGGTTCTCAACACAGGGCAGTGCCCAGCCCTACCCTAAGGACTCAAACTGCCCTGAAATTAGCAGTCTCATTCTGAAGCACCTTGGTGCCCTGCATTATCTCCTGGGCTGGGATGAAAAATTGATCATGCAACAAGTACAGATATATAACTAAATGTGGAGTAGAATTATGTGTCTTTCTTAAATCATGATCTTCATGAGTCTTGCCTTTTAGCAAAAAAGAAAAAAAGACCAAAAAACCCAAACAAACCCCCAGCAAGTAGAAGTATGACTTCTGTTCTACAAAACCACCACCATTTTACAGATGAAAACTGGGATATGTGTGGCCAAGCAATGGTCAGAGTGTGGTCAAGATAACAAAAGTTATTAATGAGGAAGCACTCGCAAGCTAGAAGAGGCTACGGCTGTTTGCTTTAGTCTGAGCCTATTGGGAAGGGCAAGATTCAAACACTTCATCTTCTCCCCCTTCCCCAACAAGTTAATGGAGTATGAAATATGTTTGCACTTCTAACTCAGTTTATACTAATTGAAGTAAGCTGAGGACAAAGGGGTGGAGAGTGAACTGGGGCATTTTAAATGCAGCTGAAAAAGTGGAATGAAAGAGGATTCATTGGGACTGCTCCTGCTAAATAAGGGCAGTTGGAGCCTATGGAATCTTTTCCTCTCTTAAAATTCTTCTGGCGTTTGTATGGTTTGTATTTATGACTAGACATTCCATATATATTAACTATACTCATGTATACACCTATAGCAAATGTTTTCAAGGTATTCTTATTTTGGAATCTGCATTTAAAGCTTCCTACAGTACTTCTTCAAGTGGAATATGTTACCCCAAAATGTGGGGGTCCATGGGGAGCCCATCCATGATCTATTATTAGCTGGGGGACTCATTCTAGCTCAAACTGAATGCTGAGAGAGGCGGATAACTTTGGGATCTTTTCACCTGTGTATACCAGTACTCACTGCAGAGAACTCCAAGTTAAAGTGAAATAAATGTTTTTTATTGGAGAATAACAAAGAGAACACTCACACACACCTGCTCATAAGAACCACACAAGGCTATAGAAGAGTTTAAGACAGAAAGGCTGGAGAGAGGAATAGATTCAGGAGATAGGACAATAGTTAGCAGTCTTGAGAAGTAGCAAAGAACTCAGATGGAAGTCTGAGGGTGGCATGGGAGTCCAATCTGGGGGGCGGGGCGCCAACAGAGAGAATGTCCGGGTGTCATCCACAGTGGCACACTTTGCTATTTTTTGGGTCTATTATTTATACTATATTTTGTGTCCTGATGGGATATTTGGGCTTAGAACAAAGGAACCAGAAACTGTGCTAATTGCTGTTAATGGCTGAGAAACAAAAATTGATGGTTTTATGACAACCTTGTATTTAGGGCAGGAGGGGGTGCCAAGGGATACTTCCTGGGAAAAGGAGTTGTTTAGGTCACTCGTTTGTTTATGATGCGTGACTCATCACCAAGGGGGGCCAAGAGGGGATTAGTACATACTTCTGTAATGGTGTCATTTACTAGGGGCTTTGCTTAATCCTGTCTTGGATGTGCTTGATAGAACAGTGGTTCTTAACCTGTGGTCTGGGGACCCCCAGGGGTCCATGATGTCCTCACAGAGGGTCTGTGAAGGCTTGAAGGCTGCTTGGCACACCTCCTGCCTGCAGTGGAGTGGCTACGTGACAGGAGCCAAGGCAAAAGCTGGCTGGCTTGGCCTTCACATTGCCATTCAATCCACTCCAGCCACAAACTTGCAGGAAGAAGCAGGAGAAAAGTCTTCCGTCCCCCTCCAGTGCCTCTGAGGGAAGGTTTAATGGATGGTGTAATTGTATTATTAGTGTCATCAGGTATTATTGTTACTATTATTATTAGGGTTTTAAATCTTGAGTTAAGTCTTGGGGGTACACGGTAACAAAAGATATTTAAAGGAGGTCCCTGGTAAAGAAAAGGTTAAGAGCCACTGTACTAGAATATTTCTAAGACATCTTCCCAGGTCTTTATGACCTCCATTTCACCTCACTTTTTAGTCTACCCAGTGTACTAGACTGCTTGAGGCGTCTAATATTGCCAGTTATGAGATATTATAGGGAGGGGTATAGGGAATGGTGACAAATATAGTTTCTATTCTAACTCTGCTTCCAATGAGCAGAGTTCATTCTCACGAAAATCTTGAGAACCGACTGGTACGTCTCTCAAGAGTGCCCAAGATGAAGCCTATTTCTGGTACCATCCTTCTACCCTAGAAAAGTCCTTCAAAGCAGGTGGAGATACTGACTAAAGACATAATAGCAGAGCAGGTCTGCATCCACTTGAGCCAAGAAGTGGATCTTAGGGAGGGCTGAGCAGTTAGACAAAATCTGTTTTGCCACTCTCTGGGTTCACACTGAGGCTCAACCATGCTGCAGATTTCCATAAATATTGGTGAGCCAAGAACATATGCCCCTTCTGAGGCTGTTGGACTGCAACTCCCACCATCTCTCACCATTGGCTTTTCTGGGGAAGAACTGATGAGAGCTGTGATTCAACAAAATCTAGAAGGGTTGGGCATTTCACTGCCCTGCTTTAAGAGCATCCTTATCTCTCGAAAATCTCTGCATGATTAGCAGCTACTTTGAAAGTTAGGTTCAGATCCATCCATCTCTACCCACAATTCCCAATTCAAGGATTACCTGACTAAAGCACAGATCAATTAGCAAGTGCAGCAATCACTCATCTTCTCTTAGCACATGCTCCAATTCTATAGCAATGGTTGGATGCAACAACATAGTGTCTTTACAATTAATCTCTGATGAGAACAAAACTGAGATTTAAATACTGCAGACAACCTTGGACATCACATTAGCATAAAGATTTAAACAACAGAAGAAAATGCAGGAGAGAGCAATGAAACAGAAGAAGCCATTAAAGGGAAGGATTTAAGGAAATAATAGCAAAGATGCTACTTTTGACACTGTTTGAGATACGTTAGTTTAGGGACAGGAAACCTGTGGTCCTCCAAATGAGTTGGACTAAAACTACCATAAATTCATGACCATTGGCCATAATGACTGGGGTTGCCAGGAACTGAAGTCTGGCCAAATCCACACTACACAAATAATCCACTTTGAAACTGGATTATTTGCCATGGCTCCTTCCTATGGAATCCTGGGATTTATAGTTTGGTGAGGCACCAACACACTTTGGCAGAGATGGCTAAAAACCTTGTAAAACCACAAATCCCATGATTCAATAGGAAGGAGCCATGGCAAATAATCCAGTTTCAAACTGGATTATTTGTGTAGTGTGGATTTGGCCCAAGGAATCTGGAGGCCAAAGATTCTGCTACCCTGCCTTAAAATACGCCTGCTTATAAATAAATTCATAGTGTTGCATATTTTGTCTGATGCTGTGGCTAACATAAAGTACTGTATCATGAAAAATAGTATAGTACTATAATCATGAAGGATAAAAAACAGCTATTTAAACTAGCAACATTGATGGCTTCACAGCATGCTGTGAGTTTGCATAGTCTAGCCTACTGCTATGTAAAAATGCACAGGAGAGCCAAAGAAGTGCAAATATCACAAAGTGTGATGATACACATGACTACTACAGACCAATACTTTGGTGTCACTGTTTTACACTGGAGTAGTAAAACATCTCAGTAGATACTGAGGCAGTTTTTTTAAAATGTAAGGACGCTAATATTTTCCAGTTTTCAAATTTTTGATTGTAGGCCTTAATGTGGCTGATTATTGTTTAGAACAACTCCAGAAATATTTTGTTTGGTGTTATTGTATGTATACAGTTGTCCCTTCACATTCGCTGGGGTTTGGTTCCAGGACCCTCCGTGAATACCCAAATCCGTGAATACTCAAGTCCCATTATATACAATGGCATAGCAAAATGGTGTCCCTTATATAAGATGGCAAAATCAAGCTTTGCTTTTTGGATTATTATTTTTTTAAGAAAATTTTCAAGCCGTGAATACTTAAATCCGTGAAAGCCAAATCCGTGAATGTGGAGGGACAACTGTATTATGATTATAATTATTCAACCACTTCAAGAGTCTGGTTTTGAATTTAAAGGTACTAAAAGAAGCCCTTTTAAAGGGATAACAGGAACCATTAAATTCCACCGAGAAAATTTTAATGTAAAGTGGAATGGATCCATTCCAATCTGCCAAATTCCTGAATAAGTTGCAGTTTTCAGAGACATTCGAACAATCCATACTAGGCATGCTCACTATATTATGCATACATTCAGTATGAGTATAAGGTAAGATTCACAACATTAAGACTCCAGCAGATTTCTGTTCCCCATTAGATTTCTAAGATAAGTCATCATGCTATAGGGTATCCTGTAGAGAGCACATCAACCCTCTGCTCGTCTTTAGACTCTGATCCAGCAATGACGTCTTAAAATGACAGACCAGGCTAGCATCCCTCCATTGGCTGCGTAGAATAAAAGGATGAGCCTTCTACCTTTCAGATAACACACGGAGATATGTCTGAGCAGGTCTGGCTACATCATCTTCCCTAGTGGAGAAAGAGGGAGAGGGCTCCCAACTCTGAGGATATCCACCACTCAACAGTAGGGGATGTTTCAGAAAACAACAACAAGGGATTTAATTTTGGCAGCTAAAGTACTATAAAAGTTCTGATTTGTCACAAACTTTTGTGCAAAGCAATCCATTTCACCAGATGCATGGAATACTGCTACAGTTTGCAGATATATTATACACATACTTAGCAGGAAGAGTGGGTGTGGGATATAGTCAATAAGTAATAATTATCCCAACAGTGATCATTAACAAATAGTAACTGGGGAGTAACAGACATCTTACATTGATTAACACTTGTAGAGCGGTTAAAAGTCTTTCTCACCATGCAAGTCACAGGAGAGAACCTATTTATGAATCTTTATTCAACTGTTTCCCACTGGACTCTGTCTCTGAACTTCTTTTGTTCAATGATGGGTACCTTGAAATGTGAGATGCCTTGTTCTGGGAGACTGAATTGTTCTTTGTTGGTTTTGCAGTATTGCCATTTCTGATGTCAATTCTGTGTACGTTTATCCCCCAAATGGACAAAGCATGGCCTGTGGCCCACATTCATCCCTGGGGGATTTCTGGAGCCCTTTGGAAGTCCCAAATATTTTGACAAATCCCCCCACATTTTCAGTTCTGAGCAATCCCCGGGGCTTCAGTTAAACGACAGTTTTTATTGCGGTAATTTGCGCTTTATCGCTGTTTCGCAGCTGTAGTGCATCGTTCAGATGACATATGGCTTAATTGATCTATCGCTTTTGTTTTCAGCTGTGTTTCGCTTTGATATTTACACAGCAGACTGGGACAGGGGCGTGGCCTCCCCAGCACATCCTCCGATTACCACAGGAATGCCTGAGATGAACATTCACACATACACACAAGAGAGACTGGAAAAGGCTTGCTTAATTCTTCAGATCGTAGCAGCTGGGCACAAGATAGCATGGAGGGAGGGAAAGAAGGAAAGATGTCTTTTTCGTGGCTAAGCACAAGACAGGGAGAAGGGCTGAGTTGTTCGCAGGAGGGGATCATTCACACACACTGAGAAAGGCGGGAGGGAGAGAAGGAAAGACTTCTTTTTCGTGGCTAAGCACGGCGCAGGAGGGGAGATTAGATCATTCACACACACGGAGACTGAAAGTAGCAAGGCGGGAGGGAGAGAAAGACACACACGATGGGAGGCTAGCACACAGTCTTTCGTGGCTGGAAACATCTTTCCTCCATCCCCTCCTTGTCCAAACCCCTCCCTGATGAGTTCAACCAATCATGGCAAAGCTCTGCTGTGAATTTATCCGAAAGATTGCTGGTAATTCACACAGCACGTAGTGTGATGTTTGTTCAGACCATTGAAAAAGTGCTACTTTTCAAAAAAGTCGGGAAAAGTCCCGAAATCCTTTATTGCGTTACTAATGGGTTTTTGAGCCCCCCTCCTTCTGAAAGAGGCGACTTTGTGCCACAATGCATGTAAACAATTAGGAATCTTGGTGAATTCTTCACGGTTTTTTTTCACCGTTTAACCAAGCCCCAGGAGATTTTACAATAACCTCACACTAACGGTTTTGATTTAATCTTATATTTTGTTTTGTTTTGCATTTTCAAGGGTACTATGATCCACAATGGTCCTGAATGGAGAAAACTGGTCCCTGAGTGTGTGAAATCTGCTCAGCACTGGTTTCTTTTTTTGTACAAAGACTGGTCTATTGGCTCTATGTAAAATATTATGAGATATTGCTGGTGTTTGATGGAACATATCACACTGACGATGAGCAGGTGTATGAGCCCATGATATTGTGCCTGACAATACTGGTTCCTGCAAGAGAGTTACCACAGTAGTTTGGGGAATATAGCTAGCATCGGTCTGATTCCTATGCCTGCACAGGTCAGAGGATATACCTATGCATCCTGCAATGGGATTTATGCCCTTATTTGCCAACATTTTGTATTTTACATAAGGAAAACAGGACAGTATCTAACAAATTTCTCAAAGCTATTAAAATTTAACAAATGGTGAAATCATAAACAAGAAGACAAGTAGATCTGTAACAATGTACCATAATGAATTTGGGGGATTGTGAAAGGTCTTGTGCTGACTATTCTAGATTTTCTGTTTCCTAGCAGTAGCTCTCATTTGCACACAGAACTATATTAAGGTACTAGAAGTAGAGAGATAATTGCTCATTCATTCTTGGGCCAATGTAATACTGCCAAATATTAAAACAATCAGGAGTAGGCTGCAGGGCTTTTGTGCTCTCTCCTGTCATCCTCACTCTTATACAGTGCAAATTGACCAGACAGAGTCTGTAGCAACCATTGTAACAGTAGCTACTTTCAGTATAATTAGGGCTGGTTAGGTTCCTGCTTAACATGGACTCTGAAGCAGTAAGCCTGGTTAGCCTTAGCGGTGGCTCATGTCAGTGTCTTTTTGATGTTGCCATGGTTTGGCCTATCAGAAGAAATCCATGCTCTAGAAAAGAGAAAATAGGCAGAGGCTGGATGTGACATGGTCCTGTAGTCTGCTCCACATTCCTAATAAATTAATTTATTGGCCTGGTTTTTCTACTACAATTAGTGCTCAAAATGACTAACAATAAGATACAAGAACACAGATAAAACGATAGTATTGTAATTAAAACATTTAAACTCATCAAACAAAACCACATCTTAATACAAGGAACATCAGTAAGGAAGTGGGGTAGGTTGGGGACAACATCATCAGATTAAAGCCTGCTTCAGCACAGCAGCTTAGACATTAAAAGCCTGCTTCAGTGTCCTTGTCTGCAAGCACAAAACTCACCCATGCTCCCTTCAAGAGAGTTCAGAGCATTTTAAACTACAATTAAGTGATCACCAGGACTGCAGTATGCCACTAGGATACAGCTCAGATTAAGATGCATTTGAGATTGACTGAGAATGTAAACATCTGGTCATTCTGAACTAATATGACACGACCAAATAAGTAATCAAAACAGGTGTCTAAATGGTACTGACTTCCATTCATCACCAACTCTGAACACATAACAGTGAGGGGGGAGGAAGCGAGGTATAAACTCTCCATCTCCTTATCAGGTCTCTGAGCAACCCAGCTCCAACTAGGGATGTAAATTTGTAACTATTTCATCCTTGCATTTGAAGACGAATGCTTACAGCGGTTTTCTCCCTGCTGCAAGAGAAAATGAATATTTCTCCATGGTATTTTTCCCACATCTAAATGTTCCAAAGTGGTGTGGAGGAATTATTCTGTGGAGAAAAACAGGTGGAATTTTTTGTGTGTATAATTTCCCCATAACCCTTTGGGACATTTGAATACTAGGGAGAAAATGGCACAACATTTTCACTGGTCTATTATTTTTCCTGATGGGGTTTCCCAATTGTTGGGAAACCCATCTTTCAACCATGGAATAAATAATTTTGAATATTCTTTCCATTACTAGTTACAAATCCTTTTGTAATGTTTGGGACAACTGTTCTTGTCAGTTATTAGAAAAGAAGGAATAGTCACCAGGTTGACATAAGTGGGACTATATTTACCTGAGGTATACATTGGCAAGTGTCCAAAAGTCTGGCAGAAGCAATAGCAACCACATGAGAAATTGATGAAAAATTTCTTCCTTCAAATATTACACAGTAACCAATGGATTTCCCAGAAAATATCTCTTCATGGCCTGTTATGAAAATGATTGACCCACATGGTTGCCCCCACCCCAACTGCTGGCTGTGTTTCTACAACAGCAAGACTAGAAGTCAAAAATAGCCTTGGCAGGACTTGTACACTGGAAAGCAGTATTGCAACTAGTTTAGTCTTTTTTCTCATACACTTCAGACATCCTTAGCCTGCAAACCTGTATTTGGCTATCTTAGAATAAGTTCCATTGAACTCATTGGCTCTTAATTTAGAGAAGGCACACACAGGTTTGCAATCCTGTACTCCCAGACTCAAAAGTTGCCAAAGGAACACCACATTTCTTAAAACCTAAGTGGATAAAATCTAAGGTTTAGATAACAGATGTTGCTCAGGATACCTATTTAACATCATTATATTATTGATTTGTAGGACAAATCCCTAAGATCTTTGTACATAGGGCGGAACAGAAATATTAACAAATTTTCAAAACAAAGTAAAACAAATTTATGGTTGGAAAAATAAACAATGCAAAGCAGAAATGGAGTGTTTCATTCATCCCTAATATCTTTAAATAATTCAGACTATGCCACTGGTATATTTGGAAGGTAGGGACATTGATGTTCTTGTAAATCCATGGCAGTGCTCATTTGAGGGAAGAATTCCATTGAAAAAGGTGTGATATGAGAATCCTAAAGACACATCAATACAATATTGATATAAAAGGTCTCTGGAATGATGGACTCTGACAGATTGTTTTGTTGCATGATATTTATGAATAAATGATCATTATAAATGAGCTTTGCATCTGGAGGTTGTGTGGAGAGAGATCTGAAGAAATAGTAGACTGTGTTATGATAAGCTCTGTCAACTGCCAGCATTTTATTTATCTGTTGTGCCTGATAATCAAATTCTGATGGGGTTGCCTAGGCTTTACCATTAAAAGTATGGGTCTGCTCCCATTCTACCAGGCTGTGTCCTTACTTTCTTGCTTTGGGGTCTTTGGAAAGTTCATTTCCATTATGAACTTATAAATGGGTGAGAATATTCCTCACCCTTTCTTATAAGAGTTCGTAGTTAGAAGAAGCACACTCAAAGGTGCACTCTCAGTGAGAAAACAATACAACCCTACATATAACTTCATACTTGTCTGAGCCCCAGAAAGTTCACAAACCCATAGACCAGGATGCCTGAAGGTGTAATTCCACTGGATCTTGTTGCTTCCACCAGAATCATCACTCCCCTCCCCTCATGTACCCTAAAACCCTAGTCTGAAGGGCAGGGAAATCTTCTGGAGCAGGTTTTTGGGACTACAGTGGACTGCAGTAGGAGGGAAATAAAGTCCCAATTAAACTGGATGTCAAATACAACATTGGACCCTGAGAGCTTTTTTAGAAGTTTACCTGAAGATCATCTAGTCCTTGCTCAGTGCAGGGTGTAACTGTAGCATCCCCGATATATCACTGTACTATCTCTTTTGTCTCTGTACCAGTTCTTATTATATTCGACTCTTCCCATGATACACCCTGGAAGACAGGTACAAAAACCAGATACCTCGTTTCTTGTGCACAACGGATCCTGCAGCCTTCTTTGGGAATCACCAAGCCTAAATGCATTCTCAGCCGACAGTTAGTAGGCCCTGTGTGAGGCCAGACATGAGTCCCTGGATGCATGACAGAATATTTGATCTGCAGAGAGAGGTACAGTTTAAAAAAAAACAAAAACACAGGCCAGTTACTCCAGCCTTCAGAGAATAAAGCACTATGCTCAAATCAGTCCAAGATGACAACCTAACACTGCCACATCTTCTTGCGTTAGAGTTTCAGCTGTACTTTTCAATCTTTGTATCCATAAACAGGCTTACTAATAAAAAGGCATTTGAACTGCTCCAGATAGCAGCTGTAATTAGACCTAAATCTCTAGAAGTTACTCCTGAATTCCCTTTAAAAAACTCAAAGGGACTGACATTTTTACTGTAAAATGAGAAAAGTGTATTTTTCACCAATGACTCTGTTTACTGATACACTAATCATTATGTAATGATCAACGTGTAAGAGCAGGAGTGAACCACAGAGGGCCTTGGGGCTTGCATGGTGCTCCCCTCCCTTTGGGCCAGGAGAAGTTAGGAAGATTTTGCTTAACTATCATTTGCTGTCATCTGGAGAAATAAACTGTAGTTAACACTGACTGAAGTCAATTTCAAAACAAACTGTGGTTTGTTTGAACCATAGTTAGTTAACCTCAGTTCTGGGTGCTGACAACAGAACCAATTGCAGTTAACAGGGAAAAATACTGGCCAAGATCTAAATGCGCATTTCAGTCCCACTACCATGCTACAGTCTTCCATGACATAAAAAACCTGATAATGAAAATTTGCCAGATTTCCAGAGCAGGTCCCCCCCACTCAAAGAGCATAGGAGGGCTGCAGGAGTAAGGGAAATACAACAGGATTCAATGGAAGAAGACCAATTGGATCCTGCTCATAGTGATCACATGACTAGAATCTATGCTTACTGTAGTTTTCTTTTGAGGTTCTAGCAGTTGATAGTCAATTTCTCCCCTTTTATGGTTCTATATTTTTAGACCAAATTTGGAAATTCAGCCAGAAGATTATCCTTTATAAAGTGGAACACACACACCGCCATTTGCCTCTATCCTGCCACAATAAAATCCAAAACAGCATTTGTGTAGAAATACACCAAAACTGAATTATGTAAAGAAATGCATTCCCTTGACAATGGAATAATCCAAGTTCCTTGCTAAGAGACAAGCAAGTGCAAACAAAAATAGCCCGTCCCAAAGTAATATAACTGGTAAACTATTCAAAAATTTATTTCAAAATGTGATTACTTTAGCTTAGTTATCCCAAAGTTAAACCAGTTTACTGTCAGTAATCTCTGCATCTAGATTATATTGGCATAACTGTATTTGAAAATCCACCTCCTTTTAGCCATACTTTTAATTATTTAAAGGTTTTGCATGCCCTATCAGCACTTTGAATCCATTGTGCCTCGCCATAGTGAAAGGCAATTATTTGTACTGCCTCGTATATGTATTTGAAAGTACAAGAACTTGATGGAAACATAAGTGCTGACTCCAGAATGCCATATCTTGAGACAATGTGCATTTGAAAACCCTGGACTGTATATAAAAACTGACATTGCTATTTCACCATTCTGTGGTAAATTCTATTCCGACCCAGTTTATAAACTCTCAGCAGAGACAAAATGGAATCACATCAGCATTTTTCTGTGCAAACTGAACCATATCTGTTGAACAGTTCACCTTTTTAATAGTATCAATTATTACTCATTTTGACAGCCTGTACAATAAAGCTTATCATCCTTAGTACATTCCTCGTTCTATTTATTTTATTTTATTATTTTATTTTCATCCTGCCTTTCCCCCATTGCAAGACCCATGGCAATTTACAACATGGATTAAAATAGAACACAGTTAAAATCAATCATAACAGGGGGGGAACTCCCCAGTAATAAACACTATTGTAACAACATATTAAAAACAGCCACTGTTTTTAAAAAACAGTTTAAACATAAAAGTACTTAAGCACATAAAAGCACTTAAAACATAAAAGATTAGAAAAATCCAACAATCCTTTCCCATTAAACCCCTTCTGCAACAAGCAGTCAATGGCCAAAAACTGTCTACATATAAAAGTTCTTTGCTTGCTAGCAGAATGGGAGCAGAGAGGGAACCAGCCTAGCCTCCCGTGGAAGGAATCCCACTGAGCAGACACCAAGAAGGCTGTCTCCCACCGCCAAATATGGCTGTGATAGTGGTGGGGCTGAGAGAATGGTCTCTTCCGGAAGATCTCAAAACCTGGGCTGGCTCATATGAGAAGACAGATACACTCTTTCAGACAGTCTGGACCTAAGCCATAGGTCATTATTATTCCCATTTTACAAATCCAAATCTGAATCTTAAAGATTGTACAAGAGAGACTGAGAATATCAGTTAGTACCTGTCCTCTTCTGCATCCAGTGGCCTCTGGGAATCGTTCTAATAAGGCACAGGTTTTGGGAACGCTATTACAGGCATTTTCATTTTTTCTTCCTAGAGCAAAGTAAAGTGTGGAGACAGTAAATAAGTATTGCTAATTTGAATTGTACATACAAAATGCTAATCAACCTTCACATTTTCCACTCATTCAGCAGATTTGAAAATGCTACCTCAGTAAGATTTATTAGAAGACAGATGTTATGAGCATGGATGAAAAAAGCCATATGGTGACCTGCCTTTGGCACCTGGAACAATGGTCTTAGTGCCAAAGGTACTAAAGGTAGGGCAGAGCTGGTTTTTGCCTGTTTCCCTCCTTCCAAAATTAACTCCTGCAGGCAGTACCTGGCCACCAGCATTACAATTAGCAACCACTCAGTAAAAAATGACCTTAATGGGCAAACTTTTTCTTCTTCTGTCAAGGGCCATATTCCTTCAGATGTAATCCATCAGGGGCCATGCATCATGCTCTGGTTTAGCTTAAATTGGTGTGAGATTTTAAGTCAGTGACAGGCCAGATCTAAGTAAATGGTAGGCAGGGCACCCCCTTATCTCTTTCTGCCATGGGCCTTTTCTTCTTTACCCCCTTTCCCCTCTCCCACTTGCTTTCTGCCACCCCTTCTTTTCCTTCTTCTTCTTCCTCTGCATTTATCAGACTGCTGGCAAAGGGACTGTTTATTCTTGCCAAAGGTCATAGTGATCTTACAAAAGGCTTTATGTTTTGTTTTGTTTTATATCCTGCATTTTTCCTGGTGCAGGCCGGAAGGGGTCTTACCACATAGATTCAAGGGGAATAGGGCAAAGGCTGTCATGAAGGTATGGAATGGGCCTGGATTTAAAATTTTAGCCAAATTAATCATGTACCTTATGGAATGAACAAAAAAGGTATCTGGGCAAGAGACAACTCCTACAAATAAAGTCAGATTTTATATTATATATTTCCAAATAACGCATTAGAGTAGGACCCCTGTATCCACTGGGGATTGGTTCTGGGCCCCCCATGGATACCGAAAACCATGGATAATAGCTCTCTCTCTCTCTCTCTGGCTTTTCTTCGCAAACGAAGATTCAAGAAGGACTCATCCCGCACTTTCTGCAAGCGCGCTGATGACTAAAAAGGCCAATAAACAATAAACAAGTCCGGTTGCAAAAAGCACAGAACGTCTCCTTGGGTGATGTTTTTGGGTTGTGATTCTTTCTGCGTTGTCGTTTCTCTTCAAGACTTGTTCGTCGTGAGTTCTCAAATAAGGCTGCAGCATTGTGGATAGTGCGTCTCCATGCCTCCCGATGTGAGGCCAGGGCGGACCACTGTTGGTGATCAATTTGGCCAAGCCTGAGATGTTGTTTCAGGGAGTCTTTGTATCGCTTTTTTGGAGCGCCCCTCTTACGCTGACCCATGGCGAGTTCACCGTAGAGTAGTATTTTTGGGAGGCGATGGTCCTCCATCCTAGAAATGTGCCCTGCCCAGCGCAGCTGCGTTCTCAATATCATGGCCTCAATGCTGGTGATCCCTGCTTGCTCAAGGACAGCAACATTCGTCACATAGTCAGTCCAATGTATATTTAGGATTGTGCGTAGACAGCGCTGATGAAAGCGCTCGAGGAGTCGTAGGTGGTGGCGATAGGTGACCCATGTTTCAGATCCATAAAGGAGGATAGACAGTACGATGGCTCTATACACACTGATTTTTGTGCTTTGCCTCAGGTGTTTATTGCTCCAGATTCTTTTGTGAAGTCTTCCAAATGCACTATATGCCTTTGCTAATCTGTGATCGATCTCTTTGTCAATCTTGGCATCTGAGGAGATGATGCTTCCCAGGTAGGTGAACTGCTGAACGGACTTGAGCACAGATTTGCCGATGGCAACGTGGGGATGGTGGTGTTCGTCCTGTGGTGCAGGCTGGTAAAGAACTTCTGTTTTCTTCAGGTTGACTTCTAGCCCAAACAGCTCTGCAGCTGTTGCAAAGCAGGATGTTAGGCGCTGCAGAGCTGCTTCTGTGTGGGCAACAAGGGCAGCATCATCAGCGAAGAGCAGCTCACGGACTAGATAGTTTAGAGTCTTAGTGTGAGCCCTCAGACGGCTTAAGTTAAATAAGCTACCATCAGTACGGTAGCGTATATAGATGCCGTCATCTTCTTCAAGCTCTGCCATAGCCCTTTGGAGCATCATGCTAAAGAAGATTGTAAATAAAGTTGGTGCAAGAACACAACCTTGCTTCACTCCATTAGTTATTAGAAAGGGCTCTGAAAGAGCATCGCCATATCTGACTTGACCACGCTGTCCCTCATGTAGCAAGATAATCATTTTAAGGAATTTGGGGGGACATCCTAGTCTTTCCAGGATCTGCCACAGACCTTTTCTACTTACAGTGTCAAAGGCTTTGGTGAGGTCGACAAATGTTACATAGAGACCCTTGTTCTGCTCCCTACATTTTTCTTGCAGTTGCCTAAGGGCAAATACCATGTCTGTAGTACTCCTATTGGCTCTGAAGCCACATTGGCTTTCAGGGAGAAGTTCTTCTGCAATAGCTAACAGCATTGAAAATAATGGGGCTTCTGGTTTAAAATACCACAGTTGCCTTGGAGGACCTAGAAAATGGCTAGAGAGGACACATTTTCTTGGAAGACTTTATGGTAGGTGTGCTGTTTTGTGTTCCGTGGGTAATTGAATCAGTGGATAATGAATCAGTGGATACAGGGGTCCTACTGTATCTAACTCCACTCATGCCTGTTTCCTGAAGAAAATCGTTGCAACCAGCCCCCAGCTCATACCCTCCAACATTTCATTGGAACTCCCATGGCCCAGCAACATCAGATTGTGTTCAAGTGGTTATTAATTGGATAGAACACACAATGCAGGAGAGAGATTGCAGCAGTTTGCTTTTGTCTAAACCTACTGGGAAGGGGAAGTTTCCACTCTCTATTCTCCCCTCCTCCATGCTACTACTTTTGCACTTCAAACTCAGTTTGCAGCAATTGAAGTTAGCAGAGAATGGACACAGAGAGGGGCATTTTAAAAGCAGCTGGGAAAATGGGATGATAAAGGATTAATCGAGACCATCCCTGCCTAATCAGGACAGATGGAGGGTATGCTAGCTACTATTTGAATTGGGAGAAAAGATCCCATTAGTAGTGTCATGTCATGTATTAGTCCCTAAGCTATCTGACATTGGAGACTGGCATCGCCCCACCTCCAGTGACTGTTACTATATTTGTGCCCATTAGCTAGAATTGTTTCTTTTTCCCCTGGAAACTCTTTGTGGATTGGCAGGCAAAGACTTGTAGACTGGAACCAATCTAGGAATCACCACTTTGGGGAGCACTGGTATAATGGAGATTATTGGGCTCGGACCAACCTGAGCTCAAATCTTCACTCAGCCATAAAGTTCCCTAGGTGATTTTGGAACACTTACCTTTAAACACGCACATACATGCATGCACGCACACACTTTTGAACCTAATCTACCTCACAAAAAGTTGTGAATAAAAATGTACAAATGTAATGTAATGGAAGAAAAATGCTAAATTGATCTCCCTTGATATTGCACCCCAGTGATGAAGCATTCACAGTTTACAGTGTACAATCACTTTAATTTTGGAGTGACTTTATGAGACACTAGGGGAAATTTTGTTATAAAACAGAGATCCACTAAACATAACCAATGCTTTCAAATTCTTTAGTACAGCAACTCTTCTTGTCCTATCTCAAAACTATGCAGTTCTTAGATTTCATTGGTAGCCTACCCTAGCGCCCATGCTTGGTTTCCTGTTAATTCCAAAAGACAGAATTACAGCTGGTTTGTGACATGAAGATACCTCTTCTTTGCCAGCTTACTTTCCCTCAGGCCAGTTTATAATTGTTCATCACTCTTTTTGTGAGCTTTAAAATAGACACAAGCCTTCCGCAAGAAGAATTAAAAAAAAATACATTCTGCAAATACATGTAGGAAAAAGGATTCGGTATAAAGCATGTAAATTTCCTTCCTCAGAAGGCTCACAGAGTCACATTAAATTCACCCAGTCAGAAGTAACTCAAAGGCCATTTAGTCCTGACTTTTCTCTCATCCTCGGAGTGAGGGAGGCAAGCCCAGTGGTGTTTTCTGGCTCTCATGTCAGTGGAATGGTGAATCCATTCTAGTCTGGCATCAACTATCTCTTTTTGGTATATTGTTTGACACCTTGAATAGTTCAAACTTTAAAGTTCAAACTAAAACCTGGGTCAGATTCACTGCTACTGTCACCAGCTCTGTACAGAGCAGCCTATTTTATCTAGACCCAAAAGTAGAGAACAAGTGCCACAAGGATGGATTAGTTTCCTTTCATACTTTCCTTTTGAGTGGTTTACATGGGGCTCCAAAGATACATCCCATTTTGGCACTAACTAGGCCAAAACCTGCTTAGAGCATTATGTGATCTAAAGACCATCTCTGGACAGAAAGAAATGTGCCCACAGAAAATGTAGCTTCTGGGTAACCAAGCAAAGGTGTCCAATCATATATTGCAGAAGACAACAATCCACAAGGTAAACTCTTCCTTGGGAAAGGAAGAGATTATCCCCAAACTCAAAATGTAACCAATTATACCTTTGACAAGCTGTCAAGCTGGGTACATTACAACATTGCTATTGACAGTATGGCTCATGCCTGTTTTTATTTTGCATTCCGCCCCCCCCCCCCGTCTGATTGTTGTATGTATTTTGGAAAAGTTTTGTATATATTGTCTTGGATCCTAACTGTACTTGTGTGAACAGAAGAGAATTTGCTTTCATAGAATGGGGCTCATAGCCCTCATGTCCCCAAGCATGGGGAATGCTGTAAAAATGGTTTGGGAAGCTGCTGGAAATACCCACCACCACATACACACACATAGGTGAGCAACTCAGGATCCAAGCCATTGTATTTTATTATATTGTGACTATATCTTTTGCTTTTAGTTAAGCAACCATGGGATGCTTAAGTGGAAAGATGGGATATAATATATTGATCCGGAGAACTTTCACACTACATGGTTATACCACAGAGTTTCCACTTCAACTGCCATGGCTGCATCCTAAGGAATAGTGGGGTTAGTTTTGGAAAAGACTACATCTCTGGCTGAGAACACTAAACACACTTCTCTAAACTGAAAATCCCAGAATTCCAAATGACGGAGCCATGGCAGTTAAAGTTGAGTCATAGCACTAATATTGTGTAGTGTGAAACGGTCCCAGATTTTTAAAAAGCAAGCAAACAAGTAAAACTGGACAAATTCTGATTCCACCAAGCTTAGTAGAATATGGACCCACAGAGAGGCTCTTGCCCAAGGACCCCACAAAACTTAGAGCTGGAAATGGTTCTAGGACAGCTCTCTGGCTTTGTTGAATTGTATCTTTGCTTCAGAGAAACAAATACCTATCCCTTAAAATTACCATTGTTCCCTTTCATTAAAAACTGCAACATAGATACAAAGTGATAGGAGTGAGAATGAGAGGGGAAAACGAAGGGTAGGTGCTTCCATACCTTGCTGCCACAGAGTAAACTGGCTCCAGTCGCCTTTTTCCCTCAAGTTCTCATCTTCAGGCAGAAAGAGCCCTTTTCCTCTATCCATCACAGCAAGTCCTTCATCCCGAATCATTTTCCAGTTTCTTTCTAAGGACTGGCAAGGCCAAAATGTCAAACAAACCATGCATCCTTCCAGTAGTACTTAGAGAGCATTCTCATGTTTGCTTTAAAAACTAATGCAGCAGCTGCAAAGCATTCATCATCATTATTCGGGTTCTCTTTTCTTATTTTCCACCTGGTTAAAGATTTTTGTAAAAAACACACACACACACACCACAAAACACTCTGTATAGTTTCTTAGTTTCACATACCTTTATATCATAAAAATTTCAATAATCCCACACCATCTACCAGAGTGGCCTCCACTTTAATTTGCTTTTGATTTGCCTAAGGGTTGTTTGGCAGATCATTTTATACTATAAGCTAACAAGAGTATTGATCTTCACAGTCATAGCACACCAGGATTTTCAAGGCCAAGCAAGTTTATCAGAGCACCGAGAATACAAATTGAATTGAGCATGGAAAATACAAAATTGAAACACAGTACAATATACAAATGGCTTAAATTTGTAACAATGTGCAAAATCTCCAGAGCATTCCCTCCTCCCCCAATTGCAAGCATATAAGGTTTAATAACTCTCTTTCGATATACAGTATATGTAAAATTCATATTCAAAAGTATCACAAACAATCATATATGAACTGGTGAAAGCACAGTAATACATTGTAAAGATTCGGGTTTTTTAAAACTTATTGACGACAGTCGATTATAGATGCTATGAATCTAATCTGAATTGTATGTTCATTGAAACCTGGGCACTCCAGGAAATGGATGCTAAAAAAAACAATGTATGTCTCAGTGCTGATAAAGAGCAGCTTCCAAATGACTTTGAAGAGTTTCTAAAAAAATGTATTTATTTATTTATTAGATTTATACCCTGCCTTTCTCCCAAGATGGTACTCAAGGTGGCTTTTGAAGTCCTCCAGATTTTAGAACTATAAAGAAATGTCTGGTACGGATGTTTATTATTTTTAGAAATGGGGTGGGGAAGGATCAGCCACTGAGACTGCTATTCTCAAAAACCCTAAACACAATTCATCCTACTGGAACTACTCTTGAGTAAATGATTTGAATTGTAATTCCCCAATCCTGAGATACAAACAAAAAGCAAGAAACACCTTTTATTTATTTATTAGATTTATTTATTGAATTTATTTCCCACCTTTCTCCCAAGATGTGATTCAAGGTGGCTTACAATAGTTTTTTAAAAATACAACTGAGGAGATTTTCAGACGGGGAAATTATTCCCCGGGGAGACCGGGACAGAATTGTTTCTGTCCTGGAAGCAGTGCTGCATTTCGCAAGCCCACTTCCCTCTCCCGATCTTCCATCATCCTGACGCTGTCCTTTTTCTAGTTCTTTTTATTAACGACGAATTCTCGTTAATAAAACATCATGGAAGGGACCGGCAGGGAACTAGAACAAGCACAGCGTCAGGACGACGGAAGATCGGTAGAGGGAAGTGGGCATGCAAAACACGGTGCTGCTTTCGGGACAGAAACAATTCTGTCCTGATTTCCCCGGGGAATAATTTCCCCATCTGAAAATCTCCTAAAACGTTAATTACAAAATTTAAAAAGTTTCATACCAGAGCTAGGCCTTGAGTAAAGAATCAGTTGTGAAATGTAAATTTATTGGCTCTTTAGCATGGTCTCTCAATTAATTAATTAATTAATTAGGAATTAAATTCATGCTACAATTCTAACTTAAGCCAATCACTTCAGTCAAAAATAAATTTAATTGCGTTGTCCCTTTTAGTTAGAAAATTTCCAACTTGATTGATAACTTAATTTATTTTAATTAGTTAGCTCCTGTCACTGAATTCCAACATAATTGAAGTATTCTGCACAGTAGGTCAGGCCATTCGTTTACCTCTAGCAGTGTCCAAGGGCATTTAGGCAAAATGTGTGTGAACTTAAATGTAATCCCAGGTACAAAATAATTACATGAAAAAGGGGTTCAACTGTTACCTAAAGGACTCTAGACACAGTAAGTTCATCTGTAGTTGCCTTTTTATAGTACATGTACCATCTCAGTGCTTAAGGGAACTATAATCCAAGTCATTAAGATACAAACATTTGCATTAGCCAGAAATAATTTAGAAGGGGAGGGTCACAAGGTATATGCAAGGTCTCAAGCTTATGGATCTACTGAGATGACATTAGTGCAAGCTAAAATGATTTCAAAGGTCAATAAGGAGACTCATCCCATGGTGTAAAACAGAAGCAGAATTCTACTGGACTGGACTGAAAGGAGCATGGGGCTCTCACAAGATATCAATCCTGGAATTCTATTGATGCACCTTGCCAACATAACTTCCCCACTGCAAGCAATGGTAGCAGATGGAAATTAAGCATTCGGGCTATAGGGATTTTGTCTGCCTTCTTTTGCCACTGCTACATAACTCCAAAAAAGGGCAACTGCTACCTTAGTGCACCAACTTAGATATTCTTGTTGTACTCCCACTACTGATATTTCGCTGTCTATATTGGTTTCCTAACTGTCTGATGAGGGCACCTGTAAAACCAATACAATCTGCACTATTTCCATAGTCTAAGGCAAGTGAAGATTGTCCCATAATACTTTTTTCTAGAGATTTCTAGAAAAATGCTTTGGGATGAAAACAGGAAACAGGAGTAATTCCTATGCTGAGGGGAACTTAATAAATGTCTGAGAACCAACAATTCACATTTAGTCATACCATGACAATTCCCCTTTCTTACGTCCCTTACTTGTGCATGCAAAGTATAGCCTGTGCTCTATGTGTGCCCCTGAATTTCACTTTTGCAGCCCCTGAATCAGTATCTCAATGATCCCTCAACACTTCATTTTTTTTTTAAAAAAGTGTGATTTGGGGATGTTTTTGCCCAAAATCTGCACAGAAAACCCCCAAAACATGCAAAACAAATTCAGCCCCACACCTCACATAACTTGTTTGAAAGGAAGCTGAATTATAAAGATCAAGAGGAAGCTCTGGAAACTACATTTCCCAGCAATCTACACAATCTGTTTGTGACTTTGAAGGTCACCAAAAACCTACATGCAGGAGGAACAAGAAGAAAGGCTCACCTGGCTGGACATGGCACCCGTGATGTTTTTTTATAAAAAAAATACATTTCTACTGGAACACTGCACAATATATATATATATATATATATATATATATATATAGTCATTTTGGTTTCTCCCCCTCTGATGATGACACCTAGTGTGGTCTGCACATCCTGCACTCCACCAGTGATGCCAGTGTCTCGGCTTAGTCATCTGGGCTTCTAGGGAGAGTTCAGGCTTAAGTTCGGGCTTCCTCAAGCCTGAACTTACTTATGTCAAGTAGAGTTAATCCTCTTAATTTAAAACAATTTCACCAGGAATACAGAATCTTGACCATCTTTATCTTTCTGGAATAATTTCAAGTTGTGTGTCAGCATGCCAGGCATATTTTTTTTACTTAACACAGAATATTTCACAGAACCTGTGATTATGTGAATGCCCAAAGGTCAGTTGCGACCATCCTTAGATTTTCTTCTCCAAGGGAGACTCGTATATTCCATCTGTGATAAAAGTATTCTAAGGCAAAGTAATATTTCAAGTTCTCTATGGCTCTCAACTCTGTATTTATAAGGACTCTCAATCCCTGAAAGCAGTGCAAGCCAAATTTTTGTGTGCTATTTTTGGAATGCCATCCTATCTTCCAAATGCTCTGCTAAGAATGGAATCCAGAATGGTCCTACTTGAGGCTCAGGCTTGGCTCAATGCATTCAGTTACTGGATCAGAAAGTACAAGCTCATCTCTTCAGAACACATTCCAAATATTTTCAAGGAGAAAGCCATGTTAGTCTGTTTCAGCATGAGAAGGAAAGGGAGCAGAGGGAAAGAGGGATCCGGCAGTCCCTTTGAAACTAATTGATAAATTTCAGCATAAGCTTTTGTGGATTCATCTTGCATCTGATGAACTGTACAGGGAGTCCACAAAAATATAAGCTGAAAAATGTCAGTCTCAAAGGGGCAGCTGGATCCCTCCTCTTCATCACCTTTTCCTTATTTTCCAAATGTGTTTTCAGAACACATTCCCAAATACCATCAGACACACTTGAGCATTAAAGCACAATTGTGACCACTTCAGTTTTCACAGAGCTCCATAACTAACAAACTACAACTCTTCATTCTTTGGTTTTTTGTTTGATATTTTTACTACAGAACAGACACACTACCTGCCCAGGCTATTGGTGGTCTCTGCCACCAGCAGGGCGACACTGATCTGAATCAGGCAAATGTTAAGGGCAAAGAATAAAAATCCCTTTCCTACCACATTACCATCTTGGAATGAGTCCCCTTCACAGCTAGCATAGAACAAAAATCAAGAACCTAAGCACTAACTGCATGCTCAACATGAGATCTAGTTTGGCTCTAAGACCACAATATCCAATACTAATAACTGAAGCAGGAACTGCATGTATTGTAGTTCTAAACACAGGGCTATCTTATTCAACTGCAAAACCAAGTTTGGGATGTTTGAAGAGTAAAAGAAGGCCTGATTAGGGAGCAGCAAATCCACCCTGCTCTACCATTCCTATTAGTGTAGTCAATCCTTTCTCTTCCTTTTCTTCCAGGCAGACTCCAATACTGGATTTAGACCCAGTTGTGAGCAGGGGCTTGTCTACACTATTTAAAAAACCAACTCTCCCTACAAATTCCCCTGAATCTGTGGCAATCAGGTGACTCGATGCACATCCTTTCCTCCAAATCTGGGGTGATCAGACCACACGACGCATGGCCCAGAGTCAGGTCATTTCAGGGTATTTTACCTTAATGTTTTTTACATTTATTTTTTAAGGACTTGGGGGTGTCTCTGCATTTTTGTCCACCACCACCACCACCATTTTAAAGCTCAGGAGGAAAGTTCCTGGCCAAAGAGACTGGTTTTCTCCCTTCCACTGGCTCAGCAGCACTGCCTCCGCCAGTTATCCCACTCATCCATCACAGGAAGAAGCACTTTAAGAAAGCAACGGAGGTGCTTGAAGCAAGCAACAGGTGAGCAGAGAGCAGGCAGAAGGAAGAGGTGATTGAAGTAAATGATGGAGGAGCTTGAAGCAAGCGACAAGTGAGTGGAGAGCAGGCAGAAGCAGCGCTGCCAAGCCAGGGGAAAGGAGAAAAACTCCCTTTGGCCAGGAATTTGCCTCTTGAGCTTTAAAATGGTTGTGCTGATGGTGGTGGCAGCAGTGGTGGACGAAAATCCACAGGGACAGTGAAGACGAGTACCCAACATCCCTGTGGAGAATAAATACTGCTCAGGGCTTCAGGGCAATGATGGGAAGGACTCTATTTGGACTTTTGGCCCAATGTGACTGTGCCAAGCCTGTGTGTGTGTGTGTGTGTGTGTGTGTCCCAGGAGTTGTCAGCACTTCCACCATTATACCTCATTGTCTCTCTAAAGTACAACCCCTTTACCTTGATTTACACATGAACTGGGCAGACTCATGTTTAAAAACATGCTATCACTTCAGCATAGCTTCCTTTTTTAGCACTAATCTCTAAAGAGGATTCACTATTGAATGGAACAGATGTTTTACATTCAATGTATGACAGATGTATGACCAGTGCTTTTCACTTTATGTGGTTAATGTGACAATGTTAAGTTTCCATGTTGACAAACATGGTTTAGATCCTCTTTCAGCAAACTGCAAAATGGTGAAATAAACCGTTCACAGATTTGAAAAGTATGAAAAAAGAAGCTTGCTCAGATTTCTCAGTAGTAAAAGTAACAAGAATAGAACCACAAAGTGCCTTTGAAAGTAATGAAACAGCTGTCTTTATTAAGCTTGTTACCACTCTCCTGAGAATGTTAAAGCATGCATTGCTTGCAGCAAAAATACAGCTCATTATTAGGATTAGCTTTTTTCAAATATTGAAATAATTTTATGGAGCATTAACATGAAAATTGTGAAAGCTATAAATGTTCCCCCCCCCTTGAAACGTCTGCACAGCTAATATTTTTAATTCCTTAGGCAAACTTCCAACTGTGTTAGCTACCTTAGGCACCCAAAACATAACACCAATTAAAACAAAATATATATCTGCACCAGCAGAGGTGTTTGCTGCTGTGAATACAAAGCAGCAAGGATAAAACCAGTTGCCAGTAGCACTCAAGGAGTACGTTGTTCTAACTCCTATGATACTATACCACTGCATTACTTCATTATCATGTTTCACAAATCTCATTTAACTTTCTCTTTTTTTCCCCAGTTAGAAAATATTAGCTAGACTGATTGCATATGGAAAATATAGATTTTTGGATTCTTACATATTGTCTTACTAAATGAAAGACTGTATTTAAAAAAAAAAATCACTCCAAAGAAAAATCAGAATATCCAAAGCCCAGTTTCTTCCATGTCCAGAAACATTTATCTCTGGTGGGAAATGGATGCATTATGTGACTCAGCTTTCCCCATAAAGAAACAGTTTTATTGCAAACTAGTGGCAACATTAGGGGGGTGCAGAAGGGCCGAACCATGCCAGGTGACACCATCAGAGGGAGGGATAACACCAGCCTTAGTAACACCACAGGTGCAAAAAACTTAAGTGACAGTTACACACATGATGATGGGCAGAAGCAAGTGGTATAACATCACTGGAGATCCACTTATTCAAACACATTGGCTATGGTAAAATAAAGTGTAAGTTCAATTAACAGTATAAGTTTATCTGACTTTGAAAAATATATCCACATGTTAAAATGTCCATTGGGCCTCAGTGGACTTTATCCGACACAGCAAATACGGCATCATAACGATGCCTAATTAACGCGAAAGAGTGCACATATCAGATGACGTCCTTTTGTGATTTTGTATTGTGAAAAAGTCATTCTTTTTTTATTGATGGGCCAAGCCATCAATACATCTCCCGTGGTGCTTTGTTTTCAGCACTGACAGTGTTTGAAACTGCATGCCATTGTGCTCACGTGAATACAGCATCAATGACAGAACACTTCTGGGTGAGATCGTGAAAACCAGGCAGGGGATGTTCTTTTTTTATGAACCTCCCTGGTTCACCTTTAAAAGTGTGTTTCTGTGCTTATGTCTACGTTTTGTGTCTTTGTTTTGATGTACAGTAGGACCCCCATGTCCAGATTCATTATCCACTGATCCAATTATCCACGGGACGCAAAACAGCACACCTACCATAGAGTCTTCCTAGAAAATGTGTTCTCTCTAGCCATTTTCTAGATCTCCAAGGCAACTCTGGTATTTTAAACCAGAAGGCCCATTATTTTCAATAGCATTTGCTATTATCCACGGTTTTTGGCATCCACGCCCCCCTGGAACCAATCCCCAGTGGATACGGGGTCCTACTGTATTTTTTCAATTTACCACACTTGAGTCTTCTCATGAGAATCGTCGCAATCTTGAACCAGGACGTACACGGAGCTCTGTTCATGCTCCGACAGTGCTGGGGATGCCTTTGAACACAGCTTAAGGAAAGGTCTGATAGGAAGGGTTCTTTTGCTGGCAGAAAAACCGTTTAAGATATGCCGGCAAAAGAACATTTGAGGAGGCTTGTCTGATAAAGTCCAGTGTTTGAAAGAACATGTCCACAAAAAGCAAATTTATGCCATAAGGGAAGGAAGGAGTGAAAATAGACTCTCTAAAATTTCCTGGTCTGAAATGATGTTTAACAAGTAAACAGAACATCTCTGTGGAGATTTCCTCTCCTTCTATTTTTGGACGTTCACAAACATACTTGTGGGCATGTAACAGACTGTGAAGATTCAAAGCACTGTGACTATAAAAGCGCTTACTCCTCATAAACACTTTGGTAGATCTATATGAGAGGGTGTTGGGGGGACTGTCTTCCAGAGACAGCAAAAAACCAAACTGAAGGGTTCTGCCAAAAAATAACCAGGATAAACCAATCCCACTTCCAATTATAAAAGAGCAACAATATGAAGAAATGAAAGGATAACTAAACCCTGGAGCAGGGAATCCAATAAAATTAAATTTCTGAAAGGGTAAAAATACCCCACTAGAAAGTATACAAATGCTACAAATAATATCTAAAGATAATAAAAATACCAAAAATCAAGGCCAAAAAAAAAAAAAAAGGCCAGACGCATTTCGACAACAGTCTTCCTCAGTGGCCTACAAGCATTCAATATATATATATATATATATATATATATATATATATATATATATAAAACACACAACTCAACAGCTCACACAATGTGACTCTGCTCAATTCAAAAGCAACAAGGTACTTCTGCTCACAGAGTCTCTTATATAACCAGCTGAAGTGGTGATGGGAATGATCCTGGCAAGACTCAAGAAAAGATCCTGAGGAAGACTGTTGTTGAAATGCGTTTGGCCTTGAGTTTTTATTATTTACTATTATTATAATATTTTATTTTTAGCATTTGCATACTTTTCAGTAGGGTAATGTCACCCTTTTAGTAATTTTACTGACTCATCTACTCCATGGATCAGGTTTTTTTGGCCTTGATTTTTGGTATTTTTGTTATCTTTAGATATTTATTTGTAGCATTTGTATACTTTCTAGTGGGGTATTTTTACCCTTTCAGAAATTTAATTTTATTGGATTCTCTGCTCCAGGGTTTAGTTATCTTTTCATTTCTTCATATTGTTGCCCTTTTATAATTGGAAGTGGGATTGGTTTATCCTGGTTATTTTTTGGCAGAACCCTTCAGTTTGGTTTTTTGATCGTATGGTCTTGGGTGTTCTGGCTGTAGGGGCTTTTGTTGGTTTGCTTTTCCAGAGACAGCAGACGTTGAATCTACTGATCATAAGCACAGTTACTGAATGTATGTCTGCTACATGAGACACTTCTGTAGTGTCAATAGGTGCCATCACAGTGTACCTCCTTATGACCAAATATAAACAGTAACTCTCTTAGAAAACAGAGGCTTCAATTTAACACACAGTCAAGTCTTTTTGAGTGTTGGACTGACTCTGGAGACCAGGGTATGAATCCCTGATCAGCCATGAAAACCCATTGGGTGACTTTAGGCCAGTCACACACTCTCAGCCCTCAGAAAACCCGATGATAGGTTCACCCTAGGGTTGCCGTATGTCAGAAATGTCTTGAAGGCACACAGCAGCAGCAGCAGCAACAACGACAACAACAACTTCTTATTAAAATTAAGGTGGGGAAAACCATCTGAGTTATTTGAAAGGGAATACATTCAATACAACCAGTCCTGGGAGAAAGGCAGGGTATAAATTCAATAAATAAAATAAATATAAATAAAAAGCCAAACATAAAAAAAAACAAGGGAAGAGCAGCTATGGGAAGTACCATCCCATCAGAAACCAGGATGGGGAACCTTTCTTCTGTCAGGTATGATATGTTGGATTAATTCCAATTGTTACTCCATCTAGAGTAGATCCAATGAATCAATGCAAACTTGGTATGTCAACATTTATTTAAATTCCATAGATTGCAGGACTCTATTCTAGATGAGACTAACAATTAGATGGTGGCTTCTTTTGGCAATGGCATGATGTTGATGGGTAGGGTGAAAAGTGGGCCTTATCTGTCTCTTGCTGCCACCCCTCCCTTTCTTTCTCCTCACAGAATGGACTGTAAGGAGAAAAAGTCCTTGCCACAAACCCAGACGCCAACTCTGCCCACACATTCACTTGGGAAATCACATCATCCACAATATTACAAGGTAGAGGTAATTTCCATCCTCTAATGAGATATATGCCATCCTATGCCAACAACGCCCTTCAGCAAACAGAACAGTGTCTATGCCAGAGGATAAATGGACATAAACAAGATATTAGGAATGGGGATACACAAAAACCAGTTGCAGAACACTTAAATCTTCCTGGGCATTCCATCTTGGACCTCAGAACAATAGTTCTTTAACCAAAACCAACACCCCCCCGCAAAAAAAAAAAACACCCTACAATGGAACATTGGGGAGTGAAACAGCAGAATTGGCTTATATCCACAAAAACCAGTCCTTCAACAGTGGGTTGAACAGAGACAATGATCCCGGCACACTGCACATATTATAACACTAGTTAACAACCCAGCCTCAAGAGGGCTTGTGACGCAGTCCAAGCCTCAGTGTGCATTCACACACACACCACTGAGGACTCCGCTGCCACTATGTGATGTAATTCTTGCGGTTCCTCTGTGTCAAGAATTGATCCCTTGATTTCAAATTAACCCCTTCAGTACAGGACAGTCCAAGAGGAGACTGTTGGGTATGTTAGATTCCCCTGTGTCACTGCAGAGAATCACCACCCCCTCCTTGAGGAGAGAAGACCAAGCTGAGGCATGTGAAAAGTGTACACACAATTAAAAATAGAAAGAAGCAAGTTTATTCTAAAGCAAAAGTTATAACAACAGACATCTCTTCATGGGAGACTCCTTCTCTTAAGTTACAGTGTACAGTACAGATAGTTATTCCAGCCAAGTCAGAAAATAAACATAATTCCTTGACGTGACTAAGCTAAACATTTCCCCTAGTCTACTTACAGTTGTAGTTCAATGGCTTCAGGGAAGTGGGAGCCCAGGCTTCAACCCGGTCTTGACTGAACATTCCCCAAGTTGCCATGAGGTTCTCACATTAGGACTCTCTTTGTCTCTCTTTCTCTGAGATGAGGATCCCCTCATCTCAGGCTCGCTTTGTTCTTCTCCCTGCCTCATTGCCCTGAGGCAGTATTTATTACCTTGTCCTGGAAGTCTCTGGAAAATCATTACTCTGTAAACTCTGATTGGTCAGCATCTCCTGGCCTGTGATGCTGCTGCTCCTAATAAGGTGTAATCTTACTTCAGACCCTAGTTAACCCTTCGGTTACCTGATGGTTGCGCTGGCGAGATAATGGGGAAATCCCATTATCGCAGGGCTCTCTTGCCCATTTGATCACATCTCCTTTCTGGTTCCCAGCCAGCATCATACTACATTCCAATAACTCCCTCATCATTCACATAGTTATCTATTCACTTTGTCTTTAGGCAGTATCTTTTCTCCCACCTTTGTTCACCACATCACCATACCCACAAGTTTTGCATTTATATTGTTATAGACACACACAACCTGCTCATTCATAGGTATAAATGTCTGCCCTAGGCACTTCATTCCATGCATCTGGTGAAGGACACTTAGCCTACAAAAACTTATGCTACCAACTTTTCCCTCTCAGTTAGTCTCTAAGATGCTACAAGATACCTTTGCATGAAGAAGGATGGTTGCTCTGGTCAGAGATTTAAACTATTCACTTAAGCCAAGGGCTATATGTGGTCCTATGCCATTCTACCCTGTAGAAGAACTTAGGGTACACAAAGTACACATTGTTGGAAAAAGGAAGAATTCTGTCCTAAGTGGTTCCATTGAAACAAATCAACATCTTCCATGGAATACAAAGAAGACTTTAAAAGCACATAGAATATTTTAATTGTGTAAACTCAACCCAAGCTCCCTCCCTTTTGAAAGAACTTCCTTATGAGAAAGCTGAAAGTTTCATACAAAAAGACAGAAGAACCAGCCTTCTATCTAAGAGATCCTTATACTTGTTCATATGTAAACATACACTATTCAGAAAAAAGATCACGTTTTGCTTAGAAAACTATCAAAACGAAGGGAGGGCATTAAAGGGAGGACACTAAATTAAAACGTTTTACTAGTACTGTATACTAAGAACATTAAGTTAAAAACCAAAGAAATGAAATAAATAGCAGCCCCTGTAACCACTGCCATGCCTTCCCCTTAGACATAAAATAGAAATAGAAATCCCACCAACTGACATTTTGAAAAGCAATACTTACTCCAAATGTACGTTTTAATAATAGACTCTACACTGTAATTTAAGAACAGCAGAGATTACTGATTATAAATAATTTACTTGTCTAAGTTGAAGGCTACAAATGGTGATGAGTTCCTTCAGTATAGATGATTTTTGTATTTATTAAGCTGCCCTCACATTACCTACCTTATGCAATTAAATGTCCCAGTGAAGCCTCTAAGAGTTATGAGAGCACAAGGGAAAATGGATTGTCCTGTTATGTACTAATTGCAACACTGCATTTTAAGGCTTGCCTCCTAGTAATTAGTGTGAATTACTGAGTTATCATGGCCATCTCCATCTGATGAACTCAAATAGCATGTACTCTTTTGTGTTTGCTACTTAACATACCTCCACAATCCATTTCTTCCAACCCAAGGTTGTACAGCAATCTGAACTTGAGTTGAATAACTATTACCGTAAAGCCTAAATTATTTGTCCTGACTAGAGTAGACCCATTGAATCAGTATGAACTTGTTAAGCCCATATTTAGTTAAGATCTATTGATTCCACAATACTCTGCTTTAGCTGGAACATGGAATTAGATTGAGGTAGAAGTTTTTGTGATGAATAGGAGAAGCAGAAGGAATTTCACACAATGGATCCTGGTGCTGGTCACAAGGAATGTGAAGGCTTATAATTCTCTTTGGTACAGTCTTATGCATGCTTACATTAAAGTAGAAAAATGTTTGCGAACAGAAAAATGTATTTGTATCATATTTTAGTGTAAACCTAGCTAATTTGCCCAGAACATTGTTTTCTATTGGTATTTACAATTCTCCAAATTTGGTCCTCTAAATCAAATACTGCATACAAAATTGTAATATATTCATGAAAATAACTTATGAACCTGCATTGTATTAATGAAAATCATTCGAAAAATGTGTTGATAAAATTGTTTTTTAAAAAATATATATAGGGAGAAGTATAGTAAAATGATCTATTCAATTTTTTGTCTGAACTTATTTTTTAAAAATGTTAAATACATTTCCACCATTATTATTTTTTACAAAGTAATCACCAGCTGATGTAGAAATGGGACAAAACAAACAAGACTGCAAAATGAGAAACTGCAAATGACAGATTTATGAATTTCTACTCAAAATTATATCCCACTAAGTTAGCAACACTGGAAGCGACATTGAATAAGTCCCTTGGTCCACCTAGCCCTGTATTTTCAACTGGGACTGACACAGCAATCTAGGATTTCAGGGAGGATTCTTTCCTGGAGCAATATGAAAATCCCTGATGATTTCTTATCTGAGTCTGACCCTATTAAGCTTCCAAAATCTGGAATCCTCTTGGAGAGAAGACAATAAGTACTTTGGAGGTATAGTACCTCTTTGTATAACCTCTTTTCTGTTGCTGGACAATGGCAGCTAGATGATGCCAGGAGTGTCGCCATGTTCAAAACATGGCTGGGAGCCAGAGCTCTCCCTAGCATGATCTGGCAGCCATTTTACAGCGGGTGAAGGAGGAGCAGCTGTCACTCTTCTGTGTAAGTACATTAGAGGAGCTTTACACTCCACCAGTGTTGAATAGGATCTTGGCCAAAATTAGATGAGATTGGGTGTGTTCAGAATGGTAAAGAATTCAATTGGGCTTACTCCCTCAGATAATCATAGATAAAATTCTAGTCTTACAATCTATTTATGATAAAAACTATATAGTAAAGAGAACATTAGTGCTCACCTTGATGAGTTCTGTATAGCCTGTTTCCTTTGCTGTCCACCAGGGCTGAGCCTTTAAACCTTTGACATTGTACAGAGAGCGCTGCCAGACGGATGCAAAGTGACCCCGTTGGTGTCCAAGTTCATACCATTTGTATGCCTAGAAGATTGAAATGTATTAACAATTCATTTGCATCAGTTATACCTCCGCAGAAAAGGACAAGTCAATAACTAATATAATAATCTACATACTCCTTCATGCATTGCAATGATGTTGCTTCCTCATTCAGAAGATTATAAGATCAGGTATTGTATGAAAAGGAAAGATTTAAGTGATTCCAATGCCTGGAGACCTCAAGCACCTAAGAACTTAGGCTACACAAAGTACACTTTGCTTGTGGAAAATTTCTACTAAGTACTGATCCAGTTATTCCTGACATGCAAACAAAAGAATGACACTTACTCATACCTGCATACCATTGCCAGGATCTAACTGTTATTTATTATTAATTTATTTATTTTATATCCCACTTTTCTCCTAACATGGGATTCAGGAAGACTTACAATTGCTAGTTCCAATTAGAATAATCCCACTGAATCAATGGGAACTTAGTAAGTCAACACTTGTAAAAGTCACATTGGTTCATTTGGTTTACTCTAGTTGGGGAGTAACAATTATATTTAGGCCAGTTTTCTCCTCATACATGAGGTTTTGCACATTTCCCCCTGTGTGATTCCTTCTCATGAGTGCCTAACTCACTGCACTAGGTGGATGTGATTAATTGACACACTTGATCCCTAGGTCATAGATTCATAGAGTTGGAAGATGCCCCATAAGCCATGGAGTCCAATCCCCTGCTCAATGCAAGATCCAGCTAGAGCATCCCCAGCAGGAAACTGTCCAACCTCTTTTTGGAGGATTCCAGAGAAGGAGACCCCTACCACCTCTCCAGGCAATTGGTTCCATTCTTGATTGGCTGTTACTGTCAAGATGTTCAATTGAAATCTACCCTCCTTTAACTTAAAACCATTAGACCTGGTCCTTCTCTCTGGGGCAGCAGGGAACAAACCCATACTCTCCTCTCTGTGACAGTCCTTTAGATATTTAAAGCAGGCAGTCATGTCACCCCTGAGTCTTCTCTTCACCAGGATGAACACGTCCAACTTCCTCAACCTTTCCTCATATGTTTTGTCCTCCATGTCTCTTATCATTCTTGTTGCCCTTCTCTGAACCTGCAGTATTCCAGATAAGGTCTGACTAGTGCAGAATATAGTGGGACTATTACTTCCCTTGTCTTGGAAACTATGGCTCTAAAATACTATTTGCCTCCTTTGACTCAGCATCACACTGCTAGATTGTGTTCAATTTATGATAACAATAATCCCAAAGTCCTTTTTACATACACTGCTGTTAAGCCATATACCCCATATCCTATAACTGCATTTGTTTTTTGTGGCCTAAATGTCGAATTTTCCATTTGGCTCTGTTGAGTTTCAATCTTAGTTGCAGTTTAATTTTCTAGTTTATCAAGATTGTTTTGGATTCTGTTCCTATCTCCCAATATGTTAGCTATCCCTCTCAGTCTTGTAGCATACACAAACTTGATAAGAATTTCCTCTAACCCATCATCTAAGCCATTGATAATAATATTGAAGAGTGTTAGCCCCAGGACAGTAGCCTGTAACATACCATCTGAGACTTTCTCCCAGTCTGAAGTGCAGCCATTGACGATGACCCTTTAAACATGGCTTCCCAACCAGTTATGGATTCATCTGATAGTGTTCCCGTCTATTCCACATTTATTCAGTTTGCTAATCAAAATATTATGGGGGACTTTATCAAATGCTTTGCTGAAATTTAGATAAACAACATTTACAGCATTCCCATCACCTATTGAACTAGTGACCCAATCAAAAATAAAAGATAGAAGATTAGTCTGGCAGGATTTGCACCTCATCCATTCTCCAAGATTTCTCAAAAATAACAGCAAGTGATTCAGAGAGCACATTAGCAAGTTTCTTTGCCACTCTTAGCTTTTATTCAGATCCCTTATTACTGTTTCTTGCTCTTTTTTCATTCAAGGTCACCTTTCTTTTTAGTTTCAAAGACTGTTTTTAGCATTCTTTTTTTCAGCAGGCAGCAATAAAAGAGATCGCTGTTGGCCAGCAAGACAACAGAAGCTGGATTCTTGTGTCTACTCCAATGGGGTAAAGAAGGGTGGTTCTAAATGTTGACAGCGAGATTCAGCACTTGGCCCCTTCATATTCTCCCAAACAGCAATTTTCTCTCTGTTATTTAACAGTTTACTTCAGCCTCAAGATTTATGCTCTATGCTGGCTAGGGCTACTGTGAGCAGAGGGCCAAAGGTTCCTTGCCTCTGATCTATACAAAACTATAGTTCATTAACTCATAAACTAAATTAATCAAAACTGGATTCTAAACATTTTCCTTACAGTTTCATCCCTAATACAATAAATCCCCGTTACCATACAGAAACTATAGCTATCCACTAACCAACACAAGTACATCACAAACAAAGGAAGTCAATACACAATGCATTATAAGGTAATTTGTCTTAAGTTATTTGTAGCCTAGCTACTAGAAGACAATAAAGAACTAATTAAAGCAAATTCCCACAATATAGCCATTACCATTTACTTTCTGATTTACAGAAAATGTTTTTTTTTTTTAAAAAAAAAAAATCCTGTTTAAAACATCAGCAAGTTTGATCTAACTCAAGTGAATTTTATTCAGGGACAAACGAAGAAGAAATTGGATTGCATCCAAAGCAAAGCTGCAATGGCAACACTAAAGCAATGGAAATTCCCTTCCTCCCTGTACAAGTGGTCTCTGTCCAATTTCCCATTATCTCCTCCTCCCACCACAGCCCACAGTGTCAAATCCCACACTGTTCTGACGGTTGCCTAAGCCCAGGAGTACTGGGGGGACATGGAGGCTGTGGTGGGGAAGAAGGAAAATACACTGGAAAAGCTGAGTATTCCCATGAAAGCACTGCATTAGATGCATCCTATCAATATTTTGTTTGACCTGCCAAAAGACAATGGAACCCAACAGACCTCTGCACATACATGCAAATACCAAAATACAAGCATAGAATCATAGAATTGGAAGAGACCACAAGGTCCATCCAGGCCAACTCTCTGCCATGCAACTGTTACATTAACAGGTTACAATTTCATAAACAAGGTGCCTCGAGTCACCTTCAAATTCATGGGATAGTTTGCAGTTCCAAGTCATGTTCTTAAAATAGCCATAATCTTGCAAGGAGGAACCAGGAAGAATGACACACAGAGAGGTTCAAGTTTACATTTTTTTCATGCTTGTCATATGTTGGGTGTTCCCCAAGCGTGTACAATTCTAAGGAGCTACAAAGGGAAAGACTTGCTGCAGAAGGTATTAAGCAGCTGAAGCTCTGAGAAAAAAAGTGTTGATAAATGGTACAGCAGCAAAAAGGTCCTTTATGCTCTTCTTTATGACTGCTATATACTATCTTGAGTTTCTCAGAGGAAATGTCTTAAATGGTGTGGCTTCCCCAGCCCCCAGCTTAGGTAAAAAACATTCGGTATCACCTCAGGTAATTTAAAGCATTTCTTTAAGCTGGGCTTTGCTGAGGGTTTTTTTAGCCTCTGAACTGGGAAAAAAAGGTTTTACATTAATACTTGGCTCTGAAGGGCTCCAACAGGAGAGGTTCCATGTTTGCTGTCTGTTTTTGTACTAGTATGTGTAAATGGGAGAGCCAGTGATTTGAACGTTGGACTATGACTCTGGAGACCATTGGACCAGGGAGACCCACTGGGTGACCTTGGGGAAGTCACATGCTCTCAGCTTCAGAGGAAAGTAATGGCAAACCCTCTCTGAACAAATCTTGTCAGGAAAACCCTGTGATAGGTTCTTTTGTGTTTCCACAGTAAGTCTAGGAACGTATCCCTTGGGGACATGGATGCTGTACTTTTAAAAAGTAATTCTTTCTACTACAAAGATAGTTCGTTGTCATAATTTTATCATGTTTAAAAGTGATTTGTTGCATTAATTGTTTCTTCTTTATTACCTTTTTGTTACTTTTTTAAAAGGTAACTCTCAGTATGGATAAAAGAATGGTATAGGACACCTATCCAAATGTCTCTAAAGATGTCTAAAATGTTCTTTCAAAAGCATCTGTCAAGAGTAACTAGGAAAAGTTACTCATTACACCAGTGAAGGGACTTTGTTTCCATTCATTATGTTAATTTTGAAATGTGCCTTCGTTATACTGTCAACAAACAAAAAAGGAAGAGCCTCATTTCAGATAATTATGTTACTTGTAGCTTATTACTTCTAAGCTCTGTGTTGGATTTAGGACAGTAATAGTGTCCTAATGAGTAATAGTGATTTAGGCTAGCAACAAACCAAAAGATTGTTTGTGTGCATTTAACAGAAACACAGCAGTAAGATGCTGAGCAATGGGACTCAGTCTGCATCTGTTTACCTTTTCTTTGTCAGGCAACGGTTATGGCACACCTTATCTTACCACTCATGCTATCAAACAAGTAGCAGAGCCCTTTGTATGTTGGTGCCCACTTTAAATGCATCCTGTTATACCAAATATACTGAACTTATGGCCCCTCTTCAGTACCTTATAGGTCTGACAGTATTTTAAAAGAGAATTAGTCCACAGTGCATTTTTTTTCTGGTGGTGTAAAGGCACTCTTCATAAAACTGTTCCTATTGAAACCTATTGCAATCTGAACCCTTAAGTCCTAACTGAAGTTGTAGGCAATGAATGTGCGCCATCAGTGATCATGATTACAAATACTTATGTATTGATTTCTTGCTCTGATTAAATCTTGAATTTCAGCATATCCAGCAACATTTTTCATTAATTTAAAAACAGACTTCAGAGTGACAGATTCAACAGCACATTTTTCTGTTTTTGCCCACACTTTGTCCATTTTTGCCCACACAAACTTCTATCTACTATCCATGGATCCATTTATGACACAGACACCACAAATCACATGGGAAATTAAGGTGATTCATACCTTAACCCCCCCTGCATGCACAGCTTTTCTTTCGGTGGACACTTGCACATGTGGATCATCCCCCACAAGGGATGTAAAGCATCAACTATTTCATCCTCACATATGACGATGAATAATTACAGTAGGCTTTTTCCTGCTGCAGCAGAAAATTATATTTCTCCACAGTATTTTCCCTATATTTGACCATCCCAAAGTATTGCAGAGGAATTATTCTGCAGAGAAGAATAAAATTGCATTTAAAAAATGCAAGTGTTTTCCTGTGCAGAACAATTCCTCCACAGTACTTCGGCTCATGAAATACCAGGAGAAAGAATCCACAATTTTTGGATTCTATTATTTTTCGTACTTTTCAGCATGGTAATGAACACGTGGAAATATCCCCCCCCCATTTCTGTCATCTCACTACCCACTGCAGCTCCATCTTCCCCACAGCCACCAGCTGAAGGGGATGCCAAAGAAAAAGCTACTGCTGAAAATGGAAGGTGATTCACAACCCACCTACCCCCATGTCAGACTGAGTCTGTGGCATGGAAGTTTTTATGCTTTGCTTCACTGCTGTCCTGATCCATCCACATTCCTCCTATTGATGGTGGCAGAAAATGAACCACTTGTCCTACTGTGTCAGCTACTTAATTAGATGAAAATCGCAGCCATATAAAGGCTAAAGATGTGAATATATGTTGCATCAAGTTTGGCTATGAGGCTAATACCCACACCCACTCCATGATTAAAACAACTGAAACATGTCTGAAATGCCCTCCCTAGAGTAATAATTTTAGCAGCTGTTGAATCATCTGGCAAAAAGAGCCATCTTTTCCAAGCAAGAAACATTGAAAAGAAAAGAGATTTCTCACTGTTACATCTGGTCAACACTATCAATAGAACTTTTTCCTATCCCACACCCCATCCTGCCCTTAGCTGCAGTTATCTTGGACTGAGATGCTTGGAAAATCACTCCCAAGATGCAGGGAATGGGATCTCTTCTAATTAAAGGAACTGTATTGCTGTTCTGGCATCTACATGACAGCTTCTGTGCCTGGGAACCTGCCATCACTACAATCCTTGCTAGATAATTTTCTAGAGCTAGGCTTTCCCTGTTTGGCTTAAGCAGTCAATTTGTACTAGCTTGCCCTGAAAATATTTACCTTCTCAGGCAGAGTATATGGCAGTGTTGGAGGTAAGGCACAGCTGATATGTAACTACCGATAATACTTACCTGTGTATGCTCAGTCTATCATAATTAGCCAAGGAAGACTAATGCCGTATTTATTTCCACATAATTTATCTTACTCTCTCTCCCCCAACATTGTCTCTTTATTGTGCTCTACATATTACCAGTGTTACACACTGGAGACATTATGGTCAAATATTCAACTCAGGCTCCTCCCTGCCCCCCCCCTCCATTTCAGAGAAGACTCAGAAAATTTCTGGCAAGTTCTACCTCACTGTTTCCAACACGTTGCATGGCATCTCCCAAATGAAAGTAAAAGCGACCATCATCAGTACCAGGGTCTCCTGATTCTAGACCTTCCTAGAAGAAGGAGAAAATGTGCAGTCATTTGATAGTTTTTCATGTAAACTTTGTAAAAAGGAATGGGAACTACAAAAAAAAAATGTTACAGTTAGTCAGCCACACTTTACTCCCAGCAATTCCGTTCTATCAACTTCTCCACTTTTTCATTTCCCACTCCCAAAGTCAGTCAGCACATTGAATTCTTAGCATCTGTTTAGAGTCTCCCCCCCCCCACTCCCCGCCACCATTCAGGTTCTTCTTTTATCTTAAAAATATTCTCCAAACTTTAGGATTCCCCTAAGCTTGCTGGTACTTCCACCCTTGTTTGTGTATGGTTTTGTTTTCGCCACAGAAGGATCTATATCTCTCCACAAAGAAAATGACTTCACTACTAATATATACTTTAGGAAAACTGTAAAGTCCAAACAGTATTATATATATTATCTTAACATTTAGACCAGTAATGTGATTCGTTTTTTTGTATACTTTTTTGGTCCTGTTCTCACACAGGATGGGTGGATTCAGATAACATAGTAAGTCAGGGAACAGTGGGATCTTTGGCTTATTGGACGTGATGAGGGTTCATACTGCCAACTTACAGTGGGAGCAAGTTAACAGTGATGTGCAGCCACAAAGGATCCAGGGGCGCCTGCTCCATTTTCCAGCCTCGTGAGCCACACACACTTGTTTATTTCATTTTGATAACCTCCCTTTTTAACAACATGGGACTCAATGCAGCATATGGTGAAGGTTTAAACATAACACAACTAAAATAATATATAATACAGAGGTACAAAAATCTTTTAATAGGCAATCCTACCTTTTTTAAAAAAGTCTGTGTTGGACTCCTCGAAATGTCTATACAACCCCAAATAGCCTTAAGTGGAAAATCATGCCTGGCTTCTAGCGTACAATTCTCCATTTTGGGCTGAACATTTTTGGTGGGGTTGAAGGGGATCTTGGGGAGTCCTTTGGGCCTTGACAGGTGATATAGCTTGCAGGCCATATAGTTCCCACCACGTTTTTTTTTTGTAAAAAAAAAAGGATACTCACTCTATGGTTTGGTTATAGTGTCATCTGAACATGGGCCCTAGGTTTGTTTTCCTCACAGTCAACTAGAGAAAGAATCCATGCTTTGCTTTAGGTTTGTTTCTGGAAAGCTCCATGGTTTGTGTAACCACTCTCCCACTGCAAGTAGAAGCAATCAAGCAAAGTGCACCAGCACATTGCTAATAACAGATAAGCCAGGGATCCTATGGTCCCCTGGCTTATTCTATCATGCAAGACAAAGCCAATGTGTAGTCCATTATTTATCATCCCTTCTACCTGTTTTGCAGTCTCTGTTACCAACTACCAAAATTTCTGCAGCTGAAAAGTCACTAGATGTTTTCCCCCCATCAAATGTTCTCATGAGAAGATGATCTTATGAAATAACCTCTGCAGGGTAACTTACAATTTTAACAGCTTAAACACATTTCCGGGGTGAGGGACTTCTCAAAAGGTGTTATGTGAATTGTCTGTCACTAGCATAGTAAGCAGGAAGCATGACAGAGTGATATATAACTAAATACAAGCTAGAACAGAGTTTGACATTTACGTGGGGATATAAAATCATAGAGTTGGAAGGGCCCCATGGGCCATCAGATCTACACCCCTGCTCAATGCAGGATCTCCAGCAACACTGGATATAGATCAAAACTGATTGTTGGGAATATCTAATGTTATATGGATACAATTTTAACTCTGTACATAGCATTCCTCATCCCTTCGCTCTCTAATTTGTGCTTGAGATGAAAAGATGAAAACCAACAAGATCTTAATGTAATTGTTACTTTCAAATAGGGAATGCTTTCTTCAATCTTGTTCTCCGCCTTCAAAATGAAGCCATAATGCACTTTAGCAAATCCGTCATTTGGAGCCAGGTTTAGAACCTGCAGGAGACCAAAATAAATCATTATAATTTTACCTCTATACTGATTCCCATCATAAATTTATAGTAGACACCTAGAGATATACAGGCCACTCTCTGTATCCATGGACTTGCTGTTCATCTGTTTATAAATGAAACTGTAGATAATAACAAACCCTATTAAATTAAAGGACTTCTGGTACAAACATACCATAGAGTTGCACTGGAGGACCTAGGGATTCTAAGAGCAGACACCTCTCAAGGCATTTTCCAGTGCAACCCTATTTTTTCAGCTGTGCATAACCAAAACTGCAGATACTGGTTCCACAGATACAGTGTGTGTGTGTGTGTGTGTGTGTGTGAGAGAGAGAGAGAGAGAGAGAGAGAGAGAGACCTGTAATTAGCAACTCTGATGGATCACACTTAGTCTTCTTTCCTTCTGTTTTCAAGAGTAACTATTCCATCATTTATCTAAGGGGAGAACTATGAATTATGGGACTGCATTAGTATAGTCCCAAGTATTTTTCTCTCGTTGCAAGGCAGTGCTGCAGATTACTTAGTCTTGTGGAAGCTCTTTGGCTGAGATTCATGATAAAACATGGGCAGACAGGCATCAGGCATGTAGGAACACCGTTACCTTTTACTTGAACATCTAGGATCTCCTGTATTTGGAGCTACATATAAAATAGTGATTCCAGTGATGGTGGCAGGAGTGGCAATGGAGTGAGCGTATTGCTTTTAGAATTAAGGGTTCATACTAATCTCCAGGACTGGTTTTTAATACCTAATTTGTATGTCCATTGACACACAAAAATTCAGTCCTGCCATTTGCTGCAGGAAACAAATGAAAAAAAAAAAGAAGAAGAAGAATTCTGATAGTATATTGCTAACCTACCAGTACATCTGACCTATCTTCTTCCACTGCTGCCATAAAATACCAAGTGGAATTTTTAAAAGACTGGGTCTGGTCTGGTCAGAAATGTAAACCTATGTGAAAATATTTATTTACCACATGCAGATATCAGTTATGTCTGAACTCTCACTGTTTTTTGTTTTGTTTTATAGTCAGGGATGCCAGTGTATTCTTGATAACATACCATGGTTTATATACCATGAAGGCTGCTATTTTATTGTAGATGCATTGTTGAAGGATTTTGTTGTTGTTGCCAAAAGATTTCAGTATGTTCATTTAGATGCACTAGCTCTACGAAACATGAAGAAGACATTCTAATCAGGCACATACTAACAAATGGACTATTTTACCCTAGCCATTCATGCTTCAAAAAAGCCTTCCCCAAGTTGACATCTGCCCCTGTTCCTTACAACATTTAGGAACACTTTCCCCATATTGTGAGGTCATAATCACAGGCAGCTGCTTATCCCAGCTCCACACACTTGGCTGTCACTGGTGAAAGCAGAAACACTTGATGATATGAGCTATGTGATTCTGAATGTTATGAAACTGGGCAGGGAGGTATAGGACTCAAAGAAAGCATTATGAAACCATTTATATATGGCCTCTCAGCCTGCCAGGGCCCCTGGGGCAATGCACAATGGATAAAAACATTTAAAACAATACATAGATTAAAACATTTTGAAACAAATTAAACATACCCCTCCAAATAATTTAAACCAGTTAAAACATCCAGAGCAGTCTCAAAAAGCATAGACCATATGGACCACACTGTCTTGGCTGCCCATCGGAAGCTCAGAAGAGATGGAGCTGGCTTAACTTCCCTTGACAGGGTGTCCCACTGTCAGGGTGCTGTTACAGCGAAAGTCCTGTCATGGGTACACACCAGCATAGTTTTGCAAGCTTTGGAACAGGGTTTCTGCTAAGGATCTTAAATTTGGGGCAGGCTCATATGGGAGGAGGCAGTCTTTCAGATACCTTGGCCCCAAGCCATTTAGGGTGTTATAGGTCAAAACAAGCACCTTGAATTGAGCTTGGAAGCAAACTAGAAACCAGCGCAGTTCTTTTAAGACTGGCATTATGTTGTTCTCTACAATACAAGAAGGCTATATTTGCATTTTCATACTGCATGAAATGTGTAGCTCTATCTTCAACTGCGGACAAGATGGTACAGCTCTTATATTTTAAGTAGCATTACAAATGGCACATTTTGGATTTACACAATAGCTTAAATCCAACATTGTGCCAGTGGAGGCTTGTTAGCACAGCAGGACTTTGTCCCTTTGCTCTCCCCTTACAATTGTATCAAGTCAACAAAACATTCAATTCCTAGGGATTCCTCAGCCTCTGGAGAAGATTCTAAGGATAACCATGGCACCATGAGGGTTAGGAAGAATTACTCTATCTTAATTTAACTAACAGATCCATTAGTGGAATGATAGTGCTGGATCTGTGACAATGGATTTTATGGAGGAAATGGCCTTCACCCACAAAACTGTCCAATAGGGAGTGGAAGAGAGAATTCTTCCTTGGCACCATGTCTCCTTTAGCCTTAAACAATAATAAATGTATAGACCAGGACTAACCTTAGAACTCATTCAGAATAGTAGCCTGTCAATGGTACAAAGTGGAAGAGAGAAAATGCATCTTGAGATTTCTTATTCTATAGAGCAGTGTCTCTTAACCTTTTCTTTACCAGGGACCCTCTTTAAATATCTTTTGTTGTGCAGACTCATAAGACTTAACTCAAGATATTATTATTATTATTATTATTATTATTATTATTATTATTACTAAATTAAACCTTCCCTCAGAGACACTGGAGGGGGAGGAAAGGCTTTTTCCTGCTTCTTCCTGCAAGTTTGGGCCTGGAGCGGACTGAATAGCAATGAACAGGCCAAACCAGCCAGCCAGCTTTGCCTTGGCTCCTGTCATATGGCCACTCCACTGTGGGGAAGAGGTGGGCTGAGTAGCTTTCAAGCCTTCGCAAACCCCCTGTGAGGACATGGTGGTCCCCTAGGGGTCCGCAGACCACAGGTTAAGAACCACTTTCTTCAAGAGGAATCCCTTGAAGAAAGGCAAACCAAGACCTAATGCTCTTTGAAAACAAAAGTAGCTCTGATTTTTTTTTTTACAAACACTCTATTTAATGCATTGTGTCTCAGTTCCAGAGTATGAGATTCAAAACGAAAATATCTAATGGGGGAATGGGGGTTAGAATGAAATGCTATCCCTTTCTTGACACTGCCTTCAACTGTAATACAATGGAGGATCTGATAAAATAGCTCACCCCAACAGGACATGTTTCCCATCAGATGGAATAGCTATAGCCATAAATTCTTTGATTTGAATTTCAGTATTTAGTTTCACTGCTAAATTTTGGTGCTGGCGGCGGGGGAGCCAGGGGCGGGAGGTAAGTAGTATTCAAGAGGAGCAAACGATTGAACAGTACAGTTGTCCCTCTGTATCCACAGATTTGGTATCTACAGATTTAAGTATTCACGGCTTGAAAATACTCTTAAAAAATAATAATCCAAAAAGCAAACCTTGATTTTGTCATCTTATAAAAGGGACACCATTTTGCTATGCCACTGCATATAATGGGATTTGAGTATTCACAGATTTTGGTATCTACGGGGGGGTCCTGTAACCAAACCCCAGCAAATATGAAGAGACAACTGTATTTCGATTATCTGTGAAAGCAGTGATTTCTTAAAAGTTGTTTTTGTTCCTGCTACAACTTTTAATTTTTCTCATTCCAGTATTTCTCTTTTGTCAGTGGAATCCAGAGGAGAAGAGAAGGGAAGAAGTAGAAATTATTTGTTTCTCACTGGCCAACTATAGCATCATGAATTTTCAAGCACATTCAATGGCCTCAGCTCCTCAGAACCATTGTTCCTATACAAGCTTTACATGGGAATCTTTATACTTAATTCTGGCACCTTATATCGATAAACTTGATTGGATTAAGTTAAGATAGTGTTTGATTGCTCCCACCTAAACCTTTCTTGTAAACTTTAAAATCTATTGTAATAATTTCCAATGTTACCAGCAAAACTTATTTTTAAAAAAAACTTAAAATGGGTATGACAGCCAGTGTGGCATAATAGTTGGGCACTGGACTAGGACTCTGAAGAAATCCACTGGGTGACCTGGGGGAAGTCACACTCTCTCAGCCTCAGAGGAAGGCAAAAGCAAACCCTCTCTGAACAAATATTCCCAAGAAAACCCTGTGATAGCCTTAGGGTTGCCATACATTGGAAATGACTTGAAGGCACAGAACGCCAACAAAATGAGTTGAATAAACGAGTTGAATATATTTTTTAACAATTTAAGCCTAGATCTCAACTCCTAAACAGCCCAGAGGAAGAGGCAGTCTACCAGCAGACATTTGCCATGCTGCTAGAGCCACCTGTGCTGCCTCCGTCAAATTTGCTGCTACTGGCAACCTCCTCTGCTCCCCAGAAAGACCTGGCTGTGGGGTGCTGCTGTTCTGTGTAAGATGCAAAATCTCAGAGATCCTGTAGAAGGAAAACAATGTTGATTCTGTTTTCTTTCCAGGGATGTAACCAATGTAATACTTAATGTAATTTGATGTAATTAGCGGATTGCTATTCTATCCCTTGTCACTGCTCTGCTGTTGCCTAGAACAATACTGTTCTAATCCAATTCTGTCCACTCTTTTTTCAGTGTGGTCTTCTGAAATTATTTCTTTGCATCTTGATTGTGGCTGCTTGCAAACCACAGGCCGACCCCTGTATCCATGGCTTCAGTATCCATGGTTTCACTTGTCCACATCTGAAAAAATATGTTTCCCTATTATCCATGGTTTCAGGTATCCACGTGTGTGTGTGTGTATGTTTGTCTTGGAACGTATCCCTCACAGATATGGGGGCTGACCCATACTTGCAATATTTTATAAGCATATAAAAGCACTTCTTGCTTTTTTTTCCACACACATTTTTTTCTCCTCTCAAAATATTCACCTATGCATTTAGACGGCCTTTGCTTGTGAATGATTGTGAACTCTTCCTTTCTCTCTCAGCTTTGTATGCTTTCAGTGACATTACATGGCAAAATCCAGCTTGCTATGTAAGACATTGACACTGCCCTCTTGGGATACAGTCACAATTGGCTGGAATTGTGTATGTGAGTGTTTCAGGAAGTAGTGCCTTCACTCTTAGTTCTCTTCATTCATCTTCAACGGCATTGTCACATAGCCACACCTGATTCACATCCTATCTGACTGATATGGAAGAAAAGGAAGCAATATATTAGAAGGAAAGGAAAGAGCATCTTGGCACTTGAACAAGAACTTATAAACCAAGAAATGGAAATTGCACATAGCCCACTTATCCTTTAGGATACTCTCTCTCTCTCTCTCTCTCTCTCTCTCTCTCTATCTCTGGCTTTTCTTCACAAACGAAGATTTGTTCACCTTTAGGATAACTACAAAAGAAATTTTGTATTTGAATTGGTGAAAATACAATAATCTAGACTCAGTTTCAACTGGATTATAATTTCAAAGTTGCATGGTTCTTAGGTTTCTGAAGACTTGCATAAACAGTAGAATTTTCGTTTTGCTTTAAATAATGATTTATCTTTATTTAATGGAAACTCACCTCCTCATAAACTCTCTTGGCATTGTTGTTGTCTCCAATCAAAAGGTAACCAACTCCAAGGTTATTCTTGAATGCAGTCTCATTGGGAAATAGATTAACTAGTTTTTGTAATGTAACCAGTGAACCTCTCATGCGACCTATATTGATTGGACAAAATCAACAGCAACTTGGGATACAGTGTGTTTACTAGTACAAGTGGCTTAAATTACTAAAACATGTAACAACATGCGCATTAATAAATACTTACACTGCAGAATGTGAACGTATGTAAAAACGTGAATATTTTGTTCACTGACTGCTTTTATTATTGATATTCAAAGCAAGCTCAGAGAAAGCATGCTAATAGGATGCATCATCCAATCTTATGGAGACCTCTTGTGGGCAATCATAGCATTTTCTTACCACATCTTATCAAGACGTGACACTTCCTCTGTAAATTCATAGCACTGAATGATATGTCCACTATTCATTCTTAATTCTTTACAGCATATATTTTAAGATGTTGGTTTTTCAAAAATTAATTACACGTATAAATAAATTAAATTAATTCACACAGAAAAAAGGTTCAACCCTGAAGGCTCACAGGAAGATTCACAGTATTCACAATATTCTCCTTATATTAATAATTGGTGAGCTACAATCTTCCCAGTGAGCCTAGAAAGGATCACAATTTTGTCTACTTTGATTCAAATTGACTTCCTGTCAACTATAAAACACATTTGTGTTTTAGTGACTATATATTGTGTTTTGGTGATTATATATTGGATTATTTTATGCACAAGAGCATCTCAATGGCATCCCACATTGTATCGCCATATTCGGAAGAAGAGGGCTAAATACGCCATATACTCTGCAGGAAAAGCCTTTGTGGTTCTCCAGGGATTCAGAGTATCCTTTTGGAATTAGAACAATCAGACTATGAATTTTTAGGGTCAGCAATGGCAACAATAATGATAAAAAATACAGTTGGAATAGTGCGAAATCTACCAAACTTGTGGAGAAAATGGACACATTGAAAACAGGTGTTTACTCAGAAGTAAATTTCACAGTGACGTGCACTCTCATGTTAGTGTGATATAGCACTGCAAACATAGTTTTGAATAGGCTTTTATATATATCTGTGGCAATGTGAATAAATTTAGTTTGTAAAATATTGTACTTTTTTATTGTTGCCTGTGTTTAATATTTCTTATCTCTGTGTTGAAAGCACAATTGGATAGAGCATTACACACAAAGGCTTGGGTCTGCATGCTTCTACTGATACAGCATCCTATAGAGAGAAATCACCTCCCATGCTTCAAAATGCGTCATATTCAGTGATAGCATATAGCATTTGTAAAGAGCAAACTGTGATATACAACGTGATATGAAACTGGGGGGGGGGATCGAATAGCAAACGTTATAAGCATTAATGTCATATTTAGACAGACACAATTCAGAAAATATTCAAACAATTGAGAGAATACTCTATATCAAAATTTGTACAGACAGGTACAGATTTGAACTTACCGAGAAACTGCTGCCTGTCTGCCCGTCGTTTCAGGGCCAGTTTTACCAGATCATCAGGGACATTAGGTAGACTAGCTACCTCCCCATAAGTATTAATAGATCGCTGTAGAATTTCATTGCTTCTCATTTTCTCAGCCAAGTCATCCTCACTCTGCACATGAGATCAAAAAGCATTAATCAGTACTTAGATGATCGCTGATGCTCAACCTTTTTTTTGTCTTAAAGCAAGAATGTGCTACAGGTAGCCTTCAACTCCCATGCTCGGTTGCCAGCATAGCCAGTAGTAAGGGATCATGGGAGTTTTAGTCCAATAGTATCAGGGATTCCACACTTTCTCAACCAGTGTTTAACACAATTTTAATTCACTGGTGGTTGTTTGGGTGTGATTTTAATATTTAATAAGAAACCATGTTTATAATGGGTTGGTGTAAGGTGGAGGGAACAACACTAACTACAACAAAGCAACTAGTTAGGAGGTAAGATGGCCACAGCTTTATTGTCATTACAGCTGTGTAGGTTAGCATGGCATGAAGGACAGATCAAACCCAAAGACTGAATCAGAGTTCAAATCTCCTCAGCCTGGAAAACCATTTACAGTAATGACCTTGGGTAAATTACACTCTCTCAGCCTCCGAGGAATGCAATGGCAAACCCACCTCTGAACAAATCCTGCCAGTTTATTGAGTCAAAGCCCCTCCAAGGTGGATAAGAAATTAAGATGTTGAAACCATAACATATAACACATACAGTTAATAAAACAACTATTGAAAAGCCACACTTAAAAGGTAGAGTTCTTGTTGTTTTGTTACCTGGCCTTATACCCCCTCCCTCCAAGAATTCATAATCTGGAGATATTGGACATCCTCATGAGATCTAAGTAGACCAGGGCAAACCAAAATGGGTTCAAGTGAAGTCAGCCAGGACCTAACAAAGATGTCTCTTGGAAACTTCCAACAAACACACCTAAAATGGAATTAAGTGGAGCCCCTCAGGATTAGGGTAATCACGGTGGAATGTGCTAATCCCTCTTGGGCGTTCTAGGCAGTGAGTCATACTCCGAAAACAAACAGTAACCGGAACACCTATTATCCCCACTCACCTCCACAAATGTCTCTCCTTGCACCTTTTCCTCTCCCACAATACAGAGGCTGCCATAAACCAATCAAACTTAACATCTCAGCCCGTAGCAGCAATTAACGAAGCTGGACTTTCCATTGGTTAACTGTGGGAAACTCATCTAATCATTGTTTTACACTGAAACACCCCTTCAGGATACAAAATTGGATATAAATATTAGCCCCAAAATAGTGTCCAGTGTGCACAGTTCTTCATACCCCATCACTCTGCTGGCTTGCTGTGTCACCTGCATATTCAGCCCTGAGTTTCTTTGCTGCACAAATCTCTGCTCTTCAGACAGGTAATTATAGCCCATTTCCCAAATCTAGTCCTCTATCCAAATCTCTTCTGCCTTAATTCTTTGTTAGTCTTATGTGGTTCTCTTGAGTATATGCGTGTTTGTGTGAATGCTTTCATGTTTATTTTCCAATAAAAACCATTTTTTTACTTATTTTAAACCCAGAGTGTCTGCACTGAGTACTAGTATACACGGGTGCAAAGGTCTTGCAAGTTACCCGGCCTCTCACAGCCAAACCTTTGAGCTAATTAAAATTCTCCAATTTAACATTGTAATTTGGGTATCATGACTGGGTTCCCATTGAGTCAACTTTGACTTATGACAACCCTATGAGTGAGAGACCTCCAAGTCACCCTGTCATCAACAGTCCTGCTCAGGTCTTGCAGATTCAGGGCCATGGCTTCCTTGTTTGTGGTCTTCCTCTTTCCCTACTGCCTTCTACCTTACCAAGTATTATTGTCTTTTCTAGTGACACATGTCTTCTCATGATGTGTCCAAAGTATGACTATCTCAGTGTAGTCATCTTGGTTTCTAGGGAGAGTTCAGACTTGATTTGCTCTAGGACCCATTGATTTGTCTTTTTAGCACTACATGCTGTCCGCAGAACTCTTCTCCAGATCCACATTTCAAATGAGTAGATTTTCTTCCTATCAGCTTTCGTCACTGTCCCGCTTTCATAACCATACATAGAAATTGGAAATATGATGGCATGGACAATCCTAACTTTAGTAGTCAATGATACACTTCAGGATCTTGTCTAGTTCCCTCATAGCTGCCCTTCCAAATCCTAAACTTCTTCTGATTTCTTGACTGGAGCCTCCATTGTGATTCATGACTAAGCCAAGGTATGGAAAATCTTGAACTATTTCAATGTGTTCATTGTCTCCTTTAAAGTTATATAAACCTTCTGTGGTCATTATTTTTGTTTTCTTAATGTTCAACTGTAAACCTGCCTTTGCACTTTCTTTCCTGATTTTCTTCAGTAATCATTCCAATAGTCTTTGCTATTTTCTGCTAGTAGTATGGTGTCATCTGCATATCTTAAATTCTTGATGTTCCTTCCTCCAATGTTCATGACTCTTCCTCCAAGTCTGATCCTGCTTTATGTATGATATATCCAGCATACAAGTTAAACAGACAGGGTGATAAAATGTAGCCCTGCCTGACTCCATTGCCAACTGGAAACCATTCCATTTCTCTGTATTGGGTAGCCTCTTGTCCGAAGTAAAGGTCACACATCAGGACAATCAAATGTTGTAGCATACCCATTTCTTTAAGAGCAATCCATAATTTTTTTGTGATCTACACAATCAAAGACTTTGTTATAATCTATAAAGCACAGGCTGATTTTCTTCTGAAATTCTTTGGTACACTCCATCATCCGGCGTATATTTGCAATATAATCCCTAGTGCCTCTTGCTTTCCTGAACCAGCTTGGACTTCTCGCCTCATATATAGTAAAAGTCTTTGTTGTAGTATTTTGAGCATCACTTTGTGCTTGCATAAAGTAATGCAATGATGCTGTGGTTACTGCAATCCCTGGTGTCCCCTTTCTTGGGGACTAGAATGTATATTGAGCATTTCCAATCTGTAGGCCATTGTTTTATCTGTCTGCAACCTCCCAGAGGGCCTTTTCGGTAATCGCCCCCAAATTGTGGAATGACCTGCCGAATGAGATCCGTCAGATAACAAGCCTGAGTGGCTTTAAAAAAGCACTAAAGACGGATCTCTTTCGGCAGGCCTTTCCTAATTAGATCCCGGCCTCAGGGGATCCTGGCCTCTTCTAGGCTGCTGGCCATTTATTATATTTTATTGTATTTATAGTTTTAAATGTGATTTTAGATTAGTTGTTTTAATTTATATTTGTTTAATGTTTTTTATGGGGGAGGGTGGGAGTGGGGGTGTTTAGGGATTTTATTTGTATTGTATTTTAAATGTTGTAAGCCGCCCCGATTGTTTTAACAGAGGGGCGGGGTATAAATAAATATTATTATTATTATTATTATTATATTTGTTGACAGATTTTAGTTAGAAATAGAGTAGATTCTCTCTCTGTGGATCAGCTCTATTAGTATGTCATCTGTTCCTGGTGATTTATTCCTTCGAAGTGTACTGAGTGCAGCTTCCACTTCACTTTCTAAAATTGGAGGTTCATCTTCATATGAATGTATCTGTCATCCTTTCATCTATTTTATATAATTCTTCCATGTGTTATTTCCATCATCTTTTTATTTCTACTTGGCAATGTATTGTGTTCCTGTGCTGGTCATAGAGCATTCCCACTCTTGGTTTAAATTTTTCTTAGATTTCTCAGATCTTTTGGAAGGGGTCTCTAGTTCACTCTAGTTTGCGGGTTTCACTTTCACAGATTTGATTATTCATGAGTTTGTAGCTGCTGCTTAAGTAGCCTAACCTCCTCATTCCACTCCTTCTGTTCCTTCTCCCTGTTATTTCATGTCCTGCCAAAGCTTCCAGCCACTCACTCCAGTTTCTTCCTTGCAACCAGGATCCCCCAGCTTCATTCGAAAAGACATTTCCTGGCTAAAAGACCTCCCCACCCCATTTCTCAGTTTCCTCTTCTGAATTTCTCCTGCCCTGCTAAAGCTTCCAGGCACTCATTCGGTTTCTTCCTTGCAATCAGGATCCCCTAGCTTCACTTGCAAGATCTTTCCCAGATGAAAGACCTCCCCACCCCATTTCTCAGTTTCCTCTTCTGAATTTCTCCTGCCCTTCCAAAGCCTCCAGCCACTCATTCAGTTTCTTCCTTGCAACCAGGATCCCTCAGCTTCATTCACAAAACCTTTCCTGGCTGAAAGACCTCCCCATCACATTCTTTCTGTTGCAAGCTGCTGGCATGCAGAACAGCAGAAATCTCCATTGCAAAGAGCCCCCAGAGCCTGCTTCTTCATGGGGTTTGGAGACTCTTTGCAAAGCAGATTTCTCCTCTCTGCCTTTCCCCGGCACTTAGCACTTCAGCGTGCACTGGGAGAAGGCAGGGCAGCAGAAACCTCAATTGCAAAGAGCCCCCAAAGCCTGCCTCTTTGCTGGGTTTGGAGACTCTTTGCAAAGGATTTCTCCCCTCTGCCTCCCCGAGCACTTAGCACAGCATCATGCAGCTTCCAGAAGCAGGTCAGTGGCTGACGGACCTGCCTGCCAGACCCCCATTCTTTGTACTCTGCTGCCTCTAGCGACCCGCTTTGTAAGCCTGAAAAGCCCTTCTGGAGAGTTCCACCCCCACCTCCACTGTATTGCAGTTTTTTTCACTTTCATGGGGTTCCTGTGCCCCTAACCCCTGGCGAATGTGGAGGCAACGGCTTCTTGGCCAGTTCATAGCACAGAGCGATGGTCAATGTCACCTACTTCGAGAGACGCTGCAACAAAATCGGAGCACTCCGTTTGGAGTCAGCATAGGAGACAAAGAGCTGGGGTGATTGCCGAAACGGAGCAGTCCATTGAATGTAGAAGGTGAGCGCCCTCCGGACATCCATGGAATGGAGGGTATGCTCGAATTCGTCCTTTGGGTCCTGCATCAAGGCCGTAGAACGATGGGCTGGTTAAGGTGAAAACTGGAAGCCACCTTAGGAAGAAAGGAAATATCCGGCCTCAAGACTACCTTGTGCTTGTGGAAACAGGTATACAGAGGGTCCAACCGCAGGGCACAAAGTTCTCCAGCACGCCGGGCGGAGGTGATGGTAACCAAGAAGACAGTCTTCCAAGTGAGTAGCCAAAGGTTGGTCGAGGCTCGAGGCTCGAAAGGCCGTCTCACCAATTGAGAGAGGACGAGTTCGAGGCTCTAGGTTGGCATGGGATCAAGCACTGGAGGGTGGAGATTTACGTACCCCTTCAGGAACCTCTTCACTATCGGATCCTGGAAAGGAGATGGTCAATTTCGAGCTTGGAATTCCATGGAGATCGCCGCCAGGTAGCCTTGGAGGGACGAGACCGAGAGCCCCGATTTCGAGAGGTCGAGGAGGAATTGGAGAACCATCGACACCGAACAGGATTCGAGATTCATCCCCTTGTCAGATAGGAACTTCTCAAATCGATTCAATTTATAGAGATAGGCCCTACAAGTAGAGGGCTTTCTAGCAGCATCCACAATCTCCTGGACTTCTTGGGGTAAGGAGGAGGAGGAGAAGATATGAGATGGCATCGGGATCATGGTCGAATCCTCCAGGCTGTCAGACGGAGTGTGTCGGGCTGCCTGACCCTGCCGTGTTGAATGGTGAGGAGGTCTGGGTGGTCTGGAAGATGGAGGAAGCATCTCTTGGACAGGTGCAACAGCGGCACAAACCACAGTTGTTGGGGCCACCACGGTGCGATGAGGATAGCGTTCGCCCGATCCCGACAGAGCTTGGTGACTACCCGCGTCAACAAGGGGAGTGGTGGAAACAGGTACAGGAAGGGTCCCTTCCAATGAAACAGGAACGCGTCTCCCCTCGAATCCTTGTGGCGTGCCCTGGAGCAGAATTGGTCGCATTGCCTGTTCTGAGCCGTCGCGAAGACTTCTATCAGAGGAGTCCCCCAGTGACGGAAGATCTCTGCCACTATGTGCCAATGGAGCATCCACTTGTGGACGTTGGAATTGGAAAGGCTCAGTCCATCTGCAAGAATATTCTCCTCCCCTGGGAGGTGGATGGACTCAGGAAGACGTTCCTTTCCACGCACCAGTCCCAGATTTGTAGGGTGAGCTGGAGTAGCTGAGGAGACCTGGTACCACCTTGCTTGTTGAGGTAGTACATCACTGAGGTGTTGTCCATGACAAGAAGGACAGTCCTGTTCCGGACTAGCACCTCGAAGGCCCAAAGAGCTTTCTGGACTGCCAAGAGCTCCAGAACATTGATGTGCAACTGCCTTTCTTCGTTGCTCCACAAGCTCTGAATTTTGTGTGAGCCCAGGTGAGCTCCCCACTCGAGTAGAGATGCGTCCGTTGTGAGGGAAGCAGTCAGTTGAGGAGGGTCAACGGGAAGGCCGAAGAGGACATTTTGTGGTACGAGCCACCAGTAGAGGGAGCGCTGGACAAGACGGGGCATCTCTAGTAGCTTTCTGGGAGAGTCCCACAGGTGGTCGAAAACACTCAGGAACAAGTACTGAAGCAGTCGGAATCGAAGCCTGGACAGAAGAGTGACTGACGTGGTTGCTGCCATGTGCCCGAGAAGGACTTGGATGTTGTGCGCTAGAACCCGGCGAGACCGCCGGCAGTGATGGATCAGGGATCTAAGGGTGTCGAACGTGTCGTCGAGGAGATACGCTGCTGCGGAGTTGGAGTAGTCGAGCCCCGATGAATTGGATGGACTGGGTAGGGTTCAGTTGAGATTTTTCCATGTTGACAACGAGTCCCAGGGTGTGCAACACATCTAGGGTAAAGGCAATGTCCTTCACGAGTTGGAGTTTGGAATTCGCAACAAGCAGCCAGTCGTCTGTGTAAGGGAATACATGACCCCATGCTGCCGAAGAAAGGCAGCCACTGCCGCCATGCACTTTGTGAAAACTCTCGGTGCTGTGGAGAGTCCGAAGGGAAGAACTCGAAATTGGTAGGACCCCTCTCCGATTTGGAATGCTAGAAACCTCCTGTGTAAGGGATGGATCCCTATGTGGAAATAGGAGTCCTTGAGGTCTATGGATGCAAACCAATCTCCGTGCTGGAGGAGGGGAAGGATAACAGCCAAGGTGATCATCCTGAATTTCTTCGGGATGATGTACCAGTTCACTCCCTGGAGGTCGAGGATGGGACGCAAGCCACCGTCCTTCTTCGGTACTAGGAAGTACTTCAAAAAGAAGCACCGATGGCGATGTTCGAAGTGCACGGGTTCGATGGCCCCTTTTTGAAGCAGGGTCTGAACCTCCTCGATAAGGGGAGGGGAGGGCAGCATTATACGGATCCGACCTGTTGGAGGCAGTTTGTCAAACTCGATCCAGTAGCCCTGTTGTACAATTCTCAGTACCCAGCGGTCAGATGTTATCAAGGACCAGGCGTCCTGGAACGGCGACAGGTGGTTTCCAAACAGGGGGGCCTAAAAGAAAGGGAGAAACATCAATAAGATCATTGCAACACTCAGGCCCTTCGTCTGTCTTGCTCCTTTGACCTTTGTTTAGATGATAGCCGGTACCGGGAGGCAGATCCCTGGCTTCTCACTGATGAGGCGGAAGACATCGGTTGCTGGAACCGGGAACGTCTGGCCGACTGTGGAGTGCCACTCCTCCTATAAGATTGGGTGTAGGACGGAGTATGCCAACTGGAGCGGTACCTAGGGCGATAGGCAGAAGATGAGGCCGAAGGCATACCGTACTTCTGTGTGGTGGTCCTCATCTTCTGCGTGAATTCTAGCTTCTCGTCTGTTGCCCCATTGAAGAGCCCTGATTTGTCGAAGGGCATATCTTCGATAGTGGCCGCCAATTGTGTGGATAGTCCAGAAGATCTTAGCCAGGCATGTCTGCGTAGGGCAATGGAACCTGCCACTGTTTTGGCAGCATAGTCGACAACGTGCCTTGCCGAGTTCATCTGTTGCCCGGCCAACAGTTGAGCCTCGGTCTGGATGGCCTCTGCAAGTCGCCGGCATTCGTCGGGCAAATCTTGGAATAGGGGTAATATGCGCTCCCAGAGAACCTGTTGGTAGGCACCCATACAGGCGGAATAATTAGCTATTCAGAAGCTGAGCCCAGCAGCCGAATACAGCTTTTTGCCCATTATGTCCAACTTTCTTCCCTCAGGGTCTGAGGGTGTAAACTGTGCCCGATGTTGTCTACGCGGCTGAGCTGCCTCCACCACCACCAAGTTGGGCTTTGGGTGCTCCTGCAACCAGTCGATGCCCTCTCCAGCCACTTTATAGAGTCTGTCAATTCTCTTTGAAGTTGACAGAATGGACGAGGGATTCTCCCATGAGTTCTGGGTCAACTTTAGCAGAGCTGGCAGCACTGGTATGTGGGTCGCTGGCGGGGCCCGAAACTTGAGGCGTTGAGAGATGGGGTCGACCGGTTCCAACTCCCGCTCCGTCAATTTCAAATCATCCGGACTATCTGTTCGGCAAAGGACCGAACATCGTCTGTGGGCGAAGAGGAGTCTTCGTCCAGTAGGTCAGGCTGCGGCGATGGAATGAAGGGCAGGTACTCCACGGAGGACTCAGACGAAGAAGAGGAGTCAGACGAAGGGGACAGAGAGCACTGATCCTGATGAAGGGAGGTCATTCGTGGAGGTGGAGTGGGTGGCCTTGGTACCGAAGGTAACGGAGGTAGAGGTCGGGATGGAGATGGGGAATCCTGGCAGGAGGCATCTCTAAGTCTCGGTCTCGATGGCTCCGACAGTGACCAGGCATCTTTTCCCACTCCATGAAAAGAGATGCGAGGTGGAGACAGGAGAAGCGCTTGGCGTGTTGCAGCCTCAGTTGTCAGATGAAAGGCATTATCAGCAGTTACGTCTGTCTCAGAATGCATCATCAAGGGGGCTGTGAAGACAGACCTAGCCAGGTTGTACACCCCATAGGCCGCTTCATCCTTGGGAATTCTCGAGGTGGAAGGCCGTGGTTCATCCTGAGGCTCCAGAACAGGAAATGTAACACGGAGGAGTTCAGACCTCGAGACAGAAGTGCCGGAGAGGGGCCACGATCCCGTGGAGAATCCTCTACTTCCTCCGCTGAGCTGACTTCCACCTCAACAATTTCCAATGAGGGAGTTGGTGTAACAGCTCTGGGCTGCAGCTGCTCGGTCTCAACACCTCGATCCCGAGGTGGCACTGCTGTTGTGCTGGAGGCTGTTGTGGAGTGGCAGTAGGAGCAGATGGCATAGAAGAAGAAGGCTCACAAACCCGAGACGGATCTTTCGGTTTATCATCAGAATGGGAACATTTAGCTTTCTTCTTCCCAGGGGGTTTGCCCTTGGAAGAAGAAGCTGGCTCCCAGTCCCGGCTTTGATCCTTAGAGCCTGCTCGATCCCGAGGGGGGTCTTTGGGTCCAGCAGTCACCGAATATGACGAGGGTCGGTCCCCAGCCGGGGTCAACTTCGCAACGTGCTTGTGTGAGTGAAGCACGGCCTCAGGATCCGATGCCACAGAGTGACGGCGGGAAGGGCTACGGGATCGCCAACGCTTAGCGGGTGGAGAGTGGCCAGATCTTGATGAAGGGGAGCTCTCTCTCTGCTGAAGAGATGCTCCCTGTCCCAGAGCTGGAGTCGAGACAGCAGGTGGAATATGGGCCTTCTCATAAAGGATCGATTTCAGGCGGGAGGAGCAGTGTTTTCTTGCCTGAGGGATAAAGACCCGACAATGCACACAGACATCCACATTATGGGATTCACCCAAGCAGATGAGGCATCGTGAATGACCATCTGAGCTGGGCAGCTTCGCCTGACAGACGACGCATCTCTTGAAGCCCAATTTGGAGGCCATGGATAACAAGGGCGAAATCAGGACAGACCAGGTCAAACCAGAGATCAGAGAGCAGTATCAGAGCCAGAGGGGCGTGCAAATCGTAGTCAAGAGAAGCCGAATCAAACCAGTAGTCAGAGAGCGTTACCACAGCCAAGGGAGATCACAAATCGTCGTCAGGAAACCCGAGTCAAACCAGCAATACTAAACAATAACCAAGGGGTAGAGTGAGAAGCGAAGCCAAAAAAACCAGTCCGAGTCAGAAATCGAAAGACGTAGCGATGAAGGTTCCTTTAGAGCTGCTAGCACAGTGGAAAAAAAGGAACTGAGGGGATTTAGGCGGGAGAGCCTTTTAAGGGACCGTTAATGTGGGCGGAGTTACTGCCAAAAATGTATCTATGCACATTCTGCGTAGCGATAGTAGAAGGTTCTGAATGCACTGCACAGACGCAGGAATAAACCCAACTGTGTGATTCACAGAGACCACGAAGAAGATCTGTTCTGTGTATACTCAGCTCAGTAGAGTCCACCTGCCCCAAAAAGAAACATTATTATAACAGGTGTAAATGTTTATGCCAACATGGGTTGGATCTGGACTGGCTGTTCCATGAAAGGAAGATACTTTTCCATTCACAAAACTGATTGAGATCCAGCAGAGGCTCCTCAATGAAAGGAGGAAGTAGGAAGGCAATCCTACAGTATTGTACTACAGGCTTCCCCCTCTTTTTGACAGATCGTTTTTCAACTTTCTCCTGTTTTGACAGTTCTAAATTATAGCAATGTACCAAACTTTTGATCCCTGCTCTACTCTTTTGACCACTGCTGCTGTTTACTCAATGCACTGTTTTTTCCCCTCACTCAGTCAATTTGGCACCATCTAGTGTTCAGTCTTACATATGCAAGCTAAAAAACCCCTAGGCTTTTCAACTGATTCCACCTGCTGACAGGGCTGAAGTCTCTAACCCGTCAGACAAGTGGGGTCTTCCTGTACTAGCTTGAGTTTCCCCTTGCCAGTTCTGATTAATGTAATTTATTTCCCCATTCATTTATTTCCACTTGGAACTCCTCCCATTCATTACATTTATATTCCAACATGGAAGCCAAGAATGACATCTAACTAGGCCAGGGAGGGGCAACCACTGGAGGCTAGGGGGTTGTATTAGACCTCCCCAGGGGACTTTGGAGGGCTGCACTCCACCCACCTCTCTCACACACACACAAATAAAAATAAAAAGGGGTGTGTTTTTTTGTTCCCAAATGCCTGCAGCATCCTCTCTAATATTTTACAGATTAAAAAATAGGACATGTGCGACCAATCAACATGAGATTGTGGTCAAGACGTTAAAAGTAATTAATGAGGAATAACACACAAGTTAGGAGAGGTTGTGGTAGTTTGCTCCTGCAGCGAAAGGCAAGATTCTATCCGTTCCTGTCCAATCCCACTGCTGAGTTACTGAGCTCCCGTCTACATGATTTAAAAAAATCCATTTAGGGGGGTAAAAAAATCCAAAAAGGCAGCCATTTGTATGCGTACAATCCGCCTACACAAATTTTTACCCCTCCCCTAAACTCCCTATGACCCCCCTTTGCCCAGCTGGCTGGAGCGAGCGATCCAAGTGGCAGTTTTAAATCTCCTGCTGCTTTTTTTTTTAAATTTAAAAAGGTGCCTGTTATGTGGACAGTCAGTTTTCCATATTTACGAAGTAAAATAAAAAGGAATAAATGTAAAATTCATGGACTTACTGGATTCTCGCTTAGCTGGGAATCCAAAATGGCAGCCACTCCCAATTTCCCTCTTTGCTAGCCCTGCCCCCTGTGCTTGGCCAGCCAATCAGATTACACTGCCTGTTCGTATGTGTGCGAACGGGGTGTACAGACCACTGACAATATGAATGGCTATACGGATTTTAGGTCGAGATTCACTAATCCTCCCGAACGCCGAATCCACAGAGTTTATGAGGGATTCGCTAGCCCCCCTTCCGAATGACATGTATGCATCCGAACAGCTGTGTGTATGGATGATCAATCTTCTGAATGCCGTACGTATTTTTTTTACTGTATAGACGGGTCCTGAGTGCAGACTACATATGCACTTTGAACTCAGTTTGCAATTGCAATTGAAATAGGAAGAGGATGAAATGGGGAAATGGGGAGGGGAGAAGAAGAGAGAAATTGGGACATTTTAAAAACAGCTGAAAAGGGTGTGTGTGACAAAGGATTAATCAGGAATGTCCCTGCCAGACTGGGACAGCTGGAGGTACTGTATGCCCCAAACACATTCTGGGGCCCATTTTAGGCCCAGGAGAGGACGCTTAGTGACCTAAGAAGTCACTTCCAGTTTTAGAAAGAGGCCTCTTTTGGGCCTAAAATGGCCAAGAGGGGACAAAAACCTGAGAAAATCTCCCCCCACACCCTGTAGAGGGTATCTGGGGGCAAATAAATATTTTTGGGAGCTGGGGACCTGCCTGAGGCCCACAGGCCATCCTTTGTCTACCCCTGATCTAGGCACTTGCCAGACCTCAATCCTGGCTCTAGATTACACAGAAAGACATATACATTTTTACTTTCCATGTTGACATCTTTAACTTTTTACCTGTGCTTTTCCATATCTTGCCCGTGGACTTTGGGGATACTTGCTTACTAATGTTTCAAATGACTTCAAAGCTTCTTCCACTTTTCCCTGAAATTATTTGAAGTAATTTTCAATATAAAAAGAGCAGGGAAGTCATCATCATCATCAACACCACCACCATCATAACCATCATCCTTAGTTTCACAGTCTGCCCAATGCTGTTGTCATTTAATCTCTGTTGAGCATTCATTAGTGAGATCCCCTAAATCATCAGCTATTTTACTTTCAACTTCTGTGTAAAACTAAGTAGACATACAAAATTCATATTGTGGTGGAAAATTGAGGGAGTGGGAAGAATCTTTTGCAGTTAGGGAACATATAATATGCACTTTTTAAAAAAATGTACAATTTTTATAAAGAGTATAATATTAAATGGATGCTTAAAAGGATACAACTCATGCAAGAGACCCACGAGCAGGTGCGGCTGGGGTGAGTAAAGTATCATTATCCTTTCTGTTATAAAAGGTTTTAAACTAAACATCTCATGTAACATTGGAACACTTTTAAATCTATTTTTTAAATGCCCAAGAAAGAAATTCCTAATAAACATGCAATTTCTAATTGCTATACTAATAGAATAACTTTTGTCATTGATGCTACACCTTCTTTCAGGTGAGACATAACCATCAGATCCACAATAAGCTGTGTGTTCCAGAGATGATTAAGCATCCCGTGTGGAAGCCACAGTGAACACAGTGAGTGCAAGAACCAACTATTATTGATTTTAAATGGATAATCATGTAACAACACTGGGTCTGTTCACATTGGTCAACGGTCAACTGCTGACACGGTGATGAATGATTACAGGTATTTTTTAAAGATGACTCAAGTTGTAATCTTGTCTGCATATTGTTTTGCCAATGGCATTTTCACACAGCCCCCCTTTCCTGAGCAAATGGTTACTATCACTAAATTTAGTAATACTGCAGTCAGAGGCACCTTGGTACTCTGTATTTATGGTATATACTTAAAACATTGCCTCTCCACCCACCAAGGGCCCTGAGGGAATGTACTCAATGTGAAGAGCATTTGTGCAAGGCACTGAAACAATGTTTTTAGGCATCAGTGTGACTATTTCAAAGCTAAGATACTGTTGAGATTAGTTAGGAAACAGTATGGAAATATGAGAAGCAAAACAATAAAAATCCCAAGGGATTTGGGACTAAAGTGGACTAAATCCACTTTTAGTCCTACCTAGAGTACACAGCGAAATGACTGACTGCATTAGTGGCAATTAACTTGAGCCCCACTGATTTCACTGGGTGCACTCCAGGATGTTCATCGCCACTCCACTGGAAAAGATTTAGCCCAGTAAAAGCTTTTACTTAACTTGTGCAGACTACACTTGAAGATTCAGCTTGACCAGATGTATGGTTTAGCACAAGGGAAGGTGTGATGAGCTTGACAGAATGCTGCTAAGTGAATGGAAAGAGAGCATGAGGGAGCGAATCCCAGAGCAGGAAATTGTTATGGGAGGGGTTTCCTAGAGTCTGAAAGATGTGTATGACAGTTGAGAGAGTTAATTTTAAGTTGCAGTTTGAGTTGATGTCTGTGTGCTTTTGAGTCCAGTTGAAGGATGACTGTATGCAGTATGGTTTGTGGTTGAGACAGTGTTGAGGCTGAATGGATTATACAGTGAGTGGAAATTAAAAGTATAAGAAAGAATGATTGAGTCTGGTAGTTATCTGGTTTTATTATTAAGGGCTCAAACAATATTAGCTGAGCTTTTATATGTAACTAGCTGTACCCAACGTAACATACACTGTTATAGTAGATTTGAAAGGTTCACACGCTTCAGCTACATGCTATTATTCTGGGGAAAATATCACCAAAATCCATGCAACCACCGAGCTGGCTGGCTCTCCTGCTCTGGACACACAGGCCTCTGTGGCACAGCAGCTTCTCCCCTTGCACTCCCACAGTGAGGCATATAGTGGAGACGGAGGGGTGGGCATTTAGTCCTTGCTATGGCCAGCAATGGGGCCTTTGTGAGACTGGGAGTGTAGATGCAGATTGGGTGGCAGGAGTGGATTGTGAGGTGGACAGTGAATTTGCATGTGGGTGGTGATTGGTTGGGTGTGTTTCCTGAGCGGCCAATCAGCACACGGGGAAAGGCAACATATCCAAGAGTTTTAGATAGATAGATAGATACCTGACATAACATATGCCGTTTATAACTCCCCAAAAAACTCCTGGTAGACCTCACAACAACCTTGCAAGGTAGACCAGTGGATTTTTAAATTCCTCCTCCCCCTTCTCAGCATTCCCAGAATTGCTGAGGATAACTCGCTCTGTTGTCCTGCCGCCACCGCCACCAATTGACTGAGTCCTGTCGTAGCAGTAGCAGCAGCAGCAGCAGCAGCAGCATCCCACCGCCACTACCAGTTGATTGCCTGGGTTCTATTGCAGCAGCAGAAGTGGCATCCCACTGCCACATCCAGTTGACTGGGTCCCGTCGCAGCCTGTGACTGGTGAGTGGCTAAGGGAATGATAGGAGGGAGGGGCCCTTGTGAGCCTTGGGGTGTAGATGCAGATTGAGTGGCAGGAGTGGACTGTGAGGTGGAGAGGGAATTTGCATGTGGGTGGTGATTGATTGGGTGTGTTTCCTGAGCGGCCAATCAACACACTGGGAAAGGTGGCAACAAACCCAAGAGTTTTTTATATATACATGTTCACCACAGAGTGGGACTAAGAGATATTTAGTAATTAACAAAGTTGGAGGCACGTCATTGAAGCATTGCTGTTACAAACATTCAGTAAATAAACTAATCTTTGTGTTTTGTTTATAAAGGCCAGACCCCTTCTGAATTATTTCCCTCACTGACATCAGGCATGCTTAACAATTGAGTTCACACAATCACATATACTATCCACAGAAAGTCAGACCCCAGCCTAAAGAAGGTATAAGGGGAATCTGAAAGAAAGGTGGTATTGGAAGTAGAGAGGCTGCCAGGCTGATTAATTGGGTAAATTCGGCTGGTGCATCCTGTCCTTCACCTTCCATTATTCCTATTAGCTATCTTAGATGGGGCTTCTGGGAGCTGAAATCCAAAACATCTGAAGGACCTCAAGTTGACTATGCAGCTTAGCCCACCTTATGTCATTTAATATATATATATATATATATATATATGCTTTAGTGACGTGCTTTATTTCTGGAGTGTGGCCCAATATTGTAGGTGACTATGAAACATTAGTGAGTATATGGCATCTTTTGTCTGTAGTATTGAAAGAGCTGGCTTTCTGTCACCCTTCATATTGTTGTCATCAGTTAGCATTGCCAGTGGGGTTTACAATGGTTTATGCAACATCAGCAGTATCCTCTGAGGGTATGTGTGCCCAGAATTTTGTTCTTGATCCTTCTGTTGTCTCTAGAGATGGTAAAGCTCAGTTCAACTGAGGTTAAAATTTACCTTTTTACGCAGCTTCTCTGCAGCATCAAGCTCAGCCTTAACGCTTTTATCAAATTTATTGAGCAATTTTGGTTTCTTCTTCTTAGCTAGAAAAATAGAAAAATAGAAATACAAGATTTACCCAAAGAAAATTGGGAGATTTTCAGACACCGTTTAACAGTACCTACCATGTGAGGAGGTCCTGGGAGAGGAACGGTGCTCTTGCGCGGCAGGGGGTCATTTTCGGACGCCGCCATCCCTCTTCCGGGATGCTTCGTTGCACGTCCGTGAAGCTTTGGAAGCGGCCGCGCCATATTTTAAGCACGGAAGTTGCCCGTGCTTAAAATATGGTGCGGCCGCTTCCAAAGCTTCATGGACGTGCAACGAAGGATCCCGGAAGAGAGATGGAGACGTCCGAAAATGATCCCCTGCCACGCAAGAGTGCGGTTCCTCTCCCGGGACCTCCTCCAGCGGTAGGTACTGTTAAACGGTGTCCGAAAATCTCCTTGGTATGTGTTTAAGAGTTTCTACAGAAGAAATACAGGAGCCTGTTATGACAAGACAAAACAGTTTTTATATTTTGGTAAATATATATATTATTGTTAGTGATTTTAGTTAGTTAGTCAACAGTTCCATCCAACAGTTCAGTTTCCCAATAAATGGAAGTAAATTCTTTTTTTCACTCTTGTTCAATTCTACCATATAGTCGATATTCCAAAAACCATGGAGATAAAAATATAATAGAATCACAGAGCTGGAAGAGACCACAAGGGCCATCTAGTCCAACCCCTGCCATACAGGAATACACAATCAAAGCATTCCCAACAGATGGCCATCCAGCCTCTGTTTAAAAACCTCCAAAGAAGAAGACTCCACCACACTGTGAGGCAGTGAATTCCACTGCCAAAAAGCTCTTAATGTCAGGAAGTTCCTTCTAATGTTTAGGTGGAATCTCTTCTTCTGTAGTTTGAACCCATTGCTCCATGTCCTCGTACTGAAGGGCCTTACGCCGTGCCTCCTGATTTCTGTGGGCCTGGTTAATGAAGGCCTTGCAGAACTTACATTTTTGAACATCGTGCTCCTCTCCAAGACAAAGGAGACACTTTGAGTGCCCATCAGATTTGGGCATTTTGGCTTTACAGGCCAAACAGGCCTTGAAAAAACCTGAGGATGCCATGATGGGGTGAAATAGGCCTGAAGACTATCTCAGCTGAGGCGAAGAAAAAACGAGTCCAACCAAGCCAAGGGGAAAAACCAGAGAGAATCCGAAGTCAGTCCAATTAGTCCAAAGCCAGCCGTGAAAACAATCGAGGAACAGAAAGTAGTAAAAAAACAGTACGAGGTCAAACACAGAGAGTAGTTAGAAGAAGTAAGGGCTCAAAAATGTTCCTAATGCTGCTGAGAGCGGTGGGAGAAAAGGAACTGAGGTGTTTGGGCAGGGAGCTCCTTTACATAGGTCATGGGGATGGTGGGTGGGACTACTGTCAAAAAGCTTATGTAAGGGTTTCTAGAAGGTTCCGAAGTACTCTGCACAGGTGCAGGAATTACATCTTCATCTGTGAAGGTAAGGTTGCTTAGCTGTAACCATAGATCTTCGAGTGGTCTTCTGTGAATTCACACAGCTGAGTAATTCCTGCACCTGCGCAGAGCACTCAGAACCTTCTAGAATCGTATGCAGATTTTTGGCAGTAGTCCCACCCACCCTAATGGTCGCTCGGAGGCAATACCGCCTATTCCTCTCAGTTCCGTAAAGGATGCCACAAGTAGCAGTATCAAGGAAATTAAGCATACAGCAGGACATAGAGGGGAGGATGGGCGCGTCTGTGTGAATTCACAGAAGACCACTCGAAGATCTATGGTTACAGGTAAGCAACTTGACCATATTCTTCGTGGTCTGTGAATCCACACAGCTGGGTAGACAATAAGCTTCACCCCTAGGAGGTGGGAATGTCATGCTAACAAGGTAAACCCAGCCACAATGAGAAGAACAACAAGGTAAACGTTGTAAACAAGATCATGTATTGATCAAAACCTTAGACGCCAAGCATATACTGATATTTCAGAAGACATAACTTTGTCATAAGAGGCAACATATGAAACAGCACCTTTAAACTAGTGTTCATTGAATAGTAAAAAGCAGAACAGCCCTTCCAAAGGCAGCATCAGACCTCAATCTGTTGTCCAACCTATGAGATACAAAAGTCAAAGAGGAGGACCAAGTTGCTGCCCTGTACACAGTCTCCAGTGGGACACCTGAAAGGAAGACAGTCGATGTAGCTACCGCTCTGGTAGAGTGCACGTGAATCCTTGATGGAAGTGGTCTCTTGGCCAGTTCATAAGAGAAAGCAATCGTGGAAACAATCCATTTTGACAAGCGCTGTGGAAAAATAGGGTCGCCTTCCTTGCTTGCTGAATATGCCACAAACAGTCTCGGAGTTTTCCGAATTCAAACAGTTCGTTCCATGTAGAAAGCCAAAGCATGTTGGACGTCGAGGGAATGTAGCATGCGCTCAAATCAGTAGGATTCTCCATCAGTAGGATTCTGCATCAAAGTTGGCAAAACAATTGGCTGATTGAGGTGAAAGCTGGAAACCACTTTAGGCAGGAATGATATGTCAGGTTTCAGGATCACCTTATGCTTATGGAATGCAAGATAAGAGAAGCCGGCACATAGAGCACAAAGTTCATCTGCATGCCTTGTCGAGGTAATCGTCACCAGGAAGGCCGTCATCCATGACAATAGACGGAAATCTGCTGATGCCAGGGGCTCAAAGGGAATTTTCAACAACTGTGATAAAACAAGTTTGAGGCTCCACACCGGGGTAGGTTCAGTTACCAGAGGATGTAGATTCACAGGAACGTTTTCACTAGTGGGTCTTGAAATGGAGATGGGCATCCCAACGCCTGAAACGCCACTGAAATGGCAGCCAAATAACATTTCAAAGAGGAGAGAGCCCAGAGTCAGAGAGGTGAAGCAAAAACTGCAGAACGTCAGTGACAGTCAAGCCCAGGACGGACAGATTCCATTTAGAAAGGAAGGACGTGAAGCGTTTCCATTTATACTGGTAGGATCGCCTTGTCGATGGCCGAAGGGATGCATCAATCACCGCTTGGACCTCGGGAGGCAAGGTGAGGGAAGAATCCGTGGGGTGATCCTCCATGCCATCAATTTCAGTGTGTGCAGGTCTGGATGGCGAATCCTGCCTCCTTGAAGTGTCAGAAGGTCCAGACGGGATGGAAGGTGGAGATAACGACGCCGAGCCAGACACAGAAGTGGACTGAACCAGAGCTATTGAGGCCACCATGGTGCAATCAGTATCACATTGGAGTTGTCCCGTCTGTTTCGAGATCACCTTCGTGAGCAATGGGAATGGAGGAAACAGATAAAGTGGAGGACTGTTCCACTGGAACAGGAACACATTTCCCAGAGACTCCTTTGCACAAGTCCGAGCACAGTATCTTTGACACTGATTGTTCCCTTCCGACGCAGAGTGGTTCACCTCCGGGAAACCCCACCATCTGAACAGGGTCACGGCTTCGGTACAGTGGAGCATCCATTCGTGGATGGATGATTTCTAACGGCTGAGTTTGTCGGCAAAAGTATTCTCCTCCCCCGGAAGGTGAATTGCCTGTAGATAAACACTCCTCTGCACGTACCAGTTCCAAATGTAGAGGGTGATAGAAAGTAACGTTCAGGACCTTGTCCCGTCCTGCTTCTTCAGGTAGTACATGACTGATGTGTTGTCAGTAACAAGCAGGATGACCTTCCCTGTCACCATGGATTCGAAGGATCTCAACGTCTTCTGCACCATCAATTCCAAGACATTGATGTGGAGCTGACTCTCCACTGCGGACCAAGTGCCTCAAATTGTAAACTGGTTGAGGTAAGCACCCCAGCCAATCATGGACACATTGGTAGTAATGGTGAGTTGAGGCTGTGGAGGCTGGAACGGAAGACCCGTCAGAACATTGTCGGGCCACAGCCACCAGTCCAACGACCGTTGTACAGTCCTTGACATTGTTAAGAGTCTGTATGGATGATCGATGAGAGCAGAAACCCGTTGAGAATGGCAGCATCTGTGAACCAGGAGCTTGAGTGTATCGAAACAAGTGTCTGGAAGGCGGACAGTGGCAGTCATCGAATCCAGTGATGCACCGATGAACTGGACAGACTGAGCCAGATCGAGATGGGATTTCTCTATATTCACCACCAGTCCTAAAGAATCCAGAAGACTCAGGGTGAACGTAATGTCTTCTTGAAGACGAGCTCAAGACTCTGCTACCAGAAGCCAATTGTCTATGTAAGAAAAGACAGTCACTCTTTGTTGCTGAAGAAAAGCAGCCATGACCGCCATGCATTTTGTGAAGACCCGTGGGGCCGTCGATAGGCTGAACGAGAGGACTCAGAACTAGAAAGGGGCCTGTGCAACTTGAAAGGCCAGGAAGCGTCTGTGGTACGGATGGATTCCCACATGGAAATATGCGTCCTGCAAGTCTATTGTTGCAAACCAGTCCCCTCATTGGAGCAAAGGAGAATGCATGATAGCGTGACCATGTGGAACTTCTTCGGCAAAATGAATTTGTTGACGTCCCAAAGATCTAGGATGGGATGGAGACCATCATCCTTCTTGGTCACAAGAAAGTACCTTGAGAAGAAACAGAGGTGTGCTTTGTCTGGGTCCATGGGTTCGATAGCCCCTTTCTGAAGCAGTGTCTGTATCTTCTCGAGGAGGGGCTGGGATGGAGGCGTAACTCGAATTTGACCTGTAGGGGGGTACTCTTTGAATTCTATCCAATATCTGTCTTTCACGATACGGAGCACCCATTGATCCATCGTTATGTTGGTCCAGGCTGCTTGGAATCGAGCAAGGCGATCCCCGAAGAGCACCGTCTGGGGAGAGAGAAGGACGAGAGACAAGCAAATCAGAAGCGACATTTAGATTGGTCCTTCGACTGCTGCTTCGTTGATGACCTGAAACATGAAGCAGATGCCTGGGACTTCACCGTTGAGGCAGATGACTGGGAAGTAAACCTCTGCCGATGAGGCGACTGGGGGTAATAGCCCCTTCAATATTGATAGGGTTGTTGGGGACCCTGCCACCCCAAACGACTTCTGCAACGGAGAGAAGAAGAAGGCATACCATACTTGCGGGCTGTTATGCATTTTTTGAGTAAACTCAATTTTTTCATCAGTTGTTTGATTGAAGAGGCCCGAATGATCAAAAGCCATGTCTTCTGGTTAAACCAAATGACCTTAGCCAAGCGTGCCGATGAAGGGATATTGACCCTGCAACCAACTTGGCAGCACAGTCCGCAACGTGTCGAGCAGAATTCATCTGCTGGCCCGCTAAAAGCTGTGCCTCTGTCTGGATCGCTACAGCCACTCGCCTGTGTTCTTCTGGCAGATGCTATAGAAGTGGTGTCATCCTCTCCCAAAGGAGTTGCTGGTATGCTCCCATACAAGCTGCATAATTGGGGATCCTGAAACTGAGTGCGGCTGAGGAATACAGTTTCTTTCCCAGTAGGTCCAGCTTACGGCCCTCAGGATCAGCAGGGGTGGGGGCTTGTGAGCATTGTTGACGTCTATGCTGAGAAGCCTTGACCACAACAGAATTTGGCTTAGGATGTTCCTTAAGCCAATCGATATCATCACCTGCGACTCGGTACAGATGGTCGATCCATTTCGATGTGGATGGTAACGATGAAGGGTTCTCCAACGAACTCTGTGTAAGCTTAGGCAGGGAAGGCAAGACAGGTATATTTGCCACAGGAGGAGCTTTGGCCTTGATGCAATGGTAGATAGGATCAATAGGATCTGACTGCTTCTCCTCAACTCTCTGATCAAGAGTATGGGCCATCCAAACCATCTGCTCTGAGAAGGCCCTGATAGTGTCAGTGGGAGAAGAATCATTGTCGATCAGACCAGGTGGAGGCAATGGTACCATCGAGATGTATGATGAAGAGGATCAATTGGAGGAGGTTGACAAGAATGACCGTGAATGGCTTTGGGCCCGACGCTGCAATGAAGTTGTACGTCTGGGAGGAGGTATGTCATCCGGTACCGGAGGCAATGGTTGCAAAGGAAGGCAGGTCCTCTACCAAAATCACATCCCGTGTCCACGGAGGTATAACTTGACTGCCGGTGTCCTTTGTAACAGGCTTTCTCAATGGAGGGTTAGAGAAGTGTGAAGACAACGGATCTTGCATATAGCATGAAAGACTTGGAAGAGACTGATAACGGTGGCTCCTCTCATCCTCAGGAAACAAAAACGACCTCCTACATTCAAAGGTGGTAGCATGGACCCGGTATGGGGATGACAGAAAATCCATGAGAGAAGAGGTAGCGATGTCAAACGCCCCATAGGTGCAGATCGTGTCCAATCCACGGAAAGACGGAGTTGGTGGAGGATAGACCGTACATGGAGAGCCTGCTCTCGGGATGGGGCAAGATTGATCCATCATCTTCCCATCCATTGTGCCACCTGTCAACAGTTCTGCCCTCGATACGATGAGGGATGGAGAGCTTGCCCTCTTCTGAGGTGAAGACACTATCTCACCCTCTGACAGCTGCACATTCTCCACATTAATGAGCTCCACCAACAGAATCGGGGTTGGCTCACAGTCAGGGGTCTTTTGCCTGTCCGGAGTCTCTACTCGGAGTGGAACAGAGGTTTCAGAGTTAGACACATCCTCCGAAACCAAAGGGCGAGGAGAAGTGTGCTTTGTCTTTTTCTTCTTTTTCTGTTTCTCAGCCTTTGAAGAAATAGAAAAGTCTCAGTCTTGGCTTGATCCAGATGGTTTCGACGTGGAATGGTCTCAGTCAGATTCAGAGACACCGTGGGTGTACTTAGTTTGGAGCGCAGACACAGAGTGGGAAGCATCTCGATCCCGATCCCGCGCAGTCGACACAGACGTGTCTCGGGCCCGATCTGTCAACACTGACTTATGAACATCGGTATCAGATGTCACTTGGTCTCTCCTCAAGTTCAATGTCAGAGCCTCGGTATCAGAGGCCATAACCATATGACAACATTGAGATGCACTAATGGAGCGTGCTCTATGCCATTTAGCAGGGCTCCTCGAATCTGACCTGCCTCTTTTTCTGGAAGCCATCTCCTTCACCGGAGTAGCAGTCAACATGGAAGCAGCCGAGACCGAAGTCAATGGTGCAGAGTACGGCACCTAAGCTTTCTCATAGAGAAATGACCTAAGTCGAGACATTTGCTGTTTACGGGCCTGAGGAATAAAGGCCCTACAGTGAAAGTAGTTCTCCACACTGGGAGCTTCACCCAAACAGATTAGGTATTTAGAGTGCCCGTCGGAGCTGGGAAACTTAGCCTGGCAGATGACACACCTTTTAAAAGTGGCAAGTTTAGAGGCCACTTTTCAGTAACTCAGGAGAACAACCAACAGACCAAGTTGTTAGCGACCAAATCAAAGAAACCAGAGGGTGAGGTGAAGAATAGTCAAACAGTTCAGAGGTCAAAGCACAAGGGAGAAAAAACACCAAAGTCAATAAACCAAGTCCAAAATCCAGAAGAAATCACTGAAATCAGCCAATCCAAGTCAAAGAACCATAGAGCAAAACCGAAAGTGAAAGAACAATCCCAGAAGGAGCAAGGTTCCTAGTGTGCTGCTTGCATGGCGGACAAAAAGGAACTGAGGGGAATAGGCAGTATTGCCTCAGAGCGACCGTTAGGATGGGCGGGGCTACTGCCAAAAATCTGCCTAGTGCTTCTATAAGGGTCCGAGTGCTCTGCGCAGCCACAGGAATTACCCAGCTGTGTGGATTCACAGAGACCACAAAGAAGAATGCAGGGGTCTTAAACACATGGATATTGTACATCCAAATACATGATGAATCTCCCCACAGATCTTTCTGTTCAACATGGGAAGGTCTGGGACAAAGGAAGGTGGAAAAATGACTGGCATACACACTATTCCATGCCCTCCACATTTTATGTCAACATGCATTCTCTGAACACATGAACAGAACAAATGCTATAGGTCCTAAATAAAGTTCACTTAGGGTATTCAATGTCATTTCCACCAGCTCCATCTTGTACCTATCAAAAGATCTCTCCTGACCTTTACCTAATTTGTAGTAATTTCTCTTTCCTCCAGCAGTTCCCCAGGCTTTATTCAACATGGATCAAGAGGGCCCTATAACCATCCAGAGATGCTTTCTGGAGAGATGCAGGTGGGTGCAGAAGAAAGGGAAAGAATACATTTTCTTCTAGAAGTTCCTGAAGCAAATCTATCTAATATTACAAGCCAATGATTTGCACTGCAATATGGAATCCTTTCCTGGGAACTTGCACTATATACAAGTTCTGCAGGTTTCTTAAAACATAAATTTACTATGTGTCAATAAATGATGCACTCTATCATTTAGATGTTATTTATTTATGTGTCTGTGTGTATACAAACACACACACACACACACACACACCAAAAAGTTAAACTGTGATTACAGAAGCTAATATAATTCTCTCACTTAGCATTCAACTAACAGGACACTTCATATTTAGACTAACCATTGCTAACATTTTTTTAAAAGATCAGCTTATATTTTTTGAAAAAAATTGTTCCCCCCTTTGAGAATCCTCAGGAGGATGGATTGGGCCTCTGTACATTTTTTCCTACTAAATTTACAAGAACATATGCATGGAGAACATGGCCTACCTCCTCCCACATGAACATAACCTTGGAAAAAGGGAGAGCAGGAAACCAAAGGCACTGACAGAAAACCAGAAGCATTGCCTTCTGCTCAAATAATTACAGCAGAAGGCTTCAAAAATTACAGAGCGTGGAAGGAAATGACAGTTTCATGCTCAGTAGTTCTAGGCTAGTTAAGGAGAGCCCTACAAGACTTCTATCATCTCCTCACCATTCGTTCCCCCATGACTTTGCAAAGGTAAGCTTTCTCTGTGTGTGGGGGGGGGGGTTGGTAGTATGAGTTTTGATATCCAGTATGAGAGTTTAAAGCCCAACTCCTTAGTTATATGGATTTAATTCAGTCCTATGTTTATATGCCAAAATCCTAAATTCTGCAATAGTTCTGAAATTCACTGCCTTTGCTAATACAGTATTATTATTATTATTATTTTCCCCTTGTTTTGACAATCCCTCACTTTATCAAGGACAATAGTTCTGTAAGTGCTCAATGTAGCTCTCTCATTTGATAAGAAAATGAATAATATCAAAGGGAATCATTATTTGATGAATTAGTATATTCACTGAAATAACCTACGAAAGTAAACTTATTGTTAAAGAAAATTCATAATGAAGTTGTTCATTTACAGTGCACAATTCATAGTGAGGTAGTCTCCACACTAACAAATGCAAGATAAGTTTCTAGTATATTTGATTTATCTGTATACCCATCCTAAGAAAACTTAAAACAGCAACTAAATTAGCAGTGACCTTAGACAATGCATATGAGCTGATCAGAACTACAAAAAGAATTCTGCTCCAGAATGTTACCCTCAAATGTCAAGCCTTAAAGCCTGATGTTATGTTCTGTTTAGTTGAAACCATTGGCCTAAATGGCATGCAACATGGGTTATCCATGATACATTTATCATTGGTTAAAAGTATTTATTGGGTTGGGGTATTATGAATCAGTCCAATAAAGCTAGTTTACTCTTCCATAATTTCCCACACTTAAGTTATCTCAATAATACTGTCTCACACCAGACAGAAAAGTGTGAGAAAGTATATCAAATTGGGGTCCCATAGCTGCTTTTCTGAGGCTGTTGTACCTAGGACATATCCTGAGATAACATGACCCACTGGAAAAGATTATAATGTTCAGCAAAGTAGAAGGCAGTAGGAAACAAGGCAGGCCACATTACAGATAGATGCCACAGCTCTGAGTTTGCAAGACCTGAGCAAGGTTGTTGATTACTGGGGTTAATGAAGACTTCTCATTCATAGGATCAAAGCCTAACTGTAAATCAAAGCCTAACTGACAGCAAATACAATGCTTATGCACATAACAATTTCCTTATTAATAAACACAATTGCACACTTCTATTTGTCTTCCTGTGAAGATTACATGGAAATACATTGTACACTGGAAGATGTGATCACAGATCTCCAGTGTCACACCTTGTTTGGTGAAATAACATATGAACTTTGATGTTAATGTCCAGAATTTCTGCAACAGAACTCCATACTTTACTTGTCCAGATCTATCACAAATACCAACACAAAAACACTACGGTAGATTCTTGTATGACACGTTTTCAATAACATACCTTTCTCTTTTGGCTGTGTTTCTTTTCCTTGTCCTGGAATATGTAAAAAAAAGGTTTTCTTTGATTATCATGGCCTTCTTTAAACAAAAGCATTAATATAGACAAGTTAATGAGCTTATCTCTATTTGTACTTCATCACAGCATTTTTGAAGGGAATGTCCCCTCAATGTCCAAGTATAACACAGTTGAGTTATAGCATTCAGACAGTAATAAAATAAATAAATAAATAAATAAATAAATAAATAAATAAATAAATTACAAACATGCTGATCATGGCCAAAAAAGTGAGAACCAAAGTTCATACTGATCACCTTACAATCCACTCCATGCATTTGATGAAGGAGGCTTTGGCCTGTAAACACGTGTGTCAATACAAAATACCGTACTTGGTTTCTAAGATGTCATGGCAATTTTTAATTCTTGTTGTAATAGTTTAAAACCATTTATTTTCTGGAATAAGCTGTTGTTTCTATGTGTAAACATTCCAGACAACAGTTGTTTTTAATGCACTAATTATCCAGCGTGTGTTTCCTCATCTGATGCACTGAAACTCAATGAGATCCCATACACCAATTCCTTTCCCACTGTATTGCCGCTTCTTACAAGTATATGGGATATTATGTGTGCTCATGGCCTAGCCAAAATCATGTGCAGTCAACAACTTCCATATGGAAACTGTACAGGGGGCTGCCATAATTCATCATTGTCAGCAGTGGTAGCTACTTTCCTCAAGCAAAAAAGCAGCTTTGAAGAACTGATTTTCATTGGGACCCTATTGGGCAGGGATAGGAAATTAGACACATTGCAGTCGCACTCCTGTTTCAGCCCTTCCAGCAGCTGTTACTTGCAATTTTAAAAAGACATACATGTTAAACCACACACATTGGTAAATCTGATTTGCTCAGCACTGTTTGGCATGTATACTTGCTCCTTGCCTCTCCTGACTCATTACAGTGAGTAGAGAGGGAATGGGTCCAGCTGGACTTAGATGAGTGTAAACTCCTTTTTGAGGGAAAGACAAGTACCAGCCTCTTCAAAAGAAGCAATAATCAGGCACCTCCTGAACAAATCTAAACTGAGTACAAAAGATAAAACAAGCAATAGGATAGTGACCAACAACTCCTTCCTGGGTAAGGTGCTCAAGCAAGTGGTCACTAACCAACTTCAGGCTTTCTTGGATGAAACCAATTTTCTAGATCTGTTTCAGCCCACTTTTAGGACTGGGTTTGGACTGCCTTGATCACTCTGTGGGATAACCTGTGTCCGGTTAGGGGAGGTTAACCCTGTTAGCTCTTTTGGACCTCTCAGTGACTTTTGATATGACCAGGGGAGCTGGATGGCCTGTCTGAACTTGATGCGGGGCATTGTATCATCATGGTTCTGATCCTGCTTGGGCAGCAATTCAGAAAGTGAGCTGGAGAACTACTATTTGGCCCCATGTCAGCCTTTTGCAGTTCTATTCTATTATTCATGCTTTTAAGGTGATATTGTTGTAAGCTTATTACTTAGCCCCATGGCAGTTATGTTATGTGGTATTTCATGACTCTGTTCTATCTCTCATGCTTTTAAACAGCTACATGAAAGGACTGGGTCAAGTTGTTTGTGGATGTGGGCAGAGGTGTCACCAGCATGAATGGCACTCAGTTCTAGCTCTTCCTTTCATTGAATACATGTGAGGCACTTGATGCTCTGAATAGCTGCTTGGTAAGGGTAGTGGATTGGATGTAGGCCAATAAACTGAGACTCAAGCCAGACAAGATGTAGATATTCTCTGTGGGTGGTTTATCTGTCTGGTTAAGCCTGTTCTTGAGGGAGCTGTACTTCCCCTAAATGTTCAGGTTCACAGTCTACAAGTGCTTCAACATTGACACTGGAGGCATAATCACTAATATACCAACTACAATCTTACCTAGACAGAAGAAACCTTGCAACTGATACTCATATTCTCCCAACTGGATTTTGCAATGCATTATATGACTGGATGCCTTTGAAAACATTCTGGAAACTTTAATTAATCTAAAATAGGACAACTACAATGTAACCTAGTCTAGCTGATTCAGCCTTCTTATGCTAGGTTTTGGAAATCTGCTTTGGCTGCCAGCATGTTTCCAAGCTCAATTCTAGGTACTGGTTTTAACTCTGTAAAGCCCTAAACAACTTGGGGTCAGGTTACGTGAAGGAGTGTTTATTCCTATACATATCTATCTGGCCCTTATCTGCGACATTTCTCCAAGTGTGCCTGCCAAATGAGACAAGGTGGAAAGGTGCAAGCGAGAGGGTCTGACACCACATTCCTGAAAGCCCCTCTGCAAAGAGGCTTGCCTGAGGACTACATTATGGACTTTGGTGTGCCAGGTGAAGACCATTTTATTCTTACTCATTTTAAGAATTGTTTTATTTCTACTCCATCTTTGCATTTATCCTGCTACTAGTTTTAATTGTTGGTTTTATCTTTGGGCCTCATATTGGGAGAAAAGCAAGATATGAATCAAATCAAAATCATTCAATCAATATTTGTTCTATATTTTGCTCTTTATTGATTTACTATTTTAATACTCATATTCTTTATTGATTTTAATTTAATATACTGTATATACCTAGAAAACTTTGGTTAGTGGTCAGTTTAAAAATATTTTCATTTAACATTTACACACACACACACACACACAATTAAATAAACAAAATGGTTAAAGGAACATGCAGTTTGACCCTTAAGAGTTCCTTCTTCTCACGAACAGTCAATTCTCAAGTGGCTACTCAGAAGAAAGGTGTTTTACATTCAAAACAGATACATTTGATTTGTAATTTTCCAGGCTCCATATTAGCTAATTAGCATCCTGATCTGGTAGGTGTGCTACAATAAACAGTTGGCCCTCCAATTCACGGATTCTACATCCATGGATTCAACCAACCACAATTTGAAAATATTCCCAATTTCCCCCCTCAAAAAAGCAAACCTTGATAATGTCATTTTATATAAGGGATGCCATTTTACTATGCCATTCTATATAATGGGACATGAACATCCACACACTTTGGTATCCATGGGAGGTCCTGGAACCAAACCCCAGTGGTTACCAAGGTGGCTACCAAGGTGCCACAGCATAGCTGTTTGTGTCAAGGTAGCCATTGTCTAAGATATCATGTGAAGCAAATTCTGAAAGGGTTAACCCTTTTCATCTGCTACAGCTAAGAGAAGGGGTTTCATGGCACTTACAAGCCTAATAGATGTATATGTTGTAACACACATTAGTCTTCAAAGTACTGCAAGACTTGAGATATTCACAGAAGATATATTGTCCTCTTCCACTAAATCCCAATTTCAATTCTACCTCATTATAATAGAATTCTGGCATACACTGCTGGTAATATACCTGGTGCAAGGACCTTCCATGATAGTCCATGAGTAGAGATGTGATGACTACTCATTAATGTTTGTATCCTTATGTTGTTTTTTAAAGGTGTCTGCTAAGGAGAAGGGACAATAGTTATGAGGGACTTGGCATTTTAGGGCCTTTTTCAGGAAAATTTGTTTGCACAAAATACCCAAGCTTATTTCTGCACATAAAGTATGCAGAAAACTTGTTTTCCGTGCCAAATGCAATGTTTTTGCAGAGGAAATACGGCATTTTGTAGAAAATAAGTTTTCAGGATAATTTTTTCTATACAATTTCTTATGCAAACAGATTTTCCCAAAAGAAATCATGAACTGGGAACAGTTGTGCATATTCCTTCTTATTCTCATGTAGTTGGGAGAAAATCATTGAAATTACTCTCTCTTACATGTGGAGTAAGTGAAGATTTACACTTGCTAAGTTATCTTCAGCCATGCCCTCCTCCTCCTCACAGCAAAAGCCCCATCTCTTTCTGAGCCTTATGGCTTTGTGACTCATCCCAAAACATTTCTGACTGTATCAAATGTTATCCACACAGCAGCTGAATTAAAAATCCAGAGTTAGTTCAGAATCTTGCCTTAGTGCATAAATTGTGAAACTAACCAAAGAGGATAGTGGCCTACTCCTGTTTGATAGTGCAAGGGTCCTTAAGATCAGACTTTAAAACCAGTAAACTCTTCATGATATTTGTTTTAAAATGCAACTGATTGATGGCAGGTAGAAAACAACCCCTAAAAATGCAGACACATCCAAATATCAGTAAGCTATTTTAAACCAGTCTTAATCCAGATAATAAAATCACTAGTCATTCAAATGGGAGAGGATAAAGATGAAAAGACATATAATGTCAGCATTTTGGACAAGAATGACTCCACCAGTGGAAATGTTTCTTCTGTACTTTATTGCTGCAAACATTAACACAGAAAAAAAGGTACATCTTTTTAAAATCCCCTTCACCTTGCCTCTCATGGCACAGTTGTGTAAACATGAAAATCACATAATTATAAGAATTATTTTTTTTTAAAAAATTGATCACAGCATAATAATCCTCTTGTTCCAGCATTCTAAAAATATATTGTCATCATACAAAATTAATTTTAATTAGCCAAACACAATCTTATTTAATCCCATTTCCTTAAAATATATGGCTTTATAGAAAGTATTGCTTTGTCACTTAGAAACATGCAATATTTCACTCCATGAAGAATAATGCTTTGTCTCAACGTGCACTGACACGCTGTTTCCTCACAACTATAAATTCATATGGCAGGATTCTTCCTGCACAGGCTACCCATTTCCTCTACAGTCCCAGCACAGAGTCAACACATACACACTGAAGAGTGAGGGGGAAAATTGGGCTTTGTTACGACTTAGGCAAATTCCCATCCCATGCACAAGTATAGTGCCCATGTGGGAAAGGAACATGCCTACAGAAATCAAGGACACACTCTTCATGCACATTCACACACTATATAGGTCTTGATATCTTAGATCCCAACATTTTAAAAATGCATTACAAATACTGCATTTTTTCTCAAAACTATTTCTATTTTTTTAAAAAATCAGTTAAGTCCAAGCAACTGGCTACAGTTTACAAGTAACATACTCCACTACAGTTTTAGTGAATTTCCATTGACTTCAATGGTACTAATGTGTTTCCTACTGATATCTCGTTTAAACTGAGATTGTCATTTAGTTTTTCTAAGCAACAACATCATTATGTAAACTATTCCTGAACCATTAAAAGATAAAATAACTAAAGTGTAGCTCTAAGATTATGGATCAGTACCATGCAACTGTTATCTAACACATCACCTCTGTTAAATTTACTTTCATTCATGAGGGGTAAAAAGGATTTCATTAATAAATACTGATTTATAACAAGCAATTTTGGTAAAGCATATAAATTAAGATCAATCAATCAAATTTTGGAACCCTGAAATCACTGCTTCGGATGTAATCTTAATTCACTTTAAAAGTCCTACTACTCAATATCTGGCTGTAACAATGTAGCCTACATATTTATGTACTACAATACTTTATTGAGTAACATCCTACTGAAATTGCAGTTGAGATATCATCAAACCAAAGGGCAAAATAAAAACAAAAATATCATTAAGATATTTATTAAGATACAGACAGACATCTATCTAAATACATCCAGCTTTTCCAATCTACATAAAACCAGATTGCTATGGAATTCTTGTGTTTACTTCAGTCTAGTATCAAATGCTACTCATATGAAGAACCAATCAAAACAAACAGGTTGAAACCCCCCCCCCCAAATATTTTAGCAACCATGTTTGTATATGTCTAGGATTAAGGTACTTGTTTTACTTCTATCTGAAGCTCAGACAGAATAATTACATACAACCCCAGTACAAATTGGTCCAAGTCAAATTTCACAGCTGTTTTACTAGTGTTTCCCATAATACATTTAAATATACCAAATTGTTATTCTGATCACATTTTAAAACTTTGCTAACTCTAATTATCTCCAAGTTTTGCTGCATCCACAGATATATATATATATATATATATATACACATATTAAAATCTTAAATCATTTACTGCTACATTATAAATAGCATATTAACAATTGTGTGAACAGCACATATAAAATTCAGAAAAAAGCAAACTGTTTGGTCAGTTATAAGGGGGAAAATAAAAACTTGTTGTATACTAAATGCTACAAAAAGATAGAAAGGTATATAGTACTAGGGTTCTAAATAGATGCTAAAGGTATACTAACATGTCAACTGAGCATTTTATGTTTTTCAGGTTTTAGGCAGTTTCACAAGTGACTTTAAAAAATTTTCTTGTATCTATAAAATGAATGAAAATCTACACTGTATATTTAGTTTTTAAAAAGCCTTCTACTGCTTTCTGCATCATACTGGTAACATTTATAAGACATGCATTCCAGATGGAAAGGTCTCACAGCATCACTTGTGAAATGTCTTTTAGTGTTTTTCCTCCCTAAGTTTATGAATTGCTTGGTTAATTATGTTAGAAAGAGTCTATAACAAACATCTGTTCCCATTGTGTAGAGTATGGTTTAGGCTGGTCCTCCTGTTGTTGGGACATTCTTTTTGAAGCTTTAAGTATCTGAAAAAATAAGGGGAGATCTAAATTAGAGGACCAACCAGGATACAAATTCTTTTAAAAGTAATATGTAACTTTGGAACATTGTATCTAATTTGGTTGTATCTATATTTTGTTAGAACTGAACAGTTAAGCACAAAGTTGCTACCTATGGAAGAAGAAAAGCAAGAATAGACCTTCAAAAGTAGGCCTTTGGAGTTGAAACTGATCAACAGAACTGAAATCTCCTCCTTCCCAATTTCTCTCTCTCTCTCTCTCTCTCTCTCTCACACACACACACACAGACACACAAATACATACACCCGAACACAAAACATACACTAGAAAGGGGTTAGGAACAGTGTAACCCTCCAGACACTGGACTGCAACCCCAGCTTGCACAGCCAGTGGTGAAGAATGCTGAAAGGGCAGTTCAACAGCTCCCTAGAGCTTGGCATAATTCCCAGCCTGCACTAGAAAAATACCTGTCATAATGACGGGAAATATGTATGTGGAACGTGAAGACATATGTCAACAAGGGCTGGGTCTAGCAGTGTTACAGAGGGAGAGGGCAGGTTTTGCACAGTTTTCTCCAGGTGTAGCATTTCCCTCACATTAGGGTAAATGGCAACTATTCACTTATAAGAAAGTAATCAAAGAAGATAAAATGGAAATACCACTGGGGCGAGGACTAAGCCTATTTTTTGCTCTTGGTGCCACAGCCATTGAGAATCAAGCTTTGTCCTATCGTAAAGTTTTTATTCTTTGTATATAAAATTCTGCACTGGGTTCTGTTTCTTAGGCCTGCTAGTGTAGTATAATGTTTGGAACTGGCCTGCATGCACATATTTGGAGAGGAAATGTGATATTGAAAATAAAGGAAGTATAAGAATCTGCATATAACTTCTCTAACTTATTACTGGTCATTCAAGTTAGCAATCTAATAAGGGACTGAAAAAAGACACCAAGGAACAGAGGTAAACAACTAGGATCAAAAATAATGAAACATGTAAAGTTAAGAAAGCAGTGTCATCTCTTCCCTATCATGTATAATTCTTTGTAATAAGGAAGTCCTCTGACAATATTGTGACAACTGTGCCAACAGCAAAAACAAAAACAAACAATCCACAGACACCAAGCAGAGCATAGTGTCATCAGAAAGGAACTGACAGCATATGGAAACGGCTATCCAATCAAAGGTCAAAGAAAAATGTGCCTTATCAGCCAGTGACCTTCAGTAAATGAAACCAGAGAGAGAAAAGACCAGTTTCACTCAACTGTGCAAAGAATAGGACAGGATGAACTGTGCTATTAGTCAATTGAGACCCCCTGTCTTTTCCTGCAGTGTTCAGAGGGTTTTTCATAGTAGTTCATCTTCAATGGACGCCCCAGTTAAAAATGCAAGAGTCCTGAAGGGTTAGACCAAAGGAATAACTTGTCCAGCAGTCTTTTCACACAGTGACCACCCAATGATACCAACTAAGATACCAGTGGAAAACCTTCAAGCAAGACATGAGTACAACAGCATTCCCTAGCACTTGCCCTATTCCCATGGTCTGTGGGTACACATTCTATATCCTATATATCCAAGAGGCACGTAAGTCCTGACTCTCCAGTCTCCTGCTGATAACCTTCTTCTCCATCTTGCATAATTTAGCACACTGTTAGATCACAAAGTGATATAAATACCTTACTTGCTTCCTGAACAATACCTTCACATCACTTGAAACACAACCCCCATTTAGAAAACATAACACACCATTTATTCCAATTTTATTTCCAAAGCCATGGTGATGAAGTTCATCTTACAGTATTTTACAAACTAATATGCACACTGATAAGCAACTGAAGAAAGTACAACTCCAAATGCAAAACTACCTTAAGATTTATATGTACTTTGAACACTCCAAAGTGCTATATCTGGGGTGGGGGGCTCATACAACCCTCCAAATACTCTTGGACGGCAACTCCCAGCAGCCACAGACATAGTCAGCCTAGTTAATGGTGAGGAATGCTGCAGCTTAACTACATCTGGATAACCCCATGCTATATAAATAGTTACTATTATTGCTCATAAAAAGAGAAATACATACAAAGCTCAGTGGAGTAATTCAAAAGTAGTTTATTCTTATACTGATCAGATGAACTCAAATGCATATATAACTATACCTCTTGCCAAGAACACTTTTATCATGTGCTCAGAAGATAATGTGGTGAAGTTTTTCTTTATCTAGTCTATTGAAAATAATTCATGCCACCTCATTCTGTAGCCCTAAAGCCATCCTCCTTATGATTATTGATGTAAATTATTTGTGTTTGATCCAGAGAAGCTACATACATGTGAGTGAGAATTTGGCATGTAGCCAAAAATGTATCTAATTTACTCCTGTAGTCAAAGAGTTGATCAGCTTCTTAACTTGAATACAGGTGAACTGACAAACAACAGAGAGGGGTTCAACTCTATCTAAAGATTAAAGAGCATATAAGTCTCATAATGAATCTGCACCTAATGTTTCCATATCCTTCTCCTTTAATCACAGTGGAACAGCAAAGCCAGTAGATTACCCCTAGAGTAATTAAAATAATACTTAACCCCTTCAGTCACAGGTACAGAAATATTATTCCCTTGGATAATACAGACTCATTACAATTATAGAATACATATAGATCGCCCACCACCATTGAGAAACACTGCAATCCTATGAGTAGGTGCAGGATGAGGGACTTTTGGCCTTCTAGATGTTGCTAGACCACATCTCCCATTAGTTCTAATAACTAGTAATACTTTCTTGGACTGATGTGAGTTGAAGTCTAACAATATCTGGAGGATCATTCCTGATATAGACAATACTGTATTAGATGGGCCTATGGTAGGACCTGGTGTAAGATAGGTCTGCCTGATTCAAAACTTGCTCCCCCACTCGATTAAGCCAAGATGCTTATCTGCTTTTTAAGCCTTCTTCCCAAGCCTTGTATTTCTACTGTTCAGCTCTCTCCCACCTAACCAGTAGCATTCCTCCTAGTAGCATGCTTACTGTGGTATTTTCATTGTATATTGAATATTTATTTATTTACTGTATTTATATGCTGCCTTTCTTCCAGAATTGAGAATGTTTATCACAGGTATATAAATATAAATCACAGGTATATAAACATTAAAAATGAATTATTTACTGCCATGTGGGACTGGACCTTGCTGAACAACTTTTATGACCCAGCTACACTCTGAATGGGAGGATATACCTAAGAAGCTGTGAATATAATAAACTATGACGTTTTTGCTAATTAGCAGCAGCAGAATTGAAAAAGCAGTCAATGTAGAGGTAAGCAGCTATAATGAGTTGGATGTTGCAGTGTACCTTGTGACTCTGTAGTCAATTAGAGATGCTTGCTTCTTGCTTAAATGACCACAGTAGCATTGTGCTTGTAGAACAGTTAATATGAAGCAAATATTCAAAGTTTCTTTTTTGGGGCTACAACTCCCAGAATCCCTCAGCTAGCATGGCTGCCTGCTAGGAGATTTTGAAATTTGTAGTCCAAAAAAGGTGGTTTTCCTAGCTCTAACCCAAGCCACGCTCTGTGAGAATCCATAAAGACATTTACCTGGATGATTCTCTTTTCTATCAGTGTTAGCCTTATCTCACCCATCTCACATTGTCACAAACTTCTTATGTGTATCTCCTTCTATTATCCAAACAGTTGCAAAATCAGATTGCTTTTTCATTTCAGAATATCCAAGAACTGTGCTCTATAATTCACATGCAACAAAATTTGTTAATATTTCTGTTCTCTCTGTTCAATACAGGTTGAGTCTCCCTTATCCAGGGACCACAGGTATTTTGGAAGATTTTGGAGTCCTTGCATATACATAATAAGGTATCTTGGAGAAGGGACCCAAATCTAAACACAACATTCAGTTATGTTTCATATACACCTTATACACATAGCCTGAAGGTAATTTTATTCACAATATTTTGTAAATAAACAACATTTATGTACATTATGTACATGAAACAACATTTGTGTACACTGAGCCATCAGAAAGCAAAAGTGTCACTATCTTAGCCACCCATGTGGACATTTTGGATTTTGGAATATTTCAATTTCAGAACTCCAGATAAGGGATACTCATCCTGGGTAAACGTATTTTCTACTTGGGCCTTCTGCTTTTTCCACCTCCTTAGAAGTTAGCATGCACCCTTCTTTGGCAAGAACAATGTTTCCTTCCCAGTTAGTTACATCCCCTTCCTTTCGTTTTCAAATCTCTTTTCAAGACTAAGTTATTTAATCAAAATCTTTCTTGAGATATTGTAATGTCATATCTGCAACTCTGACATTATCTTATGTTCCTCTACCATTCATCAGCATCATGAATTAATTCACACGTGTTTACTATTTACTACTCATTTGCAAATTACTCACCTTTGTACTGCATACCTGTTCTTCTAATCTAATGTTAAACCCTGATGGGAGGGATTTATATGATTTCAACTGTGTCTAGCAAACATTTAAAAAATATAATGGCCAGAATCCTGTTGGGACACTATGTGTTTGTAAGTGGATTGTGTCTGCAGAATTGCAAAGATGCTAACATGCATATCCAGTAGAGGGCTGCTGTTACATAATTACATAGTAGCACTGGCAAAGAGACCGACATGCAACAAGAGTGAGGCAATATGCTTCCTACACGCATCTTGCCCATGAAGCACACTGGGCACTCCCAATGTGCATTGGGCACTGTGTTCCATTATGCATCTTTGCAATTCAGTAACTGAGTTTCTTAGCACCTTGTTTCTTAGGATATAGAACAAGGAACCACAAGGAACAACATTTAGCATTCAAGCTTTTGCCATAAAATTGAAGCAACTGCTTATTTATTTATTTCTAGCTTTAGGTCTAATTTAATGAGTTTTTGCCTGAAATATTTTAATGAAAAAATACAGCCTCTGAAAATTCACTTACCAACTAGATCGTCATTTGAATAATCTTCTACTTGAACAGGAACTTCTGCAATTCAAAGATTTATAGCCATTTATTATTAGACAGTTTCATAGACATTCTAACAATATTTTGTTGGCTTGCTTACTAAGATGTGAATTCACCACCAGCACTGACATGGTATTAAAAAAATACACTTTAATATAGAGATCTGTTCACATAGGGATTGCTAAAATTATGATGAAATACCTACAGATAATGATGGTAAGTATGAAAAAATACCTACAAAGGAATCAGCAAACAAATCTTTCAGAGATTGCCACATTTGACAGTACATGTGGGTACAATCTCCAAATGTATGAGATAAAGACTATGAGCTAGTTTACATTCTAGTCTGTGAAACTTAAACCCTGGAAAATATAAATATTGGGTTTATAAAGCATAAAATACAAAGCAGAAAGCTCTGTGTATTGGAGAATGTGTGTGTATTACTGAGAACATATAGACAAAAGCTAATTCCAGGTATGAAGCCAACCCAACTATAAAAAAGATATGGCAATGTCTACAATGAATTGACTGATAATGAACCCAAAGACAGGTGCCATGTTAAAGGGACCAGCTGATGTAATCAGATGGCTAATATAATCTGATTGCAGTGAACTGTACTTAGTGTTACATCACCTCTACAGAGAGGAATTGAGAGGAAACAGATGGGAGATTACTCCTACACAGATGCGGCTGTTAGGCAGCCCAAGATGATAGCACTATTCCTGGCTGATAAAGACCAACCACACTGGTAAGAGGAGAAAATCTCTGCTCTCAACTAGGCTACGCTAAATAGATATATTTCCCATTTCTGCCAGGAGCAGTACTCACCTATCCACCCTGTTTATGCAAGATTAGTATCTGTGGTCTCACCTACCTGCAATCAGGGGAAAAGGTCTCTCTAGGCATCTGGAGGACCATAGTCACACTGGAGGTGGTCTCTCTAGGCAGCAGAAGGTCCTCTAGCATGACTCTATGGTCAACATCCACTAGAAGTAGACCACAGAGCTGCGCCAGATGACTAGAGAAGTGTCTTCCCTAGGCATTTTCTAGCTCCACCAGCACAATTCCATGGCAGTTCACTAATATACACAGTTTCACCTATCTAAGGTAAGTCCAGGAACATATCCCCCACGTAAATGAGGGCTGACCTGTACTGAATACTGCTACATATAGCAGTTCCCAGGGATATTGACCCCTGGATGCCAGTGGGCTTGCAGATGCCTGTTTAAGAGATGTATAGTTCCTCAAGAGATGAGACGGTAATCCTTAGTGGATAAATGACTAAATTACATTGTACAATATACCCAGGAATCAAGATATAAACCAATATTAATGTAATCATAGCTTCCTGTCATTCACTTTAACACTGTGTGATATACTAATTATGATAGATTATAAAGATTTTTTTAAAACCTGAAAATATAAATATTAGTAGTACATGCCTGATTGTGCACTTTATTTCATAATCACCATTTTCCTTGGAAGAAAACTTGCTTCTTAGGGCATTATCACACTATACTGTTATAGCACTATTATTCCAGTTTAACTGCTATGGTTGCCTCCTGTGGGATCCTGGGATTTGCAGTTTAGGGAGGGGCATTTAGCATTTTCAGCCAGAGAGGTCTTAGGCTTCACTAAACTACAAGCCCCAGAATTCTACAGAAGGCAGCCAGACCAGTTACAGTGGAATAACAGTGCTGTAACAGTGCAGTGTGATAAGGCTCTTAGATTTTGGGTAGCCTGGTATACTGAACACCCTAACCATTCTGCTAGACTACTGATTAAAGCAATGGGTAAGCCTGAAGACAGGGATGATGAACCTGTGGCCTTCAGATTTCTTGTGGTAGAATTTACATCTTCTTTGTCAATGCTAATTGGGACATATGAGAGCTGAAAGCCAACAATACCTGTTCCCCATTCCTGCTTTAGATGAATATGGAATATCTGTGAATAAGTAGTGAATCACTATGTTCACCTCAGTTTCCAGAAAACCTTTTGATAAAGCACTTCTACTAATGCCATATTATATGGTCAAAGACCCATAAAAACTGCTTAACTTGACGAATAATTTTCATTGCACCCATACAAACATTAGTATGTAAAGTTGTAGTGGTTTAGCAAACTAGTATGTAACACTATGGTAGTTTTTTGTAGAAGAGGGTTCCACAAACCTGTCTCATGAGGTTGAACAGCTGCATGGTCCTCTGCACGTTCTCCTTCATCTACTGTGAACAAGTTGTAGAAATGTGTTATTTTACAGCAGCAAATGCTTGTGTGTGTGTGTGTTGTTTTTTTAATTTTAAGCAAACAAGATGACCAGTATAACATCACACACCATATTTCTGAAAGCACAATGAACAGGTTCTTTTTAAAAGGCCAAATTCTCAATTCAGAAATAATTTTATGAAATGTAAGGATGATGCACTAACCTTAGATTGTCCATATCTACTCTACAGAATAGGACTGTGTATGGTAAGGCTATAAAGTGAAGAATTCAACCAGTGAAAAATAACTATGCATTAAAAGGTATGCAAAAATAACTCTGGAATAATGGAAGTGATGCCCTATGGTTATTTTATTGTTTCCGGAAATCAAAAATACTGGGATACACTGTGTACCAATACTCAATTCTTCCATGAACCCCACTAGCTTCATACATCCTACAAAGACTAAAGATCACAATTCCCTACTCATATTTTCCTAGGTACATAATTTTTAATCCAAATACTTAAAATATTCCTTTATGTTTTCAACAAATGTTAAGCCAATTTAAAATTGATCAACTTTAAGGTATATACAGTATGTCGGTATTTTGCTGACATGTACTATCTTAAGAATATGCTATCTTCTGTAATGAACAAATCAATCAACACAAATTCATGTCTGGATTCACGGACCAGTAGTTGAGCCTTCCCCCCCCCCAAAAAAAAAGAAAGAAAGAAGAAAATGAAAAATAGAGGAAAAAAAGAGAGGGAGGGGGAGAGGGAGAGATTCCACATAGGCAAGTGCAGAGATAGCATAGCAATCATGGTGTGACAATATACTCCATTTTTTAAAAAATGTATGCTATCCTTCCAGTGATATTTATGCTTAACTCTTTAAGGCAAGTCTGAAAAACTGAGCTTCCATGAGACAAATAGGAGCTGAGTGAACTGCCTCCAAGAATAATTACATTGAAACAAAATTGCTAGGTTATCTGATAGAATTCACTCTGTGGTTTGCTTAACTGCTGACTATGAAATCAAATACAACAGAAGAGACATCCAGGAACTAAAAAGGTCAAGGAAGAAGACAGTTCTACTGGTTCACAGGACTACCGGCTTAAACTGCTGTGCTATAGGAACCAGGGTCTCAATAAAAAGCTACAGATCACAGCAGTGTGTGTGTGTGTGTGAGTGAGTGTGAAATCTGAAGCAGAGATATAGTAGACACAAAGGTGCTTCACTTGCTCTTTTTCTCCATGAAGCGCCAAACTCAAATCCAGTATTTTGGGTGGATAAAAAATAGTTGGGAAGAAGAGTTGAAGGACAAAAACACAGAGAGGAAAAGGTTAAGCAACCTTTCCCTCTGCCATTGCTCTCCTTCAAATTACACACTCTCCATGCTACTGTAACTCAACCTAGAATTGATGCTTACATTAAAAAAATTTGGGAAGGCAGCAGGAAGTTCAGGTTCACACATATCAGCTTTAATATGTTACATTACAACTTTCCTTTCCATGCTTGATTTATGTAGCACAAAAGACAATTTCTGGGATCTTGCCCACAATGCAGGAAATTTCTTCTCTTTTCTTGACACAGTGAAGGGTTATCTACAAATTGCCTTTGTATCTCTGTACTTCTCAGATAACTGGCAAATCTATGTTTATCTAAAAATGTATCTTCCAACTATCCAAGTAACATGCAAACAAATCTGTTTTATCTGAACACCTTTAGAGCATGCAACAGGATTCAGCTAGATTCGGACAATATTTCGTGAACACATGAAAAAGCCATACATAATCAGTTACAAAAACGTAAGTCTTACTCAAGTTTATGCTACAACCTTCTTTCTCTCAATCTCAAAGGTGTTAACAATATCCCTTAGCAAGTTTAGCTTTCCACAGTTCTTTGCAGTGCATCACTTTTAAGTATTCACATTATTCTAAAGTTCAACATATTACCAACTGATAAAAAGTACTTAATGAAAGACTGCCTCAGTTAAAGCTCTACATTTATTAATAATGCCACTTGTATAATATTTCCCATCTCCAAAGAATTTTTGCATGCAATACCTGATTCAGTATGTTCAGTAAAAGATTCTGGAGCTTCTGCTCTATCTATGGGAGAAAGAAGATTTATAGTAATAAATTAGATCACATGCTTTGGTTAGAGCAGCAATGAAATTAAAGAAAAGGAGAGGTCCTGGAATTCCCAAGAAGAATATTTCAACAGGAATTGCTCTCAAGGCTTCAGAGGGTGGCAATGTCAATGTTGTCAATCTCACTTGACATGGAGAACCCAAGAAAGCAAGTGGCAGTGTGTAAAAGTTCCCTGTTCACATCCCCCACCACCATGATGATACTCTAACAGTGGCCTGATTGAATCAAGAATATTAAAAGAAATTACTAATTTGATTTCAGTGATGTATGGGCCTTTATAACCCTTCTTTATTAACACTGTTGCCATCATTTGGGTACTGTGCTTTTTATAGCAGCTGGACAAAAAGAAATCAGTGAGACCCTTCCTATTATAGAGATAAGCTGTGGGAAATTCTTCGCCTATTTAACACTGCACATGTGGTTTCTGTTAACATCACTAGAGTAGAACCAGGGGGAAATGATGGCTATAGGTTTTCCGTGGGTTTTTCCCCAGGCTGTGAGGTCGTGTTCTAGAAGTGACACAGTACTTCTCTTGGAGGAGAAAGTACAGCAGCTGGAGACACGGGTAGCTACACTTCAACAGATTCGTGAGCAGGAGGTTTTCCTGGACAGAACAGAACGAACAGTCTTGGATGGGGACCGCACAGAGGAAGTGGCTGTGGAGGAGAGGGTCACTTCACGGACACAGGAAGTAGACAGCTGGAGGAATGTCACACACAGAACAAGAAAATCCAGGGATTCTTCCAGCAGCTTGCAGCTACAGAATCGATTTGAAGCCCTTTCCCTTATCAAGGACAACGAGGAAGAACAGCATGGACAGACTTCAGGGGTAGAGCAGCGGACCTTGAGAGGACCACCGCAAGGAACAGCAGCTGCGAAGCCTCAGCGGAGGCGTGTGGTGGTGGTTGGGGACTCCTTGCTGAGGGGTACAGAAGCAGTGGTATGTGGGCCTGACAAGATGACTCGGGAGGTGTGTTGTCTCCCTGGGGCAAAGATCTGTGATGTGACCGAGAGGCTGACAAGACTCGTCAAGCCTACGGATCATTACCCCTTCCTTTTGGTCCATGTGGGAACCAATGATACTGCAAGGCACAGCTTTCCCAAGATCAGAAGAGATTATGAGGCCCTGGGGAGGAAGCTGAAAGAAATGAACGCACAGGTGGTCATCTCGTCTCTTCTGCCAGTTGAAGGGCATGGTCCAAGAAGGGAGAGGAAAATAGCCGACGTAAACAACTGGCTCCGTAGATGGTGTCGCCGAGAACAAATTGGATTCTTGGATCATGGACTGCGCTTCCATGCGGGGGGACTTCTGGCAAGAGATGGGGTGCATCTTACAACAGTTGGAAGAAACATTTTTGCCAACAGTCTCAAGAATTTGATCAGGAGGGCTTTAAACTGAGTCAAATGGGGGAGGGAGACAGTATTCTGGAAGGCAAAAGGGCTGGAGAAAATAGTCAAACTGTCATAGAGGGAACAAGGCAAAAAGCGCAAGGACCCAACAGTGGGAGGCAAAAAAACTTGCACAGGGAGCAAGTAAAGGGAACACATGGTCTCAGATGTCTCTACACTAATGCACAGAGCATGGGAAATAAGCAAGATGAACTTGAACTCCTTGCACTACAAAACAAATATGATATAATAGGCGTTACTGAAACCTGGTGGGACGAGTCTCATGATTGGAATGTAGGAATAGAGGGGTATAACCTTTATAGGAGAAACAGGCCAAACAGGAAAGGAGGAGGAATAGCATTATATGTCAGGGATATTTACACCAGTGAAGTGATCCATGACATCAATACTGGAAGCCAGGTGGAGAGCATCTGGATAAAAATTAAAGGGGAGGGAAACAACAGGGATGTTATTGTGGGACTCTACTACAGACCCCCAAATCAGATGGAGGAATTGGATGTTGCCTTTCTAGAACAGATGAACACACATGCAGAAAGGAGAGATGTAGTAGTGATGGGGGACTTCAACTATCCTGATATTTGCTGGCAATCTAACTCAGCCAAAACTACAAGGTCTAGCAAATTCCTTACATGCCTGGAAGACAATTTCATGGTCCAAAAGGTGGAAGAGGCAACAAGGGGGTCGGCTATTTTAGATCTGATCCTAACCAACAGAGACGACCTGGTTAATGGGGTGCAAGTGGTGGGATCCTTAGGTGAGAGTGATCATGTTCTCCTGGAGTTTGTTATACAATGGAAAGGAGAAGCCAGGCATAGTCAGACACGCATTCTTGACTTTAGGAGAGCTGATTTCAATAAACTCAGGGAAATACTGGGGATGATCCCATGGTCAAGAATACTAAAAGAGAAGGGACCTCAAGACGGATGGGACTTTCTCAGAAGGGAGATACTGAAGGCACAATTTCAAACAGTACCATTGAGGAAGAAAAATGGGAGGTGTCTCAAGAAACCAGGATGGATGACTAAAGAACTTTCAATGGAGCTAAGTTTTAAACGGAACATGTATAGGAAATGGAAAAGGGGGGAAATCACCAAAGAAGAATTCAAACAGATAGCGAACACGTGTAGGAGTAAAGTCAGAAAAGCTAAAGCGCAGAATGAGTTCAGGCTTGCTAGGGAGGTTAAGAACAATAAAAAGGGTTTTTTTGGTTATGTCCGCAGCAAAAGGAGGAAGAAGGAAATGATAGGGCCGCTACGTGGAGAAGATGGCAAAATGCTAACAGGGGACAGAGAAAAGGCAGAATTACTCAACACCTTCTTTGCCTCAGTGTTTTCAGAAAAGGAAAAGGAGGACCAACCTGAGGAGAATGGAACAGAGGACACAATAGGGGAAATCCAGCTCAAAATAAGTAAAGAGGTAGTACAGGAATACCTTCTTAATCTAAATGAATTTAAATCTCCAGGACCAGATGAACTACATCCAAGAGTATTAAAAGAGCTGGCAAATATAATCTCAGAGCCATTGGCAATAATATTTGAGAACTCCTGGAGAACAGGAGAAGTCCCAGCAGACTGGAGGAGGGCAAACGTTGTTCCCATCTTCAAAAAGGGGAAAAAAGAGGATCCCAACAACTATCGTCCAGTTAGTCTGACATCAATACCAGGGAAGATTCTAGAACAGATCATTAAACAGAGAGTCTGTGAACATTTAGAAGGCAATGCCATAATCACAAAAAGTCAGCATGGGTTTCAGAGAAACAAGTCATGCCAGACTAATCTGATCTCTTTTTTTGATAAAGTTACCAGCTTGGTAGATGAAGGGAATGCTGTGGACATTGCATACCTTGATTTCAGTAAGGCCTTTGACAAGGTTCCCCATGACATTCTTGCAAACAAGCTTGTAGAATGTGGGCTAGACAAGTTAACTGTTCAATGGATTTGTAATTGGTTGACCGGCCGAACCCAAAGGGTGCTCAGCAGTGGCTCCTCTTCGTCTTGGAAAGATGTGACCAGTGGGGTGCCACAGGGTTCTGTCCTGGGCCCGGTGCTATTCAACATCTTTATCAATGACTTAGATGAGGGAATTAGGGGCATACTTATCAAATTTGCAGATGACACCAAATTGGGAGGAGTAGCTAATACCCTAGAGGACAGGATCAAAATTCAGAATGACCTGGATAGACTGGAGAGCTGGGCCAAAGCTAACAAAATGAAATTCAATACGGAGAAATGTAAAGTACTGCATTTAGGGCGGAAAAATGAAATGCATAAATATAGGATGGGAGAGACCTGGCTGAATGAGACTACGTGCGAAAGGGATCTAGGAGTCCTAGTAGACCACAAGTTGAACATGAGCCAACAGTGTGATGCGGCAGCTAAAAAGGCCAATGCAATTTTGGGCTGTATCAATAGAAGTATAGTGTCTAGATCAAGGGAAGTAATAGTGCCACTCTATTCTGCCTTGGTCAGACCTCACTTAGAATACTGTGTCCAGTTCTGGGCACCACAATTCAGAAAGGATATTGACAAATTGGAGCGTGTCCAGAGAAGGGCAACTAAAATGGTGAAAGGTCTGGAAACAATGCCTTATGAGGAGAGACTTAGGGAGCTGGGTATGTTTAGCCTGGAAAAAAGACGGTTTAGAGGCGATATGATAGCCCTGTTTAAGTATTTGAAGGGATGTCACGCTGAGGATGGAGCAGGCTTGTTTTCTGCTGCTCCAGAGACTGGAACACGGAGCAATGGGTGCAAGCTCCAGGAACAGAGATTCCACCTCAACATGAGGAGGAACTTTTTGACAGTAAGAGCTGTTCGGCTGTGGAACACACTCCCTCGGAGCGTGGTGGGGTCTCCTTCCTTGGAGGTCTTTAAACAGAGGCTGGATGGCCATCTGTCGGGGATGCTTTGATTGTGATTTCCTGCGTGGCAGGGGGGTTGGACTGGATGGCCCTCGTGGTCTCTTCCAACTCTGCAATTCTATGATTCTATGATTCTAAGTGTTTATTCCTGACGTTTCACCTGCATCTATGGCTGGCATCTTCAGAGAATGGTTGGGTAGGGGTGTGTGGGGTTTATATATTGTTTTTAAATAACATTTTGTGTCCAGGTTGGTTTATAATGTGTTCTGCCACTGCTGATTTTTCTGGCTGGCCCAGTCTGCAGTGTCTCTCGTGTTCCTTGATTCACGTTTGCACGCTGTGTTTAGTGGTCCCTATGTAAACTTATCCACAGCTGCATAGTATGTGGTAAACTCCAGCGGCTGTGAGAGGGTCTCTTTTGTCCTTCGCTGAGCATATAGCATTTACTGGATTTTCTTGGTTGGTCTGTAGATCATTTGGAGGTTGTGTTTTCTCATCAGTTTCCCTATTCTGTCTGTGACTCCTTTGATGTATGGTAAAAATACCTTCCCTTTGGGTGGCTGTTTTTCTTCATTCCTGTAGTTTTTTCTGGGTCTGGCTGCTCTTGTGACGTCTGATCTGGAGTAACTATTAGCCTGTAGAGCCCAGTTTAGGTGCTTCTGTTAAAAACACAGAAATTCTGGACCAGGCCAACAACTATCATGTCAGAATGCACAGAGAAGCTATTGAAATACACAAACATTTGGACAAATTCAACAGGAAAGAAGAAACCATTAAAGTAAACAAAGTTTGGCTACCAGTCCTGAAAAACACCAAAATCAAAATTCAACACATGCAAATGAACTTCACCCAGGGACAGGGGGATTTCCAGAAGACAATGGACCATTAGCCAAACAGATACTAATCCTCCTTGCACATCTCCCCGCAGGAACTAGCCATTCAAATACACAAATTTACATATCCTCTCCAACAGGGACTAACAATATGTAAACCCCACACACCCCTACCCAACCATTCTCTGAAGATGCCAGCCACAGAAGCAGGTGAAATATCAGGAATAAACTCTTCCAGAACACGACCTCACAGCCCGGAAAAAAACCCTACAGAAAACCTATGGATGCTGGCCATGAAAGCCTTCAACTTCACAAAAGATGGCTATTTATTAAACATAAGGGTACTGGATTAGAGAATTTATTTTGGCAGTGTGATGGTGATACAGAGAGACAAAGAATAGGAGAAATAAAAAAGAAAAAATTCAGGTATTAAAAGGCACCAGTAACTTGTATACTTGGTATATTCCAAACTGTAATCACATGTAATATGGATAAAAAAGAATGAAAATTTCACTATGAGTTTGTGGGAAGTAACTACGCAACATTTGGATTTTGTACCTCTGGCACCAAAATGTCTTTGTTCAGTCCTGCCTCATAACATGCATAAGTCTCAACCACTGCATTTATCCAGTAAAATGATTCTACTGGAACTACTTTGTCAATATTTCTCTGTTAGTGTCAGTTCTACTGTTTCAAAATACAGATTAATAATTTGCTCTGTATGCCTATGAACAGGAAATGAAAATATGATTATGGGGTATTTCCTACATTATGAAAACATATTTGATATTTCCAATAAATAGAAATGAACAGATTTTCCATGGTTTTTTTCTGAGCTGTGAGGCCGTGTTCTGGAATAGTTCCAGAACTATTCCAGAATACGGCCTCACAGCCTGGAAAAAACCCAAGGAAACTCTATGGATGCCGGCCGTGAAAGCCTTCAACTTCACAGAAATGAAAAGCTTTTTAAAAATTCTGATTGGCATTGGCAGCATGCTCCTGCTCGTTCATTTGCAGGAGAGCAAGTGGAAGTGCTACTGCTGCTGTTTACCTTGTCCCTACAGGAGCTGCTTGCCACCCTGAGGTTGGTAGCAGTGCTCCTGATTGTTCGTTCACAGGTGGCCAGCAGGAGCGCCACTGCCGGTTGCTTTGTCACTACAGAAGCTGTTTGTCACCGTGCAACTGGTGGAGGCAGCAGGGCTCCTGTTCTTTTTTTTTGGTGAGTGAATAATTGGGAGCACTGCCACCACCGCCAATCACCAGCTCCCTGCAGAAGATTCTCGAAAGTGGAGATAGGTGGCTGGTGGGCTCCCCGGAGGCCGGGGAACATGAAGACTGCACACCCAGCAGGGCACCTGGCAGCGGGGGTTTGCTGCTGCCTCTGCTATTGCCCTATGCCATTTTTAATAGGGACTTGAGTATTCACATTTTTTGGTATCTGCAGGGAGCCCTGGAACCAATCCCCCACAGACACCAAGGGCCCACTTTATTGGAAGCTAAGCAGGTTAAGCCCTGGTTAGTACTTGAATGGGAGACTACCAAGGAGTACCATGTGTTGTAGGCTATATTTCAGAGGAAGGCAGCAGCAAACTATCTCTGAGAGGGTTGCCACAAGTCAATAGGTGACCTGAAGGCATGTTCACACAAACACAAAGTGTCTGTAGATGGAACACCACACATATATTGAGTCATTTTGTGTAGCCATCATGATTTTCCAGTTTCATAGGACGTATATATAGTGCATAATATACAGCAAAACTTTAATATTGATAATATACATTTAAGATTCCACACTATTTCCTACATTACTACTTTCTGTACAAGATTTTTCACATTTCCAGTGGATCTGAGAAGCCAATATTGCAGCTGCTACTGAACAGAACATCCATATTCAACTGAGTAGTAAGTAATCAATAATGAGCATGATTCTTTCTTTTAGTTAAAATAAATACTATATTTTCACCTTGTATTGTTTCATATTGATGTTCAGTTAAAGGTTCTCCATCTGAAAAGACAACATTATAATTTAGTTCACAAGAAAACATTGGAGTAGGGCTTTATAGATGAAGAAAAGAAGGAAGTCAGTTTCCATGCTATATAAGTTAACGGAAACAGACTGAATGTGTTAACAGTCAAGTCTCGCCCAAAGGTATAACTGGAACCCATGGTGCAGGGGAAAGTGGCTGGTGGGGACATAGCCTAGCACACAGAAGCAATCCAAGTCAGTTTTTCCTCAACAACAAAACAAACACACACCACAACACCCCAGACTGGCCATTAGGATTCTATTATACATTTTTAAATGCAATATGTATACATGTAGATAATATGGTCCCAGTAATGTCTGTATGGGCTCTGACGTCCTGCAGACTGCCCTTTCTCTGGCCAAAAAAGGTGACTTGGCTTCCTTGGAAACATGGAGTTCAATAGCTCACCCTCGTACTGCTTAACATAAAAAAAAAAAAAACCACTTTTTAAAAATGAGAATTGGGCTTGTTGTCTCCACTCCTACCAATTTTGGAGATATTTCTGGCAATCTATGTGCCCCCCCCCCCCCGAGGATCTCAGGGCAGAAAACTGTTGCCAATCTTGGGTTAATGAACATCAGCCACAGGAGTTGCAATATGTACTAAACTTGTATTATTTCTGTTAAGGTTTTTTGACTGCCTTTATACTGTTTTAAATTGGATTTTTTTTGGGGGGGGGTAACTTTTATATAATGAGGATTTTAGCTATACTTTGTTTTGATCTATATTATTAGCTGCCTTTGATCCCACGTCAGGAGAAAGCAGGATATTAAAACAATCCGTCAGTCAATCAATCAAATCAAGGGCATCAACACCTATTATTTGAAAGAAACAAGCTGCTAGTTTTCAATCAGTTGTTCCTGGTAGGAGGGACTTTCCTTACTGTTTCTTTGGCTCATGTGGAAAGAGACTTGTTTCAGCACTGAGAGGGCAAAGGAACAGCTATATAAACTATTAGTGCAATATTTTTCGTTATAGGTCACAATCAATTTACCTGTGTCTTGAACCTCAATAAAGTCTTCGTTTTCTAAGTCTAAAAAAGAATGCATAATTTTAAATGTTAAAAAAATCTGGAATGACACACTGGATAAGAACAATAAAGGAAACGAGTAAAATCACATTTGGGTAACAACAAGTAAAAATACATGCTAAAACCAGAAATTATTATTGTTAGTGTACAACAATGCCATGTAAAGCAGTTTGTCTTAAATTATTATAGCTGGCTCACAACCTAAAAAACAGTTGGTGTGGTGATGTGGTGGGTACCAGGATGAGAAGAAAGATTTTGAACAAAGATGGATGGTGGGGGGCAGAAAAGAGAAGGGAAGAGATGCAAGTATGTGTTCATATAGTTCCCATATAAGAAGAAAGGTGGGATATTAAATAAATAAATGAAATTTATGGAAGGTGCTACTGCTGATGTTGAAAAAACAAATAGAATTCCTGAAGGAACCTGGGCTTCCTTGTTTTGCCAAAGTAATGTGAGTTCTTGGATTGGGAAGATTAAGCTGGCCTTCATACTTTGTGCAGGGCCACTTTAGGCATGTAAATCAGATGAAAAATCCAGCAAGAAATTAAGACTGCAATTTTAAAATTACTTACACAGAACAAGCCCCACTGAGTACAGTTGGCCCTACTTTATTGTAAATCTATTTATTTATGTATCTCAGTATGGTGGCATACAATATAATTTAGTTTAGCCAAACATGCTTAGACTATACTGTAAGACAGTGAATGAAGAGCCATGAACTAGCACTGTGTGTGTGAATACAAGAAACAAAAGATGAGCTGAATTCTTCTCCCTGCAGCTACAAAAGCCTTAGATATACCATAGAAACTGGGACTTTCATTAAAGAGAACTCATATTTTTTAATGATACCACTAAATCTAATAAGCAGAGATTAAAATTTCACTTTTCAAATATTAATTTTATTTTAGAAAAATGTGGTTACTCAGCAGTTATACCATATTCCAACTAGAAATAAAAATATTCAGAAAAACTATTAGGAGCTGCATTCTCAATATCATTATGAGGAAGATGTTCTCTCAATATCATTATGACTAAGTTGACTTGGGTTTGCACATACCAAAGAGAAAGAAAAAGTTAATCAACAGTGAAAATGACTAAAGCTTAATATTTTTGACAATGCACAAAGAACGTTACTAGTAGTCATAAATTATTTGCTTTTATGTGTCAGGTATTCTGCACTTGAAAATACATCTACCAACACACACACACACACAATTGTTATCCAACTCTGCAGTAGTATGCTACACATAGGAAGATTACACTGGCAAATTGCAAGATGCTGTTCCATCAACAGTGTTGAAGTAAAATTCAAATATCAGTCCATCAATTTTATAAGCAGAATAGAAGTGAAAAAGACATTTTTTCTCTTAGACTCATGAACAAAAAGTCTTCAGCCAGTTAACATGGGAATTGCCACAGGAAAGCACTCATGAACAATTCCATATGCATGAGAAGTCATGAAATGTTACTTCAAACATTATTTTCAAATGTTACAATTGAATTATGTACTGGAGTGATGCATTGTTCATAATCACTGTCATAATGTAGTATTGCATAAAGCAACAAAACAACATACCATGTTCATCCACATAGTCTGGCAGCTCTGTATCTTCTGAAAAAGGTTAGGCAAATAAACAGAATGTTAAGGTATGTAAGAAATCTGCTGCTATCTACTCCTCCTTAGAAGACATATATCACCACCTGTTAACTAGAAAGTAGACAAAGCAAGGAGCATGGAAGACAAAGCTCAGTAAGTAGCCCCCACACTGATGCATTAAAATGAAACATTTCCACTTAGCCTTGATCAAGTGTGAGAAATATAAGACCTGGAGCTGGATGGTCCCTCTGGGATTCCTCAGAAGATCATACCCCTTTCCCTATGGTACCAACATCTAGGGTCCCAGCCTTCATACTAATATATACAGCAGGCCTTTGATATCCACTGAGGTTTGGTTCCAGGACCCCCCCCCCCCCCGTGTATACCAAAATCTGTGGATGCTCAAGAATACTTTTTTGTTAGGTTAATATAGTAAATTAAGTTAAACTGGGCATATCAGAGAATAGAAGTGTGCTCTCCTCCATAGGATAACTGGCCTACCTGAGAAGGCTTTCCAAAACAGTACAATGGCATAGTAAAATGGTGTCTCTTATACAAAATAGCAAAAAAAGTTTGCTTTTCGGAATTCCTTTTTTTTTTCAGGGGGGTGGTATTTTCAAGCTGTGGATGGCGGAATCTATGGATACAGAATCTCCCTGTATGTGTGTGTATATGCTGTCATCTTATAGTTTTCCAGCTTTTGTCATTTGGTGGGTCTTCAACTGTCACTGCACATTTTCTTAATTCTAAAAGTTAAAATGCCTCTTCTAAGGCTTAGCCACTGGCAGAAAGACTTTTATGCTAAAATATGCTGTTATTTTGGGCCCTACCCTTTTTTAGCTTTAGCGAGTAAAGGTAAAGGTGGCTATGAGAAGGGGGGTGGCCAGTACAAGCTAAAGTTGAGAGCCAATGTGGTGTAGTGGTTTGAGCATTGGACTACGATTTTGGAGAGCAGGGTTCAAATCCCCACTCAGCCATGGAAAACCACTGGGTGACCTTGGACAAAAGTCACACTCTCTCAGCTGCAGAGGAAAGCAAAGGCAAGCCCCTCTGAACTGAACAAATCTTGCCAAAAAAATCCCATGAAAGGTTTGCTTTAAGGTATAAGTTGGAAATGACTTGAAGACAAACAACAACAAACAAGCTAAAGTTTCTGTTGCTTCATGAACATAGCCAACTGCTAGTACCAGCTATCCAGGTGCACTGTACTACTACCTAGGGAAAGGTGCCACCGCAGCTCTCAAACTTAATATACTGCATATACTTAGTAAGTGCCTTAACTTCACCCCTAAACCATTAATAGATGGGGGGAAATTTATAAACTAAATGCAACCCAGAGGTTATATCAATTTGAAAAGCTGAAAAAGTTTAGAGTTCACAATAGTGGCTTGATAATACAGCACTTTTTCCTTCTCTTTCTCACACACATACACACTTAATTTCAAGCTCTATTCAGTCTTTTGCCCACTGCTACCTGTTCACACTTCTCAGAAAAGATGTGTCCTAAGACATCAGGATCAGATTGTAAGAGAAGGACATCAGCTCTACTAAATGTATGAAACAAGTATTTATGGACCCCTTCAACCTAAGCCCAAACATAAATTTGTGAAACATCCATGCAACATTTTCTTAGATAGTATACTATGAATTTTTAAATTATGTAACATTCAGCATAAGAGATATTAAAGAGGTAAGAGATAAAATATATAAAGACTTCTGTACAATACCTGTGTTATCGTCCAGAGCATCTTCTAGAATTAGTTCTGTGACATCTATGAAAGAGAGGGGGGAAACAATCACTGTCAAAATCATGATGCAGACAATTAACTGATTGCATTGGAGGGAGGATAGGATGAATATTATACTAGCTTTCCCCTCAAATACTTCCAGTGTCTGTGCACTGGATGTCATATTTGCTTTTCAAATGAGCTCATGATGTTGGGCCCCAAGCCATGCAAATTGTACATTTCCAAATTTTTGATCTACTATGCACATGACTAGAGTCCACATAGGTTGGTATCAAATATCAATGGGGCAATTTGTTACAGGAGCAAGGTGAATACTATTATGATTCCTTCCCCACTTACACAGCATTCAGCAGACCAGGCCAGAGCACTGCATGCAGATACACAAATGTCTTCCAGATCTGAATTCAATTTTCTTGCTAAATCTGGAATATTGGGTACCCAACACTATTTGACGCCCAACATTACTGCACACTTACAATTCTGTAAGCCACAATTGTGTAATTATCATCTAAGAGCACTTCAATTACAATTAGCCCTCCGCATCCACAGATTCAACCAATCACAATTCAAAAATATTCAGGGGGGGAAATTCCAAAAAGCAAACCTTGCTACTCATCATTTTATATAAGGGATGCCCTTTTACTACACCACTGTATATAATGGGACTTGAGCATCCACGGATTTTGGTATCCACAGGGGATCCTGGAACCAAACCCAAGAGGATACTGAGGGCCTACAGTGTATTGCTTGTTTAAGCAGAGCTATGGCAGGATGCATGGGCATTAATGCCTAACATCATTGGGATGCAGTGAACAGACTGAACCTCGATGTTTACTAGAGCCTACAGCCCATCACATTCTTTTAGCCAAGCCTCTTTTGCAGGGATATTGTAAGAATTTTATTTTAAAAAATGGGTGTCTATGTATGCTATTTTGAGCTTCACAATAGCAATAGCAATAGCACCTGCATTTCTATACTGCTTTATAGTGCTAGGCACTCTCTAAACTGTTTACAGTGTGTTATCTAATTGCCCCCAACAAGCTGGGTACTAATTTTACTGATCTACCGAAGGATGGAAAGCTGAGTCAACCTGGAGCCCTGTAGGACTGAATTCACAATGTTGCGACTGCAGTACCAGCATTTAACCACTGCGCCACCAGGGCTCCACAAGGGAAAGCATGGAATATAAATATACACATAATTATGTATATACTGATATACAGAAAATTTGAAGGTACTACATAATTTTGTATATACTGGTATATAGATAATTTTAAACTACATGGTGCTAAATGTAAGCTAACTTGTTTATCATAGATGTAAGGTAGGATATTGATAGATTCAAACAGATTTCTCTTTCAGTAAACTAAAGCAATAATTTGTAAAATTATAACAGCACAACACAGAACTTAGTAACAACCTTTGCTCACCACACACCACCTAAGCAAGGCACACGCTTAAAGCATCTGACAGTCAGAAGCCACTTCCTTTTCTCATTAGCTCTAATTAAAACCCATTTTTAACAGATTTTTAAAAGCCATTTGCAGCAACCACTTTCAAAGACTAATCACATCCCTTCCACTTGCTCTATATCCATATTATAGCAATTAGTGTCTGTTACAAGCCAATAATCTCAACTTGTCAGCCCTTGGGACCTCGCATTGCCATATTATAGCAAGCACTACTACTCACTGTTTTGGAAGCCTTCTCAGGTAAGCCAGTTATCTTATGGAGGAGACACTTCTATTCTCTTATATGCCCAGTTTAACTCAATTTACTGTATTAACCTAACAAAAAAGTATTCTTACAAAAAAGGTTTTCTTCAAACTCACAGTATACTACTATGGTCTCAAAGCCATTTTTTAGTGCTTCACCTGATTGAAGTTCTATCCTAGCAATGAGTTCATATGCCATTTCAGAGACAAGCTACCTATAGTTATTACTTCTGCATATGTGCATGTGTTTTACTATTAGTTACTAAAAATCATTGCCTTTTACCATACCAAGCAAATGCCTAATCAAGAGTCATGCTGAGAGGATTAAAAACTGATTACTACAGTGAATCACTGTAGAGCACTGTACAGTGACTGACATCAACAATGCCAGCTGCAAAATGGAATGGTGATAACATAAACTCACTACTAGAAATATAACACAGCAAGTTACTGAACCCTTCCTAATCTATGTTCTGTGTTATTGAGAAGCCACAAAGGATTCAAGTGTGATAAAATAAACAAGCACAGGATTGTGGTGCAATCATAATGTTTTAATAACATAGTTTATGAAAGTATACTGTAATAAATATGCACAGAGATGTAGTGTAACCACAGTGCTTACACCATAATCCTATTCATGTTTATTCAGACTTTAAGTCTCATTGTATGCTTTGGGGTTTACTCCCAGTAAGTGTGCAGAGGACCACACCCTTAGATTCAGACATATTAAGAAACAATTATATTTTAAAATCCATATCAGTTTTATATGCTCTTTAGTGCTGGTCTAAGACCGCAATAAAGAAATTAATTCATTCATATATGCTCTTTTAACAGTTTTATATGTTATTTTAACTGTGTTATGTGTTTAACTTGTTTCTGTTCCCCACCTCAATCCACAGGGAGAGGAAGGTAAGAAATAAATATTGTTATTGTTGTATCACAATCGCAAAGAATGTTAAGCAACTTGAACGCAAGTCCATACATAAAAAGCATGCCTGAAATTTACCCTTTGGTTGATTACTGTTTGCACATTTCTATACAACAAAGAAAAATATTTATATGAGAAACTCCCAAGATTTGTTATGTAAAAATATGTGTTAGGAAGAGGCAATTGGAATGTGTGTGGTGGTGGGAATCCAGCCCCTAAAGGCCTTGATTTCAAAGATCCCAGCTGAGGTGCCTAAAAGCAAGGCCCTATACAAGTCACTGTGCTGTTCACAATGGGTGAATGAAAACAAAGAGCTATTTCCCTGTGCTTCAGCTTATGCAGGAAGTATTCAGTAGGCAGAATCAATAAAGCTAACCTTTCAAAGCCTTCGGTTCAGTTAAAAGTACAGGTCTCCTAAAAACTTAGTTGTTTGTGAAACACTCTTTGCTACTTACCAGAACTATACTTAGTAAAAAAAATTAGACAAATTAAAGGGAAACAAAAGTATACATCAAGGGCAGGGAACCTCTTTCAGCCTCAGGATAAAATTCAATTTCAGAGAAGTGCTGGGGTGTGTGCATGAAGGAGGAACTGGGCAAGCCTGGCTGAAGGCAGCTCAGGGAATACTGTGAAGGGGGCCTGTGGGGGAAGAAATGTTACAAAACAAAGGTTTGTCTCTGTCAGATGGCAGATAGAGAAAAGATTACATTTATTTATTTTGTTTCATGTATATGCTGCCTTTCTCCCAGAGTGGGACCCACGGTGGCTTCCAGAAAGAGTAAAATAAAACCTAAACAATAACATTTTTGAAACAATTAAAATCACATAGAACAATAGAAAAGTATTTGAAAGACATATATTAGAAAGTTTAAAAATATAGATAAAACACCTCAATAACAAGCTTCCCTGTTATACATTAAAAAGCCTGATTAAACACAAAGGTTTTTGCCTGCCAGTGAAAGGAAAGGAGGGAGAGGGCCACGCTAACCTCCCGTGGAAGGGAATTCCAGAGGGTGGGAGCAGCCAATGAGAATGCTCTCTCTCGTGTCTTCCCCAAGTGAGCCTGTGATGGTGGTGGGACCTAGAGATAGGGTTGGGATTTGAGAGAGATAAGGGCAGATTTTATAGACAGGTTAGTCAGAGCGATAGGAGAACTGTTGGGGGGGGGGCGTTAAGGAACTGTGACTGACTGAGAGTTCAAGGGTTAATATATCAATTACATGTGTCTTAATAAACTCCAACTTGTTTGTTTTTACCAATGTCTCTGTCTGTTCATATTAAATTTGTTGGATGGCTGGTTATGCTAACCATAGCAAAATGACCATAACCACACAGCCACAGGTCTACATATAAGACGGTCATTCTGAGGCCCAAGTACCCAATCCAGGAAGGGATTAAGTGGGGAACAAGGCAGGGTGAGTGACAGGATTCCATGGGTTGGAACTGTGGGGCCAGCCTGGAAAGGGGATTTGTCTCAGGGGGAAGAGAAATTCCTATAGTGTTAACCAAAATCACCAACTATTTTATCATAAAGCTGTCACTGCTAGATGCCAAGCCTTAGAAGAGGCATTTCAAGCATACAGGATGACAAAAAGCTATACAAAAACTGAGAAACTGCCAAAGGATGGTATGGTGGAATGGGGACCCCAGGAGAGTTGGATTCAACTCCAGAGTCTGAGGTTCCCAAGCCTTGATATATAGTGTACAGCTATTTACTCAGTAATACTAGAGCAATCTAGGCAGAAAAAAAGAGAACTCTTCCTCAATAAATCTATTGTGTTTATCCTTAAAACAGGACTGTTGCATTCCCAGTTATTTTAAACATACAGAAACACAGACATCAACTTTATGTTTACAACCATTATTTTTACATAAATGAGTAATGATCAGACAAACCTTCTGGACCTTCTGGTTGATATGTGCCTTCCTCCACATGTGTATGATATTCATATGTAACTGCAAATTAAGAATTTCACATTATACTCTAAGGGGCTATTAATACCAATATCAGAGCAGGAAGAATTGTATGTTTACAACTACCATTGGAGAAACATAAATCCTTGACTATTTTTTCCTCACATGCAGGGCTAAATACTTGCTGTAGTTTTCTCCTCTCTGCAGGATAAAACTACTTTTGTACAGTATTCTCCCTGTATTAGAGCATTCCTCTCCAGAATTTTTTTCTGCACAGGAAGACATAAGAGTTTTGTGCAAAAAAATCCATCTGTCTTTCTGCATAGAAAAATCCTCTGGAACACTTTGGAATATTCAAATCCTGGGAGAACACTGCATAAAGGTCTTGTTACTCTATTATTATTCATAATGGGGTTTCCCAACTGTCAGGAAATCTATTTTTCAAATGGTAAATGAATAATGCTTTCCATCCTTATACTGTCAGGGAAAGTGGTAAGAGAAGCAAGCTGATGAGAAAGGAAATACAGGTATAAGACAGAATGCTCAGCTTGGTTAATGACAGCCATGAATAGTCAGAGCAGAACATATCAGCAACAGAACCAGTACTGCCAAACTAACATAATACCAAACTAACCCAACCCTTTATATAACGTTTTTGGTGAGTTGTAGAGGTGGATGAGTAGGAAGGAAAGAGAAACTCTGCTTCTGCCAGCCCTGTTATGCATGCGTAGAATGAATCTAGTTCACAGATTCTAACAAGCTTAAGTACAAAATATTTTGCTGTGATTGGCAATTATCAACAGGTTTGAACTGGTACTCCTTCTTTACTCTTCAAACTCTAAAATGGGAGCCCTTTTAAACTTTTAAGACATACAATTTTCTCTTTCTTTCAGTCTGTCTTTTCTCCTTGGTAGGGCCCTATCCATCCATTTGCCTACTTACACTTGTTCACAGACTGCAAAGAGGCCATTCTAGTCACATTCTTCTGCACAGAGTTTCATACAAAATTGGCACCTCCAAGGGTATTGCTGAGATGGCATTTTAGGACTTTATGTAGGCTCAGTTTCATTTAAAATAATTTGCCACAGCCTCTTCAACTGTTCTAATACTCTTCTTGGTGCATTACTGATAGGATTACAGGAACAACCAGCATGTGAATCATCTTACTCCCTACTAGAATTGTTTGTGTATGTCATCTCTGCCTCATCAGCATTGCTCCAACCATGCATTAAACTGAGCAGAACTTTCACTTCAAACAGAAATGAAAAATGGGAATGAAATATTTGGTGCGATCCAGTTTATTTTAAGTGGTGGCCACTTGTTGAAATTCAATACTTTATATCACGGATGGAGAAACTGTTGGCTTACAGATATTGTTAAAAATGTTCTTCAGCTCTAGCCAGGATAACCAAGGGTCAAGGTTTCAGTCTAATGATATCTGGAAGGGCATGGGATCTCCGCCCCTGCCTTATATGGAATATTAAATTCACATTTTCTTCATGTGAAATTTACCATTCAGTCCATTACATACAAATTGCAGGCATGTAGGGTCAGTTCATCATTTGATGATATATCATTTCACAAAATGTCAAGCTATTAGGAAAACCAGACAAACCATGAATATCATCTGCTTCAGGCTCTTCTGGCTGATAGTCACTTGCAGGTTCTGAGGGGGAAAAGGTGTGATTTTAATGCACATTGTTAGCTGAAAATGCTGTCAAATTTCAGGCAAATTGCAAAAGTATCTACTACTTTACAGACATGGAGGCCTGTTCTGGACAGAATCCATAAACAAGAATCATAGAATCATAGAATTGCAGAGTTGGAAGAACATAAGCTTTGAATTTTAATGACTGGATGTAGGCCACATGATCAGGTGTTATCTTCTGATCATTTTTCTCTTGAACGCCTCCATGTGTTCAACCACTTTGTTCTAAATTGAAACTAATTACAATTAACCCAGGAATGCTTTTAAAACTGAATTTGAACATTCTGTTAAAAACTAGTCCCTCAAGTTCAGTAGTTCAATTTAGGAGTAGGGCCAGAGATAGAAATTGGGGGGGGGGGGTGAGGGGATTCTCATATGAAGGGTGGCAGACAGAAGGACAGGCAATTCCCTTTATTAACCACTACAGTACGCCTCCCATATCTGCAGGACCAGTACACGTGATTTCACTTAACTGCATTTAAAAAAAAAAAACAACTCTCTAGGCATTTTATAGGTCCTCCAGCACGATTCTATGGGATGCTCTTGCTAGAAGTTGACCGTAGAGTTGAACTGGAGGACCTAGAAAATGGCTAGAAGTGTTCTCTCTAGGAATATCTAGGTCCTCCAGCATGACTCTATGGTATGCTTGGGCTGGAAGCCATTCATTTCAATAGGGTTTGCTATTATCCCCAGTTTCACATTTCCACAGTAAATCCAGAAACATATCCCCGACATATATGGGGGTCATACTGTAATTCTCTTTAAAAAGATTTTGTGTTGGTTAACCAAGAAGCTACAAAATTAACTATTCACAGCCACTACTCCGTGCCTAAACATATTTGTGTGAATAGAACAGATCTTTATACAATTTTATAATATAATAATTGTGGATAACAGTAATCTGTACCAATACAGACAGACATCCAATAATATGTATGACTTTGGGGACTCTAAAAACAAAATGATTCATACTAAACATTGCCACTACTAGCTTTAAAAAAGATGCCTTAAACACATTTAACAGATATCAAATAGGTGTTTGCACAATATTAGATCTGTGCAGTCTGCTAACCTTTTTCTCAGTAAATAGGAAGAAAACTGCGAAGATCTGTCTGAAAGATCAGAACTAGGAAATGAAACTACACAATGAATTTGAGGTCTTGCCAACTCCAAAATCTGGTTCTGAAAATGTAATGCTGCCAATATGTATTCAAAATATTTAATACTTGTAATATTTCACATACCTTCATGGACAGTTTCATGTGTTTCTAGTATTTCTGGAATTTTATCTTCCAGTTCTTCACCATAATCCTCCTCTAGAGTGGGAGCCTCGGGTATTTCGTTACTCTCCACATCCTCCTGAAAATTTGTTTCTTCATGTATATTTTCTTCATTCACATCACTTGTTTGTTCTTCTAATATTGGAAAATATTAGAAAAATAACATAGTGAACATGCTGCAAAACAATTTCAATTGTATCACTCAGTTATCCCTAAGTAAGAGAGATCATGGGTGCAACTCATCCAGACTGAACATTTTTAAAAACCCCAAATTCCAACTTGCTCCATTCACTGAATAAATGGATCTTAAAAGTGTTCAAGTTAGATGGGACTGAAACAAGTACTTACCATGTGACAATACACTGGTGTAACTAGGAAAATGCATGAGGGTGCAGGGGTGTCATTAACATCTACAGTCTTTCTTCTACTTTTAAAAAGAGCATTGATTCTCCAATAGAGAAATTTCAAAAAGACTGGGAGAAGATAAACTACATGGAAAGACGCTGGGGAGAATTAGCTGTACTCAGCTTCAGAAACTAGGAGAGGAATATCAAGTAAAGAGACACAAAGTAATGATTTTTTCTGATGACACATTTGTTAAAATTACTATTTTAGATATCATTAATTAAAGACAGATTAAATATTGCATGTAAACATAGAAGATATATACCTGTAAAAGGGAAATTAATATTGGTAGCTGAAGGAGAAAAACTTTCAATGTACAGATAAGATCATTTATCATTTAGATAGCAAAGACTGGTATTGTTAGGGAAGAAGTCAATGAGTGATTGGTAAGATGGGATGACTGATGGACTAAGGTGGTAAAGTATGTAAGAGGGTTAGTGTAAGTGGAAGATGGTATGAAGAAGAGAAAGAAGGTTGAAAGGAAGTTGGAAGAGGGAAGAAAGGTTTGGGAGGAAAGAATATGAATGAATTAGAAGATTTTAAATGGATAAGAGAGAGTTATATATTTTATTCATGTCTATCTAATGTTTCGATTGTTGTTTTGATGCTTGGAATTCAATTGTATTGGTATATTACGGAGACGCACTATCCACAATGCTGCAGCCTTATTTGAGAACTCACGCCGAACAAGTCTTGAAGAGAAATGACAACGCAGAAAGAATCACAACCCAAAACATTACCCAAGGAGACCTTCTGCTGTGCTTTTTGCAACCGGACTTGTTTATCTCGGATTGGCCTTTTTAGTCATCAGCGCGCTTGCAGAAAGCGCGGGATGAGTCCTTCCTGAATCTTCGTTTGCGAAGCAAAGCCAGAGCATATTCTTGTATATGTTCTTATTTAAGCCTGATTAAATATTTTGATAAAAATATTAATAAAAAGAGCAGTCATTCTTAATAATTGTAACAGAATGCTCAATAAGATATGCAACGAGCTACCGATCATTTTTATTACTCAAAATCATTGTTCGTTCCTCAAAAACTGAAGCATTTCAAAGTTTCAAAAAAGTTCTTTGATAAATTCATACCAAGTTGTGAGTTGAGGACTTCACGTAGCAAAGACTGGATTTCATCTTCGGGTTCTGCTTCATCAGCACTCCTATGTTCTACGTTAGGTTAGAGAAGACAGCAAGGAAGAATCAAATGAATATAATGATCATGAAAACTGAAGATTACAACACAAATAGATGTGGAAAATGGAGTACTTTCAACCTTCTGTTGACAGAATGCTGCCCTGAAAGTACTGAAGGAGAATGTATAAAACAATTGTGTCAGTCTTTCACAAACCAAGACTCCAACTACATCAGAAGATGTACACTGACATGTGGTGTTTCAGTCTGCCACTGTTGAGAGCAGGAAAAGAAAAGGTAGCAATTTGCCTCTATGGAGAGTGCAAAGATAGAACAGTATAGTAACAATGTGCTTCATGAAATTATTTTGTCTGCCCTACTCATGAAGTCGTGAAGAAACTGTGATGACTATGATATATTTATTTTATTTAAATTTTCTTATTACTTCTCAGCCCACAAGGGCTGCTAAATGCAAATAAAAGCATTTAAAACAGTAGAGACTTGTTTAAAAAAATAGAACACATCAAAATACTCTTCAAAAGCATTTTAAAACATCAAAACAACCCTTAAATAAGATTTTAAAACAAACAATTTAAACAGAGCAGTTTCAAATATCAAACATAAAAGGAACAACACTGTTTTAGATGCCCAGTATCCTATATGAGTAGGATACTAAAATAGAATGTGCTATGGTGATATGTTGGGAGGAAAAAGAATACTTGATAACTTTTTTTTAGAGTTCAGAATGTTTCTGTGCCTATGCTGACTACATGTACTTTCCTCACAGCTAGCCTCCTTGTCATATGTACACGGATCTACTGCTATTGCACCATTTTGTATGGGAAACAACATAAATGCAAAAATCCAATTAAAAGTTACAATGAATGTGTGTATTGGCTTGCTTAATTCTCACTATATAATTTTATTTTCATGGTGTAAAATTGGAGGTTATTATACATGTGGGGTTTTAGCCTGTGCTGTTCATTATGTTCGCTTCAAACTAATAATTGATTATCCAAAAATGATATACTATTGTTCTAACTTTTGATGGTCTGTAATATGACAAAAAGTTTCATAATATGAAAAATATGGAACATAAATCCACATAATGTGATTCTACATTACAACCAAAGGAAAACACGTATAATCATATGCTATTTGTAAGCTAAATTATGTAAAATGATTTGCATCTATCTATGTGAAAAATAGCCAAGGCGCACATTTGATAATTAACATTTTTAGGGCACATATTGAAATGGAACATGCATACTCCAAAAAGACCTCAACCACCAGAACCTTTCTTATAGTTGCAGAAATATAATGTACCTAATGATCTACTCTATTACAGATAATATCCATTCATTTTTACAATATTCATGCCCTGAAAGGGAGGTAAAGAACAAAATATATTAAAGGATTTGTGGGGAGGGGCAAAGGCTATATTTTAGTAAGGTCTATGATATAAAGAACGATAAACTGGTTATATTAGAAAAATTAATTATATTTTGGGCCTATTACTATATTATTTGAATAGCTTAAAATACTACATAGACAATTGATTCCATCCAGAACAGACTCCAATTTAACATCCAAAACAAGCTCAGGTTTTTCATCTTGGATTTATTGCTCATTGTTATACAATGCATGCTTTTAGGTGAAGTACATCTGAAAATAATTCCTGTGGAAAAGTACAGGAAAAATGTCCACAACCATTATAGACCAGCGACTAAATCCATCCTGGCCACTAATTTTCCATGAAAGACAGATGGAAATGAATTGCAGCGGCATAGAGAATGCTCCTCCTTCTTGTTATTTCTCCTACATGTCCCTCCCACCTGCACAAAAACAGCATCTTAAGAGAGACATTTTAAAAGCCTGCTAATCTAAGGAGAAAGGCATAGAACACTGGAAAGCAATTAGAACTCAGTGCATACATTTCATTTACTTTTGTCTTTTACAAAAATCATCATCATGAACAACTTACATAGTCTCTAAAGACAATTAATACCCACTTAAAAAACAGTATATCTTCTGAAACTAGCAAAATGAGAAAGGAGTAAAATAGTAAAATTCTGTTGCAAGTTGCAAAAAAAGAAATGTGTTAGCTACATATTTCCTTAAAAGCAATGAAAATAAGCTACACAAATTACTGTAGAAGTATTAATATGCTCCTCAGCGGGAGGAGGCTGATAAACATCTTGGAAACATGAAAACATACTGAGATTCCTGAATTAAGCAGGTAAGTCACTGTGTATTATGTTAAAGGAAACACTGCCTTCTTTTCCTGTAGATACTTTGAGAACCACTTGCAAAATTCACCATTTTTAAGGTCACTTGAAAAGCCATGAGCATGACATCAAAATCCTTGGACTATATTTCCAAGTTCATTTACTCCCATATCAGACAGTGTTGCCACTGGACTATGGAGTAGACACAGGTTTTGCCTTTTGGTTACTATGAGGTTAGCCTCACAGGGTGGTTGCAAATGGTGGCATGATTTGTTTTTAATTTTTGGTTCAGGAAGCTCATGATTGATTGCTTTATGAACTATAGGACTGATATATGTAAACACATTTAGGAAATAGGGATTTAAAGCCATGTTATACATCATGGTAATGAAAGCAGTTTTGAGTACAAAAAGCTGTGAGTAGATGCCCAACTTGGCAGATTTCAGTCACCACAACCTAAGGGCTGCCATTCTATTTATTTGGAAATAAGCCCATTTGAACTCAGTAGGATGTACTTTGAAATAAAATAGTACATACGGTCAGGTTGTACAATGGATTTATTGTCAGCACATTAAAGTCTCTCATTGGTTCACTAGTATAAGAAGGCAGCAGGTGTCCTAAACTGGCTTAACACAATGAATGTTGTTCTACTCTCGTATTTTGCAGGTTAAGTTGTAAATGATCTTGCCCTGAGTTTGTCTGCAGCTTAAACTTCTACCTTCTACAGGTTATCTGGTCTGTCAACTAGGCCCCAAGACCATCTTTTCATCCCACTTCAATTTCTCCATTCCATGAACCCCTATGGACATCACTCACTAATGGTGAAAGATCTATATAGAATCAATTTTGATGTGACATAATTCACATTGATGTATCAGTGAGAATAATTCTGAAATTCTGATGGACTGGAACTACATTAAGACAAGAGGAAGAAACCTACTGCTTAAGGCAAGCTCAGAATGCTTTAGTTGCTATGGGTAGATGTGAAAGTTTACTCCACCATGAACAAAGTGCAAGACTGGGTGAATTGTTTTGTTACCTTATTTGTGCAAATACTTACCTGCTCTTGTGTATGTCTCCTTTGCAGGTTGGATCACCTCTTCTGCATCTTTCAGAATTGGCTGTTCTTGGACAGATCTCTCTTTAAGTCCTGCATTTTTTAGTTATAAAGTTAACTTTAGCCTTTAGGATACAATATTTTGACTCTGTTAGGCATCATTAAGAGATCAGAAATCTAAAGCCCACCAGAAAGTAAGCACTAGAATTTCTTGGTGAAAAAAATCAGGCATTACCTACCAGCTTCCATTTAAGTTCCAAATTATATTTCAAATTCCTAGTACTCTTTTAAAATAAATTTTGGGAGTCCGATGGCTCAGTTGTTGGAAAGGAAATTGCTTTCTGATATACATGAACCAGCTTTGTCTAAATTTGCCTTTAAGCAATGCTTTGCAAATGTGAGAGACTTAAAATACAGCAAATACTACTTCAGGGAAATATTTCTAAATAAAGCCAGCAGATGCTTGTATTCGCTTCTGACTTAAACCCTTTGATACCAGTGATTCCCAGCATCAACAGATAGTACTCCTTGAATTAGGAAGTGAGGAAGTGCTTTTGAATTGTGATTTATTTATTTACCACAGGTGGGGTGGAAGCTGCCAAGGGAATGGAGGCACCATCTCTATCAAACACATTACCTTCTCCCTTGCTTCATCGCTATCTGTCCCATTGGTTTTCCACACCTGTCTGGCTTTCCACTTATTGTAGAAGTTACTACCATTGATGAAGCAACAGTGATAAATAAGGCCAACTTTAGCAGACCATAAATTGGCTAAAGATACAGGGAAGGTTTAGTGCCAGAAGCTGGTGCCAGGAATGGAGGGGGTACAAGGGTCCATTTTCATACTCCAACCTTGGAGCTGGCTGTAGTGAAAAAAAGTAAGGCTACACTTCTCTGATGAAAATATTACTTCCGAGCTGGTGGGCAGGGAAAGGGAAAATATCCTTTTCAAATATTAATTTCTAGATTGGGGGAGGGAAGGTACAGCGTCTATGGCCAGCAGCCTCCTCCTCCTCAAATTGATGTTCCTTTTCTTTTTGACACACTTACTGAAACAGAACCAACACATATTGTACAGTACATCTGGTATATACTGTATCAAAGACAAGGAGGAGAGGAGTCAAACAAACTTTGAATGTTCCTCGTCAGATAATCCTGACATACTGTACACAAGAACATAAGGGGAAGACTATGCTAAATGTCTTTTCTCTAGTGTTTAATTTACTAAATATGCATTATTGTTGTTGTTGGCCAAACACAATTGTTTACTCCAAATAAATTAGACATATTCAATTAATGCAAGTTGCATATGTGTTGACTTATCATTCAGCAACTGTGGCTGAGACTCATAGAATCATAGAATCGCAGAGTTGGAAGAGACCACGAGGGCCATCCAGTCCAACCCCCTGCCATGCAGGAAATCACAATCAAAGCATCCCCGACAGATGGCCATCCAGCCTCTGTTTAAAGACCTCCAAGGAAGGAGACCCCACCACGCTCCAAGGGAGTGTGTTCCACTGCCGAAAAGCTCTTACTGTCAAAAAGTTCCTCCTAATGTTGAGGTGGAATCTCTGTTCCTGGAGCTTGAATCCATTGCTCCGTGTTCCAATCTCTGGAGCAGCAGAAAACAAGCTTGCTCCATCCTCAACGTGACACCCCTTCAAATACTTAAACAGGGCTATCATATCGCCTCTTAACCGTCTTTTTTCCAGGCTAAACATACCCAGCTCCCTAAGTCTCTCCTCATAAGGCATGGTTTCCAGACCTTTCACCATTTTAGTCACCCTTCTCTGGACACGCTCCAATTTGTCAATATCCTTTTTGAATTGTGGTGCCCAGAACTGGATACAGTATTCTAGGTGAGGCCTAACCAAGGCAGAATAGAGCGGCACTATTACTTCCCTTGATCTGGACACTATACTTCTATTGATGCAGCCCAAAATCGCATTGGCCTTTTTAGCTGCCGCATAACACTGTTGACTCATGTTCAACTTGTGGTCTACTAGGACTCCTAGATCCCTTTCGCACATAGTCTCATTCAACCAGGTCTCCCCCATCCTATATCTATGCATTTCATTTTTTCGCCCTAGGTGCAGTACCTTACATTTCTCCGTATTGAATTTCATTTTGTTAGCTTTGGCCCAGCTCTCCAGTTTATCCAGGTCATTTTGAATTTTGATCCTGTCCTCCAGGGTATTAGCTACTTCTCCTAATTTGGTGTCATCTGCAAATTTGGTAAGTATGCCCCTAATTCCCTCATCCAAGTCATTGATAAAGATGTTGAATAGCACTGGGCCCAGGACAGAACCCTGTGGCACCCCACTGGTCACATCTTTCCAAGATGAAGAGGAGCCATTGCTGAGCACCCTTTGGTTCGGCCGGTCAACCAATTACAAATCCATTGAACAGTTAACTTGTCTAGCCCACATTTTACAAGCTTGTTTGCAAGAATGTCATGGGGAACCTTGTCAAAGGCCTTACTGAAATCAAGGTATGCGATGTCCACAGCGTTCCCTTCATCTACCAAGCTGGTAATTTTATAAAAAAAAAAAGAGAGATCAGATTAGTCTGGCATGACTTGTTTCTCTGAAACCCATGTTGACTTTTTGTGATTATGGCATTGCCTTCTAAATGTTCACAGACTCTCTGTTTAATGATCTGCTCTAGAATCTTCCCTGGTATTAATGTCAGACTAACTGGACGATAATTGTTGGGATCTTCTTTTTCCCCCCTTTTTGAAGATGGGGACAACGTTTGCCCTCCTCCAGTCTGCTGGGACTGCCCTTGCTGATGCACCAGTCCCAAAGGTGGAGTGAGTTGCTCCTTGTTTGTTTGGGTAATACATTGCTGTGATGTTGTTGGTAGCTCCTGAACCATATAGCTGTAAATGACTAACAAATCATTTACAGCTATACAGGCTACACACATTTTTCATGCATCTGTATCTTAATTTTTGTTCCATTATGCAGCCAAACACGGTGTCCAATATACAAAACTCAAAATTTGGGAAAGCATTTCAGTTACTAATAGTACATGATACTTCTTCTATGCATTTTTATTTCATAAGCAAGTCAAATAAATACCTGAATGTATTTTTATGGGAGGCTGCATTGTTATTCTATTTGAAATTGTTTGTCACCTAAAGCATCTATCTGGCAGAAGACTAAGTACTTAAAATAAACCTCTACTGAAGAAAATACACCCTGTATAAAAGCAAATGCAAAATGTCCTGGTGGGTTGTGCCAAATAAAGTAAAGTAGTCAGTGATTTACCAGGCTACAATCCTTTCTACACTTACCTGGGATTTAAGCCCCATGGAGCACAGAGAGGGTCACTTCTGAGTAAACACGCACAGAATTGTACTAGTAACCTCTCAATTATTCCAGGAAAAAACAGGTGGACTTAAACAACCACTAGGGCTTCTTTACATATCTTTATATATGGAATTCTGTTGCTTGAAAATTGCTTCATTTTATGTGCTTCATTTTAACAATATTCTCTGTGCTAACTTGCAAAGTAGCTTAACTTTTCAGAGCAGGCCCAATGCATTTCAAACCAGTATTTAAGTCCATAAAAAGTGATTTAAAATATGAACTACAATAGAAATCTCCAGATGATGTGTATATCCAATATGTGTGTACTTAAATTCCCTCTTAGTGTTTTTGTTCTGTTTTGATTTTTACTTTGTGAGAATGTGAGGCCAAATACATAGAGACCCCAGGGCACACTGAATGTATTCAGTTTCAGTTTCACAAACATGTAAATTGGCCTGGAATCCCAATTCAGGAGGCTGGACTCCATATTACTACTGGTGTTCAGGTAACATGAAACTGTTTTACAGAAACTTCACATACACTTCATAGTAAGTCACTGTGGGTAGAACAAGCAGTGATAAGTTCCTATGTACAAGTTAGCTATGCCATGGCAGTTTGACTTACAAGATAAAGTAACCTCAACCAATGTTTTTAATACAGTGGACCCTTGGTATACACTGGGTTTGTTTCCAGGACCACCCATGGATACAAAAATCCGTGGATGCTCAAATCCCATTTTATACAATGGTGTAGTAAAATTATGTCCCTCATATAACATGGCAAAATCAAGGTTTGCTTTTTGGATTTTTTTGGGGGGGGGTCATATTTTCAAGCTGTGGATGGTTGAACCTGTGGATACGGAGGGCCAACTGTACTCTACTTTTTGTAGTCAAAATATGCCCATGAAGAAACCTTCAGACCTTGCTGAGGATCCTGTACTCCCCTCCCCGCTAAATTTTCCATGATACCCACATATAATGAAAATGAAATCTGAAATAGGCTAGTCTTAACTGAATTACATATGGGCCAAATCAACTCAGCTCAATTCAGAATGGATTACGGTAGGTGTTTCTAAGCCTTTGGGAGGAAGTTCTAGTTTTTCCCTCAAATGTTCCAAAGTTGAGGAACGCCCATCATCTTCACAATCACCAGTCCCTTATTCTTCCCAATATTCCAAGTTGAAATGGTGGGGTGGTGATAGGAACAGCACTAGTTTGTAAATGCCAAGGATTTTGTCAAAAGGAAAGGTAAAGAAAGGAAGTGGTCACTGAAAAGGGTAGTTCTGAACATCAAAAACCTTTAAGTTTGTGCCTAGATGTCTCTCTTCCTTATATATGTGAACTAGTTTCTGCAATACACTATGAATTGTACATTCTGCAGGCAAGGGGAAAAAAAGAGAATCTGTATTTATATTAATATTCCTGAAACCCAAGGATTTGGAAAAATACAGATACAGAGAAATCAACAAGCATTCAAAGTGTGTGTGTTTTAAATATTCCCTCTTTTTAAAGCCCGCTAACTCTGGAATTTGTTGCTTTTATTTTCATGTTAAAAATTGTAATTAACCACCTACATATAGATACTATTTGCGGTAAGACACCAATAGCAAAGGCAGACTAGTTATAGGATCATGTATTTTCAAACACTGAATCTCACACACTCCACCAAAAAACATTTCTTATTGTTCCTGTATTCCACATTTCCCCCCATAATATGAACTTCTGTGACTCAGTGCTCTTACAGTGATTTTCTTAGTAAAAGCAACTCTAATGTGCCATATACCATTTCAAACTATCTTTTTGAAAATTATCATTCTGTTCAATGTTTGTGCATTTACAACTGAGTCAATATTACTACCACACTGAACTATCTATGCAAAAGGAAACAAAAATAATGCTTTAGTAAAATACAAATGGGACAGCAAAGTCTTGCATACCCATTCTTCACTGGTTTACTTTCATACACATGCATCTTTTTCTTCCATGTAGTTATTTCTGGGTAATTAGCAGAACTTTGTTTTATTACACTTTCATGAGCAATATGCAAAATTATGTTATCTCCCACTGTGGTGAGTCTACAACAAAAATAAAACTGGAGAACTAGTCCCATATTTCTTGATTTTCTCCCTGAAATTTCTTACTCTAGTGTTAACCAAACATTCTTCTACATTAAATAAAACTCAAATCTTTTAGTCTTTATTTTTATTTTAGCCTGGATATAGTGAGTACCAAAAGATGTTCCTATTATATAGATGATGGCAATACAATAAGAATGTACAAGACACCATGTACAAACTGAAATTTCATAGTGGACTCTTTTATTGCATGTTTACAAATTCATACAGTACTAAGGCTGATTCTTTAATCTTGTTTATTCTAACAAGCTTTAAATTGCCTTAGTTATGCTATATCTATTATGTTCTTATGAATATTTATTCTCTTGCAATCAGGTTAGACAGCAGCAATGTTCAGCTAAGAAACATACAGTAGTAATCATTTAACTTTTTTTCTCTTCTCTTCTTCTTTTGCTGAACTATCAGATGATTTAGAAATACTTTTAGCTATCTTTCTTATTTCCTTATCTTTGACACTAGATGATTCTTTTATCCCTTTATTTTTAAGATTTTTGTCTAATCCTGATCTCTCCTTTTCAGCTCTTCTGTCTCGCTTAACTGTGTCAGATTCTTTCTTTGATTTATCATCAACAACTTTCTTATCCTTTCTGTCCAAGTCATCAACTTTTTTCTTGGTTTTCTTCTTTTCTTCACCTTTGGCTTCCTTCTTCAGTTCTTGCTTTTCTTTCACTTTCTTCACTGGCTCTTTGATCTCTTTTATTTTTTCATATTTTTTCCATTTAAAAGGGGGAAATGTTCATTAAAGAATATACATTAAGCGAGTAGATTTTAGTAAACTAAGCACTATTTCCATTCCACTACAGATCACAAACACATATTTTCACTTCAAAAGAACCTGAACACACGATATTAGTACTGGTGGAAGAACTGAATTAAATGGAAGCATAGCTTATATTCTTTTTTTAAAAAAATCAAGAAAGATCTTTTGGTAGCCACCGGAATGATTTCAATACCCATTTTAAAGTTTTCCCTACTATAAGCCTTAAATTAAAATCTTGACAATGTCAGTTCTTCATCTTTAATTACTGCAGTGCTTTACAAGTAAGGCACCTATGAAAAACATTTGGAAACTACTACTCATATAGATGGAAAAAATGGTAGATAGATTATCAACTACAGATCTATCCTATAGAGACTATATCAGCAGTGTGTGTGTGTGTGGGGGGGGGGCTTCTTTGGTTTTTAAAGCTACAATTGAAAGTGCTGGTTTTGAATTACGAAATTCACAAAAGCCCAGGACCAGAGTATGTGAAGAAATACCTCCTACCAAGACTACCATCTAGTTTATGGTGCTCTGACCCATCAGAAAGTACCAGAAACAGAGCTTTAGGTTGTTTTAGGTCCTCAAGGTAAGTTTTTCTGAAAGCTGTTTTATAACCTGGTAAAAGTTGTTTTCTCTTCTCAAACTTTGGGTTAAACAGTCTTGTAAATGTATGTGCTTGCTTGCTTGCTTGCTTGCTCTCTCTCTCGCTCTCTCTCTCTCTCTCTCACACACACACACACAGTATTTTTGGGTTACAATAAATTATCCCCTTCATTTTCTGATGCTGTTCCATGGGAGAATAATGTTGAAGGAGAAGGCTTGAAAATTTTACCTTTCTTTCATTCCAGTACCAAAATATCTTCCTGAAAACTCACAATAATGAGTTAATTACATGATGTGTGAAAGTAGCTTTTTTTTCAATTACAATGCAAATAAGCCTAAATCAAATCAAACACTGTCATGCAAAGAACATAAGCACACACATGCATCACTAGTTTTCAAGAATCATTGCTAGACTTTATAAGGAAACCAGTGGGGTAGAAATGACCAGGCAGGCAGGCAGACTAGGGTTTAACTTTTCTCCTCAAAACATAATCTTTGTTTCCCCTTTAGCTCTGCTTTTCTGCAATTACACTCCTCAAATGGAATTGAGCCCATATGAATAAAAGAGGCATGGGGGGGGGGGGGCGGATTCAGGAGGTACAGATAGTGTGGTTTCTATCACAGGTAACACTTCCACCTGGCCTCTTCCTCCACACACCCACCCACTTTCAACAAGACATCTTCTCATTTCTTTCAGACAACTGTCTCCACACTTCAATCACTCTCCTGGGAACCAATTTTAAGAACAAAAGAGATGGAAGTATTTTTGAAGGATAGTTGTGGGCAAATGCCTTCAATGATTACCCTTACCTTTAAGGATTTTCATTGCATGGATAAAATGCATTCAAGGTGGATTTGCTAATGTTATGCACCAAGCATTCAAGATGTTATTTATGTTATCTCTCTCAGGATAGGAAATGCAGTTAAAAAGATCTCAGGTAACCAATACTGCTAAATCCCTTGGAATAACAGGAATTGCATATAAACATAAAAAGAGAAAACCACTCTATTTACTTAGTGGAGTTTGTATAGCATTTTTTTATTTGCCATGCGTTTCATGAAAATCTTATTTATCCAAATGATTCAACTATTTGCCTAAATGGCCTAATCCTAATTCTGTCACTCATCAGTGAGGAATTGATATGCAGAGCTAAGGAAAAGCCAGTAGAGTTCTGCCAGTCTGGTATTTACCAAGGCCTGCAGACAGAATTTAGAATTCTGATTCCCCTGTTTTCAGTAGGCTACTTACCTATACACAGAGGAAGGAAGGGAGGGAGGGAAAGAGAGAGTCCCAGCTGCTATATCAGGGAAAGGAACTGCATACTCTGCATCTGTTTGCACACAGGACTTCCAATCAAGTAGAGATGTATGCAAAGAAACCCATTTCCATACATGTACAAGCCCTTAACTGAAGTGGGAAGGAAGTTCTTAAAAGTAATTAAGGGCTTGTCTACACTAGTATAAAACCCTGAATCCCCCTGAATCTGGCCCAATAATGTGATATGGTGTGAGGCCTTTTTCCCTGAAGCTGGTGCAACAGTACCACATGATTTACAGCCCTATCTGCACCAGACTTAATCTGGGTTTTAAAAAACTCACAGTTTTCTCCAGTTTAATTGAAACAGTATGATTATGCACTGGAAACGCAGAGCCCTGTTGCTTTTCTGGCCCATGCCAGTGGCACCACGGAGGTGCCTAGCTAGAAGCAGCGGCAGACCTGCAGCTTCACAAGGGGTAATAATCCAAATGCATTTAAGGTGTGGCACCAGAGTAGTCTGAATTTCATGCTTTGCAGCTCTGGGCCAAAGAAGTCCAAATTTCTCTGGATTTTTACCCCCAGTGTAGACAAGCCCTAAGTCAAGCGTTACCCTAACCTACTGACTGATATTTCATGCTCAATAAATTTCAAATGAAATATGCCACATTCCTATAGGTACAAATAACATCCAGAATTAGTAAATAACAAGTACTAAAATGGCAAAACACATGCATTTGAGGCATTAGCAATCAGTGCGCTATGAAGGTCACTAAAGCTCAGGATAGCAATGTACCTTTGACTTTAGCTTTTCTCTTGATAACCCCTCCAGGTGACTCTCCTAATTTTTATAAGATGGAAATAGTTTACAGGTGTTATTTTAAGTACTTAGGAGCTATACACACTAAATGAAAAATAAGACTTACCGCTTTGAAATAGCAAGATTTCATCAGACCTTAAAAATACTGGACTGCTAACTCTACAAGCAACAGAAAAAGAGGAAAAGCTCCTGCTCCCTTAGGGAGGTGGGAGCAAGCTGATTAAAAGGTTGAACAAACACCAGAATAAAGAGACAGAATGATTTGGTGGGGGGGGACAGAAAAAGAAAACCCTCCACCATGCAGGGAGAGAAAAATGATATATGCGAGTGGGTGAGAAAGATAATCTGGGTGGGAAAGCAGAGGGGGAAAACACCTATGGAAGAGAAAAAGCACCAGGTTGGTGAGTGAATCGAAGGCTGTTCCAGTTAGCAGGTAGGTAAGTAAAGGGACAAAAGTACTTAGGTCAGAAGTGAGCAACACTGGAAGGATAGGAGCTGAATTAGCCCCTCATTGGCCACAGGCCACTACTACACTTGCTCTTACAAAAAATTAAATCATCTCTTGTTCACCCCAAACAGAGGACAGAGAGTATTTTCACCATGTTTGGGGACTTTTCTGGGCCATTTTAGACCCAGGATAGGTCTTTTTTTAACAACAGGAAGTAAGCAGAGGTCATTTCCTATTCACTTCCTGTTTCAAAAAAAGGCCTCTCCAATGTGGTGGAAATGCTTCCATACATCCCAAGAGGCCATTCTGGATGGGGGCCACAAACACTGCCCCCAGGAGGATTCAGACGGTGGGCCACACTTTGCCCAACCTGAGCCCAGGTGGATGCGACAGAACGAGCACGGAAGTGGTGGTTACACTATTTCTATCCTGTAAAAGCTGAATATTTTTACTCATCTAATTAATGGATCTTAAGAACAGAAAATGCCCAGTTAGACAAGCTTATAAGCTCATACAATGTTGAAAATAAAAGCACCTTCAGAGATTTGTTGTTGTTGTTACACACACTCTCTCAAAGTGTAGTCACTCAGGCAAGTGTTTAAATGATCTAGATGCACAACGAAGCAGGAATACTTCTACAAAACTCAATCCAGAGCATGTGAGACACTGTACATTCCAAACACACAAACAGAATCAATTAACTTTTAAATTTTATTTGTTCTAAAGGAATCAGGCACCTTCTCAACTATCTTCTTCCTTGCTGATAATTTTTACTGATTCCAGGCTCTGCACTGTTTTACTGGCCTTGGATTTTTAAAAAAAATCCTTTCTAAGCCACCTTGGGAATACTGGCTTGCCAGTGAAAGGTGGGCCACACAATTCCTATTTATATACAAAATCACACACACACACACATCCCCCCCCCCGCTTTGGAGGGTATGTAGAAGTTTACACCACTAATTCCAAGACAAGCTATATAGCTCATAATCAAGCAAACATATAAATGAAAGAAACTAGTTCACTACTATGCAATCTTTATGGGTGGTTATTCAGCCTCTCCTTAACAGCTTCTAACAAAGGAGTAGGCACCATCTCCTGTGTCAGTCTGTTTCACTGCTATAACTTGTACTACCAAAAACTGCTTCCTAATATTTCATGTATTGTTTTTTTTTTTTTTAAAAAAAATACCTTTTGGTAATGTGAACACACTGGTTTGGGTCCCTTTGGAGCAACAGAGAACATTTCAAAAATATGAATATGCCTTATCAGGACATCTCTTGTGTGTTCTTCTATATAAATTTCCACTCTCCCTCAGCTTTTCCTCAATGGACTGGAGTTCCAGGTCATTCATCACCCTCAGTGGCTAGCTAATTCAGGACAACTCCAGTTTACTGCTATCCTTAAACTGTGCTGCCCATAACATAATAGATTGCTCCAGGTAAGGTCTCTAAAAAGCAGAACACATTACTTCTCACTAACTGCACACTTCTGCTGTTGCAAACTAGAACTGCATTCACTTTTTTAACCGCTATATCCCTGGGAAACGTTTAGGCTAAAACCAACCAAATGTACTACTGTTGAAGCTCAGTACTGCCCATTCTACATGAGTGCAACTGATTCTTCTGACTTAAATGCAATCATTGATTGAAATTCATTTTGTTAGTTTTGGCTTAGTTCTTCATCCTGCTGGGATCATCCTGAATCTTCTTTCTATTGTATTAGCAGTGTGTCCAGTTTGATGTCATCAGCAAGTATGATGAGCACTCCCATTCTATTCCTTTTCCCAAGTGATTTACAAATATGTTACATGACACTGGCCCCAGTAGAGAGTAACTTTGATCCTGTATAAGAAGCTGTTGATGAACACTGTTTGGGTACAGTCCATGAAACAGCTACAAATCCACCTAAAGGATAGGTAAAGGTATGTATGTCTGGGTCTACTGGCAGATCTCTACCAAGTATAACTACAGACATATAGACAATAACTATATATAATTTCACATAACCTGTAAGAGAGATATTTAAAAGACATTTCAAAAGTGTACACTTTAAAATATTATTAGTAAGCTTTCAAATACTTTTGCAAAGAGTTCTAGGCACACAGGAAGCTCTGACTTCTTTCTAGAACATGTTATATAAGAAGGTAAATAATACTAGAAATTATGGGTAGTTTGAAAAACAGTATGACATGAGAATGTTCTTGTAAAGGAAAACCCGTCAGTACTCAAACCTTTGGGGACAAAAAAGCAAGTTATTTCAAGTATGTTTAAAGTTTACACTGTACAGTTTTGACAATGAAAAAAACTGAGATTACCACTGAACTCCAGGTTTTTCTTTTAAAACTTAAAATATTCAAACTGAAATAATCCCCCTGCTAACAAGTATAGATAATGTGTACACATTTCATCTTACTACACATATTTCTTTATTTGATCCTGTTCTGATACTTACAACAACTAAATCCACTTCTATCAAGAACTACAGAATGACTTAATAATCATCATATTGAACAAAACCATTATTTTAACATAGCTTATAGCTAGTTGAATCTATTTTTAAAAGTTTGACATCACCTTTGCTTTTAAACCTGAAAAGAGGTTTCAATAATGTCCCGCCTCAAGAGTTAATTTGAACAAACACCCTAGGCTAGGGAAAACTAACTCACCATGAACAATATCATATTCTCCCCAAATGGTTAAATATTACAGGACCAGTACCTGGTCTGAAGTCCTTAATTATTAGAAGTTGTGACTAATGGTAATGTTTAAGTGTGGATACGCCCCCACTTTGCTTATCCAAACTAAGTATTTCCACACTGTGCATGGAGGGAGAGTGGAGCTGTGTTAAATAGTCCCACTCCCTCACTGAGACCACACCACATTCCTTATCAAGAGTGGGTTTAGATTATTAACTAAAGAGGGTTTACATTAACTAATAGGCATCTTAAATGCAGGTAATCATAACTTGTTCTTTTTAAAGCAAAAGGTACATCAAACAATGATAATCAGTTTCTTGTAAGTGTCCATTGTTTGCTCAAAACACTATTTCCAAAATATTCCCAAAATATTTTAAGACACAATGCATACTATACCCATTAACAAATGAATAGTTGCTTCTAATTATTTCTACAACTGCATCCAACAGTCAAATCTTACTCTATAAGAAAGCAAGCTATGCTCTGCATCAGACGCAGTTGAAGGTGGTCACAGAAATCCAGGGTTCAACTTGTGCATTTGGTTTGAACAAATAACATAAAACAAGCATTTTCTGCAAATCATTCATACATTAGCACCACAATAAGTCAAACAGATATTTGTGCAAAATACTGTATAAACTGCTCTGCAGTATTAGATGCTCAGCATTATGAAATAAGCCCCTTTTTAAGCATTCACAGATCTCACACTAATATCAGCATGAATAATAAAAGTTGTTACTCTTCATCAACTGTTTCTAAATGTTAACAATGAATATCAGCTCAAAAAGGATGAGCATTTGCTCAGCAGTGTGCAAGCACCAGATTTCGTCTACCCACCCCCCACATCTTTCCAGCAGCTCCTTGTACACACACCAATTCCAGAAGGGTAAATTGGTGCACAGAAGCCTAGATATGGCAATTGCTAAACTGGGGCATTTGTATAACAGTCATCCCAAGGTGAGATGAGGTAGGAACACAGGGGAGGAGGAAATCAATCAAACTCAAGTCAACCATTCACTTTAGAAGAGTTTGTATTGATTATCTTTAATTAGCTTGACATTACAGGATAAATACATATTTACAGATTCTCACTTTCATAAAATGTCCATTAAGCTGTTACAAACAAAACTGCCTTTGAGATGTGAGTAGCATAAGGAGAAAATAAGAATGAAATCTCTGTATCAAAATATACAATAAGAATTACATACTATTTCTTTCAAATAGTAAATGGGTTTAGTAATTTAATAACTTTTAACAGTTACTTTCAATAGTATTCTCAATGAAGTCTGTAAAAGCATCTAAGAAACCAGAAAATTAAGGAATAATCATTAATAGCATAATCAAATAATTTCAATTTTTTAAATTAATCCTATAGAGGCAGAATCTTAAAATCTAAAATATAAATATATATACAATATGTCAGTCATGCCATAATGTTCTACAGCCAATTAGTATTTTGTTAGAAAGATGAACAATTTGAGGGTTAATAATACAAGTTACTATCATAGTGCTTGTACAGGTTAGTGCTAAGAATGCACAAACTGAAGCAATGCCATACGGAACCCAATCACATTACTAAAAACACTTTTACCTTCCTACTAACAAATGTGTTACTTCAGTTAGTCTCTCAACTGCAAGTTTCTTTTAAAAAGCTTTTTGAGAAATGAATCTATATTATATGGCTGGTATGTCCATTGGGGAGGGGGAGGTTACCCCATTTATCCCGGAACCCTGTTGCTCTTTGATAATTTCATGGACATTTCCAAAAGTCAATGACCTCTGTCCCTGAATTGAAGTCACTGGTTCTGTAAATCCACAATAACGCACGTCTTTTTCCCCTGAACCCCTTCATTCTGTGACGTACCATCAACATCATCTGCTGCATCGCTCTCTTCTTCTTCTATTATTTCAAAAGGAGTCATTACATCATAGAGAAATGAGAGGAAACCATAAAACCAATCAGAACTTTCCTCTGCTAAAATATTAAGGACCTCCTCAAGTGAATCAATATTTTCATTATTGCCATCTTTGGTCAAGCCTACACAACAATAAAGGAAAGAGAAAGAGAGAAAAAAGCAGCAGTTAGGCGGAAAAAGAAGCTGACATATAAGATTTTCAGAGACCCTTCATCATGATTAGGATACAAAGCATTAGAACAGCATGGATTAGCAAATTAGTAAAAAGAAATCTGAAGGTAGTGAAGCAGCATAGTTTCTTAAGAAGAATTGGAAGAAATATAGACTTAACACATATTAATACAGTACCAATCTTGCTACGCCTATTTGTCATCAGAGTGAATGACTTAGGAGAGTGTTACACTTGTATTTATATCTCTACCAGTGCACTACATTAAGTACTGCACTATCTTTAGAACCATCTGCAGAACAGCTTCTTTTGGCCACTATTTTTATTTCATTTTTTAAAAAAAGTCATACACATTTATCTCTCTAAATTCCTGACACCTACCACTAAGAGGACCAATTCATACATATAGTTTTCTGATCATGAACATTTAAAACACCCCAATAATCTGCTGTTTTTGCTGCAAAGAGCAACATACCTATCTTGTGAAGGAGAGGCTGACTTTTCAGGAAACAAATCACACAGCTTACCTAATAATCACACAGAAAACAACAGTACTTTTAAGAAGTACATCAGCATTATTTACAGTTGTCCCTCCGTATCCATGGATTTGGTATTCACAGATTTAAGTATTTACGGCTTGAAAATATTCTTAAAAAATAATAATTCAAAAAGCAATTATATAAGAGACACCATTTTGCTATGCCATTGTATATAATGGGACTTGAGTATTCACGGATTTTGGTATCCACGGGGGTTCCTGGAACCACACCCCAGCGAATATGAAGGGACAACTGTATAATGTATCATATATATCACATATGTGATAAATGCTCCCAATGTGACAATGTGCTATATACTATCCTCTCTCCACAAAGTTCATTTCCATTCTAGGTAGGACAGATGGGCCACTCTCAACAGAAAAGAACATATGCACATTAACAATGACATCAGAAACACCAATATTCAAAAATCACTGGGTGAAAAATTCAATCCTAAATACTGTCACTAACAAAGCATCTGTTCTGAAGAAATAATAAAAAAAAACTTTGAAGGGAGACTGCTGAGTTACAACTGATAAGGAAGTTCTAATCTATCACCAAGTTTCAACTGAACTTAAACACTACTTGTGTTAAATAACTTACTAGCACCAGGATGTTTGTTATCAACAACAGTTTTGTGAGTACTTAGTATTAATAATGTAAATGTCACTGTCAGTACTTTCTGCATTTCATTGCCCTCTAGCCTTACTATCTACAGTCAGGCCCCCAATTATGCATACTGAAACTCTAGATGATGCTCCATTCATTTTATGATGTGGGCTACATATCATGAAAATTACACTTAGACATCTATTAGTCTTTAGGGTGCCACAGGACTCTGTCGTTTTTATTAACTAATTCAGTTTGAGATCAGCCTTTAGCCATGCCATTATTATTACTTATTTAAAATATTTCAATACCAATCCTAGAGGCAAATTCTCCTCAAGGTGGTTTATAGCTCAAGAATTTAACACTTAGGAAAGAGTCAACTGTACAAACACCTTATATTAAAAACAGCTCAGAAGAGACAAATTTTAAAGGCCCATCAGGCAGAGTAAGATACATGCATGCAACTTGAGAACAAATGTGTCACAGCTAAGAGGTAAGTATCTAAGATGGAGAAAAGTGTAATGTTCTCCTCTTGAACTACATCTTCATATAGTTCTTCAAGCATATTGTACAAAGGGTATCAATTAACAGCAAGAAGGGGTCGGTAGTGCAAGATGGAACAGATTAGGTAAGGAAGCTTTTAAAATCAATATTATTTTCACCCTACATGACCATTCCTGCAGTAAAACTGCATGACAGTTTGGACTACTTCATTTTGAAGGCACGAATTATAAACCCATCCCATACACTAGCTGAATCTATTGATATATGAAGTGACAGTATTTTAAATCTATTGCAGTCTATTAGGTATGTATCCAATTGTGGCCACTCTGTTGATCAAAGGTTTCTGTGAGTAGAACAGGGAGGATGATATAGTAGGGTGATTTACCCCTGCAACCCCCTTGGAATCCTGGACCTGTTCCAATGAGTTCTTTAACTATGGGAAACATCTGGGGTTGAGGTGTAGAAGGGCTGCAGTAGGAAGGATATCTCCTCTCTGCTCAATAGATAGAAACTTGCTATCAGCCCAGTGGTTGTAACTGGATATAACCCACTACTTTTAATGCTAAGAAGAGAAATGTAACCTGTAGATATACTTCTTAATTCAATTATTTATTCTTTCATTGTATGCAGTATAATTACTCTCCCCCCATAATCAGATTAAGATACAGTATCAAGTATGACTCTACTGAAAAAGCAAGTACAGTCGTCCCTCCACATTCACGGAATTGACATCCACGGATTTGAGTATTCACAGCTTGAAAATATTCTTAAAAAAATAATAATCCTAATAGCAAACCTTGATTTTGCCATCTTATATAAGAGACACCATTTTGCTATGCCATTGCATATAATGGGACTTGAGTATTCACGGATTTGGGTATTCACGGGGGGTCCTGGAACCAAACCCCAGCAAATCTGAAGGGACAACTGTACAGGAGGCCCCCCCCCTTAGCCACAGATTCTGCATCCATGGATTCCACCATCCAAAGTTTGGATTTTTTTTTTAAAACAAAGCAAAAAGCAAAGCTTGATTTCTACATTTTATATAAGGGACACCATTTTACAATGCCATAGTGGCTTGAGCATCCATGAAGTTATCCATGAAGGTCCTGGAATTAAACCCCAGCAGATATCAAGGGCCAACTGTATACCCATTTAAACGCAAAGAAAGCATAATTAACATTAACCTAACCCTCTAACAATCTGCAAACTTGCTGAAAGGATAATATGGCAAGTTGCTGGTGACACTAAAATGTTTCTGTAGGACTCTCACAAAGAACAGAATAAAGAACAAGAATTGAGTTAGTGATTTCTGTAAGGATTGGGTACTTGTGACCTTAACCCCCATACCATCACAATCTATTATAACTTTATTAGAATTACCATACTAAGAACCCTAACATATAGTTTATTCATGGTAATATATACTAACACCATGGGGAAGAGGAGAAAGAATGGAGTAAAAGTGCATGTTACAAGCAGGAAAATGCAAGCAGGAAATATATAAAACAACTCAAGTCCTAGAAATAAAGACAGGACACTACCCTTAACATTCTAAAATTCTAAGCTCCTGGTAGAGAAAACTAGTACAGAGGTAGGCAGACTTCAGATGTACTATCAAGATCCAATTTTCTTTTATTAGCACTCTGACACCCACCAACCAGAGCCCGGTGAAAAACAGAGATATGAGGAAATCAAAGTATGCAAAGAATCAAAGAGCAAACACGATATTCCTCAACACATTCTCAGTCTAAAAATTTGCAATTAGTAACAACATCAAGCTCACAAGTCTTGTTACATTAAAAAGAATTCTGGTTTCCTCACTCCTCACATGCCTTTAAGGCAGGGTTGTTTTTGCAGGAAAGAGTAAGCTAATTTAGAAGAGCAGTTGCTGTTACGAGAAAAAACTAGAAACTGTCCCCAGAGGTTCACAAGTAAACCTCAAAATACTATTGCCAGCACCTGACATTGGATATACCTTTCTAAATCTATTTCTGTTCTCTCTCAACCACCACCTCCAGTCTGACTGTGTCTCCATTCTCTTTCTTGCACTCTGTCTCCCTCCCTCATACCATACATGCATACATGGACACGGACACACACACACACACACACACACACACAGAGAGAGAGAGAGAGAGAGAGAGAGAGAGAGAGAGAGAGAGATTTTAAATGAGGAAGCATATACCAACACTCAACAGTTCACCTACTGTGGAAACACTGTGATACTATCATCCACTACTGTTTACATTTACACAAAAGTTTCTGTACAAATACTGTAAGTGAAGGTACTCTAAATACGTAAAAGTAATGTACTAAATCTTGGTTAAAAGCTGTACATGATCAAATGAGATGTACTATTAACACTAGGAGATCTTTGAGAAGAACACCACAAAAAAATCTAATAAACTTGCCAAATGAACTAACAATCTCTATGGAAGACATGGATTACTATTATATCAGAATCAACTTTTCCAATAATATACACAATATACACAATATAGAACTGATAAACAACTTGGTAATATGACGTAAGAATAACCATGACACAGATTTGTTTTTCTAATGAGAACATTCCAGGGCCTATTAACTACACTTCATTTCAAGGCTTTTCTCTTCCAGTTCCACACCCACACATTCTTCTATCATTCTGTTATTACTAATCTTAATCTTTCCAGCTGGCTGCGCACATAAAATGTGTTCTTATTCATTCACTTTTATGTTATGCATTTCAATCTGTAGACTGACTTTTCAAAACCTCTACCATCTTTTCTACCTTGGGCAAACATTTTCAACTCTACATATACAGTACTTTCCCCCTTTCTAACTTCTCAGCTCAGTTTCCTTCCTGTACCTCTTGATTCCCACCCCCATATTGGATTCTTCCCGCTTCACAGTGGTTCCTCTAATCCAGTGGTTCCCAAACTCTGGTCCTTCAGGTGTTTTGGACTTCAGTTCCCAGTTCCCTGACCATTAGCCAAGGTGGCTGAGGCTTCTGGGAGCTGGAGTCCAAAATATCTGGAGGATCAGAGTCTGGGAACCTCTTCTCTAATCCTTTACAGTAGTCTTTCTTCAACCCTAATCACCACTTCTCCATTTGCTTTTTATTATCCATCACACATACTACTCTACTTCAAATGTACATCCCATGTATAAATTTGATACATTTTTGGAGGTGAGTTTCACAGATACTCAATCTGGTTTCTCAGATACTTAATACAATTTCTCATTTAAAAACGGGTAACGAAAACTAATATCCCAACTGATTCTAAGTGCCCTACTGCACTTGGAAATGCCTTATCAAGCTTGACTAAATTAGTTCTGTATCATTCAGTCCCTCTACACACAAGCCAACTAAAAATATGAGAAGCAACACTGTACACAATCAACAACTGACTGAAGTATTCATACTCACCAGCCAGTTTGCTATGAAAGGGAAGCATGAACTAAGCAGGATACATCCACAGTAGCAAAAAAGAATGTTTAGAGTTATGCATTCTCAGTCGAGGAGCTAGCTAATATTCCCACTAATGGATTGAAGCCACTTCTACACCCATTCCTGCACCCTTCTAAAAAAATCCCAGTATCAAATGGATGATGTGTTCCAGTGGCTGCAAGTACACCAAAATATAAGGTTTCAGGGTGAAAAGCTCCATTGCCCATTTCCTTTAAGGTGTTTCTTTTAAGATTCACCTACACCTACTACTAAACACTACTTACGCACACCATAGCCTCACTAGAAGGCACAGAAGATTATCAGTAGACAACTGCTCCTTTAATAGTATAAAATGCAGGCCAAGTCATCTTAAATTACAGGCTTTTAGGACTGTCATATTCAAAGTATTAGCTCAAATATGTAAATTCCAGGCCCTTAGGGATCCTTTACCTGGAACACTTTCTTATAAAGGGTTGGCAATAAAAGCAGGTAAGGAATGATGGCAGCAGTGGCCATTCAGGTGGCAACAGTCATTCAGTTATTTTAATATAGCAGATAAAGTAATTATCTGTTCTTCTCTTTAACCAGAAAGCTTCTGACATGGAGATGAGCTCTCAAGATAATTCATTAATTACTCCAGGAAGTGGGGTGCTGAGGGACCCTAGTTTCATTAATTCTTGTGAGAGCCCCTTTAATTTCTCTTTAGAACAGGGATTGGGAAACTGTGGCTAATGGTCCATATCCAGCAACCAGAGCTTCCCCCCTCCCCACTGATTTCAACCCCAAATGCTCTCACAATACCTAGGGAACATATGGGGCAATTTAGTCATGCTTTCAGGGGAACACTGGGTCATTTTAGTCCCAAGAGAAGCCCTTTTTTCAGCAAAAAGTGACCCAGAAGACAACATTAGGGTCACTTCCTATTGTAAAATGGCCTCCCTTGGGCCTAAAACAGCCCAGTGAAATTGTAAGGGGAAAAAGGTGTGGGGTGGGATATGGCAGGGGTGGCAGTTCTCCAAAGTTCCTGGGGACCGAAACAAACCCCCAACAGTTCCCCACACCTGCTTTAGAATCAAGCAAAAGGAGGGAGGAAGTAAGTTATGTTTGTTGAATTGTTTTGAGTTCTAGTAACTCAGGCACTGAGAAGATTTAATTGTAATAAATTCTAAGGATTTGGAATACATTTGTGGAATACTCCTTAAGCTGATTTAGAACTTCTGATCAGTGCTTTTCCAATTTGATTTCATATAAGCATACTGAAAAGCGGCCTACTTTAAAAAAAAACACCTTTGTTTTTAATATATTGTTATTAATTCAGTTACATTCCATCTTTACCTCAGAACTAGGACTCAATTTTGCTTACAAATATTAAAATAATGCTGTAGATGAGAACAGGACTTTAAAATGAAAATACAGCTGATTCTTCTACAACCATACATCCTGCAATGCTAATTTCACAATCACCATATGTTACTGTAAACATAAGCAGATATCATTACAATTTCTGCTTGAATGCTAAAAAAATAATGAAACATTTTAAGATAAGACTTTAGACATGTGTACTTGCCTAGCAAAACCTTGGCATCTTCCACATCAAAATCTCCATCTCCATCAGCATCATAAATCCCAAGTTTTCCTAGAACAGAGGAGACAACTCAGCAATATGCCTCAAAATTAATCTGCTGAAGGTGTGATGGACTGCAACCAAATGTCATAATTCTTTCAACATTTTAGAAAAAGTCCCATTCTAAATACAAATGCAAGCCTACTAATTGTTTTTAAGATCATAGTTTTTGCTGCTGAAATAAACCAATCTTCTTAAAATGCCCTTTTTTTGACAAAATTCTTAATGCCTTTCATACTGCTAAGTCAGCAATGCCTCCTCTTGGCATTTAAAAATTTATAATTTTGTATCTGAAATACCTATGCAATTCAAATGCAACAGCTGTAATCCTGTTCATCCACGTCAAGTATATTTCTGATAATCTCCAACTGGAACAGGACTGCACCCAGAAGTTAACAAGTAGTATTTTTTAAAATGCTAATCGCTTCATGGTGCTTTTTAGTTATTAACACAATTACATATCTAATGCCAAGAGATGTGATACTCTATATGCAGCAACGCCAACACCTGATTGCAGAAATAATGCATTGAGGAGAAACAAAGATGCACACAATGTGAAGACATTCTTACATACAAGGTGAAAAACATTCCTGAAAATTGTGAACTGCAGCCCTAGGACACCAACAGAGCCATAAGCCAATCACTCAAGAAATGTTCAGGAAGAACTGGACTCAAAGAAGTGTGCCAACCAAGCTGAAGGAACTGTAGACCATTAGCAGCTGAAAAGAGCTGAAATTTCAGGACAATGTCGGAGCTGAGTTTTCTGCGGTGAAGCCACAGGCAGTCATACTGAGAAGCTGAAACATACCCCTACCTAGAGCTACTCAGTGGGAAATTTAAGTCTCTTAACATTTCAAATCTGACTATTTTGTTTTGCCCCAAGACAACTAAAATGAAGATATCTAAAAATTTAATTTAAAAGATTGTCAACAATTCAATTAATCTTCCCAAATTACAATGAATAAACTTGGAAAGCAGGCTCCCTTGTTTACCCCTAGGGTGCTCAGCATACAAACAAAAGCAGCTCTAAGCCACAGTTTGCCAGACAGCTTGGTAACAAATTTAGGTTTCATTTCTAAATTATAGAAATTATTATTTTTGGTGCAATGTCTAAATTGCCTGAATTAGCCAATGTTTGAACCCATATGTGTGTGTGTGCATGTATTTGTGCACTGACTGCATACCAGTCATCTCCTGAATGCACAGGACCAGTACCCGTGGTTTCAATTATACATCATCTGAAAAATTTGGTCTCTCTAGGCATTTCCTAAGTCCTCCAGTGTGATTCTATGGGATTTGCTATTACCCACAGTTTCAAGTATTTGCAGTAAGTCTGGGAATGTATGCCTCACACATATGGGGGGGGGGCGACCTGTATATCTTTTAATAATTTATAATGGAAACTTGATTATAATTTTCCTTCTCAAAAGAAAAGCTACTAACATTATTTTGGTGGTAACAGTAAAGTCAAAAACAAATATTTGTTTGCATACAATCTTAAATCTGTAACTGTAAAACTCTGTAATGAAAAGTCACATAGGGAACCTGTGCCCAATTTTTGTCAAGAACTACCTCCTCTTCTTAAACCTATTTTGCTAGACTGGATATTGGAAGCTTGTTGCACTCTACAGTCATTCCTTCACATTCGCGGGGGTTAGGAACAGACAACTCCCGCAAATGTGAAAAAAACGTGAATAAGAAATGAGCCTGCTGGCGAGCAGTTTTCCACCCCACTCCCTTCCCAAGTCAGCGAGGAGCTTCCTGAGAAGCCCCTCGCTGCCTTGGGAAGGGAGTGGGGTGTAGCGCGAGCGCACCAGCTGCTTCCCACCCCCCCTTCCCAAGGCAGCGAGGAGCTTCCTGAGAAGCCCCTCGCTGTCTTGGGAAGGGAGTGGGGTGTAGCATGAGTGCGCCAGCTGGTTCCCACCCTTCCCTTCCCAAGGCAGCGAGGAGCTTCCTGAGAAGCCCCTGCCGGCCTTGAGAAGGGAGTGGGGTGTAGCGCGAGCACGCCAGCTGGTTCCCACCCACCCCTTCCCAAGGCAGCGAGAAGCTTCCTGAGAAGCCCCTGGCTGCCTTGGGAAGGGAGTGGGGTGTTGAGCAGCGGGGTGGGGGTGGGGGACGCACAGGCAGCTTTCAGCGAATGATCAAAACCACGAATGTGAAAGTCACGAATGTGGAGGGGCAACTGTACTTATATAGCTATAAATTCTTCATTGGAAAACCAGAAATCTGAGATTTCCTCTTATCTACCATATCCCTCAGACATCTATAGATATAGTAGCATAAAGTCTATAAGGTTAGGGCATTTCTGTCTAACCTGGGCCCCAAAACTGCCAAAGCAAAACAACCCATAGCAATTTCAATAGAGAAAAGCAAAGAACAGTGTACATGCCAGCTGTTACAAAAAAAGCTCTCGAAATTCAAGTTTATGTGAAGGAAGCAACCTAACACATACAAATTTCCCAAAGAAAGGAAGGAAGGAGAGATGCCAAGCTCACACTATCCAGCTCTTCCCAGCCACCTTTTCATTATTCCCAAATTCAAACCAAAAGTAGGAGACTAGCATAAACTATAAATGACTGTAAAGGAGTAAACTATTTCAAACTATTTAACCAGTTTTAGTTTCTCTTTTACTTGTTAAATTGTTTAATATCATCTTAGCCTTTTAAAATCTGTTTCAAATTATTCAGGTTTTTATTGCAAGCTGCCTTGAAATCTTTGGACAGAGGACAGAATGTAAATATTTTAACTAATAAATAAAGGAACGAAAATTGAAGGACAAGGCAATAGATTTTCAGACTAAAGGTCAACTCCATTGAAGTGTCAACAGTCAGCTAGTAATAAAAATATCTTCTCAAACTTAGGGAAGAAAGAAAAGATGGTATTTTTAAAAATAAAATTTTATACTGGAAGCTAATGAAATAGAAGTATAGTTTATTTCTCTATAATAATCCTACCTTGGAGTACCTCTGACAAGTTATAACGGAAGTCCTTTGCTTTGGCTGCATGCATGGTAAAAATACAGAAACCATTATTCATATCATTAGAACCCAGATAGATTCTCATCTCCTTTACCTACAACCTTATCTTCATCCCAATTGCTTTTCTGGTTATTACAGTTACAAATATATACAATACACATGTGCCTCAACCTCCAGACTTCATTCATTGTTCTTACTACAATTCTAATGTTTGGTAATGAATAAAGAATAAGCAGCTATAGAACTATAATTTTAAAATGTATGGTATTTGGAAATATTACATTTCACATTTATTTCATTTTAGAGACTAACTGTTGAAACTCTTACCTAGGACTTCCTCATAATCAACAAGCTCGAACCAAACCACTGCGACTGAAGTCCACACTCCCAGCAGTGCAATTACCATAAACCATGTAAAAAAAGAACTTCCAGAAATGCCTTCTTTCTTGCCATTCTTGCTTCCTCCATGTTTTGCCTCTGTAAGATAAAGAAACTGAATTACAGCTGGAAGTTATGGTTATAGTTATGAACTCTGCAAATGGTAAATTTATTAAGCAAAATTAAAGAGTAAAGTTTCACAATGCAGTTCTTTTTAAATGTTAACCCACAACTAAAGCTCTAGTGACTAAAGTTTGATTGATTAAATCAAAGTAATTGAATATAGTCTAGAAAAAATATATATGTCGTTTATTTCGTTTGGTTCCCATTCTTGAATTCAATGTTCCATCCCATCTACAGAACAAAGCTTTTCCCTCTGCAGCTATCTGCAGCCCCCAAAACTCTTTTCCTTCAGAATAGGGGACCCTCTAGAACAAAATGGCATGTGCTGCAAGCAGATACTATATCAGAAATCAGTATAAGTCAGCCTTACTCTCTAAAATAGGTGGGCAAAGTGCAGTCAATGGGCTGCTTGTACTCCAAGGCTGTTTTTTCCCCAGCCAACAGATTGCTCTAAAGCACCCTTAATATCCCTCTACCCACGCTCTCACACACAAGGTTCCACTCCTGAAAGCTTCTAAGGCCAGTCTATTTAGCTGGTATAGAGGGATTCAACCCCAACCTCTAAAAAATTAAACACTAAATGTAATGGACGCCGCTGCCAGTTTGATGATGATGATATCATCATCATCATCATCACCACCAGCTCTTTGGGGACATTTTTGGCCCAACTGTCACCCAAGAAAGCCCCTGAACCCTGAGACTGAAAATTAGCCCCCAAACCTTGTAATGTTTTTCATCCTTGGTCTAAAAGAAGCATACAATAGGGCCATGCAATCTGGAAAGTTGTTGCCTGCCTTCAAGCTGTTTTGGACTTATGGTGACCCTGAGGGGTTTTCTTGGCAAAAACTGGTTAGATGGGGTTTGCCTTTGCCTTCCCCTCAGGCTGAGAGAGTGTGATTTGCACATGGTCACCCAGTGGGTATTCATGGCTGAGTGGAGATTTGAACCTGGTTTCCAGATTTGTAACCAATGCACAAACCACTATAACAAACTGGCTCTCCCATAACTGCAGACACCAAGCAAAATAATATACTGTACCGTTTGATCCACAGAGGTTTGGTTCCTGGACCCCGCACAGATACCAAAAACACCAGATGACTGCACCCCATATTATTAAATGGCAGAAACATGAACACATATGCTCCAGCATGTCCACATTCACCTCACCACTATTTAATAATATGGAGCACGAGGATCTGCAGTCAGCTGAATTCATGGATCTGGAGCCCACATATCCAGAGGTTCCACTGTACTTCAACAGAAGAGCTGTCTAAAATTAGGTATGCTGAGCTGCAAGCGAAGTGTACAGAACTTTGCAGAATTGAAGACTGACAGTAATGGGACAAAATCTAGTTTGTGCATGACTGGGAAACTAGTAGTCCATCACAAATACTGATAATTTACTATAATAATACATATAATATATGGTCTGTTGTTTTATATGTAAAACTGATGATGTCAGAGGTCAAATATTTCTCCTCATATAGTACTTTTATTTCATGTTTAAAAGCAGAGCTTAATTCAGTTTGTTTGATGTGGACTGATCGGGTCTGTGTTAAGCAATTACGGATAGATTTGAACATGAATGCTTAAATTAAAATGAACTGGAGTGTTCTAAAAATCACATAATTTGTAACTTTCTTTAAACTATTAAGACTATACTATTTTTAAAAATATTTCTCTTTCTGTCTGCCTGTTACATTGCAAATTCATAAGCTTGATCACAAACTCAGTGAACTTGACACATTATGAAATGGGACGAAAACGAAGACCTAGTGTGGACCCAATTTATAAGCTACTTCAGCACAGGGACACATAGCTATGAGACGTAGCTATAACATGTCTCCCATCCTTCCCTCCCAAACCAACATTTCATGGCCACAGCCCTGCCCCCAACATGGTCATTTTTTTATTTTTATTTTTTGGCTTGTGGGCACCTAATGGGGAAGGGGGTCCTCTAGAGATCTCTGTGGATGATATAGCTAGATGCTTGTCTGGTACAACCCTATTACCACTCTGGTCAGGAAAAGGCCAGGTTGGGTAGGTGGGTGTTGCAGCTGAAGACACAGTTGGTAGAGAATTCCAACCTCCTTAGAAACCCAAAAAGTGTGTTACGGGAACATAGGTCCAACTTACACCATTATAACTCATTAACAGGATGCCATCCTAACACTTTTAATTTTTTTGTTGTTCTAGAATGCACATTTGTGAACTTATTTTGACTAAACTTCATATTACATTTAGTTTGACGTCCTTTCAGCCTTTTATTTTCATGTGTTATTACTGACTATCAAGAATCAGTTCTTCAGATAGTAGCTAGGTTTGGCCAATTTTGCATGGAAGACAGTGTGAAATAAATTTTAAGGACCATAGATGCTACCACTCAGTTTTTCCTGCAAATTATTAGTGAAATCATCAACATCAACCTAAGTAACACTTGATAAATATCCTAGGATTGTCTACGCAGCAAAAATACTCCTCATAGAATTCAGGGAGAATATCATTTGTCTAAATGGGATCATAGAATTTCAGAGTTGGAAGAGACCATGAGGGCCATCCAGTCCAACCCCCCTGCCACGCAGGAAATCTTGATCAAAGCATCCCCGACAGATGGCAATCCACCCTCTGTTTAAAGACCTCCAAGGAAGGAGACCCCACCACGCTCCGAGGGAGTGTGTTCCACTGCCGAACAGCTCTTACTGTCAAAAAGTTCCTCCTCATGTTGAGGTGGAATCTCTGTTCCTGGAGCTTGCATCCATTGCTCCGTGTTCCAGTCTCTGGAGCAGCAGAAAACAAGCCTGCTCCATCCTAAGCGTGACATCCCTTCAAATACTTAAACAGGGCTATCATATCGCCTCCTGCATCAATCTGCCGTATTTGGAAGGAGGGGGCCAAAAACACCAAATACAGTTGTCCCTCTGTATCCATGGATTTGGTATCCACGGATTTAAGTATTCACGGCTTGAAAATATTCTTTAAAAAATAATAATCCAAAAAGCAAACCTTGATTTTGCCATCTTATATAAGGGACACCATTTTGCTATGCCATTGCATATAATGGGACTTGAGTATTCACAGATTTTGGTATCCACGGTGGGTCCTGGAACCAACCCCCAGTGAATATGAAGGGACAACTGTAACTTTCGCAGCTTTCCCTGTATTTTTTTTAAAAAAAAAAAAACTCCGAAGGAAATGCACATTCCTACTCATTGGGACAACCAATTCACTTTGATGCACATTCCCAATAAGAGCAGAAGTGGAAAGCTGGTTGGTTGCATGTGCACAGGAGGTGGAGCTTGCTGGCAAGGCAAGTGCCCTGAAACACCAAGTTGGATTTTGTTCGATCGTGTGCTGAGGTGACAAAACAGCCTTTCCCCCCTCTTTTTTTCTGTTTATTTAAATGGAAGATCGCACTTCCATACCTTGGATTTACTTTTTTAAAAAATACTATTCAGCGGTGGCAACTGGTGACAATAAAGACATGAGTAATTCACTCATGCCCACCATCTTGATTCGCAGGCATGCCCATTTGAACAACCAATGCAGATAGCTTCACATGCCTGCAAACTTGTCAAAAAATCGTGGAGACAAATGAAAGCTGCTGCGAATTGGTCTTAGTGTGCATCAGTCCACATTTTAAAGCCTCATATAGACAAGCCCCTAGTGAAATATAAATTTGAAATCCTATTTTAATTCAGTCTTAATGAAACAGCCAGGGAGCCCTGGTGGCCCAGCGGTTAAATGCCTGTACTGCAAGCCACAAGGTTATGAGTTCAATCCCAGAGGGCTCCAAGGATGACTCAGCCTCCATCCTGCTGTAGGTTGGTAAAATGAGTACCCAGCTTCCTGGGGCCAATTAGCTAAAAAAACATTGTAAACTACTTAGGGAGTGCTTCGGCACTGATAAGTGGTATATAAATATCAATGCTATTGCTATTGCTATATCCTTACTGACGAAACCTGGGCTCTGAGGTAACTGCCTCAAATAGCTGGTTTTATAATGTTATGAAAAGTTAGAAAGTTGGTAATTATTTTTTATTTTTAGATATTTATACACTGCTCTTCAGCCATGAAGGCTCTCAGAGCGGCTTACAAATTGTTAAGCAATAGCACCTATACATCTACACTGCTTTTACAGTGCACCAGGCACTCTCCAAGCAGTTTCCAATGTGTGTTAGCTAATTGCCCCCACAAGCTGGATATTCATTTTACCGACCTACAAAAGGATGGAAGGCTGAGTCAATCTTGGAGCCCTTGGGATGGAACTTGCAACATTGTGGCTTGCAGTACTGGCATTTAACCACTGTGCCATCAGGGCTCCCTTTAGTTATTAATTAGTTATTATCACTAATAATTATCACTAATAATTAGTTATTATCACTACATTTATTTTCTAGGAGAAGCATTTTGTTGTTTCTACTTTATGTATCAAAATAACTTGACTCCTTTGGGTATTATCTTCAACAGATCATGACTTACTGCATAGAGGATTTCTGAAAAATCCTGAAGTCAACATGAAATCTCTTTTAGTTTATTGTTGCTGTTATTATGTGTCTTCAAACCAACTTCAACATCTAGCAACTCTATCATGGGATTTTCTTGGCAAGATTTATTCATACAAGGTTTGTCTTCCTCTTAGGCTGAGAAAGTATGAAATTCCTAAGGTGGGTTTCCATGGCTATGTGGGAATTAGAACTTTGGTTTCCCAGAGTCTTAGTTCAACACGCACATCTCTATATCACGCTGCATAAGCGTATAGCATTCCAACCTTACAATCTCAAATACACTTATAACTAATTATTGTTTCAAAGTTACTGATTCAACTGTAACTGATATTTATTTTCAGGGAAAATAAGGCCAGATGTCCACTATCCACTATTATTTTAAAGACCATTTTAAAATATGTTTTTATTTCTATTACTAAGACACAAAGAGGCAGCATTCTTTCAAAATTTAAGCAAGCAAGTCCCACTTACCAAACTTATTAACAGATAAATCTTTAATGGCACACTGTTTGTCACTCAATATGTAGTTATTGTCAATTACATCTGACACTAAATTAAGATTATGTCTTGAACAATTAACACATTTTTAAAAATTATATGTTGGTTTTTTATGTATTTGTTACACTATCCTATTTAAATACCATAAGGATCATAACAGAGGTTAAGTTCTCTCTACAAACCAGGCACCACTAGTGAATTTTTGGACTTGAGTGGAAACATTTGAATGAATGATAGCTGCTTAAAGCCAAAAAAGTATGCTTTCAAAACTGAGATTGAAGAATCAATTGACTCCTACTCTCTTGCTCAGTTTCAATAAAGCCTGATTACTAATAATGAAAACTATGTAATGCTTCATCTATCCCATTTTCCCTGAAAATCTGTAACTTTGAAGCAGTTACAGTTGAATCAGTAACTTAGGATCAATAACTAGTTGTTAAACGTACCTAAAGGATCAAGGATGTAATATTATGCACTTATCTAAAAGTAAATCTCATTAATTCACTAGGACGTATGTCTGAGTAAAACATGCATAGGATTCTAGTCTAAGTATGGGGAGGGGCTTTGGTGTAGAAGAGTAATTACTACACACACAAAACTAATGATTGTTTTAAATATACTAAGAAATATCTGGGGTTCAGTCATAGAAATGGCTTTTGCTAGACTATATGATTCAAGTCAGTGAACAGTTTGTGTAGTAAGCAATGCACTGGTATCTCAAAGCCATTAAAAAAAAAAGTCAAATCCTTTGATTTAATTTAGATTTTAAAGCAATCATGTAGTGAAGTGAGTTGAATTAGTATAACCCCATTAGTATCCACATAGAAATACCTTGGTATGTACTTTCAGCTATAAAGGTGAAAGAAGCCATTATTTAAAATCTACGAGGGAAACAAAATCAAAATGTGCCATTTCCCAAACTATCAAAAGCCAGTTCAATCTGAATGCTAAATTACTGAGAATAAAAGCGATTAACCTTGGTTACAAAATAGCACCAGTTTGTCTGACACTAGAGACAACACACTGCTCATTGTCAAAATCTCTCTCTCTCTCTCTCACACACACACACACATACATATATATATATATATATATATATATATATATATATATATAATTTCAGTTTCACAGGTCCCACTGATTACTACCTGCTATTTAGGCTTTAATCTAAAAGGCACTAGAAATCTACAACTCTTATTAATACAACATTTAATATAGCCTTCACTATTCATCAGGGGAAGTAGAGAATATTTGATAATATAATTGCTTATACTGTATTATTTTATGCTACTGTATCTCAAAGTGATGGGGATATAATCTTGCACACTATGAGATCCAGCAAGCTCATGGATATTTAAACCACTCAGGCAAAAATACACAAAGTGTTTAGCAAGTGATACTACAGAGTGAAGATGACTGGTCAAACAGCAACGAATAGTTTCCCCCAAGACTTAGCTATAACTGAAAACCGAATTTTACCCAAAAAATGCTGTAATCTTAGGGCACATTTATTTTTAGATTTGTGAAGCCACAGCTGCTACGCACAAGCAGTCTACTCAAGAAAAATCCAATGGCTTACTAGAAGAGCAATTTCTGCTGTGCAACCTTTATTCCCAGACGTTCCATAACAAAAGTATATACTGAAGTAAAATTTACTGACTTAAACACATCCCAGACAGCTAGATCATAGCTGAAGCCCTCCAGACAAACAGATCCAGCAATGCAAAAGTAGGTCAGTTTCCAAATCTGGTAAGCCTTTGCTTTCACCTATCACAAATCTACATAGAAATAATAACTATCTAAAATGCAATCATGTACCTTTAATACAGCATACAATATTACTACTTTAACTATGGTAGTTCTTGGCAATGTTTGATGGAGTTTCTAAACTTTTGCTATATTATTATGTTGTATTTACTGCAAAGGGATATCTGTTCTTTTTATCTATCCGGAAAGGGAAAAATGCAATCCATTTTCAGAATCACAATATCAAATAATAGATTAACTTATTTCACAGGGTCACACAACACTAGAAACAAAGAATCCCAAGTTTTAAGATTTTTAACAATTAATGCTTCTATTTAGTCTTCAGATTAAAGTCACATCACACAATATATTTGCAGTTCCGTTGCCCAGCATGAGCCATAAACAGGTTGACTTTTCCAAACTGCCATAACTATACCTGAATCTTCAGCCATGGCCTCAGTGTCTTTTATCCATGTACAAAGTAGACTTGAATATAAAAACAGAGTCCTAGACAGGATCAGCTTAAAATCACCCTCATGTAAGCCTTGCAACAGCAGCAAAGAAAGTTTCTTACGGCCAACTCAGCTAAAACCCGAAATCGGACCCTGCCACAAACTCTGTTCAAAAGCTATTTTTAGAGCAATCATCTGCAAGCCAAATGCTTTTAAGTACCCATATGGAAACCCAGTGCTGACGACAATCAAATTTGCCCCCTCCTTCCAACAATGCATCCTGGGTAGTTGGTCCTTTCCATCTCATTTAATCTCTAAACAGCAACATACCAGAGAAGCAAAAGAGAACAGATTAAAAAAAATGATTGCAGGAAAGCATGCCTCAGCGACTAAATTCTAAGAGCATTAGACCTTCTGTACAAATTCAAACAAAAGTCAGAATACAAAGCTTGTCTATGCAATCTGGGTAGCAGCCAAGTACATTTACATGATGCTGACATGCAGCTATCACATGGGTTTTTAGAGTTCTGCATATGTTACTTCCATATCAACTGGTCAGCAGTTGACACGATACAATTAACAAGTGTAGTGGGATATTAACAAGTCGTTTTGAAGTCATTAAAAATCTGCTTTAGCGGTTGAAATGCAAACCAAAGCGGGCAGTCAGTTAAAACACCAGCCTAGAAGCTCAAAACAGAAATTCAAATTACAGATACAATTTTATTTCACTCTATGATAAGATGTCTAGATATCATTATCAATCTTCCTTTGGAAAGTAAGAAAGATAACTTTTTCTTTGACATTATGCTAGTTAAATCAGTATTTATAAAGCAAGCTTTAAGCACTAATATACTGAAGTATGGGGCCAAGACCGAAGCTTAGAACTTTAAAGTTTCAAAAATAATTTGATAATGTTAAACATTAAACTTGGGAAATGAATTACAGGTTGAGTCTCCCTTATACAAAATTCCAAAATATTACAAAATCCAAAATTGTCCACATGGGCGGCTGAGATAGTGACAACTTTGCTTTCTGATGGTTGTCATTTGTGCCTTTAAAGCACTTTTGGGTTGTTTTAAAGTTGATTTCTTCCATCCTGATTGGTTTTTCCTCACATGAACTACAAAGCCCAGAATACAATTGTTACTTGAGAATGACATAAATCCAGTTTATCTGGAAACTTGTTAGGTTGGGGGGAAAGGGTCTTAAACTACGGGGTCTTATCTTGTAATCAGATCAATTGAGGTTTGCTACTGATCTGCATCACTCTTCTCTTCTATCACCTGCCCTCTTTATCCTTCAAACACCTTGTTTGCTAATGGTCAGTAAAAAGTAATGTATTAATTATAGTTAGAAGGCACATTCCCTGTAAGTGCAGCAATAAATGGCCAGCAACAAAAATCCATCAGCAAATAAATCAGGGGTGGAGAATTCATAATCAGAAATGTTTTGAGTATCTCTGAGCATTTTTCTGTGCAACTGAATTAATGAATTCTCTCTGCCTCCCCACTCAAAATCAAGAAGCATGATTTGGTGGCCACTTCTAGACTACAGAATTCCCTTCTCATGAAAACCAGACAAACCCCCTTGATGTTTTCTCTCCATTGGCAGACAAACACCTTTTTATTAGGTCAGGCCTGCAGCAACTACTATGAGGAATACTGTTAACTCCTTAAGATTGTCAAGTATTTTCAACCAAAAATATTATTAGAACTTTAACTCCATAATCCTAGATAAAGAACAATTGATCACCTGGTTAAACAAATAACACACAAACATGATGCAATTTCAACATTTATTTCAACAGTCAATCTATCCTTGGAAAAGTACAATCAGCTCACTATGTCCACGGATACTTTAACCACCGCTTCAACCAACAATGGTTTGAAAATACACACACACACACTCACAATTCCAAAAAGCAAACCTTGCTGTTCACCATTTTATATAAGGGATGCCATTTTACTATACCACTGTATATAATGCAACTTGAGCAACCACAGATTTTGATATCCACAGGGGATCCTGGAACCAAACCCCAACGGATACTAAGAGGCAGCACAATTATAGGTCAGAAACAGAGGCAACCAACCAGTAAACCATTCACACAGACAATGAAAAGTGTAAAACATACTATTAGAAGTAAGCCATTTAAAACAGGTCAAACTGCTAAAGCTCTTTGCAATGCACAAATTGAGCAATTTTTTCAATTTTAAACCTTTGATGATCCTTGGCTATGTAAGACAGTACAGCATGCATGAAAAGACAATAAATCATTTTCATGAATGAATAATTAAAACAGATTGTACTTAATTGCATCATTAAGTGCAGAAGAGCCATCAGTGATAATAAGGGTCACAGAAGGAGCCAAATCACTGGATTTTTTGAATTCCATTAGTTGTAAACATAGAATACACTAATGATATTAACAGATTGCCACATTGGTTATGTGCATTCTGAAGAGAGTGGAGTGAACAGGAATCAGTAGTTGATTGGGATGGTCTGCTACTGCCCAGATGAAAGCAGGAAGTTACATCATAGCTTTTAGAAATTCAAATTTATTTGTTCTCCTACAGTGGGTAACCACGAGGCCAAGCCAGTTTTCTGACTAGCAAAGGCCCAGGATTGGAAGAAGATACTGAGTAAACCCTGAGTCACTAGGGTTGCGCAGTCCAGGGTGGGGTGATTCCTGTTCGCTCCACTCTCTCCAGAATGCACATTCATGGTAAGTAACCAATGTGGCATTCTCAGAGAGATTGAGCAAACAGGAATCAGTAGTTGAGTGGGACGTGCCCAAGCCTCCCTTTGTTCCAGGGATGGGTTGGACTGCAAATTACTTGTTGACCACCTGTTGGAGGACCCTCCTTACGAACAGTGCCTCTGGGAATCGGAATTTGTCCACCTTATAGTGTCTTATAAAGGTGGACGGGGTGCTCCAGGTCGCCACTCTGCATATCTCTGATATGGGGGCGTTGGTTGAGAAGACAGCTGATGCTGCCGCAGATCTCATAGAGCGTGCCATGATGCCTGTGGGTCTGGGCACCTTGGCAACATCTACACCAACAGGATGCATGCCTTTATCCAGGTGGCAATGGTCCTTCATGATACCCGGTTCCCCATGGAGGCTGGGTTGAAGGAGATGAACAGAGAATCGCACCTCCTAAAATATTTGGTCTGCTTGATGTAAACCTTGAGGGCCCAACGGACATCCAGCTTGTGCCACAGGACCTCCTGTTGGTGAGATGGATCCGGACAAAAGGACAGCAACACCAGTTCTTGAGAGACATGGAACTCTGACAGCACTTTGGGGTAAAAGGATGAATCCGTCCTTAAGCTAACGAACTCTTCGTTAAAGATGGTCCCTAATTGAGAGGGCTTCTAGTTCAGATACCCTTCTAGCCGAAGTGATGGCTGCCAGAAAGGTGACCTTCAAGGTTAAGACTCCAGGGAAATCGACCTTAGGTGTTCGAATGGAGGCCACATAAGCTGATTGAGGACCAGAGAAAGATTCCAGGTCGGAAACCTGTGCCAAACCGGAGGTGAGAGTAAGGTTGCTCCCCTAAGGAAATGCCTTACATGTAGGTGAGAGGAAAGTGATCCCTTCTGCTTCATGCAAAGGACTGAGGCTAGCGCCGCGACCTGCCATTTCAGCATGTTTGGTCGGAGGCCCATGTCGAGGCCTCTCTGGAGGAACATGAGGACATGCTTTACTGCTATCTGGTTATGCAGGATATTCTGAGATGAGCACCACCTCTTGAATGCCTGCCAGGTCACTTCATATATCTTCGTGGTATATTGCTTTCTCGATGAGAGCAGCATATTGACCACCACTTTATCGTAGCCAAATTCTCTTGGAGCTCTCTGTTCAACCTCCAGGCAGCTAACTGCAGCCATGTTGTGTCCAGGTGATTGATCAGGCCCTGTATGAGGAGGTCTTCCCAAGCCGGAAGCCTCTATGGTTTCTCTATTAACATGCTCACAAGGTCTGAGAACCAAGGGCGTCTGGGCCAATACTGGGCCAATACAATGAAGACTACCTGTGCCCTCTCGTCTCTCCCCTTTCTGCATGCCTTCCCTATTAGTGGAAGGGGGGAAGATATAGCAGCACCTTCAGCCAGGGGGCACATAGTGCATCCATGCCCTCCGAGAGGGGGCTTTGGTACCTGGAAAAAAATCTCTTCAGTTTGGCATTGCTCAGGGACGCAAAGAGCTTGACATCCAGGCTGCTGAAACAGGCCTGGATCTGTTGGAAGAAAACCTAGTTGAGTTCCCACTCCCTGGGAAGCACTCAGTGTCTGCTCAGGAAGTCCGCCTGGCAGTTTCTTGATCCTTGGAGGTATTGGGCTGTTATGGACTTCACCGTTGGCTCTGCTCACTCAAACAGTAGGCTGGCTTCCTTCTGGCAGGACCTGGATCTGGACCCCCCCTTGTTTGGTGATGTATGTTTGGTGATGGCGTTGTGTTGTCTGTCAGCACCAGGACATGGGACCCTTTGAGGATTTGCATGAAGTGTTGCAGGGCCTGGCGAGCCACCCACAATCCCTGCCAATTGATGCTGTGGAAGAGTTCCTCGTGGGTCCAGGTGCTCTGGACTAATTGGTTCTGACAGTGCGCTCCCGAGCCTTTCAGGCTCACATCTGAGGTTACTACCAATCTGTTTCTGACTGATAGTGGAGATCCTGTTGCTAGGCTCTGTTTATTCAACTACCAGGCAAGGGAGGATTGGACTTGGGGGGAGGGAGTCGCAGAAGTATGCACTTCTTTTGTGAGATCTGCTGTTGATAGGCAGTTAGGAAGGCTTGAAGGGGCCTGGAATGGAACCGCGCCCATGGCACCACTTGGATGGCTGAGATCATAAGCCCCAATATCCTGGCTAGGCTTAACAGCGGTACGGACTTTAGTGATCTTATTCTGCTGATCTCCCTCCTCAGGGTCTCCTGGCATTCCCGCGAGAGGGATATCTCTCCATTCCTCGTGTCGATTCTGGTTCCGAGGTGTGTTATCACTTGTGCTGGCACGAGACAGCTCTTCTTGAAAATCACGAGGAACCCATGTGTTGGAGGCATTGGATTGTCTTGTTGAGATTCTCCCTTGCCTCCTCTGGTGAAGGTGCCCTCAGATCTGGCGGAGAAGGACAATGAGTTTAGGGAGGCATCTGCAATGAAGTGAAGAGCTGATTGAACCAGTGCCAGTATCCTATGGAGGTTTCTGGTGTCCAGTTGCTGTACCTTCAGGATCTCATCCAGCCAGAAGACCGAGGCTCTGGCGAACAGGGATGTAGCTGCTGAGGCTCTGACTCCCAGAGCTGAAGCTTCATGTACCTTCTTTAGCACCGCATCGGCACACTCCTCATCCGGATCCTTGAAAAGGGCTTCCCCTTCCTTAGGAGCTAAAAAACTGAAACTAAGGAGGCCACTGGCTTATCAACCACCAGGACTTTTAAAGAGTCCAAGACCCTACTTCCTGGCGTGTAGAACTTCTGTGCAATAAGTGTGCCCCTTTTTTCCAGAGCTGGTTTGTCCCACTCTTCCGCGATGAGTTGGTCAAAGGTATCTGGGAAGGGGAGGACCTTCTTTTGTATCGCAGGTGGGTGCAAGAGTGTGGCCACTTTGTCACTTTTCTTTTGGGGAACCTCGTTTGGATTTCCCTTCTGCTCATCCTGTAGGCTTAACTCCAGAGCAGAGGCCACCCTAGCTAGGAGATTCACGTACAAATCCCCTTGGAAAAGGCAATCAGAGAAGTCAGGATCTGTGGTTTCACTATCAGAACATTCCCCTTCTTCCTTATTGTTTTGAGGGTTTGGTTCCCCTTCCCCTGATGCCTGAATGTCTTCAATGGCATACAGTAACAGGTCCTCCCCATTGGACTCTTCCCAGATTCCTCTGAGGAATGGAGGGGGGGTAGTGTCCTTTCTCTTTCCTTGCTGCATGACCTGGGTGGCCTGATTGGCTGACCGCATGCTAGAGCATCCATCGTGCATCACAGATGAACCTGCCTGGGTACCTTGGGAAACCTGATGGGTTCGCTTGGCTCGATGTCCCCAAAATGGCTTCCATGGGCCTGGGTGACCACTGGCTGCCCATGGGAGACATGGGGTTCCAAGTGGCAAACTTGTGCTTCTGGGGAAGGATGAAATATACATTCGCCACCAGAGGTCACAAGTGAGCTCTCGTGGGAACCTTGGCTGGTGCTAGGCAGCTCCTGCTGTACTTGGCAGGCTGGAATGGAGACAGCTCTACCAGCAGTGGCCTGGCTGGTACCAGGGAGTGCCTGATTGTGTATGGGCACCTCCCTGCCAGGTAGGAAGCAGCTGGAGCTGGTCAATGGCTGCTGAGACTGGGAGGTTGGGGAGGCCGTACTCTCACTGGGGAGGAGCTGGAGGACTACCTTCAGAACATTCTCCCTGGCGAGCTGCGGTATAGCTGGCAAGCCCCCTCCCACTGCTAGGCCTCCCATGGTCCCTCGCGCAGTCACGCTGGCCTCCCCTGACCCGGAGGGGGTGGGGCGCTTGCTGGAGAAAATCTTCCAGCAGTGAGAAATCCTGGCGGGTCAGAAATCCTGGCGGGTGGGTGGGAAGGTGGATCCCACGATGCACTGGGGCTCAGAGGTGAGTCCAAGCCCCCTTACCTCCCCTTTCTGGCCTGAGGTGATTGTCCGTGTTGATGTGACCTGCTGCGCCCGATCCATGGGATCCCCCAGCTCCTCCTCCTCCCCGCCTCTTCACGCCGCCACCGCTGGTGCTCCTGGGGCGGTCTGGGATCAGCCACCACTGATCTGCTTGCCCCTGCGGCTGCAGCCTGTTCCACACCCAAAGAGTGGCTTTGGGCTGCTTCCCTGGCATGACTGATGCCAGCACAGCCCTGCTCGGGTTCTGAGAGGCCGGCTGCATCTGCTCTGCTTGCGCCGTTTTGGGAGGCCCTTGGCTCGCTCGAAGAGTGGCCTGGGTCGCTCCTTGCCAGGGTCTTCCCAGTTTTCTTGGGGAGGGCCTTGCTATGGCGTTCCCTCCTCTTTCTGCCGCTCACCATCGTTTCAGAGGCAAGATGGGGGGGAGCAAGTTAAGGGGGGGAAATAGAAAGAATTTTTTTTTTAAAGAAGGCTAAGAGACAGGGAGAGAAAGGAAGAAGATTAGTCTCAAGAGGGGTTAGAGGAGGGGGGCAGAATAAACAGAGAAATGGAGCGAAGGTTGAAGGAGAAGAAAATCTGCTTCTAGCCTGGGCGAAAGCAGGAAGTAAAACTGGCTTGGCCTAGTGGTTACCCACTGTAGGAGAACAAACATATTTGAATTTCTAAAAGCTATGATGTAACTTCCTGCTTTCATCTGGGTAGTAGCGGACCATCCCAATCAACTACTGATTCCTGTTCGCTCCATCTCTCTGAGAACAACAAATGTGTGGTTCCTTCAGATCACAGGCTGCTGTCCATGTGACCAGCAGAGCCCTAACTACTTTTTTCCACTCCCAGCTGACTGGACATCATCATAGTATTGGTGAATAAATCTGGTGTGTCTACAGAGGAAATATTATTAGTTGGCAACCAGGCAAATGAGTCCTAGGACTACCCATGTGCAACCCAAAAGTGTGGCTGTGAAGGAGGTTTGTACATGGAGTTTGGCAGAGAGAAATTGACTGGATCTTTGTAAAAGGGCAAGATTCATATTCCCAGATAACAACAGAAACAAACTAGGAACAGGATGATCAGAACTCCACAATCTTCAGCAGCTGGTCCTGCTGCACTTAGGCCTCGCAGCCCTATTAGACAATCCAGCATTTAAGACAAACACTGCTCCTCTGAAACAGGCAATATGAAGCAAATGGAGCAGCCACACACACACCCCCAGATCAGCAAGAACGGTTGAGCCAGGGGAGGTGTTTTAATGATGCCATGGATGAGACAGGATTTGCCATAGTGTGGCCGCGCCATGGCTGAGAGGAGGCAGAGGCGGAGCTTAACCTGGATTACTTAGCTCCCTGCCGCCTCTGGCCTCTTCCTATTTCCTTTGAGACGAGGGACGCTGGAATTGCCACGAGGGAGAATCACCACAAAGGAGAGCTAAGCGTTGCTGGGCTGTGTGCGTGTGGAGGAGTATGACTGAGCAGCCCAGCACTGAGTGGACATGCGTGTGTGTGAGCTGATTTGCTGTGAGCTGTTTTGGTTTTTTGGGTAGCTTGGCATTTGGGTGAGCTGAATTTGGGGGAGCAGAGCCTTTTGGTGTTTGTGTAATTTGATTTTTGTGTTTTGTATAAAACACAAAAATAAAAAAATGTAATTTTTAAAAAAATATCCCCTCCCGCTGGCGTCCCTTTCTGCCCAGGCCATTCGCCCCTCCCACGGCCTCTCGCCAGCACTCCTGCTCCAGGGGCCCTCCCGCGGCCTTCCTCCCTCCCGGCATCCCTGCCTTTCAGGGGACTCCCGTGGCCTTCCCGGCCTCCCACGGCTTCGCCCCTCCCAAGGCCTTCCACAAATGGAGTAGGCAATTCTACCATAAATATTGGGGGACTGACCTTCTATCTTTTCCTATTCAACACAGGACTTTCCCTTCTGTGCTTTGTACACAAATTCATCTGGTTCAAATTGCAGGCAGTGGCCATCACCATCCCCAGCTGGACCACACACAAACTCAGTAGTTCTACATTCAGGTACATATGAAAAATTTCCAGATGGAGTAAATGTAAGACTATTCTATGAATCCCACAGGTCTTCCAGGGCTTCTAGCACAGGTCTCCATTGCAGTAATGGTAGCATCTGAAAGCTCTTTACCCACATTGATCACATCACAGATATTGATCTACTACTACACTGCAGATCAATAATCCATCGCCCACCACTTTTTTTGAAACACAAACATTGCCAAGTTGACTCAAATTCAGGAGCAAAGATTCTTTCAGTTTTCTTGAAGAAAGTTATTTTTCACAATTTCTATTATACCACATAAACCACCTTCACCAATTCACCCAATTGGTCAGTATAGCAATCATGAAACTGTTAAGGAAAATGCAACATGGGACATACAGTGAAAGAAATAAAATATGTATGTGAAAGTCACAATGACTAAGCAAGAGCAATCATGAAGCTACACAGGTGAAACTGCTAATGTAATCTAGAAGGCCTGAGAGCCAAGGACAGAGGTACTGAATGCAGATTGGAAACACCTGAGAATCATTAAGTGTACAAGGTGAAATGTTGAAATACATGGGTTGGTCTTAAGCATGGATGGAACTATGTGGACCAATCTGAATGGAAGTACACACCCACTGGGTGGAAACTAATTAGTGGGTGGTGATAAACAATGGCTATAAAATTGCAATGTTTGCCAATGTATTTTTTTGTGGTTGCGTAGAGGTGGTGTAGTGTGGAGTAGAGGTGGTGTAGTGTATAGAGATTGTGATGTGTTGACCATATAGTATATTTATATAGAAGAATAAAGTAGGTTTTATATAAAACTACTGAGTTGCCTGAGTGAATCCTGGAGACGTTTTGGAGACACCTGGAGAAGAGTGAGAAGGCTTGGAGAGTTTGTCAGGATCTTCAGCCTATTCTCTGAAACTCTGCTGCTTTGGAGGAAAGCATTAACCACTGATCTAAGCTGGTCAGCTCTGCTGCATAACAAGGTGGTGAGTTAGAGCCAGAGGTGAAGAGCTACAACTCCCATCATCCCTGATAGAAACTATTCCACTGCCAAAGAAATGTTTCAGGTTTTAATTTTAAAGGGTTTTTTTTAAGGTTGCTATATACATTTGGGTGGGAATTGTGCAGCTCTCCAGTCGCTAAACTCCAGCTCCAAACATTTCTCACCAACAGCTTTGTTGTCTAGGGCAGCTGGGAGTTGCTGCCTAACCAATGGAGGACTACAGTATGGTTGGCTAGAGGAGAATCCCATTATTTCTAAGCTCAAGCTTTATTGCATTGTTCAGCACAAACATGTTGCTACAACTCAACACAGAAAGTCAATATTTCTTCCATTTCCTTTGTTATCTTCCCAGGGCTTGCAACAGAAGGAGTGGGATGGGAAGGTATTTCAGCCTGGAAAGGTCCTGAAGCTGAAGGAATGGGGTGGGAAGATATTTCAGCCAGGAAAGGTCTTGAGAATGAGGCTGAGGTTGCTTGTGCACTTCAAACCGGGATAGCTTCGCATACAATAGATTTTGCCAAAAGACCATGGAGACAAATTAGCGCTGCTGCAAATCTGCAAGAATGCATATCAATCTGCATTATATCTTCTTGTCTAGACAATCCAATACTAATTAGGAGAAAACAGAGTTTGCCCTGTCACAAGCAAATCTGTACAAGCATCTCCCATTATTGATGGCTTGTTTTTTAATGTTTCAGTGTTTCAACAGATCTGAATTATAGCCATGTACAGCACTTTCAACCCTGGTCTGTCTTTCTTCTCTGTCGTCTCAGTGCTGGTTTTTTTTTTTTTTTTTCCTCCTCTCAGTCTATTTAGTGTGCTCTTCCCCCTCCCTCCTCTTTCAGTTGACTCAGCACCATCTAGTGTTCTGTCTTACACCTGTAAGCTAAAAAAAGACAGGGGTTCTGCTTTTCAACCATTTCTACTTTTTGACAGTGCCCTGGCCCCTAACTTGTCAAATAAACAGGGGGTGCCTGTTGCTGTTTCTAGTTAAAGTTAACCATTTATCCATTCATGGCAGATCATATGCAACCAGAAATACTGAGTCAAGTTCCCTACTTTTCTACTCTATGTTCCTTGCATGTAAACTGGCCAACATTTAGGTATATTGCCATGTTTTGTTTGATCAGGCTGATGGAACAAAGAGATTACAAGTTAGATCTATGGGGCTGGCTCACTGCATAGAATGAATGTCCTGATAACCTCTTGTAATGTTAGTTAATTAGCTTTATTAAACAGGAGAGGTAACTGGAGGAAAGCAAAAGTTATGAATCATGATACATTAAAGTATTTTGTCTCAATTACCACTATTGCTCCTTCCAGTTCATGAAATGTACATATATATTTCAAGATCTGTACTCAATCAGGACAAGGATGGGCAACTATGGAAAGGCTTGGGGGACTGCACTTCCCCCGCCCAAAAAAAAAAAAAAATCCCCAAAACACCTCTAAGGGGTATTAGGGTATTTTCACAATGTTTCAGGTTTCAAAATAGGCCTCTCTTGAACCTAAATTGGGTGGGGTGGGAGGAATGTGGAGGACATGCCCCCTAGTGGACATTTTGGAGCATTTTGTTTGCAAAAATTTTCATAACATTATTTTTTGCCCTGGGGGCCCCTGAGGGTTTTCAAACCTGGTGGAAACACCCTCCAAACCCCCTAGAGTGCATTTGAGGGAATTCTGAAGCAAACAATGCAAAAAACCCTGACCCCTGGAGTCCCTCCAAACACGGCCCTGAGGGGCCACATACACCTGCCCACCCCTGAAATTGCTTGCAAGACAAGTCAGCTAATTTAGATACAACAAAATTAAAAGCAACTGTCAGACAGAATGGAAGTCATAAAAAGATATTTAATGCCAACAATTACCAGTAAAAAGCAAAAGGTGTTTCCAAAGGGCTAACAGAGTAAGAGCCATTGCGTGTTGTTGTTTTTTTAAGTATGACACACAGGTGATTGACTGGTAGTATACAATACTGACATGAGGCTGGAAAGTCCAGGAGATGCTTTAAGAAAGCGGGCTTCAATTGTTGGATTTAAGATGGAGCAGCTGCTCTATTAAAGAAATGTTGCTGCTTCCATTCCTATGAAGTCATGTTTCCTATCATGTCCATGACCTGAACTGAAACAGTAACACAGACTCCACAGAAAGCACATACTGCTCTCAATGCACAGAATAGCCACCCCACACACACTGCACAGAGAGAGAGAGAGAGAGAGAGAGAGAGAGAGAGAGAGAGAATGTAAAACTTGGCAAAAACAGTTGACAGAGCTCAGGGAGAGCTTCCGCTTACTGTACTATGTCTGATAGGGCACACTAAAAGGTTTAAAGGACACAAATAACAGATACTGAGAGCAAAAGAAACCTCAAAACCTTAGAATGAGATGCGAGCGGGGCAGTGTATGGACTGCCTGCAGCCCACAGGCCCCTCCTGTCTGGCATCGTCCACAGCTCCTTCATATCCTAAATATATACATATTTATGGCTAATTTTTCAAATACTCCCCAAAACATCCAATCTCCCACAAAAATGTGGCAGTTTGGGTCAAAAAAACACTGGGCCCTTTTCCAGACCCAAACTGAAAGTGATGTCATACCACTTCTGGTTACTCTGGGAATGATGCTATAGCCTGTTTAAGTGACTTGCACAACAGAAGCTTGAACTGAGGAGACAGACAGGGTATGAACACTTATGACACAAAATGGTAGTGTTCTTCCAATAGTATACTTTTGCATTCATTATTAATTATCCAGTCCTTTAACTTATGCACAAAAGTCTTATTCCAAAATATCTATATGAGGTATGAGTTCTGTCTGATCAGATAAAAAATATTTTCAATTGTACCCATAAAAGGGAAAAAGAATATTACATAAACAGCTTTTGGTTTTGGCTTTTGTCCAACCAAGTTTGCTAAATCTGGTCAAAGCTTTTATTGCCCTATTTCTATTGCAACACCATAATTATTTGGCATGTCAAGATTTTGCAAAGATAGCCAAAATTATTTATTTCAATGAGATAGGTGAATCTCATTGCTACCAGCAAAAGTGTTGTCACTGGTTAAGAGCAGGGCACAGTATAAAGCTGGGATGGGTTTATATGTATCTCCTAGGCTACAGAAAGTGAATACATGCTGATTAAAAATGCGTCCAGCACATATATGCAATATGGGTGAAAAAGAAAATGAAGGCAGAAAGCACATATCATAGTTGACACACTGGCAAGACAGCAGGCTGGATGAGGAAGAAGCAGTGTAAGTGAGGAAGACTTTGAAGGTACTAGAGGGGAGTTAAAACTGTGTGTGTGCATTGTGTGCCTCTCAAATAAAGTGCAGACTGGTGTTACCAGGCTTTGCATCTCCTCTGTCCAGTAATTCAAAATTCAGCAATATTGGACATTTTCACTAGGTCTAGGTAGACCAGGGCAGACTGAAAGTGGGTTCAAGTGAAGGTCACCCAGGACCTAATGAAGATTTCTTAGAAATTTCCCAACAGAAACAGAAATTCCAAGTTGGAATTAAGCGGAGCCCCTTAGAATCTGAGTTATTAAGGTGGAATGTGCTAATTCCCTCTTGGGTGCTCCTGGCAGTGAGTCATACTCACAAACAAACAGTGACCAGAACACCCATTATCCCTACAAATGTCTCTCCTCACACCTTTTATCTCCCACGATAAGGAGACTGCCCTAAACCCATCAATCTCGATATCTCAGCCATTAGCTGCCATTAATGAAGTCAGAGTTTCCTTTGTTTCACTGTGGGAAACCCATCCAAGTATTGTTGTACACTCAAAACACCCTTTCAGGATACAAAATTAGGTATAAATATAAGTTCCAAATAATAGCCATGTGTGCACAGTTCTTCATACGCCGTCACTATGCCAGACTGCTGTGGTACCCTCAGTTTCTTGCCTGAGTCTTTTTTCCTGCACAAACCCCTTCTCTTCAGGACTGGTAATTATAGCCCATATTTCCCCAGATCTATTCCTCTATCCAAATCTTTCTGCCTTAACTCTTTGCTAGCTGTGTATGGTCTCTTGTGAGCATGAGTGCCTGTATGAATGCTTCTGTGTTTATTTTCCAATAAAAAACATTTTTATTTCATTTTAAATGGGAGTCTCCATTAGTAAGTACTGGTATACACAGGTGCAAAGGTCCCTCAAGCTATCTAGCCTCTCACAGCCATACCTCTGAACTAATTAAAATTCCCCAACTTAAGATCATAATTTTAGTGTCACGAGTGGGTCCCCATAGACCCCATGCATTCGGGAAAACTGGAATAAAGACCTTGTAGTCAGGGAAGGAGGGGCAAGGGAATTTCAGTAGCAGTGAAAGACACCCTTTCCCCCTAGCCCGCCTATAGCCTTCCTCTGCTTTGCTAAACTGATCAGCCAGGTGATGGGAGAAACCTCTTCCTAAAAACATGATGCCATGACAAGTCAGAATAGACAGTATTGCCAGACCAACAAATGATCTGAAGTGATATCAGGTGAGCTTATATTTTATTTCAATGAACACTTCTTATTTAGAACACTACTATACTGTTAGTATCACCATTTTAGAACCACACTACTCATTATTTTTCTTTTATTACAAGCATTTAACAATAGAAATAGCCTTTAATACTGCAAGTATTATGCGTGGTAAAAGCTATCATACAGCTACAGCAACACAAGTTAAACAGAGTAATTCTGTTTTTGTCCCCAGGGCTGGATAAATCATATATACTTTGCCACCCATGTGCCTGAAGTTATCTTGCTCATTAAAATTTTATAAATTGATTCAATTTTGTTCATGGCTCCAGCCTTAAACTTTAATTCTGTCATCTATGAATTTTTAAGATTTTCCAGCCCTAGTTCTAATTTCACAGAAAGTTTCCATGCATCATATCAGTTTATAAGTCTGGTTACAAAATAAACAATCACGGCACTCTTATCACACTTTACCGGTTTATGATGTTCATCAGGAAACAACACCTTGGTGCAACGAAAACATCACTGCACAAATACCCTATAATGAAGAATCCAATAAACCATTAGTATAAGATGCAGCATATTTTGTGTTTATATTTAGAAATTAGAAAATCAGATACTATAGTTTGCCATTGGTTCCTAACTGAAAAACCAATCAGTGAGCTGTCCCAACATAGATTATTTAGATAGGAAACTGCAAGGAAGATACAGTCCTTCTTATGTATCTTCTTGTACTAAAGCTATGGGGCAGGTGTTAGTAGTGTATTTGTTCCAGTTAGAAGAGACACCCCCCCTGATCTTAAAGAATGGTAGATCTGGGGCAGGTGTTTTAATGACGGGCATGGAGACGAGCGCAGGGGTTGGCCAGGGCGTGGATATGCCAGCATATTTTGGAAGAACTAGGAAAGAAAATGTGCCCCAAAGTGAAACTGGAAGGCTGGGAAATTCTCCAGAGCTGCTTGTTGGATCACACAAAGGGCTGCAGCAGGGAGGCAAGAGAAGAAAATTTCTAAAATTCTGCCAGTGGAACATTGGATTTATAACATGTATAGTGAAACAACACCTGACTTCATCATACATAGTAAGAGATGTTGGTTTGAATATTGTGTTAGGAAAGCATATTATGAAAGCCAAGGTGGAATACACTGTAGACAGCATGTACTGTATTTCACTAATAAGACCTTAGCTTTCATGAGTATGTTACACAGTACAATCTAACACCAACTGTTTCATCTTAGAAGGCAACAAACATTTATAACATTACAGCTCGCCGATAATATTTGCACACAAATCCACCATCTGGCAACCTATGTAGATATTGTTCATAGCTGTATGCAAAGCTGTATAGGTTGAGTCATAGAAACTTCAAGATAGGAGAATGTTTGCATAAAAACAGAGTATCATACATGTGTGAATGAAGAACAAGATCAAATTCAGGTCTAAATTAGAGGTCTAAAGGGGGGTCACCACTTCAGGCAAACAGAATTTACGTTATAGGATGGATTAAGCTCAATGACCTCTTATCAATTTCCACACAATAATCCTTTATTCTTGGCTGTATAATAATAGCATAACATTTATTTAGCACACACATATGAACTACTGTATAGCCCAAAGTAAAGCTCAATCAACTCCACCCTGATACACTACATTAAAAAATTAAGTAGAATAAGTGGAATTAAGTAGAATAATGCTTCTGGAATGTTTTGTTTCTGTGTGCTGTTTTACAGTACTTTTGTAAGAGAGAATAGACCATGGAAACCATCAGCAAAAGGTTGCTGATTGCTACCTGCTGCTGCCACCTTGGCCCCATTTAACCAGTGGGATTCCCTGCTCTTTGCAATACTAAGCTCTGACTCTGCAGGTACTGCTACCCACTCAGCTCGTCTACCTTGCCTGTTATTGTTGTAGTTGTGTGCCTTTAAGTCATTTCCAACTTATGGCAATCCTAAAGTGAGCCTATCACAATGTTTTCTTGGCAGAATTTCTTCACAGGGGGCTTGCCCTTGCCTTCTTCTAAGGCTGAGAGTGTGTGACTTGCCCAAAAGCACCCAGTGGGTTAACATGACTGAATGGGGATTTGAACAGAGTTTTCTTGGTAGTGTCCTACACCAACACGCAAACCACTACACCACACTGGCTGGAATATAAAAACAGGACTCTCAAGGGAGTGGGACCACCACTGATAAGGTTACCACCAAGAGGGTGCACATCAAAAAGGGGGTCACCACTTTGTTGTAACAACTTCAGGACTGCACAGATTGAGGGCCCGTCGCTTTACCAGACAGAGGGAAGTGTTTAATACCTGCTTTTATTATCTGCCTGCTTGCACAGTGTTTTTTGTTCAATTCTTTTTAAAAGCAAGTTTTGCCTGCCCAATAAAAAAAATACATGTTTCCAACAGAAGGGGACAGTTGAAGGGAATCAGGAAGCAGCTATCAGTTACAGAGGGCAGACAGAGATAAAAGGTGAGAAGGGAATTATATTATCATGGGAGGGAGTTTGATTTACCTCAGATTGTATCCCATCTCAAAGACCCTGGATAGTTTTGGTGACAATCGCCCTTAGCTGAAAATGCTGCTGATGAATGCCAGGCAGTGAACAGGAAACCACAGCTATCCTAGATTTGATTCTGAGTGAGTGCATCAACCTAACTTGCATCACAAAGAGGCGGCTGGATGAGGCAGGGAGTAATCTCTCTTAGTGAAGTCGAAGGCTTTCACGGCCGGCATCCATAGATTTTCCTTGGGTTTTTTTCTGGGCTGTGAGGCCATGTTCTAGAAGAGTTTATTTCTGACATTTTGCCTGCATCTGTGGCTGGCATCTTCAGAGAATGGTTGGGTAGGTGTGTGTGTGGAGTTTATATGCTGTGAACCCCTGTTGGGGAGAATATGTAAATTTGTGTAATTGAATGGTTAGTTTCTGGGTATAGAAATGCAAGGCTCATTAGTGTCTGTTTGGCTAATGGTCGGTTGATGGGCCATTGTCTGCTTGGAATCCCTCTGTCCCTGGGTGGAATTCTTTTGTAAGTATTGAGTTTTGATTCTATTGTGTTTCAAAACTGGGAGCCAGATTTTGTTTACTTTTAGGATTTCTTCTTTCCTGTTGAAGTTGTCCATGTGTTTGTGGATTTCAATAGCTTCTCTGTGCATTCTGACATGATAGTTGGCCTGGTCCAGTCTGCAGAGAGACACTGCAGACCGGGCCAGCCAGAAAAATCAGCAGTAGCAGAACATGTTATAAACCAACCTTGACACAAAATGTTATTTAAAAACACAGACAGCTGGCAATGATGAAACAAGTAAGACTAAAGCAATCTTGGCAGAAGGCTGGAGTGAGTCTGACCAAACACAAGCTAGAGACTATCTGAAGGTCTACTCCAGTGGCTCTTAACCTTTTCTTTACTAGGGACCCACTTTAAATATCTCTTGTTGCTGTGGATCCCCAAGACTTAATACAAGATTTAAAACCATAATAATAACAACAATAACAACAACATGATTATACTATCCATGAAACCTTCCCTCAGAGGCCCTGAAAGGGGAGGGAAGACTTTTCTTCTGCTTGTTCTTGCAAGTTTGTGGCTGGAGCAGATTGAATGGCAATGTGCAGGACAAGCTAGCCAGCCAGCCTTGGCTCCTGTCATGTGGCTAATCTACTTCAGGGAAGAGGTGGACCAAGCAGTCTTCAAGCCTTTGTGGACCCCTGTGAGGACATCATGGCCTTCTGGGGGTCCCCGGACCACAGGTTAAGAACCACTAGTCTACTCCATGGCAGTGTGGGCAGCAAAGAAATTATTTTCTGCCTCCATTACATCTGCAAGGAGCCATCCAGCAAATCTGTGTAAAATGACCTGGCACCTATTACATTCTAGGTACCAAGAAGATAATCCAGACCACTCAACAACTCACTGTGAAGAATTTACATGGCATTTTGCAGATAAAGCCCCTTGGATCTATATTTGAACTTGGATGCTATAGTTGCTACAGTCCCAGTAGATGTAACTTTGGTTCTTGATTGTCCAATAGTAATGGATTCTTTTCAATTTGAAAAATGTGAGGATGTGGACAGGTTCCTTGGAGAAGTGAGACCCATCACATATCTATTAGATCCTTGCCATTTTTGGCTCATTAAAAGGGCCAGAGGGCCAAGTGAGTGAAGTCAATGCCTCATTACAACAAGGCAGGGTGCCAACATGCCTAAAAGATGCAGTTGTAAGGCCTCTGTTGAAAGAACCCTCCCTGAATCCCTCTCTAATGGATAACTACTGGCCAGCATCCAATATTCCATTTCCATTTTTTAAAAACTTTTTTTGGCAAGAAATAGAATATGCAGTGGCCTCCCAGGTTCAGGGTTTCCTGGATGAAATAGATTATCTAGACCAATTTCAGTCTAGCTTCAGACTTCTTGTATACCTTTGGCTGTTTCATGGATGACCTTTGCTGGCAAACAGAGCAGGGGGAGTATGTTAAGGTTCTACTTAACTTCTCAGTAGCTTTCGATACTATTGACCATGGTATCCTTCTGGGCCACTGCACTGAGATAAGCTCTAAAACCATGCTTTACAGTAGCTCCAGTTCTTCCTGGAGAGATAAGCCCAGAAGGTGGTGCTGGGGAATTCCTGTTTGATTCCTTGTCCAGTGGCCTGTGGAATTCCTCAGGTCTTGGTTCTGTTTACCATTCTATTCATGTATTCAACATTGACATGAAATTGCTGAAAAGGTTATCTAGAGTTTTGTGGTTTGGTGCCACCAGTATGTTGATGACCAGTATGTTGGTGGAATGGAAAACCTCTAATTTTCCATTCCACCAAAATCCAAGGAAGCAGTTCTGCTACTAAACCAATGTCTAACATCAGTGATTAACTGAATGAGGGTGAACACAATGAAACTTAATAAAGACAAGACAAAGGTGTTCCTCTGATCAGTCTAAAGGCAGATCAATGAATAAGGAAGGATGCAGCCTGTGTTGGATGACATTACATTCTTCCTGAAGACACAGGTTTGCGTGTACTCCTAGACTCAGTTTTGAGCCTAGGCCCAGGTTTCTGCAATGGCCAGGGGTGTTTTTTTACACACTAAAACTAGTACGCCAATTTGTCTGTTCCTAGAGATGCCTGACCTGGCAACAGTAACATATGCCTTAGTTACATCCTGTTTGGATTACTGTAACACACTCTGCTCAGAGCTGCCTTTGAAGAGAATTTAGAACCTGCAGCCAGAGTTTGGGTGCACCATTTGGAACCACAGAGAAGAAGATTTGGTCTCATTCCTGAACAACCTGAATAGAATCTACTCAAATATCCAATTCATGATGGAAAAAGAGAAGGAAGGAACACTATCATTCTTGGATGTCCTAGTCATCCGCAAACCAAACCAACAGTTAGGTCACAAGGTATACAGAAACCACACACATGGACAGATACCTACACAAGAACTCAAATCATCACCCAGGACAAAAGCACAATAAAAACATTGGTAGACCATGCAAAAAGGATCTGCAAACCCCACTACCTGGAGGACGAACTGAGGCACCTAAACTGGGCCCTACAGGCTAATGGTTACTCCAGATCAGACATCTTAAGAGCAGCCAGACCCAGAAAAAACCACAGGAATGAAGAAGAAAAACAGCCACCCAAAGGGAAGGTATTTTTACCATACATCAAAGGCGTCACAGACAGAATAGGGAAACTGATGAGGAAACACAACCTCCAAACAATTTATAGACCAATGAAAGAAATGCTACGCTCAGTGAAGGACAAAAGATACCCTCTCACAGCTGCAGGAGTTTACTGCATACCATGCAGCTGTGGCCAAGTTTACATAGGGACCACTAAACGCTGTGTGCAAACACAAATCAAGGAACATGAGAGACACTGCAGACTGGGCCAGCCAGAAAAATCAGAAGTAGCAAAACATGTTATAAACCAACCTGGACAAAAAAATGTTATTTAAAAACACAGAAATTCTGGACCAGGACAACAACTATCATGTCAGAATGCACAGAGAAGCTATTGAAATCCACAAACACCTGGACAACTTCAACAGGAAAGAAGAAACCTTAAATGTAAACAAAATCTGGCTCCCAGTTTTGAAACACAATAGAATCAAAACTCAACGCTTACAAAAGAATTCCACCCAGGGACAGGGGGATTCCCAGCAGACAATGGCCCATCAACCGACCATTAGCCAAACAGACAGACACTAACAAGCCTTGCATTTCTATACCCAGAAACTAACCATTCAATTACTCAAATTTACATATTCTCCCCAACAGGGGTTCACAGCATATAAACTCCACACACACACCTACCTAACCATTCTCTGAAGATGCCAGCCACAGATGCAGGCAAAATGTCAGAAGTAAACTCTTCTAGAACATGGCCTTACAGCCCAGAAAAAAAACCCAAGGAAAATCTATGGATGCCAGCCATGAAAGCCTTCAACTTCATATGCAGCCAGAGTGTTAACTGGGGCTAGGATTACAGCCTAAGTTTTATTAATTCAAACAGGAGAATATGCTGCCTACTATCAACCAATATGCAAAACCCTAAAGTCCTCTAACCCATTAACACACCGCACATTACCCACAGCAAACTGGAACACAAAGGAAGGAAAATTCAGGAAACAGACAGGCAAAGTACTGTACACATCATCCTGAATGGCTTGTTTGCCATCAAATCCTGTAAGACCTGACTCATAATATTCTTCATGTTAGAATAAACATATGTTAAGACTACCAATTGAACACATACTCACTTGGAAATAAATTCAATTGAACTCTGCTGAATTTACTCCAAAGCAAATAAGGATATGACAAGACTGACATTCTAAGTGATTTTGCTAGGAAACAAGTGGCACTGAAGCCTTTGGGACTTGCAAAGACTTAGGTTGAAGTTTCCCTAAAGCTGAAAATATATTCTCTTGTCACATAAGAAATGAGATGTTACAATTATGGTTAGCTACTTTAAATGTTTCCAGTGATTTCCCCTCCCCACAAAAGGGAAAAACACACTTTTTACACTAAGAAAACATAATGGGGAAAAAAAAACCTAAGCAGCTCACATGTCATTTCCATCATCTTAAAGTAACAGATTACTCTTCATTTTTAAGTATAAAGTCACATTTATTCCAACAAAAGTTATATCCCAAAATGTATCTTCCTTTTCCCTTCCCATCTCCTTTTCCTTTCCTGTCCTGTCTTTTACTTGAATTGCAATCCTAAAGGTAGGGCCTGTCTTTCTTCAAGACTAAGCTTTGGAAGAGCAGTTATGAAGTAACTTGACCAAAGTCAGGATCATACATACCATACTACAGTCAGCCCTGTGGGAATTAGGGGTGCAGGATCCCTACAAAAGTGGAAAAACACAAATACATAGGCCCGCATATTACACGAGAGATCCGTTCGGGGACCCTTTGGGTATAGCAATTTTCACATATAATTACAAACACTATGTTGTTGTTTGCCCTAAGAGAACACTTCTTGAGGCATTTCTAGGTCCTCCAGCATGGTCAACTTCCGCTGGACTACGCAACAGAATTGCACTGGAGGACCTATGTAGAATGTGTAGAGAAGTTCTCCCTCTCAGTATTTCTAGGTCATCCAGCATATATCTATTGTCAACTTCCACTTTTTTGTCATGTATAGGGCAGCAGCAGAGGCAGTGGCAATTACATTAATCTACAAATAATCAAATCTGCAAATGCTTAACTCGCAATGTGGAGGGACAACTGTATTTCTGATTTTTATGTATGGATATAAAAGTCAGACAGGGAAGAAAACTGATCAGGAAAAAAATCAACTGATTTGAAACGTGGTGCTGTAGAAGCATTTTATGGATACCATGGCTTACAAATAGACACATAAATGAGTGTGAGAGCAAATCAAGCCTGTACTCTCAAAATGACTAAACTGAACCTATCACACTTTGGACATACGAGACAAGCTGACTTTTTGGGAAAAGACAATAATGCTCAGTAAAGTCAAAGGAAGTAGGAAAAGAGGAAGACCACATTACAGGTGGTTTATTATTATTTATTATTATTTATTTATACCCCGCTCTTCAGCCACAAGGCTACCAGAGCGGCTTACAAATTGTTTTAAGCAATAACTATTTACACATCTACACTGCATTAAACAGTCTCCAATGTGTGTTAGCTAATTGCCCCCACAAGCTGGGTACTCATTTTACCGACCTACGAAAGGATGGAAGGCTGAGTGAACCTTGGAGCCCGCTGGAATCGAACTTGCAACGTGGTGACTTACAGTACTGGCATTTAACCACTGCGCCACCAGGAAGCCATGGCCCTGATTTCTGAAGATCTAAGTAGGTCTCTTAACAACAGGGTCTCTTGAAGGTCTCTCATTCATAAAGTTGCTGAACATCAAAGGTGACTTTATGGAACATAACAACAAAATTGTCTGAAAGTCTTTCATCCTTCATTCAAAATCTTTGAATGCGAATGCAGCCACACATGCATCTGATCCCACATGGTTTCTTATTATTGAGAGAGTCTCCATTCCTGTGTGTGTTCTGTAATTCCTACAGGAACATATGTTTCCTGCCGCTAAAATGCCAGTAAAGAGGAAGAAGGGGAATGGGCTAATTCAGATATGAGCTGCAGATGTAAACCATCTGGTCCTGCCTCACTCTCTTTTTGTGGGCAGTTGACACGTAATCACTTTGAAAGAGATATAGGAGTGACCAAACTGAATAAAAATACCTAACTGGCAAGCCAATGGATACGTCTTGCTGGACAGTCAAGATATGCTTTACAATTTCATATAAATTCTAATGCTTTCAGATGAGAAATTTTCTGATGTTTTTCCTTTTAGATAGATTCCTGCCCCTGCACTTTGTTAGAAAAGTATGCCAACGCTCCAGCCCCACCCTCAAAAAAAAAAATGCTACCACATAGCCAGCCATTTTGTAATGCCTAGAAATTTTGTTCAATATACAGCCACCCTTGTTCCATGATGTAGACCTATATATTTTTTATCTATTACCACACTACAAAGTTGTACATCACAGAGTCTGTACCAGATAGTTTTGCACAATTCTTAATAAATCTCTTCCCTAAATAAAAAAAAAAAAGAACAAGAGACAAAATGAACAAAACACTCCAGAACCAGCAATCAGCTTTTCTAAGACAGATCATCTCAGAGAACAAATACACAGGCTAAGCACCTTAACAGACTGCACTGTCATGTCAGTTTACCCCAAATCAATAGAACTTCCAAGTAAACATTTTAATTTTAATGATTGAGCTGTGCCAGACAATCATTTGAGCCAACAGTTTACTGTGAATTTACGTGAGAATATTTTTAGAAGTGCATGTTCTACGGCAGAAATGGTGTTTACAATGTTTTAACATAAGCAGTCTCCAGTGTATCGTTTCATGTAGGTGGACACACATTTAAAAGCAACCATTTGGCAGCACTCCACTTTGAAATAGATGATCTACTTAGGATGTTCCTTCGTGGTACATATTTGGTGCAAAACAATCATGCATATTTTGTAAACACACTATACAATTCTGAAGCAAAGCTGCAATCACCAGAAGCATCTAGTATGCAAATTTCTGAAAAAAATTGAGACACATTTCATTCAAATATCTAAAATATATGATGTAAAATAACAATATAGAATAAATCAGAGTTTCATTTGGATTAGGCTGTGCACAGACGTTAATGGTAAACCATGTTTACTAAGAACAAACCTAGCCTTCCCATGGTCTCACACACTGCCCCTTCCTCCAGTACAACCCTAAGAAAATAAAAAAGTGAATTCTTCTTTTGAATTAACCACAGTTTACTACATCATGAAAACTGTAAACTGTGGTTAATTTTAACTATGGCTAAGAAAAGAAAGCCACTTTCATACATTCTGATCTGCCTGGATGCAGGCAACACAGCAAGTTATATTAATAACTGTTTTTGTGGCCTTGTAAGGGCAGGGGCAAGTGAGGCTTATTCTCATAGCACTAATCAGAAAGAATCACAACCTGGAAACATCACCCAAGAAGACCTTCTGCTGTGCTTTCTGCAACAGGACTTGTTTATCTCGGATTGGCCTTTTTAGTCATCAGCGCGCTTGCAGAACGCGTGGGATGAGTCCTTCCTGAATCTTCATTTGTGAAGAAAAGCCAGAAAATCTAGTTTACTGCAGGCTTCCCCTACCTGATGCCCTCCAAGTATATCAGATTTGAATTCCTCCTCACCAAAGTTTCAGGGGGTTGGTTGAAGCTGTAGTCCAAGACATCTGAATGGCACCAGGACAGGGAAAGCAATTCTATTGCTTCACCTGTATTAGCCTACAAACTCACACACTGGGCATAATTTATATCTCTTTGCAGAATAATCTTCCAGAAAAGGTAGTATTAGCTTGCCCACAAGTATTCCTGAGATGACCACAACCAGGCTGCATGTGGAACCGAGCTAGGAGTTTTGTAGAAAGTACTGGTAATTGAACTAAAAGCCAGAGAGGAGGTGAAGAATAGAAATAGTCAGTAAGAGCTTTAACATGTTACTTAATACTTACTCACCACCTGATCTAGATCAGTTCTTTCATAACGCACAAGTCAACAACAAAAGATGAACACACATGAGCAAATAACTATTTGGCAACAGACAGCTGCTCAGAAGCCCCAGTCAATTCTACAGTAAAAAAGGGGGGTGTAGGAAGAAAGAAGAAGGGGAAAAAAGTACCATTAAGCCTGGCTTTTTAAAAATTTTAACATGAGATTTTGTGGATATCAACCCACCTCTTCATATGCAGTACCAAGATATAAACCCACATCTGAAGAAGTGGGTTGATATCCCTGAAAGCTCACACTAAAATAAAAACCACTTAGTCTTAAAGGTGCTGCCCCATTTCTTTTCTTCACCCCTTCCCTTCCTCCTTTTTATGCTGCAAGATACTAACAGGGCTACTTCTTTGATTTCTGCAGTGTTTGCTCCTACACACAGGATTGCAAGCTGAAGGTGGATCCCTCCACAACTTTTATATATATTATATAACCACAACTTACATATATATCTGCAGTGTTTACTCCTACACACAGGACTGCAAGGTGAAGGTGGACCCCTCCACAACTTTTGTATATATTATATATTCACAACTTTATATATCTATGTCTATATCTCTGCAGTGTTTACTCCTACACATAGGATTGCAAGGTGAAGGTGGACCCCTCCACAACTTTTATATATATAAAAGTTGTATATATAAAATGTTGTGGAGGGGTCCACCTTCATCTTGCAATCCTGTCTGTAGGAGTAAACACTGCATATAGATATAGATATAGATAGTTGTGGATATAGATATAGATAGTTGTGGAGATATATATATACTGTAAATACACTGTATATATATAATGTGGCAATGTCATTAGACGTTAGAATCAGTGGGGCTGACTTCCATGGCTCCGCGCCCTTTTGCCTCTAAATTTAATCTCCCAGCAAAGAGGCGTGACCCATGTACACAGTGGAAGGAGGAAGAAATGAAGCAAAGCTCCTCTTGGCTTCTTGGGTGTGTGTGCGTCTGTGTGTGTACAAGGATGAGGTCAGAGCCAAAAAAAAGGGGGGGGATTACAGAGTGCAGGTGACGCTCTGCAGGGCATGCAACCCCGGCTTCCATTTTAACTCTTTTTTCCTGCTGCACTGCCATGCGCACCCCCTCCTCACCCTTTCCTTCTAAGGGGGGGGGTCTGGGAGAGTGGAGGGAGGCATTGCTGAAGGGAGGAAGGGAGGGAGGGGCTGGGACCTCCAGGGCGCCAATTTCGAAAAGCGCGGCGGAGGCGGCGGAAATAAACGACGGCCAAGCCCCCCCCCCGTCCTCGCCAGCCCTCCCCGGAGCGATGCCGCCGTGGCCCCAGGTGAGAGGGGGGGGTCCCTCAGGTTTCCACCCCTAGAAACACAGAAAGCGGGATGAGCCGGTCTCTCACCCCCGCCTCCCCCAGCCCGCCCCACGTAGACTCCGGGCCGGGCCCTGCACTGACCTCTCCTTGGGCCGGGGCTCCCGCTCTTGGGGCTCTTGCGCGGGGCCATCTCGCCTCCTGTCAGGGGACGCCAGAAGAGAGGAGAGCTGGAGCTGGAAGGGGCGGGGGGAGCGCTCGCGACAGCCAAAGGGGGCGGGGTTGACACGAGGGCGACGTCGACAGCCCCCAATCGGAAGGAGAGCTCCGCCCTGCAACGCTCGCTTTTTGACCGAGCGGGCTCAGCCACCAGCGGGTTACGTCATTGGGAGTGTGGCGGGGCGAGCTAGCCAATCGTGACAGAGGAGAGGCGCTTGCTAAGAGTCTTATTGGTTGGTATTGGTGAGAGGGCGGGCCTTTTGGCGTTTTGCGCTTTTGGCTCGGGTTGAGCAGGGGCGGAGTCGGTTAGAACGTGGCAGTTGAAGGGGAGCGGAGGGGCGCCTCGTGGGGGTCCCGCTCCAGAGAGGCTCGTGACGTGGAGCACGTGTTTGATTGAGCAAGGCGGCGGCTCATTGCTGAGTTTATGTGGAAGGAAAATAAATCCTTAATAATGAAATGAAATAAATCTTTATTTCTAAGCTATGGCAATGCACAGGGCCGGTTTAACCTGTCTGCCAAATCAGCATTGGCAGGGGGTCCTGAGGTCAAGAGGGGGCCCCGACAGCCGGGAGGAGCCCCCTCTTACCCTCCTCCTCCAAAAACCTCCTGCCGGCTTTTTTTTTTAAAAAAACAAACAAAACAGCCTCTCCAAAACTAAAGAGAAAGAGAAAGAAACAGCAGCCCTCCGTGGCAGAAGCTGGAGGGAGAGGCACATCGGAGAGGGTGTGTGTGTGTGTGTGAGAGAGAGAGAGAGAGAGACAGGGAATTTGAGGGTTGTCTCCCTCAGAAAGGGCTTCTTTCTTTCTTTCTTTCTTTCCCATGTGCCTTTAAGTCATATGGGGCCCCCAAAGTAAAGCATTGCAGGGGGCCCCAAAATTCCTTAAACCGGCCCTGGTAATGCAATTACTTTGAAGAAGTGAAAATACACATACATACACACACGCGATTACATTAATAATTTTAATAATGAAATGAATAATTAATTAATAATGAAATGAAATAATTTTTTATTGCTTAAAGCGATAAGCCGTGGCAATGCAGTTACTTTAAAGACGTTAAAACACACAGGATTACAAAGCCATACCATTTAGCACATATGCCAATAATAAAACCAAAATATCCAGAATATAAAAGTATGAGGAATTAAAACATTGTTGTAGAAAGCAGTTTTCATAACAGCACCATAAAATTCTTATTGATAATTTTGATGTCTGGCTCTTATCCCATTAGCAACCACAGCATATTTTGCCACCATATCAGCATGATACACATTGTTGCCAGCTAATAGGACACAAAATTGCTGAAGAAGAGAACGATTAACCAGGTAATGGAGAACGAAACATAAAAACTTTTGTCTTGTAAGTATGTATAGAGGGCATTTCAACAAATAATGTTGTAGGTTCTCCACTTCCCCTATCTTGCATATACAAAACCTTTGAGTTACTGGGGTATTGTTGTATGTTCTTACCAGTTTAATATCCTTAATAATAATCCCTCTCCCTCCTTTCTCCTCGCTTGTCACCAGCAGCTGTTCTCAACATTTTTATCCTAAAGGAACCCTTGAAATAATTTTCAGGTCTCAGGGAACCCCTGCATAAATATATACTGCTACTGTTCCCCCCCCCAAACAATCTCAGTATCTCAGGGAACCCCTAGCAACCTGTTGGGAAACCTTAGGGTTCCAGGGTACCCTGGTTGAGAAACACTGCACTAGAGGTTGGAAAAGAAGAAGGAGAGAAAGGTTTCCCTGCTAGGAGACCCACTAGCGCCCCCCTCCATCTTTCTGTGTATAAGCATGCAAGTAAAGGAAGCCACATTTCCAGCTTCCTCTCTCTTGTGCATCCTCTCTGGGGATCATGTAGTGCTCCCAGCAGTTGTCTAAAATACCCGTCACAGGATGGGAGGAGAAGATGACCTGTCCTAATGGCAATCCGTGCTGTTTCACTGTGCAGTAGGACCACCATATTCACAGCAGATTGGTTCTGAGCCCCCGCCCCCTGCAGATACTGAAAACTGTGAATAACAGCAAACACCATTGAAAATAATGGGACTTCTGGTTCAAAATACCATAGAGTTGCCTTGGAGGACCTAGAAAATGTCTAGAGAAGATGCCTCTCTAAGCATTTTCTAGGAAGACTGTGGTAGGTGTGCTGTTTTGTGTCCCTCAGATAACTGAAACCACAGATATTGGTTCTGCAGATACAGGGGTCCTACTCTATAATAATAAAATAAAATTTTAAAATACTCTATGGTGAAGGAGGGGGGCCAAAAATGGCAAAAACTCCCCAGGAAAGGTCTTTGTGGCTTTCCGGGAGGTTAAAAAAAAAACTCTGAGGAAAATGTGCACCCCTGACCATTAAGATAACCATGTGAATTTTTGTGTGGTCTGGAAAGGAAAGAATGGACCACTAAGGCAAAAATCCAACATTATGGCAGCAGACGCTTGCCTTGCTAGCAAGCCCCGCCCACTATGCTCATCTGGCCAGTCAGATTTGCACTTCCTCTTGTTTGGACAAGCGAATCAGATCGACTCACTTGTCCTAATGAACAGAAATACACACCACCTCGTTGAAAACAGGAAAAGACATGAAGGTTTTCCTTGGGTTTTTTTCCAGGCTGTAAGGCCGTGTTCTAGAATAGTTTCTTTCTGATGTTTCACCTGCATCTGTGGCTGGCACCTTCAGAGGATGCCAGCCACAGATGCAGGCGATACATCAGAAAGAAACTATTCCAGAACATGCCCTCACAGCCCGGAAAAAAACTTTGACTTCACAAGATACAAAGGCTTTTCTGACAAGGTTTTGGGCCTTTTTTGCCCCCCTCCTTCACAATAAGGCAAAATCACATGGAATGCTATTAGGACAAGTAGGATTCTCCTTGATGTTTTTTTGGTCTTAATTTTTTTTTTTTGTCTTAATGTTTTTTTCGTAGGTGGTGGCGGTAGGTGACCCATGTTTCAGATCCATAAAGGAGGATAGACAGTACAATGGCTCTATACACACTGATTTTTGTGCTTTGCCTCAGGTGTTTATTGCTCCAGACTCTTTTGTGAAGTCTTCCAAATGCAGTATATGCCTTGGCTAATCTGTGATCGATCTCTTTGTCAATCTTGGCATCTGAGGAGACGATGCTTCCCAGGTAGGTGAACTGCTGAATGGACTTGAGCACAGATTTGCCGACGGCAATGTGGGGATGGTGGTGTTCGTCCTGTGGTGCAGGCTGGTAAAGAACTTCTGTTCTCATGCCGAACAAGTCTTGAAGAGAAACGACAACGCAGAAAGAATCACAACCCAAAAACATCACCCAAGGAGACCTTCTGCTTTGCTTTCTGCAACCGGACTTGTTTATCTTGGATTGGTCTTTTTAGTCATCAGCGCACTTACAGAAAGCGCGGGATAAGTCCTTCCTGAATCTTCGTTTGCGAAGAAAAGCCAGAGAGTAATGTTTTTTTGGTCCCCCATAAGTTTTGCCATGGCAGTGGCGCAAGGGAAGGCAATCATGGGCAGGGGGAAGAGGAGGAACCACAGAGGGGAGGATGGCTCTCTCGTCCTCTCTCCTCCCCCCATGATTGCCTTCCCTTGTGCCGCTGCCATGGCAAAACTTATGGGGGACCAAAAAAAATTAAGACAAATCGCAACTGCTGTGATTTGGACGTTACTGTGGAGCAATCCATTGGGGGGGGGGGGCTCTTATAGACAGGCCCCAGGTGATGTTGGACAGCAACTCCACTGACTACTATTGGCTATTCAGTTTAGGGTTGATGGGAATTGCAGTTGAGCAACATCTGGAGCGTTGGACAATTCACACCCTGCTACTCTGGGTGCCCCAACAGTGAAGATCAAGGCCTCTGCTGCTGCATAGGAAGAAATCAGAAGCATTTGCTCATCCTCTGTGGAATACTCCACTTGGTTGTGCATTTTGGTTTACACAGTGGGATGAACTGGACTTAACGATCCAGTGAGAGTGAGTGAGCCAACAAAAGCTGCTCTCTTTTCTTGCTCTTTTTCACAGAAGGTTATGAAGACTGGGCAGCTTGGGCCCAGCCCTTAACATCTTGCTATTCAGGGAAGGATTCAGGTAAGAGAGGGAGAGAATGAAGTGCCTGCTCTACTCTTGACCAGCCATGCAGGGTACAGAGGGAGATGACAAGAGGGGACAGCAGGCAGAGGTATTTCCTCATGCTTACTTTCTAGGCCTCACTGTTGTGATATCTAGAGTAGGGAGGAGAAAAAGAAAAAGTTCCATTCATCTCTATAGGTTTTGCTTTTGCATATGTAACTAAATATGCCAAAGGCAGCAGATCCTGGGCTTGTCTATACAAATAGGGAAAAACTGTGACCTGTCTTAATGGTTTTACAGCCCCCATAAAGTTTGCATGCCTGTAGTCAAGCTAGTAAATTACATTACTTGCATTTTTAAATCTGCTGCTGCCAAACTTTTTTAAAAAAACTATTTCTATGGCACACACAAGCGATATTCCACCTTTCAAAAAGAGAGAGAGAAAGAAAGAAAGATAGCACAAATCCTCATTTTATCACCTTAGTGATCACTTACTAAGGTGAAAATCCAACATGGCGGCAGCAGGTGCTTGCCCTGTAACCAAGCCCCAACCCCTGCACTCATCCAGCCAATCAGGTTTGTGCTTTGTCTTGTATGGGGACGCGTGTCATGTCGAACCATTGTCTTAACAAGCAAAAATGTGCATATCACTGGAGCATTTTTTAAAAGTCGGGAAAAGCCGCAAATGCTTTTCTTGTGTAGCTTTTCCTCTTTTTGGCCCCCCTCCTTCACAATATGACGAGACAATGTGGGATCCCATTAAGACAGCTCATATTCCAGGCAAATTCTGTGAGGGGTATTTTCACTATATAGGACATTTTCAGACATGTCTTACTGTGCTACAAGCTTCCAGGAGAGCTTCAGCACTACCGCATGGCAGGGACTCCATTTTGGACAATGCCGTCCTTCTGGCGAAATCGTCCATGTCACTTCCGTGTACGATTGGAGCTGGCCGCGCCATATTTTGCCAGATTTTATTCACGAAAGTTGTCCATGAATAAAATATGCCGTGGCTGGCTCCAATCCTACACGGAAGTGACACAGACGATTTCGCCAGAGGGACGGCGTTGTCCGAAATGGAGTTCCTGCTGCGTGGCAGCACCAAAGCTCTCCCAGGAGCTTGTAGTGTGGTAAGACCTCTCTGAAAATGTCCATAGACAACCCCCCTATTTGATCTTGGAAGCTAAGCAGCCCTGGTTAGTACTTGGATGGGAGACCCCCAAGGAATACCAGGGGCTCTAGGCTATATTTCAGAGGAATACTCAGAGGCAAAACCACCTGAGTATTCCTTGCCTAAGAAAACTCTATGAAATGCACAGGGTTGCCATATGTCAACACATACACACCACTGGACAGTCAGATTTTCTTTTGGTGTTTGAATATAGCAAGCTGGCTCCATGTGATGTTCCTGCAGTCAGCACAAAAATTTGAGAGCCAGCATAGTGTAGTGGTTTGAGCATTGGACTATGACTCTGGAGATCAGGGCTTGAATCCCTGCTCAGCCATGAAAACATACTGGATGACCTTAGAGCAAGTCACACTTTCTCAGCCTCAGAAGAAGGCAAAGTCAAAGCTCCTCTGAACAAATCTTGCCAAGAAAATCCTGTGATAGGTTAGCTTTAGGGTTGTCATAAGTTGGAAACAACTTGAAGACACACAACAACTGTCTCATCTATAAGATTGCATTGTAGGTCTGTTCAGTTAGGAAGGGGAGCACATTAGTTTTTCTTCTCACATTTTCTGCAAAATCTTTTTTAATAGGGCTAACCCTATGGAATTTGTCTCAATGGTGTTGTAACTGATTAGCTAGGTGAGAGAACCATTTTTATTCAGAGGTAAGTCTGACTGAGTTCATGGTGATTATTCTTCCGTTTACAGAAGATTATCATCTTACGTGGTAAATTGAGTATCCTTCTAGAACAAATGGCCCCACCCAGGGTTGTTTTTTTGTTTGTTTGGTTGGTTTTTGGTTTTTACAGACACAGCAGAATCATAGCTTTTCAAAACAATCTGTCTAACTTAATACCAACTGTTTTTCACTGAGGCATGAAATTCGCTACTGTATCTTGGCACAGTTACTCTCTCTTAACTCACAAACTTATAGGCCAACTTGAGGTCATTTGAGGAAAGACGCTGTATATAATGTAATGAATACAAATTTAATGAATAAATAAATAAATATATGTTGTTTTTTCTAAAGAAGGGTTAGGAGAGTGGAAACAGTTAAGAAAGACTCCCGTTGGTGAGAAAGAAATGGAATTCTGTTGACAGGTTAAAAGTGAGCTTTTCCTTCTGTAAATATTGTGCAGGTCAGGTAAGTAAAGGACTGCCACTAAATCTAGCATCATTAGGCTCTAATCATTTAATTTTAGGAACAATATTAATTAGGTTCATGATCTGACTCCATATAAGACAGCGTCCTAGGTAATAGTGCTTGCGAGTAATGGAGATCACAGTTGATTTGTGAGCCAAGAAGGTTGTAGTCATTACATGCTCTGAAAATTCTCACCAACAGAGAGAGGCCAATGAAAGCAATCTCATCTCTTCTGTGTGTGCATCACACTTGTCAGGACACACAGAATTTAAGCACAATTGCCCAACACAATATGTTGTAGAGATAGAGATGTGCACCCAAGACAAAACTTTGTTCAGATCCTACTTTAGCACTTAGAAAAGCAGTGCAATTCAATTTGGGATTGTGTAACTTTGCCTTTTTGAAGGGGAAGAAGACTGCCCAAATTAAGGCATTGGAGGGATTAATATTTGACAAGGGGAGAAAGAATTTTGTTTGCTGTCCTGCAATTTTTGTGGAGAGGGGAAATTCTTTTTGACCCACTTTCAGAAGCCTTACATCACTCCAGACAAATCCTGAAGCAGTTCATTGCAACTCTGGATTTGGGTGTCATTTGCAACAGATGCCTGCCGCTAGTCATTTAAAGATCAAACAATTTGCATCTTTGGTGGTCCCACAAAATGAAAAACACAGTGCAAATCTTTTCCATCTGAACAAAATATTCCTTTGACATATGGCTAGAAAAATGTTGTAATAGTGTTTTAATTATATCAGGGATGGGGAACCTGTGGCCCTTCTCATGTTATTGGTCTTGAACTCCCATCAGCCCTAACCAGCATCTTGATAAGCACAGTTTCCCCACTTCTGATTTTTGTAGACCTCAAGGCTATGGTGTTTCATACAGAAGTGAAGGAAACAGATCAACATTTAGTACATTTCCCTGAAGAATGCAGTTATGATTTTCACTAAAACTAGTGGTTTGCTATTACACTGAAAACCAAAGTAATGGTGTTAAGAAAGAAGGAGATGGGATTAAGAATAGAGCTGCCTGATGTTGTCTGTGTTGACTTAGAGGAAAACGGTTGGGCTGTTGACAATGTGATTTGATCTTGCATGCTTGTTTTTTGTTTATTAAATATCAGCTGTGGGTGGGCATGTGGTAATCCAGTTCATAAACTTGACAGGAGAGGTGATGTAACCCTTTGCTCCTAGTATGGTCCTGATCCAGGTCTCCCCATGGCTGCTATTTGTCTCAGGAAAACACACAAACATATTGTGGTGGATATTTAGTAATGAAGCAAACAAGGCCCAATCATGTAGTGAATGGTACTGTAAGTTTGACCTGTAGAAGTTATGATGCTCAATTCAATACATAGCATTGCACCTTCAGTATCTTTGTAATCATGATTGATGTGTTTTGCAAATCATTATATTCATGCTGAAATACCTTCATTGTAATGGAGTCAGGTCTAATCTTGTATGTTTTATATTACAAAACAATATTGGAATCTTAAAGAAACTTGCATACAAGCAGAGCCCTGTTTATTTAATGGGGATGTATACTTGTGCACACCTGCTGAGGCTTAAATTATTGTATGACTTGAATTGTTGATTGATTTTCTACATTTGTTCTAAAATCAGCCAGCATGTGGTATAGAGAAGGCAAAATATGCTTTTTACTTAGTCTGGTAAGTGTTCAAGAATGTTTCTGATGTTTTAATAAAAATGTATCTGGGTTGGACACATCAAGTTGAAATATTGCTAGGTATACATAGATTATTAAAATCAAGCTTCAGCTTTTACCTGATTTAATAAGTAGCTTTGGGCATTTTTTAATTGTGCTTCACCTTCTTGATGCCTTAGCGCACTTTGCAATCTGTCACCCTGTACACCAAAGCCTATATTCAATTGCTAATCCCAACTGGGATAAACCCACTGAATCAATGAGATATGCACAAGTGTTGATTTACCATGAAGCAATTGATTCAATGAGTCTGCTCGAATCAGGACTAACATTTGGATTTGTGTGTGTGCTTTCAAGTTGCCTGTCAACTTTATGGCGACCCCATGAACAACCCCATGAATTTCATAGGCTTTTCTTAGACAAGGAGTACTCAGAGGTGGTTTTGCCAGTTCCTCCCTCTGAAATATAGCCTACAGCACCTGGTATTTGTTGGTGGTCTCCCATCTAAGTACTAACCAGGGTTGACCTTGCTTAGTTTCCAAGATCAGACAGGGTCTATTGCCTTTAGGGTATTTAGGCCTACTAACAGTTGGATGTAGAACCCTAGCTAATCAACCAAAATATGACTGAGCTTTTCCCTTAAGCCACTTTGCTCCTACCTTTGTAGTGCATACAGGGAAGACAGGAAGACTCAAACCATTATGTCATGGTTTATCCAAACTAGGAAACTGTGGATAACAGCTTTGGAACAGGCAGCATGGTAAGCCAACTTCAACCTATGGTTATTAATTTTGACTTGTTCTGAAGGTAATAATCAAGTCCCTAAATTAGGACAAAATGGCAAACTATACTGAATCAAAGCTTTCCTGGTTTGTTTGTTTATAGCTCAAAGAGAAAAATGTAAGAGACAGGAAGAGATGCCTTTCTGATATGACCTCACGAAAAAGCCTCGTTCTTGGTTTGCTAAGTCAGCATGTTATCATCTGAATATGGCTAATGGCTTTGTGATGAATAGATAAACTAGGGGGGTGGGGAATGTACTATTTTTTACTTTAATATGTGATAATACTAAGAAAAATATGACCCTTGAAAAGGCATTTTTCTTCTAATATACTGGTATGTTTTAATGAATGACAAAGCTCAGTAGTACCTTGTATCTCTTTGCAAGTTCTTAAAATTAATTTATATTTTGCAAGTTCTCTTCCTGCCCTTGGATTTCCCACAATGGACAACACATTTTTTTGTAAAGCTGACAATAATAATACAGTTCATTTATTGTTTTTCTTTTTTGAAGATAAGTTGCTTTTCATTCTAAAGAGGCTTTGATAAGAAACTGAGTACAGTTGTCCCTTCATATTCACTGGGGTTTGGTTCCAAGACCCCCTGTGGATACCCAAATCTGTGAATACTCAAGTCTCATTATATGCAATGACATAGCAAAATGGTGTCCCGTATATAAGATGGCAAAATCAAGGTTTGCTTTTTGGATTATTATTTTTTAAGAGTATTTTCAAGCCACGAATACTTAAATCTGTGGATACAAATCTGTGGATACGGAGGAACAACTGTACAATGAAATTCAACTAAAAATGTTAATAGTTTACTAGGGCCTTATCTACACTAGCAATACAATCTGAATCTCCCTGAATCTAGCCCAATAATGCCACATGATGCGCAGTATTATTCATAAATCTGGTGCGATAGTGCCACATGACTTACAGACCTATTTGAACCAGACTTGGGGTATACTAGCTAAAACCTGGGTTTGGAAGACTTGCTGTTTTCTCCAGAGTTTGCACTGGATTCGGGGTGGATGGGTGCAGAGGCAGGACAAACACTGCCTGACAGGTGCCGCCATTCCCCCCCCCCTCCTTGGCGTCCCCACTGCTAGCTCTGCCTTCCCAGCGCAAAGTCTCTGCACTATGGAAAAATATGGAGATTCCAACTATAGATGACTGGTTTCTAAAATTCATTGACATGATGGAAATGGACAAATCACTGTTTAGAATAAATCAGAAATCCATTGACCAAGTGAAAAATGCGTGGTTCCCTATACTAGAATACTAGGGCAAAATTGCATGGAAATAAAGACTTAAATTTATTTGTCGATGTGCTGTTTTAACCTAACTGGATGTAAACATATAGTTATAAAGTTATAACTCAAGGTAGTAACAGTAAAGAGGTATAAAAAAGGTTTTAGAAGTAATACTTGACTAAACAAGGCATACCAAAACTAACAGAAGTCAAGAATATAAGGAACATTATCCTAAAAAAAAAAAGTGGGACCAACTAAAGGAAGTACAACAGAAAAGAAGAATCTTGGGATAAAAGAAAGTGGGGGAGAAGTTGTTTACTTGTAATATGGAAATATTTGTAGAGAATGTGAAAGAATCCAATGAGAAACTGTAATTGAACTTTTATCTTTAAAAAAATAATTTAAAAAAGCAATGTGTTTTGCTTGAGACAGCAGGATGCTGTAGGAACATAATAACAGGACTAAAATCCTGTTAAAAAATTGTTTGAGCTTGATCTCATTTCACTGTCTTAGAGACTTAGCTTTCCAGTGCATCCACTGAAAACCATCAAAACACACTATCCTGTTACATTTAGATCCCACCTACCCTCCAGTGAGCTCGAGACAGCATACCTGGCTCTCTACATCCCCACTTTATTTTCACAACAGGTCTGTGAGGCTGATCAGAGGCTGAGAGAGGGCCACTGGCCCAAGTCAGCCATTGAATTTCATGTCTCAGTGGGAACAAGAATGTACATTTCTCAGCTCCCAGCCCAATACTCTATTAAGTCCACTGCCTGAAATTGTTTTGGTTTGGGTGTTGTCTCATTTTTAGCATCTGTTTATTCTTGTTTAGACTGTTTTATTTGTAGAACTGGTTCTGTTTCTTTATTTTATTAAAGTACTATTCTGTCTCTCTGCAAAAAAATGATAGTCAAGATAGCTAACAATGATAAAATTGAAATAGAAAGAGATCCAATTAAAACAAAAACTGATTAAAGCATAATAAACACATCAATAGGAAGGAAAAAGCCAATAATAATCTTTATTTTGATAATAGGATTTCACAATTATCAATGAGCTTTAAGAGTCTCATTAGTGCTGCAAAATATTCCACATTGTACATGGAGAATAATTTCTTTAATTAAATTCTCAAAGGATAAACTGTTCTATATATATTGCAAATGATGGATATAAATCATTGCTAACTTTGATAAATCTACATATATAAATCACTGTTAACTTTGATAAGCAGGAATTGTAAATTTTCTCCTCCAATTACATCTTTGTTATTAATATTTAAATGTAAAGCTTAATTAGGATTTATAGCGAAATCAGTAAGAAATGTTATTTATATTTAATGTGTGATAATAGATTCTCTCCTCTCCCCCCTCCCTTATAATAGTGTGTCGTGGATATCAATTTTTTAAAAAGCTGGAGAAACTGTTGTTCAGCATTGCTAATAACCTGTACAATCCTACTGTATTCAATGGAACTTGCTCCTGACATTAATTTAAATATGTAACCCCTATGCAAAGGCATCTTATGAAGTACTGTAGCATTTTCTTCTGATCAACATGCTAACATCTATATGAAGCCATTGGGTGAGATAATTGGAGACAGAGATGGGGACCTTCAATTTAGATGCCATCACAATCAAGCTGATTAAGATGGTCCACCCCAGGAGACTTATGGATCCGGATGGATTCCTGATTGCTCTTGGGGAGTTTCCTGTTCCCTTGGCAGGTGATCCTGTCAAAGCCCTGGCTGATCTCTGGGATAGAGAAATGGCCAGGTCAGTGGACACAATTGCCCCTAAGTGTCCCCTCACACAAAGTAGAGCCAAATGAGCCCCCTGGTTCACTACGGAGTTGGCGGTGATGGAATGAATGGGAGAAGAGACTAGAGCGACAATTGTGAAAGACTTGGAGTGAGTCAGACTGAACATAGGCAAGAGCTCATCAAAAGGCCTATACCATTGTGATGGTGGCAGTGAAGAAATTATACTTCTCTGCCACCATTGCATCTGCATAATGTCATCCAGTGGAGCAGTCTGAAGTGGTCAGGGACCTTTTACATTCTGGCCCACAAGAAGAAAACTAAGACCACTCAACAGCCTGCTGTGCAGAATTTGCAAGACACTTTGCAGACAAAATCACTTGGATTCAATCTGACTTGGATGCTGTAGTTGAGACAAATCCAGTGAATGTAATCTTGGTTCCTGCTTGTCTTCCATTATTGCATATGCTTCAGTTTGTGCAGCCTGAGGATATGGGAAGGATCCTTGGATAGGTTAGAGCCATCACATGTATACTGGATCCTTGTCCTTCCTGCTTCTGAAAGCAGCTAGAGGAGGACTGGCCAAGCGGGTAAAGGGAGTGGTGAATGCTTCACTGCAGCAAGGGAAGTTTCCATCCTGCTTAAAAGAGGCTGTGTAGAGGCTGTTACTTTAAAAGGGCCTCCCTGGACCCCACCATTCTGAATAATTATAGGCCAGTCTCTAATATACCATTTTTGGGCAAGGTTCTGGAACGTGTGGTGGCCTCCAAGCTCCAGGGATTTCTGGATGAAACAGATTATCTAGTTCCATTTAAATCTGGCTTCTGGCCTGGTTGTGGGATGGCGATTTTGGTCACCTTGGTGGATGAGCTATGTAGGGAACTGGACAGGGGAGTATGTTCCTGTTGGTTCTGCTGGACCTCTTGGTAGCTTTCAATACTATCAACCATGGTGTTATTCTGGGCGGCCTCTCTGGGATGGGGCTTGGGGCACTGTTATGCAGTGGTTCCAGTCCTTCTTGGGTGAGCAAACTCAGAAGGTGGTGCTGGAGAGGTCCAGCAGAACCAACAGGAAAACTCCTGTTTGATGTGGACATCGAACAAACAAAACAAACAAAACAGGGTTCTATTTTGTTGTTGTAGATGCAGTTTAACATCTACATGAAACCACTGGGAGAGGTCATCCAGAGTTTGGGGGAGCAGTATCTCCAGTATGCTGATGTCACCCAATTCTCCCTCTCCTTCCCATTGGATTCCAAGAAAGCTTTCTCCATACTGAAACAATGTCTGTTGCCAGTAATGGAATGGATGAAGATGAACAAATTGAAACTTAATCCAGACAAGACAGAGATGATCCTCGTCAGTCAAAAGGTGGATCAGGGAATAGGAACCCTGCCTGTGCTGGATGGGGTTACACTTCCCCTGAAATCTCAGGTTCACAGCTTCGGTGTTCTCCTGGACTCAACTCTGAGCCTGGTTGTCCAAGTTTCAGTAGTGGCCAAGAGTGCCAAGAGGGGAGATATATGTCATTAAATATAAGAACTATGCTTAATACAATAGAATATTATGAAAGAACAAATAATAAGAAAGCAGCATTTATTTTCATTGGTGCCAAAAAAGCTTTCAGCAACGTTAATTGGACATTTGTAATGAAAACACTAGAAAAATTAAATTTTGGAGAAGACTTCATTAGGAATATTAGAGAAATTTATAGAACTCAGAAGGCTCATTTAATAATTAATGGGGGCAAAACAGAAATCTTTAATACTGAAAAAGTGACTCGCCAAGGATGTTCGCTTTCTCCAGTACTCTTTAATTTAACATTGGAAACTTTAAATAATCAAATAAGACCAGATAGTAACATTCCTGGATTGAAAATCAAAGACCAAGAGTATAAAATTAAACCATTCGCTGATGACCTGGTGATAGTTCTAGAAGAGCCAGTGGAAAATATTGTATATCTGGTAAATACACTTAAAAGATTTGGTGAGTTTTCAGGATTTAAGCTAAATAAAGAAAAAACTACAGTAATAACTAAGAATCTATCAAAGGAAGAAGACAGGTGATTGCAATTTAAATCTGGCTTTAAAATAGAGAACAAAGTGAAATACCTTGGAATCTGGCTTACTAAAAGCAACATAGATCTCTTTGACAATAACTATAAGAGGTTATGGTCTGAAATTAAGAAAGATCTAGAAAGATGGAGCAAACTGGATCTCTCCTTGTTGGGGAGGATAAATACTATTAAGATGAACATATTACCCAGATGTTTATATCTGTTTCAAAATCTCCCAATATTGCAAAATGATACTATAATACAACAATGGATGGCAGACCTGAAGAATTTTATCTGGAACGGGAGAAAGCCAAGAATCAAATGGTCGATTTTGACAGAGAACAAGAACTCAGGGGGCGCATCATTAGCAAATTTGAAATTATATTACTTGGCTTGTGGAATGAGTTGGTTGCAGAGCTGGTTCAAATTTGGCGATGACTGTACTTTGACTTTGGAGGGATTTTCATTGAGATACGGTTGGCACGCGTACTTAGCATATGACAAATTGGAAGTTAATAAAGATTTCAGCAACCATGTGGTGAGGAAAGCTCTTTTGAGGATTTGGTTGAAAATAAAAGAGAAACTGTATGTTAAATTACCCAATTGGATCTCACCGCATGCAGCTATGCTTGGAAGATGGGATGAATCTAAGATATGGATAAGATATAAAGACTTAATAGATCAAGATAATTGGAAGAGAGGGGGAGGTACAAATATGAGAACACGAGAAGATCTGGGAAAAATGGGCATACTGATGAATTGGTTTAAGTACTTACAGCTTAAAAATAAGTTCTAAGAAGACCAAAAGACTTATGATTTTGAAACCCAGGAAAATTATTTGGACAAGATAATTTGGGGTGTGCAGGAGAAAGCTATAGCCCGCATATATAACTTCCTTTTGTCAAGAGAACTGGAATCCGAGATAGTGACGGATGCAATGACTAAATGGGCTATAGATTTAGGAAAAGCAATAGACATAGAGGAATGGGAGAGATCATGGACGGATACGAATAAATTTACTGCTTGCCTAACACTGAAAAAAAACCATCTAAAAATAGTTAATAGATGGTATTTAACCCCATCCAGAATTAGTAAAATGTATAAAATAAAAGATAACAAATGTTGGAAATGTGGGAAAAACCTAGGCACACTCTACCACATGTGGTGGGGCTGCCCACTGGTCAAAAAATTATGGGGAAAAATATATAAAATGATGCAAGAAATTTACAATGTTCAATTTGAAATGTGCCCAAAATTGTACCTCTAAAATATAACTATGGCAATTGAAAAAACAGCCCTAAGAAGTCATTGGAGGATCATGCTTCATCTTGTAATGGCGGCTAGGTTAATAATTGCTACAAAATAGAGGCAGAAAGATTTGCCCCTGGTGGATGACTGGCTATTTAAGATTAAGGAGATGTATGAAAATGACAAATTAACATATATTCTGAATGAGAGAAATACAGTTAAAGTTAAGGAGGAGTGGTTTCTGGTGCAAAAATTCTGGATGAAAAAATGGAATACAAAAGGAAGATTTAAGTACACTGCTAGATCAGTAAACTATGAGTGACTAAAGGAGGGAGGAGGGGAAGGTAAGGCTAAAACTAAATATATAACAGGGAAAAAATAAACAAAAATAAAAAGACACTGTGACATGATAGCAAAATCTTATCATGTATCATATATTTTTGACATTTGAATGAGCAAAATGTGTACTAGACATGACAACATATCTATACAACTAAAAGTTAGCTGGATGTGATAATATTTAATAGAGGAACACTAGGAAATTAAACAAGAAGTACCCTATTCTGAGATGAAGGAAGGAGGAAGTCAATGTGGGTTGTTAGCTTGTTTGTTTGTATAAGTGAAAATTTGTCTGTATAAGTGAAAAGAAAGGATATTAATTGAGGGTATTGTAAATGTGAAGGTATGAGGAAGTAGGAAAGAGAAGTAAAGATGGAAAGGAGGAAGTAGGGATGGAGTAAGAAGTAGAAGATAGAAGGATGGAAGGAATGGAAGAATATTATTATAAATGTGTTGATATTTGTATACATGTAAAACGAGTGCATGTAATTGGGATGGTTATGTATGTTATGTGTTTGTGTATTTATTCACTTTATTTGCTTTGAGTATATTTTCCTCATGTATGTATGTATTTTATGTATGTGTGTGTACTTATATATTTGCAAAGTTAAAAATAAAGTTAAAAAAAAGAGTGCATTTGCATAGCTAAAACTAGTGTGTCAGCTGTGCCCATGCCTTGAGATGTCAGAGCTGGCTATGGTGACACATGCCTTGATTACATCCTGTTTGGACTATTGTAATGCATTCTACGTAGGGCTGCCTTTGGAAACTGTTCAGAAACTTCAGCAGGTCCAAAATGCAGCAGCTAGAATATAGGGAGCATATAATTCCCTCGTTAAAACAGCTTCACTGGCTACCGGTTTGTTTCGGGGCACAATTCAAAGTGCTGGTCATGACCTATAAAGTCCTATACAGCTTGAGTCCAGACTATCTGAAAGACTGTATCTCCCATACAAACCTGTAAGATTCCTTAGATCTTCAGGGGAAGGCTTTCTCTTGGTCCTGCCACCATCACAGGCCCACTTGGTGAGGACACAAAAAAGCCTCCTCAGTGGCTACTCTCACTCTCTGGAACTTCCTTCCATGGGAGGCTAGGCTGACCCCCTCTCTGCTTTCCTTTTGCCAGCAGGCAAAAACCTTTTTATGAAAACAGGCTTTTAATGTGTTATTGTTCCCATGGAGACTTTTTATAGGGGTGTGTTTTTATTTTTTTAACTTTTGTATGTTCAAATAATTTTAAATTGCTTCAATAATGGTGATTTTAATTGTTTTAAAATTGTATTGAGTTTTAATGGTTTTTGTGAGCTGCCTTGTGTTTGCTCTGGGAGAACGGCAGCATATAAATTAATTAAATAAAAAACATTTCTCCTTGTCATTAAAGTCAGACGAGGCTGTATAGTGCTGGACTAGTGTTTGGACATTGCAGTGGGCCAGATGAAGGCCAGTAAACTGAAGCTGGTGTGTGTGTGTTCATATTTACTGAGTTATTTATTTCAGGATATTTCTTATATCATTTTTCATTTTAAAAATCCCAAAACGGTTCACAAGAAAAGCCATATACAATAGACCAGTAGCTAAAACAGGGGTGGGAACCATGCAGCCCTCCTGAGAAACAGGTCAGTTGATAGCAGGAACATCTAGACACAGCAGGAGCCTGTCTGCTTTCCATGGTGAAACCATTCCACATTGTGGGAAACACAAATGAGAAGGCTTTCCTCTGCATTGCAACCAAATCAGTCCCCAAATGCTGTAGTACAATATGTAGCCTCACACCACCTGAATATAAAAACAACAGTGGTCTATAGACGAGGAGGCAATCTCTCAGACAGCCTGGTGTGGAGCCTTATAGCAACATGGTTGCTTGAACACGGTTCAGTATCTAATTGGAAACCAGTGCAGTTCTTTCAGCACAGGAGTTATATAGACTTGGTAAGAAGCCCCACCAAGCAGCCTGGCTGCTGTGTTCTGCACTGGTTGCAGTCTCCAAATGCAAGTCCAAGGACAGACCCATAGAGAAAGCATTACAATAGTCTAATCTTAAGGTTACCAAAGCAAGGATCACTATGGTGGCTAAACTGTCCCTTCCAGGAATGGTTATAGCTGCTGTAAGAGATGGAAGCTCTCCTACAGTGGGCTCTTGGTATCCTCTGGGGTTTGGTTCCAGGAGCTTCCTGTGGATACCAAAATCTGTGGGTGCTCAAGTCCCATTATATACAATTACATAGTAAAATGGTGTCCCTTATATAAAATGGCAAAATCAAGGTTTGCTTTTTGGATTTATTTATATTTTCAAGCCATGGATGGTGGAATTTGCAGATGCAGAATCAGTGGATATGGAGGGCTGACAGTACTTCATCCTCTAATTATCAAGAGCACTTCCAGACTTACCCACATGTCCCAGTAGGTGGAGTGCAAAACTATCCAGGATGGTAAATTACCCAATTCATGGACCCAGGAAACACAGAAAAATCTGGGAATAGATCTGAGTATATTTTACATCATTCAAAAGGAAAACTATCTGTCCGGGGCTTTTTCATTTCTCATAGATCAAATAGCTTTTTAAATCTCTTCTACTTGTGAAGAAGCTATCAGGGATTTATATATATATATATTTATGTTACACATGTTATTATGTCAAGAGTGAAATGTGGGGGGAGTTTTATATCTGGATTATTAGGATTCTCACATACAATGTTTAGTACACATTTTGAAATTCTAGATTGATACCTTTCAATGCATTGCAAAGATTCCTCTATGAACCTTTAAGCACTGGAATGAAATTATGATTATTTGTTTATTTGGTGGTTTAATCTATACTTTAGATTCCCACTCTTCTAGTATTTTCAACACAAACATGGTACAAATTCTGTTTTCAGTGACAATAAATTATTCAAGTCATACTTCACATGTTGCAATTCACCATAAAGATCCAGGGGCTGACAAGCTATAAATGGCTTAATACTTACTTGTTTATTGTGTTTCCCCATTCTTCTTTAGGACTTTATCAGACCACCCCCCCCCGAAACCCTGTTCTTTTGCTGGCATAACTTTGTTGTTTTTATGCTGGCAAAAGAACTCCCCATACCACACTTACTTCCTATCCACAAAAAGATTTCCCTGGCAATGAACAAGAGGTGAACAGAGTTCCATTCACTTCCTCATTTGAAATCCCATGTATTCTTGTGAGAATACATAGCATAGGGGAATTCAAAAATAAAAACAAAATTAAGAAAGTTAATGTTACACAAAACACCTAAACGCACTAAAAAAAAGTCCCAAGTAAACTGGGGAGGGTCATAAAAAGTGTGTCACCTACTGAATGTCGCAATCTCACCCAGAAGTGTTCTTGCCGGACCAGCCATTGATTCATGCAAGTACAATGGCATGAAGTTTCAAATGCTGGCAATGCTGACACAAAAGCACCACGGGGATCAATTGATGGCTTGAGCCATCAATTTAAAAAGTATATTTCTTTAACAGGACATGATCATGAAAGGGTGATGTCATGTGGTACATGTACCCTTTTACGATCATTAGGCCTCCTTATGACACTTCATGCCATTGTACTTATTTGCCTTGTCTGATAACGTCCTTAGATGAATGGGAACTGCAAATATAGATTACATGTGTAATCTTGGAAGTGTCCTAATCATTTTCAACATATAAAAGTGCCTTCTAACAAATCAGTGCATCTAGTTCAGGGTTGCCTATTCTGATTGGTAGAGGGTATCCAAGATCTCAGGCAGGTAGAGGCCTTTCCCTGTGTTACCCAATAGTTATGCAAAGATGCTAGAGTTTAAAACTGGGCATGTGACAGAGCTACTCCATTTTTTGAGCCACGGGTCTTCTCCTTGATACCAAACTGCCCCTGGAAGCCCTTGTAACTGTTCCAGTAATGCTGTCTATCAGGCATACATTTGCAGACTGATCTTTGTTAGATCATAGGGAAGAGGGAGAAGTATGACAGCCTTCACTGGTAGCCTCCCTGGATCTCTGCTGTAGGATTGTTTAGAGCTACAGCTAATGACAAATGTGGCATTCTGATCCTTATCCATTGTCTCTTATCGGCTCAAGAAAGTATATTTGCCCAGTTCTTCCTTAATTGCCTTGGTTCAAGATTGGCTTACAAAGCCTTTTACTCCTTAAGCTCAGTATATATGGGGAGAGGTGTTCCATTAAAAAAAAAATCCTCTGGTCTTTTAAGTTCTGGAGAAGATTATCTGTTTCATGTATTGGTCCAGCATAGTGGAAGCTTCTTAGTCCCTTTCTCTGGAATCCCAAACTTTAAATAATCAATGCATTTTAATAGCTCCAGTTTTAATATGTCTGCAGAATTTCATCCTCTCAATTGACTGAGTATGGCCCACCCATAATTTTTGACACTTTGGCTATAGTACAGTGAAAGTCTAGTTCGAAGACTTGTACCACCCTTACTACAATGCTTCACTTTGTAACCTTGGGAATTTGAAACAGTAAAAATGTCTAACAACTTAGTTTGCCTAAATTACATAAAGGGAAAAGACACAGGAGTTTGCCAGATACCGTACATAGTTTGATGGTTTGTTTATATTAGAGGTGTGCTTATCCCAAATAAATTATGCTAACTTGACCTTATTGATATTTTTTAAAAATGGGGAAACTTAGTTTCCCTAACCTTTCCCCTAGTTAGCCTACCTGGTTGTCATTTCTCTTCCCCTTGTTACTAGAGGTTAAGCTATTAGGTTGTTTGGTTTGTTCAGAAATTTCAAACAGTGACCAGGATGTAATACATGAGATTCATTCAAAAACAAACAGTTGTTTGATGGTACTGTTTTCAGAATGTAGCTAAATTACATTGTCATTTCCTCTCCATACTGCCAGCTTAGTATCTGTTCTAGGCCTGTTTGTCTAGTCCTTTAAATAAAAGTAACAAATCAGAAAAATAAATTATGTCACAAGTTCTAGTATAATCATAGAACCAAAGAACTGGAAGGAACTGCAAGGGCTGTGTAGTTCAAACCCCTGCCATGCAGGAACATACACATAAAACACTCCTGAAGGATTATCCCCAAAGCTCTGTTTAAAGACCTCCAAAGAAGGAGAGTTTCATCACCCTCCAAGGGAGTCTAGTCCACCATTATCATTTAGGTCGAATCTTGTTTTCTTGCAATTTGACTCCATTGGTTCATATTTGGCTCTCTGGAGCACCAGAGAACAAGCTTTCTTCCATCTTCTCCAAGATATCCTTCAGATATTTAAAGATGGCTATTATAATACAGTACTCTCAGTCTCCTCCAAGATAATAGACATTTCCACATTTCTATTAGGAAAAACAGAATTGTGATCTCCTGTTAGGCAGCATGAGGTGACTACATCAGACAGCAAAGAGCCAGGGACAGCACATTGCATTCCCTCTCCCACCATCCCTAGGAAAGTCCCCCATTGCCACACCAAAAAGCCCTGCTAGCTGTTCTCCTGCTGCAGCATTTGCCACAGCTTGGAATAATCTAGGTAGGCTCTCTAGAGCTGCAGAGGCAATGCTACGGTTTTCCAGAGAGGCCTGCCCCTGGGACTGCTTGCACCAATCCAGAAAACCTCACCACTCTCCAGTCTGTGAATGACCAAATGCCTTGCTCTGAATGGGGCTCTGAAGGGGTCTTAGGACTTTTTCAGACAACGATTTGTAATGCAAGAAAGCTTGTCCCTCTCGTGAGGCTGCTGTTTGGCAGGGGGGCTGTTTCGGATGATGCAGTCCCCCTGCTGATTCTGTTCTGGAATAGCTGGGAGGCTGCAGTGCCATATTTGGCCATTTCCTAATCACGGAAGTTGACCGTGATTAGGAAATGGCCAAATATGGTGCTGCAGCCTCCCAGCTCTTCCGGAACAGAATCAGCAAGGGGACAGTATCATCCAAAACAGCCCCCCTGCCGTGCAGCAGGGACGAGCCTTCTTGCATTACAAATCGCCGTCTGAAAAAGTCCTTAGAGCAAAGCAATATGGGCAGAGTGGACAGGGAGATTGCCCGTGCCATCCCAACTACAACATTTACCATTAGAAGGGATCCCACAAAATGACACATTGAAGAATAGTAGAGGGGAGATGCTGAAGGAAGTCGGGGGACACTGCAAATGCAGTGCAAGGAACACTAATGGTAATATGGGACAGAAACAACAAAAGTAAGGGGTAACAGAGACGTATGTTGTCCCTCTTCAAGCACCGAAACACAGAGTGGCAATAGAGACATATGTTATTCCACTTCAGGTAGTAAGCATCTGAAAAAAGTGTTAGGATTGGGTTCTGTGTATCACGTATTTGATTGATTAGGATGTATAATAAATGAGGATATTATAATGAAAAGAGCTGCTGCCAGCAGAGACCAGTAGTCAGGACCTGCTTGACACAGCTGTTATTGACTCCTGTTCCATGTGAGAAGCATGGGAGAGAGATATAGTGGCTATCTCCATGGGAAAAGGTTGAATAAACCATATGTGTGGGAACGGCCAACTGCAAGGCCCTTAAGTGTACTGTACATACACATGTATTGGTGTAACTCTCTGTCCTGCCCATCTTCTCTTTGTCTGTTCTCTGTCCATTTTCCTTTGCAGTACTGTGCTGTGCTGCTGAAAGTGCTGTACTATATAGTTGATATATTTGGAGTCTCTGACTCACTGTAAATACTACTCTATCAAGATTAAGTAAAGTTCAGTAGTTTAGACACAGCCAATGTGTCTGAGTGCTCATTTCTTCAGCCTGATGTCTCCTGCAAATGCCTATGGGATTTTTTTGCCACTTGGACCTCTGTACATGCTCTGGTGGGCACCCTGAAACTGTGTACTAGAGACCTTCTAACATACTGTTATCCATTAACTAATGAAGAGGATTTTCAAGTACATTAAAATGTTAGCATATTGTAACATATAGTTGGCCCTTGGTCTTATCTGCTGGGGTTTGGTTCCAGTAGCCCCCATGGATAGCAAAACCCGTGGATGCTCAAGTCCAATTAGATACAATGGCATAGTAAAATGGTGCCCCTTATATAAAATAGCAAAATCAGAGTTTGCGTCTTGGAATTTATTTTTGGGGGGAAATATTTTCAAGCCGTGAATGGTGAAATCCGTGGATGCCAAAACCATGGATACAGAAGGCCAACTGTATTTTTTCAGTTATCTCTCAAAAGGTAAATGAAAACGTTTATTGCAAAATTAAAGGTATATACAGTAGATTTACCAAGCAATCAAAATAAAACATCAAAAGCAAAATCAGGTGTGTTGGTTTGTAAGAAAAAATATCTACAGTTGGGCAGTATATTTATTAGGATCAATCGAAATGTCACAAACCTGTGTGCAAATTTCATCAAACCAGGGAGTACAAAAATCAGGAAGTAAGGGAAAGGGTCAAACCAAAATAAGAACAAAATAAATATACTGTAGTCATAAGAGTTGCATTTTGAAGCTAGAATTAATGAATCAGCCTCTAGCGGGCTGATACAAATATCAGGCTACAGCAAGGGTTCTGAAATGAAGAAGCAATGACTGACTTCTATTTTTAAAAACATAAACTTTGCGCTCTCCCACCCCTTATGTTTAATGCCGGTGTTCCAAATTATAAGAACGTCAGTTACCTCTCCCCAGGACAGATGCACAACTTCTTGTCAGTGTGTTTCCTGACTCGCTAGGAGCACCAATTTATGGATTGCAGCTGCAGGCAAAGTGAGGATGGATGTCATTTCCAGGTGCCATGGCTGTTTCCCAGAAGCCCATGCAGTTTTCCTGGACCCTGGTATGGAGTGGGAAGATCAACCAATCAGAGGTAGCCTGGTTGGCTGCCGGGGGCATGGAGCAACTGAAGGCTTCAAGCAGGTTATTTCCCACTCTAAAAGCTGCTGCTCCTCTCCATGCCAACAGTCAGCTTTAGTCATCATCCCTACCCAAACACCCACTCTCCCTCAGTGTTTAGGTTTTTGTATAGGTGATTATTCAGTTAGTCCTATCACATAACTAATACTGATTGCCAATACTTTGGATGGTTTTGGCAGGAGATTGGATCCAGTTTAGAGGTAAATAGGGCCTGTGTGCCTGTTATAACTGACGTGTGTGTGTGTGGGGGGGATCCCTTAAGGGATGCTGGGGTGTAGACTCTGCCTCAGTCCCAGGTGGCAGCAAACCATACAGTGGCTTCTGCCCATGTGGATTCCCACTTCTGGCATCCCAAAGCTACCCAGCAGGGGGGCTGGGTGAATCAGTTTTCACTGGCCAGCAGGTGGGTCAACTGATGGAGGAGTTGCCATAGGCCAGCAGATGCTTCCAGTTAACTGATGGCTGGATCCAGACCCATGCTGTGGGCTAAGCCTATTCAACAATAACCAATAAAGCTGTGGCTTTTTCTAGTCCAACAAAATATGGTCTGTGCTCATTCTTGCTGAACACAAAACCCCATGCTAGCTATTGGGTCCACAAGTGCTTTACACACACATGCATACATGTACGTGCACACACACAAGGCCTTTCTGTGCTTCTGCAGTAATTATTTCCTTGCAACATACAAAGCTGCCTTCACATCTAAGTCAACACACTCTCTTGTAGCAGAGTTTGGAAGGCTACTTTTGAGAATAATAAATAAAATGAGATGGGTCTTAGACGAATATTGTATCAGGCTCACTGTATTTGTTTATCTTAAAAATAACTTAAAGCTCTACTCCTGAGAATCAAATCCATTGCAGGGAGAAACCTCAAAATTAATGTAGTATCTTCGTTGGGATCAAGTAACATGTCAGGAAGTGAACCACATTTGGACTTCTTCATGGTTGTTCTTCAGCCAGCCCAACTGCCTGTAGTTTGTAACAGTTTTAAAATGGAATGCAAGAAGTATTATGCAGACTTAATTGGATTACAGACCAGGCTAAAGTCCAAGAGATTTCAGGTTGCACTGCTGATTGTTAGAACAAAGAAACAACAATTACTGTTTTCCTCACAGATTCATAGTAGGAGAAATAGTCTTGTTTCCCCCAGAAGTCCCTAGCAAAACCTGAAATCTTTTAGAATCTAGCACAGTCTAAGCCAAGATGTATATAACTAGCTGTTTAATGGACCTGTCTCCAGGACCAACCACATCCTTTGTAAGACAGAATGTAGAGGTAAGGACTATTGCAACTGCAGACTTGGGAGGTTTTCCACAAGGTTAAAGTTTCTCCACAACTCCTCACCTTTGTTGTTCTGCTTCATATCCAGCATGAAGAAAACTTCCTGAGGACTCAAATGCTTGCACAATGCTAACAGTTCATTTAGTACTTTCTTCAGTGTGGCTTTTTTATCAAATATGGTATCTCTTTAGAAACTTTTAAAGTTTCTCTTTAGAAACTTTTAAAGTTTCCATTCCTCATTATTGGTCATAAACATTCTAAGGACTTTTTCAGACAGGCTAAAAACACTGTCGCAGGCACAGAACAGGGTTGAGAAAGGGTTTCCCTTTCACATGATATCGACCTTGTCCCGTGTTGCCCCTGTGCTGCATCTGTGATATTGTAATCACAGGGAAACATCATTAATAGACCACCCATTCCATTTCTGTCATTTCTGTCATAACCCGTTCCTCTCCCGTTGTGCTGGCATGATGCAAGCTGCAGAGGGAGATCTGTTCTGAACACTTCCAGTGGAGATCTGGATGAGGAGGTAAATGACACCCTTCCCCCCCCCCCCGGTGGGTTACTTTTTTAAAAAGTGTGTTTTTGTGCTTGGTATACTTTTAAACTTTTTTTTTAATTTTTATTTTTAAATTCCCGTGCGATCGTTCTCTCACAAGAATGGGCAGGATTTGCTTTCTGGGTCGTAAATGCAGCCTTATGATGGCTGCATTTACTCACGGCCAGCCAAGGGGAGGGGGAGGACGGTCTCTTGTGCAAGAAGGTAGGCATCTGAAAAATTTATTTTTACTCCATGGCAGGGATGGGAGTGGGGCGGGAGGGTGGCTAGCGAAGCAGAAACAGGGTATAAGTCCCTGTCTGAAAATGTCCTATGTTGTGGTGTTTAAATTTCAGCTGGTGGCATTGTGTTGAAGCCAATCCAACATAAATTAGATTTCTTCAAATTAACACAGCTGAAACTCAAATTGGTAATTTTTTTTTAAAAGGCACAAATCAAGCAGATTAGATTTTGTTGATTACAGGGGAGACTTTTAGAATACAAAAATAGATCATGTATTTCCATATCCTCAACGTTTCACATGTGAAAACCAGGATACATGTGGCCAAGCAATATCACAGTGTGCTCAAGATAGCAAATGTTAATGAGGAAAAGCACACAAGCTAGGAATGGCTGCAGCAGTTTGCTTTTGCCTGGGCATACTGGGAAAGGTAAGATTCTGCCCCCTTCTCTCCCCCCTGCTGAGTTAATTGGTGGCAAACTTTGTACTTTGAACTCAGTTTGTAGCAATTGAAGTAAGATGAAGACAAAGGGAGGAAGTAGGAGAGAGAAAAACTGAGGGGTGGTCCAGATGGTGAAATAAATCTTCATGGAATCCTCATGGAATCCCATGTGTCCAAATGGGACCCCACAGCATTCTGTCCTTTTCAGAGGGAGGGGGACCAAAAGTCAGGGAAAGTCTGTGACAAAAACCTCTGGGACTTTTCCTGAGTTTTTTGACAACTGCAGAAGAAATGTGCACTCCCACATGTTAGGACAACCAAATCGCATTGCAGCACATTGCTGAAGAAGACAGCTGACTGGTCAGGCATGCACAGGGAGCGGAGCTTGCTAAGAAGTTAGATCCTAGAACCACCATGTTGGATTGTTGCTGTAGCGATTGTGCTCAGGTGATGGAACAGCCTTTCTTTCCTTCATTTTTTCATTATTTCAGCAGAAGATTGCTCTTCCGCACATTGGAATTTTTTTTTTAAATACTGTTTGGTGGGGGTAATTTGGAGAGTACAGAACCAGAAGTAGTTCACTTGCACCTGCCAACTTGATTCACTGGCATGCCTCTGTGTGAACAGCAAACATGGAGAGCTTTGCACACCAGTGACCTTGCCAAAAAAATCATTGAGACAGGTAACAGCTGCTGCGAATTGGCATATGTGCACACCAATCCACATTTTATTCCCTCCTCTGGACTGGCCCTGAAACATTTTAAAACAGTTGAAAAAGTGGAACAACAGATGATTAATCAGGACTGTCCCTGCCAAACTGGGACAGTTGAAATCCAGAATCTTGGCTGAAGAAATAACCAGTATCTCCCCAATCATGCTGTGCATTACAAGTCAGCAAACATTCTGAAGAATTGTTCCTGGAAAAATACTTTCAGGATTGTGCTGTTAGAATTACTGAAACAGGGGTGAATACTAAAATGTATTCAAATATATCTGCAACACTGAGGAAAATTCCATCTTGATTTCAGTAGGTAATCAGCTTCTGCCCTGAAGCTTGTGTCCTTATGCAAGTTCTTATGTTTCTATCTTAGGAGATTTTCAGACATGCCAAAATCCCTGTTTGCCGCGCGAGCAGCCTCCCGAAACTGCTGCGCGGCAAGGGTCTTCTTCGGACGACGCTGTGCCTCTGGCGAAACCGTCCGTGTCACTTCCGTGAAGCTTGGGACGGCTCAGCGCCATATTTCAAGCACGGGCAGCCTCCGTGATTGAAATATTGCGCGGAGCCGTCCCAAGCTTCACGGAAGTGACACGGACGGTTTCGCCAGAGGCGCAGCGTCGTCCGAAGAAGACCCTTGCCGCGCAGCAGTTTCGGGAGGCTGCTCACGCGGCAAACAGGGATTTTGGCATGTCTGAAAATGTCCTTACTTTGGCAGGATGCATTTAAATAATCATACAATGTTGAATCCATTTAAAAGAAACAGCAACAGTTGTAAATGTGTACAGTTGACTTTATTTCACACAGAGCTATTTTCATTCCTCTATGTTAAATATAAGACCTGTAATTCACACAAAGCATTTTGATTCCTTTAAGGAGGGAAGTGAGGGAACCGATTTTTAAAAATCTCTTGTTTTCATGTAAAATTCAGAAATTCTCTTCACTAGTTAACCATCTCATTCAGTTATTATTATTTTGTTTTTAGATGTGTTGTGCCTTGTCAATATCAGCTAAACTTGATAACAGGATAGGCAACATTACTTACCCTAGGCTTAACTTCATGCTTTCATGCTTTAACATGAGGCTTTGCCATTTGATCTGGATAGTCCAGACTGGGGATATGATGTCTATAGGTCAGAAACTGCTGTCAGTTTTGGGTAGAAACCCATCAGTCAACTCTAGTCCTGCAGGAAGAGATTGTATTTTGTGCAGATCTGTAGTTAGTCCCAGGCCTCTAACAGAGGAAATATGACTTATTCACAATATATTAATGTTAAGACAGCTGTTTGTATATCCTGCATGATGCAAGACATCAGAACTTGGCACTGACTGCGCTCAGTTAACTATTCTTTGTTTTTATTGGTTAGGTGATTATTGCAAATGCAGCAAAAATTGAGGCAGACTAAACATGTTGAAAAGAATTCTTTCAGTTGCAGTATTATTTTGACTGAAGGGCAATACTGGGAGCTTGTCTATACGAGCCCATAAAAAAAGAAGTGCCTCACAGTAATGACATTTTGCAGCAGCTGCGACCTGTCCTAATGGGTTTTTTTTGCCCCCATATGCTTCACTAGTAAACATGGTGGCTGTGAGTGATTTATTCGCATTTGCACTTACCTCAATTTGCCACCTCTGACCTTATTTTTTTAAAAAAAGATGTCCAAGGTGCAATTGAGCAATTTTTCAACTGAGAACAAAAGCAAAACAAAAACAAAAAACCCAATACCCTGTTTTCTCGCCTTACACTTGCTCACTAAGGCAAAGATCCAACATGGCGGTAGCAGGTGCTTGCCTTGTTAGCAAGCCCTGCACCTTGTGCTCATCAGGCCAATCAGATTTGTGCTTCCTCTCATATGGGCAAACGAATCAAATTGACTCATTTATCCTAACAAGCAGGAATGTGCACCCCCTCGCTTTAAAAAATATACAGGAAAAGCCATGAAGGCTTTTTTTGCCACCCTCCGTCACAACATGGCAAAATCACACGGAATGTCATTAGGACAGGTAGGATTCTCCTTGCATTCCATGAGGAGTTTTTTCACCATTTGGGCAGCCCTGGGAATCCTTTCTGTGTACGAAATGACTTATTTTGTTCAAGATGTCCGGTTTAATTATTGAAGGGGCATATATGTTACTCCCCATATATAAGATACTTCAAAGCTGCAAATGAATGCACACATATGTACCATGTATGAATGTGGAATAAGAGAGTATAGCTCTCTAGAACCAGCTTTGTACTGTAGTTTTCTCATTAGATTTGTCTAAAGAATGGATATATAATTTATTTTAAAGTAAACTAAAGGTTAACCGCATCTAATCAGGTTTAACTGCTCCAAAGTACAGCTCAGGAAAGAAATTCTGTTACTGTTTCAGACCTCAGAAACTTTATATTGTTAGAAAGATTGCCTGCATCAGCCAGGGAGTTCCAAGGAGGGGACTATAGCTCTCTGGAAGAGAATTCTAAGTACCTCACCATACAACAAATCCCAGGATTCCTTAGCATGAAGCCATGGTAGTTAAGATGGTATCAGCTATAGTAAGGCCACTGTATGTGCAGGGGATACATTACCAGATTTACCATGGATACTGGAAACCGCAGATAATAGTGAGCCCTAGTAAAATGAACAACTTCCAGCCCAAGCTTACCATAGGGTCATGCTGGAGGACCTAGAGACTCCTAGAGAGAAACATCTCTAGGTATCTTTAGGTCTTCCACTGCAACACCGTAGTCAGCTTCCAGTGGAAGCATACCATAGACTTGCACTGGAGGACGTTGAAAATACCTAGAGATACCATATTTTTTCAGATGCGGATAAGTGAATCCATGGGTACTGGTCCCACAGATATGAGGATTGAACTATATGTAGCTTAGATACAACAATATACAACAATGCTATTACCTATATAGTGTAGATACACTTGATTGTCATAAGGAAGATAAGACAGGAAGGATGAATGCATGTCTTTGCTTATTTCATTTTCACATACAAGAAAGAATAATTTCAAAAGTTTTCTCCCTTTTGGACAGGATTATGCATTTTTTTTAAAAAAGTGATATTTTGTCACTTTTTTTGCAAATGAATCCTGAAAACTTCATTTTTGTGCCATGCATAGCGTATTCCATTAAAAAAACCCCAACTTTTAAAGAAAGAAAAACAAAATGTGTGTGTGTGTGTGTGTTGATTATATTTCACCAAAAAAGTCATGAAGTGTAAAAAAATCTTCTGGTTTGGTAGTTAACCATTTTTCCCAATAGGATGTCTTAATGTGTCAAGATAACCCTGCACACCGATGATAAGAAAATTTGCAAGAATCCTTTACTTCCCTAGTCAGGAGGTTTATAATACTTGGTGTGCCCTTATTTGCTTGTGAAGTTAGTGTTAATGTTGAGGGTGTAGGGCCAACTGACTATGTTAAAGCCAGAATTACAGTACAACTTAGGCATTGTCTACACTGGCGAAATAAAATGACCTTGCCTTGTTGTATCTGCAAGCTGTCCAGGTGATGTATGGCTTGAATCCAGAGCATTCAAGCTTTTCAGGGCTTTAATCTGCATCAAAAAAGTGGGGATTTACTCCAGATTCTAATGGAAAATCTGAATATTTGCATGTGTGTGTGGACTGCGTTCATTGTGATGTTGGTGTGGAGCCAGGTGGAGGAGTTTTGGGTGGGTGGCTGGAAGAGGTCAGAAGGAGACACCCTGAGGTAGATGATCAGCTGACCCTTCCTCCTGCTTCAATTTCACTTTTTAGCACTTCCTTTCTTTTTCTTTTTTCTTTTTTGTTTTGCACACATGCTAATTGTCCGAAGAAGCACGTACTAGCACACCCATATTGTTACTTGCGCATACCTTATTTTCTGTGCAAGGAACAGGGTTTTTTCTGTGCAGGAAATAATATTTCTCCAGTGCAGAAAATACTTCTTCTTGCATAAAACAACCACGTGTGAATTTTGTTCAGAAAACGTCCTGAACTGCAAAGATATTTGTCAGTCCAGGATTCTTCTCATCAGGTTTCTCACTTGAAAAATAAGGGTGTTTTTTTTTTTTATCAATTGTTTGGGAATATTTTCAAATATTTTTTCTATCCCTCCTGAGAAATTAGGGCAGAGAATAAAACATTAAAGTAAAGACAGGGTACTGCCCATAATTTATGGTTTTCAATTTTGTAATCTTAATTGTCTTGTTTTAGCTAGTCAGTTTTTTAAATATGCTTTTAGTCTGTTACAGTTATTCCTTACTGTCTTATATAATTTATTTTGGTTAAACTGATTTTATTGTATTCCACTCTGAGATCATATGACATAGGGTAAGATATAAATATTTTAATAAAATGAATAAATATTTTGAAAGTTTTGGTTTGAGACCTACATTAGTGTCTTATACTATCTCAAATAGGCTGGGGCAGTTATGTGGATTTTGTTTTGAGAAATTACACCTCTTCCTCTCTAGAGGAAAGGGGTTTTGTGGCCTTTTAAAAAAAATGGATTCTGGCTGTCAACCTGTCAACTTGTTTGGTAGCTTTCACATTTCTGTTGATGATAGCAAAGAACTGTTTACATCAAGCTGTTCTTATGAGGAATAGTGACTCGACAAGGGTTTTCATCATCCTGGGAGATTTAAAAATGTACATCTTGTATCATGCCAAAGCAATATTTCTTTTGTTCTATGTGCAAATATTATTTATTTTCACCATAACAATATTTTAATTTTAAATGACAACCCCCGAAGCCCAAGCCAACCTATAATTCACTTGTAGGGGCTTTTACAAAAGTCTGAAATCACACAGAGAAGAGCTTCTTAACTCTTTCTTTCTTTCTTTCTTTCTTTCTTTCTTTCTTCTTCTTCTTCTTCTTCTTTTTTTTTTTGGTTTGATTTCCCTTGTAAGAGTACATTCCCTCTCATTTTTTTTCCTCCATTGGAGAAAAGATACATAGGTAGTCTTTCAGTCATATATGTCTATGTGGAAATTTTGCATGTGAGAAGCGGTTTGAAGTCCAGATTATGACTCTGCATTGATTATTTATTTTACTCATATTGATACTGGCTCCTGGTTCAGAGTACCTGATTTACTGCGAATTTGCTCACTGAGTTGAAAGGTTTTTCAAAGTAATGCTATTGTGAATTTCCATTTCAGAAACATAGGTTGACTGGATAAAAATATGCAGTGTATTATGACTGCTCAGCAGAGGTCAGTATTGCAGCATGGCAGAAAAGAAGATTTTTAGGAAAAGGAGATTTTTTTAAAAAAAATCTTGCTTTCACAGTACACTTAGAGCAAAACCAGACTTTTCCTCTCCTCTCACTTCCAATGCACACACTCACTTAAGCACACATAGATACACAAATATACACCAAATCCCACTCAGTTTAATATGGCTTGTTACCAAATAAACATGCCTATTTGCCTATTGCTGCTCTGTTATACTTATCTTTGGTTAAAGAAGTTTATTATTGTCATCCCTAGCACAACAGCTGCAGTTTAAGCTTTGTGTCAAGGTTCACATTTGAGTGGTTAATTGCATGTCAACTTCACTACAAGAGACCCAGAAGAGATCTAAAAACATATAGTTAAGAATGAAATTGACATGCCTGTAACCACTGAAAAATGATGTTGTGAAAAACCCTGAGAAGAGTGCTCAGTGATTAGTGTCAATCAAAAACAGTATCTCAGGCAGAAATACAAGCATGTCCTTGGGTTAATCATTTTTTTAAAATAAAATAATTCAGAATTACAAAACCCCAAGTGATTTAAAAAAACAACAACAATTTACAAGTTTTTCTTGATTACAAAAGAAAAAATAGCTATTTACATTAAAATGATACTATTATTTATTAAGTTAAAGATATTATTGGTGTTTTATTTTTCCAGTACAGTGGACCCACCATATCCATGGGCTCACAGTCTGCAGATTCAAGCCACTGCATAATCAAATGTACACAATACATTTGAATCTGTTGTGGGGAGCACGCCACCCACCCACTTCCGCCTTAGAGGCAGTGTGGAGTTCCTTCACAAGGCAGATGATATTATTTCCTAATACCTTTTCTAATGTGCTGCATTGTTTATATTTCTTGATTTTTCTTTTCAATGGTCATGCTTTTAACTGCTTTTAGTTCTATTTATAGTTCAATTATATTTTTAACTTTTGTATGATGTGATATTTTTTACCTGTACAGTATTTTTAAAACTCTTCTAAGCTGCCTTACTTTTCTAAGCTGGGAAAAGGGCAGGATAGAAATAAACACAACAACAACAACAATCATCAGTTCTAGATTTAAATGTTACTCACCTGTTTGTGATGGTGCCAGTGGTTCAAAACATCTTAGGGAGTGCAGTCCTGACCCTATAGCAGGAATGGGCAACTGTGGGATGCTAGATGTTCATATTACCTTGTGGGAGACCACACTCTCACCACACCCCCACTGCAAAAAGCACAACTCCCCCCCCCCCCCGCCAATGTTCCCCAATGCCCTCTAGAGACTACGGGGAACACTTTTTCCATTTTACAAATCATATGGATGCTTTCTTTTCTTTTTAGTGAATTTCATTGTGCTGGAAAAGCTAGTGAGCAGATTCCCAAATGGCTCACATTTCTGAAGGGCTGGACGCTGACATTTTGAGTATCAAGTTGATAACCTTGACCTTATTGTTTGATGTCAGTGCTGCAAGCACTTAACAGTTGTGTCAGTGTTTTATTCATAACCTCGCTGACAGATTCTGTTGACCTTGAATTCTCAAGTGAAAAAGCACCCTTGATGTTCTTACTTTGTATTTCCTCACAAATAATAGCTCTGTATCATTCCTTCTTTTCCCTGTTTATGAGCAAGACATCAAATTCTCTTTCACAGCTATGGGGAAAAAATCCCAATTTGAGCTGAGACACTCTGGCATTGAGCCACCATTTGTCAGGTTGGTGGTAGACAATAGTTTTGAAGACAGATTTTATTATTTTATTATTTCTTTGTATTTATTGTCTTCTGCACAACTAGGGTGCTTGGATCAGCTTACAGACAGAAGAGAAACACCCACCCCAATGTAAAAACAAACATTATCTATTAATACATCAATACAACACAAAAACTAAACAGAGTTGGAATTTGATGTGAAAAAATTACATCATTTCATCTGGGACCTGTTCACACTACAGAATTATAACACTGTTATTCCACTTTAACTGCCATGGTTCCATCCTATGGAATCCTGGGATTGGCAATAGAATGAGGGAAGGGCATTTAAAATTTTAAGTCTGAGCACTCCAGTACCTCACCAGACTACAAGCCCCAGGCTTCCATTGGATGGAACCACAACAGTTAAACTGGAATAATAGCATGATAATTCTGTAGTGTGAACGGACACAGATATTCATACAGATGCTCTGTTTCTAATGGTCAAAAACCTGGGGAACATTTACATGATAAAAAAAAGCCCTAGAAGAATTTGTGTCGATCCCTAGTAGTTCACACACATCATGGGCTATTCAGAAGGAGGGGTAACAAAAAGCCCAGTTAACCCGTGACTTTCCACCCCTCTATTTTTCAGGACCTTTTTAGGAAAGTCTGAGACAACCCGTGCTATTGGTTGTCTGAACAATCAGGAACCATCCCAGGACATGGGCTGAATATTGATTGGTTGGACTTTGGAGGGGGTGGACTTGCAAGGGAAGCCTTGCAATTCTTGATGCTCAGCTTGCAGAAGCTGCAGCCAGCTGAGAGCCACCAGCCCCTCCCTCCCTCGTCCTCTGGGCTGTGGCTCAGCCTCACTTAAAGCATTGTTTTATATTGGAAGGAAAAGAAGTGAGAGGGAAGAGTGGGGGGCAGACAGAACTTTAAGCATTGCTTTCTATTGGAAGGAAAAGAAGTGGAGGGAGGAGTAGGGGGACAGACAGAACTTAAAGCATTGCTTTCTATTGGAAGGAAAAGAAGTGAGGGGGAAGAGTGGGGTGACAGACAGAACTTAAAGCATTGCTTTCTGTTGGAAGGAAAAGAAGTGGGGGCAAGGGTGGGGGTTCTCTTTAGAGGTGAGGATAGCTGTGGCCGGCAGGGATGGGGGTGGTTCTCCCAGACTGACCATTCCAAAAATGGCAGATCCAGAATTGCCAGGCTTCCCTTGCAAGCCCATCCCCTCCAAAGTTCAACCAATCAAAATACTGCTCTGCTGTGTGCCCCTATCCCAGGATGGAGGTACTCAGAACAACAAATCCAAAATAATGAGACTTATGCTACCCGTGACAAATCATGTAAACAATACGAGATGAACTCAGGATGAAGATATCTCACTTCTCCCCAGGATAAAAACTGCCATGTAAAAGAGCCCCTGTTGTGTGTGTGCGTGTGCATGTGCTAGGCACCATGGGAAGAAAATCAGCAGTAATTTTCCTTGTCACTTCTCTCATAGGTTTGTTGTTGTTGTTGTTTAATTTATTTACTTCTTATCCTCCTCCCCCTATGGATCGAGGTAGGGAACAACAAATGAGCATATAAACATAATGGTTAAAAACATATATCAGTTTAAAACATATATCAGTTTAAAAGAACAGGACAAGACATTTTAAAACAATCACACATATCAGTTTAAAACATATATCAGTTTAAAAGAACAGGACAAGACATTTTAAAAAGAAGAGACTAGGCTTTGAATTCAGACAGCGTATCTCTTCTGGTAGGCTGTTCCACAGTCTAGGGGAAGCTGAAGAAAAAGTCCTCTGGGTGACAGTTGCCAACCAGGGGCTTGTCTAGAGGAAAAGATATAATGTGGATTGCTGCACATTAACACAAATTTGCAGCAGCGTTCATTTGTCTCCATGGTCCTTTGGCAAAATTGCTCATATGTGAAGCTATCTGTGTTTGAAGCCATGCCTGCAAATCAAGATGGTGGCCAAGAGTGAATTACTTGCATTATTACAAAATGCTGGGATAGCGGTCCCTAGCATTAAACCACATGATTCACAATTTTATTGCATCTGCAACCCTTACCACCATAGACAACATATAAAGCATAGGATGCAGTGGAAAGCAAAAGAAGAAATGAGTTTTTCAAACAAATTTATTTGGTGGCAGTGGTGAATATAGAATATTTGTGAATCAAATGGAGATGTTGCAATGTGAAAGCAGTAGCTTTAAGATCTGAACAGGAGGGCATTCTCTTGGTCCCACCCTTTTGACGGCAGGTTTGTGAGGACAGGGGAGAGAGCCTTCTCCATGACTGTTCTCAGGCTGTGGAACTCTCTTCTACATGAGGTCTGATTGGCCCCTTCCCTGATCTCTTTCTGTTGGCAGGTGAAAACCTTTATATTTAGGCCTTTGAGATCTAAATTATGTAACAGTAGTGTTTGTGTGAAGTGGTGTGGTGTGTGCGCATATCTTTTATTAATAATTATGTTTTAAATGTATTTTTTCACTGTTTTAACCTTGGTTATTAATAATACAGTTGGACCCCTGTATCAGTGGAACCAATATCTATGGTTTCCCTTATCTGCGGGACATAAAACAGCACACCTACCATAGAGTCTTCCTAGAAAATGCCTAGACAGACATCCTCTCTAGACATTTTCTAGGTCCTTCAAAGCCACTCTATGGTATTTGTAACTGGAAGTCCCATAATTTTCAATTGTGTTTGCTGTCATCTGTGGTTTACGGTATCCGCGGTAACTCCAGGAACTGAAGCCCTGCAGATATGGGGGTCCAGCTGTATAGATATTTAATTATTGTTTAACTTCTGCAAAATAAGATTTTTAACTTAATCTTGATTTAAATTACTGTAAGCAGCCTTGGATCCTATTCTGGGAGAAAGGTGGGGAATAAATTCAGTATATAAATAAATACAGAATAGTGCTAAAACTGGCCCAATATATTAAAGTTACATGCAACGCCACATGATCGTGGCAGGATGAGATGTCGCTTGTGAACTTTACCCAACCCCTCACACACCCCAACACCCCAGACCACCCCAGGATGTTTGAATGATCAGGAAACCTCTGGACCTGCGCTAGGTAAATCTAGTACAGTTGCAAAAAGTGTGGGTGACTGTCACCCTTTCCCACCCATTGATTGGTAAATTCCTCTTTCTTGTCAGGAGTTGGAACCTGAAATGCAGAGAAAATGGCCAAACAACTGCAGAGTCATGCTGAGTCATGATGGCTGAAGCCAAGAAACTGCTAAGTCATGCTAGTTTAGGCCCACAGCTGCAGAAGGAGGTTACTACAGGGCATAGCATCTGGAGTGCAAGATCTGATGTAACACACCCATGTGGTTGAATAAGCCAATGCTCTGTAACTGTATTATATAAGAAAGCTCAGTCCAGGGCTCTTTCTCTTCTCATGAATGCTGATGTCTGGCAAAGCAGTTTGTTCTTCAGTTGTAAATATTTGTACATATTGCAACTGCTTGACTTTGAAGATAAAAGTACCTCCTGTTTATTTGGATGTCAAACACTCTGTGTGTGAGTATTCTTGGGAACAGGTTGCTACTAAGTCTGCTGAGATAGTTTTTGACTTCTGCTGGGGATTGAGTGTCCTATCGTCCCCTTGACATTTCTTTCTCCCAAGAAAAAAATCAGAGATAAATCTTCTGTAGAACAAGGGGATGGCAATCCAAGTGGGGAGAAAGCAGGACATATTTACTGGGGTGGAGTAGGGGGGGAAAGAGAAGTCCCTGAGCTGTGTGCTCACTAATGAAACCCTGCCTCTGCCCAGTTGTATCAACTTTGTGGGGGGGTGGGAAAGAGGCTGAATGACTTTTCTAGTTAACTGTGGGTAACACTGCAGCAATAACCTTTTGGTTTCCCCCAGAGATGAGATTAAGTACTTCTTTGAACAGTGTGGTGAGCACAGTTCAGAAAGCAGTAACAGCTTCCTAAGTATGAGTATATGCAGAATTGGTTGGCTCCAGACACTGGGTATCATTTCAAAAGCAGCAAATTCTAGCTTCTCAGGTTGCTCTTGGTACTATGGAAGGGGCTTCTATAATCTTTTGCCTCCCATGGCAAAATAATTTGGTGTTGGCTTCTATGCGCCATGACATGGGTGGCTTCTGGTGCTATTTACTGCTGCTCCTCTGTCAGCCAAATGTCTTGGACTGTTCCTGATCTGAATGACACAGGTGAGTAAACTGAAGGATTTTAAAATTGTGTCATAATCCCCACCTGTGATCCAAGGGATAGAAGAGTTAACAATGCTTGTAACATTTGAAAGTGTGATATACAAACTCAATTTACAAATGGACTTATAGTTAGATACTTGGTCTACTTTTATTGAAATTTATGAGTAACGATTTCTCCTTTTTCTCTCCTTATTCTTTATTGCTATGATGCTAGAACATCACAATATGTAACTGAGAGCCTTATAAATTAATTTTAATTTGCATAACACTTTGAATAAAAATTTAAATTAAAAAAATGTGCCATCCCCACAAAAATCAATATTCAAACCAGAAGAGAATACAGATTCTCAGTGATGAATGGAGCCATGTAGGGGAAACATGCCTCTTTCAGGGTTCAAGAATGAAGGCATTTGTGAACTGAAACAACAGTTTATTTAAAAATGCAATGCCAGGTAGACTCTGGCTTGGAAGCCTGGGGTCCATCTCAAACTTATATTTTAACCTGCTTTACAATGAATTCTTACAAAACCATGCAGTAGTAGCAATTGAGCAATAAAAGACTATGGCGGTCATACAAGCTTACCAATAAGGAACACACACTAGTTCCAAACTATGTATGTTACACTTCCATTTTGCACTGGTATTCTAACTGGTCTCCTTTATCAGCAAAATAAATTAGTGTTTAAAACATGGTTTGGAATGTTTTGTTTAAGTTGACTTGAAATCATGTGTTCTGTGTCTAAGTAGACTTCTTCTGCATGGCTCTGCCATACTTAGGCATTATTGACACATTCTGACTTTTTCCTTTCAGCCAACAATCCAGAGCTAGGGAAACCAATGGGAGCAATGGAGGGCCAGGAGCCTAGAAAGCTGCCGATATAACCGAAAGTCTGGTGGAATCAGTCAATAAAGGTACAAATTGTTTAATCAGCTTTTTCCATTTTGTACTTATTTTTATTACATTTTATACTGTAAGCTACATTGCCATTTGAGTTGGTGTTAGAAATGGCTTGAATGGGAAAAAAATCAGAATTAATAGATTTATTTTGACAAGAAGGCACTTCTGTTGCTTATCTTTCTTTCAGGAAATATGACATAGGCTACCTTCTTGACAGCAGGTTCCATTGAATTAAATGACTCCTAGTTCTGAATAGACACATAGGATCAAGCTATTGTTCTGATTAATAACCATCAAAGCAACACTTTCCAGGTGCCTAGAATGCTGACCTGAGTTTGGAGAAGTGTCTCTTGGGATCACAACTCCCAGAATCCCCTAACAAACATAGCCAGTAGGATTCTGGGAGTTTATATCCAAAACAGCAGATTACAGACCTGTTTATCATGGCTGAAACTTTCCAAAATTATAACATTTTCCTATGCCTACAAAGTCTCTAAAAAACATTAGGAAACTAGAGATGTGTTATACCTGGCTGGTTCAAACCAAACTGAAGCAGCTGGAGCCTTTTGAAAAAACAATTCATCAAAAGGGGTTCATAATCATTAGCCACACTAATGACCAATTGCACCATTAACTTAAGCAAACCTCACCAGCAACATATGCTCTATTTTCCTTTCACTGGTGTGATGACTGCAGCCAATGATACTTCATAAGTGAAAGAATGAGATGGTGACTCTCCCTGTTTGGGGATGGTATAGATGGGAGGGGGCAGCAAATTGTACCCCTAAAGCTTATTTTTGTAGCCACCATGTCCCATGACTGCTTGTTTCCTGACCAGAAAAGGGTGAATTGTCTCCTTAGAAGCCTCCAACAAGGATGATCTAGGGCCAAATCTACACTACACAAATAATTCAGTCTGAAACTGGTTTATTTACCATGGCTCCTTCATTTGGCATCCTGGGATTTGTAAAGGTCCCGAATCTAGGCCATGCAATATGTGGCCAGATTGCCCCAGGTTCAGGGGAAAGGCCATAAGATGTGTGGCCTGATCACTCTAGATTAAGGGGAATTTGTTGGTGGGGGGTGTCAATTGTGTAGACAAGCCCTTAGACCAAGATAAGATGGTGTTTCCTCATTCTTCATGCCAAAGCCATTAACCTTACTTTTACATGAGGAATGGGACATCAGTCCCCTACTACACCTAAAGGGAGGTATAGCCTCACCCCCACCAGAAACAGCTTGGATCTCAAAGGAAGTTGCTTTTTGTGTTCCTAATGGAGATTAAATTTTATTTTGTGAATTTTACAACACCTTGTCTCCCAGAGCCCACATGGCCAAAGAGAGGAGTGGCCACTGCCTACATGGGTTTCCCTCTAGGCCATCTTACCTGACAACAACAAAAGCAACATCTTGACAAAATGTAGCCCTGTCTAACAATGTCATTCCCCCTCCCCCTGTATAATTTTTAACACATTTGCCTAATGAAGACAGTGGAGCTTACATTATGTATTTTGTGCATTTTTGATAAAGTATTGCTGTTTTGTGGATTTTGGATGTTATTGTATGTGGCCTTAAGCATTTGACTCCCAAGGGAGTCAGCCCTGCTGATAAAGAATGGATTTTGTCTCTCAGAACCTCTTGGATGCATCTAATTGAGGTGTATATTTCTTACCGTCAAGCTTTCACTATTTTATTTTCAAGCTTACATAGGTAACATAATCTGAGATGCTGCAATATGTGGAGATTTGACTCATTTCAGTTTCATTGCACCATCTGCTTAAACTATTTTGCAGAGATATGATAACAAAATCATGCTTTCCTATATATTTTTCTAGCAGTTTTATGACCAGAATGCGAAGTTTTACAAAAGAGCTGTAGATCAAGTGGCTATGGCTCTTTTCCATACACAATGCTGAAAACAAACTAAGGTTTTTTTCCCCACTCCCATACCACTGAGGTCTTATTCTCCTTGCCACTGCTTTAATTTGGGACAGAAAGCAATTGAAGGTTTTAGGTTACTACAGACACAGGAAATGTAAACACTCGAAGATGTCTCAAAAAGAAAAGCCAAAGCTGAATGGGTAGAAAGGGGAGAAAATGTCTGAATTCAGGCAAAATGTTTAATATTAATTTATAACTATATGGAGAGAAATCTTCCATTCATGTTAGTGGAGGGGGAAAATGCAATCCCATGCATGTCTACCTAGACGTAGGCTCCAATTAATTAATTAGGACCTGTTCCCAAATAGTTTGTCCCATAGAATTGTACAAGTTGTTACCCTAAGAAGTGGGGATTGCTTAAGAGACCCACCCATGGTATCAAAATCTATCTGGGAGAATTATTAGCTCAAACAGAAGCCTGTGAGAGGTGGGTGTTTGGGATCTTTTCACCTATGTACTAACTGTAGATAGCACTCCAGTTTAAAGTGAAATAAAGTATTTTTATTGGAAATAACACAAAGTGAACTCACACATGCAACACACATTCCTAAGAGCCACACAAGGCTATTGGAAAGAAAGGCAGGGAGATGGGATAGAGAGATGTTTGGGAAGATAGGGTTATAGTTACCAGTCTTGAAGAGTAGAGTTCTGTGCAGCAAAGAGGCTAGACTCTTGTCTGAGGTGGCATAGAGAATCCAGTAGACTGTCAGTGTCCATCTGTGGCACACTTTACTGGAGTCTAGGCTGGGATATTTATACCCTACTTCATATCCTGAAGGGATACTCTGGTTATGACAAAGCCTGAATGATTCTCCCATAGGATAGATAAAGTGAACTGAAACTAGACAAAGGAAATGGAAACTCAACTGATTGCTTTAATGTCTGAGAGGCAGGAATTGATGAGTTTATGACAACCTTGTAAAGGTGGACAGGAGGGGTTTCCAAGGTGGAATTTCCTTGGGATGGGAATTGGGAAAGGTCACTTAATTGTTTGGCTGGATGATTCATTGCTGAGGTGCCCAAGAATGAATTAGTACATACCTCCTTAATGGTTTTGTTTACCAAGGGGCTTTTGCACAATGCTAACATGGGCTTGTTTTGCCAACATATTTCTAAGACACATCCCAGGTCAATGTAACCTCACCTGACCTCTTTTTGGTTCACCCTGGCCAATATGACCCCCAAAAGAGATATCATAGGGAGGGCATTGTAGGGTATGCTAACAAAGTGCAATTCTGTACTTGCTTACCAGGGAGTTAGTCCCATTGAACTCAATGGGGCTTACTTTCAAGTACATTTGTACAAAATTGTATTAACTTTTCATGCATTCTGATGTCATTTGTATTTGTTAAATATTGTCTTTCTTTGGACTTCTTCCTTGCAATGACATTAGACAATCTTTTCTGAAATGTACAAATGGCTTACATGGCAATCATTTTTGTTTACATAATATAAATTTCATTGATTCCATAGGAATGAAAAGTCATGATAGATAACAATGAACTGGGTATGCACATTGATACAAATGACCTTACCATGAGCCTGAAATTGCATGCATTCCTGAGATGATCACATGGAAGCTCATTTGTATACTGCTTTCCTATAATATTGTGCCCAAAGCAATTTCTATAACAGCAGTAAGCATAACATAAAGTAACTTCAGTTACAAAATAGCAATAGCATAATGTCAGTGAAATTTAACCCTTTCCTCTCCAACAAAAGTCCTGAAAAGATCTTGACCAGCCAGACAGTAAGTCTTATGGAGAAAGGTCCCACTGGAGCCAATTGGAACTTTCCCCCTAAAACTAAGTACTGCATGTGTTGGGGAATTTAAGTCAGTGATCAAGGCTAGGGAATGGAGCATTGACTTTCCCCGCCGCATGCACTCTGGTCCCAGTGAAAGTTGGAGTGCATGTACCAAGTATTAACTTTTAAAGAAATGGGAACCATGGTGGCTAACTGTCCAACTAAAGTGGTATTTAATTTAGTCATAATTCATTTACCACTTCCCATTTAAAAAATTATTAAAAATGATAAAACAATAAAACATTATGAATGCACACCAAAATTGCAAATGTCAAGGCTTTGTAAGAGAAGCCTTGAAACAACTTAGAATCATGGAGTTGGAAAGGCCCTCATGGGCCATAGAGTCCAACCCTCTGCTTAATGCAGGATCTCCAGCTAAAGCATCCCCAGAAGGCAGCTGTCCAGGCTCTTTTAAAGGTGCCCACAGTATGAGAACCAATTGTGGTATAAAAATTAAAGGTCCCAGGGTGTTAGCCCTTTGGGAAAATTTTCTTCAAAGTTAAAACTATCAGGAATCAACTTTCCAGTAGCAGAGTAGAGCAGAGACGGGAGCAGGACTCAATTAAGTACAGTACAATGCTTAGACCCCAAGCCACAGGAACAAAGAAACAAGCAACTTCTTTTTGAAAGAAATACTTAAGCTTTACTAATGGCTTTAAATCTACAAATATTATCAGAAGATACATTCTAACTAATGGATTTAGGATAGGGTAGAAGTCTTCACTCACCATTCGAGTGAGACTGATGAAAAAGGAAAAGACAGGCATCTCTACAGAGCATGCAGGGAAGCCATCTTTCTTCTCAGAAGGTTAAAACAAAGAGTAATAAAATGATCTTAGACCATGAGGTTGGTAAACCTAAGTCACATGATCTTGTAGCATGGTTGTGTGTGTTTACAAACCATGCCCACTAAAGACAGAATGAGGAGAAGAGGGAGGAACTCTTGACATTCAGAAGTTCCCTAACCTCTCTAATAACTTATTTGCTCTAGTAGCAAGCAAGTGGGGGAGGGGGAGGAATAATACCGGATTTTCCCTAACACCAATCACCTCTCTAGTAAATTGGTTCCATTTCTGAACCGCTCTTACTATCAAGAAGTTCATTCAAACGTACAATCGAAAGCTACCCTCCTATAGGTTAAAACCATTAGACCTGATTCTACCCTCTGGGGTAGCAGAGGACAAACCCTCCCCCTACTCTCTGGGACAGGCCTTGAGGTACAGTAAAGAGTGCTGTCATGTTAACCTTCAGTCTTCTCTTCACTAAGCTGAATGTGTCCAGCTCCTTCAACCTTTCCTCTTATGTCTTGTTCTCTATGCCTCTTACCACAGATATTGGTTCTGTGGATATGGAGGTCTGACAGTACTTTGAACTCAGTTTGTACCAGTGGAAGTAAGCTGGGGTCAAAGGGTAAAAGTGGGAGGAGGAGAGAGAAATGAGGAGATTTTAGAAGCCACTGAAAAAGTGGGACAACAGAGGATTAATTGGGACTGTCTTTGTCAAATCAGGACAGTTGGAGGGTATGCTTCCAATCAACATTTTTAAGAAAGCAGGAGACAATAAATGAGAAAGGAAAGACAGGGGTTGCATTTACCCGGCAGATTTATTGAGGCAAATTGCGCTTTAGTTCTTTTCTGCAGCTGTGCCATTCAGTTACTTTTGTTTACTATTTTGCTTTATGGTTCAGACTGGCAAAGGTGTGGAGGCGTGGCCTCCCAAGCAGAGACCAAGCAGAGGAGGGCTTGATGGGGAGGGGGATAGATCTTCCGTGACTGAAAGGATTGGAATCCTGCATTTTCTTGCCAAATAGACTGCCAAAATAGCAGGGAGACAGATCAGAGAAAAGGTTCTCTCTCTCTCTCTCTCTCTCTCCCTCCTTCCCCCAAGCAGAGTCAGGGATCACAGTTGAAGAGAAGGAGGAGCTTTATGGGGGTGAGGATAGATTCTCCATGGATGAAAGGATTGGAATCCTGCATTTTCTTGTCAAATAAAGAATCACAGACTGCCAAAATAGCAGGGGGAAAGATCAGAGAAAAGGTTCTCTCTCTCTCTCTCTCTCTCTCCCTCCTTCCCCCAAGCAGAGTCAGGGATCACAGTTGAAGAGAAGGAGGAGCTTTATGGGGGTGAGGATAGATTCTCCATGGATGAAAGGATTGGAATCCTGCATTTTCTTGTCAAATAAAGAATCACAGACTGCCAAAATAGCAGGGGGAAAGATCAGAGAAAAGTCTCTCTCTCTCTCTCTCTCTCTCTCTCTCTCTCTCTCCCTCCCTCCCCCAAGCAGAGACAGGGATCACAGCTGATGAGAAGGAGGAGCTTTATGGGGGGGGAACAGATCTTCCCCTGACTGAAAGGACTTGGGAATCCTTTTTCTTGGCAAACTGGATTCACACAGACTTGCAAAAAAGCAGAGAGGATTTTCCAAAATTTCCTAATCGCTACTGAGTCTCCCTCACTCACTCCACCTCTTTTAAGCCCACCCCTTCATCATAACTACCAATCACAGTGCAGCTCTGCAGCAGCCCTTAGTGAAATGGTTGTTTACACTAGCAATAATGCGCTACTTTGCAAATAACTCGGCAAAAATAGCGACATCCCCTGTCACGCTATATTTGGGTGTTTTACCTTCCCCCCTTCTGAATGAGGCAATGCTGTGGTGCGATCCGTGAGAACAATAAGCTATCTTTGCGGTATATTTAGGGGAATATTTGCCCGTGTAAACGCAGCCAGGGACAATAGTAGGAATGGAATAATGTGTGCAAATACATTTCCAAGCACTGAAGTTTTGCTTTTGCGGGTGAGTCAGGACCAGCATTACCATTAGGTAGAATGAAGTAGTCACCTCAGACACATGGCCCATCCCTACACCTCCTAAATTAATCTGTTGTCTTCAGCTGAAGTGGAGGATACTGTCCCAATAAGATTTTAGCAGGAATCTACAGGAAGAGTGAACGTGACCTTTGACAGGTTTTCCTCCACAAACCTGTTTTTATGAGGTGGCAGAGAAATGATGTAAGAGCTCCCCATCCTTGCAATATATATTTTTGTGTAAGTAAGACCTTGATGAGAGATTTATATCAGGAGAGATATGTAAAGCAAATTAGAGTATAAATTGTAAACCAGATAGGCTTATAAATAATTTTTCCCATTCATTTACTCAAACATTTGCTTAGATACAGCAAGCTCTGAAAATATAAAAATCCGAATTCTAATTACTCCCCACAATTCAAAAAAGTAATTTATTTTTATTTATTTATTTTAATGTGGTGTGTAAGTTAATGTTTCATTTGCTTTAAACTGAATGGAAACCAGCTTATGGATACAATTAAGTACTAATGTAAGCATTAAAAGTATATATAAAATGCAAGCCCATTTTTTAAATTTGAAAATCTGAAATACTGAATTAATTGAGCTAGAAATACGTAAAAGTGTAAAATTCAGAGTTGAAATTTGGAATGCAGACATATATTTAATTAGGCAAACTCAAAATTTCATCATTAAAACGTACATGTTTACTTGTGTATATGTATGTACATCTATATCCAAATATCTCTCCATATGAATGTAAGACTAGAATTACATGAGAGATAAACATAATTTTAAGGAGTATGGGAAACTTTTCATTTAATCCTTCCCCCCAAAAACCCTACATTTCCTCCTTCTGTTTGATGACTTAGGGGAGAGGTTTAAACCCAAACCACTTGTAATTCACTGGCAATATACAATAGATTCTAGCTGAAGGCACTATAAAACTTGTTTATGAGCACTCAGAGGGTAAAAAAAATGAGCTTTATTTTAAATTGTGCAGAAGAAGTGGCAGCTTATAAGCTAAAGGTCTGGTTTTGTGTTGCTTTGCAGCTTGTGGCCTTCTCACTGAAATAAGGTATCAAAAACAATGTCAAATGGCATGTTTGAGGCAAAAGGTGATGTTGAGTGCATGGTAGGCTTCTCTCAATCGATTACCTGGAGCTGAGTCTCACTGCTGGAATTTAAGACCAAGTACAATCATTTACTGGCATGCCCTTATCTGAGTATGGCAAGATATTGGGTAGATTGCATAGCTGTGTTTTACTTGCACTGTTCTGGAATAAATTGTTTCTTTCACATGAAAGAGAAGTTCTTACAGTTCTTTTTTTTTAGAGACAACATCTACTGTCTAAATCAGTGGTTCTTAACCTTTGCTTTACCAGTGACCCCTTTAAATATATTTTGTTGCCGTGGATCCCTAAGATTTAACTCAAGATTTAAAGTAATCACCGTCATCATCATACTGAACACTGAGCTATTAACAATTACATCTTCTGTTAACTCTTCCCTCAGAGGCACCAGAGGCTGGGGAAAGGCTTTTCTCCTGATTCTTCCTGCCACTTTGCAGCTGGAGCAGATTGAACAGCAATGTGCAGGCCCAGCCAGCCAGTCTTTGCATTGGCCCCTGTCACACATGGCTGCAGGGAGGGGATGGGCTGAGCAGCTGAGTGACAGTGGAGCTGACAACCAGCTAGCCAGCCTTTGCCCTTCTCTCTCTCCCCCCTCCCTTCCTTTCCAGAGGAAAGATGAGACACCTACAAGGAACTGAGATGATATAATGAACATCTATGGGGGTGAGGGTGCGCCAACCTTTTCTTTTAAACTCTCTCTTCATACAGCAACACCTGCAACGAAAACCTCCCTATCTCCAGCCTTAGGACTTTATCAGACGCATCAAATACAGTGTCATAATGACGCCACATAACTGCAAAAGGGTGTGCATATGAGATGACATCACCCTTTTGTGGTTTTGGCAGGGACATAACCTGTACTTTTTAATTGACGGCTTAAGCCATCAATTGATCCCCCTGCCATTTTTTTTTTTTTTTGCCAGCATAGCCAGCGTGTGAAACCTCATGTCTTTTTTTTTTACTGTACTTACCTCGTCAGTGGCCAGTCCAGCGCAAACACTTCTGGGTGAGATTGCAACACGCAGGTAAGTGACTCACCTTTTATGACCCTCCCTGGGTTACTTGTAAGTTTTAAAGTATGTTTTTGTGCTTTTAAAAACTTTTTATTGTTTTTTTTTTTTTATTTCTCATGCAATGAAGTCTCGTGATATTTCGTGGGATTTCAAAGGAGGAAGTAAACGTTCTCTTTCATTGCTGGAGCCACCTTTGCTAGGATTAGAGGTAAGTGTTGGGGGAGCATTCTTTTGCTGGCATAAAAATGGATTTTTTTATGTCAGCAAAAGAATGCTTTAAAGGAATAGTCTGATAAAGTACTTAGACTGAGGCAACTACACCTCCCTTATGACTCCCCCTCTTCCACCACCACCAGCTCAACTGCTCCTACACACCCAAACTCAGCTTCTTAAACTTTGTAACTTCCTCCTCCACACTAAAAAGGGGAGAGAAGATACAAATGTTTCTTCAACACCATGCTGTCCTCATGAGTAGGGTCAGACTTACTACCCTTTTGAGGTATGCACACCTCTTGAAGGGACATGTTAGTGTTTGCACAATGTTCACACACACATTTCTGCATTGAGGGATTATCACGGGGGAGAGATTAGAAAGGGGAATCAACAAGGAAAAAATGGGGGAGGGGAAGCATTCTGACAAAACACCAGCCCTCAAGAAAGTGTCACAGTCCTAGAAGCCTCCCATAATAATAATAATAATAATAATAATAATAATAATAAATTTATTTATATCCCATCCCTCTACAAAATGCAATCAGGGCGGCTTACAACATTTATAAATATACATTTAAAACCTTCCATCCCACCCCCCTTAAAATACAATTAAATAATCCAAAAAATTAAAACATACTTCATAAATACTAAAAATAACAATAGATAATAAACAATAAACAGTGGCTGTATTGGTGTCAGGACAAATTAAATTTTTCTTTCTGATGGCTGAGTATCTATTCAGGGAAGGCCTGCCAGAAGAGATCCATCTTAAGAGCTTTTTAAAAGCTATTTAAGGTGGTAATATGATGGATCTCATCCAGCAGGCCGTTCCATAATCTGGGAGCAATAACCGAAAAGGTTCTCTGGGAGGTTGAAGAAAGCCTAGTTTTTAAAGGCTGTAACAAATTATTCCCAGAGGACCTGAGTGCACGGGGAGGATTATATGGAAGGAGGTGGTCCCAAAGATAGGTTGGATCCAAGCCATTTAGGACTTTAAAGGTGATAACCAACATCTTGTACTGGGCCCAGAAGCTAATGGGCAGCCAGTGAAGTGATCTTAAGATTGGTGTTATATGGTCTCTTCTAGATGTACCTGAGACCAATCTGGCATCCATATTCTGTACTAGTTGAAGTTTCCAGACCAAGCATGAGGGTAGCCCCATGCAGAGTGCATTACAGAAATCAAGACGGGAGGTTACCAGAGCATGTACCATGGTCTCAAGGTCCCCGACTTCCAGGAAAGGGCGCAGCTGGTGGATCAGCCAAAGCTGATAACAGGCACTACTGACCATCGCATTTACCTGATTCGTCATCTGGAGCGATGAGTCCAGGAGTACTCCCATGATAGTTTGTGGAAGAAGTTCCCAGCATGCCGAATCTCCTGCAAACCAGTCAGTCAACCCAGATTTTAGTGACAACCTTTTCTTCTAGAAACCCACAAAAACCCATGAAAACCCTTTTCTTCTAAACTCTCAACTATTAACATCAGCGCTGAGAAGGGCTGCCAAACTCATGGTTTGCTTGCCTGCTCACCCGCTCTTTTTCCCCTTCCCTCATTCTCCCCTCTGTCTCCTCCCCTCCTGATGAAGAAGGGGGAAAAGGGGGGGTTGAAGCACTTCTTCCGCAAGCAGCCATAACAATGAGCTTCTAGGATCGTTATCTGAAAAACCATAGCCATATCCTCTAACATTTCACAGATGAAAACAGTACACATGTGGCCAAGCAATATCAGAGAACAGTCAAAATGGTAAACATTATTACAAGAATAAAGAACAAAGAAGTACACATGGGCTTGAAGATGCTGCAGCAATTAGCTTTTGCCTGAGCCTGCTGGGAAGGGCAAGATTCTACCCCCTCCTCTCACCCTTGCTGAGTTAGCTGAATGCAAGCTACTTTTGCACTTTGAACTCAATTTGGAGCAACTGAAATAAGCATAGAATTAAGCGACAAAGTGTAAGGAAGAGAAAGAAACCAGGATGCTTTTAAAATAACTGAAAAAGTGGGATGGCAGAGGATTTATTGGGACTGTCCCTGCCAAATCAGTACCATTAGAGGTGTCATGCCCTGTGAGTCTGATGAAGATATGGAATCAGAAGAGAATATGGCAGGGAACAGCCCAATGGACCCTGGCACAGGTTTACCTACACCTGTGCCAGCAGCGAGCCCTGCCAACCTGGAGGCTCAAGCAGAAGAAGAGCCTGGTCCTAGTGGGTTGGCACCAGTCCCAGCAGAGAGCCCTGCCAATTCAGGTATGGAAGAAGAAGAGGAGATGGATTTACCTTCACCATCATTCAAGCAACAGTGATCCCAAAAGGAAGCTCAAAGAAGATAGCTGAGGCTTTATCAGAAACACCTGCTCATCAAGGAGCTCCTGGCAAAGCCTTGATTACTATATATATATATGCTTTGGGTAGCTATGTAGGCTTTGTCAGAGATCAACTGGTCTTCCTTGAGAAAGTTTTATGTCTGCTGTCTCTGACTCCATGTTCCTGTTGCCTTGACTTGTGTTTAGACCATGGACTGTTCCTGACTACACTACTGCCTGATCTTATTGACCCACAGACTTAATTGGGCCCACACTCAATTCTATAAGCCCCGACTCTTTGGATTGTTTTGCTGGACTAATCTTTGCAAGACTGTTTTTCCATTCCTTTGTGCTAATTACCAGTTGGTTACCTTCCCAGATTCTTGCTTTTTGTATATACTTTGCCAGCAACTATCTGCTTTTCTGGACAAGAAGGTATGAATATCTTCCATAAGAACCTGCCCAGGATTTAAACTCTTCGAAAGAGACCCTTCCCTCTATCCTGCTGCCACTCAAAGACTGTTTGGTAAAGACATGTGAGAAATTTCTCAGTGGCTGATCTCAAGCTCCGGACATTTCTTCTGGAGAAGAAAAGGTGGCTCTTTGGTTGTGTAGAAAATGAAAAAAATCCTCAAGGAATGCGGTCAGAATACCTTTTGTCTAAATGAGCTCCTGCTGGGAGTCACCATATTCGGAAGAAGGGGGTCTGAAAACTCCAAGTAGTTTGCTATTATAGCTTTCACTGTTTCTCGCAATCTTTTTTTTAAAATGTGAAAATGCACATAACAGCCCATTTGAACAGGAAGTCAAAATGTGCATGGCGGTGGGCTTGCCGGGCAACGAAGTGGCCGAGCTGCCATTATCTTTCGCAGAGAAGATTGAGCACTATTTTTGAGGGGCAGAGCAAAAAAAAAAAGAAAAAAAAGAAAAGATTTTTAAGCAGATCACTTTTCCACATCTCCCATCTCCCAAGGCAAAAAGGGGTGTGTGTGTGGAGGGAGCTTTTGGGGAATAATAAGGCAGGCAATTAACTCGTTGCCACCAGCTTTTTTCACAGGCATGTTCCATGTGAACTTCAAACTCAGGTAGCTTTCCATGGCAGTGATTTTGTGAATGGATCATGGGACAAATGGACACTGCTGCGATAATGAGGTAATGCACTATTTTCCACAATTACTTCTCCCATCTGACTGAGCCCCTAAGTTTATTCAGGCAGGCTCTAGGCATGTAAGTTGGTCTGTTCCTCTAATTATTTAAATTGATTTGCTTTTCTACTGTGTTTTATATAAGATTTTATTTTTAAACTGTGTTTTGTTGTTATTATTAGTTGCCAAGTGCAATTTTTGGTGGAAAGTAGAGATATATTTTTAATAACTAGCTAATTAAATAAATACATACATCATGGGTATTTTAGAGCAGGAGCCCAAGACATAGTGGCTTGCCTTCCTCTTAGTTTTAGAGAGTGTTCTAAAGTAGTAAATCTTCCTTATTTCTAGGAGACAGGTGATGACATGAAATGTATTCACAGCAGTAATCTCTGAGAACTTTCCTCTATACTTGGTAACATCATCTGTAACAATGGAGCAAAACTGGGGCAGTGATGTGGGGAGACTGAAAAGCTGAGATAATTACATTGTTGATGGGGGGTGTCTGAGAGTTCCTATCTAATTGAAACTGGGAATTATTGGTTTATTCTGGAAACCTATGTGGGTTACACTAGTGTAAATTCTTTGGCTGGCAATAGCAGTAGCAGCCTTTTCTAAATGCTGAATACTAGCTTTGCTTTTCAGTTCTCTAGACTCTAAATAGCACTGCAGAGCCATTAGGAAGACTCATGAATCAGACCGTTGCCACAGAATCCTAAAGGTGAATGAAGACAGTTTGTGGCACATTATTCTGTTCACAGGGAAAGTCTTACAAAATTCATTAGCCTTCCCTTGGTTTTCAAAACAGATCCTTTGGATGTTTTAAAGAAAAGAGTGGAAATTTTAGAGGAACTATGTAAAAAAAGATGCAATAGTCAAAGTGTAGGATAGTATCTTGCTTGGATTATTTATTGCCTGGAGAATATACACAGTGAAGCTGAGGGATGGAGAGCTTGCAACATTTTTAAAAAATGTACTTAGATTTCATGATCAAGGCCACAATATTAGTTAAGCACTTCAGTTGCATTTTTTTTAAAAAAGAAAACACTTTGTTTTGTCACTCAAAGGAGCTAAAATTGGTCCTTTAAACGCCACATATACACGAGATTCTCCCATATCCTCCAACGGTTCACAGATGAAAACAGGGACACATGGCCAAACAATATCAGAGTGTGGTCTTGATGGGAAAAAAATTAATGAGAAAGAACATACAAGCCGAGAGAGGCTGCAGCAGTTTGCTTTTGTTTGAACCTACAGGGAAGGGCGGGAGTCTACCAGCCTCCTCTCTTCTGCTGAGTTAATTGATTGTAAACTACTCTTTCACTTTAAACTCATTTTGCAGCAATGTCAACTGAGGACAAAGGGGGGGAATAGGAGGAGGAGACAGACATTAGGACATTTTAAAAGCAGATGAAACAGTGGGGCAGTAGAGGATTAACTGGAGCTGCTCTTGCCAAATCAGGACAGTTGGAGCATATGCTCCACTTTTTGGATTATCGCTCTCCACACATGGGGGTGGGGGGCTGGCCTGCTTCTGCTCCTCGTGAACTCAAATTAACCCTACCCAGAGAGCCTGAAGATGATTTTAGTCAAGATTCTCTTATTTATATTCAGACAAAAGGATGATTTCATTCTGGAATATGGAAAATGTTTTCCACTTGGAAAGTAAAGGAGGGAACCATAGCTTTGGGCCCAGAATTATTCAAGTTCTGAACAGACTCACTGAAACTAACGTTAGCTATAATAGTCAAGATAAGTCCCGAAGATCTCAATGGATCTGTTCTGAGCATGACCAAATCTGGATCCAGTCCATAGTGGTTCTAATCCTGTGGTCCATGGACCCCCAGGGGTTCACAATGTCCCCACAGGGGGTCCACAAAGACTTGAAGGCTGCTTGACCTACCTCTTCTCCACAGTGGAGCAGCCACATGACAGGAGCCAAGGCAAAGGCTGGCTGGCTTGGCCTGCACATTGCAGTTCAATCTGCTCCAGCCATAAACTTGCAGGAAGAAGCAGAAGAAGTCTTCCCTCCCTCTCCAGTGCCTCTGAGGGAAGGTTTAATGGATAGTGTATTATTATTATTATTATTATTATTATTAATCTTGGGTTAAGTCTTGGGGGTCTATGGCAACAAAAGACATTTAAAGGGGGTCCCTGGTAAGGAAAAGGTTAAGAGCCATTGGTGTAGTATCTTAATGTACAATACTGTATTCCACTTTAGACCCTAGCACCTATTCAGTGTCTGTTCCTCCATTTAAAGAATTCCACACTTCAGTTAGAGACAACAGCTTCCTACTTTTTCTTCCAGCGAGTTTCAGGAATCCCATATGAGACCAGAATACTGGAATATGGTAGCATATTGCACCATATTGTAGAGTCCTATGACTGTATCTCACAGAAGCCATTAGCAGTCAAGTTTATGTCTTCCCCCTCAGGCATGCTTACAATATGCACTCTCAGTTTGGTCTGCTCCATGATCCTTTTTAATTAGGCAGCTAAGTGCTCATAAAATTTAAAAGCCCTACAGAATACCAAAGTCCAATCACAGAACAAGACATTTATATTTCTTGCCTAGTAGATGGCAAGCTGCCACTGTCCTTCTCTGGTGTCACCACACTGCTTTGCCTGCTCTTTTCAACACTGTGTTACTCAAATTCACAATGAATTGCCCCACACTCTCTTTCACCATGACTCCTCCTACTGGTACTCCTTCTTACACATTCTGTTCCATTCAGTGTGTCTGGGTTGTCATATCAGTACTTGGTTCATTCTGTTGTTGGTTCATATAATGTTGTTGTTTTCTGCACTAAAAATGCCAACACTCTATAGCTTTTCTCTGTTTCTGACCTTGAAGACTGACATTTCAAATGCTCACTTATGCTGCCTCCCTGTGTGATAAATAGTCAGCTATGAATGTCTCAAAATTGTTTCCATTTCTATTCTGCAAAGGGAAAATTTATGAGAATGGACTCCTCTGCCCAGTTCTGAAAAAAGGTACATAGGACTGTCCATAAAAAGCTATGATTCTCTTTAATTCTGAAGCTGCCAAAAAAGTTTTGTGTAAGAAGGAATAAATATTTCACCAATTTGTAACTTTTATTTCCTAACCTGTATCTGTAATATATTACTGCTTTGTGTAATTTTGAAGGAAATATAATTAATAATTATATATTCTATGTATTTATTACTAAAGTCATGCTCGGTTTGGAAAATGTGGCACGTGATTGCCCCTCTAGGTTTAGATTTTTTTTAACATACTGTCTATAATGGGGGTGGGAGATGAGGAAAGGGGGTGAAATCTCACAGTACCTTTTGAGATTGATTTATTTTAGTAGGATTTTTCATAGATTTCAATCCACTTCTTCAGATGCACTGATAGAATACAGTACAGTGGGTCCTTAGTATCCACTGAGGTTTGGTTCCAGGACCCTTCGTGGATAGCAAAATCCATGAATGCTCAAGTCCCATTACATAGACTAGCATAATTAAATGGTATCCCTTATATAAATTGGCAAACAATAAGGTTTGCTGTTTGGAATTTTTTTAAAAAAATCTTCAAGCTGTGAGTGGTGGAATCCATGGATACCAAATCCATGGATAAGGAGGGCCAACTGTATTAAGCCACAGGTAAACATACAGTTGAATACCATTGGGTAGGGTGGTATCTAAGGGCATCCAATCGGTAACAGAAGGGCATCTGTCTACATGTAGAATGTGCTCCCCCTGATTTCTCCTATGCCACCACAATCTGTTGAGACTTACTGGATCAGATGTGGAGAGGCTCAAAGAGAGCTGCAGTGGGAAGGTGGGAAAAGAAGGGGAAGCAAAAGCTTGTTTGTGCAATGTTGTGCAACATTTCACTCTGAGCACCCTGATTCTAAATCATTGTCCTGAGTCCTATTGGATAGTCTCAGCTAAAGTAATTTCATTTAATCAATGGTTGAATGGTGAAGAAAAACATGTAGGTAAATCCTGTTGATTCAACAAGTCTGCTCTAGATGAGATTAACAATGGGATTTAGGCCTATATACAGGTCATTCCCGGTATCCGTGGGTGATACATTCCATTCCTGGACTTACCATTTATAAATGAAACCGCAAATAATAGCAAACATTATTAAAATAATGGAATTCTGGTACAAACTGTCAGGATATTGGCTCATACAGTAAGTAGATTTATTCTGTAAAGATCTGGAATGTAACAAACAGTCTCCAGAGTACAGCAGAGAGAGAGCTAGTGGCAGTTGCAAACATATCAGTATTGATGAGCTCTCAGCTCTGGTGCAGAGCTGATGGGGGAAGTGCTAGGAACTCTGCAAAGCTGGGTATTTAGTTTGTCCTACAGAGTTGAACTGAGCAGTTCTGTGTTGGATTTCACAGAGGGAAGATGTTTTTCTTTTGAATGCATGCAGACACACTATCCACAATGCTGCAGCCTTGTTTGAGAACTCATGCCAAACAAGTCTTGAAGAGAAACGACAATGCAGAAAGAATTACAACCCAGAAACATCACCCAAGGAGACCTTCTACTGTGCTTTCTGCAACCGGACTTGTTTATCTCGGATTGGCCTTTTTAGTCATCAGCACGCTTGCAGAAAGCGCGGGATGAGTCCTTCCTGAATCTTCATTTGCGAAGAAAAGCCAGAGAGATATATCTGTAAATACCCTTCATTATGCTCAAGTAAATAGAAGTTGGTTTAGACACAAAGCCTGTATCTGTGCCTTTATTCTGATTCCTGAAGGAACAACGCTCTGCTGTTTATTTTTGCTGCCTGGACCTGTTTAGGTACCCAGTGCACACTATATCACCTGATACAAACATACCATAGAGTTGCACTGGAGGACCTAGCGATTCCTATAGAGGACACCCCTCTAGGCATTTTCTAGTACAACTCTATGGCATGTGTCCATAGATTTTTTTTTAGCCGTGAATAACTGAAACCATGGATATTGGTTCCGCTGATACAGGGGTGACCTGTACTCACAAGAAAGTCCCACCAAGCTAAAATTAAATTAGGATTGCCAGTGTGGGTTCACAGTTTTCTTTGTCTGTGATTTGTTTTGATTTTTTTATTTGTTTTCTCTTTCCGCACTGTTATCTAACAGCAGTGTGTTACTGAGTTACCCCAGAATGTGTGCTGTTAAAAGGTTTCATATTGTGGAGGAATCTTGTACTGCTCTGGAAGGACTCTCACTGCCTCCCTCTACTGACCAAGATGCCTCCACAAAGATCAGTACATAGGTCCCCTAACATTTGGAGGACTATTTGAGGGATACTGACTGTTAGAATGGAAAGGAGGCAAAGGGAGATATCATTATGCAAGCTTGGTTTCTGTGTGCATAATTGCCTTACATCCTACTATTTTAGAGAAATGTGGCTGTAAAACGTAAGTAAAACCACTTTTGAAAACCTATTTTCTGAAAATATTTCAAAAAGTCACAACTAGTAATGAAATGAAGAGGTAAGGATAAAGGAGGGGAAAGTGATTTGAATTTGTTTTCCTGCAACGTAGTTTTTCCTGCAGCTTGACAATGACAGCATAATGTTTAGCTTTTCCATTTTTGTATCCATTCATAGTGGTATCATAAAAACAGAATTATAAACTGATTGCAACACATGGTAGTGCAAGGAAACTGGCTGTTAAGAATGCAACACTTAGTCATACCAGCATAAATCATTGTGCATGAGAAGCAACTTCCAGCAGTCCTCCTCTTTTGAGTTTGTCTCAAGATGGAGACCTTACCTAAGCACTTTCCAAGTCTGAAAATGTATCTATACCATGTAGTTGTGGCAGTTTCATACCACATACAATTTTATGGCTCTGTTCAATGGGATCCTGGGAACTGCATTGTGTTGAGGTTCCTAGGATTCCCTGCTAGAGAACTCCATAGCAGTGGATCTCAGACTGTTGACCTTCTAAGGCTTCATCTGCACTGCATAAATAATGCAGTTAGATACTTAACTGCCATGGTTCAATGCTATGGAATTCTGGGATTTGTCATTTTGTGAGATATTTTGCCTTCTCTGTCAGAGAGCTCTGGTGCCCCAGCAAACTAGAAATCCCAGGATTCCATAGGATGAAGCTATATTAAAGTTAAAGTGGTGTAGAACAGCATTATTTCTGCAGTGTGGCAGACTTCAACTTTGTGTTTCAGACTTCAACTACTCAAGGTTCAAAATATCTGGAGGACCAAAGTTTGAGAACTGTTGCTTTAGAGCACTCCCCTGGACAACAGCATTAGAGCTCTCTAGCACAGAATTCAACAAACTGCAAATCCCATAATTACAAGGCACTGAAGGCTTGTCTACACAGGCCAAAAATGCCATACTCATCCTGAATACAGCACTGGTGAATCTTCCTTTGTGAACAAAAGCCTGAATACAGCACTGGCAGTCCAGATGACATACGCCTCCTTCTGAGCAGGATCCACAGTTTTGGGCCTTTAACCCAACTTATCCCAACACTAAGCAAAGTTGGGGAAAAGTTCAGTGTTTCCAGGAAACCCCAGAGTGGTTTTGGGTTCTGTTCACATGTGAACAGCTGAATTGGGACCAATTTAGCTGATCCAGTTGTCCATGTGACAAAAGCAGTGCCATCCAGCTTACCATGTGCTGAGAAGCTCAGGGAAGGGGGATGGATCTCCATGGAGACACCACAGCTGTTTCCTCACTGGCTGAGGAGCTCTGTGGAAAGCCTGTCCATTGCACCACTGCTTCTACATGCAATCAATGAGGAAGGGGTAGAGTAACCCCTTCCTTGTTGAACACATGGTGCAGCTCCCCATTTTGATCTCACCAGAAGTGACAGCAGTGGCCAGGCTCTGCAAAGAGCTGCTTGGCCAGTGGGCAGGGCAATGGCAGTACCTTGGGGGATGGGTCAGTGGGACTGATGCATGGTCCGCTCATCTAGACTATGGCACAGATCTGTAATGGATCCATGGTGGTATGTGTAGCCAGCATTGTATCGATCCAGGACAGCTCCGGAGCATAAAGCTCCAGACTGGCCCTAGATTATGGCAACGTCATAGCAGTTAGGTCTCTTTGTAGATACACTCTGAGAGTAGACATTGTGGGGAGATGCTTCACAGGTGCTAAATCTTCCCCCAGTTCCCCAATAACATGGTATTAGAAAAAAAATAACTAAATGGAGAAGTTATAATCTTTTTTTTTTCCAACTACATGTTATCAGGGTTGATGTGAAGTGCAGTTCAGCTTCACACAAACATCTCCATGTAACAGGGAAGGAGATCGTGGGGCCCTCCAGGTGTTGGTTAACTGCAAATCCCATGAGGGAAGAAGGAGACTGCAGTCCAACAATATGGGAAACCACTCTTTCTCCCATCCGTGCCACATAACTTGCCATTTGGGTCTAAGAACCTGATATTTAAAAAGAGAACACTATTAGTTCAACAGGATAACCATGGCGAAATGATGACATCTTTATAATTTGGCCACAAGGAAAGCAATCACTTGAAGTCCACTAGGTTTGAACAACTTCCACCCTACCATCAACCAGAGCCAGGAACAATCCACACAACAAATTCACTTTCTTAACACCACTATGTAATTGCTCAATGGATTTTTAAGCACCACTGTGACAGATGGCCAACCAAGCTGCCCTCAGCACTCAGTACTGGCTGCCTGTCACTGCCAACCTATTCAAGGTCCCCCTTCAGATATTCCCTTTCTGAAATGGTCTGGATTGGGCCTCCATGGATAGATTCACTTAATATTGTGTATTCTTCATGGTCTCTATGAATCCACACAGTGGGTAATTCCTGTGCCTGCGCAGAACACTCGGAACCTTCTGGAATTGCTAGGCAGAACATTTTTGGCAGTAACTCGGCCCACCCTAATGGTTCCTCTTAAGGTGCTCCCACCTAATTCCCCTTAATTCCTTTTTGTCCACCACGCAAGCAGCACATAGGAACCCTTCGTTTGCTAGAGCCTTTTTTCACTTTCGATTTTGCCTCACAGTTTGACTTGGACTGCTTCTTGACTTTGTTTTTGGCTTCTCCCTTGTTGATCCTGTTTCGATTTTCTGGCTTTTGACTCCTGAACTGGTTTTTGGGTTCTCTTTTGGTTTACCCTTCGATTTTGGCTTTGGACTCTGTCTTGGCATGACTCGGACTAGTTTGACCCTTCTTTGTCTATCTCCTGATTATTGTGGTCATAGCCTCAAAATCTGCAGCCTTCATTTGTGCTCCATTTGTCAGGCAAAGCTTCCGAGTTTGGATGGCCACTCCAAGTGTGTCACCTGCCTTGGTGAGGCCCACAATGTGGACAGTTGTATCCACTGCCGGGCCTTCACTCTGCAGGCTTGAAAACACCATTCTTCTAGGCTGAAGTCCTTCCTCTATGAAAAGACAGTATTTCTGTCATCTGCCTCTGCCTCGGGTGCTCAAGCCGTGGCTCCAACGCCACAGAAAAGGGGTCGGTCTCCATCGGTCAGTCCATCGACTAAGAGACATCATCGATCTTCAAGTCCATTCCATCGTCAGTTGGTGGCATCAGACTCAGAGGCCATGCTTCAGTCCCATAAGCATTCAACTGCCTTGGGATCTGGCCTGGACCGTGGCTCCTCAAAGCCGTCTACTTCGACTTAGGATTGTGACCACTCCAAGTTGTCTGGTTCCAGTTGGGACTGTGATTCCTCTGCCTTCTCCATGGACAAGTCTAAGAAAAAGAAGAAAAAGACCATGCACTCTTCTCCACAACTGGCTGAGCGCCCTCTGCCCACTGTGGTGGCAGTTCCTGATGCTGCTACTTGCAGCGTCCTTCAAGCAACTGAGGGGAATTAGGCAGGAGTGCCTTAATAGGAACTGTTAGGGTGGGGGCAGAGTTACCACCAAAAATGTTCTGCCTAGCAATTCCAGAAGGTTCTGAGTGCTCTGTGTAGGCGCATGAATTACCCACTGTGTGAATTCATAGAAGATCACTTGAAGATCTATGGTTACAGGTGAGCAACCTGTCCTTAGTATGACCTTCCCTTTATTATGAGGGAAATAAAGCAAGATGAGTCAGTTGAACAGTTGGCAAACAAACCTATTTGATTTATTATAGCAATGAGGTTAGAAATTCAAAAAGGTATGATAACTCTGAATATAGTGAATTGTTCTTTCATTTAGCTTTCTTTTAGTGTTCCCTTTAGTGATAGACCTACTTATATTTAAACATCCACTTTATCTCTTTAGTCACTCAACTGTTTCACATGCCTTTCTTTCATAACAGTGCACTTGCAATCTCTCTCAGACAACTGACTCATCTAACTGCTTCTCTCAACTGACACTCTCAACTGATGTTCCTCTCCACTCACTCTCACAGAGTCACCTCCCATCACAGCTTCCTGCACTGAGATTGGCTCCCTCTCATGCATGCTTTCAACCCTAATTCTACACAACCACAGTCTATTGAAAACCCACTGATTGCTACACATACTTACATGCCTCCAGTTTCCAATTGCAACACACTACCAAATGTATTGTTTACAGCCAAGCCCTCTGATACAACTGCATCTGCTCAGATCCACATGACAGAGAATCAAAATTATTGGATTTACAACAGGCATTTCTCAAACTGCAATACCCACCTAAGAAGGTGAAGAAACAAATCAACAAGGCAAGAATAATCTACTACAAGACAGATCCAAAGCACAGAATCACAGAACACCTCTAGTGGTTACCTACAATTCCCAGCTGAGTCCATTGAAATACAGTTATCCCTTCACATTCGCGGGGGTTAGGTTCCCCAGACCCCCGCGAATGTGAAAAATCCGCGAATAACAATTGCCCTCCCCCTTCCCCGCCAAAGCGACCACAGGGCCTCCAGATGCCTTATAGTTGCTTTTCCCCGCCTCCGCCTCCCTCGCCAGGCCCCATGATCGCCTCCCCAGCGCTCCCCACCCCGTCTCCAGGCCTTCCTGGGGCCTCCGGAGCGTCTCCGGAGGCCCCAGGATTGCCTCCCCACCCTGTCTCCACCCCTCCCCAGGCCTTCCTGGGGCCTCCGGAGCATCTCTGGAGGCCCCAGGATCGCCTCCCCACCCCGTCCCCACCCCTCCCCAGGCCTTTCTGGGGCCTCCGGAGCGTCTCCGGAGGCCCCAAGATCGCCTCCCCACCCCTCCCCACCCCGTCCCCAGGCCTTTCTGGGGCCTCCGGAGCGTCTCCGGAGGCCCCAGGATCGCCTCCCCACCCCGTCCCCACCCCTCCCCAGGCCTTCATGGGGCCTCCAGAGCGTATCCGGAGGCCCCAGCATCGCCTCCCCACCCCGTCCCCACCCCTCCCCAGGCCTTCCTGGGGCCTCCGGAGTGTCTCCGGAGGCCCCAAGATCGCCTCCCCAGCCCTCCCCACCCTGTCCCCAGGCCTTTCTGGGGCCTCCGGAGCTCTCCGGAGGCCCCAGGATCGCCTCCCCAGCCCTCCCCACCGCATCCCCAGGCCTTTCTGGGGCCTCCCGAGCGTCTCCGGAGGCCCCAGGATCGCCCCCCCAGCCCTCCCCACCCCGTCCCCAGGCCTTTCTGGGGCCTCCGGAGCGTCTCCGGAGGCCCCAGGATTGCTTCCCCACCCCATCCCCACCCCTCCCCAGGCCTTTGTGGGGCCTCCGGAGCGTCTCCAGAGGCCCCAGGATCGCCTCCCCACCCCGTCCCCACCCCTCCCCAGGCCTTCCTGGGGCCTCCGGAGCGTCTCCGGAGGCCCCAAGATCGCCTCCCCAGCCCTCCCCACCCTGTCCCCAGGCCTTTCTGGGGCCTCCGGAGTGTCTCCGGAGGCCCCAGGATCGCCTCCCCAGCCCTCCCCACCGCGTCCCCAGGCCTTTCTGGGGCCTCCAGAGCGTCTCCGGAGGCCCCAGGATCGCCTCCCCAGCCCTCCCCACCCCGTCCCCAGGCCTTTCTGGGGCTCCCGGAGCGTCTCCGGAGGCCCCAGGATTGCCTCCCCAGCCCGTCCCCACCCCTCCCCAGGCCTTCCTGGGGCCTCCGGAGCATCTCCGGAGTCCCCAAGATCGCCTCCCCAGCCCTCCCCATCCCGTCCCCAGGCCTTTCTGGGGCCTCCGGAGCGTCTCCGGATGCCCCAGGATCGCCTCCCCAGCCCTCCCCACCCCGTCCCCAGGCCTTCATGGGGCCTCCGGAGCGTCTCCGGGGGCCCCGCGGAGGCCTTCCCAGCCCTCCACCCTCCCTCCCAAGGCCTTTGCGGGGCCTTACAGGGCCCCGCGGAGGCCTCCCTGGTGCTCCCCAAGGCCTTCGCAGAGCCTCGCAAGGCCCCCCGGTGGCCTCCCCAGCCCTCCCCCCTCCCTTCCAAGGCCTTCGCGGGGCCTCCGGAGGGTCTCCGAAGGCCCCGTGGAGGTCTCCCCGGCCTTCCCCGCTCCCTCCCAGGGCTTTCACGGGGCCTCCGGTGGCCCCGTGTCGCGGTTTTGTGGGGGCCCGGGGGGGCCCTCCCAAAACCGCAAATAATCAAAACCGCGAATCTCAAGTTTGCAAATGTGGAGGGGCAACTGTACATAGTTTATTTATTTATTTAGAGTTTTTATACCCACCTTTCAGCCACAAAGGCTCTCAAAGCAGCTTACAAATTGTTAGTAATAATACTTACTTCTGTAATGTTTTATAGCACTAGGCACTCTCTAAGCAGTTTACAATGTGTTAGCTAATGAATGACAACCAATTCTGGAGAATAACAGCCCTCTCACAAGCTCTGAGAAGCAAGCCTTTATTGGCCTATAGACAGCTCCAAATGTTAAATAGCTACTCACAACAGGATACATAACATGGATGGTAATACAGGGACAACACCCTGCCACAAACCCAAATGCCAAATCTGTCCCCACATCTACTCTGGGAGCTATATTACAGGGGCCAATAACATCGCCCACAATATCAGAGGTGCATTTACATGTAATATATGCCATCCTATGCCAACAAGGCATAAATATTCCTCTACATTCTACAGTGGAAAATTGGACAGTCTGTATGCAAGAAGATCAATGGACACAAATCTGACATTAGAAATGGCAATACAGTTGCCCCTCCACATTCGCGACTTTCACATTCGCGGTTTTGATTATTCGCGGAAAGCCGCCTGCCCCCCCTCCACTCCGTCCCTTCCCAAGGCAGCGAAGGGGTTCTCAGGAATCCCTTCGCTGCCTTGGGAAAGGGTGTGTGTGGAAAGCCTCCCTCATTCCACCCCAGTCCCTTCCCAAGGCAGCGAGGGACCCCCTACGGCATTTTGGGAAGGGGGGGTGAGGGAGAGTGGCAGCGGGGGCTTCTGAAGCCCCCGTAGCCACTCTGGGAAGGGCGGGGGCGGTGAGGGAGAGTGGCGGCGGGGGCTTCTGAAGCCCCCGTAGCCACTCTGGGAAGGGCGGGGGGTGAGGGAGAATGGCGGCGGGGGCTTCTGAAGCCCCCGTAGCCACTCTGGGAAGGGCGGGGGCTGAGGGAGAGTGGCGGCGGGGCTTCTGAAGCCCCCGTAGCCACTCTGGGAATGGCGGGGGGTGAGGGAGAGTGGCGGCGGGGGCTTCTGAAGCCCCCGTAGCCACTCTGGGAAGGGCGGGGGGTGAGGGAGAGTGGCGGCGGGGGCTTCTGAAGCCCCCGTAGCCACTCTGGGAAGGGCGGGGGGTGAGGGAGAGTGGCGGCGGGGGCTTCTGAAGCCCCCGTAGCCACTCTGGGAAGGGTGGGGGGGTGAGAGAGAGTGGCGGTGGGGGCTTCTGAAGTCCCCGCAGCCACTTGGGAAGGGCGGGGGGGGGGTGAGAAAGGCCGGAGAGAGGCAGCGCAGCCTCCTCCCCATCCTCCTGCCCGCTGCTGTCCCCGGCCATCCGAAGCAGGCACCGGGGCTCCAAAGCCCCAACGCCCGCTTCGGAAGGCTGGAGAGAGGCAGCGCAGCATCCTCCCCACCCACACGCTGCCTTCCCCGGCCTTTCTCAGTGGGGTCTGGGGCTTTGGAGCCCCAGAGCCCACTGAGAAAGGCCGGGGAGAGGCAGCGCAGCCTCCTCCCCGCCCGCTGCTGTCCCCGGCCTTCCGAAGTGGGCGCCGGGGCTCCAAAGTCCCGGCGCCTGCTTCGGAAGGCCGGAGAGAGGCAGCGCAGCCTCCTCCCCACCCACACGCTGCCTTCCCCGGTGGGCTCCGGGGCTTCTAAGGCCTGGAGTCCCCTCAGAAAGGCTGCAGAGAGGCCAGCCAGGCTGTCCAGACACCCTCCCGCTGCCTCCCTCCCTTGGGGGGGGCACGGGAGCAGCATCTGTTATTCGCGGTTTTTCCATATTTGCGGGGGTCTCAAGAACCTAACCCCCGTGAATGTGGAGGAACAACTGTACTCACAAACCAGTTGCAGAACATTTCAACCCTCCTGGACATACAGTAAGGGATTTACAGATTGTGGTCCTTGAATAAAGAAATTACACATGAGGACTAGAAAGAGAAACTGCTGAATTTAATTATATTCACAAAATCCAGTTCATTAGCATATGTATGAACAAAGACAACACCTTCATGGCTAATATATATTAATACAAGAGTCCTTTCTACTGCACATACAATAAAAGAAATCTTCTCATAGAGAGTTTTGAACTGAGGGAAACTGACTTGAGGTAAGTAGATTTATTGCTTTCACATATCAACATTAACTGACCACTGTAAAGATCTGAAAGACCTGTATCAACTCACCCAGGGATTTGAAAATTTAGGGCAAGGGGCATGATATGCATCTTTCTGGATCATATTCCATTCTATCCCATTCCCAGAACTGTATAAATATGCTTTATACCTGAAGGCTTAATACTACTTGGTACTGCATCTGAAGAAGTGGGTTTATATGTATGAAAGCTCTTGCTAAAATAAAAACCAGTTCATCTTAAAGGTGCTGCCACATTTATTTTTTTCTTCTCCCACTCCCTCCCCACTTTTTACGATGAAATGTGTTATCAAAGGAATTAAAGGGGAAAGAGGACGAAGTGTAATAGATGTGGAGAATAAAAAATGTCATTTTCATGAAGGGGATGGCATTTTATGCACCATAAAATATACCACTGTGATCCTTTCTGTAGATTTGCAAAGATAAAGAAAAGTAACTACTGTATATTAAATCATACATATTTTAGGAGATGCCAACTTTTTCCTTCTATAGCTACCCTGTTCTTTTGCTTTTCATGGTGTCTGAAAACAATATGGGGGGGGGGACAAGCAAGAGAAATGTTTATCAGAGCTGAGCTAAATAACACAAAAGCAATTCTCATACACTCCCACTCCTCCTCCTCCCCGCCCCCATACACACATACACACACTCTTACATTACTGGAACAGAATTGTAAGGAGCTCTTTCTCACAGAAGGCCTGTATCTTAGTGGCAGAGCACATGCTTTGCATGCAAAGGGCCCTTGATCAATCCTTGACATCTCCAGGTGGAAAAGATTTGCATTCTAAACCCCTGAAGAGTCATTGTCCATCCAAGTAGAAGGCAGAGCTTAGAAGTAACGAATCACAAGTTATGTTGGTGACTGTTATCCATTACTTTCTTTTTTTATATAACAAAAGCATAACAAAAGAACAAATTCCAAAGCTAACACCAAGTGTAAGACTGACAGTTTTGTGGGGGAGTAGGTAATGTGCAATTTTTTCTAGCTGTGTGTGTATATGTGCCTTCAAGTAGCCTATTGACTTATGGTGACCATATGTATTTCATAGGGTTTTCTTAGGCAAGGAATATGCAGAGCTGGTTTTGCCAGTTCTTTCCTCTGAAATATAGCCTACAGCCCCTGGTATTTGTTGGTGGTGTCCCAACCAAATACTAACCAGGGCTGATCCTGCTTAGCTTAGGCCCTATTTTCTACTTAGGTCCTATTTTCTAGCTACTTTTAACAATTTAAAAGAACAGCTTCAAAGCACCTTGAGAGGAGTTTTTCATGTTTCATCCTGTTCTCTTATCTCCAGTATGCTTTTTTTAAGCAAAGAAAAAGTAACAGAAAAGTAACAAGCAACATAACAAGTCACTTTAAAATTGTAATGGTAATAGTGACACATTGTTTGGGGAGTTCTGTAATGAGTTACATAACCACTACTTTTAAAAGGTAATTTCCATTTGGTAGATGATGCCAATCTAGATGGACCATATAGGGTATAGTTTTCCATATATGGATTAGCAACATGGAGGCCTGGTCCAAGACATTTTGTTGTCTGAGGTGGAAAAGGTGACATCTCATCTCCTTTTCCTGTTACTGATGTTGACTGGACTAACAGATGAATCTTACTTCAGTATTGGCATCAAGACAGTTGTCTCCACTGCTCTTAAGCAGACTGACTAGTCATGGGGTAAGGGGAAAGTGTGAATGCAGAAAGTACTACATTTTGCCAAGGCTTGGAGATCCAAGAGGGCCCAACACAGCCTTTGATCCTATTACCATGAGGAAATATATGAAGACCAATGCTGATCAGCAGCATCAATGCACCACCAAATGACATGGAACTTTGACATAGGAAAAGTGCCATACTAGCTTCAAGATACATATCAAAACTGATTTAACTATACCCATGTAACTATTGTCTAGGTCCTATGAGATTTGCTAGTGCCAATCAGAAGCAATATTGGAGCAAAAGAAACAATGTTCTGAACAGTGAATTGCTGGCCAAGGCCCACGTGAAGAGTTAAACTAAGGGTGGGAGAAGAGATGGGGGAAGGGGGTTGTTCCATGATGTCTCATGAACTACCAGCCTCCAGTGAGCAGGCAGGAGGAAGGAGCACAGCTGGCAGGAGAGGCAAAGCATCATAATAATCAGAGACATAGACCTCAGTGTACTTTGCAGGCCCCAAATATATGTAAATAAATGTCTATACACACACATGCACCATACTGCCATGCCCAGCTGTAATGGACTGTGATTTTGCTTTAAAAAAAAGTCAGATCAATAAAGGTTAAAGGGAATTAGTTGATGTTAATTCCTTAAAATGATTATCTTGCTACACGAGGGCCAGTGTGGCCAAGTCAGATATGGCGATGCTCTTTCAGAGCCCTTTCTAATAACTAATGGAGTGAAGCAAGGTTGTATTCTTGCACCAACTTTATTTACAATCTTCTTTAGCATGATGCTCCAAAGGGCTATGGCAGAGCTTGAAGAAGACGACGGCATCTATATACGTTACCGTACTGAGGGTAGCTTGTTTAACTTAAGCCGTCTGAGGGCTCACACTAAGACTCTAAACTATCTAGTCTGTGAACTGCTCTTCGCTGATGATGCCACCCTTGTTGCCCACACAGAAGCAGCTCTGCAGCACCTAACATCCTGCTTTGCAACAGCTGAAGAGCTGTTTGGGCTGGAAGTCAACCTGAAGAAAACAGAAGTTCTTTACCAGCCTGCACCAAAGGTTGAACACCACCATCCCCACATTGCCGTCGGCAAATCTGTGCTCAAGTCCGTTCAGCAGTTCACCTACCTGGGAAGCATCATCTCCTCAGATGCCAAGATTGACAAAGAGATTGATCAGAGATTAGCAAAGGCATATAGTGCATTTGGAAGACTTCACAAAAGAGTCTGGAGCAATAAACACCTGAGGCAAAGCACAAAAATCAGTGTGTATAGAGCCATTGTACTGTCTATCCTCCTTTATGGATCTGAAACATGGGCCACCTATCGCCACCACCTACAGCTCCTCGAACACTTTCATCAGCGCTGTCTACGCACAATCCTAAATATACACTGGACTGACTATGTGAGGAATGTTGCTGTCCTTGAGCAAGCATGGATCACCAGCATTGAAGCCATGATATTGAGAACACAGCTGCGCTGGGCAGGGCACGTTTCTAGGATGGAGGACCATCGCCTCCCAAAAATACTACTCTACGGTGAACTCGCCACAGGTCAGCGTAAGAGGGGCGCTCCAAAAAAGTGATACAAAGACTCCCTGAAACAACATCTTAGGCTCGGCCAAATTGATCACCAAAAGTGGTCCGCCCTGGCCTCACATTGGGAGGGATGGAGACGCACTATCCACAATGCTACAGCCTTATTTGAGAACTCACGCCAAACAAGTCTTGAAGAGAAATGACAACGCAGAAAGAATCACAACCCAAAAACATAACTCAAGGAGACCTTCTGCTGTGCCTTCTGCAACCGGACTTGTTTATCTCGGATTGGCCTTTTTAGTCATCAGCACGCTTGCAGAAAGCGCGGGATGAGTCCTTCCTGAATCTTCATTTGCGAAGAAAAGCCAGAGATAATGTGTTAATTTTGCTCTAATAGCACATTCCCAGATTTTATCTTAACCATTCATTAGGTATGAAGCTGGCAGTCTCCATGCTTTTTGTATAAAGAAGTCTTCCTCTACCTGGTACCCTACAGATGCTTTGGACTTCAGTTCCCATCAGCTCCATCCAGTATGGTCAGGAATTCTGAGAACTGTAGTCCAACACATCAGGAGGGCACAAGGTTGGCAAAAGCCAGTATAAGGTATCCCTGCATAACATATATAGTATTATCTGTGTATATAATTTATGGTTTATGAATCCACCCATATATTTAAGGAAATCTATGGGATGTCACAGCCTGCCATTGCTGCATAACATATATTGTGTTAGCTCTCTATATGACTGATTAATGAATCCGCCCATATATTTAAGGAGAGAATGGATTCTTGGGATGTCATAGCTTCACATTTCATCAGTTCTCTGATTAATTATCCTTTGTCATTGAACATTCCTCCCATATATGAGAAGCACCTTCCATTGGCATCTGAAATTTTCCTAATTAGTTGAGTATTTTATGTATATTAATTGAAATTATATACCACCTTATCATTAACATTCAAAACATCTGTAGGGTACTTTAATATATTTCCTAAATGCAGCAAGAATCGTATTTGCACAGAAGTGGAGGACGGAGGAAACACTCATGATGGTGGAATGGTTAATGAAGGTATTAGAGATGTTTGAGATGGACAAACTTTCTTATTATTTAAAAGAAGGGGCATTATCGAACCATCAAGAAAACTGGAAAGAGGTGATAGATTATTTAGAAAAGAAATGGGGGTCAAATGTCATAGTTAATAAACTAAGATGAACATTAGCAAAGTAAGATACAAAATTAAGCTAAAGCAGCTCTTATTTCAGAAGACATAAGGAAAAAACAAAAGGTATGACTTGTCTGTTCAAATATAAGATTTTAGAAGGAGTTGCAGACCATACATTAGGTATCAGTAGAGGCAGGGTGGAAGTTTGAGGAATAAGTTGTGTAATAAATAAGTTTTAACCAATCAGGTAGCAGGAATAAGAACATCTGGAATAATGGTTATATGACACAACTTTGCAATTTATAACATAGGAACTAAAAATGTAAAATTTAACAAGTATGTGTTTGAAATAATGTTCCTAGAACAATGTTGTTTAAGAAGAAGATTACTTCTTGTTTTTTTAATAATATAAAATGCTTTTGTTTTTCAATAAACATATATTTTAAAAAAATTTTTTTAAAAATTATCTGTAGGGTAATGCAATGAAATGTCCCAACAAAACATTATAGAATATTTTAATAAGCTTTGTAGACCTCCCAAGTGCAGGGTTGCACCTGATAGAAAAGCCCCACTGTGAGCTATAGTGTAGCTTCATGAATATAGAAAGTATAATTTGAAAATTAACTTATAAACATTTATTTCATAACTTGGAAGATTGTATATATGGCAAAGGTGTGAGGGAGGAGACCCAGGTTCCACATTTATATTGCAGGTATCAAGGTCCAAATTTATTCTTGAGCACTGTTTTGGGGACACAAAGCACCACACAGAATTCTGTCTTTCAACAGAGGCAAATAGCCCAAATGGCTCAGGATGAATAATCAGGAGGTCTGACACTATTGCCTTATCACCACTCCCCAGAATCACCTATCTTATTTTATCTACTAATAGGGCCAGCTTTTAAAAGAAGTGGTCCCACGGGCTAGTATTAGAGGATCCATACTTTGACAGTTGATAGATCCCAGCTTTGCCTATCCCTACTTCACCGTTAGAGGTGTATCCACCCTGCAAAATTGTAAGAGTATGATTTCACTTTAACTGTTATGGTTCATTCCTATGGAATCTTGGGATTTGTAATTTCAGGTAGGTGTCTTCCTCTGAACTACAACACTGGAGCTTTCTGGTAGATAATTCTAAATACCCCTTACCAAACTACAACACCCTGGGTTCTATTGGATGGAACCATGGAAGTTAGTGGTACCAATACACCCTTAGCCCATTGTCAAATCATTGCACAACTATTTAGACACCACTTTCACAGAGAAAATGCCACTCACAGTCACCCACTGTGAGACTTTCCTCATTCAGATGCTTAAGTCCATTGAACTACTGTGTACACGCTACCCTTTCCCCATCTTCTAGGAAACAGGAGTGTATAATAATCTCATTTCCTAAAGTGCCTGGCAGAACAGAATTCTTATTGATGGCCTCCTCTATTATTTAAGTAGCAGCCTATTTCTATCAAACCTATTCTTCTCTAAATGGAAGAATTTTCACCCTTCTTATTAGTTCCAAATCATCCATATACTGTGAGTGACTCTCCCGTCAGCCCTCTTCCAATAATTCTCCAGGTTTCTTCAGATGATTCTCATTGCTACTGTCACCTGCAGAAATATTTTACTTCCTATCCAAGGGAAAATGGGTGGCCATTATTTAACTGTCTGCAGGAATTGGAACTGAGGAAAGAGAGAGAAGAGTTTATTCTCTCAGAAGGAGCAAACCTACTTTACTTAAGGTGGGGCATTTTTTTTTTTGTAGAAAGGGACACAGAGAATAAAAATCATTTTACAAGAATGTGTTGGCATCATTTACAAATGACTTCAATCACCTGAAAAATTAAACGTGCTTTCCAACAAGCATTGCTACTGCACAGCCTTCATTCATTTCAACTGGGCTAGCTCAGGAATTCTATTCTAGTCTTCAAAGAAATGGCTCCAGGATGCCCTTGGTGAAATCTGCTCCTTTGCATGGCCACCTTTCTCACCACTGGCATTCCCTGCCCATTCATGGCTGATGGATGGAAATGTGTTTCCTTCCTCTTGATTTCTCACTACTTGCATTCCTGAGAAGCTAATGCAGCCTTTCTCAACCTTTTTACCCTGGATGAACCCTTGAAATAACTTTCGGATCTCAGGGAGCCCCTACGTAAAAATTATACTTACAGCCCCCTTTAAATAATAATAATAATAATACAATAAAAAAAATACAGAAACAGTGAAAAAAATAGATGCTTATTATAGTCCACATTGCTAGCAATACATATTTGATACTTGAAAGTAATAGGCCTGAAACAGCATAATGGCAGAGAAGTATTTACAGTGTACATTAAAATACTGATAAAATATCCTACGAAAATGCAAAAAGGTAATCTATAATAAAAATAAATTAAAAACAAATATATTTATCGTGAAACATTATTAAAACCTGAAAAATGTTGTATGAAAATACAAAAAAAAGACTAATACAAGTATATTTGATGAAAAATAAATATATTTATTATGATAACATTATTAATGTGAAAAACCTTCATTTTGCATTTGTACTTTTAAATCAGTTTTATGCAAACCAGTGTCTTCTTTTGTCCTCAGTTCTGGCAAATGATAAAGGTCTGTGGCTGCTTGCGGGAAGCAAACTCAATCACACACTCATCCCTAGCCTCCTCCCTTTTAGCTGACATGAGGAGCTTCATTAGCACATCAAAAGCTGGGAGTGAGAGCAAGGTATTTGGCACATAAACATCCTTGACCCATAAGAGGGCCTTTTGCAGGCTCTGTTGGTGTGAAAACATTCACATTCACACACACACACACACACAGAGTCTCTCTCTCTCCTCCCTGGCTTTCTCTGTTGTGGAGGGGAGAGATAATCCTTTTCAGCTCACTACTTCTCAGTAATTTATTACTATTTTCTTGTGGAATCCCTGGTGATCTCTGGAGGAACCCTGGGGTCCCACGGAACCCCGGTTGAGAAATGCTGAGCTAATGAGTACAGTGTGAAAACAAAGGCAAAATGTGGGACCAGGAAATCCTGGGACTTGCCAAGGGTGTGCAATTCAACATGAGTCTGGATCATGTTGTCCTACTTCATCAGATCTGATGGCGTTGACTTAAGTCTACAAAAGCTTATACAACCAACTTCTTCCTCTCTGTTAGTCTCTAAGGAACTAAAAGATCCCTTTACATAGCTTAAGGATAGTTGCATGATCTGTTTTTATAATGTCTGTTGACAGACACTAGGTACGTTTAATAAAGTTTCTTTCTATGGTGCGTCAGTGTGTGCCTCATACTATAGCAACATTTGTCTGTGATCCTTAGGGCTGTGTTTATTCATGGGATTTTATGCGAATGTAGAAATACACATATCAGAATTTTGTATCAGCCACAGCCTCAGTAGATTAGAGAAGCTTGCCTTTAATTCGATTTAGTTCTTTTCTAATAAGAAAAGATGCTCATCCTTGTGGTTGTAAATACACATGTATTGGGAATGTATAAATATTTCTTAAGTCAGGTATAATGATGGATCCTTCTGTTTTTCAGTGGTCAGCAGATGGTGCCTTGAATGAATGAATGAATGAATGAACTGACCTTTCCCCTTTCCATGACTAACATGTATAAATTGAGCAATATAAGCAGGTATATGAATAATGTTTAATTTGATCCATTTGCATAATACACACAGAATTCTCCTTTATGAATGCAGAATTTGAGTTGTATTTTCTACTTTGCATCTTTACCTAGTTGTAGAATTATTATTTTAGCATGCATACTTCACACCCCTATATAGCTATACATTCTAACAGAACATTGGTAAATGATAGGATTTCAGTGCTTGATTTTCCACATTGAAGCTGATTCTTCAAGGTAATTATTTTGTGAAATAAAGATTTGTTTCTTTTTTAAAAAAAGAGATTTCTTGTTTAGAATTTACAACCATTTTTTAAAAAGCAAATTAATAAATAACAAAGTAAGTGTAAAACAAAATACTGTAAAACCAGAATGTCACATTAAAGTATCTCTGTAACAAAGTTGGTCACGTTTCATTGTGTTATATGTAGTATCATGATAGCAAAGTAAAATTAATTTCTTAAAACTATCTGAAATGTATCCTTAATATTGGATCATACCCATGTTTAGAGCATAGTATAGTATCCTTGGCTTTACATTCTCTTTAAACCTGTGTCAACAAAATTGAACTTCTCTTGCAGATTTGTGCCCTGTGTAACAGCTGTTTAGCAATGTGTCAAATAAATCATGAACATACTAGGCTTATGTTAAGTTTTATGTTGCTCTGTTGGCATCTGCAGCATATGAGAAAAACTGCTACATCTGAAAAGGCATTGTGCTTGGTAAGATGATGCAGCTCTGCATTTATACGAAATTTTCAAGCCAGGATTCAAGGATAGTCTTCCTCATAATGTAACTGTGATGTCATGGACTTGTATTTGGAAACATTGTTGAATCATAGAATTGTAGAGTTGGAAGAGACCACGAGGCCATCCAGTCCAACCCCCTGCCATGCAGGAAATCTCGATCAAAGCATCCCCGACAGATGGCCATCCAGCCTCTGTTTAAAGACCTCCAAGGAAGGAGACCCCACCACGCTCTGAGGGAGTGTGTTCCACTGCCGAACAGCTCTTACTGTCAAAAAGCTCCTCCTAATGTTGAGGTGGAATCTCTGTTCCTGAAGCTTGCATCCATTGTTCCGTGTTCCAGTCTCTGGAGCAGCAGAAAACAATCCTGCTCCATCCTCAATGTGACACCCCTTCAAATACTTAAACAGGGCTATCATATCCCTTCTTAACCATCTTTTTTCCAGGCTAAACATACCCAGCTCCCTAAGTCTCTCCTCATAAGGCATGGTTTCCAGAACTTTCACCATTTTAGTTGCCCTTCTCTGGACATGCTCCAGTTTGTCAATATCCTTTTTGAATTGTGGTGCCCAGAACTGGACACAGTATTCTAGATGAGGTCTGACCAAGGCAGAATAGAGCGGCACTATTACTTCCCTTGATCTAGACACTATACCTCTATTGATACAGCCCAAAATCGCATTGGCCTTTTTAGCTGCCGCATCACACTGTTGACTCATTTTAAACTTGTGGTCTACTAGGACTCCTAGATCCCTTTCGCACGTAGTCTCATTCAGCCAGGTCTCTCCCATCCTATATCTATGCATTTCATTTTTTCGCCCTAAGTGCAGTACCTTACATTTCTCCGTATTGAATTTCATTTTGTTAGCTTTGGCCCAGCTCTCCAGTCTATCCAGGTCATTCTGAATTTTGATCCTGTCCTCTAGGGTATTAGCTACTCCTCCTAATTTGGTGTCATCTGAAAATTTGATACGTATGCCCCTAATTCCATCATCCAAGTCATTGATAGAGATGTTGAATAGCACTGGGCCCAGGACAGAATCCCGTGGCACCCCACTGGTCACCTCTTTCCAAGATGAAGAGGAGCCACTGCTGAGCACCCTGAGCACAAGCTTGTTTGCAAGAATGTCATGGGGAACCTTGTCAAAGGCCTTACTGAAATCAAGGTATGCGATATCCACAGTGTTCCCTTCATCTACCAAGGTGGTCATTTTGTCAAAAAAAGAGATCAGATTAGTCTGGCATGACTTGTTTCTCTGAAACTCGTGGACTTTTTGTGATTATGGCATTGCCTTCTAAATGTTCACAGACTCTCTGTTTAATGGTCTGCTCTAGAATCTTCCCTGGTACTGATGTCAGACTAACTGGACGATAATTGTTGGGATCCTCTGTTTCCCCCTTTTTGAAGATGAGGACAATGTTTGCCCTCCTCCAGTCTGCTGGGACTTCTCCTGTTCTCCAGGAGTTCTCAAAGATTATTGCCAATGGCTCTGAGATTATATTTGCCAGCTCTTTTAATACTCTTTCATGTAGTTCATCTGGTCCTGGAGATTTAAATTCACTTAGTTTAAGAAGGTATTCCTGTACTACCTCTTCGCTTATTCTGTGCTGAATTTCCCCTATTGTGTCCTCTGTTCCATTCTCCTCAGGTTGGTTCCCCTTTTCATTTTCTGAAAACACTGAGACAAAGAAGGTGTTGAGTAATTCTGCCTTTTCTCTGTCCCCTGTTAGCATTTTGCCATCTTCTCCACGTAGCGGCCCTATCATTTCCTTCTTCCTCCTTTTGCTGCAGACATACCCCCCCCAAAAAAACCCTTTTTATTGTTCTTAACCTCCCTAGCAAGCCTGAGCTCATTCTGCACGTTAGCGTTTCTGACTTTACTCCTATATGTGTTTGCTATCTGTTTGAATTCTTCTTTGGTGATTTCCCTCTTTTTCCATTTCCTATACATGTTCCATTTAAAACTTAGCTCCGTTGAAAGTTCTTTAGTCATCCATCCTGATTTCTTGAGACACCTCCCATTTTTCTTCCTCAATGGTACTGTTTGAAATTGTGCCTTCAGTATCTCCCTTTTGAGAAAGTCCCATCCATCTTGTGGTCTCTTCTCTTTTAGTATTCCTGACCATGGGATCACCCCCAGTATTTCCCTGAGTTTATTGAAATCAGCTCTCCAAAAGTCAAGAATGCATGTCTGACTGTGCCTGGCTTCTCCTTTCCATTGTATAACAAACTCCAGAACATGATCACTCTCACCTAAGGATCCCACCACTTGCACCCCATTAACCAGGTCATCCCTGTTGGTTAGGATCAGATCTAAAATAGCTGACCCCCTTGTTGCCTCTTCCACCTTTTGGACCATGAAATTGTCTTCCAGACAAGTAAGGAATTTGCTAGACCTTGAAGTTTTGGTTGAGTTAGATTGCCAGCAAATATCAGGATAGTTGAAGTCACCCATCACTACTACATCTCTCCTTTCTCTGTGTGTGTTCATCTGTTCTAGAAAGGCAACATCCAGTTCCTCCATCTGACTTGGGGGTCTGTAGTAGAGTCCCACAATAACATCCCTGTTGTTTCCCTCCCCTTTAATTTTTATCCAGACGCTCTTCACCTGGCTTCCAGTATTGATGTCATGGATCTCTTCTCTGGTATAAATATCCCTGACATATAATGCTATTCCTCTGCCTTTCCTGTTTGGCCTGTTTCTCTTAAAAAGGTTATACCCCTCTATTCCTACATTCCAATCATGCGACTCATCCCACCAGGTTTCAGTAATGCCTATTATATCATATTTGTTTTGTAGTGCTAGGAGTTTGAGTTCATCTTGCTTATTTCCCATGCTCTGTGCATTAGTAGAGACATCTAAGATACATGTGTTCCCTTTACTTGCTGCCTGTGCAAGTTTTTTTGCCTCCCAATGTTGGGTCCTTGCCCTGTTTGACTTGTTCCCTCAAAGACAGTTTGACTATTTTTTCCAGCCCTTTTGCCTTCCAGAATACTGTCTCCCTCCCCCATATGACTCAGTTTAAAGCCCTCCTCATCAAATTCTTGAGACTGTTGGCAAAAATGTTTCTGCCAACTGTCATGAGATGCACCCCATCTCTTGCCAGAAGTCCCCCTTCATGGAAGTGCAGCCCATGATCCAAGAATCCAAATTGTTCTCGGCGACACCATCTACGGAGCCAGTTGTTTTCGTTGGCTATTTTCCTCTCTCTTCCTGGACCATGCCCTTCAACTGGCAGAAGAGACGAGATGACAACCTGTGCATCCATTTCTTTCAGCTTCCTCCCCAGGGCCTCATAATCTCTTCTGATCTTGGGAAAGCTGTGCCTTGCAGTTTCATTGGTTCCCACATGGACCAAAAGGAAGGGGTAATGATCCGTAGGCTTGACGAGTCTTGTTAGCCTCTCCGTCACATCACGGATCTTTACCCCAGGGAGACAACACACCTCCCGAGACATCTTGTCAGGCCCACAAACCAATGCTTCTGTACCCCACATCAAGGAGTCCCCCTCCACCACACGCCTCCCTCGAGGCTTCGCAGCTGCTTTTCCTTGCGGTGGTCCTCTCAAGGTCCCCTGCTCTGCCCCTGAAGTCTGTCCATGCTGTTCTTCCTCATTGTCCTTGATAAGAGAGAGGGCTGCAAATCGATTCTGTAGCTGCAAGCTCCTCGAAGTATCCCTGGATTTTCTTGTTCTGTGTGTGACATTCCCCCAGCTGTCTATGTCCTGTATCTGTGAATTGACCCTCTCCTCTGCATCCACTTCCTCTGTGCGATCCCTGTCCAAGACTGTTTGTTCTGTTCTGTCCAGAAAAACCTCTTGCTCACGAATCTGTTGAAGTGTAGCTACCCGTGTCTCCAGCTGCTGGACTTTCTCCTCCAAGAGGGCTACCAACTTGCACTTGGTGCATGTGAAGTTCCTCACGTCTGTAGCCAAGAAGACAAACATCGCACAAGTGTTGCAGGTGATTGCTGCAGTCCCCTCAGTGTCCATGGTGAGAGCTTTTAGGTAATCTAAGAACTCTTAGGTAATGCTGAGAACTCTAAGCTGTAGTTTTAGGTATGCTGTATTTTTGTTTGTCACTGAAACGGTGCACGCCTCAACAACAAGCAGCCTCCCCCAACAGCTTGAAAAAATTTAAACTCCCCACTCAAAATGGCTGTCCAGAAGCTGATCTCCTTCTTCTCCCTGGCAGGAAACTGGCCTGGAAAGCCTCTGCAAGGAGTTATATAGAGCTACGCTCCAAGCTCCATCCCCTAATGACTCACAGATGTGACTCACAGAAGCTCCACCCCCTCAGCAACAAGCAGCCTCTCCCAACAGTTTAAAAAAATTCAAACTGCCCACTCAAAATGGCTGTCCAGAAGCTGCTCTCCTTCTTCTCCCTGGCAGGAAACTGTTGGAGTAAATGCTGATTGGTGGAATGTTTCAGGAGCTTTGCATAAGGCCAGTTAATAACAGCTCCTGAATGACACTTGAGAGTTCAGTTAGACAAGGGTTTGGTGTTTTTGTTTTTGTTTTGTTTTTCGAGTTAATAATAATAATAATAATAAAATGTATTTATATCCCACCCCTCTGCGAGCAATCGGGGCGGCTTACAACAATAAAATAGTACACGTTAGACTAGAGTTGGAGAGAAGAGAGTTTCGTTTGGGGGTTTATCTGGGAAGCAGTGAGATTCTGTTCTGGCCAAACCTACTATAGCTGTGTGTGCCTTCCTGCAACAGGCAAGATAAATAGCAGTTGCCTCCAGAATCCATTACTGAGCATACATGAACAGAGAAACAGAGAAATGTAGAGCAAATATGCGTGAGTCATACTTTCAAATGTGAGCTACACTTTTGATTTTACTTGATCCATTAAGGACCAAGGCTGAGAAAGCTGGTAGTTTTCCAGAAACTCTAAGATGGGTACAATAGAAACTATAATTATACCATAGGCATGTATATTATTTTTTCCCAAAATATTATGCCAAGCCAACATCAAACTGTTTTTATAGGCTATGCAAAACCTGTTTGATCTTAAACCATCATGGAATAAGGCTGTACGTAAGAATGAACACATGTGCCATACTGGCATTAAAAGCTCTGATTCCACCTGGCACACTTGGGCCTGTTCTGGGCCATGATTTGCTCACCCAATGCAGCCAGAAAACAAAAAGAAAGAAAAAATGTCTGTCACTCACTCCCCATGCAATATCTCTTTGCTAGATGTTAATGTGGGGGCTTTGCAACCCATATCCCACCACATGTGGAGTTTTCCAGTTGGGCAATCCCACCAGTGTCACCAGCTGTGAGGGTTCTAAAACTTTGTTTACTGCAGACATACTGCTGCAATCTGACAGCCAAAGTCTGTTTCTCCGACCCTCCTTCATCACGCTTCTAATGCCAATGCTACTAAAACCTAGTATGGTTAACCCAGTCCATTCAAGGACAGGTGGTAATAACGGGCACAACAATTTATCAAAGTTAAAGCTGTGGGACTAGAAACCTGTAGGGAAATCTATGTCAAGCATGTGATGTCTAGCCCAAAGGGAAACAAAGAAATTGTTAATGGTATTTCTGCTCCTAGAGGAGGTACAGTATATTTCCATTCTAAACAGAACATGAGCCAATGTCAGCAGTATTACCAAAGTGTTTTCACTGTAGTCAGTGAAATATAGCAATAATTTAAATGTCCATATTTTATGTGCAATTATATTCAAAATCATTGATGCAGGAAGCACGTGATAGATTAACGTATGTTATGCACCTCCTTTTACAACATCCTTTTGTGATTGCTTAACCTACTGAAATAATTGAATACCCAAATATTTTGCTATGCAAAGTGAATACATTCTCATATGTTTCTGAGGGGTGACTTACATATATGAGTATTAATGTCACCTTACAATTTAATAGGTTTATTGAGGCATAACAACTCCTTTTCATAGTTTATAACTCACTTCATCAGATGTCAGAATGGATCCATCCTTTAGTGCAGTCAGTTCTCCCCAACGTAATGCCTTAAGAGATATTTTGGGCTACAACCCACATCAGCCCCTGCCAGCATGACATGTTGTCAGGAGTGAAGGGTGACCTTTTATGAAATGGCTGTATTGATATGGTTGACTAGATGGCCTTCTTCCTTGGATCACCAATGTAAGACTGTCAGCAGATTTAATTTTTAAATTTAATTTTTAAAAAACATGTCAAGGAAATATAAAAGGCTTCTACTTATCTGAAGGATGGTATTTTCCCATATGAGCTTGCTCATCTTGATAGGAGGCCCATCTCATCATCCTACCACCTTTACAGGTATAACTGTGGGAACACTGGTGGCTGCTCCCAAGCTCTGGAACCCTCTGTAGACAAATTTTCCCCTCCATTCTAAATTTTCCCCTCCATTCTGTCCTCCTGGAAGCTGGCAAATACTTTTGTTTCAACAGGCCTTTGAGACCTACTGTAACTTTTGATGGTATAGAACTATTAATCAAGTGCTGTATCACCTCTGTTGCTGCTGCTGTTTTTAGTGCTGTTTTAGCAGTGCCAAAACTTCCTCTGAGGAGTTTGTCTTAAAGAACAAAGCCAAGATCTGCCACAAAAGATACTGGGACAAAGGGATAGGAGCACGATCCAAAATGCTGCTCTCTCTTGCTGTGGCAGTCAATATTAACACGACAATGAAGATAAAGGCTCTGCATTGTCTAAATCAGGGAAGGACAACTGTGGGCCTCTAGATACTTTTGATATGCAGTTCCCATAATCTCTCTTCATGGCTTATGTTGGCTAGTGATGATGGACGTTGTGGGCCAAAAACATCTGGAGGGACACAGTTGCCTAACCCTGGACTAAGGCATCTGAGAACGGATTAAGTGACAGAAAGGGGTGTGATTTGTATTTATTGGATCCAAAATGAGGCTATTCCCTACCTCTCTTGGTACTAAATGTGGAAATCCGTGGACCTTGGAGCTTGCATCTGAACCTGTGGCTCAAAGCCTATGGGACTTTCTTAATCCTAGAGATTTGGGGAAGGTAGTATACAGCTAAACAGGTGACAGGGATAAAAATGAACTCACTCACCAAATTTGACCTAGAAAGTTTTATAGTAGTACCACATGACTCATTCTGGCTATGACAATTCAGAGGGTCTATTGCTGTTCTGTCTGGTTTTCCTGTTGTGCCCAAGATACTTTGATCAGTGTCTGATGGTGGCATACAATGTGGTAATCTTTGTCTGGACCCCTTCAAGTTCAGGACCTTTTGTCTTGCAAAGTACTGATTCTGTGTACCACAGGACAGTAAAGGGGCTGGGCAACAATAACTCAAAGTAGTAGTGTATCAGTTGGAATGGTACTGCCATGGAACACTGCAAGATGTTGATGGGGAACTCAGAAATTTTCATACAAGTTTTGACATTTAGGTGTGATGCAAAAACATGAATGTAGATTCAGCACCTCTAAGAAATACCTATAGTACCAGAAAGGCTTTGAAATAAAAACATGTTTGACAAGGGAGAAACATTCAGGCTGAATAAATGATTTCCCTTTGTTTGAAATCCAAGTGTCCTTTACATGGCTCATGATATACAGACTGAAGAGACACTCAAGAAAGGATTGCATTTATATAGCTTTTCATTTTGCTACACTGTTTACATGCACTGCCTTGATGATAAAGCTTCCAAAGACAATAAATCACTGATTATAACTTGTTTTTATTGTGTCACTGCCAGATATTTTAAAGGGGGATTAAGCACACGTTGTTTAGTCATTCCTTTGCACTCTGCATGATTGCAGATGGGAACACTTAACATTTCCTTTGCAGTGATACTAGTATAATTAAGTGCTAAGATTTCAACAAGAAACACTTTTCTAGGGCATATTCAAAGAAGCGGAAAAAGAGCTAGTGGTCATTCTCTTCATATATTTGTCTTGAGCGTAGCGGGGCTCCCCCTCCCACTTTTTACCATTATTATGCCTCATTAGGAAACACTCAGATTCTTCCTGCAGCTAAATTTGTGTGGTTATTTGATTGGATGGATTCAAGACTAAGGAGAACAATCACATACCATCTTGGAAGAAAACTACAGTAGGCTCCCACAGTGAAAGGAAACAGAAACAATTGTTTATGAATAGAATAAATTGACTGATCATAACATATCCACAAGTATTTATGATAATCAGAGCAAGGCAGAAGAGAGAAGAGCAAGGAGGGCCAATCCAGCCCTGACAAGGGTGGAATGGAACAGGGGAAGCCCATCTATACCTTCCAGGGCCAGAGGATGACCACCATGGAACACAGAGAGAGAGGCTGAGGCAGGGAGGGGAGCTGAGGGAGGAGATGGAGTGGCCCGCTGAAGAGTGGAGAAAGGAGGGCTGGGCTGGGCTGGGCTGCCCTCACAGAACCTGGGAATCAAGGGTCAGGAGCCGGGGTGCTGACAGAGGAGATGTAGTGGCTGCATGACAGCAATGAAAGATATGAGGAGAAAGAAGCAGAGGCTGTGCTAGGGTCAGCAGCAGCAGCTGCAGTGCAACAGTAGTGGAAGCAGTAGAAGCAGTGACGACAGTGCATGAATAGGCAGAGATGCTGGAGGATGAGGAAGCACTAGCAGCAGAGAACTTTAAGGGGTGTGGACCAGAGACGGGCTGGATTTGAGGGGAGACGACTTGAGGGGGGGACAGACTTGAAAGACCTGAATGTTCTCACTCATCAAAATGGAATGAAGTAATGCATATTTATTCTTAGTCTAGAACAAAGTTGATGTAAGTATTAGGGTGACAAACAACTACTGGGCAGCACCAGTAATGATAGGTGACACTGGTGGAGGAGAGATGCAAAAGAAAAAGGAGACAGAAACATAAACAGAATCATGAATACAACCGTTCAACAATTAATGCACGAGGGTAAAGAGAATTACAATAATAAACAATGCAGAGAAATAGAAGCTGGCAACAAAACAAGAACAAGAGACCTCTTCCACAAGATCCATTAATCAAAGGGAAATTTAAACCAAAGGTGGGGGTGTTCTATGATCAGCTGAAGAACATAATACACAGCCAAGATGAAGTGGCCCGCTTCACTTCACTTCAAGATGAAATAAAAAGAAGATGAAAGCAATACACAGAAGAGCTATATAAAAGAAATGAAAGGATAAATGAGACATGGGAAGAAGAATTATATGAAGATGAACCCCACATTTTGGAAAGTGAAGTGAAAGCTGCACGCAAAGCAATTGGGAAGAATGAATTACCAGGAATAGACGGCATACCAATAGAACTACTATAATCTACAAAAACAGAACTGACTTTAGTTCTTACTAAACTCTGCCAACAAATATGGACAACAAAACAATGGCCCATAGATTGGGAATGATCAATATACATTCCCATCCTCAAAAAAGGAGATACAAATGATTGCAAGAATTACATGACCATTGCATTAATTTCCCACACAAAGTAATGCACTAAATTCTACAGCAAAGACTCCTACTATATATGGAATGAGAAATTCCAGAGGGGCAAGCTGGGTTCAGGAAAGGAAGAGGCCCTAGGGATCACATTGCAAACATACACTGGATAATGGAATGTACCAGGGAATTCCAGAAGAAATTCAGCATGTGCTTTATAGACTACAGCAAAGCCTTTCACTATGTCATGTCCCTGGTGCCATATAGATATTTAGGAAGCTTTGCTTGCTGTATTAGTTAGCTACTTAGCATGCTTGGGCCTACTAGCAGTCGCACCAGGGACTTGACATGAGCAGAAGGCATGATGGGAGGCTGGGGAAGATTGGTATGTGTTAGTGAAAATCTGTGTGGTGCGTCAAGGCCATTTCTCTTGGGAATGTTTAAGGAGTATTGCAACGAGCTGATAGTACCAATTAACCAGGTGGTGGGTGGAGGGGAAATGAAACCTAAGGAATGTATTAACAAAGGGCCTTTGGCGCCCAATTCTCAGATCTGTCGATGCACTGTTACTATATGCATCTATATCCTGAGACAATAAAGCATTTCAAATGATGCCTGTTATTCTGGTGAGTGAATACTGACAGAGTTCATCACAGACTGCATAGATCAGAAAAAACTATGGATTGCTCTTAAAGAAATGGGTGTTCCATTACATTTGACTGTCCTGATGAATAACCTGTAATCAGGACAGGAGGCTACCATTAGAACAGAATACAGAGAAACAGAATGGTTCCCAATCGGAAAGGGGGTCAGGCAAGGCTGCATTTCATCACTCTATTTGTTCAACGTATGTAGAAAATATCATACACAGACTTGGAGGAAAGAGGAGTGAAGATCAGACAAAGGGAATGTCAACAATCTAAGATATGCAGACGACACCACACTACTAGCAGAAAACAATAAAGACCTGGAACAATTGCTAAAGAAAGTCAAAGAACAATGTGTTAAGGCACGCTTGCTGTTGAATATTAAGGAAACAAAAATAATGACCATGGAGGATTTACATAGATTCAATCTAGATGACAAGGAAATTGAAATCGTTAACAACTTCCCATACCATGTATCAATCATTGATCAGAATGGAGATTGCAGTCAAGAAATCAGAAGACTAGAACAGGGAAGGGCAGCTATGAAGAAACTAGACAAGATCCTGAAGTGCAAAGATATAAAACTAAACATTAATGTTAGGATCATCCAAGTATCATTATTTCCCATCACCATGTACAGATGTGAGAGCTGGACAGTGAACAAAGCTGATAGAAAGAAAATCAACTCATTTCAGATGTGGTGCTGGAGAAGAGTGCTGAGGATACTGTGGATGGCCGAAAAGACAAACAAATGAGTTCTAGAACAGATCAAGCCTGAACTCTCCCTGGAAGCCAAAATGACTAAATTGAGGCTATTGTACTTTGGCATCATGAGAAGGCATGACTCACTAGAAAAGGCAATAATGCTAAGAAAGTTGAAGGGCAGTAGAAAGAAAGGAAGACCACATACCAGATGGATAGACTCAATCACAGAGGCTGTGGCCCTGTGCCTGCAGGACCTGGGCAGAGCAGTTGAGGACAGGGGGTCTTGGAGATGTCTCATTCACAGGGTCAATATGAGTCAAAGTCAACTCAAAGGCAGTTAACAATAAGAACAACAACCCTTATGGCAGTAATCCACACAGGGACTCTCCCCTGGTTTAGGGTTGCCAGGTCAGGATTATATGTTGCAGAGGCAGGCCCTAGTCATGTTACAAAGATAATGTTACAATAGACAGCCCCTAGTGATGTCTTAACCACAATACATTAAACACCAACAACTGCTGTGCAGAGTTTGACTTCAAATCAAAAACACCAAGTCTAAGAAGCAAAGAAGATCTAGGAGATTATCAGATGGGGACAAAAACAGCATCCCCATCTCACTATCTCTTCTCCCGTCCCCGTAACACTATAAAAATAAAAGTTTTCAGACCTACTTTTGCCACTTCTTTCCCTCCCCCCGGCAGCTCAGGAGAGAATGCAGCTCTCACAGAGCTGCATTCACTTCCTGGAATGGAAATCCCGGCCATTCTCGCGAGAGGACAATTGCGTGGGAAATTCAAAAAGAAAAAGAAACACCAAAAAGTGAAACCAAACACAAAAACATACTTAAAAAAATACAAGTAACCTGGTGAGGGTACAAAGTGTGTAACAACTCCTTGTCCTGATCGCACCCAGAAGTGTTTGGCACGGACCTCCCAGTGATGCTGGCATCATGCCAGCATAATGGGGCACCTTTTCACTCACCTATCATTCCGTTACAGAAACGGAACAGATCAATTCATGGCTTAGCCTGTGAATAAAAAGGAGCGCCGGGAGAATGGAAGGAGCACAGGAGCATGACAACCTGTCTGAAAGGGAAGCCATTTTGCAATCTCCTGGCATCCCTGTCATGCTATATTTAGGTTGTCTGATAATCTCCCTAGTCACACACACTTTTCAAAGCAATACTTTTACCCTGAGGACCAGAGAAGAAGTTGTAGGCCCTGAGATCTGGTAACCCTACCTTGGTTTGGTATGTGGTTTTTTTTAAAAAAAATTCTTTCTTTCTTTCTTTCTTTCTTTCTTTCTTTCTTTCTTTTTTTAAAATCCAATTGAATTCAAATAGGAGAAAAATTATTATGCTAGGCTTAGATTAGTGTACCTCATGGGCCCAGTCCAGGGGTCTCTCAGGGACATGTGAAGGCTTTGTATCCACTGGATTCAAGTATGATATTGCCACACCCCCTTTGGCCTCATTCTACCAGAACAGCTTTGCCAGCAGATCTACACTTACAGAACTTTCTGAAGTGGTATACTATGGCTTCAGTATGGATGTGTTCTCCCACTGGTGGATTTCCTTCCTTCTGGCAGAGGGACAATTCCCAGCATAACCCACCCTCCCCAAGATGACATCCAATGAGGATTAGGCTTCTTCTGTATTTACAGGGCAAATATAGAAATGGGGCTAGTACCTGTTCTCCTCATTTGAATTTGTTTTCTTACAATTTAATTTTTTCCTGCAGCTTGACAATGACAGCATGTTTAGCTTTTACATTTTTGTATCAATCCATAGTGGTATCATAAACACAGAATTATAAACTGATTCCAACATATGGTAGTGTAAGGAAACTGACTGTTAAGAAAGCAACACTTAGTCATACCAGCTTAAATCATTGTGCATGAGAAGCAACTACCAGCAATCCTCTTCTTTTGAGTTTGTCTGAAGATGGAGACCAAAGCACTATATAGAATCATAGAATTGTAGAGTTGGAAGAGACCACGAGGGCCATCCAGTCCAACCTCCTGCCATGCAGGAAAGTTAAAGTGATGTTGAAGTTAAAGTAAGAATACTTATATACCCAATACATCATAAGACAAAGTTGTCAGTATTTTAAAGGGAACTCAGAAGCTTGTGCAAGAACCCACAACAATGTTTTTAATAATCAGTTAGAAGCATCTGCACTTGCAAGAAAGCCCCACCACCACACCAAAAAAATAAACTATGCATGCATGTGCTGACAGAGGGTGAAAAAAAATACAAAATAGGGATGGATGGAAACAAGGGAAATATGGATATACAAAGACTTCTACAAAAAAAAATGGCATTAGGAAGTACGCTGGAAAACAAATTCTGCTCTGGCAATGTAGTCAGATGGACAAATCAATCACGTCAAGTCCCTAGCTTTCCTGTTCACCTAATCAGTTATAATCAGTTATTAATTATCACATATGAATCTCATTCTTTTACCCAAGACTCACAACAAACTTCTAGGATAGGCCATGTCACAATGTGCCCACCATCAAGTAAACAAATTTTACTGATGAAAAAATTGTCCATTTCACATATCTACAAAATGTAGATGTTAACTTGAACTAGAATATAGGTAGCTTTGCTTCACAGAGAAAATAAATTGTGTCAACATACTGTCTTTTCTAAAGATTCAGAATTTGAATTTATTTATAAGCCCATGTAAAAATAAAACCTCAGAAGTTTATCATTACATTTAATATTTTTGAAACTGACTGCATGTGGCCTAAATATTGTGCAAATGAAAACAAACATTTACAGTGTGAAATCCCTGAAATTAGATCTCTAATATTTGAAAACAGACAATATAAATATTCTGAATTTATGTCTTCTCTAAATACTCTGAATTTAAAAGGGAACTGATAGTTAAATAATTATGCAGCAGCATCTTACTCCTTGGAAAATAACAAATGCAAAAATCTGAGTACAGGATTATTATTATAAAAGAGATTCATTATTAAGGCTAAACCAGCAATGTTAGGCATACAACCACCAGTATAGACTTTGATATCTTTCATTGAATGTTGCAATTTATTGAACATTATTGATTTCAATTGTATTGATTTTGCAGCTCTTAAGAGTATAGAGTTAATCCTTTCAAATTAATTACTTTTGAGACAACTAGGAAAGAAATGCCCTCTCAGATGGACATGAAATTCATATAAGTAAACCAATTTCTAGCCATAAGGGTGGTTTGTTATTTAATGTTTCTGGCTGAGATGCAGGTTTTCTAGCAGTCTTGGTCTATAACTAGCAGTCTTGGTCTATAACTAGGGACTTATGGAAATAAAATGTCATAAAGTTAGGTAAATTTTTTAAAAAAAATCAATCCACAAAGAGCTCTAAGTAAAGCTTCTGAACCTATGTTTAAATGTGAGACATTGGTGAATAGGATATAAGAGGAATGGTAAGCCATTAGTGGAGAATGAAAGAGAAGAGGGACTGTATCATGAAATGTGGATGCATCTGCAGGTTCATTTTAGGATAGATGAAGGGGACTGGCTGAGCAGAAGAAAGGTTTGTGAATATAACAGGCAAGAGAGTAAGGAAGTGGGAGGAAGAGTTCCATCTTGGCCAATGAAGTGGGAAACAGCAGCTGTAAACTTGTAGGAGTTCCCAGATCTGAGGAAGCAGGTGGTGACGAAGTGTAGGAGCACATAACTAGTAGAAGGAAGGCACTGTGGTAGGTCTCCAACAAATTTTTCAAGGACCAGTGAAAGGCATGGAAACATACAAAATAAATCATCCAAATCAAATAATCTTTGTCTTGCATGTAAAGCTGACTGTCAGTAAGGTTATATTTTTGGTAGGCAACTATTTCCAGGATAACCATTCTCTTTAAAATTGTATTTTGTTCTACAGATCAATTACAAGATTATTTCATGTGCATAAACAGTGTATCTTTGCATTTATATTCATTGCAAAAAAATGTGCTGAAGTTATTTTCTTCTCTTTTTCTCTTTCTCTCAAAATGGTTATATAATGTCATGACCAAGACTTTGGCCATATTTAGAAAAAGATATTTCTCCAATCTCTGCGTGCTATCAGTTGTCCATAAAGTTCTGATAATACAGACAAAGACCTGTAGAGACACAAAGTAGGCAGTGGTAACCAGTTATACAGAGTCTAGCTGATATGCTGTGGTTATTATCTTCTTGTTTTTAACTGACATGACTGTTAAGGGATGCATTCAAGACATGGCACAGTACTTACTGTACCTGAGAAATGTAGAAAAAATGGGTTGAGTAGTCATGAAGCAAGTTGTTTCATGACTGCCTTGTGCCAAGGCATTCAAAGCACAAATCACCTTACAAATAAATCACTCCACATTCCCCATATCAGACTGCTCATCACACACAGCCCTGTTTCTGCACCAGCTTCATTGGGAGGGGAAGGGTGGCTTTACAAGATCTCTGTTATGCTAGTACCTTAGCTAGCTTGAGTAGCTTTTCATACTGGATTCAGTATAAATTGGTCCCCAGCACTCACATGGCTACTGAAAAGATAAACTACATAACTTGGTCAGAAAGAGGGGTCCTTCACTGTATTCTGTAGCCCCAGCCATAGGCTATTCATGGACTGAATGGGAGGGGGGACTTGAACCCTGGTCTCCCAGAGTCCTAGTCCAGCACTCCACCCACAACACCATGATGGCTGTCACCCTCTTTGTACTATCCCACAATTGGAACATTTGTGCAAGTGTACTTCAGTCAACAAAGTCAATGTGTTCCAGGGCATTACTTCTTTAACAGAAAATCTGATGCAGCAGAAATAATATGGAAAGAACAGGGATAGGTTCCTGCACCGCAAAAAGAAGACCAGTTCAACATGTTTTAGCAAACTCCCAACCTCCCACCCACCCATCCCCCAAAATACTAACAATATGTACATGTGAAATGAAACAACCAGATCAGGTAAGCTTTGCATAAGTAAAATAAAATATTTTGAACCTCCTAAAGACCACTTGAATCCAGGGATTACTTGTCATTTCACCATTCTGCACTTTTCTTATGATTTCTATTTTGGTGACCAAACTTAAAGATGAACAGGAGCCCTGGTGGTGCAGTGGTTAAATGCTAGTACTGCAAGTTACCACGTTGCAAGTTCGATTCCAGCGGGCTCCAAGGTTCACTCAGCCTTCCATCCTTTTGTAGGTAGGTAAAATGAGGACCCAGCTTGTGGGGACAATTAGCTAACACACATTGGAAACTGCTTAATGCAGTGTAGATGTGTAAACTGCTATTGCTTAAAACAAATTGTAAGCCGCTCTGATAGCCTTGTGGTTGAAGAGCGGGGTATAAATAAATAAATAATAAATAAAAAATTAACTTACCTGTAACTGTAGTTCTTCAAGTGGTCATCTGTGAAATCACCCAAATGGCTTTTGCGTCTGCGCAGAAACAGCATTTGAAACATTCTAGAGCAGTCAGTAAAAGCTTTTTGGTGGTAGCTCCGCCCCTGTCCCTGTGGTATAGAAGTACCAAGTCCACGAAAAGCACCTCAGTTCAGCAGGTATTTCTTTTTGGAGGTCCTATGTTTTGTGTTAATCTTGTTCAGTGTAACCTGTCCCATTAAATTGTATTGAGATTTCCCTTTGATTTTAGGATCTCTTTTAAGATGGATCTCCCAGGACCTCTTGGAGCAGAGATATGGGAGAACACTGAGGAAGAATGCACAGATATAGGATGGGTGATACTTGGCTTGATGGCAGTACATGCAGAAGGGATCTAGGAGTCTTAGTGGACCACAAACTGAACATGATGCAGCAGCTAAAAAAGCCAATGCGATTCTAGGCTGCATTAATCATAGAATCATAGAATCATAGAATTGCAGAGTTGGAAGAGACCACGAGGGCCATCCAGTCCAACCCCCTGCCACGCAGGAAATCACAATCAAAGCATCCCCGACAGATGGCCATCCAGCCTCTGTTTAAAGACCTCCAAGGAAGGAGACCCCACCACGCTCCGAGGGAGTGTGTTCCACTGCCGAACAGCTCTGACTGTCAAAAAGTTCCTCCTCATGTTGAGGTGGAATCTCTGTTCCTGGAGCTTGCACCCATTGCTCCGTGTTCCAGTCTCTGGAGCAGCAGAAAACAAGCCTGCTCCATCCTCAGCGTGACATCCCTTCAAATACTTAAACAGGGCTATCATATCGCCTCTAAACCGTCTTTTTTCCAGGCTAAACATACCCAGCTCCCTAAGTCTCTCCTCATAAGGCATTGTTTCCAGACCTTTCACCATTTTAGTTGCCCTTCTCTGGACACGCTCCAATTTGTCAATATCCTTTCTGAATTGTGGTGCCCAGAACTGGACACAGTATTCTAAGTGAGGTCTGACCAAGGCAGAATAGAGTGGCACTATTACTTCCCTTGATCTAGACACTATACTTCTATTGATACAGCCCAAAATTGCATTGGCCTTTTTAGCTGCCGCATCACACTGTTGGCTCATGTTCAACTTGTGGTCTACTAGGACTCCTAGATCCCTTTCGCACATAGTCTCATTCAGCCAGGTCTCTCCCATCCTATATTTATGCATTTCATTTTTCCGCCCTAAATGCAGTACTTTACATTTCTCCGTATTGAATTTCATTTTGTTAGCTTTGGCCCAGGTCTCCAGTCTATCCAGGTCATTCTGAATTTTGATCCTGTCCTCTAGGGTATTAGCTACTCCTCCCAATTTGGTGTCATCTGCAAATTTGATAAGTATGCCCCTAATTCCCTCATCTAAGTCATTGATAAAGATGTTGAATAGCACTGGGCCCAGGACAGAACCCTGTGGCACCCCACTGGTCACATCTTTCCAAGACGAAGAGGAGCCACTGCTGAGCACCCTTTGGGTGTGTCCGGTCAACCAATTACAAATCCATTGAACAGTTAACTTGTCTAGCCCACATTCTACAAGCTTGTTTGCAAGAATGTCATGGGGAACCTTGTCAAAGGCCTTACTGAAATCAAGGTATGCAATGTCCACAGCATTCCCTTCATCTACCAAGCTGGTAACTTTATCAAAAAAAGAGATCAGATTAGTCTGGCATGACTTGTTTCTCTGAAACCCATGCTGACTTTTTGTGATTATGGCATTGCCTTCTAAATGTTCACAGACTCTCTGTTTAATGATCTGTTCTAGAATCTTCCCTGGTATTGATGTCAGACTAACTGGACGATAGTTGTTGGGATCCTCTTTTTTCCCCTTTTTGAAGATGGGAACAACGTTTGCCCTCCTCCAGTCTGCTGGGACTTCTCCTGTTCTCCAGGAGTTCTCAAAGATTATTGCCAATGGCTCTGAGATTATATTTGCCAGCTCTTTTAATACTCTTGGATGTAATAGGAGTATAGTGTCTAGATCAAGGTAAGTAATAGTGTCACTCTATTCTGCTTTGGCCAGGCTTCACCTGGAATACTGTGTCCAATTCTGGGCACTACAATTCAGGAAGGATATTGAGAAGCTGGAACATGTCCAGAGGAGGGCGACCAAAATAGTGGGAGGTCTGAAAGCCACGTCCTATGAGGAGCGGCTTAGGGAGCTGGGCATGTTTAGTCTGGGGAAGAGAAGGTTGAAAGGGGTCATGATAGCCGTGTTTAAATATTTGAAGGGATGTCATACTGAGGATGGGGCAAGCTTGTTTTCTGCTGCTCCAAAGGCTAGGACACAGAGCAATGGGTTCAAACTCCAGGAGAAGAGATTCCACCTAACCATTAGGAAGAACTTCCTGACAGTAACAGCTGTTTAGAAGTGGAATACACTGCCTTGGAATGTGGTGGAGTCTCCTTCTTTGGAGGTTTTAAGGCAGAGGTTGGATGGCTATCTGTCGGGAATGATTTGATTGTGTATTCCTGCATGGCGGGGGTTGGTCTTGATGGCCCTTGCAGTCTCTTCCAACTCTAGGTTTCTATGATATATATTGATTTTCAGCCCCTAGTATTTTCTCATGATTGAGCCTTCTTGTGATGATCTTCTGCTTTAGAAAAGTAGGTCTATAGAAGAAAAGTACCACTTTTTCTTCTGAAGCTAAGTTTGTTTTACTTGTGCTTAGTTATGAAAACTGAACACTGAGAATATATTTATTTCATTGTGACACATAATTATGTACTTCACGTTTACCCTGTCTGTTTTAAATTACTTTATGCAAATCTCATTTCAAAGAGAGTAAAAGTGAAATTATCTTATGTATATATCATTAGATTCTACCTTCTACTTCTAATGATAATTTGTGGATGCTTTGGAAAACATTTATTTTGAGAAAGCAGAGAGTTGTACGTCTAGCTGTATTTCATGTTACCTCCTCCCTTAGAGGAAAATAAAGTAATGTAATAGTATAAAAATTATCAAAATGTGCACAAACAGGCAGCCTAAATTTGTAGTTTACCTAATTTGTGTGGATAATAGAGAAATGGCACAAGGCCTTCTGTACTTGCATATTTTGTATATAAACCAGTGGATGTATAGGCTTTGGGGTAGAGGGATTTGCAAGTGATTGTTTCAGTGAAGTAGGGAAAACCTGTATATTAAAAAGTGGAGTAATTACCACACTACACAAAAATGGCCTCCTGGGCTGAAAGGTTTCTAACAACAACTTTCAATTGTGTGGTCCTCCAGATGTTGTTGCTCATTCATTTATTTTTATTCACATCTGTTCCAGCTTGAGGGGGCTTACATGAAGACTTGAGGTGGGTTACATGAATTAAAACAAATACAGATAAAAACACAGGATTATTGTTGCAACGCTTTAAGCTATGAAAATAAAACCCTTTAAAACAAACCCATTAGAAAGACTGTAGATAAAATACAACTCCTGACAACTCTACCCAGTACAGCCAATGGTAAGGAATGCTGGAAGATGCTGTTCAATATCTGGAGGGCTGTACATTTCCTATCATTGTTTTATAACATGTCTGCTTATTATGTCAAATCTGAGATCTGATAGCTGGTAAAATGCTGGATAGAGAAACTGGGCAATGCTAAGCACAGGACTTTGAGGCATCAGCCAACTGTGCTGAAGGCTTTGGACTCAGCTGGCTCTCAAGGCACCACCTGTGCACATGTTTGTTCCTTCCTTACCCATCGGGATCAGCTGAGCAATTGAGCCATTCTTGTACTTTGTACAGAGGGTGGGGCTTGGGGTGGAGTGATTGCTCTCAGAGTATTGGATTGGGGCTGTGGGATGAGGGCTTCCTGCATACGTTCCAACTGCTTGCTTGTGTTGTACTGCATGATTTGGGAGGTATTGGTTATTTCTTCAGTCAAGGTCCTTAGTTTCAAGGAAATACATACTTTTCAACTGTCCCAGTTTGGCTAAAACATTCCCAATTAATCCTCTGTTGTTTTACCTTTTCAGCTGATTTTAAAATGTTTCAGTTTCTCTCTCTTCCTCCCACCTTCCCTCTTTGGTCTCAGCTTTCTTCAATTGCTACAGGCTGAGTTCAGCATGCAAAAGCAGTTTGCACTCATTTTGGCAAGGGAAAGGAGAGGAGGGAACAGAATCTTCCCTTTCCAGTGGGATCAGGCAAAAGCAAACTGCTGCAACCTCTCCTAGCTTGTCTATTTTCTCCCTTGAAGAAGCAGCTTCTAGTGTCTGTACCATATAGAGGGAGCTCAGAGACACTTCATTAGTAACACTGTTTTCCCTCCTTTCCATTTCTTATATTCTGTTATTCTACAAATATTGTGTCATTTGGGTTTAGCAATCATTTTGAAATGTGAAGAGAAAAAAAGTCAAATTAGGTTGGAATTGCACAGATCCCACAATCCTCCAGCAAAATGTCCACATCTTGACCCCTAATTTAAAACTGCTTGCATGCAGTGAGAAAGCACCTTTTTAAATCGGGGCAGGCAAAGTGTGGGTCTTCCAATGTTACTGGACTGCTGCTTCCAGCATTTTTCAACATTGGCTGTGTGGGCTGGGGCTAATGGGAACTGCACTCCAACAATATCTTGGGGAGTTCATTTTGCCCACTGGTTTTGAAAGGACAGTGGCATAGGCCCTCAATATTGTGACTCAGGAAGGTGAGGTTGCTCTCCCTCATCTTATCATGCAGGCATTTGATTTGGCAGCACTCTGATTCATTTTGCCATTGCCAAATTAAATTATTCATTGGGCTAAGTCCTTCTCCCCAGGGTTCTCTTCCAAAGGAACACGGGAACCTGTGATTGCATTAATCCCTCTGGTGGTGACAGCACAAAGGCGTTGCCATGGAAAAAATCCTAGCTTCCCATCTCTCTCCCTTCCTGCCTCCTCCTAATTGACTAAAGAGGAGTTAAGAATCTGAGCATCCAGTCCAGAGCATCCAGATGGGAACAGCAGCAGAGTAATTAGCTCAGAGGAGCTAAAAAGACAGCAAAGACAATTACGGGGATGTGGAAAGGATTTTGCAGCACATATTTTATTCAATGGAAAATCATAAAATTGATAAGGCTGTCATGGGACTGTAGGCCATATCAAGCACATCACCAAAGGCAGGTTCACCCATACATTGAGCTACTGACACACTACAGAACAACTACTTTATCTGTAATAAATACAAAGTGCCCGCTACACTATGGCCAACTTAGCAGAAGGGAGTTATTGTGGTCTTGTGGCAATGGTGATTATGATTACGGGGATGGAGAAAGTGTTGTCTGTTGCCCTCCCTAGTTTTATACTGAATCCTCAAGGTAAAAATGGGTATCCTTCCTTCATCTAATAAACAATGGTTCCTGGAACCTCTGCCTTCTTTCAACCCACAAATGGTTTAGTGTCTCAGAGTGTACTGTAGGTGCCTTCAGTGGGAAATATCATGTCATCCAACTGTGCTCTAGGATCAGGGAGTGAATGCTCTATGATTGGTCGATCAGAAGTGAGGCTGAAATCTGCAAGGGAGGGGCCTTAAATGTTCTAAATGAAGTGGAATGAAGAATGGAGAACACTATCTCCATTTCCTTACTTGCACATTCCACTATGTTTGAGAAACTGGGTATCACTCTTTGATGTCTCATTACAGCTGGCTCTCTGTATCAATGGATTCTTTATCCATGGTATGATAATGGGGGACTGCATTCAGCGATCAGATATCTACAAGCAGCTATCTGGTAAAGCAAGGCTTAACTGGAGGTGGGATCAAAAGTACCACCTCCAGAGTCACCTCAGGATGATGTCAGATCACCAGAGAGATCATGGCCAATCAGGGCTTGAGAGTGCCAATTTCAAAATGGTTATAAATACTACCTCCAGAACATGAGGGAGTGAGTTGAACAAAGGGATCTGGGGTGAAGGGAAACCCCATCCTAGACAAGGAGATGCGAGAACAAAGAATGTAAAATGGAGGACGCTGTGAGCCGGTCTGGGATCAGACATGTGGCTCACAGCCCCCTGAATCTACAGACTGAATTCTTCATACTAACTTCACAGTGTGAGTAGTTCTAGGGAAAATGTGTTAGGTTGCGTTAGGACATTATGGATTTATTTCTTGCTTTGGCTGGATGTAACTGAATGCTTTTACTATTTCTGTAACTCCTAAAATGTACCTGGAGAAGGAAGTGCCTTCTTCAAGAGAGATTTGCATGTTTTAAGCCTCGCTTGAATAAAATAAACTCTTCTAATTTCTCTTTAACTGATGCCTACACGTGCCTTGTCTTTGCTTGGCCATTCTATTCTCTCTGCTTCTGGATAGAAGGGAGGGGAAAGGTACATCTCTGCAGTGGCAGAGGGTTCCCAAGTTCCCATTTGATTTATGATGGTTGACCAGGACAACTCCCTTCTTCTTTACTGGCCATGTAAGAGTTTTTCCCTTTAGTAAGTGCTAAGGATGGATTTTTCTAACTATGCCCATTTCTGTGAACTGCTCTATCCATTATAGTAGTGCTTCTTAAGCTATCTGATGTGGGGTAGTGGCAATTTTTTCCAATGAAACAGCCATTTGTAATAATTTACAGAACTTCCTATCATTTACAGTGATACAACTCTAAAACAGGGAGAACATTTTAATTTATTACTATGATACAAGACCTACTTTCTGAATGGATTTGTCAGTTATACCTTCAACCAGTGTTGCTTAAGCTACCTACTTGATACACTGGACTGGCAGGTTTTTTCCTCCAATGTACCAGGGGCTGGTACTATATTTGTACCCACTGGTTAAAATTGTTTGTCTTTCCTGGAACCTCTTCAAGGACTGGTAGCAGATAGCCTGGGGATCAGCAGGGGTCCACAGACCACCACGTAGAATAGCAATGCCTTATAGAATTGAAAGGGATATTCTACTCCTAAAACACATTTTAAACACTTCTACCCCCCCCCCCACTGCTTTACACAGTCTTGCACTGTCGGGCACTCCCAAGTCTTCTAAAAGGGATCACTGCTACCAATTTTAGTACTGTAGCTCTGAAAAATGTCCTAAATTTAACCATCCAGGCTCCTATACCAAAGGAACATGAAGTCCTATCAGCAAAAGCAGAAAGGGGAAATGTTTGGCACACGGGGTGTCCTGAACTACAACTACAACTGGATGCCCTGAACTACAAAAGAAAACAAAATTACTTAGGTAGAAAGCCAAAATGGCAGCAAAAAGCAAATTCAAACAACAGTTGAGAATGGAACTGAAAATCTTGATTTTTTTTCTTTGTATTGTATATGAAAATATCTTTAAAGACAATAAAAAAAAATTAAAAACTCCCACAATCCTGCAACTGACATTGCTGAGTAGTACTGATAGAAGGTGAAGTTCAAACAATTGGAGCGCCAAAGATTCCCCACTCTTGACTGAAAACCAGGACTGCACTTACTAGTAGAAGGGGAACTGCATCAATTGTTTTGTTGTATCACAAGTTATCTACCAGCCTGCACCACAGGATGAACACCACCATTCCCACATTGCCGTAGGCAAATCTGTGCTTAAGTCCATTCAGCAGTTCACCTACCTGGGAATCATCATCTCCTCAGATGCCAAGACTGACAAAGAGATCGATCACAGATTAGCAAAGGCATATAGTGCATTTGGAAGACTTTACAAAAGAGTCTGGAGTGACAAACACCTGAGACAAAGCACAAAAATCAGTGTGTATAGAGCCATTGTACTGTCTGTTCTCCTTTACGGGTCTGAAACATGGGTCACCCATCGCCAACACTTACGACTCCTCGAACGCTTTCATCAGTGCTGTATACGCACAATCCTAAATATACACTGGACTGACTATGGAGATTTTCACACTACACTATTGTAGTGTTACTGTTCCACTTTAACTGCTCTGGATTCCTCCTGTGGAACTCTAGGGTTTGTAGTTTAGTGAGACCTAAGAGCTTCCTGGCTGAGAGTTGTAAATGCCCCTCCCTAAACTGAAAATCCCAGGATTCAACAGGAAGCAGCCATAGCAAATAAAGTGGAATAGTAACACTATAACAGTGTGGTGTAAAAATCTCCTATGTGATGAATGTTGCTGTCCTTGAGCAAGCAAGGATCACCAGCATTGAGGCCATGGTACTGAGAACACAGCTGCGCTGGACAGGGTATGTTTCTAGGATAGAGGACCATTGCCTCTCCAAAATAGTACACTATGGTGAACTCGCCACAGGTCAGCATAAGAGGGGCACTCCAAAAAAGCAAAACAAGGACTCCCTGAAACAACACCTCAGGCTTGGCCAAACTGATCACCAACAATGGTCCACCATGGTTTCACATCGGGAGGCATGGAGACACACTATCTACAATGCTGCAGCCTTATTTGAGAACTCACGCCAAACAAGTCAAAGAGAAACGACAACACAGAATCACAACCCGGAAACATCACCCAAGGAGATCTTCTGCTGTGCTTTCTGCAACCAGACATGCTTATCTTGGATTGGCCTTTTCAGTCATCAGCGTGCTTGCAGAAAGCGCAGGATGAGTCCTTCCCTGAATTTTCGTTTGTGAAGAAAAGCCAGAGAATGGCTTATGGGTGCTGTGTTGCAGGAACCAGACTCAGGACCACAGAGAAGTTGAGAAAGTGAGCTTTATTCCCAATTACACGTGGGACCTCGGTTGGAATAATTTCCAAAAGTCCAAGGTGCAACTTTTTATAGATCATATAGTATGTTATGAAATACAAACAGGAGCACTTCCCTCCTCCCATCTTGTGTCCATATTTGGCACTTCCCTTTCTTGCAATACTGTTTACATTTCAAAAAAGCAGTTTTCCTTGAGACAGTTTGTTGAATTTTTCAACAGTGAGTTTGAATTTTTTTAAACTCCTGGGAGAGGCTGCTTGTTGCAGAGGGTGGAGCTTCTGTGAGTTTGAATTTTTAAAAAATCCTGGGAGAGGCTGCTTGTTGCAGAGGGTGGAGCTTCTGTGAGTTTGAATTTTTTTAAACTCCTGGGAGAGGCTGCTTGTTGCAGAGGGTGGAGCTTCTGTGAGTTTGAATTTTTTAAAACTCCTGGGAGAGGCTGCTTGTTGCAGAGGGTGGAGATTATGTGAGTTTGAATTTTTTTAAACTCTTGGGAGAGGCTGCTTGTTGCAGAGTTTGAGTGGCCCAGCCAAAAACACACACACACACACACACAAAACACCGTATACTTAAAAGTACAGCATAGAGTTTTCAGCATTAACTAAGAGTTCTTAGATTACCTAAAAACTCTCACCATGGACACTGAGGGGTGTGTGGCAGTCACCTGCAATACTTGTGCGATGTTTGTCTTCTTGGTTACAGACGTGGGGGACTTCACATCCACCAAGTGCAAGTTGGTAGCCCTCTTGGAGGAGAAAGTCCAGCAGCTGGAGACTAGGGTAGCTACACTTCAACAGATTCGGGAGCAAGAGGTTTTCCTGGACAGAACAGAACAAACAGTCTTGGACGAGGACCGCACATAGGAACTGCCTGGGGAGGAGAGGGTCACTCCACAGACACAGGAGGTAGACAGCTGGAAGAATGTCACACACAGAACAAGAAAATCCAGGGATACTTCGAGGAGCTTGCAGCTACAGAATCGATTCGAAGCCCTCTCTCTTATCAAGGACAATGAGGAAGAACAGCATGGACAGACTTCAGGGGCAGAGCAGGGGACCTTGAGAGGACCTCCGCAAGGAACAGCAGCTGCGAAGCCTCAGCAGAGGCGTGTGGTGGTGGTGGGAGACTCCTTGCTGCGAGGTAAAGAAGCATTGGTTTGTGGGCCTGACAAGATGTCTTGGGAGGTGTGTTGTCTCCCTGGGGCAAAGATCCATGATGTGACGGAGAGGCTGACAAGACTCGTCAAGCCTACGGATCATTACCCCTTCCTTTTGGTCCATGTGGGAACCAATGATACTGCAAGGCACAGCTTTCCCAAGATCAGAAGAGATTATGAGGCTCTGGGGAGGAAGCTGAAAGAAATGGATGCACAGGTTGTCATCTCGTCTCTTCTGCCAGTTGAAGGGCATGGTCCAGGAAGAGAGAGGAAAATAGCTGACGTAAACAACTGGCTCCGTAGATGGTGTCGCCGAGAACAATTTGGATTCTTGGATCATGGGCTGCGCTTCCATGAGGGGGGACTTCTAGCAAGAGATGGGGTGCATCTCACACCAGTTGGCAGAAACGTTTTTGCCTAGTCTCAAGAATTTGATCAGGAAGGCTTTAAACTGAGTCATATGGGGGAGGGAGGCAGTATTCTGGAAGGCAAAAGGGCTGGAGAAAATAGTCAAACTGTCTTTGAGGGAACAAGTCAAACAGGGCAAGGACCCAACATTGGGAGGCAAAAAAACTTGCACAGGCAGCAAGTAAAGGGAACACATAATCTTAGATGTCTCTACACTAATGCACAGAGCATGGGAAATAAGCAAGATGAACTTGAACTCCTAGCACTACAAAACAAATATGATATAATAGGCATTACTGAAACCTGGTGGGATGAGTCTCATGATTGGAATGTAGGAATAGAGGGGTATAACCTTTTTAAGAGAAACAGGCCAAACAGGAAAAGAGGAGGAACAGCATTATATGTCAAGGATATTTACACCAGTGAAGAGATCCATGACATCAATACTGGAAGCCAGGTGGAGAGCATCTGGATAAAAATTAAAGGGAGGAGGGAAACAACAGGGATGTTATTGTGGGACTCTACTACAGACCCGCAAGTCAGATGGAGTAATTGGATGATGCCTTTCTAGAACAGATGAACACACATGCAGAAAGGAGAGATGTAGTAGTGATGGGTGACTTCAACTATCCTGATATTTGCTGGAAATCTAACTCAACCAAAACTTCAAGGTCTAGCAAATTCCTTACTTGCCTGGAAGACAATTTCATTGTCCAAAAGGTGGAAGAGGCAACAAGGGGGTCAGCTATTTTAGATCTGATCCTAACCAACAGGGATGACCTGGTTAATGGGGTGCAAGTGGTGGGATCCTTAGGTGAGAGTGATCATGTTCTCCTGGAGTTTGTTATACAATGGAAAGGAGAAGCCAGGCACAGTCAGACACACATTCTTGACTTTAGGAGAGCTGATTTCAATAAACTCAGGGAAATACTGGGGGTGATCCCATGGTCACGAATACTAAAAGAGAAGAGACCTCAGGACGGATGGGACTTTCTCAAAAGGGAGATACTGAAGGCACAATTTCAAACAGTACCATTGAGGAAGAAAAATGGGAGGTGTCTCAAGAAACCAGGATGGATGACTAAAGAAATATCAACAGAGCTAAGTTTTAAACGGAACATGTATAAGAAATGGAAAAGGGGGGAAATTACCAAAGAAGAATTCAAACAGATAGCAAACACATGTAGGAGTAAAGTCAGAAAAGCTAAAGGACAGAATGAGCTCAGGCTTGCTAGAGAGGTTAAGAACAATAAAAAGGGTTTTTTGGGGTATGTCCGCAGCAAAAGGAGGAAGAAGGAAATGGTAGGGCCACTACGCGGAGAAGATGGCAAAATGCTAACAGGGGACAGAGAAAAGGCAGAATTACTCAACACCTTCTTTGCCTCAGTGTTTTCAGAAAAGGTAAAGGGGGACCAACTTGAAGATAAAGGAACAGAAGACACAACAGGGGAAATCCAGCACAGAATAAGCAAAGAGGTAGTACAGGAATACCTTCTTAATCTAAATGAATTTAAATCTCCAGGACCAGATGAACTACATCCAAGAGTATTAAAAAAGCTGGCAAATATAATCTCAGAGCCAATGGCAATAATCTTTGAGAACTCCTGGAGAACAGGAGAAGTCCCAGCAGACTGGAGGAGGGCAAACGTTGTCCCCATCTTAAAAAGGGGGAAACAGAGGATCCCAACAATTATCATCCAGTTAGTCTGACATCAATACCAGGAAAGATTCTAGAGCAGATCATTAAACAGAGAGTCTGTGAACATTTAGAAGGCAATGCCATAATCACAAAAAGTCAACATGTGTTTCAGAGAAACAAGTCATGCCAGACTAATCTGATCTCTTTTTTTGATAAAATTACCAGCTTGGTAGATGAAGGGAACGCTGTGGACATCGCATACCTTGATTTCAGTAAGGCCTTTGACAAGGTTCCCCATGACATTCTTGCAAACAAGCTTGTAAAATGTGGGCTAGACAAGTTAACTGTTCAATGGATTTGTAATTGGTTGACCGGCCGAACCCAAAGGGTGCTCAGCAGTGGCTCCTCTTCGTCTTGGAAAGAGGTGACCAGTGGGGTGCCACAGGGTTCTGTCCTGGGCCCAGTGCTATTCAACATCTTTATCAATGACTTGGATGAGGGAATTAGGGGCATACTTATCAAATTTGCAGATGACACCAAATTAGGAGGAGTAGCTAATACCCTGGAGGACAGGATCAAAATTCAAGATGACCTGGATAAACTGAAGAGCTGGGCCAAAGCTAACAAAATGAAATTCAATACGGAGAAATGTAACGTACTGCACTTAGGGCGGAAAAATGAAATGCATAGATATAGGATGGGGGAGACCTGGCTGAATGAGACTACGTGCGAAAGGGATCTAGGAGTCCTAGTAGACCACAAGTTGAACATGAGTCAACAGTGTTATGCGGCAGCTAAAAAGGCCAATGCGATTTTGGGCTGCATCAATAGAAGTATAGTGTCCAGATCAAGGGAAGTAATAGTGCCGCTCTATTCTGCCTTGGTCAGGCCTAACCTGGAATACTGTGTCCAGTTCTGGGCACCACAATTCAAAAAGGATATGGACAAATTGGAGCGTGTCCAGAGGATGGCGACTAAAATGGTCAAAGGTCTGGAAACCATGCCTTATGAGGAGAGACTTAGGGAGCTGGGTATGTTTAGCCTGGAAAAAAGACGGTTAAGAGGTGATATGATAGCCCTCTTTAAGTATATGAAGGGGTGTCACGTTGAGAATGGAACAGACTTGTTTTCTGCTGCTCCAGAGACTGGAACACGGAGCAATGGATGCAAGCTCTAGGAACAGAGATTCCACCTCAACATTAGGAGGAACTTTTTGACAGTAAGAGCTGTTTGGCAGTGGAACGCACTCCCTCGGAGCGTGGTGGGGTCTCCTTCCTTGGAAGTCTTTAAATAGAGGCTGGATGCCCATCTGTCGGGGATGCTTTGATTGTGATTTACTGCATGGCAGGGGGTTGGACTGGATGGCCCTCATGGTCTCTTCCAACTCTGCAATTCTACGATTCTATGATAGTTCAAGGCAAGATAGCTTAGGAACATTTAGGTACAGTCCGACCATTATTAGAGAAAGAATTTGTTTACATCATAGGGTTGATTAGTAAAGAACATTGACTCGGCCTGAGAGTTAAAGAAAAAAGACTTTGCAGACTTCCAGAGTCTCATGGGCTATCTAGTCTGACCCCGAATAGTAATTGTAAGATTACAGCATCCAAGAAATAGATGTTAGAGTCTATATGTTAGAGTCTATATGGTCACTACAGCTGTACTCCAACATTATGTGGTGGGCTAAAGGCTCCCCATCTTACAGCAGTTATTACAGTCAGCCCTCCACATTTGTGGGGGTTAGGGGTGCCAGACCACTGCAAAAGTGCAAGAACTGTAAAAAAGTGCAAGAACTGTAAAAAAGTTAAGCCCTGCCCCAAACATGCTCCTTTCCCGCCAACAGCACTGCCAGAACCTTCCTTTCCTGTCTTTGCATGATGCCTCCATCAATTTGCAAGTCCCTTTGCCTCCTTCCACTCCAAACTGAATGAACTGCTGCCAGAGCAACCACCAACAAGACGGCAGGTTCCGCCTGCTCGCCCACCCCATACTCATTCTCCCCCTTCTCTTCCTCCATTGCCTGTTCCTCCCTTTCCCGCATTTGAACAATGACACTTCTAAGATTTGCAAAGTTCTTATGCCTCGCACCTCTCTCCATCCTCCTATCCTGGCAACAAAACTGCACCCCCCTCTTCAACAAACACAGCTTTGCTACTTTAAAACACTCAGTAAACTTTTGTCTTCCCTGAACTCCAAGTGAAAAGGCCCAGCTGCAGCAGTCCCCAGATGCAGAAACCTCACCCCCTCGCCTCTCCCTCTGCCCAGGCAGCACCATCACTCCACCTCTTGTTCTCACCTGGTATCCAAACAGAGCTTTACCACTGCAGCTGGGCTTTTTCATTTTGGAAAGAGGGAAGACATAGGTTACTGTGTGTTTTAAAGTGACAAAGCTGTGTTGGTCAGTTTTTCTGCCAGGGTTTAGGGAGGCAGAGGGACTTTGCAAATCTTATAGAATCATGGTGGTGCAAAGATCATGGTTTTCCCAGGACAGGAGGAGGGGGAGGAGAAGGAGGACAGGGTCTTGGAATTACAGTACTGTAGAGGTATTTCAGCAGCAGCTACAAACCTTGAATAATCACCAAAAATGTGAAACCTGTGAATGTGGAAGGCTGACTGTACTATCAAATTTATTCTCTATTGGCTCTTTACTTGCTGCACAACCTAAACATTAATTTCCAGTTATGTACTGGAAACATTATAGTATATTTATTACATTCTACCACCATGGCACTACTTTCTGTGGTGGTGGGATTGCATGCTTCCATGAGGCAAGATAGTAGCAGTGCTGCTGGTAGGGTCTCCCATGTCAGACAAGCTTTTGCTGATGAGCCAGACTAAATGTGTCAAGCAGATTCCAGGCAGCAGCAGTAGTGAGAGTGACACTGATCAAGGCACCGGCAGAGGCTCTTAGAGATAATGGTAGTTCACCATAAGTATAAGAATAAATATGAGTGGCACTGTGGCTAAGGATGCAACTGGACTCAAGCTGAAAGGACTGTTGACATGTTCAGAGGTGAAAGAAAAGAATGAAGCTAGACAACACACAGGAACATGGAATGTGAGAAGCATGAATCAGGGGAAGCTAAACATTGTAAAACAACAAATGGAATGTATAAACATTGTAATTGTAATTGTAATTGTAATCCTGGGGGTGAGTGAGCTAAAGTGGACAGGAGTGGGAAATATTTAGTCAGATAACTACACAGTGTTTTACTTAGGAAATGAAAATCTAAGAAGAAATGGGGTGGCATTAATAGAGAGTGGAGAGATGTAGCAAAAATAGTTAAGGGATATAATGCAGTTTGACTGAACAATATCAATAAGATTTCAGGGGAAACCCATCAATAATCCACATTGATGTACCAACTACAGAGGCAGAAGGGGAAGGAACTGAAAGATTCTAAGCTGGAGTCCATGAGGTAACTGATCACACACCAAAAGAGGACTTTGTGTTAATCATAGCCAATTGGAAAGCAAAAGTACAAAACAGAGCAGAACAAAAGATTGTAGGAGAATTTGGCCCAGGATTAAGAAATGAAGCAGGAGAGCAACTGATTAAATTTTCTGGAGCCAACAGTTTGTTCGTCACAAACAAAGTCTTCAAGCAACCAAAGAGGTGACTTTATATGTGGACATCACCTGATGGCCAACATAGAAATCAAATAGACTATTTAACTGGAAGCGGAAGAGGGAGAAGCTTCATTCTCTCTGCAAAATAAGACTAGGAGCAGATTGTGGCACACACCATGAACTGCTAACATAAAAATGACCCTGTTTCCATGAAACCAATATCCAAAGTTTCAGTTATCTGCACGACACAAAATAGAGGACACATTCCCATAGAGTTGCACTGGAAAATGACTAGAGGTATTCTCTCTAGGAATTGCTAGTTTCTTCAACACAATTCTATGGTATGTTTGTACAGGAAGTCCTTTATTTTAATAGAGTTTGCTATTATCTGTGGTTTCACTTATACATGGCAAGTCCAGGAACATATCGCTTGCAGATACAGGGGGCAACCTGTAAAGCGAAAGAACACTAAATCAACCACTTTGCCAGAATACAACCTGAAGAACATCTGTAGAATCTGAAGATTATGTAAAAATATAGATTTGCAGTAATAAGCCTAATTGACAAGAAGCCAAAAGAACTCTGGACTGGACATTTTCAGGGAGGAATGTGAAAAGACACTATCTTCAGCCAAAAAGAAAGAAAAGACTCATTGGATGAGAGATGAAACTCCTCAAGCAGTTAAGGACAAATGAGAAGCAAAATTTGGCAGATATAGAGCCAGAACCCTGAATACAACTCTTCAGCAATGTGTATGCAGGGACAAAGAAAAGTTCTACAGCAATCAATGCAGAGCAAAAGAAGATGACACAACAACAACCAAAAAAAAGGTAGAACAAGAGACCTCTTCCACAAGTTCTGAGAAATTAAAGGGAAATTTAAACCAAGAGTGGGGATGCTCTGTGACCAGCAGGGGAACACACTGCATGATCAAGGAGAAATAAAAAGATGATGGAAACAATACGAGGAACTATACAAAAGAGATGAAAGGATGACAGACTCATTCAAGGAAGAACCATTTGAAAACGAACCTATAATTTTAGAAAGTGAAGTGGAAGCTGCACTCAAAGTACTTGGAAGAAATAAATCACCAGGAATAGAGTTGCTACAAGCTACAGAGACAGAATACACTCAAATTCTAACTAAAATCTATCAACAAATATGGAAAACAAAAGAATGTCCCACAGATTGGAAACATTCAATATGCATTCCAATCCCGACAAAAAGGGACACCATGGATTGGAGCAACAACTGGACCATTGCGTTAATTTTCTGCACAAGCAAAGTGATGCTCAAAATTCTACAAGAAAGACTATTGCCATACAGAGAGCGAGGAATGCCAAATGTCCAAGCTGGATTCAGACAAGAGGCACTAGGGATCATATTACAAACACACAGTGGATAATGGAACACACCAAAGAGTTTCAGAAGAAAATCATCCTGTGCTTTATAGGTTATAGCAAAACTTTTGATTATGTGGATCATGTAAAACTATGGATCACTTTTAAGAAATGGGTGTACTACAGCATTTGATTATCTTAATGTGTAACCTGTACTCAGGACAAGAGGCTACCATCAGGACAGAACACAGAGAAATGGAATGATTTCCAATTGGCAAGGGGGTCAGGCAAGGCTGCATTTTTATCACCCTATCTATTTAACTTTTATGCTGAACATATCATATGTAAGGTTGGATTAGACTCTGAGGAAGGAGGCATGAAAATAGGAGGACAACTTGAGATATGGAGATGACACCATACTACTAGCAGAAAATAGCAAAGACTTGGAATGACTATTGAAGAAAGTCAAGGAGGAAAATACAAAGGCAGGTTGAAGATTAAGAAAATAAAATAATGGATACAGATGATTTACATAACTTTAAAGCAGACAATGAAGACATTGAAATAGTTCAAAATTTTCCATACTTTAGCTCAGTCATTAATCAGAACAGAGACTACAGTCAAGAAATCAGAAGACTAGGGCTTGGAGGGAAGGGCAGCTATGAAGGAACTAGACAAGATCCTGAAGTGTAAACATTGAATTTACCAGTCAGGATTGTCTGTGCCATTGCATTTCTGATTTCTATATATGTTTGTGCCAGTTGGACATTAAAAAAAAGTGATAAAAAGAGAATAATCTCATTTAATATGTGGTGCTGGATAAGAGTGCTGCATATAACTTTGACTGCCAAAAAACAACAACAAATAAACGGGAGCAAATCAAACCTGACCTCTCCCTAGAAGCCAATTTGACTAAGCTGAGACTGTCATACTTTGGGCATATCATGAGAACACATGGAAAGACACTAGAAAAGACAATGATGCTTGGCAAGGTAGAAGGCAGCAGGGGAAAAAAAAGGAAGATTGCACTACAGGTGGCTAAACTTGATGGAGGAAACTACAATCCCGGATTTGAAAAACCTGAACAGGGCTGTTGATGACAGGGTGACTTGGAGGCTTCTCATTCATAGGGTTGTCATACATTGAAGCCAATTTGATGGCAGTTAACAAAAAATAAAATTACATTCTAATATTTCGCCTCAATACGCTGAAGATATCAGATCCTGTCTGATCTTGAAAGCTAACCAGGCCAGGCCTGGTTATTACTTGGAAGGGACGCTACCAGGGAAGACAAGATGCTATAATCAGAGAAAGGCAATGGCAAGAAAAACCTTATGATTTGGCTGCGGTAAGTCAGTTACATTCTAACACCTGCTGCTACAGTATTTACATTTTCAAAGGGGAAACAAACATCGCGTCTTTGCCCCTGTAGCCATTTATAAATTGGGAGCGCGCGCGGGGGGGGGACCTGATCTCTTCAATGTCCCCCTTACCTCCTGGTTTTAGGAAAGTGCCTCCTTCGCACTTTCACTCGTCCATCAGCGCACACTAACCACGAGGCCTGTTCTTTTGGCGCGCTTTAAGGATTAACAGAGTTATTGCAGCTTCACCACAGCATCTGGGCTAAGAGTCCCCGAAAGCTCAACCGTGCAGTAACTGCGTTAGTCTTTAACGTGGTCCAGGTTAGTCTGTAATGCGGTTTCGGCTAAAACGACGACCACTTCGAAAACTGACACAGACCAAAAGGTTGCTGCGTTTCTCTGAGGGAAAAGGTATTCTCACAGCCACTTACAAGAAGAGGAGGAAGAAGAAGTCCTTAAGGTGTAGCTTTGCGCTCCACTACCCCCTCCTCTTCCTCGTGGGCGAAAGCCCGCCCTTGCCCGAGGCTCCACCCGGACACCCTTTTGCGCCGGGCGGTGCAACTTTCCCGCGCGCCAGGGAGGGAGGGAGGGAGCGAGCGCCGGGTTTTCCAGCCCTTAGCCCGGCGCGCCCCTCCGTCAAGCTTCTTTCTCTCCTTCAGGTGGCCCCTGTTTGGCGCCTCTTCCCTCCGCCCCACAAGACCTCGCCACAGTCGGTCGCTTCCCTTTCGCGGCAAAGCCCACCGGCCTAGGAAACCCGGCCCCCGGCCCCGCCCTCGGAGGGACTCCCTCGCCGCCCCCTCCGCTCCTTAACAAGAGCCCCCCCCCACCGGCTGCCTCCCGCCACTTCTGGCTCTCCCTTTCTCTGCTGAGGCACCTGCCAGCCATTGGCGGCGGCGGCGGCGGCTTGCCCCGTCCCCGGTCCCCGCACCGCCCTTGATGCCTCCCCGCCCTCAGCCCTTGGCAATGCCCACTCCCACCCGCCCCTCGGTGCCCCCCGCCACCATTCACAAGTCCCATTCCTAGGCTCGCCTCCCCACCAGAGACGGGCGCGCCGCCCCACGGCCCACGCCCACCCGAAGGCAGCCGCGCCCCGCCGCCCCGCCCGCCCGCCCAGGGGCGCAAGCAGGCGCTGGCGGCTCGGCTCGGCTCGGCGGCCGGGCTGCCCTCCTGCTCCCGCTTTCCCCGGGGCTGAGGCGGAGGGGGCTGCCGCCACCCCCCCTCCTCCTCCTCGCCTCGAACAAAGGGATTGCTCTGGCCGGCGGCGCACGAGGCGAAGGGCTGCTGGAGCGCGGCGGGCGAGGCAGAAGCCGGAGCGGGCGAGGCAAGGCACGGGCAGGGAGGGCATCCAAGCCCGGCGGCCCCGGCCCCGCGTGAGCTTCCACTATGGGCTGCTGCTCCGGCCGCTGCACGCTGATCTTCCTGTGCACGCTGCAGCTGGTGAGTAGCCGCTGCTTTGCGCCTTGGGCTCCCCTCCGCACGCGCGCCCCACCAAAGGAGGGAAGAAAGGAAGGAGAGGACTCGGTCTCCTTCTTGCCACTCTCCCAGTTCTGTCTTGAATGCCTTGCCTTTCCACCCGTATCCGCCCCGCTCTGAGCCGGCAGGTCTCAGGGATCGACCAGATCCGCGGGTGATGCAGCGGAAGGACCGGGCCACCTCGCGCGCCCCTCCGGCGTGCTAAGAAACTCTGCTCGGATACCCCTCTGCAACTGCCTGACTGGACAGGAGAGCCGCCCGGTAGCAGCCGAAGGGCCAGGGGGTGGGAAGAGGAGAGCCCCCCCTTCCCGGTACCCTAGGCACCCCCAACTTCCCTGAGAGGGAGGGTTGCCCCAGGTGGCAGGCGGGCAGGCAGCTGGACGAGCCCTGCAGTCCCTCCCCCAGCTGTCCTCCCGTGGGATCGCCGTGGACCCCTTTCCCTTCCAAGCTTCAGGTGCCATTTCAGTGGAGGGGTCCCAGAGATCCTCTCCTGCTCAAGGGCTTCAGACCCCACATTACCTATCCTGTACATGTCAGAGTTGCTCAAGGGATCCTTCTCTTGATAGGGAGGGGAAATGCCTCTTTAAGCTCCTGGTATGGCTAAATCGATGCCAGTTTGGCATTGTCTGGGTCTAGACCAGAAAGGTGAGCATTGAATGTGTTTTTATGCTACCCACTTGGGAGAAAACACACCTAGGAAAGAATGATTCCTAAAAAGCCACCATGAGAGCAATCTGACTCTTTTCAGATAAGGAGCAATACAATCAGTTCAGCTCCTAATAGTGGTGAGACTTATTAAGTGTATGTATTTTGTGCAAAGTATGCTGGGGTTTCTTCTTCTTCATTGGATGATGATGTTTTCCATTGTGAGGGATGATTCTGGGTTTTGCTGCTACTTTCTTTTGTATGTTGTTGACTTGTTTCAATGCCTGTCTGTTTTTGATTCTAATACTGAATTCAGAAGACAGTTTAAAAGTATCTCAGTGGTGTGAGGCAAAGGTTTCCTCCCTCTTCTGCAGCATGCTTAAATCAGGTATTTAAATATGGTCCAGTTCTATGGAAACCTCAATCATTCTATTGTGTCAGCTTGACAACTGAGTATTAAGACCAATTCATGATCAATATGAGGTCAAGGTGTACAGGCAGCACTTGAGAATCTGATAATGCAAGTAATGCCACCTCCTCTTCCTCCTTCTTCAATGACTTTAAGGCTACAAGGTAAAATCTTAAGTCTGACCAGAGTTAAAATACACTATATTTTTCCCCCTGCCAAACTTGTGTTTTACTATGTAGTTCAGAGAATGGCACTTTTGCAACGTATTTGTTGGGATTTTCTAGTTAATTTTCCACTTCTGTTACCAGAAGTCAGAGATTTGTTAAATGCAGAAAAGAAATAGGACTGAAGGGAAATAAGGACACATTTTTGGGTATTCCTTGCGTGGAAGCAGGTGAGCAAGGAGGATGTTTTGAATGAGTAAATGGCCATTGTGGCTGTATAAGGGCCTGATCTGCAGTGCTATATATAGTCCAAGAACCATTCTACGCCTGAATAAATATGTTGGTTCATAATGAAAACACACACATAAACACAGTTTCACTAATATTTGTCATTGGGTTTTTGTTGCTTACTGAAGCCAGTGAAACAATTTTACTTCTGGAAGTAATAACTCTTGGAAGGTTTGACCCCTACAAGTATTATGCTGAAAGGCCTTTGTTCCTTTAGTGGTTTGGCTGCCTGTATTATTTTGTTAAGCGGAGTAAAGTTCATATGTTTTCTCTGGGACATATTCAGCATCAACAAAGAAGAGCAGGGTATTTTGGAAGCCTTTGTTGTGAGTGGTTGTTTGCTTGCACTTGATAATGCTGTCATGAAATAGTGACTGTGGAGCTGGAAGGGGGTTGAAAGTGAGCATGCTGGTGTTTCAAAATTCTTGTGCAGTAAATTTTCACCAGTGCAGGATTAAATAACTTTTTTTTACCAGGTGCACATCTCATGCTTGACAGCCATAGTAAACGGACATATTGTAATATAGGGTTGGCCTTCCGGATGTTGTTAAGTTGCCACTGTTGGCATTCTTCACTATTGGCTACTCTGGCTAGTTTGCCATCCAACAATATGTGGAGGGCTATATGGTTCCCTACAGTATGGATAAGTCCCATTTTGTTTAGTGAGGTGAGACTATTTTCAAGAAAGAATCTTCCATAGGATTATACTCTGTTAGTTCCTTTTGCCAAACAATAATTAATTCTGTATATAAGAATAAAAAATTATATAAAATATAAAAATCAAACAATTTAAAATATTAAAACATTTCTCTCCTCTGGCTTTTCTTCACAAAAGAAGATTCAGGAAGGACTCATCCCGCGCTTTCCCCCCGCACTGATGACTAAAAAGGCCAATCTGAGATAAACAAGTCCGGTTGCAGAAAGCACAGCACTTTAATCCTCTCCATTGACGATTAAAACATTTAAAAACATTAAAAATATTAAAATACAATAAAATTATATACAGCTGAAAATCCAAACTGCACAGCACATACAAGCCGACCCCCCATCAGATTGTTAAATGCTTGATGGCACAAATATTTTTATTTGTTGCTTAAAGGAGGGCAGTGATGGGGCCATCCTGGCCTCTCTAGGGAGGGAGTTCCAAAGTCTAGGACCAGCCAGCAAGAGGGCTCTCTGCTTTGTTCCCACTAAACAAGCCTGAGAGGGTGGTGAGACAGGGGAGATTATCACAAGAGGCCACTATTTTGGAATTACAACAAAGTATTCACAAATTTGGCCAGTACTTCTCACATGACACCTTGTCTATTCAGTTGTTCTTCTGCATTGCAGTTGCTTCAATAGCGCACTTCTTCATTGATGGGGTAAACCTGTCAATAGCTCTCAAATCCGTTCCTATTTCACTATTCCCCCTCATGCGAATGATACCTTCTGCAGCAGCACTGAGATGACGGAAGTCATGTGGCATGAGGAGGTCTGCTCCTCCTTTTCCTCTCTTTCCCCTCCCTTTTGCTATTCCACTCCGTGCCTGTTTATTATTTTTAATTTTTTTGCTGAGGTTGAAAAAGAAAAAAAAGAAAGGTACCCAGCTGGCTTCCTCCTGCCCCCTTATCAAAGAAGACTGTTCCTGGGCAAGGAATGGCTTTCTGGCAGGTGCAGAGGTGTGCAGCCCCACCCCCCCATCAAAGAAGGAATGATAGTAGTCCTTCCTCTCCAGGAAAACTGCTCCCCAGCTGGGAGTGACTCTCATTGCTTCTCTGGTGGGCGCAGAGACTGCAGCCGGCTTCCCCCCAAAGAAGGACTGATAGTCCTCCCTTGCCCAGTAGACATGCATGCACAGGGGAGGGCATGTGGGGGTCAGAAGGCGGAGTTATGGCAGCAGTGTGGCAAGCAGATCATTCCATCTTGGATCACCAAAGCAGTGCTAATTTGGAAAAGAGTGAAACATATGAACGTATGATAAAGACTGTTACAAAATCATTATTATGCTTGTTTGATTAAACTAGCGCGATTGCTTCAGAATAAGTGTCTGGTGTAATAATACCCAGAGAGAAGGCCTCACCAGATTATCTAAGAGCACTAATGGGCTTGTAAAGAACCCAAGCCATATTTTATAGGCCAGAATCAGCACTTTGAATTGGGCCTGGAAACGGACTGGCAGTCAATGGAGCTGTTGCAACAAGGGAGTTGTGTGCTCCCTGTAACCAGCCCCAGTTAACAACCTGGCTGCTCCTCTTTGGGCCAACTGATTTTTTGAGCACTTTTTAAAGGCAGCTCCACATAGAGCACAATACAGTAATCCAAATGGGATATAACCAAGGCATGTACCACTGTGGCCAGATCTGGCTTCTCTAGGAATGGGCACAGTTGGTGCACTAGCTTTACTGTGCAAAAGCACTCCTGATCACTACTGAAACCTGGGTCTCCAGGCTCAGAGTTGAATCCAGGAGTACTCCCAAACTGTGAACCTGTATTTTCAGGGGGAGGTAACCCCATCTAACACAGGCTGAATCCCTATTCCCAGGTTTGTCTTTCAACAGACCAGGAGCACATTTGTCTTGTCTAGATTAAGTTTCAATTTATTTGCCCTCATCCTGTCCATTACAGCTGCCAAGCACCAGTTTAGCAGAAGAAAAGCTTCCTTGCAATTAGGTGGAAAGGAGTAGTAGAGCTGGGTATCCTCAGCATACTGGTGACACCTGACTCCAAAACCTTGGACAACCTCTCCCAGTGGTTTCATGTACTGTAGATGTTAAATAGCATGGGGACAAGACTAACCCCTGAAGGACTCCACAGGCCAATGGCCAAGGAGGTGAGCAGGAATCCCTCAGGACCACCCTCTGAGAGTGCCCCTCCAGGAAAGAGCAAAGCCACTGTAGAACAGTACCTCCAAACCCCATCCCAGAGAGACAACTCAGAAGGATACCATGGTCAATGGCATCAAAAGCTGTTGAGAGGTCCAGGAGAACATCAGGGACATACTTCCCCTGTGCAGTTCCCAGCATAGGTAATCTACCAAGGCAACTAAAGCTATCCCTGTGCCATAACCAGATCTGAAACTGGATTGAAATGTATCTAGATAATCCGCCTCATCCAGGACCCCTGGAGATGAGAAGCCACCACACATTTTAGTACCTTATCCAAAAATGGAAGATTGGAGACTACCCTATAATTATCTAAAACAGTAGGATCCAGTGAAGCCTTTTTTAAAAGGGGTCTTACCACAGCCTCCTCCAGGTGTGTTGGGATCCTGCCTTGATCTAAAGAGGCATTAATCACTTTCCTTACCCACCCACTCAGCCTTCCTCTTGCCTGTTTAATTAGCCAAGAAGGGCAAGGGTCTAGTACACATGTGGTGGCTCTCACCTCTCCAAGGATCCTGTCCACACCCTCAGGCTGCACAAACTGAAAAGTATCCATCAATGCAGGATAAATAGGGGCCAAGGTTACATCAACTGGGACTGTATCAACTCTGGTGTCTTAGAGTGAGTCCAAGCAATTTTATTTGGGAAATGGTGGGCAAATTCTTCACAGCAAGCTGTTGAATGGCTTATACAGTATTCTCTTCTGAACCAAATTGTAGGCAGATCTCTGTTAGCAGGAACAGCTCTGCTGAGCAATTCTGTGCAGATGCAATGGTGTTTGTTTAAAAAGCCTTTTTTGTTGCCTTTATTGCCCCACCGTAGGCCTTCAGGTATATTTTAACCTGTTTTCAGTCAGATTCATTCAGTTTTTCTGCCACTGTCGCTCTCATTTGTTTCATTGCTGTCAGTTCTTAGAAAACTAAGGGGCTGGTTTAGCTCCATTCTGTGAGAAGGGACACTTTGGAGCAATTGTGTCTACCACCCTGGTCATTTTCCCATTTCAGAGATCAACCAGGGCTTTCTGTGTTTTTGTGCAACCCCACCCCCCAAGTGCAAAAAAATAATAATCAAACTGTTGTAACCTCGTGGAGCATGAGAAAACTTTTGAAATCATTCTTGTATGCAAGAAGGGAATGAGCAAAGCTTTGTATCCTACTGTATATCCAAAGCCTTCCCCACCTTACTGCTGATACTCTCCTTTTAAATCCCTGCTGTGGTTGGAGCAACATTGGCAGCAGTGCTTTCTACCACCACAGAGAGCAAGCATATGGGAGTGGACCTCCCATGCTTCTGGTGGACCTCCCACTCTGCTTATGGCCATCAGCCAACCATTTTTTTTTTTTGAAGTCTGAGATTGTTTCCATAAAATCTTTGCACTGAGAGACATGGAAGGTTCAGATTTACAAAAACCTGGCTTCAGAACAGGCTCCTTGGTGTCATATTAAATTCCATAGGGTTGACTACTGAAGTGATGGGAGCTTGCAGTTTTTTCATCTCTTAGGTCTGTGCCTATGAGGCTGTTTAAAATCAGTGAGGTTTTTGTCAATATTCTAAGGACTTTTTCGGATGAGTCTTTTACAGCGCAAGCAGCCTCGTCGCGTTGCGAGGCTGCTGCGCTGCAGAGCGTCCCTTTCAGATGACGCTCTCCCTTGCTGGTACTGTTGCGTTACTGCGGGGATACTGCAGCGTTATATTCAGTGGTTTTCTAATCACGAAAGTTGATCGTGATTAGAAAACCACTGAATATAACACTGCAGTGTCCCCGCGGTAACGCAAAAGTACTAGCAGGGGAGAGCGTCATCTGAAAGGAACGCTCTGCAGCACAGCAGACTCAAACGCGATGAGGCTGCTTGCGCTGTAAAAGACTCATCCGAAAAAGTCCTAACAGTATAAAATACTTGCTGCCTCTAGACTGGAGGTTCAGCGCCTATTATAAAGTAGTTCATGCTTGTAGAGTCCTTTAAGTTCTTTAAGCCTCTAATTCTTTAAAGCTGTTTTTCTTCTTTTTTATGTAATTTTGATGAATTAAATATTATTTGAACAATTAGTTAATGTTTAGAACTGTTGGTGAATTAAGATTATTGCTGCACAGAGTCGTCGTTGTTCACAGATCACATGAGTCTCATGAGTTGGTTGGGACTGCTATAGAAGACCTGATGGGCTTTGTAGTAGTTTTCCATGAGCACATGACTGTTGTTGCCCATGTCATGGTGTTGCAGAATGCAGACCAGAAGCTGCTCTTCCAGTACATAAAGCTCCATACCAAGTTGTACTTTATCTGAAGGCAGTGCTTCTTGAACTTGTGGTTTTGCAGTAATATCTTGAGCAGACAAAAAGAGAAACAATTGCACAGACAGCAGGAGATGTTGGCAGGTACTTTTAAATGACACAGTCAACAACTGATGTTCTCCAGATGTTTTGGACTACATCTTGCATAAGTCCAAGCAAGATGGCCCTTGGTAAGGGATTTTTGGGAACTGTATTCAAAAATATTGAAAAGTTACCAGGTTGCTTATCCTGACAGCAGTTTGGGTTTATCTCATTCTTTTAGGTTTAACCCATTCTTTTGTTTCTCTGAATGAGTTCTTTTTCTGATATCATGCTCATAAGCCACAATAATAGCTGGAGCGTAAAAATGCAAATAGGGTAGACTTCTGAGGAAACGGCGGGGGGGGGGAACCCTCAGCTGCTGAAGAAATTCTTGTTTATACACTGGCCTTTAACTCAGCTAAAAATCCATCTGTTACTGTAATATTGCTGTCTTTCAATAGAATAAATAAAACAACAGAATTGGAGATTAAAACATCTAGCATTAACCTAGCTCTGAAGGTTACTGTAGAAGTATTTACTATTCTGCTGGATTTCCTCCCAGCAATAAAGGCTAGAAGTAGTATTGCATCTGAATAGCCACTATAATATGTAGTAGGCTGCATATAAAATAATTCCTAAGCAGGCTATATTTTATAATGAGGCTATGAAATGATAAAATGGCTTTAAAAGCTGGTGCTAACAGGGAGACTAATAATACTCACACTATGTATATGCTGCTGTCAAACCCCATATTATTTTAGTTACTGACAAATTCCTATCTAAGCAAATGCTTTTGGTGGGATTTATTATATATTTAAAAATAAAGCTGCAGTAATTGGTGAGTTAGGAATAAAAACCAAATGTAGTAGATAGCTAAAAAGTCAGTGGTATTCCAGAGACGAAAGTAATAGTGGTTTGTGTTTTTTCTTTTTGGGGACTATCATCAGTGGAGATGTGGGAGTTGGGAAACTGGATATCTTTCTGGAATCAGAGGTTATATGCACATAAAACACACTTTATTAAGCAGCAGCAGACTTTGCCATCATTACTAGAAATCTGTTCTCCCACAATTTCATTTCTTTTTTTAATTACTTTTAAAAATTGTGAACAAAGTGATAGCAAAATCAGTTTCTTAGCTAACTCAGTGATACAATAGATATGAGCCAATATGGACTAAGGACATCTGAAAAAACACCCCCGGATTGACTAGAAAATAAAAGCACTTTTAGAAATTTTACAAGCCCAATTTGTTTCATGCTTTCTCAGAATTATGACCAACCGAATATCATGCTAAACTTGAAGCCGCCACCAAAAACTACAACTACACATCTGTTTCCTTTTACTTCCCATAAAGTTTAGTATTTTGTATTATGTCAATATGAAAACTTGTTCCCCCTTTCCATATTGTGGTTTGCCATTGGACAGGGCAGGTGGGAAGCTGTGATCAGGCTGTTTTGTGCAGTACTATCTATTACAGAAGTGGGTACAGGGAATAGGCACATAGTTGAGCACCTAGGTTGGTTCAATGTGTTACCTTTTTGTTTTTAAAAGTATGGCTCCCCTTTTTCATAGAAAAAGAAACTAAAGAAGTGACTTTTTTAGATAGAAGGCATTCTATGAAAAGTTCATACTTTTTTTTTACAGTTCTGAGAAATGTAGATGCTGCTTAAGTGTTCAGTGAACTGGTCTCTACAAAGGAATTTTTCAGACACTCCTTAGCGCACAAGAAGCCTCCGTAACAGTAACGAAGCTGCTGCGTGGCAGGGTGTCCATTTCGGACGCCGCCGTCCCTCTCTCGGCATTGTCCATGACTGTTCCGGGTAGGATTGAGGGCGGCCATGCCATTTTTATTAACGGACAACTTCCGTGAGTAAAAAATGGTGCGGCTGCCCTCAATCCTACCCGGAACAGTCACGGATTGCGCCGAGAGAGGGACGGCGGCATCTGAAATGGACTCCCTGCCGTACAGCAGCTTCGTTACTGTTACGGAGGCTTCTTGCATGGTAAGCGGTGTCTGAAAAAGTCCAAAGACAGAACTGCTAGTTTTGTCTGAATGTGTGCCAAATGGAGCTCCCAGGATAATACGTTTTTCAGAATTAGCCTATATATGGAAATCAGATCTGTATAGACTTCTCGATCTTTCAAACTAGTTTTAGCAGTAGTTTCTCTTTTGTGGTCTACTGCTGATAGCCTGTACTTCAAGTACCTTATAGTAAACTTGAGTTAGTTTTTCAGCGCTCAACATAAGGACAAGAAGAGTCTAATTTCTTCTATGATACTCATTTAACATGATACTTTTAAAACGACCAGTGGCATAACATGGTGCTGTGCTGTCTCACAGTCAGTTTTCTTATGTGTAACTTCTGCTGTGTAGTGGAAAACAATAGCAGTTTTTACATGTAGTAGGGTAATTGTTTCCCTGCCTTTTCTGTATCTATACTTTTGTTTCCTGTTATGATAATTTATAGACATACATGAGTGGAAAGAGAATAGATACTGTTTGAGGAGGAATGAAAAGCAGGATTCCTAAATTCTCCTAACTCTTCCTTCTTTAAGAGATTATTGCTTTTTTTCAGTGATGGGAAAAGTGATCATTTAAACATTTTAATTATCGTTAATCAAGATGTTTATATTTTGAGATAAAATGTCAGAATCTAGTGTGGTTCATATGGCTAGAAGTTGATTTTAGCTCAATTTCAGCATCCATACTGTTGCCACAAGAATGATCAGAACTTGTGGTTGTCAAAATGACAAATCCCAGTCACAGATAAAAAACAGAAAACTACTATGTAGGATACTTCTAACTGTCTTACTGCACTCTGAGGAAAAGCAGCAAGGCAGCAGTTACATCCCATCTTTCCTGCTGCCTTTCCACATGGCATCATTGTTTTTTCATTCTGGTCCTGTAAGGGACCGAGGTAAAACCATACTTTTTTGCTAACCAAAAAAAAAAAAAAAAAAAAAAAAGTTTGCAAAAAGGCATGGTTTTAGCTCAGTCTCACACAGGACCGGAATGAAAAGATGCTGGAAGGACGTTGACAGAACATTCTTGCTGCTTTGCCACTTTTTCTTGGAGTGCGGTAAGGCTCTAAAGTTGGAGGCCCAGCTAAGGGCAGTTAAAGAATAAGCAAAAAAGAAGTCAGGGCAAGAAAAGTGGAATGAAACTAGAAACTATTCAATAGGCCGAGTAAGCTAAAATATCCAAGCAGAGGTAAATGGAAAAGGACATCTTTTCGATTTTGAATGCTCAAGAAAATGAATTTGGGAGTAGAATAAGGAGGTATTTCCTAGGGATTGCAAATGCTGGATTGTCTTGTTATTCAATTGTTATTTTGTGGTCACTTCTAGCTGTCTCCCCCAGCCCGAGCTCTTTGACAAATGCAGATAACTGTGTTCACAGAGGCTTTTTCCTGGGGTGTGTTTTTATCTTTTGTTTTATTTTTAAACTTTTGTATGTTCAAATAATTTTAAATTGTTTTAATGATGGTGATTTTAACTGTTTTAAAATTGTATTGATTTTTAAAGTTTCCTGTGAGCTGCCTTGGGTCCCACTCTGGAAAAAAGGTGGCATATACATTAAATAAATAAATAAATAAGTTCATATTTTCATTTGCCTTGGCACATGCCTCTTTTGAGCAGTAGTAGAAACTCCTCTTGTTTCCAGATGTGTTTTATTTTTAGTACTGTACTTTGAGGTGAGATGTTTCTTCATGCTCCTGTCTTGCTGCATTTTGGATGTGTGTTATGTTTGCAAATGTTTTAACGATGTTACTTAAAATGTATTTATACATGTTAATTAATGCCTAAGCAGCTTTGCAGGGGTAGTTTGCCAAGAAAAGTGGCTAATAAATAATTAAGTAAAAGCCAGTGTAAATAAATGAGGGGCCAGGGCATCACAAACAGATCTAGGCAGCTGTTGCCAAGGACATTGGAATGTTGGGGAAAGAGTGTGTTAATCTGTAGGATGTTGGGCATGGGAGAAGGTGAGGTGTGTGAAAGCTGAGGAGGAGGAAAAAATGGTTTCTGAATCCCTGTGGACTATTGAGGTTGGAGCTGTGATCCAATTCTGGAAGGAGGCAGTGGAGTTTGGATGTCAAGTCATACATTCAGAGTGGTGAGAAGCCAAATGACTGTGTGGAGTGAGGAATATGGTAGCCTGCAATCAGATCATAGGAGCATCGCCTTGTTGTGGTGCCTTGGTACCGTGGCACCAAAGAGGTGTGAAGTGTTAGCACATTGCATAAGAAGGAGTATGGTATTGTGAAAGTGTCAGAATGAGAAAATTTGGTTTCTTATATAAAGTTGTTCAATCTCTGAGTGTTTCTATTGGTTTCAAATTCTTATCCCAGATTAGGCAGTTGTACTGTGGCCTGGCACCTAAAAACATAAGAGAAGCCCTGCTTGACCCAGGGCTTGTCTAAATGGTGAAAATACTCCTCACAGAATTTGAGAAGAATACCTTTTGTCCAAACGGGATCCCACGGTGATTCACCATATTCAGAAGGAGGGGGCAAAAAACACATACACTGTGTGGGAAAAGACTCTGCAGCTTTCCCTGAAGCTTTTAAAATAACGTGAGGGAAATGTACATTCCTGCTCATTGGGAAAATCAATTTGGATCATAGCACATTCTGGATAAGAGCAGAAGTGGAAAGCTGATTGGTCAGATTTGTGTGTGTGGGGGCAGAGCTTGCTTGCAACGAAGTGGATGGAACCACCATGTTGGCTTTTTGCAGTAGTGATTGTGTGCTGAGGTGACAAAACAGCTTTTTAAAAGCTTATTTAAGTGGAAGGTCGCACTTCTGCACCTTAGATTTACTATAAAAAAATACTGTTCAGTGGCGGCAACTTGTGGAGAATAAAAAGGTGAGTAATTCCCTCACGGCCATCATCTTGATTTGCAGGCATGCCCATGTGAACATCAAAGATGATGTTGCCTTGCATACTAGCAATCTTGCCAAAAATCTATGAACACTGCTGCAAATTGGCGTTACTGTGCACCAATCTTCATTATTTTGCCTCGTCTAGACAAGCCCTCAGTCCTATCTAGTCTGGACATTGATTGGACAGTGGCCAACCCAATGGCATTAAGAATCTGTAAGGAATACATAAGTACAATACCATGCTCTTGTGCCTGTCTTCTATCAATTGCCACACTGCCTTTCTAAATCTCCATTCAAATGAGAAAAGATCTTGCTGTCTTCTCCTTGTGTCCTCTGTGGAGACCCAGGGGAAAAGGCAGCCTTTTTTCTCATTCAGGCTGTAGTCTGGAAGAGGTTAGAGAAAGAGGTCCTGCTCTTTTGAGCCTTCTCTAAATCACAGTGCAGTAGAGTTCCAGGGAGAACATCCTAGATTTCTTTCTTGCAAGAGCAATAGGAGAGCATTGACCTGTGGTGAGTGGATTGCTTGGTCTTTCTTATCACAAATGTATGTGACCTATTGCTGCTTCCTCCCTTTCAGGTGTTGATTATAAGTCAGGCATCATACTGTCAAGAGGTGTCACTGTGGACTTGCTAATTGGAGTAGATGCCTAAGTTGCTCAACAAGCAGAACACTGCAGAATCTGCAATGGGTCCCCACTAGATACTAGTAACTATAGTTCTGATTGATGGTTAGTATTACAAATCGTTTCCAATATTTTGGGTGATATTTCATTGTTAATGTGAAGTTGAAGACTTTCACGGCCGGCATCCATAGATTTTCCTTGGGTTTTTTTCCGGGCTGTGAGGCTATGTTCTGGAACACGGCCTCACAGCCCAGAAAAAAATCCAAGGAACATCTATTTCACTGTTAGTTTGCATACTTCTTCATTTTATAAACCATTTGCTAAGAAAATGTGAAACAGTTCTGAAGAGGGTTCCTTTGTACAATCAAATATTCAGAGCTAATTACCCCAAAATTGTAGGGATATCATTATTTATATTTATTTGTTTATTTAATTACTATCCTGCCTTTTCCTGCCACAATACAATTTAAAAACTCTTAGAACAAAAGTTAAAATGTACGGTAATAACATTTCTATTTTGAAAACAATAGTTAAAAACAGCATTAAAAGATGCTTAAAATATAATCAAAGAGAAAGACTACACCCCCCCCCATTAAAAGCTTTGTCTGCCACAACACATTAGAACACAAAAGCTTCCTTAAATAAAAATGGTGGAAAGATGACAAGGAGGGGAGCCAACCAGACCTCCCAGGGAAGGGAGTTCCATGACTTGGGAGCAGCCATCAAAAAGGCTCTCTTTTGTGTCCTCTTGTGTCTGGGATGGTGGTAGGACTGAGAAGAAGCCTTCCCCTGCAGATCTCAGAGCACGAGCAGGTTCACATAAGTAGATACTCCCCCCCCCCCAAATAGTTTGGACCCATGCTGTAGTGTTAGAAAGGTCATAGCCAGCACTTTCAATTCTGCCCAGAAGGGGGTGCACCGCTTCCGGCAGGCCATTTTGCAGCCCGGCCGGCACACCCCAAAATGGAGCCCCCCCTGCTCACTCCCCCATTTTGTTCCATTGGGGGGGTGGCAGGGGGGTGACCGCATGGGCGGTCACCATGGGGAACACCATTAGTCTCCCATCTCTCTCCCAGCGCCCCCAGCGGCTGGGAGAGGCGGGAAAGTGGTGGCCAATCGGGGCGGGCCTGCCCGCCTCCGCTTGGCTGCCCGGCTGCCAGAGGGGAGGGTCATCTGGCCGCGCTATGGCGCGGTTGGATGACGTGGGAGGCTGCAACGGAGCTGTTATATAATAATAATAATAATAATAATAATAATAAAATTTATTTATACCCCGCCCCTCTGCTAAAAACAATCGGGGCGGCTTCCAACAATTAAAACATTATAATAATGACTAAAAACACCACCCACCCCCACCCTCCCCCATAAAAAGACATTAAACACAATAAGATTAAAACCTTCTAACTAAAAAACACATTAAAAACAAATATATACATAATTTTTAAAAAGCCAGGAGACTGAGTCCCTGAGGCCGGGATCTAATCAGGAAAGGCCTGCCGAAAGAGATCCGTCTTTAGTGCTTTTTAAAAGCTACTCAAGCTTGTCAGCTGACGGATCTCATTCGGCAGGTCATTCCACAATTTGGGGGTGATTACTGAAAAGGCCCTCTGGGAGGTTGCAGACAGCCTAGATTTTTGTGGCTGAAGCAGATTCCTCCCAGAGGACCGGAGTACGCGGGGAGGATTATATGGGAGGAGGCAGTTCCGGAGATAAGTTGGACCCAAGCCATTTAGGGCTTTAAAGGTAATAACCAATACCTTATACTGGGCCCGGAAACTGATAGGCAGCCAGTGGAGAGATTTTAGTATTGGAGTTATATGATCTCTATGAGATGTTCCTGAGACCACTCTGGCTGCCATATTTTGTACCAACTGAAGTTTCCGGACCAAGCACGAGGGTAGCCCCATGTAGAGCGCATTGCAGAAATCTAGACAAGAGGTTACCAGCGCGTGCACTACAGTCTCGAGGTCCCTTACTTCCAGGAAAGGGCACAGCTGGCATATCAGCCGAAGCTGATAACAAGCGCTCCTGACCGTCGCATTCACTTGACTCGTCATCTGAAGCGATGAATCAAGGAGCACCCCCAGATTGCGAACACAGTCCTTAACGGAGAGCATGACCCCATCCAGGACTGGTGGTTGCAACCCAACTCCTGGTTTCGGGGCTGCTACCTTGAGCACCTCTGTTTTGTCTGGATTTAATCTCAATATGTTTTTCCTCATCCAGCCCATTACAGCTTTAAGACAGTCATTAAGAGGAGAGATGCCATTGGGATTCGAGGCCAATGATCGGGACAAGGAGAAATAGATCTGGGTGTCATCAGCGTACTGATAACACCCAGCCCCATAACTGTTATAAGGCAGTTCCGCTGCAGACGCACAGCATTCTGTCTCCAAGGAGCCAAAGACCAACCCTCCCTCCCTAAGGTTGCTACACATTACCCATGTCACAATTTGTTGGGCTGATGGCATGGGTCGTGATCATGGAGTGAGGCATAGAGTGGTCTCCGTCAAGTTCAAGTTCTAGAACTAAGTCAAGTTCTAGTTCAAGTTCAAGTTCAAGGGAGAACAAGCCTCGAACTGTTAACAGTTACTTGTTTTCAGGGGAGGAGAGAGAGTCAGGTGGGTCAGCTCGGCCATCATCTCTCTTCTCCATGGGAGTCAGGATTGACCAGCGTATGTCCATTGGTCCACATGGGTGAAGCCAATTAGAGATCACAACCCATGCATTATCGCCAAACACTTATTTCCACGTTGTGGCCTTTTATTGCCAATTATGTCTTACTAACCTGTATTTAACCCATGCTTTCTGAATATGTAATCAATACAATTATTAAAATAAGACACGGTGTTGGAGTATTCTTTAGGGGGGGCGGAGTGGTTGTACGGTCTGGGTCCACAAATGGATTGGCAGCCAGTGGAGTCATTTTAGCAAGGGGGTTATATGATCCCTATATCTGTCTGAGTCAGCTACCTGGCTGCAGCATTTTGAACCTGCTGAAATTTCCAAACCATTTCCAAAGAGAGGCCCACATAGAATGCATTACAGTAATCCAAACGGGATACCGTCAAGGCATGTGTCACCATAGCCAGATCTGATGTCTCAAGGAACGGGCACAGCTGGTTCACTAGCTTTAGTTGTGCAAAAGACTCCTGACCATTGCTAAAACCTGGGTATCCAGGCTCATATCTAAGTCCAGGAGTATGCCCAAGCTGCAAAACTGAGAATTCAGGAGGACTTTAACCCCATCCAACACTGCATATCTATTCCCTGACTAACCAGGACCACCTCTGTCTTGTTTGGATTGAACCAGTGGAGTCAGGTTCAGGGAGCATTTTGTTAATAGGGGCCTCACCATAGCCTCTTTCAGACAGGATGGAAATCTGCCCTGCTGCAGTGAGACATTCCCTGCAGGTATGCCTCCATTAACAAAGTAGATGTGTTCCTTCCTTAATAGAAATGTTGGTAGCAGAGGTAGAAATAACATAGAAAGACTAGGGATTTGGTTTCTTATACCACAAAAACAAAAACAATAAAAACAAACAAACAAGTGACCAACAGTTCAATATGTTTCAGTGATTTTTTTAAAATTCAAAACTAACAATCTGCTCATGTGAAAGAAACAGCCATGTCAGGTAAGCCTTGCATAAGTAAACAGAAATATTTAAAATTTTCTAGAGACCACTGGAAGGCTCCTCCCAAAATGCATCCAGGGATTGCTTTTTATTTCATGAACTTCCACTTTTCTTATGACTTCTACTTGGTGGCCAAACTTATAGATGTATCCTTCTTTAACATGCTGGGGGGAGCTGGTGAGGCAGGCTTATTTGCTTTCCCTCTTTCCTTCTATTTTTCTGTCCCTGCATACTTAGTAAGAGATACTGGAGCCTGCTGCTGTTTACCTTGTCTATTGTTGGCAGGCCCACACTGCTACAGTAGGATTGGCCAGAGTAGAATCCTGCTCTTTAACAGCTCAGGCTTTATTGTTTATTGTAGGCACATTGTGAAACACCAAATCTGGTTTTTCTCCAGCCCTTCTTTACCACCCTCCCAGTGATGATAGTGCTAAAAATACTTCAGCTAGATGAAAGGACAAGGAGGAAAGGGTACTGGGGTGCATAAAAAGACTTTGTAAAAAGGTATTTCTTTGTCATAGGCTTTGTTAACTGAGGTATGCTTGTATTCTTGTTATCTGCTCAACCAGTTACCTTCTAGCTGCTTTTATAAGGCAAGAAGGGCAAGGGTCTGGTGCACATGTGGTGTCTCTCATCTCCATGGATCCTGCCCACATCCTCAAGATGCACAAATTGAAAGGTACCCATTAAAGACAAGCAGAAGCCAAGATAACATCCATTGGATCTGTATAAACCAGAGCATCCAAGATGGAGTGGATCCAAGCAATTTTATCTGCAAAGTGTTGTGCAGACTCTTCACAGTGGGCTCCCAAGTGGTCTACATGATGCTCCTGTGGGCAGAATATAAAAGGCCCCTGACCATTCAAGTCAGCTTCATTGGACTGTACTTTGCAGATATAGCGGTAGCAGAAAAGAATGATTTCATTGCTGCCATCTCTGGCACAGAGTAGGCTTTCCAATGGGTTCTACCCTGTGTTCAGTCTGACCTGCTCCAAGTTTTCTACCATCATTGCTATACAGTCATCCCTCTGTATCTACAGATTTGGTATCCACAGATTTAAGTATTCACTGCTTGAAAATATTCTTAAAAAAATAATAATCCAAAAAGCAAACCTTGATTTTGCTATCTTATATAAAGGACACCATTTTGCTATGGCATTGCATATAATGGGACTTACCGTAAGTATAAGCTGGTAGAGAATCCTGTGCTTTGACAACCTCTCATATAGTTTGATAAAACCTCTGCTATTTGTATTACCAAGGATGGAAGTTATGAGTCATGAGGGCTTGATTTATCAGGACTGGGCAATTTCCCTTCAGTCATACTTTAAATTCTGATTCACACTCATACACTCAACGTAGTAAAACAATTGAGGCAATATTATTGTGGGGCAATAGATTGCCCCATTCTCTTCTCCCACCTTTATTTTATCTGTATAATGTACAATGTAATTCCTGTAGATGCAGAGAATGTTCTACCATATATCAGTAGTGTGTGTGTGTGTGTGTGTGTGTAGATTTAGATTAGAAAAACAGCAATGGGGAAAGGGATAACTGTGCTCCCATGACACCACTCTACTGATCAAAATCTAAGCCCACTGTGCCTTCTTTGATTTTTTTAAACAAACAAAATACCATTGTCAGCAGTCAGCAGTTCTGCTATAGTCTTAACAAGGTGGGAGAAATCTGAAAAGGTACCAGTGGAACTATGAATAAGCAGAAGGCATAGCTACTCTAACTTTACCATTTTTGAAGAAGTATAATTACTACTAGAATTGTCCCAAACACTGCAGAAATCACTTTATAGGTGGTGGTGGTGGATGAAATCATGGAACTTTATTAAAATGCACTGTGAAACCCCCCTGAGATATCAAATAGTATCCTCTCTCTCTCTAGCTTTTCTTCGCAAACTAAGATTCAGGAAAGACTCATCCCGTGCTTTCTGCAAGCACCACAATAATGAAAAACTACTGACACTAAGACTGAACAGTATTCCCTTTGAGACTTGATGGAGGAACAGGTTTTCAAACTTGGTGGTGATTACTTCTCAAAGTATAGTATACACAGCAATATCTAGCACAATTTCTTCTGCTCCTAGTTTACAATTTGGTACACACATAATCTCTGAAGCAAGTTCCATTGAATTCAGTGTAACTTATTCCCAGGAAAGTTGTGTAGATTGCAGTGTTAGTAATCAAATCTGCTTTTCACTCTGCAGCCATTTTTAATAAATAAATAAATGCAGATACTTGATGATTGCCATTAAGTCACTTGAAGGCTTCTGAAAATGTGGCAATTGTTTTCCAGGCTGGTATATGAAAACTTTCTTTATCCATTAGAGCTAAATCTTTAAATTAAATTATGGTAATTTTAATAGAATTGGATTGCACCCTAACATTGCTTTTGGTATGTTGTAATTTATGCTGAAAACTCAAACTAATACTTCCTGGAGTAATGGGGAGATGGTTGCTCAATGAGACTGTGACCCAGTTCATAAACTGCTTATTCATGAGCAGTTTCATTAAACTGAGATTGAGAAATAATGTTTCATAAAGTTTAGTAATGTTAATAGCATTCATGTTGCTGAAGAGCTCAACTGGGAGATATCTGATATAACTGATTATCCTCTCCTCAATAATAATAATTGCCTCTGTACTTATTTATTCTTTTTATCTCTTTCGTTTATATATAAATAGGCCTTCTGTCCATTGGTTTCTTGAGGGCATATACAAAATTATGTGGAAGCACCATACAAACAGCAGATTTTCTTCAGAATAGGACTGTAACATGAAGATTATGTTCTAGCCATCTAACATATAACCAGTGCCTTCAGAGATGTCACTGGGATTCTGTGCTGGTGAACTTTCAAATATAGAATATTAATTCCTATTCCCTGTTACATGTTAGTTTAAAAGCTTGGACAATGATACTAATGAAGAAATGAATGTATGAAACATCCAGGTTTAATCAGCAAATTCCTTAAGCCAAGAGAAGATTTTTTTTAAAAAAAAACCTGAAGGTCCATGCAGTATTTCAAAGACTAACAATGTATTATATGATTTGCTGTGTAGACTAAAGTCCATTTCATCAGATGCACAAAATGCTATCCTAAATTGGCAAGTATGTATAGTACACATGGTTGTTGAGGAAGAATGTAAACAGTGGGGTCAGATTGCATGTCATTTCTCATTCTGACCTCATTTACATTAATGATGCTACGTAAATATTTACATTTTTGTTCTTTTTGCTGTTACTGGATAACCAGGGGCTGGTTTACACAGCAGATTTATTGCAGCAACTTGCGGTTTAATTCTTTTCCGCAGCTGTGCCAGTCAGGTTTTTTTTTCTAATTATGTCGCTTTTAAGTTCAGACTTGAATAAGTGTGGGGGGCGTGGCCTCCCAAGCAGACAAAGGCTGTATGGGGAAGGACATAGGGCAAGACTCACAGACTCAGCCCAAATAGCAGGGGGGGAAGATCAAAGTAGTGGCTCTGTCTCTGTCTCTGTAAATCTGCCTATAAATGAACTCACTCCTGAAGCAGAGTGACAGTAATCTCTGCTAAAAGACCTTGCAGCCATGCCGTGGATCCTAAGGTGAACCTATCGCAAGTTGTTCCAGCCTCCCCCTCCCTCCCCTGTCTCTCTCGCTCGTGCTTTCTCTCTCTCTCTCTCTCTCTCTCTCTCTTTCCCTCCCTCCCCCAAGCAGAGCTGACCAGATGGGAACATTATGACTGAAAGGTCTTGGGAATCCTTTTTCCTGGCAGACCTTCTGCAAAAAGCAGAGAGGATTTTTCAGTTTCCTGATCACTACTGAACACAGTCCCTCTCTTTTAAGCCTGCCCAATCACATAGCAACCAATCACAATGCAGATCTGATGCAGCCCTTAGTTTACACTGCCAATAAAGCGCTACATTGCAAATATGCCGGCAAAAATAGTGACATCCCTTGCCATGCTATATTTGGGTGTTTTACCTTCCCCCCTTCTGAATGAGGCGATGCTGTGCTGCGATCCATGGGAACTATGAGCTATCTTAGCGGTATATTTAGAGGAATATTTGCCCGTGTAAACGACCCCCAGGAATTATTACCTTGAACTGGTTTGTGAACCATAGCTACTGATTTCCAGAAACTGAGAGCTTCTACTGAAGTTGTCCAATTTGGGAGATCAATAAGGGTTACCACTCAACCTATGTTAAGAATGCCTTTGTATCTGAGCCTTTAAAAAACTTAAGGGTCATTCCCTCCATTATTGTTTTCAAGATGTTAGGCAGCTGACAACAGGCAGGATCTAATAGTAGACTTCAGAATAAACTAAGGGAACTGACAGGAGGTGGTCCTACTCCCCATTTGGGATCCTACCCTGCTCTCCCAAATTCCAGCTCTGAACAGCTACAATATGGAGACAAATAGATGGATTGATGGATTCTTTTCTTCATTAAGTGGTCCTATGAGCAAGATCTTGGATGAAATTGTACATTTGATACAAAGTAGTTTAAAAGTGTGCCTCCTGAAAGAGTTAGCAGTGAATCTAGAATGATGTGTTGCTTCTCTTATTGTGAATCACAGTTCCCCAGCAGAGTAATGCTAGAGGCAGTATCACAGTTTCTAATGTGATCTTTTCTTTTTCTCTGCTCTTTGCACCCAATGCAATCTTTATGATCTTCCTAAGAATCTGTACCTTATGGCATTTTATCAAACAAAATCATTCCTTACTAAAGAACCATCAAAGCTCTTAGTATTTAGTTATGACCTGTGATGGAGTCCATTTCAAAACTGCAAAAACAAGTCTAATTACAAGCCGTAATAATACAAGATCTACTTGAGAGAACATACTTGAGAAAAATCTCTACACACAGAGAGATCCAAAACCTTCCTACACAATTATCTCCAATAAACTTTGTATCTGATAACAGAAGTCCAGTGCTATATTTTTTGGATCCATCCTTAGATAGGTTATAAGTGCATTTTATTCTCGTGTACTGTATATATTGTGTATAAGTAAAAAAAAAAATGCCAAAAAACTGACCACAAAAAACTGGGTCAACTTGTACGTGGGTCAGTGTGGTACCTCTGTCTGCTGAGGCACCACTTTTGGCCTCTTGTAATGCCTGCTTGAAAAATGGCAGTGGCAGCAGCTCTTTAGTGCTTCCGTGTCATGGTAGGGAGAGCAGAGGGGATCGGTGCTTTTTTTATGGTAGTTTCTCCCCAGATGGACTAAGCTTTTAAAATAAGTGCCTACCCCCTCTACTCTACTCCCTCCTGCCCACCCTGGTTCTCTCCTCTTACCCTCCCCTCCTCCATCCCATTCTTTCCATCTGCCCTGGAGATCCACACACCAACCACCCTTCTTTCTCTTTTTCCCCCTGTTCCATCCTCTTCCCCTGTCCCACCTGTGTGAGTGAGCAAACGAGGGAATGTGTGGGAGGCCTCAGAGAGTCTGGGCTAAATAGGAACTGCAAGTCTTTTCCTTCTTATTGCTATCTCAGCATGTGTTTGCACACAGACAGGGCAAAGGGCTTTGAGGGGGGTCTCCCTTCAGTTCATTACTTCAGTGACCCTGAGTGCTGGCATTATGAAAGTGCAGTTTGAGCAGAAAAAGAAAGAAAAAACTTTCACCACACTGTGTTTTCATTTGATAACGCATGACAAGTGCTTCCTTTGCACTTGCCACCCTGTCCCCATTTCAAAGGCCTGCCAAACTTGCCAGGCTTTCTTCTTGGGGACATTGATTTTGCCTCTTTTTTTCACAGCTCTAGAATACCCCCCCCCCAGCTCCATTCTCTTTCTTGGGAGATGAGGAGGTGAATACCAAAAAGATCCCCACAGGGTTCCCAAATGGTGCTGCACAGCTCTGTTCCCTTCTTCTCCAGTTGCTTTCCCACACCTGAAGCCTTTCTCTGTGTTGCTCATGGGTTTCTCCCATGGCAGGGCCACCAATTGTCAGGGGCATCATTAGTGGGGTGTAGGGGGTGCAGACCGCACCATAGGAGACACCTTTAGAGGGGTGTCATTGGCATCCCCACCCCCCTTTGCACTTACTTCAGTGTGCCGCTTACTTGGGTGTCACCCCTTTAGGCAGGCACCAACCCAGGGGAGAGTAAGGAACTGGCACTGTTGCAGTATGCCTCCTGGCACAGGGGAGAGGCACACAGCGAGTAAGCATGGCAGCACTCCTCAGCACTCCTTTGAGCCAAAGTGCCAAAGAGCTGCCACTGCCACCACGTTTTCCTGTCCAGGCGTTCAACAAGGCCAGAAGTGGTACCACAGTGGAGAGACTAGAGGGATCAATGCTTCTTTTAGGTTCTCTCAGGACTAAGCTGCCATCTTTCGCCACTCAAAGAAGGGGATGGTTCTTTTTTTAATGAGAATTAATATTGTAGCTTAACTTTTATTAAAAAGGAGCCATCCCCTTCTCTGAGTAGAGTAGCAAAAGGCCTTTTTGAATGCCTGGGCAGAAAAATGGCAGTGACAGTGGCCCAGGAGCAGCTGGCACTTGCACTTTCACCTCTCCATGGAATTGATCTGAGGAGCCCAGTGCTGAGCTCCATAGTTTTACCCATGTTTCATATCAAAAGCCATAATTTTGACCCCAAAACCTGCCCTCAACTTATATGTGAGGTCGACTTATACATGAGTATACATTTGGCCCTCCATATCCATGGATTCTGCATCCATGGATTCAACCAACCACAATTTGAAAATATATATTTTTTAAAATCCTGGAAATCTCAATTTTCCCATTTTATATGAGACACCATTTTACTATGCCATAGTATATGATGGGACTTGAGCATCCATGGATTTTGGTATCCATGGGGTCCTGGAACCAAACTCCAGCAGATACCAAGGGCCCACTGTATACTGTAATTTTAGCCCATTTACACAGTTGCTTAAAAGTAGTCTACTGGATTGGAAGGTCACTATCCCAATGAGTTGCATATAATATTTTAAGGTAGTATAAGACTCTTTATTTCTATATTACAGTGGTATAATATAAGAGCAGGTTGATATATTCAGAAATTCAGCACCATTAACATGTTATTGGTAAGAGCTTTCCTCCCATAATTATGCTGCTCATTATTATTAGTCTTTTATCAGTTTATTGAGATATCAAATACAGATCACCAACTCCCACACTCATCAGTCCATTGTATTAGCTTTAGATTTTACTGTGGTAAGATTTAACCTAATGCAGTTTGCTTGTTGCAGTTCAATTTTTGTAGAAAGGGAGGGGAAGAAGAAAGAGAAAAGGGAAAGAAATGGTAGACAAGAAAAAGAAGAAAAGAAAAAGAGCATATGATAGTAAACCACTTACTTAATTTTGCTTAATATACAGGTATTTACCATCTCTTTCGCTCATATTATGCCCAATTTCCATATTTTCATTAAGACTGATATACATGTCCCAATCAGGATTGATTATACATATACATGAGAGACCCAGTGTGGTGTAATGGTGTGAGCTTTGTCCTACAACTCTGGAGAGCAGTATTCAAATCCCAGCTTGGCCATGGCAACCCACCTTGGGCAAGTCACACACTCTCAGCCTCAGAGGAAGGCAAAGGCAAACCCTCTCTGAACAAATCTTGTCAAGAAAAACCCATGATAGGTTCACTTTGGGGTCTCCATAAGTTGGAAATGACTTGAAGGCACACAATAATAATACATATACAAAGAGTAGGTGTGTGTGTGTTTACATTAGCCAACCCCAACATTCAAAATATCTATAACAGTTTTCAATGAAGAAAATTTTTATACTATACATGTGCCCCCCATTTACGTGGAATCAGTACCCATGGTTTAACTTACCCACAGTTAGGGGGAAGGGGTCTCTCTAGGCATCCAGAGGACCTGAGAGTCACAATGGAGTGATGTCTTTAGGTATTGGGAGGTCCTCCAGCATGACTCTATGGTTGACTTCTGCTGGGTTGATGTTTGTCATGTGGGTTCAGACATGTTCATGGTCACCACTGAAGCGTTCACAATCAGTTCCCCCTGATTTGTCTGTAAGGTAGAAAGGCAGTCTTGTTATTTAATAGACAGACCTTATAGGTGCCTATTGTACAATTGGTTGTATTACTGTGGCACCCAGTGTAGCTATGCTGGCAAATACAGTATTTACACTTTACCAGAGTAAATCCTGTTCTAACATTGAGTCACTGAGTCTGGTGAGTAGTGGATTTACAAATATTTCTTTGAATCCCAGGAATCCAAACAGACCTCTTATTTCAGAGGCATCCAGCTGTTGTGCTTTCTCTAGAGAATAGTCATTAATTATGTGCTGAGTGGAAAGAGATCATCTAATGGGGTTTTAAAGACCACAAAACAGAGATCTCTAGTCTAATCCTTCAAAGAGTGGAGTATGCTCTGATACATCTTCAGCTCTTCACTTAAAACAATAGAAAATGAGAAGATATTCATTCCTTTCAAAATACACTTGAGCCTTCTAGGATGAGGCCTTAACAACTGTAACCATGTCACTGAATGGCCTGCATTAAGTGTGGATGGTATTAGATAGGATTGTCAAATGAAGGGCTTGTCTATACCGCAGGAAAAAAAATGGACTCACTTGTAGCTGGTGCAAGCAGGACACACAATGTTCTTGACGATTCAGTGGGAATGCGGTCCTTTTTGAGAACTGAGGGCTTTAATCCAGTTTTTAAAAAACTACCTTTTACTCCACACTTTACTGGAAAAAAGTTTATTGTATGTATGGCTGCCTCTAAATTTGCTTTGGTGCAGAGCCAGCTGTGGGGTTTGGAGTGGGTGGTACTCTGTTGTATTTATGTTTTGCCAGCATGCAGCGGCTATTATTTTTTTAATATGTGTTCATGCGGAGATCACTGCTAGCATATCTCTGTTTGTCCAGTAATATATTACTATGGGATAATGTATATTCGCATGCATGAGGAGAAGAACCAACCAACCAACCAAACAAACAAACAAAAACCGGCACAGCCATGGCTGTGTAGCTAAAAATAATAACGAAGTATAGGACATGTGATCAAGGTAGGCCACCCTTTAACACTGAAGTGAGTTTGCCAGGGGAAATGTGTGCCTGGTAATGCCAATCTTGCTCCATTTTCACATTGCAGTTTGTGGTGTCAAAGGGGTCACTTCAGGCCCAGGAAACTTTGAATTGAAGCTGATTATTTTCTGCAGTGTAGATATGTCCCTAAGTCACTGAACCATTAGGAGGCCAGGTAAAAAACTACTTTTTCTAATCTGAATATATTGTGGACATGTCTGTGTGCACATAATAAATAATAATAATAATAATAATAATAATATATCCCACTCCTCTATAAAACACAATCGGGGCATCTTGCAACATTTAAAATATACATCCCACCCTCAATCCCACCCCCTCTTAAAATACAATTAAATAGTTCAAAAATTAAAACATACTTAAAAGATATCAAAAAAAAAACAAAACAAAAAACAATAGACAGTGGCTGTAGCAAAATTGGGACAAGTTAGATTTTCTTTCTGATGGCCAGGCATCTATTCAGGAAATGCCTGCTGGAAGAGATCCATCTTAAGAGCTTTTTAAAAGCTATTTAGGGTGGTGATATGATGGATCTCATCTGGCAGGTCGTTCCATAATCTGGGAGCAATAGCCAAAAAGGTCCTCCAGGCGGTCGAAGAAAGCCTAGTTTTTAAAGGTTGTAACAAATTCCTCCCAGAGGACCTGAGTACATGGGGAGAGCGGATTATATGGAAGGAGGTAGTCCCAAAGATAGGTTGGACCCAAGACATTTAGGGCTTTAAAGATGATAACCAACACCTTGTGCTGGGCCTGGAAACAGATGGGCAGCCAGTGAAGTGATCCTAAGATCAGTGTTATATGTCCTCTTCTGGATGTACCTGGGACCAGTCTGGCTGCCATGTTCTGTACTAATTGAAGTTTCCGGACCAAGCACGAGGGTAGCCCCATGTAGAGTGCATAACAGAAATCAAGATGGGAGGTTACCAGAGTATGTACCACGGTCTCAAAATCCCCGGCTTCCAGTAAAGGGTGCAGCTGGTGGATCAGCCAAAGCTAATAAAAGGCACTCCTGACAGTCACATTTACCTGATTTGTCATCTGGAGCGGTGGGTCCTAGAGCACCTCCAGACTGCGAACACAGTCTTTGGAGGAGAGTGTGACTGGAGGTTGTATCCCAGTCCCTGGGTTTGGGGCTGCCACCATGAGTACCTTTTGTCTGGATTCAGCTTCAGTTTGTTTTCCCTCATCCAGTCCATTACTGCTTTAAGATAATCATTAAGAGAAGAGACACCATCTGAAGTCAATGCTGAAGACTGAGACATGGAGAAATATATCTGGGTGTCATCAGCATACTGATAACACCCCACCCCATGGCTCCGGATGAGCTCTCCAAGTGGCTTCATGTATATATTGAATAGTATCAGGGACAGGATGGCACCACAAGTAAGCTCTTTTCTTGCAGAGCAACTGTCCCTGAGCATTACCCTCTGGGATCTGCCCAAGAGGAAGGAGTGGAACCACTGCAGCGCAGTGCCTCCGATTCCTAGCCTTCTCAGGTGATCATGAGGATGTCATGATCTAGTGTGTCAAAAGCCACTGAGAGATCCAGTAGCACCAACAGGGTGCACTACCCCTGTCGATACTCAGGTGACGGTCATTGGCGAAGGCAAACATGGCAGTCTCAACACCAGATCCCATCCTAAAGCCAGTTTGAAATGGATCTAGATAATCAGTTTCTTCCAAGACAGCTTGGAGTTGAAGAGCAACTGCCCTCTTGATCACCTTGCTCAAAAAATCTAGTAAGGCACCTGGCCTGTAGTTCTTCATATCCAGAGGGTCAAGGGAAGGTCTTTTTAGGAACAGTCTAACCACTGCTTCCTTCAAGCAAGGTGGAACATGACCTTCCCTAAGGGATGTTAAGGAAAATGCAACATGGGACATACAGTGAAAGAAATAAAACATGTATGTGAAAGTCACAATGACTAAGCAAGAGCAACTATGAAGCTACACAGGTGAAACTGCTAATGTAATCTAGAAGGCCTGAGAGCCAAGGACAGAGGTACTGAATGCAGATTGGAAACACCTGAGAATCATTAAGTGTACAAGGGTGAAATGTTGAAATACATGGGTTGGTCTTAGGCATGGATGGAACTACGTGGACCAATCAGAATGGAAGTACACACCCACTGGGTGGAAACTAACTAGTGGGTGGTGATAAACAATGGCTATAAAATTGCAATGTTTGCCAATGTATTGTGGGTGAGTAGAGGTGCAGAAGTGTGGAGTAGAGGTGGTGTAGTGTGTAGAGATTGTGATTTGTTGACCATATAGTATATTTATATAGAAGAATAAAGTAGGTTTTATATAAAACTACTGAGTTGCCTGGGTGATTCCTGGAGACGTTTTGGAGACACCTGGAGAAGAGTGAGAAGGCTTGGAGAGTTTGTCAGGATCTTCAGCCTATTCTCTGAAACTCTGCTGCTTTGGAGGAAAGCATTAACCACTGATCTAAGCTGGTTGGCTCTGCTGCATAACAAGGTGGTGAGTTTGAGCCAGAGGTGAAGAGCTACAACTCCCATCATCCCTGACAAGGGTTATGGGCCCAGTTACTAGAGCACCCAGCATCCACAGAAGCTGAAAGTTCCAGAGAGTGGAAGAAAGCTTTGTGGATGACAGATCAGAGCAAGCTGTTTGTGCTGCACTGATAAGCCTCGTGAGTAAATCATTTTGTGTTTTGCTTAAGCCCAGACGGGTCGGCTGTGCATACTCAGAAGGACTGTGTCAAATTGAGTCACTGCACAAATCAAGATGGAAATTCTAAAGTTTAGTAAATTAAATAGAAACAACTACTCTACCTGGAAGATTTATGCCCAATCTCTACTAGTAAAGGAAGGTCTGTGGTCAACAGTTGAAACAGGGCTGGCAGCCGATGCTGATGAAGCCACTCAAGAGAGAGATAGTAAAGCAAAAGCCTGTCTTTATCTCATGCTTGAAGAAGACTTAATTAATGACGTCAGAGATAAAACATCTGCCAAGGATGTGTGGGATACCTTGCAGAGATTACACACTCCTTCAACTGCTTTTGCAAAAATGCTATGGTCTAAAAGAATATACAGGCAAAAGATGGCTAAAGGGCAGTGTGTGATAGAACATTTAAAAATAATGCAAGACTTGTTTGTGCAAGCTGAACTGAGGGGAGTGCAAATTAGCAAAGAGCAGCAATGCTACATTTTAATAGAATCGCTAGACTCTTCGTGGGACAACATAACGAACAGCTTGCAGAACTTGCCAGAAGCTGAGCTTAATAGAGACTTAATTGTGGCCAGAATACTGGAAGAGAACCAGAGAAGAATGTCTGAGCAAGGTGACTCAGCAAGTTTAAAGACTGTGCCAAAACAACAAACAACTCCTGACTGGCGAACGCAGGAGGAAGCAGCTTCTACAAGGGAACAACGGAGGTGCTTTTATTGTAAGAAGATTGGTCATCTGCAGAGACATTGTAAACATTTTGCAGCTGAGAGACGCAAGCAAGCAGAGAGCAGATGGCAGCCGCGGCAGTATCAAAAACAGTCCAGACCTCCATTTTTGAGGGACAGTGGTAATAAAAAGGGGTTTGCAACCATGATTAAGGAAAAACAAAATGCAAATTCTAAATGGCTAGTTGATTCAGGAGCCACATCTTTGATGTGTAATGATATAAATTTAATAAGTAATAGAAAATCAGCTAATGTAAATACTGTAGTTTTGGCTGACGGGAAAGAGCTAAGTACTGTAAATCAAATGGGTACTGTGTACATTCCAGGGCTAAAAGAGAATTTTAATGATGTCTTACATGTAAAGGAGTTAGAAAATAATTTGTTATCAGTAAGCAGATTAACAGAAAGAGACTACACAGTCATCTTTGAAAAGAACATGTGTAAGATAAAACTGAATGGGGAATTGCGTGGCATAGGTTTGAAAAAGGACAAACTTTATTATTTGGAGGACAATATTGATAGCTACAGGGTTGAAGAAGCTAATAACATAGAAAATATTCCAATCCACAAAGACTGCATACACGAGCTCCACAGAAAATTCGGCCATGCGAGCTTCAAATGTTTAAAGAATTTAATCAGTATGTGTCCAGATTTAAAAGTTACTGAATGCAAAAACCACTTAGATTGTACGGTATGTCATCAGGTAAAGGTCAGAGCTTTTCCAGTAGCTAAGAAAACAAAAAGAATTGCTCAAAGACCATTTCAGTATGTACATGCAGATGTCGCCCAAGCTAATTGCTTGTCCTTAGGGGGAAGCAAGTATTTCCTAGTAATTGTTGATAGGTATACAAGGTTTGCATTTGTGAGAATAATGAAAAACAAATCTGATGCTGGGCAAAGTTTAAAAGCATGGGTAAGAATGGTGGAAAGACAATTTGATAGCAGAGTAGGCACCATCATTACTGATAGAGGAGGAGAATTTTTAAATAATCAATTGTTTAACTGGTTTCAAAAGGTGGGAATAAGGCATGAAACTACAAACCCTGCTTGTCCTAGTGAGGATGGGTTAGCAGAGAAGAAAATACAAGATATAAAAAGAATTACTGCTTGTATGATGGCAGATGCAGGGGTGAAAGATAGTTTTTGGGCAGAAGCAACTTTGACTGCAATACATATCAGTAACAGATTGTATCATTCAGAAATTGAAGACATTCCCTACAGGGTATTGTATGGGAGAATGCCAAATTACAAGTACTTAAGGGTTTTTGGACAATTTGCTCATGTTTACACACCTGCTTGTTTCAGGAGAAAAGGAGAACCCAAAAGCAAAAGGCTTAGGTTTTTGGGGTATTCTGGAAATAGCTACAAGTTTCATTTGGGAGGAAAACAAGTGCAGTATTCTAGGTCTGCAAATTTCGAGAGACATGCTGGTTGGGACAAACTGCATGCCAATAAAGAAGTGTTTTTGAGATTAGGGAGTTCAAATGAGCCAGAAGCACAAACTGAACCAATCTCAGGAAACGGAGGGGTTTCAGTTAAGCAGGAAGCATCACCTAGCAGCAGTGGTAGTTCTTCCGATGATGAGATAGCATCTAGGCCTACTACTACTCGAATGACTGAAGACAAGAGATTTAGTCATAGAACTACAACTCCCAGTAGAGAAAGTGAGGATGAAAGAGACAGAACAGCAGATTTTATTCCCAGGCGTAGTCATAGAGTTAGAAAGCCTCCAGATAGGTTTGTTGTGACAAAGGCAAGAGCTTGTTTAGCAGTAGAGGAGCCTGAAAGTTTTGAAGAATTGGAAAGTTATTCTAGTGAAGAACAGGAAAGATGGTTTGATGCAATGGATAATGAGTTTGGTTGCCTGGTAAATAAAGATGTTTTTGAAATTGTTGACAGACCCAAAGACAAGAAAGTAATTGGTTGTAAATGGGTATACAAAAGGAAAGAAATGCCAGATGGAAGTATCAAATATAAAGCTAGGTTAGTGGCTAAGGGTTTTGCACAACAGCAGTATGAGAACTATGATAAGACATATTCTCCAACTGCAAAGCCAGAAAGTCTGAGAATGGTTCTAGCTGTAGCAGTAAAAAGGAATTTAGTTGTAGAACATTTTGATTTTGAGACAGCTTACTTGAATGCGGTTCTGGATGAAGAAATATTTATGGAACAGCCACAAGGTTTCGAAGAAAATGGTAGTCAGAGAGTATATAAATTAAAGAAAGCGTTGTATGGTTTAAAACAAAGTGCCAGAGCGTGGAATCTGTGCATCAATGATGAGCTAGTTAAGCTAGGTTACAAGAGGAGCATTGCAGATGCTTGTGTTTATACAAAAGGAGACATAGTATTAGTGATTTATGTAGATGATTTGTGCGTAGCAGCAAAGTCAAAACAGGAAATTGAGTCAGTAAAAAGAGAATTGTCTAAGAAGTTTGTTTTGAAGGACTTAGGTGTATTAAAGTCTTATTTAGGTATTTGCGTTGAATGGACAGAAGAAGGACATTGTTTATTAAGTCAGAGAAATAAAATTGAAAGACTGATTGAAAAGTGTGGATTACAGAATGCAAAAATAGTAAGAGCTCCAATGACAACTGGTTTTGTGTCTGAGGAAACAACTAGAGCGTTTGAGGACAAGAGTCTCTTCAGAAGTATAATAGGATCCTTACAATTCATATCTTGCCACACCAGACCAGACATTTCTTATGCTGTAAATGTATTGTCTAGAAGGGTTAATGATCCAAAAATTGAAGACTGGACAGCAGTAAAACATTTATTGAGATATTTGAAAGGAACCTTAGATAGGAAATTGATTATAAGAAACAATAGTTCAGATCTAGATTGTTATGTAGACAGTTCATTTGCATCAGAATTAGGAGACAAGAAGTCAGTTACAGGAATGATAATTAAATATAGTGAAAGTCCAATAGTTTGGAGAAGTAGAAAACAAACTAATGTAGCGTTAAGCACAACAGAAGCAGAATTCGCTGCTTTGAATGAGATAGTAAATGAGGTACAGTGGATTAAGCAATTGCTAAATGATTTAAATGAAAGTTACAAGATACCAGTGGAAATTCTGGAAGATTCACAGTCATGCATAGCAATGGCTGAAACTGAAAGTTTGAAGAACAGAACAAAATATGTTGGTGTAAGATATCAAAATGTACGAGACATGGTTCAGAAGGGTGAAATAGAATTGAGATATATAGAAACACAACACAACATAGCAGATTTGTTCACAAAAGCATTGACAGCAGAAAAACATGAAAGGCTGACACAAATGGTTGGAATGACATTGTAAGACACATACAATATTTTATTTCGGAGGGGATTGTTAAGGAAAATGCAACATGGGACATACAGTGAAAGAAATAAAACATGTATGTGAAAGTCACAATGACTAAGCAAGAGCAACTATGAAGCTACACAGGTGAAACTGCTAATGTAATCTAGAAGGCCTGAGAGCCAAGGACAGAGGTACTGAATGCAGATTGGAAACACCTGAGAATCATTAAGTGTACAAGGGTGAAATGTTGAAATACATGGGTTGGTCTTAGGCATGGATGGAACTACGTGGACCAATCAGAATGGAAGTACACACCCACTGGGTGGAAACTAACTAGTGGGTGGTGATAAACAATGGCTATAAAATTGCAATGTTTGCCAATGTATTGTGGGTGAGTAGAGGTGCAGAAGTGTGGAGTAGAGGTGGTGTAGTGTGTAGAGATTGTGATTTGTTGACCATATAGTATATTTATATAGAAGAATAAAGTAGGTTTTATATAAAACTACTGAGTTGCCTGGGTGATTCCTGGAGACGTTTTGGAGACACCTGGAGAAGAGTGAGAAGGCTTGGAGAGTTTGTCAGGATCTTCAGCCTATTCTCTGAAACTCTGCTGCTTTGGAGGAAAGCATTAACCACTGATCTAAGCTGGTTGGCTCTGCTGCATAACAAGGTGGTGAGTTTGAGCCAGAGGTGAAGAGCTACAACTCCCATCATCCCTGACAAGGGATGCATTGATGATGTCCCTAAGGAACATCCTCAAGGCATCACCCCTCTGGATGGCCAGCCATGAAGGGCAGGGGTCAAGAGGGCAGGTAGTCTTCCTCACTCTACCAAGGAGCTTGTCCATGTCATCAGTACTTAAAATTGAAACTGATCCAGTATAATCTCATCAATGGAGTTACTGGACACCTCGTCAATTGAATCTGCTACAATCCCGGTGTCCAAGTCAGCTTTTATCTGAGAGATTTTATCTGCAAAGAAGTTATTAAATGCATCACAGCAGGCCGTTGTCGGATTTAGTAATGGGTTCTGCACAAGTGGAACCTGTGTCAGTTCCACCACCACCCTAAACAGCTCTGCTGGGCGAGACTCCGTAGACACAATACGTGCAGAAGAGAAGGATTTCCTCGCTGTGCGTATTGTCTCTCTATAGGAACAAAGAAATTTCCTATGACAAGTCCTGACAGATAAGAGTCAAGTTTTTCATATACAGAATCATTATGAGGGAAGGTTTATTTCACACATAATGAGTCTGCCAGCACTCTCTCTGGCTTCTCTTCGCAAACGAAGATTCAGGATGGACTCATCCCGTGCTTTCTGCAAGCGCGCTGATGACTAAAAAGGCCAATCCGAGATAAACAAGTCCGGTTGCAGAAAGCACAGTAGAAGGTCTCCTTGGGTGATGTTTTTAGGTTGTGATTCTTTCTGCATTGTCGTTTCTCTTCAAGACTTGTTCGGCGTGAGTTCTCAAATAAGGCTGCAGCATTGTGGATAGTGCATCTCCCTGCCTCCCGATGTGAGGCCAGGGCGGACTATTGTTGGTGATCAATTTGGCTGAGCCTGAGATGTTGTTTCAGGGAGTCCTTGTATCATTTTTTTGGAGCGCCCCTCTTACGCTGACCTGTGGCAAGTTCACCATAGAGTAGTATTTTTGGGAGGCAATGGTCCTAGAAACATGCCCTGCCCAGCGCAGCTGTGTTCTCAATATCATGGCCTCAATGCTGGTGATCCCTGCTTGCTCAAGGACAGCAACATTTGTCACATAGTCAGCAGTATTATCTAGCATTTCACTACTGTGTGAGTTTCACTTTGTAATGTTTCACAGATATCGACACCACATTGAGTATCTTGGGTCATCTATTATTAGCATGTGAACAGTTTTTCCCAGCTAAAAGTGTATTCTCATTATTTGTACGTCTTTTAATCCTCTGCTTTTGGAAGACTGTTGTGGGTCTAATGTTGCCATATAGTTGGTGTTGTAAAATCATCTCAAAATATCCAGTCCTCCAGGCTTTTTAAAAAGATGCACACAAAGCAAGCTAAAAAGTGGATTTTCCTAGAAGCAGCTGAGATCTTGGTTCAGTGCAGGCACATTATCACAGATGCTTCCACAGTGTCCATCTGTGGAAGTGAACACACTCTGCATACATAGTAAAAGAATCATTGAGAAATTGTTCTGCTGTCATCACACTAAAGTAGCAATCCTCAGTCAAAGCATGTGCAATTTGCATTCTTGTTGAGGTGTTTTAGAGCTCCTCATATCATAACCACTTTGAGTGAACTGTTAGAAATATTTTTAAGCACTGGCAGATTCATGTAGTGGTTGTAATGTGAGTGATGGTCACTGTGGGGACCACCAAAGTGGCAGCAATTGTCAGCAGGAATGCATGGCACTTGAGTGGGGAATCTGCATGTGACTATAAATTGGGGTGGGGAAACTTTTTGGGCCCAAGAGCTAAGCTCTAATTTGGACAGTGTCTGGGCGGGTGCATAAAGGCTAAGGCACAGGATGTGGGAACAGGGACAGAACAGATGAATCCAAAGTACTGGAACCAGATGAACTTTTTACCTATTTGGGCATTTTCTCAATTAAGATTCAAAGTACTGTACACCTGTTGCCCACACAGAAGCAGCTCTGCAGCGCCTAATGTCCTGCTTTGCAACAGCTGCAGAGCTGTTTGGGCTAGAAGTCAACCTGAAGAAAACGGAAATTCTCTACCAGCCTGCACCACAGGACGAACACCACCATCCCCACATTGCCGTCGGGAAATCTGTGCTCAAGTCCGTTCAGCAGTTCACCTACCTGGGAAGCATCATCTCTTCAGATGCCAAGATTGATAAAGAGATCGATCACAGATTGGCAAAGGCATATAGTGCATTTGGAAGACTTCACAAAAGAGTCTGGAGCAATAAACACCTGAGGCAAAGCACAAAAATCAGTGTGTATAGAGCCATCGTACTGTCTATCCTCCTTTATGGATCTGAAACATGGGTCACCTATCGCCACCACCTGCGACTCCTCAAGCGCTTTCATCAGCGCTGTCTACGCACAATCCTAAATATACACTGGACTGACTATGTGACAAATGTTGCTGTCCTTGAGCAAGCAGGGATCACCAGCATTGAGGCCATGATATTGAGAACGCAGCTGCGCTGGGCAGGGCACGTTTCTAGGATGGAGGACCATCGCCTCCCAAAAATACTACTCTACGGTGAACTCGCCACGGGTCAGCATAAGAGGGGCGCTCCAAAAAAGTGATACAAAGACTCCCTGAAACAACATCTCAGGCTCGGCCAAATTGATCACCAACAGTGGTCCGCCCTGGCCTCACATTGGGAGGCATGGAGATGCACTATCCACAATGCTGCAGCCTTATTTGAGAACTCATGCCGAAGAAGTCTTGAAGAGAAATGACAATGCAGAAAGAATCACAACCAGAAACATCACCCAAGGAGACCTTCTGCTGTGCTTTCTGCAACCGGACTTGTTTATCTCGGATTGGCCTTTTTAGTCATCAATGGGCTTGCAGAAAGCGTGGGATGAGTCCTTCCTGAATCTTCATTTGCGAAGAAAAGCCAGAGAGAGAGACTGTACACCTCAGTTCCAAACTGTCAGGTATCAGCATTTCCAAATTCACAGAGCACAAGCTTCAGGGCTCATCAGAAAGATTTATTGCTAGAAATCCAGAAAGCATACAAAACAGTCATTGCTGAAACTGATAACCTAACGGATACACTCTTAAGTTAAAAGCATTTTACAATCAACAGAATCTGGTGGGCTGCATAACTATTGGTTATCCATCATCCACTGACGCAGGCATTCCTTAAACTGAAAGTTACCATCTTTCCAGTGTCTCTAGCCTTGAAGTTAAAATGGTTAATTGCAGGTGCCTTGTTATCTCCTTTCCCAAGCAAATCCCAGTTACACATACACCATTTCACCCCTACACAAACTTATATGAGCTCTCTCCACCCAGGCCACAATGAAACTAATGTATATGGCAGGAACCAGAGCAAAAGGGACTGATCCTGACACAGACATATCTAGTAAGGAGTAATCCCCAGTGTAACAGCTTTCCTGTGTGCAAAGCTCAGCTTATTGAAAATATGAATGCCCTTTTATATATTTTTAATTTTTTTTAATTCAGGTATTTATACCCCGCTCTTCAGCCACAAAGGCTATCTGAGCAGCTTACAAATTGTTAAGCAGTAGCAGTTTACACATCTACACTGCATTAAGCAGTTTCCAGTGGGTATTAGCTAATTGCCCCCACAAACCGGGTACTCATTTTACCGACCTATGAAAGGATGGAAGGCTGAGTGAACCTTGGAGCCCTCTGGAATCAAACTTGCAACATGGTGGCTTGCAGTTCTGGCATTAAACCACTGCACCACCAGGGCTCCCTTTTATGTCTGATCGGAGATAAAAGCATGAGAAGTTTACAGCCCTGCTCTGCCCCATCCATCCTGTGGGCTAGAGGGTCCCTATACCTGTTAGTTGCAGTCCAGAAAAGTAACTTTCCCAGGCCCTGGATTTTATCATAATTATTTAGATATATAAAAGTAATTTTCAATATTTTAAGGCTAGTTACATAAACACTATCTGTTGAAATGCCTTCGGCCTAATCCACACCCATCCTTTCCTTTTTTTCTTTGATATATGACTCTTTTGTCCTAAAGTCTTATGCCAACCATGAGATATTTTTCATTCTGTTAGGCATTTTTTTTTAGTACAGTACTTCCACAGTTTGAAATTGGCCCTTAGGCTGAAATATCCATATTCTGTCAGCATAATGTTGTTAGCATCTAGCAGTAGTATTTATTTATTTAACTGTATGAGCTAAACTTCATGAACTGCTCTTAGATTCAACCCCACCCCATATTTTATCTAAATGCAGCCATCCTTTATTTTATGAAGCTTTATATGTTTAAGCCAGTTTATATCTAGTCCTTCATTTTTAAAGCTCCAGCCTTTGTCCTTAACACATACTGACCTGAATTGTTTATATTATAATACAAAATCTTTGTCCTGTAATGTGCTCTTACTTTTCCTGATACATAAAAGCATCAAGTAATGTTTCTTTTATTTTCATAATCAGAAAGGCCTGTTTATTTTATATACTGGGGGCAATAGAATGGGTATATGCAATCTATTCAACCATTCTTAACTTAAGATGAAATGGCCCTCGTGGTCTCTTCCAACTCTGCAATTCTATGATTCTATGATTCTAAAATAAACTTTATTATAATGTCAAATTTTGTAGGCTAGAGTGTCTTTGGCAGATGCATAAATTGTTGTTCTGAGTTGGCAGATGCATGTGTGTGTGTGTGAAATGAGTATGACTAGTGTGTTCTGAGAAACACACTTTCCTTCCTAAACCAAAGTTAGTAATAATTGTTACAGCTCAAATGTGTGTACAATAATTAATTTCCCAGGTCAAAGAAAGGCTGTCTTCCTTCAGACTTGAGCAGGAAAACTCCTACTCTTATCTCTAATCACTGATCAAAATAAGGACAGAGCTGAAGGTGGAAGGGAAAGGGGTGGTTTGTTTAAGAAATTCACAGGTCAAATGATGAATGTTCCTGAGCTGTATCTACTAGAGATTCCCCATCCTTGCTGTATGGACTTTAGGGCTTGGTTTGAGGAGTTAAGTTCAAGCTAGCAAGGAAATAGTGATGGTGACAAAACATGTCTCTGTGTTCAAGTTTATTATCTTTCTTAACGTTCCACACCTAGCGGTGGAGCCACTATACCTAAGGAGGTCAGACTAATAAATTACTTCCTCCTGTGACTTGGAATTGTTCCCTGAATGCAGACTAAAATCATGACATCAAAATCATCATTATTTATTACTGAATATGGAAATGAACATCCTGCCTAGTGCTCGTGTCTCACTGACAGTTGCTAACAACAACTTAAAAAAAAACATAAAATACAATAGAATCTCCCCATTCTGTACAATATCATAAAAACAGAAACAGGAAGAGAGACTTTAAAGTGCTAATAGATACGAGAAGAAATAAAGCTGCATGCTCTTCCTGTATTGCTGAAGATGCACCCAAGATCCCTGGACAATCTTCCCTAGTGGTCCCATATAAATGTTAGATAATTTGGGGCCAAGGGATATCCTTGATGAGCAATATATTCCAGTATCCAAGGGATCAAACAAGAGTCCTCCGTCTTTGCCTTTAGAAATGGATTCTCTGGAAAGGTTGAGTACCATCATAAAACAGAATCTCCCAAGCCTGTCCTTGTCAGGTGGTGTACAAGGAGGCTGTGGTTGATGGCTATATTAAACAACAAGTAACAAGTGGTTGAAGCTATATTGAAATAGGTCTAGATAACTCCTGAAGCTGAAATGTACTGCCACATTCTCATGCCTTGTCCAAAAATGGCAAATTGAAGATTGGTCCAAAATGGTGCCACAGAGAGGAATACCTTGTAGAGTTTATTCAACAATGGTTTTACAACAGCTGGTATGAACATTTGGCTGCTGTCACTGCCCCCTTCTCTTCTTTTTTACAGTTGCATTCTATTGTTTCATGTTTATCTTGAAATTGGCTACAATCTGGATATCCTTTTTTACTTGTACTGCTGCTAAGCCAAGTGTCTCCCATAGTCTATCTGGATACAGTGTTCAATTTTGGGGGAGGCCTAAATAAAGAACTTTGCATCATGTCTTTTCCAATTAATTTAATTGGAACCAGATGTTCTGGGGATGGTTGGTATGTAGGGAGCATAACTTGTTTTTAGATGATGCTCCATGGTCACAGCATCATGGAAGAAGCAAAGGGGGAAACACCTTCTCTTAAATGGTACCTCAAATCACAAAGTTTGAAAATACTGTAATTATATTAAATTAATGTCAGTTAAAGGGCCCATCTAAATGGTGAAAATACACCTCATGGAATTTGCTGGGAATCCTACCAGTCTAAACAGGATAAAATGGATCAGAAAAGGAGAAAAAAGTGATGAAATTGCCCCAGTTTCACCTAGAGAGCATTTGCAGGGCATGAAATAAATTTTCAGGGAGCAGTGGGAGGGGTTGACTCTCCAAGGTTCCTTGGGGGTCAGTTTTTTTGTGGACGGTACATGGGGGTGCTGCAGTCCTCCAAGATCTCCTAGCGGCCTAATGAAGCCCTCTAGCCTCCCACAGTTGTCCACCTGTGATTTAAAGGTGATCACCAATAGTTTGAATTGGGTCTGGAAAATTGGAGCACTGGGATTATGTGTTTGAAATTAGCAGTCCCAGTAAATAGCCTTTTTGCATTTATTGAGGTTTCTGAACCATTGTCTAGGTAGTCCCGGTGCATTGCGAAAACCCAGGCAGGAGGTTACCAATATAGGGATATTTGCAACCAGAATATTTTTGACCAGATAAAAGCCTAGTTGGTACATTAGCTAAAGATGATAAAAAGCACTCTGCCTCAAGTAACAAATCTGTATTTCTGAAAACCTCTAGACTATGCATCTGTAGTGATACACTACTGCTATTAATAATACAGTTGGGCCTCCACATTCACAGGTTTCTCTTTCATGGATTTAATTATTCGCAAGTTTGTAGATGGTGCTTAACTGGCTCCACCTCCTCCTTGCTGTATCCTCCCCTGCCAACACCACACCCCTTCATTATTTTCCCCACCTTTCCCCACAAAGCCTCATCCAGGTTTCCAGCACCTATTGACCTTCTCACACTGCTCCTTCACCCTTTAACCCCCTTTGCCACCTTCCTCCAAGAGGCTCCATCCAAGTTTTCAAGCCCTGATCCAGCCTCTGGACCTTGGAGGAAAGAGGGGAAAGGATATAAGGAGTGAAGGGGCAGTGTGAGAAGTTGGATTGAGATGAGGGTTTGGAAACCTGGATGGGGCATCTTGGAGGAAGGTTTGAAAGGGAGTTAAAGAGTGGAAGAGAAGTGAGAGATGGTCAATTAGTGCTGGAAACTTGGATGGGGCTTTATGGTGGAAGGTGGAAATAGGAGTTAAGGGGTGGGCTGTTGGCCAGAAAGGAGTCGGTGGCATCCATATTTGGGAGAGCTTAGGATAGTTGTGATTTTTAAACTTCTGTGGGGGTCCTACGTCCGTAATATCCACAAATGTGGAGGGCCAATTGTAGTATCAGCTTCAGTCTAGACAAAATAACAAAATCAACTTGATTTCCAACTGAGTCTGTTTATTCAAGAACTAATCTGAGAGAAGTTCAGAAATAATGAGTTACTGTTAAAATTATATATATATATATATATATATATATATATATAATTGCCTAAGAGCTTGTCTACACTGGCCAGAATACACTGCCTTCTGGTTGGAATTTTCTAGCCCTGGAGCTGGCCCGGATCCCACCTGTTACCACAACAGAAGGGGCAGAAGTTCACATGCACACGCTGGCCAGTATTGAGGGGTGTCGCTGCCGCTGTCACACGTTGCATCCTCTGAAGCTCGGAAGGAGGCCCTCAGCATGTGATCAACACTGGTCACATGCAGGGGGCCTTGATCCCATGCTGGGGGCCTCCTTCCTGGCTTCAGAGTGACACCAGTGGTGGCAGCTGGCAATGCAGCCCAGTGTGAAGGTACAGACTCCTGTGTTCCCACACCGGACCCATCAGGTGTTCCCAAATAACATGGGTTTTCCTAGGGGTTATTTTGAAATGTTTTTAAAGGGTTTACCCTGGCTTCCCCCCAGCATCTGCTCAGCTTTACCTTGGACATTGTGAGCACTGTCCAGAGGCAAACTGGGGCAGGAGCCCTCCATCGTTTGGACTGCAGGGCCCCGACATGGGGGGAAGCCAGGGTAAATTACCGATCTAGACAAGCCTTAAGATGTTACAGAGCTTGAAGGAAAACAATAGCAATTCTTTTTGGACTATAGCTTCCAGAATCCCACATAATGCTTTGCTTGAACCATGTTGTTGCCTACAGATGTTTGGTCATGTTCTGCATTCTGATACACTCCAGAAAGTGAAGCAGGAAAGGTTGGATTTGTCACATATTGCAAATTGGTATACTTATTAAGAACTGTTTCATCTGTGTCAAACTTTATTCAGGATATTACAGAATTAGAAGGTACAGGCATATAAAGTAGATTAACAAAATACATTGTTAACATTAACAAAGTAGATGTGTTCCTGGGCCTTACTTCTTTAACAGAAACTTTGGTACCAGAGGAAGAAGTATGTAACACAGAAAGACTAGAGATAGGTTCCTACACCACAAAAGAGAACATCAGTTCAATATGTTTCTGGGATTTTTTAAAATTCAGAACTAACAATATGCACATGTGAAAGAAACAGCCACATTAGGTAAGCCTTGTATAAGTAAACAAAAACATTTTGAACTCTCTACAGACCACTGGAAGGCTCCTCCCAAAGTGTATCCAGGGATTGCTTTTTCTTTCACTGGCCTCCACTTTTCATATGACTTTTCACTTTGGTCGCCAAACTTATAGATGTATCCTTCTTTAACATGCTGGTGGTAGCTGGTAAGGCAGGCTTATCTGCTTCCCCCCTTTACTTCTATTTTTCTGTTGCTGCATACTTAGTGAGAGATACTGGAGCCCACTGCTGTTTACCTTGTGCATTATAGGCAGGCACACACTGCTACAGTAGGATTGGCCAGAGTAGAATCCTGCTCTTTAACAGCTCATTTTATTGCATTGTTTATTGCAGACACATTGTGAAACACAAAAAATCTTTGTTTTTCCAGCCCTCCTTTGGTGATGGTGCTAAAACCCTCTCAATGGTGATGGTGCTAAAAAAACCAAGAACCTCACAGCTAGTTGGAAGGAAAAACAAGAAAGGAAGGGGGCTGGAATACATAAAAAGATTTGTAAAAAAGAATTTCTTTATCAGAGGCTTTGTTAACTGAGATATGCCTGTATTTGCCCAGTGTCTGGATGCTCGAAGGCAATAGAGCCAGTTTCATACTTTTGTTAGGTGTCTTGGTGATGACCTTGTTAATGCATTGTGTAGCATCTTAACTTTAATATACTTATAGTTACTTGAAAGATAACTGTTACTGGCAGATCTGAAATAAGCCTGTGTCATCAATCAGTTAAGTGATTAAAATCAAAACGATGATGCGTGAATGTCTACATATACTGAAAGGACTGTTTAGTTCACATTTAACAGAAATACAGACTCCATGGATACAAGTGTTGTTTACACTGGAATAGTACAACATACTTAGCAGAATGTGGAAGAAGTCCCACATACTTGTTTACTCACCTGATGAGTACTCACCAATTTACTCACCAACTACTGTGGTAAGCCCCAATTTACCATGGTAGTTGGACACTTCAGAAATGCTTCCCATCCATATCTTTCCATTTAAGTAACACTGTGTTATCCTTCACTTACAAAAATGGTTCTTTTAAAAACATAATGCATAATGCACAAAATTATAGTACATGTTGACAGATAGTGACTTAATTAAATGTAGGCAGGAAATGAATGCAAACCATGCAGTTGTTATGGTGCTGGAATACTTCAATTATAGGTTTTAATGGATATAGTATGGCAAGGGTTTGTTACCAAGCTTTGCGAAGTAATTATCAGTACTTGAATGGCAACTGCAAATGTACAGACTGGGGTTGGGAAAGAAAATGAGGAAACATAACAGGAAGAAATGGAACAAAATGTTGAGACTGAAAAAAGGAAGCTGCTCACCAATGGGAAGATGATTCTGAATTTGTTTTCTTTGTTGCCCAAGGAAACAATCCCACTGAAAGTTCTCAAACACAAGCCACAGTAGATGCATGAAGAGATTATGTAGAAGAACATTCTGCTTTCAGGATTGTATGCTTGATACTTTAGGTTTAGGCACAGAGGCTTTGAGATTTGTGTGATCCTTGAGTCTAAACTGGTGACTACCTTCACAAGCTTCCACAGCTGTGTCACTGTCTCAGTTCTTTGGATGGTATGGACTACTTTTACTTTCATTTGTATTAATTTTTTCAAGAGCACAAATAAAATAACTTAATCAGAGCAGAACTGTAATCAGCAGTTGCTGTTATAGTCTACACTCAAAGAAGATAATCATGCTCCATCTTTTGTGCCTTCCTTTCTTCCCATCTTTTGTATCTGCTCTTGGTATTGGGTTAGCCCATGTTATTTTACTGTTTTGCTATTTTAGCTATTTTGCTATTTCCACTTGATGCAGTTGCATCCAGTATGCATATTTTGCTTTCCTGTAATGGAACCTGACAGCTTAAATTATTTTCTGTAGAATTCCACATGCCAATTAATCATCACATGCTGATCAATGAGTAAATCAACAATAACGCTATAGTGACTAGATACTGAATTTGTTCTATCCCATGCTATAGTGGATACAGGAATCTATGTATCAAACTTGATGCTCCTGGAAATAGATCTGTAGGTAAGAAAGAGAGGTTAGAAAATCCTGTACCAGCTGTAATATACAAATCCCTGAAAACAAAGAATGAATATCCAGTGACTGGTGTCTCCTTTTGTGTTTTTGGACATTTCATCAGGTGTTTGAGAGAGTGTCAAGAAGGAAACAGTAGCCACAGAAGACAGGGATTTTATTTGATAGGGCTGAGGAGAAAGATATAAAAAAGAGTCTTAGCAGGCCTTTATGGGAGGTGCCCAGGGAAGGGAGAAAGGAGGGAGCACTATGTTGAGAGGAGCCAAATATGTCCAAGAGAGGAATGCTTGTATTCCCTATCCTATGTATGTGGTTGACCACTGGTAAGAGTTGCTGGTGGTGCAGTGAAGCTTTGCTGGTTTTTGGACAATGCAAAAGGATTTTGTATAGCAGCTCAGTATGCATAGAGGAAGTGAAGGGGCAGGTAGCCAGCATTAGGTAAAACATGGTTTGTTTTCCTGATTGTGAGCAAGATCCTGGTTTGTTCAAGAAAATGTGGAAAAAATAAACCATGACAATATCTATGCAAACATTAAGTAAAGAAACAGCACTATTAAATTAGCATGTTCTTCATTTTAATAAAAGCCCAAGTTATGCATCTTATGAATAAATTATCAAATGATTGTGCCATTTTGATCTGGTAACATGAAATCCTGCTTTAACTTACTGGGCTCCACATATTACCTAATTACACACTGAAATAAATGAGCCCTATTTATTTAGAACTGAATAGAAATGTAGTTTTCTTTCCCACTAAAGGTTTTATAATAGTTAGTAGAATCTAAGACGTTTTTGCTGTTGTTAATTGCTGCTGGCATCTTTTGATACTATGGACTTTTTCAGACGGCCATTTGTACCGCAAGCAGGCTCGTCCCTGTTGTGAGGCTGCTGCGCGGCAGGGGGGGCGTTTCGGATGACGGTATCCCCCTGCCGATACTGTTCCAGAAGAGTTGGGAGGCTGCAGTGCCATATTTGGCCATTTCCTAATCACGATCAACTTCCGTGATTAGGAAATGGCCAAATATGGTGCTGCAGCCTCCAAGCTCTTCCGGAACAGTATCGACAGGGGGAGAGCATCATCCGAAATGCCCCCCCTGCTGCGCAGCAGCCTCGCAACAGGGACGAGCCTGCTTACGTTACAAATCGACATCCAAAAAAGTCCTATGTTAATCTTTTCAACATTTCAGCTCTCCACAGACAAGTGTCACAGAGAGTGCTTTTTGCATTTTATAGTCCTTTCACCTTGTTGTTTACAATTTTATATGCAGTATATAGATGCCTACTGAGGATACCACCTCATTCACCTGATGAAGTGGTCTCTAGTGCATGAAAGTTTATGACACAATACTTCTGTTCGTCTTTCAGAGGCGACAAGACTCTTTTTATCTTTGTTGTAATAAATTTGCATAGCTACCCTTCTAGAATGAATGGAGGTTGTGCTTGATGGATTGCATTGTTAATTCTCTTGCTTAACAAGACTAAAAGAGAAAATCCTAGGATAGACAGAAAATTGCAAGAGACAGCCCTATGCATGTAGATGATTGATATTGAAGGGACCATTAGCTGCTGAGTTCCCTCATATGATACATTTATATTAAGATTATTGACACCTTCTTAAAGGTATCAGATTGGTATTTTTTTTTCATTTATGCACCTTTTACTTTGTTGCTTTATAAATATTAATGAAGAAATCCTCCCATTTGTCAGGCAAGTAAGCACAACTGTCTTTTTACTAAGGAGAAAATAACATTTCTTGCTATCACATTTGGTGCTGATGTCCGAGTTGAAGCCTAGGATTTATTAGTGGCTGATGTTTCTTTCTGAATATAACTGGGACTTACCTATCAAACTCTATTAAGCTGATTCCCCTAACAATTATGACCTGGTGTGAATGAGCCTAATTCTTCAATAAATCTTCACTCATTTTATAGCGATCTGGATAATCTAGTCAAGTGTGCTTTACATTTGTCTCTTTGACTTTTTCTTATTCTAAACTGAGGGGAAAAGTTGATGCTCCATTTTTGGGTTAGAATGTTTATAAGGCTGTTTGTATGTTTATTGCTAAAGGTGCAAAATAGGAAATTGACAGAAGCATGCTGATGCCCAGATGTATATTGACTAGTTTGGATTTACACATTTTGGTTTATTAAGAGGAAATATACATGAACATTGTGCCTTTGTGCTCAGTCCTTACACTGCTTTTCCTTTTCTATCTCAACATGTCTTCTCAGTGATTCAGTACTTTAGAGTTGATTAACTAACATTACATCTGAACTGAGAAACTAAGGTTACCAGCATATCAATAATAACATATAATTATAATTTCACATCCTGGTTTGTTCTTATCCAGTACCCATGACCTGATAGCAATTAAGTCATTCATGAAGTATTGGATTCTGCTACTCTGAAAAGGTAGCAGGAGAAGGAGTGGCACATGACACAGTGCAGAGGCTTGCAAATATCTTGCTAATAAAGTGAGCAAGATATGTTTCAAGCAGACCTATATGTGCATGATCACCAGACCATGGGCTTATCTAGATGGGCAGTTTACCCCAACATCCCCCCATCTTGGAGCCCTGCAGTCCAAATGACACAAGGCTCTTGCCCCATTTCATCTCTGGGCAGTCTTGATGACACCTGATGCAAAGCTGAGGGGAAGGTGGGATAAACCCATTTAAAAAGTTTTAAATTAACATCTGGGAAAACCTGCATTATGCAGGAAAGTCATATACCTATCATGTTTATCTGAACATTTAAAGGGACTTTATCTTTCTATTCAGCTCTTTAACAGGGTTGCCAATAAGCAATACATGTAAGAACAGCAGCCTTCAAAACCAGTTAACATGTAACATTCTCCTTGTATCATCATAATCAGGTTCTCACTAATCCCATAGTTTTCCATAGTGTCTACTAGGTCATTATACAGATAATCCCTAAAGGTTTTTACATACAGTGGACCCTTGGTATCTGCTGAAGTTTGGTTCCATGACCCCCCGTGGATACCAAAATCTACTCAGGTCCAATAATAATAATAATAATAATAATAATATAAAATTTATTTATACCCCGCCCCTCTGCTAAAAACAATTGGGGCGGCATAGTTAGCATTATATACAGTGGCATAGTAAAATGGTGTCCCTTATATAAAATGGCAAAATAAATGTTTGCTTCTTGGAATTTATTTTTTGCGGGAATATTTTCAAGTTGTGGATGGTGGAATCCATGGATACCAAATACGTGGATACAGAGGGCTGACTGTATTCACATTCTTGTCCATTATCATGTTCTTAGTTACTTTTATCTGTTTGAGGAATTTTGCAACTCTTAACAGGCTTTTGTGTAACACAGGCATTCAAGGGTTAAACCTTAAGCACTTCTTAACCAAGTCTTAACTGCGTTAATAACATGTAAGCACATATTTCCTAGCCTTACCAGAATCAGAATTTTAGGGTGGCATTTTAGGTCTTACCAGGAATTTTTGTCGCTGCCTTCTCTTCCTGCATTGGAAGTGTGCTGAATAGTAGCCTAAGTATGTGGCTTTTTTAGTCTTTCTTAGCATCCGTACAGGGCATAGCTTATCCAATCAGATGTTCAGATATCCACACAGATGTTCTGTGTGCCTTCCTGCTGGTTTTGCTGCTGCTCAAGAAACTGAACCTTGCTTGTTTCAAATCTTCACTGACTTCACTTAATTGACTTTGCTATCGCAGAGAGTTGGCTGCTTTCCAGGTCTTTTTGAGTTTTATCTTGGTCAAACTCCCAAACTGTGTATTAATTTCCGGTAACTGACTGCTTTCTTGGACAGTTTCAGTTAAACCCCTGAAAACCCTGCTATAGCTGCCTTGTCCATCACACTCTCCCCCATATTACTCACTATGTACCCCAGTGATTGTGAATCTTTGCCAAAATGTTTTGAATGAATTACCACAACGAATGCAATAGAAATGATTTAATGCAAAGACACTGGAATGTTTTAACCCATACATTGAAACACAGTGAGCACTGCTTATTTTTAAAACAAATGTGTTCACTTAAAACATTAGTGTGGGGCTTTGGTGTCTTTCCTCTTTATTTTTCCAGCTCTCTTAATGTTGCTCACCCCCCCTTCTGTTAAAATGCCATGCATTACACTGTATCTTCTTCATGTTACTTCACCTTCTCTATTTGTCAAACTGTTTACTTTATCAAAGGACCCTCTCCCCTTTTGTCATATCACTTTCCTATTATCCTTTATGTTAAAGCTTAGAATAATTGTCTGCATGTGTCTTGTTTGTTCTGTTAGCAGCATTTATATCCTGTCGTTCATTTAATGAGCTCAAAGAAGTGTACATTGCTCCCTCCTGTCCACATTATCTGCACAAAACAACACTGTGAGGCAGGTCTGTCTGAGAGGGAGTAATTTAGACAAGATCACTTAGTGAGCTTCATGGCTTAGTGGAGTTTTAAACCTGCATCTTCCAGGTCCTAGGTTAACAGTCTAAGAACTGCATTACACTACCTCAAATGACAGCAACTAATCAATTGTAATAATTCTGAATTAAGTAAGACAATTTCTAATGAAAGAGGGCAATTTAATTAATTTTTAAAGCAAAAGTAATTGATTTCAGTTGGAATTTCACCATTGATATTTATCCAGAATTCAGTTACTAATTAAACTAGCAAATTATGCATTGGCTAGATGTGTTTTTAAGCAAAGTCTAGTTCTTCTGGATTTTTTGCAGATTTACTGTTTACTTTTTGTTAGTTCCTCACAGTTGGGTAATTGGAAGGTTCAGGTAACCTTTTACTCAAAAATAGTTTCAGTGGAATTAATTTGATTAAGGGATTTTTGAGAGGTTATCAGACTGATAACTGTGTTAGACTTCAAATCTTTCTAAGACAGAGGATAGGAACTAATTAATTGAAAATTAAATTATCGGTCAAGTTGGAATTTTTTTAACAAAAATGAACAACTTTATTCTACTTATTCTTAACTAAAGTGATCTACTTAAACTGGAATTTCACCATGAACTTAATTTCAGAAGTAAGATATTAAATTATTGATTAAATCAGCCACAGTGGCAGAGAGCCAACAAATTTTACATTACTCAGTTTGTTTTTTATTCAAAGCCGTTCTCTTGAATTTTTTTTAAAAAATGACAAAATCAAATGCTTTTATTTATTTATTTTTACGTTCGTTCCAATCTACATGTAATGACGATATATACACATATTTGAAAATCCTACATAGAGTATTTTTCTTTTTCTTCTCTTTTCTTTTGCTTTTGAGGGAACAGGTGCAGTGTGTGTGGCCCTCCAAGGAGTCCTGGAATATTAATCTGACTCCCTACCCTTCCACAGTTGACCACCCCTGTCCTATACATACGCACCCCACAGTTTGTTGTGCTTCATTTTGCAATGTAGTATTTTATGGTTGCCCTTGATAAGTATAGGTTGTTACTTTGGTTGTACAGTTGCCACTAATTCCTTCAGTAAAGACTATGTCAAAAAATTATAAACTGTACATTTTTGAAAGGTGCTTTTTGCACATTATCCCAGTTGAACCATTTTCAGTTTTCTCATCTGACTGGTAGCAGTATAATCTGCTGCCTCCCTTGTCATTGAGGCTATATGAAGCCCATCCTTAAAATCCTACCCTGGCTTCCTGTGCCCCTCCCACATCCTACACAAAATTGTTGTATTCATTTTTTGCAGCTCTTCACAGATTTTTTTAAAAGAGCAACTGGGGCCTTTATTTCCCGATATATATCCCTTTATATAACCTTTTATCCTCCAATTCTCTTCCTGTCTGGTTTCTCTCCACTGTCAAAAACCATATTATAGGTTTCTTCAGGAAAGAGCCTGTCTTCTATTTTTCATGCTGTGAAGTGACATGCACACTGAATATGCTGTGTCCCTGCCTTGCATAGATAAAATAATGTTGGTCTCTTACAGCTACATATACTGTATAGGAAGAAGTTACAGGCTTGACCTGTATAGTCAATAACCTCTATCTCCTGCCCAGTTCTTATATAATAATAAAAAAATGGCTATGGGCTATATCTAGTGATGACGGGAGATTATAGTTAATGTAAAAATATCACTATGTTACATTTCTACTAAAAAGCTAATAAAATTTTGTTAATGGTGCTTATGTTGATAAGAGAAAATATTTTACACTTCTATCAATTCTAAGTTGGCATAACAAGAACAATTCAATTAATTAAAGTCAGAAACAATTTGGAGAAATGGACAATTCAGCAATTATACCGATCAATATGTTTTGCTTCCCTTAGGGGTACTCCGTTGCTGTTCAGCTCCTCTTTTTTCCTCCAAAGACTTCTGTAATTTTCTTTCATTTTTAAAAAATTGTTGTGCTGTCTGAAAAACAAAAGAGAAACAAAGACATAGCAATGTTACCTGCCCTGACACCTCCCACCCTTCCAGTAATATTTTTCAATTGGCTACATTGCATAAACTGGCTTATTATTGGCAGTGCACATGGTTGGTAGTAGACCAGGGCCTCCCAAATGCAAGGTGTCAAGGTGTGCTCAGAAAACCTAAGTAACAAGCCATCCCAAATTCCTAAAAGACACACCTGGGTAGTAAGTTGCCTCTCCACATTCGCGAACTCAGCATTCACGGTTTTAATTATTCGCGGTTTTGGGAGGGCCCCCAGGGCCCCCCCAAAACCGTGAAAAGGGGCCTCCGGAGGCCCCTTGAAAGCCCTGGGAAGGAGCGGGGAGGGCCGGGGAGGCGTTCACGGGGCCTTTGGAGACCCTCCAGAGGCCTCGTGAAGGCCTGGGGCGGGTGGGGGGAGGCCGCGGAGGCCTTCACGGAGCCTTGAAAGGCTCCTTGAAGGCCCCAGGGAGGGAGGGGGAGGTTGGGGGGAGGCCTTCACGGAGCCTTGGAAGGCTCTGTGAAGGCCTGGGGAGGGTGGGGGGAGGCCGCGGGGGCCTTCACGGAGCCTTGAAAGGCTCCGTGAAGGCCCTGGGGAGGGAGGGGGGAGGATGGGGGGAGGTCTTCACGGAGCCTTGGAAGGCTCCGTGAAGGCCTGGGGAGGGAGGGGGGAGGATGAGGGGAGGTCTCACGGAGCCTTGGAAGGCTCCGTGAAGGCCCCGGGGAGGGAGGGGGGAGGGTTGCAGAGGCCTTCACGGAGCCTTGGAAGGCTCCCTGAAGGCCTGGGGAGGGTGGGGGGAGGGCAATCAATATTCGCGGTTTTTTGACATTCGCGGGGGTCCGTGGAACCTAACCCCTGCGAATGTCAAGGGACAACTATAATTATTTTACCACCGCCAGGGAGGAAATGGGCTAATTCTCTTGGATGTACATGGAAGTGAGTCATTCACTAATTCAGTCAAGGTAGTTGGGTACTCTTTGCCTTGCAAAACTGGTTTTTCTCATACCTGTCCTAAAAACAGTAGAGAGTTGCCCAAGACAGATCAGTTCTGACCTTTCAGCCATTAGCTGTCATTAACACATCCAGAGAATCCATTGTTTAAACCTGGGAAACTCCAGCAGACATTGTATTCCATTCAAAACACCCCTTCGGGGGGGGGTATAAAATATAAATTTCATCCCAGAACACCACCAAAGTGTGCTCAGTTTCCCAGAGGCCATCACTCTGTTGGTTCGCTGGGTCACCTGGCGCATCCAGCTGTTCTTCTTTGCACAAATCTCTGCTTTTTGGACAGGTATAGTATAACTCATCATCCTGAACCCTATCCCTCTATCACAATACTTCCTACACTGTTTGATAGCCTTTGTGAGTGCTTGAAGCCTGATATATGTGCATCCCTCTGATCATTTTTCAATAAATACCATTTTTATTTTATCTCCTGGCTTGGAATCTCATCTGTTACTACTGGTATACATAGGTCAAAAGATCCTGCCATTACCCAACCTCTTGCAACCACTATTTGAGCTAATTAAAATTCCCCATAGAAAGATTGATTTTTGGTAGACACATGTGGAATTTTCACAGACCTCAGTAATTCAGGTAACAGCAAGACAGGATTGGAACGAAAGGCACTTCACAGTGTTCAAAACACCTAACGTATTCTTTGTTATATGAAAACCAAAAGTAATGTGGGGAAGACTGTAACTTTGAAGTTTACCTTAGAACGCTGCTCCTCATTGGATAATGACCTTACCTCTGCACATATAGCTGTTTGTATTGAGCAACAATAGGTTATACATAACTGGCAATAACTATTACAGTTGTTTCATACTTGTACCACAGTCAGGAGTGAACTGTGGTAGCCCCTCTACCTTTTCCTTGATATCCCAAAAGCTAGAGTCCTGTCAGGAGGATAGTTAATTCAGTTTAAATTGATTTATTTCTAAAAGTCATAAACCATCAACATTTAGTTATGTACTAAAATAAATAAAGATTCCTATGTCCATTTATACTTATTAAACTATCTGATGATGAAATTAATAATTAGTCACACTACACAGTCACATGCTTATATAAAAGGGGCAGGGAAAGTGCAGGCTGTGTACTACATGTAGCCTAAGCCCCCTTCTTCTCCACCCCAAGGCCCCTCAACCTCCTCTTAAGGACAAGGAGAACTTGCCACTGAAATTCAGTGATATGATCTGTTGGAGGTGTGCTTTGCCACTTAGATTTGGCAAATGGAGTCCTAAGTTAATAACTGTACTGAAAAAGAAAGGATCAACATTTCCAACACCAAGATCCCTTTTCCCCAAGCCTTCCTGCACAAATGTCACAACCCACCCAGCAATAACACCAGCCAGAGAATGAGGTGGCGTCAGAGCTGCACGGAGCTGCAGAGAGGTGTACCATTTCCCGTGCAATAGAATCTACTTTCTTGTGTCACATTAGCCTCTTTTGAGAACTTAGGTAACTTCCTCCCTCTCTTCTTGGCCAGCACTCCTCTCAGTGAACACCTGAGTGGTGAGTAGATTGGGATGCGGCATTGTTGGGGTAGAGTAGTAGCGCATGAGGGAATGGCAGAGCCATTCTTTCCTGCCCCCCAGAGGGATTTTTTTAAAAAAAGCAAGAACCAGAACATGATGGGCAACTTCAAAGTTGGTCTAGCAGACAGGTGCTTAAAACCTAGGAACAGAGTAGGAGGGGTGGCACTTCCAAAAGTTAAACCCACCACCCATAACCCAGCAGGTTTTAAGGAGCTCAGAGACAGAAAGAACAGGGATGCCTTTCCTGAAGCAAAAGGGTCTTGACTACACAGGCAGTTGGGTGGGTAAAAATCTGGATGGAATTTGGACTACTTTGGCCCAGAGCTGTGGCACATGAAATTTGGACAACTGTGGCCTGGAGTGGGTGCTGCACCTGCTAAAGCCCAAATCTGCATTTGGATTTTTACTTGGCTTCCATTCAAAGCTGTTACTTACACTTGACTTTGAGCTCTGGTAAAATCAAAGCCCTAGCAGTAGTCACTCTCTCTGAAGCCAGAACGGGGGGCCCACCCCAGCATCACAAGGCTAGCTGCCCTTTCTGGCTTCAGAGAAGAGCAACTGGGGCCTTGCATTTCCTGGAGTTCAGAGGGGCAACTGTATGCTAGAAAAGCAAAGCCTCAGTGGTAATTGCTGTCTCTGAAGCCAGAATAGGCAGCTAGCTTCACGATAGTAGGCCGGGCTGCCTGTTCTGATTTCAGAGAGAGCAACTACTGCTGGGGCTCTGCCTTTGGAATAAGAAGTAGCACCAAGGAGGGGAAAATGGTGGTGCCTCAGGCAGCATTTGTCCTTCCACACACCCCCCAATCCAGTGTGGATGATTGTTCACATGGCAGTTTTCTCCAGAGTTTCAAGCAAACTCCAGAGAAAGCTCAAACTTTTCTAAAACCTCAATTGAAGGGGTATTCCCCAAGTCCAGTGCAAATAGAGCCATACATCATGTGTCACTATCACACCAGATTTGGGGGAAAGGCTGCACATCGTGTGGCATTATTGGGCCAATTTGGGGGGGGGGTTCAGGGTTTTTCACTGGTGTAGATAAGGTCTTGGTCCCACCATTAGATGCAACTGCTGCAGACTAGGCTAAAGCAGCCTCCTGTGCATATATATTCAGAAGTTAATCCCATTCCTGTTCAGTGGGGCTTACCCTATGTTACAAAAGTGGTGGGGGGAGTAAGAGAGATGGCAAAAGAGAGTGTGCACTCCCTACCATTTAACCTGACCAACATGGACTAGTCTTCTATAGTTAGCAAAAGTGAAATAACATTAGCATTTAGGTTCTAGCCTAAGTTTTTTTAACATAGCTACGAATGTAATCAATATCAATGCATTGGTTTTGATCTTTGTGTATGCTATTTCTCTAGAAGAAAGCTGTTCTTTTCAGAAACCCCTTTCATTCTTGTGCACATGTCAGATCTAATACTTTGATTTCACTTCAGTAAATTATTCCACATTATAACTAAATTTGGTCAGTTGTTGATGCTAGTTTATAATGCAAATTTCCCCCTTTAATTGTGGTATTCAGTCTAGTGCTTTTCAGTACTTTGTGTTCTTTCATATTCTTTTGGAAGAAACCTCTTCAACTACTCAGGACAATGTCAAAATCAGTGTTCTTAAGCTTGATATAAAGCTTTCGTTAGGAGGATACTGCCACTTCTTCAACTATAGAAAATTGGAATGCAGTGGTCCAGATGTATTCAAATAATAGTTACTGACTGGTTAAAATGTTACTGTTGAGTAAATATATTCAAATATATCTTAGCAAGTAGTAGAATACAGTAAATGTTTCTTTTGAAAGTGGCTGTAGTCTGTGTTTAGCATAGTAATACAGTGGCAATTAAGATGAAATGTGAGAAACTGTCAAGTTATCTCTGTAGTAGCACAATGAAATTGGCAATGATTTCAAGTGGGAAGTAGATCTTTTCATTTTAATTTGCTGAAGTTATCATAAGACTTATGAAATATAGCCTTTCTCCCTTGCAGATCTAATTTCTGGTGTGTTCACCCTAACTTCATGCATTTTTAATATGAAACAAACAAAAAAAATAGCTTTTATTAGACGAACCTAACTATATTTCACTGTACCCCAGTGAGCTTCCACAGAAGGGATCATTCTGCTTAATTGCCAAGGAGATTACTTCCAAATTGTGGCTATTTTTCAAGATTTGTAGGTTAATATGTCAAGGAACCCTAAAGCAGTAATTTTATAGTACTAAACACATAACCTTGTAGTATACATGCAGTGATTGTTCTTCAATAGCTGAAAGACCCCCAGAGTTTGGGTAAGAGTGAAAAATCCCTGAGATCAATTTACTGGTCTTTTACTATAATAAATATTTACTACTACTACTACACTAAGATCAAGCCTCTCCCAAGCAGAATTTGGAAAAGTTACTTTCCAGCATGGCCAGTGCTCTTTGGGGTATCCTGGAAGTTGTAGTTCTAAAAGGGTAACTTAGCTAAGCACTATTACCAAGGCAGTGCTTTACATTTTGCTGCTCAGCATGTTTGGAATATGTATAAATGAAGCAACACTTATGACATTTTGATTCATTCACTAACTCCATCGCTTTTTTCTCCTGTTAGTAATAGGAGTCATGTAATTATTCTTAACATCTTTTTGCCACCAGTAGGTGATTGTTAGAGGACAAACCAAAATAACAACAGTAACAATATATAATTCACTCATGAAATTCATTGCCACAAGTTGTGACAACCCATAGCTGAATTTTTTTTAAAAAAGATTGGAAATGCTCATGGTGGATAGATCTCTTTTAATAGTCAGCATCTGCTGTAAGAGAGAGGTGCCAGTAGGCTCAAGGCAACCCCAAGGTTTGCAGAAACAAATAAAAATCTTTAGGGGAAGAAGAAGAAACCTGTAAGGAGAGGAATCAAATACAACCCACTGAAAGCTGAGCATGCACAGTGGCAATGGATTGCACACTGATTTGGGGGGGGGCAAAAAACAGAGGGGAAAAAAGAATAGAGTATCCTAGAGAAGGGCTTGACTCACTGGCTTGAAATTTTATTCAAAATACTTTACACAGCAAAATTTTAGAAAACCAGGCTCTCAAATTGGCTATACAACCTCCACGAATAGATAGGTGATCCTGTGCTTCTGATAGTCACACTCTATATGTGGCAAGCAGCCAAAATAGGGATGAGAGGGTGGGACTACTGTGTTCATCCTTCCTCTCCTCCTCATATGTGGACTCTACAAAAGTAACTTATATACCTTTCCTGTTAACAGTTTAGAATAAAGTAAGGTTTGATTGGAATATGGGAGAAAGATCTGAGAATAAATTTAGAAGAAATAACATCTTGGATCTCCCAGATAAAATTAAAAATGTAAAGGTTAGAGAACAACAATTAAAGTTAATCAGTAAGTGGTCTAAAACCCCACACCAGATCTCAATGATAAATAAAAATCTCTCTTCAAATTGCTGGCATGGATGTGGGCAAAAAGGGACATATATTCATATGTAGTGGGAGTATCCCTTTGTACAGAAATTCTGGGTAGAAATTATTCAAGAGATAAATAAAATGATGGGGAGGAACCATTGTAATAAAGAGAATTGCCTGACTTTGACTCTAAGAAATCTGTGATTGAGTAAAATAGAAGACTATGTAATAAAACATCTTTTAAGAACGGTCCATGCAGTCATAGCATTGGGGTGAAAAAATAAACAGCATTGGGATAAAAACAATTGGACACATTATATAGCAGATTATTTCCTATTTGATCTTTTTTTAAGGAGAGAAAAGGAAAATATAATGGACAAATAAAGGAAATGATCTGGTGGGATAGGTGGGGCTTCTGGATTGTGAAAGTTAAAGATGAAAAGGAGTACAAAGAAGTGAGAGAAACTATTAATAAGATATTCTACATTATAGGTAAGGGATATTAAAACATTTTTATAGCCATTGGTGGTGATTGAGAGTGGGTGGGTGGGGAGAGAAAATGCTTTTGTTACAATATGAAATATTTTTCCAGTGTCTTATTATATAAATTCTAAGTTACTAATGACAAAATTAATAAATAAAGGGGGGGGGTAAGATACATTTAGGGAGTAAAGAAATAGTAAATTTAGCTAAGATTTTATTTAGAAGAAACAGAAAAGTATTTGTTTTAGTTTAAAAGTTTGAAATGTGCTTATTTGAATTTCAACATGTTTCTATAAACTGGCTTTAATTAATTTATCATTTATATTTATATGATTTAGATGCATAATGTGAATTTGTGAAAGAACCTTTGGAAAAATTATTTTTTTAAAAAATATATATATGTGGACTCTACAAGCACAAGCAGTTCTGTGGCTCTGTTAATAGTTCATAGGACAGTTGTGGGCAGAGGAAACTGAATTTGCATGACTGTGAACAGGGAGGGTGGTGATTAACCAATTCTTCCCTCTGTGGGCCTGTCAGAACTGTAACCCAAGGTCCTGCTTGAATTGGGTGGGAAGCTCTAATTAACCAAAAAGCAACTTTTACATAGGCTGATTGGGACCACAGGTGAAGGTGCCTTTTGCTGCGATTTGCATTTTAAAAGAAGTTTTGTGAAATCAAAGCCATTCTAGGTGAAAGAAAGGAAAATGAATGAATGAATGTGTTCAGTGTTGTGGTACAGAAAGCATAGTTCTTATTTCTCGCCAAAATACTATGCACACTCAGGTTTGTGTGTATCTTTGTATGGTTTAAGGTATCCCATGAGTTGCACTATGGATGGATTTAGTTAATCTCAGGAACTGATAGAAGATAAATTAGGAACTTCATTGTGTGTTTAAATTTGGATAACATGTTCAAAGCTGGATTTAGGTTGGTAAGCCACAAACTGGCACTTGCAAGTAATTAGTCACAGATAACGAATAACTAGTTACTTATGGATTCATTGCAAACAACTACAGTTGTCCCTCCGTGTCCACGGCTTGAAAATATTCTTTAAAAAAGAATAATCCAAAAAACAAACCTCAATTTTGCCATCTTCTATAAGGAACACAATTTTGCTATGCCATTGCATATAATGGGAATTGAGTAATCAAGGATTTTGGTACCCACGGGAGGTCCTGGAACCAAACCCCAGTGAATATGAAGGGACAACTACAGTTGTCCCTCCACATTCACGGATTTGGCATTAACAGATTTAAGTATTCATGGCTTTAAAATATTCTTTAAAAAATAATAATCCAAAAAGTAAACCTTGATTTTGCCATTTTATATAAGGGACACCATTTTGCTATGCCATTGCATATAATGGGACTTGAGTATTTACGGATTTGGGTATTAACGGGGGGTTCTGGAACCAACCCCCAATGAATATGAAGGGACAACTATAGTTACTTGCAATTAGTTCAGTTCCCCAACATTATGGCCATAATTTAACTTGGGACAATTTCACTTCTGTTATGATATAACTATAACTTGCAGTTAGTGTCAGAGTTATGAATTAATGGCCTCACTAAATGGAGTATCTCATGATTCAAATGTTAGCTTTATGTTGTGCCTCATATTGTTACCTCATCCTAGGATGTGGATGCTAAGGTAACAATAAGGAACGGGAGAGTGTGTTTTGTATCACACAAGCCAGTGGCTTGTAACATTCAGGGTTTTTGTTTTTTTAAAAGAATAGCAATCATTTTAGCTATTCTGAGAAACATGAAGTAAAGAATTACTTTTAAAAATTAGAACTGTAACTAACTACTTTCTGCTTCTTGAAATTATAACTGTAATTAATTTTTTCAAGGTTTTCTTAAAACAAGGGATTGCACAAAATGTGGAATGGTTGAATCTGACCTGTGTAGTGGTAGTAGTATGTTCTCACATTCTATTCTTTTTCATACCACTAGCTATACCCAGTGTAACATACACCGTTATCTATATATATAAAATGGTTTGGTATGTTTCCATTCCCACTCTGCTGATTGGCTGCTTAGGAAACATGTAAAGAGTATGATCATTTGACGCAGTGATATATAACCTTTCAAATCAACTATAATAGTGTATGTTATGCCACGTACAGCTAGTTTCATACAGAGAATCCCTACGCCACCACCATGCAACTGCACATACACACACACCATGCATGCCAGGATGTGAGAGCCCCTCTGCTGTTGTCATGCAATTGCACATTACACCCCCCATGCTACACACACACCACACACGGCAGGATGTGTTAGCCCCTCCACTGCCACCATGCAACTTTGCATACACACACACCACTCAATACACACACACACCATGCTACACAAGGACACACACACACCACATGTGCCAGGATGCAAGCCCTCCATCACCACCATACAATTGTACATACACACATACATCCCACGCTACGTGTGCACCATGCTACAACCCCCCCACACTACACACACATACACACGCTACACCCCATGCTACACACAGCCCATGCTACACCCTCATGCTACACCCCCACACCACCCTACACCCACCCACCATGCTACATACACACCACACTACACCCCCCACACTAAACACACATCCCACTCTACACCCCCCATGTTCCACATGCTACATCCCACATGCTACACCTCCATGCTACACACACATTACACACACACACCACGCTACACACATCCCCATGCTACAACCTGCACGCTACACACACACCACGCTACACCCCCACCTCCATGCTACACCCCGATCACCCCATGTGGCACCCCCACGTGACACCACCTCCATGCTACACACACACCATGCTACACCCCCACCCTACACACACCCCACCCTACACACCCCACGGCCCCCCTACACTATATATACACCCTGTGCTACACACCCCACAATACACCCCACGTTACACACCCACACTACACACACCCCATGCTACACCTCCATGCTACACGAACCATGCTACACACACACACACTACGCTACACCCCACTCTACACATACCACGCTACACACACACGCCATGTGCACCATAATGTGAGAGGCCCTCCGCTGCCTCCCGGTTTAGCTTTCTGGACTTGAAGCTTTCCACATGTTTCCATCCCCAGTGTGCTGATTGGCTGCTCAACAGTGAGCTTTGATTGGTTGGTAAGTTTCCTAAGCAGTCAATCAGCACACTGGAAATGGCAACATACCCAAGAGAATGATAGATAGATAGACAGATAGATTGATTATTGGAGCATGTCCAGAGAAGGGCAACTAAAATAGTGAAAGGTCTGGAAACCATGCCTTATGAAGAGAGACTTAGGGAGCTGGGTATGTTTAGCCTGGAAAAAAGACGTTTAAGGGGCGATATGATAGCCCTGTTTAAGTATTTGAAGGGGTGTCACGTTGAGGTTGAAGCAGGCTTGTTTTCTGCTGCTCCAGGAACAGAGATTCCACCTCAACATTAGGAGGAACTTTTTGACAGTCAGAGCTGTTCGGCAGTGGAACACACTCCCTCGGAACGTGGTGGGGTCTCCTTCCTTGGAGGTCGTTAAACAGAGCTGGATGGCCATCTGTCGGGGATGCTTTGATTGTGATTTCCTGCATGGCAGGGGGTTGGACTGGATGGCCCTCGTGGTCTCTTTCAACTCTACAATTCTAGAGTTTCTTCCACAATTCATGCTGTCATTTTATGTATTTTTACCTAGAGCTGAAACCATACCTTTCATTAAAGAAGAACTCTTTTCTGGTTGATAGGTATCCATTTTAATTATTTTTGCCAGAGTGAAAGACTGTGTTGGAGAGCTATTAATTAGTCAAGGAAGCAAGGGGCCTGAGTTTGCAAGATCTGAGGCGGGAGGTTGATGACTGGGAGCCATGGTAGGTGAAAACTGATAGTTCAGCTGCAGATGAAACAACTTTATCTGGACACTAACTCTTCCCAGCAATTCTACCCTATGAGAAGATCTTTCTAAGCAGTAGAAGTAGAGTTGATAGGAAAGAGCTACAGAACTTCTAGATAATAGCCTCAACCCTATTATTACAGCTGGTATCAAATCGATGAATCAATTGAATTTCCTATGTGTGTTAACTCACCATTGAACAAATGCTTTGGTGGGTATACTGTAGTAGGGAGTCACCAACAGAGTTTTGGCCCAGATGTCCATGCTTCACATCTGCTCATGTCATCAGATCTACAGTCAGGGCTGTTCTCTGATGCTGTGTACAATGTACATGTGTGTCTGCTTCATTTCCCTCCCCACCTATTCCTACAAATACAGAATCTCAAGCATATAGTATTGTGGAACAGAATTACAGCCAATCTGAAGCACTGTTGATCAGAAGACTAAGTGATAAATGGTGCCCCCCCTATAAAGTTTGGTACAAACTCAAAGAAAAAAGAAAAACAACTTCTGTCCATTACAATCTGACATGTATTGCATTGATGCAAGTTAACTGAAGTGCTGTTACTTAACCAGGGTCATAGGAAGTAAATTAAATGGTGTGTCCTTTGTAAAATCCATTTGGAAATGTTTGGTTGAAGGCAGCTGAATTGTGAAATTATCAATCCCTTTGAAAACGCACCCTACCTTATGTTCCCTCAGGGAGCCACTTAATGCATTCATGTCTTTCACACTGACTTGCAAAAATACTAGAAACATCAAAGTTTCTTTTAAAATACATTGCTAACAGCTTTGCTTATGGGTTTAAAACTGTCACTGGAGCCCATTCATTCACGTTTAGGGAGAGATGTTTTTCCTCACTTGCAAATGAAGCTGTAGTAATTGGCCTCTTGAAATTTTAACAGGGCCCTGATGTAACTGCATCTAGTAAATTAACTATTAATTCAAAGGTTTTTTTTTCTTAATTATAATGTGCAAACAATTAAGTAAATAATGATTTTTCACATTTGTTCTGTTCTTGACACATTAACAGTGTGTTATGTCTTTGCATTTTGTATTGATCCATCTTATTATGCCTGCATCTTTCATTTCTCAGCAGTGAGAAAATGTTTATCAATTGCACCCCTGAGCCTGAATTTATTGGAACAGTTAAATGATATTTAATGCACTGTATTTGGGAAACAGTTCCAGCAGACATACTTATTATTATACTATTGGAATTTTAAATTATACTGTACTAAACTCAGCATTGTCTTCTAAAGGATTTTCAGACCCCTTGACAGTTAAATATTTCCCAAATTGTATAGATTTCTGATTTGCTTGCTTAATAGGCTTACAGATTCAGACATTGTTTTCCTTTTATTTCCAGCTCAGCTTACATGTTTTAAGATAGTCATAAACAAACCAATCATACAGGTAATATACAGTAGGGAGATTTTCACACGCCGAAAATATCGCCGCCAGAAACCGGGACAGAAATATTTCTGTCCCAGAAGCAGCGCCGCGGTTCGCACGCTCACCTCCCTCTTCCGTTGTTCCGTCGTCCTCGCTTTGGGTTTTTCCCTCCCTCTTCTGGAATATTTTACTAACGGGAGTTTGCCGTTAATAAAATATTCCAGAAGAGAGAGGAAAAAACCCAAAGCGAGGACGACGGAACAACGGAAGAGGGAGGTGAGCGTGCGAACCGCAGCGCTGCTTCCGGGACAGAAATATTTCTGTCCCGGTTTCTGGCGGTGATATTTTCGGCGTGTGAAAATCTCCTAGCTCTAGAAATCTGGAGAAATCACTCAACTTTTATCAGAATGTCTGTGTGTGTGTTCAGTGATTTTAGAGAGGAATGGTATAGTTGCAATGCATTGAAGAATGAAACAACCAAGAAATAACTTTCAAAAACAATGAAAGCTGACAGTTTAATAAATCCTCAGGAGGGACTAACTCTGGACAGTCCTAGGTTAGAATGCATTAGAGCTTATTTGAGTTAAAAATGCTTCTAAAACTGAATTGGAGTCCTGAATTGATTTGGACTCCTTGTGAGGTTAAATGTATTATAAGTCTCCTTTGTTCCATAATTTCTTCCCAAACTGTTTATAGAACAGTGTGCAGGCTTCTTTTGCTATCACTTCTTTCATGTCTTCCTGGCCATTTAACATTAGTAAACCTCATTTAAAAAGTACTACAGTGCCCCTCCTTTTGGTTTTGATTATATTTATGGACAGTGGTAAGATTCTTTGATGTAGCATTTTAGTAACTGCACTCAGCCATGGAAACCCACAGGGTGACCTTGTACAAGTCATATTCTCTCAGCCTCAGAGGAAGGCAAAGGCAAATTCCCTCTGAACAAATCTTGCCAAGAAAAACCTGTGATAGGTTCACCTTAAATTGGAAGGGAGCTGCCGGATTTACACCCCACCACGTGACTTGTTTGTGGGTCCTGGCCAGTACTCATCTTCACCCCCTCCCATGGGGTGGGAAAGGGATGGCATGGCTGCCACCATGCTTCTTCATCTCCTTTCCAGCTGGCTTTGCAGGCTGGGAGGGAGTTGGACTGTTAGCCAATTAGGGCAGGCCAACCTTGCCCTGATTGGTAGGTTTGAACTGGCTCCTGGCCAATCCTGGGCCTCACAATCTGATTGGCTGGGAGCCGGGGCTCTGCTGCCTTTTGCATAAGTTTTCACTCCAGTCCAGCAGTCAGGTATAAAGTCCTGACCACCACACCAGACCAGCCAGTGGCTCTTCAGGAACCAAAACCCACCCACCCTCCCTATGTCTTTAATTTTACAGGTTATTGTAGCTCATATATTTACTCTCTGTCACAATTTTGGAGCAGTTGGTATGGGTTCTGATCCAAGGTCATCGGTAAAAGGGGCCTCCATCAAGTTCATGGTCAAGATCAAGGTCATGGTCATGGAGATCCCTTTTTTGTTGTCTTGTGTCTCCTTGATGGTGGGAGGGTGAGGGAGTGGTGGGCATCCAGGGGCCTGCCCAAGACTCCTCCTCCTTCCTGACTGGTGATTGTCAGCAAGTGGGAGGACAATGGTCTCATCGTTGAGCCAACCAACTGCAGCTGTCATCAATAAAGTTGTGGCTTTTTATTGCCTACATACATACATACATATATATATCCTTATGTTAATCAATATATTTTTTCAAACATATATTGTGTCTGTCTTTATTTGGAAGGAGGGTGAAGGGGGACACATCCTGCCTGGACATGCAAACAACTTGAAGGCACACAACAACAATATCAATAAAATATTGTACCAAAAGAATCATAATTCAGTTGCAAGCACAGTTGTTTCAAGATTGCTTTCTAAAAGTATTTTATCAGTGTAACACTCAGGGGATAATATAGAGGGAAATATGCAATGAGAAGAGGAAATCAAAAGCTTCAGCAAACTGGGAAAGCTCCAGTTTGGGAATTAAGTTTAGAATTCTTTTTTTGGGGGGGGGGGTTTAAGTAAAATTCAAGAATAGAACACAAGAAAAACTGGAACAGGTAAAATCAGCTGCATGAGGCCTTCTCTCCCTCATCTGACACCTGGAAGTAGCCATTCCATTAGGCAGATCAAAGAAGGGAAAGGAAGCAGGAGTTCTCACTCCAATAGCTCCAGCAACTTTTGGCTTCTCTTTCTATTTTAGCTGGTCATTAAGAGACATTTATATGAGAACTTGTAGGTGAGCTTGACTTTCTCCTCTTCTTCTCAACCTGTCCTGTTCCTTTTGTGTCATGTCTTTTAGGCTGTAGGTTGGAGGACAGAGACTGCTCTATTGCTGAACACTGTATAGTCAGCCCTCCACATTCATGGGGGTTATGGCAGGTGGAAAAAACATGAATAAATAAAAGTTCTACCAGGACGAGAAGTGGTCCCAGGGCAGTGGCAGAGGTGGTGGCAAGCCCTGGCCTTCAGGGGTGCATTCTTTGTTTTCACCCCTCCAGTCTTTAGACACAAGCTTTCAGATGCAATCTTCAGATATGTTATATGGTGTAAGGCAGTGGCAACATGCCCCGGCTGCCAGATGTGTGTTCTTTCTGTTTCTCCCCTCTGAGGAGTCTGCCACCCACCTCCTCCTACCTTGGGAATGAACAAACGGAAACAAGCCTTCTGCTTGTTTATTCCAAAGGTAGACATGGGTGGGTGGCAGACTTTCCAGGGGGTACATGAAGAATGTGCGACTGGTGGCCTGGGCTTGCTGCCACTGTCCTATGCCATGTATCACGTCTGAAGCCTCGCATGTGAAATCTTGTGTTTAAAGTCCAAGGGGGGCACAAAGAATGTGGCCAAGGCTTGCTGCTGCCTCTGCTGCTGCCCTGGGACTGCTTGGTCAGGTTGTGAAGGTAAGTGGGTGAGTCCTTATACTGTACAGTATACAAAATACTGTAGTGAAGGTAAGCGGGATCAAGTCCCGCTGGTTGTGAAGGTAAGCGGGATCAAGTCCATATACGGTATATAAAATGGTAGAGGGCTGCTTAATTGCAAATTACTGTGAATCATCAAATCCACAGATGTTAAGTCTGTGAATGTGGAGGGCTGACTGTAATCAGGTCTAGGAGCCTTTTCAGATGAAGAACAGAAATGATTCAGATTAATAAATACTAGGGTTAGCCTTGTTGGATCTCTTGTGTTAAGGAATTATGTCTCATCTCACTGTGCTACTATTAGTGTGCTATGGACTATGAAGAATATGCAGATAAAAAGGTTGCTACCCAACTGCTTCACTTCTCCACCCAGTTTGATTTGGTAAAGCCAAAGAAGACTTAAATGAAATCTGTGATATGACACATACCCATAGACATTTGACAGGTGAGGTAAATCAACTTGCTCATTAAATTTTAAGCTCCTTTCAGTTAATGGCTAGGTTATCTATGGGACTGTCTTGGGGTGGGCAGATTTAATGCTACACGTGTGATCTGCTGAATTATGTTAGATTTAATCCACCATTTTCGTTATACTTTCTTTATACATTTTATTGGAATATTATTAATTCTCTCTTCAAATACTGTAATACTAGATGAATACAAAGTGTTTAAATTGCAACATATTACTCTCCACATAAAATTGCATAGGGAGGAAAAAGATTTTAAATAATGGTAAAATGGCTTCTGTTGAGAGAATAAAATTAGCTCTAGTGAGATTCCCACCAATAGAATCATAGAATCGTAGAGTTGGAAGAGACCACAAGGGCCATACAGTCCAACCTACTGGCATGCAGGAATGCACAATCAAATCATTCCCCACAGATGGCTATCCAGCCTCTGTTTAAAAACCTCCAAAGAAGGAGACTCCACCACAATCTGAGGCAGTGTATTCCACTTCTGAACAGCTCTTACTGTCAAGAAGTTCTTCCTAATGTTTAGGTGGAACCTCTTTTCCTGTAATTTGAAACCATTGCCCCGTGTCCTGGTCTCTGGAGCAGCAGAAAACAAGCTTGCTCCATCCTCAATATGACATGCCTTCAGATATTTAAACATGGCTATCATGTCCCCTCTTAACCTTCTCTTTTCCAAACTTAACATACCCAGCTTCCTAAGCTGCTCCTCATAGGGCATGGCTTCCAGACCTCCCACTATAATCATTTGTCTGCCATGCCTTTTATGCTCTGTGAATAAACTCTTTCAAAGTTAATAGACAGGATATGCTTGAAACAAATAAAGTGTAAATACTCAGAACTACCTGGTCAGCCGATACACATTTTCCCTCATTGGGTCTACTTGGCTATCCTGTCAGCTGTGTATATAGAAAAAGGACTAACACAAATGATAAACATTCAAGAATGGGGAAAAAATTAGAATCAAAGTCATTTTAAAAACTTATCTATACAGATAAAGGAGAATTATTATAAATTAATTTGGAGGTGGTATTTAACACCAGTAACGTTAAATCATATAAATAAGAATTATTCATGGATATGTTGGAGGGTTTTTCAAGAAATGGGTACTTATATTCATATGTGATGGGGTTGTAGCTCTGTAAAGAAATTTTGGCAATTAGTATTTAAAGCAATAAAAGAGATAACAGAAATTTAGTTAGAAATATACCCAAAGATAGCATTACTCTATTGTCTATATATGATGAGATCAATTACACCCAGACTATGAAGGACTTAATTACAAATTTAATAGCAGTAAGATTAATTATAGCAAAGAAATGGAAAGTTCAGGGAGATCTGCAAATACAAGATTGGTATAAAGAAGTATGGCAAATGGCAATTAATGACAAGTTAACATGTGAAATTAAAGTTAAAAAAAGGAATAATGAAGAGAAATTATTTTGAAGCAATATGGAAGATATTTGTACAAAAGGTTCTAGTAAAAGAGGAAGGTGGTTTACCTCCATAGGAAGAGTTACAGTTTTGGAGGGTAGAATAACATGCAGATATTAGGCTCTGGTGATCGGGAGTACTTGATTATAGAGACAAGTTAATTAGTAATAAATTAATAGTAGTATACTTTAGTGGAATTATGGATAGTATATGTTGAAGAAAAGATAGAAATAAGAGTGAAGATATCAATAATTTTATGTGTTTTTTAATTACTGGTTTAGTTAATATTAAATGGTTTAACATGAATAAGATTTCAATAAGTTAATTAAGAACAGATAAGTAATGTGATTTATAACAAATTGTATATGGAATACTATGTATAAGGTATTTTAAAATATTATTTTAAAGTATGTTATATTACTGTTAATAAGAATATTTTTTTAAAAAAGGGAAAGCAAAAAAGAAAGACAGAAAGAAAGGACTGACTAGTGCAGCCATGGCTTAAAGTCATAGCTCAAGCTCATCTGAAAATTGTTAGAGTTCTGGGCTGTGTCATATTTAGCTGCCTGGGGTGGTATGTGGAGTGAAAACCATCATCTCAGTTCACCAGTATGTCCTAAATCTTGTTTGTTTTTTATGCTCTGGGTTGACAAAACCAGGGTATAGGATTTCTGCCTTAAGCCACAGTACTGTGAAGTCATTTGTTAGCTATACAGAGGAGGAACAAGAGGAAACATTTTGACTTCATGCATGTGATCTGGTCTTATCAGATGAGATATCAGATTGGAAAAGTTAGTTTTCAGATTATGATTTCCAGAAGGTGTGGAAATTGTACCGTAGTTTAAAAAGCAACTTCCGAGCTCTGCTGAGACATAAATGGAGGAGGGGGGGGGGATATGAAGTTATACAATCCGAAAAATAAAATGGTACAGTAGCTGAGCTCAAAGACCATTTTTCCTGGAGGAGAGACACATGAACGGAGTATATGTGTGTATGTGCCTTCCATTCACCTGTCAATTTATGGCGACCTCATGAATTTCATAGGGTTCTTGGGCAAGGAGTACTCAGAAGTGGTTTTGCCAGTTCCTTGCTCTGAAAAATAACCTGCAGAACCTGGTATTTGATGGTGGTCTCCCATCCAAGTACTAACCAAAGATGGCCCTTCTTGGCTTCTAAGATCAGATAGGATCTGATGCCTTTAGGGGATTTAGGCCCCAAGGACTACATATGCATTGTTCACAGTCAAAGCTTGTTCAGTCTCACTCTTGCTAAAGACTCTTGCATCCAATAAGATGTGTCTGAAAGAATTTGTTTTGATTCATCTGACCTAAAAAGTTGACACAGATGTTATTTCCAAACTGTATTAAAATATTTATTTACTTGTCTTTAGCAGTTATACTCCACATTCCTAGCAAATACTGAAGGCAGGTTCACAATCCAAATAAAGCAGCATGTAAGGGTAAAACATTGTTTAGAGCTAAAAAAAATCTTTTAAAGAGGATTCATGTAGCTGTCTGGAGATGGGACAATGGTCCCAGTAGGATCTGAATTACTAGCAGGACTATAAACTGGCATACTGGTAATCTTAGAGACACAACCCACCATGGTTATCCCATTGATTAGTGTAAAATAACTGGTACTACACTAAATACCCAGGAGGATACATCTAGGAGGGAATAACTCCTCCCCATTTCCTGGCTATAGGTACCTGTCCAGCCTTCTTAGCTATAATTAAATTGTGGATGAGAGAGATTCTGTTTTGAATTTAGCTGGCATTCAGCAACTCAGCAAGCTGGTAAAGCTACATGGAAACTTTTGATGTGGGTTAAGAGACAGCACCAAAAGAAGGAATTGGTGATGTCTGATCTCTTTTCACCTAAACTAGTATCTTAAACCCCCACCACATTCCATATTTTCCTTGGTCCATGATTGTATTGATAGGTGGATCCCCATCCTTCCCCAGTTTAACTAACACCTTCCCCAGCACATAAAAAACAGCCAGTTTCTTAAGCCTCCTCTCTGCAAGTCAGAATTATACAGTTAAGATAGTAAACAGGTCAAATAGGACACATCGAGCTTAAAAAAAATTTGAAATAGCCCAAGGTCCATTTTTACCAAGCTCCACCAAGCCTCCCAGGAAGAACTTGAGATTATACTGTATTAACAATGCATCAGTCTTATTCCCAACTCTGAAAGGATTCTCTCAGGTCCTCCTTTGGATTTTGGGCCTTGCAGTCAGAGTCCAGGGTAGGCCTTGTCATGAGTTTGGTTCTCTGCAGCTTGGGAGAATCTCCTTCCCCTTCACTTGGGCCTCTCAGTGCCGGAGCCCGGCCAGCCCACCTTAATGGCTAGGAACGAGCTGCTTCTGCTGAGCACCAAGGTCACCCACCTGGGATGGCAGGGCCCTCCCTTTTCCTCCCCCTGCGGCTTCCTAGGCCTGGAGGAATATCGAAACCTAAACTATTGGCTTTTATTTTCTGTATCCTGCTTCACTGGTCAGAACTGGCTTTGGAAGTGCTACCACATACATATCCTTGACCAATACATATCCTTGATCAATACATATTCTTGATCAATCCTTTCGTAGGTCGGTAAAATGAGTACCCAGCTTGTGGGGGCAATTATCTAACATATATTGGAAACTGCTTAATGCAGTGTAGATGTGTAAATTTGCTATTGCTTAAAACAATTTGTAAGCTGCTCTGATAGCCTTGTGGCTGAAGGGTGGGGTATAAATAAATAAATAAATAAATAATAAACCAAATTGCTGCTACTTGTGTGTTGATTCAGAGTGTGTATTATCTGGTGCATCACAGATTCCCTACTTCTCAAGGATTAACAAATCCCGCCCCCTGGAAGAAGCTTGTGATAGGAGCAGGCTGCTATGCTACACCTTGTAGAAGATATAAATACAGGTCGACTTCCATATCCATGGATTTGGTATCTATGGTCTCACTTATCCACATCTGAAGAAAATATATCATCTCTAGGTATTTTAGGTCCCCCGATGTGATTCTGTGGTCAATTTCCAGTGATCATCATCTCATTGAAAATAATAGGCTTCCCTATTATACACAGTTTCAGGTATCCACAGGGGGTGGGGTTTTGAAATGTATTTTCTGCAGATACAGGTCAACCTGTACATCCCAGGGAGTAATTACATTTGCCCAGGTGTGTCTTTTCAATTCCTGGCTTGTTTTTTGGTGTAGCAACAAGAAAGAAGGAGTAACAACAAGGCTTGTTTCTTGGCACAGCAACAAGAGAGGAGAAGGAGGATGGTGCAATGTAAGGAGATTATCAGACGACCCAAAAAAAATCCAGTACATGGACAACAGAAGAGTGCTAAAGGGCTTGAATATCAGTCGACGTCATCCTTGTCCCGTTATGCCCCCATGCTGCTTCCTTTCCGTCCATGTTCCTTTTTATAGATGGCTAAAGCTGTCAATAGATCACCCATTCCATTTCTGTTATGGAATCACAGCTATCTGAAATTGTGCCCCCGTTATACGGGCGGGATGCCAGCCGCAGTGGGAGGTCCCTGCCGAACACTTCTGGTCAAGATCGGGACATCAAGGTAAGTGTCACTCTTCCCCCCCCCCGGTTACTTGGGTTTTTTTAATGTGTTTTTCTGCTTGGTGTATTTTTTTACCTTTTATTTTGAATTTTATTTTTGAATTTCCTACATGACTGTTCTCTTGTGAGAATGGCCAGGATTTCCTTTCCAGGAAGTGAATGGGGCTCTGTGAGAGCTCCATTCACTCCTGGACTGCCAGAGGGGAAGACTTTTAATTGTGCGGCAAGGTAGGTGTCTGATAATTTTTCATTTAATCAGTTATAGGAATGGGAGTGATGCAGGAGGGGACGTAGCGAGACAGGCATGTGGTTTTTTTGGTCCCCGCTGGATAATCTCCTTCTTCTGCAGTTCTGTTTGTAGCTTCTGGATACTGTGGAAACTTCCAGAAATACAGTACATCATCACAGAGGCAACTAGTACTGTGAAATCAATCTGTGACCCATTTAAGCTATAAACAACTTGCAGGAACAAAGGCCTCTCTCTTTTTCGCCTTCTCTTTAATCATTCACAGCTGGAATTAACTGTAGTGAGCATATTTTAAATAAGGGCTAACATATCTTGCAGGAGCCACTAGCAACCAAGTTTGTGAAACATGTAGTTGAAACTAATTAATCTGTTTCTTGCTCTTAATACCCTGAAGACCTGAAGGTAGTAGTTTGATAATTACTGTTCTTCATAGTTAGACAGAAAGTGGAGATGATTAGAAATGCTGCAAAACCATACAGGTCAATTGTACATCATTATTAGCACCATTTAATGCATTTTAATGGTGGCTGATAAGGTGCAAAGTGCTATGTAAGCCAAAAGTAGATGGTTTATTCCATTATGCATTAAACGTGTAGGCACAAATGGGCCTACATTTACATTTTTTATCATTTGAGTTGCAGAACTGAGACTGGCTCTCACATGAAACTAGACAACATAATTGTTTGGGATATTACTTCTGCTGATGCCAGCATCCCTTAACATTTAGGTAAGCTGGGATTTCTACAAGATCAGTTGACATTTTGTGCTCATGCAGTGAAATCAAGAGGAAAGGTGTTTTTTGAACACCTTTCTTAAAGAAGCCTGATAATGGAGTTAAAGATTTTTGTATTTTTAAAAAATGTGCTTCCATTTAGCTATTAATATTGTAACACCCAACCTGTGCTGCTGAAAACAAGACAGATCAGGTAGTACGGATTCAACCTAAGGTGTATAGAGTTACACAACATCCTCAAACATAGCTCTGCAGTTTGGGTGTATTCCTGGATTCAACCCTGAACCTGAATGTCTGAGTTTCAGAAGTAGCCAGGAATGTGCTTGCACAGTTAAAGCTAATGTACCAGCTCCCACTATTGCTGGAGGACTCTGATTTGCTCATGATGATGGCATGCCTTATATCCAGCTTATGTAATCTATTCTTGGTGGGGCTGCCTTTAAAAATTGCTCAGAAACTTCAGTTGCACCAAAATGTTGTTGCCAGTCTGTTGCCAGGGATCCGTTACAGGGAGTACATGACTTCCTCATAAAGATAGCTTAACTGGCTACTGGTTTGTTTCTAGACACAATTCAAAGTGATGGCAATGACCTTTAAAACCAGTAACCTGGGCCCATGCAATCTGAAGGACTCATTTCCCATATAAGCTTTCCCAGTTTTTGAAATCATGGGAAATCAAAAATTCCTAACTAATGCTTAGTGAGGATGCAAGAAAAGGCAATCCCAGCGGCTTCTTCCAAATTGTGTTTGCTGTGTTTAATTGGCTAGGTGCTGTATTTTCTTTTACTGGTGTGTTTTTAAAATACAGTAGTTTAGGCTTTTATTCATTTTTTTCAATCTATTTAATTTAATGAAATTGAGTCCCAATCTTGAGGGGAAAGAGGGATATAAATTGAATGAATGAATGAGTGAGTGAATGAGACTCTGTAATCAAAGGAATTGTGCATGATGCCTTTGTAGAAAGGAGATGATGTATTGCAAGAGGAAAACAGTTTGTGTCCTGACCGTTGGATGGTTCATAATGCCATTGGGACACTATCAGCTTCCTCCATATGGTATCAGCCCTGGGGCTTGATGCCAAGTGGATCATCAGAGACATAGCAAGATGCAGAAATGTCCCTAAAGGAGCCAGTTCTTGCTTTGTATGACATAAGAAAATAAGTTCATACAAGAATTTATTCATCCCTTTTCAAGCCAAGCTCAGGGGAAAGAGGCAACAGTAGGAAAGGCAGTATGTGGGAGCCCTTGTGTTGCAGTGTCTGACAATGCTTTCTAAAGTATTGTGAGAATCCCCATTTGAATAAAAGCATTGAAACCCAAACTGTGAAGGTGACCTGGCTACATAAAAGTAAAGCTGAGCTGAATTTTTGTCACTGTCACTTTTCATGCTGCAAGCTGGTTAGGGGCTAACTTAGAAAAGATAGTGTTTTGGACTACAGCTCCCAGAGCCTTGCAGTCATCATGGTCACTGGTCATGCTGACTGGAGGATTCTGGGAGCTGTTGTCCAAAAAAATAGCTTTTCTAAGCTTTAGTTGAAGGTGAACCTTTCATCAAATAATTAAGGCACTTGCATGAAACGCTAAACCAGTTCCCAGCCTTTTGCCCAAATTCTAGATTTGGAAGGCTATAAGGACCTGTTTCTGAGCCGTGGGAACGAAGGCGTTCTTCTGTCCAACTGATCATCCTCTGAACAAAAATAAGTGTTTTGGATCTTGTGTTCTAAACATAGTAATTCCTCATTAATGAGGGACTAACAAAAAGCAAGAAGTTTTTTTTGTTTTTTTACATTGTTGCAAAAAATTCAAAAGAATTAAGCTTTAAATAAAGAACTAACTGGGAAATGTAAAATTTGTTGTGTCTTTAGCAATGCCTCAAAATTAATTAATTTCTAACTTACTAACTCAGTTCTGGAATGAAGTTAATGCTGAAATTCCAGCTTAATTTAGACATTTTGGTTTAAAAATTTAATTTACTTAAGTTTTTCTTCTTCATTAGAAAATTTCTAACTTTATTGATAACTTAATTTGCTTTTACTAGTTTTAAGTACCAGATCCCATCTGATCTCAGAAGTTAGGCAGGGTTAGCTTTGGTTAGTACTTGGATGGAGTAACCAAATACCAGGAACTGTAGGCTATATTTCAGAGAACAAAACTGGCAAAACCACCTCTGAGTATTTTTGCCTTAAAAAACCCTATGAAATTCATGGGCTTGCCATTAAGTTGACAGGGAACTTGAAGGCACCTACACATACACACTTCTGCTTTTATTGTACCATGAACATCTGTGGATTACAGTGATACCGGCTGTGGTTTGGATACTAGTTCGCAATTTTTTTAATTTTTTTTTATTATGTTGCCATACTTGTAAATATAAACCATAAATTACATAACTCTTTTCTTATCAGATGTAACTTTTTCTTCTCTTAAAATAAAATAAAAAATAAAACAAAAACAAGAAACAAACACATATAGAAGGATACAAATATAAATCATACCCATATCCATCACATATATGACCTATATAACAGTCCTCTTGCCCATCCCTCTAAATGTGTTTCTTCCTTCCCTACTAAGTTCTTGGGATATGCTGTCTTCCTTAATATTCACTTTTCTATTTATACATTTCTTCTTGCTGTTTCTTCTAATCTCAATAAAATTTGATATGTTTTCATTGTTTATTTGAAAAAGATATTACTAAGAAGTACTGGAGGAGTCTACTTTATATGATAACATCTGCCAGAGTGCTTGCTCAAAGATGGAAAGAGAAGGAACTTCCTACAGTAGAGGATTGGTTAATTAAACTTAGCGATATATCAGATGCAGATAAACGTATGGCTTTATTGAAAGATAGACCTTCAAACTGAGTAGAAAAAGAGTGGGATCCAATTAAAAGACATTGGAAAGATAGCTGGAAAACTTGAATAATCTAGTCTGAACCCTAGTTTTGGATGATTGCAAAATTCTTTTCTGTAGCTTTAAACAGGATGCAAGAATGCTTCCTGTTAAAAATTCCCCTGGTAAGTTTATGTCTCTGAGATTGTCAAGAAATCAAATACCACATCACTTCCTTCTCCCATTAAAACCAGGGAGCCATATGAGTCTGTATGAAAGATATTGTGGGACTTTGGAAGAGACTAAAGAAAGGCTGGTAGAAAGTGATGGGGCATGATATGGATAGTAAGGTGAATAAGGGCTGCATCCCTTTCCCCCACAAATTTGCACAAACTGTTCTGCCCATTAAACTTAATTACTTCTATGATATGAGTGTCATGCAGATATTTTCTACATTTAGCATCCTGAACTTTGGGAATAATGTGGCATATTTGATTTCCCCTTTTTGTAAAAAAGATTATGGTCACAATTCACCTTTAAGGCATTACTGCAAATTTTATCTTGTTAATTGACTTTCCATATGCTAATAATTTCACACCACATTAAGTAATGCACTAATTGGCTTTAATGTTATCACTTAATGGGAGCAAAATGTGGCAAATGTAAGAACTTATTGACACATCTCCATTAAAAAAATAAACTTTCCGAAATGAAATATAAGGGGTGCTTGTGGTTCTAGGATGTAAAGAACAGGAAGAAACTGATTGCCACATTAGCTAGGCCTTTTATCAATTCTGTACTGCTAAATAAATTATTTTGTTTATTTCATTCTTGACATCAGCATCTGAGTTTATCAGTCATTCCCTTTAAAGTGGCACCTGTCTTGGGTTCATTATTGATCCATTCACTGTGCTCGCACCATCTTATCATTGTTGATAGCTATTTATTTATTTATTTATTGGATTTATATCCCGCCTTTCTCCCAAAATGGGATCCAAGGCTTGTTGGCTTTATAGGTGGAACTAGACTCTCAAATGACACACAAACACATTCCACAATACACAGAACTTTCTGCCTTACATTTTATGCTTTATAAATGCACTATTTACATTTTTTAGTTTAAAATTTTGCAGACTTGGATGAAACCGATTATCTTGATCCATTTCAAACTGGCTTCAGGACAAGATATGGAGTAGAGACTGCCATGGTCGCTCTAACTGATGACCTCCATCTGAGCATTGACGGGGTAGTGTGACCTTGTTGGTACTCTTGGACCTCTCAGCGGCCTTTGACACTATAGATCATCCCATCCTCTTGGATTGCCTGAGAGAGTTAGGAATTGGAGGCACTTCTCTGCCGTGGTTCCGTTCCTTTCTCTCGGGCAGATCCCAGAATTGAGCTTAATTGTGGCGTCCCTCAGGGTGCTATTCTGTCCCCAATGCTATTTAACATTTATATGAAGCCGCTGGAAGAGATCATCCGGAAGCATGGAGCTTGGTGTTATCAGTATGCTGATGACACTCAGATATATTTCTCCATGACCAGATCGTCGGCTCAGACTTCAGATGGCGTCCCTCGTCTCAATGACTGTCTTAGAGCGGTAATGGATTGGATGAGGAAAAACAGATTGAGACTAAATCCAGACAAAATGGAGGTACTGACAGTCAACTTCTAGTCCTGGATGGAGTCACACTCTCCTCTAAGAACTGTGTTCACAGTCTGGGGGTACTCCTAGATTCATCGCTTCACATGACTAGTCAGGTGAGTGCAACGGTCAGGATGCCATAATTAAGCTTTGGCTGATATGCCAGCTGCGCCCTTACATGGATACAAGGAATCTGGAAACTGTGGTACATGCTTTGGTAACCTCACATCTGGATTACTGTAACACACTCTACATGGGGCTACCCTTGTGCCTAACCCGGAAATTTCAACTGGTACAAAATATGGCAGCCAGGTTAATTACAGGTACATCTAGGAGAGAGCATATAACATTTGTGCTTAAATCTCTCCACTGGCTGCCGATCAGTTTCCGGGCACGGTACAAGGTGTTGGTTTTAACCTTTAAAGCCCTACATGGCTTGGGTCCATCTTATCTCCGGGACCGCCTCATCCCATATGATTCCCCCCCTTGCACACCGGTCCTCTGGGAGGAACCTGCTGCAGCCTATGAAAACTAGGCTGTCGCAGACCTCCCAAAGGGCATTCTCTTCTATGGCTTCCAGACTTTGGAATGGCCTGCCAGACGAGATCCGTCTTAATCACTACTCTTGATAGCTTCAAGAAAGCGTTAAAGATGGATCTCTTCCGGCAGGCTTTCCCGGAATAGCTTCCCGGCTCAAGTGGAGTTGACTGCCTACCCTCTCCCCTGCCGCCATTGCCATTCCCCCCCCCCATAACTTGTACATTTTACTGTATTTGATGTTTGTTTTAATACTCCACCAGTTTAATTTAGTTTTAAGGGGTGGGAGGGTTAGGATTGGGAATGATTGTTTTAACTTCCTGTTGTTTTAACCTTGCTGTATGCCGCCCTGGTTGCTATTATAAAATAAAAACTGGGGAATGGAGTAAAAGCAACATGACATCACCTTGCTTGGGGATAGGGAGGGGGAGAAGCAGAGAACTACACCCATTCACCCCACATGACTACTGGAATATTGGAACTGTAATCAAATGAATTGATCACACCAGAAACAATAGCTGAACAGCAGTGATATTGGAGCATTAATGGGTTTTTCCTGTCAGTGAAAAGGTGCAATCCAATAACGATGGAAATACAATGCAACAATGGGAGAGTCACAATGTTGTGTGATAAGGAAAGATCAAACACGGAACTCAGCCAGTGCAATCATGCAAAAAACATTCATGTGACAAAGTCCTAAGATTCAGTCCTAATATCTAGACCAAAATGCAGTTGTTTGTCCTAACTAGACTAGGTGCACTGAAGCAGTAGAAACTTTGTAACTTAGCATTTACATAATTTCCATTTCTCCAGTGGGTCTACTGTAGTTTGGACTAACAATTGGATTTAGATCCTAATATATAAGGATTTGTATCTGGTAAGGGAATGGGGATATATGTCCCTTCTGCCCTTGACTTTCGGATATTATTGGGGAGGGAGAGTGTATGCACGTCCTGAGGAAATAGTTACAAAACTTAATTTGACCGGGAACCTTAATTTATCAGAATTCTTGATCACATATCATTATATAAAAACAGTTTCCTTTGAAATCTTTCCAGTGAACATGGGAATGTTCCAGTGGAGGTTGTGATATTACAACATGTGGCCTCATTTCACTCCAGGGATGCTATCCCTGAATGCCTGAACAGGACTATAGTGATACATAATGGAGAACACATTAAAATAATATATTAAGAAATTTAGAAATTATCATAAAGCAAAGAACTCACTGAAATGAGACTAAATTGTTTGAAAGTCAATTTCTTTACCACTCTGTTGAAAAGAACCAGTTCAAATTTCAGGAAAGAACACATATCAGCTATCTGTTGTTGCAGGTCAATAAATGGAATTGTCCTTCCAAATACTGCACAATAATTATGTTTATTTATTTTGGCACAGTTGACCCCTGCCTGTTTTAATTTGTCAGCAGTCAGACCTTATTTAAATAGGCCTTCAATGTTTAACTTGTTGGAGCAGGAAAAAAAATGCAATTGGGGGCTTTTTTTTTTCTCCAAATAATATGTGTTTTAGGGGCCTAACTACCATAAAGGCACCAGATCTTGTCTGATCTTGGAAGCTAGGGAGGATGAATCCTGGTTAGTTCTTAGATGGGAGACCACCAATGAGTACAAGCTACTGTAGGCTATATTTTAGAGGAAGGAACTGACAAAATCCCCTCTGAATATTCCTTTCCTAAGAAAACCCTATGAAATTCATGGGGTTGACATAAGTCGACAGGTGACTTGAAGGCACATACACAGACTATGTGTTTTTAATTTTAAAAATTGTTTTACAGTACAGGTCTCCCTCCATAGCCACAGATTTGGTATCCATGGATTTAAGTATTCACGGCTTGAAAATATTCTTTAAAAAAAAAATAATCCCCAAAACAAACCTTGATTTTGTTATTTTATATAAGGGACACTATTTTGCTATGCCATTGCATATAATGGGACTTGAGTATTCACGGATTTTGGTATCCACAGGGGGTCCTGGAACCAAACCCCAGCGAATATGAAGGGACAACTGTAATGTGTTGATTAGATTGATTGTTTAATGCTTTTTTGACTTTTTTTTTTTTTACCATATATTGTCTTAGCTATTTTGTTTTAACTTGTTTTGTAAGCTGCTTTGGGCCCCATGTTGGGAAAAAGTCAGGACATAAACCTAATACGTAAATAATAAAATAATTTTGTTGACTTTTCCTCATGCTCAAAGAATGGATAACCCTTCATATATTTATAAAGCCTACCAGAGCATAAACATGTTTAACAGCCATCATGACAAAGCCATGTTGACAGGCCTTGGAATTCTGACCAGAATGAAGCTATCAGTAGGAACTATACCTAGATGTTGTAAAAAAAGGTATGCTTAGAAGTTACTGAAGATTCCTTAAGGCTATGTTCCTTAAGCAGGCATTTACACTGCTTCTAATCAGTCCAAAAGCTTTCAACTTCCTATCCTGGCAAGCACCCAGGAGAGCACACCTATAATCAACAGGAACTGGTAGGGGAAACACAGGTCATTCCCAGGGCTTACACTGGGTTATAACCAGAAGCATGTTCTAGGTAGTCCAAGGTTCAAAGAGAAAAAGCAGTCCTGGTCACAGTCCAAAGCTGAGGAGGGAATTGCCAGAAACATTAATCCAAAAGTATGTGCCAAAGGTCAGAAATCCATGAAGCCAGAGATGTCAGACAAGGTTGCATGGAAATTTTGGAATTGTTGGCTGCAGCAACAGAATTCCCTTGGCTGAGCTAATTTATAGCCAGTCCAGCTGACCTCATTAGCTCAGAATCCTATATTTAAAGGGGATCAGGGTGTTGCCTGACCTTTTGCTCCCAGTGCTTTAGTATCTGTCACTTGACAGGGTGAAGTGCCTCTGCCTCTTCCTCCAAATCCATAGCCATTGCCCGGGATGGACTGGACTCTGCTTCTGCCAGTGCCACGATAGGACTTGTAGCTTCTTCAAGATCCAACTGGGGCTTGTTATCCTGAGACTCTTCATCCTGTTCTTCATCCTATGATTAGTTAGTACACGACAAGCTAAATAAGGTTGAGATGCCTGAGTGCACACAGTCCGTGACAACTCTCTAAGTTAGGCTTGTTGACTGGTCAGGAGGTCTGGCAAATCTTTTATTGGGGAAACAGGACAGGATGTTTGACTGATCAGCAAGAGAACATTTTGCTTCTTTATGCAATACTGTGAGGGAGACCTTGCTCTTTTCATTTTTTAAGGTCAGAAGCAACCATAGTTAGCGTTTACCCAGGGAGGTCCATAGCTGTGTGGACAGAAAATATTAGAAAGTGCTGGGAGGTAGATGGGCTGTAAGGGAAGAAAGCAGCACTTCTGTATCTGGAAAGCCTTCAAAGCAATCTTCTATTCCAGACATTGGAACAATTTGAATGGAATGGCCAGGAGAAGGGGAGAACTGCCAAAGATTAGGCGGAGGAACATTCTTTCTACCCTTCTTCATGGTCTGTTTTGGGGGGAATTCTTAATCTCTTGAATATCAAGTGTGGCAAGGAAGAATGTTCAAAACATTTTTCAAAGCAACATGTGTTCATTTAAACATAATAGTTAAATAAGGGTTTTTAAAAATTGAATAGTATTTTTTCTTTATGAGCTAATTCCCTTTGCATTGTTTTTCTCCAATATATTAAACACTTTATTCAGTGAGTTCCATATGTAATGATTCTAGATCATAGAACCTTTCTTATACAGTTTTGTAGCATTTTCTTGATTGATAATCAGTAGAGATCTGCCTAACAAGGAACAGGCATCTTATTAAGGTAAGTTAGTTGTAGTTATCGAAATAATATAAATCTTTTTTAAAAAACTGTTCTTGGATCAGTGTATGCTTGGGATAAAGAATTCAGTGAAAGTCATCTTAGGAGAGTACATTTAGAGAATGTGGCATGACACATTGTTCTTTAAGGTACCATTTCTTTCCTAGATGGTTTTTGTCTGAAGCTCTTGATTGAATGGGTCATCATACCTGAAAAGTTAGCAAGTCAATTTGTCATATTGATATACCTGTAAAATATATGGGAACTGAGCCAAGAGTCGATATGTTTCAGCAGTTCATTTTCTAAATCAGATGGATTATTATTCAGCTAACATGGAAAGGTGCTATTGAATGTAGTAATGCTAAGGAGATGATTTGTTTAAAGTCCTGGTATGATAAATGCAAGAACAAGTCATTTTTAATTTCAATGGTAGTCTGTAGAAGTGTGGCTATTCAGTTTGAGTGGTGTATGTAAGAATGCATTTTTCTGTTTCTATGAAATTGACAAGAAATTAAAGATGTGCTTGTGTGGTTACGGATTGTCATTGTTACTTGAAAGAACTAGAACATTTGGCCATTGACACACACACCCTGTACAGGACAATAGTAGGCACGGCATGAAAACACAAAATGTATGATATGTATGATATTTCAATATTTATGACGTAGATAGGTACAATGTCCACAGACCTAGGGAAAACTGCTTAACTATAGTATATCTTTAGAGAGGAATTATTGTAGTTCATAATATCATCCTGAGACTTTTATACACATATTTTTTTTCTCCAAAGAAAATATTATTTTACTTTTTATATTTGGAAATTGGCTTAAGGGAATTATGTAGTAGGTTTAGGACTAGAAACTGTTGCAGGCAAAGTACAGTTGTCCCTCCGCATCAACAGTTTTGGTACCCATGGATTTAAATATTCATGGCTTGAAAATATTCCTTAAAAAAAATAATCCCAAAGGCAAACATTGATTTTGCCATCTTATATAAGGGGCACCATTTTGCTATGCGATTGCATATAATGGGACTTGAATATTCACAGATTTTGGTATCCACGGGGGGTCCTGGAATCAAACTCCAGCGAAAATGAAGGGACAACTGTAAAAGACAATTCCTTGAATATGTCATCCTCTCCTGGACATGGCCCCTTGGCACCTCCTAGATCATGGCCAGAAATCTTAATGTTTAATACAGATAAAAATCTCACCTGCTTTTTCTTGTATCTATCCATATGGTATAATACAGCTGCAAAGGTTCTGTCTATAAAAATACCCAGCCTTTCCTCTAAATCTAACCAAGACCAGGAGGAATGAAATACTGTACTCCCTTGATGTCCTCTGGGAGAAGCAACTATTGTGGAATAGCTGCATGCTGTAGCATAAAGGCAGAGACAGCTGGTATCCTTTTCCAGTTTTTCCTGCTAGTGTAGCATCTGGTAGAGATCAGAGATAAATTTATATTCTTTTGCCATTGGGCTTAGGTGGCAGCTTTCACCTTAGAAGGTAGAATGTATTATTCGTCTTATGAAAGTTGACCCAGGTGTAAAACACTCTGCCATTGTTTTGCTCTTTCCTAATGTATCTGGTCTAATTTTGTTTCTAGATAGGTTTTACAGCTTTGAATAGGTTGCCAAATGGCCAATAAACTAAGAATGATTTAGTCCTGTTGTCCAGCTTCTGGTTTTTAATTTATACTGTCTGGTTAGTGGGCTTGGAGACCAACCATTAACTGTACATCTCAGCAAAGTGAAAGATGATACTTTAGGTATCAGTCAGACTTCCAGATGTTCTTGAACTGTAATTCCCAATGTTTTCCACCACTGACTCTAGTGTCTAGACTTGCTGGGACTTAGGATCCTACAACAGCTGGAGGGCTACATGGTTCCTGCCCCTGATTTAACACCTTCTCTGTCACTGGACCTGTGTAACCATGTTGCAGTTTTGGAGGCACTCAAAATGGCCAATTCATGAAACCAGATTTTCAGACATTTTGTCTTTTCCCTATCCCCGTCATGTCTGGTGGAGAGTTCTGGGAAAACTCAAAAGCTCATGTTATCTAAGCACTATGTTGGTAGTAGCATTTTAGTGGTCCTATAAAAGGTGTTGTTATTGTATGTCTTCAAGTCATTTCCAACTTATGGCGACCCTAAGACGAACCTATCACAGGGTTTTTCTTGGCAAGATTTGTTCAGTGGAAGTTTGCCATTGCCTTTCTCTGAGGCTGAGAGTGTGTGACTTGCCCAAGGTCACCCAGTGCATTTTCATATTTGAGCAGGGAGTCAAACCCTGGTCAGCATCAGCTTAAACCACTGCACCATGCTCTCTCTCATAAAAGGTATTAGACTTCCTTTTATTATATGGTAGATTGATTATAGCATCACCTTTCATGGGTTACAATACACTTAATCAGGTGTGTGTATTATATTCTTAGAATTCAGGTATGTATCCATAGTGTGCTTTTATAATGTAATTTAAAAATACCTTTGTTTAGGATTAGGACATTAATCTATCTTTGTCTCTACCTTTGCATTTCTTCTTCTATATATAGTCTATATATATTCATCTTAAACCCAGATTTTGCTTGTACATATTGTGCAGCTGACTGCTCCTTGTGTAAATAGCATCCCCCCCCCACTATGAACTACTGACAAGATGTGTGACTGAATGGAACAGCAGTGTGGTTCTTCAGCATGTGTTGTCTACAGAGTCATTTAGTGTCTATCTGCATAAAAAAACTTCTCAATTTTAGCTTCTAATGGCTTTTCTGATTTATGTAAACTAATTATTGGAGTCTTTGGTTTTTATTTCTTGAAAAGCTTAAAGAAGAATGGTTACATCCATTACATTTAAAGTTGGTGGTTTTTGGCTGAGTGACTGGTAGATGAATAAAAAAGCTGGATGGACTGGAGAGGTGCATTAGTAAAAGAACAGGGATTTGATAATATCCTGAAATCTCAGAGGAGAATGCTGATAATGGAAATCCTAGGCATGGCTGGATTATGGATTAAATGGAACTGTGAACAGGTTACTAAAATGTCAATTTGCATTCCACATGGTGAGCATGTTGCTACATACACGTTTGTGTTCATAGTTTCAAGAACAGTGAAGTGTAAAGTGCAGTATTTCTGTTTCTGTGCATGTATACTCGTGGTAAATATGTGAGGCACAGTAACAGAGTAAAGCTTTAGTTGGCTGCAGCTTCTTAGCACATGTTCACAAGATTTATACATATATACCTTCACTGCATACCGAATTGCTCCAGGCAAGTATTTATATGGGCACCAGTCACTACATTCCTTTTGCCTTACTTTACAGCAGAGTATATAGTTTAGTCCTATGGGGATTCACCACTAAAACCAATCAATTGTGGAATAGGTTACGGCTATATGAAGGGCCAAATATGTCAGTTGATTTTGAGATATGATAAGGCAGGGTTTTAGAATTACCATGCAAACAGTAAGCAGTGATATCCTGCCTCGGGTTCTTTTCCCAGAAACAGATTTTCTCTGAAATGCTACTATAGTGGCAGTTCTCATTAAAAAGCTAGCTTCTTCACTTCAATCAGTCTATTGCTCAGTCTTGTTTTACACTTTATAATAAATATCTCCCCCCACAAGACCGAATGAAAGTTTGAGTCATGGTCAGTTTGCTGAAAAGATGCAGGCTACACATGTTCTGTTACAGTTTTTCAGTGGTATACACATGTCCCAATAATGAATGAGACCATGAGGAACAGAATGCTGCTGGAATCTGAGACTTGGTCATTAGCTTTTAGAGACCTTTCCAAATGCATTGACTGAAATGAACAGTCCAGGTGTTTCAACAGCTGGTTTCATGGCACTGAATTAAATTTGTGTACCTTTCATTGAACCATCTAATTACTATAACTACATTATTGGCACTACTAGCCATTTTGTTAGTTACCTTTGTTGTTCCTGTGTATATCTAACAGACCACTGTGATGGAGAGTGAAGCAGAGAAATCAAATGTACTTATACACAACTAATTGTTAGTGCATGCTTAACAGTAGCCCTATTTGTTCATTATTTAAGCTTGTTGAATTGTCATGTGACAAGGGGAGCATGCGATGCACAGGCACACCAGCCGAATTTATGTCACTACTCAGCCTTGGCCGCCTCGTCACTTTTGCTGCCACCACGGTTGTGACACAGGGGTTTTCTCGTCCCACTGCTGCCACCAAACTAATAAACTGTGGAGACCGCAGTTCCACAGCTAGATAGATAATACTTGCATGTGTGTGTGGGTGTTCACAGGGTTAACATGCCAGTTACATATCAGTAAGGCCAAATAAATTCATGAGGAGACTAGGTAGGAATAATAAACATAAAGTTGGGTTTATTGTTTTAACAAGATAACAGAACTACTTTGGTATTTAATTCCAACCAGCCTCTATTCCTCCTAATACTTATTTTCCTGCACATACATTCTTTCAGCTTCACTCATAGCTATACACACTTTCCAGCCTCTCCTCAATACATCACATCTTTCATTCTCCCTTTCAACTGTCAACTCTCTTCTCAACTGTCATTCTCTTCTCTCTTAATTCTCATCCAGACTTAAAACACCCAGAAGCCCCTCCTATTTTTCTGCTTCCTCCCAGAGGATTGGCTCCTGAAACACACTTCTCCCATTCGTTCATTCTATCCATCCATCACAGAGCATACTAGCCCCACCCCCTCTGTCTTTAGCTCCATTGTTCTCCTTGAACAGGAGAGTGTGTGGACACTTTCGACAGAAATGGGGACCTTTTCTTAAAGTGGGGGGATTTCCCAGTCACCTAGAGAATAGGAATTCTGTTCAGACTCATCACTTTCCACCTCAGAAGAATGACAGACTACAGATGGAGGAAGGGAAGGGTTTGCTCCCTTCTTCATGTGTTCATTTAAACAGTTACATAATAAGTCAGTGTTGTCCTTTTCTGGAGAGAGAAAATCTCTACATTTTTAAGTAAATGTAATGTCCTTAATACAGGATTTGTGTGATGGGTGAATAAGAGAGCTACAAGAGAGGGAATCAGTCTAAGCAAGTTCCAGAGACTTTCTCAAAAAAGCAGCTAGAACATTGGTTTAATCTGATTAACAGTGTTTATGCCTTCAAACATCAGCATATGTTTCTAAGAGATTGTGTAAATGGTCAAAATAACGCTCATGGAATTCGCTGGGAATCCTGCCTGTCTAAATGGGATCCCACACCAATCCACAGTACTTGGATGGAGGGGGACCCAGAACAGCAAAAACAATGTAGAAAAAGCCTTTGCAACTTTTCCCGTAGTTTGTTTTTTTTTTTAAACAGTGAGGAGGTGCATATTCCTGCTTATTGGGAGAATTGATTTACTTTGAATTGTTTGCCCATATGAGAGGAAGTACAAAGCTGATTGGCTGGGCGAGTGCAGGAGCTGGAGCTTGCTAACAGGACAAGCACCCACTGCTGTCATATTGGATTTTTGCTTTAGCGAGTGATAGCTAAGAAATGGTGTGTTTTTTTGTTTTGCTTTCCTTTTAATTTGAAAAATCACTATATTGCTCCAGTGCACCTTAGAAAATATTTTTTAAAAAAGTTTGGCGGTGATGAAGAACTAATGTGAGTAAAGCACTCGCGGCCACCATCTGGCATGTGAAACTTCTGGGGGCTTCTGGGGCCAAAACTGGTGCCCCCCCATATAGATGGGCCCTTAGTGAATTCATAGGCAGCAGCCTCACATTAGAGAATGTAAGGAAACACTGTTTTGGATTTTACAGCATTTTTCCTGATACAGATAAAGGTTGGAATCCTCTGGTGCTGTTCTGCTTGCAGAACATCTTTTAAGGTGGCAAAGTGGTTCTTAACCCTATGGTCCAAATATTTTGGAACAACTTCCCAAATTCCTGCCCACTGGCAATGCTAGCTGGATCTTCTGAAATCCTTAAAGTATGGAGCATTTAATTTTTTAAAAAAACTTATTTTGCTTACTGAACATGTTGATTATGCAAAGTAAAGCATTGGTATATGTATTGTAACCATTGAACCATTAAATGGAAGTCCTCCAGACTATTAAAATTAATAGATCGGCTGCGTGTTGGGGTGAATATAGAAGAAAATAAAACCGATCATGATTAGCTGTCAGAACGTGGCATCCAATTGTTTATATGAATTGCAAAGCCCAACTTTTTCTTTAATGGTCCATCTCTTTTGCTTTGTACATTCCTGTGTGCATTTCATCTTTAAAATTCGAAGATTAGAATTAAATGAAAATTGTATGCCTGTCTGCTGCAACAAGAGTAGGAATAATAATTATATAATCTAAAGAGGTAAAATTGGTTTCATATTCAGGGTTCCTCATCTTGTCAGGAGTATCATAGGCAGGATTGCATATTTTACTTAACACAACCTGTGAAGTTACTGGTTACTGACTTGCAAGGTAGAGAATAAAATGAAACATGTCAGACTTTGCTAGTTGTACAGGATGAAAGTAGGATTTGAAAACAGATGGCAGCAAAACTAAAGCTTCCTCTTTACAAACAGGTATAGAATGTCCAAACTATTTGCTGTACAGTACTTGGAGTGAGTGGGGATCAAGTTCTCCCTGCAACTTTTGCCCCTCCCTGCTGGACAGGGTTCTCCCTATCCCTGCTACTGCACTATACTTAATGCCTGGGTGAGAGGTCCTGTTCCATACCAGAACCTCCAGTGTGACTTGGTCTTCAGGTGCACAGGACATAGTTAGGGTCAGCAAAGGCCTTCCTGTATGCTATACCCTTCCTGATCACAACAAAGCATTACTATAGCCCTTGGAATTCAGTGTAAGGTCATTGAGGTGCTACAAAGATTGGGCCTGTATTTGGGCTTGTGATGGGTTCTCTCTGGGAGTGTGCCTGAGTAGAATGGGCCCTCCAGAGACCATTTAGTACCTGCCACCACCTATTGACTTTAATTCCCTTCATTGTAACCCAGTGGGAAGTTACAGGATTCAACTTGCACTTTCCATTCTGTTGCTTTGGAGATTTACTCCCCCCTACCCACCCGTGTGGGGAATTAGGCCAAGCAAGGCACCTGAAAGAGTGTGTGCGGAAAGAAGATATTTTAAAAGGAAGTTTCATTCTAAGCAGAAACTACAGAGTAAAGGGGTATTTCTTTTACATGCATGGCACTTTCCTTTCAGGCACACTTAAAAGTTACAGATAGTCTGGGGTTCTTAACCTGCGGTTCACAGACCCCAAGAGGATCACGATGTCCTCCCAGGATGTCTGTGAAGGCTTAATGGCTTAAGGCTGCTTCTTCCTACAGCAGCAGAGAGCCCACGTGACAGGAGCCAAGTCAAAGCTGGCTGGCTGGCTGGGCCTGCGTGTTGTTGTTCAATCAACTCCAGCTGCAAACTTGCCAGAAGAAGCAAGAGAAGCACCTGTGAGGGAAGGAAGGTTTAACAGATGATAGAATTGTTAATGGTTCAGTGATCAGATATTTGTTGTTGTTTGTTTTAAATCTTGAGTTAAGTCTTGGGGGACCACGGCAACAAAATATATTTAAAAGGGATCCTTGGGAAAGAAAAGGTTAAGATTCACTGGTCTAAGTCATCCCAGCCAGATTTATAAAATAAATGTAAGCCCTGATGCTACTAAGCTAAACAGTTCCCTAATCTACTCACAAGGAGCTGGTCCAGATGTGCTGGATGTTCAGGGGAGCCTGGCTCAGACTCGACCAAGCATCTCCCTGGGATGACAGTCCCCCTTGCTCAGGTCTCCCTTTGTTCTCCTCCTGCCTTCTGCTCCCACCCACCCCCCAGCAGTATTTATAATCTCTTCACAGAAGCATCTCAAAACTTCCTCCAGGTGGTCATCTTCATTAGCCAGTTATCTCCTGATGCTGACCCCTTAAACCGTAACTTAGCCTGATGCATGCTTTGTTTACCTGGTTGGTGTGCTACCCAGATAATGGGAAGGCTATTATCATGGAGGGTAGTACAAGGGTTTATAGTCCTCACTGCGTTCTTCTGGGCAAGACTTCTGGATTCTTTACAGTCCCAGTGACATCAGATTTGGAGAACAACTACCACCCCTCTAAACTCAGTACTACTACCACAATTACTGTGTGATCTTGCAGATGAGCCCTGACTGATGAAAAATGCAGCCTTCCTGTTGTAAGACCTAGTTTAAGAAACGGGTCTTAAAATGAATGTTATGAGTTTAATATAACCTTCCATCCTAGGACTTTATCAGACAAGGAGCATACGGCGTCATCACAATGCCGCATAACCACGAAAGGGCGCATGGATAAGACAATGTCGCCCTTTCGCAGTTATAAAGAGCAAAAATCCCATCATTCTTAATTGATGGTTTAAGCCATCAATAGATCTCCCTGCCGCTTTTTTGTTGGCATTGCCGACATGCGATACCCCGGGCTATTTAAATCTTGGACTTACCCCGGCAATGGCCGCTCCGACGTGAACACTTCTGGGTGAGATCGGGACATCCAGGTAGGTTTCACACTTTTATGACTCTCCCTGGGTTACTTGGGACTTTTACAGTGTGTTTGGGTGCTTGGTGTTACTTAAAATGTTTTATTTTTGTTTTTAAGTTTGAATTTCCCGTGCGATGAAATCTCATGAGATTTTGAATGAGGTAGTGAACGGGGCTCTATTCACTTCCTCTTTATTGCTGGGAGCTTTTGCCGGGATTAGAAGGTAAGTGCGGCAAAAGAATGTTTAAAGAGGCTGTGTCTAATAAAGTCCCTCTAACTGGAAACAGTTACAGTATAGCAATAATAGAAGGTATAGCTGAGAAAATGAGTAATGATGCAAACAAGTAGATGATGTCAGAGATAATATAAATAGGTGTTTTTAGCTTTGAAATTGTTAGTCAATACAGGTTTTAGTTGATCCTTAGTTTACAATGCAGGTAGTGGTATCTGTTGTAAACATAGCTACATTTCCCACTTTTGATTAAATATTGAAAGCCTAAATAATTGATGATTTTTTTCTATCATTCTTTTCATTGCTTAGGTAATTTTAAATATGTCCATGGTGGGGCTGAGAAAGTCTCCTGACCTTGCAAGGTATTTGATATATCCATGCATCATTTCAAAAAAGTCATAGGAGGAGTATATGTCCTTTTTATAGAAATTAATGTATACAAAACATTGCAATGGAAAAATTCCAGTTCAAAGTCTAATTTTGAGTTAGGAAGCATAGTTGACAAAGTTTTATAGGTAGAAATTCTAAGAAGTTTTGACTTTATGTACCTCTTAAAAACAACTACATTGGAAATTAGGTACTCAGCTTTTCCAAAATGTAAATCTGTAAATGTTGTTGTGTGCCTTCAGATTGTTTCTGACGTATGGCATCCCTATGATGGGGTTTTCTTGACAAGATTTGTTCAGATGGGATTTGCCTTCTTCTGAGGCTGAGAGTGTGTGACTTGCCCAAGGTCATCCAGTGGGTTTATGCGGCTGCTCAGGAGATTCGAAACCTGGTCTCCAGAGTTGCAGTCCAGTGCTCAACCCACTAGACCATACTGGCTCTGAAATCTGTAAATAGTGACTCTTATATTGTGAAGACACACCCAACTAAAGGTGGTGGCAGGTTTGGGTGTGCAACGCCAGTACCCTGGTAAGACCAAACTCTTTTACTCAAAAAGGCTCTCATGCTGAATATAAAGTTCAAAAAAGGAGGAAGTTTATTTTAAAGAACAAAAGTAAAGGGCTTTCTCCTCCCCAGCTCTAAAAGCTTGAAATAAAAGGTACTTTACAGTTTGAGTTTCAGCAATCTTCAGGGTGTCATCTCTCTGGGTTTGATCTTGGTTTGATCTCCTCACGCACTGGAGCTGGTGCAGGGTCTTTCAGCTCCTGATTCCTTCGACTTATTTGTAGTTGTCAACTAATTTGGCTAAATGGTGTAAGAAATGCCCTTCCCAGCTGTCTGTGCCTGTTCGCCACCAATAAGACAGCGCCCTGCAAGCTCACAGCAAAGACTGAGCAAAAAAGAAACTTCTAGCTAAACAGAGCTTGCTGGGAAGGGACAAACCAAACCTGGAAAAATGCAGGGGAATTCTTCAGCTCCTCCCACAAATTTAATACAATGAAACATTCCTATGCTCAGACATACTAAGGCCTGAACTAAAACAAAGGAAAATGCAGGGGAGATTCAAACAGTCCTGGCTGGACATCACATATATCCTTACTGCTGTAGAGCAGGTATAATAGGATCCTCTTTTAATAATGCATTTGTTTGTGTGTGAACAATTTAATACTGTTATACAAAATGTACAGAACCACCACAACAAAATTGGAAACTAGTAAAATCTATGTTATTGCATTTTGTGTGATGACATTCTTCATGATGCAGTAATGCAAACCAAATGAGTAAAATGGGTTATTTTTTAAAAATCCTTCAGCATAACTTCAAGAAAGTTATAAAAATACATAATGTCAAATGCATAATATCTACACTTGCAGAAAAATGCAGACTCACCCTGAATCCGGTGCTGTCAGTCCAGACGATGTACAGCTACTTCTGGGGAGAAACCACATTTTTTTGCCCTTTACCTGACTTTGCTCTGAATTAAGCAAAGTTGGGGGGATCTCTGGGGTTCCCCTGAAACTCCAAAGTGACCTTGGGTTCTTTTCTTGTCTGGATAGCTGGTTTGGGTCGGATTCAGCCTGATCCAGTTGTCTACCAGCAAACATGGTGCCATCTCCCACTGAGCAGTGCAGGGAAGGGGATATCTGTTGGAACTTCTGTCGCTGTTGCCATTGCCTCACCAGCCAAGCATCTTCCTGTGAGAGTTCGGCCAGTGCCGTCACTTCTGCTGAGGTCAGAATGGGGCGCCTATGTGATCAACAAGGAGGGGGTAGAGTGACTCCCTCCTTGTTGATCACATGTCTTGTTGGGGGATGATAGGACTCACAATCCCCAGCAGAAGCCAAAAATATCCCAGCAGACTTAGCAGCAACCCGTTCCCAAAATAATACTCACACACAGAGTGTTTTTCTTCCTATCAATAGGAGGCACTTTATCTTCAGCTCAACAGCAGTTGGAATACATACACACTGCTATGCCAGGCATCTGGCTTCAGGTTTAGTCAAGAGATAACATCTCTCCAAACGTACATTGGTACATCGCGTCTAGTGTCTCATCTCTATCCTCTAGCTAGTCTCGTCCCACATCTAGTCAGCTTAGCAAGCCTAGCACTGAGCTCTGGGTATAGCCTCCTTTTTATACAGTTTCACAGGTGTCACATGGCACTGGCTCCTCCAATCACCTAGGAGCCATACATCTTGTATAAGCCCTTTGCATACCACCCTATACTTTGCACGCCTTCCTTTTTCTTTGCACTCATCACTTAAACTTGTATGACTTATATAAGGATGATGTGTGCAGCTGTGGCCTCCAGGCTTTGTAACCTTGGCCTTGGCCTTAGCTAGCTTGGCAGTGACTTGACAACTTTGCAGTTGGCTGGCCATTTTATAAGGAGCTCAAGCCTCTAAACTTTTGTTATGTTATGTGTAAGTTGCGCCCCCAAATGGTCATAAACAGTAGTCAATGTAAGTCATCTATATTCTGCTATTTGTCTTTTATTAGTTTTAATAATTTTTATGATTGTATATATTATTTTATTGGCCGATGGCTGAAATAAAGTGACTGTCTGTCTATCTGTCTGGCCTCTAACTCCTGACATGTCTGAGTGCCCCATTCTGACCTCAGCAGAAACAATGCCACTAGCCAGGCTCTTGCAGGAGCCTGCTTGTCTGGCAAGGTGGCAGTGGCTCCAAAAACAGGGGATGGGCCAGCACAGCCAATGTGGTGTCAGGCTGGCTGACTTGTGTGGACAATGACAGCCATTGCACCAGAGTTGGCCCAATGTATGCGAATGTAGACATGCCCTTGGACAGCTTGCCATTGCTTCATGAATTCTTCTTTTTGTTAATCTTATAATGCATCATCTGTGTGCAGTGCACTTTTCTTTTAGGTGAGAGGATATATGAGCAGGAGAAACTGAGTTCTGTTCATTATTCATTGGATTTTTATGCACATTTGATATATTATGAATAAAGTCCCAAAGTTTAGGAAGATAGGTTAAAAAAAAAGCAGTGAAACATTATTGGAGGAACAGATAAAAAAGAGAACAATTTTGTTTCCTCATCTGTTAGATAATTTTTAATATGCCTTAAATGTTGTCAGTTGCTGGGAAAAAACACACTATTGACTGCATCAGGAAAAGGTCATGCTCAGAACTTCATATTGGTACAACAGATTTTGTTTTTAATTCTGGCATAATCAACCTAGCAGTAGGCTCATCCCATCAGGAGCAAGTTGGAATATAGGTAGCATAACTTAATATTTGTTGTTATTGGTCAATATTTTATTTTATTGATATTATTGTAATAATAATAATAATAATATTAATATTTATTTGTATCCTGCACCCCTGCAAAATGCAATCAGGGCGGCTTACAGCATTAAAATATACATACAAGCCCCTCCATCCCACCAACCCCTTAAAATACAATTAAATAATTAAACATTTAAAACATACTTAATAATTACTAAAAATACTAAAAACAACACAATAAAAAACTGTATGGGATTAGACTAATAAAGATTTTTTTTCTCTGTCTGATAGCTGGGTATCTATTCAGGAAAAGCCTGCTGGAAGAGATCCATCTTAAGAGCTTTTTTAAAGCTATTTAAAGTGGTAATGTGACGGAACTCATCCGGTCTCATTGTTGTTGTTGTTGTTGTGGGTTCTTCATTAAAAAAAAAAAAAACTTTACTAGTCATGATATCTAAGCTAAAATGACTAAACTGAAGCTATCATACATTGGATTTATCATGAGATGATATGGATAATTGAAGAATACAGTTTTGCCTTGGGTTGCATTACCTGTGAAGGTGCAGGTATGCAGTTTGGAGGTATTATTTGTTCCAGTGATTTCCTGAATGCATTGCTGATGGTGGCAGTGATTAAGAATCTCCTATACTAGCTTTGGCTGACTTACCAGCTACAGCCATTCCAGCAAAAATGGATCTAGCTTTATTCATTAATGCCCACATCATTTCCAGGCTGAATTACCCTTAATACACTCTATATGGGTCTGACTTTAAAAAACAAACAAACCACCCAAAAAAACAACAAAAAAAACAAAAAACCAAACCCAAATAGGGAGGAGAAATTTCTGTTGGTTTAAAATCACTCTCCCAGGCTTGTGCCTGAAGATGGAAGGCTGTAATGCCAAACTTATTCCATCTTCATTGTTGTTGTTGTTGTTGTGTGCCTTCAAGTTGTTTCTGACCTATGGTGACCCTAAGGTGACCCTATCATGGGGTTTTCTGAGGCCGAGAGCTGTATGACTTGCCCAAGGTTACCTAGTGGGGTTTTGTGGCTGAGCAGGGATTTGAACCCAGGTCTCCAAGGTCATAGTCCAACACTCAAACTACTACACCACACTGGCTCATCTTTACTGGTTGCCTATAAATTGTGGGCTCAATTTGAAGTGCAAATTCTAACCTTTAAAATTCTACATTGCTTACATAGAATCATAGAATTGTAGAGTTGGAAGAGACCACGAGGGCCATCCAGTCCAACCCCCTGCCATGCAGGAAATCTTGATCAAAGCATCCCCGACAGATGGCAATCCAGCCTCTGTTTAAAGACCTCCAAGGAAGGAGACCCCACCACGCTCCGAGGGAGTGTGTTCCACTGCCGAACAGCTCTTACTGTCAAAAAGTTCCTCCTAATGTTGATGTGGAATCTTTGTTCCTGGAGCTTGCATCCATTGCTCCGTGTTCCAGTCTCTGGAGCAACAGAAAACAAGCCCGCTCCATCCTCAGCGTGACACCCCTTCAAATACTTAAACAGGGCTATCATACCGCCTCTTAACCGTCTTTTTTCCAGGCTAAACATACCCAGCTCCCTAAGTCTCTCCTCATAAGGCATCGTTTCCAGACCTTTCACCATTTTAGTCGCCCTTCTCTGGACATGCTCCAATTTGTCAATATCCTTTTTGAATTGTGGTGCCCAGAACTGGACACAGTATTCTAGGTGAGGTCTGACCAAGGCAGAATAGAGCGGCACTATTACTTCCCTTGATCTAGACACTTTACTTCTATTGATACAGCCCAAAATCGCATTGGCCTTTTTAGTTGCCGCATCACATTAGATCATATCAGAAAGTGCCCTGTCTGTGAGATCTCCATGAGAATGCCTATTCTTTGTTACTTAAGATTAAACAAGCAGACGCAAGAGATCGGACACACAGAATATCCTCTTAAAAGATCTGCAGGGCTTCTCTTTTCATAAAAACAGAAGGAGAAAGTATGTTGTTCCTGTATCCTTCTGACTCCCACTTTCCCCCTATTAAAAACTGCCTTAAGAAATGCCCTATCAGAGCACAGTTGGCCAATTTAGTTCAGCACAATCTATATCAAGTGGCAGCAGATATCTAGAGTTTCAGACATAACTTGTACCCAGCTGTACCTAATAATGCTTGGTACTGACCTTGAGATGTACTGCATGCAACTCATCTGCTCTATGAGTGTGCTGTGCTACCATTACATGTATGGCACCTTCCTCTCCTAGTATATAAAATATGAGTGAGGGATCTGTGTATATGCAACAATTTGCATAAGGCAGGATTTATTTTAAGATTTTTTCCCCCTACTGCATAAGAAGCCACCTGTTCTAAGGAGATGTTGCTCCCTAATTCACCTGACACCACATGTTATTTTTAATGACCAGGCAGTGCATTGTAGAAAGTGATAGCGAGAACTTCACAGATAGACTGACTAATGACACATTGGCACTCCCCTTAGGTGCGATGGCATTGTGGACCAAACCAGAATTGTCAACATTTATGTCATAGTGAAAATGATCGCAAAATCTGCCAATGAAAAGCATGACGTTTCCTGGCAGCAAACCCTGTAGCTATGGTGCAAAAGGAGTGGTTGATACAGTTGACAATGCCTGCAGCAAAACAGCTGGATCCAAAGCAGCTAAACATATCTTCATACATGTATGCACCTTGGTTACAGGTGGAGCAGCCAAGTAGTTGATCCTGGTAATATACAATTAATATAAGATTACAAAGACCGAAAGGTAAGAGTACTGTAGTCCTTAAAATCTTCTGTTTCTTTTTTTTCCAAAAGGAATAATTTCCCCCAGATTGAAGCCCATATTGCCAACTGCATAATAACTCATTTCGTACTGCAAATTTTATTTTCCTACTGCAGAAAATGTGTCCAGTTAATATTAGACCATTGCTTGGCACACACAGGGCCATGCCCATTTAGTTTAACATCTGACATTTGATTTGGTGAACTAATTTTATCCACACATAATTTCTAGTATGATATAAATGATTGGAAGAGACTATAGTCCTGTCCAAATGGTGAAAATAATTCAAATGGCAATCGCATAGAAGGCGATCTGTCCAAACGGACATTTGCATCAATATGTCTCATTCAGAAGAGGGGCAGCCAAATCCACTGTAAAGTTTTTAAAAAGCTCCATAGGCCATGCAAATGTGTGATCAGTTGCATTCATGTTGCTGCGACCAGTTGCATTCATGTTGCTGCGACCAGGTAGCATAAGCTGATTGATTGGACAAACATGGGGGCAGGGCAAACAAACAGGGAAAGTGATAAAATGGCGATCTTTTACTCTCTCTCTCTCCCTCTCTCTTTTTGTAAATATGAAATATCACATGTGTGCACCTTGGTAAATTGTTTTTTTTTTTAATATTGGTGGCAGCAGATTTAAAAGCATGAGTAACTCACTTGGCTAGAGGGCATGCAAAGTTTAGGTGTGCTCTTTTTACCATTAAGACTGGTTGCAGTGCTGCAGATGGCTTCTTCTTCAGAAGAGATCATATTTTCCCCCCCCCTCTTGTATAGACAAAACCTGAGTATATTTTATACTAGCTGCATCTGGTAATTTTGATTTCATGAGTAAAGACAGGAGTGTAAACTGTTTCCTTCAGCTGATGGATCTTTAGCATTAGCAGGCTAATTAGGGCAAGCCGAAATTGATGACTCAGCAACACCCCCCCCCCAACATAAGATCTCTCCAGGATGGCAATTTGCATAACTTTAACAAAAATAGGTGTTAGCATTAGCACAAGGAAATTCAGTAGGGCCAGGCAACAAGTAAAAGTCTGATTTATATTTCCTCTTAGGCTGGCTTCAAAGAGGTTCCATTCCTCTAAAATACATTAACAGGCATGATATGAGAGATATGAGATGATGTGAGAGAATGCATTGGGGAAAATGTGCAATAGTGTTTTCACCCCCTGTGTTAACAAGTGACCTTTTCTGGAGTGTAGGACACAAATCAAGTGTGAAGTATTGGAGAGTGCTAGCCTTGTGCATGTTATACATGTTGTTTCTTATTTTTATTTATTTGCAGCTCCTTCATGGATTATGTGACTTGGAAGCATGTTGGTTTATAGAATAATATGGGCAGGCAGGTAGGAGTAAAAGTCTCACGCTTTATATACTTAACAGTATTTTAGGGCTTGCAGCATGCAGAACAACCTCTGTTTCTTTTCCCTTCTTATTTAACTTCCCTCCTGAAGAATTTTGGCAGACTCAAAAGAATATACAATAAAGAACAGAGGAAGATGTCTCAGACCTTTAGCCCATCTAAATGTTGATACTGACCTGTAGCTTCTCTCCTAGGTTTCCTGCTCTACCTGGAGATGCTAAAGATTGAACTTGGGATTGTCTACATGCCAAGCACACCACTGAACTATGGCCAATTCGTACACACTTCTGTAGGAATTGGCCATAGGTTGTTTCTGTTCTACTCAGAGCTTGGAAGAATTATTTTTTGGATGATAACTCCCAAAATCACTAGCCAGCATGGCCCATCTCTAGTTCTACTTTTCTTGTCTTGTTCCTTTCCCCTAATAGACCAGACTGACTCCTTGTGCTTTTGCCTCTGGGTGAGACTGAAAATCAAAGTGTAGTGTGTGCTTCCATCTAGCAGTGTTGCAAACCTCAGACTTACTGCCAGTGCCATTTGCTCCTTCTGTACCACAGGCTTGCCATGCCTTCTCTTAATTTAATAGGAACAGTCTACAAAATCTGAATAGTTATTTAAAACCAGGTGGAAAACATTGTTTTGAATGGTAGGTTCAAGGAGGGCTATTTAAAATCCAGTTGGCAGTATGATTCAGAGGTCAAATTTCCCATTGTAAAATGCAGTTATGTTACTGCATCTTGAGATCTGACACTTCAGATGGAAACAAAGTTGATCCAAATTCGCAGTCTAAAGAGACAGTTACTAAAACTGTTCTTCTTCTCTAATAAATGAATATAGTGATTGCCAGGAAAAACAGAATAAATCCACCTTTGTGACTTGTATGGAATTGCAGAAATGTTGAGAAGTGTGAAATGTTTGGTAGTGACATGACATGATTTCAGAGGAATACTTTAAACTGCTGCCTTTTTCATGGTAAATTGAAGTGAAGAGATCACCCTGTGTCTCCTTGAAGTTGCAGCTGAAAAATTATCACACAGCATATGGTTGGTCAGCCATGGGAAAATCTCGAGAGCAAACTAAAGAGCAGTCTTTTTGTTCTGACCACTAGGATGGAAAGATGCATGCTGAATATCAGGGGAAAGTATAACTTGTCATGATTTTCCTGACTGTGCTGCTTGCTTTTTTTTTTTTTATTGCTCTTGTTTTGTGCCACCTGCTGAGATACACATGCTTTGTGAATGTTACACTAAGCTCAGTAGAGTGTGTATGGGTGTGTGTTCATTCTGCCAGACAGGCTTAGCAATGTTTAAATAGCAGTGAAAAGGCACAAACAGATCAAAGGAGTATACACTGGACTATTTAAATGCACAGCAGGATGATTAAGGTTATCATAATAAGGTGAATTAACGAAGTTTTAATAATGTTTCAGTGAATAATGTTTAAATTAACATTCTAATTTTCATTCAATATGTAATTACTATTTGATGTAGAGCAAAAAACAAACAAACAAACCGCCAGCACTACCTTTCCATGGTTGGTGGGATTATGTGTTCCTGGGAGGTAAGAGGCTGTGCTGACAGTAGTTTTGCCAGACTAAATGTGCCAAGCACTTTATCGCAATGAGGGGAAGCTACTAGGTAGCAGCAGTCGTCTCTCTCTCTCTCTCTCTCTCTCTCTCTCTCTGTGTGTGTGTGTGTGAGAGAGAGAGAGAGAGAGAGAGTTGAAAGATCTCTGAGAAAGAACATCAGTGGCATTTTAGCTAACTCTTGCTGGGTTTTTCACAGAAGGAAGCAATGGTAAACTACTTCTGAATGCTTTTTATCTAGCAAACCTTATGATGAGGCAAACCAAAAGAGTTAATGCCAGAAGAAGATTTCCAGATCAGAAAGCACCCATTAGCATTGGGTCTCCTCTTAATGATTGTCTTAAAGCAGTAATGGGCTGGATGAGGAAAAACAGATTGAGATTAAATCCAGATAAAACGGAGGTGCTCATGGTAGCGGCCCCCAAACCAGGAGTTGGGTTGCAACCTCCAGTCCTGGACGGGGTCACGCTCTCCGTTAAGGACTGTGTTCGCAGTCTGGGGGTGCTCCTTGATTCATCGCTTCAGATGACGAGTCAGGTGAATGCGACAGTCAGGAGCGCCTGTTATCAGCTTCGGCTGATACGCCAGCTGCGCCATTTCCTGGAAGTAAGGGACCTTGAGACTGTGGTGCACGCGCTGGTAACCTCCCGTCTAGATTTCTGCAATGCGCTCTACATGGGGCTGCCCTCATGCTTGGTCCGGAAACTTCAGTTGGTACAAAATATGGCAGCCAGAGTGGTCTCGGGAACATCTCGGAGAGACCATATAACTCCAGTATTAAAATCTCTCCACTGGCTGCCAATCAGTTTCCGGGCCCAGTATAAGGTGTTGGTTATTACCTTTAAAGCCCTAAATGGCTTGGGTCCAACTTATCTCCGGAACCGCCTCCTCCCATACAATCCTCCCCGCGCACTCCGGTCCTCTGGTAGGAATTTGCTTCAGCCACAAAAATCTAGGCTGTCTGCAACCTCCCAGAGGGCCTTTTCGGTAATCACCCCCAAATTGTGGAATGACCTGCCGAATGAGATCCGTCAGATAACAAGCCTGAGTGGCTTTAAAAAAGCACTAAAGACGGATCTCTTTCGGCAGGCCTTTCCTAATTAGATCCCGGCCTCAGGGGATCGTGGCCTCTTCTAGGCTGCTGGCCATTTATTATATTTATTGTATTTATAGTTTTAAAAGTGATTTTAGATTAGTTGTTTTAATTTATATTTGTTTAATGTTTTTTTATGGGGGAGGGTGGGAGTTGGGGTGTTTAGGGATTTTATTTGTATTGTATTTTAAATTTTGTAAGCCGCCCCGATTGTTTTAACAGAGGGGCGGGGTATAAATAAATTTTATTATTATTATTATTAATAATGGAACTGGGCTCAAGCTGAAAGAATGTTCAGCTGCTGATATGCACAGATGTGAAAGGAAAAGTCAAAGCTGCACTGGGCATATAATAGTAACATGGAATGTGAGGAGCTTGAATTAGGGAAGCTAGAAATGATTAAACAAGAAATGGAACTAGAAACAAGTACAAGAGTACTTGGGGTAACTGAGTTAAAGTTGACAGAAATGAGACATTTTCAATCAGATAATTACATGGTGTTTTACTCTGGAAATAACAATTTAAGAAGAAATGGGTGGCATTAATAGTGAGGCAAGATGTAGTAAAAACACTCGGGATATAATGAAAAATCTGACCAAATAATATCAGTAAGAATCCATGGAAAACCTATCAGCATCAGCGTAATTCAAGTTTATGCTTCAGTTAAAGAGGCAGAAGAGGGGAGAAAATGAAAGATTATATTATTGCATTCAGGAGGAAACTGATCACATATCAAACAGGGCAAGTTGATAACCATAGGCAATTGTTATACAAAAGTAGGAAAGAACACAAACAAACATTGTTGGAGAGTTTGGCCTAGAATCAAGAAACGAAGCTGAAAAGTGACCTATAGAATTGTGTGAAGCCTATTGTTTGGTTATTGCAAACACGTTATTCACACTCCTGATTGTATACTTCAAAGTTACCAGACAGCCAGTACACAAACCAAATAGACTACGAAGCAGAAAATGGAAAAAGTCCATTCTCTTTGCAAAAACAAGACCAGGAGTAGGCTGTGGCACAAAGACCATAAACAGCTAATATCAAATATTAGAATGTTACTAAATAAGTATAATAAATCGATCACAATATCAAAATATCTCTCTCTGGCTTTTCTTTGCAAACGAAGATTCAGGAAGGACTCATCCCGTGCTTTCTGCAAGCGTGCTGATGACTGAAAAGGCCAATCCGAGATAAACATGTCCAGTTGCAGAAAACACAGCAGAAGGTCTCCTTGGGTGATGTTTCTGGGTTGTGATTCTTTCTGTGTTGTCATTTCTTTTCAAGACTAGTTTGGTGTGAGCTCTCAAATAAGGCTGCAGCATTGTGAATAGTGCGTCTCCATGCCTCCCAATGTGAGGCCGTGGCGGACCATTGTTGGTGATCAATTTGGCCGAGCCTGAGATGTTGTTTCAGTGAGTCCTTGTATCACCGTAGAGTACTATTTTTGGGAGGCGATGGTTCTCCATCCTAGAAACGTGCCCTGCCCAGCACAGCTGTGTTCTCAATATCATGGCCTCAATGCTGGTGATCCCACAAAATACAGTCTAAAGAGCATACCAGTAGAACTGTACCAAAGAGATTAAAGGCAACAGATTCTTTTAAGAACTGTTGATGACTTGGAGATATATCCACGGTGCACAATGATAGAAGTCTGTGACTAGTTTGACTGCCATACGACCTTCCTATGGAATCCTGTGCTTTGTACTTTGCTGAGGTATTTATAATTCACTAGTGCCCTTCCCTAAGCTACAGCATCAGAGATCTCTGACAGAGAAGTCTATATACCTCACAAAACTACAAATACCAGGATTCCACAGGATGGAGCCAGGGCAATTAGAGTGGTATCAAAGTGTTATAATTGTATAGTGTAATTATGCCCTGGAGGTCTTGGAGGTCGTTCATTCATAGGGTCACCCTAAGTCTAAGTTGACTTGACAGCAAATAGCAAAAAGAACAAAACAGGAAAGAAAAGTGCTCATCAATTTGTTCTAAGCTTCAGGAATACAGATTACTGTGCCCACAGTGATGGCACTATAGCCAGATAGAACAAAAAGGATGTCTGTGATTGGCAGGGCTGAAGTATTGAGTGCCTATTTCCTTCTTCTTCTGTTGCTCATTGCATTATAATCAAGGGAAATGAAGCAGGGGTTTAATTTCTTTTGCTTGTCAATAATGCCAGTGTCTTCTATCACCAGAATACTGAAAAGGATTTGATACAATGAGTGGGACCTGCAGTGGAATGTTCTGAGTGTGGCTGTTCCTCTCTAGTTGGATGTAGTGTGTGTGTGTGTGTGTGCGTGCATGCATACATACACACATGTGTATCAGAGGACTACCACACTAGATGCCAGAGGAATGTGGTGGTCAGAGATGAGAACTCTATACTTCCTTGTGCATTTTTATTATTCCTATATTGCAAATGCGTTAGACGGAGGCCACAAGATACCCATAATGTGGGGTTCAGGCTGAGAAAGAGAGGCACATGAAAAACCTTAAATTATTAGAACCCTGTAATAATCTCATGAAGGATGTGTATGCTTATGTTCAGAGAGACTGGGTGGGGAAATCCTGAACTGAAATGTTACCAAGTTCTCTTCCTCTTCAGTCCATTCATTTAAATTAAACTCATGTCCTTCCTCCTTTCTCAGAAGGTGAAGGGTATCTGAAATATAACTGGAATGGAAGACATGTATATTCTTGATTTTCTCAGTCACTATAGGGATGTTAGAGGAGAAGAGGAGTATCTTTGAATAATGTGGCCCTAGTCAGATGAAGTATATGTTCCATCATCAATTTTTGTATGCTGTCATTGTCTGAGGTAGGCAGCTGTTCTATGTCACATCAGCAAGATCATGGAAGAACATGGCCAGTTCAACATTCCCCCCCACCACAATATTGCCCTTGAAGGTGGTTAGAAATGACGCAGGTTATGCTTCTTCCCTTAGTTCCCCAAAGGAAATTGTATGAAGCACTTTGGTAATGTGTCTTGGTTGCTAGTCCCTTCCCCAACCAGGGCATTGACTACATGTTGGTATAGCAACTTTTTCTTAGTCTTCTGCAGTTTTGTTTGTCTAGCCAGAGGAGAGCAATTGCTGTTACAGTGATCTACCTCTGCTTTAAAGATGGATGCTGCTGAAGATGAGCCCATGTATGATGACTCTGATTCTTATTCCTGTTTTTTTCCCTGAAATCCAGGCAAAAGTAAAGGGTCTTGAAAACAGATGCTGATCCTGTCAACTTTATTAGCAGTGAGTAGTATAAGGTTATCTAGTTCCTTCTTCTGGATTCCATAATAGATGGAGGGAGTGTCAAGCAGAAAAGTAATTAGCCATCTTAGGTATTGATTTTGCATGTTAACATGTTAGTTCAAGGTGAAAGGTATTTCAGGTCACTTGTTTCAGCTAAGTAGACTATATTTTTGAGGGAAAGTGACATTTATTTCCTGATGAATGATACAACTTTATTTAATTTGAATTTGGAAACATGATGATTAGAACATAAGAAGACCTATGCTGGGTGACACTAAAGTACCAGCTGGTCTAGCATTCTGTTCCCACAATGGCCAACTAGATATCTCTGGCAAGCCAGAAGCAGGACAGGATAATGTAATGGTATTTTAATAAAACATGGCTTCAAATCTGTAATTTTGGTTTGCAGGTTTACTATGCAATTTTTTGAAAACTTGTTTTTTAAATCAGCCATTCATTAAAATTTTAGTGAAATCAACTACTTTTGTTGTTGTTGTGTGCCTTCAAGTTGTTTCTGATTTATGGTGATCCCAAGACAAGCCTATCATGGGATTTTCTTGGCAGAGGATGTTTAATGGATGTTTAGTTTATCTTTTCAAATGTTATAATGATTTTGAAATGTTTTTATCTGTGATTTTAACTATTTTAAATTTTATTGTAATTGTTTTATTTGATGGTTCTTGGAAGCCACCTTGGATCACACTTTGGGAGAAAGGTGGCATAGAAATGAAATGAATAAATTAAAAAAATGTTCAAAGGGACTTTTCCTTTTCCTTTCTCTGAGGCTGAGAGCATGTGACTTGCTTAACGTCATCCAGTAGGTTTACATGTCCCAAGCGTGTATTCAAATACTGGTCTCCAGAGTCAGAGTCCAACTCTCAAACCACTACATCACACTGGTGTACTTTAGAATAGTTCAATTTTCCCCAATAATTCAATCCCCCAATAAACTACTTTAGAATAATTCAGTTTTCCCCAATGCCATGCTGGATAGAGAAAAATGGAATTGTAATCCAGCAGATCTGGAGGTTACTAGCTTGAGAATACCTGGAATAAACCTTATTCCATTCCTTCATGAAGAATTCCATATTTGCACTGGAGGCTTGTGGCCTAGTTTTACATTTATTTAATATTAATGACCACATAGTTGGGAGCAATCCACATTTAGATGTCAGTAAAATTGGTAGTTGGACCAAGATGGGAATAAATTATTTACATGCAAACAAGTACATGACTGTTGACTTTGGTGGATATGGGAAAGAAAGTGAACTAATATGCTTGTAGGTGAGAATACTGTATTGCAATAGGATGTGTGTATGTGCCTTCAAGTCTTATAGGATAGGATTTGTAGAAACATATTTAAGAAGAATATCATAAATGTGAAAATTAACAATGACATCCTGAATTTTGGTCAATTATAGATACATACATTATCTTAACAAAATTCATTTACAGTGCCATAGTTTGGAAAATTGTCAATGAACTTTAATTCATTAGAAGTATGAGCAAACACTTTATGGTAAACTTGACTAAACAAATACAGATAGATCCTCATATCCACGGGACCCGTATCTTTGGATTTACTTAACTACATCCAGAAAAAAAAAGTTCTCTTTTGCCATCTTCTAGGGCCTCCAGTGCAACCCTGTGGTATGCTTGGGCTGGATGTAATTCATTTTAATAGTGTTCACTATTATCTGTGGTTTCTGATATCCATGGTAAGTCTGGGAATGTATCACCCTTGTTTACGGGGGTCTATCTACACTGCTATAAATTTACTGACCAGGCCTAGAGTGTTATCAGTGTTTGTTTTCTATCTTCTTTTCTTCTCCCACCCTTTAAAAAGAATTACAGTTGTCCCTCCGTATCCACGGATTTAAGTATCCACGGCTTGAAAATATTCTTTAAAAACAATAATCCAAAAAGCAAACCTTGATTTTGCCATCTTATTATAAGGGACACCATTTTGCTGTGCCATTGCATATAATGGGACTTGAGTATTCACGGATTTTGGTATGCGGGAGGGGGGGGGTCCTGGAACCAAACCCCAGCGAATATGAAGGGAAAACTGTAGTCATCTCACAAGATGATTATGAAGATGAACAAGAGGGTTCATGATATACAGGTCGAACCTTGTATCCATGGGACTGGTATCCATGGTTTTACTTTTTCACATCTGAAAAAATATGTCCTCTCTAGGCATTTTCTAGGTCCTCCAGAACAATTCTATAGTAAGCTTCCACCAGAAGTTGGGCCAGAATTCATTCATTTCAGTAGGGTTTGCTATTACCCACAGTTTCATGTATACATAGTAAATCTGGGAAAGTATCCCCCATGGATATGAGAGGCAATCTGTATTTTGAGGAGTGTGATGGCTGGATGTGGTTGTGAGGTAATAGAAGAAGAATCAGAAATTTGAAGATCCTGGGTTCAATCTGGTCCTCTGAGAAGTATGGTTTAGTTTCTGATTAGCAATACAGAGGGATTGTTTAGATGATGAAAAAAATCCTCAAAGAATGTGGGCAGAATACCTTTTGTCCAGATGAGCTTCTGCCAGGATTTGCAATAGTGGGAAGGAGGGGGGCTGAAAACATTAAGTAGTTCGCAACTACAGCTTTTGCTGTTTCTCGCAATCTTTTTAAAGAAGTATGCAAAAATAATAATAATAATAAAAATTAATAATAATAATAATAAAATTTATTTATATCCCGCCCCTCTGCAAGCAATCGGGGCGGCTTACAATGATAAAATGGTAGACAGTATAAAACAACCCAAAATCCCTCCCTCCCCTTAAAACATTATTAAATTAATGCAAGTTAAAATCAATACAAGTTAAAATCAATATGTGGTACCATATGCTAAATATCCTTTTAAGCAGGCAGCATCTGTTAGGAGATCCAAAAGGAACCTCCAGAGGGGGTTCCAGAGGCCGGGGTTAGCTATTCCGGAAAAGCCTGCCCGAAGAGAACCGTCTTGACAGCCTTTTTAAAGCTGTCTAATGATGTCAATAGGCGGATCTCGTCGGGCAGGCCGTTCCACAATTTGGGGGTGACAGCCGAGAAAGCCCTCTGGGAGGTAGTCGCCAGCCTAGGTCTTTGTGACTGCAACAAATTCCTCCCAGAGGACCGGAGAGCGCGGGGAGGATTATAAGGGAGAAGGCGGTCCCTGAGATAGCTTGGGCCCAAGCCATTTAGGGCTTTAAAGGTGATAACCAACACCTTGTACTGGGCCCGGAAGCTGATAGGCAGCCAGTGGAGGGACCTCAGAACCGGAGTAATGTGGTCCCTCCTAGATGTTCCAGAAACTAACCTTGCTGCCATATTTTGTACCAGCTGTAATTTCCGAACTAGGCACAAGGGTAGCCCCATGTAGAGAGCATTACAGAAATCCAGACGTGAGGTTACCAGCGCGTGCACAATGGTCTCAAGATCCCTTACTTCCAGAAAAGGGCGCAGCTGGCGTATCAGCCGAAGCTGATAACAAGCGCTCCTGACTGTCGCATTTACCTGATTTATCATCAGGAGCGACGAGTCAAGGAGCACCCCTAGGCTGCGAACACAGTCACTGGAGGAGAGTGTGACCCCATCCAGGACTGGAGATTGCAATTCGATTCTTGGTTTCGGGGCCGCTACCATGAGCACCTCCGTCTTGTCAGGATTCATTCTCAATCTGTTTTTCCTCATCCAGCCCATTACTGCCCGAAGACATTCATTGAGAGAAGAGATGCCGTCAGAATTCAAGGCCGACGAACGAGATACGGAGAAATAGATCTGAGTGTCATCAGCGTACTGATAACACCCAGCTCCATAACTCCGAATAATCTTACCCAGCGGCTTCATATAGATGTTAAATAACATCGGGGACAGAATAGCACCCTGTGGTACTCCACAGGTGAGCTCCCTTTTACTGGAGCTACTGTCCCCGAGCAGCACTCTCTGGGTCCTGCCTGAGAGGAAGGACCGGAACCACTGCAAAGCAGTGCCTCCAATGCCTAACTCCCCCAGGCGATCCAGAAGAATGCTGTGATCTATCGTATCAAAAGCCGCTGAGAGGTCTAGGAGCACCAACAGGATCACATTACCCCTGTCAATGCTCAGACGCAGATCGTCGGTCAAAGCAACCATGGCAGTCTCAACCCCAAAGCCTGTCCTGAAGCCAGTTTGAAATGGGTCTAGGTAATCGGTTTCATCCAAGACAGCTTGGAGTTGAAGAGCAACTGCCCTCTCGATCACCTTGCTCAAAAATGGTAATAAAGAGACTGGCCTATAATTATTCATAGCCAGGGGGTCCAGGGAAGGTTTTTTCAAAATAGGCTTAACAGCCGCCTCCTTTAAACATGATGGGATATATCCTTCCCTGAAGGATGCATTGATGATGCTCACCAGGAACTTCCGCAATGCATCCCCTCCCTGGACGGCCAGCCAAGACGGGCAAGGGTCGAGGGGGCAGGTTGTCTTCCTCACACTACCAAGGAGCTTGTCCACGTCATCGGTACTCACAGATTGCAGCTGATCCAGTATAATTACATCGGCAGAGTTGCTGGACACCTCGTCCATTGTTTCTGTTACAATAGTGGCATCTAGGTCGGCTCTTATCTGAGAGATTTTATCTGCAAAGAAGTTATTAAATGCATCACAGCAGGCAGTCGTCGGGTTAAGCAGGGGATTCGGTGCAGGGGTCACCTGCGCCAGCTACCTCACCACCCTAAACAGCTCTGCTGGACGGGACTCTGCAGACGCAATACGTGCAGAAGAGAAGGATCTTTGCGCTGCACGCACTGCCTCCCGATAGGACCAAAGAAAGTTCCTATGGCGAGTTCTGTCAGATAAGAGTCGAGTCTTCCACCATCTGCGCTCTAGTCGTTGTCCAAACCGCTTCATTTCCCTAAGCTCAGGTGTATACCATGGCCTACGGTTAGAAGCGGGTTGGCAAGGACGCTTGGGAGCAATCGTGTCGATAGCTCTGGTAAGGTCGGTGTTCCACGTATTAACCAGAGCATCGACAGGATCACCGGCATTTCCAACCATTAAGCCCTCTAAGGCTTTCTGGAAACCCATAGGTTCCATTAGCCTTCGAGGGCGGACCATTTTAATGGGTCCACCACCCCCGGTGGGGCAGATGTAGGCTCTAAGTTCCATCTTGACCAGGAAATGATCCGTCCATGACAAGGCAGAGGTACTGATTACCTCCGCCCACGGATATACCTGATCCGAACTAAAGACCGCATCGAGGGTATGACCTGCACAATGTGTGGGCCCGTTGACCAATTGGGATAGGCCCATGTTTGTAAAATACTCTTAACAGCCTGTTTGAACAATCAATTTGAATTGGGCACATCCAGGAAGTCAAAACGTGATTGGTCATATATGCGCAGGCTTGCTGGCAATGAAGCAGCCAGAGCTGCCATTGTTTTCACATACATGATCGTGCACTTTTTTTGAGCGGCAGAGCAAAAAAAAATGTTTTAAGAAGATTGTTCTTCTGCATCTATCATTTAACAAGGCAAAAAAAGAGAGGGGGAAATGGAGGGAGCTTTTGGGGAATAATAAGGCAGGTAATTCACTTGTAGCCATCATCTTTTCTTTGCTCCGTGTGAACTTCAAACTCAGATAGCTTTCCATGCCAGTGATCTTCGGAATGAATCATGTGGGAAAATGAACATTGCTGCGATAGTGAGGTAATGCACTATTTTCCACAATTAATTCTCCCATCTGACTGAGCCCAGAGACAAAAATGGGGAAGATGGAGCAATGAGAACTAGGATCTCTTAGACATATTATGTAGTTTCATGTGGTGAACAACCCAGGGCTGCAGGTGGGAAGATTCTCTGGACTACAATATGCTCAGAAGTCAGATGACATTTTGCTGGAATAGCAAGCAGTTTTGTCACTTCCCACCCACCTACTACCTACCTCATGTACTTGTTCTCTGCTTTCCTGTCACATGTAGGACTTCTACTGAAGCCCCAGTGACTTGTGCATCCCACTTAGTGTTCCTACTTTCCTCCAGAGCAGGGGTGAGGAAGTTCCCAGATGTTTCAGTGTGTACCTCCCATCTATATGGCCAATGTGGATCTGTGGGAGTTGTAGTCCAACAATGTGGATCTGTGGGAATTGTAGTCCAAAACATCTGAAGAACCAAAGGTTCCCTAATCCTGCTCTACAGCCTGCCTAAGGTATATTACTAAACAGGAAGAACAGTGTGACTGTAAGAACAAGACTTTCCTGTGTTGGTTGATGGTGCAGAGTAGCATGCTACTTGCCATAGCTTTCTCAGAGTGGGACTCCTATGAAACTACAGTAGTTGCTGACTTAGGTCTAAAACAAGGAGGTCCAGAAAGTTGAGCCACAGGACTTGATCCTGACAACAACTGTGCATTCCAAAATAGGTAGCACAGAGAAAAGGATGGCTATAGATTTTCCTTGGGTTTTTTTCCAGGCTGTGAGACTGTGTTCTGAAATAGTTTCTTTCTGATGTTTTGCCTGCATTTGTGGCTGGCATCTTCAAACCCAAGGAAAATCTATGGATGCCGGCCGTGAAAGCCTTCGACTTCACAAAGGATGGCTATCTTTACAATTATTGATGTATGTATTGGATACCACTGGAAATAAAGGCCTCCATTTACTTTAATTAAATGCACAAATGGCTTTCCCTTTTTCTGGTTTTAGGATGCAGTGTGCTGTTAAGATATTAAATGAAAGGTCATTATAAACATTTTTAGTAGTAAATTACCTTACCCCCCCCACAAAAAATAAAATAAAATAAAATAAAACTTTAAAACATAACAAAGAAAAGGTTCAATTACTATGGAGTCCTGGTGGCACAGTGGTTAAATGCTAGTACTGCAGCCACAGTGTTGTGAGTTCAATCCTGTAGGGCTCCAGGCTAACTCAGCCTTCCATCCTTCTGTAGGTCAGTAAAATGAGTACCCAGATTATTGGGGGCAATTCGCTAAAATCATTGTAAACTGCTTAGAGAGTGCTTAGCACTATAAAGCGGTATAGAAATGTAAGTGCTATTGTTGTAAGCGCTATTACTGCAATCCCTCACAAATGTAGAGAAGGTAATCTGTACCTCAGGAAATAGCAGCTCCTTGCCAGGTTCAATTCCCCTTTATAGAGACTGGCCTCGTTACACATAAACTAATGAGAATTAACATTAAGATATATATTTCATTGACAGACTACAATATTATTAAATTGTTGCAGCACTATTATAGCAAAGTTGCACAGAAATAAATCTTGTTTTGTTTCTAAATATTATGTTAATTTTGTAAATGTAATTTTGTTATTCTGTAGCTTTTTGCAGTAACTATTTAACCACAGTCCTTCCTCTCATCTTGACTGTTAGTTTTATTTTAATAGGTTCTTCTTGTTTTGTAACTAAGAAAAAAAAAAAGATCTCATTTGCACATCTTAATTGTGTTATCAAGGATTGATTTTCAATCTGTACATTGAGGTTATCCCTTTTGCCATAATCCAGTAGCATCAATAATTGAGATAATTGAAATTGGAAATTGATTTGGCAAAGAGTCTATGTGCAGGGATAATTACAGCAGGCTGAAAACCCACCTTTTGGTTAATGACGATAAGGCAACAACTTCTATTTCATGCTGACTTTATTAAAACATGTGGTTATGGAGCTCAGCTTCAAGACAGAGGTATATTGGGAAAATGAAATCACTATTAAACCTATTAAGAGACAACAATATATGGAAAGTCAAAGACAGGACTTTCTGTTTTTAAAACAGAAAGCTAATTACATTAGCTGCACATCTAGGGTTGGCCACCTTTGTTAAAAAAAAAAAAAAAGTAACATGAACCTGAAAAGGAGAGAAAGCCCTGCAGTTTCAGATGTTGTTGACTGTGACCTCCAGTATTCTTCACTGTTGGATATGCTGACTAGAGCTGCTAGGATTTACAGGCCGTTAGCATCTGGAGGGGACTACATGACTCTTACCCTTGCCCAAGCTGCTCTGTAGTGGCTACTCCGCTGTCTTCCTCGTGGGTGCTTTTTTGCAGCTCTGCTGCCTTCCACATGGTCACTGTACTCTCTGCTCCCCATCCTTCAAGTTTACTAGACTGAGGTTGAAAGCTGTCACTTTCTTTCTTACAATTTAATCTGGCAGGTGGGATGCCCAAAGAAGTGCCTGCTACCAATTTTCTGGTATGTCCCCCATGTCAGACCCAGAGTCACGGTAGAAGTTGAAGGTAATGGGAGTGGCTGGAGTTTCAGCCCCAGGCACTTTGCTGGGCAGCCCACTCACTTGCCTAAATGTTTAACAAAGAAGAAAAGGATGTTATGTGCTCCTGGGCATCAGCCTGGGTATGAGAGTTCCCATGCCAGATGCCAGTGATTTCCTGTTCCCTGTGATCTGCCACCATTATCTCCTCTGGCAGCCCCAGTTACCAGCTGCAGGGACCTACCATTGCACTCCAAAGCCCAGGCCTAACAGTCATGCTCCCCTTTGAGAACTCTTCTGAAGAAGAGGAAGAAGCAGATTACCAGTGGAAGAGACTCAGCAGATGCTCAAAAACCAGCCAAGCCCTCCTTCTGTTCAATAAGTCAGTTCAGGATCAGAGCAGGGCATGGAGGAGAGACTCCCTAGTCCTAGGGACATGGAAACTCAAGCATCTGGCCAAGACCCCCCACCCACACCAGATGCAGTATGAGGCTGCAATCAAGGTCTCGGGAAGAACATAGCTGAAGGATGCTGTCATTAAATACAGTCAGTGTTCTGGATGTGGCTGGACATCTCTGCCTATAAAAGGCAGATAAGAATACCAGCTAATTGTTAAGAGCAACACTGTTCTTGGCTCTCACATCTTGGCATGTTTCCCTTTTTCATAATGGAGTTATGTCTCCCAGATTACTGGATGACTTAACTATGGCTACCCCCTCAACTTCTGCTTCCTTTCAGCAGCATTCTTGACCTACTACTGTCATTACAATTTTATGATACTGAAACTTGGTTTCCATGTAACTACAGATCACAGACTCTGGACACCTGAACTTCATTAAAGCAGAACCCTCATGCTTCATTAAAGCATGTCATCCACCAAAGTTGCCAGCCCAGAGCATCAGTTCACTGCATCCATGATGAGAATCCATCCCAAAGTCTTCACCTGGTTGCTCCCTTCTTGTGCACCCCCCCCCATCTTCATGAGCCTCTGTATGAGACCAGGACCTCAAAGATAAATATAATCTTTCAGTGTACGCAGTCATCCCTGGATCCCTCATACATCTCTGGATGTTTAGACACTACTTGTCCATATGGTCAGAGCTAGTAATAGGCATCCACACTACATTGATATATTTACGGTAATATATTTCTCTGTCATCTTTCAAGACTGTGGTCTTCCAAAAGCAAGATATAATATAAAAATGATTCAAGTCAGTACCACTCTACTGTCTTATCTTTCTGGAACACCAATGAGACTAGTGATAGGTGTAATGGCTTTATGTGTTTTTCATGGTCTCATGAATGGAGAGAAGGTTTGTCTCCTGTGCATGTTGCAGCAAGCTCCTATGGGCTGGCATGGTTGCTCCCCAGCCTTGCCAAACCGCTGCTCAGTGCAAGCCTGGGGTTAAGTCTCATGATGGCTATGCCATCATGAGATTTAGGCATGAGATCTGGCATGAATTATGCACTAGATCTTGCTCAAAGTCTTGTGTGACTATGTGGGGTCACTAGCAGGCTTATATATAAACTTGCATGCTTGGTGGTTGACCATTATTGGCTGGACCTTCAGCCTGAGCAGGTCATGCTGTGTTTTTTAAAATCTTTTTAGGCCTCTCCCACCATGTGGCCTGCCTGGTCTGGGGATTTTCAAATAAGTAGGGCACCAGGTACCTCCCTCCCTTCCCATACCCTTCACGTATTCCATGGTATTGGTCTCCCTTCCTCTTTCCTCATTGGTCTGTTTAGTCTTTTCTCTCTTCATTGTTTCTTCTCTTCCTCTCCTTACCTCCTTTCTCCTGTTTGATTTACCCCCACTCCCCCCCTTGTCTCCCTCACTACACAACCCCTACTCTGAGTCATACCTCCTGACTGCCACGCTGCCCTCCAAGACCTTTCCCACAGCCCCCTTGCCATAGCAGGTCCCAGCAGTGTCGCATGTGTGCTGCTCAGCACCTGCCACCCCCATGTGGCTGACAGTATTGCCCCATGCCATGTGGCCCTTGCTGCTCTCAGCATGGCCCCCAGCATTGCCCACATGCCATGCCATGCCTTACCAGCCTCCATGCCACCTTCATCCACCCCACATCCATCTTTGCCATCTTCTTGGCACACATTGTAGGTTCCAGTGGTGCAGCCCACATGCTGTGCAGCCCCTGTTCCCCCTGCATGGCAGTGGCATTGCCCCCTCACCATGCTGCCTCCACCCTTTCTGTGGCTGCTGAGATCTAGCATATAGAATGGTGACTACCAACAGGTGCCACATGTGTTTGTGGTGAAGGAAATATCTGAATGACTGTTTCAGGCCACTGCAACAAAGACATCTGCAGAATCATCTCCATCGCTAGTGCCTGTTAAGTTTATTTCTCCTGTATATTCACCATCAATGGCATTTATACCTTTTACAAATAAAAATGTAGCTTATTTTTCAAGCTAAACAGGAGATATATTTAGCTCACACAAAGTAGAAGCCAATTAGGATGATTTCTCCAGTGCATCTATTGTGTGAAGGCAAGGCACAGCCTTTGTTGAAAAAGCACCTAAATGTCAAATTGAAATTTTCAACATGTTTTTCTTATTGTGTTCAGTTGCATCTCTTGCATAATGTTAGAGATTTGCTTGCCACAATAGCAGATTGATGTTCTGAAACCCATTTTGTTCAAATGTAGTTTTTGAAAAAGTTGTCACTTTGCCCTTGTTGAGGGGAAAGAAACCTGCTCTGTAGAGAAGTGGAAAGCATATTAGTTAAGCACTCAGTTTCTTAAGGGGAACAGCATGATGAAGCTTTTGAGGAATGTGAGAAAAAACAAAGCAAGATATTCAGGAGATAAAACCATTTAAATTATATGCAGATATGCTGTAGTGGGTGACCTGTGCACTTTGGGTATGTCTCTCTCTCTCTCTGGCTTTTCTTCGCAAATGAAGATTTAGGAAGGACTCATCCCATGCTTTCTGCAAGCATGCTGATGACTGAAAAGGCCAATCTGAGATAAACAAGTCTCATTGCAGAAAGCACAGCAGAAGGTCTCCTTGGGTGATGTTTCTGGTTGTGATTCTTTCTGCATTGTCATTTCTCTTCAAGACTTGTTCGGCATGAGTTCTCAAATAAGGCTGCAGCATTGTGGATAGTGCATCTCCATGTCTCCCGATGTGAGGCCATGGTGGACCATTGTTTGTGATCAATTTGGCTGAGCCTGAGATGTTGTTTCAGGGAGTCCTTGTATCGCTTTTTTGGAGCGCCCCTCTTACGCTGACCCATGGCGAGTTCACGGTAGAGTACTATTTTGGGGAGGCAATGGTCCTCCATCCTAGAAACGTGTCCTGTCCAGCATAGCTGTGTTCTCAATATCATGGCCTCAATGCTGGTGATCCCTGCTTTTTCCCAGCAATTATACAAGGAGTTTGTGGAATTTATCATGGAGTACATGACCTCTGTGTTTCCAAACTTCAGGTGGGATTCCATCAATCCCACCTTGGATAGGTATATAAGAGTGGAATGATGTAGAAGAAGAGAAATTTTTATAGAATGTATCTACACTTCACTGTTACAGCTATTTGGTACCACATCAGCTATTATGGTTTCATTTTATGGACATCTGGGATTTACAGTTTGGTGAGATACAGTTGGTCCTCTGTATCCACAGATGCACTTGTCCCATATATATATATATATATATATATATATAGAGAGAGAGAGAGAGAGAGAGAGAGAGAGATAGGCCAACAACCACGCATGAGCCGGATCACACAACAGTGAATTGCAAATGACCCCTGCTGATTATTCTAGCAACTGCATGCACTTCGAAGCTGATGGAGAAGTGACAAGGACCTTAACACCACATGTAATTCCTTCCATCTCCAGTGTTGCAGAGCAAGTGGAGGAGGCAGTCAGTTCTACAGTTGGTTGAATCTGCAGATGCAGATCCCACAGATATGGAGGGCCAACTGTACTTAGCATTCTCTGCTACCAAAGTTCTGGTGTACTTTTTTGAACTACAGCACTAAACCTGAAGTGTATTGGCAGCCAATGCAATTTTCCTAAGACTGCCATTGTATGATGTTTCTATGTTATTCATGTCAACAGTTGAGCTGTTGTGGTTTGCGCTAGCTGCAACTTCCAAGTCATCTTCAAGGGCAGATCTATGTAGAGTGCATTCTAGTAGTCTTAATAGTGTGGACACTATTTTGTGATTTGGCCTAATGAAGGTAATGCCATAGTAAGAACCAGACATATCACCACATTTTCTAATACAACAGTTTAGCCTTCATAGGTTTGCACTTTGGAGTTGTTTGTGTGTAAGTGCTCATAGTGCATGAAGCTCATAGCATTTCCTCATTGGATCTGAAAAGGATAGAATCCTATTGGGGCACTAAGGCAGAGTAAAAATAGAGGTGCAAATGGATACACTTTCTTAGAGATTTCCTAAGTGCACTCTCTAGTACAGCCAATCATTCTGCAAACAGTCATACAACCCTCACACTTTTGACTTGGTGGGTGAGGAGCTAATGATATGTTGTGCAAAAGGGGCAGCTCAAGGCCATGGTGTAAGTTGCAGGATCAGTTAAGCAACTGTGGGATTCAGTATAACTATGTTGATGTATATATTTACACTGTGATAAAAAGTGCTTAGGATCTTGGCCTAAACATGTGTGATCTGACTTAAGTAAATATCATGGATGAAAATGACTGCTTCTGTCCATGTGCAAGGTACTTTAAAAATTCTTTCTCAGGTGAAATTCTGAAGTAATCATATGAGAAGGTAACTGCATGTTTCAGCAGCAGTTCAGAGCATAGCTGTGATGCCCCTATTTTTCCCTAGCAAAGAAAAGGCCGTTGGATGAATCTAAGCAAGTGTTATCGAAGTATAGTATCAGCACAGTAGCAGGTCACATTTCAAGCTCTAACACAATGGCTCTTAACCATTTCTTTACCAGGGGCCCCCTTTAAATATATTTTGTTGCCGTGGACCCCCAAGATGTAACTCAAGATTTAAAACCACGACGACAACAACAACAACAACAACAACAACATAATAATAATAATAATAATAATATAATTACACCATCCATTAACCCTTCCCTCAGAGGCACTGGAGGGGAGGGAAGACTTTTCTCCTGCTTCTTCCTGCAAGTTTGTGGCTGGAACAGATTGAACAGCAATACGGTGGCCAGGCATGGAACAACACATTAACACATAAACATGTTAGTTAAAAACACATATAAATTAAAACATATCAGTTTAAAAAACAAGTAAGACTAAGACATTTTAAAACAACCAGTACACAATTTAAAATTCATGATTTAAAATCATCTGGATAAGCCTGCTGGAAGAGACTGGTCTTTAACATTATTTAAAATTCTAACAGTGTATTCAGCTATTGTATCTCTTCTGGCAGGCCATTCCAGAGGCAGCAGAAGAAAAAGTGCTCTGGGTGAGTTGCCAACCTAGTCCTAGCTGGCTGGAGCAAATGTCCCTCAAAGGACCTAAGTGTACCAGGCAGATTATATGGGAGAAGCTGATCCTGTAGGTAACCTGGACCCAAAGCATGTAGGGCTGAGCGGACTTCAAGCCTTCGCAGACCTCCTGTGAGTTCATCATGCCCCCATGGGTAACAGGTTACGAAGCACTGCTCTAACATATTTTCCCAAGTTTCACTTCTAAAACTGTTCACATTCTTTTCCACACAGTACCAGGCAATTCCAGTGACCTTGGTTCTCGCACTACCAGTATCCACACCTGCACCCTCTCCCACTTCTAAACATCCTTCTAACATGGCTACAGAGCAGGTAAACAATCCAAAGCAAAACTTAAAATGACAGAGAGGCTCTTTAGGACCAACCTGTTGCTGGAGGACTTCATCCTGAAGAGTTTTAAACACTGAATGGTCCTAAGTTGTGAAACAATCCTCAGTATGAGGATGTCTTAGAATACCAGTTGTGAGATACAACATTCAAGAGCTGGAAGATTATTAGATGGGCTTTTTACTCTGTGGCAGGCATGGAACAGGGTTGAGAAAGGGTTTCCCTTTCAGACGACGTCATCCCCATCCTGTGCTGCTTCTGATTTATAGTATTCACGGGGAAAAGTCATGAATAGACCACCCATTCCCTTTCTGTCACAGAATCACGGGTGGTCTGAAAGGCACCCCGTTCTTCTCCCATTATGCTGGTGTGATGTCAGCTGTGGTGGGAGGTCTGTGCCAAAGACTTCCGGTCGAGATCAGGACATAAAGGTAAGAGGCACCCCTTCCCCCCCCCCGGGTTACTTGGGATTTTTAAAATGTGTTTTTGTGCATGGTGCACTTTTAAACTTTTAAAAACTTTTATTTTTAAATTTCCCACACAGTTGTTCTCTTGTGAGAACGGGCAGGATTTGCTTTCCATGTCATAAATGCAGCTTTACGACGGCTGCATTTACTTCCAGCAAGGGGAGGGGAGGGGGAGCTGTTTCTGTCTTGCTACCAGGTAGGTGTGTGAACATTTTTATTTTATTCAGTAGTAGAGATGGGAGTGGGATGGGAGGGTGGGTAGTGAGACAGAAACGGGGTAAAAGGACCTGTCTGATCATCTCCTTGAAGTATATGGGACAGAAAGTAGAGTAGTCAAAAATAAATCAGATGAACCAACTAAAATGTTTTCAAGAACTTTAGAATGAATTGAAATCTGAAAGCACTTCTGTTTTACAAAAATGAGTCGTATGAGGTCAGAGGGTTGCAAACCCTTCAGCTTGAAAGTAAAATATATTATTTTTGGGAGATCAAAGGCCTGCAACAAACACAATAAAACAGGTTATTTGTTCTCTTCAGTGTTTTTTTTGTGTAGATGAACTTCAGGAATTTCCCAGGGTATGCACAATACTAAGAAGGTGTGCCATGTCACCCTTTATCTCCCAGTTCAGGCAGCTGAAGGGAAAATTATGGATTCCAAATGAAAGGATACAATTGATGTAAATAATGCTTGGGTTTATCACACTGTACTTTCCTTTCTATGAGCACTGCTTTAGCCCTGATCTGCCATGTTTTATAAGATAAAAGTGATTATCAGTTCTTACCAGCATTTTCCACAGCAAACAAGGAGACTGGAACACGGAGCAATGGGTGCAAGCTCCAGGAACAGAGATTCCACCTCAACATGAGGAGGAACTTTTTGACAGTAAGAGCTGTTCGGCAGTGGAACACGCTCCCTCGGAGTGTGGTGGGGTCTCCTTCCTTGGAGGTCTTTAAACAGAGGCTGGATGGCCATCTGTCGGGGATGCTTTGATCGTGATTTCCTGCGTGGCAGGGGGGTTGGACTGGATGGCCCTGGTGGTCTCTTCCAACTCTGCAATTCTATGATTCTATGATTGAAACCTGTAAGCTGTAGCTGTCATGCATGTATCCACATCTGTTTTCAGCATCTGTCTACACATATATGTAAATATGGGGCTGCCAAAAGAACAGTGCATCATTTCCATTATATCAAGACCATTAAAATAGTGTGACGAGATACCATTGCATAAATGAGACTAACAAGAAGCAAGTAGAATCTTTAAAAAAATGTTTGGCTCTTCCAGTCTACTATGAGGGCATCTCAGAAGGATAGAATTATACAATATTGTGAGAAAATGCTTGTCCCAACATTTTCTGGTATATGAGAGCTGTTCAGAGAACATCACAGATTATGACAGAGCAGTACAGGTTTTTTCCGAAATAGGACTTAGTTCTGTAAACATGTCTTCTGCATTTCTGATTGTTCTGAACCTTCAACATCCAAGTTGATTGTGAAGATTATGCACAAATGTCCTTCTGTCAAATTGTTTTCAAGTTCCATGATGCTTTTTATTTACATCAAAATAGTAATTTCTTAGGGCAATTAATTTACATTTTCTCTGTTCTACATTCATTACACTTGTTAATGCATATTCTCATGCACATTCATTCATTATTTTTTTACAGAATGACTGTAACAATAATTGAGAGCAAGATACACTGATTGTAGAATCTACTCCCCTTGGGATTGTGATCAGTTCCCACTCTGGTTACTTTTAAGGAAGGTGTCAAGACACATCTTTTAATTTGGCCTTTTAGATTATCTTGATTGTTGTTATGATGGTTTTATTGTTGAATTACTTTTAATGATGTTTTTTAACAGCCTTGAGCATATTTGTTTTCCTGGAAGGGTGATATACAATAAATTAAAAAACAAATTGTACAACCATGGTCCACACAAAACAGAATATGGAGCTGACAGCTAGAGTATTCTTTCTGGAAGCTGAATTCTATTTCACTATTACTATGTCACACACAACAGTGTATGTCACGCACAACACTGGATAAACACAGGCTAATCAATACTGTGGTTCCAATGAAATCCAGAGCCTCCTACACCTGATTTCATCAGACAAACAAAAGCAATTTTAAAAATGGGATTTCTGTTCGTGCACCAACCTGCTATGTCCCATGTGTTTTGGCTCTGTCTTATCCTGTTGATATTTAAAATCAAATCCTCAGCTGCTTACACTGAAGCTGACAAGGGCAAATGATGAATTCAACATGTGCCAATTAATTATGCATTTCATTAAATTACTTAGGAATGTGAATCTAGCCAAGCTACAATCCATATTCTAAAAAGTAATTTGAAACACTATACACATCCTTCTTAAATAGGACCTAGTATCCCATTTCCCTTCTTCCTTCCAAATATAATGCAGTGAAAACTAATTGTCTGCTTATATTTATGATAGCTATTCTCCATGAATAAATGCTTTTAAAAATGTATTATAGCACCAAAAACTTTTTTTATATTCAGCTTTAGAAATTGATTTTAAGAATGTCATCAACAGAAAACTGCAAACAGTAGTGCTCTTTGTTCCAAAGATATCCAAAGAACAGGTGTAGCAGCCACCATAATTACTTGGACTGAGAGAGAATTACCTTTTTAATATACCATTCCTAATAGTTTTGCTCATGGCTGAGGTAAACAGGATAATTTAAAATGCAGTAAGTGGCAACATATGATAAGATTTTGTAATAGTTTTGTAAATGTATCAGCACTTGGCAGGCTATTCATCATAATAGGAACTACATAGAACAGAAGATTCTTCATAAGCAGGGCTTTATAATCTCAAAGAGACCACAGATTTTTCCCCACCTGATAAAGAAAACTCAGAAGAACTCAGAATCACCCATTCTGTTTCTGTCACGGAATTACAGGTGAGTGAAAATGTCCCGTTATGCTGACGTGATGCCAGCATCACTTGGAGGTCCATGCCAAACTTCCAGGTGCGATCAGGAGATCCAAGTAAGTGACACACTTTTTCGAACCCTCCCCGAGCTATTGGCTTTTTTAAAGTGTGTTTTTGTGCTTACTGTCACTTTCACTTTGTTATTTTTCTTTTAATATTTGAATTTCCCACATGACCATCCTTTCGTGAGAACAGCCGTGATTTCCATTCCAGGAAGTGAATGGGGCTCTGTTCAAGCTCCATTCACCATTCACTTCTGGGCTGCCGGGGCAGGGGTGGGGAGGAAAGATGCATAAAAGGTCGGCCTGAAACTTTTTGTTAGTGTGCCAGGATGGGGACGGGAGAGGGACGGGAGAGAACATAGCGAGATGGGGAAGCTATTTTTGTCCCTGTCTGATAATCTCCTAAGTCAGGCATATGCAACCTAATGCATGTCTATGCATGTGAGGAAACGGGTGCTTTTGGACTTGCTCACACAAACCCCAGCCAGCATGGCTAAATGTCAGGAATTATGACAGCTATAGTCTAAAGTATCATGTTGCCAACCTCTGAATTAAACAATACAGTAGTATATGAACTGAGGCTGCATTCCTAATGCAAAAGGTTTTCTATAAGTGAAACTTGTTTCCTATTTGCTCAATATTTCAAAATCCACATTTTTAGGGCAGAAAGTGGCATGTAAGTCTAGTACTTAAATAAATATACTGTACATTCATTATCAAGAATGCCTAAGCATTTCATCAATCATTATGGAATAATGGAAACCAATTCCTCCATATATGTTCTAACCATGTCATAAAACATTATTCAATAATGGCAACTAATGCCTTCATATTTTTTTCTAGAATATAACCTAGCTGGTTTGAAACTTAAGATGCACCCAACTTAAACAAACAAACCAACAAACCTGCATCTCTCTGGTATATAGGAATGTATTTTGTTCAATTTAATCCTCAGGCAGAGATGCAACATTTTGAAACCTGAAAGTTCTTTATCAGAACTGAACCACAGAGAGTCATGGAGCAAGAGGCAAGAAACTAGGCACCGGAGTCACAGGGGGAAAGATCACAAACTAGATGTTTCAATACCGTTGTTGCCACGGCCATAGAAAGTCTCAGCCTGAACAGGAAAGCTTTTCGGCCTTTCCTAGTTGGGGGAACCAATGCCCAACAAAGATAAGGAACCCATTTCATGTAGTCAAGGAACTTTTAATGCCAATGAGTACCACCCCCCATGGCTTATTCTACACTACAACAGTAATAATTCTGTGGTTCCTTAACAGTAAATAATTCTTTGTAACTCTTGGTGACAGTTTTCTCTTGCCAAACTTTATTAATTTTTGAAGATATTTGGAATCCTTAGCAAAGCACTACTTGTGGATCAGTTATGCCTTCCCTATAGCTGAGGAAAGTTAACTTCCAGAGAAATAGAAATATGTGGTCGAATTTTGCCTCTTCTGAAAATGTATGGCTGACCATTTGCATTTATTTCAAAGATGGTTACTCCTAGCATTGAAGTTGGTCCTCTTGAAAAAAGGATCAAAGGCACCATGCAAAGATGAAGCTAAATATGACCAGGCATCACATATCATGCTAATGTGCACTATCTACCACAGATTAACTTTAATGCACTTTCCATTGGGTCATATTAACACCCAGAGAGCTTTCTAGGTCACTAAACTAAAACACATGGCAGCTCTCTTCTTTGACACAGAGGTAGTTCATTAAGTAGTTTGCTTGGCTTCCAAGTCTTAAGAACCTTATCATGTCCAGAACAGATGCTTCCAAGACCATTTAAGTTGTACTGACCAACAACAGGGCTACTGATGCTCAAAGCAGTTTTTTTTAATGTTGTTGGATTAAAAGTAAATGAGGAAATCAAAGTAAGCAGTGGTTGTTTTTTAATCCCTTAATTCTAGAGCAGTGGTTCTTAACTTTTTACTTACCAGGGACCCCATTTAAGTATCTTTTGTTGCCGTGGACTCCCAAGACTTAACTCAAGATTTAAAACAACAGCAACAACACAATTACACCATACATTAAACCTTCCCTCAGAAGAACTAGAGGAGGAGGGAATACTTTTCTCCTGCTTCTTTCTGCAAGTTTGTGGCTGGAGTAGATTGAATGGCAATGCACAGGCCATACCAGCCAGCCGCCCTTTGCCTTGGCTCCTGTCATGTGGCCACTCCACTCCAGGGAGGAAGTAGGCCAAGCAACTTTCAAGCCTTTGTGAATCACCTGTGAAGATATTGTGGACCCTTGGGGGTCCCCGGGCTCCAGGTTAAGAACCACTGTTCTAGAGCAAGAGAAGGCAATGCAGCAAAAACAAGTCCTTTGTGAAGGCACAAGTTGGGGATGATAACATACAAGTGTCCTGTCAACAGAACTATTCACAGCTTAGCCCGTGAATAAAAAGGAGCATGGGGGAACGGAAGCAGCACAGGAGCATATCGAGACAGGGATGACGTCGTCTGATATTCAAGCCCTTTTGTGATCTGATGTCGTTGTTATGCCATATTTAGCCTGTCTGATAATCTCCCAAGTCCCTGAAAGAAAGCAAATCCTTTTTTCTGTCCTAGTTGCATTCTAAGCTACAACTGACGTTCATGGAAACGGTATAAAATAATGAGACTAATCAGTCAAATCAGTGAAGCCTATTTCTTTATAAAGATAAACTGTTGGATCCAACATGACATCCAGTTCTGGGGGGGGGGCAGCAGAACAAATCACAAGCATTGCTAGGTTGGCAAGTACACTGAACACATGGAAGGTCTAGGAAGGGAGATGGCCACCTGAAAGCTGATTCATAAATTGAACAGGTTAGTGCTGCAGCTGTTACAGTAATAGGAATAGAAGAAAAATAGATTCCAATGTGCTATCCACTGGGGATTGGTTCTGGGGGCCCCCCATGGATACCAAAAACAGTGGAGAATAGCGAACACCATTGAAAATGATTGGACTTCTGTTTTAAAATACCACCAATTGCCTTGGAGGACCTAGAAAATAACTAGGGCACGTTTTCTAGGAAGACTCTATGGTAGGTGTGCTGTTTGTGTTCTTTGGATAATTGAATCAGTGGATAACAAATCAGTGGATACGGGGGTCCTTCTGTGTAGCAACCTGTATTTCTGTCACAGATGGCTTCTTCAGTCTTGTTAAGAGTGATCTTCACCATAATGGCACTCTTCATGCTGGAAAGGCTATCACACAGAGCAGCACTAGATCTAATGGGCTTAAGCTGTAGGAGGGTGGATTTTAGTTGAGCTTCCATAAGAAACCTCTAGATAGTAACATGAGTTTGACAATCATGTAGAGAGGGTTGATGGATTCTATTTCATTGAAGGCTTTCAAGTAGAGTCTGAAGAGCCATCAGTTAGGGATGCCTTAGACCTGAATTTATGGCACTTATGATCATAGAATCATAGAGTTGGACAAGACCACAAGGGCCATCCAGTCCAACCCCCTGCCATGCAGGAATACACAATCAAATCATTCCCCACAGATGGCCATCCAGCCTCTGTTTAAAAACCTCCAAAGAAGGAGACTCCACCACACTACGAGGCAGTGTATTCCACTTCCGATCAGCTCTTACTGTCAGGACGTTCTTCCTAATGTTTAGGTGGAATATTTTGTTGTAGTTTGATGGTAGGAGAGAGCCAGCATGGTGTAGTGGTTTGAACACTGGACTAGGACTTTGGCGACCAGAATTGGAATCCTTGCTGAGCCGTGGAAATCCACTGGTTGACCTTGAGCAAGTCACACTCTCAGCCTCATAGTAAGGCAAAAGCCAACCTTGAACAAATCTTGGCAGGAAAATCCCTCTTTTTTTCACATCTAATATTCCGAAGCTCTGTTTATGCCTTTAGGATGGGTAGGGGGAGGGAAATAGAAAGTCCTGTTTGTTCTTTGAACAATATGTGTGTTGGAAAAGTTGGTTGAAGAACCATGTCATGTTTTTCATCACACTCCCCTCCTCTGCTGGGCAGTGGATCACTGTTTTGCAGAACATTAGTTTAACTGACAGACAGACAAGAAGGCAACACATGCATTAAATTTATGAGGCTCAATGCATTTTCCATTTGTACCTGGAATGTGTCTAGTGTATCATACAGGACTTGACAAGTTCTAATCATAATTGGAATAGCAAACTGAAGCTCATTTGTTTTATAGAATAAGAAATGCAATAAACCTTCATTATAAATGATGCATATAAATTGAATACTCTTTGATGCTTTTTTCCTTAGTCCACGATAAGGAGAACTAATTGTTAATGCAATTTGCACAATAATATGAGGTAATAAAGTGGTGTGAAGAGCAGAGGCAAAAGAGCTACAAGATGAAAACGAAGGTATTTTGTCAGATCACCACTCAATTTTTATCTGTAATTAGTAATAACAAAAGCCTTTGTAGGGGAGTCAGAAATTGAGTGAAAAGTTTAATCAAAATAATTAAAAGGGAATGTTAATGTGATTTTTAAACAATTTTGCACAAGGGCTAAAATGTGCTAAGAGATTTGAATTTTGGAAGTTGGAATGACTGATTTACTAGAGTCACTTGTGTGGCCCGTACAAGAGCCATTGCCCTTAGGACTCATAGATCTATTCAGTTGTGGCCTATTCTGCATTTACATATTCACAGAAAAATGTAACCATATTTGTCAATACACTCTACCTATAATTTTACTTCATAAATGATTGATCCATTCAGATGACTACATCTTGATTTCTTTCCATAGTTGACTGAGAACATTATAAATGGTGGAGATATAGAATATTGAAAATGTATGAAGCACTGCAAATTGACAGTATTTTATTCTGTACGTGCATCACTAATCCATGTATTGAATGACACTGTGCAGGTCATAGCTGCCATTGTTAGAATCATTGTTTTTCCTCAGTGAACTGAATTAAAAAAGTGATAAACATTTTTTCCCTCAGGGATTGCTTATTGCAATTGGACACAGTAATAATTTTGAAGTAGAAATTAGCTTGGGCCAAATGAATGTGTGTACACATATGCACTTGTGCTTCTGTTCTTTTCAAAACACAACTTTAGCTTATTTTTATCTTGCCTGTTTGACATGATGTGCTGGTCTGACAGCACTGAACTGTCAGAATAATTCACATTCGTATTGTAAAACTTTTTGTTGGTCCTTAAAAATACTCATTAATACTCTCAGGACTTTATTGTACGAGGGTGGTAAATCACAGCAATCATGTTGTTTAAACGACTGGAAACATAATGATATTGAAACACTCACTTTCACACTGTCCCTACAGTAGCACTGTGGTGCCGCTATGGTGATTCAAGATCCTGCAATCAGTCTACTGCACCACCTCACTAGCATTACCTTCCTTCTGTTCCAGTGCATTTGCTTTTTTAAAAAAACAGCCATAATATCAGAACTGCAGTGGAACGGTCCATTGCACCACAATGATATTAGTAGCCGTTCATGAGGTTCTACCATCAATAAAAAGATGCACAACACTGACAAATGGAATGCAAAGCAGCAACAAAGAACCACAATGTCATGTGATAAGGATTACCCAAAGGTGCTGTTATACTGCTGTTGTGATAAAGTCCTCAATATGTGGTCCTTTCATGCAATGTTTTCTACCTATCATGAACAGAAAAAGAGTGATTGGATAAAATGGGATGTTGGGGGATATTCATGAGAACCAGCATGGTGCAGCGGTTTAAGTGTTGGACTAGGACTCCAGAAGACCAGGGTTCAAATCCCACTCAGCCATGAAAATCCACTAGGTGACTGTGGACAAGTCACACTCTGTTAGCCTCAGAGAAAGAAAATGACAAACCTCCTCTGAACAAATCTTTCAATAAGACCCTATGATAGGGTCAACTTAGGGTTACCAAAACTCATAGAATCATAGAATCAAAGAGTTGGAAGGCAAGAGTTGGATGGCAGGGGCCATCCAGTCCAACCCCCTGCCATGCAAGAATAAACAATCAAATAATTCCTGACAGATGGCCATCCAGACTCTGTTTAAAAACCTTCAAAGAAGGAGACTCCACCACACTCTGAGGCAGTGCATTCCAATGCCAAACAGCTCTTATTGTCAGGAAGTTCTTCCTAATGGAATCTCTTTTCCTGTAGTTTGAGTCCATTGCTCCATGTCCTAGTCTCTAGAGTAGCAGAAAACAAGCTTGCTCCATCCTCAGTATGACATTCCTTCAAATATTTTAACATGGCTATCATAACACATCTTAACCTTCCCTTCCCTGGCTAAACATACCCAGTTTTTTAAGCCGCTCCTCATAGGGCATGGCTTCCAGACCTTTAACCATTTTGGTTACCCTCCTCTGGACACATTCCAGCTTGTCCATATCCTTCTGGAATTGTGTTTCCCAGAACTGGATACAGTATTCCAGGTGAAATCTGACCAAAGCAGACTAGAATGGCAATATTACTTCCTTCGATCTAGACACTGTACTCAATGCAGCCTAGAATCGCATTGGCTTTTCTGGCTGCCACATGACACTGCTGACTTACATCCGGCTTGTGGTCCACTAAGATTTCTAGATCCTTTTTGCATATACTGCCATCAAGCCAGGTGTCATGCATCCTATATCTGTGCTTTTCAATTTTACTGCCCAAATATAGTATCCTACATTTTTCCCTGTTGAAGTTTATTTTATTAGTTTTGGCCCAGCTTTCTAATCTGTTAAGGTCATTTTGAATTCTGATCATCTCCTCTGCGGTATTAGCTACCCCTCCTAATTTTGTGTCATTGCAAACTTGATAAGCATGCCCTCTACTCCTTCATCCAAGTCATCGATAAAGATGTTGAATAGCACTGGGCCCAGGACAGAACCCTGTGGTACCCCACTAGTCACTTCTCTCCAGGATGAAGAGGAGCCATTGGTGACTACCCTTTGGGCTTCATATCAACTTAACCAGTTTCTGGATATCAGAGACTTCACTGCCAAAGGCACAATGCCGTACAGATTGCATTCAAATGTAGATGGACTTACTGTTAAATCAACTACTTAGGCCATGTGACTTTCCCCAGTATTTTAAAAAAATATATTTCATCCATGTCATAATATTTGAGGGTGAAAATTAATTTTTTAAAAATCAGTCATTTTGATTGATTTTGTTGGAAGCAGAATTGTAGTATGTGGTTTTCCATCTCAGAGTATTTTACCTGATTTCATAAATGTATCTGAAAACAAAAATGTTTCTGTGAAGTCTCTGAGGATGCCAGCCACAGATGCAGGTGAAACGTCAGAAAGAAACTATTCCAGAACACGGCCTTGCAGCCTGGAAAAAAACCCAAGGAAAATCTAAAGATGTTTCTTCCCAGATTATAATGTGGGTGGGATTTTGTTGGTGGTTTTTTTTTTTATGGCAATGATTTGCTTTTCCTTGAGAGTTTAATCAATAAGGCCGCTGAGTGAAGAATTTATTACTGATTTTAATTTATATGTGAAGTGGTATATCGTCATAGAGAGAGTTGTTTATATTGTGCTATACCTTGCAAATTATTTCCCCATAATACAACCATTGCAAGTTGCTTAATGTTCCATTAATTTCTTTTACATTTAATTTGAAATTATTTCTATTATTCCAGTGTACTTGAGCAGGTGATTGAACTCACCAAAGTTACTGTAATAATTTCACCATTGATTGCTGAAGCTGATTCCCTCCCCTCCCATTTGGATTGCACCTTTAAAAAAATCATCTGAAATTAACAGCAGGTGGTTCTGCTGCCTCCCATCATTGGATGCCTTGGTTTCTAAATGAACAAAAGGTTTGATAGCAAAATGCTTAATAAGAGTCTTTGCAGTTGTCACCCTCTGTATATACCCATCTGTCATTGTGATTTATTGTGCTTGCTCACTTGGAAGTTACGTTTCAACCTTTTGTGTTTCTCTCCAACTTTTCAGACTCAGATTGTGTGAAACTCACCAAACCCAGGAGCTAGTAGGAAAAAAATGCAGTCCCGATCAAGCTATGGCCTGTGCATCAACACTAGCTCGCCACCCAGATCAGAATAAGAGATAGGAAAAGGTGGTCTTGGGGGACTACAAGTCCCCAAATACCCCAGCCAGTATGGGCATTGGCTATATTGCTTGGGGATTCTAGGAGTTATCCTCTGGCTTTGACCAATCCTGTCCCTGGCTAGAGAACCAGAGGTATGTGAATCTATTCACTGCCAAGGAAACCCCTCCCTTAAACTATTACCAGCCAAAGCTAGCAGATAAAGATACCTATGCATTGACAAATCCCACAAAGTGACTCCAAAAGCAGCTCATCAGTCTTGTATAGTGTTACTGTGGAAAATTTGTCAGTAAGCTGTGTCTTGGAGTATAATAGTTTACTATATATATATAATACATTTTATTTATTTTACAGTTGGCCCTCCATATCCACAGATTCTGCACCCACAGATTCAACCAACTATGGTTTGAAAATATTTAAAAAATAATAATTCTAAAAAGTAAACCTTGATTTTGCCATTTTATATAAGGGACACCATTTTACAATGCCATTTTTTATAATGGGACTTGAGCATTCACAGATTTTAGTATCCACTGGGTTTAATGGATATTGGGACATACAGTTAAAGTAGATTTATTCTGTAAAGAGCTGAGATGTAACAATCTGCAGAGTGTAGCAGTGTGAGCTAGTAGCAGTTTGCAGTAGCTAGCTGATGTATCATTTTTAATGAGCAAACAGCTCTGGTGTCACACTGTCTGAAAAGGCTGCTGTGAACTCTGCTGAGCTGGGTATTTAGCTATCCCATACAACTGTGTTACAGATCCTGAGACTGAGCAGTTCTGTTTTGGATCTCGCTGTGTGAAGATGTTTTTCTACTGGATGTTGTAAATTACTGTAAATATTCTGTATTATGTTACAGTAAAGAGAAGTTGGTTTTTAGACACATGCCTGTGTCTGTGCGATTATTCTTATACCTGGAGGAACAATACTCTGCTACAACTTTTTGCTGCCTGGACCTCTTGTCTTGTTCAGAGGTACCCAGTATGTGCTAACTTGACACTGAGGGTCCTGGAACCAAACCCCAATGGATACTGAGGGCCGATTGTATATCTTTTTAATAGTGGGGTTCCTCAGAGCTCAATTTTATACCTCATGCTATTTAACATCTACATGAAACAGGTGGGAGAGGATATATGGAGTTTTGGAATTAGGTGTCACCAGTACTGATGACACACAACTCTATCCTTCCTTTCCATCTAACTCCAAGGAAGCTTTTTCAGTGCTAAACCAGTGTCTGTTGTCAGTAATGGACTGGATGAGGGAAAACAAACTGAAGCTGAATCCAGACATGACAGAGGTGATCACTCAGATCAGGGAATAGGAATTCAGTTGGAGCTGGATATGGGTACACTACCCTTGAAATCTCAGATTTGAAGCCACTCCTGGACTCTGATTTGAGCCTGGATGCCCAGATTTCAGCAGTGTCCAGGAGTGTGTTTGCACAGTTAGAGCTAGCACACCAGCTGCATCCATTCATTATGATATCAGATCTGGCCACAGTAACACATGCCTTGATTACATCCCTATTAGTTAACTGTAACATGCTCTACATGGATCTGCCTTTGGAAAATGTTTGGAAACCTCAGCAGGTCCAAAATGCTGCAGCCAGGCTGTTGACTGGGACAGGGAACATATAACCCCACTGTTGAAAAACCTTCACTGGCAACCAGTCCATTTCTGGGCACAATTAAAAGTGCTGATTATAACCTTAAAGCCTTATACCACTTGGATCCACACTGTCTGAAAGACTGTGGGTTCATCTACACTGTAGAAATAATGCAGTTTGACACCTCTTTAAGTGCTGTATCTCCATCCTATGGAATCCTGGGATTTGTAGTTTTACAAGGTCTTTAGCCTTGTGTGTCAAAGAGTGCTGGTGCCTCACAAAACTACAAATCTCAGGATTCTGTAGGATGGAGCCAAGGCAGTTATACTGGTGTCAAACTGTCTTATTTCTACAGTGTAGATACACTCTGTATCTCCTATATGAGCCTGCCTGAGTTTTAAGAGTTTTAATATTATGAGTTCAAATGATTTACAGTGCAATACTAACAGCTGAAGTCATTTGCTAGAGGGGCAGTTCACCTTAGGGTCTCTAAAAGATGGAAACAACTTGAAGGCATACAAGGTCTGTCTATTAAATAACGAGAATGATACAATAACCCACCTTTATTTATATGCATTACAGTTCTAATGCTTGTCCCCTTCAGTATACTCCCTGTTCACACCAATGCAGTCTTGTTTTCTACTGGCCGAAGGCATGGAGCAGATTAGTTTCTGTCAGCTGTGTTAACACATCTACCGTTTTCTTCTTTACTTCATCAGTTGACTCAAAACATGTTCCTTTAAGCACCAATTTCACTTGAGGGAAAAGAAAAAAAGTCACATGGTGCCACATCTGGCAAATATGAAGGATTTTCAAGTGTAGTAATGCATTTATCGGCCAAAAACTGCTTTGCAGACAGTGCTGTGTGAGCAGGCACACTGTCTTGATGAAGAATGAAACCATTGATTTTCCTTGGGTTTTTTCCAGGCTGTGAGGCCGTGTTCTGGAAGAGTTTACTTCTGACATTTCACCTGATCTGGCATCTTCAGAGAATGGTTGGGTATGAGTGTGTGTGTGGCATTTATATATGGTGAACACCTGTTCTGAAGATGCCAGCCACAGATGCAGGTGAAACGTCAGAAGTAAACTCTTCCAGAACACGGCCTCACAGCCCGGAAAAAAACCGAGAAAAATCTATGGATGCCAGCCGTGAAAGCCTTCCATTTCACAATGAAACCATTGTTCCACAGTTCTGGCCTTTCCCCCCCTGACTCTCTCAGCTTTGTCCTACAATAATGCTGGCTCACTGTTCTGCCTTCTAGAACCCATTCTGCCCATATTAGGCCCTTGATGTAAAACAACAACAACAATGTACATGGCTTTGAATGTGGACTGTCTTTGACATGCTTTTTTCATTCTTGGTGATGATGATGTTTTCCAGTGCATTGACTATCATTTTGTCTCAGGATCATACAGAAAGATCCAGGTTTCATCACAAGTGATGATTTTTTGGAGAAAAATGTGGGTATGCCTCAAGTTGCTATAGAATGTCACGTTGCTCGACTTTTAAACTTAGCGTTTTCCCTGCACACAACAGACAGCACAGCTGTTCTAAATGATGACTGACGATTAACTGACTGGCCGAGAGTGTTGATATTTGTCATGTAGGTTCAGATATGTTCAAGGTCACCACTCAAGCATTCACAATCTGTTCTCCCTGATTTGTATGAAAGGTAGAAATACAGTCTTGTTATTTAATAGACAGACCTTGTACAACAAGAAAAGATTTAACAGAACCTACCATTGGCAAAGAACACAAAATAAGGTGTCCCAGGACAGCTTTTTGGTCTCTTGAGATAAACAAATCCATACATCTGTGAACTGTGGTGTAAATTCCATAATGAGAGAACTTAAGCAATTCCATCTATGTGAATAATTTCCTTTTCTTGCCTGTGCACAACTATAAATAGGAGTATTTTTTCTATTGTCTGTATTGAAGAAGGTTTGCCTATCTCTCTTTTAGCCATAGTGTGATCTAGGAATTCAGAGAATGATGGCAGAACAGGAAAGCTGAAAAAAGCTCTTGAGACAGCCCCTATCTTAACAATGCTATCTCCACTGCACAGAAATGGACATCTAAAGACTGTCTTTTCTGCTTTTTAGTGAATTTTAAAAGGTGTTCTTGTTAAAGCATTCTTACTATTAACATTAAAGCAGTAAGATATAGAAATCTATTAGGGAGAAGGAATAGTGCATGAAAATCTTTTGCCTTACTTAAATAGACAGTCTCAGAGCGTGTTTGCAAAGTCAGTTAATGCAGTAAGGACTATAAATTCCCCTTGTGATAAACCTGGGAATCAACACTTCATTTATTTTGTGAAGCCATTACAACTCTACCACTACAGACATTCCCATTGTTCAAGGTAGCGTAGTTCATTCTGCCAAACTCTGTGGCTAGGAATGAGCTGATTAGGGAATAACACATAGATGAAGATAATAGTTTAGTCTCTGAATTTTGGGATTTCATACTCTACCCTTCTTCTCTGTTTTGGCCATGAGGAGGAGACTGGAAGCAGCTACAACTTATGGAAACTGCATTTGTTACACTATTGATTATTGAAACAAGCCAGGAGCAGAAATCACAGTTTGGTTGAACTAACAAAGCTTGAACTAACTATGCTCTGACCTAGATCAGATAAAATGACAAACTATGGTTAGTTTAAGCCAGGAAGTGGGTGCTTCTACAGTCATCCCTTCATATTCGCTGGGGTTTGGTTCCAGGACCCCCTGTGGATACCAAAATCCATGAGTACTCAAGCTCCACTATATGCAATGGCGTTGCAAAATGGTGTCCCTTATATAAGATGGCAAAATCAAGGTTTGCTTTTTGGATTATTTCCTTTTAAAGAATATTTTCAAGCTGAGAATACTTGAATCTGTGAATACCAAATCTGTGGATATGGAAGGACAACTGTAATTTTCTTTGTAGCCATATGAGAGCAACACTGGGAGAGATACGAAGGGAACACTCAGTTCTGGGGGCTGTGAAAACTCATTTCCTTGGAGATAAAACCCTATTACATCCAGACTGGGCCACTGAACAACATATGATACCTATGCGTTTTATGTTAGATAAGCAATTGCTATTCCTTTAATAACTATAGATTGCCAGGCAAGAAATATATTCTGGGTCTTAACATAGGGTGTATCCATACCATATACATATGGACATAGGGTGTATGCATACCATATAACCACAGTGTTTTCATATTACAGTTGTCCCTCTGTATCCATGGATTTGATATCCATGGATTTAAGTGTTCACAGCTTGAAAATATTCTTTAAAAAATAATAATCCAAAAAGCAAACCTTCATTTTGCCATCTTATATAAGGGACACCATTTTGCTATGCCATTGCACATAATGGGAGAATAGATAGTATAATGGCTCTATACACACTGATTTTTGTGCTTCGCCTCTGGTGTTTATTACTCCAGACTCTTTTGTAAAGTCTTCCAAATGCGCTATATGCCTTTGCTAATCTGTAATCAATCTCTTTGTCAATCTTGGCATCTGAGGAATTATGCTTCCCAGGTAGGTGAACTGCTGAACGGTCTTAAGCACAGATTTGCCAACGGCAATGTGGGGATGGTGGTGTTCGCCCTGTGCTGCAGGCTGGTAGAGAACTTCCGTTTTCTTCAGGTTGACTTCCAGCCCAATCAGCTCTGCAGCTGTTGTGAAGCAGGATGTTAGGCACTGCAGAGCTGCGTCTGTGTGGGCAACAAGGGCATCATCATCAGCGAAGAGCAGCTCACGGACTAGATAGTTTAGAGTCTTAGTGTGAGCCCTCAGACGACTTAAGTTAAACAAGCTACCATCAGTACGATAACGTATATAGGCGCCATCTTCTTTGAGCTCTGTCGTAGCCCTTTGGAGCATCATGCTGAAGAAGACTGTAAATAAAGTTGGAGCAAAAACACATCTTGCTTCACTCCATTAGTTATTAGAAAGGGCTCTGAAAGATGGGTCACCTATCACCACAACTTACGACTCCTCGAACGCTTTCATCAGCGCTGTATACGTACAATCCTAAATATACACTGGACTGACTATGTGATGAATATTGCTGTCCTTGAGAAAGCAGGGATTATAGAATCATAGAATTGTAGAGTTGGAAGAGACCATGGGGTCCATCCAGTCCAACCCCCTGCCACGCAGGAAATCACGATCAAAGCATCCCTGACAGATGGCCATCCTCTGTTAAAGACCTTCAAGGAAGGAGACCCCACCATGCTCTGAGGGAGTGTGTTCCACTGCCGAACAGCTCTTACTGTCAAAAAGTTCATCCTAATGTTGAGGTAGAATCTCTGTTCCTGGACCTTGCATCCATTGCTCCGTGTTCCAGTCTCTGGAGTGGCAGAAAACAAGTTTGCTCCATCCTCAACGGGACACCCCTTCAAATACTTAAACAGGGCTATCATATCACCACTTAACTGTCTTTTTTCCAGGCTAAATATACCCAGCTCCCTAAGGCTCTCCTCCTAAGGCATGGTTTCCAGACCTTTCACCATTTTAGTCGCCCTTCTCTGGACACGCTCCAATTTGTCAATATCCTTTTTGAATTGTGGTGCCCAGAACTGGACACAGTATTCTAGGTGAGGCCTAGCCAAGGCAGAATAGAGCGGCACTATTACTTCCCTTGATCTAGCCACTATACTTCTATTAATGCAGCCCAAAATAGCATTGGCCTTTTTAGCTGCCGCATCACACTGTTGACTCATATTCAACTTGTGGTCTACTAGGACTCCTAGATCCCTTTCACACATAGTCTCGTTCAGCCAGGTCTCCCCGATCCTATATCTATGCATTTCATCTTTCCACCCTAAGTGCAGTACCTTACATTTCTCCCTATTGAGTTTCATTTTGTTAGCTTTGGCCCTGCTTTCCAGTCTATCCAGGTCATTTTGAATTTTGATCCTATCCTCTAGGGTATTAGCTACTCCTAATTTGGTGTCATCTGCAAATTTGATAAGTATGCCCCTAATTCCCTCATCCAAGTCCTTGATAAAGATGTTGAATAGCACTGGGCCCAGGACAGAACCCTGTGGCACCCCACTGGTCACATCTTTCCAAGACGAAGAGGAGCCACTGCTGAGCACCCTTTGGGATCACCAGCATTGAGGCCATGATATTGAGAACACAGCTGCGCTGGGCAGGGCACATTTCTAGGATGGAGGACCATCGCCTCCCAAAAATAGTACTCTACGGTGAACTCACCACGGATCAGCGTAAGAGGGGCACTCCAAAAAAGCGATACTAGGACTCCCTGAAACAACATCTTAGGCTCGGCCAAATTGATCACCAACAATAGTCTGCCATGGCCTTACATCGGGAGGCATGGAGACACACTATACAAAATGCTTCAGCCTTATTTGAGAACTCACACTGAAAGAACAACGCAGAAAGAATCACAACCTGGAAACATCACCCAAGGAAACTTTCTGCTGTGCTTTCTGCAACCAGACTTGTTTATCTCGGAATGGCCTTTTTAGTCATCAGCGCGCTTGCAGAAAGCGCAGGATGAGTCCTTCCTGAATCTTTGTTTGGGAAGAAAAGCCAGAGAGAGAGAGAGAGAGAGAGCACATAATGAGACTTGAACATTCACGGATTTGGTATGCACAGGAGGTTCTGGAAACAAACCCCAGCGAATATGAAGGGACAATTGTACTTTACTTTTCATGGCTCCATCCTATGTAATCCTGGGTTTTGTACAAGTCTCTCATGCACTGGCCCCAAAAGCGATTTCTGACAGAGAATACAGAATCCCCCATAAAATTACGTTCCAGATTCTCAAAGATGACATGACATTTAAACTAGAATCAAACAACTTTAATTGTGTAGTGCAGATGCACTCATAGTCCCATTGATTATCATTAGGTCAGAGCAGGTGGTTTAAGAACATTAATGGAATGGAGGATTTCTAGATTTCCCTCTTTCCTTTGCCCCATGCAACAATGTTCAAGGGGGTTTCCTCCTTTGTAAAGTTTTGTGTGTGTGTGTGGCAGTGGGGAAGGCTGCAGGAGAAAATGACCGAAGTATCATCAGTTCATAGTCATTTTGACTTTGGTAGCCAACAGCTTGAGTGTCATATGTTCACTTGATGGAAGAATGACATACAGTCAGCCCTCCATATCCACGGATTCTGTATCCATGGATTTCACTACCGCAGCTTGAAAATATTTCCACAAAATATATATATTCCAAAAAGCAAACCATGATTTTGCCATTTTATATAAGGAACACCATTTTACTTTGGCATTGTATATAATGGGACTTGAACATCCACGGATTTTGATATCCACGGGGGGTTCTGGAACCAAACCCAGCAGATACCAAGGGCCCACTGTATTTGCTTTCTACTCCCCATTAGATCCTATTACACCTCCATTTCTTCTCAGACTCACTGCACTAAATACTTGTGCAAAACTATACAAAATTTAACATACAGTGCTTTTTTTTTGTACTTGACTTATCCAAGAATCAATTTCAAATTTGTTCATTTTAGGCAGTTGAACTTGGTAATATAGCACCAGACATCAGAATATATCAACGTGTCACTAAAACTGTTACCACCAATTAAATGTAATTTATTATTTCAATATGTATCTTTCAGACTACCCGCACCTTTTGTAAAATCTTTTCAGTCATTGTCATGATGCCTGCTGGTACCATTTGTAACCACTGGGGCTTAATTCTTCTTTTATTCAAATTAAACACCTTCAAGTCATGGGTGGGTGGGGGGAAGCTGTGAATTATGTTTCCCCTTCTTGCAGTTGTCATCTTACTTAATTAGTTCTTGGCATGCCTGAGTGTTTGAAGACGTTGTAGAAAATAGTATGAAATGATTCAATGAAGTAGAGGCACTTAAAAACAACTATGCAGGTACTCCATTTTGGAGACACATATTCTTTCTAACCTATTATTTAGTGTACCCATCAGTACCAGCTGGTAGAAAATGCAAGCAGGAAAGCCACTCTGGCACTCATTTCATGTTTATGAGCATCCTTTAGCATCTGCTGGCCACTGTAGGCAAGAATGCTGGACTAGATAGGCATTTGGCCTAACCCAAGATGAATAATCTCTTCCTTCTCTTCTTCCATTGGAAATCCCTTACTAGAGAGTTTAGATTGCCCTCCTTGCTGTCCTTCTGTAGGTCAGTGAGGACCTTTTTGTTTCAGCAGGCCTTTAAGGGCTGTTTGTTCAGGGAGAAAGGGCCTTTCATAATGCACTGTGGTGTTTATATTTATTGTGCTTCTTTTTAATAGCCACACTTTTTAATTGTTTTTAATTCTACTGATATCCTAATTAATTTAACTTTTCATGTGATAAGATTTTTTTTAGTAGTATCTGTTTTAAATTTTGTTTTGTAAACTGCCTTGAATCCCAATCTGGGGACAAGGTAGGATACAAATAAATATAATAAATCACCAGACAGGAGAACTCTCTTCCATGGGAAGTCCAGTTGGCCATGTCCCGGCTCTCTTTTTGTTGGCCGTTGAAGACATTTTTATTTAGGCAAGCATTTGAAATATGAATTTTAATTGGTGTGCTGCCTTTAATATTGTGTTTTTATCAAGTTTATGTTTTTAATTCATGTGTTTTTAACTATATTTTGATAATGGTAATGTAATTTAATTCGTTTTTTCACTTGTGTAACTTGTGATGTTTTAGTTGTATTTTTTAATTATTGTAAGCTGCCTTGAATTCCATCTTGGAAGAAAGGCAGGATATACATTAAGTAAATAAATAAATAAATATCTCCTCCTCCCTCCACCCGACTTTATTTGTATCCTACCTTTCCCCAAAACTGGGACTCATGGTGGCTTACAAATTGACATGATTATAGTAGAATTGTAGAATCACAGAGTTGGAAGGGGTCTTATAGGTCACCGAGTCCAACCCCTGCTCAATGCAGAAACTTCAGCTACAGCATCCCCAGCAGGTAGTGATCCAGCCTCATTTTGAAGGTGTGTGGACCAGGGAGACCCCACTACATCTCTAGGTAATTGGTTCCATTGCTGAACTGCTCTTACTGTCAAGAAGCTCCTTCTAATGTTCAGTCGAGATCTACCCTCCTGTAACTTAAAACCATTAGACCTCTGGGGCAGCAGAGAACAAACCTGCACCCTTTTGTCTGTGGCAGCCCTTTAGATATTTAAAGAATACAATCATGTCATCTGTCATGATGGAGTGACTGCAACTCCATCATGGAGCCAGAACACATCTGCCAGAACTACCTTTCCCATCATCCATAAATTTCCATTCCCTGGTCATCAGACAAAGGTAATACAAGGTTCTGAGGAGTGGGGGGTTGAACTTTCATTTGCTAAGCATTACATCACATCTAACTGGAGAGCCAGTCAGATTGGGCAGTGCAGAGCCAATCAGATTTGGCTGATGGAGTTTTGAGAAGCTGCAGTCTTTGTTTGCAGACACATGGCTTAGGGGTCATCAAAAGAGCCACATGGCTGAGAGTCATCAAAGAGACATGATATCATGAGGCCTGAAGAGCAGGCCTATTTGCATTGCTCTGAAATTCCATCATCAGAGGCTGACCAGATGGACTTCCTAAATGTGAGTGGACTTCTTCGCTTAGGAAAATGCATTAGCTAGTGCATTAGTTTTTATGATTTATTTTAGCCTTGACTGAATGTAGCCTATACGTTATTATATGCTATGTAACTCTAAGTTGGACATGGAGAGAAATGCCTTTTCTCCATGATATCATTTCTGCTAACATTTGGCTTGCTTGAACTTAAAAAATAAAGCTTTTTCTGTTTTTCCTACTAAACCCTATGTACATGTGCCTTGTTTGGTCAAGCTATCTTGATTCTTCTCTGGGATAGAGAAGGAGGGGTTAGGGGTAACCCTCATTTAAGGATGGAAAGTTTAATATAAAAATGTGATTATCCCTCTGTAATCACATTTTTCAATATCACTTTAGGATCACGGGGTGGTGGCAGCATTTTGGTCTCTAGGGGGCACTTGAGTGAGACACTAAGGGTTCCCTTAGAGGAGAAGCTAGTTTGGGGGTTCTAGGCTGAGAGCCCCAGGTTGGGTGTTTTTCACAGGGAAACAAAAGGGATATCCTGGCTTCTAAGGTGTGTATGTGGTGTGCAGGCACACAGAGGCCAGGCTATTGCCTGACATGGTGGCAGTGTTTTTTGAACCAACATGGGCAGGAAAACTGGATAAAACAGATCTTTCTTGACTCTGTTGCTGGGTCTATGGCTTTTCATTGTTCAAGCAGGACCTGTTTATGACTCACATGCTGTTTTTTCCTCTCTCTTCAGTTGGCTCTTCAGCCAACTCCTTCAACCTTTCCTTATATGTTTTGTTCTCTGTTCATCTTATCATCCTTGTTGCCCTCCTCTTAACCTGCTCCGACTTGTCTATATCCTTCCTAAAATGAGATGCCCAGAACTGAATGCAGGATTCCAGATGAAGCCTAAATAGTGCAGAATATAGTGAGAATACAGGTGTCCCTTCATATTTGCTGGGGTTTGGTTCCAGGACCCCCCGTGGATACCAAAATCCATGAATACTCAAGTCCCATTATATGCAATGGCATAGCAAAATGGTGTCCCTTAGATAAGATGGCAAAATCAAGGTTTGCTTTCTAGATTATTATCTTTTAAGAATATCTTCAAGCTATGAATACTTAAATCCGTGGATACCAAATCCGTGGATATGGAGGGACAACTGTATTACTCTCCTTGTCTTGGAAGCTACAGTTCTACTAATACAGTCTAAAATATTACAGTGAGCCCTCCAGATCCACATTTGGTTCAAGGACACACACCCCATGGATGATAATAGACATCCCATATTATTAAATGACACTGACATGTGCATGGATGCTTCAGCGTGTCCATGTTCATTTCACCACCATTTTAAGTATAGGACATGACGATCCACAATCACTTGAAATCATGGATCAGGAGGGCCCACTCAATTTGCCGAAAGACTCATTGAGATAGCACCACCACATTGTAATATGTAGAAATGTAATGTTAACATGATTTTCCATTAGTCTATGCTTAACTTAATCCAGGTAAAGGTACACTGGCATGGCAGGTAGAAAAGACACAAGAGCTAGAGCTGTCTCCCAAGATTTTTCTTCTGTGTCTGTGAACTTTATCCAGTGAATTGTTACTACAAAGCCTATAATTGTTCAGTATTTTGGTGGTTCAGTTTTTTTTGGGTGGTGGTGATTGACTAATAGGAGTAAATTCAGTGGATTATTATGTCTAAATCTTAGGTCACATTTTTGAGTTGAATCTAAAACAGGCCAGGACACAAAATGGCCTGAAATGGCCAATTGTTTCCCTGGAGCCTTTTGGGGTGTGATTGGTCTTTTCCCCTCCAGTTTTTGAATGGAGATAGGGGAAGTCAAAAAATAGTACGTATGGGCTGAAGTTGGACCCTCTGAGGATGGCCTCCTATCCCCTGGAAGCTGTGTGCCTTTACCTTAGATTAAAGATAATTTGGAAAGGCCAACGTTTCTTTAACTTCACTGTATACATATTTACTAGGTCTAATTACTGTGATTCAACTCACATCCAATGAATTATTGGAAGATTTTTGAAAAATTGACATTAGATTGGATCAGAGTGGGAATCATGAGGCCCTCCAGATGTTCTTGAACTGTAGCTTCCACCAACCCTATTAAACCAATGGTGAGGAATGCTGGGAACTGTAGTCCAGCCATATTTGGAAGGAGCCACATGATTCCTATCCCTGTGAACACTCATATATTTTCTAACTGATTGTCCTCAAAGTAGGATCCTGTAGTGAACAGAGTGAATGAGCTGCATCTGGGTTCCTTTTAGTTTATAGCACCCAAACACTTAGCTCATGTGGACATGCTTTTCAGTAACCATAATGCAATATTATATTTAACACTGTATTGGGGTGGGCAATACTTCCCTGCCCAATTCTGCAGCTTTCCAATTTCCCCTCACTGCTGAAAGTCCTACCATGCTGCAGTAGCAAAGAAGGTCCTATTTTCTTTTAAGACAAAGGTACACAGGGAACATGCACAGTTGTTTTCCCAGAAGCATGATCAGAACTTAAAACCAGGCAAATGATCTCCATGTGTTTTGTGGTCTTTTTTGGTCTTTTTTTTTTTCCCTGTCACCACAACACCATTGAACTGTAATGGCAAAGTCAATGGCAGAAGTGGCAACAGCAGCCTTGTGTATATGACCTGCATTGTATTCCATCAGTGGCAGTGGGTACGTCCCAAGGCACTGAAGTCCACTAAACTCTTACCAGTGCTGGGGCCGGGACTGGGGGTGGTGGAGGTGCAAGTGAAGGGAGGAAACTCTTTAGATCATCCAGTGTTCTCAGGCACACAGATATCATTGGGAGAGTCCTTTTTAAAATCTTTGGGAAAGACCTTGAATCAAAGCCTTTGTAATCAGAATATGTGTTGAGTAGCTCTGCAGCGCCTAACATCCTGCCTCGCAACAGCTGCAGAACTGTTTGGGCTGGAAGTCAACCTGAAGAAAACGGAAGTTCTTTACCGGTCTGTACCACAGGATGAACACCGTTATCCCCACTTTGCCATAGGAAAATCTGTACTTAAGTCCGTTCAGCAGTTCACCTACCTGGGAAGCATCATCTCCTCAGATGCCAAAACTGACAAAGAGATCGATCACAGATTAGCAAAGACATATAGCGCATTTGGAAAACTTTACAAAAGAGTCTGGAGTAATAAACATCTGAGGTGAAGCACAAAAATCAGTGTGTATAGAGCCATTGTACTCTCTATTCTCCTTTACGGGTCTGAAACATGGGTCACATATCGCCATGACTTATGACTCCTTCCCAGGCTCAGCCCATGTCAGGCTCGGCCAAATTGATCACCAACAATGGTCCGCCCTGCCCTCACATTGGCAGGTATGGAGACACACTATCTACAATGCTGCAGCCTTATTTGAGAACTCACACCAAACAAGTCTTGAAAAGAAACGACAATGCAGAAAGAATCACAACCCAGAACCATCACTCAAGGAGACCTTCTGCTGTGCTTCCTGCAACCGGACTTGTCTATCTCGGATTGGCCTTTTTAGTCATCAGCGTGCTTGCAGAAAGCGCAGGATGAGTCCTTCCTGAATCTTCGTTTGCGAAGAAAAGCTAGAGAGGTTTTTATAAATGACACAGTTCTCTAAATGCTCCATCCATTAATGAAGCATATTCATTATTTGTATTCTGATGGCAAACAACTGTTATACTGATGTGGATAGGGGAAGGAAAATTGAAATATTCCCTGCTAAGAAACTAATTGCATTTAAAAAAGTTAACAAATCTTCAAAAGGATGCAATGCTGGATTTATTCAAAATGACTGTAATTATATCCCTTGAAAATGTAGGCTCCAGTACACATATCTGTGGACAGTGCCTGACTGTTCTCCCTATATACTGTTTATTAATAAACTGATAGTACGAATCAACACACATACCCAATCTTGATGGCTGGAGGGGGTTAGAATGGCACACTGATGCCTTCTTGCCAGTGTCCACCAGTGTATTCCACCAGAGCCTCTAATTCAAACTGCTTCACCTGTGTATGTATCAGTGTACACTGGTGCAGTCAGCTGTGGCAGAAGTCTCCACTGTGCCTAGATGCAGGAAAACCAGCTGCCTGTGGTTCTCCTGCCAACAAAATCAGGTGGGAAGGCCGAAAACAGGACATCAAAGCAGGTCCAACCCAAAGCCTCTTCATTTCTTCAGGAACATCCATAGAGTTAGCTGTGAAAGCTCTGGATCCAGCTCCCCACTCTGTTGCTGTCAGTAAAGAGCATAGGTTTCCAAATTCAAGGGCCTTCCAGGCTAAACCCTTCTTCTTTCTTCCATGCTGACCTGCAGGAGGCAGAGCCCCAAATGAAGCAGAAGAGTTACCTTGCCATCCATCACTCTCAATTTTTGAAAATCTTAACTTTTTTTTTTTTAACTACAGCTCCCAGAATTGTCACAGACAGAAAGGCCATGTTTTTGTAGTCCAAAAATATTATTTTCCCAAACTCTGTTCCCAGCCCCTCTCTCTGAATTATTCTAACCAACTTCAGTCCTATACATGCTTAACTGGAAGTGAGTTGTCTTGTGCAAGATTTGTCTTGTGCAAGATTTTCTGAAGGAGCACCATTGTCCCACCTCTACACCTCCAGACTGCCATTCTAAAAAAGGATATGTACAGATGGCTAGTGTCATTTTGACTTTCAGCAACTGATAGCAAAATAAGTGGTGTGCAGTGACGAAAGACACTACATGGGCACTTTTCAAATCAAGCATAGCAGACATGCCCTTTTCAGTGGTGTCTGTTGGTTCCCATGTTAGTGGAGGCAATGAATGGGTTCCAGATTTTTGCATGAAGTTAAAGGAGCAATCCAGGGTACTGAAACTATATTGAGGACTGAGTTTAGAACCGTGTCTAGCTTGTTTACAGTTCAAATTAAAACCCGGAGGAAATTTACCACTCCATGACCACTGATCTCCTTTATTGTTCATATTTAACACAAGAGATTTATCTGAAGTGTTAACCTTCAAAATATTAACATTTGTACAGCCCAGAAAGGCATGCCATTTTATATTACACCATTCACGTCAGTTTCCAGATTGTGGAATGAACCAACGTACCACATCCCAGCAGCACTTTTAACCATTGTCATTTCTACTATCAGCAGATGAAGCCCTGAAATGTAGAGCACAGCTTACAGAAACATGAAATGACTTATTACATCTCCCTCTGGGTTTCTTTGTTTTCAGGTCAGTATTACAATACATCACCAGAGTTAATGCATTTTAAGAGGCCATTAACTTTCTGTGAGTGTCATGCCTTCATGCCTGTATTCTCAAAAAAGACACTACGGTAGTTTGCAGAGATTGGCAAGAACAAGTTTCAACCAGCATAGTTCTCTGCAACTAGTTACTTTTTTAAAAGTAAAATTAACAATGCAATGCAAAACACTGTGACATTTATTGGTGTAATGATTACATTTTTAGTTCTTTTCAAAGGTTACTTTTAAATGGCATTTTTAGAAGTATTTTGACAGGATTTTTAAAAGTTATACGCTATTCTTTGAGAGTTGCAATGCTGTCGTGAATTGAATATTGGAGACCAGAGTTCAACTCCCCACTTAGGCATGAAAACCCACTGGGTGACCTTGGGCAAGTCACGCTCTCTCAACCTAAGAGAAGGGTAATGACAAAGCACCTTTACAGAAATTCTGCTAAGAAAACAGCATGGTACATTTGCCTTAGGGTCGCCCTAAGTCAGAAAGGACTTGAAGACACAGCAACAATGCCATTCTTTTATCATTCGTAAGGCTTTTTTTCCTCTGAAAAAAGTAAAAGAAAGTTACTTTTGAGAACCAAACAGAAAACAGTGAGCTCTCCAACAAGTAGTGTAACAAGTGACTTTTTCAACATTGCAATGAGATAAAAACAAAGGCTTAATTTTCAAACACTAGAACAAATAATAGAAATGGATTATTTTAAAAAGTAACTTTCCAAGCTCTGCTGGTTTGCCATTGCTTAAGTTTCCTGACTGCAAACATTTGCTATGAACTAGCTATGAAATTACCATTTAAAAAATGATCAGAAAAAGGTATCTGAATAACTATTGTTTTATGTATTTCTTCTTAAACTGGAATTAATGTTTTACTTAATGATACTACGTACTTTCCTGTTTGAATAGCAGTTAGAAGTACAGTAATCTAGTCCATATGGTTATCCCCTCATGCCTAGTTATTTTATCATTCTAATTTCTTTGTTATAAGACTACACATCTCCCTTTCCCTGTCTGTTTGTCAGGCATAACAAATTTTTTTTCCAGATTAGTACAACATAGGCACATTCAAGCATTTCCTTGAACCTAATTCCTTTCCCTAGTAATGTTTTCATTTTATCAGAAGGACTCTTACAAAACTATGTATAGTTTACATCTTCCTACCACAAAATACTGTACACGTTTTACTATGTAAACATACAGAACAACATGTTCACATATGTACTTTTCATTAATGAAAAGCATCTTATCCTATCTGTTGTTGACAGTTCAACTGGGAATATATATGAGTTTGTTGGGCTAAATTTACAATTTACAATCGCAAGCAGCTGGCATAATTGACACATGGCCTATAATACAACACAGCTTGGTGCATGGATACTGGAGACTATGCTCTAAGGAGCAAAGGGGCAGTCTTACCTTGTCACTGGAGGCTGGTTAGGTCAGTTTAATCAAATCTGGACATCAGAGGAAGGAAATGTTTGGTCTGATGATTTCTGTGCATTTTTTATATTGCAGAACTTGCCAACTTCTTTTTAGATTTGGGGGGGGTTGTTTTGTCTTTTTAAAAACAACAACAATCCTCTCTTAGGGTATTTCCTCCCATCACACTCATTTAAATAGTTGATATCCACTTCTTCATTCCATTTACCTCCTAGCATTTTCTCTTTCTTTCTCTTTCCTTCCTTTTCCCATTTTTCGGACTCTCTCTGTCTCTCTCTCACACACATATACTATTTCCCCCCAAAATCTCAATGGCTGGGATTCCCTCATTTTTTTCTTCTACATCCACATCAACCTGTTGCCTCCACAAAATCAAAGATGCCGAGACAAAGTATGCTTTCATGGGATTCCAGTGCAGCTCATTGGCAGATCTAGGAAACAGCTCATGGTGATTTTAGATAAGTCTTACCCATCCTTATCTAGAGACATAAGAATTCTTGAAGTTTTGAATTCATGGGAGGGGGAAATTCCCCAGATGTGTGTTTTCTTGGCAGAAAACAGAAATTTTGATTTAAAAAAAATTAAAATTTTGTTAAAAATTAAAATAATTTGCAAGCATTTTCTAATCAAACAAAAACTTAAACCACAGCCTTAACAATATAAAATGTATTATTTATACCTTTGCATATAAAATTGCACTATTTGGTATACTTGTGAAAATTACAAAGCAATCATATCCATTTCTGTTTAGAAGATCCACAGCACTTAGAGGTACTTACACCCAAGTAAGTGTGCATGGATAAATTATGGTCTCAGTTGTCAGATTCAGGGGTAGTCCTGTTGGCCATGGAGCAAAACAAAATCTAGAATCCACAAAAAGTGATACTTTTATTGGTCAACCAAAATGCAAAGCACATGATGCAAGCTTTCGATGCGCTACAAGCTTCTTCATCAGGCAAAAGATGTTAAAAAATAAAGAAAGAAAAGTGTTGATGTTGGAGTCACAGGCCTATATGTTGCCTCAGATGTTTCTTGTGTTGTTGCACAGGTGAGGGATTTCATGTAGGCAGAGGCCACTCCTACCTTTTGGCCATGTGGGAACTGAGACAAAGGACAGTAAAATTTAACTCCTTTTGCAACAGTAATGCAAGCCCTCTTGGTATCCAGGTAGTCTCTGTCAACTTTGTCAGGCAGAGATCATTGGATTTCTCAAGAAATCTCTGTTCTGCTACATTGGGAAAAAACTTTTCGGTTCTGTATAGGTAAATTTAGCCAATTATAGTGTGAAAGAGAAGTTTTACCTTTATTGGAGGTGGAAACCTTGGAGAATTAAATTGCAGTCTATATTTCCCTCTTGTTCAGGGTTCCCCTGTTGCAGCAAAATGAGGTCTCTTCAAATCCAGGGTGCCAGTTCCACAACAGGATAAAGTTCACTAAATTCCGGATTACTGTTCTTTCACATCAGTAGTGCATAATTCACCGAATTCTTCCTTATTTGGAAGATGCAGCCAGTTTCGGTTTTCATTAGTTTACACAGGCAAAGGTGTGTGTGGGGGGCATGGCCTCCATGTCATGGTCAGCCAGGACTCTGAGGACTCAGAAGCCGAGAAGGCTGAGCTAACTGCAGAAAAGCTGGCTGAGTCTGAGTCTAGCCCTGAAGAACCCAGGTCTCAGCAGCCTAGCCTTCCCCAGCACAGGATCCAAGCCTGGGAGATACAGTTGAGCAACAGCAAGCGGTAGAAGAGCAGGTACCTACCTTTAGCCAAAGAAGAGCAAAAAGGGAGGGGCTGCATCATTTCCAGAGACTAAAAGACACTCATTAATCACCCAGCAGATGTGAGTGGGAGCTGGGCCAACATAAGCAGCTGGGGAAGACACTGGATTCCTTGTCTCAGGCTATCTGCGTTCCCTGGAGGAAGCCTCTGCCTTTGACTCTGGAGGAAGCCTCTGCCTTTCCTGAAACCTTGGATTATCTTGACCCTGGACTGTCTTTGTTGACCCACCTGCCAGAATCCTTTTGACCTTGGACTGCCTCATCATTCTTTGCTCTCTCTGGACTCCTGACTCTCTAGACTGCTATTGACAACACAAGGTACTGTGCTTTGGAACTGAGTTGTTGCCGAGCCAGGCTGTCTTATCAGCTATTTGACTTGGCAGCTTTCCCAACACTCCAGATGATTGAAGCCAGGCAGGAGGCGGGGATGGAGCAAGGAGGGGGTCACCCAGGAGATAAGTAAAGAACAAACAAAAGAACGATGGAGCGATTGTCTTCCCTGCCCCCAAAGCCTTAAATAAAAACAAAGGAGTGACGGAAAGCACAAACAAACAAAAGAACGATGGAGCGATCGGCCGGTTGCAGCACACACACACACACACCACCCAAGCAAAGGCTAGCCCCATTCCCAATCATCTTCCCTGCCCCCAAAGCCTTCCTTTGAAACAAGCAGGAAGGGCTCAGAGCAGATTTCCCAAAGTGGGCTGCAAGCAGAAGAAAGGGTAAATGGCAGGCTCAGTGGATTTCTCTCTCCAGCCCCTACGTCTATTCAGAGAAGGCACAATGGTCACTCCAACCAATCAGGATTCAGCTCTGCTCATGCTAATTCAAAAAGGTCACTGCAAGTTCACACAGACATTTGCGAATGGTAAGTTCACACGACCAATTGTGCACATTTTCACGAACTTTATAAAAAAAGTCGGGAAAACTAGCGAAAGCTGATATTGCGCAACTTATGTTTTTTTTTTGCTCCCCCTCCTTCTGAAAAGGGTGCTGTAGCTTCGAAATGTGTGGGAACTATCAGGCTTCTTGTCACATTCTTTGAGGATTTATTTTGCCATGTAAACAGCACCCAGGAAACATGTTCAGGGGTAGCTGTGTTGACCATGCAGTGAAACAAAATCCAGAATCCACAAAAAGGTCTCAGTTGTGTGAGGGAGGGAGGAGGCTGGGGCCTAAAGTAGTGTCACTAGCTCCACCAACTGTTTTGCAATGCATTTTTTCAAAAATTGGGGAAACAGTTAACTATTTTGGGATAGCCACAAAATAAAGTTGGATTACCAACATTTGCCCTATTTTGATGGGCAGTATAACAGACAGTCTCCATTATGCCCTAAGAGCTTTTCTTCCAATTATGAAGCACATACTTAACCCTTTGGGTGAGGTAATGAAATTGACTGAACTTTGGTTGACTAAATTGTTCTCGTTTGAAAATAAATGATTTTTTTTCAGGACTAAAGCCATGAGGCATTAGGCACTATAACAAGAAATAACACACCTTGAAGAGGTCTTATCTCATTGTTTGGGGGTGGGGGAAAACCAGCTTTGTTGATATTAAAGTTGCCTAATTTAATTAGCCAGTGTCTCATTTGAGGAGGGTGAAAGGAGGATTGAAACATGGAAAAGATACTATTAAAAAGTAAATAGTTACTGTTGTATTGCCAACCCTTCGCAAGGTAGTTTCAATTAGTTGTCATTACAATTTTTAAAAAATGAACACCTTGTTTTTCTATTTCTTACAGGAAATTAAAATAATCACTTTTTAGTTAATAAAAAAATGGAATGCCTTGAGCCACTGGCCTGTGCAAAAAAACACACTCTCTCCTGCCTCATGTAATCACCTTAGCCTCACAACAAAGCATGAAGCAGAGCGTAAGCAAGCTCTTGGATCATGTGATACTTCTCCACCACTACTTAGTGAGGATATACCTCAATAAGTATTGGTGTTGTTGTGTGCCTTCAAGTAGTTTCTGGCAACCCTAAGGTGAAGCTATGATGGGGTTTTCTGAGGCTGAGAGTGTGTGACTTTCCCAACATCACCCAGTGGGTTTTCATGGCCAAGTAGGGATTCAAACCCTGGTCTCCAGAGTCTTAGTCCAACACTCAAAGCACTATGCCATGCTGGCTCCTGAATAAATATAACAGTAGCTAAAAATCATGACATGTGTGACACAAGTGATTGTCCAAGCCACCTTCCCCCAAGAACCTCAGTCTGTAGGCATGCCCCCCCCCCGCAAGCCAGGCATTGGAAGAACAGGTCACTAAGAGCCAACAACTTTTTCTACTGCCAGCTACCACCTGCTTCTCCTCCCCACTCCTCTTCCCCGTGTGAGCCCAGAGAAAGTGCAACAGCTCAGGTGAGGAACCCTTATGCATGTGTTACACGTTGATAGAATTCCAGTCCCCCAAAGTAACTTTTCCAAGCTCTTCGAATGCTTCTCAAGGCCACTGTGTTCCCAGTTATGATGTACCATACATTCCGGCATATAAGACAACTGGGCATATAAAACCACCCCCCAATTTCCAGCCAAAAATCTAGGCTTAGGCATATATTCGCCATATAAGACCACTCCCGCAATTTGGCTGGCTGACTGACTGGCTGGGGGAGCCTTGCCAGCTGATCGTCTTTGTTTCCCAACTCACGAGGATCTCCTCGTGAGTTGGGAAAGCGAACAGGATCAGCTGGCAGGGCAACATTCGCCCCTCTCTTCAACCTTCCAGTCAAACTGGACTCAAAGGTGGAGGAAAGGGTCGAAAATGCCCAGTTTGCCTTAGCAGCCCCCTTCCCTCCGTCTTGGCTCTTCCGAAGTGGGCCAAGGCGGGGGAAGCGGGGGCGGCCGCAGCAAACCCCTAGATTCGCCCCCTCTTCCCACCTTCAAGGAAGGTGGGGAGAAGGGGCGAACATGCCCCGTTTGGCTCTACAGCCCTGATCCCTCCTTCTGGGCTCCCTTGCGAAGGAGCCCAGAAGAAGGCATCAGGGCTGCAGGGTTAAACTTGGCATCTTTGCTCGCTCTCCCCACCTTCCTGGAAGGTAGGGAGGGGGAGCGAATCTAGAGGTTTAACTCCACAGCCCCGATGCCTCCTTCTGGGCTCTCTTTGCAAGAAGGCATTGGGGCTGCAGGGTTAAACTTGGCATCTTTCCTCGCTCTCCCCACCTTCCTGGAAAGTAGGGAAGGGGAGCGAATCTAGGGGTTTAACTCCACAGCCCTGATGCCTCCTTCTGGGCTGCCTTTGCAAGAAGGCATTGGGGCTGCAGGGTTAAACTTGGCATCTTTGCTCGCTCTCCCCACCTTCCTGGAAGGTAGGGAAGGGGAGCGAATCTAGGAGTTTAACTCCACAGCCCCGATGCCTCCTTCTGGGCTCCCTTTGCAAGGGTGCAGGGTTAAACTTGGCATATTCGCTTGCAAAGGGAGCCCAGAAGGGCTGCATAGGGGCTGCAGGGTTAAACTTGGCAGGCGCAGTGGTTAAATGCCAGTACTGCAAGCCACCACGTCGCAAGTTCGATTCCAGCCGCCTCCAAGGTTCACTCAGCCTTCCATCCTTTCGTAGGTCGGTAAATTGAGTACCCAGCTTGTGGGGGCAATTAGCTAACACCCATTGGAAACTGTTTAATGCAGTGTAGATGTGTAAATAGCTATTGCTTAAAAACAAATTGTAAGCCGCTCTGATAGCCTTGTGGCTGAAGAGCGGGGTATAAATAAATAAATAAATAAATAAATAAAATACTTGAAGGTAGGGAGAGGGGGCGAATCCCGGGGTTTGGCTCCACAGCCCCGCATCCTCCTTCTGGGCTCCCTTCCAGGAGGGAGCCCAGAAGGAGGGATCAGGGCCGCGGAGCAAAACGGGGCATTTTCTCCCTTTTCGTCCACCTTCAAGGAAGGTGGGGGAAAAGGGCAAATCTAGCGGTTTGCCTCGGCCGCTGCAGAGGCAATCAAGCGGCGGCCACAGCAAACCACAACGTTCGCCCCCTCCTCTGTCTTCCGTTGCTTCCCAAAGGGGGAGAAGGCAGAGGAGGGGGGTGAATGAACTGCTAAACACTTTGCTTCACGCCCCCGCCCCATCTCCTGCCTCTTAGCTCCGTTTGCGAAGAGGCAGGAGATAGGCAGGCAGGCGAAGCAAAAGCATATCCGGCGTATAAGACAATTCTGGAGGGCACTTTTGAGTGCTCAAAAGTTGTCTTATACGCCGGAATATACGGTAATTGTAAGCTGTCCTTGGCTACACTGTCCAGATGTGAATTTCAGGACCAATTGCCTCACCAAGCCACAGCTCTCTTTTGATCACAGTAGTACTTTAATTGCAAAAATGTAACCAGGTTGTGTTTGCTGCTTACGGAAAAGCTGCTTATAGACAGTATTTCTCACCCTGGCCCCAGTCTTTCCTACATCCTGTTCCACTCAGGATCATTAAGAGGTTAACAGCTTAATCTCTCATTATTTGTTGTCACAGTTGAGCATTTTCAAAATTACTGATAACATGAAGGGAGATAATGATTGATTAGTTTGGGGAGTGGGGAGAGGGTAATCCTGTGATTGAACAGTGTTGGGCACTATTGACAGCATTAAATTATTTTGTGTTGTGAACAGTTTAGAGCAACCCTCTGGAATGTTCTCTAACCAACTTCCTCTTCAGCCATCTGTATGTGAAGATGAGTCTGGTTCTGTTCTCACCTCCCCCGGTCATTTTTAAATGTTTGTCCATGAGGGGATCTGGATAGATTATATCTTTTTCTGCATCGGTTTGTTTTTGTAATTATGTGAAATAAGGGCTTCCAATGAAGTCCTTTCCTTTCTTTTTCAAAGGCTATTTTGAATCTAATTAGTCATGATCTCTTAATAGTCTGTCAAATGTTAAATTCATAGTTTGTTACTCAAGAGAAAAACAGGGGCTGGTATATTGAAAGCAAGCAATGATAACAGTTTTGGTTAGGCACAATGAGTTCTCCTGTGATTCTAAAATATTGCTAATGCAGTGCCTTATGACTCTATCTAAAATAAAAGCTTTATATGAAAAGGCATTGTGATATTGTGGGCAGTGAATACAGAACCTCAGAATAATAACTGAGGGAAAATAAGGGTATATAAAACTTGGTTTGAGGGTTTTAGCTTGAGCCTGTTGCTGTTTCATAAAATATGCTCTATTGAGTTTCACTAGGAATTCAATGAGAACAAAAGACAAAATGTAACATTGTGTGACTGTGACTTTCTCTCATAGCCTCACCCCTCCCTTCCAAATTTGCTCTAGGCTTCTTCCCATTCCTATTTGCTGGTGGAAGTCATTCTGTTAGCAGGAGGGGCAAATTTGATACAACCTACTGTCACATGTCCAACCAGTCAGTGGTCAGCAGAGCCAGCGCCAAATCTGGGTGGGTCATCTCTTTCTTTCTGCCACCACATTTTCTTTCCTTTTCCTTCTGTGCTGTTCCTTTTCTTCCCCCTCTTTTGCTCTTCTTTTCTGTCTGCTGGGCTGCCACAGCTTGTTCAGGCCAATCACTTCCAAAGGGCTTTGAAATGAAAGCAACAACAGAAACAACAGAAATTTTTCTTATATCCTACCATTTCTCCAAAACTAGAAGTCAAGGTGCCTTACAATTTTTTTCAAAAATACAAATAAAAGCACATACAAAACTGTAAGTAAAAACATGCAAGAAGTTACTGTTAAAATGCAATTAACCTCTCCATAGAATTAAAACCTTTTAAACAAATTCATTAAAAAAGTAAAAAGACAACAAAACAGTACACTATTAAAAACCCTTGAAGTCAGTTGCCAGAAGCCTATCAGAACAGAATAGTTTCTTACCTGTTGACTGCAAGACAACCGGAAGGGACCCAACCCATTCTTCTTAGAGAAGGAGTTTCAAAGACTAGGAACAGCCACTGAAATTAAGCTAAGGACCACATTTAATCTGGCAATATTAAATCCTAGGGCCATATTAAATCCAGGCACCACAGGTTGCCCACCCAGGGTTTAGAGTGTGGGACTATGATTGGTGAAAAGAGTTTTAAAAGACTTCTCAACCATGAGCTAGCCACTATCTTCAGCCTAACCTATTTCCACAGAGTTGTGGGGATAAAATCAATTTGTAGTCATGTAGGTATGCTTTCTTGAGCTTCTTGGAGAAAGGAGAATATAAATGCTACAATGATGATTATGATTTTATCATCCCATAGTGCCAGGCCCAGTGCTTGGTACTGTCACACAAGAATTTAACCAGTTTCTACCTTCCCATTTTCCTATATACGTTGGACAATGGTGGCTCAAAGGTTCCAGGTCGCTGGGATGGTGAATCCGCTACAAGTCTTAGCCTAGAAGTTAAAGGAGCTATCCAAGATGCTGGGCCATATCCCCAAAATAGGTTCAGGGTCTTGGATAATTCCTTTAGATTAAAAACTCAAAGAAATTCACCACCCCCACTGACATGGAAGACCCCAGCCACTTCTGGTGTTAGGACAACTTTGATTTATCATATACTAAACATACTTTAAAATTGGAGACCTAGGGGAGCTAAAGCTGCCATAGGCTTCTGTTCTGATGCATATTGACTTGCATATATAACAGAGGGAAAATGTCCAACTCACTTCAAACTGTAAATAAGTATTCTGCCCACAGTATCAAGGGTTTATTATTCCTCTCACCTTTTATGCAGTTAGAGCTATGCAACATGAATACAACACGCTGACATTTTCATGATGTGGTTACTTGTTGGTCATACAGAAAAGGTACAGCATTTCAGCATCTCAGAATGCTATCCTCATTGTGTTGCAGAGGAAATGGTATTTCCCCCCAATGCAGTACCTGGGTTTTGCCATCTTCGCTTTTTAACATTTCCCCCTGGATGCTTCACTTGAAATAATGAAAAGTTGCTCAGGGTTAAGATAAATAAAATTTTAAAAGGGGAAAGATTAAATTAACTGCAAACAATTCTTATTTTGAATTTCATTTACAAACTGCTAAACTAGAATATATTTCATTTACTGGGAACATGCAAAAAGTCTGTGCACATTGTAAGCAAAGTATCTCATTGCAATGTTTTTTATTGCTTGAAATATATTAGAAAGGAGCAGTAATGCAATGCTATGCATTTAAAAACAGTCTTGTGATTCAGATTGCATGGACTCTCCATATTAACTTACAGAATATTACAAACAGAATTTAAAGCTTATACGGAACAAATCCTCAGCCCTTGGGGACTGAATGGATCTCTTTTAGGATCAACCTGTCATAGATTCACTTATTAACCATTAACTTAGCTGAAACCTGATTTTATGAATTTCATAGTAAGTAAAGCTTCTTCTATTTAAGCAGCAGAAACGGTTATTTATTTCCAACATTTCAGCCTAATGCTAATTGTTTGTCCAAACTAGAAGATGCCCATTGAAACAATGGCACTTACATGAATGTTGCCTTACCAGGTTCCCATTGGTTCAGTAGGTCAGCACTGCTTGTGACTAACAATTGGATTCTGGTAATTTCCTCACATCTTTTCTCAACAGTTCAAAACGGTGGGGGGGGGGAAGGGAAATGTAAATGTACTAAATAACTATTACATCAAACAAATGCAAGTAGTGGCAGATAAAATCAGAAGAACAAGTGGTAAATTGGTAAAGCAGGTTAACATGAAACTTCTTAATAAGCGAAGATTCTCCTAGACGTGTCTTTTAAAAAAAATAGTTGTGTGGGGAAAATAATAGTGGTATATAAAATTATGTAGGGAGAAATCTCTCGTAACGCTAAAATTTGGGATGATCCAATGAAGCTGAATAGTGGGAGAGTTAAGACAGATAAAAACTCATTGTGAATTTTGTGTTACAAGATGTGATACTGTTTGCCAACCTGATGGCTTTAAAAGTGTTGCCCTAAATGCTCAGGGGTTTTAAGGACCCTCTAAATATTAATATTAATTTGGGGAATTAATATACTCAGCTTGGCTATGTGAGAGGGGGCAACAGCTGGTGGGGTCTTTTGACCCATGTCTACCAGTAATCAGGAGGAGACGTTAAGCTACATAGTATAATAATTGATATTTATTAAGGAAATAATAACAACAGTGTTCACACACACACTCAAGCTTCAAGCATTCGTGCAAGGCTAGTGAATAAAGTAGGAAGTATTGGGATAGAGGAGGGAGTTTGTTTTGGGTTGATACAACACCTCTCCTGTCTTTCTGACCTCAGAGAGAATGACTAGCACCTGGGCTCTGCTTTTCCAGTGCACAATCACCCTCCTTGAGCTCTATGGAAGCAGAGTCCTTGTGCTAGTCGATCTCTCTGAAGTCAGAATAGGTGGTTAGCAGGGGCTCGAGAAGATTCAGCTTCCTGTATTGATGCCAGCCTTGTACTGTTAGTGATTGAGTGAGGAGTGAAGAACAGTGCTAAAAGGAAAAGAAAAGGAAATGACTACCTTCCTCCCCCTTGTATGCAAGCTGAAATGCTGGGTAGAGAGGGTGTTGCTTAGGAAATGGGACCAAAAAGAAGAAATTAACTTTCAAGCTATGTTGTATCTCTCGCTTTTCTCTTTAAAAGCATTAATTGACCTCTGCTACATTAGGCTGTCTGTAAACTCTAAGCAAAGGGCTGCTTTTCACCCAGCATGCTGGTCTAAGCCTCTAGGATATTCAGGCTGTTTGGCTTTCCTTGAAAACATAACATGCATGATATTTAAAGACTTTTAATTTAAAGAGCACTCCGTTTGGTCTGTATGAAGCTGAGGCTGTTCCAAACTTGCTCCCAAACATATCTTGCCATTTTGAAAAGTGAACATGGATCTCAAGAGGATGGGTGTTATGCTCACATCTAGCAGATGCATAATCCAGCTATGTATACATTTGTATTAAAAATGTATTAACTGCACTTCATGATTAACACTGACTGAAGAGTTTTGGAATAAAGAGCCCACTCAGTAAGTGATCATTAATATCATCCCTGCTTATGTTGAGGCAAGAGATGTAGAAGGGGAGGGCATTATGGGGGGACAGGAATGGTGAACAAGCTCCTATAAACTTCTTCAATCAACACCAGCAGAAGAGCTTTGGCTGTGAGCCATGAAATCATCAAGATGAGCTTTGTTAGTGTGTAGGGAGATGTCTGCCAGAAGGCCTCCTAATGAGAGCTGATTACATTAAAAAAAAATACTTATTTGGGAATTCGTACCAAACTGTGAGCCTTTTCAGTCATCACCGCGCTTGCAGAAAGCACGAGATGAGTCCTTCCTGAATCTTCGTTTGCAAAGAAAAGCTACACACACACACACACACACACACAGAGGACATTGTCCCCTAATGGCCTGACTAGGCATGACTTGGTAGTTCATGCAGTCAGCCATTATGACGTAGCATGATTCTGCACTTGTTTGGCCATTTTATAATGGAGTTCAGTCTCTAACTCCTGACAATCCCCTCCAAAATGGTCAAACTACTGCGCAGGACACGTTATCATCACAACATATCAGCATTAACATGCATTGTTGGACATCAATCGTCTGTTGGTTGATCTTTCCTTTTGACACCTTTCACTTTACACACTCGTGACAAGGCCCAGCCTCTTTGCCCACTCCTCATGGCTTCCTACTGGAAGGGCTTTTGTGAGCAGGTCTGCAACATTGTCCTCAGATGGACAGTACTTCAGACACAAGTCACCTTCTTGCATTAACTGCCTCACATTTTGGTAGTGTACCACAATGTACTTAAGTCCTGCATTTCAGATTTTCTGCTTCTGTCATAGCTATGCAAGCTTGTGAGTCCTTGTGCACCTCAACAGGCATTTGGCACAGCTCCCCAAGGTCTGCAAGCCTCTGCCTTACCCATTGTACCTCACTTGCCATCTCAGACAAGGCTGCAAATTCAGCTTCAGTGGTACTAATGACCACACAGTTCTGCTTTCTTGATCTCCACACTATGGGCTCTCTGCATACCTGACCACCAACCCAGTCACTGACTTCCTGTCTGAAGTCTCGACAGCAAAAGAGCTGTCCACATAACACTCCAGGGCCACCTGACTTCCTGTCAGCTTCAAATGCATGTCCCTGGTCCCCTTGAGAAATCTAACTACCCTCTTCAGGGCTTCCCAATCCACCCTCCTTGGCTTGGAGACTCTTCTGCTGAGCATCGCAGCTGCAAATCTGATGTCAGGACTTGTGTTGTTTGCAATAAATAACAGACTGCCTACCACTACGTTGTACAGGTCTGGCCTTTCAAATTCCTGTTCTGCCTCCAAGTTCACAAAATCAGTGGTCATTGGTGTCCTGACCACTTTTGCCTCACTAAGCCCACACTTGGCCACAAGACTGTCAATTTTCTTCTTCTGACTTAGGAAAAATTCTCGAAGACTGGTTCTTTCTATCTCGACTCCTAGATAACATTTCAGGCTGCCTAAGTCCTTTAACTTGAACCGGCTTTCTAAATCCACCTGCACTTTCTTGACATCACTGGCACTCTTTGCTACCACACAAAGGTCGTCCACATAGATAACTAGCATGACAGCACTATCACCTGCCCCCTTGGTGTACACACAGGCGTCTGCAATGCTCCATGTGTAACCTAGTGACACCAAAACTTGGTGTATGCACTTGTTCCAGCAATGTGCACTTTCTTTCAAGCCATAGAGCACTTTGCATAACAAGTACACCTTGCTCTCACCTGCACTGTCACACTCTGGGGCCTGTTCCATGAACACTGTCTCTGCAAGATCAGCATTCAGGTATGCTGTTTCAAAGTCAAAGTGTTGCACAACTATCTGCCTCTTGGATGCTACAGCTAACACTAACCTAAGACTTTCTGGCTTTGCTGTGGGTGAAAAGGTTTTGTCAAAATTGGGGTAGTGCTCCTGTGAAAAGCCTTTCGCAACCAAGCATGCTTTACAATTTTGTGTCCCATCAGGCATGTACTTAAGCTTGTAAACCCACCTGCAACCAACAACATTTTGGTCCTTGGGCATCTCTACTACCTGGAACACTTTCCTCTCAACTAGTGATTCAAAGTCAGAATCCATGGCTGAGTTCCACATCTCCTGCTCTTCCTGGGGAAGTTTTAGGAGATCCTGAAAACTTGCAGGCTCCTCTGCCATGACATTGAATAGCCTGGCTTCCTGAACAACAAATCTGTCAGGAGCCTTTCTGACTCTCGTTGACCTTCTGGAGATGAGCACCCTAGTTCTGCCTGACTCATCCTCACTTGCATTGCTACTGCTGTCTCTCCCTGTGTCAGGCTCAATGCTTGTTTGTGGTGGTGTGGGTGTTGGAGTGGCGTGTGAAGTGTCAGGCTCTTCTTCCTGTGCCTCCCCTTCATCATCAGACATTACCACCCCTCCATTTGTGGGACTTTGGGGAGTTGTTGGTACATCCCTCCCCAAGGGAACAAACACCTCCTGATTGCGATGCAATCTGTCCCACCCTGAGTGCATTTCAAATTTGCACTCCTAGAGAACACTACCTTTCCAGGATGGAGAGAAAACATGTACGTATTACCCTCATAGTCTAGGAAACACAGCCTCCTGGTTTTAGGCTGCCCAGGTTTCCTTAGGCTCAGGTGAATCAGTATATTTGCATACTGTCCAAAAACTCTCAGGTGCTTGAGGTTGTCAGGGATGATGGGAGTTGTAGCTCTTCACCTCTGGCTCAAACTCACCACCTTGTTATGCAGCAGAGCCAACCAGCTTAGATCAGTGGTTAATGCTTTCCTCCAAAGCAGCAGAGTTTCAGAGAATAGGCTGAAGATCCTGACAAACTCTCCAAGCCTTCTCACTCTTCTCCAGGTGTCTCCAAAATGTCTCCAGGATTCACTCAGGCAACTCAGTAGTTTTATATAAAACCTACTTTATTCTTCTATATAAATATACTATATGGTCAACAAATCACAAGCTCTACACACTACTCCACAATATCTCCAAACTACTGCACCTCTACTCCACCACAAATACATTGGCAAACATTGCAATTTTATAGCCATTGTTTATCACCACCCACTAGTTAGTTTCCACCCAGTGGGTGTGTACTTCCATTCTGATTGGTCCACATAGTTCCATCCATGCCTAAGACCAACCCATGTATTTCAACATTTCACCTTGTACACTTAATGATTCTCAGGTGTTTCCAATCTGCATTCAGTACCTCTGTCCTTGGCTCTCAGGCCTTCTAGATTACATTAGCAGTTTCACCTGTGTAGCCCCATAATTGCTCTTGCTTAGTCATTGTGACTTTCACATACATATTTTATTTCTTTCACTGTATGTCCCATGTTGCATTTTCCTTAACAATCCCCTCCGAAATAAAATATTGTATGTGTCTTACAATGTCATTCCAACCATTTGTGTCAGCCTTTCATGTTTTTCTGCTGTCAATGCTTTTGTGAACAAATCTGCTATGTTGTGTTGTGTTTCTATATATCTCAATTCTATTTCACCCTTCTGAACCATGTCTCGCACATTTTGATATCTTACACCAACATATTTTGTTCTGTTCTTCAAACTTTCAGTTTCAGCCATCGCTATGCATGACTGTGAATCTTCCAGAATTTCCACTGGTATCTTGTAACTTTCATTTAAATCATTTAGCAATTGCTTAATCCACTGTACCTCATTTACTATCTCATTCAAAGCAGCGAATTCTGCTTCTGTTGTGCTTAACGCTACATTAGTTTGTTTTCTACTTCTCCAAACTATTGGACTTTCACTATATTTAATTATCATTCCTGTAACTGACTTCTTGTCTCCTAATTCTGATGCAAATGAACTGTCTACATAACAATCTAGATCTGAACTATTGTTTCTTATTATCAATTTCCTATCTAAGGTTCCTTTCAAATATCTCAATAAATGTTTTACCGCTGTCCAGTCTTCAATTTTTGGATCATTAACCCTTCTAGACAATACATTTACAGCATAAGAAATGTCTGGTCTGGTATGGCAAGATATGAATTGTAAAGATCCTATTATACTTCTGAATAGAGTCTTGTCCTCAAACGCTCTAGTTGTTTCTTCAGACACAAAACCAGTTGTCATTGGAGCTCTTACTATTTTTGCATTCTGTAATCCACACTTTTCAATCAGTCTTTCAATTTTATTTCTCTGACTTAATAAACAATGTCCTTCTTCTGTCCATTCAACGCAAATACCTAAATAAGACTTCAATACACCTAAGTCCTTCAAAACAAACTTCTTAGACAATTCTCTTTTTACTGATTCAATTTCCTGTTTTGACTTTGCTGCTACACACAAATCATCTACATAAATCACTAATACTATGTCTCCTTTTGTATAAACACAAGCATCTGCAATGCTCCTCTTGTAACCTAGCTTAACTAGCTCATCATTGATGCACAGATTCCACGCTCTGGCACTTTGTTTTAAACCATACAATGCTTTCTTTAATTTATATACTCTCTGACTACCATTTTCTTCGAAACCTTGTGGCTGTTCCATAAATATTTCTTCATCCAGAACCGCATTCAAGTAAGCTGTCTCAAAATCAAAATGTTCTACAACTAAATTCCTTTTTACTGCTACAGCTAGAACCATTCTCAGACTTTCTGGCTTTGCAGTTGGAGAATATGTCTTATCATAGTTCTCATACTGCTGTTGTGCAAAACCCTTAGCCACTAATCTAGCTTTATATTTGATACTTCCATCTGGCATTTCTTTCCTTTTGTATACCCATTTACAACCAATTACTTTCTTGTCTTTGGGTCTGTCAACAATTTCAAAAACATCTTTATTTACCAGGCAACCAAACTCATTATCCATTGCATCAAACCATCTTTCCTGTTCTTCACTAGAATAACTTTCCAATTCTTCAAAACTTTCAGGCTCCTCTACTGCTAAACAAGCTCTTGCCTTTGTCACAACAAACCTATCGGGAGGCTTTCTAACTCTATGACTCCGCCTGGGAATAAAATCTGCTGTTCTGTCTCTTTCATCCTCACTTTCTCTACTAGGAGTTGTAGTTCTGTGACTAAATCTCTTGTCTTCAGTCATTCGAGAAGTAGTAGGCCTAGATGCTATCTCATCATCGGAAGAACTACCACTGCTGCTAGGTGATGCTTCCTGCTTAACTGAAACCCCTCCGTTTCCTGAGGTTGGTTCAGTTTGTGCTTCTGGCTCATTTGAACTCCCTAATCTCAAAAACACTTCTTTATTGGCATGCAGTTTGTCCCAACCAGCATGTCTCTCGAAATTTGCAGACCTAGAATACTGCACTTGTTTTCCATCCAAATGAAACTTGTAGCTATTTCCAGAATACCCCAAAAACCTAAGCCTTTTGCTTTTGGGTTCTCCTTTCCTCCTGAAACAAGCAGGTGTGTAAACATGAGCAAATTGTCCAAAAACCCTTAAGTACTTGTAATTTGGCATTCTCCCATACAATACCCTGTAGGGAATGTCTTCAATTTCTGAATGATACAATCTGTTACTGATATGTATTGCAGTCAAAGTTGCTTCTGCCCAAAAACTATCTTTCACCCCTGCATCTGCCATCATACAAGCAGTAATTCTTTTTATATCTTGTATTTTCTTCTCTGCTAACCCATCCTCACTAGGACAAGCAGGGTTTGTAGTTTCATGCCTTATTCCCACCTTTTGAAACCAGTTAAACAATTGATTATTTAAAAATTCTCCTCCTCTATCAGTTATGATGGTGCCTACTCTGCTATCAAATTGTCTTTCCACCATTCTTACCCATGCTTTCAAACTTTGCCCAGCGTCAGATTTGTTTTTCATTATTCTCACAAATGCAAACCTTGTATACCTATCAACAATTACTAGGAAATACTTGCTTCCCCCTAAGGACAAGCAATTAGCTTGGGCAACATCTGCATGTACATACTGAAATGGTCTTTGAGCAATTCTTTTTGTTTTCTTAGCTACTGGAAAAGCTCTGACCTTTACCTGTTGACACACTGTACAATCTAAGTGGTTTTTGCATTCAGCAACTTTTAAATCTGGACACATACTGATTAAATTCTTTAAACATTTGAAGCTTGCATGGCCGAATTTTCTGTGAAGCTCATGTATGCAGTCTTTGTGGATTGGAATATTTTCTGTGTTATTAGCTTCTTCAACCCTGTAGCTATCAATATTGTCCTCCAAATAATAAAGTTTGTCCTTTTTCAAACCTATGCCTCGCAATTCCCCATTCAGTTTTATCTTACACATGTTCTTTTCAAAGATGACTGTGTAGTCTCTTTCTGTTAATCTGCTTACTGATAACAAATTATTTTCTAACTCCTTTACATGTAAGACATCATTAAAATTCTCTTTTAGCCCTGGAATGTACACAGTACCCATTTGATTTACAGTACTTAGCTCTTTCCCGTCAGCCAAAACTACAGTATTTACATTAGCTGATTTTCTATTACTTATTAAATTTATGTCATTACACATTGAAGATGAGGCTCCTGAATCAACTAGCCATTTAGAATTTGCATTTTGTTTTTCCTTAATCATGGTTGCAACCCCCTTTTTATTACCACTGTCCCTCAAAAATGGAGGTCTGGACTGTTTTTGATACTGCCGCGGCTGCCATCTGCTCTCTGCTTGCTTGCGTCTCTCAGCTGCAAAATGTTTACAATGTCTCTGCAGATGACCAATCTTCTTACAATAAAAGCACCTCCGTTGCTCCCTTGTAGAGGCTGCTTCCTCCTGTGTTCGCCAGTCAGGAGTTGTTCGTTGTTTTGGCACAGTCTTTAAACTTGCTGAGTCACCCTGCTCAGACATTCTTCTCTGGTTCTCTTCCAGTATTCTGGCCACTATTAAATCCCTATTAAGTTCAGTTTCCTGCAGGTTTTGCAGGCTGTTCGTTATGTTGTCCCATGAAGAGTCTAGCGATTCTATTAAAATGTAGCATTGCTGCTCTTTGCTAATTTGCACTCCCCTCAGTTCAGCTTGCACAAACAAATCTTGCATTATTTTTAAATGTTCTATCACACACTGCCCTTTAGCCATCTTTTGCCTGTATATTCTTTTAGACCATAGCATTTTTGCAAAAGCAGTTGAAGGAGTGTGTAATCTCTGCAAGGTATCCCACACATCCTTGGCAGACGTTTTATCTCTGACGTCATTAATTAAGTCTTCTTCAAGCATGAGATAAAGACAGGCTTTTGCTTTATTATCTCTCTCTTGAGTGGCTGCATTAGCATCAGCTGCCAGCCCTGTTTCAACTGTTGACCACAGACCTTCCTTTACTAGTAGAGATTGGGCATAAATCTTCCAGGTAGAGTAGTTGTTTCTATTCAATTTACTAAACTTTAGAAATTCCATCTTGATTTGTGCAGTGACTCAATTTGACACAGTCCTTCTGAGTATGCACAGCCGACCCGTCTGGGCTTTAGCAAAACACAAAATGATTAACTCACGAGGCTTATCAGTGCAGCACAAACAGCTTGCTCTGATCTGTCGTCCACAAAGCTTTCTTCCACTCTCTGGAACTTTCAGCTTCTGTGGATGCTGGGTGCTCTAGTAACTGGGCCCATAACCCTTGTCAGGGATGATGGGAGTTGTAGCTCTTCACCTCTGGCTCAAACTCACCACCTTGTTATGCAGCAGAGCCAACCAGCTTAGATCAGTGGTTAATGCTTTCCTCCAAAGCAGCAGAGTTTCAGAGAATAGGCTGAAGATCCTGACAAACTCTCCAAGCCTTCTCACTCTTCTCCAGGTGTCTCCAAAATGTCTCCAGGATTCACTCAGGCAACTCAGTAGTTTTATATAAAACCTACTTTATTCTTCTATATAAATATACTATATGGTCAACAAATCACAAGCTCTACACACTACTCCACAATATCTCCAAACTACTGCACCTCTACTCCACCACAAATACATTGGCAAACATTGCAATTTTATAGCCATTGTTTATCACCACCCACTAGTTAGTTTCCACCCAGTGGGTGTGTACTTCCATTCTGATTGGTCCACATAGTTCCATCCATGCCTAAGACCAACCCATGTATTTCAACATTTCACCTTGTACACTTAATGATTCTCAGGTGTTTCCAATCTGCATTCAGTACCTCTGTCCTTGGCTCTCAGGCCTTCTAGATTACATTAGCAGTTTCACCTGTGTAGCCCCATAATTGCTCTTGCTTAGTCATTGTGACTTTCACATACATATTTTATTTCTTTCACTGTATGTCCCATGTTGCTCTTGGTGCTCTTCCATACAATAGATAATATGGGGTCTGGTTGATGCTAGATGTCCACAGTCTATTTAAATGGTAAGCAGCAGTCTTCACTGCCTCTCCCCACAGCCCACCTGGGGCTTGTGCTTCTTCTATCATGCACTTCAACATGCACTTCAACATCCCAATTTTCCTTTCTGCAAGCCCATCCTCCCCTGGAGACATTGGGTTTGTGGTCTTGTGTCTAATGTCCCTCCTACGCATCCAGGTCTGCAGACTGTTGGATAAGAATTCCCCTCCCCTATCCATCACTAGACTGGAAACCTTATGAGAAGGACATTCGTGTTCCACCACGTTCACCCACTCACGGAACCGTCTGCAGCTTGATTTTTCTCCTTCAGTAAGTATATGTAGGTGTATCTAGTGTGTCTGTCCACTATCACAAATAAATAGTGGTTACCCCCTTCAATGGGCTTATAGGGGCCTGCTAAATCAGCATGGACAACTTCAAAGGGTCTCTTGGTAACACATCAGGTCTTTTTGGCAATAGGGAAAGTCTTTACCTTAACTTTCCTGCACACTGCACATTCTAAGAATCTTAGGCAGTGTTTCCTGCTTAAACCAGGGCACACTTTTGCTAGCTCCTTTAACCCTTGGTAATTAACATGGCCCATTAGCCTGTGGTAGTATTGAACACACTGATCATGTTGTAGGGGCACATTGTTTGCAGGGTTCACATTTGCCACCTTTCCTTTAGGCAACATATAATACAACCCATGTTTCTTTATCCCTTTTGCACAAATATTATTCATGTTATGCCTTTCTGTTATTGTACAGTATTCCCTCTCAAATATCAATTTATAACCATCAGTAGTCATTTGGGACACCCTTGATATACATATACATATACATATGCAGTGCCCATTTCTGCACCTTGCTGGGAGCACCATCTGCAAGGGTTATTTTGGTAATGGAAGCATTTTTATCATTGCTTAACAACTGTAAATCATTAACCATATTGTGCGTGGCCCCACTATCAAGTAACCAAATTCTTTCCTCAGTACCATCAGGATGGTGCCGTGCTACAAAGGCATGGCTTGCAGCCTGAGAGGATGCACACCTCCTATCCAGTGCAGGCATTTTACAGTCCTTCTGAAAATGTCCAGGCTTTTTGCATCTGAAACAGCATTTCACATAGCTGCAGGCTCTCTTCTCCACAGGTGCCTCTGTTTCAGTGCTCTCCCGATTGGTAATTTGTGGCTGTTTATTCCCCTCCATCCAGGAATCAAATTGCTTGTGCTGGACCTCTTCCAGAACATGCCCAGCTACCAGGTCTACAGACAAATCACTTTCCCTGGTGGTCTGCAGTCTGTACATTAGGAAATCCCATTCCTTTGGTATACTGCTCAATAAAATAAAACACTTAAGGGCTTCTGGAATGTCCACCCCTCCATTGGCCACCTCTTGAAAAAGTTGTCTCATTTCCTTCAAATGGGCCTTCACACAGCCTTCAGTAGACAGCTTTGTGTTATAAAGTCTCTTAGTCCATATTATCTTGGAGAGGCAGGATGAATTCTGATGAACTGTTTTCAAAGCCGTCCAAAGCTGAAAGGCTGTCTTTGCTGGTGCCATGTGTATTAACTGGGAGGGGCTGAGCGATAAGAGAATTGCAGCTCTAGCCTTCTGGTCTGTTAGTCTGAATGCTGCTATTTCATCTTCTGAACCCTCTGGAATCATACATTCATTCTCCAAAACATGCCACAAATTGTCCTTAATTAATAAATCCTCCATGTATAAACTCCATGCTGAATAATTTCCATCAGCCAGCATTTCAAAGCAGACAAGACTATTATCTGCCATTCTGCCGATTGAGTCAACAATTCTCCAGCTACAAAACACAAACAGCTGGCAGCAGGCATCACTTCAAGTTTACCTGAAGATATTACAGGGCCTGGCTGAAACTTAACTGTTTCTCAGCCAACTAGCCAAAAACACTCAAAACAAAAGAGTTTCTGGGAAGTTTTCTGGGTGCACTTTATCAAATCTGAGATCAATCGGCTGGGCCCATAACTACTGTCAGGGGATGATAGGACACTCAATCCCCAGCAGAAGCCAAAAAATTATCTCAGCACACTCAGTAGCAACTCTTTCCCAAGAGTACTCACATACAGAGTTTTTGATGTCCAAATAAGCAGGAGGCACTTCAATCTCCAAACAGTTGCAATATGTACAAACTAGCTGGACCCAGCATACCATACGCAATTAAAAAACTCTGCCCCCTGCCACCCCTCCTCTGCTTGTTCTGCCCCCTGCCACCCCCTCCATTTGTTATGCCCCCTGCCACACCTCTCTGTTCTGCCCCCTGCCAACCCCCTCTGTTTGTTCTGCCCCTGCCACACCCCTCTGCTTCTTCTGCCCCCTGCCACCCCCTCAATTTGTTCTGCTCCCTGCCACCCCTGTCTGCTTGTTCTGCCCCCTGCAACCCCCCCTTGGCTTGTACTGCCTCCTGCCACACTCCCCCATTTGTTCTGCCCCCTGCCACCCCTCCTCTGTTTCTTCTGCGCCCTCTCACCCCCCTCTACTTGTTCTGCCCCCTGTAACCCCTCCTCTGTTTGTTCTGCCCCCTGTCACCCCCTCTACTTGTTCTGCCCCCTGTAACCCTTCCTCTGTTTGTTCTTCCCCTTGCCACTCCTCTTCCATTTATTCTGCCCCCTGCCACCCCCCTTCTACTTTTTCAGCCCTCCTCCACTTGTTATGCCTCTTGGCCTTCACCCCCTGCACTCAAGCACACCCCACATCCACCCCCGTGATAGTCCCTCTCCCTCATCAGTGGCCATGTTTGGAATCTACATGGTCACACCCCAGTGTGCTGATTGGCTGCTCAACAGACTTGTGATTGATTGGTCAAGTCCCTAAGCAGCCAATCAGCACACTGGAAACAGCAACATACCCAAGAGAATTCTATATATAGAAGATATTTACAATTGAAGGAGAAACTGCTTCACGAGGCCTCGGCATTCACAAGAAGAGAAGGAAGTGAGCTCTGTTCTGAGCTCTCATATGTCTACAGGACGTTGCTCCCGGGTGGCCTGACTAGGCATGACTTGGTAGTTCATGCAGTCAGCCATTACGACTCATCATGATTCTGCAGTTGTTTGGCCATTTTATAATGGAGTTCAGTCTCTAACTCCTGACACTCCCCCCCCCCACTTTTTAAAGATGGGGACAACATTTACCCTCCTCCTGTCTGCTGGGACCTCTCCTGTTCTCCAAGATTTCTCAAAGATTATTGCCGGTGGTTCTGAGATTACTTCTGCCAGTTCTTTGAGCACCCTTGGATGTAGTTCATTGGGAGCTGGAGACCTGGATTCATTTATACTGGCCAGGTATTCCTGAACTTTGTCTTTACTATTCTGTGCTGCATTTCCCCTACTACATCATCTGCTCCATTTTCCCCAGGTTGAGCACTATTCTCTTTTTGGAGAAGACTGAGAAAAAGAAGTTGTTGAGTAGTTCTACCTTTTCTCTTTCTCCTGTTAACATTTCACCATCTTCTCCCCGCAGTGGTCATACTACTTCCTTGTTCTTCCTTTTGCTACAGACATATCCAAAAAAGCCCTCTTTATTGTTTTTGGCCTCTCTAGCAAGTCTGAGCTCCATCTGTGCCTTTGTTTTTCTGACTTTCCCCCTACATGAGCTGGCTATTTGTTTGAATTCTTCTTTGGGGATTTCTCCCTTTTTCCATTTCTTGTACATGTTCCTTTTAAGTCTTAGCTCAGTTGAAAGTTGTTTAGACATCCATACTAGTTTCTTTAGACACCTGCCATTTTTCCTACTCATTGGAACTGTTTGAAGTTGTGCCTTCAATATATCACTTTTTAGAAACTCCCACCCATTGTGTTCTCCCTTCTCTTTTAGTATTCCTAAATAGAAGGCATGTCTGACTACACTTGGCCTCCCCTTTCCTCTGTATAACAAACTCCAGCAGAACATGGTCCCTACCCCTTAAAGATCCCACCACTTCTAGTCCATTAACCAGGTCATCCCCATTGGTTAGGATCAGTTCTAAAATAGCAGATCCCCTTGTTGCCTCTTCCACCTTCTGGACAATAAAATTGTCTGCAAGGCAATTGAAGAATTTGTTGGACCTTAAATTTTTGGCAGAGCTGGACTTCCAACAAATATCAGGATAGTTAAAATCCCCCATTGTTACTACATCTCTCCTGTCTGAATGTGTGGTCATCTCTTCTAGGAAGGCATCCTCCAAATCCTCAGTTTGGCTTGGAGGTCGGTAGTAGACCCCCACAACCACATCCCTGCTGTTTCACTCACCCTTGATTTTTACCCAGATGCTCTCAATCTGGCTCCCAGGATTTAAGTAATGGATGTGTTCACAGATGTACACATCCTTAATGTATAATGCTACTGCAACACCCTTCCTGTTTGGTCCATTTCTCTGAAACAGGCTACATCCTTCTATTCCTACACTCCGTGAGACTCATCCCACCAGGTTTCAGTGGTGCCTATTAAATCATATTTGCTTTGCTGTGCTAAGAGTTCAAGTTCATCATGTTTATTTCCCATGCTCTGTGCATTAGTATAGAGAAATCTAAGACCATGGGCCATTTCCCCTATCTGCCTTTTAAAGGGTTTATTCCTCCCATTGTTGGGTTGTTGTGCTATTTGCCTTGTTGTCTGTATAACATTTGGGCTATTATTTCCAGCAATTGATGTACTCCTGCCTTCAAGAGTACTGTCTTCCCCTCCCCCCACCATTCAACTCAGTTTAAAGCCCTCCAGATCAGATCTTTCAGACTCTTAGCAAAAACATTCCTGTCAAATGCTGTGAGGTGCAACTATCCCTTGCCGGAAGCCCACCTCCCTGAAACCGCACCCCATGGTCCAGGAAGCCAAACCATTCCTCGTGGCACCATTTGCACAGTCAGTTGTTCACCTCCACTATCTTTCTCTCTCTTCCTGGGCCATTCTCTTCCACTGGAAAGACAAACAAAATGGCTACCTGTGCATCCAACTCCTTCAGCTTCCTACTCAGTGCCTCATAATCCCTTTTGATATTCTGAAGGCTATGCCTTGCAGTGTCATTGGTTCCTACATGGACCAAAAGGAAGGGATAACGTTCAGTAGGCTTCATGAGTCTTGTCAGCCTCTCTGTTACATCACAGATTTTTGCACCTGGGAGACAGCACATCTTTGAAGACATCTTATCAGGCTCACAAACTACTGATTCTGTACTCCTCAGCAAAGATTCTCCTGACACCACCACATGCCTCCTCTGAAGATTGGCAGAGGCCAATCTGTGTGTTTAACCATCCAAGGTCTCATGCACATTCTCTGAGCCTGGCACTACTGCTCTCCTTCCCGTTCCTTGTCATCACTGACAAGGGAGAGTGCTTCAAACCAGTTCTGTAGTTCCAAACTCATAGAATGGCCCCTGCTCATTTTCCTTCTATGAGTGACATTCTTCCAAACATCGACCTCCAGTGTATCAGAACTACCCTCCTCCACAGAGACATCCATTCCATGTTCCTGAACCAGGACCTTCTACTTTGTCTAAGAAAACCTCCTGCTCCCTAATATGCTGTATAGTGGCTAATTGGGCCTCAAGTTGTCAGACTTTCTCTTCCAACAACATAACCAACTTGCACTTGCTGCAGGTATAGCTATGCACATCCACAGTCAAGAAGATAAACATCTCAACAGTTGTTACAGGTGCTGCAGCAGTTCCCTCACTGTCCATATTGAATACTCTGAAGTAGGCACTAGAACAAAACTCTGTGCCTCCTCCTCAAACTTCCTCACTAAACACCCATGCCAAGCACCCCTATTGACCTCGCTCCTGTATGCTAAACTCCAGAGACTGGGACTGCAGCTATAGAGAAAGCCACAGGCTGCTAGCTCCTCCCTCTGCCTCTCACCCACTTCCTCTCAGCAGCTGCTGACCCACTTCCTCTCACTACAAGCAGCTCACCAAGCAAATGCTAATGAGTCCCCCCCAGGCAAGCCTACACTCAGCCTGCCTTGACCCAAGCAAGCACAGTAGTGTTAGCCCAACAAACTCTCTGGGGCTGAAGAAGTTTAATTCAACAGCCACAAACTTACCTTATGCTGTTTCTGTCAGGGGATGACAGGACATTCAATCGCCGGCAGAAGCCAAAAACTGTCTCAGCAGACTTGGTAGCAATCCTTTCCCAAGAATACTCACACACAGAGTGTTTGGTGTCCAGAAAACATGAGGTGCTTTAATCTTCAAAGGAGTTTCAGCTATTCACAGTATTTACAAGAAAAGTGCTACACCAGGCATCACAGGATCAAAGGAAGAGAATGAACACTGATCTGGCTCACTTATATACATCTCCGCACAGCACTGGCTTAGTCAAGCACATGGTTACATTGCATCAGATTTTCATACTACATGGGTTTGTACTCTAGTAGCCCTTCTTCTGATGTAACCCTTCTAATGAAGCTGTGGCATGATTAGGCATGACTGGCAGTTCATGGAATCATGGAGTCAGTCATCATGATTCAGCATGATTTCTGCAGTTGTTTGGCCGTTTTAAAACTTACGGTTCAGTAACCAATTCCTGACAGTCTCTTCCACCACACCCACACCAAATATTCCTGTTGTCCTCTCTCCTGTTCGCCAAGCTCCAGAGACTGAAGCTGCAGCTATAGAGAGAGAGATACATATAAATGGGTACATTATATAATACTTTTATATACTGCCATTTTTTAAAAGATTCATTTCTATAATTCTGGAGGACACTCTAGAATCCTGAAGAGTTAAGAGTACATCTACACCACATGGCTAATTAGTAGTTTGATACTGCTTTCAGTATCATGATTCTTTCCTATGGAATCTGGGAATTGTAGTTTTCTGCAATCATCAGAATTCTCTGCTAGAGAGCTTTCAGGGGAGTGCACTAGCGGTTTCCTTGCAGATAATTCTAAGTACTATACCAAATGACAAGCCTCAAAAAACTGTAGAATGGAGCCATAATAGACAAAGTAGTATCACATTGCTATAAGCATATGGCGTAGTTACACTCCAATATATATATATATATATATTAGGTTGGACATCTTTTCTTTGGACTAAATCTGTTCCATCCACTCTTGGCATCAGGGCTATGAAGGATGAGGCCTACAAGTGCTAAGGATGTACAACCAGGTGTGGATTTTGTGCTGAGTAAATCCACACCAGTCAGAGCATTTTACAGAAATAGGCTATTCTAGTTTCATTCGTATTTCTTTTTAAGTGAGGTGAGATTGAAATCCTGTGCACGTCACCTGTAATAAAACTCTATTATACTGTACATGTTGGGATTTTTTTTCCTGGTTAAATGTATAGGCTCATACCTCAAGTACATAAGGCTACTCACAGGGAAGGGATCCCAAAGTTACTTACAAGAAAGTGTGAAGCGAGAGCTTACCTTCTTTACTCAGAAATAAGTATTTTCTTTTCAGCACACAACTAAATAAGGAGATCATGTACTTGGTGTGTCTACTTCAGAATTTCCTTTTTTACTTGTCCAACGTGTGTCTTCAACAGCAGCACAAATCACAAAATGTTAGCGAGTGACCTCTTTCCATAGTGATACATGATAGACAAAGCTTCACCCACTTAATTTCAATACTAGGCTGCTGTTGAGGTCATAAGCCCTAAAAACTGGCATATATGGCTGCTGCAGATTAAGGTGTGATTAAGTAGTCATGTTGTTATTGCACATGAATGAAAGAGTGGGTGGGTTTGGTTTGTTGTACAACCAAATCCAGGTTCTGGAACTCCCTGACTATGGAAGTTCACCTTACTCCTTTTCTAATGACCATCCCTGACAGTGAATGATTCAGAAGACTTCACCTGCAAGATCTAATTAACTTTCCCAACCTGGAGCCTTTCAGGTATTTTGGGCTTTATTTCCCATCTACCCCAGCCAGCATAGCCAATCGTTAGGAATTCTGGGAGATGTAGTATAAAATATCTGGAAGGCACAGGATTGTGGCAGGCTAAAAGCGGTATGCTAGATTCAATTTTCCTTATCAAGTTTGTCTAACTAAGTGAAAAGGAATAAACCCCTCAATTAACATTAATCTGGGATCAGCCCCTTTACCCAGGATTTCTGTCTTAATTTTCCAAACAGGAAAATACGTTGCACATGTATGTGTGTTTAAATGACAAGCTGTGGTTGCTATCTGATGCATAATGCTTAATATCATCACCAGGGCTGTCCCTGGTTGTCAGGTTTTGGCCCCTAAATCTCAGGGTCTGGCAACTATAGTTACATAAGGCTAGCTGGATACCTTCTGTCCCACCTATCTCCTGTTTCAGCATGGCTGATGAACTGTACAACACTGGTGATTTTGGGAGCAGCCCTTCAAAATAGAGATGGCGAGGCTAGAATTTTCCTCTGACGGATGCTTTAGTGGTAGAGAAATTAAGGCAACTACCAGTCTCCCTAATATGAACCTCCTTGGTATTTTTTTTTATTTTCTTTCTTTGCAGTTGTGCTTAGATGTGTTATTTGTGCAGTCTCCACAAATGACCTTATATAAAGCTATTTGTAGAGGCTGTGTAATTGCAATTTTTGAGCAGAACTGGTTTTTTTTAAACCCATAGCTCTAAGAAGAATGGAAAGACTATGAGAGTAATACTCTGAAAAGGACACCAGTCTTTGAACTAGGAACTTTTATTTATATATTAAAATATTTCTATCCCAGTCTATATTGAGAGATCTCAGTGTGGTACACAAGTAAAAATAATTTAAAACAATAAAGTATTTTAATCAAACTAAAACATAGTAAGCAATTTAACAGATTAAAACAGTTGAAACCAGATAAAGGTGGACCCAGATTTAGTGACCCACTATGGATTGTTCAGGCAGGGCATGGATAACATTTCAGGGGTTGAAGGAAATTGAGATTTGCAGCATTATCTTCTGTAATGGACAGGCAGTGGGAAGCCTCTGCTTTGGTCGTTACTGCTGTAAATTTTGGGAGTCTGCCTTTTTGACTCTGCTTCATCCACAGTACAGTTGGCCCTCCACATTTGCAGGGGTTAGGGGCAGAGCACCACCACAAAAGTTAAAAAAAAAGTGAATAAATTAATCCCCACCCCAAACATGCTGTATTCTCCTCTCCCACCAACAGCACTGTCAGAACCTCCCTTTCCTGCATTTTCACAATGTGTCAGCTGATTTGCAATGTCCCTCTGCCTCCTTCCACTCAAAAGTAAATGTTAAGTAGCAGCAGCATCTTCTGCATCAACCACCAATGAGACCACACCTCTCTCTATCCTCCTATCCTTGCAACAAAACCACTCCACCTCTCTTGTTCACCTGGCACCCAAACCGAGCTACACTACCTTAAAAATCTTATTCCACCCCGTTTCCCCCCAAGCTGAAGCAAAAAGCACAGTCCCACCACAGCAACAGCAGCAGTTCTCGGGCATGCAAAACTTGCACACCTTCATTTCCTCCTCCCTCTGCCTGGCTAGCAACTACTCTCCACCTTTCATGCTCACCAGGCATCCAAACCGATATGAATTGTGCACTTTGATCTGGAGCTAAACATTGCTACACCATCTTAAAACTCCATCGTCATTCAAATGCAGGAAAGTGACAAACAGGCAATGTTGTTGGCTGGGGTGGAGGAAAAGAAGGGTGAGGATGGGGTGGGGGTGGAGCCAGTCATCCTGTCAGAGTGGAGGAAAGCGGAGGGACTTTGTAAATCTTGCAGAAACATGGTGGTGCAAAGATTGTGTTTTTTTCCAGACAGGAGGAGTGTGAGGAAAAGGAGCACAAGGGCTTGCAGTAACAGTACTTTTGATGTATTCCAGCAGTAGCTACAAACTAAGAATAAGCAAAACCATGAATGTGAAACCCACAAATGTGGTGGGCCGACTGTACTTTCTGTTTGCTGTTCTTCTTCCAGATTGCTGAACTCAGAAGCTCTGAGCTAAGGAATGCACCAACTCCCAAGCCACAAACATCCAGTCTTGTGGTCCTTTCACACTACACAGTTATAGTAGTATGATTCCATTTTAAATGCCATGGTTCCATCCTATGGAATTCTGGGATTTTCCTTTTAGGAAAGGGTATTTGGCAGTCTCTTGACTTCAGACTCCTTCTCAAGGGAGGCTCCTTTTTTGTTGGCAGGCAAAGATCTTTTTATTCAAACAGGTCTTCAGCTTTTAAACATTTGGACAGAAGTATTTTCAATAAGTGTGCTGTATCTTTTACTATAGACATTTTCAGACACGTCTTACAGCGGAAGAATCGAGCAGGAAAGCTTCGCCGCTGCAGCGTGGCAGGGGACCCATTTCAGATGATGCTGTCCCTATGGCCAAATCGTCCATGTCACTTCTGTTTAGGATTGGAGCCAGCCATGCCATATTTTGTTCACGGACAACTTCCATGAATAAAATCTGGCAGAATATGGCATGGCTGGCTCCAGTCCTAAACGGAAGTGACACGGACAATTTCACCACAGGGACGGCGTCGTCCGAAATGGGTCCCCTGCTGTGCTGCTCTCCTGCTCGATTCTTCCGCTGTAAGTCGTGTCTGAAAATGTCCTATGTGTTGAATGTGTTTTTTTAAATTGTTTTAATGGGTTTTTTTTTATTGGACAAGTTGTTTACTGGTGTTTTAACTGTATTATAAGGTGTATTGCATCACACTTTGGGGAAAAGGCAAGAAAAGAAGGAAGGAAGGAAAGAAAGAAAGAAAGGACCAACCAGCCAACCAATTAAGCAAGCTCTAGTGCCTCACCAAACTCTCTCTCTCTCTCTGGCTTTTCTTTGCAAATGAAGATTCAGGAAGGACTCATCCTGCTCTTTCTGCAAGCGCACTGATGACTAAAAAGGCCAATCTGAGATAAACAAGTCCGGTTGCAGAAAGCACAGCAGTAGGTCTCCTTGGGTGATGTTTTTGGGTCATGATTCTTTCTGCGTTGTCGTTTCTCTTCAAGACTTGTTCGGTGTGAGTTCTCAAATAAGGTTGCAGCATTGTGGATAGTGCGTCTCCACGCCTCCCACCTCCATGCCTCACCAAACTACAAACCCCAGGATTCTATAGGATGCAGCCATGGCAGTTAATGGGGAATTATGGTGTTATAATTGTATAGTGTGAAAGAGGTCTTGCTCTCAGTATTCCCTTTTATGTGAATAGGGCTGAGAGTAAGAGGTTCAAAGGGAGAAAAAGCAAATATCCTCCCAACAATAGCTGGTAGTAAGGGAAGCTGCAGTAGGAATGCTAAGCTCATTTGTGAACTGAGTTTTTCATTTTCTTAGAAACATGCAGTGTGCAGATAGAGTCAGGAAAAAAATATGTGTTGGCTGCTGAAGCGCCTAGCAGAATGTAATAGAACAAACCCAATGAAAATTGCCTGCGATGGGCATAGCCGCACTGCTTGTATTCCTATTTTTATTGCCAATTTCCTGCTTATACTTGAGTGAGGCATTTAGTGGTCTTGCTAATTATTTTCTTTTTTTCTTAGCTGCTGCTGGGGAGGTGGGGGAGAGATTGGGAGCAGAAATTGTGAAGAGTTTTGAACTGTAGATACAAAAACAGTTTTGATAACACAAATAGAGAAAGAGACCTTTCGCTAGAGTAGATTAATTTAAATACACTGAATTACCAGAGACTACCCTCTTTTTCAGACAGGGAGAGTACAATGAATTGGAGCATCTGATGGATGTGTTTATTGGTTTGTTGTTTCTTTGTAGCTACTAGATGAGTTCACATTGCATACATCTGCCTCTGTCAGCGGTATGAGGCTGAACAATATGAAGGAATTATATATTTCCAGGAGTTTATAATTCATGATAGCTTCTAAAAAGGAAGCGTGCAAAAGATGGAAAGACAAAGACACAGAAACAAGAAAGTTGCTATATTTGAAAGCTTTTCCAGCAATCATTAGCATGACAGAGCATACTCCCTGGTATGCTGTGAAAAATAAGTTCCTCTTTGTTTTGCGAAAAAGGTTAGACTGAAACTTGGAGAATTCCTCATTTCTCTTTTCAGCTGATTTTTATATGGCTTCTGATACACATTTAAAACATTAAGGCTGCATCTGCACTGCAGAAATAATGCAGTTTGACACCACTTTAACTGCCATGGCTCAATGCTATTACATTCTGGGATCTGTAGTTTTGTGATATATTTAGCCATTTCTGTCAGAGCGCTCTGGTGCCACAACAAACTACAAATCCCAAGATTCCATAGGATAGAGCCATGATCGTTAAAGTGGTGTCAAACTGCATTATTTCTGCAGTGCAGATTCAGCCTAGGTGTTATGCGATAGACAATAAAAAGAGGAATAGTTCCACTTGGCAGATCTCCATTGAGCTAGACCATTAGTTTACAAAGATGCAGGTTTAATAGCCACCTGGAGATATGATGGCAATGGATGCCTTGTTCACTTGAATCCACATTCTCAGAGGTTTTGGCTGGTTTTTGTTTTTGTTTTACCCTGCAACATGGCATTTGATAGGAGTGAAGTACGGGTCCAAAATCTTCACCTTCCATTTATAACCCTCCCTGTGTTTTCCCACTAATCCTTCCAGCTTTTTTTCTCTCTTCCACAGATAAAACCTGTATAGGTACTGGAAAAAGAAACCATACACAAGGGGTGAAATCAGTGTGGCCCATGGGTTGCATGTAGCCCCTAACCTTTATAGGGCCTACAGATTCCTATATGTATCAGGTCCAGGTAATTTGAAGGACCACCGTTCCCTTTATGAGCCTGCCTGTGTCTTGAGATCTTCTGGGGAGGGCCTTCTCTCTCACACACCACCCTCACAGGTACACCTGGTGGGAACACAGGAGAGGTCCTGCTCAATGGCTGTTCTCTGGCTTTAGAACTCTTTTCCCAGAGAGGTTACACTGGCATCAGTAAGCCGTTGAAGGTTTACTGATCTGGGGGGTAAGGCGTCTCATGTGCTGTGTTGTCTTTATTTGTTATTTTTTTAATGGTTTTTAATTTTTAACTGCTTTCAACTTTATTGATAGTATTGTTATATTTTTAACATTTATGTGATCTAATTTTTTTAAGCTACATCTGTTTTAATTCTTGAAATCTTCCTTGAGTCCCAGACTTGGAAAAAGGCAGAATATAGATGACTCTTCAAGATGATGTTGATGGTGGTTGTGGTCCCTGAAGCCTCTCTGGGACATCCCTCAAGCCTAGAGATGCCAAAATGCGTGCGCATGCGTGCACACACACACACACACACACACACCAGCTTTTTATTTTTTCTGGGTTTATTTTTTGCCTCCAAACATTTTTTTAAAAAGATAAAGCTAAAAACTATTATATAAAATACGCCACATTTCCTTCCACAACCCCTAACAATCCCCTAGAAACAGCAAAATGGGGGGAGGGAGGTAAGAAAATTTGCTGAAAATGAAACCAGAGGTGACATGATGTAACTTTTAAGTTTCAGTGCTGCACCTGAAGATGCAGAATGTGTGTGGAAAGTGGTTCCCCTTCTCCACGTGCAGTTGCCCACCCCATTGTACACACAAATCTTTGGATTGGTGGCATGTCAGAAATCAACACATACCATGGATAGTACAGAAATATATCTTTTCATCATTAGCATTTAAGCTTGCTCTCCACACTGGTCAAAGGTCTGCAGTAGTCTGTTTATGTGCTTCTACATATCACTTTCCACAGGCTCAGCTACTCCTTTTCCCTCCTTAGACCTCAACACTCTTACCATCTCACCTTACTTCATCCCCATACTCATTTTGTCAGTCTGTGTAAAAAAAAGATAGAGTCATTGTGCTTGTTAAGATTACTAAAGACTTTATCAGATGCAGCAAATATGGCATCATAAGGACGCCTAATGATCACGAAAGGGCTTGCATTCTAGGCGATGTTGACCTTTCGTGATCATGTGTAGGGAATAAGGTGTACTTTTTTATTGATGGCCCAAGCCATCAATTGATCTCCTGTGGTGCTTTGTTGCCAGCATTGCTAGCGTTTGATTCCTTATGTCATTGTGTTCACATGAATGCAGCGTCAGTGGGTGAACACTTTCACTTGAGATCACGACAGCAAGGTAAGGGATGCTCTTTTTATGAAAACCCCCCCCCCCCATGTACTTGAGACTTCCAAAATGTGTTTTTGTGCTTGTGTGAACTTTTTGTGTCTTTGGTGTCCCCCCTCCCTCCAAATTTGCTGCACTAGCGTCTTCTCACAAAATTGCCAAGATCAGGAACCTGGAAGTAAATGGAGCTCAGTTCATGGTCTGTTACTGCTGGAGAAGCCTCATTGACACTGGTTAAGGTAGGTCTCATGGGGGTTCTTTTGCTGGTATAAAAACACAGCAAAATATGCTGGCAAAAGAACTTTTATGGAGGGTTGTCTTATAAAGTCCTAGGTTTCAAGCACAAGTGAAAGCAAACTGTGAAGAACCTATCTCGTATCTGAGCTCACCACTCACGCCAGCATGGTGTAGACGTTATAGCAGGGGTGGGCAACTACATAGGGGGCAGGGGGCATTTTCCCTCCCAGGGGCCACACCAGTAAGTTTCAGCACAATCAAAATGACGTAATGTCACTTCTGCCCACCATTTTGGCCAATTTTTAGCCAATTTGTTTCTTTTTTTTTTTTTTTTTGGACACTTTGGGAAAGTTTGGAGCTCTTTAAAGAAAGAAAAACACTGCATTTTAAGGCAAGGTTTGGCCTATTTGAAGACAAAACATTCCCCTCCCCCCATTTTTTGTGGGACTGGTGGCTTGAGAGGTCTTCTGGGGGGTCTCTAGAGCTGAAGTTAGGAGCCCCAAGGGCCACGTGCGACCCACTGGCCACACTATGTTCACCCCAGGTTAGAGATTTGACCTGGGACTTGGTAGATCCTGATACCAATCCTCCCAGGTGACCTTAGCATAACATCCCTGTCTCAGCCTGACCTAGGACTTTATCAGATGAGCCCCTTTAAACATTCTTTTGCTGGCATAAAAAATCAATTTTTATGCCAGCAAAAGAATGCCCCCCACTACACTTACCTTCTCTCCTGGCAGAAGACTGCCCCACCAATGAAGAAGTGAATGAAGCCCCATTTGCTGCTTCATTTGAAATCCCTCGAGACTTCATCGCGCAGGAAATTCAAACATAAAACAAAAAATAAAACATTAAAAGTGACACAAAGCACAAAAGCACACTTAAAAACTTCCAAATAAACCAGGGAAGGTTAACAAAAGTGTGTCACCTACCTGGATGTTGTGATCTCACCCAGAAGCATCTGGCCAGTCCGGCCATTGACAGGGTAAATACTAGGAAAAAACCCGCAAGGTTTCATACACTGGGTATGCCAGCAAAAAAAGTCACAGCTGATCTATTGATGGTTTGTCCCATCAATAACATGGATTGGCTTATTGGCAGAACATAAACATGAAAGGATGATACCAGCTGATATGTGTGCCCTTTTGCGTTTATGTAGCGTCATTATGATGCCGTATTCTGCATGCCTGATAAAGTCCCTACTTCACTGAGTTGTTTTCAAGATAAGACAGGGAAGAGAAAGCTATATGCAGTGCTTTAAGCTCACTGGAGAAAAGGTGGGATAGAAATGTTTTAAAAATAATTATTTTGAGCTTTTGCTGATAACGCACAGTTTATATATTGTTTTCACTGACTCCTCATCATGTTCACAGCATTGCTCAGAGGAAAAAAAAAACAGTTGGAGAGAAATTGTATATTTTCTTATCAGCCAGAATTTAAAACAGGTTAAAGAACAGCTGGAGCAAGCTTTGCTTCTAAGGATATGGCTGGGATATATGGGGAGAACTCTATTGAACATTATTCTGCTAAATAGCACCCATCTGTCCCCTCTAAACAATGAATGGTGGAATGCAGCCATTGGGCTAATTGAGTGTGGATGGTTAGGTAATAGCAAGGAGCAGGGAGATAATTGCTAGATCCGTGTTGAACAGAGCAGGATCCAGGGGAAGTTCATAATTAGAAAGAAACATGCCTAAATCAACAGACCTCACTTATACAAAAGCTAGAAGACAGGCAAGGGGGAAATAAAAGAAAGATGCTGTTTGAAAGAAATAAGAACATTCGCAAGAATAATCTCTCTCCTTGAGAAAATATCCTAAAACTGAAGCACCCAAATCTTATCAGGTCAGTTAAAGGTAGTTTCCTTTAACATGTTACATGACATCAGTGGCAGCACTAGGGGGTGGTGGAGATGCTGAACCTCACCAGGTGACACCTTCAGGAGAGGGCTGATACCAGCTTTAGTGACGCCACAGCATGACATTGTAGCGTGCCATGTATAAGAGATCATATACCCTTCAGAAAGTGTAACCAGGATTGCCAGTTCAACAGCAACCCATTCCCTGAGATGTCAGGGCCAAAAACCGAGACCAGACAAGTTGGTCCTTCCACTATCACTGGGTAGGTCCATATGATTTCATGCAAAAATTGGCAGGTAGGTCAGAAATGTTTCTAAATGTTTTGGGCACATGGCCAAAAATCTGGCTTTTCTCTCAAACATGGAGCAAACCACAAATCTTCAGATCTTGAGTTTCCTACAGAAACCCTAGGGAACATGCGAATTATTGGAAATGTCATGGGTCAATTGTGTCACAAATTATGGAGTCAGTACGAGGGTTTCTGCCCATGTAGACAAGCCCTAAGTCAGCTGATTGTGGAAGTGGACATGAAGGCAAACATGGTAAATGGGTCAGAAGTTGGCTCATACATAGCTGATCAGGTAACATAGCATCCCAGAACTAGGGCAAAAATTAGAAATAATTTTCAGCAAACAGGCAGGTGGCAAAATGTGTCCAGTAGCTGCAGCAGTTGCCCCCATTTCTACTACGCTTGTATCCCATATAGGCTTTCTTATAGCACAGATGGTACAGGAGAGTATTTCAAGGGCCTGTTCTGCTTCAGGGGCTTGTGCAGGGCCCGTCACTCCTTCTACTAGGCTTGTACAGCAAGAAAGCTCCCAAGACATCATGCTGATGCTTCATTCCCTGTTTTGTCCAGATGGGAAGATGGGCAAATGTAATCTCAGAGCCATTGGCAATAATCTTTGTGAACTCCTGGAGAACAGGAGAAGTCCCAGCAGACTGGAGGAGGGCAAATGTCCCCATCTTCAAAAAGGGGAAAGGAAAAAAAGAGGATCCCAACAATTATTATCCAGTTAGTCTGAGATCAATACCAGGGAAGATTCTAGAGCAGATCATTAAACAAAGAGTCTGTAAATATTTAGAAGGCAATGCCATAATCACAAAAATTCAACATGGGTTTCAGAGAAACAAGTCATGCCAGACTAATCTGATCTCCTTTTTTTGGTAAAATTACCAAGCTTGGAAATGCTGTGAATATCGCATACCTTGATTTCAGTAAGGCCTTTGACAAGGTTCCCCATGACATTCTTGCAAATAAGCTTGTAAAATGTGGGCTAGACAAGTTAACTGTTCAATGGATTTGTAATTGGTTGACTGGCCAAACCCAAAGGGTGCTCTGCAGTGGCTCCTCTTCGTCTTGGAAAGAGGTGACCAGTGGGGTGCCACAGGGTTCTATCCAGGGCCCAGTGCTATTCAACATCTTTATCAAGGACTTGGATGAGGGAATTAGGGGCATACGTATCAAATTTGCAGATGACACCAAATTAGGAGGAGTAGCTAATACCCTAGAGGAGAGGATCAAAATTTCAAAATGACCTGGATAGACTGGAGAGCAGGGCCAAAGCTAACAAAATGAAATTCAATACGGAGAAATGTACGGTACTGCACTTCGGGTGGAAAAACGAAATGCATAGATATAGGATGGGGGAGACCTGGCTGAACGAGACTACGTGCGAAAGGGATCTAGGAGTCTTAGTAGACCACAAGTTGAACATGAGTCAACAATGTGATGCGGCAGCTAAAATGCCTAATGCGATTTTGGGCTGCATCAATAGAAGTATAATGTCTAGCTCAAGGGAAGTAATAGTGCCCCTCTATTCTGCCTTGGTCAGGCCTCACCTAGAATACTGTGTCCAGTTCTGGGCACCACAATTCAAAAAGGATATTGAGAAATTGGAGCGTGTCCAGAGAAGGGCGACTAAAATGGTGAAAGGTCTGGAAACCATGCCTTATGAGGAAAGACTCATAAGGTCTCCTTCCTTGGAGATCTTTAAACAGAGGCTGGATGGCCATCTGTTGGGGATGCTTTGATCGTGACTTCCTGCATGGCAGGGGGTTGAACTGGATGGCCCTTATGGTCTCATCCAACTCTACAATTCTCTTATTTCATCCACCATATTCAATAGATATAATTCTGGTGTCATTGCATATTTTATCATTAAAATTTAGCTTATCGTGGTATGTATTTTATTCCAGAAATTTTTGGCCAATGAGCAATTCCACCAGATATGGAATATGGTGTCTTTAGCCTTTTCACACTTCCAACAAACTATATTACCAGTATTGTACATCTTATTAAGTTTAACAGGTGTTAAATACCATCTGTAGAAGATTTTAAATTAGTTTTCTTTTAAATTTTGGGATAGAGTGAATTTTTGTGTAAATTTCCACACCTTCTCCCATCTTGCTAGTTCAATCACCCGACCACTGCAGAGCAGAGCACCCTTTGGGTTCGGCCGGTCAACCAATTACAAATCCATTGAACAGTTAACTTGTCTAGCCCACATTTTACAAGCTTGTTTGCAAGAATGTCATGGGGAACCTTGTCAAAGGCCTTACTGAAATCAAAGTATGCAATATCCACAGTGTTCCCTTCATCTACCAAGCTGGTAACTTTATCAGAAAAAGAGATCAGATTAGTCTGACATGACCATTTGTTTCTCTGAAACCAATGTTGACTTTTTTTGATTATGGCATTGCCTTCTAAATGTTCACAGACTCTCCGTTTAATGATCTGCTCTAGAATCTTCCCTAGTATTGATGTCAGACTAACTGGACCGTAATTGCTGGGATCTCCCCCCCCCCTTTTGTGAAGATGAGGAAAACATTTGCCCTCCTCCAGTCTGCTGGGACTTCTCCTGTTCTCCAGGAATTCTCACAGATTATTGCCAATGGCTCTGAGATTACATTTGCCAGCTCTTTTAATACTCTTCGATGTAGTTCGTCTGGTCCTGGAGATTTAAATTCATTTAGATTAAGAAGATATTCCTGTACTACCTCTTTGCTTATTCTGAGCTGGATTTCCCCTATTGTGTCCTCTGTTCCATTCTCCTCAGGTTGGTCCTCCTTTTCCTTTTCTGAAAACACTGGCAAAGAAGGTGTTGAGTAATTCTGCCTTCTCTCTGTCCCCTGCGTAGTGGCCCTACCCGCGTAGTGGCCCTACCATTTCCTTCTTCCTCCTTTTGCTGCGGACATACAAAAAAAAACCCCACCCCTTTTTATTGTTCTTAACCTCTCTAGCAAGCCTGAGCTCATTCTGCACTTTAGCTTTTCTGACTTTACTCCTACATGTGTTCACTATCGGTTTGATTTCTTCTTTGGTGATTTCCCCCTTTTTCCATATCCTATACATGTTCCATTGAAAGTTCTTTAGTCATCCATCCTGGTTTCTTGAGATACCTCCCATTTTTCTTCCTCAATGGTACTGTTTGAAATTGTGCCTTCAGTATCTCCCTTTTGCGAAAGTCCCATCCACTTTGAAGTCTCTTCTCTTTTAGTATTCCTGATCATGGGATCACCCCCAGTATTTCCCTGAGTTTATTGAAATCAGCTCTCCAAAAGTCAAGAATGCATGTCTGACTATGCCTGGCTTCTCCTTTCCATTGCATAACAAACTCCAGGAGAACATGATCACTCTCACCTAAGGATCCCACCACTTGCACCCCATTAACCAGGTCAACCCTGTTGGTTAGGATCAGATCTAAAATAGCTGACCCCCTTGTTGCCTCTTCCACCTTTTGGACAATGAAATTGTCTTCCAGGCAAGTAAGGAATTTGCTAGACCTTGAAGTTTTGGTTGAGTTAAATTTCCAACAAATATCAGGATAGTTGAAGTCACCCATCACTACTACATCTCTCCTTTCTGCGTGTGTGGTCATCTGTTCTAGAAAGGCAACATCCAATTCCTCCCTCTGACTTGGGGGTCTGTAGTAGAGTCCCATCATAACATCCCTGTTGTTTCCCTCCCCTTTGATTTTTATCCAGATTCTCTCCACCTGGCTTCCAGTATTGATGTCATGGATCTCTTCATTGGTGTAAATATCCCTGACATATAATGCTATTCCTCCTCCTTTCCTGTTTGGCCTGTTTCTCCTATAAAGGTTATCATATTTGCTTTGTAGTGCTAGGAGTTCAAGTCCATCTTACTTATTTCCCATGCTCTGTGCATTAGTGTAGAGACATCTAAGACCATGTATTCCCTTTACTTGCTGCCTGTGCAAGTTTTTTTGCCTCCCACTGTTTGGTCCTTGTGCTGTTTGCCTTGTTCCCTCTATGACAGCTTGACTATTTTCTCCAGCCCTTTTGCCTTCCAGAATACTTTCTCCCTCCCCCATATGATTCAGTTTAAAGCCCTCCTGATCAAATTCTTGATCAGAGACTGTTGGCAAAAACGTTTCTGCAAACCGTCGTGCAATAACCCCATCCCTTGCCAGAGGTTCCCACTCATGGAAGCGCAGTCCATGATCCAAGAATCCAAATCGTTCTCGGCAACACCATCTACGGAGCCAGTTGTTTATGTCAGCTATTTTCCTCTCCCTTCCTGGACCATGCTCTTCAACTGGCAGAAGAGACGAGATGACAACCTGTGCATTCATTTCTTTCAGCTTCCTCCCCAGAGCCTCATAATCTCTTTTGGTCTTCGGAAAGCTGTGCCTTGCAGTATCATTGGTTCCCACATGGACCAAAAGGAAGGGGTAATGATCCATAGGCTTGACCAATCTTGTCAGCCTCTCCGTCACATCACGGATCTTTGCCCCAGGGAGACAAGACATCTTGTCAGGCCCACAAATCACTGCTTCTGTACCCCTCAGCAAGGAGTCCCCCACCACCACCACACGCCTCCCCCGAGGCTTAGCAGTGGCTGTTCTGTGCGGTGGTACTCTCAAGGTTACCTGCTCTGCCCCTGAAGTCTACCCATGCTGCTCTTCCTCATTGTCCTTGATAAGGGAGAGAGCTTCAGGTCGATTCTGTAGCTGAAAGCTGCCAGAACAACCCCTGGTTTTTCTACTTCTGTGTGTGACATTCCTCCAGCTGTCTACCTCCTGTGTCTGTGAAGTGACCCTCTCCTCCCCAGCCACTTCTTCTGTGTGGTCCCCATCCAAGACTGTTCTGTTCTGTCCAGGAAAAACTCTTGCTCACAAATATGTTGAAGTGTAGCTACCTGAATCTCCATCTGCAGGACTTTCTCCTCCAAGAGGGCTACCAACTTGCACTTGGGGCATGTGAAGTTCCCCACATCTGTAGACAAGAAGACAAACATCCTACAAGTGTTGCAGGTGACTGCAGCAGTCCCCTCACTATCCATGGTGAGATCTTTTAGGTAATCTAATAACTCTCAGTTAATGCTGAGAACTCTATGTTGTACTTTTAAGTATGCTGTATTTTTGCTTGGTTGCCCAAATTCATGCGCCGTTAGGCTTGTGGCCCTGCAGGGAGTTATATAGAGCTAGGCTCCCAGCTCCACCCCCTAGTGACTCACAGAATTGACTCACAGAAGCTCCACCCCCTCAACAACAAGCACACTCTCCCAACAGTTTTAAAAAATTCAAACTCACAGAAGCTCCACCCCCTTAGGAACAAGCACACTCTCCCAAAAGTTTTTTTTTTTAAATGTACTCACCCACTCAAAATGGCTGCCCAGAAGCTGCTGTACTACTACTCCTACTAGATATCTGCTTATCTAGTAATACAGTACTGTAGGACCATGTAGATTTGCTTATTTGCATGCATGAGAGAACAGGGGAAAAAAACAAAGTGGAGTATCCCTGGCTGTATTGCTGCAAATAGTACAATGTGTAGGACACATGATCAGCATAGTACTGCCCTTTTACTTCAACATGGGTTACAATGTGACAGGATACACTGATCTACAACTGGACAAGTCTGGTGAATGTGGCATTTATGGGGCCACTGCAGATCAAAGAAATCCACTGTGGCTACGAGGTAGGTGCAGGGTTTCCCACCAGTGTAGACAAGCCCCATGACAATGAAGAAGAGGACTTGAGACTTAACAATAGGATGGACGTTCATGGAAAAATCACATCACATGGCAAAGCATTCACATTGGGTATTAAAGGAGAGAAATGAGTCATATATTTCTTAAAGGGAGGGATGTATTTTAAAAAAAATCTTCCTTTCAGCAAGCTGTTTGCAAGAAAAACTAACTGGCTCAGTAATCTGGGCTGTCTCACAGCTTTTGATCTGAACTTTTAAGAGTTAGGAATTTGAGTCATCTTTGAGTGGTGGCTTACGGTACTTAAAGGAACAGTATCTTGGAGCATCATGATTCACTGTCCAGTATTGTACAATTTTATATTAAACAAAATATAAAAACAAAATATATTTTGTTTAATATAAAAATATTTTTAAAAGCAAATAGATAGCAGTTTTCAGCTATTTGAGATCCAGAGAGCTGGGCCCAACTTAGTTGTATTAGAGCAGATGCCTTGAATTTGTAACGAGGTTTCTAGATGTGTTTTAAATTCAAAGAGGCAGTTTTAAACTTGCTTGAAGCAGCCACATGCCATTTATTAGAAAAATTAAGGTTCTGTTTATTAATGAATATGTCTGCTTTTTGTCCTTAAAATAGGCTATGTGGGAGAATCAGCACAGCATTTTCTTCTGAAATGTGGTAAACTGTTCCTTGATCCATTTATTGCTGAAATCCTCTTTATACTTGACGTTTCTCAAGTACTGAAGTAACCAGATTAATATGCTAAGTCACTGGTGCTTAGTAGAGTATTATATTAACATAAGACCTTTCACTTCTTAGTTGGCAAAATAAGCCTGTAATGTGATCAGTATTTGTGATTTGTGCTAAACACATTTTCCTGCTACAGGCATTTATTTATGTGTGTACTTGTTGGAATAGGAACTGTGCTTGTAAATCAGATGAGCATCTGAATGTACAATCAAATGAAGATAGAGTCTGTCTGTGCAGTTTGATTGGAAGTGAATGCATATTCTGGTGAACATTGATATACCTGTTACCATCCGTATTCTCAAAATATTAGTTATATGTTAATATTTAGATGTGACAACAGCTGATTTGGAAGTAATAAAACCTGTTCCTAATGTCAGCCAAGAAGATCCTGTTCACAGGCCAACCAGTAAGCTCTATTAGTCAATGGGAATAAAAAAACAGAGTCTTTTGTGTGGTGGCCTTTGCCTTATGGAATAATTTAGCATGTGTGGAACAGCTTCTTACCTAACTGGTGTCTGATTTTCTGTCCAATTTGCTATTCAATGAATAGGTGCATGATTTTTATTTATTTTATAAATTTGATTTTTTTTTCTTCTGTTGTCATTAAATTAACTAAAATTTCTGTTTTAGTTAAGTTAGTTTTATATTTGATTAGTATAATTGATTTTATCCAGTTTGTGTCTGTGCTATGGTTGGCACTATTTTAAAGTGTTTTAACTGGTTTAAATTGTCAGGCTTTTAACTACTAAGTGATTTAATATATTTTAGTCTCTTAAATTATTGCTATTACATATTATTTTAAATTGATTTTATTGTAAGCCACCCTTAGATCCTCAGATATAGGGCAAGATATAAATACTGTTAAAATTAAATAATACTTTATCTTCTAAAACACCTCGATGAGACTGCCTTGAAAGGTGGCTAATTTTTTTTATTATTTTTAATAAATGTTTTTATTACCTTAATAAATAAGAAAAAAAGAATAATTAAAAGAAAATTTCAATTGTGGAAGGTGGCTAAAAATAAATGAAGGCTACATGACTCCAAAAATTCCATGCTTTAACTGTTGCTTTAGTTACTTTGGTAAACTCTCCCCTCTTACACACACACTTCCTCTGCAAAGGGATCTTATGGCACCTTTGAAACTAACTGAGGGCTTGTCTACACTGGCCAAATAAAACAACCTCACCTTGTTTTTACTGTGAGCTGTCCAGATGACATATGGCTCGAATCCAGAGCTTTTCAGTGCTGTTGGTATTTATATTAAGCAGATTGCAGCAACCGCCCCCGCCCCCAGTGCTTCATCAGCTTCTGCTACAAAACAGGACATAAAACATGCGGGATGCTCCAATAAAGTTATAAAGCAGAACTTAACGTTTATTATGGCAGAGAATACATCTTAGATAAGAAAAGTAGATAGAAGAAAGTTATCTAACTTAGATGAAAGAGTCCCTAAAAGCTGACTCTCATGCATGAGTGTAAAAGAAATTGGGAGGCTTCTCTGCCTCATGTTGCTGGCTGCTAGCTTCTGAGACAAAAGGTTGCAAAAAAAAACCCACTAGAACTACTTGGGGCAAAGAAGGGGGGAAGTTGTCTCTGTAAGCAGGGAGTAAATACAGCTCAGAAACATGCCCACAGAGTTGTAAACAAATGTTGATACTTCTTCACTTCCAACACCCCTTCTCATTGGCACTTGTTTAAGTCCACAAGATTCATCTTCTCTCTCAGAAACTGGAAGTGGTCTCTCGGGAGTAGCTTGGTGAGAATGTCTGCTATCATTTCTCTAGATTGGCAATACTTTATCTCAATAAACTCCTTCTCTTGTAGATCTCTCAACAGGTGATGCTTCACATCAGTGTGCTTGGTGCGTGAATTGACTCTCCTAGTTTGTGAGAATTTTATGCAGCTTTGGTTGTGTTCATGAAACTTTACAGGCTTTGGTTCAATTATTCCAAGTTCCACTAGCAATTGGCATAGCCACATAAGTTCTTGACATGCTTGAGCAGCTGATATATATTCTACTTCAGTAGAGGAGAGTGCTAAAGCCTGTTGCTTCTTGCTCGCCCATCTCACCACTCCACCTCCATAGAACAACAGGTTTCCACTGGTGGATTTACAGTCTGTAAGGTCTTCAGCCCAATCTGCATCTGTGTAAACTTCTAGTCTGGGACTGTTGGTGGCTTGTAGCTTTGACTTTAAATGTGCAGTACCTTTTAAAAATCGGCCCACTCTCTTTACTGCATTATAATCCTTTCTTCTTGGTGAGTTGGTTTTTCTACAAAGAATTCCAACTGCTGAAGCAATATCTGGTCTCGTGGAGGTGGCTAGGTACAGCAGCTTTCCTATAGCACTTCTGTATTTATTATTATTTGCTAGAGGCTCACTGTGATCATCTATCTTGAAATAGTCTGTTTCCACAGGTGTGGCCACTGGATTGGCCTCCTTGAGTTCTAGGTATTCCATAAGTTCACAAATCTTTTGCTCTTGACTGAGGAGGTAGCTTTCCTCTTCCTCTCTCTCTACTTGCATCCCTAAATAATAAGTGATGTCTCCTAGTCTTTTCACTTCTGTCTCATTATTTAGATGGTTTAAGAGTTCTTCACAATCAGTCTCATCTTGGTAAGCTAAAATCAAGTCGTCAGCATAAGTCAAAATATAGGTCCATTTGTCATCTTTGTATCCTGTGTAGAGAAAGGGATCAGACTTGCCTTATGTAAAGTCTTCCTTGAGTAGCATCTCATTTAGTTTTTTTCATTCCAGGCTCTTGAAGTTTGTTTTAAACCATAAAGGCCTTTCTGAAGTTTGCAAACAAGTGATTTGCTTCCTTCCTTTTCAAATCCTGGAGGTTGTTCCATGTAGATCTCTTCCTTGAATTGTCATTTAAGAAAGCTGTCCAGACATCCAAGTGTTCAACATGCAATTTTCTGGATGCTGCCACACTCAAAAGTGTTCTTATGGTGGCATCTCTCAACACAGGCACAAAAATTTCATCATAGTCCTCGCCATATCTCTGGGAGTAGCCTTTGGCTACTAATCTGGCTTTGTATCTCTGGATTTCCCCTTCTGAATCTCGTTTGATTTTAAAAACCCACTTATACCCCACAGGCTTCCTACCAACTGGCAGTTCTGTGAGTGTCCAGGTTTGATTCTTGTGCATGGAATCTATTTCCTCCTGTGCTGCTTCTTTCCATTTGCTTGCTTCTGCTGTGGGCAGTCTTTTGATTTCCTACCAAATGGAAGGTTCATATGGCACCACTGTCCTTGCAAGGTAGGACAGGTGTAGGGGTGGCACTCCTCTGTTTGATCAGGATGAGCATCTAAGTTCTGGTTCCAGAGCCCCATCTGCTTCTGTGGTGACTTCCAGCTCTGAACTTACTCCTGTTTGCTCTGCATCCTCTTCTGCTTGTGTATTCACTTCCACTTCTTCAGCGATGATGGGTGTTTGAGGCAGGCAGGCTTCATCTTTGCAGTCAGGCCAGTAGGCTATTACCTGTTCTGTGTTATGAGAGTCTTCTGTTGTGCAGTCTCTGTCTGTATGGTTCACATCTGTTCTCTCAGTCTCATCAAAGTACACAACACTTCTCACTGTGATCCTTCCTATCTTTGGCTAGAGAATTCTGTAACCTCTACGTCCGGGTTCATAGCCTACCATCACACCTTCTTCAGCTCTGTCATCTAGTTTGGACCTCTTCTCCTTTGGCACATGAGCATAGGCTCTGGATCCAAATACTCTGATATGGTCCATGCTCGGTTTTCGTTATGCCAAAGTTCAAATGGGGTTTTGTTGGTTGCTTTGGTTGGTAGCCTGTTCTGCAAGTATGTAGCTGTCAGCACAGCCTCTCCCCAGTACTGGTTGGGCAGCTTAGAGTCTAGTAACATGCATCTCACCATTTCCATTAGTGATCTGTTCTTCCTCTCTGCAGTCCCATTCTCCTCAGGAGTAAAGGAAGTCATGTGCCTGTGTACAAGGCCCTGCTCTTTCATGAATGTTTGAATGTGGTGTGAAATGTATTCTCCACCTTTGTCAGTCTGAAGAGCTTGAGGTCTTCTGCCAAATTTGTTCTCTAGCATTGCAACATATTTCTTCAGTAGCTGCAAGGTCTGGCTTTTCTCCTTGAGTGAATAAATCACAAGTACCTGGAATAATAATCTACAAAGGTTAGTAAGTAACAATTCCCAGCATTAGACAAAGTCTGAATTTGACCACATAAGTCACTGTGGACTAGTTCCAGTGGTTGCCTCGATTTGTATTCACTCTTCCTTGGAATGGAAGGCCTAGTTCCTTTCCCTTTTATGCAGTTCACACACTTTGTGTTGTCTTTGCTGCACATCTTTATCTTTATGCTTTTGGTCAAATCATTTCTCTTTAGATCTAATATCCCATCCATATGATGGTGGCCAAGCCATCGATGCCATAACTGTGCACAATATGCACTTGTGCAACATCTTATCATTTTTAGTTGCTCTCTAGTGCAGTCCAGTTGATAGACACCATCTTTCTTAAATGCTGTGGCATACGATTTCCCATCTTGGCTCACTGTCCATAAGACTCCATTGAAATGCACTTCAGAGCTCTTGTCTGTTAGAACAGAAACACTCAGAACATTTCCATCGAGGTCTGGAGTATACAGCACACCTGTTGTTTTGACAGGATTATTGCCATGTTCTGTGTTACAGTGCAAGATGCAATGGCCCTTCCCTCTCACAGATAAGCTCTGCCCATCAGCAACCTTAACATTTCCAGCTTCACAGGGATTCATGTTCTTCAGTGATATCATGTGACTGCTTGCCCCTGAGTTGATGAGAATAATTCCACCATTAGACTAACTCTGGGTTGCTGTAAAACTGTTATAACTGTGAGGACCACCTGAACCAGTGTGCCATGAATCATCTCCTCTGTCTTCCCCTCCTGGGTGCTTTGTAGACTGCCTTTGTTTAAAGTGAGAGCTACCATTGGCTGGTTTTTCAGGTCTCCTATTGGCTACACAGTCCCTCCAGAGATGCCCCACCTTGCCACATTCATAACATCTGGCTGCTTCTCTCATTGGCCGCTGAGTTCTGGGGATTTGACATGCAAATGTCCCTTGCTTGTGTTGCTCCATGGCAGTGTAATTTGAGCCACAAGCCTCAATTCCAGACCTGGCCTTGCATAGAGACATCTGCTGCGCCTCCCTCCTGAACTTAGTTAAAACATCCTTAAACAATGGGTCTGTAATTTCCTTGATCCCAGAAATAAAGGGTAAAAATTCCTTTGGTAGATATCCCAGCAAAACTCCAATCTTTTGTTGATTATTAAGTTCACCCCCTGCTATAGCCAATTTATCCATTAAGTACAGGATTGTTTCCATATACTTCAAAGGATCATCATCAGCCTTTAGTTGTAAGGAAAATAGTGAGCTGTACAATTCAATTTGATCCTGCAGATGAGTTTGCCCAAATAAATCTTTTAAGGCTTGAATCATATTCTTAGCAAATCTCTCATTCTTAATGTGAATGAGATGAACTTGGTCTAAACACTGAATAATTAAACTCTTTGCCTTATTGTTCTTGTAGTCCCAGCAGGTGAGGCTTGCTCCTACCTCTGTTGGTCTCGGCATCTTCAGGGCATCCAAAATGCCTTCCTCTGCCATTTGCATTTCCACTCTGAATAGCCATGAATAGAAATCGTTGCCTTTCAAATTGGGGATCAAAGCACACCCATTCATGCTAGTGTGAGCCGTTATTGGGGGGGGGGGAGACTGGGTATCCATAACCTGTTGCTGGTATTTATATTAAGCAGATTGCAGCAACCTCCCCTGCCCAAAGTGCTTCATCAGCTTTTGCTACAAAACAGGACATAAAACTTGCTGGATGCTCCAATAAACTTATAAAGCAGAACTTACATTTATTATGACAGAGAATACATATTGGATAAGAAAAGTAGATAGAAGAAATGTATCTAACTTAGGTGAAAGAGTCCCTAAAAGCTGACTTTCATGCATGCATGTAAGGAATCTGGAGGCTTCTCTGCCTCATGTTGCTGGCTTCTAGCTTCTGAGACAAAGGGTTGTAAAAAACCATTAAAACTACTACATGGGGCAAAGAAGGGGGGAAAGTTGTCTCTGCAAACAGGGAGTAAATACAGGCCAGAAACATGCCCACAGAGTTGTAAACAAGTGTTGATGCTTCTTCACTTCCAACATTCAGCATCTCAGAACTTTAATCTGCACAAAAAAGTGGAGATTTACTCCCAATATGAGCGGAAAACCTGGATATTCATGTGTGTGTATTGACTGCAATCCATAGCAATGTCAATGTGGGGCCAGGCTGGAAGGAGTTTTTATGGGTGGGCAGAAGTGGTCAGGAGGAGACTTCCTGGGCCAGGTGAGCATTTCCCTTGTTAAAATTTCACTTTTTAATGGTTCCTTCATCGCCATTTATTTTTCAGACATGGCAGTTGTTCACAGAAGCACATAATCGTATACCATTATCATTATTATCTGGGTGTATCTCTGCTTAATAGGATGTCCAAAGCCCCCCAAACTATGGGAAAAGACATATGTACATTTGCATGCATGGGAGGCGGGGGAGAGGACAGAGCAGCCACAGCTGTGTGACCACACATACTGTGAATTATTGGATCCAGGTGAGTTTGGAAGGGAGAACTGTGGGCTTAACTACACAGGTGCGAAACTCTGCACCTACCTCATAACTGCGATGCCCTTGGGCTGGACTTCTCCGATTGGAGATTGTACTATCCCACCATACTGTACATTGTGTCAGAGTAAAAGTGTAGGCCTACACTGATCATGTGTTCTGTCATTACTATTTCCTATTATTACTATTTCTGGCCACACAGCCAGGGCTGCTCTGGTTTTTTCTTCTTCTTCTGTTCTCTTATGCATGCAAATTAATATATGTGGGCCCAGGGTACTGTATTAGGATAAGCAGAGATAGGCTTATCCAGATATACACATAATCGGAGAAAAAAATTAAAAAGTTTTTTTTTTTAAGGCACCAGAATGGAGTCCTGTGTACCGGAAATCCCACCCTGCCTTTGCTCCGAAGCCAATCCTCGGCTGCCACACAGCCAAAAATCTGGGTTTTCCCCTCAAATCCAGAGCAAACTGTGAATCTTACAGATCCGGGGTTTCCTGCAGAAACCCCCGTAAAAATGCTTATTGAAAATGTTGTTTCAACAGTCCCATGAATACGTGGTGAGTACAGGTTTTTATTGCCTGTGTAGACAAGCCCTGTCTGTGGATAGTGCTCCCAAACTCACCTTTGTGTGTATGGTGATCATGTAGACAAGCCCGTGATCTCTACAGCCTGATTTTCTTATCGGTGTAGACAGACCCTGAGAGAAAGAAGTTGCAGCATAAGCTTTCATAGACTTAATCTATTTCCTTAGATGAAGGAGGAATCTGTATAAATTTGAGGAAGTAGACTAAGGACTTCATCAGACATTCCCTTTAGAACGTTCTTTTGCCAGCATAAGAAAATATTTTTTTATGCCAGCAAAAGAACGTTCCCACTGCATTTACCTCCTTTCCTGGCAAAGGCAGCTCTGGCAATAAAGAGGAAGTGAATGAAGCTCAATTCACTTCCTCTTTTGAAATCCTGCATGATTTTATCATGTGAGAAATTAAAAAATAAAACTAAAAATAAGACATAAAAGTCACACCAAGCACATATACACACTAAAAAACCTCCAAGTCATCCGGGGAGGTTAATAAAAAGTTTGTCAATTACCTGGATGTCCTGATCTCTCCCAGAAGTGTTCTACCCAGTTGGGTCATTGACTGCATTGATGAGAGTTAAATGGCCCGAGGCTTTGTACGCCAGCAATGCCGGCAAAAAAAAAAAAAAAAACAGCAGGGGGATCTATTGACGGCTTAAGCTGTCAATTAAAACGTATGGGTTTTGGCCAGGACATAGCTGCAAAAAGGTGACGTCTGATCTGTGCGCCCTTTCACCGTTACATGGTGTCGTTATGATACCATATTTAGTGCATCTGATAAAGTCCTAAGTCTACGAAAGCTTATGCTGTAACTTCTTTCTCTCAGTTAATCTCAAAGGTGCTGCAAGATTCCTTTGCATACTGATATCCAGACTCACACAGCTATATCTTTGAATTTTACACACTTCCATTGTGTCTGTGTTCTGTCTGAGAAGGAAACACATACTGTGTTTTGTTGCCTTGGTTGACAACATCTGCCAGTTCATGGAGCATTCTGGATATCTTTCAAAGTTGGAAGAGCAGGTATTTTTTATAACCAATGTTCTGTAAATAAATAAAAAAAAAATGCAGTACAAAGGGCACATTGCACAGATCACCGCACCGCACATAGCTGTGTGCCTGGACCCATAAAATGAAAGGTCACCATATTTATTTTAAGCTTGCTAGACTTTAGCAGTAATTCAGTGAGTTGTAAGAAGACTGAGGTGAAAGAATCTACATTTTGCAGCTTATTACAGCTTCCCTTCCCACCTCCTTTCTGATTCTGGCCCTGCTTGAATAAGCCAATACGGAAGTACTTTAGAAAGAAAATCTCCAGACAAATCTTTCTGTCCTGCTTTAAGCTGGAACACAGCTAGTTCAGGAAATCCCTAGAAGAGAGAAATTCAGTGTTTTAATGTCATATATCACACTGTATAAACAATTTTCTTCAGTGGTAAATGGTAGAGGTGGGATGAGTAGTAGAAAAGCAAATGATTTTAAAAAATGATCCGTTTCCTTGAAGATATTCTCACTAATTGTTTGGAATTCAAATATTGCAATACCCACAAATGCTTTTGTGGGAGAAGGACATTCAAAATGAGCATAAACTTGTCCAGAAAATTGGCATCATTCTCCCTCATTTATGATTGTACACCAATCATGTAGAAGCAAAATTTCCAGTAGTGGTATGCTTTATAACTGTGATATGGATTTGCATAGATAAGAGCAATTATTAAGAAATAACTTAAAGGTTAAAAAGGGGGAGAAAAGCCATGTTTTTGTAATATTACTTATCTCGGATTGGCCTTTTTAGTCATCAGCATGCTTGCAGAAAGCGTGGGATGAGTCCTTCCTGAATCTTCATTTGCAAAGAAAAGCCAGACAAACATTGAGAGAGAGGCAGTTTGGATTGGAAAGCAATATTGCAGAACATGAAACTATTGTCCCCTTATTAATAAATAACTTAAGAAGAACTTTTTTTATTGATTGATCAGTTAGTCAGTCAGTTATCATATTTGAATAGTTATCATTCAGTATATGCTGATGTGAATGAAAGTAGTCATCTGCAAGATGTTCCATGCTGCAAAAAGAAGGTGACAGTAGACACGTCAGCAATACCTTGTGTATCTTACACAATATAGCTCAAGAGGGCATGCATGCAAAAGTATCATATATTTCAATCACATTCACTATCATCATTTGAATTCTGTGTGTTTTCCATCATCTGATTTTTGCACTCTTTGGGGTCATTCTCATCCACTTTCAGACAGCTATGTGTGTCAGTGCATGCAAATCATCAATGCTGGTAGCTGAAAAGTTTTTGACACCCCCCGCCCCCATATACGTATACGGACACCTCAGTAAATGTGGAAAGGTCTAGGGAGCTGATGATATTGTAATTATGTCAGGTATGAGTGCTGGTGTGGAACAGGTGGACTTTTTGGAAATCCAGATTTTACCCCACGCTGAGCCGTGAAGCTTAATGGGTTGTCCTTGGGCCAATCATTCTCTCTCAGTCTACCTTACCTCACAGGGTTCTTGGGAGCATAAAGGAGGGAGGAGAGCAGTGGTGTAGGTATGTTGTGGTAGAGTAAAGGCATGCCCACCAATAAGAATTTTATCCCCATTTCATGAAATTTTCCATCAGTCAGTCTCCAAATTTCTACCGCTGCAGAGAATGAGACATTGAAAATGGTTCGCAGCTAGAATTCTTACATTTGTTGTGTTCACATTCCCAAAGTAACTCTGTCTGTCCCCTTTCTTTAGATGCCTAATCTGTATTTCTAAATGTTCAACTTAAATTTAAATTTAAATTAAATTAAATTAAGTTACTGCAATGCTGGAAATTTGTAAACTGAAGGAAAATTTCACCTAAGAGCGAAATTCTTATTTGTAAAGGGGCAGTGCCCTCATTTGCCTCCCATAGCAATATCACTGGAGGAAAGCCACATACACCATCTTGAGCTTCCTGCCATAAGTCAAGGTGTCATTTAAGTTTAACCAATGACCCCAAGGAGTGCAAAAAACACACAATGTCTGTCACATCCATAACCTACTCCCTGGAGGTAGCGTATACGGAATAACAATGATACTGTTTTACCATACCAGCCATTGAAGACATCTCTGTAGTAAAGCAAATTGAAGAGCATAATTTGTTTGTGGCATCTTCTCTGACTCAGCAGGCTTCTGAAACAAAACCCAGCAGGCATTTCCATCCTTAGTGTTTGTAGAGTTGGGCATAAACAGTTAGGAAACAAAGCATTCTGATGGTAGCATCCGATGGTGTTCAGTGTAGTCTAAGGGTATATAAAGGCTTTAAAGGGTCTTAATCTGATTGCTGGAAAGCTTTCGCATAAGAGAGTAGGTTGCACAATTCCTTTCCAAGGCTAGGCTGATTCTTTATATAAATTCTATATATAAATTCTAGTGGGCTGTTGGCAGTTGACTGACTGCTGGGAAAGAGGGTTTTAATGGACTGGTGCTTTACTTCCTACTGATTAGTTTTTTTAAAATTTTTTAAATTCAATAATATTTTAATATTACAGTACAATTTGCTTAATCTTAACATTTCATGTTGTGGTGGTTTTATCTGTTCCTGTGTTTTAAAAATCTTCTGGTGAGCCTCTTCAATATTCCTTTAATAGTGCATACAGTATGTCTGTGGATATTTTTTGTCACCAGTTTTTCTTTTTAATTTTGTTGCACATTACTCTTTATCATACAATTCAACAGATCCACAGTTTTTCATTTATTTCATTTCATTTCTATCCTGCCCCAAAGCCAGAGTTCTATGGTAAATGCCAAAATTTCTATCCTGCCCCAAAGCCAGAGTTCTATGGTAAATGCCAAAATGTGCAATAAAAATAGAATGTATATGAAAACTTTAATGCAAGAATAAAAGGAAAGTACAAACCAAATAGAATGAGAATGTATCCATACTACAAATTACAGCAGTTTGATACCACTTTAACTTGCATAGCTCCATCCTATGGAATCCTTAGATTAATAATTTGATGAGGTCCTTAAAATTCTCTGCAACAGAGCTCCTGTATTTCAGGAAAACAATGCAGTCCCCTGAAATACAATACTAGAGATCTCTAGCAGAGAATTCTAATTATTTCATCAAACCACAAGCTCCAGGATTCTATTGTATGGAGCCATTGTAGTTAATCCCAGAAATAAGAACTGACTAGTTAAATCAACTTTATTACACATTAAGTTGTTAATTTTCTAACAAAAAGGGGCACTGTAATTAATTTATTGTTTTTAATTTAATACACTGACTTATGTTGGAATTTCAGAATTAAGTTAATTCAAGAAATAAATTAAGTTAATCAGTTACATAAGAGATAGTGTTAACAATTTATATTTCCCAGCTGATTCTTCATCCAAGCCTAGTACTCATGGATTTTTGTTATACCACTTGGTTTTTGTTAGTCCTTACAAGTCTGAGAATATCAAGATTTGAAATCATATCTTCGTGTCTTCCTCTTTGGGTCACTGTAGAGAGGCTCTTCCTCTGTCCCAGGAAACTGTGTCTTACCCCTTGGGATGTGACAATTATTTGGACCTGTTCACTAAACATACTGGATGTTTGAATGCTCAATGTATTTACATTTCTCTGAGAAATTTGCCAGCTGCTCACCTAGGACTGAAAATTTGTAAATGCTTCATCTGCAAAGTATATATTGGGCTGGGCAGTTCAATGGGAAATTTTGATGTTCAGGATCTTTTTATTGCTTAAGTAATAAAAGTAACAGTGCCTCAGCCATTCATTCATTTTAAATTGTATGAGTCTCAGTTCAGGAAATCTGAATTACTCCACTGTGTCTAAACATAAACACAGGCCACCTCAGCTTCTTAGACCCTATAGAAGGGAAAGACTGTTTTATGGCCCTCTCCAGGTAACACCAAAAGAGATGGTGGAGGGTTACATAGGTTATGTGAAAATTGCCAGGCTGGCTAATCTGCTTTCTCCTTTTCTTTCTCTTTTGCTCTTCACACATGCTCAGTAAGTGCTTCTGGAGGCCACTGTGTACCTTTCCCATTGTTCATATCATACACAGCTACAGTAGGATCACCTAGATAACTTGATATTCCCCAATTTAATTGTGTGAGTCTCAGTCAAGACAATTTGAATTACCCCACTTGGCTGTGGGGAGGAAGGAAGCACAGACCATCCTTCCTTGTTAAACACTACAAACAGAGTTTTATGGTTCACAACACTAATTACACAAAGAGTTAGGGAGGAGAAAGACAGCTGCTTGTTTTATAGCCCTCATTCATCAAGAATTTGTCAGGTATGGTTCCCTTCTCTGTGAGGGGCAATCCAGTTGAAAATATCTCACTTTGCACAGAAAGCGAGAAGAAAAATAAACATTTCCAACCACCTTCAGGCACTAGAAGTATAATGTGGGATTTTACATCACTACTTGGGACTTTTGCACAGATCCACATGTTAAAGGAAGAGAGAGCCTACAGGGAGACTGCATTATAGGCATTCATTTCTGCAACACCTGGCTCAAAAATGTGTAAAAATTGAGTGCTAGCAATCTTCAGACCTTCTGAATCTTTTATAGTACATTTTATTTTTTATTTACATCCCACCTTTCTGTCATAAAATGGCACTCAAGGTGAATAACAGCAATAAAATTCCAATAAAAATAAACAGAGCTAAAATGGAACACGGTAAAGACACAACAAAAAACAGCCACAAAAAGAAATGAGAACACCTGACCAGTCAGTGCCTCCTTCAACAACAATCTGACTCAAAAGCCAAAGATCTGTACTACTACTAAAAGTACGTCTACTGCTACTACTAGATCTTTGCCTGAAAGTGGTCAGACAACAAAGAAGGGGCTTTCCCACCTCTTGGGCAAGTCCTGTCTTGTTTCCAAGGGCAGTGGGAACAGGAAGAGGGCCTTTGCTGAAGATCTTAAAATCTGGGCAGAATTGTTCCTCAAGAGATGGTGATTGTGAGGGAAAGCAATAGCAGTACAGTTGTCCCTCCATATCCACAGATTTGGTATCCATGCATTTAAGTATTCATGGCTTGAAAATATTCTTTAAAAATAATAATCCAAAAAGCAAACCTTGATTTTGCCATCTTATAAAAGGGACACCATTTTGCTATGCCATTGTATATAATGGGACTTGAGTATTCACGGATTTTGCTATCCACAGGATGTCCTGGAACCAAACCCCAGCGAATATGAAGGGACAACTGTATATAGAATAATATTTATGCAGGGGTTCCCTGAGAACTGAATATTATTTCAAGGGTTCCTCCAAGATAAAAAGGTTGGAAAAGGCTTGTATAGCTTAATAGTATAGCTCTAAGTCCAGTGTATGAACACAAGATTGATAAAGTGTAGAAGATGTTATTGAAAATGGAAAAGGAAGAACAACAAGTTAAAGACTGTATGGTAAAATGGGCCCAAAATTTTTGTTATAGGATAATGCTGGAACAGTAGGAAAAAATGTGGCAAAAGGGATTGAAATTCACCTTATGTTATTATAATTTAAAGAAGAATTTTTATAAAATGATGTATCATTGGTATTTGACACCAGAAAAACTGGCTAAAATGTATAAACAGTTTACAACATTTATACATTTTTTTTTACAAGAGGTTACAAATTTTTGTCGGAAATGTAACCTTCATGAAGGAACATTTTATCATGATGTGCTGGACATGTGAAAAACCAAAGCCGCTTTGGAAACATACACATTGCCTTATTCAGAAGATTTTGAGGATAAAAATTCAGTTAAAACCAGAACAGTTTTTTCTGGGACTGATGGGTGATAAGAAAGAAATATAACTTGAAAAATCATTTCAATACATGATGACCACAGCAAGATTGTTGTATGCTGAGAAGTGGAAGAATACAGGAATAGCATCATAAGAAGAGTGGATAATGAAAATGTTTGAACTGGCAGCGATGGTAAAGTTAATCTACTTTAATAAGGGAAAAGTCATTAGATACTTTTCTGAAAAACTGGAAACCTCTGTTAGTCTTTTTTGCAAGAGAGGGGAGTGAAGACAAGATTTGCAGGTTTTGAAAATTAGTAGTTTGATTTTAACAAGAGGTAGAAGTGTGGAAAAATATAGCAACATAGAAGAAGTAGGATTTAACATTTTATATATACCATCAGTAAGAAAATTGGAAGTGAATTTTGTTAATTATCTCTTCTTTTTCTTTTTCTTGGGTTATTGCTTTTTTACTATTTCTATCTTTGATATATGCTATTTTATGCTAATAGTAGTTTATAAGTAGCTAAGTTGTAATAAACATTTTGTAGGAGGGGTTGTATTGTGTATATGATGTATTATTATATGTAGATGTTGCTTAATAAAATTTATTTTAAAAATAAAATAAATAGTATAACCGTAAGTCATACATGGCTTACTTGGGACTTTTTCGGACGTGAAGAAAGTAACGCAAGCAGCCTCGTCAGCTTGCGAGGCTGCTGCACTGCAAAGCGTCCCTTTCGTATGACACTCGCCCCTGCTGGTACTGTTGCGGTACCGCGGGGAGAGTTGAGCGTCATATTTCGTTGTTTTTTACTCACGATCAACTTTCGTGAGTAAAAAACGACGAAATATGATGCTCAACTCTCCCCGCGGTACCGCAACAGTACCAGCAGGGGCGAGCGTCATACGAAAGGGACGCTTTGCATCGCAGCAGCCCCGCAAGTTGACGAGGCTGCTTGCGTTATTTTTCAGCGTCCGAAAAAGTCCGTAGTCAAAAAAGTTTTAGAAATAAACTGGTAACCAGTGGAATTATCATAGCAAGGGAGTCATGTGTTCCTGTGACTGGGCAGGATGAATAATCTGGCAACAGCATTCTAGAGTGTGGACCCATCCAGTACAAGTAGACCCCATTCCTTGAAATGTATTTCAACTGACTATGATAACATCTTTTGCCAAGATTAGTTTGCCTGGATTAGTTTGTGTCAGTTTGTTCATTCTCATCTTATACATTGATAACAAAGTTCCTTCAAATGTCTCTTGCATAAGCTTTATCTTAATATAATTATCAACACCACCAAATAATGGCTTAAAACTTTAAAATATGCAGATTTGTGTATTGGTTTGGTTGGCCTGGTGCACTCTTTGATTGATGTCACAGTACCTGAAAAGTCCATCAGTGCATGACTGTGGGATGATTTCATCAGGTTAATGGTTGTTGAGTTGTCATCTGGTTGGTACTATTGATAAATTGCAAGTTCAACTGCATGTGTGATCTTTTCCCCATCAACAGTTTCCTCCAGAACTTGGAAAAATTACTTTTATGTCCAGCCAGCATAGAGGTTCTGGGAGTTATAGTTAAAAAAAAAAAAACTTTTCTAAGATCTGGTTTCCCCTATGAAATGTATTTATTTATTTGCATTTTGTCTTGGCTTTCTACTGAAGAAGAGTGTTCTAAGCAGCTAACATCATTTTTAAAAAATTCAAAATGAATGAGAAAGTAACTCCATTAAAAACAAAAAAGAAACAAAATAATCACAGTCAAAATTAATAAACAAGAGTGAGTGTGGTGTAGTGGTTTGACTGCTGAACTACAACATTGCAGTTGTAATCCACCTTAGGCAAGTCACACTCAGAGGAAGGCAAAAGCAAACCCCCTCTGAAGAAATCTTACCAAGAAAATCCCCATGACAGGTTCTCCTTAGGTGTTGCCATAGGTTGGAAATTACTTGAAGGCACACAACAACAAATGACGAATCAGTAAGCATCAGAACAATTTAAAGGACTGCCATGCCCCATGAGCCTGATGAGGTATAGAGTCAGAGAAGGAGGAGGACATGGCAGGAAGCGGATCTAGGGACCCTGGCACAGGTTTATCTACACCTGTGCCAGCAGGGAACCCTGCTAACCTAGAGGCTCAAGCAGAGGAAGAGCCTGGTCTGAGTGGGTTGGCATCAGTCCCAGCAGAGAGTCCTGCCCATTCAGTTAAAGATGATGAAGAAGAGAAGGACTTACCTCCACCATTGTATACCCAGCAGTGAGCTCGAAAGGAAGCTCAAAGAAAGTCTCTGAGATTTTATGAGAAAAACCTGCTCATTAAGAAACACCTGACAAAGCCTTAATTGCTTTATTTATGCTTGGGAGAGGTGATGGAGGCTTTGTCAGAGATCAACTGATCTTCCTGGTAAAAGCTTCCTGCTGACCTTGGTGTCTGTATTGTAGTTATGTTGACTTCTTTTACCTTGACTCGTGCTTAGACCTTGGACTGACTGGTGCTGCTCAGCTCTCTTCTGACTTACTGCATGATTTGCATAGCAAGCAAATAATATAATTTGTATAATATGCAAATGTAGCAGCCTAAATTGGGGAGTCAGAAGTCTCCCCTGACTTACCAGAGGGTCCTATTGGCATCCTGCAAAGGTGGCACAGAGCATGCAAACCACCAACTACTTTTTATGGCATAGCACCAGCTTCACAGCAGCCCAAATGGTTGACATGGGCTCCTGAATTACGTTTCTCCTCACTAGTAATCAAGGGCAAGTTGGCTAGTCTGGGGGTGGCCTTTTCAGCAAGCAGATCAAAGAAGCATTCTCTCTGGTCCACCAGGGAGACTCTGGCTGCTGCACCAGCCAATTAGTATTCTAAACTATCCCCACCCTGACAGAAGGAGACCTCATAATTTTGTGGATGATTTTGAGGTAGAATGGAAAGCTGAACAAGCCCCAAGGTGGATGGGGAGAAAGACAACAAAAAAGAAAAAGAGTTGCAGAGAGAAAAAGCAAGGGAGGGAAAAAAAGCAGTGGTGGGGGTGGGTGGGAAGCCTAAGGATTTTCTAAACCATTTGGAACTGGTAAAGGTTGAGCAGTCCTGAGGTGGAAAAAAGACCAGTGAGAAAGAAAAGAAGTAGAGGGGAAAACAAGAGGAATAGCCCTGGGGGCACGCTAAGGAATTCTGAACCCAGGTGAAACTGGGAGCTTTTGCTAGTAGCAGGCAGCTCAAACAATTGCAGTTAAAACATAAAAATATAACTGAAAACACCTCAGTAAAAATTAGATACTCGCCCCCATAATGGCACATGCTACATCATGCAAACAGCTTCTGTCCACTTTAAGTGTATCATTTGAATATCTCTACAACATGATATTAATGCCAGTCTATACTTTCAGTCTGTCCTGTTTCATTTTGTTTCCTTGATGCATTAGGTGTTTAGTACATGCTGATGCCAATATCATAGAGCAAGTGTTCTTGAAATCAGTCTCTTAATAACAATACTATGATTAAATTTTTATTATACAACAAGAGTGGATTGGATTTGGAGACACTTCTGCTATCTTAAATCCTAACAGATTTTGTAGAAGAAGAGTGTGGCTAATTGAAAGTGTGTTATGTTGTTTGGAATCATTAGAGGAAATGTAGTTTATTAAATGTTTCATTCTGAAAACAACCAGCGTACTCTAACAGCGAATTTCTTACATGAATGACTGACCCAGTTGTTTGAATACTAGCAGAGACCTGGTGGGCCATTTATAGAATCTATGCGTGCTCTCTCCCTTCCTATGTATGCATTTTATTCCCCAGAAATCCCATAAGCATAATAACTAGGCTGAAAAAATTTACACATGGTTTCCTTATTTTTTCTGTTTACTCTCATTGCAGCAGCATATATATTATTTAGTAAAAGGCAAACAAGTAGTGCGGGAAGGCAACAAAAATGTATCAGTGGTGGACTATTGGAAAGGCATGGGAGCATTGCTGTGTATGTATAATAAGAGTCCCTTCTACAGTGTTTCTAAGTTATGGGTCTTTAGCAGTCTAAAGTGACTTTTAATCATATCATCCTGAATTGCAGCTTTGAATTTATTGGCCGACAAAGAATTATGCTTTGCATTCAATTTTAGAATTAAATCTGTGCTCTTCTTGACTTGGATGGCTGCAGTGCCAGCCTTCCTTCTTTTTAAAAAGTGGGCCAATCAGTGGCTGCCTCAGCTCATGCGGAGGAGCTATGGCCAATTGGCATGGAAAATGGAACAACTGTGCATGTAGACTTGCACAAGGAGATGTCAGATGTCACCATGAACAAGCTTTGGAAATTATTATTAGTATAATTATTATTTCCTGCCTTTCTCCCAATATAGGGACTCAAAGTACAATGAGCATAACCACCAACTGGATCCTAGCCCCACACAACAGGGAAGACCCTTGAAACAGCAGCGCCCATGTCAGGGGGTGGATGTGTGCACTTTTGTATACGTGTGTGTTGGAAGTGCTGCCTTTCTTACCTCTATGCAATGCATAGAATAGGGAGCCCTGGTGGCGCAGTGGTTAAATGCCAGTACTGCAGTCACAACATTGTAAATTCAATCCCAGAGGGCTCCAAGGTTGACTCAGCCTTCCATCCTTCCATAGGTTGGTAAAATGAATACCTGGCTTGTTGGGGGCAATTAGCTAACATCGTTAACCACTTAGGGGGTGCTTTGGCACTGGTAAGCAGTATAGAAAGAAGTGCTATTGCTATTGCTAATGAATATGAAAACATGATTAAATTAGTAAATTGACACATCTTCACCCATATGGCTGTGTTGTCCACACTGGTGCAGATGGAACAGAGTGTGATTTCTGCAAGGAAAGTGCACAATACCATATGAGGTGTGGAAACTCAGTTTACATTTCTACTGTTAGCTTACAAAGGAAGAACAATGGTTGTGCATCACACAGTTTAAATAACTGGATATCTAAAATCAGATATGGTTTGGGCTGGTACAGACAAGGAAGTACACTTTTGTATTTTGTGTAGTATCTCTTCAGCTACTTCCTGCAGGTTATGAGTGGAAGAAATGATAGCGTGCCTTTTATATTTTTGTTAAATTTTAGGGAAGTTAACAAAAATACTCTTTGACTTCACTCAAATTTCAAGATTCACAGAAATGAACCAATATGTACTGTATAAGCAGGGTATGTATTTTTATAAGAGATCTTGAATACCTGTGAATCTTATAAGGGGGACTTTTATTTTTAAAATGTTAATAAATAGTAGAACTCAGCATATGATATCTTGATATGACATGCCCGCTTTTCAATAACAAATTAAGTCTCAGCATTGTTTCCTCATATGCTGTTTTAGTTCACAAACATCCATGTTAAAGTCAATGTAATTTTTTTACAACTGTGAATAATAAGATGAATTCTTTAGGCAACAATAGGAATGGATAATCGCCAGTCTTATTCAAAAGGATCAGAACTAGGTGTTCAGAATGATGGTTTATCCTTGAATAAGAAGCTGATTCAATTCTAATTAAGCCATTTTTATTTCTTTTTTGTTTCCTTACAGTTAGCTGCACTAGAGAGACAGATCTTTGACTTTCTTGGATTCCAGTGGGCTCCTATCCTTGGTAATTTCCTGCACATAATAGCTGTCATTTTGGGTTTGTTTGGAACTATACAATACAGACCTCGATATATAGTTGTGGTAAGTTTTGGTTTCATTGATTTTTTTTGTTTTCAAAATAGATTATAATATTTCCCATCACTTCTTTTATAGTTGAAAATGTGTAAAATCATGGGAATTTTTAAATATATTCTGTTGTTGTTCAGTTCTAGTCTACATACCTATATCATAGATATTGTCCTACCAGAAGGAAATCGTAGTACATTTTGTTGCAGAATTAATACAGAACTAAACCTACAAGATACTCATTTTACAGCATTGTCACCTCAAGAGTTTATGGGGGGGTGTTTAAATTTCAGCAATGTACAGGATATTTTTTAAACGCAGGGGGGGGGGGACAGCTTGGCAAAACCTATCCAAACTGGGCCGTTGGATTTTGTCATTTGGGTACTTTTTATCCTACACTATGTAATGTGTTAGGACAAAAAAAAATCTGTTCCATTTTGTGGTCAAAGCATGATGCAGAGAAGCTACTGTGAGTGCTCAGAGGAGAAAGAACCCTTCTCTCTGCTTATAAATGGTCAAAGCATTTGAACACTCACTTGATCCCACCCAGGAAGACTGAACAGTGATACTGATGTCATCAGAAAGTGGGCTGAAAAGGCCTAACATCCACACACAGCCAGAACAGCCAGAAACATCATTAGAGAACACCAAAGGCCAAAGAAAGATGCATGGTGTGTGGTCAGGGCATGGAACAAAAGGAACTTTTCTGAAGTCAAGATGTAGAAGCCCTTCAACATCACTGAGCTGAAGACATACACTGGCCTACTGCTCCTTGCAGAGGTGTAGCATGCACAATATAAAACCTGGGAGGAACTGTAGCATCCAATCTCAAAGCACTTCCATTCCAGAGCAATGATGCACTAACAAGGTTTGGGCTTGTCTACACAAAGGAAAAATCCGTATTCCCTCCCCTGGGAATCTGGTGCAATGTGGCTGCATGATGTGTGGCCCTATTTGCAGCAAACTTGGGGTATACCACTTTAACCCAGGTTTTAAAAACTCACTCTTTTCTCTGGGGTTTGTAGGAAACTCTGGTGTTTCCTATAGTGTGAACAATGGCTCCACCCTGGATTTGGGGGTGGGGAGGGGAGGCAGGACAGATCACTGCTTGGCAGGTGCTGCCCTTCACCTCAATGTCTGGGGCAATTCCTCACCCAGAACTGTTACAGAAAGGTTTTTTCCTCCTTGGTTCTGCCACTGCTGGTATGCAGTCACTTGCTTTGAGGTCAGAAATGAGGAGCACAGATCACATGGCTGTGTGCCTTGTTTGCTTCAGAGCAAGTGACTACTTGCAAGGGCACATGCTCAGGTTGTCACAGAGAAGCTGGCACAAAGGATGGCCCTGAGGACTTGGCCCTCAATACAGCATATATTTGTCACTGAGTAGAATACTACCACAATGCGACATCTTCTTGCAAATAAATGAAAACAGGTACCCATAATTCTATCCATAATTCTATAACAACCAAGGTGCATTTGTTTTTCCCCATTGGAAATAAGATAACATTTTTAGGGCATAGAAGTTAGTTGGTTTCTGTGGTGGGGAGGGAAGAAAAGGAGGTCTATCAGAGCTATGGCATCCTCCCTCTGTGAACATGTCTTTTTTTGGCTCTGGCTGTTTTGTGATTGTGAAACATACCTACATTTCTAACAACACCAGGCTTTTAATCTTCTGAAATAAACTGGGATTTCATGATCCCAGAAGTCACTCAATGCTAATTATTCTAAAGGTTGGTTATTTTGAATTGTACTAAAAATCTGAATAGAATACAGGAAAACACTAATGTGTGCCAGAACATATGGAACAGAAATAAATAGGTTCTATAAGCAGGTACTTTTGATAATATCACAGGTGATTAGAGGGGAGGAATGATTTCAGTGGCCTAAATACAATTGTAAGAAGCTGGGGGTGCGACTGAACAAGGTAGAGCCTGCTGATGCACCTAAGGGGACCTGGGAACGTGGAAGAATACAAAAATCTTCTGTGTCAGGCAGGAAGAACCAGCAGTGCTGGCAATACTGAAGAAGATAGAAAGCAACTTACTTGCCTGTTGGCCTCAGCAGGGTAATGTGCTACAGCTGGAAAAGGATGTGGTTATACCAGGCTACTTTGGAAGAGCTGGCCAGAAGAATGAGTCAAAAGGGAGGAGAAAACAAGCAAAAGGGCCAACTTGGCTTTATAAGTAAATTAGTCAGGCTGAGGCCCAGCAATGCTTCCTGTGATCCCTGTGCTAGAAGCGGATACAGGGAGCTTGGCAGATAGCCCAGCTAATAAAGGAACTCCATGTGCCATCCCTGTGCCTGGTGAATCCAGAAGTAACAGGCTTGGGCAGCCACTAAGGGAAGCTACTGTATTTAGAAGACCTAGGGGTCAGCTAGACAGGATAATTAAATCCGGAAAATAGCGACTTACCTCCCTTTCGCTGCCGTGCCCATTTATGCCCATGACTCATTTGAAATCGGTAGAAGGGGGAAAGTAGCAATTTTGCAGTTCACACAGAACAGCAGAGAGTGATCTAATATAAACTGGGGGATCAGAGCTGTCCGTCCACCACCCCTTTAAAAAAAAAACAGATGTGGAAAAGCAACAGATGTGGAAAAGCAAGGCTTACAGGGTGAGGGAGAAACTTGTCCATTTGTAATGAAACATTGCAATAAAGGACAAGCCACAGAGATAAAGTCGTCCAGTGCCCCTTCCAAGTACTCCTAGTGAGGGAAACTTTATGAACTCAATGAAATAAATAGTGGGAGCCCAAGCAATATGTGGGGTCTGTGGGAAGGCAGAGGAGGAGGGTTTTTGGTTTCTTTATAGCCCCATTTAAAGGGGGCTGAAGACTGGAATGAGTAGAGAACTAGTAATGGGAGGCATTGTTTTACATGGAGGAAACAATAAGATGACAACCCTCCTGCGGGAGCACTGTTAGAGAGTCACCCCCCCCAACAGTATGTCCTCTCCTACATTATTTTTTTTCTTTCTCCAGAAAAAAGGAGAGATGTCTCCCTCCCTCCCTCCCTTGCTGTGGTGGAGGGGTGGGGAGAAAGAGGTGCTGCTGCAGTATTTTCTCCAAGCAGCTGGCAAAAGACAGAAAGGTGTCTCAGGAAGTTGACAGCTGTGGCTGCATGAAACCAGGCCAGCTGCAAAGATTTGCCCGCTCTCCCCACACCTCTTGCTCTCCCATCCATCTGTCTCTTCCTATAGCAGTTGGTGACAGTGCCAGGGTGGATGCTTGGCTCTCCTTCTCTGTTGCCGCAGTGTATGTGCCCCCACAGCAGCGACGGCTGTCCCACACACACACCTCCGTCCCTCCTGGAAGCCATTCCTCACACCCCTGAAAAGCACCGTGGGAGATGAAGTTCTGTGTGGTGGTGACAGCAGCAGGAGGCTGAGCCGAGCCCAGGCGAGGGTCCCAGGCAGGAAGGGACACCCAGAGGCCCCCCATGAGCAGCCTTCCAGAACTCTGGTTGGAGGCCATGATTCAGATGCCGGAGAGCAGGTTTCAGCTGAGGGGAAGGGTCTTTCCAGGATGGCGATCTGCTTGAGGCCAAAGGACTCTTGCCGGCTCTTCCCCTCCCACTGCTCATCCAGAGCCACACGGGCCTGTACCCAAAGCCTCCCTAGCAACTTCCCTTCAACACAACATGTGCCTTTGCCTTGGTGGTGAAAGGGAGGGAGGGAAAGGCAAATGAATGAGAGGGACAGCTCAAGGGGAAGAAACTTGGGAAGGATGACTGTTTGTTGGGGGACAAAAAGCTCCGGGAGGCTGTTGTGTGCATTCAAAAGCAAAGCAATAATGGCGGCTCTGGCATTGCAAGCTCTCTCTTGCAAGCCCGCTCACTCCGAGAACTGGCCAATCAGATTTCAGCCCCTTTTTGAAATGGTTGTACAGACTAACTATTGTGCGCATTTTCATGCACTGTTTAAAAAATCATGAAAAACAGCGAAAGCTGTTGTCACGGACTGTGTGGAGTTTTCAGCCCCCCTCCTCCTGAATATGGTGAATGTGGGGCATCGTCCATGAGGACCAATGGCATTCTTCTCTGATTCTTCTCAGATTTTTTTCATCATGTAGTCAATCCACTAGAATTTTAGAGCCCCAAAGAAAGTTTTACTGCAAGGGTTCTTTGCTTTAGATGAAGAAAGGCCAGAGGCATGTAAAAGACATTTGGAGAGGCCCTCTTTGAACAGAACCCAGTATTGTAAGCCTGGGAGAAGAAAACCCTGAATGAAACAATAAAACCTCTTGAACCATAGAAGCTGTTGTAGGCTCATGGACTTCTAAGAGCAAGGAGGGGGTTAATGTTCCCTTGGTGTGAGAGGATATCACACTAATGTGACATTAGTGAAGGAAAACAGTATGCTAGTTGTGTTCTGTTGTGCAAGCAGTAGCACGTACACTTGTTCTTGCACTCCCTCGGTACTTTACCACTTATGAAAATGATTGTAATACTGCTTACACAGCAATATTGTACAATTTGGTTGTGTCAGCTGGTTGTGCACTATTGGTGGAGCAACTGGTTATACAAATCAAAACTCCCTTTGCTAGAATGAGGTATCCAAAATTGCAGTATTACTTGTATTAGTAGAATTACACAATTAGGTCTTGGATGATGTAGTCTTCAAAACCAGAAAAACAAGAAACTCTGGAAGCTATTTTCAAGTTTCCTTAGCACTTTTGTAGGTGGGGGGACACTATTTATGAATAATAATCTTGAAGTATAATTTATTTTCTCCAGTTTAATATTTCTGTGCTTTCACTATCTTCTATTACACTTATGGCATGACTTCATCCATACTGAATTTGCACATCTAATTCATTCTCCTTGCCCTTCATTCCTTTCTTCCTTCCCTTCCTCCCTCAACCCTCTTACATAAGGGTCATATGAGACTTCTTGAATTCATTCAGTAGCTGGACCTAAAAGGAATGAAAAATAGCAATTAAAAAATAAATAATTGTAGACCCCTATGGGCTTAGGGAGCCTAAAGGCACGAGATCCCATCTGATCTGGGAAGCTAAGCATGGTCAGCCCTGGTTAGTACTTGGATGGGAGACCACAAATGAATACCAGGTGCTGTAGGCTATATTTCAGAGGAAAGAACTGGCAAAACCTCCTTTGAATATTCCTTGCCTAAGAAAACCCTATGAAATTCATGGGATTACCATAAGTCAGCAGGCAACCTAACGGCACATACATCCATAAATATGGGCTTTTACTTCAAATGTGTGAAGTGACAGAATTCTAGGCACATATATAACTTTAAGTCATATGGATTGCCTCTGAGAAAGAGGGGAACCCTCCAAGAAATCAAATGCCACTTTAAAAACTAGCTTCCTTCACATATTGTTGACCCTTAGCTGCCCAGAAAGGTTGAACATTTATTGCTTTTCTCCCATTGTTTGTGATCTCTCTGTAATTTATTGGTAATGGCTTTTGAGATATAAAGATCACCCATTTTATTTTATTTGTTTTTACGTGTTTTTGTTGGCTTATTTTATACAACATGCTTGTAATTTCTGTATTGATGCTGTGGAGCCCTGTAGTGCTTTATTGTTTCTAAAAATATGGTGACCTCTTAGAGAGAATCTTAGAATTGACTCCTTGAAAACCAGCAGTTCTTCGGTATTATTAAATAAATAATACAGTCAGCCCTCTGTATCCATAGATTTGGCATCCATGAATTCCACCATCCACAGCTTGAAAATATTAAAAAAATAAATAAAGTCCAAGAAGCAAACCTTGCTGTTTGCCATTTTATATAAAGGACACTATTTTACTATGGCATTTCATAGAATGAGACTTGAGCATCCATGGATTTTGGTATCGATAGGGTCCCTGGACCCAAACCCCAGCGAATACCAAGGGCCCACTGTATAATATTCATGTATCAAATAATTCCCTGTTGGTGAGGTGAATCAGCAAAGGAGAAGTGGAGCTAGGGATTTTGCCTTCAGTCTTTATCACTTACAATGACTACCCATTCCCAGCCCCTTCTTAAGGTTCATCTAGCACAGATAAATCCTGTAGTTGATACTGTCTAAAACCTTTGGTATGTCTGACCTAACACCAGTTAGGTCCAACTAGTGCAGGCCCACCAACTCAATAATTGATTTAGCAGATATTGATTCTTCTCTACTTGGGACAACCAGCTGGATTTAGCATTCTGATTTCTATCTACTTCTGTATGTGTTTAGCAACATAAAAATGAATCATAAACACTTGAGAAAGATATAATACAGTGGATAATTAGGTTTAACGTTGGATTGGAAAAATGTGTCCCAGAATAATTAAATCTTATCACTTTTTTTTAAAAAAAATGTATTTATAAATATTTAATTGGTGTATTTCAATCCATTTTGAATAAATAGCATATAATGAATTACTGTAGTATTTTTAAAAATCTAGTATAACCTTGATGCGACTACTAAAACTGAATAGGTATACTTCAAAACATTTTTTTTTAACCTTAGCTTATTAGGTTTGCTATATATCACCTATGAGTAATTATTTCAATAAAATGATCTTTTGTCCAAATTTCGTAAGTATTTCAGTGCAGGGATTTCTTCACAAAACAATTTTAAGGGGGAGGGAGGAGGAAGTAAGATATATCAAAATAGAAGCAGCATGTTTTGCTGAGTATTAAAAGTTAATTGTTGATTAATCATATAATTCATATGATGAAATGGTTAACCTACTAGATAATGTTAAACTTCTGTTTTCATAGTTTTCAAATCTGTTGTATTAAGACATGACTTATGTATAAATATACATATCTTCAAAATAGAGAGAGGGATGGATTACAAATTATCTATTTTATGAGTAATTTTTTGTAGTTTATTGTTAGAACATGGATACATCGAGTTATCGTTTTAAACAATGCAAAATAGGGATTTTTATCAAAAGGTACTGGAGGATGAATGCAATTGGGTATTTAGTTACATTTTGAGTATTTTAATTAGTGCACTTCAAAAGATTTTTTATCAGCAATATTATATGCCACTTAGATTGAGAACAAATGCATTCTAGTTAGCTAGCAGAATACTGGAAATGCCAAGTATCATATGCTGTTTACATATTTTGAGGGATTGCCCATATGTTAAACAGTGTTAGGAAAGAAATATTGGACATAACTTGTTGAACGTCAGAACAGTGACCTACTCAAGATACTATAATAATTCTGTTGAAATAATTAAAGATACAGATCCAGCTGGAGGATAGCCAATAGCCAATGATTCTGTTGTGACTGTAATAAAAATTTGGAAGTCCTCTGAGGCTTAAATGCAGTGTTGCATTGCAATATTGGAATGCAGTGGCAGTGCAACAGAACGTTTCCTCTCCCCACCACCCTGTAACCTTCAGTAGAGCCCAAAATCTGTTTCTAGAATGTTTCCCAGCCTCAGCAACAGACTTTTGGAATGAGTGGAAGTGGGGCTCTAGTAGAAAGGGGAAATGGCTCAGCACATGTCCCCTGTTGGAGTTAAATTTGAAAATCCACTATTGGCTCATTTGGTAAGGAACATTTGAGGAGCAGCTTAAACTGACATACATTTTCAGGCGTCATGAAAGATACACAAAAAAATAGGTTCATGAATTAATTGTTTCTTTTCATGAACTTTTAAAATATTAAATATCATGATTTTTCCATCTCTCCTTTTTTCCAGTCTCTTGTCAGATTTGTTACTAGTAGCTTTTGTCATTGAACTTGAATTGTTGTTGTTGTTGTGTGCTTTCAAGCCATTTCAGACTGATGACAACCCTAACGCAAAGCTATAATGGACTTTTCTTGGCAAGATTTGTTCGGGGGGGGGTTGCTCTTGCCTTCCTCTGAGTCTGAGAGATTGTGACTTGCCCACGGTCACCCAGTGGGGTTCCATGGCTCAGTGGGAATTTCAACCCTGGTCTCCAGAGTCATAGTCCAACACTCACACGACTATGCCACACTTTGCTCTAATTGCACTTTTATTGTATTTTAACTTTTTAATAAAAATGAATAATATTTTTCCTTTGGCAACATTCTATGAGAAAGAGGAGAACTTTATAAAATTGTGATTAGAATTCAGTGGGGTCCCATTCAGGGAGAAATTTTGCAGATAAAATAAATAAATAAATAAATAAATAAATAAATAAATAATTTTTAAAAAATAAATTAAAATAAATAGTGAGGTCATTCTATTTTTTGAACTGCTTGCATCAGAAGAGGGGAAATTCTCCTTCCCTCATGTAACTTGTTTGTTTTCTGTATCCTGAATTCCCACCTCCCCCACAGGGCTAGGAAACCTTTTGGAGCACGGTTTGGGCAGTCCAGAGAGAGGTGAACAGAGTCATGTTGTGGTTGCAGGTGTCTGCTTGGCTTCAGTTCTGTGGGTGTTCAGAGCATCCCTAAGCACCACTTGTGCATGTTTTTAATCTCTCCATATTTCCAGAGATTCACTTTTTCTGTCAACCCCAGCTCCAGGCAATCCTAAAAGACTACAGAGTAGAAAGAAACAAAAAAGATAAGAATGTAAGGTCTTTAATTTTGAGCTTCCAAATTACTCTAAGTCAAACATTTAGAGAGATTTTGTGCTCTGTTTTCATTTTCTGTTTCCATTTCATTCTGAATAATCTTCTTCATTAGCTGACATAATATTTGCTCAGGTACAGAGCTCTATAAATTCATTCCCTTTGCTTCAGAATGAGGCCAACCATCCTGAATTTCTGGAGGGACATAGAAAGGAAAAGCTTATCTTTCTATGTTTGATACTAGTTCTTTACAAAGCCAAGGGGTGATTAGCACTTTATAAGAGATAACTGTAGCCCTCTTCAGCCATTCTAAATATTTTAAGTAAATATGAAAAAATGGAAGCGTGTTCTAGTTTTTTCCTCTCCAATGTCATTGTCATTACATGGAAATGAATAGTCTGAAGTGGAGAGTCTCCTGTAGATATCCAACCTCTCCAAGTGATCCTGAACCCTCATTTTGTCAGCCCGCAGAAGCATGCAGAGAGTCTCCACACAGAAAGAAGGCTCTCCCCTTCATACTCTCTGTGTAAGCAGGTGATGTTACAGGAGAGTGAAACTAGAGCACTCCTCATTCTTTGGCTGGAATCCTGTTGGTTACTCCCAAATAAAGTATTCCCATCAAATCAATTATGGAATGGTGAATCAATGCAAAGATAAACCCCCTTGATTCAATGGGTCTATTCTAGTCTGAAGTCTCTCTCTCTCTCTGGTTTTTCTTCGCAAACGAAGATTCAGGAAGGACTCATCCCGCATTTTTTGCAAGCGCGCTGATGACTAAAAAGGCCAATCCGAGATAGACAGGTCCGGTTGCAGAAAGCACAGCAGAAGGTTTCCTTGGGTGATGTTACTGGGTTGTGATTCTTTCTGCGTTGCCATTTCTCTTCAAGACTTGTTTGGCGTGAGTTCTCAAATAAGGCTGCAGCATTGTGGATAGAGTGTCTCCATGCCTCCTGATGTGAGGCCAGGGCGGACCATTGTTGGTGATCAATTTGGCCAAGCCTAAGATGTTGTTTCAGGGAGTCCTTGTATCGCTTTTTTGGAGTGCCCGTCTTACGCTGACCCGTGGCGAGTTCACCGTAGAGTACTATTTTGGGGAGGTGATTGTCCTCCATCCTAGACACATGCCCTGCCCAGCGCAGCTGTGTTCTCAATATCATGGCCTCAATGCTGGTGATCCCTGCTTGCTCAAGGATAGCAACATTCATCACATAGTCAGTCCAGTGTATATTTAGGATTGTGCGTAAACAGCGCTGGTGGAAGCATTCAAGGAGTCGTAAGTGGTGGTGACAGGTGACCATGTTTCAGATCCATAAAGGAGAATAGACAGTACAATGGCTCTATACACACTGATTTTTGTGTTTTGCCTCAGGTGTTTATTACTCCAGATTCTTTTGTAAAAAGTCTGAAGTAACAATAGTTAATCACAATTTAAGCCTTTCCATGTTTATTTAACCTATATACAATATGTGGATGTGTTTTCTTTAAAGCCACATGGACTTTATGACAAACAATGGTCAATAACGGCTCCTCAGTATATGCGTACATGCCTAAATTCAATTTATAGTCCAAACTAGAGTAGACACATTAGCAGAATATAGTAGAATGCTATGTTCTTATAACAAGCGGCTAACGGCAGCATATAGCCATGCCTCAAGCTTTAGAGACATGCATTTTAGTACGGCTAGGTCCAAACGATCAGTAGTTGTCTCCTACTTCCTCTGCCCTACCTTCTCTCACTCTGGCTGCAATCCAACATCCCCTCAGAATAGTGTAAATATTCATGTTTGGACCCATGCTAAACTGAGCCATGTAACCCCCCCCCCAAAAAAAATTACTGAATAGACTCTGAAACTCTAACAGGGGGCAGAGGACTCTTCTGTGAGTCACATCTGTGAGTCATTAGGGGATGGAGCTTGGAGCGTAGCTCTATATAACTCCTTCCAGAGGCTTTCCAGGCCAGTTTCCTGCCAGGGAAAAGAAAGAGAGCAGCTTCTGGGCAGCCATTTCGAGTGGGCAAGTTTGATTTTTTTTTTTTTGTAAACTCTTGGGAGAGTGTGCTGTTGCTGAGGGGGTGGAGCTTCTGTGAGTCACATCTATGAGTCACTAGGGGGTGGAGCTAGGAGACTAGATCTATATAACTCCTTCCAGAGGCATGCGCCTAACGGCGCACAAATTTTATCAACCAAGCAAAAGTACAGCATAAGCAGCAGGGGGGCAATGTACTTTGTTTTTAGAGGTTCTCCTTTACCATTTTTTTTAAAAATACTTTTGAGGGTTTCTTGCTTAGAGGAAGTGAATCTGTAACTTGCCGTCAGAATGAGCTTGCAGCCAGGAACTCTCTATAAAGTTATATTCCCAGTAGATTGAGCTCACTGACAGAGATTGGTGAATACCGGAGGATTTTTTGAGGAGGAAGCCCACAGTCCTGTTTCAATGATTACTTAAGACTTCTCAGCATGGACACTGAGGGAACTGCTGCAGTCACCTGCCACACTTGTGGGGATGTTTGTCTTCTTGTCTACAGATGTGGGGAACTTCACATGCACCAAGTGCAAGTTGGTAGCCTTCTTGGAGGAGAAAGTCCAGCAGCTGGAGATTCAGGTAGCTACACTTCAACATATTTGTGAGCAAGAGTTTTTCCTGGACAGAACAGAACAGTCTTGGATGGGGACCACACAGAAGAAGTGGCTGGGGAGGAGAGGGTCACTTCACAGATACAGGAGGTAGACAGCTGGAGGAATGTCACACACAGAAGTAGAAAAACCAGGGATTGTTCTGGCAGCTTGCAGCTACAGAATCGATTTGAAGCTCTCTCCCTTATCAAGGACAATGAGGAAGAGCAGCATGGACAGGCTTCAGGGGCAGAGCAAGGTATCCTGAGAGTACCACTGCAAGGAACAGCCACTGCTAAGCCTCGGGGGAGTCATGTGGTGGGGGGGGACTCCTTGCTGAGGGGTACAGAAGCAGTGATTTGTGGGCCTGACAAGATATCTCAGGAGGTGTGTTGTCTCCCTGGGGCAAAGATCCGTGATGTGACAGAGAGGCTGACAAGACTGGTCAAGCCTACGGATCATTACCCCTTCCTTTTGGTCCATGTGGGAACCAATGATACTGCAAGGCACAGTTTTCCAAAGATCAGAAGAGATTATGAGGCTCTGGGGAGGAAACTGAAAGAAATGGATGCACAGGTTGTCATCTCATCTCTTCTGCCAGTTGAAGGGAATGGTCCAGGAAGGAGAGGAAAATAGCCGATGTAAACAACTGGCTCCATAGACAGTGTTGCCGAGAATGATTTGGATTCTTGGATCATGGGCTGCAGTTCCATGAGGGGGGCTTCTGGCAAGGGATGGGGTGCTCTCACGACCGTTGACAGAAACGTTTTTGACAACAGTCTCAAGAATTTGATCAGGAGGGGTTTAAACTGAGTCCTATGGGGGAGGGAGACCGTATTCTAGAAGGCAAAAGGGCTGGAGAAAATAGTCAAACTGTCATAGAGGGAACAAGGCAAACAGTGCAAGGACCCAACAGTGGGAGACAAAAAAACTTGCACAGGCAGCAAGTAAGGGGAACACATGGTCTTAGATGTCTCTGTACTAATGCACAGAGCATGGGAAATAAGCAAGATGAACTTGAACTCCTAGCACAACAAAGCAAATATGATATAATAGGCATTACTGAAACCTGGTGGGATGAGTCACATGATTGGAATGTAGGAATAAAGGGGTATAACCTTTATAGGAGAAACAGGCCACACAGGAAAGGAGGAGGACTAGCATTATATGTCAGGGATATTTACACCAATGAAGAGATCCATGACATCAATACTGGAAGCCAGGTGGAGAGCATCTGGATAAAAATTAAAGGGGAGGAAAACAACAGGGATGTTATTGTGGGACTCTACTACAGACCCCCAAGTCAGACGAAGGAATTGGATGGTGCCTTTCTAGAACAGATGGCCACGCATGCAGAAAGGAGAGATGTAGTAGTGATGGGTGACTTCAACTATCCTGATACTTGTTGGAAATTTATCTCAACCAAAACTTCAAGGTCTAGCAAATTCCCTACTTGCCTGGAAGACAATTTCATGGTCCAAAAGGTGGAAGAGGCAACAAGGGGGTCAGCTATTTTAGATCTGATCCTAACCAACAGGGATGACCTGGTTAATGGGGTGCAAGTGGTGGGATCCTTTGGTAAGAGTGATCATGTTCTCCTGGAGTTTGTTATGCAATGAAAAGGAGAAGCAGGCATAGTCAGACATGCATTCTCAACATTTGGAGAGCTGATTTCAATAAACTCAGGGAAATACTGGGGGTGATCCCATGGTCAGGAATACTAAAAGAGAAGGGACTTCAAGACAGATGGGACTTTCTCAAAAGGGAGATACTGAAGGCACAATTTCAAACAGTACCATTGAGGAAGAAAAATGGGAGGTATCTCAAGAAACCAGAATGGATGACTAAAGAACTTTCAACAGAGATAATTTTTAAGTGGAACATGTATAGGAAATGGAAAAGGGGGGAAATCACCAAAGAAGAATTCAAACAGATAGTGAACATGTGTAGGAGTAAAGTCAGAAAAGCTAAAGTGCAGAATGAGTTCAGGCTCGCTAGAGAGGTTAAGAACGATAAAAAGGGTTTTTTTGGGGGGGTATGTCCGCAGCAAAAGGAAGAAAAAGAAAATGGTAGGGCCACTACGTGGAGAAGATGGCAAAATGCTAACAGGGGGCAGAGGAAAGGCAGAATTACTCAACACCTTCTTTGCCTCAGTGTTTTCAGAAAAGGAAAACGGTGATCTACCTGAAGATAAAGGAACAGAGGACAGAATAGCGGAAATCCAGCACAGAATAGAAAAAGAGGTAATACAGGAATACCTTCTTAATCTAAATGAATTTATATCTCCAGGACCAGATGAACTACATCCAAGGGTGTTGAAATACTGGCAAATGTAATCTCAGAGCCATTGGCAATAATCTTTGAGAACTTCTGGAGAACAGGAGATGTCCTAGCAGACTGGAGGAGGGCAAATGTTGTCCCCATCTTCAAAAAGGGAAAAAAAAGGGGGATCCCAACAATTATCATCCAGTTAGTCTGACAGCAATACTAGGGAAGATCCTAGAGCAGATCATTAAACAGAGAGTCTGTGAACATTTAGAAGGCAATGCCATAATCACAAAAAGTCAACATGGGTTTCAGAGAAACAAGTCATGCCAGACTAGTCTGATCTCTCTTCCCCCACCCCCACTAAAATTAACAGCTTGGTAGATGAAGGGAACACTGTGGATATCGCATACCTTGATTTCAGTAAGGCCTTTGACAAGGTTCCCCATGACATTCTTTCAAACAAGCTTGTAAAATGTGGGCTAGACAAGTTAACTGTTCAATGGACTTGTAATTGGTTGACTGGCCGAACCCAAAGGGTGCTCAGCTATGGCTCCTCTTTGTCTTGGAAAGAGGTGACCAGTGGGTTGCCACAGGGTTCTGGCCTGAGCCCAGTGCTATTCAACATCTTTATCAATGACTTGGATGATGGAATTAGGGGCATACTTATCAAATTTGCAGATGATACCAAATTAGGAGGAGTAGCTAATACCCTAGAGGACAGGATCAAAATTCAAAATGACCTGGATAAACTGGAGAGCTGGGCCAAAGCTAACAAAATGACATTCAATACGGAGAAATGTAAAGTACTGCACTTAGGGCAGAAAAACGAAATGCATAGATATAGGATGGGGGAGACCTGGCTGAACGAGACTACGTGCGAAAAGAATCTAGGAGTCTTAGTAGACCACAAGTTGAACAGGAGTCAACAATGTGATGCGGCAGCTAAAATGCCCAATGCGATTTTGGGCTGTCTCAATAGACGTATTGTGGCTAGATCAAGGGAAGTAATAGTGCCCCTCTATTCTGCCTTGGTCAGGCCTCACCTAGAATACTGTGTCCAGTGCTGGACACCACAATTCAAAAAAGATATTGAGAAATTGGAGCGTGTCCAGAGAAGGGCGACTAAAATGGTGAAAGGTCTGGAAACCATGCCTTATGAGGAAAGACTTAGGAAGCTGGGTATGTTTAGCCTGGAAAAAAGACCGTTAAGGGGTGATATGATAGCCCTGTTTAAGTATTTGAAGGTGTGTCACATTGAGGATGGACCAAGCTTGTTTTCTGCTGCTCCAGAGATTAGAACACGGAACAATGGATGCAAGCTCCAGGAACAGAGATTCCATCTCAACATTAGGAGGGACTTTCTGACAGTAAGAGCTGTTCAGCAGTGGAACACACTCCCTTGGAGCGTGGTAGGGTCTCCTTCCTTGTAGGTCTTTAAACAGAGGCTGGATGGTCATCTGTCAGGGATGCTTTGATCGTGATTTCCTGCGTGGCAGGGAGTTGGACTGGATGGCCCTCGTGGTCTCTTCCAACTCTACAATTCTATGATTCTATGACCATTCTGTGTTTTGCATCAAGCAGACAAGATTGCAGAAGCATCTGGCTATAGTCCCATAGCCAGACATAAAATAATAACATTAGTGCTCAGAGCTGCAGGGGTCCTCCTGGGGTCTTAGTGTTGCTGTAATCATTTCATATATGGCTATGGGGATGCACAGAATGGCTGTGTGTGGCAGCTTCAGGGGCTTTTCAGTTAAATGGGATAGGGGTTTTTGGTGCTGTAGAGGAAGGAATAGCAATAGCATTAGCATTGATATTTATATACCACTTATCAGTGCTGAAGCACTCTAAGCAGTTTACTTTTTTTTTTTTTAGCTAATTTCCCCCAACCAGCTGGGTACTCATTTTACCAACCTATGGAAGGATGGAAGGCTGAGTCAACCTTAAAGCCCTCTGGAATTGAACTCATAATCTTGTGGCTTGCAGTACTGGCATTTAACCACTGCACCACCAGGGCTCCCTAAATGAAGAGCATACTAACTCCCATGTCACGCCCAAAAGGACAGCCACACATGTAAGGGAGACTTACAGATGCAAGTGTCCTTAATAGGATGCCAGATACTATGTATGAAACTACCAACACCATAGTGGTTGAATTCATGTACTAGCCCTTCTCTCCTGCCAAGGAAGGTCAGCAAATACAGAAGTGTCCCCCAATTATTGGACAGGTTAGGGAACCACAGCACTGTCAAAAAGCGGAAATCATCTAAATGCAAAACCACTATGTGCCATTATGAATATTAGAATCATAGAGTTGGAAAGGCCCACAAGGGCCATCCAGTCCAACCACATTCTGTGGATACACAATCAAATCACTCCTGATAGATTACCTTCCAACCTCTGCTTATAAACCTCCAAAAGAAGGAAACTCCATCATACTCTGAGACAGTGTTTTCCACTGTTGAACAGCCTTTACCATCAGGAAGTTCTTCCTAATGTTTAGGTGGAATCTCTTTTTCCTGTATTTTGGAACCATTGCTCCATGTCCTAGTCTCTGGAGCAGCAGAAAACAAGCTTGCTCCCTCTTCAATATGACATTCTTTCAGTTATTTAAACATGGCTATCATGTCACCTCTTAACCTTCTCTTCTCCGGGCTAAACAAGCCCAGCTGCCTAAGCCACTCCTAATAGGGCATGGCTTCCAGACCCTTCACCATTTTGGGCACCCTTCTCTGGACATGTTCCAATTGTTGTTATAATAAGATGGATCTGGTTCCCACATGCATGATGCATGTAAATTATTTGACTTGTACATCATGGCCATAGTACAGGGGGGGGGGCACGTAGTTGGATTTCTCACTCATATTGGGGGGGTGTCACTTTTTTTTCATGCTTGAAGGGTCTATAGCACCCCCCAAGTCTCCGGAAAGTAGACTGTGGTCATTTTGCTGCATTTTCAGGCATGTTTTTACCTTTCAGCATGTTAGGCCCATAAGGCACTGTTAAAATGCCTGAAAATGCAGCATAATAATGGGCCTTATTGGCTATTGGGAGTGGGAGTGGAGCCCAGTTTTAGAGGTGGCTTGGGGTGTATAAGATCTGAAAATGAGGAATGAGGAATCCAAGGTCATGCAGTGAGGATGATACAGCTCCTCAACTGCTGGCAATTGTCTACCCCAGAATTAAAGGGGACTCAAAGAGCAGAGGGAAGAATCTTTCCTAGGTACCTTGGAAGGTTGCTTCAAATACACGGAGGCCTTTGGGCTGGATGAACCAGTAGTTTGACAATTTGAGGGAGCTTTCTATATCCATGTGATTCTTCACTATGCTATTACTTGTAGGTAGAATAAAGATTCATTCCTCTGTTTGATGTGCAAGGCCAGTCTGTGGGGGTTCTGCCTATCCCTCTGCTGCCACCAACTGTGAGGGATTCTATCTATCCCTCTGCTGCTACCAAATGTATGGATTTCTGCGTATCCCAACCAGTACCACCAATGTGAGGACTTCCTCTTGTCCCATTGATGTGGCCACCAACTGTGGGGACCTCCTAGAGGCTTATGGTTCCTGTGTGAGATTTTATTTATCTTCTATCCACACAGGGCACCATTAGTTTTTATTATTTACTGCCACCACAGACTCCATGTCTGAATTCAATTCCCAGTGGCAAAAGCATATAATACAAAAATAATGATTTATTAAACAGAATTTGACTATAACACCACCGATTACTTATTTAATACATCTAAATCACATCTCTCACACTCTCTTATACTCCTCTCTTAGCTAACTCTGACCTCCACTCAAACTCTCCTAACCACTTAAATTCCTAAACCCCACTCACTAATTCCTAATCCTGACAGACTCCTAATCCTAACCTGACACACACAATGCTCACTCACTGTGAGCCATACATGCTGGCTTTTTAAAAACCCCTCAGACATACAACCAATCACTCACTCTCAACATTTCATTCTCTCACCCCCACATGGCAGAGCCTTACCTTGTAACGTCTAATACATAGTGCATACATAACTATATTACCCTAATATCTAATATAGTAAAAAAAATCACTGGAAAAGTCCAGAACATCACATCAGACAGAGTAAGGCAGCTCCCTCATGGTGCAAATGATAGAGCGGTAGCAATGCTAATCCCTTGTTCTGGTGCTCCTGAGCTCTCTGGCCATTCCTGTATGGTGGAGGAAATAATTATGTGTGCCACAGAGCCAGGTCCCATTCCCCTTAACTATTCTGCTACCCTCAGGTACACTGGAGAAGATGCTGTCCCCTTGCCATTACTCAATGTGCAGCTAACTCAACTGTGGTATGTACAATGGGGATCTGAAATCTTACCCTTTGCCGCAGGAAGCAAAATGTCTTGGGCCAGCTGTGGCATGACATTTCTTGTATAAGCACACATATGCAAAATTCAAGGAATTACATCTTGAGTTCTGTGTATCATATAGGAAACATTTGAAAGCATTTCACAAAAGATTTTCCTTAGTTCATTCTTTCTGCTTTCCTGCCACATTTCCCAGTAGTGTGGGAGATTCCCAAGCTGTTACTGATTAAAGAGAATGAGAGTGTATTTGTTAGTTGTTCTCTTGTACTTCTGAAACTCTACATCTGTGAAGTTGTGAGTCATATAGTTAAAATTGGCTTTTTATTTTTTTTAATTTTTTGTTGCACATTTCTCTAAGATATAGAAATAGAACATGTTTACCTTCTGGGCAGAAGAGGAGGATTTATATTTACATAGATAATTTTAAACTATCCTAGCATCCTCTTATTGTATATAAGTATAAATGCCTAAAGAAACAAAGTTAGATTAGGGAAGAAAGAAAATGAAATCTTTTGAGAATAATAAATGCAGTATCCACAAGGAATGGAAGCAGATTGCTTGGTTTTAAGCCAGTCTAGGTGCTGGGAAAAAAAAAAGGCAATTCTTCACTGACTCCAAAAATGCTATGCAATGCTTGACAAGCCACAGTTTTTCTGTGAAGAGTGATTTTGGTAAATTTTGATCATTTTCACCTTCTGCCATATTGCATTGTTCTGTAATTTCCCTTGTCACTTGCAAACTAAGTGGTACTGGCTCAGTGATGATTGTGAGTTGCAGTTCCATATTTGAGGCAGATGCAGCTCACATGCTTGATGCTTAGCTGAAGGCAACAGTTCATGTGTGGATACAAACACAGTATTGCCATGTATATTTTGTTATCATATACTCCTCAAAATTCTAGCCGTTGTAATGTTCTTTGTAGTTGTAAAAAGGCCTGTTTGAATAACAAGCAAGTAGGGATGTAGTTCTTTACTAATTTTCTTCCCAAAGGAGCAAATGTATAATTTTAGCATATTTTCCCTGCTACAAGAAAGTATTTGAAAACCATGGAGATTCACAGATTGAGATTTATTCAGTACAAAATTCACATGAGGTTGTTTTGCAGAGAAAGATTATTTTCTTTTTTTTTCCTTTTAAAAATTTATTATTTAAACATCTAAGGACAATTCTTATACATAAACAAAACTGGATGTACACAGCTGCTTAAAACACATAACACATAATCATATCATTCAACATAGGTTTTAAATCATGGTTTTTGACCATTTTTGAATATTTTTGAATGTTCCTTCCATCCCTACAGAAAGATTCTTAGAAGCCATATGTAAAGTTTGTTATGGAGCAATAATAAAGCAATAATTGCTAGCTTATAACATACATTTGTGCATAACATACAATTACAGCCAATGTATGTTAACATAGTAGATTCTGTCTCTTTCCCTTGTGGAATGGAAAATGTCTTGGCCCAGTGGTGGGAGCTGGAAAGAAGAGATTTAGAATGAACAAATAACTGAAAGGACAACCATTAAACAGCACCTCCCACCAGTGGTGGTTGGTGGGTCCCATGTGATTGGTGTAGTCAATACGCTCTGATTTTTAGTCTGAAGATTACAGGAGCTCTCCAAGGATCTGAACCTATTTGGGGATAGGGTTCAAGCCTTGGGCAGCTCTTTTCAAGTTCAGACTGAAATTTCAGACATGGAAGCTACCGATTGATATTGTCCCTCACCATTCTCCTGCACCAGTTTTGCAGCCAAACTGAGACACCTTTTCATTTTAAGAAGAGCTAAAAGGAAATTCCACTCACCAAGTTGCTAGAGGAAGGAGAGACATAACTCTGTGCCATGGCAGCTTTGACCCTAATGACATTTCCCTTACTGTAAAGGTTAAAAACACAGAGGTGTAAAGTAGGAAGGCCTATTTGCGTGATATATCTGTAAGGAGTGAAAACATGGAGAAGGGGAACAAGATCACCCCTGCTGGCCTCGCTGTCTGCACTGTCACCTAAACTGTGAATGGACCCAATGCACAGATAGTCTCTGTATTCCGAGACCTTCTCTTGTGCTTCTGTTGTTTTTCAGAGTTCCCAACTGAGCATAAGCTCTTTACATAGTTGAACAGAATGTGCAGAGGTCATAAGTAGGACCAGCAAGTTCAATTCTGTTCCCCCGCCCTCCAAGACATTTTGTAGTGAGGATCCAGTGGAATGCTTCTACTGATTGAACTGCCTCTGTCTGCTAAGCAGCCGGTGGGAGGATCTGCCAGGCTATATGCATCCAACTAGTTTTGGTTCCTTAAAAAATACTCTACCCCCATGTTCCCCCCATTTAATTCTTTAGTGAAAAGTATTTATTAATAGCTTTTCTGCCCAGCAGAACTTGCAAAGTGGTGTGAAGACCATTTTGAAACTAAAGGCTTTCCAATGCTGATTTTTTTACGAAGTGGAGTTACTATGCCAAGAGGATCCATGAGAACTCATCATGACATGCCCACCCCAAGAGTATTCAAAAGCATACATTTGTACTTTTTTTCTTATTCTTTCCCTCTTGCATACATGTGTGCATGTCAGTGTTCATGACATTGATGCATATAGATAAGAAGCTGAAATTTGGTTATTTAAAGTTTTTGTACATGTTTCTCACTGCTTAAAAATGATAAAGTAATTAACAAAGCAAAAAAAAAAGAACTAAAACAGTATTTTTAAAATAATTTGGATAAAGGAACCCCAATTGACATTGTATGAATTTAAAAGGAAACAAAAGGGAAAAGGACAAAGAATATTAAAAGGGATCAAGGAAAAAGAAGATGAACTAAAGAAGAATCCTAAGCGGTCAGAGTTGATTAATGAGATAAAAGCTTTACAAAAACAATTAATTGTTGAAATGATCTCTGAAATGGAGAATAAGATGAAGTATGGAAAAAAGAAATATTTTGAACATTCAAATAAGCCTGGAAGATGGATCTCTTACAAACTCAGAAAGGAAAGAGAAAAAAGACAGATAACAGAAATAAAGGATGGAGATGAATTATACAGTTGTCTCTCTGTATCCACGGATTTGGTACCCACGGATTTAAGTATTCATGGCTTGAAAATATTCTTAAAAAAAAAAATCCAAAAGGCAAACCTTGATTTTGTCATCTTATATAAGGGACACCATTTTGCTATGCCATTGCATATTATGGGACTTGAGTATTCATGGATTTTAGTATCCACGGGGGGTCCTGGAACCAAACCCCAGTGAATATGAAGGGACAACTGTATAGACAACAAGAAAAAATAAAAAAGACCTTCTTTAACTATTACTTTAAATTGTTTAAGGAGGTTTCCTTAACTAAGGAAAATCAAACAGAAAAGTCTAAATATCTTGATAATAAGAAGATACTGCAAATATCAGAAACTCAAAAAAAGAAAAAAAGAAAAAGAATTGAATCAGCCTATTTTGATAAAGGACATTGCAGATGCTATAACTAAATTGAAACCTGGTAGAGCTCCTGGTCCAGATGGCTTACCTTCATTATATTATAAAATGTTACAAGAAGAACTAATTGTGCCCTTACATAGAAATTTTTTATTTTATTTATTTATTTATTTATACCCCGCTCTTCAGCCACAAGACTATCAGAGCAGCTTACAAATTGTTTTAAGCAATAGCAATTTACACATCTACACTGCATTAAGCAGTTTCCAATGTGTGTTAGCTAATTGCCTCCACAAGCCGGGTACTCATTTTACCGACCTACGAAAGGATGGAAGGCTGAGTGAACCTTGGAGCCCTCTGGAATCAAACTTGCAACATGGTGACTTGCAGTACTGGCATTTAACTACTGCGCCACCACGGCTCCTATATAATGATAAATGGAATTGACCAGGGTAAAAGGCCAAGCTCCTGGCGAAACGCAAACGTGACTTTGATTCTTAAAGAAGGTAAAGACTCCATAGAAACTAAAAATTGTAGCCCCATAGCGCTTTTAAATGTAGATTATAAAAATATTTGCAATAATTCTGGCAGAAAGTTTTTTTTAAAAAAAGGATTGGATATATGAAGACAAAGTAGAGTTCTCCCAAATAGGATATTAAGAGATAATACAAGAATGGTCCTTAATATAATAGAATTTTATGAAAACCATAATGAAAGGAAATTAGCAATGATAGTTTTAGACATTGAGAAAACTTTTGATAGCGTATCCTGGAAATTTATGATTGAAACCCTCAAAAGAATGAATTTAGGCCAGAAATATATCAATTGGATCAAATCAATTTATGATGAACAATATGCTTAGATTCTGATAAACGGTGATAAAACAAAACCTTTAAAGATTAATAAAGGAACATGACAAGGATGCCCCTTGTTCCCATTGATCTTTTTAATTATTATGGAAATCCTTAACAAGAAAATTAGATCCAACACAGCAATCTGGGGACTGAAAATACAAGATCACTCTTATAAGTTAAAGGCATTTGTGGATGATCTAGTTATCTTTTTGGATGATCCTATACTCAGTTTAAAAAGGCTGCTTGAAGTTCTAGATGAATTTGGACAATTTGCAGGAGAAAGCTGTGATGATTATAAAGAACATCTCCAGAACTGAACAGCAGGACTTGATAAAGGAGTCTAACTTTAAAATAGAAAATAAAGTTAAATATCTAGGAGTTACAATAACAAACAAAAATTTGGTTCTGTTCTCCAACAATTACAAAAAGATCTGGGGTCAAATTATGGAGAAATGGAATAATCTCAGTCTGTCATTTATGGGAAGAATGTCTACCATAAAGATGAATATTTTACCAAAAATGATATTTCTTTTCCAAAATTTAGCAATTATATCAAATGATGAACCTTTTAAGCAATGGAACCATGATCTTTCAAAAATTTATCTGGAGTGGAAAGAAACTGAGAGTGCGATCGAATGTCCTACATGATATCAGAGACAGAGGTGGCCTAGGTCTTCCTAACATAAAGTTATACTTTGAAGCTAGTTGCTTATCCTGGATGTTGGAGTGGATTGTGTTAAAAAATCAAAGGCTTTTACAGCTAGAAGGATCTGACATCCTTTTTGGTTGGTAAGTTTGGTACAACAAAGTGATTGTCAATAAAGATTTTAACAACCATTTTATAAAAAGACCTATATTAAGATCCTGGCTTAAATGTAAAAACAAACTTTGTCCAAAAATATCCTTATGGTTTTCTGTGCATGAAGCCTTTCACAAAAGAGAAAAATTGCAAGAAGGGAAGGGAAATGGATCACTTACAGGGATGTATTGAAAGTACAAGAGGGTGAATTACAAATGAAAACTAAAGATGAATTGAACGCAGAAGGCTTGCACTACCATTGGTTTCTTTACTGACAATTATTAGAAAGATTTAAAATTAATCTTAAATTGGAGGGCTTTGAAAGAAATATGACTGAGTTTGAGATATTTTTACAAGCAGGTAACAAACATACTTTAGCAAGACTTTACAAGATCTGAATAAATTTGATATGGAGCAAGAATTATTTAAAGCCAATATGCTCAAATGGGCCCAAAATTTGGGGCATCCTATACAGTTGACTCACTGGAGAAAATCATGGAATAGAACATGGAAATTTACAAAATGTTATGATTTAAAAGAAAATTATTTTAAAATGTTTTATCACTGGTATTTAACTCCAGAAATGTTATTAAAAATGTATAAAAATAGTAAAGATAAATGCTGGAAGTGTGAAGTAGAGGAAGGAACCTTTTTTTCCACTGCTGGTGGTTGTGCAAATAAAGCCAAAAAATTTTGGAAATTAATACACAATGGAATGATGAAAATTCTAAAAATTGAATTCCCAATGAATCCTAAGCTGTATTTATTGAATATATTGGATACCATAGACACTAGAATTGAAAATAAATTTTGGAGATACATGATAACTGCTGCAAGAATCTTGTATGCTCAAAAATGGAAATCTACCGAGACACCCACTGAAGAAGAATGGCTGTTACAGCTTTATCAAATGTCGAAGATTGACAAATTAACCATTTTATTAAGTGATAAGTCATTAGATAAATTCAAAGAAGATTGGAGTTGTGTTCTACCTATTTGAGAAGAAAAATGGAGAAAACTAACTATTACTGGGTTTGATGTTTGAATAATGATATATTTTGTTAGATATTTAGTGGTTGAAATCAAAGAAATGCTAATTACTATATTATCTTATTGTCATGCAATAATCAACATTAGGTAGCTTATGTTATCAGGAACAGGTTTTATTTTCTCCAACATTTCAAATTTAGATGGTAATTTGATTTATGGTCAAACAAACAACTTCAAGTCATTGAAGAGAAGGTCAAGAATTAATATATGAGATTCTAGATTTGTAAGAGTTAGGAAATGAAACTGATATATATTTAGTTATTTTAAACTGAGATTTAGAATATAGAGCTACTTCTTGATATCATTTGTTAATCAACATCAGTTAACCTCTATGTTTTTCACTCACTTTTTAATTTATATCTATGTTTATATTTGTTTCTGTTTATTTATTGGAAAATAAAATAAAAATAAAATTTTAAAAAGTTTTTGTACATATATCTGTGTTCTTCAAGTAACCTTTTGTAATCTAATGCATACAATTATCACAGCATCTGATTAACAGAATTTTTAGACATCCCTCAAGCCATTTAGCAAAATGAGGTTATGCTATGACTGTTTCTCTGCATTCCTATGTAAAGCTGTATATCATGAGAAGGAAAAGGTTGAGCATAAACTCTGTAATAGGGTCAATGTTTTGGAATTTACTGGTGTCAATAGGCTAATATAGCACTATAAATAATAAATCTGCCTTTTCCTTGAGTATAGTTAGAGAAGCAAGAATATTGGATTTACAGTTTGGCTACAGTTCTAGGGGCTTTCAGCCAAGAGAACTCTTTCTGGCGACACCCTGCGTGATGGTTCCCAGAAGTGCTATACTTATTGATTTTTTATATTATTGATCTAAACCTCATGTGCAATATTTTTATCTTCACTTTTTTTCTTTCTTTTCTTTGCTCTAGTACTCAGTATGGACAGCTCTCTGGGTCACATGGAATGTTTTCATTATCTGCTTCTATTTGGAAGTAGGTGGGCTCTCTAAGGTAGGTTCCACAATATTTTTGAGGGTTTTTTTAGGGGATGTGTGATCCTTTGCTAATAGTATTAAAGGAGTTCTAACTTCTTGAAAACACACCATCAGAGAGGTGTTGTTCTTTTGGTGATTGTGTGTCTTTTTGTCTGCAACAGTATATGTCCTGGTCTACTGGTTTTGCCAGTGCAAGTTAAACATACTCAACTTTATGGGGCATGTAGTACTGAAGAGATGATTTGATGGCTCTTGTATTTCTGAAGGACAAATATAGAGCCAAACTGTTGGTGATGTTAACTGTGTGGATGCAGTTAACTTGTATTGTTTTTATTATGTCAATGTGCTGCCATTTATTTAACAAAGAGGAAGAAGAAGTAAGTAAGTACTGGTGCACTAAAATATCATACTGTACCAGATCTGTCCCATTACTGGATGAGTGGTTTGGGATGAACAAACTGCAGTAAAAATGATCAGTTGCTTTGCAGCATTCAAAAGACTAACAAGATGACCATCCCATGATCTGAAGGCATCTGAGGCAACAACCTTATCTCAGAGGCCTAATATTATTTGGGGCCTGCCTAATGTTGTGGCATGAGCATAACTTGTACTTGAACTAGAGCTCACATTGTCAGTCATTTTGCATTACAGAATCATTCACCAGTGGGCATTAGCCACCTCCAAGCAAACATTGTGTCCCCACCAAAACTGTCAAAAGAATCTTAATTGTACTTAACCACATTAGAGATCCAGGGATATAACAAGACTATGATGGGGAAGTAGTTAGAACATTTCATCTATGATTTGCATTGTTTTACCAATCTAGCTCCAGATCAGAGGCCTGGACTGATAATTTGGGAATATTTCAACACAAAACAATATATGTTTCTTTGGTCTATAAAGAATAAGATGATGGAAATGATATGTGATTAAAAAAAAACCCAAACAGAATGGAATTGATGTAGCTAACGTCTTTAATATGAACATGAAAAATACCCTCCTTCCTCCTCAGAATAAGTTCTTAGAGGTTAAAGAGATTGACTTTGAGCAAATAGATTTTAGTTCTTTAGTGGTTATTGTTTTGAAGTTTCTTATCTGTGGAATGTTTATTAGATGCATGAAACAAGGATTATTTTTTAACTTTTGTTGAACTTAGCATTACATTAATGAAATATTTCATGTAATTAGCTTTTTATACTTACTCAATCTAGAAGACAAATTCATTGGACTTATTTTCTTTTGATATTACTTTTGGACAGTTCAGACATGGATGGGCCTAGTAAAAGAGGCTTTGAGAACAATCTAACCTATGGTCCTGTAGGAAGCAATGTCTGACTTGAAACAAATTGTTCTGTGGATAGGTTGTCTGTGGGTTTTTTCCAGGCTGTGAGGCTGTGTTCTGGAAGAGTTTATTCCTGACATTTCATCTGCATCTGTGGCTGGCATCTTCAGAATAAATTCTTCCAGAACACGGCCTCACAGCCCGGAAAAAAACCACAGACTACCTATGGATGCCGGCCGTGAATGCCTTTGACTTCACTTTGTTCTGTGGATGTATATACTCTTCTCATAGGTGCTGTGAAGTGCTGGTCCACTAAAAGCACAGTGAAATCTGAAAAAAAATTAGGTTGCCCATTTTCCAGGAAGGAGTAGATCACTACCAGACTTGCAAGCTTGTAGACTAGATGACTCTTGGTTTCTTTCATGTAAACTTTGGACTTGATATCAGACGCGTGAAAACATGTCAGAAGATCATGACAAGAACACAAACTGGCAAAATGACCAGACAACATCATCCTTTAGCTGTGTTCTGGTGGCATAGCATGGGCATGAATAAGGTGTCCGTTTTTATTGATGGCTTTGCTCATCAATAAAAAAGGGATGCTTTATTCACGCCTGCACTATGCCCCCAGAATGGCTGAAGATGCGGGTGTCTGATAATGTTCTTGTTGCATTCTTCTGACACATTTTAGGACGGGGTTTTGTGCCATGTTTCCCCGCATCTGTTAAATAAATCCTGGAAAATCTTCCCCATGCACACTTCCCCAGACTTCAGTTTATGCTCTTAGAATATTCATAGGTGTGTTTCACTTATACAACTACATTCCAGAGGACTTAATTAGAAACACTTCCCAGATGGTGCCAGATATAGTTTTGTATCTTCCTAGGTGACATTTACAGTGGTTTCAAAGAACTGCATAAAAACAGGGTCATAAAACAGCAATATTGTTTTAAGCAGAAAATTCATTTTCTTTTATTACACAAAGGTATTGTGTTCTGTAACTTATAGCCTAATCCACCCCCACCCCACAGCATTAAATGTCATTCAGAAGTGTTGTGTTTCTCAGCTCATGTTGGGTGTTGGTTTTAAGTCAAGAAGAGAAGGAAATGTGGCTAGTAAGAAGAGAAATAACTTCTGAATTGGACGTAGTTGTTAGAGTAAAAGGATGCATTAGCCAGTGTCAGAATAAGGATGTTAAATTAGATTACCAGAGATGAGTCTCTGTAAGGGAAGTATGGCCAGTTGCCTAGGAAACCCAATGTTCTCCCTGACACTAATGATGAAAAGTGTATTTACACTACAGAGTCTGATGCCACTTTAATTGTCATGGCTCTGTCCTACAGAATCCTGAGATGTGTAGTATGGTGAGGTACTTAGAATTCTCTGCTAGGCAGCTCAGGTACTATAGTTGAGGGGAATCCACTAGAGCACTCTCTAGCAGACAATTCTAAGTAATTTACCAAACTGCAAAGAATCCATAGGATGAAACAATGGCAGTACAAGTGGTATCAGACTGCTATAACTGCACAGTGTCCATGCACTCTGAAAATCAAGTCATTTGAAGGGTTGATCCTTCATCAATCACTTGGCTAACAATAGCTATATATGAAAATCACTGAATGTACCATGCAGTTTTCAAGTCTTCTTGCTGGTAAAGTGAGATTGATTGTGTCATGTACTTGCATTCCCAGATGCAGTGACCAGCAGTTTCAGAGTTAATCAGAAAACTTTACTGGCACAGAAATCCAAGTAGCTTATCACAAAAGGTTGTTGCTCAGAATTGAAATTTTTCAGGGCAAGCAGTATACTATAAGCCTATTGCAATCTATGAAATCTGGTGGGCTTCAGTACTATTGGTTATCCATCATCCCCTGTTCTCTTGTTCCCATACAATGCCCATTCCATTTTTCCTAAGCCATTTCTGTAGCTGCAGGCATATCTCACCAATCCTATTAGTAACTGTTATACTCCCTTTTCCACAGTTGCTACAGAACACTTGTTAACAAGTACAAAGAAATGAAAACACCATTAACAGCAATGTTACCAAACAATACAAAAAATGGCAGGAACAGGCAACAGGGTCCAATCCTGACATTGTAAGAAGATGATTATTTATCTTACCTCAGACATACCCATATAAACCAAAACTTAGTTGAACTGACAAATAGTGCAGTGCAATGCTATATGAATACAGGTTCAACAATCAGCTCAAAGGGGTACATTGTATAATAGGGTGGGTAACTACAGACAGGGCAGGGGACAGTTTTCACCCCTGAACCACCACCACCAATTTGGCTGGAAGTGACATGATATCACTTCCATTTGCAAAATTGGCCAATGTTCAGCTGAAACGTTTTTCTGCTTTTCCTCCCAAGGTTTGGGAATATATGGGGGACTGGGGGGGGGCAAAACCACTCCATTTTGCTGTGGGTTTGATCCATTTTGAGTTGGAGGGGGCAAAAAGATGGGGGCTTTATGAGACTTTAGGGGCTGTACTTGGGGCTCCAAGGGCCACATGCAGCTTACAGTCTGCACTTTATCAACCCCTGCTGTACATCTTACCTACTGTTCTGGTTTAGGTTCTGGGAAGTGATTTCCTGTTATCATTTACTTAGGGATTTTCAACAATTTTGTAGTTGTTTACAGGTTCCAGCCCACTCCTGTGTCATATTTTCCCAGGGCAAAATGACATGGCATAATTTTGCAACATCAAGATGTTACTAGATGTTTGGGAAACCACAAAAGGGGGTGTGGGTTTGGGTAGCAGCTCTGCTTTTCCCGTACTGTCTGTTTCTTCCTCAAACCCCTTAAAGATCAAACAAAATACTATTGTTCTCTTTCTTTTCAGTCTTTGCAGGTATCTCTTGCTATTGTGATAAAAGGATCACATGTACTATACTCTCTGTAGCATCTAATGTTCTCATTCAAATCCTCCTTCTATCAGTATGAGTGGTCTTCCTTAATGATTTCAAACACTGCAACTGAAGTCTTTTGTTCTTTGTGTTCTTGAAAATCAGGTGTCTTACATTAGTTTTTTTTTTCCTTGAAGCTCTTCTGTCATTCATGACAGCAATTTAAACAATATCCAGCCTATGCTGCTTCTTATAATTGTGAGGGTTGTTGTAAAATCAGCCACTTAACTATGACAAGTGAGCCCTGGAAGGTTTTGAGATTCTTTTATTTATCAGCTACTATATTAATGTTATCATTGTGGAGAGGAGAGGAACAGGGTAGGAGGAGAATAGAAGTTTGAGTCTAGTGCAAATGGAGTACTCCAGGTTTTCTGAAATCAGTGATTCCGAGAACTGCCTAACTGTTGAATGATATGCATGAATAATTTAAGACTATTTTATTTAAGTGTGCAAAAGTCAAATTTTCCTTGCAGTGCAACACATTGTGAATTGCCAGCAATTTCCTAGGTTTTTGAAAACCACAGGCAGCAATTTACAGGAAAGATTAGGGTTGTTACTATACAATGTGTGACATTTTCTTGATTTAAACTGTCATTCTGAAAGGCTGTTAACTGAAATCTGGAGTTTGAGTGAGAGCAGAAACTTTAGAGAAGTGTTTTTTTTTTAAATTGAGCTTCAAGTGTATGTTTTGCTTGTTAAAAACCCAACACAGAAATTGAAGTATGTGTGCATACAGATTTGCATTTTCAAGGAAAATTATCTGTGATCTCCTTTGGCATTCATGTGATGTGGTGGCGTATGCTACAGCATTGACATTTTACATCTCATAAGCACAGTAATATATTTCTTAAATATCACCACTGTTCTAAGAATATGTCAGAAGTTTGATTGTAAATGTTTCAGACAGCTGGCACCAAAACAATATAGTGATTTTTATTTCACTATATCTTTCTAGAGCTGATGTTTAAAGAGTGTGGTGGGTATTGAGAAATGACTCCACTTAAACTGACACAGCACATTTCTAGTTGCATTACGGCAAGGGTGGATAACATTTAGAGCAGTGGTGTCCAACCTGTGGCCCTCCAGAGGTGTCCTCTGACACACACTTCAAAGTGAGAGGGGGAGTTCTAAAAGCCCCCAAATGGCCAATAGCAATTTCTAGAGAGTGTGGCCATTTCCCCAATGTTTCTCCATGACATGATTTAAGCTTATAAGGGACTGTTCAAACCAGGTGACCAGAAGATCTTTGCTGGTTTTGAAGAAAGCGCCCTCCTCCAATGCCTAAATCAGGCTGGAGGAGGGAAGTATGTGCCATATGATGCCCTCTAGAGGCCACTATTGGCCACCTCCCCATTTATATGTGGGGCTGAAGGAGCTGTAGGCCACAGGATGGGGTCCGGATGGCCTCTTGCAGCCTGGACCTGCACTCACATTTTTAAAGGTACTAGCACCAATAACAGTTAATGTATTTAATTCATTTAAAAACTGGGTTCCTATAGAACCAGTGTTGCAGTGTAACCACATGCAACCTCTTTCTGGCTGTCTTAGTGATCTGAAAGATAGCTACAGTTTGTCCACTAATCTCAAGATTCATCTAACTGATCCCTTCCTACCTGACTACTCTACCCCCATAAATTTCCAGATATAAAAAGAAGTAAGTTATCTAGTGTTGTTTATATTTTTTTCCAAATGCTTAGTATGATTTTATTTCATAGGTATTGAAAAAAAAAACTATGTAAGTCTAACTGAGATATTGTATTACTAAGCCAGCAAATGTATGTTTTCAGTGCATCTTTCTTCTATTCTCTTAAACCAATATTCTGTTTAATAGGTGCTTTGTATTTGATGCAGTTTCTTTGAATAACATTAGAAATGTGTTTACTCATGGCACCTTGGCCCTTTTCCTTAACCCTGAAGCTTTGAAGGAGAGGTCTTAGACTCTGGGGGTTCAGCTAGACAGGAGAATTAATAACGAATAACATTGCCTTACCTCCATTGTGCTGCATGCCCATTTGTGCCCATGGCTCATTAGCAGGCTTGGAAGGGAATATTTTGCAGATACATCCAAGAAAAAAGCTGACTGCGAGTGAGTTGAGTCCAGAAAATCTACCTCCATTCACCCCCCTTTTTTTCTTAAAGTGACAGATGTGGAAGAGCTGTTTTCCGTTTAAAATAAACTTCTTCCTTTTGCTCTTCCTTTTATTCCTGCGGATTGATCGTGCCAGCAAAAACAGCAACAATGGCGGCTCTGGCATTGCAAGCCCTTCCTTGCAAGCCTGCCCCCTCCAAGGTCCAACCAATCAGCTTTCAGCTCTTCGGTGTTCCCTTTTCGAATTGGTTGTACATGTGACCTATTATGCGCATTTTCACTCACTTTTTAAAAGAGATTGCAAGAAATAGCGAAAGCTGTTATCGTGGTCTATGTTGAGTTTTCAGCCCCCCTCCTTCTTGATATGGCAAATCCTGGCAGGAGTTCATGTAAATTAAAGGTATTCTGCCCACATTCTTGCTGGATATTTTTTCATTGTGTAGATGAGCCCTGGGTGTTACAGTTGAATTCTGGCTGCCAAGATGAAAGTTACTAGGAGTGTTCTTCCCTATCATGTTAAACACCATAAGTCTGGAATTCTTCCTAATCACACCTAGATGGCTTTGAAACAAGAGTGGGGAACTCTTTCAGCCCATGGGGTTAATTCAATTTCAGAAAAGTATTCAGGAGCCATATTGCAGTGGTATCTAGGGCCAAAGGGAAAAGGGATGGGATGAAAAATGTCATCATACTTTATCTTAAAGTTCCTACTGCCATTAAATAAGTGTAGGAGGAGACATTTCAGCCATTGAAAACATGGGGACTTCTGCAAAGGCTGAGAAACCTTAAATAGTGACATCATAGGGAAGTAAGTGTGTCTGTCAAGGGAGCCCCAAAGGGCCTGAGCGGGGTCTTTGAAAAGGAAAGTGGAAGGGGCTACACTAGAATAACCGATGTAACACAACAGGAATCTTGCAGCTTATGCTGTCGTGAAGAATGGTGAAGTATCCATGACTGTTTGTTACACAGTCGTCTACCTACATTAGCTTTCACACTAAATTCAAAGTGTCGGTTTTAATCTGCCATGTAAATGTATAATATGCTGTCCCTTACAATGTCTTTTGATTCATGTATTTTTAATAAAATTTGTTATAAAGCATGTATGCACATATGATTCTGTCATTTCTCAGTCTATGGAGATTATCAGATGTGTTTACAGTGGCGTTACAGGAATGCCAGGAGATCGCGAAAGGGCTCCCTTATCAGACAATCTTGTTCCCCATCATTATGCACCCGTTCTGCTCCCATTCTGCCAGCGCTGCTTTTTATTGATGGGAGGAGCCATCAACAGATTCCCCCCCTTCCGTTTCTGTGACAGATTTCCATGTACGCGACAAGGTACCTTGTTTTGCTGGCAAGATCCCAGCATCAATGGGAGGTCCCTGCCAGAACACTTCCAGGTGAGATCAGGACATTCAGGCAAGTGACACACTTTTTATGGCCCTCCCCAGGTTACTTTAACATTTTAAAGTGAGTTTTTGTGCTTGCTGTCACTTTTTTCTGTTCTTTTTCTTTTTTCTTTTTGAATTTCCCGCATTTGTGTCTTCTTGCGAGAATCCGTGGGATTTTGATCCAGGAAGTGATGGGAGCTCTGTTAGAGCTCAGTTTGCTCCTGGGCTGCCAGAATGACGTTAGAGAAGGTAAGTGCAGTGGGGAGGCTGATTGTGGCAGGACTGGGAGGGGACAGGGGTGGGAGTGGAGATTGTGGGACAGGAATGCTTTTCTGATTGATAATCTCATATGAGTTGTCTGTAATTATTTTATTATCCTCCCTTCTTTTAAAAGCCTCTGAAGATCTTATAAATATTCCAAGCCCTAAATTAAGACTCCTAGATCCCTTTCACATGTACTGTTGTCAAACCAGGTGCATGTGAAAGGGATCTAGGAGTCTTAGTAGACCGCAAGCTAAGCATGGGTGAATACTGTGATGCAGCAGCTTAAAAAGCCAATGTGATTCTTTGCTGCATCAATAGGAGCATAGTGCCTAGATTGAGAGATGTAATAGTACCACTCTATTCTGTTTTGGTCAGACCTCATTTGGAATACTGTGTCCAGTTCTTGGTAATTCAAGAAGGATATGGACAAGCTGGAACGTGTCCAGAGGAGGGCAACCAAAATGGTGGGAGGTCTGGAAGCCATGGCCTATGAGGAGCAGCTTAGGGGGGTGAGTACGTTCAGCCTAAAGAAGAGAAGGTTAAGAGGTGACATGATAGTCATGTTTAAATATTTGAAAGGATGTCATTTTGAAGAGGGAGCAAACTTGTTTTCCGCTGCTCCAGAAACTAGGACATGGAGCAATGGACCCAAGCTACAGGAAAAGAGATTCCACCTAAACATTAGGAAGAACTTCCTGATGGGAAGAGCTGTTTGACAGTGTAAAACACTGTCTCAGTGTGTGATAGAGTTTCCTTCTTTGGAGGTTTTTAAACAGAGGTGAATGGTCATCTGTTAAGAGTGCTTTGACTGCATGGTAGGGGGTTGAACTGGATGGCTCTTGTGGTCCAACTCAGTGATTCTATGAAACATGTCGGACTTATCTGAGAAATAAAAACTTTTATACTGACTGAGACTTTATCTCTCTTTCACATTGGAATTAGCGGATGTGGTCAGTTCCTTCTGCTTTTGTTAATGTGATATACCTTACATAGATCTCTACACATGTTTTCAGTGTATCATGGCAATGTGTAGAAGTTATGGGTATATTTATTATTTGCCAGCATAGAATACTACAACGTAATGTGATTGCAATGCTGTGTTCTAATTGTTCCAATCATAATGCATAAGACTTTGTGCAATTATGTCTTATAATTAACATAAAAGTAAGTTGAGTTATCCAGTTTATGTGCAATTCATGTGGGTATGAGTAATCACAGTTTTGTTGCCAACATGTTTAGCTTAATGCCATTTTCTTCCTACACATAAAAATTAGCTGTATATCTTATTTGCTCAAACAAAAGTTATGTGCTACCTTATGTTAAGTTGGTTTGTTTTTGAGTCATTCTCGTTTTTATTAGAAAACTTAAAGGAAAAGTGAAATAAAGATGTGATAATTCTGTAATAATTTCATTTTTGAATGTTTGAATACCCTTTCTGATCTAGTTAAATGAATAAAATAAGTATGCAGTGAATAAAAATGCTTATTATTCATTGGTTTGATACGATGCATTTTGTAAGTTGGAAAGATCAAGAATATAGACGTGAGCCCCAAGCAGGCGTTCCATATATTCCTATGTTTGATTTTTCTCAACATCAAAGCAAGTTCAAAATGGGATTAGAAATGGTAATTCTGTTTCCAGCTGGACATGAAGCATGAAAGATCCTTGCCCATGCTTTATTGACAAAATTGTATGATTCTCTCTAGCTAACAAAGCCATTTCTGTGAAATCTAAGGAAGCAATACAACAAAATGCCTATCCATTTTTAATCCATTTTTAGAAAATTTCCAGGAATGGTTTATAACAAGCTGCTAAATGTACAGCTCTGTCTTCCTTGGAATCCCTTTACAAACTTGTTTGAAGTCCAGCTACAGCTTCACTTTAGCTTCACGTTACTGAAGTTATGTTGCTGCACAGCAGTGCAGACACTAGGTGGGTGAAGAGAGGCTGAACCATGCTTGGGGGCCGTTTACACAGAAAAAAAAACCCTCAAAGAATTCACCCAGATTCTTAATGGTCCTCCCGCATTTCAGGCCAAAGTCACACTATTCAGAAGGAGGGGGACAAAAATACCCTTGAAATGTGCAATAACTGCTATCACAATTTTCCCCAATCACTTTAGAAAAGAAGAAATATGTTTGAAAGATGTGCACAATAGGATGTCTGTACAACAAGTAGTCAACAAGTAATCATAAATGCAATCAATTCACAAAGGCAAGAAGGAGGAGTTTGCCGGGCTGCCTGTGGGAGGGAAGGGGGACAGCTGCCTCGCTGCAAGGTCTTTGGGCTTTTGGCCTGCCCTTCCCCACTGTGGCACGGGGGTGCCGCAGGGGCCCAATGACAACAACAGTCCTGCACCGCACCCAAGGTTGTTTTTGGGCCTCAGCCACTCCATTCTTCTGCACTGCTGACTCTGGCCCTAGAGGCCTCAGTAGCAGTGCAGGGGGGATGCAGCTGAGGCCCAACAACAACAACAGCCCTGTGCCTTGCCCAAGGCTGTAATTGGGCCTTGGCCATATCCCCCGCTGCAGCACTCCCGAGGCCTCTAGGGCCAGAGTCAGCGGCGCAGAAGGGGGGTGCAGCCAAGGCCCAACAACAGCTTCAGGCATGGCACAGGGCTATTGTTGTCGTTAGGCCTCAGCCACGCGCCTCCTGCACCATGGACTCTGGCCCTAGAGGCCTTGGGGGTAGCATGGCTGTGTGAACTGCAAAATCTCTACTTCTTTGCTACAACCACTTTCGATGAAAATAGTGGGAACAAATAGCCACTGGTATGAAAGGGAGGTAAGGCAATATTTTCCGCACTTAATTCTCCTGTGTAACTGACTCCCCCCGGTGACACCTTTAGGAGGAGGGGTAATACCAGCCTTAGTGATGCCACAGATGCACAGCAAACTCGAACAGGAAGTGAAAAGAAAAAGGAATGTGTATGTATAATGGAAAGAAGGACAAATCACCAAGGGAGAGTAAAGCTGGGTAGCCCAAACTTGTAGCAGTAGTATAAGGAAAGATAAAGCTCTAAATGAGCTGAGACTGGCTGGGCAAGCAAAGATCAACATAAAGGGTTGTTGTTGTTGTTCTCCAAATACAGTTGTCCCTCCACATTCACATGGGTTAGGGACGTGAGACCCCCACGCATGCAAAAAAAAAAAAGTGAATAAAAGCTAGGTCATGCCACCGCCCTCCCGCAACCCCCGCTGCTTCCCCCCCAGGAGCAGCGATGGGGTTACCCAAGCCTGGTCACTGCTTCCTCCCACCCCCTCCCAACCCCCCCCCAAGAGCAGCAACGGGGCTACCCAAGCCTCGTCGCTGCTTCCTCCCACCTCCCCACCCCCCAGAAGCAGCAACGGGGCTACCCAAGCCTCGTCACTGCTTCCTCCCACCCCCTCACGCCCCCCCCAGAAGCAGCAACGGGGCTACCCAAGCCTCGTCGCTGCTTCCTCCCACCCCCTGCCACACACCCCAGGAGCAGCGACGGGGCTACCCAAGCCTCGTCGCTGCTTCCAACCCCAGGAGCAGTGACAGGGCTATCCAAGTCTCGTCGCTGCTTCCTCCCACCCCCTGCCACACACCCCAGGAGCAGCGACGGGGCTATCCAAGTCTCGTCGCTGCTTCCTCCCACCCCCTCCCGCCCACCCCAGGAGCAGCAACCCCATTGCAGTTTTTTGGATGGCGGGGGGGGGGCTCCCAAAACCGTGAATGGTCAAAACCGCAAATCTTAAAGCCGCGAATGTGGAGGGGCAACTGTAGATTTGAGGTAAGAGAATGACTAAGGAGATAGTGCGGCGCTGTTCAGTAAGGATGGCAAAATGCTAACAAATCACAATGAAAGTATAAAACTACTAAATACCTATTTTGCTTCAGTTACCCCCCCCACCCCAAAAGAGAACTGTGTACTTCCATGCAGCAGCAGAGACCTTGGCAAGAGATTTGGATTGCAAATCAAGATTGATAGAGTTAGTCAGGAGTCACCTAGCTAACCTAAACAAGTTCAGATCTGCTGGATCAGGTGAACTGCATCCCAAAGTACTGAAGGAACTTGCTGGCATACTCTCTGAACCGCTCACCATCATTTTTGAGAAATGGAGAACAACTGAGGTACCAAAGAACTGGATAAAGGCAAACATTGTCCCTTTCCTTTAAAAAAAAGCATAAACTGAAGATCGAGGAAACTACAAACCTGTCAGCCTAACCAGGAAAAATATTAGAATGGATTATGCAGGAGTCTGTCTGCAAGTCTTGATGACAGTGCAGTGATCAGTAGAAGCCAACATGAGTTAAGAACAAATCCTGCCAAACTAATCTTGCATCATTTTTGATCAGGTCACTATTTTAGTAGATTAGGATTTCAGCAAAGTATTTCATCGTTATTATTTATTTATATAGCACCATCACTGTACATAGTACTTTACAAGTAAAAGACTAATCAAACAGTCCCCTGACTTTAGGCTTACAATCTAGTTAAGACATGACAGAAAGGAAAAGGGGATGGCAGTGTGGGAAGGGATAAAGTCCAGCAGATAATGCCTCTTCTTCTCTCCCTCTATGGCCAGGGCAGTGGCCGTTGCGATGAAGGGGGCCTTTCATCTGCTTCTGGGCCTAGGCATGATGAAGCTATGCCTGCCTTCCTCCAAGGCCAGGACAAGGACCTGATAAGGTTGATAAGGTTCCCCATAATATTTAGCAAACTGATTAAATGATGAATAGATGGGAAACCTGTCAAATGGATCCATAACTGGTTGGAAAAAAAAAGCTCAAAGAGTTGTTGTCAATAGCTGCGCTTCAAACTGGAAGGAGGTCTTGAGTTGAGTGCCTCAGGATTCTATCCTAGGACCATTACTCTTTAACATTTTTATCAGTGACTTAGATGACAGGGTGGAGGGAATCCTTCTCAAATTTTCAGATGACACAAAACTGGGAGGGGTGGCTAACACATTGGAAGATAGGAACAGAATTCAAAAGGGCCTAGTTAAACTAGAATATTGGACAGAAATTAATAAAATGAAATTTAATAGAGACAAATGCAAAATTCTATGTTTAGGCTACAAAAACCAAATGCACAGGCATCGAATGGGGGAATACATGGCCCAGCAGTACTATGTGTGAAAAGGACTTTGGGATTATTGTTGATCATAAGTTTAACATGAACCAGCACTATGAAGCTGCAGCAAAAAAAAGGCAAATGCTATTGTAGGCTGCATTAATAGAAGCATAATTTCCAAGTTGAGGAAAGTAATAGTCCCACTATATTTTGTGCTGGTCAGGCCTCATCTGGAGTACTGTGTTCAGTTCTGAGTGCCTCATTGTAAGAAGGATATAAACAAGTTGGAGCAGATTCAGAGAAGGACAACAAGGATAATAAAAGTTATGGAGAACAAAACATATCAGGAAAGGTTGAAGGAGCTGGACATGTTCAGCTTGGTGAAGAGAAGACTGAGAGGTGCCATAATTGCCATCTTCAAATACCTCAGAGGCTGTCACAAAGAGGAGGGGGCAGGCGTGTTCTCTGCTGTTTCAGAAGGTAGGACCAGGTCTAATGGTTTGAATATCCTTTATGGGTCTGAAATATGGATCACCTATTGCCACCACTTACGACTCCTTGAATGCTTTCATCAGCACTGTATACGCACAATCCTAAATATACACTGGACTGACTATGTGACGAATGTTGCTGTCCTTGAGCAAGCAGGGATCACCAGCATTGAGGCCATGATATTGAGAACACAGCTGCACTGGGCAGGGCACATTTTTAGGATGGAGGACCATCGTCTCCCAAAAATAGTACTCTATGGTGAACTCACCACGGGTCAGCGTAGGAGGAGCGCTCCAAAAAAGCAATACAAGGACTCCCTGAAACATCTCAGGCTCGGCCACATTGATCACCAACAATGGTCCGCTATAGCTTCACATCGGGAGGCATAGAGACACACTATCCACAATGCTGCAGCCTTATTTGAGAACTCACGCCAAACAAGTCTTGAAGAGAAACGACAACGCAGAAAGAATCACAACCCGGAGACATCACCCAAGGAGACCTTCTGCTGTGCTTTCTGCAACCAGACTTGTTTATCTCAGATTCACCTTTTTAGTCATCAGCGCGCTTGCAGAAAGCACGGGATGAGTCCTTTCTGAATCTTCATTTGTGAAGAAAAGCCAGAGACAGGACAGTAGATTTTGATTGAACATTAGAAGAAACTTATTGACAGTAATAAGTCTCATGATTTATAACCAACACATTAAGATCTGAAACAGGATAAACTCATTCTTTAACTGTTTAGTGTGGGTTCATACTTTTCAAGAAGAGGGGGTAACTTTCAAAGGTCTGGGTACCATTTTCCCATCCTCTGGACCCAATACAATCTGCAATCTACACCAAAATCTACACTAATCAAAATCAAATATCCAAATAATCAAGATCTACACTAAAACAAAGCATGTAGGGATCATGTGCCTTGCTTTAAAAGAGAATCATGGTACCTGAGGTGAGAGTGAGATTCTTCTTATTTTAACCCTACCTCAAAATGGAATGGGGCTTATGGGTCCTGAAAAACACATGGAGCAAAGGATTTCTGCTCTGTGGGTAAAGGAAGTGGGGAGGACTGCTTCTTTCTGTCTTGTTAGAACATCCTGCCTTATTCCCTATTACCAGCCTTGGTCTGGTCATGGAGAGAATGCAGTTACTCTTTGCTTGCCGTGGGAGGACTCATATTGTTAGAAGATGTGCCTCCTTCAAAGTTCCCTTTCCCTTGAGGTCTCCCCAGGCCTGAAGAAGAGGTTAATGCACACATGTTCACATGACCTGGTATTAACCATGATTTATATTCACAGCATTGTTCCTTGCAATGTATCCTATAATATTATTCCATGTTTTGCCTTTAAAATAGAACTGTGGTGAGATGGATCAGATGGCAGGGAATAACAGGAAAATAAATGTTACTTATAAGAATGTATATCTGTTCCCAGAAATGATAATAATTTGACAAACAGAAATGTAATAGCACTTTCTGTTCTGTCAGAAGCAAGGAAGACAGTCATATATAAGCAACAGCTGAAAAATTGCCTTTATTCACATCTGCACTGATATGCTCTTAAATGCTTATCGTGGGCCTTAAAAGGGGTATATTTAAGCAGCCATCATTCTGAGAAGAGAAGTGTTCATTTCATTCGCTTGTCAGTTACTTTCCTATTTTATGACATTACCCACCCCCCAAGGATCATATTGCCTAGCAGAAGTATGTCTACTCTTCCTCTTAAAAGTATGTTCAACTTCAGTCACAGATGCCAGGTTTAATTACATCAGACTGGCATCAGGTGGTCAAGTAAATGGCACTGAACTCATTTAACAGCTATCTGAACATCTACAGTCATCTGCTTAAAAGGAACTTGAAGCTAAAGTAAGTGTGTTGGGGAGACTGGCCCAAATGGTTTTGCAAGTTTCTGTAGTACTTCAGATAGTACCTGGAATATGCCGTGGGAGGAATGTCACACACAGAACAAGAAAATCCGGGGATTCTTCCAGCAGCTTGCAGCTACAGAATCGATTCGAAGCCCTTTCCCTTATAAAGGACAACGAGGAAGAACAGCATGGACAGACTTCAGGGGTAGAGCAGGGGACCTTGAGAGGACCACCGCAAGGAACAGCAGCTGCGAAGCCTCAGCGGAGGCGTGTGGTGGTGGTGGGGGACTCCTTGCTGAGGGGTACAGAAGCAGTGGTATGTGGGCCTGACAAGATGACTCGGGAGGTGTGTTGTCTCCCTGGGGCAAAGATCTGTGATGTGACCGAGAGGCTGACAAGACTCGTCAAGCCTACAGATCATTACCCCTTCCTTTTGGTCCATGTGGGAACCAATGATACTGCAAGGCACAGCTTTCCCAAGATCAGAAGAGATTATGAGGCCCTGGGGAGGAAGCTGAAAGAAATGAACGCACAGGTGGTCATCTCGTCTCTTCTGCCAGTTGAAGGGCATGGTCCAAGAAGGGAGAGGAAAATAGCCGACGTAAACAACTGGCTCCGTAGATGGTGTCGCCGAGAACAAATTGGATTCTTGGATCATGGACTGCGCTTCCATGCGGGGGGACTTCTGGCAAGAGATGGGGTGCATCTTACAACAGTTGGAAGAAACATTTTTGCCAACAGTCTCAAGAATTTGATCAGGAGGGCTTTAAACTGAGTCAAATGGGGGAGGGAGACAGTATTCTGGAAGGCAAAAGGGCTGGAGAAAATAGTCAAACTGTCATAGAGGGAACAAGGCGAACAGCGCAAGGACCCAACAGTGGGAGGCAAAAAAACTTGCACAGGGAGCAAGTAAAGGGAACACATGGTCTCAGATGTCTCTACACTAATGCACAGAGCATGGGAAATAAGCAAGATGAACTAGAACTCCTTGCACTACAAAACAAATATGATATAATAGGCGTTACTGAAACCTGGTGGGACGAGTCTCATGATTGGAATGTAGGAATAGATGGGTATAACCTTTATAGGAGAAACAGGCCAAACAGGAAAGGAGGAGGAATAGCATTATATGTCAGGGATATTTACACCAGTGAAGTGATCCATGACATCAATACTGGAAGCCAGGTGGAGAGCATCTGGATAAAAATTAAAGGGGAGGGAAACAACAGGGATGTTATTGTGGGACTCTACTACAGACCCCCAAATCAGACAGAGGAATTGGATGTTGCCTTTCTAGAACAGATGAACATACATGCAGAAAGGAGAGATGTAGTAGTGATGGGTGACTTCAACTATCCTGATATTTGCTGGCAATCTAACTCAGCCAAAACTACAAGGTCTAGCAAATTCCTTACATGCCTGGAAGACAATTTCATGGTCCAAAAGGTGGAAGAGGCAACAAGGGGGTCAGCTATTTTAGATCTGATCCTAACCAACAGAGACGACCTTGTTAATGGGGTGCAAGTGGTGGGATCCTTAGGTGAGAGTGATCATGTTCTCCTGGAGTTTGTTATACAATGGAAAGGAGAAGCCAGGCATAGTCAGACACACATTCTTGACTTTAGGAGAGCTGATTTCAATAAACTCAGGGAAATACTGGGGATGATCCCATGGTCAAGAATACTAAAAGAGAAGGGACCTCAAGACGGATGGGACTTTCTCAAAAGGGAGATACTGAAGGCACAATTTCAAACAGTACCATTGAGGAAGAAAAATGGGAGGTGTCTCAAGAAACCAGGATGGATGACTAAAGAACTTTCAAGGGAGCTAAGTTTTAAACGGAACATGTATAGGAAATGGAAAAGGGGGGAAATCACCAAAGAAGAATTCAAACAGATAGCGAACACGTGTAGGAGTAAAGTCAGAAAAGCTAAAGTGCAGAATGAGCTCAGGCTTGCTAGGGAGGTTAAGAACAATAAAAAGGGTTTTTTTGGGTATGTCCGCAGCAAAAGGAGGAAGAAGGAAACGATAGGGCCGCTACGTGGAGAAGATGGCAAAATGCTAACAGGGGACAGAGAAAAGGCAGAATTACTCAACACCTTCTTTGCCTCAGTGTTTTCAGAAAAGGAAAAGGAGGACCAACCTGAGGATAATGGAACAGAGGACACAACAGGGGAAATCCAGCTCAAAATAAGTAAAGAGGTAGTACAGGAATACCTTCTTAACTAAATGAATTTAAATCTCCAGGACCAGATGAACTACATCCAAGAGTATTAAAAGAGCTGGCAAATATAATCTCAGAGCCATTGGCAATAATATTTGAGAACTCCTGGAGAACAGGAGAAGTCCCAGCAGACTGGAGGAGGGCAAACGTTGTTCCCATCTTCAAAAAGGGGAAAAAAGAGGATCCCAACAACTATCGTCCAGTTAGTCTGACATCAATACCAGGGAAGATTCTAGAACAGATCATTAAACAGAGAGTCTGTGAACATTTAGAAGGCAATGCCATAATCACAAAAAGTCAGCATGGGTTTCAGAGAAACAAGTCATGCCAGACTAATCTGATCTCTTTTTTTGATAAAGTCACCAGCTTGGTAGATGAAGGGAATGCTGTGGACATTGCATACCTTGATTTCAGTAAGGCCTTTGACAAGGTTGCCCATGACATTCTTGCAAACAAGCTTGTAGAATGTGGGCTAGACAAGTTAACTGTTCAATGGATTTGTAATTGGTTGACCGGCCGAACCCAAAGGGTGCTCAGCAGTGGCTCCTCTTCGTCTTGGAAAGATGTGACCAGTGGGGTGCCACAGGGTTCTGTCCTGGGCCCAGTGCTATTCAACATCTTTATCAATGACTTAGATGAGGGAATTAGGGGCGTACTTATCAAATTTGCAGATGACACCAAATTGGGAGGAGTAGCTAATACCCTAGAGGACAGGATCAAAATTCAGAATGACCTGGATAGACTGGAGAGCTGGGCCAAAGCTAACAAAATGAAATTCAATACGGAGAAATGTAAAGTACTGCATTTAGGGCGGAAAAATGAAATGCATAAATATAGGATGGGAGAGACCTGGCTGAATGAGACTACGTGCGAAAGGGATCTAGGAGTCCTAGTAGACCACAAGTTGAACATGAGCCAACAGTGTGATGCGGCAGCTAAAAAGGCCAATGCAATTTTGGGCTGTATCAATAGAAGTATAGTGTCTAGATCAAGGGAAGTAATAGTGCCACTCTATTCTGCCTTGGTCAGACCTCACTTAGAATACTGTGTCCAGTTCTGGGCACCACAATTCAGAAAGGATATTGACAAATTGGAGCGTGTCCAGAGAAGGGCAACTAAAATGGTGAAAGGTCTGGAAACAATGCCTTATGAGGAGAGACTTAGGGAGCTGGGTATGTTTAGCCTGGAAAAAAGACGGTTTAGAGGTGATATGATAGCCCTGTTTAAGTATTTGAAGGGATGTCACGCTAAGGATGGAGCAGGCTTGTTTTCTGCTGCTCCAGAGACTGGAACACGGAGCAATGGGTGCAAGCTCCAGGAACAGAGATTCCACCTCAACATGAGGAGGAACTTTTTGACAGTAAGAGCTGTTCGGCAGTGGAACGCACTCCCTCAGAGCGTGGTGGGGTCTCCTTCCTTGGAGGTCTTTAAACAGAGGCTGGATGGCCATCTGTCGGGGATGCTTTGATTGTGATTTCCTGCGTGGCAGGGGGGTTCGACTGGATGGCCCTCGTGGTCTCTTCCAACTCTGCAATTCTATGATTCTATGATTCTATGCCCAGTCCAGGACTCAGGAAGGGGATCAGCACTGCTGCAAAAGACTTCTACATTTTGGTGAAATTACCTGAATGTAACACTGCACATCTCCAGGCTTAATTGTTTGGAAACAGTGTTGTTGTTGTTGTTTTAAATCACATATGTACAAAATAGCTTCCCATATAGGTCAAGAACATGAGGGGAAGTAAGTATAAACATTGTATTTCTGTCTCTGCAATGCCTTAATCCCCAAGAAGTTATACTGCTTTCATTGTAGTAAAAATTGTGACTAAAGCAAAATTGGCTCCTGATTCAATCTAATCATTTTCACCACTCCATTGATTTATATGAAGATGAGGAAAAGTGCTCCAATGGGATAGGAATGATCCAAATCCCCCCCCCCCCGATTTTTCTGATACAGGCATCCCCCACTTTTTGGCTACTTTTTTTTTTGAAATTCTGCTGTTTTGACAGATCTAAATTATAGTCATGTATCACACTTTTGACCTTTAGTCCTCTCTTTTGACCTCAGCTGACTCGGCCTGCTGGTTTTTTCTTTCTTTCACTCTATTCAGCCTGCTGTTTCCCTCCCTCTCAGTTGACTTGGCACCATCTAGTGTTTAATCTTGCCATTGCAAGCTAAAAAACTGGGTTCTACTTTTCAACTGATTCCACTTTCTGACAGGGATTCAGTCCCTAACCCATCAAATACTTGGGGGCTTCCTGTAATCTGTTTGTTCAACTAGAAGTCAGATGATACATTTCTCTCTGGCTTTTCTTCACAAACGAAGATTCAGGAAGGACTCATCCCGCGCTTTCTGCAAGCGCGCTGATGACTAAAAAGGCCAATCCGAGATAAACAAGTCCGGTTGCAAAAAGCACAGCAGAAGGTCTCCTTGGGTGATGTTTTTGGGTTGTGATTCTTTCTGCGTTGTCGTTTCTCTTCAAGACTTGTTCAGCATGAGTTCTCAAATAAGGTTGCAGCATTGTGGATAGTGCGTCTCCATGCCTCCCGATGTGAGGCCAGGGCGGACCACTGTTGGTGATCAATTTGGCCAAGCCTGAGATGTTGTTTCAGGGAGTCTTTGTATCGCTTTTTTGGAGCACCCCTCTTACGCTGACCCGTGGCGAGTTCACTGTAGAGTAGTATTTTGGGGAGACGATGGTCCTCCATCCTAGAAACGTGCCCTGCCCAGCGCAGCTGTGTTCTCAATATCATGGCCTCAATGCTGGTGATCCCTGCTTGCTCAAGGACAGCAACATTCGTCACATAGTCAGTCCAGTGTATATTTAGGATTGTGCGTAGACAGCGCTGATGAAAGCGCTCGAGGAGTCGTAGGTGGTGGCGATAGGTGACCCATGTTTCAGATCCATAAAGGAGGATAGACAGTACGATGGCTCTATACACACTGATTTTTGTGCTTTGCCTCAGGTGTTTATTGCTCCAGACTCTTTTGTGAAGTCTTCCAAATGCACTATATGCCTTTGCTATTCTGTGATCGATCTCTTTGTCAATCTTGGCATTTACCATTCTTTAAAAGATGTACTGGCGTAGCATTCAGTGTTCTCCATATGCATTTGGGGGGTTGATTGTGTGATTGGTCATTGGAATTTAAATACCGCCTTGATTTGGAGATCTGACTGCTAAAGCAGGCATCTCTGAGGAAACCCCATTATAGGAGGAAAATGGGTTTTCAAATGGATAACTTAAAATACTAGTTTAACCTCAGGTTCATGCTAAATCCCAGCTTTGGACTGATTACGCTACCAAGTGACTGAGAATATTCAAACTTCAAGTATGGATAAATAGACTAAAGTAGTCTAATTTTGATTGCATGCTCTTTTTCAGTGGTAGTTCTCAATATTTAGTTCTCAACAGATGTTTTGAATTTCAACTCTTGTCTTCCTTAACCATTGGCCATGCTAAATGGGGCTTCTGGGAGCTGAAGTTCAAAGTGTGTGGAGGACCAAAGACTGAGAAGCATAGCTGTAGGGGATTGACCTACAATTGGTTTTACTGAATGGGAGAGCACATTCAGTAGATATACAATGAATTAAAGTTTGGAGAAATGGGATGCACCAGGCATTTTTTAATCATTCTCCTGGTCTTCCTGTACACAGATATTGCTCTCTGCACTTGCCAGATACATTTTGACTGCCTGCTGTCTACCATTGTTAACTAGAAATCTTTGTGACTGACATGAAAATATTGACGCATATATGGTCAGTGGGCCATTTTTTATGATTTCCTATTTTGTACTATTATATTATATTAAAAATGTAGCTCGGAACACTTTTCTTTAGTATTAATTGCCTGCGTAACCATTCAGTATTAAACTACCACAAGAAAGAGAAAGAAAAATGCCCTAGTGGATTACTTCTGGGTATTTTGTGATGGTGATTATGTAATTTGCAGCCTTTCTCCTGAGAGAGAAGCAGCACAATGTATATTTTTTTTGTACTAATGCTTTCAGGAGAGCTCTTACCAGGTCTCTGATAAAAATTATAAATAAAAAATAGAACAGTTCAGAAGTAAAATAATAAGATGATATCAGATAAATATGGTCTATTTCAGATAAATATGGTGAGAAATCAGTTAACGTCATTGAGGAATAAAAATGTATTTGGGAGCCTCTAAAAAGCTGCAAGAGATGGAAGCACTTTCTCAGGAAAGGAATCCACAAGTGTAGGTCTGTTACTTAAAAGGCTCTGTCCCCAGTACATGATCAGACTTACCGGCAGGCCTGAGAACAGTGCCTGTGAAGATAATCTTAGGGCTCAGGTGGGTTCATATGGCTGTTGATAGTCTGTGAAATGCTCATCTTTCTACCCTTGTGGATGCTTCCAAAGATGAGTATGCATAACAAAGAACATTACCAAATTAATCATGCTTTTCAGTGCGAGCACAGGATGCTTTCTTGTTGTTGTTACATGCCAACAAGTTGGCTTCAATCTATGTCAAGTTGGCTTCAATCTATGTCATCCTGTTATTAACAGCCCTGCTAAGGCCTTGAAGACTCAGGACTTGATTGAGTCTATCCACCTGTAATGTGGTCTTCCTCTTTTCCTCCTGACTTCCACCTTACCAGGCATTATCATCTTCTCAAATGAAGCATGTTGCCTCCTGATATGTCCAAAGTATGATATCCTCAGTTTAGAAAAAAATATATAAATAGATAAAAATAAAAGTAAAGTGGCTAATTCTTGAGGGCCTTTATCAGTCTTTATTGTAATTATTTAAGAACTCATACATTTTAATCATTTTAATCATACAAACTTAGGGAATGGATTTCTGTGGAACTTTTCCCTCCCTTTTCTGCATCATTACATACTATTTATATCACTTCACTTACAAACACAGAATATGCAAAGCCTCACACTTTAAAAGAATGAAAAGAGGAGAGTTTAAGGAATGGGGAAATTTTTCAGAAGTTGAGAGAAAAAGGAAGAATCAAAGAATATCATAAATATGCCTCACATGAACATGTTCAGTTGATGAGCAGAATCTAAATATGCTAAGGATTACAGCCACAATTTTGTTTGACTCCACATTCTTATCGGGAGCTGAAGAACAGTTTTGGCAAACATCTTAAGCTTGGAAGGCTACTTTGAGAGGTTTCTCCTGGAATGCAGAAAAAAGAAGTGATGGTGTTTTCCCTTGAAGATGGCATGTAAATGTTCAGTAAATGTTGATGCCTTCACGTTCTCATTGTATTCTATACTGTAGCCTACTTTGTTGGGAGTTAACTCTGAAAGGATGTTAAGCAGTTACTGAATTATTGATGGGGTCATCAAAACAAAAAACCCTGAAGAGTTGTACTTAACACTAGTGTATTCAATTTAGATACTGTATTTTTCTAATGGATTACCATGGTGTCTTATGCTTTGTTATAAGTAGAAAAGCCTGTATTCTTTTTACATAAAATATTTCACGAGAGTTAGCTAGATCCAACCCATTATTTTTCTGGAGGATACTGGAACAGTACTGGGATTCTTTCCAACTGTTTTTCTGAGAGGTTGTGAATGTATCAAATAAAAGGATCCTCAAGAATTACTTTTGCAACACCTTGGGGCTGTCTAGACAGTGAAAAACCTCCTCATAGAATCTGAGGAGAATACCTTTTGTCCCAATGGGATTTGCATCATTTTGCCATATTCAGAAGTGTGTGAGTGTGGATTCCAAATACTCATATAGACAAGCCCCTTGTGACTTTATGGCTTGAGGCACAATACTTATACTGACTGGGATAACAGTCCTCATCAAATGAGAAATACAGTAGCATGTTAATGTGCAGGCACATGTAGATTTTTATTTCAAAGCAGGATATATATATATATATATACACACACACACACACACACACACACACATACACACACACACACACACACACACAAACCAATAAACTTGTTACTCTTGTCGTTCTGTGGCACTATGCATTATTAATAGCAGGAGAGTTCCAATGGGTAGGAAAAGTGATTATTCACTGCTTTGCCAACCTGCAACTAGTTTCCATGTCTTCATGCTTTCTGATTTCCCCCCTCCCCCTTTTAAAATGCTATTGCATTTTTGAAAAATGGGAAACTTGCATCATTCTTCTTTGGCTATAGGGACCATTTATCATCCGGAGCTGATAAAGAATGACATTTCACAGACTTCCTGTCAGAAAATGGGAAGTGGCTGCCAGTGATAAAGTTAATTATTAATGGAATTGGAAACTAGGCTTTCCCAGCCACAGGCACCATCCTCAATCTGCTTTTGGCATTGTAAGAGGAAAGACATAATCAGTCTCACTGTTGCATCACAAAATTGCATCCATGCTGTATACAGCTTTGGTTAAATCCTGGATGTGGCTACCGGTAACTGTTTGAGATCTTGATCCAGCTCACAGGGTTTACTGAGGAAGAAACTAGTTTTAAAACTAGTGCACCTGCTACACCTATTCTTTGAGACTTCAGATCTAGCCACTGTTACACATGCCTTGATTAAATCCTGATTGGATTACTGTAACATGCTTTACATGGGACTGCCTTTGGAAACTGTTCAGAAACTTCACAGCTCCAAAATGTTGTGGCCAGGCTGTTGACTGGGACTTGGTACAGGGAATATATACCGCCACCACCCAGTTGAAACAACTTTACCAGCTACCAGTCCATTTCTGGGCAGAATTCACATTGCTGGTTATGACCTTTAAAGCCCTATATGGCTTCGTTCCACATTAAAAAGACAATATCATAATCCCACCCAAATTTTAAGATCTTTGAAGGAAGGCTTTCTCTTGGTCTCACCACGTTAATGGGTGTGACGACCCAGGAGAGAGTCTTCTCATTGGCTGCTCCCACTTTGTGGAATTCCCTCCTGCAAGAGGGCCAGTTGGCCCCTACTCTGCTTTCTTTTGCTGGCAGTCTAAGCCTTTTTTTACTCAGGCAAGCTTTTGGTTGAAAAACTATGTGACAGAAAGGGTTTGTTATGGCGGGTGTTCTTTATGATCGGTGTTTTTAATCTTGTTTTTAATCATACTATTAATTCTTTGTTAACTTTTGTATAAATAATGTTTTAGATGTACAGTTACACACACACCGTATCTGCTGAACCGTGATTTCAATTATTTGCGGCACACAAAATAGGGACGCATACCATAGAGTCATGCTGGAAAATGCCTAGAGAGCATCCTCTCTAGGCATCCTCTAGATCCTCCAGTGAAACTCTATGATACATTTTTATTGGAAGTCCTTTATTTTAATAGGGTTTTCCATTATCCATGGTTTCCAGTATCCGTGGTAAGTCCAGGAACCTAACCCTTATAAATATAGGGGTCTGACTGTATATTGTTTTTTAAATGCTAAAGGCCATCTTGGATCCTGCATAACAAGAAAGGTGGGGCATAAATTAAATAAATAAATAAAACAAGAAACTCTAGGTCTTCAAACTTTAAGGCTATGTCCATCATTTTTTGGAACAGAGAAATCAGATATGAACTAGGACAGTGGTTCTTAACCTGGGGTCTGGGGACCCCCAGTGGTCTGCAATGTCTTCAGAGGGGGTCCATGAAGGCTTGGAAGTTGCTTGGTCCACCTCTTGCCTGCAGTGGAGCAGCCACATGACAGGAGCCAAGGCAAAGGCTGGCTGGCTGGCCTGCTGGCCTGCACATTGCCATTCAATCCAGCCACAAACTTGCAAGAAGAAGCAAGAGAAAAGTCTTCCCTCCTCCTCCAGTGCCTCTGAGGGAAGGTTTAATGGATGGTGCAATTGTGTTGTTGTTGTTTTAAATCTTGAGTTAAGTCTTGGGTGTCTGCAGAAAGAAAAGATATTTAAAGGGGGTCCCTGGTAAAGAAAAGATTAAGAACCACTGCACTGGGATGTTTGTTTTCCAAATGTTGTCTAACATATGAACAGGTGTATGTGTGTGTGAGATACCAGGTTTTTCATATTTCTGGCAGGCAAAGCTTGTTAGTCTAGGCAACCCTTCCCCAGTGTAGTTCCTTCCAAGAGATTACAAACCCAACCATCCTGTTAACTGTTTTAAATCAGTGTTGTTTTAAATGGATAGTTTATTTAATTTCTTTTAAATTTGTTTTACTACTATGGTTGGGGGTTTTTTTGTTTGTTTGTTTTCACCCATATTGTGAACTCCTTTAGTTTTCATTTTGGGAGATAAACAATGTATAAATGAAATATAAAATCCCTATAAAGAACATGTTCTAAATCATGCTGTGGAAGCAGGAGGTTCTCCCCTACTCTATACAGGAGTATACAGTAGATAGAAATAGGGTAAGTGTGTATGTGTGTGTGAGAGAGGGGGTGGAGGAGCTGGGATGCTTGTGCTTTCTCCTCTGCCTCATGTATAGTCCTTAAACATTGTATGTATAACTGCAGAGGACCTTTTGATACATCAGTCACATAACTATTCCGTACATCTTCTTTGTTCCCATACAAATGTTTCTGCTGTTGTCTAAGGCTTCCTCCCTATCCAGTTGTGTCATAGCCTACTCTATTTCCTGTTTTAAAGCAAAGTATACAATAGAACTTTGGATGCTGCTGACAGTGCAAACATGTTGTCTTTTCCACATCTTTTCTGTTCTTGTTACCACTACAGTTCTTCCAAGTATTGAAATTTCTGAAGTTAGTTTTCTAAAACTGACAAGTGTCTGGTGAAATTTTCCCTTCACCTTTTGCTTCTGGAGTGAAATGCTTTATTTTGAAGGTAGGCTGCTTAGATTCTGTGCATTTTATAAACATTTCTTGTTGAAAGAAGTGTGAACCAGCCCACTGAGAGATTACTTTCATTGGGCACTTGCAGCATGACACATTTTGAAATGCTGACATGAAAATATACATTTCCTCAAAACCAAAAAAAAAGAAAAAAAAAGAGGTCACTTGACTTTGGAGATCATACATATTTCATTTTAGTTTTCATACAACTCCTTCTGTAAATTGTAACTGACATATAATATTAAATTTGTTACATCCAGGTCCCAACGAATTTGAGACAATTGAATGTATGTAGTGGGTAAGTCATCTGAAAGTATTTGGCATTAAGGTGCATATCTTAAGCCTCCAACTATGGTAAAATGAGGTTATGATATGCTTTGGAATAACTGGAAGATTCAGGAAGTAATAACCATTTATTGCAAACTATTTAATAATGAATTTGGTTCTTTTGCTTATTTATTATGCATATAATATTTATAGAAATAACCAGTAACAGAGTGGCTTAGAATAAAAATTGAATCAGAATCTAAATAAAGCAAAATAAATAAAACCAATAAACAAAACTAAACCAACCACAGTGTAAAATGAAAATAAAACCAGTGCATCCCAAAGAGTAAAGAAACACTGAAAAGTCCCAAGATTCAAAAGCCTAGGAGGCTAAAGTGGTCTTCATTTGATGCCAAAATACCACAGTGTAGACACCAGGCAGCACCTGGGGAGGGCGTTCCACAGCTGGAGTACCACTTCCAAAAAAGACTTGTTCCCTAATAAAACCCCACTTTACGTCTTTTGGCAAAATTATCCAAGTACTGGTGGTGAGGAAGGTAATCCTTTGGAATAATAATAATAATAATAATAATAATAATAATAATTGTTATTCCACCTTTTCCCAAGTTTGAGACTCAAAGCAGCTTACAGCAGATTAAAAAAAAAGTTTAAAATTCACAAAATACAAAAGTTAAAAAGTAACTACCTAATCCTTAGCCATTCAGGATATCTTTTTATATAACTATATTTTCACTCCTGTGCTAATTCCTGCTGATGGTTTCACCTCTACAGTTCTAAGAATGCTTACATTTTCCCCCCATTTGCTATTTTGTCATGGAGTTAGCATGCATTTGATAGTTGTGGAAAGATCATAGCTCAGTGCGTGGAGAAACTCCCAACATTTCAATTTACAAAGACCATTAGATAGGTGTTCAGGAAAAGATCATGGCTGGGGATTATGAGAAACATAGTCCAGCATATAAAGGAGGGCACCAGATTGGTATGGGCTGGTAATGGACAGACTGTACCCTGCTGCATGAACAATACTGGTTTGGCACAATGTGAGGCAGCTTCGTATGTTCAAATATAAAAACTTAAGAAGGGTCCTTCTGGATTAGACCAAAGGCTTTTCTAGCCAACCATTCTGTCCACACAGTGGCCAACTAGCAACCTGCGGGAAGCCCACAAGCAGAACACGAGTATAGTAGAACATTTCATGTTCCCAGCAGCTGGCATACATAGTTGTATTGTCTCAGCTGCTGGAGATGATCTATGTTCTGACTAGTAATCATTAGTGGCCCCACCTCCATGAATTTATCCCCTTTTAAACCTGTCCAAGTTCATAGAATCATAGAGTTGGCAGTCATCTCTATATCTTGCAGCAGCGAATATTGGAATCAGTTCTACATTTTCATGGAGACACTAAGAACATTTGTCATAGTTGTTATGACTATCAAGTTGACTTCAGTGTATGGTGACTCTTATGAATGAGGGACCACCAAGTGCCCTGTTCATCAGCAGCCCAGCTCAGGTGTTGCAAGCTCAGGGCTGTGACTTCCTTTATTAAATCAATCCATCTGTAATGTAGTCTTCCTACTTTCCTACTGCCTTCCACTTTCCCCAGTATTATAGTCTTTTCCAATGAGTCATGTTATCTCATGATATGTCCAATGTATGATAGACTCCATTTATGCAGTCATAGGGAAATTAAATATGTTCTGTTATTCTAATCACTCAAAGGTTGTGCACCTTAATTCCCTTCCTAATAATTTACAGTTTTAAACTAAGTAAATTGCTTTAATCCAAAATAAGACCTAACTTAACAGTTCACTGAAGCAAGGAATATATCATGCCCCACTTCATTATGGAGGTGATTGGAAAATAAGCCAGCCAACCTTTCATTTTCAGTCTGTCAAGAGAATTCAGCCCACATTACCCTTATGTCAGAGACAGATTGCTGGGGAAATATCCAACCAACTGATCCCCATGGAGAAGCAAAAGTAAATTTTAAAAGCTCCAGTGATCTGTGGCACAACATTGCATTTAAGGTTATAGGAACATTCATGTCAACTAAGAAGGCTGCCTGAAACTGTGTGAAAGAAGCTCTTTTGTAAGTGCCAAAATTGATTACTGGAACTGTCTGCTTTCCCCTTCCATGTTCACATAGTGGAAAAGTTGTTCCCATGTTAACAGATGAGAAATGCCATTGGATTAGTCAAAGCTTTAATAATTGAGTTTGTAGGGTGTAGTAATGAGAGAGAGAGAAGGGATCATTAACCTGAGCTGTATGGACAGTTTAAAGGGAAAATCCTGGACTTAAATAAATAACTGCCAGGCATACTTCTTAAAATCTTCAGTTTCCTGGTAAAGAACCCAGAAACCTATTAAGTTTTATCTGACGGAAATAAGAAGACAATTTTTATTCCATCTGATCTCAAAGTCAAAATGAAAACAAAAAAAAAAAATAATTAGAGGAACTGAGCTAGGAATATATCTTAGGAACATTTATATACCTTTGTGGTGTATAAATAAGCCATCTCATACCATCTAGATAATCTTTTTATTTAGTGCAAACATTGTACCAAGATGTGAACTTGGGGTTTTGGAAATGAATTCAGCAAATAAAGCTATTTTACAATGAAAACTCAAAATAGCATTCTCTCCTTCAAGCCCAGTTCAAAAATAAAAATCATCCTGCTTCTAATGTCACCAGGTGTCCACAGTTGTATCTATACTTCCAACCCAGAATTTGGAAGCACTGGGGAAGGGTTTGGACTACAGCTCCCAAAATTCCCCAACCAGCCTAGCTAGTGCCCATGGTACTTGGGGAATTCTGGAAGCTGTAGTAAAAAAAAAAACTTGGTGATTTTTCATTGCCCTCCTCCTATGAAGTGCTAAGTTATGCATGGGAAGCCCTTCCCTTCTTTGAACATTTTCTAGTAGTGAGGTACATGGAGCAAGAGCAGCAAGATTTCTTAGGAGCGTTCTTTGAGAGGCCTACTTCCTCTTTCCCTGGTGTCTTGAACATGGTGATTGTTAATATTTTAGGAAGACTAGAAAAGGCGGTTCCCCAGAATCATCTGAATACATCCTTTGGGTTGTATGTTCTCTACAACTGTATCCCAGGGAGAGAAGAACCTCAGGCACACATCTCCAGAGGAGGTAGAGTTGTTGTTCTTGATGCTCTTTTGTTCAGTGTATTTATATATTTTTTTCTGCAAGGAGCTCAGTAGTGTATATGCTGTACTTTCCACTCCCAACAATTTTGCCCTTACTGCAACCCAGCAAGACAGGTTGGGCTGAGAGACAATAACTGGATCAAAGTCACCTGATGACATTGATGGCTGGGTAGGGAGTTGAATCTTGGGCTTCCCAGTCCTTGTGCAGTACTGTAACTTTATCATAAGGTACACTGGGGAAAAGGAAAGATTGGAGTAAAGGTTGGATGTAGTCAGTGATGCCAATGTGTTGTTTGTTTGTTTGTTTTTATGTGCCTGCAAATTAACTCCAACTTATGGTGACCATCCTATCATTACCTTGGCAAGATTTATTCAGAGGAGGTTTGCCATTCCTCTGAGGCTGACAGCGTATGTCTTGCTCGAAGTTGCCCAGTAAGGTTCCATAGCTGGAAATTTGAACCCTGAGACCTGGTCCAACACTCAAACCACTACACTGTGTTGGCCTCCTTGTGACCCCAACATGAAACAAGCCCAAATTCATAGAAGTGTAGGCTTGGCTTGTGTCATAGTGCTTATTTTTCTAACCCCCCCAGGTCTGAATTTGTCCCCATTACTACAAAAGATCCACCTGCTTCCATTGATTCTGGAATAATTCTATACCTCTTTTGCCATTAAAATGGTCTCATTTGCATAATATAATAAGCCAAAATTGCCCATGTAACTTCTACATGCTACCTCAAATATTTGTGCTTGGCTAAAGTTTTGAGAAATGGATGAGGAGGCAAAAACTGACTCCCTGATTCCCAACCCAATTACCCTTCCTTGTTGCTTCCCTACAGGAAGTCATCTTCTACCCCTGAATACAAGTTTAATACATAACAGGTACTTTTTAATTTCTCATTCTTCCCTACAGTGTCCAAATCCATTCTAGAATTCTATATTATTTAGAATATTCTGTTTTTTATATTTTATATTCTAGACCAGAACTACTCAAAGTGGTGATCTGCAGATTGGTGACAGTCCACGAGGCATCAGCTGCTGGTCCCTCATAGTTTCCAAGAAGGAAAAAAAAAACCCATAGATAATAATATGCCACAAATATGGCACCAGGTCCTAGCACACTGGGGAGAAATATTGCTGCTCTGATCTGCAGATAACTATGGACTGATAAAAATAATAATGAATACATCATAGAGCAAGTCATGTCTGAACTCTCCCTAGAAGTGAAATGATAAAACTGACGTTGCCATATTTTGGACATATCATGAGACGATGTGACTTATTGGAAAAGTCACATAATGCTTGTTAAAATAGGAGGCAACAGGGAGACCACACTACAGGTGGATATGGATGTAATTTGTCCCTAATTTTCTTCTCAAAGGAAGCAATGAGTAATTTGAACAATTTTCTTCTTGCTGCAAGAAAAACTTTGAAAACCACACAGTTTTCAAAGACTATTCACAATCTGAGACTTATTCTGTGCAAAATTTGCACATGATTGTTCTGCATAAAACAGCATTTTCTGCACAGAAAATATTTCCATAGAGAAATATTATTTTCTGCAACAAAAAAGCTGTTTCCTTCTATACAAAACAACCATGTGTAAATATTGCACACACAAAATCCAGAACTGTGAAGATTCTTGTCAGTCCAGAATTCTTTTCAATACTCAATACAGAATGCTTTTCAATACTCAAACCCCCCCCCTCATTTTTCAATTATTTTTGAATATTCTTTACAAGTGGAGTGATTCAATCAAGGAAGCCATAGCCCTGAGTTTGCAACACCTGAGCAGGGCTGTTGATGACCAGGGCTCTTGGAAGTCTGTCATTCATAAAGTAGCCATAAGACAGTCAATTTGATAGCAGAGAACAACAACAGCTACACAAAAACAACAACATCAGATAGAAGCACTGTTCTAGATATTTTCCAAGTTAGCTTCATTGAGAAAGAAAACAGGCGTAACCTAAATTGGGAATATATGCATAGGAGCATTAATGGATTTGCTTAAACATTCCTTTCTCCTGCCCACCCCTTTAGCTCCTTCAATTGCCCTGTAGTGTACCTAATAGACTTAGGACTTTATCAGTGTCTAAAAATGCTGTAATTCCAATATTGAGGAAAGAGAAAATATAGTGGCATTACTACACTTATTATCACACATCGCCGTGATCGCATGATACTGTCACCACAGTATTATCTCATGACCACCACTAGCACTGTAAGAATGGGATTTTACTTCCGTGATTTAGCATGGGTGAGATGTTGGCAGTTCTCACAAGAAGATATGACTTCAGTTAAAAACACCAAACCCCCCCTTAACTTACAAACTAAATCAACACATAAACACTTAAACAAACCTAAAAACATGCAAATAAAATGGGACAGTTCATTAAGAGTGTCCTGTAGATTGTTTTTACATTCTCACCCAGATGTTTTCTCACTGGGAACAGGGAGGGGGAAAAGAAGACCACTCATTCACTCTATAATCTTGTGATTACAGTGGGATGTTTTTTCTCACACTCTTCAATACTGCAAAAATAGCAATATTGAGAGCTATTGACAACTTGTCCCATCAATTAAAAGGGATGCATTATTGACGGTTGGAGCACACAGTAACCATGGGAGGACAATGGCGTCGTGTGATACTGGGAAACTGTTCGTGCCACCGTGATCGTGCAATTATAGCCTTGCCTGATAAAGTCCTTATACTAGGATGGAGAGCCTTTAGTTCTTTCGATATACTGTAACTGCCGTCATCCCTGATCACAAAACATGTTGACTAGGTTTGTGGAGTTACACAACATCTACCTTTCCATCAGTGTACTGTGGGTAGTAAACAACAACAACAAAATCCTTGGAAGATTTCTTTCTATTCTGATACGTTATTAGTTCCTTAGCAGATTTTCACCAAAACCAAAAATCTTTAGAATACCTTCCATTTTGATACATGATTAAGAAGATTTGAGTTTGTTGAATATAACTTCAAAAATGTATTAACTTTCATATTAATTCGGCTCTTCCAGTTCCACCACTATAGCTGTCCTAAGATTTCCATCTTCCTTAAAAGAAGCCAAACTTCCTCCTTTGCTACCCTATATGGTTTGGATGGTCTCCCAAAACATCTGTGAGATGCCACAGCTCTCTTACTTACTTCTAAAAAACAAAAACAAAAAACCACTCCAATTAATCTTTTCCATGAAACCTTTCACTTGGCTTCTTAGTCTCCAAACTGTATGTTAGAATTGCAATCCTAGCTGTTGAAGATAGCTGAGGGGCAACTGAGCTGACAGTAGGCCAGTTGAACCTATGTTAAATCCAGACCCTTCCAAGTATAGGGATGCTGGGAATTACTTAAGATTAATGATGTATGGATTAAATACAATCTACTTTTTGGCCCCGTCTATATGTGGGGGGACGGACGAACAGAGTACCTCACAGTAATGGCAATTTCAGGAGCGATGGGTTTGAAATAATTGGAACTGGAAAATGTTTAATGTTAGTCTACACTGAAAGTCCTCTGCATCTGTACATAGTTTTTCTCTAAGGTAAACTATGAGCTGCTATGAAATGAATAGTGCATAAAATATAAAATTCAAGAGACAATTTCTTCTGCTTTCTACTTTTATATAATTTTAGGAACAGCATAGCAGAACATATAAGAACAGGCAAATACTTCATTGAAGGAATTGCACTAATAAGTTGATAGTATCTGTCAAGCTTTTGGTTTTCAGTTGTTTTAACAGTATTCTTTATCAGCAACTTAGCTAAATAACCTGCCCTGGTCCACACACACACCAAACCCAATGAAAACATCATTCACCCATGCTCCTCTCCCCAACAGGATAAACCTCCTTCTCTTCATGCAGCTGATGCCTGGTAAAATGGGTGGGGGGGGTTACAATCATGGTGATAGTGTCACACAGTTATGACTAAAGAGATTATCATGCCCCTTTTTATTGGTGGCTTGTCCCCGTCAATGCAAAAGGAAAGCCTCAGCTGTGGCAGCACTACACCCTGGGAATGGCTGAAGAACATGGGCATCTGGTAAGGTAACCCTTTCTGTTCTCTTAGCGATCTTGTGACGTGATTGGGAATGTGGTGTTGTTGTTGTTTTGATGCATTCCCATGTGTCTGATAATCTCCTAAATAGCAATTATGAATATGTAACAGTTACCTAAATTTGTTCATCCATAAATGTTCCATATTCACAATCTCTACTTAGCTGTGATTGTGACACTGTTGCCATGATTGTAACTCTCCCCCAACCTACTTTACCAGGCATCAGCTTAATGTGTAGAAAGAAATCCATTCTGCCACTGATCATAGCACAGGTGAATGACATTTCTGTCAGATTTGAGGCCTCAGACCAGAAGAGGTTATTTAGTTAGTATACTTAACTAAATAGCTGATAGATAACACTGGCCCTATGGTGTCCACAAAATTTACTGGCATCTGGCCTTCTGGAGTGTGAAGGATGCTAAATCTCTTATTTGTGTGTGTATAGGGTAAGACATGGTGGATGTGGCTTCTGCTATTCATGGTGAACATTTAGTCTGTGAGCATTCTGCAGCCCAGTGGATTCTTTTTGTCATCCTCAGAGCACCTCCTCCATTTTTAATTCCACCCACCCTAATTCTCCTATAAAAGGTGTGTCCTCTCACAATGGAGATTATCAGACACAGGGGAACATGCCAAAAAACCACATTCCAAACCACATCAGAAGATCGCTAGGAGAATAGAAAGGACACTTTACCAGATGTCTGTGTCCTTCAGCCGTTCCCAGGCCATATCACTGCTGTGGAGTTCCCTTTTGCATTGATGGGGACAAGTTGCCAATAAAGAGGAACACCTTATTCACGGCCACGCTACACCCCCAGGACACTGGAGGATGTTGTCGGATAATCTTACCCCTTCCTATTCTCCTAGTGATCTTTTGACATGGTTTTTACCATGTCTGATAATCTCCCTTGTTTTAGGAACCCAGTTTTTGAAAGAAAATACCCAGTTTATCTGGGAGGACTGGTGGGAAATTCACATCAGACCCTCTAAAGTTTTCTACCCCTACCATATCCCCTTCAGATCCACCTCTCTTCCTACGAATTTGTGTGTGTTTGAATATGACTAGGCAAGATATAAATCATGATCTACTGGTAGATCTCTGGGTAATTTACAAGATATCAGCAAGATTTTCCATTTCCAGTTGTTTAATAGTCCATTCCCACTCTTGAATTAAGCTGTTGCAATTAAATAAAAGTGTAGGAACAATGAAAAATTTATTTGTAAAAAAGATTTGTCTGTAAGCTCTAGTTTTGATATTGAAAAGAAGTTCCTCTGCTGAGTGTGGATCTCCTACAGTTATATGAGCCACTGTTTTGCATCTTGTTCTGGTTGGTGAACTTTGGGGTTCTGGGTCCCTTTCACACTATTCAATTTTAGCACAATGTTGTAGTATAATGAGGCACTAGAGCTTTTCATCTGAGAATTTTAAATGTCCCTCCCTAAACTGCAAACCCCAGCATTCCACAGGATGGAGTTAAAGTGCAATCATAAAACTTTAACAGTGTGATGTAATTGGGCCCCTGGTGAAAAAAAAGTAACTCCTGTAATTCTTTTCCCCACTACAATGAGCTAGAAAAATCTCAAGCATATCAAGGTGCTGAGATATTACCGTATATAGCCCTGTGGCTGTGGTGCCGCAGTTAAGACTAGTCTGAATATATATGTTTTTTGTGGATTTAGTAACCTGTGCTAGTGTCTGGTCGTGTCAAGACACTAACAATGGTGTTGAGATGTTGATATTATTTTGTATATTACCTTCCTGTTCTGCCTTTCTTCCCAAGAGTTCAGATGGTTCCCCATTTTAATGGTCCTCCAAAAAATCATGAGCTAGGTAGTTCTGAGAGAAGATGTCTAGAGACAAAGGTCACCTGTTCGGTTTCTCAGCAGGGTGTTAATCCTAGCCATCACACCACACTGATTCTTGTCTGTGTGGTTGCTGAGCATTACAGTGTCATTGAAAAATAGTAATGCATTTACATTATTTCCTGGTTTGGAAAAAATACACATTACTCATACCTTTAGAGTAGTATGTTACTAACATTCTGCTTTTTAGTTACTAGTTTTTTATTACAAAAGTATACTTTTGGGGGTCAAAAATCTCCAAAATGACTCCTCAAAAATAAAAATGTCATTATCCTGTCAGAACAGGTATGATATATTGTCATACTGTGCCAGTATGATGGATGGAAGCCCATTTTTCAAGTCCACCTTCTGTTCAACTGTTGAGCCAGCGTGTAGCTTTGTGATAATCTTGGTTTCCCTTTTGTAAAACTGGAATAATATTGATTCATCTTGCATGTTTTTTTGTGGGTGAACAGCTGAATCATGAAATGCTTATCTGAACTGGAAGATTTGCAAGGAACTGTTGCACCTTAGCTATTTCTGATAACAGTACTTAGGAGATACAGGGAAGGAAATCACTATAGATTGAACAACAAGGTTTCAAAAACATCCTTTCAAGCAACAAAATAAGATTAAAGCATTCTGAACAGATGATCAATAGAATCATTACCTCTTTTTTTCTATTTCTTCTTATTTCCCATATCTAGATTCCAAACATGTGGGAGCCCAAATGGGAGATGGGCAGGTGCCAGAGGGGCTCTATCTTAAATTTTTGGAAACCTTTCTAGAATTGATGGCAATGTTACCACACTTTCTCAGAAGCCATATACATGTGAAATCTACCTCTCCATCTTAATGAAATAGATGTTTTCCAGAAAAAAAAAGGGGAGAATTCAGGTCAAAAGGAACTCCCCCCCCCCAACCACTACCCTGCTTCTGTTTTGTCAGATGGTAGACTGCTGCCATTCCACAGTAGCTGGCAAGAGAAAGCAGATGTTTTCCAAAATACACAAGTGCACACTGTGTATTATTTTAAGAACATACTTGAAGTCCAGGTGGCCAACTTTTGGGAATCCAGGTGGTATTTTTGCTCTCCCTTGGACGCTATGTGCTCACTCTGATCCTCCTCTACCCCCTCAATTTCAAATATTTTACCTCAAAATGTTATATCACACATCAGAAGACTAGCAGGGGAGACACAATTTTTCATTTAAATGCTATTTCCTGCTTGAGCCTGCTGAGTTGGGCATTCTGATAATTGAACTCAGTAGTTAACCAGGCTGAGCTTATCCTAGCAAGGGTGGTCTACTGGAATCCTACAGAGTTCAGGACAACTATAATCTTAGAAAATAGACAATACAAAGAAGAGTGGAATTTTCCTGCAGTGGGCAGTTTCCAGGGGAACAAAAGGAAGGATGTAGAGCTTTGGACACATACACATAGTTTGACCCAGTATGCATGCATATCCCCTGTTGTTTTTTAAAATATATTTCTGTTGTATTTTTAAAAGTATGTTTACAAACAAAGTGAGGGGGAGAAAATGAAAGGAAAAGGATGGAGGGGGGAATGCATAGAATATGAATGTGGGCTAAGCATATAAATTAATACGTAACCTGACCATATCTTGAAAAACACATACAGTAGCACCCCTGCATCTGCTGATTCACCAACCACTGATTCAATTATCTGTGGTTGGCAACAGCAGGGGGGTGGATGGGGGAGGGAGGGAAGGAGGCTTCTAGGTGGCTTCCATGGCAGAAATAGCAGAAGGAGGGGATGGGAGGAGAAGTCTCATGTCCCTTCTCCCTTCACCCCCCTGTGGCTCTGAAAGCAATGGGAGGGCGAAGCTCTGGTGGCTCCGGAGCTCCAATGGTGACAGGAGGGCAAAGGGAGGAGAGGAGAAGGTCTCACTTCCCTTCTTCCCCCCCCCCTCCATGGCTACAGTGGCTCTGGTGAGGGCGAAGGAAGGCAAAGCTCTGGTGAGGGGCAGGGAAAGGCAAAGGGAGAGGAGGATGAAGCTCCGGTGGCTCTGGGAAGGTGCTCTGGGAGGGCGAATCTCCACTGAGGGTGGGTAAAGCGAAGGGAGGGAAGGGCGAAGCTCCGGGGACTCCGATGGCAACGGGAGAGCAAAGGGAGGGGGGAAGGAGGTCTCACCTCCCATCTTTCTTCCCTTCCATCATTACTTCAGTGCTCCAATGAGGGTGAAGGGAGGCGAAGCTCTGGTGAGGGCAAAGGGAGGGTGAAGCTCTGGGAGGGTGAAGGGAGGGGAGGTAAAAGCTCCGGTGGCTCAGGGGGGTGAAGAGAGTGGAGGTTGAAGCTCTGGGGAGGTCAAGGGGATGGGTGGGCGAAGCTCCGGTGGCTCCGGGGGCTCCAATATTGATGGGAGGGTGAAGGGAGGGGAGGAAAGGTCTCGCTTCCCTTCACCCTTTGCCCGGTGGGATGGCTTTCGTGGTGGCAATGGTGACGGGGGGCATTCGCTATTATCCACAGAATTCTTTATCTGCGGGGGGGGGGCTAGAACCAATCCCCCACAGATACAGGGGTCCTACTGCATTCTAATAGCACTTTGAGACTGAGAGAAAGAAGCTTGAGCCTAAGCTTTTGTGGACTTAGTCTACTTCCTCAGATGCATGGAGTGAACTAGTGCCTAGGAACAGACCTTATAAACAGACTGTATAAATAGCCATAGAAATGCAAAACTTGTGAGTGTGGTGATGAGGTGACAAGTTCAGTTTTAACAATGGTCATTGAGGGACAAAGGCAGGAGGAAAGATGTTGCCTAAGGCCAGGGTGGATGGATGGCCATATAAATGGTGGAGGGAGTTTTGGAATGTAGTGTGATGGTGTTTGGGAACCAGAAAGGTGATGTGATAAACTGGCCAAGAGTGCCCTCATGAAGCTGGGATGTTAACTGGTATTATAATATGTGTAGTGTGCCAGGAAACCATTGTCTCAACCCATTGTTGATGGACTGGAATTTGTGGATATATTTCAATTCAGCTCTTTCCAATCTTCCTTTGTATTTTTTTTTGTTGTTGTTGTTCCAGAACAGCTGTCCTGAGGTGTGAGATGGAGTGCCCAGGAAGACTGAAGTGTTCTACAACTGGTTTTTGTGTATTCCCATTTCTAATGTCTTTTTATGTCTATTTATCCTGTGGCATAGAGACAGTCCTGTATACCCAATGTAGAGTGCTGAAGGGCATTGCTGGCAGAGGGTGGCATATATCACATTAGAGAATGAACAAGTGAAAGTGCCGGTAGTATTGTGGGTGATGTGATTTGGTCCTGTGATGACATTTCCCCAGTAGATGTGTGGGGAGAGTTGGCATCTGAGTTTGTGGCAAGTTCTTGTACCTGTCTCCCCATCTGTGTTGTGTGTCCTCCTATAAGTCTGTAGGAAAGTACAGGCCTGCCGCCAAGAGCCTTTGAAAGGGCAATGTTATTGTCCAGGATAGGTTGTAGTTCAGCAATAATTCGTCTGAGGGGTCTCAATTGAGAGCTGTATGTGACCACTAGTGGGGTTCTGTCATTTCCTGTCTTCAGTGTGTTCTGTAATAGATTAGTCCTGGGTACAAGTCTTGCCTTGTTGATCTGGGTTTTTTAAAACTCCATATGGTGGGTACTGTAGCTTGAGGAATGCTTGTTGTAATTCCATGAATTTGCCATCCCTGTCTTGTGGGTTTGAGCAGATGTGATTGTATCAGAGGGCTTGGCTGTAAACTCTGGATTTGTTGGTGTGTTCAGGGTAGAAACTGGAGGCATTTAAGTATGTGTAGCAGTTAGTGGGTTTGTGATATAGGAGATTTTCAAATGGGGAAATTATTCCCCAGGGAGATCAGGACAGAATTGTTTCTGTCCCGGAAGCAGTGCCGCATTTTGCATGCCCACATCCCTCTCCCGATCTTCCATCGTCCTGATGCTGTCCTTGTTCTACTTTTTTTTATCAATGACAAAATCTCATTAATAAAATATCATGGAAGGGACTGGCAGGGAAATAGAACAAGCACAGCGTCAGGACGACGGGAGATTGGGAGAGGGAAGTGGGCGTGTGAAACGCGGTGCTGCTTCCGGGACAGAAACAATTCTGTCCCGATCTCCCCGGGGAATAATTTCCCCATCTGAAAATCTCCATAGTGTGGTGCTCAGATGTCTGTTGTGTAGCTGTATAGTGGTGTCCAGATAGTGTCTGTTGATAGTTTCAGGCTGAGATTGATGGTGGGGTGGAAGCTGTTAAAATTTTGGCTGAATGTCTTGAGTGAGTCCTTTCCATGAGTCCGTTTTATGAAGATATCATCAGTGTACCTCATGTAGAGTAAAGGTTTCAGGGTGCAGGAGTTAAGGGAGCATTGTTCTAGGTCAACCACGAAGATGTTGGCATATTGTGATGCCATGTGTGTGCCCGTGGCCCATGGTAGTTTTACTGACTTAAAGGTATATGTTATTGCCAAAGTAAAGTAGTTGTGTGTGAGAACAAAGTATCAGACCTTGGTGGCTAGGTCTACTATGGTTCCATCTGGAATGATGTTCCTAACTGCTTATAGCCCATCCTTTTGTGGGATGTTAGCATATAGGTATTCAACATCCATGGTGGCTAAGATGGTGTTGTAGCTGGAAGGTTGTAGCTGGACTGTAATTTCTGCAGGATGTCATTAGTGTCTTTCACATAGCACATTTTCATGAAGCTGACATTTATATACAGTAATTGCTATTCATAAAGTGAGATTTTCTGAACAATGAACAATAGATGGAGAATGTTTATCTTTCCAGTCTTAGAACACAAGTGTTTTGTCACCATTAAGAGTGTACAGGATCTAGCCATGTTGAACATTAATAAAATTCCATCTCCCAGTGATATAATTTTAAAAAATATGTGTATTTACAGATACAGAAAATTTTCCCAATACAAACTCAATAAGTTGTATTAAATCCAACCAAAAGGGGGTAAATACTGAACATGCCCACATCATATGATATAGGAAAGCGTTATCACCAACACCAACAGTTAGCTGAACTAGACAATTTCATTCTAAATAGGTGTAATGGTGTCCAATACGCCTGAAACATCAATTGTTGCAGAACCAAAATGAAGTTTTTAATCTAAAGAAATTTTAGATGATGAAGCAAGGACAGTTTTCCATTGGTTGATTTATATAGAATAGTCCTCTGTTGATTTAACTCTGGCAAATATATGTCACTGATCCTGCACCAATAATGTCTGCTTGTCTAAGGAATAATAGCTACTTTACCAGTTATGTGACAGGCAGATGATTTATTATCAGTTAATGTAGTCAATCTTAGAGACTCGTTTAGACAACAGACAGAATATTTTTTGTAGTCTATTGTAGCCTCCCCCAGTTCTTTTTAATAATTCTTCCTCTGCAGCAGTGACACCAGACCAGAAATCCTAAATCAGCTGAATAGCATCATAATCAGCCAGTATATAGTAGGCAATAAAGCAGCAGACAAAATAATGAATAACACTGAATGGAAATAAGTGACAGTGTTTTGTTTTGTTTTTTGGTTAATCTACTTGGGTAAGCAAACAAGCAGCACATAAAAAAAATCTTATAACTGCATAAACAAATAATAGGGGCAAAAGGTAACATAGTAATTTGCTGATGGGGAGAAAATAGATGATAGTCAGAAAAACAAATTCTTTTAGAAGAGTAATAATGAATATGGTACTATCCTGAACATAAATTAATACAGAGCTTGGGGAAGTTAATTTATTTATCCAGAGCTCCCAGAATCCCCCAGCCACCCTGGCCAATAATCCAAAAAGTAACTTTTTTTCAGTTCTGCATTCATAAATACATAGATTCAGGACTTTTTCGGACAAGCTAATTGTAGCGCTCCCGTTGCGAGGCTGCAGCGCTGCAGGGCGTCCCTTTCGGATGACGCCCGTCCCTAGCGGTACTGTTGCGCAGGGACATTTGACTGTAATATCGCTGATCGTGAGTAAAAATCGCCAAAATATTACAGTCAAATGTCCCTGTGGTACCGCAACAGTGCCGCTAGGGACGGGCGTCATCCAAAAGGGACGCCCTGCAGTGCTGCAGCCTCGCAACGTGGCGAGGCTGCTAGTGCTACAATTACCTTGTCCGAAAAAGTCCTCAGAGAAATTACTGTGTAACCAAGTTACACATGAATGAACTTCCGCTATGAGAGGCCTATAAATACCTATGAGTGCCTTACAGGGCCACAGAATTTCAGTACTTAAAGGAAGCACTGATGAACCTGTCTGACCTTTCACATTTAACTTACTTGAGTCCAGAAACATGCCACATAAAACAAAAAATGTCCCTTACTGTATGTTAATAACTAGTTCTAGTTTTTACATTGTTCAAATGCCCTTGAATTTACTTTAGGATTAATAATGCTTACATTTGGTGGATTTGTAGAAAGTGACTCAGGATTAATATTTCACTTCATGAATTGCAAAGCAGGATGGTGTGATGGAAAATAATGAAATAATAACAGAAAGTTAAGGGCTATAGAACAGTGGCTCTTGTCCTTTTCTTTACCAGGGACCCCCTTTAAATATCTTTTGTTGCCACAGACCCCCTAGACTTAATCCAAGATTTAAAACAATGATCACAACAACCACCGCCATCTTCCATCACTCCAAATGCCAATTCGGATAGATGTGACAGCCAGGAGTGCCCCTAAACAACTTCGGCTGATACACCAGTGCACCCCTTCATAGACTTGGAGGACCTAAAGATGGTAGTGCACACACTGATAACCTCAAGGCTAGACTTCTGCAATGTGCTGTACATTGGGCTACCTCTGTACCAAGTGGTCACTGGCACACCCAGGAGTGATCACACTACACCAATATTGAAATCACTCCACTGGCTGCCAATTAGTTTCTGGGCAAGGTACAAAGCGGTTGGTTGTTACCTTTAAAGCCCTACATGGTTTGGGTCCAGGTTACCTATGGAATTGCCTTTTCTCATATAATCCTCCCCATGCACTCAGGTCCTCTGGGGGACATTTACTTCAGTCAGCCAGGACAAGGCTGGCAATGGTCACCCAGAGGACATTTTCTTCAGCCACCCCAAGACTCTGGAATAGATGGCTGGAAGAGATTCAACACTGTCTGAATTTAAAACAGCATAAAGACTAGTTTCTTCTGGCAGGCCTATCCAGATGATTTTTAAACTGTGAATTTTAAACTGTTTTAATATATACTGGTTTTATTTGTTCTTTTAAACTGATATTGCATGTTTTGATGTATTTATGTATTTTTAACCAAGATGTATTTTAACCAAGATGTACATTAATTATTTTGTGTGGATGTGTTTGTTGTTCCCCACCTCGATCCATGGGGAGAGGTGAGCAATAAATAAATAAATAAATAAATAAATACTATTATTATCCAGTAAACCTTCCCTCAGAGGCACCAGAGGGGGAAGGAAGACATTTCTCCTGCTTCTTCCTGCAAGTTTGTGGCTAGAGCGGATGGAATGGCAATGCACAGGCCAAGCCAGCCTTTGCCTTGGCTCCTGTCATGTGGCGACTCCATGTAGGGAGGATGTGGGCTGAGTAGTCTCCATGGACCCCCTGTGAGGACATCATGCCCCCTGGGGGTCCACAGACCACAGGTTAAGAACCACTGCTCTAGACCATGGGGTCTCACTGCTCTAGACCACTGCTCTAGACCACTGCTCTAGAACCACTGCTCTAGACCATGGGGTCTCACTGAATGATTGAACAGCAGCAGCTGTTAGAGGAAGCAAAAGCTGCTCCCAGGCTCTGGAACCCCCTTCATAGAAAAGTTAAGCCAGTTGCCCCCTCCTTGCTAGTCTTCTGGAGGCAAGTGAGGACATTCCCCCCCCCCAGCATGCCCTTGAGGGCTAAGTGATTGGAGAGAAAGGGTCTTTTGTAATGCATTGTACAGTATTGTTTATATTTGCTGGGTTGTTGTTTTTTTGAATAGTCACACTTCTTTTCATGGTATTGATAGTGTAATTACATTTTTAATTTTCGTATGATGCAAATGTTTTAAGCTGACTTAACTTTTGTAAGCCCCTTGAGTCCTGGACTGGGAAAAAGACAGGATATAAATATCTTCATCACCATCACTATCACCCATCATCCATCATCAATTTCACAGTCTACCAAGTTTTACCAACTGAAGTTTTGGACCATCCGGATTCTGTTTAAGACTCTAGGAATCAGTGAGGTATCACCAAATAACATGGCACGTTCCAAGCAGCATCCTTTTTTCTAATTGGGTTACCTTACATTATCCTATCTATGACAATTTCATTCAAATGTTTTCACAATCCAAGCTTACAGAGCACCTATCACTAATGGAACCACAGTTGTTTTCTTACTGGTCAGTTAATGCTTTGTCATCTTCAGTGCTCAAAGCCAACTGTTCATCATGATTCGTATGCATAACGCTGTGTAAAATTAGTCTTGCCAAGGTAGTGGCACATGTTTTTATATGGGGTGATGACTCTCTGCCAGGTTACATGTATAATTAGATTGGAAGTAAGGATTGTATTCTCCAGTTTCCCTCTACCAGTGGAACAGACATTGCTGGTAGAATGGATTCCTGCTCTATAGGTTTTCCGTGGGTTTCCCACTCTGCTAGCACATACTACCATCAGTTCTGTAATTATTGAGGAATTTTGCAGAACAAATTTAGAGAATGTATGATTTTGCATGTAGCCATTTGCATTATTGTTGTTGCAAGCAGCTCCATGCTGCTGAATGAATGCTGCTGTTTTGCATGACTATGGATATAGCTGTACATTTTGCACCTTTGAATTCAATTTCTGGGAGGTTCAGCCCCTCTCAAATCTTTGTGGACTGTGTGCACCTATGTTTGGAAAGTATCTCTCCTTGTCTGTGTCAATGAACTTTGAACCCTGGGTCAAAGGGGCTGGAAATCTTCCATTCCCTAAGGAAGCTAATCAGTGAGCAATCAAACATGCAGTCATTCTGAGAGTCTTCAACAGAAGACCCTATTGTTGTTACTTTCCCTACATCTTTTACTACCGGTACTATATATCCTGACCAAAGGGCTTCTGACTCTAATTGAAAGGAGGAAGGGGGATGGTTACAGGCTGCTATCCGAATGATTGATTTTCTTTCCCCTGTGTTGATCATCAATAAACTTAGTCACTTGTCATTGTTGTGCTCCATTACAGTATTGATTTAAGGAGGAGGGGCATGTCAGCAGGAAGACAGGCAAGGCATTTGGTATATTTTAACAAATATTTCCTGACAGCTGAGTGTCATAAGCCTGCACAGCAATTGCTTTCTGCATCCTCATCATTCACACAAGGATGTTTCAAAATAAAGACTTTTGATGGTTCTTATACAGAAATCAAATGGACTGTAAGTTACTTTACCTTTAAAATGGACCATCATCTTGTCTTTCCTTGCAGGAGGAACTTCCATTAAAAGAGCTGTTCCTTCTTTCCTTGCAGTCCCTTAATTGAGCCTTTGAACTGCATTAAAAGCATGCAGTGGATATAGTCTCCAATAAGATGTATATTTTTGAACTGAATCTGCATCTGAATACCTTTTTTTTTAATTTCCCACCAGCACCTGCAGAGAGAGAGAGAGAGAGAGAGAGAGAGAGAGAGAGTCTTAAACCAAGAAGAGAATATATTTGCAAGTTTAATTTCCCTGGAGAGAAGTGGGCTTTTCAGAGCAACTTTGATATGTTTTTCCTTTCTTTTTTGTGTAACCTGTGGTTTAATTCCTATTCACATTTTGCATTCCTATTTGCATGAGAAAAGAGTTCCACATCATTTTGAAAGACCCCTTTTGAAACTCTGACTTGTTCATGAAGATTCCAAAAGAGCAAAGCAGGAATAAAATAAATCTCTCTTAAAAATTAGCATAATCTTCTAACCTTCACCATTTTAAGAGTTCCACTATTGTCTTTCAGAAAGCACATGAATATAGGGCCTGACTATTTTCATGCCATTGCTTCAGTGTGATTTTGTAATTCCTTTACTAATGGAATCACCTCAGTGCTGGAATTTTTGGCTTCTGTGTTAAAAACATTTTCTGTGAATGTCTTAAATTAACATAATGGAGTTATGTTCCTTAACATTTTGACTTAAGGAGAACTCTTCCTTCCACGTCTTGCTTTCCCATATGAATTGGGAACCAAATATTAAAAAGACATGGAGCTACAGAAACTCTGTTTTGCTGCCAAAGCTTAGAACTCTGCACAAGATTTGATGTAATGTCATGGAAATATGTATTTTTCATCACTACTTCATTTCATTGACCAATTAGTTTTTTCTAGAACAGTTTATGATAGCTTCATTTCTATAGAGCCCACATGCCTTTTTCAAATTATGTTTACTCCCAAAAAAAGAAAGATATAAATAAGTTACTTTATTATTGTAGCTTCATGAGAAATAATTTCACTCATTTGTGGTGTAACTCTGCTTCCAGCTACTTTTATACCTTGGGCTTGTGGAGAAGAATGTCACATGGCTTAAATACTAGCTTGTTGTGCTATGTTGTGGGTATTGACACAATGTTGAAAAGAGCCTGTTTGTATCAAAAAATAACAGCCTCTATCTGTCTAATGTTTAGTTGCTTTTGAAAAAGCAGGAAGTGATTTAGGACTTTATCACACAAGCTTAATAAACCAGAACAGAAATGGAACAGGATCGCTGAAAAGTTTTTTTTTTCAGATGACGTTCCCCTCTCCCGTTCTGACCCTGTTTTTACCCCGTGTGCTTTCCATTTTGTTTTATTCACGGGGAAAAGTCGTCAATAGATCTCTGGTTCCGTTTCTGTAACGGAATCATGGGTGTGTGAACTGGTGTGCCGTTATGCTGGCACGATGTTAAAACACTTCCAGGTACGATCGTGCCATCTAGGTGAGTGACAGCCTTTTCTGTACCCTCCTCATGTTGCTTTTAAAGCTTTAAAAGTATTTTGATGCTTGTTTTAATTTTTAGACGTCTGCTTGTATTTTTATTTTTAAATTTCCCCCCAGCTGCCTGCCTCTGTAAGGTCTTGGAAGGTAAGTAGAGAACGGTTCTGGTGACGATCTGGACATCCAGGTAAGTGACAGACTTTTTTGTACCCTCCCCTGTTTACTTGTTTCTTTTAAAGGTTGTTTAGGTGCTTGATTTAATTTTTGATGTCTTTTTTTTTTTAATTCCCTGCGCAATGCAGGGCTCCCTGCATGGTCCTGAGAGGTCCCTGCAAAACACTTCCTGCTTCAATTTGGACAAAGAGGTAAGTGACAGCCTCTTTTGTTCCCTCCCTGGGTTACTTGGGTTTTTTTTTTAAGGGTGTTTAGGTGCTTGGTGTACTTCTTTGAGGTTAGGGGATTATTTATTTTTAAATTCCCCACGTGATTTGGTCTCCAGGAAGGGGTGGAGTTTTTGGTCTCCAGGAAGGGGAGATGTGAGAGCTCCATTCCCTTCCTGGACAGCCGGAGGAGGGGGGAGCAGTTTCTGTCCTGGGATTAAGGTAAGTGTGTGAACATTTTTTTTTTATTCAGTTACAGGGACGGGAGGAGGGTGGGTGGGTGGGTAATGGAACAGGAACGGGTTTTAAGGGCACGTCTGATAAAGTACTTAGTTTCCTTTACATTTAATACAGATGAATCAATTGATACTCTGAAACAGGGCAGTGAATGAGATCCAATAAATCTGATGCTGAGTTCAGGCAATATGAAGCCACTCCTTGCGAGTGGCTCATCAGTTCTGTTAAACATTTTTATAGGGAATTATGCTCCGCTTACAGGATCAGGTTTGTAGTCTGGAGGGTGCACATAGATCTGGCACTGGCACTGAAGGCCCAAGTGGCCTTGGTAAATTGGAGTACCTTTTATTAGCTTAGGTTGCTGTACTAACTGTGTTCTTACCTGGGCACCGATAAGCTGTTGTTTGTGCTCTGGTAATCTCTCATTTTGGATTTGCATTATACATGGGTCTGCATTTGAAAATGATTCAGAAACTTCAGTCAGTCCAAAACAGGGCAGCTAGACTGCTAACTGTAACAGGCTGATATAATTCAGAGGGCCGGTTTTAAAGCCCAAATGGCTTGAGAACAGGCTATTTGAAGAGTTTTCTCCTCACATGCTTACCTACTCAGGTCTTGAGGTCAATGTCCAAAACTATCTTCCAGGTGTCTCCACCAAATGAGGTGAGGGGAACAAAAGAGAAGGTCATCTCAGGGCTTGTCTATATCAGGGGGGAAATGTGGATTGATGCACACTAATGTCAGTTCGAAGCAGCTTCAGTTGGTCTTAACGGTGTTTTTGGGGGTTTTTGCAAGATCACAGGCATGCAAAGCTAGCTGCTTTTGCTGTTCCAACACACATGCCTGCAAATCAATATGGTGGGCATGAGTCAATTACTCATGTTTTTATTCTCACCGGTTGCCACTGCCAAACTATTTGTTAAAAAAGCATATCTAAGGTGCCTAAGTGTGATATTCCGCCTAAATAAATAGAAAAAAAGATAAAGGCTGTCTTGTCACCTCAGCACATGTTCGCTAAGATGAAAATCCAACATGATGGTTCCAGGCATTTGCCTTATTCGCAAGTTCCACCCCGTACATATCCAACCAATCAGCTTTCCACTTCCGCTCTTATCTGGAATGCGAATGAATGTGAATTGGTTTTCCCAATGAGCGGGAATGCACATACCCCGTGGAGCTTTTTAAAAACTTCAGGAAAAACCACAAAGGTTTTCCTGCTGAGTTTTTTGGTGGATTTGGGCCCCCTCCTTCCAAATAGGATTGATGCAGGATGGCATTTAGAGAAATTGTATTCAACTCGAATTCTATGAGGAGTATTTTCACCGCTTAGACAACCCCTCAATGGCCACACCCTATCTACGGAATGTCCTCCTTCATTGCTGAGCACTTGCATTGTGGTCTTTGCATTGCCAGCCTGGGGGTATCATATATGAGCATATATCATATACCTTGTCCCTGGCTCAGCACTCAGCAACCATTCTAGCACATGCTGTTCAGAGATATGTCACACTTTTGAGGGTAGCATCCACACATATATTCTTTGTCACCCTGTATAGTATTTGGCACCAGATTCCATCTGATGTTGGAAGCTAAACAGGGCTAGTACTGGGAAGACCACCAATGAAAACCAGGTGGTGTAGGCTATATTTCAGAGGAAGGAACTGGCAAAACCACCCCAGAGTATTCCTTGCCTAAGAAAACCTTATGAAGATCATCGGGTTGCCATAAGTTGACAGGCAACTTGAAGGCACACACACACACACACAAAGAGAGAGAAAATTGATCTGCATTTAGACCAACACCAATAACATTGTGCCTATTATTAAGGTATATTGGCCGTGTCATCATGTGGTACATATGAATCTAATCTGGACATTCTGGGCATCCATTGGATAAGAAATGTGTAGCAGCCTTGAAAGAGCTACATGACTGAACTGGGCCTAAATACAAGTGTTAGTTCCAATTACAGAAGACTCCTCAAATAAATGGAACTTCTTTAAGTACTGACTGACCAAATTCCTATTGATTCAGTGGGCCTACTCTTATTGGGACTATAAATTGGATTTAGGCCATGGTACTCCATTCCCAAAGCATGCCCCCCCCATAATTCCTGTTATCTTTATCATATCCTGTTATCTTAACCAAAGCAACATCTATCAAAAAGATGTATGAGTTAGGTAGGAAAGCTTCTAACCTTGAAGATCATTTTTGAAGGTTGCTTCATCCCCATCTTCTCACTCTGTGAATAGTGATCTAGCATGGGTGTCTACTTTGTAACACTGTGACACCATTAATTTATTTTCTAAAGCTGTTTCTGGGTGTTGTTGTTAATTGCCATAAAGTTGACTTCCACTTACAGCAACCCTATGAATGAGAGACCTCCAATTCACCCTCTTATCACCCTGGGTGCTGGCTAGCATACTGTAATCAACTGTATAGCTTCACTTTCATACCTTCTGTGCTTAGTAACCTTTTTCTGAATTACCTAATTGCTCATTATATAGCTATTCTGTGAATTAATAGTATTTGGAGTGTGGTGGAATCTTCTTCTTTGGAAGCTTTTAAACAGAGGCTGGATGTCCATCTGTCGGGAGTGCTTTGATTGCATAGTCCTGCAGGGCAGAGGGTTGGACTGAATGACCCTTGTGGTCTCTTCTATGATTCTATGAGTATGACAAAAACCTGGTATTTAGGCTTCTGGGCTCATTATGTGTTTTTTATTGCATTTTGGGAGCTAGTGAATCACCACTCACTCTGACTCTGCATCATGTTCCAGTCCTTGATTTGGATACCACTTCCTGGCTTAATACACCTCTCTGATTTCTTGCTCTGATGGTTTTAGCATCCTAATGTCTATTGCTGACTAGTTATTGAACCGTGAAAGATTCCAGCTCAGAATCTATCTTAAAACAAACTGGAGAGAGAGAGAGAAGATTAGATTCAAAGGTGCTCTTCTGTGTGGCCCAAGTATATTCTCCAAACAACTTAAAAAAAAAAAAGAGCTAATGTCACAGCAAATATGGGGAACCTTTTTTGTGAAAGGCTACTGACCTAAGGGAAATGTGTGTGAGGCACACCAAAGATAGCCTACAGACAAAAACAGGATATAAAATAAAATAAAATAAAAACCCCAAACCCCACAAATAAATAAATAAGAAAGACATACCACTATTTAAAAAAAATCTCTGGTAAAAATAAATTTTACAAGGTCTTTTTACACCTATCTAATCACCCCTTTCCTCCTTATCCTCTATGTAGCTGGAAGTTTTTTATAGTACCATTGGCACTGGGAGGATGGTGAAGTCAGGTCAGAGGAACACTGACATTTGGTATTGAATTTCAGCAGCATGGCTGCATTAAATGTTGAAATAAAGCTTGAGTTGGGGCAGGGCAGGGTTCTATAATAGCCAGTCTGCTCTAGTTACTGAAGCTGTATGTGCCTGCCTACAACAGGCAAGGTAAATAGTAGCTGCCTCCTCTCCAGCTGAGCATGTGCGAACAACAAAACAGATAACAAATGGGAAGCAGATACTTCTGTCTTGTCAGCTGCCTCCAGCATGTTTTTTTAAAAGCATAGATCTGTAGCTTTGTCCACCAAAATAGAAATCATAAAAAGTAGAAGCTGGTGAAAGAAAGAAAAAAAAATCCTGGATGCATTTTTGAAGAAGCTTTCAAGTGGTCTCTGTGGCACTATGGGTGGTGGTGGTCGGGGTGCTTGCCATGGTCACAGGACAGACCCCAGACTCACCTAGAGTCAGAGGGGACCCCGAGGATGGCCACGCTGGGCGACTTGTGACAGGGAACATTGGCAGCAACAGCAGAAACTCCATGAGCCCTGGAAGACCGGGGCATCAAGCTGGAAGGGGAGAAGCTGGATGATGCAAGAGGAGGGTGTGGAGAGGAGGATGGAATTGAAAAGGGAAGGGAACCTAAAGAGCAGGGAGGAGGAGGAAGAGGTAGATGAAGAGCCAAGGGGAAAGGGAGAGATGCTATGCTGGGCAGCTAAGGAAGGTACTCAAGGGAAGGGGTGGGGAGATGGAAACAAAGGCTTTAGTAGTAATGAGGGAAAGGCAGAAGGGAGTGAGAAGCAACACAGAGGACAGGCGGCCAGGGGAAGGGAGAGAAGAAGCAGAGAGGAAGTCCCTTCTGACCAGGAGTCTGAGACTGCCCAGCCCTGAGGAGGAAAAGAGCTTTAGAACCACCTAGCCACCCAGCCCCCTTTTCTGAAGCTAGCCTGGGAGAGGGAGCTGGGGAAAGGGGAAGGCATAAGTGAACCTGTAGCAGAGGCATAAGGTTTAGAGAAAACGCAGAGTGGGAGGAGATGAAGAAAGGGCAAACAGGGCCAGAAACCTATTGGTAAAGGAGGAGTTGATACAGTTTGTGTGAACCCTGGGTTTAAGGGCTTTAGGTTTTCTTCCTAGTAAGACTTGTAAGGGGCTTAAGTAGAAAGTGGTCTGAAGGGAAGACCTATACTGTATCCTCTAATTGTTTTGTTACTATGTATGCTTTTGGGTGCAAGTAATAAATCCTGTAGTAAATTGCATATGTTGTGCTCAACGGTTCTGTCAAATGTATACGGAGGCCAAAGAAAGAGGAGTCCTCCTGCCCCACTTTTTTTGGGGGGAGGGGGGACTCCTACAGTCTCCAGAAGGTTCAAAATGTTTTTGTTTACTTCATAAGACCTACGTCTAGTTGTTTCATTTCACATGTGTATATTGTTAGTTTTGAATAAAAAGTTTGCTGAAACATGTTGAATTGTTCTTCTTGTGGCATAGGAACCTTTCCCTATTCTTTCCATGTTATTTCTGCCTCTGGTACCAAACGTTTTCTTAAAGAAGTAATGCCCAGGAATACATCTAATTTGTTAATTAAGGTGTGCACATGCACACACGCTTTCAAGTCATCTGCTGACTTTTGGTGATCCCATGAATTTCATAGGCAAGGAATACTCAGAGGTGGTTTTGCCAGTTCCTTCCTCTGAAATATAGCCTACAGCACCTGGTATTCATTGGTGGTCTAATTAAGGTACACCTGTAAATAAAGATGGTTGAAAGCAGAACCAAAAATGGGTGTGGTCTCTGCACCATACTGTAGTGAGCTGCATTAGCCCCCCCCCAGGAGACCTTGGAGGGCTACAGTGTCTAGAGAACTAGAAGATATTGAGGGTCACCTGAAATTAGGACAAGGGCTACATAGGGCCAATGAGTGACAGGTTCCCCACCCCCATTTTAAAACATTTATCAAGGATATAATTTTCAAATGAAGATTTGGAGGTGTTAACATTTGAACTACATTAAATGTATATGGTTGGGTGGGTGGCTGATTTGGAAATCCTTTTATGATACTTAGGACTTTTTCGGATGAGCTTTTATACCGCTAGCAGCCTCGTCCCTGTTGCGAGGCTGCAGAGCTGCAGGGCATCCCTTTCGGATGACGCTCTGCCCTGCCGATCCTCTTCTGAGACTGTTGCGTAACCTCTGGGACACTGCTGCATTATATTCGGCAGTTTTCTAATCACGAAAGTTGATCGTGATTAGAAAACTGCCGAATATAACGCAGCAGTGTCCCAGAGGTTACACAACAGTCTCGGAAGAGGATCGGCAGGGCAGAGCGTCATCCAAAAGGGACGCCGTGCAGCGCTGCAGCCTTGCAACAGGGACGAGGCTGCTAACGGTATAAAAGCTCATCCGAAAAAGTCCTTACATAGCACAGAAGATCATCATGGCATAATTTATAAGTTTTGTTTTCTGGAGTCAAACAGGCAAAATCAAATCTCAGTCTATTTGGATATGTCAGTCTGTTTTGCAGGGGGAAAAAAGAGTGTTTTCAGGCACTGTGAAGACTAAAACATTTATCACAACATATGCTTTCTTAGGCACAAGTCCATTTCATCAGATGCATGAAGTGTTATCCTCTTTTAAAAGTATATGCATACATGGCTGAGTGGAGAGGCTGGAACTGTAAGTAGCGAGGTCACAAAAAATAAAATACAAAAATTACAGACAGATTTAATTAATTTTCAACTTGAATGTATCCAAAATGAGTGCAATGACCTACCACATCAGAAGTGATAGTTGATAATTTAGTAATGCCGAATTAATTAACATTTAAATAGGAGGACAGGAAACCATTCAGATCCAAATGAACAGAAATAAAGTTCTTGATGAGCTATAATTTGGCAACTCCATTTGGAAGATGCTCCTTGAAATGTCTATTTTCAAGGATGGTCACTTTGAGATCAGCAACAGCATATGCTATTAAGCTGAAATGACCCGGCTTCTGAATGCTGCCATCTGTGATTATCAGATCTGTGTCCATTAATTCTTTACGATAAGGATTTGCCTATTTGTCCTGTGTAGAATGCAGAAGGACATTTCTGATACATGATAGCCTTTATTTATTTGTTTATTTAAATCTCTGTTCTTTAATCACCTCTCAACCTACTTGGGCTATCAGACTGATGCAGATAAAAGAAAGTAAAACCCTTTAAGAACAAATTAAAACAATTTTTTACACACAGTTTAAAAACAAACAATTAAACCAGTCTTAAAGACAACCCTGGTTTAAGACCATAAAGAACAGTACTCTCTTCGATGCTTGCCAGAAACTCTGCTACAGAGAAACCCCTGTCTTATGTACTCACTTATCTCACCTCTCAGAGTGGAGAAACATGCAATAGAACTTCCATTAAGGATCTCAGATTCTATATTCTGGCCTCATATAGCACTTGGCTATCAGGTAAACTAGGGACCCCCTAATACTGAGTTGGATTCATGTATAACCAAGGGAGGGGCCTTTGTAAATTCCCCAAACAAATATACTCAGGTCAGAGATTAACACATGGAGTGAGTCACTCAATGATAGCAGAGTCCTTAATGCTTGCAAAACAGGTCCTTCTTCCCCTTCCAAAAAAAGACTTTACTTTTTCCTATTCCGTTCCAAAAACAGCACCCATTAACTATTGTTAACTCTTCCGGAGCACCCATTGTCTAGTCCTGGGAAGTTCCGAGAAACATTGTATTCCACTCAAAATCCCATCTCTTCAAGGGAATTATTATATATAAATATCACCCTAAAACTCCACCAAAGTGCACACAGATTCCCATGCTCCCAACACTCTGTTAGTCTGTGTAGCCAGGTGGAGAGTTCCACTTCCTCTCGACTGTTTCCAGTGCTCGTTATGGTTCACTTCCCGTATTTTCTTTCTGCCTGGTGATGACTTTCAAGAGGAAGGAGAGATGTGCCCATCTGTTTTAGAAGTCATCTTCTATCACTACATCTCCTCCCCTGGGAAATGGCAGGAACCCTTTCATCCACAGAATCCTCCATTGACACATCCATACTCTCCAAAACCTACAACTGCAATCCCAGTTTCTATGACCCAGCAACACTATCCAAGGGAAAAGCCTGAAACTGATTATGTAGCTCAGTGGCTCTTAACCTTTTCTTCACCAGCGACACCCTTTAAATATCTTTTGTTGTTGTGGACCCCCAAGACTTAACTCAAGATTTAAAACAACAACAACAACAACAATGCAATTACACCATCAATTAAATCTTCCCTCAGAGGCACTGGAGGTGGAGGGAAGACTTTTCTTCTGCTTTTTGCTGCAAGTTTGTGGCTGGAGCAGATTTAATGGCAATGTACAGGCCAAGCCAGCTAGCCTTTACTTTGGCTACTGTCACATGGCTGCTCCACTGCAGGGAGGAGATGGGCCAAACAGCCTTCATGGACTGCCCCAATCCAGCCTGATAATGCCACCTGATGTGCAGCCCTATTCGCATCAGACTTGGGGAATACCCCCTTAATCTGAGTTTTAGAAAACTCACAGTTTTCTCTGGAGTTTGCTTGAAACTCGGAGAAAACTGCCATGTGAACAATCTATCAGCACTCGATGGGGGTGGGGGAAGAGGAAGAACAAGCCATTTCCCCCCTCCATGGTGCCACTTATCATTCCAAAGGCAGAGTCCCAGCGGTAGTCACTCTGAAGTCAGAACAAGCAGCCCACACTGTCATCACGAGGTTGGCTGCCTGTTCTGACTTCAGAGAGAGTGACTACCATTGGGGCTTTGCTTTTCCCAGAGCTCAGAGTCAAGCATGATGTCACAGCTAGCTCCTGAAATAATGTTACCTGAGTAGACAAGGGGTGTAGTTGAGATCTGATTCTCTTATAGGGTCTGTTGCCTCTTTTTGCATCACTCTGGCCTTTTGTTTTAGGTTGAGGTTGTCAGTTAGCAGAGGTCATTGCAATCTATTTATGTCACTGAGAAATTTTCTAGAAAGCCCACATGCAAGAATCATAAGTAGCAATGCTCTGTGTTTTCTCAGTCTTCCTTCCCAGGCCAGGACAAATGGGAGGGTGGGCCTGCTCTAAATCTTTCATCTCACGGGGGTTCTTTCAAGCACAAAAGTATGCAACCAGAGGTACCTATAGTTACCCAGGGTCCTTTCACACTGCACAATTATAGTGCTAAGATTCCACTTTAATTGCCATAGAATCCTGGGATTGTAGTTTAGGATGAAGTGCTTAGAATTCTCAGGCAGAGAGCTCTAGTGTCTCATCACCATACCACAAGCCACAGGATGAAGCCACACCATTAACGTTAAAACATAATGCTGTAATTGTGTAGTGTAAAAAGGCCCCTGGACTGAGGCAAAAATCACCTCACTTTCCAAGTACATGCTGTTCCTCATTTGTGTCTGCTATAATCCTTCACACAGTTGTCTGTATAAATAACCTTGCCATCTTGCATATGTGAAATCATATACAGGATTTCTTCCCTTGTTGACAAATATACATTTTGGTTTTCATTGTTCGTTTGTTTTTAAATATACATATACATTTTTTTATAATTCAGTGAAAAGAAGAGGGTGAAGTCTCCAAGGGACATTATGGAGCCTTTATAGTCAGTCTAATGTTCTCACTGTCTCCTTCCACTTGCTTAGTTAAAACAACTGTCATTTTAGATCCATCTCTCTGGTGCAGCAAGATGGATAGATTCTTGGCAAAACTGGATAAGAATATCTTGGAATCCTACCAAGTCTTTAGATAGTGAACCAAAGCATTACATTTATACTGACCTGCAGTGTTAAAAACAGAAGTCTGCTTGTTCTTCAGACAACTAAGAACAGAAACGCAGTATGGCATTTTGTTCAAATTTAGGAAAGAAAAAAAAAAAGAGCAAATGGTTATCCCCAACCATTGTAAAAGCTAAATATATCTGACAGTGGGTTCTCCAGTCTATCTTCTCCAGCAAGAGCTATTTTTTCCTGAAGTGAAATAAAGCACTGGATCCAAGATGTTTTATTGTAAGCAATCATTTTCTGAATAGCTAGATCTAATGATATTCATTGTCACTGTTGGTATGTTCTACCTTTAATTTTCACCTCTCTTTCTACAGTCTAAGGACTTTTTCATATGCCCCTTACCATGCAAGAAGTCTCCATAACAGCAACAAAGCTGCTGCACAGCAGGGGGTCCGTTTCGGACAACACCGTCCCTCTTTCGGTGTCATCCATGACTGTTCCGGGTAGGATTGAGGGCGGCTATGCCATTTTTTACTCACGGAAGTTGGGATGGCGTTGTACGAAACGGACCCCCTGCCGCACAGCAGCTTCGTTGTTGTTACAGAGCCTTCTTGCGCAGTAAGGGGCATCTGAAAAAGTCCTTAGATTGAACAATATCTACTGTATATGTGCCTGAAGTTCTGGCTAACAGTTCAGGTATCTGAAGTGATCTGTAGTCCACAAAAGCACCTTCTATAATGTGCTAGTCTTTAAGACACCACAAGACACTGTCGTTTTTGCTGTCAAAACTACTTTGTACTTTGTTTTAATTAATGCAGTGAGTCACCTTGGGTTGTTACCCAAAGTGCTCATGGAAATTCCACGAAAATATCAAGTTTGTAATACGTTGGGGAAATTAGCAGTAACTCAACTTTAGCAATGTGAAAGGGGGCAACAAGGGGATCTTTGCGCCAATTGTATACCCCTACTAACTCTGAACCAACACACACACATAAGATAGGAGTTAACAGTGATATTTATTAAAGACTTAAAAATAATAACACCAATCACACATACATTCATACGATAAAGTATTCTCACAAGACCACTAGGAATGGAAGAAAAGAGAGGTTGCCAGAAGAATAGATAGGGAGTTTTCCGAGGAAATATGACACCTGGATGGATTTATTTTATTTATTTATTTTTATTTAGTTAGTTAGTTAGTTATACCCCGCTCTTCAGCCACAAGGCTATCAGAGTGGCTTACAAATTGTTTTAAGCAATAGCTATTTACACATCTACACTGCATTAAGCAGTTTCCAATGTGTGTTAGCTAATTGCCCTCACAAGCCGGGTATTCATTTTACTGACCTACGAAAGGATGGAAGGCTGAGTGAACCTTGGAGCCCACTGGAATTGAACTTGCAACGTGGTGGCTTGCAGTACTGGCATTTAACCACTGCGCCACCAGGGCTCCCTCTTCATAGAGGTTGTCTGTGAATAAAATCTGGTTGAATATGGCGCAACCCTAAACGGAAGAGAGACGGACGATTTCACAGCAGGGACGGCGTCGTCTGAAATGGACCCCCTGCCGCGCTGCTGCTACGAACCTCTCCCGCTCGATCCTTGTGCTACAAGGATTGTCTGAAAATGTCCTTAGTGTCCCCAGGAAGTGAGTCTGTGTGCCTGGCAACACAGTGAGAGACTGAGTGTTCTTTGGAAATAGATCTGTGTGCAATGAGGATTGATTTTTGGGCTAGTATTTGTTGGAAAACTTTGCCTTTAAGTCAAAGCAGAAAAATAGTTTGTATGGCTGTGAAGGGTGTGGAGCACCAGGTGCTAGCCCAGCATAATCACCACTGTATATCAGTCTGCTGAGACCCAGAGTTTGTGTGGGTTGTAGAAGGTGTGTTGTAGTAGTGGATTGTGTATGTTTACTGAGAGCAGTTACTGTTGAAGAGTGTTGAAGGAGTGTTTGTATATCTTGTATATATCCTGAAACAACAAGATAAAGAGCCTCCAATGACTTTGGAAGAATCCAACAGTGTCTGTGCTTCATTTCAAGGTTGGTCAGTGCCAAACTGCCAAATACTATTGGAGAGTTCTGTACTTCTGCACTCTGCTGGTTTTAGCTACTGTTGGGGACAAGCACCTCAGACAGTGCTGTTTGTTGGCATCTCAGTGGGCCTAGTTATTGCATTTGTCACTGCACATTTTGCAGGATGCACAAGAGAGCCAACAGTATTTATACCAAAAATGTGCCCTTAGGCGAGGAAGTTTCATGTGTTGAAGCAATGGATTCCAGGTATCTCTCAGAGATTGAATAATGGGTCTCCAGAAACCCCTGGTTTTGAACAACGAGTTTCCAATGATGTCAATGGGTTGTAACTACTCTTAACATTCTGATGATTAGTTTCACAAACCTTGAGCTGCCTCCTTAATGGCTGGGTTTGAGGACTAAGGGAAGAGGATGCTTTCAGACAAAGGATTACTCCATTCACTGATGATGGGATCAATTGTTTGTCACTTGGCTGTGTGAAGGCAAGTGTCCTCTTGACCTCATTATGTTTCCTCATAGTTTGGAATTTAATAGTCCTTCCTTGGGCAATATATGGCTTAACACATGCCTTTTGGGATCCTTACAGCGAGTCCCTGATATTTTACTGCTTTTCCCTGTGGAAGACTACATTAATAAGCCAAATTATTAATAAGCCAATTTTTGGGGTCCTTGAGGGTGGGGCTTATTAGGGGCACTAACAGGGTCTCATATTTGGGAAAGGTGGGATATAAAGCAAATAAATAAATAAATACACATTTCTACTTCACACACATACCCAGTCAAGATTATACAAGGGCATTTCTCTGTCCCCTTTACTTCGCTTTCTCACACACGAGCTTTTTCTTTAATAATTCCTGAAGATGCTTGGTTTCTTTTATGACTTAATGAGGCTTATATCAAAATTCGAAAGTCTTACCTCACACCAGAACAGCTATAGATTAGTGAATAATTACAAACTAAGCACTTTATTCATGGTTCTTTAGGAAACCTTTGGCCTCATGCTTAAAAGAATATAATGTTTGCCTAAAGCCATACATATAACACATAGTAGCATTGTTTGATTTCACACCTGCTGTCATCCTGTCATGTTATATCCTCAGTGGTAAATTCTACAGTTCTTTGGAGAAACAGTTTGCATAATGCATAATATAGTGAAGAGTCTATAATTGAATAAACTGTTCCTGCATTTTTCAGCTTCTGGAGGGATTCTAATTTATATCAATTGGATCCCCTTTAAAAAAAAGTGCACACAGTTATTTCCAGGACCCTCAATTTGCCTAGAAGCAAGAAGTAAGCCTCAAATATAAGGTCATGATTTGTTTGGTTTGATTTGGTAATCTTTTACATTTCTTGTAATCTGAATTCACTAAACTCAAATGCAAAACAGTTTAACCTAACATAAAGTGGATAGGTATTCAAAAAATTCCACTTAGTTCCAAGTGAAATGATGGGCCTCAGTACATGTACGCACTGTCTCTATTCCCAGTTCCCCTCACTTCTATCTTTTAGGAATACTGGCATTGCAAAAGTGCAATACATAAACAAATACCTTCACACTGAACCAGAGAACAATGGTGCCAGTGGGGAATGGGTGGAGATAAGTGGCCAGGCAGGTTTTCTTCTTCTGCCATTACTCTGAAAGTCTTGTTCACTTGATAACTGAATGCATGGTGTGTGTGTGTGTGTGTGAAAGCTACAATTGTTCAAGCAAGTTTCATCCATTTAATCTAGACACCTGTCTCCCATATGCTTCCTTCACTTCACCTGTATACACAGGGTTCCAAGAAGTTAAGTGAGCCTTTCATACACCATTTGAGTTGCTTCTAATTCCCCATTGAAGTTAATAGATCTTGAATGGATTTCCACTCCAAGTGTTTCGCGTAACATTCCTACATGTTATCATTGTATTTTTTTTTCCCTTTGGACAAATCAGGCACCCATAGAATTATGGAAGGGGAAAATATTACCATGGCAGATTCAGTTCTGATCCCATTACAGTGCTCTTCTCTGGTGTATATTTTTGACTGTTTTATTTTGTACTAATGGTATTTCCCCATGGGAAATGTGGTTTGAGGCCTTATTTTTGGAACTGGAAAGACTGCTATCATCTTTTTACAATTAGGTCTTTAGCAAGGAGATGTCATGGTGAGTAAGAGATCATAGCTTTCATTGAATGAGGGTTAAAAGTTGGAAAATTAAATTTCAGTTTTGTTTCTTTCCAAAGTACTACTTCATTTATTCAAGCAACACCCAAAATAAGCAGTTCAGATTAACAAGGGAACAATTTATACAAGATTGCATTGGTACAGCACTACATGTTTAACAAATGATAGCACATTTTGGTTAATTTTACAAGTACAAGCCAAGGGCAAACTCCTGTTTTATCTGGTGTTGGAAAATACTGCCACTTGAAATCTTTCCTTTCTAAACCTCAGTTCACAAAATAAGTAATTCCTTTAAAGAAAGCATTAACAAATAATAGCATAGTTTATTGGAATTGAACTACTCATCAACTTCTTTTATAAACAAACTTTTTTCTTTCTTTCATCAAGTCCCAGACTGACTGACTTAGTTCAGTCAGCAAGATTTACTAGGAGTTTGGCAGAGTGCTAGCCATTCCTTTGCCCATATCTATAGTATTTACTGTTAACTTACACAAAACAGTCTTGGTCAATAATACAGTTCTTTTACTGGTGCATGTACATTTTTTCTTATTGTTTACTGATTTATTTGCATTTATAGATCACCCTTCTGTAAACACAATCAAGACAGTGCAACTAGAAAAAAATAATAAAACATTAAAAACAACCAAAATCATTAAAAGCATTAAAATGGTAACACAACAATAAAACCATTGAAACAGATCAAAAGGCCAGATTAGAAACATGTGCTCCTGAGCCTTTTCTAACAGCAGGAAGAGTGGGGACCAATTCTAAACAAAGCGCAATGTGCCGTTTCAGAGCTATATAACAGAAAGCTCTCTTCTGCATGCATGCCAGACGGGCCCTAGCAAGTAACAATATCCTCTAGAGCAGGTTTTCTCAACCTTTTTACCCTGGAGGAACTCTTGAAATAATTTTCAGGTCTTTTGGAACCCCTATGTAAAAATTATACCTACAGCTCCTTTTTTTAATTTATAAAAACAGTGAAACAAATAGATGCTTATTATTTTCCACATTGCTAGCAATACATATTTGATACTTGAAGGTAACAGGCCTGAAAGAGTGTACTGGCAGAGAAGCATTTATAATATAAATATAATATAAAATATAATATAAATATCTCTCTCCAAAGTAAGACAGTCTCAGTTTAATCATCTTGGTTTCTAGGGAGAGTTCAGGTTATCATAATCTGATGCTTGAGGCAGCAACATCACTAACTCTGATCCAAAGAGTCAATAATATGGGAGTTTACACTCTTCACCCTCTCCCCTTTAGCTGCATGCAGGAGGTATGCTCATTCACACACAAACACACACCTCCTCCTCTCCCTTTAGCTGCATGCAGGAGCTGTGCTCATTCACACACACACACTAACACACACACTCCTCCTCTCCCCTTTAGCTGCATGCAGGAGGTATGCTCATTCTCACACACACAGACTCCTTGCCCCCTCCCCTTTAGCTGCATGCAGGAGGTGTGCTCATTCACACACTCATACACACACTCCTCTCCCCTTTAGCTGCATGCACAGCGGCCAAGAGAGATAAGCCAAGGCAGAGCTAAACTTGTGAGAGGTCTGAGTGGAGGAAGGCAATGTGAAAAGCCTCCCACCCTCTCTCCCCTCTTGCTCTTCCACTCCAGTCTAAGGGGAGGGAGGTGGTGGTGAGAGGCAAGCTGGGAGGGAGAGCAAGCTATTTGGCATGTAAACATCATCGCCCCCTTGACCCATAAAAGGCTCTTTTCATTTCTTGTCTGCCTGCACAACCCACATTTCCCACTGCCCCCAACCCTGTGTGTGTAGGAGACATGCCAACCTTGCACGACTTCCCATCTTCCAAAAAAGAAGGCCTTCCCCCCACAACTCCTTCCCCCCCCCCCAAGATAACACTTCTCCATGATTTATTTATTTATTACTTTTTCTTGCGGAACCCCTAGCAGTGTCTCACGGAACCCTAGGGTTCTGTGGAACCCCGGTTGAGAAACACTGCTCTAGAGGATTGATCATAGTGTTCAGGCACTAAAGTGGTTCTTTGGGCAACCAGGCCTGAAATCACGTAGAACTTGAAAGATTAAAACCAGTACCTTAAATTGAGACCAGCTGGTAACAGCAGAAAACTTTCAGTATGATCTTGATTCCATGTTTCAGTGCATGGCCTATGAGCATATCTACAAGATTTTGCACCAACTGAATTTTCTGGGGCCTTTCTATATGATAATAGCACTATCAACCATTTTAACTGCCATGGCAGCATCTCTGGTATCCTAGGATTGGTAGTCTGGTGAAGCGCTAGAGCTCGCTAGCTGATTATTCTAATCCTCTCAATTGACACCCCTTGTCGTGGGAGAGAGGCTTGCGTACCCTAATGATGTTTTGAGCTATGCTGGCGGTGGCATAATAGCCACCGGTAGGGTCTCCCATGACAGACAGGTCAAAACTGAAGGGTCTGACAAAGAGCGTCAAAGGGCAGGATGGGCTCTGTAGCCTTATGGCAACCATCCTAGTAGAAGGAAAACTCTAATCCCAAACCCGGGCAGATGGTGCTCGTCCAACCCTGTAAGGTCAACCATCTAAGAGAAGGAAACTCTAATCAAACCTACAACCCGAGGACCTCGCTGCTACCGTCCATGCTTGCAAGGCCACAGCAGATGAACCTTTGGTTTAAAGGGTGAGGCCAGTTCTGTGCATGCTGCGCTACACCAGAAAAATCCATTGCACAGGCTCGAAGGACAAATCCAGTTCCAAAAAAGGCCTGTAGCAATAGGCGAGGGATGAAATGGCGGGTGTAAAGATGCACTGGAAGCTGCAGACCCAACCCTGCATGCAGGCAGTTCAGGACTTTTGTCGCTCGAGGCTGACCCAGGAGATGACAGTCTTGTTCGGCAGCATCCTGAACAGCCAAGCAGGCTTTTTTAAGGAGAGCACTGCTTGCTCCATATGGAGAGGGGCCTAGAAAAGGTGGCCTAACGAAAGCTCATCCCAAACTACCTGGTTGGCTAGCCGTGGCCAATGGGCATCTTCTGATGCGGTCAAACCAAGGCAAAGAAACAAAGGCACACACCGGCCTCCAAAGATGTAAATAAACTGATGCTTGCATGCTGGAACATCAGAATTATGCAAGACTCTGCAGATAGTGGACGGCCTGAGCATCATTCTGCTCTAATAGCCCATGAACTATCATGACTTAATATTGACATCGCTGCTCTTAGTGAAGTTTGTCTCCATGAGGAAGGCAGCCTTAAAGAACACGGCGCCGGCTACACACTTTACTGGTCTGGCAAACCCAAACCCGAAAAACATCTTTCAGGAGTAGGCTTTATGATTAAAAACTCCATTGCCTCCAAACTCGAAACCTTGCCAACAGGACACTCTGATTACATTATTTCCTTACGCCTCCCACATGTTTCTACACAGACCTATGCCAACTGATACAAAAAGTCTTTGTAGAAGATAAAATAATTATCCTTAGTGACTTCAATGGCAGAGTAGGAAAGAACTCCGAAGCCTGGAAAGGTGTCTTAGGCAAGCATGGTGTTGGAAATTGCAATGATAACGGATGCCTCCTCCTAGAGTTTTGTGCAGAACAACAGCTGACTATTACAAACACTATCTTTCAGCAGAAAGAAAGCTTGAAGACAACTGGATGCATCCCCGATCCAAACATTGGCACCTCATTGACTACGTTCTAGTCCACCAGAGAAACATTCATGATGTCCGCCATACTCGAGTGATGCCCAGTGCAGAATGCCAAAAAGATCATCGCCTTGTCAGATGTAAACTAAATCTTCATCTTAAGTTCAAACCTAAGAGGGGTGGCATCTTAAAGAGGAGACTCCAAGTCAACAATCCAATCTTCAACAAGCTACCATGAGAGACAACTTCCAGGCAAATCTGCAAACAAAATTTGAAGACCATCCTACAGATCCTTCTCCTACAGTGCTTTGGCAACATATCAAAAACAGTATTCTCCAGTCTGCGGAAGAATCCCTCAGGTTCTCTCACAATTAAAATCAAGACTGGTTTTATGAAAACAACCAGGAGATCCAGGAGCTGTTGGCAAAAAAGAGAACTGCTCACCAGGCATACATCACCCAGCCAACTTGCCATGTAAGAAAAGCAGCTTTCCACCTCACATGTAGTAAACTTCAACAAAAACTCCTAGACATGCAGAACAAGTGGTGGATCAATATAGCAGAAAAGACATAACGCTGTGCAGATCTGGGTGATCATAGAGGATTTTATGAAGCTCTTAAAGCAGTGTTTGGACCTACTTATCAGGTCCAAAGCTCCTTATACAGTACAGATGGTCAAACATTAATTACTGATAAAGCCTCCATCCTGAATCGATGGGCTGAACATTTTCAAAGTCTCTTTAGTGCCAACCGAATAGTCCAAGGCTTAGCTATCCAACATGTGATACAAAAACCAATGAAAAATGAATTGGACATAGCTCCCACTTTGGAAGAGACCCTTAAGGCCATACAGCAGATGAAAAACAGCAAGGCAGCTGGGATTGATGGAATCCCACCTGAAGTTTGGAAACATGGAGGCCATGCACTCCACGATAAATTCCATGAACTCCTTGTGAATTGCTGGGAAAAAGAGGAACTGCCATCAGATCTCCGAGATGCAGTCATCATCACCCTGGACAAGAAAAAAGGGGCAAAATCTGATTGCTCAAACTATTGAGGCATAACACTGCTCTGTCTTGCTGGAAAAATCCTTGCAAGGATACTCCTGTGAACAGATTAGTTCCTGCCATTGCAGAAGAACTTCTTCCTGAAAGCCAATGTGGCTTCAGAGCCAATAGGAGTACTACAGATATGGTATTTGCCCTTAGACAACTGCAAGAGAAATGTAGAGATCAGAACAAGTGTCTCTATGTAACATTTGTCGACCTCAAAAAAGCCTTCGACACTGTGAGTAGAAAAGGTCTGTGGCAGATCCTGGAAAGACTAGGATGTCCCCCCAAATTCCTTAAAATGATTATCTTGCTACACGAGGGCCAGCATGGTCAAGTCAGATATGGCGATGCTCTTTCAGAGCCCTTTCTAATAACTAATGGAGTGAAGCAAGGTTATGTTCTTGCTCTATCTTTATTTACAGTCTTCTTCAGCATGATGCTTCAAAGGGCTATGGCAGAGCTTAAAGAAGACGATGGTATCTATATACCTTACCGTACTAATGGTAGCTTGTTTAACTTAAGCCTTCTGAGGGCTCACACTAAGACTCTAAACTATCTAGTCCGTGAGCTGTTCTTCACTGATGATGCTGCCCTTGTTGCCCACAGAGAACCAGCTCTGCAGGGCCTAACATCCTGCTTCGCAACAGCTGCAGAGCTGTTTGGGCTGGAAGTCAACCTAAAGAAAATGAAAGTTCTTTACCAGCCTGCACCACAGGACGAACAACACCATCCCCACATTGCCGTTGGCAAATCTGTGCTCAAGTCCATTCAGCAGTTCACCTACCTGGGAAGCATCATCTCCTCAGATGCCAAGATTGACAAAGAGATCGATCACAGATTAGCAAACGCATACAGTGCATTTGGAAGACTTCACAAAAGAGTCTGGAGCAATAAACACCTGAGGCAAAGCACAAAAATCAGTGTGTATAGAGCCATCGTACTGTCTATCCTCCTTTATGGATCTGAAACATGGGTCACCTATCGCCACCACCTACGACTCCTCGAGCGCTTTCATCAGCGCTGTCTACGCACAATCCTAAATATTCACTGGACTGACTATGTGACGAATGTTTCTGTCCTTGAGCAAGCAGGGATCACCAGCATTGAGGCCATGATATTGAGAACACATTCCATAGGATGGGGAAAAGGCAGTTAAAGTGGAATCTGTTGAGGTAAACATCTGCACTTCTAGACATCTGCACATGCTCAGATGAATAAGCAGACTGAAACTAGTAGCAGAACAGTGGGGAAATGTTTCCAGTCGCTTCCAGGCATAATCCAAGTAAATAAAGGTTTAGAGACAAGTAAAATAAACTATTTACTGTTTATTTAATCAACTAGATTCTCTACATACTATATGCCCTCCAGCATAAGGCAAATATACAACTTTCCAGCTTAGAGAGCAAAGACAGCTTCTGACTACAAATTAAACCAGCATCTGCTTGTTCTCACAGACGCAGTAGCACATACAGATTAGACAAGACCAAACACAGGAACTCACAGGAACTCAGTAGCTAGTACTCCAAAACATAGGCTGGTTCCCAGGAAAGATAAGTCAGCTGGCTAAACTAATTGTTTATTTAACTGACAGTCTTTGAGGCCTGCTTCACCTGGCTTGAAAACTCAGGCAGGCTTCTATTTGTCCACAGTATGAATTTTTGATCAGGGTCTCAGGACCGCAAAGCCTATTATCCTGACACAATCATGGCACTATAATTGTATCATGTGAAAAGGCTGCTAGACTCTCAAAAGTAGCTGTACCTAGAGCAAGTTGCAGTAGTCAAGCAATGATAAGATTAAGGAGATTATCAGATGCGGCTAATGTGGCTCCAGAATAACGACATCAGAACGCAAAAGGATGCCAATAACACATGTCGTCCTTTTGCATTCCGCTGTCATTATTCTTGCATTTCTTTTTATTGACGGACCGAGCCGTCAATAGATCCCCATCCCGTTTGGGTGCTGGTATTTCTGGCATCTGAAACTTAGCACCATTGTCCTGCCATGAATACAGAGACAATGGGTTCTCCTACCAGAACACTTCCAGGTGGGATCACGAAAACAAGGTAGGCTATCCTCTTTTTATGAACCTCCCTGGGTAACTTGTTATATTTTTTAGTGTGTTTATGTGCTTTTAAAAGCGTTTTTGTGTGTATTTTTATTTTTATTTTTGAATTTTCTGCGCTCATGTCTTCTCATGAGAACGGGCAGGATTTCAGTCCAGGAAGCGAACCGAGCTCCGTTAGAGCTCTGTTCATGCCTGGGATGCCTGTCGACAGAAGATAAGGTAAGTCTGATGGGTAAGGTTATTGCGCCAGGACAGGGATGGGATTGGAGATTGTGGGATCTGTCTAATAATCTCCTAAATCATAGGTGGTTTGCCAATTCAGATTGACTCAGGAGAGGTCAGAGCTGACATACTAAATGTAATTACACAAATGTATTCTGTACCCAACAACTACCTAGTAATCCAGACACTAGTAACACTCCCAGATTAAAACTTGCTCTTTCAGTGGGAGCACCACCCCTTGCAGAACAAGTTAAATCCCAGTCTTAAAGCCAGATTGACAAATGGTACCTCCATCTTGTCAGGATTCATTTCAGTTTGTTCACCCTCATCCACCCTATTATTGAACTCCAGCAACATTGCTTTTTTTGGTGTTTATTAGGTGACAAGGCGCAATAGAGTGGAGTGTTATCATACTGACTGTAGCTCACTCCAAAAATCTGGATGGCCTTTCCAAGCAGCTTCATGTAGGAGCACATAAGGGACACCACAAGCTAAATATGGTGATGCTGAACAGTAGCTCCTTCAGCACCATCTTCTGGGCATGACCTGACAAGAGAGACTGGAACGATTACAGTACAAGTCCCCCTAATGTCAGAAGAAGGATGCCATGTTGAATGGTTTTGAAAGCTATCAAGATGCCCAGGATAATTAATGTGGCAATGCTTCTTTGTTGCTGCTTTGGTAATATAGAAGTGTATTTTGAGGGTGTTTATGCATATGCGTGTCTCCAACTGCATTTACAATAACAACGTAATGTGGCACTTGATTTGTGGTGTTGTTTCTAAAACTTTTGATCAGAAATGCAAATTTCAAAGATAGTACTATCTGTCACATTATATTTCTTTAGTTTAACAATGCTGTGCCTTTGTAATTACAGTGTACTAATGGATGGAATGATACCTTTACGAGTAGATAATTGCTTCTTACTTTGAATCTTCAGCAAATCAACATCATCATAAAAATTGTAGGCTAGATGGCAAATTAATTATTGTAGACATGGAGCTGGTGGAAAGGGAGAGGAACAAAGACACATACCAAAACTGAAATTGAACTAGTTTGCAGCTTCACTTAATGAGCATACTATATGAAACCAGTATGGAGGGAAGAATCTGTGACCCTAGCATATGGCACAGGAAGATCTGCATAATTAGCCAGGAGCATTGTTTTCTGGCACTTCTACCTTAAGACTGATGTACCTTTCACACATTAGTAACTCAATGAGTGAAGGCAGCAGAGAAGCCATAGCCATCATAGCAGGCCCCTAGTTCTGCTGAATATCATCTACTATCTTCATCTCAGATAGCAACTCCTCTCCAGAACCACTGAGCCTTGTCAGTGAATGTCTGTCAATACTTGCACAGCTCATGATTCTGCAACCATAGGCTGGTGAATCCTCTCACAGCTGCTTTGTTGAACAGGATCTCTGCCAGTGCCAAACCTCTGAGTAGATAGGGTCTGTCACCAGGGGAGATCTCATTCAACTCTGAGCAGCTAGAGGAAGAATTGTGGCAAAATCAGGAGTGGGTTTTCTGCCTTCACATTAGTGAATCTTGTGACTTCCCCTGCATCCATCATTATGTCAGGGAACACTTTTGTGGGCTCCTTACAATGTCCCCTAGGAACTCTTTCCCTATCAACACTGGTCCACCTGCCATAGAATAGGGTGGATGTGAACTACCTCAATTCAGTCTCTCCCTCCAAAGTCTCTGAATAAATATCCAAATCTGTAGCCAGTGCTGGCACTAAGGGGGTGCGGAGAGGCTGAACCAGGTGGCACTGTCGGGGGGAAGTGTGAAATTAGCCTGATGCCACAGTCTCTAGCCAAATTTAGCAGGTTGAAATCAGATTAGATTGGTGAGCCCAATCTCCTGTAAAGGGAGGTTCTCCTATATAGTGCCTTGCTGACCAATCACCATTTCACTTCTCCAGACTATAATCCTGGCCACTCCCATGATAGGATGCCTATGTTCTTGGCACACAGTCTTAGGGAGTGCCATCTCCTACACAGTCTTCATGTCAAAAGATGGTTTAGTGATAAGACCAAGATCTCAAACAGTCTTATTGTTTAAATCTGAATCAGAAATCTTTCCAGAACTTAGAAAAGTTATTTCATTTTGCTATTTTCCCCAGAATCCCATAGTTCACATGTGCGCAGGGGGGGGGGGATCCTGGGAGTTGTAATCCAAAAAAATAACTTTTGCAAGTTATGGATCTTGCCTAAATCATTCTATTAAGATGTTGAGGGCAATTCATCCTGTTTCTACAATTCCTGATTCCAAAGCAATAACTGATGCCCCTTCTTTCAAACTGGTATATGTTTGTCAGCTCACTAATGCCCATCTGTGACCTGTAGAAGCCAGCCAGGACTGACTGCTGAATCCAAAAGGCAAGGTTGTACCTGTAGTCAGCACTAAGAGTGGCAACGAACCTGACAGAGCAAACCTTTGCTTTTTCTTAGTTGCACAGCTATATTTCAGAAGAGGAGTGAAAGCAATATCTCTGCAGATTTAGGTTGACCTTATATATAATAGCCTGGAATAATTTTATGCAGAAGTGAAAGACAGGGGTTAGACCTGCTTCATTATAATTCAAACTACAGCAAGAGTTATAGAACCCAGCGGATCTTTTCAGTCAGATGAATATAGTGTGAGACATTGGTTAAAAGACACTAAGTCATTCCAAAAGTGCAGCTGCCCCTAAGCTACTGACTGTTTTATGAGGGCAAATTACTTTAAAGTCATTGCTTATAGTCTTTTGAACTATAGGAACCTTCTAATCAATCAGTCATCCCATAACAATTGATAAGTAATGATTGTACTTGACTGATCTATTTCTCTATTACTTAAGCAATTTTTAATGTTCAAATGTTTATGATGACTTACCCAGCAGCTAGCCCATACTTCCTTCTGCAATGTTGAATTAACAAAATTAATGTTCCTCAGAATGCCAACAAAGCCTTGTATTAAATCTCCAAACACCAACACCTTCTGCAGTATCAACAACTGAGGATTATCCACCTCATTTGTGTGATCCTCTAAGTTCACAAAATTGGCTTCAGTCTCATAACAATGATGTTGCCGGTGAAGTGGAGCAGTAGATGCTGTTGCATATATCCTACAGGTTGGATCCCCATAGTCAGTAGGCTGATTTCTGTGCATACAATGTGAACTTAATGCTGGACTACATAGGCCTTTGGTCTGATCCACCATGACTCTTCTTACAGCATAACTCCAATGTAAGCTTAGCAGAGGAAAACATGTGCTAATGGGGTTTGGTTGGTTTTTCCAGTTGTGTATATAGTCCCTAGTGAAGTAACTGGCTCTGCAGCCCATTATGCAACTATAAATTGCATTGGATTCCCCCTCCAGAATGAGGTGGCCAGAAGCACAATGTTCTTCACACCAATGGGATGTTACTGTTGAATATTTGCCTACGTTCTTGTGATATATAATTAAAATGTTTCCTTTGCAGGATATAAGAAGAACACTCTTTAATTAGACCAATGCTAGGGCTAATCCAGTGTCCTGTTTTCCATGGTCCAAAATGCACAAGCAGGACTTGAGAGAAATAAACTCTCATCTCCTATAGGCCCAGCAACTTGCATTCAGAGACATGCTGTCTCTGATCTTGGAGGTAGCATATAGCCATCATGACAAATAACCATTGGTAGCAATGCTCCAATGAACCTGTGTAAGCCATGCAATCTGCATACTGCTATACGGCAGAGCATTATATTTCACTATGAAGTGATTTTAGTGAACAGTGGTTGATGGGTTTTTGCTGCTATTCTCATTGTTTTCTCTGTCTGGATATTGCTACTCTGTTCCTTCTTTTCAATAATTGTGTATATTTTTTTTACTGTATCTTGGTCTTGTCTTTATTGCATTTTTAAAAAATCTTATCTCTTCAATCTGCCGTGATTTTTTTTTGGAAATGCAGAATATACATGTTTTAAATCAATAATAAAATTCCAGACAAAAAATACTATATAATTAGAGGTGTGCTGGTGCGTTTATGTAACAGGCAATGACAAAGGTTGCTCTTGACATCTGGTAATGCAGTCCAAGTGAACATGGAACAATGGATGCAAGCTCCAGGAACAGAGATTCCACCTCAACATTAGGAGGAACTTTTTGACAGTAAGAGCTGTTCAGCAGTGGAACACACTCCCTTGGAGTGTGGTGGGGTCTCCTTCCTTGGAGGTCTTTAAACAGAGGCTGGATGGCCATCTGTCAGGGATGCTTTGATTGTGTATTCCTGCATGGCGGGGTTGGACTGGATGGCCCTCGCATTCTCTTCCAACTCTACAATTCTATGATTCTATGATTCTATAAGTTCTAACTATTATGAAAAAGGATGTGATAGAAATCAAATAAATAAATTGGTAATTGACTGCATAGAACTTTACAAATTGAAGAGTAATCCTGACAAGGCAGAAGTGGTCATGGTCTATAGAAGAAGACAAATCCATGCACCTAATGAGATAGTACTTCTGTTTGTTGAACATGTGACAACACTCAGTGCTTCTAGAGTTACAGATGTCTTATAAAGAACAGTAGTGATAAAGTTTAGTCATTTTTAGTGACCCCAAATCTCCTCATGTTGTAGTCACTTATTCTCACCTCCTGAAATGTAAAGTGATACTTTCAAAGATCTTTCCACCTCCTCTCTTCCCACCCCCCCTGTATTCCCTCACTTTTACTAAAAGTGAAATTAGCTTAGCACCCTTAGAGAGCTTTCTGCTCTTTAACAGAGTTCTTGTAATAAAGCCTCAGTCTGTTTCTTTAGCCAGTATTATCTTTGCTCCTTAATCAGAATCACTACTCACCACACACATACACTTGCAATCTTAAGTGCATAACTTATGGGTGCTTCTGGACCCAGCTTTGTCCCTCGATTCTCAGGTGACAGGTGTGGCTACCAACCTATGCCTTTATCTGGAGAAAGCAGACTGGCCACATGTCTTCATGACTAGATAATTGCATTGTACTTTGCATTCAGCTTGCTTTGAAGAGTGTTTGCCAAGTTCAACTAGTTCACATTGCAGTGCTGGTTTATTAACTGGAGCCAGATAATTGGGAGCAAGTTTCAGCATTGTGGAAACTTACTTTCCAGGCACAATTTAAAGTGCTGGTTATGATCTTGAAAGCCATATATGCTTCAGAGGCCAGGTATGGTGTAGTGATTTGAATGTTAGGCTAGAATTCTGGGAGACAAGGATTCTAATCCGCACTCGGCCATGGAAACCCACTGGATTATCTTGGACAAGTCACACTCTTTCATAGAGGAAGGCAATGGCAAACCTTCTCTGAAGAAATCTTTCCAAGAAAGTTCAGTTATAGGTCTCCTTCAGGGTCATTGTAAATTGAAAATGACTTGAAGGCACACAACAACAGCAAATGGTTGTCACAAAGCTACTCAAAGGAGGTGTTTTCTCCCATGTGAACCTCTGAGTATGGAGATTATCACATGAGGCTTCTGTTGTGGGACTAGAACAAGATAGTAGCATTATTGGTTTTTTTCTTTTTTTAAAATTAATTTTATTAATTTTATAATCATACATTATAATATCCAATCAATATTTATTTAGTAAAACAGATAATAATACCATCAACATCACAATTTTTCTATTAACTAATTTCAAAAGTTAACATAAATTCTTTACTATAATTCTATTCAAAAATATTAATTCCCCTACCCCCCCCCCCCAGTGCTCCCCTTCACCGGAGCCATTATCCCTTACCTAATCTTTCCAGAATTTCATTTCTTCTCGTGGAGGTAACCTCCCATCTTTTGTCTGTAATACTTTTTTAACAAATACTTTCCAAATTTTATCAAAACACTTTCTTTCCAATTTCTTCTTCTTACTTTAATTCTACATGTTAACTTATCATTTATTGCCATTTTCCAAACTTCTTTATACCACTCCTCCACTTGTACATTTATTTGCATTTTCCAGTGTCTTGCTATAATTAATCTTGCTGCCGTTAATAAATTTGTTATTAAATCCTTTTCTGCTTGGTTCCCATTCTCTCCATTATAAATTGACATCAATGCTATACTCGGTTTCCTTTCTATATTTATATTCAAAATATTCTCTATTTCTATAAAAACCATTTCCCAAAACTGCTGTACAAATTTACAATTCCACCACATCTGCATATATGTACCTATTTCTTGACAACCTCTCCAACAATATTTAGAGTTATTCTTGTCTATGTTATGCAATCTTGCTGGTGTCAAATACCATCTCCATATTATTTTATAGTAATTTTTTTATCCATATTGACATTTTTTAGTTGTCTTTGTTTCCAAATCTTATCCCATTAATGATAAGAATTTTTTGTTTCAAATCTTCCTCCCATATTCTCCTTAAATATTCTCCTTTGTCTTTTTTATCCTTATTTTTTATCAATATTTTATATTATTCACTTGTAATACCTTTCAAACTTTCATTATCATCCCTCTTTTCACCTTTTTTCACCAAATTTTCAGATTTTGTGAACTCCCTTGTTTCTTTATGATTCTTTTTCCAATTTTTAATCCATTGTTCTAACTGTATGCAATTAAACCATGAAATGTTCATTCCATATAATTTCTCTCTTATACTCTCTTTCTCACTCATCCATCCTATCCATCCCTCTATTTTGTCTAGTCCTCTTTTTTTTTCAATTCCTTTCCTATTTTTTCATTCAAATTATTTGGGATTTTTTCCCCATTATAACTGGTGTTAATACTGAATCAATAGGCAAAAATTCTTTCTTATATTTATACCATAATTCCCATATATTTTGCAGAAATGGGTTCTCAATTCCTTTAATTTCCTTTTTTTGTAAAATTACCAAAAATATATATTCCATATTCTCTTTTCTGTTCTCCTTATATCTATCTCTAACCATTCTAAATCTCCCTGTCCTACAATTCCTTCTATAACGTATCTCAATTGATTAGCTTCATAATATCCTTTTATATTGGGAAGGCCAATTCCTCCCTCCTTCTGTGATATATACCAAAATAATTTATTTAATCTTGTCCTTTTCCCTCCATTACAATATTTATTCAACAAATTTTTGCCATTTTTTCAGTTCTGCTTCTGATATTTTTATTGGTAGCATTCTAAACAAAAAAATTATTTTAGGAAATATTTTCATTTTAATTAAAGCTACTCTTCCAAACCATGATAGTTGAATATTGTTATATTCTTCCAACTTCTTTTCCATTTCTTTCCTTAATACCATAATATTTTTTCTCTTCTAATTCTTTTAAATCTTTTGTAATATTTATTCCTAAATACTTAATATTACTTTTAAATCTTACTTCTAATTTTTTCTCTTTTACAAATATATTTTCTTCTTCCTTAGTATAATTTAACAACATTATGTCTGATTTATTCCAATTAACCTGTAAACCTGTCATCTCCCCAAATAATTTAAAATGTTCTTTAATTTCTTCTATTCCGTTAATCAATTCCTTAATTGTTAACAATGTATCATCAGCAAACAAATTTATCTTATGTTTTATTTCTAATCCAACTTCTTCTATACTATTATAATTTCTTATTACGTTTGCTAGAATTTCTATTACCATTGCAAACAATATTGGAGAAAGTGGGCAATCTTGTCTTGTTCCTCTCGTTATTTTTATCTCTCTTGTTATTCCATCATTAACCATCACTGTAGCTGTGTTATGGGAATAAAATTGATCTATTCATCCTCTAAATCTCTTCCCCATTCCAAATTCTTTCAGTATTATTTTTAATGTTGGCCATCCCACACAGTCAAATGCTTTAAATATATCTAATGCTAATATCCCTACCTTTAATTTTGTTTTGCCGATTATATGTATTTTATTTAACACCCTTCCTATTAAATTTGACATTTGACTTCCTTTCACAAATCCACATTGGTCCTTTAATATATAATTATACATAAAACTATTCATTCTCTTTGCCATTATTGCTGATAGTAACTTTGCATCTTGATTTATCAATGATATAGGCCTGTATGATCCAGGGTCCATCAAATCCTTATCTGGTTTTGGTATCAATATTATCAAACATTGTTGCCATGATGGAGGGATTTTATCTCCAGTTATTATATTATTATATAATTCTAATAATTTAGGGTATTAACTTCTTTTAAAATACTTTATAATAATCTGGTCCTAACCCATCCATTCCTGGAGCTTTCCCACTTTTTAAATTATTTATTGCCTCCTCTACTTCCATTTTCGTGATTGGTTTTTCTAATAAATCCCTATCTTCCTCTTCTATTTTAATCTTCCAATTTTCCACTACATATTTTCCTATTTGTTCCACTGGTTTATTCCCTGATTGGTACAAGTCTTTATAAAACTCTTTAAAAATTGTTAGTTTTTCCTTCATTGTTCTACACATTTTACCTGATTTATCTCTAATCCCATTTATCGTATTTTCCATTTTCTTCTTCTGTGTGGATCTAGCCAACATTTTTGAATTTTTATAATGAAATTTAAAATATTACCTTCTTAAATAAATTAAATTTTCCTGTACTTCATCTACTTCCATTTTGTCCAATTCCTCCCTCTTTGCTCGTAATTCAATCTGTTTTTCCTTATCTAATATATATTTATTTTCCAATAGTTCTATTTCCCTTTCTAATTTCCCTTTTCTTTCTTCTTGCCTTTTTTTAAGTTAAAGGTTTCTTTTTTGCATATTCCACTTGTCACAGCTTTCATAGTATCCCACAAAATTCCTTTTGATACTTCTTTATCATTTAATTCCCATAATTCTTGCCATTCATGCTCAATTTTTTCTACTATTTCTCTATAATTTAAAATCTTTGTATTCAACCTCCACCTTTTCACCTGTTCATAATCTCTCTTTATTATAATCTCCACATTGACCAAGGCATGATCTGTTACTTTTATACTTCCTATCTCTAAATTTATAATTTTATCAATCAAATTTTTTGATACAAAAATATAATCAATTCTTGAATAACTCTTATGTGCCATTGATATATATATATATATTTCCTTTCATCTCCCTTTACCAATCTCCAAATGTTTTTAAACCCCTTTCTTTTTATTATTTTATTTAAATTTGTAATATTATCATATTTATCCCTTAATGAATAATTTGATTTATTTTTTATTCTTTCCATTTGCATGTTAAAGTCTCCTGCTACAACAATATTTTGTTCTTGCATATTCTCCGTTTCTTTAAAGACTTTCTCATAAAATTCCTCCTGTTTTTCATTTGGAGCATATACGTTCATTAGAACATATTTATCTTCTCCCAATTCACCTTGCATTATAATATATCTTCCATTTTCATCTTTTTTCACCTTTTTAATGACAAAATTACATTTTTTGCTATTAATATTGCTATCCCTCTAGCTTTTGAATTTTTGAATATGCTCTTTCATAAACTCTTACTCAATTCAATTTCAATTCATTTATTCCTTCCCTTTTTTGATGTGTCTCTTGCAGAAATATTATGTCCGCTTGATCTTTCTTCAATAATACTTCAATCCTTTTTCATTTTATTACCGTGCCAAGGCCATGTACATTTAAGGTTGATATCTTTAAGTTGTTAACCATTAGCTACCCTGTTGCATTTTCTGTAAAATCCTCTGGCTCCAAAAAATGACCTCCCTTCCCCATACCCACCCCTTCCCAATTCTTCCCCATTCCCTTCCCCCCTTTCCCTTCTTTACCTCCCCCTTCTTTACCTCCCCACCTTGTCTTCCCAAGGCAAATTGCCATGCTCATGACCCCCCAGGTCTTCCAGGTGAGGAGTGGTGAAGAGATCATCCGATGGCCCAAAACAACTCCCTCCCCCTGAGTGTTCAAAAAAAAATAAATAAAAAAAAACAATTCCCCTCTTTCCCCCCCCCTGTAATTTTATTCTTCTTCCTTCTGCTTTCTTCATCTGTCTAAACTTTTCCATCTCCACTATCCACTCCTCCATCAGCTCCATACTGCTTCTTATGTATTCCCAACTCCTCCAACAGTTGCAGTCCTTCTTCCAGTGTTTCCATTATATGTCTTTTTCCTGCCCACTCAAATTTCAAAAACACTGGATATCCCCAAGCATATTTTATACCAGCTTTCAAAAGAGTAGCAATACAAGGCTTCATCGATTTTCTCCAAATTACTGTTTGTGGACAGTAGTCATTATATAATTGCACCCCTACATCTCCATACTTCAGTCTCTCTGGGTGTTTCTTGACTGTTTTCATCAATTCCTCCTTATTATTGTAATTAATAAGTCTAACAATAACATCTCTTGGCAAAATACTTCTCCTTCCTGTCAGTTCTCTAAGTGTACGCTCGATGTCCTCTTCCCTCCATTTTACAGCTGAGGTCACTTTCTGTAGCCATTTCAACACTTCAGATTTCAGATTAGATCCTTGATCTTTCCCCACAGATTCTGACAGGAACCTTATTCTAAAGTTATTCCTGCATTGATAATCTTGCATGTATATCAATTTTTTTCCATATCTGTAATTTTCTTCATATTGTCCTGAATCTGACTGCCTTGAAGTGTTTGGGTTTTAATTATTTCTTTGTTCTCTTTTACTATATTAAGAATATCTCCTTGCGACCGAGTGTCAAGGAGCCCCCCGCCCCTTCGCTTGCCCACAAGGATACACACACCCGAGTAACATGCACAAAAGGTTTATTGCACAGAAGAAAAGGATAATTGGCGGAAAGGCCACAACTTTCAGCTTGGTGATAGATGTTAGCGGTTGGACTGGGCATGAGTCAACCTCGGCAGGAAGAGAGCCCTCAACCTGCCTGAGAACCCCAGTCCGCCCAGCGAGGCGGACTTCGGACTCACGTGGGGGATCACGCGATCAAACACGTGCCTGGCCGCAAGACCATGCCACGTGCTGGTCACGTGTCCAGGAGAGGTGAAACCACGTGATGGATCACGTGATAAACCCACGTGCCCATACCTAACCCCCCTGGGGGAGGTGGTTGCCCGATGGAGGACCAGGCCCATGACCTGGCCCACCAGCCTGCAACTCCCACACCCCCCAGATGGGTGACCAAACTCATGCCCACCACTCAACTAGAAAGTTGTGACAAGAGGTGTACAAAGCATACTCAAGAGGCTAACTAACAAAACAATCTAACTAGAGGGGGGGAGGGCGGGTCTTCGGCTCGCAAGAGCCAACTGATGGAGCCAGGAGCCAGGAGCCGGCCGGGAATAAATACCCGGCCGGCAGACCCGAGAGAGGACTAGCCCCGCCTCCCGGCCAATCAGCGGCCGCGCTGAGCGCGGTCCCTGATTGGCCCAGGAGAGGCAATTTCAGCCAATCAGGTGGGGGCGCCCCCCACCTGATTGGCTAGTCTACTATCCTCTTCCCTGCCTGCTGAAGCAGGCTGGGAAGAGGAGGGCCAACATGGTGGCGCCCATGCTGCCATGCGCTCGCTCAGGGCTGGGGAGACACCGGCCGCAAACGCGGCCAGCCAGATAAGTTCTGGCGGCCGGCTTATATTCCTTGTATTTTTGTACTCATTTCCACAAATCTTTCTTCAGATCTTTTCCTCTCCTGCATATCATCGCTTATGCCTGCAAACTCTGAAAACATTCTCTTTTTCTCTTCTCTAAATTCTGTCATCATTTTTGTAAAAAGAGAATCCATATGAGTTTTAATGTCTTCTGTGCTTTCTCCCCTTCTTTCCTTCCCCCTTGGGGATGGAGGATCTGGGGCAGAGGCACCTGAAGGACCACTCTTTGGGGGCTTGTTTCCTTTTCCATACTTAGCCCTTCTGGTTCACCCTTGTTATTTTGTGCTTCAGGAAATATCTTTTGCAACCTCTTATGAGAGCTTTCTGATGGTTTGCCTAATGTTTGTGGCCTCAACCAACTTTTTTATGCAATATTTCTTCTCTTTTTAGACATAAGAAAATCAGAACACTCCAAACTTTCATTCTTCCCTTTCTGTTGATGGCCCCTCCTTCCTCCACCACACACACACACACACACACATATATTAAAGCTTTCCATTTATTCTCCAGTTAGATCAATTATTTCTTCCCCTGTTAAATCATCTTTTTTATTTGCCTTCAATTGTTCACTGCTTTGTCCAACCTTAGTGATTTATTAGTAAAATGTTCCTTTTGGAAATGGTGGAGGCAGCTCCGAGATCGGGCAAAACTGAAAGTAACTATTTGTTTACTTTAGACTTCTTCAAACTGTAGTTATCTCCTCTATTAACATTCCTTAGTAGTTCACAGCCATACATCTTCCCTCAAAAACTCTCCTCATGCCTTTTTGAGGGGAAATTATTAATTTAATTCCATTACCTTGAGCACCCATCCTGGGAATTGTTCTTATGCCACCGATGCTTTGCTCCTCCCCAATAGTAGCATTATTGGGTTGTACTTGCTACATGATGCCATCTTCATCCCATTGCTGATGTGCACTTCAGTTGTTCCTGAAATGCACCTTGTCATTGACAGAAGAAACCCATCAGTAACTCCCAATAGCACAAATATCCAAGTAGTTTCGGTCTTGTTTTGCTTTAGAAACAGAAGAGACAGCAGTCACATGGCATGAGGGGGCAATAATGTCCTATTATAATCATCATAGCAACTTTCTCATCTTTTCCAAAATCACTGTTTTGGGGGGGACCGGAAAAAAGTTAATGCCCACAATTCCCTTCTTGGAGACAATCGCCTTATTCTATCCCTGTTGGTCTTCTGCAACTGTGTGAAAAATTTTTCAGGTATCTCGGATTTTAGATACCTGATTTTAGAAATTTGGATAAACAATAGCCGGGGTGGGGGGAATCACAGAGCAGTCTATTATTTGCATGATTTGATTTCACCGCAAAGCTTGGTTACTCTATGTTTCTTTCTGAACAGGTTCCATGCCTATTTAGCCCATAATCTTTCATTACTAGTTAACACTTGCTGGATATAAAACTACTAAGTTATAACACTGAAGTTATAGTACTGAAGTCACTTAGAATCATAGAATCATAGAATTGTAGAGTTGGGATAGACCACAAGGGGCATCCATTCCAACCCCCTGCCACGAAGGAAATCACGATCAAAGCATCCCTGACAGATGACCATCCAGCCTCTGTTTAAAGAACCTCCAAGGAAGGAAACCCCACCATGCTCTGAAGGAGGGTGTTCCACTGCCGAACAGCTCTTACTGTCAGAAAGTTCTGTTTGGCAGTGGAACACCAGTTTAGTATAATGCAATATTCGTTTGTTTTGTTTATGTGTTTGTTTTTTGCTGCTACATCTTTCCAAGATAAAACAGTTTAATTGTAAATCAGAGCAAGTACAACTGTTCTAGCATTTCATTACTCAGTTGGGATTATTCCCAAACAGTGATATTTCTAATGTATTCTTAGGAAATCAGTCCACATTGTGAGAAGACTTCACTGTTGAAATGTTTGGCTTATTTCTTATTCTGTCCTTCTCTCATTTTAATCCATTCCCCCCCCCGCCCGAATCATTGTCTGGATTCTTTTATCTGTGATTTAAAACTTCTAGTGTATTGTTATATGTGTGTATCCTTTTTGCCATCTGGCTGAGTTTATTTTAGCAGAATTTATTGTGCTATCACTTTCTCATGCATTGGCTAGTTTATACTTTTTCAACTGCTTTCTCTTAGTACAGCAGACCCTTGGTATCTGCTGGAGTTTGGTTCCAGGACCTTCCCATGGTTACCAAAACCTGTGGATGCTCAAGTCCCATTAAATACAATGGGGTAGTAAGATGTTGTCCCTTATAAAAACAACAAAATCAAAGTTTGCTTTTTGAATGTGTGTGTGTGTAATATTTTCAAGCCATGGGTGGTGGAATCCGTGAATATTGAGGGCTGACTGTCTTTATCAACACCATTCTGCAACTGAAATGTTTGGGATTGCATTTAATAGAAAAGTAGAAAGTGGGAAGGAAGGATTTATCCAGTGCTCCTTTCCTCCCACAGAAAAGGATATTTTAAATGCAGAGTTGAAAAGTTTGAATGTATTGGTGGAAACTAATGAACTGATTTACATTAACCTAATCTCTGATCAGGTCTGATGTCTGCATATGCAAAATAGTTGTAGAAAACAAATGTCAAACTGAGTCCACAAATGCAAAGTTTGTGATACAAAGTGCAGATCAGCATCCTGAACACCCATGTTCTTTCTGTTTTCAGAAACTGGACAGGGTTGGGGCTAGTTACTACAGTGCTTGGATGGATGTTGCCTGAAACTAAAAATGGCAAAGACAGAATCAGACCTTTTCTACCTGTATCCTCCATAAAGACTTCTTACTTGGTCATTTCTCATCTTAATTATTTAAATCGTCTCTCGACTATTTTTATGTCAACTCATCTCAGTCCTCTTGTTTCTGTTCAATCTTCTGCTGCTAAGATTATCTTTCTGGCTCACTGTTTGCCACTCCACTTTGGACAGTCCTTCATTTGTTGTCTATTTCTTGGAGGATCCAGGATAGGCTTGTTTTGACTTTTAAAGCCCAACATGAGTGAGCTCTCCCCATCTTTTGGCCCTTATTTCTCACTATTGCCCTTCACACAGTCTTTATTCTGTGACCTCACTCTTTAATGACCTGACCAAAGGTTTCCTTCTCTTGAGATCACCTTTGTTCCTTCTCTTAAGACGCTCCATATTCTTGGAATTGTCTTTCCAAATATCTGAGGACTGCTCCTTTTTAAATCTTAGTTAAGAATAACTTTCCCCTCTAAAACTTTGGAATTTCACTTTAATTTTACCTTTACAATGTAAATGCAATTTGTTTATATAGATTACCATATTATATGCATTTGGATAACTTGTTTGCTATTTAAATGTATTTTTTTTAAAAAAATACATTTAAATGTGTTTTTTTTGCTATTTAAATGTATTTTTTTAAAAAAAATTGCTTCCTTTTCCTCTTCTCTCTCTCTCTCTCTCTCTCTATCTATCTATCAATCATTTTTAGCTTATATCACTTTGGCAGGTTTCTTTTGTTTTGTACAGCACCATGTACATTTGAATGTACTATATAAAGAAATAAATATATTTATCTCCCCTCTTCTCTCTTTCCTCTGGCAGTCAGAAACCTTATGTTTACCCTGGCCTTTGTGTGTTAACTATCTGTTGCAGAAGGTCTATTAATTGAGGTGTGTTGTATTGGTATATTTATTTATTTATTTATTTATTATTGTTGTTGTTATTTAACAGACTTTTAAACACTGTTTTAAATTAAATGTTTTTAAATAGGATCATTTGTTTAACTGTTGCTTTAACTGCTTTTTGTTTTGATGTGAATTGCGAGCTGCCTTGTGTCCCATATTGGGAGAAAGGTGGGATATAAGTTAAATAAATAGATAGATGATAGATAAATAGGTAGATGATGATAGACAGACAGACAGACAGATATTAGTGAGCACCACAAAATAGCTGGGATGTCCAGGTAGGGCTATGAAGGAATCCTGCCTCAAACCCAAATGAGCTGTATGGATACGAAGTCTCACTTACTATTTCTTGAGTTCCTAATATGTGGTTTGCTTTGTTTGTTCAAAAATGAAGTAGCATGTGTATTTTTATCCATTAAAATCAATAAGGACTTTGGGTCAGTAAAACAACATAATTCTACAATAATTAACCTATGGTAAGTGATAAAATCTTCCATTTTCTCACCATCTCAGGCAATTCTCACATTGTTAATCTCCAAACTAATGATTAGTCCTGAGATGAATTTCAGGATCTGAATAACCCTCCTTCCAGCTACCCCCACCTTGCTTTTGTTCTTCAATTTACAAGAAGGATTGCATCAGGTACTTTCAAAGAACTGCACTGGCAAATAGTAGGTGTTCACCTTTTCTAACATCTGTATTAATTAGCCTTTGTGAGCCATGGCTATTTATTTGACATAAGGTAATTGGAAAATCAGAGTGTCTAAAGGACTGTTAAGAGTAAAATCAGAAATCACTTGTATAGTGTCATTAATCCTTATACTTTGGAATAACCATTCACTTAGGGTAGGCTACCATTTTATACCAGCTGATAATTTTTGCGACAAGATAAATTAGAGACAGTAAAGTCCTTCTTCCCAGGTAACTAACTTGAATAGCATTTTCTGCTTTATTCCATTTCATTATCTCTCCAATCTTCACTAGAAATAGATACAGATTTAATAAGTTCTAATTCCTCTTTGCTGGTCCCTGCAACAAACATTAATTTGGCATTTAATAAATAATGAGAATTCTTTCCTAACCATATTGGTTCACAGGCTTACTTTTCATCAGTGTTTAAGTACATTTTTCTCTAAATGAATGAATGAATGAATATATATATATATATATATATGGAATGGATTATATTTCATTTTATGCATGGTCATAGCAATATTCAGTGGCCTTCCATAGGGCTTTAACAAAGGTAGGAATGGGGTTTCTGTTAAATAAGGGTTTGTGAGTAAATGGGCTTGAGAACAAGAAGAGACAATCCTACTGTATTAACTGTATGTCTACACCAGCTGAGTTCAGTGTCATTGTACATGAAAATGTGGAGAAAACCACATACTGCCACAAATGCAACAGATCAGAATCAGAATTACACTTCTTATTTTGGTTTTTTTCCCCACATACACTTCAGCAGTAAAACACACCAACTTTTCCTCCCCTCCTTCCTCCTTTTTCCCTTCCTTCCTTGATTCTCTTCCTCTGTGTGTGTCTGTGTGTCTGTGTCTCTCTGTGTGCATTTTCTCTCCTTAAAGGCAGTTATAGGTGGATAAAGATTGCATTAATGTACTTTAAAGTATTTAAAGTGCTTTAAAAAAAATACAAGCTGAGCCTACCATCCAGATATGAGCAGACGTTATGTACAAGATGCCTGCTAAGAACAACACACAAACAATAAGGATGGAAAATGAAGTGAAAAGAACTTTAGGGCAATGGTGTAAATATATTCTTAGCATGTCATCTCGCTCTTACTGAGTACATAGGGCAAAACCAATTCTGTCTTATTTTTAGCTGTGGTTATATAAAGAGAAGCTTATGTCACAGCAACCAAGGGTTTGTTCAGATCACTCCATTTCTGAAAAATGATCAAACACAGTAGCCATTCAGTATCTGTTGGCTGTTTCCCTTCCAGGTTGAACCTCCTCTGCTCAAGAACTGAATTTTATAAAAACTCAAAATTGCTGTTATTAAATGTAATTGTGATAAATGGGAGTGTCAACACTTCCAAACCTGCAAGGTAGGACAAGCAGCAAGACACCTTTTAATGTCTACATGGGTAGTGGTAAATCACCACTATCTACATATAATAACTTATATCCTACATACATGAGAAATGAAGCAGATACCCTTTATGGAGAAGGATAAACCTCTTGTCCAGAGTTTTCTTTTTAGTTGACTCTGCATATCCACAAATTCAACCAACCACAGCTTGAAAATACGGGGGGGGGGATCCAAAAAGCAAACCTTGCTGTTTGCCATTTTATATAAAGGACACTATTTTATTACACCATTGTATATAATGGGAATTGAGCATCCACAGATTTTGGTATCCACGGGGGTCCTGGAACCAAACCCCAGCTGATACTGAGGACCCACTGTACTCCTTAACCAAGGAGATGATCAGACATGGTAAAAACCACATCAGAAGATCTCTATAAAAACAGGAAGGGAACAGGAAGGGGCGACCTTACCAGACAACGTTCTGGAGGCATAGGGTGGGCATCAGTAAAGTGTCCCTTTTAATTTGTGGCTTCTCCCCATCAGTGGAAAAGGAAAGCCTTGTCCACAGCAGTGCTACACCCTTGGAATGGCAGAAGGATGTGGCATTTGGTAAGATCTCCCTTTTTGTTCTTTTACTGATCTTCTGATGCATTTGGGAACACAATTTTTTTGCGTGTTCCCCCAAGTCTGATAGTCTCTCGAGTTAATGTGTTCCTGCTAAACAGTTTGGCAGATGGGCAGTACTGATTGGTGTCCTTCTGGACTGGTAGGGAAAGGTGACAAAAGGAAGATGAAGCTAAACTGTTAGTGTCAAGGAGAGAGGACTTCAGAAGTAGATAGTTGTTTTTAAAATAAAATGAACAGACACACCATTAGCTGACTAAACCAATTGGGATTCTAAGAATAAATCTTCAGTACAGCTTTCAAGCAGGACTCATGCCTGGGGCCCTTTCACACTTCACAATAAAAGGATTATGGGTCTGCTTTAACTGCCATGGTTAAATTCTATGGAATCCTGGGATTTGTAGTTTAATAGGGCAGAATAATTAGAATCCTCAGCCAGTCATCTCTTTTCTTCTTTACTGGGGCCAGATCTTTTACAATATTAATGAGTCATAGTTACCTATTCACGACTAAGGACTTTATCACACCAATCTTCTGTCTCTCTGCAATAAAATTAGTTCAGGGAATGGAAACATACCAGTTTGGGAACATTCCTTATCATAAGCACCTTGAATTGCCCAGCTGAGCTGCTTCAGTGGTCTATAGTAATGCAATCTGTCTTCTGCAGCAGTGCAGCCCGCCTTTCTGACCAATGCCTTATCCAGAATGCCTTCTGGTATTTTTTTTCTTTTTCTTTTTGCCATAATTTTGCAAGTATGGGAATACGATGGGGGGGGGGGTTAGAAAAGAAAAGAAATAGGTATGAAAAGGAAAAAGAGCCTGCTTTGGAATAGGGTGGGGAGGGGGAGGGGAGAGGAGAATTATACTCACTGATGCCACATGACTGCCGGCATCTGGCTACTGCAACAGAAGGGACCTATCACACAGAGAGCTGTCATGGAGAGGTAGTGAGATTGAGATTCATTGTGAGGTTTTCCCCATCGATGCAAAGACATGTTCCAACAACAAGTTGAATACAAACTGGCAACAGGATGTGATAAGGTATGGCCATAGACATTATTATACAGCTGCAACCATGCAGTACAAGCCTTATGTGATGAAGTCCTGAGCCATCCCAAACTACTTTGCATCACCAACAGGAAAAGCTCCCAACAATATAGCCTTTTTGAAAAAATCTATTTTGCCTAGCTGTGGTGAGGACTGCTGTTATGCTAAGAAGCAACAAAAAGGCTTGAGCAAGATGACAGATCACCTCATCATCTTTATTTCTACTAATAAAAAGATTCTCTTTTTTAAAATAAAAAGACCCAGCCTGGGATCACTGGCACCAGTACAACACTGGTGGCTGTTTAATTTTGGTGTGGGTCCACTTTGGCAATATAGATATCCTTTAGTATCAAGAATTATACAGTGTGTGTGTGTGTGTGTGTGTGTGTGTGTGTAGTTGTAATAAATGTATGTTGCTACTGTGTTGTCATTGTTGCTATTTTTTGTCATCTCCCTTCCACAAATAATAATAATAATAATAATAATAATAAAATTTATTTATACCCCGCCCCTCTGCTAAAAACAATCGGGGCGGCTTCCAACAATTAAAACATTATAATAATGACTAAAAACACCACCCACCCCCACCCTCCCACATAAAAAGACATTAAACACAATAAGATTAAAACCTTCTAGCTAAAAAAACGCATTAAAAACAAATATATACATAATTTTTAAAAAGCCAGGAGACTGAGTTCCTGAGGCCGGGATCTAATCAGGAAAGGCCTGCCGAAAGAGATCCGTCTTTAGTGCTTTTTTAAAGCTACTCAAGCTCGTCAGCTGACGGATCTCACTCAGCAGGCCATTCCACAATTTGGGGGTGATTACTTAAAAGGCCCTCTGGGAGGTTGCAGACAGCCTAGATTTTTGTGGCTGAAGCAGATTCCTCCCAGAGGACCGGAGTATGCGGGGAGGATTGTATGGGAGGAGGCGGTTCCGGAGATAAGTTGGACCCAAGCCATTTAGGGCTTTAAAGGTAATAACCAACACCTTATACTGGGCCCGGAAACTGATAGGCAGCCAATGGAGAGATTTTAGTATTGGAGTTATATGATCTCTCCGAGATGTTCCTGAGACCACTCTGGCTGCCATATTTTGTACCAACTGAAGTTTCCGGACCAAGCACGAGGGTAGCCCCATGTAGAGCGCATTGCAGAAATCTAGACGAGAGGTTACCAGCGCGTGCACCACAGTCTCAAGGTCCCTTACTTCCAGGAAAGGGCACAGCTGGCGTATCAGCCGAAGCTGATGAGTATGTGGTAAGAATGATATGGTGAACGAAATTGTTGATGAAGACAGAGGCTGTTATCCAGTGAAAACCACAGCCTGCTGAAACCCAGTGCTTTCAAGGAAGGCTTCCTTTTCTTTTATTCCATTATTTTATTTCTCCTTTCCATCTACTGGAGCAAGAAAGAACACTCAGGAAGTGATAGAGGAAGAGAGGGGGCCAACAAAGCCCTGAGGAAGAGAACTCATGAGGCTACTGTCATCTCATTCCTGCCAGCCTTTGTGTGCATGTATGCTTTCTTTTTTGTGTGGGATGATGGGGAAGGCAAAAGCAAATCCCTGCTGAACAAACCTTGCCAAGAAAACCCTGTGATAGCTTCACCTTAGAGTGCCCATAAGTAGAAAACAAACAGCATCTGTGGGTAGGACAGATTCACCCCCTCTGTCCCCCCTGGGTGGAGAACTGCGGGGAGAGAAAAGAAGGGAATGTACCATGGAACAAGATACATCTTTAATTTAATTTAACCCCACATCTTTATTGTTTTATTTAGGATAACATCCTGGCAAATGTAAGCAGTTGCTGTTTATGAAAAAAGAAGAAAAGGGGGGGGCGTATCAAGGAACACCAAGAATATGTCATCTGTATATTCAAAGGAATTACAAATTAGGAAGAATAATTTGTTTTGCTAAGACAGACACTTGGTATGTGTATTTAAAAAGTGAAATACCGGTATTTGTAAATGGTTACTTGCTTTATGAGAGGAGAATTGACTGCCAAACTCTCTATCATGTTGGTCATTAGTCTTCTTAAAACCAAATCTAGGCTCCCCCAAACACTTGTCGATACCTTTACAGTTGTCCCTCCGTATCCACGGATTTGTTATCCATGGATTTAACTATTCACAGCTTGAAAATATTCTTAAAAAATAATAATCCCAAAAGCAAAGCTTGATTTTGCCATCTTATATAAGGGACACCATTTTGCTATGCCATTGCATATCATGGGACTTGAGTATTCACAGATTTTCTGGGTTGGTGAGAGGAGAAATCCAATCCATTACACTTGGGATGTCCTTTCATCACCCAGAGAGAGGCAGGAAGAATCACTAAGTCTCGTGATAGATAGAGAGCTAGCCTTGTTGGGAGCGAGAACGTTCAGGCAAACCATTGCGAATTGGATCAAGGCCTGCATCCTAACGGCATACGACACGGCCAAAATGCTGCACCCCACTGGGGTACTAGCACATTCTACCACAGCAGCAGCTACCTCGGCAGTCTTCTCCTCTAATGCCCCGATCCTGGAGATCTGTCGAGTCGCCATCTGGAGTGCTTCTTTGCCCTTCATCTGCCATTACAAAATTGACAAATTCAGATCCACAGATGCACTTTTTGGATGAAGGGTCCTTCAGGAGGTAATCAAAGAGTAATCCCTAGGGAACTCACCCCTCCCTGTCCGGGGAATGGCTTGGGTACATCCCAAGTGTAATGGATTGGATTCCTTCTCTCACCAACCCGGAGAATGCTACACTGGTTACTTACCATGAAGGTGCATTCTGGGATTGTTGATAGGAGGGATCCACCCCACCCTGGTGACTGCCTTCCTTTTCCCTTCATCTCATACTTGTCTAAATTTCCTAGTACAGTCATCCCTTCACATTCGTGGGGCTTCCGTTCCGCGGACCGCGGGGGTCCCGTGAAGGCCTCAGCACCCCCTCCCCAGGCCTTCATGGGGCCTCCGGAGCACCTCCGGGGGCCCCGTGGAGGCCTCCCCGGGCCTCCCCGCTCCCTTCAGGTCTTTCACGGGGCCTCTGGAGGCCCCGTGTCGTGGTTTTGGGGGGGCCCGGGGGGGCCCTCCCAAAACCGCGAATAACCAAAACCGCGAATGTCAAGTTCGCGAATGTGGAGGGGCAACTGTACTCTGCTGGGCTTTATGAGTCAGTGAACTGGCCTTGTGGCTGGCTGGAGGGGGTGGAGTCAGGGGCCTCTCTAGCTATAGAGAGACTTAGTGATTCCTTCTCTCAACAACCCCAGAATGCACCTTCACAAGTAACGAATGTGGCATTCTCCCCCACCCACACCAAGGCAGAGCAGTCACAAGGATAAAGACAGCAAAAGACAGCCATAAAATTTTAAGTTACCATTGCTACCATAAGTCTATTCCTTCAAGATCAGGGGCCCTTTCACTCTACACTCTACATGGATATAATGCTTTGATTCTACTTTAACTGCCATGGTGAGATCCTATGAAATCTTGGGATTTGCAGGTGTTTTTTTTTAACCTCCATCTAGTTCACTTTGACTTATGGTGACCCCATGAATGAGAGACATCCAAGTCACCTTGTCATTAACAGCCCTGCTCAGGTCTTGCAGAGTCAGGGCCGTGGCTTCCTTGATTGAGTCTATCCACATGTAATGCAATCTTTCTCTTTTCCTACTGCCTTCTACCTTACCAAGTATTATTGTCTTTTCTAGTGAGTTGTGTCTTCTCATGATATCGCGAAAGCAGGACAATTTCAATTTAGTCATCTTGGCTTCTAGGAAGAGTTCACACTTGACTTCCTCTAGGACCTATTTATTGGTCTTATTAGCAGTCTACGGTATCCATAGAATTCTTCTCCAGCTCCACATTTCAAGTGAGTTGTTTTTCTTCCTATCAGCTTTCTTCACTGTCCAGCTTTTACAACCATACATAGAAACTGGAAATGTGATGGCATGGACAATCCCAACTTTAGTTTTCAATGATATATTTTTACACTTCAGGATCTTGTCTAGTTCCTTCATAGATTACCTTCCAAATCTTAGTCTTCTTCTGATTTTTTGAATGCTGTCTACATTCTGATTAATAACTGAGCCACGGTATGGAAAATCTTTCACTATTTTAATTTCCTTATCATCTACTTTAAAGTTATGTAAATAAGCTGTGGTCATTATCTTTGTTTTCTTAATGTTCAACTGTAAAGCTGCTTTTGTACTTTCTTCCTTGCCATTCTTCAGTAACCCTTCCAAGTCTTTGCTATTTTCTGCTAGTAGTATGGTGTCATCTGCAAAACATTTTAAATTGTTGGTGATACTTCCTCCACTTTTCATGTCTCCTTCCACTGAGCATAATCCTGCTTTGCATATGATATGTTTAGTGTACAAGTTAAACAGGCAGTGTGATAAAATGCAGCCTTGCCTGACCCCCTTGCCAATTGAAAACCATTCTGTTTCTCTGTATTCTGTCCTGACAGTAGTCTCTTGTCCTGAGTACCGGTTATTCATCAGGACAATCAAATGTTGTGGCACACCGGTTTCTTTAAGACTGATCCATATATTTTCATGATCCATGCAGCCAGTGGCTTTGCTATAATTTATAAAGCACAAGCTGATTTTCTTTTGAAATTATTTGGTGTGCTCCATTATCTATTGTTTGTTTGCAGTCTTATTCTTAGTGCCTCTTCCTTTCCTCAACCATTCTGACAATATTTCTGTCACCTTTTACTTTTGCTTCTCTTCTGTCCTTAACTACTTCAAGAGTTTCATCTGCCATCCACTGAGAATTCTGTTTCTTTTTGGCTACATATAGTGTCTTTATGCACTCCTCCCTGAGAATGTCCCTGGCTTCAGTCTAGAGTTCTTCTGGTTGCTGGTCAATTAGGCTTAATAGTACAAATCTATTTTTTACATTATACCTACACACTTTGGGGTTATTCTTAAGTTGTATTTTGGCACAATGGGTTGTTTAGTGTTCTTCTTTTTTGATATTTATGGTTTGTGCCACAATCTGCTCCTGGTGTTGTTTTTGCAGAGAGAATGGAGCTTCTCCATCTTCTGCTTCCAATTGTGCAGTCTATTTGATTTCTATATTGGCCATCAAGTGATGTCCATACAGTTGTCTATTTGGTTGCTTGATTAAGGTGTTTGCGATGAACAAATTGTTGGCCTTGCAAAATTCAATCAGTCGCTCTCCTGCTTCTTTTCTTGATTCTAGACTGATTATTCTTACAGTGTTAGATTCTGCTGTTTCCTGCTTTTGTACTCCAATTGCCTATGTTCAACATAAAATCCTGTTTTCGTTTGTGATCAATTTCCTCATGGACTCCAGCACAGAATCTTTCAATGTCTTCTTCTTCTAGCTCTGTGCTGGAGTATAAACTCAGATTATGGCAACACTGATGGGTTTTACCTGAAGTCTTATTGATATTATTCAGTCAGACTTTGCATTTTATCCTTTGATTGATTTTGCTACATCTGTCCTCACTATTAATGCTACTCTATTTGTTAGATTTTCATTTCCTGAGTAAATGACTGTGTAATTATCTGACTCAAAGTGGTCCATTCCTATCCACTTTAGCTCGTTCACTCCAAGTATTGCAATATTTATACATTCTGTTTCTTGTTTTACAATGTCTAACTTCCCCTGATTCATGCCTCTTATATTTCATGTTCTTATAACATGTGTTCTGTCACTTCAGACTTTCCTTTCACCTCTGAACATGTCAACAGCTGAATGTCCTTTTGGCTTGAGTTCAGTTGTGTTATTAGCCACCTCGCTACTCGTAGTTGTCCTCTGCTGTACCTCAGTAGCTAGCTCACTAAGTGCCTTTCAACCTGGGAGTCTCATCTTCTAGTAATATCTCTTGTTTCATTTTCGATTGTCTTGTGATAGGGTTTTCATGGTAAAAGACTTTCAGAAGGAGTTTACTGTGCTTCTTTCTGTGCAGTCTTAACAAGTGTTAACTATGGTACCACTACTGTTGTCTCTAAGGAATCCTCTACCAGTATCACCCCCCACACACACTATTGCTTCTTTCTGGTACGTTTAGTCTGGTTCCTCAGCTCCTCCATGTCTGTCTGACATGGGACACCCTAATAGCAGCACTGCTACTGTCGGTATAGCATCTTGCCTCACAGGAGCACACAATCCTACCACCACCAAAAGATAGTACCATGGTGACATTTGCAGTTTAGGGAGGGGTATTTAGAATTAAGTATTTGAGGGGATGTCACATTGAGGATGGAGCAGGATTGTTTTCTGCTGCTCCAGAGACTGGAACATGGAGCAATGGATGCAAGCTCCAGGAACAGAGATTCCACCTCAACATGAGGAGGAACTTTTTGACAGTAAGAGCTGTTCAGCAGTGGAACACGCTCCCCTGGAGCGTGGTGGGGTCTCCTTCCTTGGAGGTCTTTAAACAGAGGCTGGATTGCCATCTGTTGGGGATGCTTTGATCGTGATTTCCGGCATGGCAGGGGGGTTGGACTGGATGGCCCTCGTGGTCTCTTCCAACTCTGCAATTCTATGATTCTATGATTCTATGAATTCCCAGCCAGAGAGATCTAGTGCCTCATCAAACAATACAACCCAAAGTCCCATTTGTACACCAATACATTCCGTGGCCAAAAGCCATAGATATTGTCAGAGTTTGGAAAAGTTACTCTCCTTGGTGTATGTTATCTATGCCCCATACTTTATAACAAATGTTTATTAAAATTATGGAGAAGCCTTGGCTTGCCAGATGTTTTGGACTCCACTTCTCAGAAGCCCATGCCATCATGGACAATGGGCAAGGATTCTCAGAGCTGAGGTCTAAAATATCTAGAGGACTAAAGGCTGAGAACCACTTGTCTTTAGCATTAATACTGTTCAAATGAAATAGGTATTAGCAGTATTAGTGCTTCTGGCACAATGTTGTCATATGATTTTAATGGCTGTACTCTTCACTTTCTGCTTAAGTGATTTTTCAAGTTTGTTTTATGCCATCCAAAGAGATACCTTTAAGCATATGTACTTTTGTTTACTTTAGTAGCTATAATTCAAATTTTGTGTGCTGTGTTTTAACCTGGTTAAAAATGCAGCTGTCATCTGAAACTGGTCAGGAAAGGGTTTACTATTTGACAATTCAATCATACCTATTTCATTGGAAACCTCTTGAATTCTGTATAACTTGCTTCCAAATTAAATGTGCTTAAGAATGCAGTCTTAATATGATTTTTATTTCCCCTGAGGATTTTCAGATTTATTTCTCATTAGTTCTGAAAAGACTACTGACAAATTATTAGGTTTCTTTGTGGTTTCTTAGTCTTTTTATAGATCTGTAATGTTGGCCACCTGTATATTAAAATGCATCCAGAAGAATAATTGGACACAATTATTCTTTCCAGTACATTTTAACTGAAATTTTAACAGCTATAACTTTACCTTGACAAGATACTAAGCAATATGGATGTAGGAAAATCCCTTTGACATAATAATTGTGATCTTTTGAACATCACTGGGGATATTATACTGTTTAGATTCATCATTACCAGTATCAAAACTTTGTTGAAAGAGGGAACCACTAGAAATTAAAATGGACGAACTGAGAACATACATATTTAAAAGGAGGTGTAGGCCACATGCAATTCAGCGGTAGGGATGTGAAGAATATTGAACATATTTTAAAAGAAGATTGTTTCTTGAATGTTGAGAGACCCTGATGAGAAGAATCCTGGACTAATGAGAATCTTCACAGTTCAGGACTTACTGTGTGCAAAATTTGCACATGGTTGTTTTGTGCACAAAAACAGCATTTTCTTGTTCAGTCAGCAGTATTTTCTGTACAGAATTAATAGAATCATAGAATCACAGAGTTGGAAGAGACCATAAGGGCCATACAGTCCAACCCCTATGCAGGAATACACATCATTCCCAACAGATGGCCATCCAGCCTCTATTTAAAAACGTCCAAAGAAGGAGACTCCACCATACTACGAGGCAGTGTATTCCACTTCCAAACCGCTCTTACTGTCAGGAAATTCCTCGTAATGTTTAGGTGGGATCTCTTTTCCTGTAGTTTGAACCCATTGCTCCGTGTCCTAGTCTCTGGAGCAGCGGAAAACAAGCATGCTCCATCCTCAATATGACATCCTTTCAAATATTTAAACATGGCTATCATGTCCCCTCTCAACCTTCTCTTCTCCAGACTAAACATACCCAGCTCCCTAAGTCTCTCCTCATAGGTCATGGCTTCCAGACCTTAAAGCGTAAATACTCAGAACCACTATTCTTCCTCCCTTCCAAGGCTATGCCCTTCCACTGGAAGGACAGACAAAATGACAATCTGTGCATCCAAGTTTTTCAGCTTCCTACCCAAAGCTTCATAATCCCTTGTGATCTTCTGAAGGCTATGTCATGCAGTATCATTGGTTCCCATGTGGCCCAAAAGGAAGAGATAATGGTCAGAGGACTTGATGAGTCTTGTCAGCCTCTCTGTTGCATCTTGAGTTTTTGCCCCAGGGAGAGAGCACACCTCCCAAGACATTTTGTCAGGCCTGCAAACTACTGCTTCTGTTCCTTGCAGCAGGGAATCCCCTACCACCACCACCCTCCTCCTTTGAGTCTTGACAGAGGCCACTTCATATGATGGATCTACCAAGGTTTCCTATATGTTCCCTAAGGCCTGGCACTGCTGCTCTTCTTCTTCTCTGGAAAGAAAGAGAGCTTCAAATTGATTCTGTAATTTCAAGCTGGCCAAATGAGCCCTGGCCCCTCTACTTCTCTGTGTCACATTTCTCGTAAGTGTTCATCTCCTGTGTATGGGAGATGGCCTCCTCCACAGACATCTCCCCAGTGTGTTCCACATCCAGAATAGTCTTCTCCACTCTGTCCAAGAAAACCCCTCGCTCCCTAATATTCAGAAGAGTAGATAGCCTGTCCTCAAGATGCTTGAACTTCTCATCCAGCAGGGCCACCAACTTGTACTTGCTGTAGATATAGCTCCCCACATTCTCTGGCAAGAAGACAAATATCTCACAGGTGTTGTAGGTGACTGTAGCAGCTCCCTCACTCTGCATATTCAGTCTTCTTAAGTAGTCACTGAAAGAGAAGTTTTGGGCTTCCCTGTCAAAACTCTTCTGGTATCCCCTCTCCCCCCCATGCCTGTTGGCCTTGTTTATCCTGTGCCCCTGTTATGTTAGAATTGTATGCGCTGCAAGGTGTGCACCACTAATTTTCCAAGATTAACCTGGAAGGATTGCAGCAGCAGTTATATAGCGCTAATGGCTGCTACTCCTCCCCCAGGCAGGTGAGTGGCTCAGCAGAAGCCCCACCCCCTCAGACCATGTGCTCAGAGAGAGCAAATGGCCAAAACCAAACTCAAGACCCCCTTTTAAAAGACAGTTGAAAAATTAAGGCTGACCCCACACACACCCCTCACAATATTTCTGCACAGGAAAATCTATTTCTGGTGCAAAACAGCCACCTGTGAATTTTGCACAAAATAACTACAATACTGCAAATAGTATTTGAAAACTGTACTGTTTTTGAATCATTTTTTTGCAGCAAGAAGAAAATTTCTAAAATTACTTGTTGCTTCCTTCAAGAAGAAAACTCGTGAAGAATTACATCCCTAGAAGTGGCCATTGTTTGTTAAGGATCTGAGTATTTTGGATTGTTCATGCTTTTCATTTTCAGTGACAATTTATTTTCTATAATGTAGTATAGAGATGTAAGCCCCAGGTCCCATGCCAGTAGAAAGGCTAGAATTTTAAAAAAAAATCTGTCTTTTTTCCCCAAAAGTATCTGGGGAATTTTTTTCTTTCCCATGGTTTCAAAATTTCTAGAAATTTTACATCTCTGCTCTGGCAGGGTGATTCCTTAATCATGGATCATGCACTGGGAGTATATTCATTTCCGTGTTGCTATTTGTACATGATTGTGTGGATAGTCAGTAACCAATGGGAGTTGTTAAGAGTAGTTTGGTATCCAACTTCTCAGTGCTAATGACACAGTGAGAGAAGGGAGCTATGCTACATTGCTAATGGCAATACAGTGCACTATGAAGTGATGAGAATCTAATGAGTCAATCTATCATTCTAATGAGGCCAGCTGAACTGAACACTGCTGCTGAAGGGTACTTTCTTTTCAATGGGCTTTGATCCAGCTGATCATTGTCATCATCATCCTCATTGCATTCTGTCATTTAGATAACATCTATGGCACATGGGACACTCTACAAAATTTGTGGAATGCCATTTCATAAGGTGAAGGTGAAACAGTAGGGTGAGATTACATGGATATTTAAAGCATTACCTGCATAGAACAGGTGGACAAGCAGGAGAAATGAGAAACAGCCATGAAGAGGATGGGGAGAAAAGTGATAAATGAAACTTTGGAAAATAGTAAGATGAGGGTGCCTACCAGATTTTTTTTTTAAGCGCATTTGCTGAAACTAAAGTAAAAGAGTCAGTTTGCAGGTCTGTATTTTTAAACGGTAGCTTCATTCCTGATTAAAGCTTAACATGCACATGAAATGTTTCCTCTTCTCTTAACAGCTGAGCTCATACTGTAACTCCTTCACTGCCTTCATTTTTTAACATTAACCATGGTACACTGTTACATCTGCACTGAAGTTAATGCTAGCCATAGTAATCATTAAATCTCTGCTTGAAGGAAGCCACTGTGGTGTGGTGCTTTGAGTGCTGGACTACAACTCAAGAGATTGGGGTTCAAATCCCTACTCTGGCACATGAAAGCTCACTGACTGACCTTAGGCAAGTCTCAGCCTCAGAGGAAGGCAAAGACAAATGCAATCTGAAGAAATCTTGCCAAGAAAACCCTGTGATAGGTTCATCTTAAGATCACCATAAATCAGAAACAACTTGAAGGCATACAACAACAACACTGCTTGAAACTGTGTATTGAAATTCATTTGCAAACTGTTCTTAACAGCAACCATGGCTGGTATTAAGTGTGGTGCAAATATAATGCTATGTAGTGTTTAGTGCTGGAGAAAAGGGATGATATGAGTTTCTGTGATACTTTCCATTTCTTAGGAGGGATCACAAAATATTAGTCTAATCTGGGTCACTGTGTTCATTAAAATGAAAAAAAAAAGTAGTAAGGTTTTCCCCCTCAATTTAGGAAAAATACCAATTTTAATGGAATTATAAAATGGGAATTATAAAATTTAAAATTACAAAAACAAAGGCCCACGGCTTAATTTAGCAATTGTTTTGTTTTCAAGCTTGGTGAAGGGGATAAAATTGTGGTTAGGCTTATATATAACTTGGGTGACAGTACCAGAAAGGAAAGTCATTACCATCAGTGGCCTTGCTTTATAGCGAAATCTTATGCTTTACCACTGTAGTGGTATACCACTTGGAATGACATTTTCATAGCACTTTCTAATACTAATATGAACTAGTTAAATAAGAGCTGGAATGTAACAAAAACATGTTATACTTTTTCTCTTTTCATTTACTAGGAAACTGATCTCATGACTTTTAACATCTCAATGCATCGATCCTGGTGGCGAGAACATGGACCAGGTTGCATACGAAGAGTGGTGCGTCCTTCAGCTCCTGGGATCTTAGATGATTTCTCCTATGTCTCTGTGACAGGCTGCATCATTGATTTCCAGTACCTAGAGGTCATTCACAGTGCCATCCAAATACTACTCTCTGTAAGTGCCTACCTGCTGATTAAGTCTAGATTAAACAATTCTTATGTTCCCTTCTCATGCAATGTATGCATCATTCCTACAACTTTTTGTTGAGTTCCTTTTAACCTTTACTCAGCAACCTATATATTTGTTTTAATTCAAAGCAGATGATGATGTTGATGCATGCTTGGAAGATGTCATGGGGAAATGTTTTTTAAAAGGCTATTTTGCATGCATACTTTTGATACTGAAAGTATTATAAAAGATTATGCCAATATGGATCCCATTATCACAACAATATATCAACAAGATACAATTCTGTGTATATTGTTGTTGCTTTCCTTTTGTGAGAACATATTTTCAGATCAGTTATACAAAAAGGGAAAGTTATGTACAGTACTTGGTTGTAGTTTTTTACATCTCTCATGGTTACATGACTAATATTTGGAAGCGGTAGAAATATTTCTCTAGTTCCACTTTATCTCTTAATGCCAAACTCATATTTTGGCTCCTGAAAGGCTTTATGCCTTGTTTTATGCACATGCTTCCTAGTCTGCATCCTGAATGTTTCAGGAAAACTTATTTTGCCTTGAGGGCAAATGTAAATTAATTGGTAGGCATCACTGGAGAACTTACGCATGATCTGTATATGAAATGTGTATGCACATGTACACAAATACTCAAATCCTTATTCATTCATGCAAATTGACATTTTATTATGCACCTACCAAAGTGCATATATAGTTATGTCTTACATATATGCGTCACCTTTTGACACATTGGCATTAGCATCATTAGGAACCTTAGGCAGCTGTTCCAAAGTATAAACCTATAATTAGGAATAGAAAAGAATATTCTTTCACCAGCTGTAGAGAATCCTTCTGAGGAAGGTGTAACTTAATGTAGCTGGTGAAGCCTGGTATCTGGGTGAGATTAGTATCAAAATCAAATTTGAAGAAAACTGTGAACTCTTAGAGGAATTGCTGATAACTAAGTGGTAGAATATAGGAGAACTGATGTGATTTGGATCATCAACTGAGATTTCGTGACACCAGTTCTCAAACATGGGAAGTAAAATGTATAGTTACACAGAGGCATGGATCTTAGTAGTAGTTCCATTGAACCTATTGATTCAACTCTTGAACGGTTAGTCAACACTTAATGTAAATCCCATTGACTCAATGGATCTACTCTAGTTAGAACTACCAATAAGATTTATAATACTAAAATGCATTCTTACTGAGTTCATCCAGATACTGTCAAATCAATATTTGTTGATCCTTTTTTTCTAGTGTTCCCTGACACACACACACCAATACAGTTCATACTGTATTACTTTTAAAAGCTAGGCTATTTGCAAAAGGGGGGGGGATTAAAAGAATAAACTGTAAGGATGAGGAAAGCATTTATGAGTTGAACCTATTCGGAATGTGTAACCATTTTCTCTGTAGAACATGGCTGCTTATAGTGCCTTATTAAGCAAATTACTATGAACAATTATGTCAATTTGTAAGTGAAATCATAGAAATAAGAATAAGCAAGAATGAGCTTTCTCTATTAGCCAGAAATAGGTTATTTGCCAGGAAAAGCTCCTAAACATCATGTGTGAAAGCCATCTTCTTTAGATGTGTAAATTATAAGTAACTGCTCATTAATATGTGAGGCAGTTTGATGAGACTGGTGCAATAGTCTTTTTTCCTATTTAGAGCCTCTGAACTGAACAAGCTCATTACCTAAATTAACCCCTTATTTTTCTTTTCCTTTGACTTGAATGATGTATTTGCACACAGAGTCGGAGAAATAAGGGGACAATACACATGGTTTGGGGTGAAATAAAATTGAATCTTTATTTATCACACTAATTATTTAATCCCTTAAATCTTTAGCGGGGGGAGGCAACCTAGTGAGGGAGCAGCTGGAGCGGATCGTCCCTTCTGGACTTATGCCCCCAGCTTCCCCAGGCGAACACCTGAGCCCTGTTGAGTAACCACAGGACTTGGGGTTGCTCACCAGCCAGCTCGTGTCTGGAAGGTCAACCCAAAAGTCCCTCACCCAATCCATACAAATTAAGGTGAGGGGATTATCCTTAAAGCCAACCCCAAGGTAGGTCTCCTTCTGTTCTCCCAGATCGTACAATCTAAGGAGACCCTTCCAGAGACCGTCCCTTCACCAAAATTGGTGCCACAGGTGTACACTGTAATCTACGCCTCCCCTTTTCCCGCCATAGATAAGGGGCAAGCGTCTGCTTTGTCCCTTAATCCCCCACCAGCTTGTCCAATAGGTCCCTCAACCCCCGCTGAGGATCCCCCCAAAATAGTAAGTTACTAGCGTCCGAGAGATTTACCCAGTAGACCATACTGTGGCCGCAGATCAGAACCCGCCATCTCACCAGCTGTGGTCTAGGACCTGGAAGACAAAAGGGGAAGAGAGTCAGTTAGTAAGGCAAAGGATGAATATATCTCCAGTATGAGGCAGACCTCCATCGTCCAATCCTCTGGATGGCCAAAGGCGACAGGCCGATAGCTGCAGCCGTAGAGGCAGCCCCTATCCGGAAAGAATGTGTCCCGAACTTGACACCTGTGAAGCCCAACCGATCCAGTGCCTTAGCTGTCACCTTCCAAAACTGGTACCTAGTTAGGGGGGAAGAATCAGCATGAATAAAAAGTGCTCCTGGGAGCTCGTCCCAAACTCGAAGATGTTCCTGTAATGCAAAAACCGGACATATGGTGGTATCGTTGCAGCATTGTAGCTGCACAGTTTTACCACGCCCCAACTGATCAGTCTTTGAAAAGTGAAGCATAAAGCTAATCTGTCGCTCCATAAACCTTATGTCCCTTAATTCCAACACCCTACCTGAAGTGTCAGCCTTGGAAGATACCACGAGTTCGCTAACTTGCAGTGCGCAAAAAAACGCCAACAAGGCGGTGGTGTGAAAAAGCAATGCCTCGTAGGGAGAAAAGCAAATCCCTACCCAGGCATGGCGTAAACCCTTCAGGATGCTTGGCAAAAGAGGGGCACGAGAATCCCTCTTTCGGCCCAGCTCTCAGGCCCATCCTTCCAGCGTCTTCCAAATACGGAAGTCACCTGTATTGTCAGAGGCCCCCTGTACTTTCATCCAAAATGCTAAAGCAGACAATTTGCTCCTGATGGACTGTGGAGCCAAGCCTTGTTTATGAAGGTGCACACAAAATTGCAGCAGATGTGCCACTGGTACATCGGCTCCCAATTGGAGACCTAACTGATCCCTAAATTGATAAAATTCACTAACAGCCCTGGCATATCCCCTTCATGTGCTAATAGCCACTGACATACCTAGGGCCCTCCAAATTTCAGATTCCCAGTCTGCCATAGCTCCTCTGGCATCCTGTGGCCCTTGGGCTCCGCATCTGGGGCAAGCTCTCTGAAGCACTCCATCTGCATGCGGGAAAGAGCATCAGCAATCTCATTGTTAACGCCCGCCACATGCCGTGCAACAAATAAAATATTGTATTTGAGGCATTGCAGTGTGAACAGCTGAACCAGACGCATGACCCACAGAGACCAGGATGTGAGAGAGTTTATTACCTGGACCATTGTCGAATTGTCATACCAAAAATGTATGGGCGAATTCGCCAATTCTCGTGCCCAGATGAACACAGCAACCAAAATTGGGAAAAATTCCAAAAAAGTAAGATCAAATGCGATGTCTGTCCCACACCAGTCAGTGGGCCATCTATTGGCACACCACTGGCCCCCGAAATAAACCCCGAAACCAACGGAGCCTGCGGCATCCGATGCAATTTGCAATGCCCCCTGGAGCTTCCTTTCCTGACGCCAGAATGAAATGCCATTAGATTGATTTAAGAATTCCTGCCAAACCAGCAGGTCATCCCACATCTCCCTAGTAATACAGATCTTATGATAGGGACTTTGCACTACCATAATGGCATTACATAACCGGCGGAGGAAGGCCCTGCCAGGGGCCACCACCTTGCATGCGAAGTTCAGGTGTCCAATGAGAACCTGGAATTTCCACAAGGTGGCCTTATGCCTACATTTAAATTGGTCCACTCTGACCTTTAACTCCTGAATTTTCAAATCAGACAGGTGGCAGAGCTGATTGTGTCAATCTCAATACCCACAAAGCCTAACAGTTATGAGGGGCCCTCGGTCTTTTTGGGTGCAAGGGGAAAACCCAGCTCCCCTGCCATCCTCTCAAAAAGCTGCAGCAAAAATCTACACTCAGAAGAACCATAGCTTCCAATAAAAAAAAAAATCATCTGAGTAGTGAACAACACCATGTAGGCCAGTCCTGGTTCTAAGTGCCCACTCTAAAAAGGTACTAAAGGTTTCAAAGGCATTACAAGATACCGAACACCCCATGGGTAAGGCCCAGTCCATGTAAAAAAGCCCATCAAACTGAAATCCTAGCTCAAAGTCATCAGGATGAACCGGGAGAAGACGGAATGCTGACTTGATGTTGCATTTCGCCAGTTCCGCTCCAGGACCATGCCGCCTGACCTGACGTATAGCTGCATCAAAAGAAGTATACCTAACCGTACATAATTCTGGGGGGATAGAGTCGTTTACCGAATCTCCCCTAGGATAAGATAAATGATGTATAAGCCTAAACTCACCAGGTGCCTTCTTGGGAACTATCCCTAATGGGGACACCCTCAAATTAGGCACCGGTGGCCGGGTAAAGGGTCCAAGTACCCTCCCTTCCAGTACCTCTTTACGTATTTTATCCAAAACAATGTGTTCTAAGCCCCTGACTGACTTCAAATTTTGGTTCCAGAAAGGGCACCTAAGACCCTGATATGGGATATGAAAACCAAAATGAAAACCATCCAATTAATAAGTGGCCGCCTGTATATCAGGATAAACGTCTAGCCACATATCCAAAACATCCAATTTAATTGGGGTGGGACCCTTTAGGAGGCTGGGAGGAGGAAGTACCTCCCCTGCCAGCCCCCTAACCCCCTCTAGATCCCCAGAGCTGCCCCCTCCCTCTCAGGCAGTTCCGAAAGGAATGTGAAGCTCCACAGATGGAGCACTCGTGATTAAACCTACAAGGTTTCCAAGAGCACACTCCATGTGAGCTGAATTCCCAACATAACATCCTTTGTCCCCCACTAGACAAGGAAGGTGTGACTGCTGTCTTGGTCCCTGAGCCTGCAGCTGGCCTCAACAAGTGGCCGCTATGCATCCGCTCCCCCTGAATGGGATGTGCCGGGGTCATTAGCTGTATCCACAATTGGGGATGCATCATATCCCAGCAAAGGAATGGGTAAATAGCAGCCCTCATGCAAAATGCCTCATTGTATAGCAGCCAGGCAGGGCCAGCGAAATCCACATAGGCCCTATGTATAATATCCATGTATTGAAACAGGGCCCCTGCCCAGTGTGGCTGCGCTTTTGCAATCACACCGGCTAAAATTAAGAATCCGGACAGCCAATTGGACCAAGTCCTCTCGACCTTCCGTTTTCTCAATTTCTCCTTTTCTTTATCATCCATATCCTCTTTATCTTTCTTGTCTATTTCCCGATACAACAAGGAAAAAAGTCAACATATTTCCCCTTTACTATTTTGTCCCTTGTGGATTGTAAGAGATGGTCCCCCAAAGGAAGGGACATCTCGCTGAAAGGGAGTGCCGAATATGCCACCATATCATATCCCAGGGTCTGTGAAAAACTAACTGGGGGAGATGCACCAAAGGAAGATGCATTGCACCCGCCAAAGGTGAATGGGCCCCATGGAGACCATTGGGAACCAGGCCATCCGAAGACCTGTTGAGGCATAGCCCACGTGCCCTGCGTTGCCTGAGCACCCACCCCTTGTGATGCATCAGAAGGCCTGGTTACATGCCAATTGGCCCATGGCCACCAGGATTCGTAAGCTGTGTGGTATCATTGTTAGGTAACTCACCCAGAGGAGCCAGCATAGTCGCAGGTATGGGTTCGGTGTCATCCCATGGTGGTATGCTGGAGAGGCCATCCTGTTGGTGTGATCCTGAAGCATCCTCCCCTTGAATCCTCTTCAGCTCATCTAAACGTGCGATAATCTGGTTAGCGATTTTACCCTTACCCACCGTAGGTTTAGCATGGTATGCGGATTCAACATCCCTTATCCCCTGAATTCTCTCCAGGTGTTGAATTCTTTCTAAAATCGCCTGCCACGGTATATCCTCCTCTTCATCACTGAGAGGGGGTGAATGTGAAATGGGTGCTGGCCGTTTTGGTGCTGGCCCTTTGCCTTCCCCCCCGCTTTTTCCCTTCTTAGGTGCCATAAGAGGACAGTGACAACGCTTCCAGCACAAACTCGGCAGAGAACAACCAAATTAATTTATGTCAGTTAACCACAACAATAAGGGCCCACTTAGTCGGGTGACTTATTATTATTATTATCATTATTATTTATCACTGTACTTACAACAAAACTGGCCCTCCCAACTTGCTGTCTAAGAGGGCAGCCTAAAATGCTGCCGAGTGCCAATAATAAGGGCCCACTCAGTTGGGTGACTTATTATTATTATTATTATTATTATTATTAGTTACCATGACGCTACAACAAAACTGGCCTTCTGAGTAACTTGCTATCTAAAAGCAGCGCCTAAAATGGCTGCCAAGTGGAGCCTCTAGCCAAAATGGCCACTGGCAGCAGTAAGGTAAGGGGGACCCCTGGTGGCCCACCTAAAAACTCATTGAGGTGGGGAACCCCTGGTGGCCCACCTAAAAACTGAATGAGGGAGACCCATGGTGGCCCACCTAAACTATAGGGCCAACTACATCCTGCAAACTGCCCCTGGTGGCCCATCTAAAAACTCCCTAACGTCAATGGATTATCAAGTAAAGCACACACCCCCAACTGCAGAGGATAACTTATCACAAATCACCCTCCGTCACCAAGCCCCTCGCCCCCCAGCCCCAGTACTCCCTGGAGTGAAGAGGCGAACATCCGTGAGTCCCAACAGCCATGAGTCCTCAATCCATGGTAGCGAGTGGGAACGGCCACTCCCCCAACTGGTCGCAGCCTCAAACAGCCTGCCAGCAAAGGCAATGACCCACTCAAAGGTCCATCTGGCCACAGCCGCGACCAGCCGATGGCATGTCCGTTTCCCCCCCCCCATCACTGCCCAACCCGAGCAGTGGAGGCCCACGGCCCGTCCGGCCTGGGCCAACAAGCTGCCCTGGCAATATACGAGCCGCTTGCAGCCAATTGATTGCTAGCCCACCATGAAGCCCGCAGGGGAAAAACCCCACAGGAAAGAACAGGGTGAATCGCCCAAGCCGCTCCTCTCCGAGTGCCGCCCAGAGATCAGCAAAGCTTCCCCAAGTGCCTCCTAGAGGCAGTGAAGCAGCGATCTCCGATCGCTGAGTGAAGAAGAAGCTGAGGAGAGGGATGGGTTGCCCTTTATGTATTCTGGCCCTGCCCTTTTTCTTGCATCGCCGGCGCTAGCCAGCAACGCAATCAGCAGTCTCCCTCTCATCGCCGTGTGCAAGGAGTGCTCCCTGGCCATAGGCTCTGCGAGCAGTCTGGGGAGCAGTATTGACAATGCCATGTGATGTGTCTCAAGTAGGATTGTATATACTGTATGCATTTGTACTATATTTCTGTTGTTAACTGCCCTCAAGTCAACTTCAACTTATGATGACCCTATTAATGAGAGACCTCCAAGTCAGCCTATCATCAACAGCTCTGCTCAGATCTTGCAGAGTGAAGGTTGTGGTTTCTTTGATTGATTCTATCCACCTGGAATGCAGTTTTCCTCTTTTCCTATTTCCCTTCACCTTACAAAGCATTATAGGCTTTTCTAGTGAGTCAGGTCTTCTCATGATATAGTCAAAGCATAACAGCCTCAGTTTAGTCATCTTGGCTTCTAGGGAGAGCTCTGGCCTGATTTTCTCTAGGAACCATTTATTTGTCTTTCTAGGAGTCCACAGTACCTGCAGAACTCTTCTCCAGTACCACATCTCATATGAGTTTATTTTCTTCCTAGAAGCTTTCTTCTAGCTTTCACAACCATACATAGTAATGGGAAATACAATTGCATGGACCATCCTAACTTTAGTATCCAATGATATATATTTACCCTTCAGGATCTTGTCTAGTTCCTCCATAGCTGACCTTCCAAGTCCTAGTCTTCTGATTTCTCAACTGCAGCCTCATTCTGATTAATGACAGGGCCAAGGAATGGAAAATCATTCACTATTTCAATGTCTTCATTGTCTACTTTAAAGTTATGTATGTAAATAATCTGTGGTCATTATTTTTGTTTTCTTAATGTTTAACTGTAAACCTGCCTTTGTACTTTCTACCTTGACTTTCTCCAGTAATCATTCCAAGCCTTTGCTATTTTCTGCTATTAATATTATGTCATCTGCATATCTAAAATTGTTGATGTTCCTTCCTCCAGTTTTCATGCCTCCTTCCTCTGTGTCTAATCCTGCTTCTTCAGCATAAAAATTAAACAGATAGGTTATAAAATGCAGCCTTGCCTGACTTCCTCACCTATTAGAATCCATTCTGTTTCTTGGTATTCTGTCCTAAGAATAGCCTCTTGACCTGAGTACAGGTTACACATCAGAACAATCAAAAGTTGTGGCATACCCATTTCTTTAAGAGTGATCCATAGCTTTTCATGATCTATACAATCAAAGGCTTTGCTATACATACATACATACATTCTGTTTACTACTTATCTGTCGCAAAAGAGTTCACTCTTTATTAAGTTTTCACAATTTCTGCTGTGTATCATAGAAGTCTTTCTATATAGATAATTATGTCTAAAACTACTTACTACTGAAAGCTTCATGGATTTAAATAACATTTTTAGATGTCCCTGCCATATAGACTATTGAGTTAATTGTGTAGGAATCATCCAGAGAATTTCTAAAGCTTGCTTGAATAAATCTGCAATTCCTTTCTTACTTGACAATCTTGTTGCCTGAAAATTGCAGATGCAATTTTGCATATATGCATTCTTAGTTATTGTAATATAACCCAGATCAAAGACACTTGGAACCAAACTGGTCAGAAAGGGGGCTTCTGTAAGTAATGGGAAGCCAAAGGATTTGTTTTTTCTTTAGCAGAATATAATTTGTTAGGAAATTACGGATCATTCATTGATTATGTTGGAAGAGCCTTCCAAAAAGCAGTTGCTGTTTTATTTTTATGCAATCCAAGGGGGTTTGGTCACAAGGAAAATGGATGTCATATCAAATCTTGACCAAAGAAGAGGCACAATCCATGCAAAGTCCATCATTCAGATTCTGTAGATGACCCTGCCTTATAGACATAAAACAGCCACCCGCCGAGCATTACACAAGGTTGCGTTGGGGGGAGATGTTTTAATGACCTCATAAGAAATGAGCACATGAAAGGACCATGGTGATTTGCCCCTATTCACTTTCTCCACACCACGCCTAATTTAACCCACCTCTGTTATGCATCCCCTTACTCACTTTTCCCCTAAGCTAAAAAGCTGCAAGGGGTACAGTCTTTCCTCATAGATGAGTTGCTCCTGCTCCCATTTTGATATCTTCAGTATTATTATCTACTCATCTCATATATGATAATACTGATTGCAGACAAATATTTCAAGATGCTTAGCATTATAAAATGAAGACAGGATACCTAACCACTCAATGCTGAAATGTGGTTAAGTATCCAAAGCAGACTATGTAATTGGGGGATAAGAGAATAATTCCATTTAGGGAGCAAAACTGGCTAAAGAGCAGGAAGCAGAAAGTAGGAATAAATGGTTGTTTCTCATGCTGGAGGGGTGTGAACTATGGAGTCTATCAGAGTGTTGGTAGTTCTTTTTAATATGCATAAATTATCTAGACTTGGGGAGCAATAGTGAGGTGGCCAAGTTTGCTGATAACACTAAATTATTTAGGGCAGTGAGAAAAAAGCTGATTGTGAAGAACTCCAAAATTATCTGCCTAAACTGGGAGAAATGCCATTTTGACAGTTGGCACATGGAATTTAGTGTAAGCAAATGTAACATGATGCATATTGGGCCATATACAGGAAAGGTTGCACATATTGGGTATAATTTGAAAAGAAACTGATAATAAAGCTGCCAATATCTTATTATCTTTTTTTAAATCCTTAGTAGATTCACATGCGATCACTAGGGCAACAGGATGTTGGATTTTATATGCTTTGGTTCTTCATATTTTCATATCTTCTTGTGTATTAGACACTTCTTGGTTTCTAGTGTTTGTGATAAATTAATATTCAATCACGAATACATTTAACTGTGTTATTTACTTCAATTTTATCATGTTTCTCTTGGTAGTGCTTAAAACAGATCTGTACAATTAAGAATACTTGTAAAGACAAGAACATTTGTAAACAAATTATTTTCTAAAATGAAGCCATTACTATTGACAATATCAGGTAAGGTACTACAGTTGTCCCTCTGTATCTACGGATTTGGTATTCATGAATTTAAGTATTCACGGATTGAAAATATTCTTAAAAAAACAATACATCCAAAAAAGCAAATCTTGATTTTGCCGTCTTATGTAAAGGACACCATTTTGCTATTCCATTGCATATAATGGGACTTGAGTATTTGCGGATTTTGGTATCCATGAGGGGTCCTGGAACCAAACCCCAGCGAATATGAAGGGACACCTGTATAACCTAAAAATGTTAACATGACTGGAGACAGATATAATGACATATGCAAGCCTCTGTCTCATCCATGCACATACATGCACACACACACAACTGTTTTGCTTGCATCTTAATCTTAAAGAGGTAGTTAAAATTATGTAGCTAGAACATAATTTGTTTTTATGAAGCTGAAGTAATGTAGTAAGCCTTTTCATAATGTTGCAAAAATGCTGTTAGTATAACAAATACCAATGGCTCACTTTATTCCACAGATAGAATTAAAAAGTGAGATAATTTGATAGGAAGCTACTTTTATATCCTTAAAATAATACAGAATGTGGTGTTTTCCAAGGATTGCTTGTACAGGCTGAGTATCCCTTATCCAAAATGCTTGGAACCAGAAGTGTTCCATATTTTGCATTTTTTCCAGATTTTGGAATACTTGCATATGCATAGTGAGATATTTTGGAGATGAGACCCAAATCCAAACATGAAATTCTTTTATGCTTCATATACATCTTATACACATAGCCTGAAGGTAATTTTATATACAATATTTTAAATAATTTTGTGCCTGAAACAAAGCAGTCAGCTAGATATGAAAATTAATTATGGAAAATAGTGCATTACCTTACTATTGCAGCAGTGTTCATTTGTTCTCAGGATTCATTCGCAAGATCACTGGCATAGAAAGCTATCCGGCATTTGCAGTTACTATGGAGCATATCCATGGGAAAAAAATGTGGCCACGAGTGAATTACCTGCCTTATTATCTCCCCAAAAAACTCCCTCCATTCCCCCCTTCCCCCCCAGTAAATAAGAGAAATGGAAGAGCAATCTTCTACTTAAAAACTTTTTTGCTCTGCCACTTGAAAATAGCGCTCGATTGTGTCCTCGAAAAAACAACAATGGCAGCTCTGACTGTTTCATCACTGGCAAGCCTCACACACACACACACACACACACACATCCAATCAATCATGTTCTGACTTCCTGGATGTGTCCCAATTTGAATTGGTTGTTCAGACGGCCTGTTATGTGCTTGTTCACATACTTTTTAAAAAAAGATCGTGAGAAACAGTAAAAGCTGTAATCGCAAACTACTTGGAGTTTTCATCCCCCCGTCCTTCCCAACATGGTGAATCCTGGCAGGAGCTGATCTGGACAAAAAGTATTCTGCCCACATTCTTTTAGGATTTTTTTCATTGTCTAACAGTGGTGTACACTGAACCATCAGAAAGCAAAGGTGTCACTATCTCAGCCACCTATGTGGATAATATTGGATTATGGAGTATTTCAGAATTCAGAATTCTGGATAAGGGGTACTCAAACTGTATCAGCAATGTATTGCTTCTTTCTGAAAATAATTTTACAAGCAATCTGCTTATATTCTCATAGAATTTTTTTTCCCCTTGTGGACTATGCTATGCCACCACTCTTGGAATGTGAACACTATGTAATGAACTGATCTGCTTAGGTATATGGTGGAAAGATGATGTTTAATTAATTTTTATGAGGTCTGAACTCTGGACTGCAGTAAGAGGGGAATAAAGGCTTGTGCAAGTAGTCAGAGCTGAGGACCAAGCCATCAGCCAGGAATCAGAACAGAAAAATACACCAAGAGGCAGCAAGGCTGAAAAGACTTGGTTCAGCAACTTGATTAGGAAACAGTCCAAACAATGAGCTATTTCTAGCTCATCTGGTCTAGAAGCACCAATGACAATGATTTGTGCACTGGTGATCTCAAGTTTGGATTATCGTAATGGGCTTTCCTCAGGCTGGTTTAGAAACTGTAGCTACTGCAGAATGTGGCATCTAGGCTACTGAGTAGGGATTTCCATGGTGGACATAGTACTGAAAGCCCTGCACCAAATAGCTACCAAGCCAAGTTCAAGAAGTTATTTGTACTTTACACAGCCCTAAATAATTCCTTCCATGAAAGATCTCCTCCTTCCATATAGATCAGCCCAGTTTCTGTGCTGTGTGAGGAACTCCACTTCACTAGAGAAATCTGTTTTGTTGCAACCTGGAGGAGGACCTTCTCAGTTGTGGTGCCCATCTTGTGGAAGGAACTCTCAATTGATACCAGGTAGCCTCCCAATGTAGAGTGGTTCTGCCACCAGTTAAAGACTTACTTGTTTTCCCAGGCCATTTCAGCATCAGTAACCTAAGTGGTTTTAGTGCTTTCTGTACTACAGTATAGTTTATCCCTACTTATTTGGTTTTATTGTACCTGGAGGATTTTAACAAAACAGTGTTGTAAACTATTGTGGGATTTTTGAAGAGAAAAGCAATGCAGAAATGTCTTCACATAAATACAATAAAAATTGCCTTGCTGGGGAATTAGAACACATGGTTGCTTCAGAGCCTATGGTGTTCTATGCCACAGCTCTGTTGACACACCACAGAGGCAGCTGCACACAGAGCCCAGGGACCATGGTTCAGGCCCAAGTGATTCCAGCTCCTGGGTTAAGCAAAATCTTTGGATAGTTAAAATTACTATCACTCTTGAGCCTCAATAGTTAACAATAGTTAGGTCAAGAGACAGATTTTTTTGCACTGGAGAAAAGAGGATATGGAGAGAGTGCATTCCCACTTTCAGTTAATTAATCCTTACCAAGGACATGGGGGAATAAAAATGAGATGTATTTTACTACAAATTTTGAAAGTATTCATGAAGAAAACTAGTCTCATACTGTTATAACATTAAGGACTAACAGCATAACTGGATAGAGCATTAAGCATTAAAAACATTTTGATTGTTGTGTGTGTGTGTGTGTGTGTGTGTATGTATATATATATATATATAGAGAGAGAGAGAGAGAGAGAAATTATTATTCTCTAATGGTGTAGACTGGAATAGGCAAAAATGTTATTTTTTTCAGTTTCATTATTCATGTTGAATAAGTAAAACTTTTCCATTTATATTTCACTTATTCCAAAAAAGTTTGTTTTTCATAGGATGTTTTTGTGTCCCCCCACTCCCCTAAATGTTCGTATTTCCTTCTGAACTTTTATATGCGAGGGTACTGGAGAGGCAAAAAGTGGGGCGGTGGAGAGAAAATGATAAGAACAGAAAAACGTGAAGCTATAAAATAAAGAGGTTATGGAGATTATCACACGGGCCAAATATCCCAGGACTGGGATGACAGGAGATCACTAAAAGGCTTACCTATCAGACGATGTTGTCCCTGTTCTGGCTCCATGCTGCTTCCGTTTTCCTTATTGATGGGGGAATGTCATCAATAAGGTGCCCGTTCTGTTACAGAAACAGAATCGTAGGCATATGAATTAGAGCCCTGTTGTGCTGGCACAATGACAATTCAGAACACTTCTGGGTATGATCGGGACGAGGATCCCTCCCCCCCCCCCAGGTTCTTGGTTTTTTTTTAATTTGTTTTTGGGCTTGGTTTTTCTTTGGGACATTTGATTGATTTTTTATAATTAAATTTCCCGCGCAATCGTTCTCTCATGAGAACAAGTGGGATTTTCTTTCCCTGTCGTAAAAGCAGCTTTACAACAGCTGCATTTACTGCAGGGAAGCCAAAGGGAGGGGGAGCGGTTTCCATCACAGAATAAGGTGAGTGTTGGAAAACTTTTTTAAAAAACTGTTACAGGCACGGGAGTGGGTCAGGAGTGGGTTGGGTGGGTGGGGGTACTGGGACAGGGACGTTTTAAAATGGTCCTATGGTTGCTGACACACTTAAGATATAATGCAGTTTGACACCACTTTAACTGCCATGGCTCAATGTTATGGAATTCTGGATTTGTACTTTTGTGAGATATTTAGCCCTCTCTGTCAGAGAGCTTTGGTGCCACGACACACTACAAATCCCAAGATTCCATAGCATTGAGCCATGGCAGTTAAAGTGGTGTCAAACTGCATGATTTCTGCAGTGTGTCTGTGGCCTAAGTAACTTGTTGCAAATGGTCATTGTTTGTGTACCTGCTTACAGTAAGTCGATTGTTGGGGTGGAGGTAGTACCTTTACATGATCTACTGACCTTATTTGGTGCCAACAGATAGTTTCAAATTTGACCTAGAAAATCTATGGTTGAAAATGCACTGTGCAGTTCTTGATACTTATTGGCTTGTTAACAGTGAATAGCATAGCTTTGTGGGCTGCTTAAGATTAAATGCAGGAATAAAATTCTCAGTAAATAAGCATATTTGGGGCATATTTTCATGTTCTCTGGACTAGCAATTGTGTCTGCATGGGTTATTAAAGTGGTAGGTCAATCTTTTCTTTAAAAACCACAGGTCAAAACAAAGCAGGAATCTTGGCTTACTTATATAAAATGTAGGTCAGCACCATTTGAAATGCAAAAATACCAAAACACAGAAACTGAATATGCTGTTTGCTACCTACAGCTGTGTAAATTATTTTCACATTCATAGCTTTACTGAATTTCCTTCCACTGTGATGTCGAGAGCACCCACCAGATTATGTTTCGGTTGATTAATAGATGTCTAAGTGTCTTCTTCAAGCCAAAAGGAAAATGAAAAAAGCCACAAGATATTACTATGTGGACAACATGTAAGTAATATTAAGAGGGTATGGAGTGCAGCAAAGTGCATAGTTACAATAAATACATTTTTGTAGAGCTGACATTAATACAGAATTTGCACTGCAGTAAAGAGATAGTAGAGGTAGGGGGCAAAATGAATCCATTAAACTAAATAGCTGCATGAGACCATGAAATACAAGTGAAAATATCCCTAATAAATCCAGGTTCATTTTTTAAAAAACCCAAAAATTAATGTTTAAGACCCTAAGTAAATTAAGAAAGAGCCCAAATAAATTACAACAAATACCTAGCATGAACACATTTTTAAACCCATTTTTAAAAGCCTGCAAGAGTAAAATAAAATACTTGTTTATCACAGCAAGACCAATTTTACTACTTATTTTGCAAGACATTCAAATTTTCTAATAAACACAACATCTTTTTTGGGCATTTTACTATAAATGTTTTGCCCTTTGAAAAACACAGTAATGTAAAGAGTAATCCCATGAATCTCTCTCTTTTAGCCAACACATCATCGTAAACCTCTATGCCGTCTCCTTGATTTTATTAATGATTTCTGCCCCACTGTTTTCAAAGCATCTTCCAAGCACTGATTATTTAACATGTGAATAAGCTATGACATTTTGTGATCTTAAATACTGTTTCATCAAAGAGAATAAATAATTAATTAGCAACCATTTAATTAGACAACTTTAGCAAGAGCAGCCATTCAAATGAGGAACATATGAATTGAAACTAGAATTAGAGGTTTATTACTGTCTGAAGAGGAAGCACTCCAGTGCACTAGGAAGTGTTCAGAATTTGGCTTCAATTTATTTATTTATTTTTACCCTGTGCACCTAATAAAATGAAATGTCCAGGTTCATCTGCAAAAGGACTATTGTGTTTCTCTCTACTTCTGCTGTATACCATCACAGGAACCTGAGTTGTGGCTGGCGTTTGTGATTTCAGAAATAAAGATCATTCTTATTTTGCTCCATTTTGCATTGCTAGGTGTAATCTAGTACAGTGGTGTCTCCATCTTGAGGCTGAGGTCCTGTCTATATGACAAAAAAATTCTGAACGGCATTCAAAAGATCGATGATCTGTACAGATGGCCGTTCAAACACAGACAAGTCATCCAGATAGGGGTGGTGGCAAAACTCGCCCTAAAATCCATGAGTGGCAGATCTGGGGCTTCATCTGGATCTCTGGGGAAAATCAGTACAATTATCGAACGAGTGACCATTTGTACACCCCCGTTCATACCGATACAAACAGGCAGTGTAATCTGACTGGCTGGCCGAGCAGAGGGGTCGGGGCTAGCCAAGAGGGGAATTGGCAGTGGCCACCATGTTGGATTCCTGACTACGCGAGCGTCTGATAAGTCCATGAAACAAAGATTTTTACTTTTATTCATTTTTATTTTATATTGTAAAGATGTAATAATGACTATCTGCATCACAGGGAGCTTTTTAAATAAAAAAAAATAGGCGACAGGAGATTTAAAATTGTCGGGTAGATTGCTCACTGCAGCCAGCTGGGCCAGGGGGGTCATGTGGAGTTTAGAGGGTCTAAAAAATCATGTAGGCAGATCGTACACTTGCGACCGCCTGCATTTTCAGATTTTTAAACCCCTGTACAGATTTTTTTTTACCCCTCATGTAGGTGGGACCTGGGTTTAACTGTAGGCCTGACTCATAAAATAGTAGAGTTGGAACTGTGCTGAAGTATTAGCTAGCCTAATGCCAGCCATTGCAGGAAAATCTACAGCAATGGTGGCAACTGTTCTGGATTGGCGGGGCTGCAGTGCTCTCCCAGAAGACCTCAGGGGACTGTATCTCTTCCTGACCTCCCACAAAAAGCCACATTTTGCCCCCAAATACTGTCCATGGGGCACTGGCGCAATTTCTCCATGTTTTGGAGGGTCTTCTGTACTGTTTAAGGCCCAGGAGAATTCTTCTTTTTTTTTTTTTTTTTTTTTTTGCAACAGTAAGTGACCTGGAAATTGACATTTGGTTTATTTCCTGATAGAAAAAAGGCCTCCCCTGGGGGTAAAAAAATGCCCACCAAGGGGGCCACATGTGGCTTGTGGGCTGCACTTTGTCAACCGCTATTTAAAAACCTCCAAGGAAAGAATCTCCCACTGCCTCAGAACAACTCTTATTATCAGGAAGTTCTTCCTAATATTTAGTTAAAATCTCCTTTTTTGTAATTTGAATCCATTGGATCAACCCCATGGGAGCAACAAAAACAAATTCACTTTATCTTCCATGAGACAGTTCTTCAAATATTTGAAAATGATTAACATATTTCTCATTGCTGTCCTCTCTAAATGAAATATACTCAACTCTATCTTTTTTTATAAGGGTTGGCTTCCAGAGAATTTTTTGAATCTTGTTGTGATGGTGTGCCTTCAAGTCATTTCTACTTATGGTGACCCTAAGCCGAACCTATAATGGAGTTTTCTTGGCAAGATTTGTTCAGAGCAGGTTTGCCTTTGCCTCCCTCTGATACTGAGACAGTGTGACTTGCCCAAAGTCACACAGTGGTTTCCACAGCTGAGCAGGGATTCAAACTCTGTCATAGTCAGTACAGTACTCAAACCACTGCACCAGTCTGGCTACCCTTCTTAAACTGTGGTGCTGACAATTAGACTGATGAATGTTGCCTGGTGATTTCTAATCCTTTTGTAGCATTTTGGTTGGTGCTGTTAAGGTATTTCCCAATTGTTGATTTGGGGTTTTTCCCTCTAAAGGAAAAACAGCACAGCTGTCCTTGCTCTTTCTTAAATCAAGTTCTGTAAATTCTGGGCTCAAGGCATTCTCATGTCCATTCCAAATTAACATTTTCATATAAATTTATGGCTGCTACCGTGTTGTTGCCAAGACTCTAGCCATCTTTCCCCAAGAAGTATTTGTGATGATATCTTACTTTTCTAGTACTACAGAATTTTGTCACTAGATATGTCCATGATGACAGCAGGAGATAAAAATCAATAATAACAGGTAGATAATTCATGGCAGATAGGGCCAGTATTTATTTTATTTATTATTCAAATATTTATATGGCTCCCCATATCCAATAATCTCAAGTCAGAGTACAATAAAATCAAGGTAAACACTTCCAAACAATTTAAAATATGATGCAGAAAAAATAATAAAGCATATTAAAGTAACAAATAGTATGTCACAATGGGTGATTCATGATAGATTACAACAGCTTGTCATACTTGCAAGAGGACAGGGGGTTGAATTCATAGTAATCCAGTTGCTACACAAAACTAGAATAGAATTGTTAAATCAAAGTCATTACATAAGTGGTGACTGATCCTTTAATGGTCAGTTCAGTGAAACTCCTCTAGTTAACAATAACAGTTGGTGTGGGACTCTTTGGAGATTTTCACACACCTAAAATACCCCCCCCCGAAGAAATCGGGACAGAAATATTTCTGTCCCAGAAGCAGCGCCGCGGTTCGCACGCCCAGTCCCCTCTCTCGATATGCCGTCGTCGTCACATTGGGTTATTTCTTCCCTCTTCCGGAATATTTTACTAACGGGAGTTCGCCATTAATAAAATATTCCGGAAGAGGGAAGAAATAACCCAGCGTGATGACGACGGCATATTGGGAGAGGGGACTGGGCGTGCGAACCACGGCGCTGCTTCCGGGACAGAAATATTTCTGTCCCGATTTCTTCGGGGGGGGGTGTATTTTAGGCGTGTGAAAATCTCCTTAGTCTCATCTAGATTACTTCTGCATTTCACCCACCATACACACACTCCTGGTTGAGACTCCCTTTTCTAGTGGAAGTTTTCCTTTCTTTGAAGAACTGTCACGTTCAAAGAGAAAGGAGAAGTGGTGGTGTCACTATGGGTAGAGTTGCCATAATTCTCTGCCACAAAACCAGGACAAAAGTATATGGGACTGGATTGGGTGGATTATTGACAAAAAAAGACACACCCCCACATTTTGACATTTAACATTGTTTTATTGCATATTTCAGTAGTTTAGGTTGTCTTATACCAATTGTACTTTTCTGAACTCTGCACTTGGTCAAGGTACTTTGATTTTTTCACTACTGCACATCGAATTGTAAAATTCAGTGGGGTGGGAAAAGTAGTGGGGTGGGAAAGAAAGTGTTTAAAACCTGGCTTTGAATTGGAAGGAGAGGAAATCCAAAGGAAAAGAAGTGGGGTGTGAAAGAAAGGGTTGAAACCTTGCTGAGGCATTATGTTGGAGCGGGAGGTTATCCAAAGGAAAAGCAGTGAGAGCCTGAAGTGAAACAGTGCACCCAGATATGCTGCTATTGCTTACATTTATGGGGAGTGGTCCTCACAGAGGGAAATTATTCTCCCCGTTTGTTGATTTTTATCTTAGGGTTCAACTTGGATAGTATATTGTATGGGCGTTTGGATGGTGGTATGGTGTATAAACTATCATAATATTATAATTAAAATGTAATATTTTTGTTGAGTACTTGTTATTTTAATGTGGCTTTGAAAACTCTAGGATCTATTGATGAAGGATGATTTCTAGAAATAGAAAAACATACATACATAAATGTAAACAAATAAGCATAGACCCCTTGCTCAGGTTTAGCCCCATGCCCCCCCCCGGCTTATAGTAAAAATCATCTAACTGTATATAAATAAGGCTCAGAAATACACAATACATTATTTGCAGGCTAATTCAAATCCCCATTCAACCATGAAAACCCATTGGGTGACCTTGGGAAAGTCACACACTCTCAGCCTCAGAAAACCCCATGATAGGCTCCCCTTAGGATTACCATAAGTTGGAAACAACTTGAATGCAAACAACAAAAACAGTTGCATGAATTATGTTTGTTATCTAGCATGCTTATTTATAGCAGTTTTATCTTCCTCTTTAGCAAAAAAGGTAATAATAATAATAAAATTTATTGATACCCCGCCCCTCTGTTAAACAATCGGGGCAGCTCAGAACAGTTTACAAACATCAATAATAAGATAGTTTTGGTCTGTTTACAACACAACCAAGAGTCATAAACAGCCTAGTGGGGTTGGAGGATTTAACAGACAGGGTATCTCCTTTATTAGGAAAAGTACCTTCTTGCATCTTCTTCACCATACTTACAGAGAACAGGAGTCCTATCCATGTGGCCCAGACAGTACATTTCAGAAAAGTTTCAGCCAAAAGCTAGACATTATAAACAATCTGTTGCATTTAATGCTGACTTCAGAAAAATCTTCAGTTCAGTACAACAGATCTTACTTAATGAAGCAATTAACTTCATTAATTATAAAAGAATGAAGTAATTGTTGTTACCTGCTATCAGTTTGACTTTGACTTACGACAACTCCATAAATGAGAGACCTCCTCCAAGTCACCCTATCATCAACACCCCAGCACACGACTTGCAGACTCAGGGCTGGGGCTTCTCTGATTGAGTCTATCCATCTGTAATGCACTCTTCCTTTTTTCCTTCTGCCTTCCTTATCTTTTCTCGTGAGTTATGTCTTCACATTATATGGCCAAAATATGACAGTCTCAGTCATCTTGGCTTCTAGGGAGAGCTCAGGCTCAGGCTTGATTTGCACTAGGACCCATTGATTTGTCTTTTTAGCAGTCCACAGTAACCATACGTAGAACTCTTCTCCAACACCACATTTCAAATGAGTTGATTTTCTTCCTATCTGGCCCCAAGAAGGGAAACTCAATCTGTGTTAACAATCTGGGCAGCATGTAAATTAATCTCAGAGTTTCAAGATAACATGTTCAAAGTAATAATGTTACCTATAGTATGATACTTTGGGGGATAATAGTAATGGGGCCCAGTGTGGTGTTTGCTTTGGAGCTTTATTGCTGCTGTTATAATTTGTATGTGTTATTAAAAAAAGGTTCCTTGAAAGAGAATGCTTTGATTGTGTATTCCTGCAGGGCAGGGGGTTGGACTAGATGGCCCTTGTGGTCTCTTCCAGCACTGTGATTCTATGATTCTATGTCTCAGCAGGCTGTCTCAGGCAACATTTCACACACAGGCAAGTCCATACTGAATATCTGTGTAATAAAGGAGTCTTGTTTCATCAATAACTACTGTACTCACAAGTAGATTCTCTCTCTCTCTCTCTCTCTCTCTCTCTCTCTCTCTCATAACAGTAATGCAAGGAAAGGATATTAGTGGGGGGCATAAGGGAATATTTAATCTTTTTGAGGAGCAAAAATTACAAAAAATTACAAAAATCACATCAGCAAACAAATGGCTAGTGCTGGAAGAGTTTGCGTCACTTTCAAGCCAGCTGGCCCACAGCCAAGGCTGTGTGTTGACATGAGAGACCACCTCCACTACCACCACCACCACCTCCTTCCACTTTAAAGGGCTCCACTGCTGATTCTTCAGCCTGCTCCAAAGAACCTCACCCTCAATTCTGAAAATAGTCACCCAGAGCCTCTCAACCCAGGACGCCCCCTGCCCAGCCCCTCTCCAGCCCTTTCAGAAGCATAATCTTGGGCAGGGAGAAAAAGAGGCCACCACTTCCACCCAGGAAACTTTCCCTCTATCAAACCTCAAGTTCCCATTGGCCCGGTTACCTCAAAAGTGGGGAGGAGAGGGTGGTGAGTGCTGCCTTCTTCCCCCGGGCTTACTTTTTTTGTGGGGGGAAGAGAGTGAGAGAGCAACCCCCTGACCTTCAGGCTGCCGTGAACCACGTGCGGCCTTGAGCCTGCTGCAAGTTTCAGAGTCCTGGTACAGCCTCTGCCAGATTGCTGCCTGAAGGCCGTTGGTTGCCTTTTTGTGCTGCTACTATTGACTGGGGTGGAGGGGATGTTTTCTCATAGGAGCAATAGTGAGAGGAGAATCTAGTTACAACAGGGGGTGAAGGAGAGAAAGAAAGGCCAAAAACAGGTGTGGGGAGGCTGCCGTACTCACTGCCGCTGGGGAAAAGCTCCATTTTCTTGCCAGGGAGCCACCAAAAGCCCAAACAAAGGGAAAGAGAAGTGTGCATGCATGCACAGGAACTGAAGAAAGGGGAGGAGAACCCCCACCCACACTGTGGCTCCTCCTCACTCCTTTTTCTCCTCCTTCTCTTGCTGCTGTTGCATGTGGTGAGGCCAGCCCATCTGCCAGTCCTCTGGTTGCAGCAGCAGCAGCAATGAGGCTTCCTCAGATATTTGTTGCTGCTGCCAGCCGGTGGAAAAACAACAGCCCTCGTGATGGGAGGAAGAAGGCTGTGGGGGAGTCAGAAGGATTGCTTCAGATTTGCTCCCCCCCTCAGCTCAGCAGCTCCAGCTGGCCTCTGAGTAGCTTCTCCTCCTCAACCCATCCAAGTCTTCAACCATCTTCTGGACCAGGAAGCCCATGCAGCTGAGGTGGGGAATGAAGGAGCAAGAGCCAAGTCAAGGTCAGAAAATCCCAGATTGGAGGGAATAACCGGCTGGGAAATTTTTTACTCCCTTCAATCTGGGATTTTCCCAGTTTTCCAGTACAAATGGCAAGCCTAACTGTGGGTGACACTATCAGAGGAGATGACATTAAAATGTCTATAAAAATTTTGTGCAGTGATTCAGCATAAATTTATTTTTTTTATAAATGTATGCATGATATTGTAATATACAGATGTAATTTTAATTTTGCTAGTTGTTTCTGTCATTACTATTGTCATTACATTCAGTGATATACAGGAATTACAATTTACGAGTAAGATAAGTACAAAAACATTACTAAAGATTCTGTATGATCTGGTATGAGAGGAGGTCCAGCGGGGAGGTGTTACACCATACTTACCGCACTAGGTGACACCAACCCATGTGACACCACTGAGACAAGGGAGAATCAGGGACTTTAAAAGTGCCCTTCAACAGGTGCCACCTGGACAGATAGCTCACCAGGGACCTTGTCACACTACACAATTAAAGTGCTCTGTTTCCACTTTAACAGCCATGGTTCCATCCTATAGAATCCTGAAGTTTATAGTCTTTTGAGCCTCTAGAGAGCTCTGGTTGAAAATTCTAAATGCCCCTCTTGCAACTGCAAATGCCATATGATGGAACCCTGCCAGTTAAAAAATGGAATACATTATAGTGGAATATGCAGTATAAGTGCATAGTGTGAATATGCCCCAGTCACAGTGTTCCTCTTTATATTGAGATGCATTGTTTTACTATTTAAATTATCTATCTATCTATAATTCTCTTGGGTATGTTGCCTTTCCCAGTGTGCTGATTGGCTGCTCAGGAAACACACCCAACCAACACCCAGCCAATCACCACCCACATGCAAATTCCCTCTCCACCTCACAATGCTCTCCTGTTGCTCAGTCTGTGGCCCAGATTCCTGTCACTCAATCTGTGGCCCAGATTGGGACCCAGACAGTCAACTGGCGGTGGCAGGACGCCACTGCCACCGCTGCAACAGAACCCAGGCAGTCAACTGGTGGTTGTGGTGGTAGCGGCAGGGCAACAGAGAGTGAGTCACCCTCAGCAATTTTGGGAAAAGCGTGTAATGATGAGAATGGGGGGGAGGAATTTAAATCTACTGGCCTACCTTACAGGGTTGTTGTGAGATCTACTGGCCATTTTGGGGGAGTTTTTTTTAACGGTGTATGGTATGCCGAGTCCAGCTAGTATCCATTATTTCTGAATTTTCATCTACATAAATTATGGCATACACATTTTAATTCTTGTCTTGGTTTGACCTCTCTTTTTTGGCAATGTGCAGATGGCCACCCCATTCCTATATAGGGCTTGGGTTTTCAGATAAGAAAACAAACTATCCCTTTCTTGTATCTGGATTGTTCATAATAGATACTGTACTAATGTCACAACCACTCTGGACTTTTTTGGATGTGAACTTACTGCTCAAGAAGGCTCGTAACAGTTACGACGCTGCTGTGCAGCTGGGGGCCCGTTTCATATGATGCCATCCCCCTGCCGAAATCAACTGTGTCAGTTCCGCAAGAGATTGGAGGCAGCCATTCCATATTTGGCCATTTTTTACTCACGGAACTGGCCAGTGAATAAAAATTGCCAAAAATGGTGCAGCTGCCTCCAATCTCTTGCGGAACTGACACAGTTGATTTCGGCAGGGGGAAGCCATTGTACAAAACGGGCCCCCTGCTGCGCAGCAGTATCGCAACTGTTACGAGCCTTCTTGAGCAGTAAGTTCACGCCCGAAAAAGTCCTCTGTTACAAATTTGGTGTTGGGAGGAATTTATATACAAAATATTGTTTTGCATTTCAGTTTGATTACACTAGTCATATTTACTGGCTTCATATTTTTTGTAGCTTGAAGAGCTCTGGAAACTGCTTTGGACAAAACCCTTAAAAACTAGAACAAAAGACATCCCACAGTGTAAACTTGTTTTTTGTTGGTAAAAAAATGTAAAGGGGAAGAAGACGAGTCATACGAGAGCCATATGAATAACTGATGAATTTCTCAGAGATCCATTAGCAGCTTTGGAATGTGTAGAATGAAAATACTGTACTGTATATTGTTGTTTTTAAGTCTTTGAGCAGTAAAGTCCTAGCTTTCCAGGACTCTATTAAGACTGTTAGAAATAGGAACGAAGCTATTTTTAGCTGAGTGGAGTTTCTATTACCTGTAACTTCAGTTATTCAGCTGGAACTAAGATTCAGTCTTTAAAAGCATGTAGTGTCAAAAAGCTAGAGATTGAACTAGGCTATTTTTCTAGAAAAATTATTGGATGCAGTAAGCTTACAGTGGGTCTTTGGCATCCCCTGGGGTTTGGTTCCAAAAAACACCAAGGATACCAAAATCCATGGATACTCAAGTCCCATTATATACAGTGGCATAGTACAATAGCATCACTTATATAAAATGGCAAAATCAAGGTTTGCTTTTTTGGGGGGTTTATTATTATTTTTGAACCATGGTTAGTTGAATTCATGGATGAAGGATCCATGGATAAGGAGAGCTGACTGTACTTTATTTGGTAATTTACTGTAGTTCTCAGAGAGCCCCTAGTCCCAGTCCAGGACAAAGAGATTAATCACAGATTAGCAAAAGCATATAGCGCATTTGGAAGGCTTTACAAAAGTCTGGAGTAACAAACACCTGAGGCAAAGCACAAAAATCAGTGTGTATAGAGCCATTGTACTGTCTATTCTCCTTTATGAGTCTGAAACATGGGTCACCTATCACCAACACTTAGGACTCCTCCAACGGTTTCATCAGTGTTGTATACGTACAATCCTAAATATACACTGGAGTGACTATGTGACAAATGTTGCTGTCCTTGAGCAAGCAGGGATCACCAGCATTGAGGTCATGATATTGAGAACACAGCTGCGCTGGGCAGGCACATTTCTAGGATGGAGTAACATCACCTCCCAAAAATAGTACTCTACAGTGAACTCACCATGGGTCAGCGTAAGAGGGGCGCTCCAAAAAAGCGATACAAGAATTCCCTGAAACAGCATCTCAGGCTCGGCCAAATTGATCACCAAAAATGGTCTGCCCTGGCCTCACATCAGGAGCCATGGAGACGCACTATCCACAATGCTGCAGCTTTATTTGAGAACTCACACCGAACAAGTCTTGAAGAGAAACGACAACGTAGAAAGAATCACAACCCGGAAACATCATCCAAGGAGACCTTCTGTTGTGCTTTCTGCAACCGGACTTGTTTATCTCGGATTGGCCGTTTCAGTCATCAGCGCGCTTGCAGAAAGTGCGGGATGAGGCTTTCCTGAATCTTCGTTTGCGAAGAAAAGCCAGAGAGAATCTTGTGCACATCTACTTAAAAGTAAGTTCAGCTCCATTCTTTTGGGTTTATTCACAGAAAACTGCATAGGATTGCAGATCTACCTTATATGAAAGCACAGTCCAACCAATTTCCCACAGAAAATAAAAGGTGTTGTGAAAGATGCTTAATAATGGGTGTGGGTGGGTGCGGTTTCCACCAGTGGGCCTTTTCCACAGAGAACAGTGGAAATTTTTTTAAAAAAAAATCCATACTTAAAATGTCACTTCCCAGATTGTCTTTTATTCATATTGAACATGTTAAATATGACAAAGGAGATTCATTATCCAGAAAAAGGAGCTCCTCTTCCAGATATTACCTTCTATGAACTCTGAGAAAAATGGGGAAGAAGCATAAGGAAGAAGCATGCAGGCCAAAAAGACAATCATGCTTTTGATCTAGTGTAGAGGTGATGGTAGAGGCTTCCTTTTTAACAGCCCAACCTTTATATGTATTCTGAAAAGAAATGCACAGATTAAAAAATCTCTGCAGGCCATTTTCTTTTAATCCTGCAATGACTATATTCCTTACCTCTTCTGCTGAGGCTTCTGGAACAAATGTGACCTTGCTACTGAAAGCAGTATTTTCTCTTGGTTGTGAGGACTCCGGTGATCTTTCAGTTTGTATTTTATATATTTTATATTTTATATTTTGTGTGTATGTATATAATAAGCATACACATACAAACATACATTATACTTTCCTTGGGAATATATGAAAAGATAGCAGTTGGAACTGGCATTTCACAATTTGTATTGCTGAATTTGTGTTCAAACCACTCTTTTTTGTGTGAGCTGGATCCGAAAGTATCCTTCCACACCCCGATTTCATTGGTTACATGTGGAAGGGCTGCTACCTTGCATTGGAGCATGATCTGCCTCACCATATAAGTGTATTGACCAAAAGCCACAGATGGGCCTCAGTGAGGCAACTGCCTCAGATGGCTCTCTGAGCTTTCTCCCACCTGGCCATTTTCCTTACTTGGAGGACACAGCTCTGTGTACATGCATGCATGCCACATGCCTTGGCTTGCACTCCTCTGCTAGCCTGCTACTTTTGTGTGTGATGGACTATCTGGTTGCTAGTGTTGGCTTCTGTTCATGGAATGGAGGAATATTATCCTTTGTATCAAGCGGCAAAATGACATGGACTGTTCCTGCTGGAAACCATTGCAAATTGGCTGAAGAAGGGAGCCCTGGTGGCACATAGGTAAAGTATCAGTACTGCAAGCCACAAGGTTATGAGTTCAATCCCAGTAGGGCTCCAAGGTTGACTCAGCCTTCCATCCTTCCATTGGTCGGTAAAATGAGTACCCAGCTTGTTAGCTAATTAGCTAAAAAAACATTAGGGAGTGCTTTGGCACTTGATAAGCGGCATATAAATATCAATGCTATTTTTATTGCTATTACTATTGGATGTAGAAATATCATCTGAGATAGAAGGGTTGAGGCATAAGACTAGCTCAATAAAGCCGTTAAGGTTTCAGTAGCTTGTCTATACTAAGGCTATTAAAGATCCTACTATAGAGTCCAAGTTTTATAGCATTAGGAGGACTCTTGTACTTTTGCAACCATTTCCAGGACAGCAACAACAGCCATTTCCTTTCTGCTCAAGACATTTTACCACCAGATCAGTATATCTAACTGAACCTATATAAAGCACAATGGGGCTGGGGGGACATGTGCATCAGTTTATTGCACATATATGGGGGGGAACCAGCCAAATTTAGGGAAGGACTGTAATTCTATGATAGAGCATATGCTTTGCATAACAAGAGTCCCAGGTTCAGTCTTGGCATCTCTAGGGCTGCAGTTACACGGCAGGTTTTATTACGATAAATTGCGCTTTAGTGCTTTTTCACCCCAGTGGTGGGTAGTTTACACAGTCTATGGAGGAAACAGCTATATTTTGTTGCTCTTTGTTTTTTTCCACTTTGAGATTCACACAGCCAAATGTGGTAGGGGCGTGGCCAAGCATTGGAGAGAAGACAAAGGAATGCCATAGGAATGTCTGCCCTGGCCCCAACTCCATGCTTAACAGCTGATGGACAAAGAATGTCACTCTTTGCCTCTCCCTCCCCCAGCTCCCTGCCCCCAAATCAAACTCCAGACGGAAGGTTTTCTTCTCCCTGCTTAACAGCTGATCGACAAAGGGGCCAGTTACATGACAGAATAAAGTGAGCGAAATTCCAGATTTCCATCCTTTTGGAACAGGGGTGAATAGTTCTTATGATTTATGGCTGATTTGAATGAGTTTTGGCTGTAGATTACACAAACAAAGGTGGAGGGGAGGATGGCTAGGCAGCTCTATCATTATCATTAAAGCCAGGCAGAAGACGGAGAGGAAGGAATAAGGGGGCAGTGCAAGGGGAAAAGAGATCGTAAGTTGGTACCTTTGTCTGCATATAAATCAACAAAAAAGGAGGGAGAGCAGCTGAGATTCCTTTTGCTCTGCAGTGCTTTTCCCTCTCTCTCCTACACGAGCACACACAAACACACTAAAAGAAGGATCGATATCTCTCTGAAACAGTAATTATCCTAAAGGCAAGCTGGCTCATCTCTAAATCAAGCAGAAGACAGGAAGGATGTTTATTCCTACCTCTACTGAGTCTCCCTCCTGACTCCACATCTAGCCAGCCCACCCCTTCATCATAAGAACCAAGCACAGTGCAGCTCTGCTGCAACTGTATTGGGAAGATTGCTGGTAATTCACACGGACTTGTCTTTCACACTAGCAATAATGTGCTAAGTCACGCTACTTTTCAAATAAACCAGCAAAAGTAGTGAGATCCCCTGAGATGCTATATTTGGGGTTTTTACCTTCCCCCCTTCTGAATGAAGCGATACTGTGGTGTGATCTGTGGGAACAATGAGCAATCTTAGTGGTATATTTAGGGGAATATTTGCCTGTGTAAACGCAACCTAGAAAAGACTGAGAAGGAATCCTGCTCAAAACTATGGAGACCTCGTGCTAGTCAGTTTAGGTATTGAGCTAGATGGCCCAATGGCCTAATCATGGTATAAGGCAGCTTCCTAGGTTTGTATTAGGTGGGAAACTTTGGTGGATCGAGAGGCCAATCCTCCCTTCCAGTCTTCTAGAGTCTTCTCACCCACAACTGCTTCCAAGTGTTCCTGAAATTTGGTGGTGGAATTCTAGCCTGCTTCTAGCTTTAAAGTCTACAGTTTTTGCTTGAAACAAGGTGTGACAGTAAGTGTGTGTGTGTGTGTGTGTGTGTATCTTGTTTTAAAGGGGTTCTTGGAGACTTCCTGTGGCAAAATTTCATTTTAAAAGTTGCAACCAAATTTTAATGTTCAGGATGGCAGGACTTCAGGTCTTGTGGGGACTGCAAAAATGGATAAAGACACAAGTATCAATAGACTGCCTGTTGCCCATCCTTGACTGATGTGCAAAGGAAGCCCTAGAGTAACCCAAGGGAGCCCTGGTGGCACAGTGGTTAAATGCTGGTACTGCAGCCACAACGTTGTGAGTTTGAACCCAAGGGCTCCAAGGTTCACTCAGCCTTCCATCCTTCTGTAGATTGGTAAAATGAGTATCCGGCTTGTGGGAGCAATTAGGTAACACACATTAGAAACCACATGGAGAGTGCCTAGCACACTATAAAAGCAGTGTAGATATGTAGTTCCTATTGCTTAACAATTTGTAAGCCACTCTGAGAACCTTCATGGCTGAAGAATGGGGTATAAATACCGAAAAATAAAATTTAAAAAATAATCCCATCCAAATCATTTAACAGCCAGTGCTTTCTTGTCTTTTCTCAAAAAAATAATTTCCTGTTGTAACTTTTTTCAATCTTCAATTGACTTAAGTTCATTTTCATAATAGGAACACATTAAATTATCTCCTGAATGTTAATAGCATAGACTATTGCATCTTCTATTGTTTCTGTTGACTGGACAGAGTGGTTGTCATGTGTTTGCTTTACTTCAATCACCCTGAATAATAAAATCCAGTCTAATCTCCAGTTCTCCTCATTTATCTGCTCATTCTCACATATTTCCCTATAGAATCCACGTGAATGAAAGTTATGTTGATCTGTGGCCTGATACATTCTGGGCTCACCAAGAGATTCCCACATAGCTGAGACTAGACCCACCAGTGTATATCTATGTTTTAGTTGTGAGTATCATAGAATCATAGAGTTGGAAGAGACCACAAGGGCCATCCAATCCAACCTTCTGCCATGCAGGAGTACACAATCAAATCAGCCAAAACTCATTCAAATTAGCCATAAATCATAAGAACTATTCACCCCTGTTCCAAAAGGATGGAAATCCTTCAGTAGAGTCCCCACAGCCTCCTTTGTTAACAGAACTGAATATCGCTGGGGACCTACCTACTGTTATTGCCAAATGTAGGTATTTGTTTTTATCAACTGTTTTAATTGTTGTTTTAATTTGTAAATTGATTTAATAACTTTTTAAGGGGGGGAGGGAAGTATATTGTTTTACTTTGCATGGTTTTTTAATGTTGTGAACCGCCCTGATTGGATTACCAAAGGGCGGTATATAAATACATTTTTTTATTTTTATTATTATTATTATTATTATTATTACAGTGAAATATTGTACCCTCTGATAATGAAACTGCTTTTTTGAAATCTGTTTTATAATTATGTACTCTGCTACTTAACATAGTTCCCTAACTCCCTGTCCTCCTGATAATGTTGTGGTTGCTTTGCTTTCAGGTTATCAACTTGGCACTGTCTTCCTTCATGCATAGGTAGAAGATAGTTCTCAGACACAGTGTAGCTCATTTCTGGGCAATGCCAAGGCACCTTCTCAAGTAAATCTGAAATTACTTTTAAATTACACAAATGAAAGCCTGACTGCTGCCAACTGGCCAGAAATAAACCATTTGGTGTGGTTGGTGAGTTTTTCTGAGCCAAATGTCAAGGGTATTGTGTAAGTAACAGGCTTTGGGGCTGGTTGCCAGAATGTTTTGAATAAAAGTCTTCAGTATCTTTTTTTTTTTTAAATTTAGAGTACATGCTTAATAAGTAACCCAGGAAGACAGGATTGCAGAAGATAAAGTCAAGTTGCTAAGGTGACCCTCAGCTTCCCATCTCTGATGCTAGGTGTGCAGGGCACTGCTGCCAGTTTCCTGTATTGCTAGCCCCTAGGGCTGAATTTAAATAGGCAGCTGAGGTTATCAGAGCCATATGGCAGCAGAGCAGCAGCAAGAATGAGGTTATTCTCCCACCAACTGCCACAGGCAGCTCCTTCACCCTGTACTAGAGCCTCAGTTTATCAGACATCTTCTTCAGAGATTGGAGGGCAAGAGTGGAAGCCCTCTGCCCAACATTCCTGGCCATGCCCCTCTGTTGGAGGGAAGAGCTGTATATGCCACCTTGCCTACCTTTCATTTCCTAAACTAGCATGCTGCCCCCAGGGGCAGGGGAGGAGACTCCCCCATTCCCAGGAATGGCAGTATTGAAATAATTTTGAACTGTCATTCCAGTTTGTTTCTGTACATGGGGGGTGGGGGACTATTGTGGGGCTGCCTTGCAACCTGTAATATCTTCCACCAGCTGCCACATGATAGCTCTGGTTCTACTGGGTTGTGCTCCCTTGACATGTCGCAGCTTCCCCTTGGTACCAGAATTTTTAGAAACCAAACTTTGTAAGCTGAAATGGAGAGGAGCTTTCTCTTTAACCTTTTAGGAGGGCTGCCTGGTACCTTGAGATCCACTGGACCAACAAAAATGACAGAATTTATTTTGGACCATGAGGTTCAGTACTTCTTGGCAGTGAGACATTTGGTGCAGTGAAGCATACGAAAATTAAGGAGGACATTTGTATGATAGATAACATGCTGAGCCTTTTAGAGGAACTGAACTGCAGTTTGGCTTTTCAAAGAATGAGCTGGGAGCTTTGATATTCATTTTCCCCTCACAAAATTAAAAATGCAAACAAAGCCAGCAGAATAGCAAAGCTTCCTTCCCTTCATGAGGCAGCTTTGAAGCCCCAGTTGCAATATAGTCCTTCTTATGATCAAGCCTCCCTCAAAACAAAAAGATAAAAGCAATGCTTTAATGAAGTATTGTGTGTGCGTTCAGCATATGCAAAGCATTTCCCTTGGAAAATGTTGTGACTTTTCATCCAAAACTAAATCTTTTTAGTAGGGATTTCTTTCATTTGAGGAAAGAGAGACTTTTGAGGGTGAACATTTTTTTTAAAAAAATGTCTACCCATTCTGACTTTCATTTCTCATATTTCTCTGCTTCCAATCTGTGAATGGAGGCTACCATTCAGATGCTTTTTCTCTTAGATTATGATTTTCTCTGATAATGCGGGAGCACTTTTCTGTAATAATTGAATCACATCTATGTGAGGAGCTAAATAAAATAAAATGTGAAGGCTTGCATTTCAAGCACAGTTTGAACATTTACACCCATCAGAAATAATAGAACCTCCCTAATTTAACATAGCCATGGCTATGATAAATTAAATTCCTGAGAATCACACATCTTATATCAAGTCCTTTTATTTCCACTTTATTTTCTAATATTATAAAAAGCCATAATAAATCAAAATCATTTCCCACTATTGTATAGTCAATCATTGCAGCTAAATTTGCCTGCAGGAAATTATCTATGGATGGTGGAGAAACTATTGATACTTGCACTGACATACATTAATCTGGTTTAGAATTATAAATGCATACAGATATAATTAGCAGTATACACCTCACTCTTAATACTTTTGAGGAATAAGGAAGAGTGCATTTGAATGGGGCTAAAATCATACATTTCTCAGTTTCTTATTCTTTCAGCCCTTTTAAAAGTCTGTCTGAATAAAGTCATCAGAATATTTTAATAACAATAACAACAATAATGTATTTCTTCCTCATCTCTTCCCATGGATCGAAGCAGGAAACAACAGATCCACACAAAACAATTAATATCAATTAAAATACATCTTGGTTAAAAATACATAACTGTATCAAAACACACAATATCAGTTTAAAAGAACAAATAAAACCAGTACATATTAAAACAGTTTAAAATTCACAGTTTAAAAGTCATCTGCATAGGCCTGCCAGAAGAGATTTGTCTCTAATTCTCTTTTAAATTCAGACAGTATGTGCGGCTGTTAAATCTCTTCTGGCTGACTATCCCAGAATCTAGGGGCAACTGAAGAAAAAGTCCTCTGGGTGACTATTGCCAGCCTCTCCTGGCTGACTGGAGGAGGACCTGAGTGCACGGGGCAGAATATAGGGGAGAAGGCAATACCATAGGTAACCTGGACCCAAATGATGTAGGGCTTTAAAGTTAACAACCAACATTTTCTACTTTGCCTAGAAACTAATTGGCAGCCAATGGAGTTATTTCAATATTGGTGTAATGTGGGCACTCCTGGGTGTCCCAGTAACTAATCTGGCTGCCATGTTTTGAACTAATTGAAGTTGCCGAACTTGGTACAGAGGTAGCCCAACGTACAGCGCATTGCAGAAATACAGCCTTGAGGTTACCAGTGCGTGGACTATCATCTTTAGGTCCTCCAGCTCTAGCAAGGGGCGCAGCTGGCATATCAGCCAAAGCTGATAATAGGTACTCATGGTAATCTCATCTATCTGAGCTGTCATTTGGAGTGACGGATCCAGAATCACCCCAAGCTGCAAACACAGTCTTTCAGGGGTGTGTAACCCCGTCCAGAACTGGTTGACACAACTCCAAACCCAGGTTAGGACCTTGACAGTAGGCACCTCCGTCTTATCTGAATTCAGTATGTTTTTCCTCCTCCAGCCCATTACCTCTTCCAGGCATTCATTCAGAGGAGATACACTATCCTTAGCTGATACTGTTTTTGAAGGCATGGAGAAATATTTTTGGGTGTCATCAGCATACTGATAGCACCCCGCCCTATACCTCTGGATGATCTCTCCCAGCAGTTTCATGTAGCTGTTAAATAGCATTGGTGATAGAATGGCACCTTGGGCTATTCCATACAACAGCTTTTTTTGAGGAGCAGCTATCCCGAAGCACCACCATTTGGAACATACACAAGAGATAGGAATGGAACCACTGAAGCACAGTGCCTCCAATTCCCTGGTCCCTCAGGCATTCCAGAAGAATACCATGGTTGATAGTAGTGAATGCTGCTGAGATGTCCAAGAACACCAGCAGGGGCACACTCCTCTTGTCAATGGCCAGGCAAAGATCATCCACTAAGGCGACCATAGTGGTCTCAACTCCATATCCTGCTCTGAAGCATGTTTGAAACTTTACATTGTAATACATTTGCTTACACAGTATATAAAGGGTTAAATATAATTCATTGACTAACATATCTTGGCTTTAGTTGTAGTGTATCAAACAAGAATGAGGGGATGCTACAGCAGAAAACCAGCATTTTGGTTGTTAGTTAATAAACTGTAAAACATTTGCTGTATAAAATTGATCCAGTCACTTTCTATCTGTTTAACCTATGTCACAGGCTGATTGTTTTAATGTATCAATGCATTAATGTGCATGTGTTAATGGGGCAACAGGGAATACTGTATACATTGCTCTGAGCTACTTGAAGAAAGGTGGGATAAAAAGGAATGAATGCAAAAAAAAAAAAAGCAACCCACCTCATGTTTTAAACTTTCAGAGACATTTCCTATGCCCACTTCTGTTGTCATTAAGTGGGCACAGGAGAGCCAGATCAGGATCAGGGCTGGGTTGTTCAAGAAGAGGTGATTTAACACTCCCCCCTGAACCACAGCCTCCAAGAATAATCACTCTACTGTTCCCCCTGATGGGACAGCTGCTCTTGAACAATGGCAGTTTCTCTTCTACCTTGAACAGCAAACTTTGTGGGGTAACTTTCACAAGGACTTCCTTCCAGTGCAAAGGAAATGCACCCAATCCATAGCTGTAATACTTATTAATTTCCCTTTACACTGGCTGCATAAATATGTTCAGGTTAATGCATCCACACGTCTAGCCAGAGCTTGATAAAGTATTTTGGGTGGAAACAGTTCCTCAAATGCCCCAGACACCATGGTCACGCTGGATGAAGAATGCTGGAAGTTATAGCCCCAAAAGAACTTTTCTGAGCATTGCAACTGGCTTGTCCCTTAGGACATTATCAAATGTGGCAAAAATTGCAGGATTACAACATCAGGGTAGTGTGAATGGGCCTTGCTATTTCATGACATCATAGTCCTCACATTATTACTCCATGCTCCAGCCACAAAAAAGTTGTTCTTTCTCATTCATGGTACAAGCTGTCAATAGATAATCAATAGTGCTCTTTTCACACTATTGACTGCATGCGAAACCATGTCCCATTGTAATTACAAGATTACATTGTGAATGGGCGGTCCTCAGCGAGAAAACTTCCAGGTGAAGCACAGGATGCTCTTTTTATGAAGAGTGTGCACATTTTTTAATTTGCATGTTTTTAGGTTTGTTTCAGTGCTTGTGTGTTCATTTACTTTGTTAATTAAAGGATTTTTTGGCATTTTAAGCACACTTGTGTCTTCTTACGAGAACCGCCAAAATCTCACCCATGCCAAATAGTGGAATTAAACTCCTATTCTTGAAGCGCTAGTGGTTTTCATGCAATAATCCTGTTTCTTTCATGTGATTACAGCTACGTGTGGTAATAAGTGTTATAATGCCACAATGTTCCCGCTATATTCATTCACAGAATTACAGCATTTTTGGATGCTAGTCTGATAATGTCCATAGATACAGGGCTAAATTCTACTGATTAATTCTCACTAGAGTAGAGTACAGTAGATCCATTGCACTAATTGTTGAATGGTGAATCGATGTAGAAAATCTCATTAATACAATGGGTGTAATCTATTTGGGACCAGGAATAGGCATCAGGCCACACATTTTTTTTCTCCCAAGAGTAGATTCTTTGAAGAAACTTGCACATATGGGTGGAAGAAGCCACCCTTTGAATTTAAGACAGGGATTATGTAATATTAATAGATCAAACAACTTCTAATGAGCACTTTCTACTTACTGTCCAGTGATTCTTGGCAAAAAGCTAAGGATTATACATTTCGCTTAAAGTAGCTCTAACTTCAATTACTTGTAATGGGAATGTAAAAAAATAAACCCCACAACATCCTTAACTGGAAGGAATGTTCTTTCTCTTTCAGACCCTCTCTGTTTCACAGTGTTCAGATTTTAACATAAGCAGCACAAAAAGAGGCTGAAAGTGAGTTTTAGCTTTGTACATGAAAATACTGCAAGAGGATAGCCAGTTTGATTTAGCAAGAGCTTAGAAGTATTTATTTTGGGGAGTATAACTCTTCAAATCCTCTAGAGAGCACAATTAGGCTGGCTGTCGGACTCTAGAAGTTGTAATCCCCAAAAAGTAATTTTCTAAACTCTGGGGTCGTTTACACGGGCAAATATTCCCCTAAATATACCGCTAAGATAGCTCATAGTTCCCACGGATCGCAGCACAGCATCGCCTCATTCAGAAGGGGGGAAGGTAAAACACCCAAATATAGCGTGACAGGGGATGTTGCTATTTTTGCAGGAATATTTGCAATGTAGTGCTTTATTGGCAGTGTAAACTAGCATTCCGCTAAGGGTTAAAGCACAGCTGCATTGTGATTGGTTGATGATGCAGGGGTGGGCTTTAAAGAGGGGCAGGGAGGAGGCAAAGACAGTAGCCATTAGAGAAGAAACTTGCAAAAATCCTGTCTACTATTTTGCGAGCCAGTTTGCAAAAAAAAAAAAAAAAAAAGGATTCCCAACAACTTTCATTCAGGGAGCATTCCTTCTCATTCTCTGCTGTTTTGAAAGTATGTAAAAGCTCGTTCGTCACTTTTATCCTGTGCATGGGAGGGAGAGAAACCATTTCACAAAGGGCTGTAGCAAGCTGAACTGCTATTTCCCCCCCTCTCTCTTTCTCTCTCTCTCTCTCTTTGCTTGGGGGAGGGAGGGAGGGAGGGAGGGGGAGATAGAGAGAGAGAGAGCAGCTGGAAAAACTTGGCGATCAACGGCATGGCAGGAAGGTCTTTTAGCAGAGAGATTACTCTCCCTCTGCTTTATCGAGTGAGTTCATTTACAGGCAGATTTACAGAGACACACAGAGCCACACCCCCCACACTTATTCAAGTCTGAACTTCATCTCCACCAGCATGTCCATCCCTCTCTTGCCACACATTTGCATATCTTTCCCATGGAAGACTACAGAAACTGATATAGGTTTTCAAGGATGCCATGTACTTTTCCAGAAGCACAGATGGATCAAGGAGTGTACTGAACTTTGAATCTGTGCTTTCATACAATATGTATCTCTGTTCAAGTTATTAGCAATTACTGACTTTCATCATTTCCATGTTCTCCATTGTATATTTTGGTGCTTCAAAGCTTTGCTGGTTGACATCAGCATGGCATTTAGACAGGTTATGTAGTTTTTTTAAAAATTAGCCTCATTATACATAGGAGAAATGTGGCTCCATTCCCACTTCTGGCTATATCAACTTCTATTATGCTTGTTATGCGTTATATGTCAATATCATGAAGCTGTTTCCTTTATAAAACATTTTTTTAAAAAAAACCTAAACACCAACTTCTTGATAAGTGCTTTCAAGTCAACTCCAACTTATGGGGATTCTATTACAGGGGTTTCTTGGCATGCTTTGTTCATTGGAGATTTACCATGGCCTTCTTTGAAGGTTGAAAGAGCGTGACTTGCCCAAGATCACTCAGTGAATCCCATGGCAGAGAAGGGATTGAAAAACCCTGATTTCCTGGAGTCCTGGGGTTGTCTAGATGGTGAAAATACTCCTCACAGAATGCAAGCAGAATACAATCTGTCCCAATAAGCTGTGAATGAGATTCGTGGTATTTGGAAGAAGGGGAGCTAAAAACTCCCCAAGCTGTGCAGTAAAAGGGTTTGCATGTTTCCCTGAATATTTTCCAGAAAATGAGCATAGATGCACATTTCTGTACACGTGGACATCAAAATGTGCAGTGATGCACATTTTCATGCTATTGCCCTTTATCAGAGCATGTGAATGCTCCATTCCAGTAGATGTACATGCATGTGAATTGGCAAAAAAATGGTGGAGACAAACCACCATTGCTGCAAATGGGCAAAAATGTGCACCCACGCACAGTATACCATCGCATCTAGACTGGCCCCTAGTCCAATACTCAAACCACTACACCATGTCAGGCCATCCCACCTCTTTGTGTTGTCTATTTTCCAGTCTTATTTAGCAACCATAATTTTCAATTTTCAAGATAATGGGCTGGGTTGAGTTATTCAGTGAATGTTTTAAGAGATGCAAGGTGGCTTGCCGCTACCCGGCAGGCCTTTTTGCGGCCTGGCCCTCCTGTCCCGCCCTCACCAGCCCTCCTGCCCCACCCCCACCCGCTCGGCCTTGTCGCATGGTGGGGGGGGGCTGGCCGTATGGCACGGCCATGCACGCTGCCATCTTTCTTTTCTCCTTCCCAACAGCCCTTGCGGCTGGGAGGGAGAAAGAAAGGGGACCAATCAGGGACGGGCTCGCTCAGCCCTGATTGGCCAGGTAAGGGCAGGAATCTGGGCTTAAAAGGCCATGCAGAGTTGCGGCCCACCCAGATTGGAGGCGGCGATGGAGGCAGCAGCAGCACGCTCCGTCATGCCTATGAGAAAATCCGCCCACCCTCCCTTGATGCTAACTCTAAGTCGCAATTTGCGGGCGGATGTATGGGGTCGTGATAGGTAGGAAGAATCAGGGGTCTCCGTCAAGTACAAGTGCAAGTTCAAGTTCAAAGGAGGCCCCTGCTAAGTTTGCTAACATGATCTTGTTTACAGGGGAGGAGGGAGCGTCGGGCGGGTGGCTCGGCCAGTGGCTCTCTCCTCTTAAAGGGGATCGGGATGGACCGATCCTAGCTCTGCCCACATGGGTGGGCAGCGATGAGATCATGACCCATACATTGCCGCCAACCATTTAGCTTACAAGTTGCGGCCATTTTATTGCCAAATATATTTACTCATATCTACCTCAACATGTATCCACATTTACTAACCTGTACCTAACATTGTATTCTGAAGTTTGCTTATTTTGTAGTCAATACAAAGTTAATAGAAATGTTGTGTTTGTGTTTTATTTAGGAGGGCGGTGGGGCTGTACGGTCTGGGTCCACAAAAGTTACTTGCTTAATCAACACTATTATGATCCTCATAAGTTGTGCTGTCCATGTGGGTTTTGAAAATATAGTTATGCACAGGCTCTGATTGCAGTATGAGTGTGTTGGTGTGTATGTGTTTCATACCCATTTGGTGGTTTAGAATTTGATGACTTGTGTTTACCTGAACTTTAGGTAATAAGGGGTGAGTTCACTTAAGGCAAATATGAGAGTTTTCCTACTCTGTGTGGGAATGATGTATAAATGAATTTGGATTGCAGCAGCATTGGCTTAGTTTGTGGCAGGGTGAGCTATTGTAATCTTAAGTGCTCTAGTACAGTGGTTCCTAACCTTAGGTCTCCAGGTGTTAGGTGATAACTTCTAGAATCCCATGCCATTGACCAATCTGGATAGGGATGATAAGAGTTGTCATCCAACAATATCTAGGGATTCAAGGTTGGGGAACACTTTTCTAGAAGGATGAATTCAGGGGATTTTAAGATTAACATTGCATTAGACATTGCATTATGTTCAGCTACATAGCTGTCAGCAATAAGATGTAGAGTGTAGAGGTTTTACTCAGCTAATTGTCTAGCCTGGCCTGAATCAGTCAAGTATAGAATGACTTTGCACTCTCAAAGTTTCCATGATGCCTGAGCTATTGAATGAAAACCTGTGATCCACTTGGGTACCAAAAAGTATATAACTCCCTATCTGGAGCATAGGAGTGAGATGGGGAGAATGAAGGCCTTCCTACAAGGAACAGTATATGTCAGTGGTTCTTAACCTGTGCTCCGTGGACCCCCAGGGGATTGCAGTGTCCTCACAAGGGGTCTGCAAAGGCTTGAAGGTTGCTCTTCTCACCTTCTCCCTTCAGTGGAATGGCCATGTGACAGGAGCCAAGCCAAAGGCTGGTTGGCTGGCTGGCTGGCTGGCTTGGCCTGTGCATTGGCCTGTGCATTGCCATTAATCTGCTCTAGCCACAAATTTGTAGAAAGAAGCAGGAGAAATGTCTTCCCTCCCTCTCCAGATGATGATGATGATGATTAGGGTTTTAACTCTTTAGTTAAGTCTTGGGGATTCAACAAAAGATGTTTTTAAAGGGGGTCCCTGGTAAAGAAAAGGTTAAAAGCTACTGGTATATGTTACGAATAACAGTACTGTGCCCTATTTTATTTGAAAATCTCAATTCTGAATTTGTCTGCTGTTTTTTTAAAAAAATACAGAGGACATCAATGAGTTAAAAAATGTTGGCTATTGCCTCAGCCTGGTGCATAAGCCATTGGTCTCAAATCTATGCTAAGCACCATCTCACCATCCATACTAAACATTTCTAATTAAGCTTGACATTTCTGAATTAATATCAGAATATCAATAACTGGTGACATTTTTCACCATGAACCAAAAGATGTAACTAATGAAGTGCTTTCAGGAAGACTGCCCAGACCTCTTAACATGATTGTCCTATGCCTATGCATAAAGAGCAATTGACAGTAGCTACCTCCACATTTTCCTAGATCTCATTCTAATTCTCCTCCATATCAACTTGTCTGTATCCATGCGTGTGTGTGTATCAATATAAAAGTGCTTCTTCTTTTCTTTTCTTTTTTAAATAAAAGTGCCGATTGCTTTTTAGGGCACTGCAAAACCGAAGAGAATTTAATGGCAACTTTTGTTGGCTGTTACTCTTTGAGAGTTTTTCACCTTCTGAAGCTTAAACTATATGTGATTCTGCCACAAACACACATACATTTTAAAGAGCAATGTTGTATGCATATTAAGAGAGTTGAGCCCTCTCTCCATCTCTCTATATACACACACACACACACACAGAGAGAGAGAGAGAGAGAGAGAGACTTTTCCTCACAGTTAATTTATAAAGCCCTGAAAGAGAGACCAAAAAAAAAGGAGTTCTGGTAATGGCGTATTCAAATTAATGTGACCTTGGCTGCTGACACATTGCAGAAATAATGCAGGTTAATACTGCTTTAACTGTCAAGGCTCCCTCCTATGGAATCATGGGATTTGTAGTTTGTGTTGGCTCTCTGTCAGAGAAGACTAAATATCTCACAAAATTACAAACCCCAGAATTCCATAGCAATGACCCATAGCAGTTAAAGCAATGTCAAACTGGATGACAGTAGGACCCCTGTATCTGCTGGGGATTGGTTCTGGGTGTCCCCATGGATACTGAAGACCATGGATAATAGTGAACACCATTGAAAATAATGGGACTTCTGGTTTAAAATACCACATAGTTACATTGGAGGACCTAGAAAATGGCTAGAGAGGACACATTTTCTAGGAAGACTCTATGTCTATGGTAGGTGTGCTGTTTGGGGTCCTATGGATAATTGAATCAGTGGATAATTGAATCAGTGGATATGGGGATCCTGCTGTATTTCTGCAGTGTGTCAACAGCTGTCTCCTTTTGATATTTATACATTATTTGTTAATGTTACTCTTAAATGATATGGGAACCACTTTCCTGTGGGTTTATCCCATAATGCAACTTTCATGTTTAAAAGTCCTACAACCATGTAGATGTTGCCTGGTCAGGTGGTCATATCATTGTAAGAATTTACCTGGTTGCAGAGATGGGAGAGAATTTGTTCAATTTGCATGTTAATATGATCTGGGCTAGTTCAAACTATTCAGACCAGTACTTGAACAAAAACACGATCATGCTTCCATATGTGTGCTTTTCTAAATTTTGCAGCAATTTTTCAGTCAAAACTGTGCAGAAGTGTTTTTATGATAAAACAGAAATGAGCATTGAAAGCTGTAAGTGAAAATTGTGTACTGAAATCATACATCCCAACAGTCCCAGTTTGGCAAGGACAGCCCCATTTAATCCTCTCCTATTCCACTTTTTCAACTACTCTGAAAATGTCCCAGCTTCTCTCTCCTCCTCTCAAACACCAAACATTTGTCTTTAGTTTATTTCAGTTGCTGCAAAGTGAATTCAAAGAACAAAAGTAGTTTTCAGTTAATTAAGTGAGCAGGAGGGAGAGGAGGAGGAGGAGTCTTGGTCTTCCCAGTAGGCTCAAGTAAAAGTAAATTGCTGAAACCTCTCTTAGCTTGTGTGTTCTTCCTCATTAATAACTTTTGCCATCTTGACCACACACTGATGTTTCTTGGCCACACAATGTTGGTGAGTATCACAGAAATGCATATATATGAGGAAAGTCCCAATAAAAACATGTATATGAGTGAAACTTGAGAACAAAAAATGCATATATGAAACAAAAATGCATATATGAGGAAATGTCCACACAAAAACAATGTTATAATCTGGAAGGCCTGATCCATTCAGGGCACAGCCAAACCACATTCAGGGATGACCAAAATGAAAGAAAAGCTTCTTATATAAGAAGATGACATTCACTTTATTGATGATACACAGTAAGATATATGCATAGTATGAGTGATAAAAAGCAAATAAATTTTACCTGTGACCCTTAGCTGATGGAGGCTGAAATTCCTTTTAGCTAGTCCTTTTAACTTGGGTCTCCAGGTGCATCAGAACATCATTCCACAAGCAGCAAACAACCTGATCATCAGGTAGCCCACTCTTCCTTCAATAAGGCAAATTGAAAAGGTGACCTCTTGCTAAGATCTTATACAGCTTCTCCCATGTTCTAGAAATTGTAAAAAGTGCAAGCTTTCTGGCAGTCCTAGGCTTGCATGCCTAACAAACGATAGGGATACAAGCTAACATTTTTTTCCCTTTGTGGTAGTCAGATTTCTTTATCTCAGAAGGGTGAAGCGAGCTGTTATAGCCCTGCAGCTGGAAGATTGTTTATATCTGCCATATATCAGTTAATCTATGTGAGAGGCCTACCTGCTTTGTTAACTACAACTGCCCACTATACTATCTTATTCAGGTCTCTAAGTAGTAAGAGTGCTGTATAGATTACTGGGAAAACTCATTCTTAACCTGTCACTATTCTTCTCATACCAATCTGTATGTAAATAAGTATGATTTTTTTAGGTAGTCTACATGGTCAAATAATCCTCATAGAATTCACTTGGAAATAGATCTGTCTCAATGGAAATCCACACTGATATATTGTATTTGGAAGGGGGCAGCTAAAAACTCCATAAACTGCAACCAGAGAGCCTTCACGGCTTTTCTCAGAGTTTTTAAAAAGCTCCATAGAGAATGGGCATGTCTGCTCATTAAGACAGTCACATTTGCATCACTGTGCTTTTCCATAGGAGAGGCAGTGCAAACTGATTGGCTGGACAAGCATGGGAGTGGGGCTTGCAAATAGGGCAAGCGCCCACTGCTGCCATGTTGGATTTTTAGCTTAACGAGCAATTGGTAAGGCAATAAAATGGCAATCGTTTCCTCTCTTTTCTCTTTTTTTGTGTAAATGTGAAATATTGCATGTGTGCACCATGTTAAAAAAAGTTCAGCAGATTTTAAAACGTGAGTAAATCACTCATGGCCGCCACCTTGGCTAGGGGGAATGCAAAGTTTATGGGGGCTATAAAACCATTAAGACAGTTCATAGCTGCTGAAAATTGCTACTACTAAGGAGCAATCCGGGTTTTCCCCCTTGTATAGATGAGCCCTAAGAATAGGAAACCAAAGGGGAAACAAGAGGAAATGAATTTGTTTGAAAAATGAAAAACTTACCAAACCCGAAATTGACAGATTCATGTACCTATATGGTTGTGAGACCTTAAATACTAAAGTAATACTGTGGAAAGAACTCATGGCAGAGTCACTCCCACTGTGCTTCAATAACATTTAAGAGGTGCCTCAGAAAAGACTTGTGAGAAGCATACCTATTCAAGAGTCAAATAATGAGAACTGTGTCATCTACAAATTGAGCAGTTAGTCTAATATAATTGGAATATGGTTCCTGTACTTAATAAATTTGGAAGGTTGTTATGGATTTAAGAAGTGAAAAGTTCCAGTTCTAAAAAGCTTATACTGTAATATGCCTAGCTGCAGAGATTAAAATTATGAAAATGGAAGTACACCTGGCATTGCCTTTGATGTTGTCTGCTGCAACATGAGATTGTAACAATGTAACATTTAAAGTATTTGGCAGTTAAATCAGTTTTATAAGAAAATGCTGAAGAGTTGCTCAGCTTCTACTTTGGCAATCAAGTCAACTTGCCATTAAAATACTATCCTAATGAACGTCTTATTACAGGCCCATATCATACAACTTTGCTGAATTTAATCAATATCTCTTAAACATCTAATTGTTGTACAGCCATGTTTCTTTTAATGGCTCCACAGGGACTAATATCAAAGGAAGACCTTCAGACTAAAATAAGAATGGGAATTGATCCCAGTTTTAACTAATCTCATTACTTTGATGCAATCATATTTTTGTGCATGCATATCCATGGCATATACTCTCTCAGGAGCTGAAAAATTCAAGAGACACAAGAATAATCCTAGCATTGTGTAATGTACCAGATAGATGATAGTGTATGTTTTTGTATTTATTACTTATTGATAATTTCAAAGTACAATTAATGTAGGAATTTTAATCCGGCCTTTGATATACTAACAGCATAGTGTGGGGGAGGAGTTGGTTAGGGTTTTAATAGCAGTACTTAGAAAAGACACCATTTACACACACACACACACACAATAGCAAGTGGTTCCCCCTGAAAAGGGGGGAAAACAGGACATCATTCCCCCCTCAGTGAACAGTATTTTTAGTTGAGAGACTTTCTTTTCTTTCTTTCCCCATTCTAGGCAGACTTGGCAAGTATTTGGTTTCTTTATGGGTTTCGAAAGTTGGATAGTACTGTAGAAGGAAATTTGCTAAGTGTTAGACCTTGTAAGTAACATTACTTGTAACGAATTAACATGCATTTTTAATGTTGAGGTTCTTGTTTCATTTTCATGCAAGCCCTGTGACAGCTTGTTCATTTGAGCCTTATCTCTGAGCTTAGCAAGGAATAGATAATGACCCAGCTTTTCAGACATTGGCTTCCATTCCTGCAGACACAAGTAGATGTGGGCAGAGATTCAAATAGGCAGGTCTACTTAAAATAAAATGTAATGAGACTTTGGGTGCATCTATACTGTAGAAATAATGCAGCTTGACACCAAGCTCCATCCTATTATAGCTCCATCCTAGGATTTGTAGCTTTACAAGGTCTTTAGCCTTCTCAACCAGAGTGTGTTAGTGCCTCATAAAACTACAAATCCCAGGATTCTGTAGGATGAAGCCATGGCAGTTAAACCCTTCTTCAGCTCTCTTTTCTAACCATAGATAGCCATGATATTTCTGTTGGTCAGCGGGCTACCTAGCTGAGTTGCATAATGCTCTCTAGGTCATTTACCTCAATGGCTGCATCACATAATGCACTCATTAGTAGGGAATATTTGGAAATGTTCATGTTCTTGAACAAAACATCAGTTATCACACCCATGTTTTTAAAATTCAATTTTTACAAATACATGTCAACAAAATGTTGAAACAACAATAAACAATAAAACAATGGGACTTCTCTTCCTATGTCTTTCCAATCCAGTTGTAAGTTGACAGTTCAGGTGCAAAATGCATTGGTATCCTTCCATAAATGCTTCTGGGTCTCTGGAGGTTTCAGATACCCCGACTCTTCATTTACATATTTAATAAATATCCACCAGTCTTCTTGAAATGTTGTATTCACCCTTTGTCCATTAAGTTTGACAGAGTGATAAGACAGCTTTTCAGATAGCCATACATCCCATATCCTGGCTCACCATTTCACAAAGCTTAGATTTCCCATTTTCCAGTTCTGCGCTGCTTCCACCCTTGCAGTTGTCAATAAAAAAGCTATCAATTTTCTATGTTTCAAACTACCATTTTTCCCATATATAGATTTAATATAAGTAGTGTTGGACAAAAACATATTTTCTGACCAGTGACTGTGCTGAATAACATTTTAATCTTGTTGCAATAAAACCATATATGCAGATAAAATCCCAGTTCTTTACAGCCTCTCCAACATAAAGGTAAGGTTTTCTTTGTTATTCTAGATAGTTTTACTGGTGTTAGGTACCATTTTTTTATTAACTTGAGAAACCCTTCTTTAGCTATAGTTTATTTGGATTTATAGGGAGGAGTCGTCCAAATTTTCAATCAAGTTGCTTTTGAAATTTCAATTTTTAAATCAGCTTGCCAGGCTTGCCTGACATGTTGGCCATCTCCATATGTGTTTTGTATTAATTGATTATATAGATTAGCTGCTTTATCTTTTATCAAAATTGGGTTCTTTAGGCAAGTTTCTTCAAATGATGTGAGAGGCCTGTTAGGAGTTTGTGTGGTCTCTAGGTGTCTCATAAAGGAAATTATCTGCATTATTTGAAACCAATTATATGGAATATCAGTCAATTTATCTTCCAAATCTGTTATAGTTATGGGCCTCCCTGAGGGATAAAGATCACAAATACGATATAGATCTCAAGTGTTCCAGTTTTTATATTGTCGAAATTTTTCTTCTGATCTAAATTTGGAATGTAACAAAATTGGTTGTACTGGGGAGGGGAATAGAATGAGTTTAGAAGAACACTTATGCCAAATATAAAGTGAATTTCAGAGAAATGGGTTTCTTACTGAGTTGAGAGTTGATCAGGACGGTTTGGTGTATATTAATTGGTATTCTTTTGAAGCTAGATCTACCAATTCTATATTCACTCAGCTACTGGTGGTCTGATTAGCTATGACTTGAGAAAACTGTACAAGTTGGAAGGCTTCAAAATACAATGATAGTTTCAAAATTCCTAATCCACCAGTTTTAGAATTGATTAATTTAGTAGTTTTAGTCATTCTAGATCTTTTACTGTTAAATATACATTTTTTAATCATAGTTTGCCAAAATTTGAATTTATGTGGTTTGGGGATCACTGGTATGGACTGAAAAATAAAGAAAAATCTAGGTGCCAAAAACATTTTGATGACAGCTATTCTGCCAAGAGTTGATAAATTCAAGACTTTCCAAATTTTCAATTTGTGCTTGATCCAGTTAACCAATGGGTTATAGTTTTGAGTGACTAGTTGGTTTTGATCCTTGGTTAGTAGAATTCCTAGGTAAGGAAGACTTGAGTGCCTTATCTGAAATGATGTTAATTTTGCCAACATTCTTGTTTTTGTGGGTGACATTTAAACACACAAGTTTAGATTTTTGATAATTTATCTTTAATCCTGAATATTTCCCAAATGTATTAATTAAATCAATTAAGGTTGGAAAAGATGTATCTGAAGTGCTTAAAAATAACAATATATCATCTGTGTAGTGTGTGACTTTATGGTGTGTATTATTTTTATTCCTTTAATAATGTCACCACACCCATTTTTAATCTAGAACAAGAGCAAAAGATCAGTGCCTTTTTTGTTTTGCTTTTTATTTTTGATCTGCTTTACACACAAATGTTGCACGTGTACAAAATGCAATATGTATTGCACAAAATATCTTAGTGAAATTTTCACAAAAAGTTCTGAAAGGTATAAAATCCCCCAAAACTGTGTAAAAGCTTTCACAATCTCACCCAGTAAAAGGAAAATGTTAGGCTTGGGGTTTTTTTTTTTCATTTTCATGTACAATAACAAAATAAATCTTTATCTCCATTCTTATTAGGTAGACCCTTATACTTTATAGAAAATATTAATGGATGGTATCCAAATTAAGAATGTAGAGAAAATGTTGCTGTGGGATGACAGGCAGTTTTCTGTCTTTGGGGCCCTTCAGGGAATGCATAGACTGCCAAAATGCCAAAGCACAAGAACAAAAAGTGGAAGCTGGAAGTCTACTTCCAGTTTTGAAAAACTGGTGTTATATTTAATGCTTGATGAAGACACTGATGGTCTGCAGCCTATTTAGAAAGCTGAATTGCCCCTTCTGCATGTTGCCAGGACATGATATTTATTCTTCTTTGAGACTAGATAAAGGGCAGTTCCAAAATTTGGAGGGGATCAAGGACCATATAGACAGCCTTAAGAGTTCACATATGGCTCTAATGGTACACTTTGCCAGCCTTTGCATTGGGTAAATTGATGAGCAGAAGAAAACTGCAGTGTCAGCTCCAGGTTTTTTTGTTTGTGAGGGGAGGGGCCTTGGGTAAGATGCTTTCAGTGGGAGGCTCTCTTAACTATTCATTTGCTCTCCCATCTGTGCACAGACTGCACAACTTCCTAAAAGGAAAGCATAAGACAGATGGAAATTAATGCTCTCTTCTCCACCCTTTTTGTCACCGACTTCCTTGGAGAAGCCAAGTGATCAAGCTTGGAGAAGACAGGTGAGAAGACAGTGACAGGCAGCAAAAGAACAAACAGGGCCAAGTTGTGTCATAGCAGGACCCCAGGGAGGGTCTCAGTTGGTGCTTGATGACATCAATTTGAATTGGCCTTTGCACACCTGTAGTATTTTCCTAGCAGTAATCATTCTCAGGGTGGCATGGCTGTGGCTCTCATTCATGATGAGGCACGGTGCAAGCACATGTGGTAAACAGCCATTTGCCTGTTGATTCTGTAACATGTAATGGTCATTGTCCCACAAAATGGGCTGAAAACGTACGAGGGAGAAACTCTGTGGAAGCCAAGTTGCTCTGAATTGGCTCAGTGTCTGAATAGTTGGCTTCCATGTGTTAATTTTGATCAATGCATTATAGACTCATTCCATGGTGATCCTGGACTACATCACTCCCAACTTGTGAATAGATTCATATCCTTCCAGTTGTTGTGGGCCATAGGGAAAATGTTCACGAAACTCTCATGAGTGAAAATCACAGTTTATAAAATACTAGTAAGTTTAGATAGTGGGACGCCAGGTCCCTCTCTGCCCGGAAAGTCTGACACACATGACTGAAGAGGACTCTCCATATTAAGTATCAATTAAAACCACCAAACATTTGTCTTTATCACTGACAAACAAATTACCTGATGTGTTCAGAGAGGCTTAACAGAGATAGCAATAGCATTTCTATTTCTATACTGTTTATCAGTGCCAAAGCACTCCCTAAGCAGTTTACAATGTGTGTTAGCTAATTGCCCCCAACAAGCTGGGTACTCATTTTACCAGCCTACAGAGGATGGAAGGCTGAGTGAACCTTGGAGCCCTTGGGATTGAACTCACAACATTGTGGCTGCAGTACTGGCATTTAACCACTGAACCACCAGGGCTCCTCAATGCAGCATTTCCAAATCAGTCTAAATATTCCAGCCATCTTAGTTGCTGACATCTTTAACTGAATCTGTAGGTGGTTAAATGGATAAAAAAATCATTATCTGAAGACATTATTGTTCTGGGATTACAGCAAGGTACACTGAGTGGCAAGCTATGCACTTCATTAAATTGTATGTAATCTTTCTTGAAATAGCTCTCTGTGTTTCTTAAAGGGAAATGTTTGCCTAGTGAGAATGGAGAACAATGGCAATCCATATCCTCTGACACAAGTAATTAGTACTCCCTGAAAGCTCATGATCAAAATTGACAAGATAGACTCCTGCTTAAATGATGAAATATAGATTCCACAGCCAGAGGTGGATTTGAGCAGTACTCTTTAAAACACAGAGAAAACAGCAAGCTTCCAAGTGAGTAATGAATCCTGTAGACCATATTCGTTTAAAGAGAACGATGGACTGCTTTTATCAGATACAGCTTTTTCAATCACTGAATTTTTTGCTTTATTTTAAATTTTTGAACGTCCATCTTTTCCGCTCCAACAGTCTATGGTCTAACTTTTTTTAAAAAAATCAATATAAAAACGTAATCTAACAACAATGCATCTAATATGGGGAATGCTTGTAAAGTCCCAGTTTTAGTCTGCAACATCTCTAGACAGGGCTGGGGGAAGCTTCTGTATGAAACTGTGGGAAACAGCTGCCAGTCAGTGTAGACTCTGCTTACAAAGGGGGTGGAGAACTTTTTTCATCCCAAAGGCTAATCCACTTTTCATCCCAAAGGCTATCCATTGATTTAAGGTCAGTACATCGGCCCCAGGCCAGTAGTGAGTGGTTTTTCAAAAGATTAACTGTAGCAGAAGGGTGGGGTTTTTTAGTGGGTGGGTAAGTCAAAGCATAGAGGGCATAGTTGTTTGTGTCTTCTTTCATCTTCAGAGTGGTACCAGGTTTACTATCTTCTGTCAATTTGTTGTAACTTTTCTATTCAGCCCTTCCTCCAGAATCTCAGGACCAGGCACTTGGAGATATCTAATTTTATTCTCATAACTCTCTTTTCAGTCAGGTTAGCCAAGTGATTTGCTTAGGCTTGTGGCTGGTTACTCCTAGGATATTGCCACACTGAAGTTCAGATCTTAAGCTGTGCCTCCACAATATGTTTCCTACATACTAATCATTAAGACCTTGACTGTTTCAGTAAGAGGGTGAGGTGACTGTAGATCTCAAACAGAGTGCAAATAATTAGGGATGCCCATGATCCACTGGGTATGGTTCTTGTACAGGTCTCATTAAAATGAATGGGATCCTTCATAACCTGAATAACTATGAATGTCCATTGATTGATGGAGAGTACCTCTTGTCTAGGGATATTATCACATAAGGCTAGAAAAGTGGAATTAAAGAAGGATAGTAGTGTCGATGGCTGAAACTTATCACACAATGTCATGACTGTCCTGTAGGTGGCGTGTATTCAAACCATTACTGTGGCATCCCTTTTATTTGCTGGAGAAAGGCTATCAATAGCTCTGAAGGTCCATATTGTTCACTACTGGCCGTAGTGCAAATAGGTCCCTTTGCTTCAATTCTGCCATTACTGTCATGAACCCCCTTGACTGAGGACTCAGAGGAAGAGGAGGAAGCAGAGAATGCAGATGAGGCAAAGGGAGAAAGTATGGCTCAGTCTGACGAAGCAGAAAGAGACAGCCTGGCTCAGCCTGAAGATACTGCCCTGGCTCAGCCTGAAGATACTGCCCTGGCTCCCGGAGAGGACAGCCGAAGCAAATAAAGAGCACATAACTCACTCCGAAGAACAAACAGCCAGTCAGCCTCCCTTCTCTGAATGTAGGAGGAAGAAGTGCCACTCCAAATGCTGCCATTTAAACACCAAACACTGACCTGCTTCCTCATTAATTAACTCCACCAGGCCCTGAAACTCTCGCTATAAATCTAGCTGCAGCTTCTTTTTGAAACTCAAGCTGACAACTGCTTATCTCAAGATGCTGCATTCCTCTTGTGTTCTTGTTTTGCCTTGGCTTTGGATGGACTTCTGGGCTGCTGCGTTGACCCCTCACTGACCACAGACTTAGACCCGATACTACTGAACTCTGGACTGGCTATTGGCTTCCCTGGCATCTGGCATGGACACCTGGTAATTGAACTCTGGACTGGCTTTTGGCTACTTTTGCAGGCAATTGACAACAGGCTAGAACTGCACCCCTTACCCTGTTGTTCCTGCATTCCTCCCCTGTTGCTCCTTGGGCACTTGCTACTGTGAGTTCAGGACAGTTATAGCTGTCAGTGCTATGATGGGGCCTGCTTCTCCTCCTCTCCCACCTCCCAACTTGCTATTCCAAAGCAAGCTAACTCTGTGTCTGTTGGTTCTTTAAAAAAAATTGTCTTTGCTGTGTTTGCATAATTATGGCAAAAACAATTTTAAAAAGTTTTATTTTCTCATTTTGCTGTAAGTACACAAATACAGCAAAGATTAAAAAAATTAAAATGACAGGCATGGACTTAACCTGCTTTGGAATAGCAAGTGGGAGGGAGAGAGGGCAGAACAGGAGGAGATTCAGGCCTCATAGACTAAGGAGATTTTCACACGCCGAAAATATCGCTGCCAGAAACCGGGACAGAAATATTTCTGTCCCAGAAGCAGCGCCGCGGTTCGCATGCTCACCTCCCTCTCCCGTTGTTCTGTTGTCCTCGCTTTGGGGTTTTTCCTCCCTCTTCCAGAATATTTTACTAACGGGAGTTTGCCGTTAATAAAATATTCTGGAAGAGAGAGGAAAAAACCCAAAGCGAGGACGACGGAACAACGGGAGAGGGAGGTGAGCGTGCGAATCGTGGTGCTGCTTCCGGGACAGAAGTATTTCTGTCCCGGTTTCTGGCAGCGATATTTTCGGCGTGTGAAAATCTCCTGACTGTTGTAATACCATAATTGCAGCGAAGAGACTTACCACATGGGGGAAGGGAGGTTTTCAAAGCAGTGCAATCACTTGAAAGAAGAGGTGTGATAAAAATGTTTTCAAAGCGGTATGTTCCTGGTTCCTTTCGTAACACAATTGCCCCGAGATACTAGCCTCATGTGATAATCTCCCAGGTAGGAAGTGGGTATAACTAATTTTTTCAACATTATGTATGCTTCTAGTTAGTGTTTTGGGGGGGGGCAGGCTTGCTATATTTAAAAGGATTTTTTAGATGCCAGTTTCCCTTACAAGACATTTAAATATGGAGACTTTCACTGTTAAAGATATTTAGGAATGTTTTATTCTAAAGTAAAACCATCATAGGATTTCATGTCATTTAATGCTATACCACATAGGACATAAATTAATAAAAGCTCATGTAGAGTAGACTAAACCCCCAACAGGTGCCTGAGCAGTAGAACCCATTTCATGCTAAGCTGTGTGAGTAATTGTCCAGTGGGCAAGCCTGAAGCAGTGTGAACATCTGAGTTATTCAAACAAAGATTCAATGGCATTTTCATGGAAAGACAATTCAAGAACATAGCAGAGGGAACAGCCATTCTACAGGCCAATTATTTCTGCTCAGTATGTCTCTATTTCTATCCTGGCCTAATTTCATTATAAATCATTTCAGCAGGAAATAAAGGAAGTTGGAGAATGGTTCTGCAATGTCTCCTCTGCAGCAGAAGCTTCCTCATTCAAGCTGTGTCTATGTAACTCTCCTAGAGTTAAGCTTGGAGTACAATATTTTTCTCTTGTAATTGAGTACTTTGTAGCTACTCAACTTCATGATAATAATTGTTTTAGTTTTGTCTGGATTGTGGGCACAATCCAGCACCCCTTATTTACAGAGCATAAGCAAGATTTATAGAACCATAGGGTTGGAAGTGGCCACAGCAACCATCTAATCTAACCTGCAGCCAGTGTAGGGAGCCACAGCTAGCACATTCCTGAGAGATGGCCATACAACTTCTGTTTTAAAAGCTTCAACAAATGAAAACCTACCACCTTCTGAAGTACTCTAATCCACTATTAAACAGTGTCAGGATCTGGGGCAAGGGGAGCAGGGTCTTGGAGCAGAGATGCTAGGGCCAGGACAAACAGGGAGACAGAGTACTGGAACCCAAGGGTCAGAGGCAGGGCAGGTCGAGAAAGCAGGTGCCAGGTCAGGAACACAAAAGACAGAGTCCAAAGTCCAGATAGGGTCAAAGACAAGTCAAAGTCCAAAAACAAGCCAAGGTCAAACACATATCAGAAGTCCAGAGGCAAAAGCAAGTCCAGGAAGGGAGCACCAATTCAAGTACATAGAAAACAGAGTCCAGATACAAGCCAAGGTCAAACACATACCAGGTATCTAGGGGCCAGAAGGAAGGCCAAAAGTCAAGCAAATGTTCAAACATGAGTAGCAGGTTAAGGCAAGGGGTCAATTACAGACTGCACAGAAAACCATGTTGTAGCAAAGCCTGAGTGGAGAATGCTGCTCTTAAACTGCAGTTCCCCTGGCTGCTTCAGGTGTACCATATGAGTGCAGTCAGCTGTGCCTGACAGATTGACCCTGGTTCCTTTAAGACTTTCCACAACCAGGGCCCAGTCCTGCATAGAGAGGCAGAGCCAGCTCTAGCAGCCAGGGGCCCAGTCCTGCAGGGACAGGCAGAACCTGACAAACAGCTCTTACTGTTTGGACATTCTTACTGTTTAGTCATTCTTATAATCTGAATCCATTGGTTCAGTACCTATTTTGTGAAACATCAGAAGACAAGCTCACTCCATCTTCTACATGATAGCCCTTCCAAAATTTAAAGATGGCTATCATACTACCTCTCATCTCTTCTTCAGGTTAAACCTTCAACTGTTCCTTATAAGATTCCATTTCTAGATCCTGTACCATCATGGCTGCTTTCTGCTCAACATGTCCAGCTTGTTGATATCCTTCTTAAACTTTGCTGCTGAGAAATAGAGACAGGAGTCCAGGTGAGGTCTGACCAAAGCAGAAGCATGTTGATGCTATTGATCTGAACACTATGTCTATTGATACAAACTACCAAGCTTGTCACTCTGGCAAAAATAGAGATAAATATAAATATTGCCAATGAATGTGTACTCTACTCATCTGTCTTTGCCCCTTTGCTCCTTTTACATGCCCCTTCTAAATCTGAGCTCATCAGAAAACTCCTCATGGAGCTGCCCTGGTTTCTTCAGATTCCTCCCACTTTTCTTTCTCATTGGAATTGTTTGCAATTTTGTTTTCAGTATCACAGTTCAGAAACTCCCATTCATCATGAACTCCCTTCTTTTTTAATATTTCTGATCACATATCTCACCTGGTAGTTCCTCAAGTTTATTGAAGTCTGCTTTTTTTTGACAACTAGAATGAATGTCTGCGTATCCTTCTCTTTTGTTTTCCTCCACATGATGAATCCCAAGAGGATATGATCACTTCCACTCAAGATTTTTCCTTCTTTCCCATTTCTGACTAACTCTTCCCTGTTGGTAAAAATCAGCTCTGAGATAGTTTCCTGTTGCTTCTTCCATCTTCTGGAAAATGAAATTACCAACAAGGCAAGTGAGGAATTTGTTGGATCTTACATTCTTGGCAGAAATTGATTTCCAACAGGTATCAAGGTAATTAAATTTGGTCATTAGTGTTTTCTCTCTCCTGTTTGAATGTTTAGTAACCTATTCTAGGAAGGCATCACCTAATTCTTTATACCAATCTTGAAGGTATGTAGCAGATTTCCCACAGTGATGTTTTCCCCTCCTTTAGTGTTTACCCAAATGCTCTCAATCTGCCTTCCATACTCATGGATCTTCTCACAAGTGTATATATCTTTTGCATATAATACAAAACCTCCTCACTTCCTGTTTGGTCTATTCTTTTTAAATAGTTTTTATTCCTCAGTTGCTGCCTTCCAGTCAGGAGTCTTATCCCATCATGTTTCACTATTCCCCATTAAAGAATATTTACCTTCCTTTGTTAAGAGTTCAAGTTCATCTTATTTATAAAGAAACATTTCATGCATGTATTAAGAAATAACTTGCCATTGAGGAGCATTCCTTTGATGGATGAGAATAGGGAGAATTTGATCATTCCTTCCATTGTTGAGAATAGGAATTATTACACTAATGTGATATTATTTTTGTCCTTGCTGCCAACCATTGCTTCTTTAGGTTGTGGAAGGTCATAATAGTGTCTCCATGATCAGTTTATTTTGGAGGAGAAAACACTGAAGATTTAATTATTGTTAAAAGCAACAACAACAGTAGCTCACTAACAGCATAACTCACACACTGGAATAATATGAATACGAGTTGAATAATCAGATGACAGATTCAAAAATTATATGTGCAAAACTAGCAAATCAAGCTTCATTTTTAATAGGGCCCAACCAGAACCAAGGCTGTCTTCCTTACCAATCTCTACAAATGTGTCTGATCATCAGAATGATCACTCTGGCTGAGAGTCTACATTATATTGTGTAGTGTAAACCTCTGCATATGGAGTTACACATTAATTGTGTTTTCCAATATTTGTGTTGAATGGCAATGTTGCACACATTAGCTGAAATACCAAATGTGGAACCAAATCTATACTCACAGTATGCATCCATGACATATACAATGGTACTTCACATGCGACTCAGCAGCTGCAGCCTTGAACTGAATGTAGATAATTCTGCATTGGACAAAAAGGTCCATTAGCATAGGGGACTTATGGACGCTTAAGACACAAACAGGATTCCAGTCTCATTATTGCATTTGGTGGCACAATTCCTACAGGTTATAATAGCTGTTTCCTTCAGTTGATGGTCATTTGTATCATCCGGAGAAGCTTCACCCAATATAGTGAGAACTTTTGGGAACAGGCCATTGGACCTATTTTCTGGTCATTATATTATCTTTTTGACTTACATTTCCAAGCTCCTAATTTGAAATAGTTATTAGGTTATATCAGAGTATTTGCATGAATTAGTCCTAGACAGCAATCAGGTGGGATTTGCTTCTGCAGCTGGCATGCTTAGGTCATAATGACTCATAATGTGACACACAAAACAATGTGAGACCATTCTGGGTGATGTGTTGCTGTCAAAAGGACATTAAACATTATTAGATCTGGGAAGCACAAAATTACAATTAACATGGCCAGAAACGTCAAAAGTTATCCAGAAGCTAGTGATGCGGATGGGGGGGGGGGAATCAAACTAAGTTGTCACAATAATTTAATGATTACTGATGCATTGCAGCTCAAATGCTAATTGGTTTGGAGTGGATTAGCATGGGGAGCTCATGCAGGAGGTGAAATGTGTAGCAAGGAAACATGAATAGAATTTGGAGGGGTTTTCTAAAGCCTAACAAATGATTATTTCTTTCTCCCATTAGAATTTTAGAAAGCTGGACAAGACTTGTGAACTGGGCAATGGGGATTTTTCACAGTTTTTGTTTTTCTAATTAGAAGAGAGAAATGTCTTTCCTGTTGTTTAATATTCACAAAGATAGGTTCTCTGCTAATTACTGAAGATTGATATTTATAATACACAGCACATATGGGGATAGTGAATTGCAGAGCTCTTTGTTTCAGCTTCTAATGAACCATGGTGGCATTTGTTGAAATTATGAACATCAGGCATATTTACCTGAAATGTTATCCTTTGACAAATATAAAAATTATCAGTATTCAACTCTCTTGCACGTTGTTTAGACAAAGGGTGCAATACAATACATTCACCAATGTATCTTGTTAACTATTTTTCAAGGATTTTGATACATGAAGAATGACAAGAAGACAAACTCAGACATCTAGTGCTCTGCAGTGTTGACAGAATAGATTTCTTCTCTTAGAATCAATGTGCTGAACACAATTTTAGAGCAGACTAATTGAAAACAATAGACTCATGTAGTCACTGCTTATGTTTTAGTCCAAGCTAGAGTAGACTCATTGATATCAGTGAGACTATCCTGTGTTGGACTAAAATTGGATTTACACTTGGACAGGAATTTGGGGATCACCTAATTCCAGTCCCCTGCTCAATGCAGTGCAGTGTATGAAGTTGTACTGCACTGCTTTTCAATCTTGGGTTCTCCAGATGTTTTGGACTTCAACTCCCAGAAGTCCCAGCCAGTAGGAACAATTGTTAGGAATTCTAGGAGTTGAAATCTCTAACATCTGGAGGACCAAGTTTGAGAGCCAGTACAGTATTGCATTCTAGACTATCCCACCTCTGCTTGAATACTTCCAGTGAAGGAAATCCATAATTCCCCCAAACAATCTGTTCCATTGTTAAACAGCCTGCACTACTAGTAGGTTTTTCCTGAAATCTGTTTTTCTGCAGTTTCTACCCAGTGGTTCTAGTCCTGTGCTCTGGAGCAGATGCTCTAAGTACATATAGCTCTATTAGTGCTGTTGTTATTGCCATAGTAATTCAACTCTCTGATTTTATCAAGCAACTCTCTCTCTCCTCTTTCTCTCTGTCCTGTTTAATTAATGACATTCACTTCGCTGTTACATTAGGGCATTGATGCTGACTGGAACTGAAAGGCAAATTATGCCTGTGAGAAAAGTAAACTGTAGTAAACAAACACAAAACTGAAAAACGCTTACATGCTCAAAAATATGTTTAAGCAGATGAGGCCATTTTAATCAGAACACGATTGTTTTCATTAAACATTACAGAGTAACAAAATAATTATCCATGTCAATTTTTTCAGTTCAACTTAGCCAAATAATTATCCATGTCAATTTTTTCAGTTCAACTTAGCCAACTTCATGTTGCCTGGATAGAGTGTAATATAATGGAACATTTGAGATACAAAATTTATGAGCTGTTTTCATGGCCATCGTCATAATGGCATAGTCACTTCTGTTAAGAAGAAATAAACATTGTGTCAGTATTACTGTACTACTAATTGCAGATGCTAGATATAACCATTAATCTGGGAGGTTCTTTCTGGAAATTTCTTTAGTGTGACAGAAGTAAAGGAGGAAGCCCTTTACTTCTGTCAGTAGGCCTTTACTTCTATCACACTAAAGAACTTTCCAGAAAGAACCTCCCAGATTTGGCTTTATCTAGCATCTGAAACTAGGGATGGAAAGAATATTCGCCTTTATTCATTTCTTGACTGAAAACTTAGCTTCCCAACAATAGAATACCCAGTTGGAAAGAATAAATTCAGTGGCAAGAATCCTATGCAGTTTTCACACAATATTCACATATCCTGAAGTGCTTCAGGAAATTATTCTATGTAGAAATACACATGGATTTTTTCATGAGAATTGTGGGGCTTTATGAAAAAAAATGTTTCTAGGAAGCCACATGTAAGAGGGATGTGCAAGATGGCAGCTGCCATATGAATTTCCTTATTCCCATTGGCCAAAAAGAAATCAAACTTCTGAACAGTGGGTTTTATCCTTCAAGTATGAGCCAAAAAACCCTTCTAAGTAGATGGTGTTATGCAAAAATAGAATATACAGGTGGAAGCATCTTTCATGGTGCCCAAATCTAAAAGTGATAGCTATAAGGCATTTTTTGTAACAACCATAAATAACAGCCGATTTTATGCTGTAGCCATTTGATCATTTATGATGGACATATCAATACCTAGTATGGTTTAAAACCACCCTCTGGCTTTCACAGGGTGGAAAATCAATTAGAAGCTGGGAAAGTTGGTCTGCCTTGGGATGCTGATGGGTCCTTATAGTTTCCTAATGTCTTTTTGGGAGTTGTATGAAGTGAAGACCCCTAATAAAGCTGTGGGACCTTTCCACACTAAACAATTACAGCACTGTGTTTCACTTCAGCTGGCATGGCAACATCCTATGGAATCCTGGGATTTGCAGTTTAGGGAGGGATGTGTAAAGTTCTCAGCGGAGAGCTCTAGTGCCTCACCAAACTACGTCCCAGGATTTCATAGGATGAAGCCATGGTAGTTAAAGTGCAATCAAAGTGCTACAATTGTGTAGTATGATCAGTCTCTAGAATATAAAGATGACCTGACTGGTTGATACAGTTGCTCCTAGACACCCTCTCCTAATGACTTAAAGCTGGGTCAGGTTTTGGTACGGTATATCAGTGAGATTTTTAAAATTATAAATAAATGCAAGTAACAAGAAGGAAGCATTGTAGTTAAAGAAAAGAAAATGAAAAGGCACTGCAGCAAGCCATAGAGTACACCTTTCCAGAATTTCAAATAATCAACAAGGGGAGCATATAGAGATTTTTTCTTAATGGCATACACAATAAATAGAGACCAAATGTCTATAAATTCCTTGTTGCTGCTCACTCACAAAATTGTAAGGCATTTTTTTCTGATAAAGCTAGTTTCCAAGGTCAATCAAGCCAGCCTCTGAAAGCAGGTCCTTTGCAGTCTCTCTAATATGAAGCTATTACCATTCTAGCTGTTGAAACTAACATTTAATTAAGGTTGATGGTGTAGTCCACTGTTTTCCCCCTTAAATAGGGAAAGAAGAAGCTGGTTCTTGTCACCTGTTAATGGCTCATTTGAGGTTTGGGTGAAGTATAGCAGGGAGTTTTAACAGTGAAATAGCAGGGATTATAGCTAGAACGAAAGTGAGATAGATCACAGCTAATACACTGAAAAACAAGTATAAACAAATGAAATTGCACTGGAGGGTACAGTTGTACTCATGGCCTGCTGATGGGCTTCCCAGTGGTTTGTCACTGTGTGAGCAGAGTGCTGGACTAGACAGACCATTGATCAGATCCATCGTGGCTCTACTTATGTTCTTAATATACACTGTCTAGACTAGAATGTGGATTACTGTGCATTAACACAAATTTCCAGCAGCTTCATTTCTCTCCATGATTTTTTGCCAAATTGCTAGTATGTGAAGTTATCGGTGTTTGAAGTTCACATGGAGCCAGGCCTGAGACTCAAGATGGTGTCCAGGAGTAAATTATTCACATTGTTATGTTATGTTTAAATGGTGAAAGGTCTGGAAACCATGCCTTATGAGGAAAGACTGAGGGAGCTGGGCATGTTTAGCCTGGAAAAAAGACGGTTAAGGGGCAATATGATAGCCCTGTTTAAGTATTTGAAGGGGTGCCACATTGAGGATGGAGGAAGCTTGTTTTCTGCTGCTCCAGAGACTAGAACACTGAGCAATGGATGCAAGCTCCAGGAACAGAGATTCCACCTCAACATTAGGAGGAACTTTCTGACAGTAAGAGCTGTTCGGCAGTGGAACGCACTCCCTCGGAGCGTGGTGGGGTCTCCTTCCTTGGAGGTCTTTAAACAGAGGCGGGACGGCCATCTGTCAGGGATGCTTTGATTGTGATTTCCTGTGTTCCAGGGGGTTGGACTGGATGGCCCTTGTGGTCCCTTCCAACTCTACAATTCTATGATTCTATTGTCCACAAGTTTCTATGACTGCACAATATTTTTTAACTGTAAATCTATGGTGCGCAAGTGTGACCTTCCATTTAAAAAAGCTGTTTAGTCTCCTCGGCACAGCAAAAAAGTGCATGATCAAAACCATGAGAGTCCAAAATGGTGCTTCCAGCCACATCGTTGCTGGCAAGCCCACCCCCTGCACACAGCTGACCAATCAGTTTTCCACTTCCTCTCTTATCTGGAAATGCAGTCAACTGATGGTGCAATGTGATTTGGTTGTTGTAACAAGTCGGAATGCACATTTCCCCCACATTAAAAAAAAAATTGGGAGAAGTGTTTGGAGTTTTTGCCCTTCCCTCCTTCTGAATACAGCTAATCACTGTGGGATCTCGTTGGGACAAAAGATGTTCTCCTCAAATTCTATAAGGAGTTTTTTTCATCATCTAGAAACCCCTGAGTAATATACAGCTCTTTTCTGAGCCACCTCTGTGGTGAATGAATGCATTTCCAGCACCACTGCATTCATACAGAGCTCTCTTGAACTGCTTTGAGTAATAAGGGGTTTGCTTATAGATCCCCAGGGAAATCCTATAGAAGGAACCTCTGAGAGCTTTGCCTGTTATTTGTTTACCCAACAACTTATTATATTTCATCCTAGCATCTAACACAATGTTGAACTGATGTTGCCATGGCCACTCTGGGGAGATTTTCACACTACACTGTTATAGTGTTACTATTCCACTTTAACTGCTCTGGCTTCCTCCTGTGGAATTCTGGGGTTTGTAGTTTAGTGAGGCCTAAGATCTCTCTGGCTGAGAGTTCTAAATGCCCCTCCCTAAACTGCAAATCCCAGGATTCCACAGGAGGCAGCCATAGCAAATAAAGTGGAATAGTAACACTATAACAGTATAGTGTGAAAATCTCCTAGGTCTGGCAGTTTACACCAGGATTTAGAATGAGATTCTGCTAATTCTTTTGAACTTCTTAGTGGTTTTCAGTACAATCAACCATAATATCTTGGACTATCTCTGTAGTCTGAGAATTAAAAGAACTGCAGTCTGGTGGTTCTGCTCTTATATGGGTAGATTCCAGATTGGGGAAAAAATCTGCTTTGCTGAATTTGTTCTTTGGGCTTTGTTTTCCTATGCTATTTAACATAAACTAGCTGGACCCAGTGTACCATACACCATGTTAAAAATCCCCAAAAAAGCTCCTGGTAGACCTCACAACAACCCTGTAAGGTAGGCTGGTGATTTAAATTCTTCCTCTCCCTTCTCAGTGTTCCACACTTCCTGGAATTGCTGAGGGTGACTCACTCTGTTACCCTGCTGCAGCCACCACCAGTTGATTGCCTGGCTCCAGCCCAGTGGTAGCAGTGGCATCCTGCCGCCACCATCAGTTGACTGTCTGGATCCCATTGCAGCCGGTGACTAATGATTGCCTGAGGGAGTGAGAGGAGGGAAGGGGCCCTTGTGTGGTGGTGATGCAGATTGAGTGGATTGTGATGTGGAAGAGGGAATTTGCATTGGGTGGTGATGGGTTGGGTGTGTTTCCTGAGCAGCCAATCAGCACACTGGGAAAGGCAACATACCAAAGAGAATTACATATATACGGTAGATATGAAACAACTGGATGTCATAGTAACAAACTGGGAGTTTAGAGTGCTTTATGCTGATATGGCTATGTTTCCTTTTCATGAGAGCTCTTTCTTCCTTATTTGTTATCTGTACATAACAAGGAACTAGATTTGAAGTTGAAGTGAACTAACATGAGATAATATACTGAAATTTATTCTAGACAAGATGGCACTGTCATTTGGAGCAAGACTGTAGATCAAGAAGGCAGTATTTAGTCTATACTGGATTGGGTTGTGCTTCCACTTAAGCAATTCCAGACACATCTTGGTGGTACTCCTACATCTGACTGTAATAGTGGGAGCTTAAGTAGCTTTCTGTGAAACATCTTTCACCAACTTTGGCTGGTGTGATGACAGGATTTTTCTTTGGAAGAAGGTAACCTTGCCAAGAATATCTATTAATGCCTAGGTTAGAGTACTCTCAAGGAATAATGCATGGAGCTGCCATTTAAGAACATTTGGAAGACTGAACTGGTTCAGAATACATTATGGGGATCCACCATAACAACCTTATTTCACCTATTCTGAAAGGTCTGTACTGATGCTATATTTGTTTCAAGGTGTATTTACTTCAAAGTGCTGCTTCTTATCTATAAAACTTTAAATGTCCTGGAACTAGGGTAACTGATACAGCACAGCTGTTTGCATAGAAACGTGCCTGTTATTTTTAGGCCAAGGGTGGGCAACCGCAGATGGGGAAGGTGTTGTCAGGATCTGTCCCTGGCATGACCTGTTCCTACCATTTTCAGTGTTCTTTTGTAAACTTGCTGTTAATTGTGTTTTCATTTCTCTGTGCTTCTTAACAAGTGTTCTGTGGCAGCTGTGGAGGGGAGTATAACAGTTGCTAATGGGAATGGAAAGATAACCCTGCAGCTTCAGAATCAGCTTGGGGGAAATGGGATGGATGTTTTATGGGAACAGGAGGTCAGGGATGATGGAAAACCAATAGTATTGAAGCCCACCAGATTTCAATATGCTTTTATATACTGTCTACCCTATAAGTTTCAGTTCTGAGCAACAACCTTGTATGATATGCTTTCTGGATTTTCTGTGCCAATAAATTTTTCTGATGAACTCTTAAACTGCTTGCCACTGCATCTGGAAAAGCAAGTACATGACAGGTGGCCAGTTTTTGCCCCCACTGTAGGACACCAGCCATATTTTCACCCCAAATTAGCTGGAGCTCACAACTCAAAATAAATTTTGTACGCAATTTCTGAGGTTTCACTGGCATTATGTGAAATGGGCAGGAGGTGGGGGATGATTTTCTAGTTATTTGATCACTCTGGGAGGCCTTTAGAAGTGATAACTGTCCTACTTATTTGCCCCTTTCCCAAATAGAATGGGTGCAGAGAGAGTGTGACTTTGGAGGACTGCATACTAAAGGTTGGGGGGGGGTGCATGCTGCACACAGGCCAGAGTTTCCCCACCCTTTCTTCAGAGGATTTTTCGTGAGGCCTTGCTACTTCATTGATAATGTAGGTGGTAACAAAGGAAGGCCCTTTTCTTTGACAGTTCTGCACCAAGTTACAAAGTGTTAATGCTGTTATCATTTAGGCATGAGCAAAGACTATACTTTGTGTTCTTGATCATGATGATAACTTTTGAACTCTAGCTATTCTTTCTGGCTTTCTTCCTGGTCTGCTTTTAACTGTGGGTATTTCAGCCTCTGAGCCTAAATACCCTAAAGGCACCAGCTCCCATCTGATCTTGGAAGCTAAGCAGGGCCTGCCCTGGTTAATACTTGGATGGGAGACTGCCAATGAATAGCAGGTGCTGTAGGCTCTATTTCAGAGGAAGGAATTGGTGAAAATACCTCTTAGGGGAGTGACCATGTTCTCCTGGAGTTTGTTATATGGAGGAAAGGGGAAGCCAAGCATAGTCAGACATGCCTTCTAGATTTTAAGAAAGCTGATTTCAGAAAACTTAGGGAATTATTGGGGGTGATCCCATGGTTAGTAATACTAAAAGAGAAGTGAGTACATGAAGGATGGGAGTTTCTAAAAAGTGAGATATTGAAGGCACAATTCGAACAGTTCCAATGAGGAGGAAAAATGGTAGGTGTCTAAAGAAACCAGTATGGATGTCTAAAGGACTTTGAACTGAGCTAAGACTTAAAAGGAAAATGTATAAGAAATGGAAAATGGGGGAAATCACCAAAGAAGAATTCAAACAAATAACAAGCTTGTGTAGGGGGGAAATCAGAAAAGCAAAACCACAAATGGAGCTCAGGCTTGCTAGAGAGGTTAAAAACAACACACACACACCGTATTTTCCAGCATATAAGATAATTTTTTAACCCAGGAAAAACTTCTCAAAAGTTGGGGGGTTGTCTTATATGCTGGGTGTCATCTTATAGGGCGGGTGCTGAAACTTCCAAGCCGGAGAATCTGCGGTTACCGCATATGGTGGGGGGAGCTCAAAAACTGGCTGGATGGGGTGGGGAGCTCCCCATCACAGCTTCGGGAAGGGCGGAGGGGTGGCTGGCTGGACTGGGGGGAGGCTTGCCAGCCACCACCCGCACTTCCTGAAAAGTTTAATCCACTTGCACTGTTTTATGTTTACATGTTTGATGACAAACAGCCTTATGTTTATAAGTGACAGTTTTCCTGCTAAGTACCTGCATGTCATAAGCACTTGAATTAAAATTACCATATTGAAATCAAATCTGATGTTTTTTAAATTTTTATTTGGTGTGCGTTGAAAGAGGGGTAGTCTTATATGGCAAGTATATCCCAAACTCTATATTTTAACTGGAAAAGTTGGGGATCGTCTTATATGCCCAGTCATCATATATGCCAGAAAATATGGTGTGTGTGTGTGTGTGTGTGTGTGTGTGTCAATCAAAAGAAAGAACAAGGAAGCGGTAGGGCTGCTGCGTGGAGAAGATGGGGAAATGCTAACAGGACAGGGAAAAGGCAGAGCTAATCAAGAACTTCTTTGCCTCAGTCTTCTCCCAAAAGGGAACAGTGATCAACCTGGGAAAAATGGAGCCGATGATGCAGTAGGGGAAATGTGGCACAGAATAGGTAAAGAGGTAGTTCAGGAATACCTGGCCAGTATAAATGAGTTCAAGTCTCCAGGTCCAGATGAACTACATCCAAGGGTACTAAAAGAACTGGCAGAAGTAATCTTGGAACCACTGTCAATAATCTTTGAGAAATCCTGGAGAACAGGAGAGGTCCCAGCAGACTGGAGGAGGGCAAATGTTGTTCCCATCTTTTTTTAAAAAAAAAAAGCGGGGGGAGAAGCCCCAAATAATTATCGCCCAGTCAGCTTGACATCAACACTAGGAAAGATTCGAGAGCAGATCATTAAACAGACAGGCTGTAAGCACTGAAAAAGGAATGCCGTGATTACTAAAAGTCAGCATGGGTTTTTCAAAAACAAGTCATGCCAGACTAATCTTATCTCTCTTTTTTTGATAGAGTTACATACTTGGTAGATGAAGGGAATGCTGTGGATATAGTGTATCTTGATTTCAGTAAGGCCTTTGACAAAATCCCCCATGATATTCTTGCAAAAAAAGTTAGTAACATGTGGGCTAGAGAATGCAACTGTTAGGTGGATTTGTAATTGGTTGATGGGCTTAATCCAAAGGGTAGTCACCAATGGCTCATCTTCATCCTGAAGAGAAGTGACTAGTGGAGTGCCACAGGATTCTGCCCTGGGCCCAGTGCTATTCAACATCGTTATCAATGACTTGAATGAGGTAATAGAGAGCATGCTTATCAAGTTTGCAGATGACACCAAATTAGGAAGGGTCGCTAATACCCCAGAGGATAGGATCAGAATTCAAAATGACTTTAACAGATAAGAAAGTTGGGCCAAAACTAACAGAATGAATTTCAACAGGGAGAAATGTAGGTAATGCACTTGGGCAGTAAAAATGAAAAGCACAGATATAGGATGGGTGACACATGGCTTGATGGCAGTACATGTGAAGAGATCTAGAAGTCTTAATAGACCACAAACTGAACATGAATCAGTAGTGTGATGCGGCAGCTTAAAAAGCCAATGTGATTCTAGGCTGCATCAATAGGAGTATAGTGTCTAGATCAAGGGAAGTAATAGTGCCACTCTGTTCTGCTTTGGTCAGACCTCACCTGGAATACTGTGTCCAGTTCTGGGCACCACAATTCCAGAAGGATATGGACAAGCTGGAAAGTGTCCAGAGGAGGGCAACCAAAATTGTTAAAGGTCTGGAAGCCATGCGCTATGACGACCGGCTTAGAAAACTGGGTATGTTTATCCAGGGAAGGGAAGGTTAAGAGGGGACATGGTAGCCATGTTTAAATATTTCAAGGAATGTCATATTGAGGATGGAGCAAGCTTGTTTTTTGCGGCTCCAGAGACAAGGACACAGAGCATTGGACTCAAAGTACAGGAAAAGAGGTTCCATGTAAACATTAGGAAGAACTTCTTGTCAGTAAGAGCTGTTTGGTAGTGGAATGCACTGCTTCAGAGTGTGGTGGAGTGTCCTTCTTTGGAGATTTTTAAACAGAGGCTGAATGGCCATCTGTCAGGAATGCTTTGATTGTGTATTCCTCCATGGCAGGGGGTTGGACTGGATGGCCCTTGTGGTCTCTTCCAACTCTATGATTCTATGATACTCACAACTAAAACATAGTTGTGAGTAAACACAAACTAAAACAAGAAGTCCCACAATCCCTCACTGTCAGCTATGCAAGCTTAGAGTGGTGAGACTTGTAGTCCCACAACTTCTAGAGGGCTACATACCCCTCACCCTTGCCTTATTGAACTCCCCAGGCTTCTCTAATATGAACTGGCCTATTCATTCCAGCCTGTAGGAAAGGATCCTTCAATGTGTCCTGGCAACAGAAACATAATTGGCCAAGATGAATGAGACTTCCTATCTAGGGAAGTCTGAACTGGACCTTCCTTGGTGCCCTATGAAAATCTTTTTATCCTAACAGATATAGACATTTTATGCTGACAATATTTCTATGGTTTTATAGAATTTTATTGGCTTCACACTTGCTGTCCTTGTTTTCATATTAATTCTGATTTAATTGTTTTACTGCTTTATAGTTTTGCAGTGCTTTTCTATTTGGTGAAGGCTATAAGTCACCTTTAGTGTCTCTTCTGAGATAGTTATTCATTCTTCAAATAAATAATATGTACTGTGTAGAACATCCAGAAGGACTTTACTGATCACTCCACCAAACACTTGATAGATGAAGCATTGAGGGGTAGAAAACAGTAGCAACCATCATGCACACAGAGACCCAGTGTGGTATACTGCCTGGAGCATTAGTCTGCAAAGCCAGGTTCTAGCTCCTCCTAGCTAATGAACTCACTGGCTGCTGTTGGGCTAGGCACTCTTTCTCCTCTTGACCTACCTCACAAGGTTATAGGAGGGACTCGTTTTACATTACTGGCAGAACTGTGTAGGTAAAAGAATTTAAATATGCTGGTAGTTGTACAGGAGAAATAGCAAAGAGGATGACAATCACACCACCAGTACAGAAATGTATCAAGTGGGTCTATGGCTGTACAAGTCACTGTAACCAAGCAATAGCCTCCAAACAAAAGAATAGAGTAGCTTGCATTTGACCAAGTTTCACTGTCTCTGGCTATAAACTGGCAATTCTTGCCATAACCCACTTTATACATTATAAAATACTTTGTTATCCTTCAAAAGACCACAGAGATTAACATAGTCCCTGCTACCTCTCCTTAAAACATGTCACAAGTAACTAAGATTAAGTAAATGCTAAGCAATAGGAAAACAGGGAGCTTTTGACATCTTTTTCTGTATTCATAAATGCTCTGTTTTAAGCTCCAATCCACAAGCCAGTGGGTTATGTTTCTAGGATGGAGGACTATCGCCTCCTAAAAATAGTACTCTACAGTGAACTCGCTACGGGTCAGCGTAAGAGGGGTGCTCCAAAAAAGCGAAACAAGGATTCCCTGAAACAACATCTCAGGCTCGGCCAAATTGATCACCAACAATGGTGTGCCATGGCCTCATAGAATCATAGAATCATAGAATTGTAGAGTCGGAAGAGACCACAAGGGCCATCCAGTCCAACCTCCTGCCATGCAGGAAATCACGATAAAGCATCCCTGAGAGATGGCCATCCAGCCTCTGTTTAAACACCCCCAAGGAAGGAGACTCTACCACGCTCCAAGGGAGTGTGTTCCACTGCCAAACAACTCTTACCATCAGAAAGTTCTTCCTAATGTTGAGGTGGAATCTCTGTTCCTGGAGCTTGCATCCAATGTTCCGGGTTCTAGTCTCTGGAGCAGCAGAAAACAAGCTTGCTCCATCCTCAATGTGACACCCCTTCAAATACTTAAACAGGGCTATCATATCACCCCTTAACCATCTTTTTTCCAGGCTAAACTTACCCAGCTCCCTAAGTCTCTCCTCATAAGACATGGTATTTAGTCACCCTCCTCTGGACATGCTCCAATTTGTCAATATCCTTTTTGAATTGTGGTGCCCAGAACTGGACACAGTATTCTAGGTGAGGTCTGACCAAGGCAGAATAGAGTGGCACTATTACTTCCCTTGATCTAGACACTCACTATACTTCTATTGATGCAGCCCAAAATCGCATTGGCCTTTTTAGCTGCCGCATCACACTGTTGACTCATGTTCAACTTGTGGTCCACTAGGACTCCTAGATCTCTTTCACACATAAGTCTCGTTCAGCCAGGTCTCCCCCATCCTATATCGATGCATTTTGTTTTTCTGTCCTAAGTGCAGTACCTTACATTTCTCCACATTGAATTTCATTTTGTTAGCTTTGGCCCAGCTCTCCAGTCTATCCAGGTCATTCTGAATTTTGATCCTGTCCTCTAGGGTATTAGCTACTCCTCCTAATTTGGTGTCATGGATACGCACTATCCACAATGCTGCAGCCTTATTTGAGAACTCACGCCGAACAAGTGTTGAAGAGAAACGACAATGCAGAAAGAATCACAACCAGGGAACATCACCCAAGGAGACCTTCTGCTGTGCTTTCTGCAACCGGACTTGTTTATCTCAGATTGGCTTTTTTAGTCATCAGAGAGAGAGAGAGAGGGGGGGGGAGGGAGAGAGAGGGAGAGAGAGGGTTATTTGAGGGTATTAATTCTGGACCTTCCTTTGAGGCTTCAGTTTGAATCACTGGCAGCTGGTGGCATATAAATGAATAATGAAAGCAAGAGTAAAATACACTGCTGTATTTATTACTATGCATTAGACTGTGCAGTTTAAGAGTGTTACTCCTGGAACAGACCCCCAACAGTGAGAAGCAATATTTAAACCACTCAAAAGAGATCTCATCCCCCAAACCTCACAATCTATGTGTCAGAAAGTATAACTGCTGTATTTGAAGTGTTGGAAGATATACATTTCCCGGTCATGTTGACTGGCCTTTTTTTAAACTTCTGTGATGCAGGTACAGTATTATAGAGCTTACTTTTTGTACTGTCAGGATCCTATGGGCTTCTGTGAAGTTGCTCTTGATATCCTTTTGTAACACACAGTCATCTGGGTGTTAAGAGACAACTCAGAAGAGAAATGGAAGACATTGCCCCTTTGAAGGGGATTAGGAGATTATCAGACTGGTTTAATAATCCAGGACAGGAATGCCACAGGATAGAGGAAGGGCATCCTTTTCAGATGACATCATCCCTGTCCCGGTATGCTCCCGTGCTGCCTCCTTCAGCTCTGTTTTTTTGTTGTTGACGGGCAAAAGCCGTCAATAGATTGCCCATTCTGTTTCAGTAATGGAATCACAGGCTTGTGAAAAGGCACCCCGTTCCTGTGGTGTGATCTGGGAGGTCTGTGCGAAACACTTCCAGTGGTGATTGGGACATTCAGGTAAGTGACAGCCTTTTTTGTACCCTCCCCTGTTTGCTTGGATTTTTTTTTTTTTTTTAGTGTGTTTTGGTACTTGGTTTAATTTTTTGACATTTATTTTTAGTTTTATTTTTAAATTTACCGCGCAGTGCCAGCCTCCCTGTAAGGTCCTGTAAGGTAAGTACAGAACACTTCCGATAGTGATTGGGACATCCAGGTAAGTGACAGCCTTTTTTTACCCCTCCCCAGGTTACTAGGATTTTTTTCTTTTTCTTTTTTCCTGCTTGCTGTCATTTAAAACCCTTTATTTTATTTTATTTTAATTTCCTGCACGCTCGTTCTCTTACAAGAACAGCCAGGGGGATTTCAAATAAGGAAGTGAATGGGGCTCTCTGTGAGAGCTCCATTCATGCCTGGGCTGCCGCGGGGAGGGGGAGGTAGGTGAAAAAGGTAGGTGTCTGGAAAAAAAAATTCAGTTACAGGGACAGGAGTGGGGTGGTATTTAGAAGGTGAGACGGGGACACTATATTTGGTCCCCGTCTGATAATATCCTTAGACTAAATGCTTCTGACTGGTTTACAGTCTGTGTTGTTGTTGTGTGCCTTCAAGTCATTTCCAACTTAATAGCGACCCCAAGGCGAACCTATCATGGGGTTTCCTTGGAAAGATTTCTTGAGAGGAGGTTTGCCATGCCTTCCTCTGAGGCTGAGAGAGTGTGACTTGTCCAAACATTTCTTTGGCCAAGTGGGGGTTTGGACCCTGCTCTTCCAGAATTCTAGTCAAACACTCAAACCACTATACCCCTCTGACTTTGGACTTGCAATAGTTTTGGTATATTTTGCTCAAACAGTATGTTACCTATGTCATAACAGAAGAGGCAAGTTTTGCATAGCCTGAAACATCATTTTATTTTATTTAACTGAATTCAGTTGAGCTTAAATCTAGTCTTTGCTTCCTCCTGCAAATACAATAGTTATTTCTTACATCATTTACTTTTCTGTTCTGCAAAACTGAAAATCATCTTCTCCTGTAATGATCTTGTACTTGCACTATATTAAAAGGAGATGTTCTTCTCACATCATCTTTGTATAAATAACTTTCTTCAAGCATAAACATATCTTTTGCTTTGTTTGAGTCCTCTTCTCTTGCTTTCAGCAGAAGACAAATTTTATTTTCTTAAAAATCTTCTCAAAATATGATTACCAAACCAAAATATTTGTGGAGAGAAGCTTGGAAATCTGTTTAACAAAGAAGAATACCCTCAATTTGCATGGCTGTCTAGATAGTCAATCAAGGTAAAGATTTCTGTGGAAAAATAGTACTGTATCAGTAAAACCCTATTCAGTTGATCTTCTACCCTAAAGCAACTACAATGGGCCCTTGGTATCTGCTGGGATTTGGTTCCAGGAACCCCCATGGGTTCCTAAATCCATGGATGCTCAAGTCCCATCACGTACAATGGCATAGTAAAATGGTGTCCCTTATATACAATGGCAAACAGCAAGGTTTGCTTGTTTTGGAATTTTGTTTTGTTCAAATATTTTCAAGCCATGGATGGTTGAATCCATGGATAAAGAATCCATGCTATGGAGAACTTACTGTATAATCCCAGGAGGAGGACTTTATGTAGTCCCTGCCCCTCCAGCTTTCTTCTATCTCCTCACCATGATTGAAGTAAGGTTAAACACCAGTCCATTTGTTATCTATATGTGGAGTGGGGGGAGCATCTTGTCCTTTGCCTCAGCTAGCAAAATATCTTGGGTTGGACTGGCTGGAGAAGAAGCTTCTGCAGTGCAGCACCATCCATGATTAACTTGGCTCACCATACAATTTAGAAACTCTTTTTATGTGTGGTTCTAAATAATGTGAAGAGCCTGCATGAATAGAGAAGGGTCCCTAGAGCAGACAGTAGTCCTACAAAGTGAGAGAGCTATGATATTGGAGAACAAACAGACAACAGACTGGTCAGGGCCAATAAGCCCATCCCCATAGCCCTTAGAGGGTATGGGGGAATCAGTTAAAATAATTTTTAACAAAATTATGAAAAATTGAGGGGAAGGGCCAACAGCTTGCACTTTGCTCACATGGCAGGCTGGTGGATTTGTTTGTAAATGTAAGGTCATCTTAATGATCTTGGCTATAGTACACCATTCCTAATCTTTTTAATTGCAACTATGTAATAGCACAAACTATTAATTTGTAGCAGATTTCTTCTAGTTATAGTTCTTTTTTAATGAAAGTGCCTAAAACCCAACAGACGCATCTCCCACCCAGAGACATCCTTGAACAGAGGCTGCTTCCAGCATCCGCTATCAATTAGGGTCCTTCTGTTTAAGGGACTACACTAGCCTAAAACTGTAGGAGACAGGAAATTAATTGAAGTGGAAATCAAAGGCAAATTAATTTTCATGCTGGAATTCAGTCAAAAATTAATCAAATGGTTCCTCTTTAAGCATCACACAAGTGAGGTATAAGCATCTTAGTGCCTTTCATTTTTTATAAGGCTTGTGCTAATTACTTACATTAGAGAGCTCTGGACTATGCCAAGAAAAGAGCAATAACCATATAATGAGTGGATTCACTTTGGAGTTTGTTTGGTAGTATCCCCTATATGTAATGACCAGCCTCCTTAGTATCTGAAATCCAACCTAGATGACCATGAAACAGACTTTATTAAGGGTCAATTTAATAAATTAATATTAATTGATTGGTTAAAATTAAACAGCAACATTATATCTTCATTCTTTGTCTGCAATTCTGTCCCTCAGCTCAATCCATCTCCTGATTTGTTTAAATATTGAAAAGGCAAATCAGAATGGAGGTGAAAAATTATGTAACCATTGGAAAGACCAGGGTTTCTTGAAACACCTTTCTTTCATCCTAACAGGCAATTTGGAAATGAACTACTGTTCACCCAACTAAGCACTGTGACATATGAAAGAGCTAAGACAGTTACAAATGCGTGGCACTGAAAATCTTTTAATTCCTTGTTTAGGGAGACCACTGTTTATTGTGTCAGGATGCCGGCTATATAAACAAGCACTGTATCAGATTATATTCCTTCCTGTTTTCATATTTCACATTCATATTTAAAAATTTGCTGTTCCATGACAAACAATGGGCTGCATTCAGTTTTTAGTACCAACTGGAGTAGATTCTTTTAATGAATGAAACCTGAGTCAATGCTTGTAAAACTTTCAGTGGGTCGGCTATAGTAGGATCCAACAATTGGACTTATTCTCTAAAATTAGTGGATTAAATTGGAAATTGTGTGCATAGCTATCAGGTATTTGGATGTCTGAATCAAGAATCGGAGTTGGATAAAGAATCTCTAATTTCTTTACCATAAGGACCACTGCTCAGAGAAGTGAAATGTAGGCAGTTGTTTGATGAAAGATAAGAGTATAGAGCCTTATTGTGTGGGGATATCTCCTGACAATTCCCTGGTCACACTGCCGTTTAATTTTAATCCATATTATACCTATTATGTGTACACACAGTGTCAGACCAAGCAGCAGCCCATGCCTTCATGTTCTAAATCCTTGTTCTGATACAAGTATACACACATGAACATTTCTTCCCATGATCTTAAAGCAACATCACAGTGATGTTGCATTAACATTTCTATGATGCAATATTTGATTAGAAGTTTCTTCAGAGAGGAAAAGAGCAGTCTTTTTCTTTCCAATTATGGTTTGTTGTCCTTTTCTGTTATCATTCTTTGAATTATTTGCCTCTGTACCATTATATTTGATAGTTGACTTCGTAACTGTTGAACATTTCAAAGTCAACTTTGATCTATAGCTGGCTCAGAGAGCTAAGATTCTGTCATTCCATTCCTATCCTATTGTGTTAAACTCCCTCTGCTGGCTAAGAAAATACTTCAAATTGGCTTGTACAAAGAAACCAAATTTCTCTGTGGGCCTCTCCAGCCGTAGGTATTAGAGAAGACATCTCAATGCCATTCCACAAGCAATATGTTTTGTGCACAATATTTTGTTACCAGAGAAAATAATATTCCCATACTGGGTATCCCCTGAACTATAGTGTAACGTGTGTACTTAGGTGATAGTTGACACAGATTTGACCATTCTGATTGGAATCATGTTAGTTATGTACACAGGCATAAACTCCTGCTACCCCATGTCTATGTTTTAAAGGTCATTGCTCAAGAAAGAATTCAGTACCTGTTTGCAAACAATGTTCCCAACTTGTACAACCAACTTGTTAAAAGCCAGAGCATGCCCCCACTGCCACTTAATGGCTGGCAGGGGTCACCCAAGAGCACAGCTAGGAGAAAAGAAAAGACTTTTTAAATTATTTTTTGAATTTTTTGAATTCTGCAGCCTGAGTGCCCTACCTTCCCCTACTAAGTAATAGGCCATGGGGAAACAGGTTGGTTGTGCATGTGAAGAAGGGAAAATGCAGACAGTTATACTCAATCAAGTCCATGTAAGATCACATCCTCTATGTGCCTATTTCTATCTATTTTTTAAAATGTTTTACTTCAGTGCTGTGCATTCCCCCTTTTCAACACACAGTCTCTGTGTTTAAAGAGAAAAATAGGTGAACAGGCTATCCTAGGAGATTATCAGATTCAGGGAAATGCAGCAAAACTCCCACATCCCAAACCTCGTCAGAAGAACGCAACGAGAACAGGAAGGGCAGCATTATTAGACACCCACATCCTCAGCCATTCCTGAGATGTAACGCTGGCACAGATGGGGTTAAGCTAAATAAAAAGGGATGCCTTATTTACGTCTGTGCTATGAACCCAGAACACTGAAGGACCGCGTTGTCTGATAATGCCACTCATTTCTGTTCTCGTCACATTCTTCAGATGTCGTTTTTGCCATGTCTGATAATCTCCCTACTCTCCGCCGTGGCCATCTCCATACAACCAGGGACGTATCCAAATTATACAATAATAGCACTTTGATGCCACTGTAACTGCATGGCTACATCCTATAGAATCATGGATTTGGAGTTTCTTAACATACTTGAATTTTTATGCTATAAAGCTCAAATGCTATAGTTCAAAGGAGTATACTAGAGAATTCTAAGTGACCAGCTACAAATCACAGAATTCTGAAGGCTGGAACCATTGCAGTTAAAGTGGTATCCAACTGCTTTAATTGTGCAGTATGAATACATCCTAAGTTAGCTTCTCTTCTAAAATTCATTGCATGGGGAAAGAGTAGGATTGCCAGATTGAAAACTGGAGAGGGTTCCTATACCTTGAATGGTGTTGCTTGTCATTTGGTTGTAGGACAGACAGGTGGCCCTGTCCAGTCTCAATGTCATTAGCCCACCAACAAATGAACTTTATAGCCATATCAGCCCCTGCTTGAGATTTGGTTAACCATAACTGCAGTCAGCTTAAGAAGGATGAGATTGAAAAGAGCAGCTATGGGAATTAACAAAACAACTCTATTTATTTGTATCACTTGATTTAGCTGTTGATTTGGCAAAAAGCTTTTGTTATGCACAAATCTAAAGAAATGATGGTTCTGAATCCATGACTTGTTTTATTACCTTTAAAATATCATAAAATAATGGTTACTTATACACACACATGCTGAAAATATAATGGTGAAAGTGCATTCATGTAGGGTGGCTATATATGTCCTATTTTCTAGAGGTCAGCTCTCTACTTAAAGAAGCCCTCTCTTTGAAGAACAGCTTGGTCCAAATCTGATTTCTTGCACTTTTGCCCTGATGAGGTAAAATATTGTAAGAAGGAAAGTCAAGAGCTTTGACTCCTTCGGTCCTCTGCAGGGAGAAAAGTGGAATATAAATTACAGTTGCTCATAATTGGTTAGCACCTGGACAGCGGAGTGAGCAGCTATGCAGTTTACCTAAGCATTGTCTTCCCACTATGGTGAGATTATTGAATTTATACTTAAATTCTAGTTATAGTTTCTAAATTTGCAGCTACACATATTCATTAGCATATGTAAATTTTAATCAGACCTGTGTTCAGTCTTGCCCTCTTATTTAGTGATGCATTTCCATTTCTTAGAGGGCAGTATATAAAAAATTGCCACTCTGGGGACATGTACTATAGATAGAAAAATTCAGTGAGTATTAATAATGTCATTCAGTAAATCTAAGTCCTGCTTAACTTGCAAAAAAAAAAAAAAAAAAGCAGTACCATATAAATGTCAATAGAACTTTCCTCCATTCAGGCCCTGACAAAATTATTTCAGCTTTTTATTGCTCATGGGGGATATGGCCAGAAACAATGTATTTTCTGTTCTAAAATATCTCATCATATTTTTAAAACAGAATGTCATCTCTTTGATTTATCAGAAAAGCAGAATGGCTAATACACCCTAACCCTATAGAATCTACTAAGAATAAAACCATAAATATGTTGTTTTTGTTGATATTGTTATTTTATCCTCATTCTAAAATTCAACCTTTTAATGAGCCATAGGCAGTTGTATATGAATCTAGTGAGATAACCAAAAGAATGTGTTTAGAATCATGCTGTATACTCTGGATGCTTCCTTATATGCTTTGCAAAAATCAATAACATTGACACATAGAAAATCACAATAAACCAGTATATTTAAAGATTATGCTAAAGTAATGAAATGGCTTGCATGACAAAGTGTAGTTAAAAGCAGAGCTATTGCTGAGATGACCCAGACGTACTTTATTTATAACCATTGAAATTCTTGCAACACATAGACATTATGTAAACCTAAGAAAAATACATACAGCAGAAGCAAAACTTTGCTGTTGTAATGGAAATGTTTACATTTTTTGTCTAAAATGATGATGACAAATTCAGACAGCCAATATTGTAAAGACTGTGACAGCCCAATTCCCTGGTGGCAAACTTCATTGACGATATTGCTAACAACAAATTTACTTGGAATTCCAATAGAACCTGTCAGCTTTGCTGATTCATTATAATAGTGTCAGTTACAAAACTGGATCACTCTTGACGTTTGACTGTGACTTAACAGCATTTATTTGAATTACAGTTGTCCGTTCACATTCGCTGGGGTTTGGTTCCAGGACACACACACCCCGAATACCCAAATCCATGAATACTCAAGTCCCATTATATGCATGGCATAGCAAAATGGTGTCCCTTATATAAGATGCCAAAATCAAGGTTTGCTTTTTGGATTATTATTTTTTAAAGAATATTTTCAAGCCATGAATACTTAAATCTGTGAATGCCAAATCCATGAATGTGGAGGGACAACTGTACAGAACTGTAGAGCAGAGGGATCCTGCTCCAGTTGCAAGGCACAACAAGCATCCTAAAATTGCTTCTGTAAACCTGGCATGGGGAAAACAGTATCTTCTAAGTGTATAAGTTCAGACATTCTAAAGTAGTGTAAAAGATCACACTAGGTTACATATGACCTACAAAGGCAGCCTCTGAAACTCATTAGGCAGTGTAGCCTGACAGAAAGCATTGCTTCATTGCTGCTCTTTATAGTTTTTCTTCCCACTGGGAACACAACACTCAAGCTTTCTAGCAGAAATTTGAACTGGGAATATCAGTGTAATGCTATTTTAACAATGACCCTTGGGGCCGAATATTTCAGTAGGTGTACATTGAAAATACTACAGTATTCCTTGTTTTTGAAAGTGACATATAGTAGCAGGTATCACAAATTTTGTGGTTTCTCCAAAACTGCAGATAACCTTTCTATGATCATCATCATCATCTAGATCAGGTGCTTCTGGCTTCCTTCCTTCCATGTTTAGACATTGCTCTAATGTATCTTTGGACATATAGAAATGTAAATAAGCATTGGGTCTTAATTTATATTTTTGTAATTACAGTGATTGGAGTCATTAATGGAGAGGCTTCCAGAATGCACCTTTATAAGCAGGCATTATTTAGTTAAGTATTTTATGGAAAATAGGATTTAAAATACAGTAACACCCCGCCTCCACTGATTCGCCATCCGCTGATTCAATTATCCGTGGATGGCAACAGTGGGGTGGGTGGGAGGGGGAGGAGGTGAGCTCGCAGGGGTTGGTGGGTTCTGGCACAGCAGACAGGTGGGAGGAGGGTTCTAGCAAGGTGGAGCTGGTGGGAGGAAGGTTCCAGTGTGGTGGAGCTGGCGGGCGGGGGAGGGAGGGAGAAGGTGAGTTTGCCTCCCCCTCCCTTTCCCAGGAGGGTTCCGGTGGCAGCAGAGTTTACTATTATTCACAGATTTCACTATCCATGGTGGGGTCTGGAACTAATTCCCCGCAGATACGGGGGTCCTATTGTACATTAAACTGTTTCTGTTTTTACAGAGGAATATGGAGATGTATATGCAATGCTGAGATTTTATTATCTATATGATATGTACAGTGGGCCCTCCATATCTATGGGTTCAATATCTGTGGATTTATGGATCCATGGATCATCACTGCATGCCTAAAATGGTGGCACCCATACTTAAAATGGCCACTTCCATTGATTCATATGGGACTTTACCATCCATGGTTTTTGCTTTCCAAGGGGTGGGGGAGGCAGAATCAAACCCCCACATATATGAATAGCCCACTGTTTGCATTCACTTCTGCATTTATTACATTCTCTCCTGCTCTTTCCTCTTGGTGAGTGTATCTCTTCTTCCTCATCCCATCCACATTTTATTTTCACTACTCTCAACCCGAGCATGCAGGAACTTTTCAAGCAGCCCTTGATCTCTGCCGAAAGCCATTAAAATGTCACAATGTTAGGATGCAAGGTGCTTTAACTCAACACTGATATGTAAGTGTCAATGGCTATGAATGAATCATCATAAAATTCTAATTAACTACTACTAAATATCTTGAATTTTCATTATAGTAAGGTAAACTTGTAGAAGTTTGATCACTGCTTCATGTGTTTATTTTTTTAAAAGTGATCAAACTTCTACAAGTTTACCTGATGTACATTAATTTCAGCATCAGAAATTTGCATTAGTATATGTGCAAGGATGCAGGCTCCGTATTGAGAGTTAAAGTGGCTACAGACCTAATGGCCAAACATCCGGCTGGATTTTATGACTTTTTGTTTCTTTCTCCATCCCCTATATTTTTTTTAAAAAAAGCTTCATAGGGAGAAGTCTAAAAAGTAGTAAAAACTTAAGACATAATTGCCATCTAGACAATCAGAATCAGATGAGTAAATATAGTTTTGGGACTTGCAAGCTTGTTGGACTTTGTGGTCTCCACTGATCCTGTCTTGGGGTATAGCCTTTTCTGTACTCACTCCTTTTCACAACTGTTTTTTTTTCTACTTGTACGTATTCCAGGATCTCCTCATTTCCCACAGCTGCTTTCTTTGATGGTGACTGGCCCTTAATGTCCCAATACTCTGGGCAGAAGAAGAGCAAAACAATTTCCAAGAAGAAATTCTTGGTTTAAAATGGCATGAAGAGCAGTTTATATCATACTCATATCCACCATAGCTATAAATCTGGGAGTTAGATTAAACCCTTCCTTTATCCTGTTGATGTGGTGGCTGAAGTGAAGCTTTCTGCACAGTTATAAGCTTAAATCATGTACTAAGAATTGTCTGGATGCACTGTTGTGTGATTTCAATTACTGCCAGGCCTAAGCAGGTGTCTTTCAGGTTCTGGAGTTTGCTTTTGAAGTATATTTCTCTGCCCAGATTATCTGAAAATCCTATTTGAAGGTTTCACTAGAGGGACTAATAAAGTCAGCCTGGCAAAGGCAGAGAGAAATACTCTGGCTCAGTTCATTAGATTGGAGAACATTTCCTAAGATAAGTTGTTTCTGTGATGCCTTGGATTTTTTTTGCTAGTGAATCCTCATTTTGACATGTAAATAGGTTTGGGAAAAAAAGCTCAATAATAGCCATTAATACAGTTAGCTAAGCATTTATTTCCTACAGTCTTCATGACCTACCTATAAATTAACATTAGTTGAAATAGTGTAGTATTCTATCAGATGTTAAATGTTGTGCTTAAGAAGATCCTAAAATAATCTAACCTAGAGGTTTAGAAAGCATAAGACTAGTAGAAAAGGAGCCTTATACACAACCAGTGAAAACTACTAAGATTATGCAGGCATACTTTCTTCCTTGCAAAAGGCTTTTTAAATCCAAAAATATAGATACTGGTTTTAATTGTGTATGGAGAGAATGTGATAGAATATAATAGCACTCAAGCTTGCTACATCTGAAATGTCAGCCATGTGGACATTTCTTTAAAGGGCTTCTTTAAATACCCGATATGTTGATTTGATAGTGTGTAAGGACTCACCATGGGGTTTTATCACTTTATCACATTTTTTAGTATATGGTTCAAAATGTATATGGGTCTTTGTGATGGCTCTGTTGGTTGCATGTCCTTTAATAGTGTTAAAATAATATAACAAGATATTATCTCTCCATCCTAGAGAGTTCATGCCATTCAATGAACTCTTAAACAGTTAGGTCTAGAAAACTGGTTATGGACAAGACCAGAAAAAAAGTTTTACAGAGCTTCCTTAGGAGGCTAGCAGGTCAAGTAGATTGAAGCCTAGTTAGTACTCAAGAGGAAAAAGTCTGTATTACAGTGGAGTTTTGTGATTGTCTTTCTACCTTTGATATTTAATGAATACAACCACAAAGATTATCTTATCTATTTAGGGATATTTTAAAACTGCTTTTCATTTAAAAATTTCTCAAAGAGTCTTATCCTACAAATAGATACAATAAAACCAGTAGCTAAAATTAATTAATAATAAAACAGTAAGACCCCTTAAAGATAATTGTGAGGATGGCCTCACCAGGCTGGCTCCACAGTTCTCAGCTCTGGCTGCCTGCCTCTGCCACCCTACTCTAGGTTTCCCTCTGGCATCCCTTTTTGGATCAGGGCCTGAGTCTCAGGGTGACTCTTTTAGTGGATAAATTTATATAATAGTGTGCATTCTTTTGGTTAGTGTGACCTCCCCTTTATTATAAGGGAAATAATTCAAGATGAGTTGGCGAAACAGTTAACAAAAGAACTTCTTTGGTTTATTATATCAATGTAGTCTCTCCCTCTCTCTCTCTGGCTTTTCTTCGCAAACGAAGATTCAGGAAGGACTCATCCCGCGCTTTCTGCAAGCACGCTGATGACTAAAAAGGCCAATCCGAGATAGACAAGTCTGGTTGCAGAAAACACAGCAGAAAGTTTCCTTGGGTGATGTTTCCGGGTTGTGATTCTTTCTGCGTTGTTGTTTCTCTTCAAGACTTGTTCGGCGTGAGTTCTCAAATAAGGCTGCAGCATTGTGGATAGTGCATCTCCATGCCTCCCGATGTGAGGCCAGGGCGGACCATTGTTGATGATCAATTTGGCCAAGTCTGAGATGTTGTTTCAGGGAGTCCTTGTATTGCTTTTTTGGAGCACCCCTGTTATGCTGACCCGTGGCGAGTTCATGATAGAGTACTATTTTGGGGAGGTGATGGTCCTCCATCCTAGAAACGTGCCCTGCCCAGCACAGCTGTGTTCTCAGTATCATGGCCTCAATGCTGGTGATCCCTGCTTGCTCAAGGACAGCAACATTTGTCACATAATATTAATATAGTAATAAATCTCAAAACCGTATAATACCGAATAGTAACACTAGCTCTGTAGTAATAAATCTCAAAACGTTATAATACCGAATAGTAACACTAGCTCTTTCATTTAGTGACAGACATAATACACTCAGACATCTACTTTCTCTATAGTCTCTCTCAACTGATTCACACACCTTCCTCTCATAACAGTTCATTCCCAACTCTCACACACCTGACTCATCCAACTGCTTTCTCTCAATTGACATTCTCCCAGGCTCACTCTCACAGAGGCCCCTCCCATCACAACTTCCTGTTCTGTGATTGGCTGCTTCTCATGCATGCCTTTAAACATAGCATTTCACAATAATTAAAAACGAGGGGCAATTTAAACTACTAACAATCAGGAAAATTGTTGGGCAGACAAATGAGTATATAGTTGGCAACATAAATGCAAAACACTAGGCACCTCCCTAAACTTAATGGGGAGAGCAAATAATGAGTGCTGCAACAGAAAAGGCCTTCCCCCGCACCACTGCCAAATGAGCCCAAATGGCCATGGGCAGCCCTTGTAGCACTGAGCATCAAGACCAGGGTTGAATCTACATGGGTGGAATAATGTGTCCTTACCTCAATCTCAGTCTGGTTGGAACACACAGTGTCCCTCTTGTTCCAATGTGAAAACACTTCTTTTTTTTAATACCCGAGGGCTTTAAGGTGAGTTTAAAAAAACAAAACTCACATTTACTCCACTGTTTTTGTGAAGAACCATGTTTTTAATATGTGTGGTTTGACCCTCAAATTGGAATCAGGGTAGAATAGGGGTGGGGGGAAGGGTGGCGTCAGGTTGGTGGGTGGTGACCAGGTGATGGGTGGGCAACAGGACATGTCACTCAGCCTCTTTCTCAACTATGAAGTGCTGAAAGGATCAGCCTCATTTATTTATTTTTGTGCTCCAGACATATGCAACATTTTGATCTTTGAACCTTTGCTTGCTTTTTGATGTCCTTTTGAGTAGGGTTATCTGAGGAAGGGGTCTCTATAAAACACTTTCCTGGGAGTAAGCACTATTGAATTCAGTAGGATTTATGTCATAGTAGATCTGTATAAGATTGTACCATCAAATGCTACACCCACTTTCCTGAGAATTAAATTTAGGAAATGTGACAGCAAGTTAAAGTGGGCGGAGATGAATCATAGAGTTGGAAGAGACCACAAGGCCCATCTAGTCCAATCCCCTGCCATGCAGGAATAAACAATCAGAGCATTCCCAACAGATGGCCATCCAGTCTCTGCTTAAAAACCTCCAAAGTAGGAGACTCCACCACACTCCAAGGCAGTGCATTCAACTGCCGAACAGCTCTTACTGTCAGGAAGTTCTCCCTAAAGTTTAGGTGGAATCTCTTTTCCTGTAGTTTGAGTCCATTGCTCCGTGCCCTTATCTCTGGAGCCACAAAAAACAAGCTTGCTCCATCCTCAGTATGACATCCCTTCAAATATTTAAACATGGTATCGTGTCACCTCTTAACCTTCTCTTCTCCATGCTAAACATACCCAGATTCCCTAAGCCACTCCTCATAGAGCATGGCTTCTAGACATGTGAAGGCCAAGCATGGCTTCTAGACATGTGAAGGCCCAAGGATGCACTCAATCCAATGGGAGTGTATGTGGGCAGTCAGAGCAACAGAAAGCAGAGAAAAGCTATTTGATTATGCCAATATGCACATGTATGGCAGGAACAGGAAAAATACCTGCAGCCTGTGGTTATGTGATTAGACATAAACCAATGCAAGGAACACATGCACACAGTAGAAACACCCCCTTGTACTGATGTGACTACATGATGGGAATCCTGTATGGCTCTCTAAATTTATTTCAGTATGGATTAAAACAGGTGTGTGTGGCAGTAAAGGGGTCAAACTAGGACAGGGATGGTGACGATGATGGTGATGATTTTTTATTTATTTCTATCCCACATTTTTCCCCACCCTGAAGAAATTAAGAGAGATCCAGAAATAAGATCACTTGATTAAAATCATACAAAAGTTAAAATGTAATTAAGCTACCTCATATCAATAGCATAAAAAGTATATCCATTAAAAGAAACTGGGGACAATAAAGCACAGTATTAAAAGCCTTTTCATCCTAAAGCCCTGATATTGACATAGAAGACCTGGTTTGAAATGGGAAGGAGGGATAGGCATCATGAGAAATTTAACACAAATCTTTTCTCCTGCAGTAGTGGTCTCATTAACCACATGACCTACCACCATAAAGTTTATGCCAAACTATAGCTCTTTGGTGTAACAAAGCCATTATAAATACTCTGCTCCTCACAAAGCTGTATTAATAAATGCTACACAGCAGGGTATCAAAGTAAGTGAAATGAAGTGTTTTTAAAGTCCGATTTCCTAAGATATTCACAAGGGGCTGTTTTGCTTCTTTCTCAGATGTATACTAAGCTGTTCATGAGCAAAGTCTGTTACAAGGGCACAAAATATTAATGCATAGTAGAATACAACATGAAACAGACACCTGTTTTACTTCCCCTGCAGAGAAACTAGAGCTTGAGGGCTGGTTTGGACCATGTAAACAGTACTGGAAAGGTAAAGATGAATTGCTTCCAGCCCCTACACCACTTCCTTAATCAGATTAACAGTCCTGTGGTTGCATTTACCTTTTAAAAATATGTTAACTGATCAGTGCATGGTGCTTTATCTTTAACTGGGCTTGTATATGGAACACTTTCAACGCAGTTTTGTCCTCCAGCAGCTGTTCAAATAATAGTCTGTCCTTCATAAAGCTGAGCACATGACCCCCATGTTTCTCAATGTATAGGTTTCCTAGTTCAGTCAGAACTAATTACATGAAGATCTTGAAATAATATTCAGACAATTGCACCAATGAGAAAGATAAAGGTACACCGTAATTGTTGGGTCTATTGTAACATGATTTGTTGTATTGTGTGCAAGTCAGCCAACTAAGGGGCCAAATCATTGCTAAATCTAAATTCTAGAGCCTCAGATGTCTGTTGTGCCTTCAGATGTTTCTTACATGAGAACTAGCGCTTGGAAAGTTAGTTTTTAAAAGTAATTAATCCCCATTACTCATTATCATGTTTGATAAAAGGCTTGTCACAGTTATTCATTGCAGTGCTGGAAAAGTAATTCATTATATTACATGTTCCTCTGGTCATTACTTTCTAATACTTATCATCATCATCATTATTTTTTTTTTTTGAAAGAGAGAAAAGCAAGGGGGAGGCATTAGCACTGAAGAGTTGTGAAAGTATCTCAAAAAAATATCCCTAAAATGTAACTTTTGGAAACTGCTGGAAACCATTATTCATTACTTTGATAAAGTAACTTCCTCTTTTCTTGTCATGTTGCTTCTAAGAGATAACTTCATTAATTCTCATTTTTTTAAACAAACAAACACTTCACTGGTTATAGGCAAGTAGGTTGCTTATGACTCATTACTTCTGAGCTCTGAGGAGGACTCCACAAGCTGTCACTGAAGTAACTCTAAAGGGATAATGAAGACCACAGAGCTTTGTAGCAGTTTCTGATGGGGAATGTAACATACAGATTTTGGGCTATCCAGAAGTGCTGTGACTGGAGTGCTGTGACTATATTTTCATGTAACAAAAACGATAGTGTAAACTAGGAAGTGTCCCTATGTGCCTTCACATTTTGCCCTTTGTACTAGTAAGAGGCAGGTGCCTCCCTGTCATGCTGGAGAAGGCTCATTAAGTTAATTGCATCCACATGACATCCCAAGACAGAGTAGTAAACTCATCATATTAAAAATCAATGTGTCTGTTAAAGAGCTTGAGGCAATGATGAGTTGTATCAACTAGACCATGAAATACAGCCTAACTCACCATCTCTAATCTCATATTTCAATTATCTGGTTAGAAGCTTCTAACTTCTTTCTAGCTCAGGTTTTTTAAGGCTAGTTTATTTACAGCCACTAAATAAATTACAGGCTCAGAATATGATATAGTCCAGACAAGAGACAGATATAAAGAATAAATCTAACCATTTTCTTATAAATAACATGTAGCAAATCAATTATCATACCTATAGATTTTCCTTGGTTTTTTTCCGGGCTGTGAGGCCATACAAATTAGAAGGGCAGGGTAAAAACAGGGGTGTTTTTTTTTATAGATAGACAACATTCCAATAATCTGCTAACATTCTACACTGTTACTAGCACTCCAATAATATTTTACAGAAGCACTATGTACATTTGTTAATATTAACACTTCACAAGTTAATTATTATGGAATGGAGTTTACAGAGGAGTAAAGTTGTAAAGGTGGCATAATATACAGAAAAGACACACCAGTGAAGATAAAGAACGGCCATAGCTTTATTGGCATAGCATAGGTCAGAGATCCAGACATCAGGCAACCCATCTGTGAACTGATGAACCACCTACCAGCCCATCTGTTGGGAGCTGTACCATGGGGAAGGCAGGATATGGAATCCCACCTGGGCACAAGCCACTGTGTAGTTCCCCTTCCATTTGGGAATGAAATAGGACCAAGGAGATTATCAGATGCGTCCAAAAAGTATCTTAACAGAACACCAGGATGACATTCCTGTCCTGCGAACAGGACCCGGTTTCAGATGTCCTCATCCTCGTGTTCTGCCCCTATGCTGCAGTAGTTAGTAAGGCTGCACTTTTCATTGATGGGAAAGCCCTGTCAATGAAAAGAGCTTCCTTACTAACTGCTGCAGCACAGGAGCGGAACACGATGAGGACGAGAATGTCTGAAACCAGGTCCCATTCGCAGGACAGGAACATCATCCTGTTGTTCTGCTAAGGTACTTTTTGCTGCGTCTAATAATCTCCCAAGTGTCCCTGTATTTAGTATGTTCCTGAAGGCTATCATCCCAAAATTCTTCAAATCTAGAAGAGATGGACATGCAGGTTCTGTTTCCTCCACCCCCAAAGAGATCCTGTCCCATATTCAAACAACCCACAGATTTGTGACAGTTGCAGAAATATAAAGACATTTGACAATTGCCAACCTGGAGGAAAAATCCATAATCACACATAGTGGAACTAAAACATTTTTATATCTAACATGTAGTCTACTTAGCATAAAGGGTGAGTGGGAGAGTGTGAAGAGAGGAGCTTGGCAAGTCTGAGTAAAGCCAGACAATTGCATCTTTCAGAGTGGCATGGGGGAGGACTGGGAAGGGGGAGGAACTCTGAAACCAGAGGCTTGTCTGTTAAGCTGTCAGATAAGGATAGTTGTCAGTTAGAGACAGAGTTGGGGCCAGGTAGAAACAGAGATAGGGATGGAGCAGATAGGATTAGAGGATTGAAACTTTAGAAAATCACATGAGATAGGTCCAGTTAGGAATAGAGGAATTGGTAAAATCTGAATAGGAACCTTGGTTTGATAGGACCTAAGAGTGTGGAAAGGATTCAGGGGAAAGTATTTTAAACATTAAAAGGTCTGTTCCTAGGCACTTCATGCATCTTGGAAAGTTGATTTAAGTCTCTGAAAGCTTATGTTACCAACTTCTTTCTCTCAGTCTCAAAGTTGCTACCAGATCTCTTTGCATACATTTATTTTAAACTGTTACAATATGCTTGTATGGAGCCAGCATAAGGCTATATATTTAACTTACTTGCTTATACAGTGAAAAATACTGGTTTTTATTTTCTACATCTCTGTCTGGATTTTTTAATTTAATAATTAATGAGGAGGACTGGTCACACACTGAGCCCAACAATCAATACATCTGCTTGTCCATTATAAAGGTCACCTTGTGGCCCAAGAATCAGATACAGGAAGGGATGTTACCCAAATTGCATGGGGGTCTGCAAGGATCCCACTGGTGTCCAATATTAATATGGGGAGTTTTTAATTAGCTCAAAAAAGGAAGTGAGAGGCCAGATAGTGGCAGGACCTTTTGACCTATATATACCAGTAGTAATGGAGGAGACTCTAAGCCAAAACTTACAACTAAATGATCTTTATTGGAAATTAATATCAACAGCAATCATGCAAACACTCAAGCTTCAAGCAATCACACAAGGCTATCGAAGATAGTAGGAAGCATTTGGATAGAGAAATAGAGTAGGGGGTTCTCGGGTGATATGATACCTATCAGAGGAGCAGATTCTTGTAGCAGAAAGTTCTCAGAAATGCATTCTGAGGGTCTCAAAGCAAACCAGCAGGAAGAGGAATGGCAGACATTTTGGTGGTGTTTTAGTGTGATATTTATATGTGATAATTCCCCTGAAGGGATGAGATTTAAAGTGGAATACAATGTTTCTTGAAGTTCCCCAGGACTAGACAAAGGGTACTCTGGAAGAGTTAATGATCATTCATGGGTGATTTATTTAGAATTAAATAGGATCAGGCAAGGTCTATTATTGGAGGGGAAGGGAAAGAGGAAAAACCTGTTTTGCAAACACCAAGGACTCTGCTATTGTTGAATGGATTAGTGGAGGACTCATCTCCAGGTGTTAAACATTGACCTGAGCATTACTTGTTTGGGGAATTTCCAAAGACCCCTGCCTTGATTATACGTGACTCCAGCCTTGGCATATGGGGGTCCCTGGTTTATCTGCTAACCACGTGGAAGGCCACATCAAGCCAAATTATTAAATATTGCCAATTATTTTCCAAGTGATACTTTAAGATGGGGGCTGTCAGGGTGGGTAACAGGGATTTGAAAGGTAAAAGGGCAAGGTGAGAGGTAGGTGCCCAACTGTTGGAACTGTGGATCCAACCTGGATAAGGGATCCAGAGGGGAAGAAGGAGAGCAGCTAAATGAAGATGTGGTGTACCAGGATGCAGTTTTACTTATGAACCCAGGCTATACTGGAAGAGAAATTTCCTCCCCCCACCCAGACCAGCCAGAAGAGAATCTGATTGGCCAGCAATAAAAGTTTCTGGAGAAGCCAGTACTAATTTCTCCATGGTACACAAATCAGCAGGGGTTGACTAAGCCACCCACCACTCCACATCCCCAGGAAAGCTGTGACCATGCTTGCTGATTTTTATGAAATAGGTAATACAATTATTTGGGGGGACTGTAGTGTTTTTTGAGCATGTTTGAGGGTGTTCTGGGGCTGTAGAAGTGAGGGTGGATTGATGTCCTTTTACTTCCACCAATGGAAATGTAGCACAAAATGCTGGCCTTTAAAAAAAAAACCGTTTCCATAACTATATTATAGCATCATGTCATCTTGAATATGTCCCATTTTGCTTGATTTTGGAATCTAATCAGTCAGTGATAAAATCACATGGGGCTTGTCTACACTATTGAAAAAACTCAAACTCCTCCTGAATCTGACCTGGTAAGGCCATATTACATGCAGCCTTTCCCCCAAATCTGATGTGATAAGTCCACATACTGTACAGCCCTATCAACACCACACTCAAGGTATACCACCTTAATCCAGGTTTTAAAAATTCAGTTTTCTCCAAAGTTTGCTTGAAACTCGAGAAAACTGCAGCATGAACTCCATCCACCCTGGATTTGGGGGTTGGAGAGGCAAGACACACGCTGTCTGAGGTGCTGCCATTTCCCCCCTCCTTGGCACCGCTTCCTCATTCCAAAGGCAGAGCCCTGATGCACAATTGCCCAGAATGAGGTGGTCATCCCCCAATCACATGGCTGGCTGCTTGTTCTGACCTCAGAGATAGCAACTATGTGCCAGACCTCTGCTTTCCCAGCACACAATCACCCATTCTTAGGTCAGAAGGAGCAGCCAGCCCCGCCATTGTACCAGAAAGGCAGAGCCCTGGTGCATAGTTGTTCTCTCTGAGGTCAGAACGAGTGGGCAGCCTTGCGATAGTGGGACTGGTCACTCCTTCTTACCTCAAAGCAGGTGATTGTACATTGGGAATGCAGAGCTCTGGTGCATTGATGCTCTCTCTGAGGTCAGAACGAGCAGCCAGCCATGCAAGCAATTGTGTGCCAGGAAGATAGAGCCCTGTTACTCTTCTGGCCCATGTCAGCAGCAGCACTTAAATCCAGGCCAGAGTAGTCTGAATTTCATCTGGATTTTTACCCTCAACAGTATTGCCAATGTAAACAAGCCCCAGGTTTGCATACAGAAGTTACCAGGTTCAACCATCAAACATGAAAATTTCCATGCAGAGCTAAGGAAGAGTCCTATCTGAAATCCTGAAGAGTCACTGTAAGCCTCAGTTGATCTTACTGGGCTAGATTGGCCAATGGTTGAATTCAGTACATGGCAGCTTCCTATGTTCAACATTACTTTGTACCTATTTCAAAAGGTGTGTGTGTGTGTGTGTTGTCGCCTTCAAAAAATCATATAAAGGAGTCCCCAGCTGTATCCAATTATTAACAGTGCATAATAGATTAAATCAGGGGTCTTAGAGAAGCTTGAGGATTCCTTCAGAGCTACATAATTAAGACACTCAGCACTTTAACACCCTCACTAATGAACACATTTATATGGGTGTTTTTAGGAAGAAATGTTCTCCAGAGGACTGAGCTTTGCCCTATAAACTCCAATAAACTAGTTCAAGAGGAGAATGAATTAGGAGTTGTTCACCTGGAAAATGTAAGAAGAGAAAAAAAAGAATCAAGTGCCAGAATCAGAATGAGGACAGCTCAGCATTCATGTCTGGCCTTTTAGTATGTGATAGCAAAAGGGGTATATTAACTATGAACCCACCCACCCCCAATCTCATATTTCCTTCAAACCTGTGCCAAACATCTGAGCTTGCTATGGACTACCTTGAGCTAGAAACCCTGGGTTCCATGCTGCCATGTGGAAGTGTATATTGGAAACACAGCATGTGGATTCATAGTAAACCCACACAAATCTTCTCCAAAGCTTTGTGAAACATTTGTGCTACTTCAGACATGCCACGCCACACCACTGTCCAATTTTCGCTTAGTTTCTAGCCATGTTTCTTATGTCCTTTTAGACCACTATCTGGCCCAGAGATGCCAAGTTTTCATTTTTCTTTTATTATTTTTTTTAAAGCAAGTCTCTGGACTTTGTAAGAGCAGGATTAGGAGGCAAAATGCACATTCACACTTTTGTGCAATTGTTTTGCAAGAGTTTGTTTACCTAACGAGTGAAATCTCATTGTTAACTACTCTTGAGTCGACTCCAACTTATGGCAACTTCATAAATGAGTCATCTCCAAGACCCCCTATGCTCCACCGCTCTACTCAAGTCTTGCAGGTTCAGACCTGTGGCTTCTATGATTGAGTCTATGCATTTGGTGGCCTTCCTTTCTTTTTCCCTCCACCTTTCCTAGTATTTCCAGTGAGCCATATCTTCTCATGATGTGACTGAAGTACGAAAGCCTCAGTTTAGTCATCTTGGCTGCTAATGAGAATCTGCCTTCATCTATTCTAAGACCCATTTGCTTGTCCTTTTGGCTGTCCATGGTATCCACAGCACTTTTCTCTGACACCATATTTCAAATGAGTTGATTCTCCTTCTATCAGCTTTCTTCCCTGTCCAGCTCTTACATCTGTTGTACATGATCTCATACCTTATGATTTCCATTCATGACCTGTCCTCTCTCAGTTCCAATTTCCATTTTCCTGGATTAATGTTACAACTCTGCAGGAAAATCTGAAGTCTCTTTTACAGAGCTCCTTGCAAGTGGTACCACAGTTTAAATATAGAATCATAGAATCATAGAATTGTAGAGTTGGAAGAGACCACGAAGGCCATCCAGTCCAACCCCCTGCCACGCAGGAAATCTTGATCAAAGCATCCCCGACAGATGGCCATTCCGCCTCTGTTTAAAGACCTCCAAGGAAGGACATCCTACCATGCTCCGAGGGAGCGTGTTCCACTGCCACACAGCTCTTACTGTCAGAAAGTTCCTCCTAATGTTGAGCTGGAATCTCTGTTCCTGGAGCTTGCATCCATTGCTCCGTTTTCCAGTCTCTGGAGCAGCAGAAAACAAGTCTGCTCCATCCTCAACGTGACACCTCTTCAAATACTTAAACAGGGCTATCATATCGCCTCTTAACCGTCTTTTTTCCAGGCTAAACATACCCAGCTCCCTAAGTCTTTCCTCATAAGGCATGATTTACAGACCTTTCACCATTTTAGTTGCCCTTCTCTGGACACGCTCCAATTTGTCAATATCCTTTTTGAATTGTGGTGACCAGAACTGGACACAGTATTCTAGGTGAGGTCTGACCAAGGCAGAATAGAGCGGCACTATTACTTCCCTTGATCTAGACACTATATTTCTATTCATGCAGCCCAAAATCGCATTGGCCTTTTTAGCTGCCGCATCACACTGTTGGCTCATGTTCAACTTGTGGTCTACTAGGACTCCAAGATCCCTTTCGCACGTAGTCTCATTCAGCCAGGTCTCCCCCATCCTATATTTATGCATTTCATTTTTTCACCCTAAGTGCAGTACCTTACATTTCTCCGTATTGAATTTCATTTTGTTAGCTTTGGCCCAGCTCTCCAGTCTATCCAGGTCATTTTGAGTTTTGATGCTGTCCTCTAGGGTATTAGCTACTCCTCCTAATTTGGTGTCATCTGCAAATTTTGTAGGTATGCCCCTAATTCCTTCATCCAAGTCATTGATAAAGATGTTGAATAGCACTGGGCCCAGGACAGAACCCTGTGGCACCCCACTGGTCACATCTTTCCAAGACGAAGAGGAGCCACTGCTGAGCACCCTTTGGGTTCGGCCGGTCAACCAATTACAAATCCATTTGACAGTTAACTTGTCTAGCCCACATTTTACAAGCTTGTTTGCAAGAATGTCATGGGGAACCTTGTCAAAGGCCTTACTGAAATCAAGGTATGCAATATCCACAGTGTTCCCTTCATCTACCAAGCTGGTAATTTTATCAAAAAAAAAAAAAAAGAGATCAGATTAGTCTGGCATGACTTGTTTCTCTGAAACCCATGTTGACTTTTTGTGATTATGGCATTGCCTTCTAAATGTTCACAGATTCTCTGTTTAATGATCTGCTCTAGAATCTTCCATGGTATTGATGTCAGACTAACTGGACAATAATTGTTGGGATCCTCTTTTTCCCCCTTTTTGAACATGGGGACAACATTTGCTCTCCTCGAGTCTGCTGGGACTTCTCCTGTTCTCCAGGAGTTCTCAAAGATTATTGCCAATGGCTCTGAGATTACATTTGCCAGCTCTTTTAATATTCTTGGATGTAGTTCATCTGGTCCTGGAGATTTAAATTCATTTAGATTAAGAAGGTATTCCTGTACTACCTCTTTGCTTATTCTGTGCTGTATTTCCTCTATTGTGTCCTCTGTTCCTTTATCCTCAGGTTGGTCACCCTTTCCTTTTTCTGAAAACACTGAGACAAAGAAGGTGTTCAGTAATTCTGCGTTTTCTCTGTCCCCTCTTAGCATTTTGCCATCTTTTCTTCTTCCTCCTTTTGCTGTGGACATACCGAAAAAAACCCTTTTTATTGTTCTTAACCTCTCTAGGAAGCCTGAGCTCATTCTGCACTTTAGCTTTTCTGACTTTACTCCTACACATGTTCGCTATCTGTTTGAATTCTTCTTTGGTGATTTCCCCCCTTTTCCATTTCCTATACATGTTCCGTTTAAAACTTAGCTCCATTGAAATTTCTTTAGTCATCCATCCTGGTTTCTTGAGACACCTCCCATTTTTCTTCCTCAATGGTACTGCTTGAAATTGTGCCTTCAGTATCTCCCTTTTGAGAAAGTCCCATCCATCTTGAGGTCTCTTCTCTTTTAGTATTCCTGACCATGGGATCACCCCCAGTATTTCCCTGAGTTTATTGAAATCAGCTCTCCTAAAGTCAAGAATGCATGTCTGACTATGCCTGGCTTCTCCTTTCCATCGTATAACAAACTCCAGGAGAACATGATCACTCTCACCTAAGGATCCCACCACTTGCACCCCATTAACCAGGTCATCCCTGTTGGTTAGGATCAGATCTAAAATAGCTGACCCCCTTGTTGCCTCTTCCACCTTTTGGACCATGAAATTGTCTTCCAGGCAAGTAAGGAATTTGCTAGACCTTGAAGTTTTGGTTGAGTTAGATTTCCAGCAAATATCAGGATAGTTGAAGTCACCCATCACTACTACATCTCTCCTTTCTGTGTGTGTGGTCATCTGTTCTAGAAAGGCATCATCCAATTCCACGGTCTGATTTGGGGGTCTGTAGTAGAGTCCCACAATAATATCCCTGTTGTTTTGTGAGAAGATACTGCAAAAGCAGTTATTGTGGACTATGTGGTGTTTTTAGCCACCTCCTTTGGAATATCGCACATCTGGGCCAACGTCCATGAGGACCAATGTCATTCTGCTCAAATTCTTCCCAGATTTTTTTCACCATGTAGTCAACCCCTCCAACTGGAAACCTTTCTCCTGTTATTTGAAACTTGAGCAGAATTTCAGTTTGGAGTACTCAAACACAAACTGCAGGGATAACTCTTAAGGGAATAAAACAACAGCCTTACCCTTGCATATTCCATGTAATTAGTAGTTATTTTCACACAGCCTAGAGATCATTTCATAGAAATCCTGTGGCTGCAATCCAACGTCTTCTCACAATTGCATAAATATCCACATGCAGAGATATAGCCAACACTGTGCAACCCAGGCAGAGTAGTCACATTGCACAACACATGTTAGTGTCTTGGTGCCATTGTGCAGTGAGCAATTCCAGTGCCCAATGTGCATTCACAACGTGCAGTGTTCAGCTGCAGTGCACAATCTGCAATGCACAACATTGCTGTATGGAGAACTCTGTTTCTGCTGCTGTCAGTAGAATATATCTTTTGTGCCATGATGAATAATTCTCCCCATATATGTAGCATGAAGTACATATACATATGTCACTAACAGGCTGCCAGCCAATTTTCATTTTTTCCATTAAAGTCCTTCATTCTTTGGGTTTTTATGCATTAACTGTGAACCCAGATGTTGTGTTTCAGTACACACTCTCATGTGGTGGCATAAAATCTGAGTGCTTGTGGGCCCAAAACTAGCATGAATATTTTGTCTAGGTTTGGAAAAGATGTGAGATTATGGTTTTCATAGACAATTCAGCTTACTGAAAGTGTGAGTTGTAGCTCAAAATGAGAAGATGAAAATTTTCATGTTGATAAAGGAATCATACTTTTCTGAATTAATACAAGTGGGAATGGACTTGATATTTCTGAACTAGAGGTCTTTGAATCACAGACTGTGCTCATTCATCAATCTTGGAGCCTGTAGCTCTCAGTAAAGCAATTATCAGCTTGAAGTTTTGGTTGTTTGCACTAGCCTTTCAGGGTGATCAGAAGATCCATTTGTGGAGGGGCACAATAAAGAGAAAGTTTAATATCTAGTCTAGAAAGCCAAACTTCATTGAGCCTAACAATGATCTCAAAATTATTTGTGGATAATTGAGTGCACTCAGGTTTTTTCTTTTAACAGTGAACTTGTTTTGTTCTACCAGTTGAGACCAGGCAAATTGCCAGCAAAGGCTATATTCATTAAGATGCTGAGAAAACAAGCAGTGCAAACCAATCACCCCACTGAAAATTGGTGATTAACCTAACAGTTAGGTAGACTTTTGTGAGTGCAGCCTTATTAACTAAGTAGCAATTGGGTTAATCAAGATACCAAAAGTAATTTGCTGAAATAAATATTTTATTACCATGGCTATCAATAAGGCAAAGGGAAATGTCTTAATAAATTTGTTTTATTCATGTTCAGCTGTGGCTACTACTATGTGAATATATATAATGGGAAATCACTACATTTTCAGGGTTTAACATTTGCTGTTAGGTAGGAAGGTCATCCCATATACATAGCTTGTTCAGTCATCCATTTATTGATTCATGGTGTGTCATTCTTCATCTAAATATACTTAGCATTTGTGAACAACTTCATTTCTCAGGAAAATGTTTATAATTATTTCATTATAATTTCATCATGTCTCTATGGCCCAGAAATGGAGAAATTATATGATCCTTATGGGCCAACCATGTTTGTTTGTTTTTAAAAAGGAAAGAAATGTCAGTGATACAACCTAACCATTCTTAAAGCTGCTCAGTATTTCATTAGTAGAGTGCAGCTGTTATACTCAGATGAAGAGGCTCCCTAGTTGCTACAGAAGAGGTGGGGAATTCATGGACCTTGATATACAGCTACAAACACCATCAGCCATAATAATTGTCCATGCTCACTGAAGCTGATGAGAGCTGGGGTTTAACAGTATCTCAATGGCCACTGGTTTCATAGGAAATTCAGTAGACACTGACAAACCCCTGTGATTACCATCTCAGAAGACACTTTGCTTGGGGAACCAGCCCACTCTGACTGGCGTCACCTACTGTTCTAGATTCTTCTAGATCATCCATGTAATTCTGGGAGCAAAGGCAGCCTTTTATTTGAGCAAACCCCATAACTGAAAATTCTCTCTTCCCTAAGGCCTTACTTGGAAAACGTATGGAAGTTCCATTGCTTAGGGAGGAAATGTTCTCAGATTCAGAACACTTGGGTTGCATATGAGCAGTCTCAGATTTAAGCTCTGGTGTCTGAAATCCTGGAGAGCTGCTGGCAATCAGTGTTGATAATACTTAGCTAGATGGACTGTAAGACATCTTGCTGCATTCTAACATCAACCCACACAACATGTGTTCCAGGTCAGGGTCTTGCTGATACTCCAGGACAGTGGGGCAGTTATAAAACTGCTCAACTGGTACTTAGCAGTTGCTGCTCCTTCATCTTATCCTGTTTAGGAATTTGCAGCTGCTTCTCTGGAGAGTACCCTTTTTACTCCTTATTCCCAGGTCTACTAAAGAACTTTTCCTGTTTTCAGAGAGGCTAGGACTTGGACAGGGTGGCAAGTAGTGGTTGGAGTCAAGGCAGATCAGGTTCTTAAAACTAGTATGGTTATGAAGCAGCAGACTAGCAAGGTCAGAATAGCTGAGGGAAACCTGTGGATGTTTTACAGTAGAAGGAAATTCTAAACAAGGGTTAAGCAAGAAGGCATGATCCAAGGCAGTCCACAAGTTCCTTCAGGAGAAAAGCTAGGGCAACAGTGGTGAGATATGCTGGCTCCAGAGCTGATGCAGAGATTATGTTTCATTATCTCTTTCAGAGTACTAATTGTTCATAGGTGCAGGTAACAAGAATGAGTAACAGGCTGCTCAGAAAATGTATATAAATCAATTTTACTAATTTTAGAAAAATTTCCAAACTGAATACAGAAAGGAAAAAAATAGCAAAGCAAAGACAATTAAGGATCAAAGCCAACACAGATTTCAGAGTATAGAAACTGATGAGGATTAGAAACTGGGGAGGATTAAAAGGTAAGTTCAATATAGTCCAAGGTTACTTGCAGAAGTTCTGTCAGAGGAAGAACTTGAAAGGCAAGAACTAGAGATGCTGTGATTAGAGCCGGCTTAGAGGCACTGTTTTAGCAACATTCCCAAAACAAAGACTTTTATGCCGGAGCTGTCAACACCATCCCAACTACAGCTGTTCAGGTATGGATTATGGAAAAGTCTCCCGCATGAATAGCATCCCATCACACAAGCTTCTTACTCACTAGGAGCCCTTTATTACATTTGGGTACTTTTTCTGGACATGAGAACGTTGGTCTGGCTTTTCAGGCACTGTCTCTCCCAGAGGCATTGTGATTATTCCTTCTAAAACAGATCTCCCTTCTTCTGAGGGTGCTCTCTCAGCAGACTCCACCCCCCAAGAACCTAGGCTCTCCCTAGGCCATTAGCATGGACAGTTCCTGAGTGCTGCCAATTCCTGGAGGTCCTGAGTCCTTCCCTGAGGAGGAATCTCCTAGCAGGGATGTCGAATCATAAAATCATAGAGTTGGAAGAGACCACAAGGTCAATCTAGTCCAACCCCCTGCCATGCAGGAATACACAATCAAAACATTCCCAACAGATGGCCATCCAGCCTCTGTTTAAAAACATCCAAAGAAGGAGACCCCACCACACTCCAAAGCAGTGTATTCCACTACCGAACAGCTCTTACTGTAAGGAAGTTCTTCATAAAGTTTAGGTGGAATCTCTTTTCCTGTAGTTTGAACCCATTGCTCCATGTCCTAGTCTCTAGAGCAGCAGAAAACAAGCTTGCTCCATCCTCAATATGACATTCCTTCAGATATTTATACATGGCTATCATGTCACATCTTAACTTTCTCTTCTCCAGGCTAAACATAACCATGTCCCTAAGCCGTTCCTCATACAGCATGGCATAACATAGTTCACTTTTGAGATTGTACACTGATAACATAAAGGTAATGAGAACAGGAGACCAATTCAGAACTTGAAATCTCTATGTAGATTATCTCATCTGATTTCTCTCTCTCTCTCTCTCTCTCTCACACACACACACACACAGACAAACAACTTTAATATTTTCTCAGTGCAGATACATGATATAACATATTTATATTCTATATATCATAATACATAATGATCTTCATACATGTTGTATGATATTTTTTACATGTAAGTGCTTTTTATAAAGTGTTAAGCAGCGATTTCATTCACAAAATTGCAGTTGAACTGAGTGTCCAGTGCAAGGTGATGTTTCAATGGGATACATTTGATTCATTGAATTTTTCAAAGAAATCTGTGGAGATGCTGTGCTGTGATCTTGAAACATCATTGCCAAGTTGAGTCATTGAGTTATTCCCAAGGCTGCAAAAAAACTGAAGAGATCAGCTCATTTTGGCCTAAGGGAGCAGAGGCTGATTGTGTAAATTGATTGCCAGTGTTCAGTAGAGCTCCTCTAGATGTGTAACATTTGTTTCATAGAAACAGAAGTATAAATGTTCAACTCTAATCCAGTAAAATAATCTAAAACTTAGATTCACAATAAATCTGTTAGTTTACAAACAAGAAGAACAACTATTTATATATACGATATACAGTATATATAACACAATGGTTGCTTCATAAATACTATTGTATATATAGCAACATGTCATAGATACCATTGTATATGTGGCATGATAGCTGCTTCTTCAAGCTGATGTTTCCACGCCACATCTACTACATCTGCAACTCTCTCTCTCTCTCTCTCTGGCTTCTCTTCGCAAACGAAAATTCAGGAAGGACTCATCCTGCTCTTTCTGCGAGCGCGCTGGTGTCTAAAAAGGCCAATCCGAGATAAACAAGTCCAGTTGCAGAAAGCACAGCAGAAGGTCTCCTTGGGTGATGTTTCTGGTTTGTGATTCTTTCTGTGTTGTCGTATCTGCAACTACAAAGGCTGAATAGTTGTTTTTTAAAAAATTCTCATTGCAAAGGCAAAACAGAATTGAAGAATTTTTTTCCCCATAAAACAGGCCTAAGTAATTATTTACTTAACATAAAACAAAGTTTTCAGGTCCACCTCTTTAAAAGCATATGGACTTTAGTTTGTGGTTCTAAGCACATAATGTTTCTATGTATTGATTCATTGTACTTTAAGTTGGGGACAATGTTATAATCTTGGCACTAACGCCAATCTTAGTGCTACCTCAGGTAGACTCATTAAAATGAATGGAACTCATTAGTTAGAACTTAGTTATTATTGGGTTACACCAGAGATGGGCAACCTACTGTCAGACTAAAAAAAACTCTTGGTAGCCTAAGCCAGCTAATCCATTAGTGAGAGAACATAGGGGTTGCAGTCCAGCATCTGGAATGCCACATGCTACCCACCTCCTCCACTACCCATATGAAAAAAAAAAATTAAATGTAACCAAAAAAAAAAAAATGGTTGTCAGTTCATTAATTGCAGTCAGGAATGTATTTACTAACAAAGTCCTTTAAGGGCACTTACAACTGATGCATTGTTGTTGTTGTTTAAAAATGACTATCATAAATAAGTATACAATTTATTTTTTTAGTCTTGGGAGGGAAATTCACCTTTCAAAAAACATGGAAAGACTTTATCAAGTGATTAGAATGGCAAGACTACTAAATATACATTTGGAAGTCAGATTAATACTTCCTGAATGTGTATTTTTTAATTTAAATTAGAATCATTTTCTTTATTCCAGTAAAATTTTTAAAGTCTTTTCTGATATATGTTTATTCAAAAGTCCCACTTGGGCGTTCAATGGGTTTTGCTCTTGCATTACTGTGAATAGGATTCTAGCCTAAACCAGTCCTCCTCTAGCACCTCTGTGTAATTACTGTATTATATTTATTCAAATGCATGTCTCAGCACCCTCTGTGTTAGAATTAATAATATATATATATTATACCTGTTTCTTTATCATTGGTATAATATATTTCATCTGGAAGTCATAATAAGGCACAAGGGCCAAGATCATACATCACAGTGGTAGAACATAGGCCTCTGAGAATGTCTTTGTGGAGTCAGAGGAGACTGTTCTCTCTATTCAGCTGCCTGTTTATTTATCTACTTGTTTTAATGATTAACACAGGAAATAATGAGACAAGACACAAATGTTGGGTTAAAATATGGGCCACTTTATTTAATATCAGGCCTATTTATTTATTTATTTATTGCGGTATGCAAACCAGAGGGGAGACCCAGTGCAGGACAAGCTGGAGCCGATGATCCCACCAGACACATCTCCCAGCTTCCCTGGGTGAAACACCTGAGCCCCGAGGGGAATCCCAGGAAATGGGATGCCCCTCGGGTACTGTCTACTGGAAGGCAAGGCACCAGGGTGTAATTCCTCAAGCTTTATGACTTCTATTAAGGATTATATCCTAGTGCCGGCCTCAAAGATAGACCATCTCCCTGCACCCCAGCCACATGGTCTGCAGGTGCAGTTTGATAAGCCCGTCCTTCAACCCCCAAAGGGGGTGCCATAGGTGAACGCCAAAGTACCCTGTCTCCCCCACTCCCTACCATGTGACTGCCTATTTTCATTTGTGTGCCACCTTTTCCCCAGAGTGGGACCCAAGGCTTCCAGAAAGAGTCAATTAAAAAAAAAAGTGGGCTCCCCTAGGATACAACAGCCATGAGGCACCAGATGGATCTCTGTCTCTCTGGCTGCTGATTGGATGAAACTGCTGTTGAACATGGAAAGAAGAAGGAGTAGTCTTTATGCCCAGTGTAAGGCTACTCCCTTCATCCTCAAGAGCAGCTGAACAAACTGGAGTGCACTCCTGAAATCAATCAATGGCCACAAAGATGAAGCTGCACCTGGTAGGCCCACAGCTGTTATTACACACTGAGACTGAGGTCTTTCAGAAGGAGGCATTTGATCCCTTCTTCTGCAAGGTATGAGAAAGTGTAACCCCACAAGTGTCACCCAATTCTGCTAGCTTATGTCACCAGAAGGGTGCTTTCCAAGAGATGCTGCAAAATTATCATTCTTAAAAGTAGTCCCCTCTGTCAGGCTCAGACCTGTAGTTGTGAAACTGTTCTGTTTTGTTTTTAAGTCAATTTTGGAAAGACCAGATGCAAGAATTTACTGATTGATTTGCTTTGATTTATATCCAGGCTCCCAGAATAGTTTACAAAAAAACTAAATTGCAATAAAACAAATGAAAACAAAAACATTGTAGAAAGTACCCAGGAAAGGTACATGAAAAGCATTCTTTTTCACTGCAGAACCTGATAATTATTTTGTCTTTTAGTGTATTTCCTTCACCACAAAGCACATTTCTGGGGCAGTACATTCTCACAGATTTTGTTTGCCCAGAGGAATAGCTTCTCTCCTTGGCTGCTTCGAAGGAAACGTATTGTCATGGTTAGAAGACAAATGACTAGATTCCCCAAACCTTGATTCTTTCTTTCCTGTAACATGTAGGAAAATAGAATTAGGTTAAGAGGCATGGTCAGAGTTCCAGTTGATACAAAATGTAAAGTTCTGCTGTGTGTGTCTGATTTCTCTGTTACAGATTTTATACGTTTTTTTTTTTTTAATTTAACAATATCTGGTGATCAGCTCTTCAGTAATTTTCTGGAGCTGGCAAATCACTGCATTGCTTTTGTAACCTTGAATGCCAGAAACAATGAATCTATGGAATGCTTACCTTACATGATACGTTTTGAAGCAGTGTGTTCAATATACTGTATTCTGTTATTCATGTTGTATTGCAGGGATGTTAATATTTTATTATTTCACATCCTCTTTGTTTATCAGTTATTTCCCATCCAAGGTTTTGTGCAAAAACACATTTGCCTGGAAACAATGTTTTTTCGGGGCAGCTGGGGAAGGGGCATTGGTTTTATTACACAAAACCCACACAGTCCTCACACAGTTCCCCAAACACTTTGGGATGTGTGGATACTGGGCAAAAACTGCACAAAGTTCTTGACACTGTATTATTCTTCCTGACTGGGGAGATTTTCAGACATGCCAAAATCCCTGTTTGCCGCGCGAGCAGCCTCCCGAAACTGCTGCGCGGCAAGGGTCTTCTTCGGACGACGCTGTGCCTCTGGCGAAACCGTCCGTGTCACTTCCGTGAAGCTTTGGACGGCTCCGCACCATATTTCAAGCACGGGCAGCCTCCGTGATTGAAATATTGCGCCGAGCCGTCCGAAGCTTCATGGAAGTGACACGGACGGTTTCGCCAGAGGCACAGCGTCGTCCGAAGAAGACCCTTGCCGCGCAGCAGTTTCGGGAGGCTGCTCGCGCGGCAAACAGGGATTTTGGCATGTCTGAAAATCTCCTATGTTTCTCAAGTGTCAGGAAACCCATTTTTTGGCCAGGAAATGAAAAACAGAAAATATTCTTCCCATCCCTATTTCACTATAAACTTGTTTGAAGTTGTTCAGATTCTGAATCAAACACCAGTTACAACTAATGTATGCAAACCAGAGAAGAATCGTAATGCCTGCATCCCATTGAAATAAATGAGGCTTAACCATAAATGATCTTTACATTTTGTTAATTTTAGTGGACTTTTAGTACACACAACATTTTCTGGACTGCATCCATAAATTATATATTTTAAAACTAATATTCTTTTTGAATGTTATCATTTCAAGTATTTATATAATAACAGTAATGTAAATGTTACTACTGGTCCATGAAGGAAAAGGAGACACATCTCAGGATGGTTTTTATTTTCTAAAAAGCCCAGGGAAGTACTACACAGGGAAAATGAAGTTATGACTCCCCAAATAAGAATTCTGCCCTCCCTATAAATTTTTTAGCATTGCAGACAGTGAGATGTCAATATTATAAATGACTGGAACTCTTCCATTTGCTCTGTTCACCTTCCTTTGGCAAGTGTGTCTGCCTTTTCCTTTTCACTTCTAAACTGTATTTTTGAATGGTCAACTGAAGTTTTAAGTTACAGTAGGACCCCCATATCCACAGGGGATTGGTTCCAGCCCCGCCCCCATGGATAATGAAATCCACGGATGATAGCAAATGCCCCTGTCACCATTCCTGCCACAGGAGTGAACCTGGGGGCAAAGGGAGAAGGGAGGTAAGAACTACTCCTCCCCTCCCTTCACCCCAGCATCACCATTCCCACAACGGGAGTGATTCTGGGGGGAATCCCAGAGGCAAAGAGAGAAGGGATGCCAGAACTACTACTACTACTACCCTACCTTCCCCATCCACACCCCTCGCTGTCGCCATCCATGGATAATTGAATCAGTGGATGGCAAATCAGCAGATGTGGGGGTGCTGCTTGTCCTGCAATGCTATAAATTTGGGGACTGGAAGAAAATTTCACTTTGGGAACAGAATTCTTATTTTGGGGGACAATGTCCTTACCCTCTCTTCCCTTCAGAAGCAACACCACTGAAGAAGCCCAGCATACTTCAGCCTGTGAGTGCTCCTTAGATCTTCTTCAGGGGGGTAACATTAAATGAAAGCTGCAGAAAATTTCTGAGCCAGGAAATTGAAAACCATTTAGGAGATTATCACACAAGGCTAGAAAAGTGAAATTAAAGCAAGCTAGTTGCATCTATGGCTGAACCTTATTGTACGGCATCATGGCTGTCCTGTAGGTGGTGTGTATGCAAACTGTTACTGTGGTGTCCCTTTTAATTGATGGGTAAAGCCCCTCAATAGCTCTAACTGTCGCTATTGTTCCACTGCCAGCCCTGGGTGATAGGTCCCTTTTCTTCAAATCCAGCATTATAGCAATCAGTGCCATGAAAGGGCCTTAATTTCCTCCTTTCCTCTTCTCTCCCCCTCCTACTCACTACTGTATTCCAAAGCAGGCTAACTCAGTACCTGTCTTCTTCTTTTTTTAATTTTTACCTTTGCTGTGGTTGTGTAATCATGGCAAAAATGATTAAAATTATTTTTATTTTATTGTTTCGGTGTAAGTACACAAACATAGCAAAGATTTTTTTAATGACAGGCACAGAGTTAGTCTACTTTGGAATAGCAAGTGGGAGGAGGACAGGGCAGGAGAGGCAGAGATTAAGGGCATGTCTACACGATTAAAAATAATCCGTTTGGGGGATAAAAAATCCAAAAAGGCAGCCGTTCATATGCATATGATCCACCTACATGATTTTTAGCCCCCCCAAACTCCGTATGACCCCCCTTGCCCAAGCAGCGATTTTAGATCTCCCACCGCTTTTTTTTATTTATTTAAAAAGGTGCCTGTTATGTGGACAGTCAGTTTTCCATATTTACAATATAAAATAAAAAAGAATACATGTAAAATTCATGGACTAACCGGACTCTCGCTTAGCTGGGAATCCAACATGGTGGCCACTCCTAATACCCCTCTTTGCTAGCCCCACCCCCACTGCTCGGCCAGCCAATCAGATTACACTGCCTGTTCGTATGTGGGCAAACGGGGTGTACAGACCATCGGCAATACGAATGGCTGTACAGATTTTAGCTCAAGATTCGCTAATCCTCCCGAACACCGAATCCACGGAGTTTACAGGGGATTCACTAGACCCCTTCCAAATGACACATATGCATCCGAACGGCCGTGTGTATGGATGATCGATCTTCCAAACGCCAATATGTATTTTTTTACCATATAGACAGCCCCTAAGGCTCCTCGTGTACTGATTGCTGTAATGTTGGAACAAAGAGACTTATCACACTGTGGGGGTCTGGTTTCAAAGCAGTGTAGTTGTGTGAAAGAAGAGATGTGTAATAAGAAATGTTTTCAAAACAGTATGTTCCTGATTCCTTTCATAACGCAATGCCCTGAGATACTAGCCTCATGTGATAATCTACTTACTGACAGAACAAATTGCATTTTGAGTCAAGCCCTGAGCTAGCATGCTGTGCGTTTGTGCATATTTATAATTTAAGAAAATAAAATGAATTATTTAGAACTGCATGCTTGGGCCAAAATCTGACATGATGCTGGTGTTATACTGCCAGTGTAATAACATTTCCTTCCTTTCCTATCTCCTCAGACCTACCCCAAAGCAGGATCCAGAGATTTTCCTAGCCCTCTGGAGCAATTACTTGGGTGTTGGAGTGGGAACATAAAGATTGTCCCTCTCCTGCTTTCACTCGGTTGTGCCCTCAATCCTGCCCTTAGTGGTTACTGTATACTTTTATACTTTCTACACATTGTGATTGATGTTATTTTCCCCTTTCTTATTTTCCCACAGTTGATTGGTTTTGTTTATGCCTGTTACGTGATCAGTGTTTTCATGGAGGAAGAGGACAGCTGTAAGTACTGATACCCACCTTCTCATCTCTGGAGCCACAACCTTGGGGTGAGATTTAGTATTACACTAGTAGCCAACTATATGGGACTAGGGGGACAGATATTGCAAAAAGCATCCTGCTTTTGAACACAGGGGACTCTATCTAATAAAAGTAACAACAACAGCCTGTATAATCAACATTCACTTAAAATGGTCCTACCAATGTTTGGCATGCCAGCTTGATTGATAGTGATATTAGAATAGCTTTTTTTCCCCTAGTGCAGCTGTACTTTCCTGCTGTGCCGTTTGATCCTGACATATAGTAGCCATCTGCTAACTTGCCTTCCAGTTTGACCAGTAGGTCCTGACATACATTTTATAATTTCTGAAAAGTGAAACATATGACAGATAATACCAATGTAACATAGCATTAAGGAACAAATACAATTCTAACACCCATTTCCTCATGATTGGACCAGTTTCTTTTACCAGAATGTTCTGGCATACTTTACATACATAGCACAATTCTAATCATTATACAGGGCAACCTGATCCTTGGGGAACATGTGCGCGGATGTGGATGTGTCTTTGGCTCTTCATTCATATTCTCTTGCTGAAGTGCATTCATATCTATAGCAGCTTAATATTCCTTTAATATTATATCTGCACAAAATCTTTGTACTTTGCCAAATTTTTTACAAGGCTACTGTTTAATTCATTGAAGAATAAACCTAGAGTCATGGGCCTTTAAGACTCTTCTTATTGAAATATCCCTGTATTATTGAGCCCACCAAAGTTCTTGGACTAAAGCCTGTCAGGAAGCTTAAAAATTAATAACAACTGTTTCTTTCATTGCTTTTCCCAGCTTAAATAGAGATCAGCCAATGAAACAGCAATAAATATGCAAAGGAATGGTCTTGGACTTGTATGTCACATTGTTATTTATGTGAGGACATACCACATTATAAATTTTAATAACTTGTATGTTCACATATGAATAAATAACTTTTGAGATAACATATAAGTAAAAAGGCCATCAGTCATTTCTCATAGCTTATAGAGGAGGTTCTATCTTTATTGACCATAATTTTCCAATAATGAATTCTAGGCAGCAAAAAGGAATCCCAAGTAGCAAGATTCAGATTGGAGCATGGAAAGGATACTATTTTGGATCATAAATCCCAGAATAATCCTGATAGCCTGGCCACCATGGTCCAAAAAAGTAACCTATAAGATACAATTCAGAAAAACGTACATCTAAAATCCTATAGAAGTGTACATATTTCATTTGTTCCCAAAGGAGCAAATGCAGGTTCATTGGAATAATCTTCTCTGGGAAAATAAACACTGAGCCATACAGTTGACCTCTGCTCACCCTCCCCAAGCACCATGGTCCTGGTCTGTAATAGCTCTCCCCCTTAGCTCAAGTTTGCTAAAATAAAAATAAAAATAGAGGAGTGGACGATTCAACTTGATCTCTAATATCTGACCTAGAGTTTGTTCCAGTTAGAGAAGATATGATCTAGATCAGGAAATGGAACTGGGTGGTTTAATCATTTCCTCATTCTGTTTCTGCTACTGAAAATTCTGCACCTCCCCCTAACCATGGCTGCCATTGTCTCTAAAAAGTGCTAATACATGAGGTCAATAGCTGCTTGTGCCTTCGGTGTTCATGGCCCAATGAATCCAATCCAGATTTTTGTTTGAATTTAAACACACATCTGTGATCCTGAATCCAATCCATTTTAATCCAATTCCTTTCAGCTGCTTTAAAGGTCAGACTAAAAGCTAGAGCGGATTCACTGGCCCACGTCACTGAAGTCTCCTTTATATCAAATGCCAGCATTTGGGTGGTTTAATGGTTTCAGCATTCAAAGGTACTATGCAATCCCTTTGTCATTGTCTTCCACATTCACACGTCCTTCTCTGAATCTTTTGTGCCACTCAAACACACGCACATGCACAGTCTTCCCAGTAGGCCTCAGTAAACATTTGAAAAGATTCCATTGGTGTTTTATTCAATTTTACTAAAAATTGCAAATTGACACATTGCTTGATTTTTAAACTTAGCATTTTTCCAGCACACAACAGACAACTCAGCTGCTTTAAACGACGACTGACAATTGACTGAACAGCAGAGAATGTTGATGTTTGTCATGCAGGTTCAGACATGCTCAAGGTCACCATTCAAGCATTCACAATCAGTTCTCCCTGATTTGTCTGAAAGGTAGAAACACAGTCTCATTATTTAATAGACAGACTTCATACATTCCTTGACTTATTGTTTATAAGTGAAATCGCTGATAATAGCCAACCCTATTAAAATAAAGTACTTCTGGTACAAACATACCATAGAGTTGCATGGAGGGCCTAGCGATTCCTGGAGAGGACACCTCTCTAGGCATTTTTGCAGTGCAACTCTATGGTATGTGTCCCTGTCTTTTCAGCCATGGATAACTGAAACTGTGGCTATTGTTCCATGGATATGGGGGAGGGGCTATATTTCTTTTTTCTTGTTATCATTGCATATGTTTTGATGTGTAAAGTTGTCCATAGTTTATTGCACAAAAGTGAATGTATGTGCCAGTTCAAGACAAAAGCTGTTGTAGCTTAGAATGAAGACATGTCGAAGAAAAGACTTCAGAAACAGGCTAGTGCTTTTCATCTTCCAATCTAATGAGAAAAGCCTATTTATATTTATTACTCCCTTTCATTTGTCATTCCTTTATTTGTAGCTATATTGGTTTCAGTCAGTGTTATACAGAATGAAATCTGCATTCACAGAACAAGCAGACTCAAAAGCTTGTTATCTTTGCTAGAGTTATAGCCTAGAAGCAAATAGGAATCTGAAATCATTGTACAAAGGCAGATATGATCAGCCTTTGCATACACACACAGAAGTTTGCATATTCCTTATTTGGTGCCATTGATAACTCTCTGTGGAAACAATAGGACATTACAAAATAGCTGTATTTTATGCCTGCTTATTTTGAAGTACTTGTAGCATTTACATACATTTGCAAAAAAAAAAAAAGGCAAAGGAAACTATTATAGAAAATAAATTAGTTTTAAAACAAAAACTACAGCCTTTACCCACTAAATGGCCAGAATTCTGTATCAGCTATTTAGTTGGTATACAAAGGCCTTGCCTAGACAACCTATTTACCCCTCCTTGAGCCCTGCAGTTCATATGACACAGAGCTTTCGTCCTGTCTTCCCTCCAGGCAGTCCTTACGACAGGCAAAGATGACAGTAGGACGGGGTAAAGCCCATTAAAACATTTCAGCAAAATACCTGGGAAAACCCACCTCTTCTAAGATAAACTGGATCAGGCCCTGCAGGAATGCAGGAGGCCATACCAGCATGCCAGCCCATCTCTGTAGCTGCTGCCACTTCCATCCACATCACATTTTCTGAAGTCAGGAAGCAGGCCTGCAGCATGTGACCAAGGCTGGGCACAGGCAGGGGGCCTTGATCATATGTGGGGCCCCTTCCTGGCTTTGGACAGTATGATGCAGATGTCAGCAGCGGTAGCTGCAGAGATGGGGTGATATGTCCATGGGGACTCCTGCCCATATTGAGCAGGTAATGGGGGAACAACAGGACTGATCCAGGACCATAATACACTGATGTGAAGCCCCCAAACCTGATGGAAATGTCATTCACATGCTGGCCAAATGGATCTCCTTCTCCCCACGCGGTTGATGCCCAGTAAAGTAGGTTTGGAGATTTATGATTGTGGCAATAGTAACACAATCATTACTAATTAGTGATTGTGAATATAAAACAGTTACCTAGTTTGATCATCCATAACTGTTTTGTATTCATTATCACTACTTAGTTATGATCATGACACTATTGCCATGGTCATAACTCTCCCCCAACCTACTTTACCAGGCATCACCTGCAGGGAGAAGAGGAGATCCATTCTACTAGTGATTGGAGCACTATTTATACTGCTAAGTAGTATGTAAACTCTCTCTGGATAATTTTTAATCAATAAAAACATTTTCATAAATATGTTCATATTAACATTGTTCTCATTAACAGTGCTACACAAGATTATGTTCTAATTTATCTGGATGAATGCTTTTGAAGTACAACTCTATAGGTTTAATAGAATGAAGTTTCCACAGGAGAAGACATTTATGATTTACAGTACAATTTAGTGGACTAGTTTCACACTAGGCACACACTAAGACTCTATCTAGTCCATGAGCTGCTCTTCGCTGATGCTGCTGCCCTTGTTGCCCACACAGAAGCAGCTCTGCAGCGCCTAACATCCTGCTTCACAACAGCTGCAGAGCTGTTTGGGCTGGAAGTCAACCTGAAGAAAACAGAAGTTCTTTACCAGCCTGCACCACAGGACGAACACCTCCATCCCCACATTGCTGTCAGCAAATCTGTGCTCCAGTCCGTTCAGCAGTTCACCTACCTGGGAAGCATCATCTCCTCAGATGCCAAGATTGACAAAGAGATCGATCACAGATTAGCAAAGGCATATAGCGCATTTGGAAGACTTCACAAAAGAGTCTGGAGCAATAAACACCTGAGGCGAAGCACAAAAATCAGTGTGTATACAGCCATTGTACTGTCTATTCTCCTTTATGGATCTGAAACATGGATCACCTATCGCCACCACCTATGACTCCTCGAACGCTTTGATCAGCGCTGTCTACGCACAATCCTAATTATACACTGGACTGACTATGTGACGAATGTTGCTGTCCTTGAGCAAGCAGGGATCACCAGCATTGAGGCCATGATATTGAGAACACAGCTGCACTGGGCAGAGCACGTTTCTAGGATGGAGGACCATCACCTCCCAAAAATAGTACTCTACGGTGAACTCACCATGGGTCAGCGTAAGAGGGGCACTCCAAAAAAGTGATACAAGGACTCCCTGAAACAACATCTCAGGCTCAGCCAAATTGATCACCAACAATGGTCCGCCCTGGCCTCACATCGGGAGGCATGGAGACGCACTATCCACAATGCTGCAGCCTTATTTGACAACTCACGCCGAAAAAGTCTTGAATAGAAATGACAACGCAGAAAGAATCACAACGCAGAAACATCACCCAAGGAGACCTTCTGCTGTGCCTTCTGCAACTGGACTTGTTTATCTCAGATTGGCCTTTTCAGTCATCAGCGCACTTGCGGAAAGCGCGGGATGAGTCCTTCCTGAATCTTCGTTTGCGAAGAAAAGCCAGAAAAAAGAAAAAAAGAAAAGAATAGTGGACTAGCTAAATGTCTGTCAGTTTAATTGGCTAGAGGGTGTGTTAGTGGGGAAACAGTAAAGCTCTAGTTCAGATGTGGGTACACTATGACCCCCAAAATGCTGGACTACAGATACTGTCATCATTGACCATTGATGCCTGGTGCTTCTGGGAGTTGGATTTCAACAATATCTGGAGAGCTAGTCCTGTTCTAGTTCCTTCCCCTTCTGTTACTTAGCTCAGACTGTTTTCCCTTTTAGACTCATACTCCAGGTCCCATTCTTCTTCAATCAGCCATACTTTTTTCCATCTTATTACAATCAATGTCTCTCTCAGCCCTGCCACAATTTCAATATGTTGTTACCATTCCTTACACCCCCTCCCTCTAATATTTCATAATTAGCAATACTGAGACACATCACCGGTCTAGTAGACCAGGATTGATCATAAGCAAGGTCAGATGGAGGTCACCAGTACCTAAAGAAGGTGTCATGGAGAACTACCAGCAGGCACACCCAAGATATGATTAAGTGAAGTCCCTAGTAAACAACACCATTATGGAGGTATGTGCTAATCCCCTCTTGGACTCCCCTGGCAATGAAACATATCAAAAACAAACAAGTGACCTGCACACCCTTCATCCCCAGGAATGTCCCTTTACAACCTTTCCTAGCCTTCCATATGGAGGTTATTATGAATCCATCAATTCCAATCTCTCAGACATTAATAGCAATCAGCAGAATTATGGTTTTCTTATTTAATGATGGGAAACCTCTTATGGCTTTGTCCTAAGCTCAAACACCCCTCCAGGGCACAAAATGTGTTATAAATATTAGTCCCCAAACAATAGCAAGGTGTGCCACTGTGCCACTGAGACTTCACCCGGACACTCTGTCAGGGCGCCCCTGGAACAGAATCCAGTGCCACGGTCAGATTTTATCTGAGTTCTCTGCTTCTCTCTCTCTTCAAGACTGGTAAATATAGTCCCTAACTCCCAAATCTATTCCTCTGTCCAACCTTTCCACCTTTAATTCTTTGTTAGCCTTGTGTGGTTCTTGAGAATGTGAGTGCATGTGTGAATGTTTCCGTGTTACTTTCCAATTAAAAAATATTCATTTTACTTTACTGGAGTTGTCTGCAGTGAGTACTGGTATACACAGATGCACAAGGTCCCGAAATGTTACCTGGCTTCTCACAGCCATCCACTTGAGCTAATAATCCCCCAATTAATAACTAAGATTTTGGCATCATGGGTGCCCTCCCATGGACCCCTCACCTCTTCAGATAACAATGTTGCTAAGCATGGTATCTGTATAGATCACAATCCACCAGAAAATATCACCTTGCTCAGGAGAGATCTCTCTTCCTGAATTTTAGTTTGCCCAGTAGGACAGAAATGTTATCTTTTGACCCAAAGAAAATTTTTACTCAAAATGCAGTTAGAAAGAAAGAAGACAGAAACATAAATGATACATATTGCATGTGTATATTGTGTATGTATGTATGTATTTTATATGCTACCTTATTCCCAAAGTGGGACCCAAGGCAGCTTCCAGAAATAGTGAATTAAAAACAATTACAATAAAATTTAAAACAGTTAAAATCACAAATAAAACATTTTAAAATCAATTTAACACTTAACAAAAGTTTTAAAAGAGAAGTAAAACATCCAGTTAAAAAGCCCCTGCTTATATATTAAAAGCCTGCTTATTTCTTATTTCCTATCTAGCACTAGATAGAATTCCAACATTATGCTTATCTCATTGCACATTTCTAATGATGATTAATATTCTCCAGAATAGGACTGATGGCTATCTAGATTACTGCTCTTCTTCCCTCACTAATCAGAAATCAGAAGGAATTTATACTCCCAGTTGTCAAGGCTAATCTGGAGGTTCTCAGCTTAGAACCGCCAGAGTTAGCTGCCTTCTAAAGGTAACCCTGAGCAGCCTCACTCAAGGGTGTTCCCTAGAGGCCAAAACACTGCCACCACTTGCTGCGTTGAACCCCCTTTCCACACAGTGCAGTGAGAAGCTGTGCAGGGTCTCTGATTACCCACCACTGTGAACCAGCCAACTCCTCCCTCTGATCCTCAGAGAGAGAGAGAAATGTAGCAAGGACCAAGAGATACAGGTGTCCGCATGTGCAGTATCAGCATATAGGAAAATTAAGAAAAGCTTATCTTATTCAATCAAGTTCAAGTCGTGCAAATCTCTCATGAGGGCAGGCACCTTCCATGCCCCCAGGCAAACTTTAAAGTTGCAGAAATAGCAAAGGTGTTAAAGTCAAAGCATTCAGTTATTTTAAGCTAGTTTCAGCCAAAGTTTAAGAAATCAAATTAGAAATGTCCTAACACAACATCTAAACTGTCCCTAGAGATTCTACTCACAATCTGTAGTCTTCTGTTGGATTCAGATGGAAGGCTAGAGCCAGTAGATATGCCAGGTTGGCTCAACAGCCTTTCCCATTGTTAAGCTCTAGGCCTGGTATATGCGTTCCAAACACTCCTTTATCTCTCAACCCTCATGGTCGGACTCTAGCCATGTGCTCACACAAAGCAGTTATACCTTATTTGGAATTCTCAGTTTCAGAGTTGTGATTGGCCAGTTCTGATCTGGTGATGTGATGTCATTGATGATGCCATCTAGAAGATTCTGCAGAGGTGGTGCTTTAGACCCTCCCCTCCAGTTAACCCTTTCCTTACCTGATGCCTGCTGACAAGTCAATACTGTTTGCAAATAATGGGAAATGTAGTCTTTGCAGAATTATGGGAGTGCATTACCCTGCAGGCAGGATAGTGGGAACTCCACCATGACACCAGTCCATATAATAATAATAATAATTTTAAAATATATTTATATCCCCCCTCTACAAAATGCAATTGAGGCGGCTTACAATGTTTAAATATACATATAAAACCCTCCATCCCCCCCCTTAAAATGCAATTAAATAATTAAACATTTAAAAATACTTAATAAATACTAAAACATGCACACATAGTATCTTCCCTGTCAATCTTTGGCCTTCCTTAGAATGCTCTACCTATAGCAGAAGAAGAAGAAAAAGTGGTGCTGAAAGTGCAAGACCGCAATTATTTTCCATATTACAGCTTTTATTGTAAGAGTGATGTGTGCTTATATTCCCTTTGGGGTGGGGGAGCATCTTTTGTCACCAGAAAAGACTTACAAGGTGCCACAAGTAAGGTGATTACACGAAAAAGTGGGGAGGGCACCTATACCTTTAATTATTAAATTCCCTTTGCCACACAACTATAAAAGTTTGAAATTTAATAGTTGTGTGAGAGAAGGAATTTTCAGTGTACATTGCTTTCCACAACATTCTTTGCTGTTTTGCTGCCACAGATTAACATGGTCATTGCTGTATGTCAGACCTATACAGTCATTTAGGATGAAGCCACGAATCATGACCTCCATTGGTCTCCTGTGTCTCCTACTTGACAGAGGACAACCCCCATTTTGAATGCATCTTTTTGTTAAAAGGTCATCCAGCCCATTGCTACTCAAAGTGGTGGTCTGTGGACAGTGCTGGTCCACAAATCATTGGTTGCCAGTTTGGGGCAGGTTTCCAGGAAAGAAAGAAATAGTTGTAGCCAGGGGCACAAATAAGGTGCCAATCCCTGGAATGCTGGACACAGGGGTGTGAGGAATGTTGTTCCCTCACATCACAGAACTTAATAAGTACTGGTCTATCCTAAGCCCAGAATAAAGAACAATAAGAAGGGAGCACAGGGATCTTAAAGTTGCACACCCACAGTTAGCGCCCAGGCAAAAGACCCATATCTGCAGGCACATCTAGGTAGTCACTTGGTCATGGTCTTCCTCCACTATGGTAAGACATTATTGTATTTCTATTTAAATGGGGGTGTTAGATCCAGGATTTTTCTTCTATAAATGGCAGGGCTTCATTTACAGGAAGTGCCTCTGCACCATTTGTAGAGATTCCCCTATCCCTGCACCACAGGTCAGTTCTTCCAGCAGAGAAAAAACTCTCTCTCTCTCTCTCCCCCCCCCCTCTCTTTCACACACTCACACTCTCTTTCTCCTTCTGCAACCCCAGGCAGAATAGCAACATTGTGCAACATGTGTCAAGGATTGTGTGCCGTTATGCAATGTGTAACTGCAATGTGAAGTGTGTAGCCTCAATGCACAACATTGCTGTATATATATGCAACTTCACTTCTGCTATTGTCAGCAGAATACATCTGTTTGCCAGGGCAAATAATTTACCCTGCATGTGTGGCATGATGTATACATGTGTATGTCACTGATAGGATGCCAGCCTATTGCATACATTGTATCTCAATGCATTTCTCTACTCTAAAGGCAGTTTTGACACTATGCTTCTTTTTTGCTTCCAACACACACAAGCTCTATCTTAAGAGCAGCATTGTTTTTAATACTGCAACCTTGAACAAGAGGTAATTATATATTATGAGACCATGTGTGGAGTAGAATAGATAATAGAGTTAATTAATCAGGTCCTACACCTGATGTGGCCTGACCATAAACTATCTTAATTATATACTGGTGAATGGTCTCGGGATTCGCTTTTGATTCATTTCCCAACTGATTTCCTAGATGTCTGTTTTGTTTAAGAGACTCGTGAGTGGATCATTTTTCCATTCTAAATGTATTAGCAAGCAGCACTTGTTCTCTCTCTTGGGACCTTTGCTTTTTAGGACACTTCAGAACTGTAAAAGAGAATCTCAGCTCTCATTTTGAGAGCAAAAGGAAAGCACCTGTGTGGGGTGTGTGGGAAGGAGTTCACACAAAAAATTCACACAGAACCGGCATGACAGCTTATCATCTGAGCGTTTCTTTTAAAGGCCACTGGCTGTATGTATTAACCTCACAGTCACCAAAGATTATGCTCATCAGATATGATCACTTGGTGTGGGATCCATGGTTCTCTTTTTCTACCTGTGGATTTTCAGAGCTGACAGGATTTTGAGCTAGCTGGAAAAAAATCAGTCTAAATGCCACTGAAATTCAGGAAAGGCACTGTTGTATTTTATGAGAACACAAGACAGGTTCTGTTTGCAAAGTTTACTGCATATGTGTATTGTGTGTGTGTATGTTTTAAAAATGAAACTGGCACTTCATAAAGATGAAATTTTAAAAAAACATTTAAGATAAAAAAAATGACACAAGATTCTTTGCTCTTTTTGCCATCAGAGTAACATGACTGCTCCCCTGCCCTAAAGCTGCAGTCATAAAAATGATCTTGTTGACAAAAACTAAACAAAACCATTCTAATGGGTGTGTTCTAGCCTGTAACATACTTAATGAATGCATTTTCCAGGAGGGTTGAAGATTTCCAGAAGAGAGAGGGGAACAGGAAGGGCTGAAAGGGTTGGAGGAATTGCCAAAAATGATTCCCTCCTAATACAACTGATGGATGCCTTACATCAGCAAAGAAGTATTACTGTAGTTGGATATGATTCAAGGCTTTTGTTGTTGTTTGCTGCTGTTGTTGTTCTGTGCTTACATTTCTGAGAATAATAAGTCTTAGGGAACTCAGCTTTGATTTCTTATAAGCTAGCACAAGTAGGATTTAGTGGGATTCGTTTTTTATGAGTTGCTAGTGTTCTTGTTGTTGAGTAGTATTCCACCTTTCCATTGTAAGCTGCTGACAAAGTGGCAAATGAAATGCCTGTTTAAAAAAATAAAATCAGCAATAAATAGAAATAACCAATAACAAAATAACATAGTTAAGAAAGCACCTCTGCCTCTTAATATTAAAAACTTAGGCAGCAAACCAGGTCTAGGGCTTGTCTAGATGGGTTATTTGCCTTGTCTTGCCCCCATCTTGGAGCCCTGCAGTCCAGACGATGCAGGGCATTTGCCCTATTTTGCCCCATGCAGTCCTCATAACCCCTGGGGTCAAGATAGTGCCAAGACAGGGCAAAGCCTGATAAAATGTTTTTTTTAAAAAAACCTAACCAAACCTGCTTCTTTCCAGAAAAACTGGATCAGGCTCCACTTGACCGCAGGAGCTCTTACTGGCAAACTGGCCCATCACTGCAGCTGCCACCCATTTTGCATTCTCTGAAGCCAGGAAGGAGTCCTGCAGCATGTGACAAAGTCTGGTCACATGCAGGGGCCTTGGTTATATTCCACAGGCTAGCTTCCTGGCTACGGAGAGTGGGATGTGGGTGGGTGCAGCTGCAGAGACTGGCCAATGTATTGTTCTGGACTTCCTTCCATTTTGTCCAAGTAACAGGGGACCAATGGATCTGATCTGCAGGCAGAAAACACCAGAGAGGAGCCAGCATATTCTGGCCCATGTAGATGACTCCTTAGTCTTCCATCTAAGGGTCAAAATGAATATTATGGGGAAAGTGTACTCCTTTTGATCAACCTGTTTTGCCTCCCACAACAGCATTTCCTCATAGATATGGACCTTAGCAATCAGAATAGTAAATTAAGTCTGTATTTGCCTTCCAATGATAAGTCACAAAGCAAAGCATGCTAAATACAAGATTCATAGGTGAAGGAAATCATATGCTTGGACAAATAGCTTTCTATCTTCATTTGAGTGAGGATCTCTGCAAAAAATGTGATAAGCATATTGTCTAATTTGACCCAAAGATAGAATTGCTAGTGGATCTACCACCATTGGAGAAACAAATTCACTGAATTTTACTGTCATGCTTCCTGTAGCTGCTCTGACTTGAATAGTAGCTCTATGAGTTCTGGACCCTGGTTTGGCACTGTCAGAGCTCCTGTTCAGCTCAGAGCAGCTGATTGAAGAGATTCACTGAATGGATTCATTGTCTTCATGGTGGCAGATCTACCAGCCACCCCTGCACTAAGGTATAGTAAAGTTCATGAACCAGATCTCCACAACAGAAAGTTATTTCACCTATGGCCACTCAGCAGACTTGTGGGGGACTACTTGAAGAAGGGCCTGACATGATTAGTTTAAAAAGTGGAAGGTTTGTTCAGATTAGGCATCCTTATATATTTATTTTAATTCCTGTCTGATCTGAGCAGGAAACTGAGCAGGGTCAGGCCTGATTAGTACTTGGATGGATGGGGGACTACCAAGGATTACCAAGTTCTGTAGACTATATTCCAGAGGAAAGCAATGGCAAACTACTTCTAATTATTCCTTGCCTAAGAAAATTGTGTGATATTGATGGAGTCACCAACATAAGTCAATGCGCAACTTGAAGGCACGTACACACACATTTTAGAACTGCTTAGACAACAATTATAAAACATTAAATATACCAAATACACAAATTAATACACAATACTTACATAGTTCATGTCTAACAATGTTTTTCAGAATATGTCAAAAATAGAGAATCAGTACGTCATGTTGAATTTCCAAGGGAGGGTCATTCCTCAAAGAGGGTGCCACAATCCTAAATGCCCTGAAGGTTTGGTGTGTGGCTACTCTTGTAGACCAGATGTCAAGATTTTGTGGCCTGACAAAGGAGCGCCTATCCAAGAACCAAATGCATTCAAAAGGGAGAAAATGTTCCTTCAGACAACATAGCCCTCTTTCTTGGAAAAAATCATATATAAAAATGTAAACAATATATAAAATACAGAGGCACATTTTCATTGGCACTAATTTCTGGAAAACACAAAGCTGTTGATGTAGTAAAACAGAAGTGGCTCTTCAGATGTTTTGAATTACAGTTCTCAAAATCCTTTACCATTAAGTCATACTTGGCGGGTCTGATAGGTGTAATAGACCCAAAGAAGGCCAAAGGTTCTCTACCCCTTTAGTAAAGCCATCAGAGTCAGATTCTCCTCTGGATTTAGTCATTCTTTTAAATTAATTAATTAATTAATTAATTTTTACATGCGCAAACCTCAGGACAATTGTAAATGTTGTAGAAGTCTGTCTGGGGAGAAAGCATGGCAAATTAATTTTTAAAAGGACTCATTATTACTTTCTCCCCACGCACACACACACCTCTTCCATTATATTATTAATTGCACAGCTTGCTACTTTTTTCTTATACTTTTTCTGGAGAGAAAAAAATCAATCTAAAAAAAAAATTAGAAAGTAGCCTAAAATTTGAAAGAAATCTCCTGAAAATGCCCCACAAAAAGTAAAACATGATTGATGATACCACTTCTCCACCACATTCATCTCATTATTTCAGGCAATGTAGGCTGTAGTCCCATCCATACTTGTGTAGATGTAAGTGTCACTGCACTGAGTGGGACTTATTTCAGAACATACAATAGAAGCTAGCACTGTTAGGCAGCTTTCCACCAAGCCTGGTGCCCTCCAGATATATTGGATTATAATTCTTATCAACTGAAATGTCCAATTATCTCTGAGGGTGATGAGAACTTTAGTCCAGGTTGAATGCGTCTGCCATAGCATATCCCTCCCATTGTGAGCCTTCAGAGCTGCAAAGCAATAGTCCTTGGAAAAATAAATCATATTTTGCAGCCAGTCATAGCTAAAACAACTAGTTCCCTCTGCAACCCACAGTGATCTGAAGGTTATTTAGAGCTTCCCTCTACAACTCTACAAGATATTGCTTTAAAACTGCATTCTGCACTTGGCTCTTTTGCTAGTAGATAAGTATCATCAACTGTTCCTTAATGCATAGGTTGTTTGACTATATAGAAAATAAAATTGTACTCCCATTTGATTATAATCCCACCATTTGTGTCTTTCTAAATTAAAGTTTATTGCCATCATCTTGACAATCTGTAAAAGCTATTACTCACAGTATAGCCATCAACCAGGTATGAGATAGCTTAGATGTTCTGCATCCAGTTCCTTTGGAGTAAATGAAATCATTTCCACTGCAGAATTTTAAAAGATCATTCACACCTTTAATCCTCTAAATGCAGGATTGTATCACAAGCATAATGTGATGCATAATAGTCTTACCTGATCAGATTGATTTCCACTTCTATAGCCAAATCTAGGTTGTGTGCTGTACTTGGATAATGCCAGGAAATGTATTTTTCTTACTACTGAAAATCTATCTGAGTAATCTCTTTTATTGTCTCATTTATGCTAGAGTTTGTGCTTGTGACAGCTCTCACTTTTAGTCAGCCCATTTGGATCAAACAACTACTAAATCCAGAATGTGTCCATTATCTACCCTGAGCTGAGCTGGATTCAAGCAATTTTGTTGTTGTTGTTGTTGTTCTTTATGTGCAGCTGAAGTTTAGTGGTAACATAAACACCACTTGATTTATTGTAGTATATGTTTCATTAGACTTGGGACCCTTTCACACTACACCATTATAGCACTATGATTCCACAGTGACTGCCATAGTTGCAGCCTATGGAATTTGGGGATATGTAGTTTGGTGAGTGCTAGAGTGCTCTGGCTGAAGATTCTATATCGCCCTTCCTAAGCTACAAAAACCCAGGATTCCACAAGAACTTGCCTCAGCAGTTAAAGTGAAATATAGCTGTATAATGGTATAGTGTGAAAGAACCCCAAATGCATCACTTTATCAGATGCATGATACAGATCATCTGTCTAAATGAATGCATATTGGTACATAATAGTAAAGACAACTTGGGGCCATCAAGCCATGAAATGCAAACACGGCAATAGAATTCTAACATGTCTAAGCAAAGCTCAAATATTCATAAGGTAAGGCAGATATGCTGCTGGCTGAGGCAGAAGAACAAAGGACACCCTTGTCCTGCCAAAAGATCATGCATGGCGCATACTAATGAGGGTTGTGTACAAGTCCCCGATCTGATCTGATGTCTAATTCAGATTTTGTCCTCATCTGCTCTGGATCAGTCTGAGCCTGGCCCAGATTGCAATTAAAAAATACAAATCAGCGTTCTTCACATCACTTCTATTGAGAAATAGAAACGGCCATAACTGTTCAGTCTGGTGGTATATGTGTGATACATCCTGCTTTACAATTTTAAAAAGGTTGTTTCTATGTGTTGTTTTTTAATGGATGGTATAATCCAAGATTGCCAAATTATTTAATAACTAGATTTCTGAATTAATAGAACCCCAGACCAATGAACAATTGTTAGCTAGAAAAACATGTTAAAACCAAAACAAAGGAGTGAAGGAATGGTAGTGAAAGTTGAGCAAAGTGATTTTAAATGGCTCTCACTACACAATCACACACTTCCCTTCACTCACCAAGTGGCAGTCCCTCCCAGACAAAACTGGTGGTTATTTCACCATAACAGCTGGATAAACCTAAGCCTAAGAAGAATGGGGGGAAAGATATCTCACAAATGCATGTGCACACTCAGCTCAAGGACATTTTCAGACAGGCAAAAATCGCTCTTTGCCGCGCGAGCAGCCTCCCGAAACTGCTGCGCGGCAAGGGTCTTCTTCGGACGACGCTGTGCCTCTGGCGAAACCGTCCGTGTCACTTCCGTGAAGCTTGGGACGGCTCCGCGTCATATTTCAATCACGGGCAGCCTCCGTGATTGAAATATGACGCGGAGCCGTCCCAAGCTTCACGGAAGTGACACGGACGGTTTTGCCAGAGGCACAGCGTCGTCCGAAGAAGACCCTTGCCGCGCAGCAGTTTCGGGAGGCTGCTCGCGCGGCAAAGAGCGATTTTTGCCTGTCTGAAAATGTCCCAAGAAGAGCTAAATTAAATTTGAGCCTATGAAAAATGAGGGGGAAACCTTTGTCCTAAGCTCTCTCTCTTGCAAATGCATAGGCACAAGCAGCTCCAGAACAGAGAAATGAGAAAAATGTTTTGCCTTCCTAAGCTAACAACACACACACAGACACACACACACACACACACACACAGAGAGAGAGAGAGAGAGAGAGAGAGAGAGAGAGAGTCTTCTCAATGTGTCTTTGGTTTCTATTGAACGCCATAGCCAGACTTACACTTAGGAGTTTTTTGGATGGGTACTTATAGCGCCAGAAGGCTCATAACAGTAATGATGCTGCTGCGCGGCAGGGGGCCATCAGTAATGATGCCGTCCCTCTGCCGAAATCATCTGGGTCACTTCCGTGACAGATTGGACGCAGCTGCACCATATTTAGCCATTTTTTACTCATGGGCAACTTCCGTGATTAAAATATGACGTGGCCGCTTCCAATCCTTCACAGAAGTGACACCAATGATTTCAGAAGAGGGACAGTGGTGTCCGAAAAGGACCCCCTGCCACGCAACAGCGCCGTGCCTCTCCCGAGACCTCCTTGCACAGTAAGTATTATCTGAAAAAGTCCTTAATAAAGTAGACAGGTAAGAAAGCAAGGAATAACTTTGACCGCACGCAAACCCTCCCCACAACCACCACAATTAGAAGTGCTAAGGAAATTCTTGACACAGATTGGAAGCTAGAGCTGTCACTGCAGTTCCATTCCAACCCCTCCCCCATCATACTAAAATGCATACTACTGTGGAGGAGATAAAAAACCTACACTTGCTTAGACTTTCCCCCTACACTGAAGTGTCCTTTATTTCAAAGCACCCTGAAAAACACTGGAGTGCTTTGGAATGGTGTAACTCATTCTGGAACCCATTCAGCCAAACATGATTCCCTCTAGGCCCATTCCAGATTGGACTGAGTTGGGGCAATCCATTCTGGAATCTGGACTTCAACTGAACTGCATACAAAGTCCTGATAGTAACTAAGGCCAACCAAGTTATTTTGGCATCTGTCACAGAAAACCCACAAATATCAATTTTCTAGGAATAAAAACAAATTCAGCATTAAATTAATCATTGACAATTGGCTGTCTCTTTATGATACCCTAATATCAGCTGCCTCAGTCTGCCTAATGATAGGAATGGACCTAAAGTAATAACAAACTTTTTAGATAACAGTAGTTACTTTTTTGGACTACAACTTCAAGAATCTCTCAACCAGTATGATCAGCAGCTGAGAGATTGTGGGAGTTGCAGTCTAAGAAAGTCACTTTTCCAAGCTCTTGCCAGACCCAACAGTCATGAAAATCAGTCAACACAGAGCAGGGAGAAATAGTAAGCATTCCCATCACCAGCTCAGCCTATATGAAAGTCAACTCAAATTAAAAACAACATAGGATGCTACTGTTGGCAGAAACAGATGAGTGGAAGAGCCGTCATTTCTGTAAATGACACAACCTTTCCTAAAAGGCCTGTCCGCTGTACAGAAAGGAATCAACTAGGAATCCATGCCAATGGGAAAGGTGGATCTCACCTTAGTCATGGCGAGATGCTTACCTCAGGCACCAAATCATGAGAGGCAGTGAATCACACAAGGGGTACTGCTTCAGAAAGCTTTGGTAGCCATTTTCTACCTGTAGCAAATACTGGATCAACAGATCAGGGCCTTTGGAGAGCTGTGCCCTGTGTCTCATGATTGGACAAATGAGTAAGAGCCCTACCACAGCCACCAATCACCACATCCCTGTGGAAGCTGCTCACCACCCTGATAGGGCAGAGTGTCTGCTCATTTATTCATGAACAAATGAACCGGAGCACCTCTGCTACCAATTGCCATGTCCCTGCAGAAGCAGCTGTAAGGTGGAAGTGGGTGGCTGGTGGGCTCCTCAGAGGTAGGGGAGCCTGAAGAATGTGCCCTTGGCAGCCAGGGCTTGCTGCCACCTCCACTGCTGCCCTGGGACCACTTCTTGGCCTGGGTGCACTGTGTGTGCATCATGGGCTTCAATCTCAATCTCAACCAGGCTGTGAAGGTGAGCAGGAAAGTCATGGGGTGAGGGCGATTTGGATTCTTCTCCCTCCCTCCATTGCTTCCCTACACCATTTTATAAATAAGATATTTCAGTATCCACAGTTTTTAGTATCTGTAGAAGATCCTGGAACCAAACTCCCTCAGATACCAAGAACACCAGTATATCTATATATATAATTCTCTTGGGTATGTTGCCATTTCCAGTGTGCTGATTGGCTGCTTAGGAAACTGACCAACCAATCACAGCTTGGTTGGGTAACCAATCAGCACACTGGAGGCGGGAACATGTGGAGTTTTACCTCCAGTGTAAACATGGCCGTCAGCAAGGAGTGAGTAGCAGGGTGTGTGCGTGGGGCTCAGGGAAGGTGGTAAGGGGAAGTGAGGGCCACAGTGGGGGGTAGGTGCCACATGGGGTGGGAGGGAGGCGGGGTGGGGGAAACAGTGTGTGTGTGTGCATGCACATGGGAGGGAGGGCAGCAGGGGGTGGGACAGCCATGGTGGGGGGAGGGCTGTGGTGGAGGGAGTAGTGCATGTGCGCACAAGTGCGTGGGGGTGGGGAGGGCCACGGGATGGGAGGGCCACGTGTGGGGGAGGTGCTGTGGGGGTGGGTGGGAGCAGTGTGTGTGCATGCGGGGGGGGCAGGGAGGGTGGCAGGGGGTGGGATGGCTGTGGTGGGGGAGAAGGAGGGAGTGGGGGAGCAGTGTGTATATGCGCACACACGCATGGACATGGCGATGGGAAGAGCAGCAGGGGACGAGAGGGTCATGGGGGGCAGGTGCAGCATGGGGGGGCGGGAGGTGGCGTGGGGTGGGAGCAGTGTGTGTGTGTGCACATGCAGGCAGGCGGCAGGGGATGGGAGGGCCACAGTGGGTGGGAGGGAGGCAGTATGGGGGGTGGGAGCAGTGTGTGTGTGTGTGTGTGTGCGTGCACACACAGAGGGGAAGGGAGGGCAGCAGGGCGACTGGTGTATGCTACACCAGGTATATAGCTAGTTCAAAAGAACTGATTATCATTCAAAGCATATAGGCCCTTCACCATAGAGACAGGGTTAGAAAGAGGCCTCATCTACATCCATACAGTGTCAGAGACAATGGAGATTTTCAGACAGGCAAAAATCGCTCTTTGCTGCGCGAGCAGCCTCCCGAAACTGCTGCGCGGCAAGGGTCTTCTTCGGACGACGCTGTGCCTCTGGCAAAACCGTCCGTGTCACTTCCGTGAAGCTTGGGACGGCTCCGCGTCATATTTCAATCACGGGCAGCCTCCGTGATTGAAATATGACGCGGAGCCGTCCCAAGCTTCACGGAAGTGACACGGACGGTTTCGCCAGAGGCACAGCGTCGTCCGAAGAAGACCCTTGCCGCGCAGCAGTTTCGGGAGGCTGCTCGCGCGGCAAAGAGCGATTTTTGCCTGTCTGAAAATCTCCAATGTCAGCTTTGGGCATTTATACTGGAAATTCAGACAGTCTGTGTGCAACTCTTTACTTTTAAAAAATCCCACTCTGAACTGGAAAAATGAATTAAATATATATTGGGAAAAAATCTCACTCTGAGTGAGAGCTGCAGAAAGGTGACATAAACAAAAGTTATAAAATCACCTAAAATGAGGAATACAGTAGTTAAGATCATTTTTTGTGAGCTCCCCAGAAAACTTACATTATTGGGGGGAGGGGCTATGCAGTAAGCAAATATTTAATGCAAATAAAATAACAGGTATGTATCAGCTCTAAGACGAATATGTAACCCACAGGACCTCTCCGTTTGGGACTGTATGTCAAATAGGGCAGTGCCTATGCTGTTGGCCAAACTGTGGTTATCTTGAAGTAGCTATGAAAAGAATATTTTTTTAAATATTCAAATAAATGTTGGGGAAAGTGTCAGGAAACTGATGGCTGAGAATCTTCACAGTTTGGGGCTTATTCTGTGCAATAATTCATGGTGGTTGGGGAGGTTGAACAGAAAATATGATTGTGTTTTCTGTACAGGAAACCTATTCTGCACAGAAATGTTATTTTCTGCACAGAAAACGTGGCTTTCGTTACAGGAAATTTGTTTTCTGTGCAAGTGCTTTTTTTTTTTTTTTGCACTATTATTTGAAAACTCTGCAGTTTTCAACAATTTTCTTGCAGTGAGAAGCAAAATGGTGACATTATTTGTTCTTGCCGGTGAGAACAAAGTTTGAAAAGATCTAGTTCCCTATCTTGGACTGTTGACTTTTCAATGAATGTCAGAATGTATTGAACATTTGAGATTAGTGGGGGGTGGGTACCCATGCACACATGCATATCCTAAGTATAGTGTTTCACTAAGCATTGATATTGTTTCCATTCACTTTCCACTCACTTTAAAAATCTTAAAGCCATTTCCCCCTACAAATTCATGCTCAAACTATGTTGCATTTTCAGTTGATTTCATAGGTGGACTTGACTCTTACTCCTACCAACAATCTCCCCCAGGAACATATGGAGTTAAAGCCTGTAAAAGTTGTAACTAAGGGACAGCATTAATCCTTCTAACTACATGGATAACTAATCTGTTGCTCAAATAAATTTAGCATGAGATTACTAATTATTTTATTATCACTTACCCTTTAAAGTACAAGAACAGTTGAAAATATTTTGGCATGGTTACATTGCATTATGCAACTTATAGCCAATCTACCAATGATCAATGAGTGTTCCATAAATTACTGTAGGGGAATATTTCTCTAATTTTCCATAAGGCTGGCCCAGATGGGGTTACGTTCATGCATTCTGTGGCAGGGCTTCCAGTTCACTCATGAAAGGTTCTGTAATCCACATAAGTAGCTTCCACTCACATGCTTTACAAATACAGGATGTCCCATGGGAAGGCATGTGAGCAATTTTAGCATGTCTAGTGGACAATTCCCTCTGATCCTGTTGGTGGTCCACTCTGACACTGTTGTATGCTACTGAAATAAATGTAAAACCACTTCTGTGTTACCAAAAAATGTATGTTGTGCAGGAAGCAACTTTACATTAGGACTGTGTGAGCAATGGACTGAATCCCAAATCAAGTTGATTCAGATCAATCCAAATCTGGACTGAAGTATACCTGGTCACTTTGGACTTTATCAGACTAGTGTCTAAAAATGCTGTCATTCTGTGATTGAGGAAAGTGGAAACGTAGTGGCATGATTACAGTAATTATCACATGTTGCCATAATTGCATGATACTATCACCACGGAATTATCGCACAACCACCACTAGCAGTTTAAGAATGGAATTTCAGCTCATGCTGCAGTAACACTTGTCTTCACATTGCCTACTAATGACAGAGTATTAATGCCTCCTGCTGGCCAGCTCTTACTTCTATGATTTTGCATGGGCAAGATTTAGATTGTTCTCACAAGAAGACATGAGACTTTTGCTCTAAAACACTAAAAACAAATAACCAAAGAAATTCACAAATAAATACTTTTAAAAAAAGGTACCAAGAAAAGGCAATAGTTGATTAAAAGAGTATCCTGTAGTTCCTCTGCATGTTCTTCCCTGGAAGTTTAATTATGTGTTCTCATTGGGAAAGGGGAGGTGGGAAAGGGGACTTCCCATTCATGCTGGAATTGCATGATTGCAGCAGGTTGTGATTTTCACACACTTGTCAATACCACAAAAAATGTCATATTGAGGGCTATTGATGGCTTTGCCCATCAATTAAAAGTTATGCCTAATTAATGGGTGGAGCACATACAGACCATGAGAGGAGGACAGTGTCGTGTGATAACGGGAACCTGTTTGTGATACTATTGTGCTGTAATTCCACTATTTCAGCCCTGTCTGATAAAGTCCTTTGAATCCATTTTCAATTCATTCAAACCACTTCAGTCAAATTTGGCAGTCCCAGCTGTAAAGGAAAGTTGAATGGTGTGGATAGTGTAAGAAAAGTGATGGAAAGGGGAAAGGAAGTATGGGAGGGGGAAGAGTGGAATTGGGTTTTCCTCATTGATGACTCTAGCTTTCAGTGGGAAGTAAATAAAATCTCAGTAACATTCTCCAATCACAATGCTTGCAGGGAGGATGGTGTTCGTTTTTAATTTCTTGTTTGCAGGAGGAAAGCTTTCAGAAGAGTTTTTTAAGCTTGTTGGGGATTAGTGTTAGTTTTGTGTTTACTGTAACCTGTCTTCCTCCTATCAGTATCCAACCTTCAATCCTACTTTGCCAATCGTTTGCCAGTTTTTTCTGGGGGCTATCTGTAGTGGCTTCTTTGATCTCCACCAAGGCTCTTCCAAAGATTATTTTTTAAATGGAATGCATGGTTTGCTGTGATGATCCTATGGTTTGAAGGAAATTTTTCTCCTTGCTTCTTAATTGTTTTTCCTTAGTATTATAGTGTTTAATACAAATGTGCCATTTCACTGATAGCACTATGACTCTAAGGGGGGGTGGTGGGAATAAAAAGAAAGGAGGAGAAAGGAAGGGTACCTTTTTGTTTTGTGTATTAAATTTAAAAGAAACCTAATTGAGGGTAGGAATAAAATTTTGCAAGTGGTGCAAGGAAAAGTCCATTGTTTGGATATGGCCTAAATGCTGTTTTAGTCCTGACTAGAGTAGACCTATTGAAGCCATTAGATTTATCTTTATGTTGCCTCACCATCCAACAATTGATTGAATGGGTCTACTTTGGTTGAGATTAACAAACAGGATGACAACCGTTTTTTAAAACTGAACTACAGAAATAAATAGCACAATCTTTCCCTGTCTAGAAGAGCCCACTGTGCTGGTGCCAACCTTTATTTTAATAGAACAGGTTGAGTATCCCTTATCTGAAATGCTTGGGACCATAAATCTTTTGGATTTCAGATTTTTTTTCCAGATTTTGGAATATTTGCACATACATAATGAGATGTCTTGAAGATAGGGCCTGACTCTAAACACAAAATTTATTTATGTTTCGTACACACCTTATACTCATAGCCTGAGGGTAATTTTATACACAATATTTTTAATAATGTTGTGCATGAAACAAAGTTTGTATACAATGAACCATCCAAAAGCAAGGGTGTCACTCTCTCAGCCACCTATGGGGACAATTTTGGATTACAGAATTTTGGACAAGGGATGCTCAACCTGTATTTTTTTAATTAGGCAGTGGCACTTCCCTCATTCTCCACCACCACCATTTTAATCTTAGAGGGTTTTTTTTTTAAGATTAGGTGCCAGTTTCATTGTAATTTTTATTGTTTAGTGTGTTTTTTTAATTTTATTTTTCTCCTGTATTTGTACTGTATTCAAAGTATGTGCATTGGTTGTACACACATCATTATTCTCAGTGCACAAGCAAGACATATACTGTACATCACAGACGTACCAGCCATAATGCAGGAAAGTGAAACCTTAAACATGTCAAGGTGAGCTAATACAAAAGCCCTGGACATACATGTCTGCAATTTCTCAGGGTTAATCCTCTCACAATGGGCTACTGTGTCTTCATATTTAATGTACTTGTCTTGTTTGATAATGACTTCTGTTTTATAGACATAATTTAAAGGTGGCCAACATAAACATTCCTGGAGCTATTTGCCTGGCATTTGGTACAGTTAATCCTTCCAAAGGAGCTACCGTATCTTGAGATTTCATCCACAAATGAAAAACAAACAGAAAACAATTATGGCCATTTTTGTTTCTCAGTGCAAACCAATTGGTGGGCCAGCAAGTCAAAGTTCTTAATTTCAATTCAGATATGGGTCTGAATCAGTTTGAAGGGAATCAGGACTGAATCTGGATTTCCAAATGGCCCAAACAGGGATTCTGCACACACCTCCTCCTCCTCTTCTTCTTCCTTCTGTTGCTTTTTTCTTTTGTTGCTTTTTAAGTGAAAAGATAGCAAATACTGTACATCCAAGTACTTTAAAAAAAACAACAACAAACACAATGATAATTGCTGCATGCCAGACAAGAGGTATGTACAAAATCCATCCCTGCTTTACATGCTTACATGCATAAGATTCCAGGTTCAACCTCCAGTGAAAAAGACCTAAGAAGAGGTGATGTGAAATATAACACTTTTACCTGAAATCCTGGAAAATGATAGACAACACTGGGCTAGATGGACTAATTGTCCAACCTGATTTAAGAGAGCTTCTTCTGTTCCCTCACTGTGCTTCCTCCCTACCAGTCATCCCAGGACTCTCTCTCTCTCTCTCTCTCTCTCTCTCTCTCTCTCTCTCACACACACACACACACACACACACACACACACACACGGGGGGGGGAGATCACAAAACCAGATTTTTCTAAGAAACTTCTGTGCCAGTGTACTCTCAGAGTGCAAATAGGCTCTAAAGAACAAGGAATATCAATGATCAAGGTGAATTTCCATTAAAAGCCAAGCTTCAGAAAACAATTTGGGCACTCAGTGAACTGTGCGATCCATGGTTTCTCGATGCTTATCTGTCTGCTGTGTGGCAGCCTGCCCACTTGGCTTCACAATAAGATAATTGGTATCAGTTTCTGTTGTAAATGGGCCAGGAAAGCTGCTAAGTTGAGAACTAATGGGCCTTTCACTATCCAAATTGAGAAAAATGCAGCTTCCTTTAAGCTGAAAGCTAGGAGCGAAAAAGAAATAATTTTCTGACTTACATTAAGGCCTGAAGGCATTTATGTACCCTTTGGTATTTTTTTTTCAGCACTCTTGCTATTGAGTAACTCATTTAGGATTTCCAGTATTCCCTGTTCCCAAAGCCTCAGAGCACATAACATTCCATTAAGAACTAATACATGACCCAGTTAAGAATGCATAAAAGTTATGTTACTTGCAGGCTGAAACATGGGGTTTAAAGGTGAATCTGTGTTTCCTCCTAGAATATTATGTACTGTTTGTGTCCCTAAGGCAAGTGGGTGTGCCAGTGGACAATCACTCATGTGTTCATAGACCAACTATTGCTGTGTGTGCAGTGTTTAAATAGCCTTGCTGTCTGAGAGCAAGTGCCATCTGATTGACCATAGTCTATCTAGTCCAGCACAGTGGGTGGGATCCAGTTGGGTAATTGTGCTTATGCAACATCTTCTGTCAGGAGAAACAGGTGAAATTCCCCTTCCTCTACCAACCATCCTTCTCTGCTGCACTCTTAAGGCCTAAACATCTGGAAAATCCCCCAGAGCAGGTGTTCTAGTGGAGTGGAGGGCTGTGGCCCCAAAAAAACACTGTCTTACTAATGGCTCTTGACTAGTGTGACATTGGATTGAGACATTTTGCAGCAGCGCCCTAGCATAGTTATGATGGCAGTGACCATTTCGTGGGTATTCTCCAGCATCAGGTAATCTTGATGGCACAAAAAAGAGATTTATGGCTTAAAGCATTAAAGATTGTTGGTTTTTGTTGTATGGTTTTGTGGGCTACAGCCTACTTTATCAGATGCAGTAGCCTGTAATCCACAAAAACATATGCTATGTTAAATGTTTTAGCCTTTAAGGCAGGGATGGGAAACTGCATTGGAGATAGGGGCCAGTTTTTCCTTAGGTCTCCCACATGTCCCACCAGCAACCCCAATTACCTCCATTTTTCTCTGTGTTCCCTGTTAAAATGGCAACCGGAAGTGAAGTTTTGTCATTTCATAGTGCCATTTTGAGAGGGACACAAAAGAAAACAGAAGTCTTTGTGTGGGTGAAGCGGACATGTGTTTGCATATTTTCATGCATTTGAGGGATTTTCTGTATGATTTTCAGTCAAAAATTGCCTGAAAATCATGCTGATTTTTTTTAATGGGGAGTTGGATTTTTGGAACAACTGGTGGGTGCTTCAGGGGCTGCTACTCTCTCCCCACCCCTGGCTATTGTAAGATATCTACAGTTCGATTCTGCTGGATCTAACTAGAACTGGAAACCTCAGATTGGCATGTGAAGAAGGTTGGACTCATCCCTAGGACCAGAACTTACCAAACCTTGTTTAGATAGTAATGTGTATTCCTTTTGGAATTAATGGTCTTATAAGCACGTATTACTTCACTCACTTCAAAGAGTTTTCAAAGAGATAGACAGGTTGAAAGTGGTAAACCAGACCTGCTGCATTTAGGATGCCTCCGACTTATTCTGCCGAGTGAGGCCTTGGACTTCTGTCCCAAAGTCCTATCCTTCCTGCACAGCTGATACCTGCTATCCATTCACTTGCCTTCTCCAGTCAAGCAGAAACATGATTCTCTCTAATCACTCAGAGAAGTTAGGTGTATAGGCATCAGCCATAAGGAAGACCAGCAAAGCTGAGGGCCTTGGAAATCAGCAGTGAGACTCTGCAAGAGCTTGGTTCTCAGCGGTTGGCCAACTGTGCAAATGACTGATGCTGGCCCTGTAAATGAGCCATTGCTTCTTAGCTGTTGCAACAATACAGATCACAGCAGCTGCCTCTCAATATGCCCATGTGGAATGACTGGGTCATAAATTTGTATCTCAACAAGATCTCTGCGAAGCCGTGAGCTTGCTGGGAACCCCCCAGACACACACATTTTCACTGGCAGGGAGGCTTCCAAACATCTCACTTGGACCATAGACTCATAGAGTTTATTGGTTTCAATTTATTTGGAATATTCCATGAAACATTACATAGAAATGGGTACCCTGAGCTTCAAGACACATCTGACATTATAACTGGAGATGATGCCATGGGAAACTTGGTGCCTCAAGGCAGCTACAGTGGAGAGCAGTTCAATATGGCCTCCTCTTGACAGTTATGCTTTGTACACTGGTTCTTGTGATTGTGTCAACCTGCAGTTTGCTATCACGTATCTGTGTTTCAGTTTACCAAACTGTTGCACTATATTAGATGAAACTGACCTATTTGAAAGGACTTTCAATTGAAGCTGTGCAGATCCTGAATCAAATGGGTCCTTTTTCTTCACATATTGAACTGTGTTTAATCTCATCTCAGAGTTTGTTTGTTCAGTTTATCACATCAGTTTATACCTCTGTAGTGTTTTCCTTCCTAATGTGAAACCATTTTAAAACATTGACTTAGAAAAATATATATTGAATTCAGTGTAAGTAATGATTAGATTTTATTTACTTTATTACATACTTACCTATACGTTTCTCCAGCAGTCAATAAGTGAAACTCATGGATGGTCCACCAAATGAAGAGGTCATAAGTGCTAAAAGGATTTTATAGACATCCAAGATCACTGAATGTTCATCAGAGTAAAATGCTTTGCATTGTTGATAAAACATAGTCAGCATGATGTTACAGAGTTTACAGAAAGTAGAAAATGCCTCTGTTCCATCCTACCTTCAGTAATTTGTATATTCTTGTTTCAGGTCGCAATAAGTAATGGACACTGATGTACCACTCATGTTTAGCAGTATTTTACTGAATCACATTTTTGAAGGAAACACCAGTTCTGCAAAAACGTCTTGCAGAAGAGACACCTGGACTGTGGACTCCGCTGCCAGTGTGTGACTGGTCACAGCCTGGAATTTCTTCTTGTTGTTGTTAGGTGGATCCTTGTTAGATGATCTTGAATTTCCTTTCAATTATTCACTTTTATGAACACTTGTAAATTGTAACTTTTTTTCTTTTTAATGTTATTTTACAAATATCTAGTGTTTATGGCATGAAACAACTGAATGTGTGAAAAAGTCTCTTTCCAACAAACAAACAAAAATCAGCCAATATTTTTGGACTAATGCAATCATACTGGCCTGCATGTGCTAGTGGTATTTTGACACACACATATCCCCCCAAAGAGTAGGTTGTGGGATAGTTTGGCTCAGGAGAGAGATGACTTCATGTTTAACCTACTGTGTACTAACCAATAAGAATTCTTTTCCAGATATTGTAATGTTTAGCATTGCAGTCTAGTAGTGCAATGCTGCATATTTACTCAGAAGTAAGCCCTGTTGAGTTCTGTAGGACTTAGTCCCAGATAAATTGCATAGATCACAGCCCTGGTGTTCTGCTCATATGTAAGCCACACTGAATTGAGTGGTGCTTTGTCCCAGATAAATTTGCATAAGGACTGTGATCTTGTTTGCATATGGCTTCTTCTTCCAGTTTTCTCTTAGCCCTATATGTTTTATACAGTATGACCCCCATATCCACAGGGAATACTTTCCCAGATTTACCATGGACACCAAAAACCACAAATAATAGCAAACCCTATTAAAATAAATGACTTCCACCCCAAGCATACCATAGAATCATACTGGAGGAAGAAGATACCTAGAGAGACCCCCCCCCCTTTTTTTTTTCAGATGCGGGTAAGTGAATCCATGGATACAGGTCCTGTGGATTCAGGGTTCTATCTGTATACATTGGCCTAGACTAGATCTCAGAGTGTGCAACTGAGTTGAAGGAAGCAGGCATGCATGCTCTATCTTCTCTGTGGTAGACCCTACAGTGTGCTCTAAATGCCACACAGAGGGTCATGGAGAGCCTGTGTGGATGAAAGAAGCTGTGGTATAGGAAGGGAGGAGAATCCTTGAAAACTGGACATAGGTGCCTCACATAAGTAGAGCCCTTCCATTCACAGAAAGTAGTTACTGGATCCAGCCCACTAACTGTATCTGTCAGTGACTGGTGGAGAAATGAATGAAAACTTGGTTTCATCCTTCACAAATTTGGGACAGATGTCTGTAATTTGCACATTAAAAAAAAAAAAAAGCATCTCTTAAGGAGCCAAATGTGAATGTGTACAAACTGAGGTAAAACGTCAAGGTGTGGTACCAACTACAGCCTTATGATCCTTTGAAAATTTAATGATGGCCTTAATTTAAAAGCTGACCAGAAGGCATTCAGTTATGATAATGTGTATAAAAATGTGTAGATTTATTTGTAAATACCTTTAGAATAAGAATATGTATCAGTGTGACTTTTTTTAATTTAGTTTCCAATAATATAAAATGTGAGATTACACAACTGATTTTTCTGTGGATATTTGGCAATCTCTTAATTAGTTGCTTTTCTTTGTTTCTTTGGTGCATGTTGTCCAAAAGTATGCAGTTTTCATGATGCGTATTACTGACAACTCTTTCCACCAATTCACAAAATCAGTGCTTTGGAATGCCAGTGCAGAGTTGTAAGCTTCCCAGGAGACAGTCATTGTACCTGAACAACATTTGAGAGGAAATACTTGTGAAGTTTTCCTTTTCCAGCAGCCTGTGGAGGGACTCCTTGAATGGGTATTGGCTCTGCCTTCCAACCAATTGCAGGCAGGACAACCTGTAAATTTAAATGTAACACAAACTCCCCTGGAGGTGGAGTCAACCCGTACCTCCACAGTTCTGTTCTGCCTCATGGTGAAGCAGGTCGGATTTCCTTTTGCTCCAGCAGAGAACAAAGGAGTCATCATGGCAGTCTCCATGCACAGTTACGTGCTCAGGGGAGAGCTGTCCTCCGAGGAGGAGATGGGCGACACTGGGCTGCAGCGCCAGGAGCCTGGGCTCCGTGCTCCCTTTTTAGGATGCATGTCGAGCCAGACGATCCTGGATGGATCAGAGTGTGAAGGGGCCTCCTCCCAGGAGGCGGACCGTGCTGCCGCCGGGGACGCAGCCTTGTCCGGAGCCTCAGGAGCAATGCCTGGATGCGGCAACCAGGAGGACGAGGAGGATGCCTCCCAGGAAAACCTTCCCCCGCTCCTTCCGGAGGGTAAGGCCCTGCCTCCTCCGTTTGCCGCCTGGATCTCCCTCATAATGCGGCAAGTGTTGGCAGAGGGCTTGAGCAGCTTGAGCACCAGTGGGACCCCAGGGGTGGTTACCAGGCAGGCACAGGGGAGATCGCCTCTCCCCTGCTTCCCCCTTCACCTAGCCCGGGCCAGCAAGGGTGCCAGCGTCACAACCTCTAAGCATGGATGGGAGCCTGAGCTTGGGCAGCCCAGTTCCAGCGCGGGTGAGTTGCCGCAGGACAATCCCAGTCCCCCCCACAGAAATGGTCTAGGAAGGAAAAACAACTGATCCCGGAGTGGGAGGAAGGGCGCAAGGAGGAGGATAGGGATTCAGAGGCCAAGGAAGAGGGAGAGCTCTCTTCTGAGGGGGGAGGTGGACTCAGGAGACGAGCAGTCCTCTCCACAGCTCTTTGAGACCTCCTTCTTCTCCATTCTCCTAAAAAAGGTGCTCAGAGCCCTTGAGTTGGGGCCAGTGGAGGCCTCCACGTCAAGCTCCAGTAAAGGGGTGCCTGAGCTTAGGCCAGGTGGCAAGGGGAACGGAAATGTGCTTCCCTTCCCGGACATCCCAGGACATCCCAGGAAACAGTCATTGTACCTGAACAACATTTGAGAGGAAATACTTGTGAAGTTTCCCTTCTTTCAACTAAATTGAAAGCTCTGATTGAGTGTTTTGCATCTACAATAAGAGGTATGTGTGCAAAAATGTCTTTGTGGAACTGCTGGATATCTGTGCTTCATCTGCACAAGTTGTCAGTGTAGATGTAACTCTGGCTTCCTGAAACAATGATTTTGAGTGTCCCCCTTCAAGAAGACATGTTCTCTCCCTGTCCTTATTCCCTTGTTGGGTATGAATGCCCTCTCTTGCATCCTTTGCTTACCTTTCTATGCTATCTACTCCAAGGCCAAACACAGCCTCAGATACAGTGAGAGATATCCTCAGAATGAGACTCTTAAAGATTTGAAGGGGCTTGCTAGTTCTGATTATGAGAGAACATAGTTAAAATTAATCATGGTTTGTGCTGGTGCACCTATATGCTTTCTTCCCCCATGCCCCAAAAAAGATGAATGAAGGGGAGGCATTTGTACTGAGCAGGAGGTAAACTGATGAAAAACATTTTTTGCCAACATAGGATTCCTAATTGCATCCAGTGGTTTCCAAGAAACCAAGATTAGTCTGAACTACATTGAATTCAATACTCACATAAAAGGAGCCATTCTGCTGACAACAGAGTATGTTCTCTTATGTCTACAGATGCTGACACCCTGCAGAAATAATGCAGTTTGTCACCAATTTAACTATTATTATTATTATCGTCGTCATCATCAGCATCTTTTACTTCTATAGCGCCATCAATGTACATGGTGCTTTACAAGAAAAAGAACAACAAAACAGTTCCCTGCCCTCAAGCTTACAATCTAATGAAGACAGGATACAAAAAGAAAGAGGGTGGAGTAGGGGAAGGGATTAAGTCTAGCATTCTCTTCTCTCCCTCCTTGGCCAGGGCGATGGCAGTTGGGATGGAGGGAGGGCAGTTCTTCTTCTGGATCATGGCTCCATCCTATGGAATCCTGGGATTTGTACTTTGTTATGGCACCAGAGCTCTCTGACAGAGAAGGCTAAATATCTCACAAAACTACAAATCCCTTAATGCCATTGCATTGAGCCATGGCAGTTAAAGGGGTATCAAACTGCATTATTTCTGTGGTTTGTCAGCAGCCTGAATTACAGTTATGTGCTAACAGATTATAGGTTGCCAGTCTTCACAGAGATGCACTGAAACCACCACTTTTCCTTTAAACCACAAACAGCTGAAAGCTAAATTAAGGGTGACTTTGCTTGTTACTTTGAAAAGAGACATCTACAATTAAAAATAGACCACATACATATCTTAAGATAATTGCAAATGCAGTATGAAGACAATATTTTCTTTAAGATAATGTATGTACTATGCTCAAAAGTCATTCCTACATAATGGTTCTAAACAAAATACTTGTGCAAGCCACTCAGTGTCTCCTAACATTCCTGTATGAAAGGGTGGATTCAGATTGCCTGTTAACATGACATGCTAATAATCCTATACCATAGCAGCTGTTTTCTGATTGAAAAGTACAAGTTTAAAAACAACTATCTCAAAACAAGTTGCCATGGGATAAAAATTTCTAATGGCTGGTTGTCCCTGATGATCATGATATTGGCTGGAATCCTAATTAAGTAACTTCTCCTGGCCGGACCCCTTCAAACCTGACACTTTTATTTTCATCTTAGCAGAATTTTTTTCCTGGTAAGAAAAGTGGTCAAAGAATCAATGGGGAAAAAACAGGAGGATTACAAATGGAAGATGCAGTCTGGAGTTCCCATCAACTTCTGTGCCTCAGGCACAATAAAAGCTTTGTCTGGAAGCAGCCTGTCTCATTGGCTGATTCCTGTTGATACAGTATGCCAGCAAAACTATGCTTCGATGTAGGCCATGGCAGCATGAGGAAAGGGCTATGGATGTTGTGGACTGTAAGGGACTGGAGAAGTAGGCTGCTTGGAGCAGGCAGTTGCCTGCCTTCTCTTAGCACTGCTGCTCAACCCTGGAAAAAGTGCAACCACTAGCATAGTGCACTGAGAGGATGTCACCTTCTGTCTCCCTTCTTGTGTCAGACTGGGTGCCAAAACTGGAGAGACATAGGCTTTGTATGGCCTCTACAAGTCACTCTTACGTACTAGGCTGTTTGTCTTCTAATGTTATCCCATGCTGGATCCCACCCCAAGAGAAAGGCAGGGTATAAATTCAATAAATAAATAAAATACAAAATACAACCTGTGGGCCTTCAAGGCTTACAGCAAAATGAGAATCACATAACTCTGTCCCAACAGAAGTAGTCTTGTATCTTGTCACCTGAAAGCAATTTCATTTGCCCCAGGTGGGTAGCTAATTGAAAACCTCTATTAAGGAGCAAGGGCTGAAGCTTAATTACATTGCTCAGTGCTTCCTAAGACAGTGTTCTTCATTTCATGGTCTTTGGGCTGCCTAGCAAGCACTTCTATTTGCTGGTGAGTGCAGAATGTTATATATTGTTTGATGACAGCCTTCATCAAATTGAGAGGTGAGATGGATCATCTTCCATGAGATAATTTCACATCTGTATGAGGCTCACTCTGTTCAACTTTATTGCCCAACCTAGTCTACCATAATCTATACTGTTTCCTGTAATTCTGTTTACCTCATCTTGCAATTTTTAAGGCTGCCATCCTAATCATATTCAGTAGGGAGTTAAATCCCAGTGAAACAAGTTTATTTACTGCTTGTCCACAGTAGACTGAGCCCAGAGTGGCTCACAAAAGATATATGCTTAAAATACACACAACTCATAACATTTGAAACAACAAAAGTAATAAATTCAAGTGGGACAAAGCCTAGACTTTCATAAACAGAATAACAGGTACTGTACTTGAAAAATCAAAGTTAAGGAAGTAATTTTGGACTTCCAGCTTGGTAAACACATTTAGGATGGCATTGTAATGATGTTAAAAGATATCTCATAAATGATGCCTTGGGTGTTATTTTTAGGGTATGATTGTCCTGCCAGATTTTCTGCAACAACCTGAATGAAATGCATTATTTACTGCAAATTTGCCTTCAGTAATCCATTCCATCCATTCCTCTCCTGTTTAACATCTATTTTCTCTGCATGAGCTGGAACAAGTAGCTTATTGCTGAAAAGGCATAGAAAGCACTTTTTATCTCCTTTTTTGGATAGTATGTAAGCAGGATTAATCATTCATAATTTTGTGGTTACATATTTGAACACTTCCAGTCTGGGCTCATGCCAATAACAAGGAAGTGGAGGACCTTGCCATGTTTTAAGGTACCTGATGCTGCAAGGAAAGAGCTAGAGGGAAATGATATTAACCCCCTTTTCAAAAGAAACCCATGCATATGTAATAATCAGTTGCTATGTGGTATGGAACATAGAAATAAAGGCAATATGGAACCAGGTTGTGGGGGAGAAAAGAAAGCCAGCTCTGCTTCCATACCTGCAGCTGGATGATGAGATTGTCATCATTACACACAAAACTTGTTACATGTACATTTGCACTACAACTGCCAGTAACATCCCAGCAATGGCCATGCTGGCTGGGGGATTCTGAGGTCTGTAATCCAAAAAAGTAACTTCAGGGCTTTAATCACCCATTTCGCAGCATACTGAAAGATCTAATTATTAAACCTAATAATTATTTGGCTGAGGCACTTATCACTTGGCAGATGACTGGCTACATCTGTTGTTGACTGCACCATGTAGATGTCCCAGGTAAGATTTATATTATCACCCACTGTGCAGATGCTAATGTGTAATTGTCCATCAGCTGTTATGTGTTTGAAAGAATGTCTTTGGATTTCAAAGTTCAATGGCTGGAAGATGGGCTCTGGAAGAATTGGTTTGAGGCAATATCACATGAAATTCAAAATCTTCATAATGACCTCTGTAGGAATATGCTTGGAGGCAAGAGGAGCCAGCATCTGTGCCCGTGTCAAGGAACCCATGAATGCTTTGACTTGGCAATTGCGATTGGTGGTAATGTATGCATTCTTCTCCCAGGTACTTTCCAATTCTTTCAGTTCAGAATCACCTGATTAGAAAATCCAGGCCTGCAATCTATCAACTTCCTGTAACAGCAGTTGACAGCAGCAAACAAAAAATGATGTGTCAAATTAATTGTCTTCCCTCCTTCTAAATGCAGTCTTGTTTAGTTTCATTATAATAAATTACACACCTGGAGCTGTTTTATGCAACAAAGTGAGAGGTTGCCCTCTAGCTCTGTAAAATATTCACCATGTATAAACATTCATTTCTATGCGCACCCTTTGAGAAGTCATTTTAGCCTGTTCCTAACAGGAAAAGCCTTTGAGCAGAAAGGACTATGTGGCATTTTTCTCTGTCCACCTGGCACCCAGAACCTAAATGTTTGCATCAGCCTGTCAGTTGACAATGCTAGTAGAAAGATCTTTATTTTCTATTATCCCGGTACAGCCATCAATAGCCCTTGTCCTTGAAAGGTATTTGCTGAAGAAATAAATATTATAACTGGACTGTTAAAAGGCTAATTCAAACCAATGATTGAATTGGTTTGCTCCACTGCAGTAAAGTAGGGAAGTAGGACGTAGGCTTGGGAAGGTCAACAAGGACATCCAGCACTATCCTTTTGAAGAGCTTAGGGAAATTTTTTTTCTTGAACTACAACTTGCAAAACTCCCAGTCAGCACGGCCAGTGCAGTGGGCCCTTGGTATCCAGTGGGGTTTGGTTCCAGGACCCCCCATAGGTACCAAAATCTGTGGATGCTCAAGTCCCATTATGTTCAATGGTGTGGTAAAATGGCGTCCCTTATATAAAAAGGCTAAATCAAGGTTTGGTTTTTGTAACTTGGGGGGGGGTATTTTCAAGCTGTGTATTGTTGACTCCATGGCTATAGAATAATCCGTGTATACAGAGGGCTGACTATAGTAGGGGCAGTAGGGATAGTCCTACTATTAGTGAATTGGCTGCCTTAGGCAGGAAACTGGGGACACAATCATATTGAGGTGTTGTTTGCATTACACTGGGTTATGCCAGCCAGTGGTTGTACTGTTTGCATGTGTTCTTGAGGAAGTATCCAGCACCCCCTGACACAAGCAGTTCCCCTTAGCTTGCAGCCAATTGACCTGCGGGCACAGATCAGCCCCCATGCACAAGAACAACCACTGGAACATTGTCACTGCTTCTGTTGTAATCATGCCAGGAGATCTTGGTCTTAGGTTATCATAAAATGGAGTAAATTGTTAACTGTGTGTTTTGTTGTCACTGTACTTTTACTACCAGAAATGGGGAATTGTGTTTATGGGACTTTATGTCTTTTGTAATAATAATAATAATAATAATAATAATAATAATACATCTGTCTTTAGGTAATATGTACCTTGACTGATTGGACAGACCATTGATATCTTTATTGTAAGGCTTGGTTACACGATGAAAAAAAACCATGAAGAATTCGCCAAGATTCCTAATTGTTTACATGCATTGCGCCACAAAGTCACCTCTTTCAGATGGAGGGGGGCACAAAACCCATTAGTAATGCAAGAAAGGATTTTGGGACTTTTCCCAACTTTTTTTGAAAAGTAGCACATTTTCAATAGTCTGAACAACCATTACACTAAGTGCTGTGTGAATTACCAGCAGTCTTTCCAATACATTCACAGCAGAGCTTTGCCATGATTGGTTGAACTCACCAGGGAGGGGTGTGGACAAGGAGGGGATGGAGGAAAGATCCATCCACTGTTGTTTCCAGCCACAGAAAAGACTGTGAGTGCTAGCCGTGTGTGTGTGTGTGTGTGTGTGTGTGTGTGTGTGTTTCCTTCCCTCCCTCACTCCTTGGTCTCTTCGTGCTTGGCTGCAGCCAGCTGAAGAATTCCAAGCTTGCCTTTTAGTCTCTCTGTGTGAATGTTCTTCATCTCCCCTGATGAGATCCCGTTCCTTTCCTTCCCTCCCTCACTCCCCAGGTATCTTCGTGCTTGGCTGCAGCCAGCTGAAAAATCCCAAACTAGCCTGTGTGTGTGTGTGTTTGGCTGACACTCCATGCTATAGGAAAAGAAACTAGGCATTCCTGTGGTAATCAGAGGATGTGCTTGGGAGGCCACGCCCCCTACCTCAGTCTGTGTGTGAATATCAAAGCAGAAAAAAGCTGAAAACTAAACCGATAGACCAATTAAGCAATAATTCATGTGAACGATGCAGTACTGGTGCGGAACAGTGATACAGCACAAATTACCGCAATAAAAACTGTCGTGTAACTGAAGCCATAGTGAGCTGGTGGATTATTTTGGGTTGACTTTGGTGAAATACTACATACTACATTTCTGCATTGGAGCAACAATAAATGTCCTTGATACTGCCACAAAAAACTATGAGGATATAAGTACAGATTTGGGTGTATCCAACGGGGAGGCTGACATTTGAAGAGAGCAAAGTGAGTCGGGGGAATCACCTCAGAACATCCAGACCATAGTCACATGTTACCTAATGTGATTGTTGCTGCTGCTGTTAATTGTCATCAAGTCAACTTCCATTTATGATGACCCTATGAATAAGAGACTTCCAAGAGTCCTGGTCATTAACTGCCCTGCTCAGGTTGTGTAGATTCAGTCCTCTGGCTTCCATGATTGAGTCAAAATCAAACCATCTTCCTCTTTTTCTGCTGCCTCTCACAGTACCAGGCATTATCATTTTTTTTTCTAGTGAGTCACATCTCCTGGTATGTCCACAGTTCAATGGTCTCAATTTAGTCATATTGGTTTCTAGTGGGAGTTCAAATCTGATTTGCTCTAGGACCCATTTGTGAGGTAAAAGGCTATGCTGATGGGAGCATTGCTTGCTCTAATGTGTTGACAGTTATTAAAATGGATTACTACTTACTGAACAATTGGATAAAACTATGTCTCGTGCATTTCTTTCTGTAGTGCTACATGCTAAGAGTGCTAAATGCTTGCTTTAAAAAAAAGAAACCCAAAATATCTCTCAGGGTGCCACAGCCTGCACTCTGTGACTTCAGCCCTGCTAAGTTCCTGGAGGATTCTAATTCCTGTACATAAAATGAACTATGCTATGCCAGAGTCAAAATATGATCCAGAACTCAGAACTTCAAAGAAAACCTTGAAGCATAAGATTAGCATAACAGAGGCTTCCTGACATTTCATACAAAAGCACACCCAAAGTGTGCATTTCAAACACATAGCAATCTGCAACACAAGTCACATTCAATGGTGGTGGAAAGCAATTAAAAGCTACTTGTCTTTTTGAAACATCAGATAGGCATCAAAGAATTATATATAAGCCAATTAAGTTAAAATGCATACATCACTTGTGGATGAAAATATTTTCCTACTTTCATGGTCTGAGATAGAATCAAAGGATTTTAGAGTTGGAAGGGGCTTTGCAGAATTATCTACACAGGGTGAAAATTGTGTGGCTCTCCAGATGCTGTTAAACTGCAAGGGCAACTTGAAGGCACATACACACACACACAACTGTTCAACAAATCATGTTGTTCAACAAGTCATAGCTATGCTGGCTAGCTGAGAATGGTAGTCCAAAAACATATGGAAGGCCACACAATTTACACTTAGGACATTACTATTAAACAAGCATCTAAAAACACTGTAATTCTGCGAATGAGGATATTATGGCATTATAACACTATCGCACATCACTGTAACCATGGGAAAGAACTGCCACAGAATTATTGCATGATGACCACTAATGCTTTAAGAACAGGAGTTTACTTTTGTGATTTAGCATGGGCCAGATTTTGGCGGGTCTCATGAGAAGACATGAGCACACTTAAAACTCTGAAAACACCTTAATTGACAAAGTAAATGAACACACAAGCACTGAAACAAACCTAAAAACATGCAAACTAAACATAAGGAAAAGGGGAAGGCACTGGGGGTAGGGATTAAATCCAGCTGATACTGCTGGTTTTTCTCTCCTTCCCAGACCAGAGCAGAGGCAGTTGGGATGGGAGGGATAGCCTTTCCTCTTCTTCTGGGCCCAGGCCTGATGGAGTTCTTCCTGCCTCTACATCTCTCCCCCACCCAAAAAGTATTCATATATGTACTTATAGAGATAGTCTGTCACCACAGAGTGATTATAAGTGACACTAATAACAAAGTTATATGCACAGTACTGAACTGTTGATGTTATAACCTGTTGATGTTACTGCTCTCAGATTATGGAACGGCCTGCCAGATGAGATCCGTCATATTACCACCCTAATAGCTTTGAAAAAGCTCTTAAGATGGATCTCTTCCTGCAGGCCTTTCCTGAATAGATACCCGGCCATCTGAAAACATAATCTAATGTGTCCTGATCTTGCTACAGCCACAGTCTATTGTTTATTTTTTAGTATTTTTATGTACGTTTTAATTTCTGAATTATCTAATTGTATTTTAAGGGGGAGTGGGATGGAGAGTTTTGAATGTATATTTTATATGTTGTAAAGTGCCCCGATTGCATTTTGTAGAGGGGCAGGATATAAATTATTATTATTATCTCAAAATTAATAATCCAAATAGTTTTGTTTTGTTTCTATGTCCAGACTCATTGTGCTTTATTACACTCACAGAAAGGTTTTAGGCATGCTAACCAACAGAGACCATGCTGACATATAATCTATCCACAAAGATTCAGACCCCAGTCTAGAGAAGAGACAAAAAGAGGTATCTGAGGGAAAGGTGGCAGTGGCAGGTGACCAGGCTGAGTAATGGGGTAAATTTGGCAGGCAATTTTGTCATTGCATCAGTGGTGTACAGATAATATGTATTCACCCTTACTGGACGTGTTTACAAAGCATTCCATATTTTGCACTTTTGGTGGAAATAGAGAAAACGTGCAACCATGCTTGTATCAGCATTTTTGCGCCTACAGGAGATTATAGGTAGAAACAGGTAATTGGGTTCCCTAGAATTCTCTCTTTTGATATTGTGTGGTCTGTTATATTGCTTCCTTGCCGACAGATACATTTTTTTTTCGTCTGACTTCCTATCAGTTTTTCTTTTCCTGCAGTTGGGCTTTTTTCTCCCTCATATGGAACAGCTGTATCCAATTCAAGATTGTAGAAGTGGATTTGCACATGTGGTGATATTGCACCTGGTTGTGAATTGTGCATGGATCCACATGTGTCATCATTGTGCATAGATGCTTATTGGGGCACACCCATGCCATGCATTGCACAGTGGGTTTCACAGTCAGTTGTGCAATGTCAGAGTGAATTAATGAGGTGGCATTGTGCAACCCTGATGTAACTCCATTAGTGAAAAGCTTAACTGTCTCCTTGATACAGGATCTCAACCCCTATCAAAAACTGGTGGAGTATAAAGTTCCACTGATGTACCTATGCAGAGGTCAGAACAGAGGTTAGCAAAGAGGGAGGATGAATGCAGACAACAGCATGAGGGAACTTTTCAAGAACACCCCTGAAGCCAAACAATGGCTGTTTGGGTCAGGAGGTGGAGCTGTATCTGAATACTGTCTGGCAGCCATTGCACAGACTTACAATACAATTTGGTATGGTAGTACTAGAATTGTATACCTCTTTATATAATGTCAGAAAAAGCAATTATGTTAGCATAACCCACCCCAGTGCAAGTCACCAAAAGGACTCCAGCCCATATCTTAATTGGGTAGTCATAGCTGCCAGGCCCTCATCCTTCTTGATCTGAGATGTAATTTCTGTAATGAATTCCCTCTCTTCACTAATGTCTAATACTGGCTCCAAACAACAAACTTTCATAATGCCAATAACTGTTAGGTATATTCCAAAGTTCTTTAAACATCTGCAGGAGTGCCCTTCCCAACATCAGCCTTCTGGTGAGTTAAGATCATAATGGTAAAGCCTTCTGAGTTCCTCAATATGCATAATACAATATGCATAAAAGGGAGAGATCCTTTACAGTTATTGTACCCTAATTATAGAATAATGTCTCAACATAGGGGCAACTGGTGTCAACTCTGCAATGTTTTGGTGTCATCTCAAAATGTCTTTGAGTGCATAGGCCTTTCATGTGTCTGATTGGGTTTGGGTTGTTGTTTTCTACTATTTTTCTTTCTTTTTAATTGTAGAAGCATCCATGTCCCCCATAAGTAAATGCAAAATGATTACACCATTCATGGAGACCTCCCTGGTGGACCACAGTAGTTGATGTAATCATTTCACATCTGGCTACAGGGACATAGCCAGACACTTCTCTAATCTCCCTCCTCCTGCTTTCCACCAAGCATGGAATACCCATAGAGGACAGCAGAGCTTCTCTAGTAAGTTATTTTGTTTGTGTGTGTGGCCAGGGGGGGAGGGCGTGAATGACAAGATGTAGTTTAGTTCTGTATGTGGAATTACTATATTGTGCTGAGCCATACAAGATTCCAGCCATTGTGTGTTGTAGCATATGTTGGTGACACAGGTACATTTGCCTTCACATTATTTGTGGCATGACTTTTTAAAATAGACTCCAGAAATTTCTGTTCTTGATACAACGAAGCAAGAATGTTTGGGGTAATATGGTAACAATTAGGTACCAGCAGCAAACAGAAGGATTGTATACCTTTCAAGAGATGTTCTTTTAACAAAAATCCACCCAAACAAATAAAATGAATCTTGGTAAAACATGTCACTAGGCACATGTTGCCAGATGTTTAATTAGGTAGGAGAGACATTCAAAATTTTAATTGCTTCACTTTCTTTAGCAGTGCAGTCCAATTTAAAATTAGCTCAATAATCAGGTTTAATTTTTTCTTCCTTACTTAGGAGGACCTAGATTATAATTTATCAATCAATCACAGTAAAAACAGGAGGAAACAGCTATCTGAAAAGGTGCTAGTAGTTAAATTGTAAGATTTTCTTCTTAATTACTGCTCCCATAATTAATCACCAATTTAAGCTGTTTCTAGCAATGCATCAGCTATTATAATCAGAAAAAAATGTACGCATAATATTCAGGAAGGGTTTTGCCCTGATATACCCTAACAGGATGTATTAATCCTGCAGAGTCACCTTTAATTGCAGAATCCACGGTGAACTAGTGCAGGCAATCTAAAATGTTGTCACCTGAAGAGCTGTAAGCAATGTCAGTCACTTTCCATGCACAGCATCTGTTTTGTTTTTTAAAAACAGAAAAATAATAATAGGGGTGGGAGGTTATAATTCCTGTTTTTCAGTTAATTGTAATGCTGAAAAAAAACTGAGGTTGTAAATTGACCCCATAGCATGGGCCAGAGCAGTGTTGGATATCTCCATGGTCAGGAAAGAGAAGTAGTGTACACTAAACCCTACCTCTGACTCTAAAACAGTGCTAACCCTCAGTACATTAGAATTCCAATGAAGGACATAGGAAGCTGCCTTAGCCTGAATAAGATCATTGTTCCAGCTAGACCAGTATTGTCAGCTTTGACTGGCAACAGCTCTCCAGCATTTGAAGCAGGATTCCCCCCGCCCCGCGCCCTTGAGTTCCCTGGTATTATCTGGCAGTCTCCCAAGTACTCAGCAGGCCTCATCCTATCCTGAAATCAGATGAGATCAGGCATGGCCTGACGTAATATAATGGGTCAGAGAATACCCTACAGCTCACTCAATGCATTTTCGCTCTCTCCTGGTACATGAGGGTTAATGTTATGTACCTTCAAGCTGCCTTTGACTTATGGCAAAACTATCCTGGGATTTATAGATTTTCCTTAGTTTTTTTCCGGGCTGTGAGACCGTGTTGTGGAAGTTTCTTTCTGATGTTTCGCCTGCATCTGTGGCTGGCATCTTCAGAGAATGGTTAGGTAGGAGTGTATGTGGACTTATATATCATGTCAACTATCATGTCAGAATGCACAGAGGAGCTATTGAAATCCACAAATACCTGGACAACTTCAACAGGAAAGAAGAAACCTTAAAAGTAAACAAATTCTGGCTGCCAGTTTTGGAAAACAATAGAATAAAAACTCAACGCTTACAAAGGAATTCCTCCCAGGGACAGGGGGATTTCCAGCAGTAGTTAATGGCCCATCAACCAACCATTAGCCAAACAGACACTAACGAGCCTTGCATTTCTATACCCAGAAACTAACCTTTCAATTACACAAATTTACATATACTCCCCAACAGGGGTTCACAGCATATAAACCCCAGACACACTCCTACCCAACCATTCTCTGAAGATGCCAGCCACAGATGCAGGCGAAACGTCAGAAAGAAACTATTCCAGAACATGGCCTCACAGCATGGGAACAAACCCAAGGAAAATCTATGGATGCCAGCTGTGAAAGCCTTCGACTTCACATATCCTGGGATTTTCTTGGCAGGATTTATTCAGTAGAAGTTTCTCATTGTCTTTTTCTAAGGATGAAAAAAGAGTGTGAACTGCCCAAGGTCATCCAATGGGTTTTCGTGGCTGAGTGAAGATTTCCCAGAGTCCTAGTCCAACACTCAGATCACTGTACCACAGTGGCCCTCTTGAGGGTCAATATAGCATGTAAATTATAACCAAGTAGAAGAAAGCAGCATTTGTGTCAAAACCCCCCCCCCTTTAAAAAAAATAGGGCATTAATTGTGATTGAAACAGAAGCTACTCCCTTCTTCCTACTGAACTTACCATAATGGAAACATTGGCCTGAATCCTATTATTACTATCAACCAGAGTTGGCCTATTGAATCAACAGGATTCACCTGTATGTTGATTCACTATTCAACAGTGGATTCAATAAGTCTACTCTAGTTAGGGTTAACTAATAGGATTCAGGCTATAGAGTTCTAAGGCACCTGATTGTATAGCCTTAAGCTTTCATGGATAGTAGCTCATTTCACCAGAAGGGTGATGAGACATCAGATACATGCCTTTCAGTCTCTTTGCTTTCCTTCACACTTCACTAAAGTTGACAGCATACTAACCTTTGCCATACTGATATGACTCAATATTTTTACTTATTGTTGATGACCTAAGCCCGAGTCTAGAATTTCCCAAATACATGTTTACAGAAGTTTCCAACTGGCTCAACAGCATTAGTGTTGTGCACCTAAAGGAACAATGGTAATTATCTAAAGACTAAAGGGAGCAATGTTCTTGACCATCATATTCCCAAAGTGTTATGTATACACACATATGCTAAATGGCAGTACCTGAAAAAATTCTGGTTTAAAACTACGACCTGTGCCTCAGTTTAATATTCAACACACAAAGTTGCATTTCATTATTTGTTAAAACAATGCTCATAATTTATTCACTACATGCAGAACTGTTGAAATTTTGTATAATTTTAGAAAGCAACAAATCAACTTGATCCTCTGTCAGCCCCAAGGGGAATGAATTAAGTGTGTAACCTCACACACATTGACTTTGTAATTTATTTGATATCACCTTTCTCCCAGTGTGGGCCCCAGGATGGCTCACAACTAGATTAGAACAAAATCTAGGAACATACTTCTAAAATGTAGAGTGTTTATGTGCATTTATTACACTGAAAATCTGTAAGACTTACAAAGTGCTCTTTGCTAAATTGTGTCTCTCTCTGGTTAACAATGACACACCTCTGACTACATAGTGTTTACCACTGTTCTTACATCATAATATACCTATAATTGGTGTTTTTCACTGAGTCACCTCACAGTATGAAGAAATGTTGTTTCCCACAAAAATAAAAATAGTATTTGGTAAGAAAAATATTTGAAGGTTATATGAATATGGCTTTTCCTTCCTCATAGCAATTTTGGGTTGTGTGGCTCAGGTTTTATAAAACAGTCCATGTAGGCCATCTAGTGCCAAGTATGTAACAGTACAAAAATCCCACTTAACAATTACAGCTCACAATGTGATAGGGAATGCAGGACAATTGTTGAAATACTCGCAGGCCACAAAGGCAAAAAGTTACTATGAAACACACAGACAATATATACAGAGGGTACAGACAAAGGCAGTCACACTTTCCTATGCAGAGTGGCCCAGTATTATATTAATCCCAGTCAGCTGTATGAATCAAACACATACTTTGCCATTAGCCTATGAAAGTACTGCAGTACTCCCAGTCTTTGATATGAGACTTGCCCATCTGCCGAGTTAAGAAATGTAAGTGCTCTGTCAACAGACAAGGGATCCTTTCACAGTACACAACTATAGCACTATAATCTCCCTTCAACTGCCATGGCAACATCCTATGGAATCCTGGGATTTGCTGGTTAGGGAGGGGTACTTAGCACAGTGGGGGGAGGGGGTTTGAGTGTTGGACCAGGACTCTGGCAGTCCAGGATTTGAATCCTTGTGCAGTCATGGAAACTCATTGGGTGACCTTAGAAAAGTCACTCTCAGCCTTAAAAGGCGGCCATAATAAGCCTCTTCTAAATAAATCTCGCCAAGAAAATACTATGATTGGATCACCAGAAGCCAGTCAACTTGGAAGAAAAACCATTTAGAATTCTTACCCAGAGAGTTCTAGTGCCTCACCAAACTACAAACCCCAGGATTCCATAGGAAGTGGCCATGGCAGTTGAAGTGGAATTATAGTGCTACAATTGTATAATGTGAAAGGGCACAAGCATATAAGTGCACCCTGCCTCCCAGTTTCATATTTGTCACTTGCTCAGTTGTTCTATGACCTAAATCAAGTGTTGACAAACTGTAGCCTTGCAGACGTTGTTGGACTTCAACTCCCATCAACCCAGACCAGCAAAAACAATGGTGAGGAATGCTGCGGCATGTAGTCCAACAATATCAGAGGCCTACTACACTTATATTGCTCATCCCCTGATCTAAATGACTTTGTCCAAGATCCTATATCACATCTACAACTCTGTAAACAGTTACAAATGATCTAAGGAATCAACCACTGGAGCCCACTTTGAACGCAAGGGAGTGAATCCATGGAGGTCTGTGGTGCTGGTAAATGGGATACCTCAACATGACATGGCTAGACTCCTCCCACCACCAAACTGTGGTACAATGAGTCCCCTCCCACCCCTGTGTGACATGCAGATGCTTCTGCTTGTTGCACCATGGATCAGGGGCAGGAGGCAGCTAGCCAGGTCATTCTGAAGTGTGCCACAAACCTCCATCACTCAGAGTAGCTCCCTCAAGTTTAAGTTGGGTTTCAGTGAGTATTTGCTATCATGACAATAGGTGCCATGATTGTGAATGCATAGTATATCTGAATACAGAACAGTTATGAATCCGTAACTGCAGGATGCCAGCCAATGTTTTCAAGTAGACCCAGCCTCCCTCATGAAGCCTGGATTCTATAAGCCTTCATGGTAGTGCCCCTGTCAAACTCCTCTGTATTAGACCAATGGAAATGCCTCACCAGCAGTGACCCAGGATACTCTAAGAGAATATATCCAATCAATCAAACAAACAAACAAGAATTTCAGTAAGGCCTTTAACAAGGCCCCCCATGATATTCTTGCAAACACACTAGTAAATGTGGGCTAGACAATGTGACTGTTAGATGGATTTGTAATTGGTTGACCAACCAAACCCAAAGGGTAGTCACCAATGGCTCCTCTTCATCCTAGAGAGAAGTGACTAGTGGGATGCCACGGCATTCTGTCCTGGGCCCAATGCTATTCAACATCTTTCTCTATGACTTGGATGAGGGAATAGAGGCCATGCTTATCAAGCTTATCAAACTTGTAGATGACACTAAATTAGGAGGGGCAGCTAATACCCCAGAGGACAGAATCAGAATTCAAAATGACCTGAACAGATTAGGAAGCTTGGCCAAAACTAACAAAGTGGATTTAAACAGGGAGAAATGTAGGTATACTTAGGTAGAGAAAAGTTAAATGCACAGATATAGGATGGGTGACACCTGGCTTGATGGTAGTGCAAGTGAAATGGATCTAGGAGCTTAGTGGACCAAAAGCTGAACATGAGTAAGCAGTGTGATGTAGCAGCCATAAAAGGCAATGCAATTCTAGGCTGAATCAATAGGAGTACAGAGTCTAGATCGAGGGAAGTAATAGTGCCATTCTGTGGGGAATAGAACGTTAAGAGGTGACATGCTAGCCATGTTTAAATATTTAAAGGGATGTCATATTGAGGATGGAACAAGCTTGTTTTCTACTGTTCCAGAGAACAGGACACAGAGCAATGGATTCAAGCTACAGGAAAAGAGATTCCACCTAAACATCAGGTAGAACTCCTGATGGTAAGAGCTGTTCGACCGTGGAACATGCTGCCTTAGAGTGTGGTGGAGTCTCCTTGTTTGGAAGTTTTTAAACAGAGGCTGGTTGGCCATCTGTTGGGAATGATTTGCTTGGGTATTCCTGCATGGCAGAAGGTTGGACTAGAGGACCCTTGTGGTCTCTTCTGATTCTATGAAGTCCTCAGCCTAGTGATATAAATGCTATTCTTTGAAACTTTCTGAGAAAGCCATCCACCCTTCTTTCATAATTAAAAGGAGCCAAGTGCAGGGACAGGAATTGTATGCACAACATTTTTAGTAAAAGCAAGCACTCTTGAAAATGTATTTTCCTTTATTGTCTACCAGCAAGGGCTCACAACAGGAGTAAGGGCATTTGCTTGAATACAAGTATAAGTCCAAAAAGTAAAATATTGATGAAACAATTACATTAAATGACACTAATGGGCCAAATAGCAACAACAGATATGTATATAGTCTCCTTGTTTTAATTTCATTCCACTTATTGGCTTCAGTCCCAGCTAGTCACTATCTTAGTGCCATAACTATAAGGGCAAATAGTTGCAGAAAAAGTGAAATTATAAATCAGAGAAATAATAGTCCTTTAAACCCTGATATCAACTTCTCTGCAGACTATTGATGGCACTCCAAAGGCCTTAAGTGCATCCACTTACTGCATCTACCTGTGCAGGGAATGAGGCCAAGGCTCACACAAGCATGGGGTTTCCCTTCTGAGCAGTTGATATTGGAAACCCACACACATAAGTAGCCACTAGAAGTGAAGCCCATGCATATACAGGTGGGTTTGGTTTACAAAATAAAGACGTCTGGGGCAAGGACCAAATGATCCCTAGCAATGTAAATGGCTTGCTCTGGAATTTGAGTAGGAATCAGGCTGATAGAAGAGACTGAAAGTGTAAAGAGGTTTTCACTCGAGGCAGGTAAGTCATCTTTGGCTGGGACTTAACACATGACATTGTTCCTCTTCTGTTGTTCTCCCGGTTTGGAAAGGGTTTCTTTTACAAAAGGAGGTTAACAGATTTTTTTTTGTGTTTGTGAAAGAAACACTGTCCAAACGATCTCCCATTGAGAGAACAACAGAAGAGGAACCAAAGATGCTATTATCCTGCTGTAATTATGATTTACCTGCCTCATGTGTTAAGTTTGTTCTTACAAGCTGGCAAATTTCTGATGTATGAACATTCTAACAGCAATACTACTTTTTCTACTACCATTATTCACCATTCCTAGGAATGTTACTTTCCAGTGCTAAATGTACAGCAGATAAAAACTCACAACACATTGCTACTCAACTTATTTAGCACCTGAGCTGTCAACCAATTAACAGGAACCTTAATTAACCAGAGATGTAATAAATTAAATCTGCATACATGTATATATGAATATATAAGATTAAAAATACACATATTCTTCTTTCTCTCTAGAGCGTGTCTGCTTGCCTCAAAGCAGACATCATCTTAGAAGAGGTATTCCACAATGTATAAGCAGGAAGAGGAAACACTACTTCTATCTGGGAATTCAACACCTACAGGTTTTGTAATTACTCATATTAAAACCATTTTAAAAGTCCAATTAATTAAGTCGGTGCCTTTTATCATCACATTTTTTAAACTGATGAGTCTAACTAAAGGCTGGCCTTCTTGATGTTACTGGACAGCAATTCCCAGCATGCCTCACCACTGGCTATGGGTGATAGGAGTTGCCTAGCAACGTCTGGAGAGCCACACACTGATGAACCCTGGTTTATGTGGTTCACTTGCAATTTTGTGCACACTGAACCCAATAGGAGTTTTGAAAGCTAACATGATTCAGAGAAAGCTTTGTTGAAGAAGTAGGTCTCAGAGAAGGGATTAAGAGTAGGCAGCAAATTCATAACTGGAATGTGTGGGGGTAGCTGTTAAAGACAGGGAGCAGCAGCATAGTACACAAACACAAAAGAAAGGGAAGAGAAGGGACACAATGCTGTATTAGTTTATGCAGAAATAGTCTAGTCTATTTGTCTATGTTGCGAAAAGACACAAAGAAAACTAGGAAGTGGCTTAGCCTGTATAAAATTGTCTCATTTGTGCTTCCAAGGAGACAGCCTGTCCTTCGCCCAAAGGTCAATCACCAGAAAATTCCTAACACAAATTCACTGTTAACACTGACTTGCATCCTGTTCAGTGTTTACAATGTCATAAAGCAGACTTATGCCATCATAAATATAGGAATTCATTTTTATAGTCATTGCACCAATGCAACAATCAAAAGCGCCCCTCAAAACCTACCTTAGAAACCAGACAGAATCACCAAAATAGGGACTGCTGAGGCACTGGTCAGTGGGGTGCTGCATGAAGAAGTATCTGCTCCTCTCCCAGCAGCATGGTGTTTTGCAATAAGCAGTTGTGACAAGACCACTCAGGGGTCCGTATGGCTGCCTCTTGCAAAGCACCTCACTGTCTGGAGAGAGGTGGATGCTTTCACTCACTGTCCTACTCCCCATTGCCTCAATAATCATAGAGACCACAAAGGCCATCCAGTCCCAACTCCCTGCTGTGCAGGAATACATAACCAAAGCCAAAAAATGGCCATCAGCCTCTGTTAAAAGCCTCCAAAGAAGGTAACCTCACCACACTCTGAAGCAGCATGAGAACAGCTCTTAGTGTCAGGAAGTTCTTCCTAATGTTTAGTGGAATCTGTTTCCCTGTAATTTGAATCCATTGCTCCATGTCCTAGTCTCTGGAGCAGAAGAAAACAAGCTTGCTCCATCCTCAGTATGACATCCCTTCAAATATTTAAACATGGCCATTACCTGCAATACTGTATCCAGTCCACAGTTCAAGAAGGATATTGACAAACTGGAACATGTTCAGACAAAGGTGACCAAGATGATCAAAGGTCTGGAAAACAGGCTTAGAGAGCTGAGTATGTTATCTTAGAGAAGAGATGCCTGAGAGGTGACATGATAGTTATCTTTAAATATCTGAAGGGATGCCATGTAGAAGAAGGCACTAGCTTGTTTTCCACTGCTCCAGTGGATTCAAATTACAAGAAAAGAGATTCCACCTAAACATTAGGAAGAACTTCTTGACTGTATGAGCTATTTGACAGAATGGACTGCATCAGAGGGCAGTGGACTCTCTGTCTTTGGGAGTTTTTAGACAAAGGTTGAATGGGCATCTTTTAGGAGTGCTTTAATTGTCTATTCCTGCATGGTAGAGGATTGGACTAGATGATCCTTATGGTCCCTTCCAAATCTGATATTCTATGATTTGTGGATGACAGTGCTCTTATACAGATGCCACTTACTCCAATGAGGCTTTGATGGGCATTGTTCCCAGTGGTTTATTCCATTGCAGTACAAAAAAGTGCAAGTCTATGTTTTTAGAAGATGCTGTAAGCAATCTGCTAGCTCTTTGCAATGGACCAAATCTATTTAATTTAGAATTTTGCTGCGGACAGATCATTTCCAATACTGTCTCTGCCATACTGCTGGCTTGAAATTTAATCAAAAAAATAAGCTTGCTCAAAAGAAGAAAATGTCCCAGTGAAAACAGGGTTGAAATTATAGATGAGTGCATTGGTTTCATCCTCTTTGCTGGGAAAATGGTGGTTGCTCTTCCGGGCTGCAAAATATGGGAGAAGTGCAGATTATTTTCATGTAATTGTAACCTGTAAGACCAACAATAGTATTTCTTTTCTTTTCTGGTAAAACACACTATAAATATCACAATCTAAAACCAACTGTGACAATTTAGAGCCCCAAACATATGGTGGGAGTAGACAGGGTGTATTTCTCCACGTCACTGACTCATACATTCCTCCTATATCCCTCACAACTGGCTATGCTAGAGAGATCTGATGGGAACTTCAGTCTTGCAAGAGCTAGAGGGCCACATGTTCCCCACCTCTACAGCAAGCCCTCCCCAATGTGATGCCCCCTAGATGTGGTGGATTTCAACTCCCATAATGCCACTCCATCTGCCATATTAGTTGGAGGCTCAGTAGAACTGTGGCCAAAAACATCAGGTGGTCCCTGGGTTGGGAAACACTGAAGCAGGAACTTGGGGGGAGGTCTCTTCTACAAAAAAAATTGAAATCAAACCACAAGTATACTGTTCAAAATGTCCTGCACATGAAACTGCCTCTCTCCCTGTCATGTTTCTCTGGATTAACACACTTAAAAAGAACATTGTGTTATGTATGCACGTAGTAGATGGATGTTCCCAATAGCATTAACAGCACTCATCTAAGTTAAGGTGTGTGGTAGCCTTAATGTCAAAAAGCACAGCCATGGGACAGAAGATGTATTAGAGTTGTCTTGATGCCAATGACATAAGTGGCACAAACTGTTCCAGTCAATGCAGCATTCAATAACCTGTTTCCAGACTATTGTCTCTTAAAGCTCTAAAACTCCTTTGAATATACAGTACCTACCTGCTCAAGGATTAGATAAAAAAAATAATACTGCTCTCTATGAGAGACATCTCAACTATACTAATTAGCTAGGATGTTCACCAAAACCACATTCTTCTTCCCACCTTCCTTCACTTTTATTTGAACAATTTAACAGAATCTCATGCCCCAAAATGGTTTGGGACAGAACCCCACTTTTGCTCTGTACAGTTGATGCAGTATGACTTTGACAGTCCCAATGAGAGTTGAAACAGCTGCTGCCCAATACTGAAAAGCTCTGCCTTAGTTAAGAAAAAACTAATAATGAGGAGCAGGAGGTGATGGTGATGTTCAGGATCAACTTCACTCATTTAAATATCTGGGTTTCATACATTGTTGTCTTAGGTGGCTCACTCAAATATAGCTATCCATCCGGCCCCAAACTACTCCTTGGCCCCACAAAGGGTTCTCCTCCCCATAAAGTGGACCAATTTATCCCAGTGGCTCCATATGTCTTATGGCCATTATCTTATTCAATTTTTCTTTGCTGATAGATGGAAGGCTTTCCAGAATAATTTTTTAGAGCTGTCTTGGGGTACCAAGGTGTGTCCCCTATGGCTTGAGTCTGGTCTAGCCTCTACTTGTATGGCTTAGGAATGAACACTGATTAAGATGGTCCATCCCAGGAGACTTATGGATCTGAATGGATTCTTGGTAGCTCTTTGGGAGTTTTCTGTTGCCTTGGGAGGCAATCCTGTCAAAGCCCTAGCTGATCTCTGGAATAGGGAAATGGCCAGGGCAGTGGACACATCCTTTCCCATGAAGTGGAGTCAAGCAAGCTCCCTGGTTCACCAGGGAACTAGTGGTGATTAAACAAGTGGGACAGAGGTTAGAGCAATGATGGCAGAAAACTCAGAGCAAGCCTGAACGTGGGCTAGTGCTCATTGGAAGGTCTATGCTGTGGTGATGGTGACAGTGAAGAAACTATACTTTTCCGCCACCATTGTGTCTGCACCCTGAGAGAGAGTGTGTGTCTGCACAATGTCATCCAGCAGAGAAGTCTTGATTGGTCAGGAGCCTTTTACACTCGGGCCCAAAAGAAGAGAACAAAGACCATTTTACAACCCTCTGTGAAGAATTTGCAAGACACTTTGAAGACAAAATCGGTTGGATCTGCTCTGACGTGGATGCTGTAGTTGAGACAGGTCCAGTGGATTAATCTTGGCACCTACTTGTGGACAAGTTTCAATTTGTGCAGCCTGAGAATCTGGACAGGATCCTTGGAGAAATGAGAATGACCATATATATACTGGATCCTTGCCCATCTTTGCTCCTGAAAGCAGCTAGAGAGGGACTAGCCGACTGGGTAATGGCTATTTGAAAGACCATATATCCCTATACAAACCTACAAAGTTCTGAGATCCACAGGGGAAGGCTTTCTCTCAGTCCCACCACCATCTCAGGTTTGCTTGGTGAGGACACAAGTGAGAGCCTTCTCAGTGGCTGCTCCCACCCTCTGAAACACCCTTTCATGGGAGGCTAGGCTGCCCCCCTCCCTGCTTTCCTTTCACTGTGAGACAAAGATGTTTTTGTTTAAACAGGCTTCTAATGTATAAGCAGGGGGTGCTTTTTATTGGATGTTTTATACGTCTTTTAAAATTTTGTTCATTGTTAAAATAATTTTAAACTGTTTTATCTGTGATTTTAACTGTTTTAAATTTTATTGTAATTGCTTTTAATTGACTATTTCTGGAACCTGTCTTGGGTCCCACTTTGGGAGAAAGGAAGCATATAAACTAAATAAATAAATAAATAAAATTTGGCTTCGCATTGCCTTCATTGATGCATCAGTGGGTTCTTTATGCCTTATGAGGAGGCACAATCATAAAGCTCTTGACTGAATTGTTAAGATTCACACCGTAGATATCTTCAGTGCTGTCCCATCGAAAACAAGGTTTTGTAGAGTCAAAGAACTAGTCATTCAATAGTTGTCTGACAAAATGAATACCCTTATGGCAACAGAAAAGGAAATGATTTCTGCTAATTTTGGTCCTGGCTTTTACTAGTCCTAGATAACATGTAAAGTATCTTACTGAACTGACTATCCCTAGAAGAGGGGTGGGAATTATACAGCCCTCTGGATGTTAAACATCTCCCAGCATTTCTCATCACTGGCTATATTGACTAGGGCTGCTGGGAGTTGCAGTTCAACAACATCTTGAGGGCAGTATAATTCTCAGCCTTGTTCTAGATCTAGGCCTTTGTGTGCTTCCCTTTGCAATGATGGATAGCAGGGTTATGGTGTTCCACATCATAAAAGTCTTTGCCCTGTGCTTCAGTGAAAAATTAAATCCTTTTATATGTGTTCTTGAAATGCTCATTTTATACGGATCCTAAAGCCAACTAATTTCTTCATTGCTGAAAGCCTTTTGCAGAATCTTTCTTTTCTTCTGAAAGACAGCACTCTTTTGATAATCGAATCTGTGGCAAAAATGTGAAGTTATGCCCAATTAACAGATGTGCAGCTATTGAAAGACCACAGCTTAGTACAATTTTATCCTGTTTTTTTTTTGACTTTGACTTTCTATTGGCTTTGATTATGACTTTATCTACTGTACCTTTTGTTTAAAGTTCTCTGAACAAAATAAATGTAGACATCCAGCCAATACTGCCCTCTACAATATATAGATAAAAGATGGTACTATTGTCTCTAATTATTCATTCAAAAGTTGTATTGTCACCAACTACTTAATATATAATTTTACATTTTTGCTCTTACAAAGTTTGTCATGTCTCCTTTTCCTTTAAGTAAATTTTTACTAAACCTGCCCCCACCCCAGTGTTTGATATCTTCTTTATAAAGATGCCGTACCTTCATTGACAAAGAAGTCAGCCGTGAAATATGCTACTTTTATAGCTGCCTGGGAATGTGGTATGCCTGATGAATTCTTCCATTCATATGGATTTTTCTCTGGATGCCACTGGACACCATATACAGGGTATTTGTAAGCTAGGAAGCAATGTTTTTCATTATTTCATGCAAACATGACAGGGGCCTTCTCTTAAAAATGGGGATTCTATAGTGTTCACATTAAACATTTTGCTGAAGAAATTCCACATGAAATAACAACAGTATTTACATGCTGCTTTAGCTGCATGTTGGGGATAGAAAAACTATGGCTTCTGGATCACCATGGCCACATCAGGCCTCTCCCCCACTTCATCTGTTCTTCATGGCCTCATTCCCCATCTCAGCTTCAAAGAAATAATCTAATTCAGTAAGGTGACAATGGTGAAAGACTGCTTCCTGCATCACTAGCTCACTGTGTTTTTGTGTGCCTGCACACCATTTGGCGACTTATGGTAACGCCATGAATTTTATAGAGTTTTCTTAGGCAAGGAGTAGTCAGAGGTGGTTTTGCCAGTTTCCTTCCTCTGAAAATATAGCCTACAGCACCCAGTATTCCTTGGCAATCTCCCATCCAAGTACTAGTCAAGGCTGACCCTGCTTATTAAGCAGGACTTATTTGTGTACTGAAGCAATAGTCAAACCAGGACCTCCCAATTCATAGGCCAGTCACAGCCATTACACTGCATCCGATATGTTTAAAGAATGCCTGTGGAGTCACAAAACTGTCTTACCTTTCATTTTGAAGGTAAGTAAAAGTTTTATTTGAATTTGTCTAGTACTATATTTTGTGGTTCTAAAATTGTGACCTTCTTGGAGAAATGTAAAAAAAGGAGCGGCTCTTAAAGTCAAAAAGATTCCTTGCATTGTATGTTTACATGGGTCCCCATGTCAAAGGAAGGAGATGAAAGGGGCTCTCACTCACAGAAGTTTGCAGTACAGTAAATCTGTTGAGTCTTTAAAGAGCCACAGTACTCTGCTCCCCCCCCGCAACAGACTAACAGGACAACACTCTTGAAAAGGACAGTGTGTAGAGGAAGCTAACTTATACCAGAACAGACCAGTGATACACCTAGCCCAGTAGGGTCTACTCCACGAGTGAGCTAATGTTCAGGGATGATGGTTTAACATGGTAGAGCTCTAATGGAACTTGTAAAGTCTCAAGTGGATCAACCCTTGTCTTCTCAGACTGACTTACATCAGGTCCATCATCAATCTTTCCCATCTGATCTTTGTGAAACCGGAGATGCTAAGAACTGACCCTCGTACCTTCTTAATTTAAAAAGGTGTCATACTTAAGATGTGCCATTGCTTCCCCTGGGATCATATAGTGAAGTTCCCCCTCCCCCACCACTAATTTCAAAAGTAAAAATTAGTGGTTAGCAATTGGTAATATCTGCACAATCAAAGCTATAGGAAATGTAAACTTAACATACCGTATATGTTTCAGTAACAAAACAATCTCAAAGTAATCAAGTTTTTCCACTCCCACAATAATCAGAAACTACAGAACATTTGTTCCCCAGCTTGGGTTCCCAGGTATTGCTGGACTAAAATTCCCCAAAGCCCTAGTCAGCAAAGCCAATGATCAGGAATTCTGGGAGTTGTAATCCAAGAGTTAGAGAACCCAAGTTTGGAAATGAGTGTCATAAAACAACACAGCTTCTACAGTGGCCAAAGCAAAGGACCAATTCCATTACCATATATTCCAATGTATAAGACGACTTTTTAACCTTCTCAAAATCTTTTAAAAATTGGGGGTCATCTTAAACGCCGGAATAGGGCTCCCCATCGCAGCTTCAGAAAGATGGGTGGCTGGCTGGATGGAGGGAGGCTTGCCAGCACCCGCCCTTCCCAAAGCCATGATGGTGAGCCCTATAAGAAGACAACCTGCCCAGCCAGCCACCCCTCCGTACCCCCCAAAGCTGCGATCAGAACTCTGATCATGACTTCGGGGAGGGGTGATGGTGGCTGGAAAGCCCCCCCTCAAGCCACCCTTCCACCCTCCCCAAAGCCACGATCGGGCTCCCAATCATGGCCTTGGGGAGGGGGGGTGGTGGCTGGAAAGCCCCCCTCGACCTACCCTTCCCAAAGCTGTGATCGGGAGCCTGATCGCAGCTTCGGGAGGGGTGGTGGTGGCTGGAAAGCCCCCCCTCAAGCCACCCTTCCACCCTCCCTGAAGCCGCAATCAGGCTCCTAATCACTTTTTCGGGGAGGGGGGTGGCTGGAAAGCCCCCCCAGCTAGCCACCCTTACATTTGCCCCTCTCCTCCACCTTCGATTCCTCCCCAAAGGGGGCGAAGGCAGAGAAGAGGGGTGAATGTACCCGCTTTGCCTCATCCCCCACCGGTCTCCTGCGTCTTTGCTCCCTTTGCGAAGGGAGCGAAGATGCAGGAGATGGGTGGCGTGTGAGGCAAACCACTACATTCGCTCCTCTCCTCCGCCTCGATTCCTTTGGGAAGGGTGGATTGGTGGTGGCTGGGGGGGGGGAGGCTTTACAGCCAGCACCCGCCCTTCCCAAAGCCACAATCGGGGATCCCATCGCGGCTTTGGGAAGGGTGAATGAGTGGTGGCTGGAGGGGGGGAGGCTGGAGGGAGGAGGGGGAGGCTGGAGGGAGGAGTTTGTGATATACAGTTGTCCCGCCATATTCACAGATTTGGCATTCATGGATTTAAATATTCTTTAAAAAATAATAATCCAAAAAGCAAACCTTGATTTTGCCATTTTATATAAGGGACACCATTTTGCTATGCCATTACATATAATGGGACTTGAGTATTCATGGATTTGGGTATTCACATGTGGGGGGGGGGATGGAACCAAACTCCAGTGAATGTGAAGGGACAACTGTATTCGCCATATAAGAGAGGGAGGGGTAGTCTTATACGGCGAGAATATCCCAAACTCTATATTTTAACTTTAAAATGTGGGGGGGTCGTCTTATAAGCCCAGTCGTCTTATACGCTGGAATATATGGTAGTTATTCTCCTGACTCCACTAGTTGTGATTTTTGTTCCACTTCACTCGCTGTCACTTTCAGGGGTGAGAATACTCACAATGAGGTGAGCTTATGTCATGTATTTTGTATCATTAAAATAGAAGGAAGGAAACAGAAGGAAGGAAAGACATTGGATGAATTCAAATGTTGCAAAAGCACATTGTCCCTTCCTTTAGCCCCACTACTACTAGCACCACCATCTCAACATTAGAAAGTTCTCTAACAATTAAGAACAGCTTTTGTAGGAGTGCTGGAGGCTGCAGGGAGAAAGAGAACCCGCTCCTGAATGTCCTTCCAATTAATGGACAGAAACTGTTAGATTTTATCAAAAGTGTGACAGTGGTCACACTTTGGCTGTAGTATCTTATTTTGTGCAGAATTTAGAAGCTGAAGAAACTGTTACCTTCCATGGTGGATATGAACTCAACGTTGTGAACATTGGTTGTCAAGATCTTATAGAAATCACGCAACTTCTCATTATTTGTGAAATTCTATAAGAGAAGAAATACTATGTATTAATCTGATTTTAAAATGGTGACTTTATATTCTATACCACTGTATTTAAAAAAGCATGTTACCTGCACAGAAAGGCTCCAGAAATGAAAGTTTGAAGTCACGGGCTCAGAAGCTATTACTTGCAACAGGTCATCAGGAAAATCTTGGAACATTCTGCTGTCTTTGGCACCTTGTACCGAAAAAGGTAATTAGAGTCCTATTACCATCTGCACTGTGCCCATTTCCTTTCTCAGATTTATTGTTTGCAAAACAGGTCTTTCAATGTAGCAGTACCCCAAATGTGGAACATCCTACCAAGGGTAGTTAGGCTGGCTTCAATAGTCGGCAGCTAACATGGCATGGTTCCACAAGGCCTTCTCTAAAAACATATTTTTTGGTGTTCGAAACCACTCTGTTTTTATTGTTTTAAAATTATTTTAAAAGACTATTTTACATTGTTTTCAAAAGTTCTTAAAAAGTATTTTGATTTGTTTTTAAAGTATTCATCTCTGTTTTCTTTTAAATGTTTTTAATCATTGTCCATTGTCTCGGTAGGCCCTGGTAGGCTGTATAAATATTTTAAAATAAATAAGTAATGGGGGCAATCATGTTTGTGGCTGACCCATGAGCCCCCCCGAAGCCCATCAACAGACCCTATTACATGCTCCGTGGACTACAGGTTTTAGAGGAACAAACTTTAATAGATTAAGGTTTTACTTCAGGAGACAACAAACCTTACATTTACATGGGAAGAAGAGCCACAGAGGGATGAACTGTATTCTTCTGCAGCCAGCTTGAAGTTTCTAACCTTGTCAATGTTACACCACTCCCTTTAGATCAAGAGTAGGCAACTGCATGGCGGCAGGGACCAATTCTCTCCCCATTGCAGGCTGCACCACCCCCTCCACATACACAGCAAGCCAAAATACTTCTGTTTTCCTCTATAGTCTCACTCAGAATGGCAACCAGAAGTGACGTTGCATCACATCCTGTTGCCATTTTGAAAAAAACCACAGGGGAAAATGGAAGTATCTGGGTGTAGGGGATGGTTCTCAGGAGTTGTGTGGGTGGGGGTGTGTTTGCTTGTTTTCATGTCTGGGGATTTCTGCACAGTTTTCAGGCAAAACTTGTCCTAAAGTAGCACCATTTTAAAAAAAATGGAAGGGTTGGGGGCTTTGGGGACTGCGAAAGTGGGGTCCGGGGCTACATGTGGAGCATGGGCCATAATCCACACATTCCTGTTTTAGAGGTATGTGGCACACCTGCAACAGAGTGTTCAGTTCACAAGGACACCTGTTTAAAATCCAACATAAACAATGGGATTTTTTACAAAGGTGGATAACTTTGGTATGGCTGGGGCCCAAATTTGCTTCACAGCATCTACTGTAGACCACATTCATAACCTGCAAAACATTTTTAAAAATAGAAACAGAACTAACAAGACAGTCACTTCCAGGTTCAGTTTTTAGGTTGGGGAACTCACTTCTCTAAAAATATATTTTTTGTTCTTTCCCCTCCAATTTCATAGGGTTTACCTAGGTGAGGAGTACTCAGAGGAGGTTTTGCCAGTTCCTTCTTCTTGAAATATAGTACCTGGTATTCACTGGTGGGCTCCCATCCAAGTACTAACCAGGGCTGACCCTGCTTAGCATCCAAGACCAGACAGGATCTGGCGCCTTTAGAATATTGAGACACAGGCTGGATTTTTAATCTTTTAATTATCTATTTTGTTTTAAAAGTGCTCAAATTGTTTAATTCAGTGCCAAGTCATATTAAGATGGCATTGAATTAAACAATTTGAAAACTTCTAAAACAAAATAGATAAATAAAAGATTAAAAATACAGCATCCATTTAAAAAAACCTTTCCATGGTAACTAGCTAATGGCCAAAAAGCCTGTCTAAATTAAAAGGCCTTTGCCTGTTGGTAAAAGGTAAATAGAAGGGGGGTCTGGTGATGCACTAGGGCTCTCTGGCTGAGAATGCTAAATACCCCTCCCTAAAACGAAAACCCCAGGATTCCAAAGGATGTTGTCAAGGAAGTTAAAGTGGAATCATAGCACTATAATGGTGTAATGTGAAAGGGCTTAAGGAGGTAACTCTTCCACCAGACTTTGGATTCACTTATAGGTCTCTACAATGGAGGACAGCAGAGTTCAAGTACTCTCTACGTTACTATTACATTGGAAACTGTTTAATGCAGTGTAGATGTGTAAATGGCTATTGCTTAAAACAATTTGTAAGCTGCTCTGATAGCCTTGTGGCTGAAGAGCAGGGTATAAATAACAAAATAAATAAAATAAACTAGAAGATAGACCCCCGTAAACACAGAGGATAACTTCCTGGACTTACTGTGGATACCAGAAACTGAGGATAATAGCAAACCCTATGAAAATGAATGATTTCTGGACCAAGCATACCATAGGACCATGCTGGAGGACCTAGAAGATGCCTAGAAAGACCATATTTCAGACATGGGTAAGTGAGTCTGTGGATATGTTTCCTGCAGATACAGAGGTCTATCAGGTATTTCACCTGTAAAAAATTTAATACCTCAGGTTCCAATCGCACCCAATTCCCTTAAACTCAGAAATATTTATTAAACTAAAACTTTGAGTTTTTACCTTGAGTAAAGTTCAGTGGCAATGAAAAGCCATCCGTATTAGTCCAAGTCAGCAAGTTTTCACCACTGGTGAGATAGCTGAGCAACTGGTGCCCCAGGCATGTACCCCATACTGGAAAATAGTCCTCTCTGTCATTAGCCTTGAAAACAAAAATAAAAATATGTAGGTTACTATATATCATTCTTAGACTCAACTATGGTTCTGCCATCAACCACAACCAGCATGGCTGACAGTCAAGACTAATGGATGTTGCAGACCAAAACATCTGGAGGACTCCATGTTAAGGAAGGTTGTACAAGATATTTATGACCTGTATTACATCTGCTTAGCAATCCAGACAAGAATTCATTTAATCAGAAACCACCAACATCACTAACAGGGGCATGGTGGGGATGGGGCAGGAGCTGTGAAAGGACATTTCAGACATACTCTCAAAGTTTCAGGTATTAACACTTCTTCTTGGGGAGGGGGAGGGGATGGTTTCAGAGTCAGTGCTTACTCCTTTTATTAATATCTATATCTATCTATCTATCTAAAACTCTTATATCTATATCTATCTATCTATCTATCTATATAAAACTCTTATATCTATATAGATAGATATAAAACTCTTGAGTATGCACAATGGCCTTAGATATGTAGGTATGTTGCCTCTTTCAGTGTGCTCATTAGCCATTCCTGTCACTCCCTCAGCCAATCTCCACCCACATGCAAATTCCCTCTCCACCTCACAATCCACTCCTGCCACTCATGGCCATATCTGTATACTGTATTACCAAACAATGTGCTACAATGTTGACTATAGTTACTAGCTGCTGTGACGGGACCCAGGCAGTCCACTGGTGACAGCAGTGGTGGGAAGCCGCCGCTGCTGCCACTACAGTGGAACCCAGGCAGTCAACTGATGGTGGCTGCAGCGGGAAGCTATTGCCGCCACAGCAACAACACCCAGGCAACCAGGCGTGAGATCTACCAGGCATGTTTTGGGGAGTTTTTTAAATAGCATACGGTACGCCGGATCCAGCTAGTTACATTTATTAACACAACTAATATCATATTAAAAGTATATTAATCATGTATTAATTATTAATAAACACATTTAAGCAGTGTATTATTTCATTGCTCAGTAAGAATTAAGTGTCTCCTGCTTATAGATTTCTAGCCAATGACTTTAAATGCATGAATACTATTTGTTTTTTAAAGATAAAGAATAACTACTGTATTGTTAATGTACTGTTTACATCTACATGAGCAAATATTTAGGTCTCAGACACATGTCCCCTTCAACAATTTGTGTTATACTTTTAAATTATATATATAGAGAGACAGACATATATATGTGCATACCACTTTTTATCAGAATTATTTTACAACCCAGTCCTGTTGGTGCAGGGAAGCCTTGCAATCACACATAAAGATCAGGCACATCTGTATCGTTGCATGGTGGATGCTATTTTGAAAATGTGCAAAGATGAGTCTACTACAGTCTTTGTTCTTCAGCACCACTCCACACTAAGCAAAGAGACATTGCATTTCTATCTGTTTACCTCTAGTGCTTTATTGTAGAATATCTTTGCAACCCTGGAAAATTCCGAAGTCTTAAGATCAACACCACCTCCAGGATAAAGTATCCTAAGAAAGCAAAATTTCAACGGATTTTTTTTTCCACAGCAATGGCCATGCCAACTTATAGCATCATTAAGGCTGGTGTCACCCCTTCCCCTGATGGCATAACCTGGTGCAGTTTGGCCTTTCTGCACCCCGCTAGTACTACCACTGATGCCAACTGGCTGCATATTCAATGAAAACACCATGGCCAAAATCCTGCTGGGATGTTGCATGCTCATAAGTGGACTTACATGTGCGAGAAACAGAATTTCAAAGATGCACAACATCCACATGCAGTACAGGGTTGCTGTTTTATAACTATGTAGCAGAGCTGGAAAAGGGACTGATGCGTAACAGGATACTGACAAGGGGGTTCTGGTATGCATTGGACACTCCCGATGTGTCTCGGTTAGTGCATGCAAATTTATGTTGCATGAAAGGACATACAGGATTCCAGCCATGTTGATAAATGGAATGTAACAATGGAAGGATTTGTGTTACAAACTTGGAAGAAAAGTATATACTAAAGTAAAATTTAAGCTATGTTGTCAGAAGGAAGTGTCATTCATACAAGTCCTAAGGCTGCTTGCACCCACCTCACAAGTAGACCTAAGACAGGCAAGGGTGAGGGTGCACATACAAATTTCACCTTCTACATCTGCATGCACCAGGCTACCATGGAGATTTGCACACATTCAGTGAAGATCTGAAAGCAGATTCTAGCTATATTCAGAAGAAACAATTATGTACAAATATGATCTGCATTCAGGAACCTCTCCACAACTATCAGGGTCCTTGATTGTGGCAGTATTTTAAGCCTATTTAGCTTAATCCAATTTTTATTATTATCACTTCTTTTGCATATGGAAAGCTGTGTCTCACCATCATCTCAACACCCTTCCAAGTAGCCTGCCCTGAGAAATGAAGATTGGCCAAGATCATTTGGAAAAATTCATGGCTAAATGGAAACTGGAATCTGGGCCTCTGGTGTCCGATCAGCTCCTAACACTGCAGTTATCTAACTGATATTCATTAGCATATTTACCCATTGATGGAATGGAAAATCTTATCATACTCTTCATCTGAGCGATTTAATCTGGAGGAAAATAACCAAAAAAGTTCAAGTAAAGATACATAGCTTCTCCACATCAAATAAAAACAGCTTTTGTACAGTAACTGAAAGGCTACACAATTTCCTGCCGTACAAGTTTAGACTGTGTTATGTAAGTCGATAATGTAGACCCATTATGGAACTTAGAAAAATATTATTAACCACATTTATTTCTGCTTTCCTCCAAGTCAGTCATGGTAACATTACATGGTCTCCCTACCCATTTTATCCTCACAACAATCTTTCCAGTTAGGGTAGGTTGAAAGATATTGATGAGACCAAGGTCCTCTAGTGACATCCATGGCAGAGCATGGATTTTAGTCTGGATTTCTCCAGTCATAATCCAGCACTCTTGGTCTCATGCTGCACTGGCTCTGCAAATACCACCTTATGAGAAAATACTAACCAGCTACTGTCCTTAGTGAGGGGACAGAAATACACATTAGCCAAGATCTGTCTGTTTTTAAAACAAAAGTATCCAAATTGTAGTTTGCAGAACTATTAGAAAATGCTCATATTGTCTTTCTCTTTCCCCTCATAAAGAAAAAAACTGAACATCAGATTCTTTTTGTTTTTCAATTTATACACATATCAACATATACAGCTTTTAAAAAGTCTAAAAAATACAGTTTAGTCAATAGAAAAATGCATAAAGAAAAATGTGGGAAGAATGTGTACATTAGAAAAAACATACTACATTTTGCACAAGTTTCTATGCTGGCAGTGTGTGTGTGTGTGTGTGTGTGTGTGATAACCCATTATGGAACTTGGACAGATGAGAGTGCTGGTGGAATTCAGAGAAAACCAGACAAAAATCAGGTGGACAGACATTCTCATCCCTTCCTACTCTAAGACTGTCCTCCTTAATAAACCCAAATGCATACCCTTTGCTCAACATCACCACTCACAAATATATAGCAGATTTCTGGTTTGTATTGTACTGTATCTAGTGGAATTTGGAAGTACCTCACCTTAAATGGCTGTACTGTATTTATTATGTCATACTGTTTATGGACTGATATATAAGCCCATGACTAGTGTGAACATACCTTATTGGTACTACTCGTGCGCCAGCAGATTCTAGAAACTTCACATATGAAGCAGCAATATAAGATTTTCCAAACTTTTCAAAGGTTTTGAAGTCAGTCTCCTGTGACAATATCCCTAAAAAAAAAAAACACCCAGAACAATAAGAAATGCACATTATATATTGATTATTCTATAAATATATTATGATGCTGCTAATAACTACACTCAAAATAGCTATTCTCAAAAAGTAATTAAGCTACTGTATTTTATAAATGTGTGATTCCACGAAGGAACTGTCATGGTGTTAGCTTAATCATTTCAGATACATTCACACAGCAATTAAAGCACACCGTCATATTTGGGACCATTTCACATATTACTGATTTCCCACCCAGAATTAGTAGCCTCAATGAAAACATAGCTAGATAGAAATGATGGCTGAGATTCTAGATTCTAGCAAGTTGAAGTATTGTTAACTAAGTACTGTAGTATCTCTTGGCCTGACACACGCACACAAAGCCAATCCTACTTTACTGGGCATCAGCCACTGCAAGCAATGTTGATTCTGTTGCTCAAGGCACAGCAGACTGGTGTTTACACGTTCCTCCCACTAGCAAAAAGTAGGATCCCTAAAGGTGGGGGTATTAATTAAAAAACAGAAGCAGCATCCCTGTCACAATTCCTCTTTGCACCAGAGATTTAAGGTGGTAGAAACATCAGTCTGCTGTGCCCCAACTGACAGAAGAGCAGATCTATGTCATTCACAGTGGATGCATCATATCTGGTAAAGCAGGATTGGAAGACTTTTATGATTGTGGCAACAGTGTCACAAACATGAATACACAGGCTTTGTGAATCAGTTACAGATTCATAACTGTGAATTCTTGCCAAAAATCATTAAACTCTGCAAATATGGGGCTAATGTTCTGTAAATATCTGTTAACATCAGGTGACCACATTTGTACAAGTATTGTTATACAAGTATTTAAAATTTAGCCCAGAATCCTGTGGGGCACTATGGGCTTCTCTATAAGAGGGAAAAAGAAGTGGATTGCTCTGCAGTAATACATTTGTCTTGACGTTTTTTTTGCTGACATTAGCTTCACATGCCTGCAGATCCAGATGGCAGCTGCAAGTGAATTATTTGTGTTTTTACTTACCGCAATTTGCCGCTGCTGCACATTTTAAAAAACTATTTCCAAAGTGTGATAGAGCAATATTTCACCCTTATGAAAAGAAAAAATTTATTGCCCTAGCTCTCACTAGCTAAGGTGAAAATCCAACATGGCAGCTCCGGCGCTTGTCTTGTTAGCAAGCCCTGCCCCCATGCTCATCCGGCCAATCAGCTTTGTGCTTCCACTCGTATGGGAAAGCAGATCAATTCATATCGCTTGTCCCAACAAGCGGGAAACTCTGGGAAAAGCCGCCAAGGCTTTTCCTTTGGCGTTTTTGGCCCCTCTCCTTCCAAATGCAACAAAACGATGCAGGATGCCATAAGACAGCTCGTATTCTCCTCACATTCCACAAGTAGTATTTTCACCATTTAGACAACCCCTCAAGGCTGTGAAGAAGTTACAATTCAAAACTAATGTAATGAGTAAAAGAAGAGTTACTTAGGGCACTTTTAGAGGCACTTTGACTGGAATTTCTCAACTTTAATATCATTGTCTTACTGGTTTCATTCAAAGTGTAGCAGAAATGGAAAAGGCACATGCTATGCAACAAGTTACCGTACTCTTTTCAAGAGTGTAATGGCAACAGCTTACTTGCCAATGCTACAATAAGGAACAGGAATGAATTACTTTAAAAACAAACAAACAAACTTTCCAAACTGAGGGGCACTCTGTGTGACTAAAGACAGCAAATCTGTTTCACACCTACATCTTTAGGATCACATTTCAAGATAGCTTTATACTGACACACCTTTCCTCCTTAATGTGCCACATTAGTTACTATTTCCTTAAGTAGAGTATATCTAGAGAGCCAGGTCCCTCTGATCTTGGAAGCGAAACTGGGCCAGTTCTGTTTATTACTTGGAAGAGGGCCCACCAAGGAATACCAGGCTCTCTGGCCTATTTTTCAGAGGAAAGCAGTGGCAAACCACTTTTGAATATGCCTTGCTGAAAGTAACCCTATGAAATTCACAAGGTTGACATCAATTTACAGGCGACTTGAAGTTGCACACATAAGAGATGTGAAGGCCTGGAAAAAAAACTGGAAAAATTCAGAAAAAAAAAATAGTTCCCTCCCCCGGGGGGGGGGGTTCCCCCTGAAGTCTTTTTTGTTTTTTGTTTCCACCCCCACCCCTCAAAAAAAGAAGAAAATCGATTAGGGGATTTTTTTTTTATTTTGGCATGACAAATAAATTCTTTAAGACAATATACTCTTTTAATATACCAAAATGCGAGAATTTTACCCAAATCAAATGTTACATAGTCATAGTTTATGTTTCTAAAGTAACAGAGTGACTTTAAATCTGTCAAAAGTGTTAATGTTGCATTTTTTTTTCAAATTTTCCAAAAATTTCCATTTTTTTCTGAGAAAAACGTGTGTGGGGGCGCTTTTGTTTTGTTTTGTTTTGTTTTTGTTTTTGTTTTGGCATGGCTTCAAAATTTCCAGAAATTTTACATCTCTCTACATACACACCACACACAAGCATGTCTAGGTTCAGGAAGTCTGTCCCAGGAAGCCGGTCTGGCAAGACTCCTTGTGGCCATTGGGTCTGCAGTCGCAAGCAGCCTGTCTTGTGGACAAGCGGGACTTTTAGAATCATAGAATTGTAGAGTTGGAAGAGACCACAAAGGCCATCCAGTCCAACCCCCTGCAATGCAGGAAATCACGATCAAAGCATCCCTGACAGATGGCCATCCAGCCTCTGTTTAAAGACCTCCAAGGAAGGAGACCCCACCAAACTCCAAGGGAGTGTGTTCCACTGCCGAACAGCTCTTACTGTTAGAAAGTCCCTCCTTAATGTTGAGGTGGAATCTCTGTTCCTGGAGCTTGCATCCATTGCTCCGTGTTCCAGTCTCTGGAGCAGCAGAAAACAAGCTGGCTCCATCCTCAATGTGACACCCCTTCAAATACTTAAACAGGGCTATCATATCACCCTTTAACCGTCTTTTTTCCAGGCTAAACATACCCAGCTCCCTAAGTCTCTCCTCATAAGGCATGGTTTCCAGACCTTTCACCATTTTAGTCGCCCTCCTCTGGACACGCTCCAATTTGTCAATATCCTTTTTGAATTGTGGTGCCCCGCACTGGACACAGTATTCTAGGTGTGGTCTTTTAATACCTCATCTTTTGACTGTCCCCCTTCTGCTCCCTTATCAATGTCCTGCCTCTGAGAGCGCGCGGAATGGATGCAAGCGATGGATGCTGCGCTCCCGCTCCCTTCGCGGCCACTCACCGACAATCGGCCTCTCCTGACCGCTTCTCCGGCGCAGCACGAAGGCAAGCGTGGCAGGGCCGACGAGGCCGAGGAAGCCGCAAGCCAGCAGCACCCGGGCAAGTCCTGGCCCGCGCGCCATCGCTCAGCCGCTCCGTCCAGCTCGCGAGCAAAAGGCAGGCAGCCCTGCCGGCGCGCCCAGCGCTTCCGATGCAGCGCTTAATCGCTGTAAACTCGCCAGCTCCAGGCTCTGCTCCTCCCCTCCAATTGCATCCTGGGAAATGTAGTTCCTCGGATGCTGGACTCCGAAGGGACCCGGTTGTTGCCGGGGGGGGGGCGGCGGTGCGCATCGGGTTACTTCTCCCTCGAAGATTTCCATTGTTTGCAAGAGAGGGCGAGGATTTTTAAGGAGGAAAAATACAGCGGCAGGGAGCAGTGGGTGCAGGAAAGACCATGCCAGGGAACGCCTCCCCCCCCACACACACCTGGCCAAAAAAAGAAAGAAGGAAATAATTTCAAAAGAAAGGGCGACTCTTCCAAACCAGCTCCCTTAAAGCTGGTTAGAAACTTTGCAGCCGTTGTCGACTGACTGCGTGGCTTTTGCGTCATAAATACCTATAGCTGCACACCTGACAGCAGGCTGAGGGGGTTGGGACTAAAGAATAAGTTCTTCAGGGTTTTTTGTTTTTTTTTTTAAATCTTTGCATCACTGATTGTGCATTTAGCAGAAGGCAGAGGGCTAGGGAAAGTTAGATTTTTGGACAACAACTCCCAGAATCCACTAGCCAACTTTGCCACAGGTCCAAGCTCTATGGATCCGGGCCTCCTGGTAGATCTCTGGGCGATTTGCTGTAGAGATCAGCCATGGTTTCAGACCCTCACACCCCACCCTGGTTGTCTAACAATTGCAGCAACTATGTAGGAGGAAGGGTAGGGAGGGGGGAAAGGAATGTGGCAGGACCTTTGACTAGTTTTTATTTTAGCATGAGCTTTCCTGGATATCCACAAAAGCTCGTGTTAAAATAAAAACCAGTTAGCCAAATCTTTCACCCTCCTCCCCCTTTTTATGCTGTAAAAGACTAACATGGGTACTTCTTTGAAAGCCACCAAGGAACATCCCTTTCCCCCAAATTAGGTTGCTGAAAAAAAAATGCTTAGAAGAAAATCAGTAGTAAATTTTGTGGGAAAGGGTATGTGAACTTGGTTTTGGTACTGATCAGAAATTCCTAGGCTGAGCATATAAGAATCTTGTTAAATAATTCTTAGTGCACCTACATCTTTCTCACCTGGATCTACTTAAGGGATCTCATGGTTCTGTAAAAACAGAGAGACCCCTAAAATTGAACCACCACCACCCTGAATTTAATGCATCTGAGAGATAGGAGTACCTGTCCAGACCTGATATTTAAGGAAGGAGTGGCTTTTCACATTTATATCTGACATGGCACACTGCAAGAGAAGCATTTTATACCAGATGAACAGTTTGTACTCACTCATTTCAAAGCTACATCCTGATCTGTTCTTCTGATCTTTAGCCTCTGCTATTCCCATTTTAAACAAAAAGCCCAACTTTGGGAGTTTTTTCTACAAACATATTCAAACTCCTCCTGTGCATCTATTTGTACTGTGGAGAAACTCCTAGTGAGTTCTGTGCCTTGTCCCAAGTGTGCATGCATAGGATCTGCCCCTGAGTTGTTTACAAAGTTTGTATGTATGTAGTTATTTATGGCACTAATAAGATGGAGGCTATGCACAGAGGGGATCTATAAAAGAGATGAAAGGCTGAATGACACATGGGAAGAAGAAAAATACAAATACAGACTATGTTCCTGAAGGAAACAGCCCAGTGACCCTTCTAGTCTGTGGCATGATTAATATGAAAGTCGTATATTGAGACCATTACTCTATCTATTATTATGAGTCTCAATAACACACTTTTCTGTTGGAAAAAAATACCCAAAAGAATCTTACAGGGGGATGGGGATACATTAAAACCCATTATTGGAAGGATGATAAACAAGACTATCATTTTGAAAATGGTAAAAACCAGTAATACAAAACTGGCTAAATGGAATGTTTAACTACTGTTGAAATGAATGGGACTTTTAGTCATAACTAGATTAAATACCATTGAATTCTACGTTTATATTTATTCTCATTAACAAGTCAGTCTATGCTTTTCATAGAATTTTTTTGGCTTTTGACTTTGACCACTTAGGCAGCAGTCTAATACATACTTACCTACTGATCTCCAAGGATACACTATTACTTTTACTACATTTAGAACTAACAATGGGCAAAAATAGTTTGTTTTGAAATAACATCCAGTGTTTCAATATTATGAGTGATGTTTAAAACACATACACGACAGGACAGCTAGGATCATTTGAAAAGTTTAATTCCTTTGAATAATAAAATATACAAAATTATAAAATTACATAAAATTAGATTTTCATAATACATAATTTATTGGCATTATATAAGTACAAACACATAGATGCAATATATTATTTCAATTTCTTTTTTGCTTCAAAGTTAAATGTTTTCTTCTGTTGTTGGCATGTTACTTTCCATATTATGTATTCAGGGTGTCTAAAATTTCTATATATATTTCCCATTAATGATTGATTCAGTAAATAACTTATACATTTACCAAAAATTTTCAATTATCACAGTAATACAATCCATGTAAACAGCTACAATTTGTATAAATGTAAACAGTTACAATTTGTGTAAATTATGTAAAATGAAAAACCCACCAGCACATTGAGGAAATGACATTTTCAGACCCCAAGAATCTAAACAATTGTGGCACCTTATAAATTCTAATCCAGTATACATTAAACTCAATGGGAAGTAGAGATGCATAGAATGTTGCTGCTACTGTTACTTTCTGGGGCCAAAACCAACATTGTAAGATATATAAAGTGGTTCCCCAGAGCTCAGGATATGCAAAAGAAAGATGTAGGTTGCCCAAAATCATATACAGAGTATAGATGAAAACAGAATTGAAAAAATAAGTTTCTTGGTTTTCCTAAGACAAACTACAAATCTCTCAGGAATTTTTCATGGGGAGAAAGTAGCTTGAAAATACAAACATGGCATTCTGGGTGAAAAGAGAAAATGCCAAGTACAAAACTATATGCATAGCTTAAGGTTTTTTGTGCTTATCATACTCAATTTTTATTCTAAAAAAAGATAACTATCTAGTTATAAAATTCAAGTGAATTATAAACTAGAAAAATATCCAACTCATAAATGAAGAACACAGAAGATAATTAGAAGTTGTAGGATATTATTTTAGTATTTTATTTCATTTTATTTTATTTAGAGAAGTCATATCCCACTCTCCAGCCAAAAACACTTCCAGAGTGGCTTACAAATGTTTAATGTGACATCACAGTGTTAATTACAAAATAGCTGCCAATTTTAATACTTTTAGCTGAGAGAGATGTATTGTTGTTCATTGACATTCTGTTAAAGTGCTTGTGGTTTAAAAAAAACCAAAATTTCATGAAACATTAGGAAGAACTTTGTCACAGTAAGACCTACTGAACAGTAGAATGAACTGCCTGAGAAGGTGGTGGGCTCACCTTCCGTGCAAGTTTTTGAAATAAAGGTTGGATGGCCAAATGTCAAGGTTGTAGAATTGTCAAGCTGTAGAATCCCCTCATTGGTTGGGGCTGGAGAAGATTACTCTAGGGATCCACTTCCATCTCAACAATTCTACTAATCTGTGAAAAACTTGAAGAGAGAGTCTATTTTCTTAGATGAGCTCACTGCATAGTAGTTCCAAATATGTGATGCCCAGTATCCTAAGCCTAAATCCATCTCTCATCTTCAGAGGAAGGCCATGGCAACCTCCTCTGAGCAAATCTTGCCAAGAAAACCCCATGATAAGTTTGCCTTAGGGTCGCCGTAAGTCAGAAATGACTTGAACGACATAACAACAAATGGCCAATGGCACCACAATAACACCACTGAAGCATCAGCATAACATGCTTTCGGATGTTTCAATAGTGTGTTTGTCCCAATTGAGGCTGTTAGGTCACTGTTCCTCAACCTAGGGCCCTCCAGACCATTTGAACTAGAACTTCTACCATACTGGCCATTAGGTAGGCAGGTGGGGCTGGTGGAGGAAACCAGGCAGGGGAAGGCTGGATTAGCAGGCTGGATTAGGGTCAAATGCAGCAAGTCTCATAATTATGAATTATAAGCTGTTCTACTGCCAGTTGCAGTGGAAATACCCTCTTTCAGCCCTCCAGGCCACCCAGAAATTGCCTCCAGAGGGGTCCTCATTTTGGGGATACACAGGAGGGCTGCAGTGAGAAGGAGGATCATCTATGCCTGTTTCTACAGGATTCTTCCAGCAGAACTACTGGACACTGCCTGTTCAAAAACGGCAAAATAATAATCATCTATTTTAAAAAAGAAATTTTACTCCCCTCTCCTCTCCTTCTTTGAGATTCCCATTGTGTTCACATAATTCACAGTATGCCCCTTCTTAGGCTAGTATTAATTTTCCAGTGTAAATAAATACAGTAACTGCACTGCTACTCTTACCAGTTATCCCACCTGAACCAAGCAGGCTAAACAATTCAAAACTCATTCAGATCAAGGCATAAATCCAGTTACTAGTCCCAGGAAGGAAAGAGCCATTTGAACAATGGTGTTTAAATAATTGTAAACTAACTATTCAACATCTGATTCAATAAATCTACTCCAGTTGGGACTAGCAATTGGATTTAATGCTGAGAATGGCTTCAAACACAGGTAATCTTTCAGGTGGAATTAGAAACAATCACTAGCATGTGTTAAGTATATTTACTACCATAATGGCTTCCGCCATCATGTTGTTTAGTTACTTGTTAACCCCTTGCCAGTTTGCATCATGAAATAACAACTAAGACTGCAATCCTATATACTTGCTTACCTAGGTGTAGGTCTCAGTAAGTGAGAACACAGGAACAGAATTACACTGTAAGGTTGAGGAAAAAGTTCTGTTGAACACAAGGTTACCTGTGAGTAAACATGAATAGGTAGGAACTGCATATATATGATGACTTATAGGACGAGGGTATGCAAAGTGTTAAAATATTTTTGTGGCCCTCAATCCTCCCAGGGCCCCAGGACTGCCCTGTCCCCAGAAGAGTGCATGCCATCTTCTGGAAAGGTGGTAATTTATCCTTTAAATAGGTTACAAGTACCCCTGCACTATTTAATGTTAAACCCATTTTTGAAAACCAAAACTGTTTTTTTTTTTTTTTTTTTTGTATTTTTGGCAGTCTGTGTGGCCCATCAAGGGTTACAAAGGCAGGAAGTTTGCTCCCAGACCTACCTTCTCTAGTATAAAGAAGTTTAATCTCTCTCCAGTATATCATATGCAACTTCACTGATTAGACATTTAATTCCACTCCAATATCCCAAATGCAGCATCCATGACAGACAGCAAGTTTAAGCCAGACAGAAGAAACAATTACTTTACACAATATATATTTAACATATGGAATTCATTAGCACAAAAAGTAGACAAAGCCTCTTGTTTAAACTACTTTTAAAAAAAAAAGATTAGACAACATCATGTCAATTTGGTCTATCCCTGTTTATTACACATGAGATGTTTATTAGACATGAGACATAAATTAGAGGCATCAAATTTCAGAGAACAAGATATTAAGGCACGAAAAAGGATGTGATTTTTGTCACTTTACCCTGCTTTTCAAGGGCATCTTAATTAGACACTGGAAGCGTGGTGCACTAGCTAGGCCTCTGGTCTAACTTTGGAAAATGCATCTTTTGGTAATTACAATTTCCAGAATCATACAACCAGTATCATCAGTGGTCCAGAAGAGTAACTTTTCCAAGCTCTGGACCCTGCACAGGATTTTCTTATGCTTTTCAGTCGTCTAATCTGACAGCAAGGCAGTTTTCCTATACAAAGTTGCATAGTGCTTTCTGGGAAAGAGATACCCCTTTAGTGTTAAATGTAAATTTACTTCGGTCCTTTCTCATTTTCTTTTTCAGTAACTTTATTCTGAGAGAAATACATTTCAAATGATATAAGTCAATCTATGCCAGCAGCTGTTGCTCAACAGGTTATGAAGAGGCTCAGCCAATGTGCATATGAATCAGCTCAAAACCATGGATCCGGCAATCCATGGGACTAATTTCATTTCTCTCTCAGTCTCCTTGCTTCCTCTCCCTCTGACTAAAAAGTAAATAATTATGGTCCTTCCACAAAACATTTTTTACCTTTTTAATATACTACCCAAGCAAAGAAATACTCTGAAGATAACTTGCAGATTCCTTTATGAACTCAGTCCATTCTTTGGAAAGCTCCTCAATGGAAACTGCCTCACCACAATATTCTTCTGGAAGAATGTTGGCTGGAAAGTGCTGCTGAAGACTCTGGGAGTAGTTACAGCCATGCATGTGGATCTGCAATGAGATGAACTATTTACACTTTTGCTCAGTTTATTCCGTAAACCAAAAGGCATTCTGGAAGTATATGATGCAATTAAAAACAATGCTAAGGCAATTGGCTTAGTCAATAGGAGAACTAAACTTACAGTCAAAGTCACCAAACAATTGTACGTAGACCTGGTGTACATGAATCTGTTTCATTCATGGAAAACCTTAAAGGTAAACTAGATATAAAGCTGGCAGGTCTGTCTCTTTGAATGAATCAGCTCCACATTCCTATAAAGCTTTCGGAAGGGATGATTAAATGGGTGAGATGAGAAAATGAACTTCTGTTCTTCTATTTTCACTTCCCAACACTGGCCCTCCCCCAGTCAACAGGTCTTCAATATAAGGAGTCTTTATCTTCACAAGGAGTCAAAGGTTGGTGTGAAGCAGTTTCAGGAGCAAAAGCATTATTCTTTGTTTAACTGAACCTACACTTTGCATAATAGGAATCTGATATTATCTCCACTCCAGCATCTAATTTGTACCCTCTCTAGGCTATTTCAAAGATTCACAAGCTGCTTTTTGTGCATTAGAATAGAATAGCCTCAGGAACACAGTAGACTTAAAGGTAAGTGGGCTTGAGAGTAAGGCATTCCATATTCAAGGACTGCATGCTATTAGTCTATACTTGAAGGCTGTTCAGAAGTGGCAGCAGGTGCAAAATGTGGTTGCTCATCTCCTTTTGAGGACTGGCTGGTGGATGCATATCAGAAATGTGATCTGTTGCATATACTACTGATTATTCCTGTATATTGTTCCAAGGTGCTAGTGATTACCTTAAAAATCTCTATTCTATGCCACCTTTTCCTAAACCTGAGATTGAGGAAGGGTGCTCTGCTCACTGTGTATGCCCTTTCCTATATGAATTTCCTCCCTAATCTGTGCTTCCCCATTGGAAAGACTCTGTTATATGTACTGAGGTAGCACATTAGAATTCTTTCACTAGCCAGAATTTTAACTCTGGGTGGAGAGATGTTTAGTTCCTTTTGTTCACGCGTTTGGACCTGCCTTATTTGCCAGCCATTATCTGAGTTCACTATGGATTTCCCCACTCCACCCAATTCTGTTGTACATACAGATAAATTTTAGGGGTGTGTTCTTTATCTGGGACCTTACCAGGCTTTTGCAGAAAGTTGTGACTATGTTTCTGACTTCTATTGAGTCCACTGGGAGGAAGAGAATGGAGTTTCCCTTCACCAATTCCCTACGAACTGCACAGAACCAAGGGAACACTGAGGAGAATAAAGGCTGCTTTCTCTCCCTTCCCACTGAGTTTTTGGAGAAAACACAAAGAACAACTAGTGGCTTCTGTGAAGCCCAGTGCAAAGGGAGGGAGAAGACTTTTTCTTTGGCCTTGCATCTGACCTTTGCCTGTCAAAGCTACTCCCAACCCCAATTTCTAGGTAGTCCACAGAGAACTATGGAGAGGAGATCTTGTTGGGCAAGGGATCATGGCAATAAACAGAAGGGGAACAGCACTAGCTGTTAGCAAGCTGGAGGGGATTTCTGGGACTCTGTTCATTCTAATTTCCTGTGTAAAAGGCAGAGTACTTCATTTACCACAAATCTGCTTATGCAATTCAGACCTTTTTTATTTAAGGGGACATTTGATTGCAGTTTTTAGTGGGAGAGGGTGTTGTATGTTTATTTTATTATGTTTTAAAACTCTTTTTAATGCTATTTTTAACTTGTGCTTTAAAATCAAAGTTAGTTTAAATGTGTTTTAACTTGTATATTATGGGGGGTATGGGGGGTATTTCTCACTGTATTGTGTTTTTAAAATGTTGTATGCCTCCTTGAATCCCATGTTGGGAGAAAGATGGGATATAAATTAAACAAACAGATAAGCAAACAAATACATAATTCAGAAAAGCCATATTGTGTCACTGGTATGAGGTATGTCTATTAAATAATGAGACTGTGTTTCTACCTTTCAGACAAATCAGGGAGAACTGACTGTGAACACTTGAGTGGTCACTTTGAACCTGTCTGAACCTGCATGACAAACATCAATACTCTTGGCCATTCAGTTAATTGTCAGTTGTCATTTAAAGCAGCTGTGTTGTCTGTTGTGTGCTGGAAAAATACTAAGTTTAAAAGTCAAGCAATATGACATTCTGCAGCAACTTGAGGTGGACCCAAACCTTTTTCAAAAAATCATCACTTGTGATGAAACCTGGATCTTCCAGTATGATCCTGAGACAAAACAACAGTCAATGCACTGGAAAACACCATCATCATCAAGAATGAAAAAAGTATATCAAAGCAAGTCCACATTCAAAACCATGCTCGTTGGGGGGTTTTTGACATCAAGGGCATAATTTTGGCAGAATGGGTTCCAGAAGGCAGAACAGTGAACCAGCATTATTATAAGGAAGTTTTGACAAAGCTGAGAGAAAGAGTCAGAAAAAAAGGCCAGAACTGTGAAAAAAATGGTTTCATTCTTCATCAAGACAATGCACCTGCTCACACAGCACTTTCTGTGAAGCAGTTTTTGGCTGATAAACACATTAATACACTTGAACATCCTCCATATTCACCAGATTTGGCACCATGCAACTTTTTTCTTTTCCCTAAAGTGAAATTGGTGCTTAAAGGAATGGCTTTTGAGTCAAGTGATGCAATATGAAGAAAATGACAGATGTGTTGACACAGCTGACAGAAACTGATCTGCTTCCACACCTTCAGCCAGTGGAAAATAAGACTGCATTGGTGTGTGAGTGTGAATGGGGAGTATATTGATGGGGAGAAACATTAGAATTGTAAAACATTTAAATAAAGATGGGCTATTGTAGCAGTCTCATTATTTAATAGACAGAAAATTTCCAATCAGAACAGTGTAGCACACCTGGTCACAACTAAATGTTAAACAGGTATATTAGTAGTTCAAAGTAATATTAGCAGTTAAAAGACAAATTATAATTACTTGAAATAGTTTATGCAGGTATTCTATGTAGGTTTAAAGACAATGCATGAAGAAGGCAAGCAGGGACAATATGCTGGCCCTGGCCTTCTCTTTGCACATTTCCATCACCCTCTGCACATGGACAATAACTTCCTGAAGAGGAGGGCTTCTTCTGTCCATACAGGCTCTCCCTCTGATTTCTTCTGGGGTTCCAAACAATTAAGAAAGACTCTATGAAAAGCAGAATCCCTTCTCTTCAGGAAGTTGCCCTCTGTATAAGAAGGGCAATGAAAAGAGCAGCAAAGGAGACAGTGCTAGAAAATGCCTCCTGCTCCTAGAATCATAGAGTTGGAAGAGAACACAAGGGCCATCCAGTCCAACTCTCTGCCATACAGGAATACACAATCAAATCATTCCCAACAGATGGCCATCCAGCTTCTGTTTAGAAACCTCCAGAGAAGGAGACTCCACCACACTACGAGGCAGTGTATTCCACTTCCAAACAGCTCTTATTGTCAGGAAGTTCTTCCTAATGTTTAGGTGGAATCTCTTTTCCTGTAGTTTGAACCCATTGCTCGTGTCCTAGTCTTTGGAGCAGCAGAAAACAAGCTTGCTCCATCCCCAGTATGACATCCCTTCAAATATTTAAACATGGCTATCATGTCACTTCTCAACCTTCTCTTCTCCAGACTAAATATGCCCAGCTCCCTAAGCTGCTCCTCATAGGACATGGCTTCCAGACCTCCCACCATCCTGGTTGCCCTCCTCTGAACACCTTCCTCTCACACTTATTTCAACTGTGTTAAAGTAAACCTAGTCGGAATAGGTTTAATGTATGAATTTATTAGAAAAAAAGATGCCCAAATTCACTCACCCGTGCCTTGATTTTTTCAGAGAGAAAGGGCTTAATTATGGTAAAGACAGGATGGAAGAACAAAGGCTCATTAATCAAGTGGATACCTCGAACTTTTAGTGGGAAGGAATCCTGCCAAGAGGAAAAATGAGAGAGGAAGCATTACACAATGTTCCAATTTTTTGTAATTCTAATGCTTATATTCAAATGACCCAGCCTGAAAAATTGTCAGCATATTCAAAATACAGAACAATTTCCTGGACACAGCCACACCTGCATTTTGAAAGTACATAGGGACAGCACTTACAAAATAGGTAATAATTTTTTAATATATTCTACTTCTAACACAAGTCAATCTGCCACATGAGGCAGCTTGTCATGATAAATTACAGGTGGGCATTAGGTCACATATGACCTTTGAGATGTCCTTGTACCCCCAGTATTCACCCTGAATTTATTTGACTAATAAAACAATTTTTCAGCAAAACAACAACAACCCACTTCAAAAGCATTTAAATTACTTAATATGCTTTGCATCCCACACTGAAATAGCAAGACCTCCCACCAAAATAGCCTGAAAGGTGACCAAGAGGGATGCCACTTCCAGTCATCAAAATGGCAGATGCAATGGCATGGCTACAGGCCTCCAGAAGAGGCAAAATTAGCAGGCACAGGCCTAGTTGCTGGAGCATGCCTAGCTTTGTGCTATGTTGGTTTACATTAATAAACCAGAGGTAGGCTGCAAGGAGGATGTAGCTTTACTAGTCACATTCCAGCACTTCTGTATAAGAACAATTTAAGTGGCTTGGAACCAACTGGTTGTTTCTTCAACTGAATGAAGATCTCTTTCCATTTGCAAAAGGCACCTGGATTCAGTCGATGTTCCCAGCTGGTGGAAGAGGATGGGGTAAATGCTCATGACAAATTTCTCTAACACAAAGGTGGGCAAGAGTGGGAGGTAGAAAGATCAATTTTTGTCCCTGCAGGCCCACAGCAGGCTGCATCACCACATTTTCAGTTGAAAATTGGCCAAAAATGGATGGCAAAAATGACAAGAAATCTACTTCTGGCATTGTGGGGGTCTTTGGCCAGCTTGGGGGTGGGGTTTGGAGGCTGCTTGAAAATAAACTGCTGCTCCAGGTAGAGTCTGGCCCCTCAATCCACAGGAGGCTGAGTGGGGTTTGGGTATTAAAAAGTGGACAGGTGCTGCACTACACCTCCTGTTCTAGCTCCTAGTCTCCCCCAACCTGGGTTGCCCTCCTCTTATACTGCTCCAGAGGATATTCTATCCCTCCAGAGCAGCTTTACAAGAGGCACAGTGCTTCCCTATCCTCTTTCTTAAAGCACATGCAGAACTCCATGAAGTTTCACTCTGGATCCAACAAAGTACGTTACTTTTAAAAAACAATATAAATATAAATGTATTTAATTATAAAGTAATATGGAGATAACACAGCTCTGCCTTAGTACAAAAATTACTGAGAAAGACATGAAATACTTTGTTTCCTTAAGAAATGCTAACACTAAATATTATTTTGAAGGCTACTAGAGGTTATAAAATTGTGATGCTACAGACTGTACTTCCAGTGAACTAGAATATGATCAAATTTATGATTTTTGTATACCTACCATCTTGCTTGGTGTTCCTAAACCATGTAAAACTGCAGTATTAAAACTTTGTTTTGTTATTTTTATAATTTATAAAATATGGAATTATTATCTGCTTTTTATATTTATGAAATCATAGGTAGGTGTTTAACTAGAACTAAGCACCAGAACTTACTGTGAGCACAGCAGCTATTCTTTTGGCCACCATTGGAGAGATCTGAAAGGCATGGGCAAATCTCCATCCTTGGAGATCAAAGATAACCTTGACTCCATTCCGCTGTGTCTCTAGTTCCCTTACAATAAGTTCAGATGTGATAAGACTTACACGAAACACATCAAATGCTGTAAACATCTTTGGATCCCATCGTGCTAAATGAAAGAAAGAGAGGCATATGTATTCAAGTAAGGGCTCATCCTTCACTCTCCTGATAATTAATTGACTGATGCAACTTACTCCATTAATTCAGTTCAATCATAACAATAGTTAAGTAACACAACAGTAATCTTACTAGTATCTTAATCATTGTAATTACTAATCAGTTCTTCAATCAGTAATTAGCAATTCATTGTTCATTAAAATACGCATACACCCCTTAAAGAACAATTAATCCAAATGCACTGTGTTCATCTTGATTACAAAACAATCTATCCATCCAGTAAATCTCAATTTGCGATTAATCACTATATGAATTGACTGAGAAATTCAGTTTAGTAATCCATGAATCATAAGCAGAGCTTGGAAGCAAATAGTTACCTTGTTCCTTTCTGTAACAAGGTTTTAACGAACAACATTTCAAAAATAACAATGAGCAAAAGAAAAAACACTTTATTGGTTTAATTTTTCTTTTGGTTACTTCAAAAAAGCATTTTGACAGGCCTTTGACACAAGTTTGTCACATTTTATGGTATTCTTTTATCCCAAGCCTTTTCCCCTCAAAAAGTTAATGAGCAATACTACAAGTAATGAAACATATTACCTGTTTTCCTCATAGCAATAAGTAATGACAATGGGCTACTTTAAAACACAGTAACAAGTAAAGTAAGAGAATGAATTATAGTTATCCCTTCATACTCTCTGGGATTTGGTTTCAGGACCACCACCACCCCATGGATACCAAAATCCATGAATACTCAAGTCCCATATATATGCAACGGCATAGCAAAATGGTGTCCTTTATATAAGATGGCAACATCAAGGTTTGCTTTTTGGAATATTATTTTTTTAAGAATATTTTCAAGCCGTGAATACTTAAATCCGTGGATACCAAATCTGTGGATATGGAGGGACCAACTGTACTTGCAAAAAGTATTTTTCCAAGCTATCATCATAAACAGTGCGTGTATTCGTGTGAATCGATAAGGCAGAGATGTGTGGGAATCCTGGTTTGTCACGAACAAGCAATGAGCTGGTGCACACAACTCCATTAGTCTGGTTGCAAGGTTTGTTCTTCATTTCTTCTCTGGTTGGGACACAACCTGCTGCCAGATAACAGAATAAACCAACTATGAACTGAAACTGTGTTTTGTTTAGCTGCTGCCATTTCTAGTGGCAAACACAGCTTCTTCATGACAGGCTAGGGTTCCTTCTTTGCTATGTCATTTGATCACACCATAGTGTCAACACTGCTGATGTCACGGAAGTCCATGCAGGATTTGGTAGCCTCATTTAAAGACTATACTTTGAAATAAGAGGAAGCTATTTAACAGTGCTGCACAAAGAAAAGTTACTTACCAATTCTGTAAATGAGCACTTTACTGCCAGTTGGGTCTCTTTCTTTCAAAACTCCATGGTAACCGGTATGCAACAGGCCAAGAATAGAATAGGGCTGTAAATCTGCACTTAGTTCTGGACATTCAGCTCTCCACCTGTGATAGTTTTTCAACAGCTGTGAAACAACAGAAAGACAGGTAGATGAGAAATACCAAGATCCTTTCCTAGGTCGGTAAAATGAGTAGCCAGCTTGTGGGGGCAATTAGCTAACACACATTGGAAACTGTTTAATGCAGTTTAGATGTATAAATAGCTATTGCTTAAAACAATTTGTAAGCTGCTCTGATAGCCTTGTGGCTGAAGAGTGGGGCATAAATAACTAAATAAAATAAATAAATAAAAAAGATAAATATGTAATAATTTGTAAGACAGTGGTATAAAACACTGGTTCTCTCCCACTAGCTTTCTACATTTTTCATTCAGGCCATAATTCTTACACTCACTTATTAGGAACTAAGTACCACAGGATTTAATAAAGATTACATCTGAGCAGACATGTACAGGATTGTATTTTGCTATTGCTTAAAACAATTTGTAAGCCGCTCTGATAGCCTTGTGGCTGAAGAGCGGGGTATAAATAACTAACTAACTAATTGAATTTTACAATCTATATACATATACATATACATATACATATACTCTTCTTTGCCTCAGTGTTTTCAGAAAAGGAAAAGGAGGACCAACCTGAGGATAATGGAACAGAGAAGACAATAAGGGAAATCCAGCTCAAAATAAGTAAAGAGGTAGTACAGGAATACCTTCTTAATCTAAATGAATTTAAATCTCCAGGACCAGATGAACTACATCCAAGAGTATTAAAAGAGCTGGCAAATATAATCTCAGAGCCATTGGCAATAATATTTGAGAACTCCTGGAGAACAGGAGAAGTCCCAGCAGACTGGAGGAGGGCAAACGTTCCCATCTTCAAAAAGGGGAAAAAAGAGGATCCCAAAAATGATTGTCCAGTTAGTCTGACATCAATACCAGGGAAGATTCTAGAGCAGATCATTAAACAGAGAGTCTGTGAACATTTAGAAGGCAATGCCATAATCACAAAAAGTCAACATGGGTTTCAGAGAAACAAGTCATGCCAGACTAATCTGATCTCTTTTTTTGATAAAGTTACCAGCTTGGTAGATGAAGGGAATGCTGTGGACATTGCATACCTTGATTTCAGTAAGGCCTTTGACAAGGTTCCGCATGACATTCTTGCAAACAAGCTTGTAAAATGTGGGCTAGACAAGTTAACTGTTCAATGGATTTGTAATTGGTTGACCGGCCGAACCCAAAGGGTGCTCAGCAGTGGCTCCTCTTCGTCTTGGAAAGATGTGACCAGTGGGGTGCCACAGGGTTCTGTCCTGGGCCCAGTGCTATTCAACATCTTTATCAATGACTTGGATGAGGGAATTAGGGGCATAATTATCAAATTTGCAGATGACACCAAATTAGGAGGAGTAGCTAATACCCTAGAGGACAGGATCAAAATTCAGAATGACCTGGATAGACTGGAGAGCTGGGCCAAAGCTAACAAAATGAAATTCAATACAGAGAAATGTAAAGTACTACATTTAGGGCAGAAAAATGAAATGCATAAATATAGGATGGGAGAGACCTGGCTGAATGAGACTACGTGCGAAAGGGATCTAGGAGTCCTAGTAGACCACAAGTTGAACATGAGCCAACAGTGTGATGCGGCAGCTAAAAAGGCCAATGCGATTTTGGGCTGTATCAATAGAAGTATAGTGTCTAGATCAAGGGAAGTAATAGTGCCGCTCTATTCTGCCTTGGTCAGACCTCACTTAGAATACTGTGTCCAGTTCTGGGCACCACAATTCAAAAAGGATATTGACAAATTGGAGCGTGTCCAGAGAAGGGCAACTAAAATGGTGAAAGGTCTGGAAACGATGCCTTATGAGGAGAGACTTAGGGAGCTGGGTATGTTTAGCCTGGAAAAAAGACGGTTAAGAGGCGATATGATAGCCCTGTTTAAGTATTTGAAGGGATGTCACGCTGAGGATGGAACAGGCTTGTTTTCTGCTGCTCCAGAGACTGGAACACGGAGCAATGGGTGCAAGCTCCAGGAACAGAGATTCCACCTCAACATGAGGAGGAACTTTTTGACAGTAAGAGCTGTTCGGCAGTGGAACACACTCCCTCAGAGCGTGGTGGGGTCTCCTTCCTTGGAGGTCTTTAAACAGAGGCTGGATTGCCATCTGTCGGGGATGCTTTGATCAAGATTTCCTGCGTGGCAGGGGGGTTGGACTGGATGGCCCTCATGGTCTCTTCCAACTCTGCAGTTCTATGATTCTATGATATACAGTACATAGGGAGCAATGGTGGCACAGTGGTTAAATACCAGTACTGCTGCCACAATGTTGCAAGTTCAATCCCAAGGGCTCCAAGGTTCACTCAGCTTTCCATCCTTCTGTAGGTCAGTAAAATGAGTACCCAACTTGTGGGGACAATTAGCTAACACACATTGGAAACCACTTAGTGCCTAGTGCACTATAAAGCGGTGTAGATGTGTAAGGTGCTATTGCTTAAGAATTTGTAAGCCGCTTTGAGAGCTTTTGTGGCTTTTGTGGTGGTATAAATATCTAAATAAATGTTAAAATTTTATTAATTCAGTTTGGTTACCTTTTAATGTTTGTAATCCCACTTATATTTTGCAAATGAGTCAGCAGAAATAAAAACTGACAATTTGAATCAACTTACTGTGAATCAAACCACCTGAGAGATTTGCAACCTAACTCTAACCATTCGATTAGTAGTCCACAACTTAATTTATTAATCCTTTCAAGAAAAGTATTTGTACACTTTTAAATCTGCCTTTTTTTTCTGTTTCTCCAAAGGCTGTTAAAAGCATAGAAGGACCAAAATCAAGCATAATAACCTATCCTGGATGGAGTTTTCTACCCTCTAGTTTCTTATTCCGCCCCCCCCCCATCCAGTAATCTATTTACAAATAGCTTAGCTCTTGGTTAACTTGTTCCAAGCACCATCAGTTGCTAGCTGAAGAAACTACAGGACAAGATGTCCTGTTATAATTACTATTTCTCTATTAAATTGCTCCCTACAATATATTTAACCATTTAACTATACCCCTATCCAGTATCAAAATATGCGTATCCCAGATCTCCCAGAGTTTAAACAAAAAAGAGTAGGGTGAATAGCTTCATCCAGTGGGATGTTGGGCACATACATTTAGAAATCTCTGAAAAACAGTACTGTATTGGTTTGGAACAGAGTATTTGACTACAAGTGGGAAGCTCTGAATTTGAATTTATCCTTAGTCTTGACATGCACTGGGTGACTTTGTGAAAGTCAGTGCATCTCAAGGTAATCTGCTTCGATTGCGATGTTAAAGTAGGTAAGCTCCATGTCAATTTCCTAAGTTTCTTGGAGGAAGGGCAATGCACAAATGTGATATATAGCATTAATGTCCCAAAGCAAGACTCAGTAAAGTATAAGAAGTAGATCTACACTTAGTCATCTTTAGAGTAAATCCACTGAAATCAATGAGATTAGTTTAGGGATGGGTTTATTCTACTAATGATCAAGTCTGAATCTAAACCTAAGCTAGTCAGAGATTCATAGAGTTGGAAGAGAATGCAAGGGCCATTCAGTCCAACCCCCTTCCATGCAGGAATACACAGTCAAAGCACCAGTGATGTAGACTTGAGTCAACTGATTTGGACTCATGTCAGACTCGATAATAAATGACACACTGATTCAACTTGACTTACAACTTGTATATTTTTAGCATCTGACTTGCTGGTCTTGGTTCAGTAACATAACACATTCATCTAAAATCATTACAGAAGAGAAAATGGTTTTCCTCCTTTCAACAACAGCTTCCAGGATTTCACTGCTTTTTGCCTACTGGTTACATGATGGAAGCAGCAACAGAAAATGCATTGGGCAATGGGTGGAAGGGTCCTTCTAAAGCTTTCCAAAAGCTTTAGAAGGCCTCAACCCCACATCAAGCCCATTGCCTAAGATGTTTGCTGTTTTAATTTTTTTACCTAACTTTGTGCACACCTTGTTGATTTTCTAGTTACTGAAATTCCACCCCATCACACACCATCCCCACTTCCTTTTTTTATGTTAAAGTTGGCTCTCAGACTTGAGACTAGACTTGAGAGCTGACTTGAAAGTGTTTTGCAAGGACTTGAGACTCAACTTGAGACTTGGAATAAAAGACATGAATATATCACTGCAAAGCACTCCTGACAGATGGCCATCCAGCCTCTGTTTAAAAACGTCAAAAGAAGGAGGCTCCACCACACTCCAAGGCAGTGTATTCCCCTGTCAAACAGTTCTTACCATCAGGAAGTTCTTCCTGATGTTTTGGTGGAATCTCTTTTCCTGTAGTTTGAACTCATTGCTTCATGGCCTAGTCTCTGAAGCAGCAGACAACAAGCTTGTTCCCTTTCAAGTATTTAGACATAGCTATCATGTCATCTCTTAACCTTCTCTTCCCTGGGCTAAACATACCCAGCTCCCTATGCCACTTCTCATAGGGCATGGCTCCCAGACCTTTCATCATTTCGGTCACCCTCCTCTGGACATATTCCAACTTGTCAATATCCTTGAACTGTGGGGCCCAGAACTGGACACAGGGATTCAAGGTGAGGTCTGACCAAAGCAGAACAGAGTGGTCCTATTACATCCTTCAACCTAGACACTATACTCCTATTGATGCAGCCTAGAACTGTATTGGCTTTTTTAGCTTAACATCACACCATTGACCCATGTTCATTAAATGGTAGTACAGTTGTCCCTCCGTATCCACAGATTTTGTATCCACGGATTTAAGTATTCATAGCTTGAAAACATTCTTAAAAAAATAATAATCCAAAAAGCAAACCTTGATTTTGCTATCTTATATAAGGGACACCATTTTGCTATGCCATTGCATATAATGGGAGTTGAGTATTCATGGATTTTGGTATCCCCCAGGGGTCCTGGAACCAAATCTCAGAGAATGTGAGGGAATAACTGTACTATACTCAGTTACCTGGAAGTACATCCTAGTTAACTCCATGGAGCTTTTAGCTGAGATAACATCTATATCATTTCATGGCAAAACTAGAAAATAACTTCCAAAACATCACCAGTAAATGTTACAATCATAAATATTTTTTACACGAAGTCTATATAGTATTATTATTGTTGTTGTTGTTGTTGTTGTTTTGTTATGTTTCCACTGGTATTCAGGAGAAGATAATGATTTTTTTAAAAAAAGTACTGTTCGAGCTTTTACCACACCAGAAACCATGTTGTACCTGATGCTTATATTTTGACAATGTATATTACTGTTTGCACCTTGCAGAGGAAGATAGAAATCCTCACAATTTATTTTAACACTTCCAATTGGATTAAATTACTTTTCAGTAACACTTTTGTTATCAACAATGGATGTATTTTTTTTTTAACGAGAGCATTATACTAAAAGGAATCCCCTTAAAATGCAGATATTATGTTACATTGGTCTGTTATCAAATCCACTGAGAACAAAGCTTCTGTGGACTGAATTGTTGCTGTCTGGATGCCATTGCCCTGTTGTTAACATGAAATGGAACCCACTGGGAGACTGAAACAGCCCCAAACAATTTGCTTACTTGTTGTAGCTGAATCTGCCCAAAGCATGAAACTGTATAACAACTATGAAGAAGAATTCAGAAAACATGGAAAAACTAAACAAAATAATGTCTCTAGTAGCCGAGAAATCTACTATCTTTACTGCCGGGTCAGAGAGGCCATCCTTTCTGCACTTTCTCTGATCTAATAGGCAAAACTTTGGTAGAAAGCTACTGTTCTAAAACAGCATTCACAATTCCTATAGATGCATCCTTCCTGTTATTGGAACTGCAGGCTTTTCTTCCTGGGCAAGTATTCAATTCACACAATGTACTTATGCAATTACTGAAAGATCTGATCTGATTCACTAGGGCCATCAATACTGTTAGGTCTAGGCATGGTCTTAGTCATCAGTATAGTTATCCTTAGGCTTTCTCCTTTGTCAATTAATAAGCTCAGTTCTTCATTTATGAAAAATATGAGGTGATGAAATGGTGATTGTTTGAAAATTATCATCTTCTATGTTGGAACAACATGCTTACTGGGAAGAGTTTTGTCCCAACACAGAGGTCTTATAGACAAAATTGCTTGCATTTATTCATTATAGAGTGGGAAGTTCAGTACTGTACTGTTCACGTTGGACTGAGTTGTGAAATTTGCAGCAGGGCGGCCAGTAGTGACACATTGTTTATTGCTTAATACTTAAATGAAAAGTAGTCAATGCTATATTGATTTCTCATAGTGCTTCTCATAAGCTACTTTCATATCAGTATTTACTAAGTGTTCACTTCTTGCCCTTAGCTCTATTGTCAACTGGATGATTTTTCTATTGTTGTTGTTTTATATAAAACTGGAGCTTTCCCTTATCAAGGGCTGTCAGGTAAGGTCCTACCATCTTAGGGGATATATAGCCCAGGGTAGCCCTCCTCAACATGGTACCCTCCAGATGTAGTGATAACAGACCTTTATCAATCCCAAATGTCTGGGAAGACAGATAGGCTATAGCCCAACAGATCTAGAGGATACCAAATTGGGGAGGGACACCCTATGTTATAGCCTCTGTAAAGTGCTTACTTGGTAGCCTCTTGTACCCTTTGGTATTCATGATGGATCCTTGAAGGAAGAGCTGTGGGATAAAACATCAATAGAAAGGCAAGGGAGCTGCCAAAATCTGCCTCTTGTCTGCTCACACTCACTAGAAGACTATAATGTAACTTTAAAAAAAAAAGAGGTTTCCTCTGGACAGTGCATGACTAGGTAAGAACTATGTTGATTAATCAGACAAAACATACACATAGACCAAAAATACTATTTTTTTAAATGCTCAGTCTCATATCCCTAAGTATTTTACAAGTGAAGCCTGCCATTACTGTTTGTTCTCAGCCTCCAGTAATAATTAGAAATACAACATCACTGAAGTTTCATTTCGACTATCCTGGCCAATAACTATGATACACAAATCCACCAAACATTGTATAATCCCTTTTAAAACTGTCAGCCCAACCATCTATAACAATGTCTTGTAGTAACATGTTCTGTAACTTATTTATATGAAAAGGTATTTGCCTTAGGCCTGCCTGTAAATCTCAAACATGTAGGAGCTCAGTACAAAATCACACAGTCCACATTTAAAACATTCTCTAAATATCATCTACTTTTGTATTTTATTAAAAATCAGGGGCCAGAATTCACTATGGCAGTTATAATAATAAATAATAATAAATAAATAAATAAATAATAATAATAATAAAATTTTATTTATACCCCGCCCCTCTGCAATGCAATCGGGGCGGCTTACAATATAAAAACTCCATAATCACAATACCCTAGCCCACCCACCCCTTAAAATAATATTAAATTATGATGGCTTAAAACAGACAATAATTAAATATATATATAAATTAGAAGAAAAAATTACAACATACAATCACAGCCTATGAATGAATAACCTAGAATTATCATTTTTGAGTGGTTCATATTCATGATGCCTACATTTTCACTAGTTAAAGGAACTGTAGGGACTGTGAAAGTTTCCCAGTCCTCACTTACTGGGCAGAAGCTGGTATGAATGACAAGGGTCTGTCCCCACCTCCAAATCAACTGGGAAGCAGCTGTCGTTTCCAGGACCTGCTCCCATGAGTGATCTCTGGTGCAAGGAATAGCAGCACTGACCCTGCTTCTGACAGTCACATCAGTGATCACTCACTGGAGGGGGTGGGAACACCAATATCCTGGTTCCTGGTTGACAGGGGAAGTGCCTGGTAAATAAGAAGGGGAAGGTGAGCTGGGAGACACAATTAACTAAGGTGATTGCATAGCTAAGTAGGAGATACAGAATCATGGCCACCATGCTAAAATTATAGTATCATCCCCCCCCTTTTTAAGTGCACAAAACAAAGAAAAATAGGGCAGTGATATAGTGAGTAGATTCAGAATTAGATATGATGCTAGAGGGGCCAAGAGTTTAACATAATTTTACCTCAGCCATTTGTATCTCATTGTGTAGAGTAGAACTAAGCAATTGTGAACACTCCTTAGTAGATTAGTACTGGATGCAGGGAAACAGACAGGCATGGAGCAATCTATTTGGTCTTTACAGACATAACATCAGCAGATGAGGAACACAAAGAGCTGGGAAATGTCCAACTATTATTATGGGTCAAAATTTCAGTTTCCAGGATTGTGCAAGAGTGAATAGAAGTGTTTTTGGTTTTTTGGAAATACATAGTCTGTTTAAAAACAGAAGAAAAAATAACTGGTGGAACAACAGTGGACCAGATCTTGCTTTTGGTCAGAACTACCACAGGTGTGAAGCAGGAGTGGGCAAACTGTGGTCCTCCAGATGATGTTGGATTGCAACTCTCATCAATCCTAGCCAGCCTAGTGAAGACTGCTGGGAGTTTCAAGCTAACAACAACTGGAGGGCCAAACATCACTTACTCCTGGAATAAAAACATTGATCAAGAGATAATGATCAAGGGCTAAGATTCTGTCACAGTAATTCTGCATTTCTTTGCTATGGTCTGGGTATCTTCTCAAGTCTATGAGCAACTCTCCTAAATTACCGTACTAAAAAGCAGCAAAACGTGGCTTCCAAGGAAGAAAAAAATTCCAAGGAAGGATTTTTTTTCTTCCAGAAGGAAAAGAGAAGACAGGACCTTTCCAAGCAACAGTAACATGTCACCACTAGAAGCGCATTAGTTGCTCAATTCCTGAATTGCTGTGTTGCAGGTACATGCATAGCTAGCTAGTCTGTTTTCCTAAATATTAGCTGAATAGCTACAACTCAAGAAAATCAGAAATTGTGGTAAAGGAGAATGGGGAAAAATAGATGTGACACAGGAACAGGAGAGGCTGGGTGCTGATCATAGGAAGATGTATTGTGAAATCAGGTCGAAATAAGCTATTTTCTAGTACATTCAGGAGCAAAGCATGGACAACATATATGTTGTCTTCCCAGATTATAATGCAGCTTCTGCCCTTGCAATTTTTCAGGTTGTCAAAGGAAAGCTGCTCGATGTAGTAGGAATAATAGATTTTCTGTCACAGTCATAGCAGTAAAGAATATGAGTGCACATAAATTTGCTATTGATCCTAAGAGGAGTTAGGCTGGAGACTAGACGTATTGCTTAGTTTAGATCCACATATGAATAAAATCAATGTTGCCATTCACAGCAAGAATAGTTGCAGCATTTTGCTCTATTTTAACTGTGAATCAGTAACTGCTGTGCCATGAAAGATTTGCAAGAGGGGAGTTTGAATGGTAATGAATGCCATTAGAACTCTACCAACATTCTCTGACATATTCTAAGGCTATGATCCATTGTGGAAGCTTACCTGCACACAGGAGCACACTAGAGCAAAGGTAACAAACTTTAGCATACACTAAACAAGTTATTCCAGCTAGGCACTAAATGGTATGACTATGTACTGTAACTATTTCTCTCTTATTCCTAAAGCAGAATCCTTACTAAGTACAGTTGTCCCTCTGTAGCCACGGATTTAAGTATTCACGGCTTCAAAATATTCTTTAAAAAATAATACTCCAAAAAGCAAACCTTGATTTTGCCATCTTATATAAGGGACATCATTTTGCTATGCCATTGCATATAATGGGACTTGAGTATTCACAGATTTTGGTATCCATGGGGGTCCTGGAACCAAACCCCAGCAAATATGAAGGGACAACTGTATACGTAATTCTGAATACTGAAGCCTCCCTTCAAGGTGTTCAAAAACTAGCAAAAAGTGCATCAATTTGACACCTCTTCAAATCATCCTCCATGAGTGTATCAGTAGTAGGTTTCAGGTTACCAAGATGGGCAAATACAAGAGAGATAATTATTAGGTCAAAGAGGTAATAACTGAGTGGCTTTCTACCTGCCCATGACATATCAACCAACGTCAAAGGCAAGAGAAAGAAAACAACTGGAAAAAGTATTCTTCCCCCACCCCTCCAGTTAGTGCCTTTTCATGTGAGAAGAAACTTATTAGTGTAGGTATGCATGAATGTGACTAGAAGTGTGTGATGGAGGCGAGTACTATATGTATAAAATGAAGTATGTGGAATCCATGTGTGTTAAATAAGGGTGCCAGCATGTGAGAAGAATGCTTGTGCTTACAATCATCAACATAAATAAGGCAGTATCTGTGCCTCTGTGCATGAACAAGAGGACATTTCCTTCCTTCCTCTCTATCTACCACTACTGTTGACAGGTCACTTAAAGTACTACTCTTTCTTTTAGGTCAAAGGGAATTAAATGACATCATATTACTCATGTGGCATTTCATCAGAACACTTAATAAACAGAGTTTGTACTATTGTGTTAGTGGGAACACTGCTATAGACACTCCAGTGACCATCGTGACCTCAAACCACTTCCAGTGGACAGAAAAACAATTTATAAACACTTTAAATAAATATTTAAAACAAGCCTTGTTCAGACAGATCTTTGGCAATTAAGCTGAACTGCTTTTTAAGAGAGTTTAATTGGTGAGATGTTGTTTGTTTGTTTTTATGGATATGTTCTAATATTTTAGTTGTATTTGTTTTATTTGAATTTTCTTCCTCTTAGTTGTCTTGAATGTGGTTTTTCAGGCAACCAATCAGGATACAACATTTAATAAATAAAGCTTAAATTCATAGGAATGCTGGGAGTTGCAGTTCAACAACATCTGGATGACAACACAATTCCCTCTCCTGCCCTAAATCCAGTTGCTAGTCCTAGGTAGAGTAGAATCATTTTATCAGTGGAATTTAGCTAAGTGTTGATTTACCATTCAGCAATTAATTTAATGGGTCTACTCTAGCTGGGACTAGCAATTGGATTTAAGCCTAAATTAATTTATTTCCCATTCCTAGCTTATCCTTCATCCAGTTGCTCTGTGACCTGAAGATCTCATTCATTTTTTTCTATTTATTTTGCACATCTTAACTACAGGTGAAGCAAATTATAAAACTTCTAAGAGAAGTACACACCCTTCCTTGGCTGTTCACCAGTATGTTTATTATGTATATGACTCATATAGCAACAAAAGGCCTTGTGGAACCTTAAAGACTAAGACATTTACTGTGGTGTAACAAAGATAACAACAATGGATAGCATTAGCTTTTGTGGACACTGTCCACAAAATGACCATGTCTACAGAATCTTATGACAAGATTAATTTATCTTTAAGGCAGTGGCTGTCAACATTTAATCCTTCAGATTTTTGGACTTCAACTCCCGAAATTCTTGACCATTTGCCCTGCTGCCTGGGGCTTCTGAGAGCTGAAATCCAAAAAATCTGAAGGACCAAATATTGAAAACCACTGTATAAGATGACATAAAATGAAGTTCTAGGCTAATCTACATATTACTCTACAAGTGGTTCTCTCTCTAGAAAGCAACTGCAATGGTGGGGATGAATGATCTGGATCAGATGTGTGGCACCTGGGTGCATTTAACCCTTTACCCCCTATCTTAATTCCTAAATGAAAGCACACAGCCAGCAACAATTTATCTTCTTAAGTGTAGCTTCCCTTTCACTATCTATCAAGCACCAGAGAGACTCCTGCAATATCAGAATCCTGCCTAGTTCTTTCTTCAGATTATTTAATCAAAGGTGGCTTCCCAGGACTAGTTTGGGCTTGTTTTTCTTTGTGCTGCTCTTTGCAATGAGATACACAGGAGCAAAGAGCTTTGCCAAGTTTTTTTTAAAGAATAAAAGTAGCAAGAAAATATGAGACTGAGCCAAAAGGGAGACACCAAATTATGAGATTCACTTACTTGGAAATATTGAGAAATAAATAAAAACAAAACAAACAAGGCAGGCTGTCCAGTCCTGGGCTCCACAATTCAAAAAGGATATTAACAAATTGGAGTGTGTCCAGAGAAGGGTGACTAAAATGGTGAAAGGTCTGGAAACCATGCCTTATGAGGAAAGACTTAGGGAGCTGGGTATGTTTAGTCTGGAAAAAAGACGGTTAAGGGGCGATAGGATAGCCCTGTTTAAGTATTTGAAGGGGTGTCACATTGAGGATGGCGCAAGCTTGTTTTCTCCTGCTCCAGAGACTAGAACACGCAACAATGGATGCAAGCTCCAGGAACAGAGATTCCACCTCAACATTAGGAGGAACTTTCTGACAGTAAGAGCTGTTTGCAAGTGGAACACACTCCCTCGGAGTGTGGTAGGGTCTCCTTCCTTGGAGATCTTTAAACAGAGGCTGGATGGCCATCTGTCAGGAATGCTTTGACTGTGTATTCCTGCACGGCAGGGGGTTGGACTGGATGGCCTCGTGGTCTCTTCCAACTCTACAATTCTATGATTCTATAAGCCGGTAGCATAAAGATACGTTGGCTCTCATCTTTAAAAATAACACCAACTGAAAATAAATTGCATACAGAATCAAAGATACTGTGCATTACACAAACCAGGAATTCCACGAAGGTCAAAAACTGAAGTATAAACAGCAAGCTATGGATGAGGAAGAGCAATTGTATTCAGTAATAGTAAACATCACTGTGGCTCCATATTTCTTCAATTTCATACGCATGCAGTCATTATCCATGCACCTAAATCCAATTGATAGTCTCAGCTCGAGTAAACCCACTGAACCAATGGGACTTGCGTAAGTGTTGACTGAAAGATTTTGCAGAAGAGAAGCAGGCGTACAGACCACCGGCAAGGGGCTGGGCAGGCGCACCCCAGGCATTAACACCCCCCCCCGTCTATTAAGAGGGCGGTGGGATGCCTGTGGCTGCTTCGGGGAGGGAGAGTCACCCTATCTCTCCTCCAGGTAGGCAACCCCGACTGCTAGGCTGGGAGCCCACCTGAGGGGGTTTCCCGCGCCTCAGCTGGGAGCGCCGCCTCGCCCCCTTCTTACCTTCCAGGCCAGCTCGCCGTCGAAATCCCGAGCTCGCAAGAAGCGCACCAGGTGGGCGTCGGAGAGCAGGAAGGGCGGCGGCTGGAAGGTCTCCCCTTCCTCTTCGGCTCGGCGCCTCAGCGCGGCCACGGCGGCCCTCACCTCAGGCGCCTCGTCCGGCAGCTGGTTGAGGGCGGCGGGCGGCGGAGGCGACTCGTCCTCTTGGCTCATGGCGCGGCCGCGGTTTCTTTGCCGGGTGGCGAGGCAAAGAGCTCGTCCGCGGCTCCCTGGCCCGAAGGTAGGCAGGCAGGCAGGCGCGTCTGGAGCGGGAGCGAAGCTGGCGCCGCTTTGGGTTGCCTTCGGTTACATAAGGAGAGGAGGAAAGGGGCGCCACCGGCACAGCCGGAGCTCGGGCCAAGGCCGCGCAGTACCCCCCACCCTCAGAGCCGGCGAGTTGAAGAGAGCCCCCCTCGGGTGCCAGGCTGCCCGCCTTGACTCGTCCCGTGCCTCGCTGGACCAGCAGCAGCAGCAGCAGAAGGAGGAGGAGGAGGAGGAAGGGGGCTCCGGGCGCTGGCAAGCATTGTGGGCAGAAAAGGGGCGCCCGCCTGCCTGCCTGCCACGGACGGGGCAAGGCGCGCAGGGGAGCTCGTGAGAGAGCCGGGGGGCTACCAAGCGCCACACCGAGGTTCTGCCCTGGCGACCACCTCTTCGGGGTCTCCCCGGCAACGTTTGCTACGTAGAAAAGCCCCCGTAGGGAACGCACCCCTGACAGGGAGGCCCCTCCGCCCGCCCGCTCGCCTCTCCTAACAAGATGTGTCGCGAGTGTTCAGGGTTTATTTATGGGAGGACGTCGTGGTTTCAGTGTTAACGACTAGAGCAGTGCTTCGTAACCTTTTCTTTCCAGGGACCCCCTTTAAATATCTTTTGTTGCCGCGGACCCGCAAGACGTGCAGTAATGCAAGATACAGAACCCCAATAATAATAATAATAATAATAATAATACCACCACCACCATCCATTAAGCCTTTCCTCAGAGGCACTAGAAGGGGAGGGAAGGCTTTTTTCTTCAAGTTTGTGGATGGAGTGGATCTAATGGCAATGCACAAGCTAAGCCAGCCAGCCAGTGGGTTTTTGCCTTGGCTCTTGTAAGGTGGCCAGTCCACTGCAGGGAGGAGATGGGCCAAGCAGCCTTCAAGCCTTCATGGACCCCCTGTGAGGACATGACGGAGCCCTGGGTGTCCACAAACCCCAGGTTAAGAACCACTGGACCAGAGGATGCCAGAAGATTCAAATCCCCCATTTGGCTGTGAAAGCCCGCTGGGTGACTGTGGGCAAATCACACCTTCTCAGCCTGAGAGGAAGGCCATGGCACCATCTCTGAGAAGACCCTAGGATAGGGTTGCCCTAAGTCAGACATCACAACAGCAGGAACAAAGGGAGAACTGTAAGAATTTAACTCCTTTTAGGAAGAGGGCTTAGCCAGGTAAGTTGCTTTAAAAAAAATTGAGTGCCCCAGGTTGTGTGTAGAGTGATTTTCCTGTAGTCAGTATGCCATCAGGCAGAAATCCTGGGCCCCTCAGTGGAATGAGTGGGCAAACACAGCAGGGTGGTTTACTGCATCTGAAGTAAGTAAAGTAAGGGTTATTACCATGGGAAACAAGTGGTGATGGTGGAACCTGTGAGGTCAACAAGTTTAGAGTCTAGTATTGCCTACTGAATATTACACCAGTGTCCTTACTTATAAGTTAATATAAAGAACGGTGCTCCTTAATCATGATGTCCACACAGATGTAAGCCCTGGCCAGTCTAAACACTAGGTGAGGAACATCCACTCTTTTAAAACCAAGTTAATTAGCTTACCCTGCTCTGTCAGAGGTGGTTAAAATATGGGATTTTGTCCTCTGTTCATTTAGACACATTGCCTTATCTTTTCCTTGGATGTGTTAGAATAGGGCTTCCAGGCCTAAAACCAATTGTTAATCCCCACTAGTCCTATTAAAGCAATGGAATTTACAAAAGTGTTTATTTACTAAATTCCAACTGATTTAGTAGGTCTACTATAGTTGGAACTCAACTCTCAATCTGCATTCATTTTATGAATCAGATTTAAAGAATCAGAGAAATAGTTAATTTAGATTAATCTAGAACAAGATGTGACTTTGATTATGTGGGTTCTAGTAACATAACATCAGTGCCCTTGTCTTACATTCTGTGACCTTGGTGCTGTTTTTGTTTTGTAAACGTAGATTCCACAAGCTGGGGACACTAAAAGACATAAACCCAAGATATAGAAAGGGCTTTGGAGGATTGATGAAAAGGTGAACATTAGCAGCCGAAGTAGTCAGGGGTTTGCATCACTTTCGCCAACATATCTAAAATACTGTCTCTTTATTTTTAGTTTAGAAGAAAAATTGCAATTAAGGCTGCAATCTGAGGCTACTGACCATGACAGCTGAGAGATTCTGGGAGTTGTAATCCAAAGAACCTTTCAGGGCTCTGCTGGACATGCATCAGTGAGAAATGATGGAGGTTTATGAATTTATGCACAGCTTGGAGAAAGTGGAGATATCTTTCTCAGAACACTGGAATTTAAGGTCATCCAATTAGACTGACTGGTCATAGATTCAGCACAGACTAGTCTTCATAGAATAAATAATTAATACAGTATATGGAATTTGTTTCTACAAGATGTGACATGTACTGCTTTAGAGAGCTTTAAACTGTGGGATAGACATATTCATGGAGAAATTCAAAGACATAGCCGTGTTAGGCTGGAATATCAGTAAGCAAGATGATCTTGTAGCACCTTTGAGACGAACTGAGACAAAGAAGTTATAGCATACACTTTTGTAGACATGGGCTGCTGCTACACTGCAGAAATAATGCGGTTTGTCACAATTTTGACAGCCATGGCACAATGGTATGGAATTCAGGGATTTGTAGTTTTGTGAAATATTTAGCTTTCTCTGTCAGAGAGCTCTGGTGCTACAACAAACTACAAATCTCAGGATTCCACAGAATGGAGCCATGATACTTAAAGCACCTCATTTCAAATGAGCTGATTTTCTTCCTATCAGCTTTCTTCACTGTCCAGCTTTCACAACCATACATAGAAATTGGAAATATGATGGCATGTACAATCCTAACTTTAGTATTCAATGATATATCTTGACACTTCAGGATCTTGTTTAGTTCCTTCATAGCTGCCCTTCTAAGTCCTAGTCTTCTTCTAATTTCTTGAATCATTCTCCATTCTGATTAATGATGGAGCCAAGATATAGAAAATCATTTACTATTTCAGTGTCTTCATCGTCTGCTTTTAAGTTAGGTAAATCGTCTGTGGTCATTATTTTTTCTTAATGTTCAGTTTTAAACCTGCCTTTGCACTTTCTTCAGTAATTGTTCAAAGTCTTTGCTATTTTCTGCTGGTATTATGGTATTTGCATATCTTAAATTGTTGATGTTCTTGTTATCTGCCTTGACAGCCCCCACCCTTAAATAACCCATAATTGGCAATACTGTATTTAATAATTTAGCTGGCTATGGTCCACCACATGGTTGGCAAGTAAACAAGAGACTCCCCAGATACTAAGGCTGGAGTTATGCACAGCCTAGGGAGGGGCCTTGGAAATTCCTCAAACAAGTTATACCCAGTTCAGAGTTCTTCCTGAAGAATACCTGGAAATGAGTCATCTGCTAATCCCATCAAGGATGAGCACTCAGTGCTTGAAAAATGGGTTTTTCCTCTTTTCCCTAGATCACAGTGGAAGGTTGCCTTGTGCCTATTCAGTTCCAAATGGCTAGCCCAGTAACAATCATTAACACATCCAGAGAACCCTTTGTCCACTCTTGGGAAACTCTGAGACACATTGTATTCCACTCTAAGAACATTATCAGTGCATTCCCCATTAATGTTCTTTTGCCAGCATAAATTGTGTTTTTATGCCAGCAAAAGAACACCCCCTACCAGACTTAGTTTGAGCAGCGTAAAAGAGGAACTCCCAGCAATAATGGAGTACAAACAGAGCTCCGTTATCTCTGGTGTTGAGATCTCACCAATTCTTACAAGAAGTCACTAGTGCAGGAAATTTTTAAAAAGCCAAAACCCCACACAAAACATAGACATAAGCATAGAAACACGCATTAAAAGTCCCAAGTACACGTGGGTGTGTGTGTGTGTCATAAAAAGAGTGTCCCCTATCTGGCTGTTGCGACCTCAACCAAAAGTGTTTGCCCATTGAAACTGCATTCATGTGAGCACAATGGGCTTGCCATAAGTCAGTAGGCCACCGGAAGTCATGCACATTCACGTCTATAACAAGTGTCCCTTCTTTCATGTTAACTCAGGATAGGAGGTTGTGGGATACTGTGCTTTACAATTCTCTCTGTGTGTGTTTCTTCATTCCCATTAAACTGATGATTTGGAACTGTTTTACAAAACACATGATTTGGCAACTTTTGTGTTCCGTTAAAAAAAAATCTCCCATTTAAGAGGCGTTCAAGAAGTGCTGTGTTCAGGCAATAATTAGGCTGGGGGAAAAGAGCAAATAAAAGTTCAAACTGGCTGAATAACACTCTACCAAATTCTTTATTGTCGCTTGCATCTGTGCATTACACAGTTCTTTATGACCATTTTCTCAATCTGGCTATCTTGAGTTTGCACCCATGGGAATCATACTCTCATTCTTTGCTGCTTCTGCCAATTGTCAGTTTTCTGCTGCACAAGCATTCACATGTTGAAGATTTTAACAGGCTCATTGGGACTATCACTGGGAAGAAAAACTCTGAGTTAAAGACATATCAAAGAGATTTTTAAAAGTGTGGAGAATGACATTTAAATAGACAGAAATATACACCTCAGCATTTTGTATGTACATTCCAAACCATTAGGCTGCAGAAGGGGAACATTTGGGAAGCAGCATAATTCCATCAGTTCTGAAAGATCATTCCATTGAGCCTTCTCTACAGTGGCAAACTGGGTCTAAAAATATTGGTTTCCAGGAGACAAAGGGGGCCTACCCACAACCATAAGGCTATCATTTAATTTTTATAAGAAATAAGTAAAATTTTCAAAAAACACGTAAGTGGCAAAAAAGTACAATTATTTTTTTATGAAATAAATGTATTTTTTTTACTAATTACAGTGTACATATATTGTACATATTACTGGCAGTATACAGTAGATGATAAATGTAAATACAGATTGTTGTAATTGAATTTTTAAATTATTTTTCAATTTTAAATAAATGGTGGATATTTTTAAATAGTTTGCTTGTACTGAACATTTTACACATTAACAGGTAGTTCAAAAGCATATATCATGCAGTCCACAATATTAAGAGCAATCATTTGAATCCACTAGATGATTGTGCAAATCTGTCAATATTTTGTTTTGTTTTGTTTTATTAGGGGGCAAGTCTCAGCCTCTATGTCCCCTTCAGCCAATTTTCCTCTGGTGGTGGTGGTGGGGGGAAGGTCCAGTGCTTAAAGCATAGAGGTGCCTTCCTCCCCACAACTGTATTTTTTTAAAAAAAATGAGGAGGGGGGTCTTCCTTTCCCTTCCCCCAGGTTCAAAAGAAGCGCTGGATGCAGTTGATGGTGCCTGCAGCAACACAGTTGGAAGTCCAAAGCAGCTAGTAGTCAAGTAGGCTGACCCAATAATGTACTATTAATACAAGGTTATGAAGACTGAAAGGTAACAAGTATAGGAAAAGAGATTCCACCTAAACATTAGGAAGAACTTCCTGACAATAAGAGCTGTTTGGAAGTGGAATACACTGCCTCGTAGTGTGGTGGAGTCTCTTCTTTGGAGGTTTTTAAACAGAGGCTGGATGGCCATCTGTCAGGAGTGCTTTGATTGGGTACTCCTGCAGGGCAGGGGGTTGGACTAGATGGCCCTTGTGGTCTCTTCCAGCTCTATGATTCTAATAGTCACTTTAATCTTCTGCTTCTCTTTTTCCTCCTCTATACGTTTTAAGAATTTAAGAATTTTAAGAAATAACTTTGTTTCTGATTAAACCCAATAGTACCAACTGTGCAGAAGCTTATCTCCTATTGCACATTTTATTTTCCTACTGCAAACAATGTGTCCAGCTCTGTATAAAAATTGGAGATCTGTTCTGCAAATCTTCAAACCATTCCAGCTCAGATGTTTTGTTTTTGATAAAACAAGATGTCTGTCCCTTACAACATTCTGGTAATAATCTGATCCCAGTGATGAAGAACACTATCCATGTATAATGGATGACTGGATTGAGTAAAATTGCCTTGCTTTTCAAGATACCCACCTTTATAATTCACTAACAGAAACTGGGGAAATGTTTTGTGGTAATGGAGTATAAAAACATACTCAAAGAAACAAAGAAAAAGTTCTCAAACTGCTTGAATACACCTGTGGAAAATACAAGTGTAGGGTCCCCCTCACAAGTGTTGCATTACCACAGCATTTGTGCTACAATGCAAAACTGTAAAAAATAGACCCCCAAAACAAACATGAGAGCTGTCTGCAACCTTCAGTGACATTATAAGAATTATCAAGCAGATGTTTCATCACACTGTATTCAACACTCCCATTCCATCAGTGACAAAACATTGGGGATCTTGTGGAGAAAACCCAGCTGCTTAGGGTTGCCAGGTCTGGAGCATGTTGAGTCCTGCATTTTTAGGGTGAAAAGTCTAAGGACAGCATCTAATTATAGGGCAGGCTCTGGTGATGTCATTTAGCATGATATATTCAGCATCAACTATTGCTCAGAGCATGTTGTTCAAGTTAAAAAAAAATACAAAATCTAACCAATACGTTGTCTGAATTCAAAGCAGCATCTATATCCAGATGATTTTAAATTGTGAATTTTAAATAGTGTGTTGATTGTTTTAAAAGGTCTTGCTTGTTCTTTTAAACTGATATATGCTTTTAGCTGATATGTGTTTTTAACCAATGTTACATTTGTTTGTTGATTTGTTGTTCCCTGCCTTGATCCATGGAGAGAGGAGGGTAAGAAATAAATGTTGTTGTTGTTATTATTATTACTATTATCATTATTATTTACCTGACTGGTATTAAGTTTTCCAAGTTCTGCACTGGATGGGGAGGGGATACCTCTTCTGAACTCTTTTGAAAACTTTTGTAAACAGTTCTTTTAACACTTCATAGGAGTGGTACTGGTAAGAGCCAGAGTGGTGCAGTGGTCTGAGCATCGGACTACAATTCTGGAGACCAGCAATCAAATCCCTTCTTGGCCATGGGTGACCTTTCACAAGTCACACACTCTCAGAAGGCAAAATCAAATCCCCTCTGAACAAATCTTGCCAAGAAAATGCTGCGATAGGTTCACCTCAGAGTCGCCATGAATTGGAAACTTTCTAGGTCTGTTTTAACAGTTTTGCAAGCACTGTTTATAATAATAATAATAATAATAATAATAAAAATTATTTATATCCTTCCCCTCTGTGAACAATCAGAGCTGTAGTCTAACCAAATGATTTTTTCTGAACAAAAACAAACTTGTCCAACTATGCTTCTGATGGGTTGGGCCCATTAATCAGACAGATCGCATTACTTTGCTTTTCCCATATATTTGCTTTTCTTTTTTTACAGTCAAGTTGTAGAATCTTTCTGACCCTCCCCCAAATAATAACCATAATAATGCTACTAATAATCACTAAATGTTTTGAAAAGGAGGCAATTATGACAAGGAAGTCCTCTCTATGCATTTCTATTCAGAATCAAGCACTGTTGAGTTTAATTTGACATACAACTTCATGTGCTAGAAATTTTAACAGATCCAAGTCATAGGAGATTTTCACACGGGCTATATATCCCATGGCAGGATCAGAACAGGGTCAGGGAAAGTTTTCCCTTTCGGATGACATTGACCCCGTTCTGTCCTTCATCCATCCTGCTCCCGTGACTGTTCTGGAACAATGTAATCATGACTTTTCATTGTGAATAGACCTCCTGTTCCGTCGCTATCACGTAATCATGCATGTGCGAACAGGAGCCCCATTCCTGTTCCAAAATGACAGCCATGGAGGGGAGGACCGTTCCGAGCACTTCCTGGTACGATCTGGACATCCAGGGAAGTGTCACCCTTTATTTTACCCTCCCTGTTTTGATTGTGTGATTTAAAGTGTGTTTTTGTGCTTGATGAACTGATTTTATGTTTGGGGGAGTTTTATTTTTTAAATTTACTGACCAGCCATTATCACAGGATAATGTGATAATGCTTCAGATGGCCGGTCGTAAAAGCAGCCTTACGATGGCTGCATTTACGGCCGGCCAGCAAGGGTAGGGGGAGCCCATTCCTGCTGCAGAATTAAGGTAAGTGTGTGAAAGATGTACGGTATTTCGTGGCAGGAACAGGAGAGGAGGTGGTGGGGCAGTAACGGGGCATTTTGGCCCCGTGTGAAAATCTCCATAGTTTCAAGGGGCTTTTTTTGGGTGGGGGGAGGAACAAGAGAGAAACAGGTTGGAGAAATAGAGAAGGAAGGATGAAGAAGGAAGATGAGTGTAGCAAGGAGTGGGGATAGAAGGATAAAAAGGGTGAAAGTAAAAAAAATAGTTGGATAGGGAAGACAGAAGAAGATAATGGAGCTAGACCTGATGGCAGGAAATAAAACAAAGAACAAGAGACAGGAAATGGGACTAGGGATAGAGGGAAAAGGTGACTGCAACTAGAAGATGTGATGAGGGTGGAGAAGGAGAAAGAGAGAGACTTTTAGCCAGGAGTTGTGGGCATGGAGTGGAGAAGGAGAAAGGAGATGCAGGGGAAGGAGATGTATATCCAAGGGCTTGTTTACACGGTGAAAAAAAAACATGAATAATTTGCCAAGATTCCTAATTGTTTACATGCATTGCACCACAAAGTCGCCTCTTTCAGAAGGAGGGGGCACAAAAACCCATTAGTAATGCAAGAAAGGATTTCGGGACTTTTCTCGACTTTTTTGAAAAGTAGCGCATTTTTGATAGTCTGAACAACCATTACCGTATATTCCGGCGTATAAGATGAGGTTTGAGCCCTGAAAAATAGGTTCCAAAATCAGGGCTCGTCTTATACGCCAGATACACTTTGCTTCACCCCGCCGTCTGAACTCCTGCCTCTTTGCTCCCTTCCCAAATGGAGAAGAGGCAGGGGATCAGGCGTGGGGGTGAGGCAAAGTGCTTACAGTGCATTCACCCCCCCTGCCTTCTCCCCCTTTGGGGAGCAACCGAGGACAGAGGAGGGGGGCGAATGTTGCTGGAAAGCCACCCCTCCAGCCACCCTTCCACCCTCCCCAAAGCCCCCCCTCCAACATCCTCCCTCCAGCCACACCCCCTCCCCAAAGCTGCGATCTGGCTCAAGATCGCGGCTTGGGGAGGGGGTGGGTGGCAGAGAAGCCCCCCCTCCAGCCACCCATCAACCCTCCCTCCAGCCACCCCCTACCCAAAGCCACAATCCCACTTGAGATCGCGGCTTTGGGGAGTGGGGGTGGCTGCGAAGCCCCCTCCCCCCAGCCACCCAGCCACCCTCCCTCCAGCCACCCCCCTCCCCAAAGCCACAATCCCACTTGAGATCGCAGCTTCGGGGAGGGGGTGGGTGACTGCGAAGCCCCCTCCCTCCAGCCACCCGTCCACCCTCCCTCCAGCCACCCCCTCCCCAAAGCCGTGATCCCACTTGAGATCGCGGCTTCGGGGAGAGGGTGGGTGGCTGCGAAGTCCCCTCCCTCCAGCCACCCGTCCACCCTCCCTCCAGCCACCCCCCTCCCCAAAGCCATGATCCCACTTGAGATCGCGGCTTCGGGGAGAGGGTGGGTGGCTGCGAAGCCCCCTCCCCCCAGCCAGCTGTCCAACCTCCCTACAGCCACCCCCCTCCCCAAAGCCATGATCCCACTCGAGATCGTGGCTTCAGGGAGGGGGTGGGTGGCTGCGAAGCCCCCTCCCTCCAGCTACCCTTCCACCCCCCCGAAGCCCCCTCCCTCCATCCCCCCCAGCCAGCTGGCCATCCCGCTATCCCCAACCCACGAGGAGGTTGGGCAGCTTCCTCGTGGGTTGGGGAATCGCGGGAGGAGGGAGCCCAGAAGGAGGGATTAGGGCTGTGCAGCCAAAAGGAGCATGTTCACCCCTTCTCCCCACCTTCCTTGAAGGTGGGGAGAGGGGGGAAATCCCGGGTTTGGCTGCATAGCCTCCACATCCTCCTCCTGGGATTGGGGCTGTGCAGCCAAAGGGGGCCCATTTAACCCTGCAGCCCCGATGCCGTCTTCTGGGCTCCCTTGCAAAGGGAGCCCAGAAGGAGGCATCAGGGCTGCGGAGTTAAACCCCTAGATCCGCTCCCTCTCCCCACCTTCCAGGAAGGTGGGGAGAGTGAGCGAAGATGCCCCGTTTAACTCCAGGCATCGGGGCTGCGGAGTTAAACCCCTAGATTCACTCCCTCTTCCTTGAAGGTGGGGAGAGGGGGCGAATCCCGGGGTTTGGCTCCATGGTCCCGCGTCCTCCTTCTGGGCTCCCTTTGGAAGGGAGCCCAGAAGGAGGGATAGGGGCTGCGGAGCCAAAGGGGGCATCTTCGCCCCTTCTCCCCACCTTCCTTCAAGTTGGGGAGAGGGGGCAAATCTAGGGGTTTGCCGCGGCGACCCCTGCTTCCCTCGCCTTTGTCCCCTTCGGAAGAGCCAAGACAGAGGGAAGGGGGCTACTGAGGCAAACTGGGCATTTTCACCCCTTTCCTCCACCTTCAAGTCAAGTTTGACTGGAAGGTTGAAGAGAGGGGTGAATGTTGCAGCTGGCTGTATGGGGGAGTCCTGCCAGCTGATAATGTTCGCTTTCCCAACTCACGAGGAGATCCTCGTGAGTTGGGAAACAAAGAGAATCAGCTAGCAAGGCTCCCCCAGCCAGTCAGCCAGCCAGCCAAATTGGGGGAGGGGTCTTATATGGCGAATACATGCCTAAGCCTAGATTTTTGGCTGGAAGTTGGGGGGTGGTCTTATATGCCCAGTCGTCTTATACGCCGGTATATACGGTACATTACGTGCTGTGTGAATTACCAGCAATCTTTCAATACATTCACAGCAGAGCTTTGCCATGATTGGTTGAACTCACCAGGGAGGGGTTTGGACAAGAGTTTTGGGATAGAAAGAGAAACTTGGGCTTCAGTTACACAACAGTTTTTATTGCGGTAATTTGCGCTTTATCGCTGTTTCGCAGCTGTACTGCATCGTTCAGATGATATATTGCTTAATTGGTCTATTAGTTTTCAGCTGTTTTCCGGTTGGATATTCACACACAGACTGAGACGGGGGCGGGGCCTCCCAAGCACATCCTCTGATTACCTCAGGAATGCCTGAGACGAACATTCACACACACACAAGAGAGACCAGAAAAGGCTTGCTTAATTCTTCAGATTGCAGCAGCTGGGCACAAGATAGCATGGAGGGAGGGAGAGAAGGAAAGACACACACACACAAGGCTAGCACTCCAGTCTTTTTCGTGGCTGGAAACAACATGGATCTTTCCTCCATCCCCTCCTTGTCCAAACCCCTCCCTGGTGAGTTCAACCAATCATGGCAAAGCTCTGCTGTGAATGTATCGAAAGATTGCTGGTAATTCACACAGCACGTAGTGTAATGGTTGTTCAGACTATCGAAAATGCGCTACTTTTCAAAAAAGTCAGGAAAAGTCCCGAAATCCTTTCTTGAGTTACTAATGGGTTTTTGTGCCCCCTCCTTCTGAAAGAGGTGACTTTGTGGTGCAATGCATGTAAACAATTAGGAATCTTGGTGAATTCTCCACGTTTTTTTTTTTTTTCACTGTGTAACCAAGCCCTTGGAAATGGAGGGATTAGGAAATGAGCAGTAAGATCAGTGTAGGCAGCAATAGTGGGATGGAGAAGGGAAAGACATTTAGCCAGAATTTACAAGGGTGGGGAAAAAGAGTATGAGCGAGAAGTGAAATCAGTTAATTAACGGAGAAAGGAAGCAATGCTGAGGAGGAAAAAATGCACCACACGTCTTGCCAACAATGTTGCAACCTATGTGTACCTCAGCCCAAGAAAGGAATTTGTACTATGGCTTCAGCCATATAGGGTAGCGTAAGGAAGCTGGAAGACTTGGGGAAAAAATAACAGTAAGATAGGAAAAGCTACAATGCACAACAGCATACAAGTTGAGCTATACGATTTTCACATGGGGCCAAAATGCCCCGTTACTGCCCTGCCACCTCCCGTTACTGCTGCAGAATGGAGAAAAATGTTTGCACGCTTACCTCCATTCCGCTGCAGGAATGTCCTCCCTGTCCCCAAGCTGGCCGGCTGTAAATACAGCCGTGGTAAGGCTGCATTTACAACCAGGAATTCAAATCCCGGCTGTTCTCGTGAGAGAACGGGTGCACGGCAAATTCAAAAATACCCCCCCCACACACACACACACGTCAAAACAAGAAACAAAATACAAAAATAATTTTTTAAAAATACAAGTAACCCGGGGAGGGGGGGCGGGGAGGGTGCCACTTACCTGGATGTCCCGTTCCTGCCCGGAAGTGTCCAGAATGGACCTCCCCCCATGGCTGTCATCGTGGGAGAGGAATGGGACACCTTTCAGACCAGCCATGATTCCGTGATAGATATGGAATGGGTGGTCATTAATGACTTCTCCCCATGAATACAATATCATGGGGGGGGGGACAGAATGATAACACTGAGGGCACGGAAGGGGGTGGATGTCGTCTGAAAGAAAAATCTTTCAGCAACCCTGTTCCATGCCTACAACAGAACAGATAGGTAATGTGAAAATCTCCCTAGTGCACTGCTGTTGAACTCTGGCACCAGCTGCAATCTGAGAAAGTTTGAGAGGGAGAGAACAAGGAAGGGAGAGGTGGACAGGTGGAATCCCTCAGAGAGAATGTGCAACAACACTGGCAGCAGAATAGTGTTTTAAAAAAGTTTCTTTTCTTTTCAAGGCAGTGCTGCCACGCTAAGATTCCCTCCCTTTGCCCTGAGGACTGGACAAAAGATTCCAGGCCTTGAGATCTGGGAACCCTATAAGCTGCCAGATATGTATAAACCAATACAATAGGGACATTTCTGTAAATGACTTATAGTTTATCCTCTTTCCATAAAGAATGGATCTTTTTTCTTCAAAAAGTTTGAGATGATCCAGGCTGGAGAATGAATTTGCAAGCCAATGAAAACTGGCAGCTCTTGATGAAGATCTTTGAGGAAAGCAACCACTGAAAAGCTAGTGCCTTACATTAGTAAGCCTTGAATATAAGAAGTGTATTAGCATCTTAAACTGCTACTTATTAAAAGACAGAATTACTATGTATTTGAATCACTGAGTAGGAAGGAGGGGAAGGAGAAACTAATTTCAAAATTGTGGCAAGGTGCCAGCTTGCATGTATCTGGTGGAATTTTAAAAAATCACATTACATAACACATTATCTGTTGTGATATATAACATACTTCGGTTAAAACCTCTTCTGAATTTCAAAACTGCAGTGTGGTTTGAGGGGCAGGTAAACAAGAAAAACACATCCAAAGTCTACCTAGTCACATTAAATTAATTGATTGTATACTTTTTATTGCAACAATGACAAGTATACATTAATAATACTCTACATTAATTATTTTATCAGTCAAAAACAAAATATATACAAATGACTTCCTTTGTATAAAATAACACAAAGAGTTTTCTATTTACTATAACTTTATATCTTCCTTCCTCTACTATAAGTATATGTTGTTCTATTATTAACTTTCCTTGATTGCTTACGTTAGTTCCCTCTCACCCGATTCCAATTATCCTCTTTCCGCTTCTTATACCTCTTCCTTTTCCCTCGGCCTCCTAATCCGTGCTCTTTTCCCCATAAATGTATTGATTATATTTCCATAATACTTTGGTTATAAACTTCTATTTTGTATCTTATATTTCAATATCTCTACCAATATTCCATTTTTTTTTTACAGTAATTGGTTATAGGTTGCCACTCGATTTCTGTCTTTTCTGCCACTTCCTGTTTCAATATTCGGGTTAGTTTATCGTTATCTCTCAATAATAATATCTTATTCAGCCAGTATTCAATTAAGGGCTCTTCTTTGTTTCTCCAGTTTGCTGCGATAACCAAGCGGGCTGCCTTACATAGGTATAAGATTATTCGCCAGTGTTTTCTCTCTGCTTGCGGTGCCAATATTGAGGTAATATTCAAGAGGTATAGCTTTGGGCTAAATTCAAATTGGATGCTGAACATTTTTTGTATTACCTTGTATTACCTAAATTAATTATGTGGTTCTTTAGCTGGTGCCTGCAGAGTTTCAATTTATAATTTGCCATTTCCCCTGTCTGATATCATTATTAACAATCCAAGGTGGCAATCCTGCACACACTTATTTAAGAATAAGCTTTATTGTGAGCTTTACTTCTAAGTAAACATGGATAGGATTGGGATCCATGTTAAATCCAAATTAAAGTCAATGGAAGAAAAAAATCACGTAAAATCCTGATTTTTTTGTAGTAGTAGTAGCAACTTTATTAATGTTTAGACTATATGCAATTGGTATACAAAATAAATAAGTGCAATATAAAAGTGCTACATAAAATAAATAGCATCTAGATTGTGCATATTAAAAAAAAAAGATAAAGATAGAAAATCTTTTATCTCCTGTCTGAGACTGACTCTAAGGTAACTCACAAGGTTTTTCTTTTTGCCCTGGCAGCAATGAAAATTGGGGTAAGATTTATTGATGATTTTTTTTGGTTGTTGCTATTTGCCAAAAAATCAATTTGAACTTATGGGGGCCCTATAAATCCTGATTGTGCAGTTTAACTGGTTTGTGGTTAGGACTCACCCCTATTGAAATTGGTACTGTGATTCAATGATGTCTCCAGTACAAAGTTAAAATATTTCATGTCTAGTGTAGCTATATATCCTTGACAAACAGATGAAAGATTAGGTTGCTTTAGAAAAACAAAACAAAAAAACAACTTCTACTGTTTCTTTTTTCATAAGTGAAGAAAATAAGTCTTTGGACAATAATAATAAAAACAATGGTTGTGTTTTAACAATTTGGCTTCAGAATATTTAAGAACCTCAAAAATGTTCAGAAATTCAAGTTTTCCCACTAAATGAATCAGGTCTCAGAAACAGGTTTATCATTAACCATGACTGCAACATTCTACCTACCATCTCCAGAATTTTTACATAGATCTTGTTTACTTGTACTTTTGCTTAGTCACCAGATGGGGAAAAGAATCTATAAATATTTGAGGAGTTCTTAATGATTTACTTGCCTGGGATAAGTCCAAATCAAGGAACCAATTACAGTGAATTAATGATAACGATAACTGGCAAAATGACCTAGCATTAAAGCAGATAGAATTATTTGTTTTTTAGAAGCTTTCACTTAAAATGTGTAGTTTTGGGTCCCATTATCTGTAACATCAGATGAGGCACTTTCATAGAATGTGAAGCTAGTTTCTTCTCCAGTTAAATGTAAATGGGTGTAACTCAGGAGTGTCCATGGTTCCTTCTACTTCAAAGAATTCACAAATGTAATTCTACTAACAAATTGGCAAGGTTACTGTGGATTGGACAACTATTTGTAGCTTTGGATAAATCCCAAAGTAGGGCTCTGTTTATTAAAGCCTTTGGGGCCTAAAGATTTACTCCAAAATGTCCATGCACATAGTTTTGAAACTTTTAAACATTTTAAACCTGTTTTTAACCTGCTAAATTTTAAAATGTTTTAGGTTAGTTTTTGGTTTAATTTCCCCACTGTTTGCTCAGCATGTTTATGGATTTCATTATTCCCAAAGCCTCAGAACTGGAAACTGACAACAAACTCTTAGGAAATTAAACTCAACATCCCTTCAAAAATTGTTTTGGCTTTACAAATTAATGCAAGTATTTCTTTTAAAGAAATCTCTACTTTAGACATGTCAAAATATATTGGGAGGATCACATTCAAACAAGTAGCAAGAGCCCAACTCCTTGCTAAAATATCTAGAATGGAAAAGAAGACTTAAGATGTGATCTGAACAAGCCTGGGGTGTGTGTGTGCCAGTTTATTGGAAACTTACCAAACCTCCAGCATGATCCAAATGCCTACTAAAAGCTGCATGAAGGATAAGTTGTTGAGACATGCCCACCCCAGAATCATCCTAATATACTTGTGAAACACTGCATGGGTGTACAAATGGAGCCTCAAATCAGGCATTTTGAGATAGCATCAGATCTACAGGGTCCCAAGCTTCCTTGTTCCTTCAATGTGGCCACAGACTGGGCAGAAACTATGCCAGCCTGGAGGCATAGTGGCTACTAGTCATGACAACTATATATTTCTTCTACCATCTGAGGCAGTATGTCTCTCAATACTAGGTGTTGTTGTATGGCTTCAAGTTGTTTCTGACCCTATCATAGGGTTTTCTTGGCAACATTTATTGGGGGGGGTGCCTTTGCCTCCCTCTGAGGATGACAGTGTGACTTGCCTAAGGTCACCCAGTGGGTTTCCATGATTCAAACCCTAGTCTCTGGTAAGTCCAACACTCAAATCACTATACCACACTGGCTCTCAATACCACATACAGGAAAACAAAAGTGGAAGGATACTTTTAAATTGTTTTTAATTCAGGACTATTTAAATTGGTTATTGTTGTGGGTTTTTTATTGATTTTAGCTGTAATCCTTTTTAATATGTTGTAAACCACTTTAGTCTCCTACTCTAGGAGAATAGCAGGATACAAACCAAATGAATTATATTGTATTCATACCCCATTGTGCCCTTTCCATAGGCATCTGATTAGCCATTACAACAACAGAATGCTGGACTATGATATGAAAGTACATTGCTTTCAGGTTCTGTTTTCCCTTTTATTGGTGTCAATGGGAGGATTTTTTTAAAAAAAAGCCAGGAGAAAGAAAAATAATACCTCCTCTACCTCTGTGCTGTATACAGTGAACTGATAGGGGATTAGAAAATAGTAGTTCTTCCACCATATAATTCTGCCATATTTACGACCACTCTGCTAGGAAGCAATTACTTACTGGAAAATAAAAGCACTCCTCAATAGACAATGCTATTTCTCATTTGACACTGCATCTAGCAGGACTTTTTAAAAAGCTGGCAATTCAAACAGATCTATACTTGAAAATGTGTAAGAATTAGTAGAACTGTGAATAACAACAGTTTCTGAAGTCTGAAGAAATTTGCTCTACTTTTTAAGATCAGCATGAAAAAGATGTCTAAATTACTCAGCTGGACCTAACAAGGGAGGGGTAAAAAGTTTAAGTATGCTTTTAGTCCGAATTTTACCACTTTTTTCTATTAACTAAATAGAAAGCACTGATGGATGACAAGTTTTCAGAGGAAGCTGGTACCTCCTATAGTTGAAAACTGTTTCACTATTATGAAATGGAATGTTATTTAAGACACATATTTTGTACTTCTGTTTAATAACAACCTAGTATATAGCAAAAGGAAACCACATATTACAGTGACCCCTAAAACTGTTATAACCCTTCCTGCTCTAGAAAGTCAAGAAACTCAAGGAACATAGCATTAATGTCTGTGATGACTTTGTTGACAACACTGTTCCTTTAAACCAAAGTTAAAATAGTTTGTATGGCTGCAAAGGGTGTGGAACACCAGGTGCTAGCCCTGCATAATCACCACTGTATATCAGTCTGCTGAGACCCAGAGTTTGTGTGGGTTGTAGAGAGTGGATTGTACATGTTTACCATGAGTAGTCACTATATACTGTTGGAGATTGTTGAAGGAGTGTTTGCATATCTTGTATATATCCTGCAACAAGATAAAGAGCCTCCAAGGACTTTGGAAGAATCCAATGGTGTCTGTGCTTCATTTCAAGGTTGGTCAGTGCCAGATTGCCAAATACTGCTAGAGGGTTCTGTGCTTCTGCACTCTGCTGGTTTTAGCTACTGTTGGGGACAAGCACCTCAGGCAGTGCTGTTAGTTGGTGTCTCAGTGGGCCTAGTTATTGCATTTGTCACTGCACATTTTGCAGGATGCACAAGAGAGCCAACAGAATTGCCATGTCAGTTTGCCAGCCAAAACAGAATTACTTCCCAGCATTGGAACAACTACAGAGGATACCAGGACTCATTAACTCAGCCACATCAGGTGATCTGAAGAAACAACAGTAGTCCTCATAGCTCTGTAAACTAATAAGCCACAGAGCCTCGCCTGTTTGGTTTAAAGCCTGAGCCTCAGCCCATCTCTGATCCCTTTTTCTTCTTCTGTCCTTTGAGGCTCATTTACTGCATGTTGAAGGGGAGTGTGTGCTTGTCATGGAAATAGGATGTAGGTAGTCAAAATCTGTCTTTGGACAGCAGAGACATACATTTCAATTCTTTGTTCAGGCAGCTCTTCCTTGTCTTTAATATTAATGATACCCTCCAGTTAAAAAAATTAAGAAACCAACCCTGTTTACCGAAGATATTTCTCTCATGTGCATCCATATGGTAAGCTACAGTCTAAAGATTATCTTTACAGCTATTACCTTTCATAAGTGTTGTGTTGGTTAGAGCCCAACACATCCTGTTCATAATTTTAGGTAGTTCTGTTTATGATTTACTATATTCTTTACATACAGTATTTGTAGCTACAGAATACCCAGGCGTACCATTCCCAATACAATTAGAGATCAAAGAATACAGTAAAAGATTTATCAATAAAATTTATTTGCCTAATTGAGATGTCAAACACAAATCTGATAAACACATAAACAGATACATTTAAATAAGTAAAAAGCATGAATGGCATACATTTACAATGGGGAAAATACAGACAACAGAAATTTGATCTTTAATTCCTAAATCCATGCACTTCTATACTAAGCCAACAACATTTGTGTTGAAAATAAATTTAAAGGGGTTTTTACATCTTATTTTGAAGATGGTCAGGTATGGATGCAACATTAAACTGTAGTTTAGGCATTACATGCATGGGGTTTGGGCTTGTGTGTTTTCCTCTTCCTATGGTATGAAGTTGTCAGTTTCAATAACACCATTGAAACGAACCACAGCATGCCTGTGTTCAAACATAATGCTATGCTAGTTAAAAATGGAAGGGTCAATTTCTGACCAACTTGCAGCTTCTGACCTTGCAGGAGACGGGTTGGCACCCATGCTTGAGGACTGTTCATGTAACCCTAAAACATAGTTTAACTAAGTCCAAATACAGCCAATGGGTTGGATCCATATTCAGTTATATTCCAAGTCAACCCACTGAAGACAATGGTCTAATGGTAGTCATTACTAACTTAAATCTCACCCATCTAAATTATATTAAATATATGACTAAATCTGGATCCAACCTAATATAAACTGACAATTAGTGATAGAAACTGTGTCTCTGCAAGCTAGTACAACTTTCAAAAGCTAGCACAAAGGGCTTAGTAAATAAGCCATTCAAATAGATATATACTGATAAAAATTATAATAAAATTACATGAACAAAAGTATACAACCTTTCTAAGGGAAAATATTTAATTTATGAATCTTGATCTTATGCACAATTAATCAAAAGTAAGCTCCTCTGAGTTTACAGGAATTTATTCTCAAGTAATAACTTACAGGTTTTAAGTTTTATTTCCTTAAGTAATGATGAGTGAGTAGGTTGGTAGTTTTGCTCTCCGGGATGGGTTTTTCTAGTTGTCAGGATATGATTTCCAAAAAGTTCAAGTCAGCAAGGTTCAGCAGTTTTCTATGCGTGAACCCAAGTATCTCTACTACAGAGGCAGTTCGGCTAAAGAGGTTAAAAAAAAAATCACAAAAAGCATTTCTAAAATCCCATGATACAAATATGGGGGCTTTAAAAATTCTTTTAGTGGCATGGGAGCTGCTTATCTATAAACACCAGGTACTGCATCTAAATAACCCAAGATGGGTAGGGCCAATCATGTAGATTGGTTATCTTGTTGCAGCTCCCAGTCATGCATGACTACTCATAGTAAAGCATTCGTTATGAGGTAAAAAAATGTTGAAAGGCTTTCTATATTGGTGAAAAACTGCTCCTTTCATATCAAGGCCAGGAGTGGTGATGACTGTACCTGTGCAATTTTCTGCACATTAAAATTTTTGAAGAATTTACAATTTCTGTAACCCAAATGATTAGAAGGCATCTGAAACTTTCTGTATACAATGAATAATGGGCAAATAGTCTATTTGAAGTTCTTATATCAACACTAACTCACTCTAGTCAAAGAGATTGTTTGTATTAGACAAGATAGGGTATTTTAGCTTTCATGGTTATATGATGTGTATGGATGACTTATTGCATGCTAATGTAGGTAAAGGTCAAACGATTCCCCGTTTCCCTCCCAATATATTGCTGATAGGATTTTGCAGAGCTTTGTCTATGCAGTCTGCGCAGCTCACTCTCCCCTGCTGTGGCTGGCACCAAAATTTCCAATTGTGTGCTACCCAGAAAAAATTGGGAGCTGAGAAAATGGATTTATGGACACAACCCAAGTAAACTGTGTCAAACACATAGAAATCCCATGTAGATTAAGCTTTACACATAAATGTCAACTTTCTCTGAAAATTATTGCTTGAAAAATTAGTGCTGTAATCCAAACTTCATATATATAATATTGACTGTTGTCAAAAGACAAACAGGATAATGATGCCTTTAGGTGTACTTGCGCTATTTTCAGAATATGCCTACATGGGGGAAAAGTGCAACTGACATACATATTTAAGAAAACTACTCAAGTTGTACTGTATTTCTTCAATATATAGTGAAGAAAATGTATGGTTTGGAGAATCAGTTTCCCCAATAATGAAAACCCTATTAGTTAAGTATCAGCAATATGAACTTGCTAATGTTATCAATACATAGTTAATGATTTTTTAAATAAAGTCATTTAACATTGTACCATGAATATGTGAGGGGGCCAAAGCAAGTTTGTTTCACCACAGCTTAATTTCACATCCTTCCCAAAAGGGGAGAAGGTTTTGACATATTCTTCTCAATGTATGTGTACACAAAGATTACATCCCAGGAGTCAAAAAAGTCTTACAGATATAGTCTTGGTCTTCGGCACTGATGCAAAACATGCCTTCAAATAAAATATTTGCACATTTCAGATCAAATGTATGGTGCAGTATGGCTACAAAGTCCTGCCTTCTTGAAAATTGAGAAGTTGACATATACGGGAAGGGAAGCTTCTCATGGCATAACAGATTGGGGTTGACTCTTATTAGAGTGAGTGTACTAAAAGCTGCAATTTCCCCACTTGCTTGCCACTTTTACTTGCATTATTTTGAACATAATGGCTTCAAAGTCTTGAACAAACAGAACTCTCATACTGTCACTTCAAAAGGAAGATATCTGCAAGGTTGCCTTCCATTTCTATAAAAGTAGCATGGCAACACCAGGTGCTTTTCTTGCAGCAGATACTCCTTCAAAGATCTGTTTACCCTGATGAACTGTAAAGCCAACTTGCTAGCATGAGTAACAAAAACAAAGACAAGCTCATATGTAGGACAAGCCAATAGAAAGGCAAACCAGAAAAGTCAACAAATAAGTGTCACAATTGAGCATACATGTGATTTGTAATCCTTTATTGTTTGCAGTATTAAAAGTTTATATGGCATCCATCAAAGGTCAATTCAGATTCTTTGGAGAAGAATCTAAAGCTTCATATATAAATTGGATGATACTGTTTGTAACCAAGTTTCTTCCTACAAGTTGGGCAAGAATTAACATTTCTTAGAGAATCCCGGAGGCACTGACTACAGAAAACATGACCGCACTTTGTTGACACAATGAGCCGTCCACTCTGTACAATTTCTGAGTATCCATCCATGCAAATTGGGCAACTCACAGTACCTGAACGTCGTGTACTTGAAATTCCATCTTCCAGCAATTCCAATTCCCTGGGCAATGTATTAGTCAACACTACATCATTATCTCTTGGTTCATCATCATCACTGCTTAATACACAGCTATCAGGGAGCTGCTGGCTTCTTAATTGTTGGTTTTGCTGTTGACAAACATTTTCTTCAACTATAACAATGGAATCATTGTGTGTCAGATCAACTACGACTGGGTCTGAAGACTCGCAAGTGAGGTCTACTACTTCTTCACAAGGATTTTCTTCAAGATCAATAGGTTCTACTTGTGAGGCACCGTCAGCAGCTAAAGTGGTTATTCTACTTTGCTTGCGAGTTTGTCTAGAATTAATTGTTCCTCCACAGCGCTTTTTGGGAATCTCACTCTTCCCCATCCTTTCACTGGAAATAGATGGTATGGCTGTGTCAGTTGCTAACAGAAGACCATTTTCAGTGCTAGGAGAAGCACTGGCAGACGTTTGTAAGGAGAAGCCCACAGAAGAGGTAGATGGGGATGAGGAGGAAAAGGTGATGGTTGAAGAAGGGGCCACAGACTTCACCTCCAAACCATCAACTAGATTTGATGAAACAAGACCAGTAGTCCTCTTGTTCTTCCTGCGCTTGGTACCACAACGCTTGGAATCTGTTGGGCTCATTGTATGTAGAGGCGGGAAACACCACACTCAAATTAGCAGCCTAGGAATAAGAAAAAAATATGTAATAATTTCTGACACCAAAACCCAATAGCCAATGTCTGCATACATATTCCCAAGCAATAAGCAACAAAACCATAGATCTCTATCCATTCATATTGATATACGAGGGTACCTTTTAAGCAGCCTACTTCCTATCCCTCCTAACACTCTTTGGTTAGATATCTGTGTGGCTCTTCTCCACATTTTTATTCTGTGCTGTATATAGAACATCTGCTATTATGTTAAAGCCTTGGTGCAATTCTGCCCAGCGTGGATTCTACAGACTCTTTGGAAGCTGAAATATATAAGTACAGTGGGCCCTCGTTATCTGTGGGTGTGGTATTTACAGATTTCAGCATCTGTGGTTAGAAATGAATAAATAATCATTTTTTTTAACCTGTGACAGACTGTAGCCTGAATAAGAAACAGTCTCAGGGTAGTAATATAGACTATGGTGGCAAGGCTCATGTACCAGGCACACATTCTCCCTGCATTAGCGGTTGTGATTTTGCTCTTTCCTTCAAAAGGCAGAAGTTGCATCCTGCATTCTCCCAGCAGGAACGATGTGCATCTGGTGATAACGGCTTACTACCACCATTGTCTCCCCTCACACCTTGGTTCCTGGAAAGCAATCCCACCTTCTTGGATGGGGAAGCAGTGGCACCAAGCACCTGGTGATCAGGTGCAAGCCTCCGCTTCCTCCCTTGGTTCCTGGAAGGAAATCCCATCAGCATCTAGCAATCAGGACTTTAGCCTCTGTTGCCCCTCCCAGTTCATGGAAGGCAATCCAACGAGAGGCTTGGTGATCAGGGCTTTAGCCTCCACTTCTCCCTCCACACACTTGGCTTCTGGAGGCAAACCCCATCAAGCACCTGGTGGGATTTCCTTCCAGGAGCTAGGTAGGAAGGAGCAGGAAGCAGAGGCTAAAGTGCCGATCACTGGGCGCTTAGTGGAATTTCCTTCCAGGAGGCAAAGCAGGCAGAGGAGCAAAGGATAAAGCTCCGATCACCAGGCACTTGCCGCTGCTGCCTCCCCTGCCAGGCCTTTGGTAGGGTTGCTTTCCAGGAGTCAAGGGGTGGGGTGGGGGTGAAAATGGTGGTGGCAACCCTCGACCACCAGGCACACATTGTTCCTGCTTCCTGCTAGTAGAATGCGGGCTGCAACTTCTGCCTTTTAAAGGAAAGAGCAGAATCTCAGCTGCCAAATCAGGAAGAAAATGTGCCTGGTACATCAGCCTTGCCGCTTCCACTACCCTGGGATAACTTCTCAGCCTGGCTACAGTCGGTCACAGGTAATTTCAAATTTTCAATAGTGACTTGTGCATCCATGGCTTTTCTTATCTGTGGGAGGATCCTGGAACCCAAACCCCACAGATACCAAGGGACCACTGTATATATACCTACTGAACGCATAAGCAAACTATATTATGTGAAGTCAGAAATAAACCTGTTTTCCCACTGAGCCAGCAGTAATTACAACTGAAAGTCTACAAATGTTAATGACAAGTGCCAACAAAACTATTTAACCTTAATTTAAAATAGTAAATAAAATTAAGATGGGAACAGAAGCTTTAGATTTACTGTCGTCACCAACATACCTAGATATTTTAGATTTTTAAAAAATCACAGAGCCAAGACATTGAGTTTTGAACTGCATAAGAACTCATTGAAAATGAAAATCCTAACCTAACACTTGATAGGATAGAATATTAGAACTTATGGCATCTCAAAAATATCCCATGGACACTCCCCCTTCCACTAATGCCCTTCATCTGGTACTATTCGTAAGCACACTAGAGGAAAATACATAGCACACATCACACAATGAATGGAGAATATTCAGACAAAATCCTACAGAGTAGCCTTGCTTTTTTCCCTAAATAGCTGAGAAAAAGATATTTTAAAGAACTTTTGAGAAATTTCAGTTCGGTTCTAGCTACTGTTTGTAATTAAAGCTATCTTTTGGTTTCTTGAGGTTTTCCTCTGCTTGAAAAAGGCTTGTTTTTCTTCATTCTCAAGGCACATCTTTTTAATGTTTTTGAACTTATCTTATTGTTTTAAGTTGGCCAGCAGGTCTTGTGTTGTTTCTATCACATATTTCTCAATTATTGTGTGATATTATCTCTTTTGCAATATGGAAGGTATGCACACTTCCTAATAGGAAAAGGTCCCATGGAAAGAAGTTACCTGACAACATCTTTCATAGTGGTTTAGCTCAGTGTTCTTCTGCTACCAGATTAGATAATTGGCACGGCTCCCCCTCTCATGTGACAAGGACCAGTGCCTTATTTGTGCCCACTGACTACAGCTGTTTTCTCCCTTTTGAGAAACTTGGTGCAGACTGGAAGCAGTCCACAGATGACAAGCAGCACAGCTTTAGCTGAAGCATGGAAAGCTAGTGAGGCTACAGACTGAGAGTAATCACTGTTCAGTTGAAAACAGAATACCCACCCCTCATCCACCTCATAAGTAAAATAAGTGCAGGAATCTCATCTATTAATGTTTCTTCAGAATTTTCTTCTCCTTTGAAAAGAACACCAGTTGATATTTACAGGGCTGAACCACTGACAAGAGCTTGGACATAAAAATGGCTATAATTTCCATGAACCAAAAATATGCACTATTGATAAACAGAAATAAAACTTAGAGCCTTTAGAGCATTTGCTGTTGTGCAACATGGAATAATCATTGCAGAAGTTGTTGATAGATTCACCAATTCAGAGTGTAGTACCTTACGGTACTACATACTGTAAGCTCGTATTTTGTAAACAATTTTTCCAAACCAATATAACTCTCAAGGAACAAGTGTGGTCCTATGCCTACACAATGTGTCAAAGATACAAGGTACAGTATTGTTGTCACTGCGTTTTTAGGTAGTCTTCAAGTGCAGCTTCGAATACGATACAGGTTGAATATCCCTTATCTGGAATTGGGAAATCCAAAATAATCCAAAATTGTCCACAAGGGTGGGCGAGATAGCGATACCTTTGTTTTCTGATGGCTCAATGTACACAAACTTTGTTTCATGCACAAAATTAAAAATATTGTGTATAAAATTACCTTCAGGCTATGTATCTAAGGTGTATATGAAACATAAATGAATTTCATGTTCAGACTTGGGTCAATTCTCTAAGATCTCATTATGTATATGCAAGTATTCAAAAAAAAAAAAATCCAAAATACACAACACTTCTGGTCCCAAGCATTTCAGATGAGGGATACTCAATCTGTATAGTGAGTACAGTACATACAAATGTAAGATGGCATGGTTTTGAAGGTTCAATAGCAGTTCAAAACACAGTGGATTGAATAAATCAGATCTCCTATTCTACACCAGAGGCATGTGATCTGTCTCTGTTGGGTATCATAGTGGGCATCACCCTGAACCTTAAGAAGCAAATTTGTGAGACTGTAAGGCTGTAATGCAAGCACCCACCAGAAAGTATGCTCAATTCCAACAATTTGTCAAATGTTTTTGGAAGTCTTATGAGAATGCTCCACATATCATGTTTGTTTGGACCCATTTGTTTCTTCAGTAACCAAAGTATACAGCAAAATACTGCATACAATCTCAATAAAGATAGAAGTATCTTCTGAAAGCTGGAAGTCTTTATTCGAGATACCATATCTATTGTCAACAAAATTGTAATCAGAGGAGAGACAGAGAGGTGATGGTTGTCTTTCTAAGATCTTGCTTTCACCCATAAGCTTTTAATGACGTCATTAAGAGGCAGCCACCCCTGCTCATGTGCTGAGGATATGCAAATTAACGTAGCTGGGAAGATCCCCCCCACACAAAGTCCTAGAAATGTGTGGAACTCTATTTTCCTGAAAAGGAAGGTACAACTTTAAGAGGCTCACATTTGCCAATCACTCTGCTAAAAAAAAAAAAAAAAAAAAAAGGAAAAAGGAGCATTGGTCTTATTGTTTTTTCCCCCAGTGGTGGAGGTGGAAACATCCTGTCATGGGTTGTTCCTCCTCATTGCTCTGGTAAGGAGGAAATAGACTTCGAGGGAAACACTATTAGGTGGAGCAACTCTCACACTCCCTCAGTCCATGTTACAACAAAGACTTAGCAAAAAAAATGAAAAAACTACTCCAGTATAAAGTAAACAATATAGAGAAATTCTCCCACATTCAAATAATGTTCACTAATCACAATCACACTACCCATATCAGTACTAAGGAGCTGCTCCCCTCAGTTCTGTATAGGTGGGCAAACTGTCACATATCATTTAAGTGAGAACTACCAACTGCAGCACGTGTCTTCCAAAGGAAGCCTCAACAGAACTGAAGGCATCCAAACAGTAGTAGTGCACAAATGTGGAAAGAGAGACCCATCTTGCTGCCATACTTATGTATAAAACCAGTGCTTTAGTGCCTAGTGCTGTCGAAGTGGCAGCACTGAAAGTGGAATGAGCAACAACCACTCCCAGCAGCAGCTGCCCAACTTTTGAGTAACATGTTGTGATTCAGGTGCTTATCCATTTTGACAAGGTGGACACTGAAACCTTACTGCCCATGGATGTAGGTTGGAAAGGCACAAACAGATGATCAGATACAGTAGGACCCCCGTATCCACTGATTCAATCATCCATGAGACACAAAAACAGCACACCTACCACAGTCTTCCTTGAAAATGAGTCCTTTCTAGTCATGTTCTAGGTCCTCCAAGGCAACACTATGATATTTTAAACCTGAAGTTACATTATTTTCATTGGCATTTGCTATTATCCATGGTTTTCAGCATCCACGCCCCCCCCCCAACCAATCCCCAGCAGATACAAGGTCCTAATGTACTCTAAATTGCTTAGTAAGTTTAATGTAGATCTTGAGGGCCTGTCTTACATCCAATGCATGCCAGGACATTTCCAACTCTTTCTTCAGATCAGGACAAAATGATGGCAAATTTATCTCTTGCACCTATAAAAAGTTGTGTTGACCTTCAGTATGAGCATTGATCCAATCTTAAGAGTACAGAAACTTGATGAAATATACATTTCCTTTCTCACTGCCAGAGCTCCCAACACACTGCTGGCCAATACAATCAAAAGCAGCACCACCTATGAGAAACTTAACAGATACCTCTCTCAATGGTTCAAACTGATCTTTAGTTAAGGCTGACATAACTGTGTACAGATCCCAATTAGGGTATCTTTGGATTGTTGGAGGCATTATCAAAGCGACAGCCCTCAAGAAATATTATACAGTCTGCCCTCATCTTTTGTAGGCGCTAGGGGCACAGAATCCCCACGAAAGTGGAAAAACCATGAATATCTTAATCCCCTCCAAACCATTTTTAACACGCTTGCTGGCTCTCTGCCTGCCTGCCTTCACCTGAACAGCCCCTTCTCTTGTTCTTTCCTGGCCAGGCAACAGCACTGAGTGAAAGGGACTGGATCGTGCCACTCCACTGGGGCCTCTTTTTTGCAGGGAGTTTCCCAAATCTGGCTGCCCCTACTGCATCCTGGCCCAGAGGAGGAAGAAGTCAAGGCAGAGGAGGACAAACAGGCATGGCCACAGGCCAGGATGTGGCGAAGGCAGCAGGCACTCAGGCACCTCCTCATGAAAAAGAACAGAGACTGTGTGTGTGTTTCACTTGGGCTCCTCCCATGCCCATTTCCCCCACCTGCCCTAACTTGCTAACTGGACTGTGGAGGCTGCCACTGCTCTGCCAGGGCCTCTTCCTCACTGGGAGGTTCCTGAGTTCAGCCACCACTGCCACTGCACCCTCATCTGGACCTGTGTCTTTCTGTCCTTCACCTCCTCCGTATCATTGCCTCCCTCCTCTTGTGCACAAGCAGCAGCTCTGGGGAGTGGAACATCCATGAAGGCGGTGGCATAGGGCCAGACTTCCGCCATTGCATCCTCCTCATCCTGCACCTACTCCACAGGGGGCTGCCACTGCTCTTGCACAGGGAACTGAACATGCTCCCTGGAGCTGCCACCGCCACCTCACACCCCAGCCAGTGGCATGGTCTGTCTGTATTGCCCAGACAAAACAGAGGGAAACACAGTGTGAAGCAGCAGGAAGAGCAAGAGGAGCAGGCCCCTGCAGGCCAGGGACTGGCAAGGCAGCTGAGGCGACGGCACATGAGGTCTCCTCACACAGTTCACTTCAGTAAGAAGAGCTGCGCTCAAAAAAACTTTTGCTTACTATAGTAAATCACTGACTGACAAAGATTTATGTCAAAATATCTGTGAAACTTCCTGGCAATGATTGTCTTGAATTGCGTGGCTTCTTCACAAAATCCTTCAATGTAACCACGGTGGTCCAATATAAGGAATTTCAATAGGAAGTCCATACATATTTTCCGTCAATATATGAAACACCAGGTATCTTTAATTTGATATTGGTATGAGATTGCTTATACTTGGATCAGTCTTTGACTGTACATTAATTATAAGGCAGTATATCAATTATCATCATTACAGTGTACAAGATCAGTATATACACACACAAACTCTAATTGTACTAGCATGTTACATAAATATCAGGGAGGTGGTAACATATTAGCAGTTAGTGCCTTCAGGTGGGTTCTGAGGTGTGTTAACCACATTGTCAGAGACTGGCTCATCCTCACAATCCTCACATTGCTCTGGATACTGTCTTTCCCCTCTTTCTTACAATCAGAGTCTTCAGAGTCAAACACTGCTGGCCTTCTCATTTTGCCCTTGCTGTCCTGAGACAAAATGGCTGTTGTGTCATGTGAAGCAGTTTTCACACCTTTACTAACATGGTGGGCCCAAAAGAACTGCTTGGGTTTAAACTGCCCCATTCCTCTTTAGGTAGGATGGAGGAGACTGTGATCCACGATTTGTTCCCATGTGATCTCCCTCAGAACAAGTGGGTCATGATGGAAGTGGGGAAGCGAGCGCTGTTCTTGGTGGGAATCACCAGCTAGTGCTGAAGCAGCTGCTGTTTTATGATATTAATAATTTAAGCCAACTACAAAACTCCAGAGGCAGAGGTTGCCCCACAGTCATGGTGGTGGTGGGTTTAACAGGATGCTACTCACCTCCCTTCAAAGCAATCTTCTTAACAGCAGGCTAAGGCCCTACCCAGGCCTGCTGTTTGTGTCACTGTGTTCTCTGGTCATGGACAGAGGGATTTCCCTCTTCCAATGATGCCATTCCCCCCTTTATTTTCATTCACTCCGCTGCCTGCGGTTTGGAGTTGTGAAGCCCCTTTGAAGTCACAGGCAAAAGGGACTCTCCAGACATGCTTGGGCTGTTCTCCTTCCCACTATAGTCCAACATAATCCAGCCACATACTCAGTAGTTTAGTATCAATAGAATTAGAATAGAAAGAAACAGGACGGACAATACTAAAGCTAATTTTTAGGGCAGTGCCATGGATCGAAAATAAGATTTGCACTAAAGAACATGAGTAAGAAAAACAGGAAGGAACAAGCGAAGGAACAGCCTACGCAGAGCCGAGGCAGGAACTAGACTGAGGGAGTGGTGGTGGTGGGGTTAATCTCCATAGTGGTAGCTCCCTCAAAGTCCTGTCTTCTAGAACAGTGAGGAGGAGCAACCCATGACAGGATGTTCCCCCCTCCACCACAGGAAAATATTTTGGGAAAACTGAGTATATCAGAGCAGATTATCACTGTAACAGCCACAAAAGAAGAACAAGATTCTGTAGTCTCGGACAGATCTATAAAGAAAGCTATGAAGTTAAGCAACAAGCAGACCCGGTCATCAAATGACAATATCAAATGGGACTCCAACAATCAAGTAAAAACTGACAAAAGGAGAGTAGAAACCACCTGCAATTTGACACTAATAAAGGATTTTTGGAATCATTCAGTATCTGTCATAGTCTTTACCTAATGAGTCAAACCTAAAAGCACACTGAGAATCTGCTGAAGAATAAAGTGACCTAATAAAAGGAACAACAAGGCACCCCAAGACTGTTATCACAGTGCCAGTGTTTCTATATTTCAACCAACCAAAGCAACGTTAAGGACATGAAACATTACATATCCAAGAATTTTTGATGTCTATGTGCATGCCTTCTCTACAAAGAGAGAAAAGAATTTTTTAAAATAAAACCTTTTCAAATCTATTAAAATTAGAAAAAGATGAGCCATAGCTTATACATTTCACAGGGCTGCACATGCTTGAATTGAGATATTGCTGCTGGCAATTATATTCATCGTGAAATACACATAAAATTGCACCAGTACTTGTGAAGTCGAAGACTTTCACGGCCAGCATCCATAGATTTTCCTTGGTTTTTTTCCAGGCTGTGAGGCCGTGTTCTGGACATGGCCTCACAGACCGGGAAAAAAAAACAAGGAAAATCTATGCAGCAGTACTTGTTTGGCATATTGGAAGGTTCAGTCTGACCCAGCCATTATCTTTAAAAAATCCATTGGTCAAACCCAAAAGAAATGTTGCTCCAGTTACAGAAGTACAGTATGACATAATCTGCCTGTATATGAGGCAATGGCATTTACCCAGCAGAAATAATATCTAGACTAGAGGAAAGCTGCTCACTTTACCTACTGAATGAGGGCTCCTGACCAGAGAAGGACTGATAGAGCCTGACAGATACAAAGCAACATAGCAACAAATTGTTTAGAGAACTCCTGGAACCTACAGAGATAAGTTCTAGAATCATAAGGTGCTGAAGGCCAACATTTCAGTAGATGATCCCCTTCACATGAAAACCTCTCTAAGTTCAAAGCAACAAATTAGAATGTATATATAATTCTCTTGGGTATGTTGCCTTTCCCAGTGTGCTGATGGCTGCTCAGGAAACACACCCAACCCACACCCAACCAATCACCACCCACATGCAAATTCCCTCTCCACAGCACAATCCACCACCACACAAGGGCCCCTCCCTCCTCTCACTCCCTCAACTACTCATCAGCTGTGATGGGATCCAGGCAGTCAACTAGTGGTAGTGGCGGCAGGATGCTTTACTCCTACACGTGTTCGCTATCTGTTTGAATTCTTCTTTGGTGATTTGGGGGGGAAATCACCAAAGAAGAATTCAAACAGATAGCGAACACGTGTAGGAGTAAAGTCAGAAAAGCTAAAGCGCAGAATGAGCTCAGGCTTGCTAGGGAGGTTAAGAACAATAAAAAGGGTTTTTTTGGGTATGTCCGCAGCAAAAGGAGGAAGAAGGAAATGGTAGGGCCGCTACGTGGAGAAGATGGCAAAATGCTAACAGGGGACAGAGAAAAAGCAGAATTACTCAACACCTTCTTTGCCTCAGTGTTTTCAGAAAAGGTAAAGGGGGACCAACCTGAGGGTAATGGAACAGAGGACACAATAGGGGAAATCCAGCTCAAAATAAGTAAAGAGGTAGTACAGGAATACCTTCTTAATCTAAATGAATTTAAATCTCCAGGACCAGATGAACTACATCCAAGAGTATTAAAAGAGCTGGCAAATATAATCTCAGAGCCATTGGCAATAATCTTTGAGAACTCCTGGAGAACAGGAGAAGTCCCAGCAGACTGGAGGAGGGCAAACGTAGTTCCCATCTTCAAAAAGGGGAAAAAAGAGGATCCCAACAATTATCGTCCAGTTAGTCTGACATCAATACCAGGGAAGATTCTAGAGCAGATCATTAAACAGAGAGTCTGTGAACATTTAGAAGGCAATGCCATAATCACAAAAAGTCAACATGGGTTTCAGAGAAACAAGTCATGCCAGACTAATCTGATCTCTTTTTTTGATAAAGTTACCAGCTTGGTAGATGAAGGGAATGCTGTGGACATCACATACCTTGATTTCAGTAAGGCCTTTGACAAGGTTCCCCATGACATTCTTGCAAACAAGCTTGTAAAATGTGGGCTAGACAAGTTAACTGTTCAATGGATTTGTAATTGGTTGACCGGCCGAACCCAAAGGGTGCTCAGCAGTGGCTCCTTTTCGTCTTGGAAAGATGTGACCAGTGGCGTGCCACAGGGTTCTGTCCTGGGCCCAGTGCTATTCAACATCTTTATCAATGACTTGGATGAGGGAATTAGGGGCATACTTATTAAATTTGCAGATGACACCAAATTGGGAGGAGTAGCTAATACCCTAGAGGACAGGATCAAAATTCAGAATGACCTGGATAGACTGGAGAGCTGGGCCAAAGCTAACAAAATGAAATTCAATACGGAGAAATGTAAAGTACTGCATTTAGGGCGGAAAAATGAAATGCATAAATATAGGATGGGAGAGACCTGGCTGAATGAGACCACGTGCGAAAGGGATCTAGGAGTCCTAGTAGACCACAAGTTGAACATGAGCCAACAGTGTGATGCGGTAGCTAAAAAGGCCAATGCGATTTTGGGCTGTATCAATAGAAGTATAGTGTCTAGATCAAGGGAAGTAATAGTGCCACTCTATTCTGCCTTGGTCAGACCTCACTTAGAATACTGTGTCCAGTTCTGGGCACCACAATTCAGAAAGGATATTGACAAATTGGAGCGTGTCCAGAGAAGGGCAACTAAAATGGTGAAAGGTCTGGAAACGATGCCTTATGAGGAGAGACTTAGGGAGCTGGGTATGTTTAGCCTGGAAAAAAGACGGTTAAGAGGCCATATGATAGCCCTGTTTAAATATTTGAAGGGATGTCACGCTGAGGATGGAGCAGGCTTGTTTTCTGCTGCTCCAGAGACTGGAACACGGAGCAATGGATGCAAGCTCCAGGAACAGAGATTCCACCTCAACATGAGGAGGAACTTTTTGACAGTAAGAGCTGTTCGGCAGTGGAACACACTCCCTCGGAGCGTGGTGGGGTCTCTTTCCTTGGAGGTCTTTAAACAGAGGCTGGATGGCCATCTGTCGGGGATGCTTTGATCAAGATTTCCTGCGTGGCAGGGGGGTTGGACTGGATGGCTCTCGTGGTCTCTTCCAACTCTGCAATTCTATGATTCTATGATGCTGCTGCCGCCGCCACTGGACTGGAGCCATGCAGTCAACTGGCAGCAGCAGGGTAACAGAGCAAGTCATCCTCAGGAATTCCGGGAAAAGTGTGGAATGCTCAGAAGGGAGAGGAGGAATTTAAATCCACTGCCCTACCTTACAGGGTTGTAATGATGTCTACTGGGAGTTTTTTTGGGAGTTTTTAAATGGCTTATGGTAGGCCTGGTTCAGATAGTTAGAATATTAAATAATCTGCTGAAATCTGTCCCTCCAACAGTAACACCCTAAGACTCAAGAAGCAAATTGCTACAATTAGTATATTCACTCCACTAAGGCATCCCAGCAGTCTGTGGCCCATGTCTGATCAATGCTAGATTGAGCCATGTCAGAAACCACACCAGAAATTCCAGTTTATCAACCAGGAGCCTGTGAATCCACCTAAAACCCTGTAACTGCCATGCTTGAAAGCCAACAGCAGCCAACTCTGCCTTCCAAGAACGGTATTACTTACTGTTTGTAGGTTACAGAAGCCTCCCATGGAAGGAGCATTTTCATTTTTTGAGCCAGTCATTGTCAACCGGAAAGGCTGGTAGAGAGAGGTACATCCACAGATAACCGAAAAAGAAGGAAGGGAAAAAAAAAACTAATCCAAGAAAGTGAAACATTAGTTTCACTCTAGGAGGCCCTTGAAGGAATCACACCAACCAGGAGTAACCCCCGCCAGTGGAATGACTACCTTTTCAGTTCAAACACTACGCCATGACTCAGCACTGCGGGCGATGTCTGGGCACCGGCGACCTCTAAATTCCCAGTTTAACCGGCATCAAGTGAAGCGGAAAAGTGGGAGGAAATAATAATACTTTTTAGTTGCAGTTTAAAAAATAAACTCCCTTCCCGTCTCTTCTGAACCTTTGTGAACGCGTCTTTTACCGTGTCAGTTTCTTGTTAATTTATGTTCTTGGCTTCCGTTACAAACTCAATTCCAAGTCGTTGGTTCCGTTACCTTGTGACTCTAACTAGATCCAATCTTTCCTACTACAAATATGAGATGAAGGGCCGATGGCGCTGAGGTGGGGGGGGGATTGTGAAGGGACCCTGAATACCTCATGACAGACCCCCCGCCGCCTGAGAGAGGGCTCTCTTCGCCGCCATTTCCCTGTCAACCCTCCTTCATTTTAAAGCGAGGTCCTCCTTTCAGCCCCTCCCATTTCTCCCTCAGCCTGTGAAGCCGCCTTCTCCCGGCCCACCAAGAACCTGAAACGACGGCCGGGCGGTTGGGGAAGTGAAGTCAACGCCTGCCTATTCCGCCAACGGTCTAACGGCAGAGCCCGTCGTTGGGAGGCGGAGGAGAGGCCGCGGCACTCGCCTTCCCCACCGGCTACAACTACTCCCCGCCTCACAGACTCGCCCCGACCTCTTAAAGAAAAGCCACCCCACCCCTCGTCTCCTTTATACCCACCACAGGCTACAGCGGTATGAGCCCGCTAAAAGAAAAAAGGCAAAAAAAAAAGAAGAAAGAACAGCCCACGAGGAGGCTCCCCAACGGCTCCCCTTCCCGAAAACCCTGCATACCTTTTCTCTCCCCACAAGATTCTTAACACCACCACTCGGTGCTTCTAACGCCAAGACTGTGAAACGTCACTTCCTCCTCCTCCTCCTCCACCCTGCCGGTCTGGAGTGATCACTGCGCCTGCGTTGCCGCGCAAGCGAGCCCCTCCCCCCCGAGAGCGCGCGCGCACGCCCTCACCCCTTTCCTTGCGCGCGCACATGCACACATACACACGCCTTAACGGCCTCATACGGGCTCTTTTAGCCATGGGAAGAGCGCACGCGCGCCTGCCGTCGACTCCTCCCCTACCCACCCTTCTTGATCTTTTTTTCCCCTCCTCCTCCCCTTTCCCACGTGACATGAGGCGGAGACCGAAAGGTCGGCTGCGACGTCGTCAGCTCAGGAGGAGGAGGAGTGAAGAGCGGAAGGTCAGGGCGCTGCGGAGCGGAAGTAGGAGCCGGAGCGCGTCCGCCATTGTGGGAAAGCGAAGCCCCGGAGCCAGGAAGGAAGGGAGAGGGAGAGTCCGCGGAGGGCCCAGCCGGTTGCTTTGGGAAGCGCTGACCAGGGCAGAGCGGGGGCCGGGCTGCGGCGGCGGGGAGGGCGGCTGAGGAAGCGAAGGCGAGGCCCGAGCAGAGCGGGGGTGAGGGGGGATCGCGGCTCCCCGTGAAGAATGTCAGCCACCAGCGTCGACCAGGTAGCCGCCTCTCCCCCGGCCTTTCTCCCTCCCTCCCCTCCGGGCTCGTCCCGCCCTCCTTCCGCCGGGCATAGCGGGGATCCGCGCCCGCTACCTCCCAGGCCGTGTGGGGCTCCTCCCCCGGCATCCCAGCACCGCCCCCTCCGCAGGCCTGGAGGCCGCTCAGCCTCGGGCCTTCGCGCCCGCCCCGCCGCCCGGGAGGCCACCGGCGCCCTCGGGATCGGCAGCGGGCAGGCGGGCAGGCAGACCCTGGCTCGTTTCCTCCCCCCCGCGCCAGAGGCTCCACCGCCGGCTTCCTCGCGTCTCCCGTCCGCCCCGGCAAAGGGGGATCAGTGCGGTTCTGAGGTTTTCCTGGGCTTAGTCGCTGCTGCTTTCTAATCTCAAGTCTTCAGGGCCGGTTTAAGGAATTTGCCCCCCCCTGCAATGCTTTATTTTGGGGGCTCCATATGTTTCTCTCAGGTCAATGTCAGCTAACCCAACCTAAGCGATTCACACTACAGGGTATTCAGGTTATTACTAATAATGTTTTTGCAGGGGGAGGGTTATTACGGGGATCCCCACAATGATGCCCCCCCTGCGGATGCTGACGCCGCCGGTGCCTTAAACCGACCCTGCTGGAAGGGGTTTTCTTTTAACTGTCCCCCGTCCTTCTTGTACATTTTTCTTGCGATGATTCCCTTTTACGACATAATTTCCTTTGCTAGCATATTTCCATGCGTCTTTTCTGCTTGACTCCCCCCCCCCCAGTTTCCTGCAGGTATTTCTTTTCCGCTCATTTTTTACTCCCGGTCCACTTTTCATTCCTGATCGGCCTTACTCGGAGACCTCCTCCTCCTGATCTCCCTGCGGGTGTTTTTTCCAGCCATGATCCCTCATAGCCTCACCCTTCTCCCTCCCTCTGTGTACACATTGCCTTTTCAACAGAGAGCTAATAAACGAAGGGCTCTGTCTGGTTCAGGTCAAACTGAATAGTGGTCGCCTGTTGGCATCATGCAAGTCAGAGTCTGTTTCCACACATTACCTTCTCAGTCTTGGAAACATCACTTTGGAAAACTTAGTATTGACCAAGGAGAGGCAAATACATTTTAAAAAATAATAATGTGTCACCCTTGAGTAATGTTAGAAAACCTTTTGTGCTTGGAGGGAATAACAGAATCTTTATATCTCAAACCTTAAAATGAATCTCAAAATAAATCCATCCATATATGTATGTGTATATACAGCAGTGTTTACGTGGTGGGAGTAGGCACCTTGAGTAACTTACTGAATCATTATATTTGGTCCTTTTTGTAACTTTACAACATACAAAGTGCCGCTCTGTGGCTGTACACTATATCTGAGGCTATTTTTACAGTTCCTGACATCTTCCATTTCCCCTGGATTAATGCTTAGTTTCTCCTAGAAGTATCTAGGAGTGGCAGTTCACTATTCAAATAGATCAGTGTTTCCCTGCCCTGCTTAACATTTAAAAAGTTTGTTTTTCAGAATCAGAAGTGGACTTTAGCCACTTAGATTTACAATTTCTTTGGGCACTTCGTGTGGACCCTGAAGGGTCCCAGGGCAGAAAATTTGCCCACACATCCTCTGATGAGGTACCTACTCATCTTTTACAAGTGCCATTTTCAAAGGAATGGCATATTGTGTTTTTTTAAGGTGATTCTTACTGTAAAGTAATGTGAAGTCCACTTTAAAAAACAAAACTAAACATGATTTTAAGGTTTTCTGTCTAATTTGATGCTTAAGGCTACCAAACCCTTCTGTGACTTCTGCTTTTTTTTCTTGTGTATTTTGGGTGGCAGAATATAGTCAAATGTCTTGCAGTGTGTGTCATAATGTTGGGATCCCAAGCAGTAATTTCTTTGGAAGTCATCTGGTTTTCAGCTCTTAGGTCGTTTAAAAATGATTTCTTTTATATCATCCTAGTTGTAAATATCAGTGATCTCATAAGCTTTACTGTCTCATTCCTCTAACTTTTTTTCTTTCTTTATTACCAACAGAGACCTAAAGGACAGGGAAATAAAGGTAAGTTGAATCTTTTAATTTTAGACTCTCAGTTATAAAGAGTGTGATTCTGTAGCTTCTCAGGCAGTTTTACAACTGTAAGCAGGTGGACATGGTGCACTCCGCTGACAATTTGTACTAATATAACAAGTCATTTCATTAATAGAAGAGGATTGTATATAATCTTGTACTCGTATAAAATAGAATTGCCTAATATTTTGCTCCTGTTGCCCAAAGGAAATGTCATGACTAGTCACGTAGTCATATGACAAGGCTCCTTTTCTCTGCTTAGCTATCTTCCAGTAACAATATTAGTTTAGCATTTGGAGTGCCTTTAACATTTTAGTGGAGAGAGCCTTTGCATGCTGGAAGGGTGAGATGAAGGTAGTTACTGTGATAGTGTTTGGCTACTGAAATTATTACTTGGTATAGAGTAATTAAAACTCTGTATCAATTTACTTGAGAGCGAGCCCCACTGAACTAACTAGAATTTAAGAGTAGACATGTATAGGACTGCATTGTCAGGAGTTTTAAATCTCAAGCATATATACAGTTGTCCCTTCATATTTGCTGGGGTTTGGTTCCAGGACCCTCCATGGATACCAAAATCTGTGAATACTTAAGTCCTATTATATGCAACGGCATAGCAAAATGGTGTCCCTTATATAAGATGGCCAAATCAAGGTTTGCTTTTTGGATTATTATTTTTTTAAGAATATTTTCAAGTCATGAACACTTAAATCTATGGATACCAAATCCGTGGATACGAAAGGACAACTAGGTGTGTATATATATATGTGTGTGTGTGTGTGTGTGTGTATATATATATATATATTATATAGGACTTTCAATCCATGCTTTCGCTATCAAAAGAGGAAGTAAAGGCAGCTTGCATTAGTTCAGAATACAGTGAAAAAAAACAAGTTTACCATTAAGAATTCAGGAACATCAGACATAGGAGATGAAAAAATTCACTTTGTGAGTGAATAAAAACATGAAATGACAACAAGCCAGAAGGTTAAGTGCTCACTAAAATAAAAAAGATCTTCTGAAGAGGATGAAAATCAATTAATTCTGCATATAAAGCCAACAGTATGGTAGGAATGCTTCTTCAGTTAACATATCTAGTGTGTTACATTAATGAATGTTCATCAGACAATGCAGATTGAAAGAAAATAACTGCAGTGATACAATGTCAGCATGTTTCATTTAAAAATATTTCTGTGTAAGATGGCAGTTTGGTATATTCTACTCTTTAATTATATCTGTGTATTTGGCAACTATTTAACATATTATAAAATGTGGATATAGATTTTTTTTTCAGTTAGAGAAGGAAGTAGATTTGGGCCAAATCCACACTACACAATTGGATTATTTCCCACGGCTCGTTCTTATTGAATCCTGGGATATGTAGTTTTACAAGGTCTTTAGCATTCTGTGCCAAAGAGTGCTGGTGCCAAACTACAACTCCCAGGATTCGATGGGAAGGCGCCATGGCAAGTAATCCAGTTTCAAACTGGATTATTTGTGTAGTGTGGATTTGGCCTTGAATTGGCAAAGTTCGTTATCCCGTAAACATTTAGAACTTTATTCTTCTGGCAGGTAACAGTTACTAACTTGATAATTCATTTTAAAGCACATTTTTCTCCTTGAGGAGAGTCACTGGTATGTATGTGTCCCTTTTCCAAGCCAGAGTTGGTCTCCTTTCAACCATGATACCATTTCAACCACACAGGAAACTGCTGCCTTATTTTTGGTAAAATACTAGCAAGACGATTTTGAATTTTTCTGAGCTGCTCAAGCACAAATTAAGGTCTTTTTCCCCCCCTGCCACTCCTCCTTGCCTCTGCAACCAGATTTTCTGTCAGAATGAGTTTACAGATGTTGTATTTATTTTGTATGGATTCGGTTCTAGAATTAATGCTTTCAATATATTTAGATCTTTGCAGCAGAAGATGTCAAATTGCTTGGAGTTCCTTTGAGCACGAATGTTTAATTTGTGCTTGTGCTACAGAATACATTCTGTTCCCTCCACATGAATGTACTGCCCCCTCACTCCCCAAATTCTCTGAAAATCTTGTAGCCATAAGAGGATGTTTTGGGAAGGAAGAAACATTCAGCTGTGGTTTACACAGATTTTATACAGAGTATAGTAAGTAAAGGCAATACAGTGATACAGAGTTGGGGCTCAGTTAAATAGAATATTGGAGACATACTAGTAGCACAAGGTAGGAATTACTGAACTGTATACAATCTTCTAATGTCCAGTACTGTTTATAGTTTGAAATGTTTAGTTGTAACATGAGAAATGCTTTATGCTTACTTACTGAAATCAAGAGTTCAGAGAAGATCTAATAAAAATAGCTGTTATCCTAGGCTGAAAGTCCCACCAAAAGTAGAGTGTCAGGGAAAAATTCACTCTTGCATTTTATAAATAATGTTTGAAAAGTCTAGAATACAAATTAATGGGTTCAGCTCAACCTCATTCCATAATATGTTAATGGTGACACGAAATAGGATTGAAATAGAGAATAATGTATTTCTATTTTGGATGCTGAACTCCCATCTACCTGAACATAGATTTTGCTCTGGTCTAGTCTGAATCTTTTCCAGGTAGTTCTTGTACTTTTCTTTGCAAGTACAGTATGTGAAGTGGAGAAGTTTGAAAAGGGGTTCTTGCATAGGGAAGAACAGTAATAATGCAGCTATTTTAAAAGTAAAGTGGAAATTACCAGCATTCTGTGTGTGTTTCAGCACTGAGATGTAGTTCCGTGTTTGCTTAAAAAAGAGAGAGAGAAAACACATGATGTCAGTTTGCAGTGGCATCTTGTGAAGTTTTAAGTTGTCTGTGGTCTTTCTATATATGATACTCAAATATAATCAACAGCACAACAAATCAAAATGTTCACAACAATTCACTTGAAGTGTATAAAACAGGTTTTCCCTAAGCAAAATTAGGTACAAATGTGTGAGGATAGAATAAATACAGATGATATTCCCCATGTTACTTTACATATGGTATGATGGAGCAGAAGGTAAGACGGTTCTAATTCTGAGAAATTTTAGTGATGATCTTAGATGCTCTTTTCCTCCCCTCCTGATATTTCTTCCTATATTCCCCTTTGGGCAAAGTTTGTATTTGTGCTTCTGTGAAAGGGGGGGGGGGATTTCCTCCAGAAGAATCTTTTAAAGCTTCTCTATCCTTGATTAATATATATCAGCATGTAGTTGTTTGGACCTTGGTGATTGGTTCAAAGTGCACAGTATTGCTTGGATTTGTGCTGGCTAAGTGAAATTAAGAACTGATGTCTTGAATGAATCAGTCTCAGCTATTGTTAGGTCAGATGTGTAACATTTAAGCAGGGTTGGGGGGGAAAACAGGTTTTAAAAAACACACCAAAATCCCTGTTTTTTTGTTTAAACTATTTGGTGGGAGGTGGATACATTAAAATCAATATAGGACTAAATGGAAAAAAAAAATAAGTAGCAAAATGGAATTCAGGTGTTATGGCCACTAATTTAAATAATAATCCCACCACCACCAGAAAGTGTTTTTTAAAGCAAGTTGTTTTGGTCAAATTTGTTAATTGAAGGATTTGTTTCTGAATAGCATTCCTTGCACTATAAAGTGATTAAAAAGAAGCAGCTGACACTGGCCTAACAATGAACAACTGCCTATAATCCGTTAAGGTTAAAATGTCTAAATTCAAACAGTCATTGTTTCACTAAGCAGGTTGGAAAATAGTAATAATAGCTAGACTTTAAAAAATGAATAATCAATTTTTTAAAACAGGAGTGTTTTTTTAATAAGATGTCATTGGGTTTAAACCAGGCAATCCTGCCTTTAAGTGGTCAAAGTGTTATCATTGGGCCTTGCTTAACAGGAAAGAACAAACTGATATTTATTCTTACCTTTGTTTTAGTGATATTATCAAGGTTGGCTGTGGTGCACAAGAAAGGAATCCAGATTTCTATGCTCATATTTTAGAAAACTTTTATTGTTCTTTGCACATAAAAATGGAAATGAAGTAAATTACTGTCATTTAGAATTATTTGTGTGTGTTACTTGAAGGGCCTATTATTGGTAACAATAATTATTGGTAACAATAATAAGCAAACACATTTCCATTTCTTGTCTGTATTTGTGCAAGTTATTCTGTCTTCTTAGGACTGCAGGATAGTCGGATTGCTATCCCAGACTCTTGTATTGGGATATTATCCATCTACTTGAATGGGTATTTAGTTAAATGTACATTATTAGAACAATTAATCTAATATTTATACTTGTCATCCACAAAACTTTAACAGTTCTTAGTGTGTATAGCTATACAGTATATACTCTTCTGAAGTTTCTTGTATTGATTAGCAGGCTTGTTAGTAAACTTTCTTTTGCACTACACTATAATTTATGTTCTCAAAAGAAAGTTGATCTTTTTCAGTATTGTTCATTTCATATTATCTCAGTATGGCCTTGTAAACACATGAGCTGCCTACAGTTTGACTGCTACTTGTTTTTTACATTCTAGGATTTTTGTAGTGTTTCTAGTTTTGCCGGCTGTCAGTTGTTATGTTCTGATACTAAAATGTATCAGGTGTTCTAAAAGTTATAAACAATATCTTTAAAAGGTCTCTAATTTCGGTTGCATTTCAGTTTCAGTGCAAAACGGTTCGATTCATCAAAAGGATGCAGTAAATGATGATGATTTTGAGCCATATCTAAGTAGTCAGACAAATCAGGTGCGTATTTAAAAAAATTGTGTGTGTGTGTGTGTGTGTGTTTACAAGCAAAAGCATACAGCTTTACTTTGTTATTTCTCCATAATAAGCAATTAATATGAAATGGTTTAAGCATTTTATTGTCAGATCAGTGTAAGACTGAAAGAATCCATCTCAGCAGTTGGTAAAACATTTTTTTATTTTGTGTGTGTGTGCGCGCGCGCGCACGCACGTGCATATTTATGGATTAGATTAAATTAAGATAGAAATGAATAAACTATATTTTGCAATAAATATTTTTGTTGTACAGTCAGAGCCCCGTGTCTGTGGAACCAATATTCACGTGCTATCCATAATAGAGACACATACCATAAAGTCGCACTGGAAAATGCCTAGAGCTCTAGGTGTCTCCTATGTCCTCCAACAGAACTCTATGGTATGTTAGTCCTTTATTTTAATAGGGTTCACTGTTACCCTGTTTCTGGTATCTGCAGTAAGTCTGGGAACTGGACCCCTGTAGCTATGGGGGTCTGACTGTATTTGGACATAACTGGGTGCAAAATTATTGTTTAGCAGATTAGTTTTGGATTTACATCTGTTGAAATGTCCTGAGCAAGGGATGCAGTGTCTTTTAGAATTGTATACCCCATATTTTGTGTTAATTTGAATTTAAGAATATGATTGGATTAGATTTTCTTGAAAGAAGAAATTATAGAGGGACGGAGACAGTTGTAGAAGTTTTTGTTAGTTCTTTCCTATAATACTATTCAGAACACACTAGCTACTCTACTCTTAGTTGGTATCAAAGGCGGCTGCTGTTGTTGCCTGTAAAGTACAGTAGGGCCCCCATATCCACTGATTCAGTTATCCACGGGACACAAAACAGCATACCTACCATAGAATCTTCCTAGAAAATGTGTCCTCTCTAGCCATTTTCTAGGTCCTCTAAGGCAACTCTGTGGTATTTTAAACCGGAAGTTCCATTATTTTCAATGGTGTTCGCTATTATCCACGGTTTTTGGTATCCACCCCCTCCCCCTGAACCAATCCCCAGTACATACGTGGGTCCTAATGTACAGACACAGGTAAGACAGTCCTGAAAACCGAGAATTTAGGGGAAGCTACTGGTGATAAATCAGTGGCTGATATTTCCATGCTTCCTGATGTTTTGGATTAGGAAAAAACCTGTATTGGCATTGGTGTTAGTCACTGATAGATAAATGCTAATTTATTTGTTTGTTAATCGATTTAATTAATTAACATCCCACCTTTCTCCCAACATGAGACCTAAGGCTGTTTACAACAGGGTCTCCCCCCCCACCCCCAACCATGATAACAAAGCCAAAATTTTGTTCACCTGCTTGCTGCCCTGCCTCTCTGAATTGGCTGGAGTTGGATGGAGACACCTCCATATAGCAGTGTCAGATCCCGGTACTCTTCTTTTCTGTAGGAAAGTGTTCTGGGAGTGTTTCAGATTTGATGGCTGCTACGTGGAGCTGCTAGTTGCCTCTGTGCAGCAGTTACCCCTGTTTTCCAGTCCTCTTCTGGAGAAGGAGAACATCAGTGGGGATGTGCCTAGCATTTTGGTCCCATATGACAATACAATTCTGAATCCCTTGGCCTCACAGTTTTCCAAACCACATTTCCTCTCAACTTCAGAGCTTGACTGCTGCAACTTTTCAGCTGCTGGGGCAATCCCTGTCAACCTCAGCCACTTCAGACATGGAATGAAGACTGACTGTTACCTTGCTGCTTGAGAGTGGCAGTTCATTCACCATGGTAGGCGAGATAAGTGAAATCGCAAAAGTCTGCCTGTTAATGACAGAAACATGAATTTGGTGTTGCTTGAATAATGTTTCTGCATAAAAGGGAAATTGGAATAATATTTTGATTGCCTAGTAGGATTTATTAAACTTAATCTGCCAGTAGATGTGTGGACATGCTCCAAATCGTGCTGAGTCTTGTGTCATTGTAGGCTAATAGATTTCCTGAGTCATCAACTTTACAGACTAGAGCTTACTTTAGAGGTACCTAACGCCTTGTTGCGTTGTTTCTTGTTTACTAATTTCATTTGGGAGAAGTATGAATTGTTTTGTTTTTCAAGAATGTGGATTCTAAGGGCTGGTTCAGCCTAAGTAAGATACTTCCACTTGTTTATGGAAAGAGCTTATTTTTTATTTATTTTTTAAAAGGAGATACATTGTACCACTCTGCTACCAAATATTTAGGATACTATAATGTAAGATAATTATAAATTTGATCCCACTATGTCATATATCCCATATTGTTCCTGTGAGTTATCATCATTAATTTTGGGGGCTGAAACAAGAAGAAACAGATGTTTGTTTCCCTCCTCCCCTAGCCCTTTTTAAAGGATCCATCCTTTAGTTAGCTGGTTGGCTTCCTGCTCCCTTTCTGAATTCCTTCATGAGCTTCCCTTCCAACAAAGATTTTACTCTGTCAAAGAATCCTTGTTTGCAGGAGGTGTGCTTTAATACATGATTATACAGTATTCATTTTAAAACATGGAAAACTGAAGATTTGTTATGGTAATATACTGTATGTTGTTTGTGATGAGGAAGATGTCATATACTGTACAGTTGTTAACAGTAGGGTGTATGTGTGTGTATTTGCACTGGAGAATAAACAAATTAAACAAGGTGACATGTTTTTATTAGACCATTGTCACTAGTTAAGTAATTACCCTCAAGCCACCCTGTATTTGTATGGCAGGTTGGTATAATTTATGTGAAGTTTTAAGGTTATTCAGTTGTACACAGTTTTAAGTTTATGCTTATAATAGATATTGCCTTTCTTGTTTTATATTTCTTTTTATTGGGTAAGCACTGGTGCTGATAAGACTCAAGTAAAACAGCTTAACATTGAATGGTGCTGAGCAATAAAACATAGTTTGAGGCTGAAAAAAAGCAGAACAGGTTAAGTAAATGAGGTGGCTATTTTCATGTTGGACTAGAAGGGAAAAAATGCCTTCCTGCACAAGTTAGTCACTTGTTCCTCATGGACAAAAATCTCCCTTATCTGTTTATGTAGAGACATTTTACTACTCTCTGCAGGCAGACAGGTAGTTTTGTGAATATTTCACATCCTGATAATGTCCTGTCTACCTTGTATAGTGAATGTATCCATAACCTGCCAAGAAAGATAACAAGGAATTAACACTATAAATACGGTGGTCTTTATCCATAGATGAGAGGCAGGTTGCTCAGGAGAAAATTAATGCATATACACAACAGACAAATAATGCTATCAGCACAGATGTTTTATCTGGGGTAAAGGGAAGGAAGAAAATCCTAGAGAAAGAACAGGAATCCATTAGATGAGTAGGAGATAACATGGTATCTGTGTTGAAGTATTCATAAATGACCAGAAGCTCATTGTAGAAGAAGAATGTGTGAACATCGATCATAGTTGCTCAGAAAACTATTAATTGTACTAATGTAGTTAAAACTGCAGCCATAACTAAAATTTGGTGCTTTTTTTGTCTGCAGCTCTTACTTTAGTCATTGCTATTTAAGCGTGCTGTAAGATGGCAATTTTGCTGTTCTAATCTTTTCATTTGTATATGATTATTGTCTATAAAACTGATGTTGAGAGAGGAACAAAGTTAGAAGTCTTTGTAGGCAAATTAACTTTGTGATTGTATCACTAAAATCTGATTCTTATGCTGACTTTATGTTTTCCTGCAGAGTAATAGCTATCCACCAATGTCAGACCCATATATGCCTAGTTACTATGCGCCATCCATTGGATTTCCATACTCTCTGGGCGAAGCAGCATGGTCCACAGCAGGAGATCCTCCAATGCCATACTTGACAACTTACGGACAGATGAGCAACGGTGAACACCACTACATCCCTGATGGTGTATTTAGTCAACCTGGGGCTTTAGGAAACACTCCTCCATTCCTTGGTCAGCATGGATTTAATTTTTTTCCTGGGAATGCAGATTTCTCAACATGGGGGACAAGTGGATCTCAGGGGCAATCAACTCAAAGCTCTGCTTATAGCAGCAGCTATGGCTATCCACCTAGCTCTCTTGGTAGAGCTATAGCTGATGGACAGGCTGGATTTGGCAATGATACTTTGAGCAAGGTGCCTGGTATTAGCAGCATTGAGCAAGGCATGACTGGACTGAAAATTGGAGGGGATATGACAGTTGCTGTAACAAAAACGGTTGGCTCTGCTCTGAGCAGTACAGGTATGACGAGCATTGCAGCAAATAGCGTGCCTGCAGTTAGCAGTTCAGCACCTAAACCAACCTCATGGGCTGCCATTGCTAGAAAGCCAGCTAAGCCTCAGCCAAAACTTAAACCTAAAGGCAATGTGGGAATTGGGGGGCCTGCTGTACCACCACCCCCTATAAAACACAATATGAATATTGGAACTTGGGATGACAAAGGGTCTGTGGTCAAAGCTCCCCCAACCCAGCCAGTACTGCCTCCTCAGACTATAATTCAGCAGCCTCAGCCATTAATTCAGCCACCTCCAATGGTGCAAAGCCAACTGCCTCAGCAGCAGCCTCAGCCACAGCAGCCACAAGGACCTCAGCAACAGGCTCCGCCTCATCAACTGCAGCAGCAGCAGCAGCAGCTGCAAAATCGCTGGGTGGCTCCTCGCAATAGGGGTGTAGGCTTCAATCAGAGTAATGGTGCTGGCAGTGAAAATTATGGTATAGGTGTTATGCCAGTTAGCTCTTCACCTTCTGGTGTAGAAGTGCACCCAGTATTGGAGAAACTAAAGGCCATAAATAACTATAATCCCAAAGACTTTGATTGGAACCTGAAGAACGGCCGTGTGTTTATAATCAAAAGTTATTCAGAGGACGATATACATCGTTCCATTAAGTATTCTATCTGGTGTAGTACTGAACATGGTAATAAGCGTTTGGATGCTGCATACCGTTCACTGAATGGAAAAGGCCCACTCTATTTACTTTTCAGTGTGAATGGCAGTGGACACTTCTGTGGAGTGGCTGAGATGAAGTCTGTGGTGGACTACAACGCGTATGCTGGAGTCTGGTCTCAGGATAAATGGAAGGGGAAGTTTGATGTTAAATGGATCTTTGTTAAAGACGTTCCGAACAACCAGCTGCGGCACATTCGCTTGGAAAACAATGATAACAAACCAGTTACCAATTCAAGGGACACTCAAGAAGTACCCCTAGAAAAAGCCAAGCAAGTGCTTAAAATAATTGCTACTTTCAAGCATACCACCTCAATCTTTGATGACTTTGCACATTATGAAAAGCGTCAAGAGGAGGAGGAAGCCATGCGTAGGGTAAGATCATAATGTTAAAATAAACATTTGTTTTTGGGGGGTGGGGGTCAAAGGGGAGCTCAGTCTATCTTCTAATAGTGACATTTACAGCATCAGGATATTAGAAACATTAGAGTGTAAAAGATATATATTGCAATAGGCTAGGCAATACACTTGCAAGCACATCCATTAAAAATTGTGATTTATCTATTCTTAATATCCTTTTAGTTTTGTGTTAAAATCTTTTACTCTAATGTAATCAACTGTTAATATTATCAACTGGTGGTAGTAGACTGATTATTTTAATGATTTTAGCAGCAGATTGCCCTTGTCCTTAATTTGTATTTCCTGTTTTCTTTTATGATGTTGAAGTAGAGTGTATTGGTGCTTAAAATATTTCCAGTGTTATACTGCGCATGAGGGTTATACACAGGAAAGAAAATTATTTGCCTTGAAACTTGCCACATTAACTTGGGTGGCAATGCACTTTGGCTTGCAGGCTTAGCTTGACATCACACTTGGATCTCCTATCTGAGGCAGACATTCACTGTTTTCCAACATCTCAAATGTCTTTCTCATCAACTGCAATGGAAAAGTAAGCACCTATATAATCTGGATATGGGTGTGTGCACAGAAGTAGATGAGATTTGGAGTTGTAGTAGCAACTTCTCAGGGCATGATGCCGTCCAAACTTCAAACAGATTTTATACAAAAGTGCATGGTATTTTGTGCTAGAAACCTTTGACATTTTAGTGTTCTTAACAGGTAAACCTCCCCTACCATCTACTGAAAAGTCATTTGGGAACCAGACTGTCTCCTTCCCTCAAGGCCCCTTGCCCTTGGGCCTCCAGTAAGGCCTCACAGTGTGTCACATAGATGTGAAACTGTGTGTCTGTCCCTCCAGAACCTGTTGGGCTGCAACTCTCAGAATTCTTCTCCATTGGCTATGCAACCTAGTGCTCATGGAAATTGCAGTCCAATGCCATGTGTTTGGCAATACTCCCCTGCCCCTGCATAAGCCATTTCATATTGCTGCCTAGTTGTACAGTGGTGGCTAGTGGATAAGATTCAGTTTGTGTGTTAGGTGACTGTGTAACTTATACACATTGTGTGGCAAGCTTGATAGAGAAGACACTTACTCTTTTTGGGGGGTGGGGCGGAGGGGAGGATCCTCCTTGCTCTTTGTTTTAAGACCTGTTGAAAAGACCAACTCATCACTGTGGCTTAATTTTAACAGTAGTTATTTTGGAGAGGGGTATTCCCCTCCTTTCTTTGTTAGGTTTAAGCATCAGCTTTCCTCCAAGGACAGTAAATCCTTCCAGTATATTTTTTACATTTTTATCTTCATAGCAGCCTTGTGAGATAGATTAGATTGAAAGGTAGTGGGTGTCCCAAGGTCACCCATGGGTGAATTGGGATTTGAATCCAAGTTTCCATAGTCTTTGTTCAACACTCTAACCACTATGTCACATTGGCAGAGAAGGCAGCAGAAGCAGTGTGATAAGTCATCCAGAACAAAAGAACTATGTTAGCATTATCCTCCAAAATAGTTCTTTTTATTCTCAACATATTTTGAATTAAAAACTCTTCCCAGGGGAACATTTTCTAAACATTTAGAATATCTCCAAACCCTTCAAAAGGCTACTCAGACTCTACTTTGTTGTTGTCTCAGGAAGATTAAGGCCATTTTGAGGCACTGGAGATACTATTAAAGTGCTCCCTTGAGAGGGAATTGTTTAAATTTTGAAATGAACTGGGAATAAGAAAATGTTTTGGGGACTACATTGGCACAGCCATCTTTTGTTTTTGTTTATATAGTACAGTTGCCTCTCCACATTTGCTGGGGTTGGGGCACAGGACCTCCGTGACAGCGGAAAAATGCAAATATCTCTAGGCCATCCCAAACCATATTTAACACAAACACAATGTAATATCTATGGATTCAACCCACTGCGGATTCCTTCAAGGTGGTGGGGTTTCTTCACAAGGCAGAAGCGGGCAGCTGGTGGGGCTTGCTGCCACCTCCGCTGCTGCCCTGTGCCATGTTGAATAGGGATTTGCAAGCCTCACCACGTGTTTCCAGTCTCTTTCAGTCTCATGAGGCTTGTAGTCCCTGTTAAAAATGGCATAGAACAGCAGCAGAGGCGGCAGCAAATAATCCGTGAATAATCAAATTGGTAAAAGTTAAACCAGTAAATGTGGAGGGCCGATTGTATAACAGAACTAGGCAGCTGTTATAATAATCTCTTTTGATCTGAAGAACACCAAAGGTTAAAGTCTTGACTCCTGATGTTACTAGAGTGCAAAGCACGCCCACAGTTCTTCATCAGGATTGGTTGGAGCTTTTTGCACTGCCATGTTAATTTTTGTAGTCCTCCAAGTGTCACTCTTGCTGCTGAATTTGCAGTGGTAAAAAAGATTTTTCTTGTCTTTTTTAAATAAAAGGTGTGTGCAGTCTGCACACCTTTACAAACAGAGGCACAATTTTCCAAGAGCCATGTATCTTCTTGTTCAGCAAAGTGGATTGTTTGCTATGTGGTGGTGAATGCAGTAGGAGCAAGAGGGCTCAGTCCTTGATTCATTTTTATTATTTTCTTTATATCCTGCCTAAATATCATGATAGTTAGAAAAGGTAACATTAGTTAAACTACTCTATTAAAAAAAAAAGCACTGATTTAAAGCTGTTTAAGAACATTAAAAATGTAGCGATGAGGATAAATGTACAGCACTTTCCATTGAACAATCCCTCTGCATAAAAAGGTAAAGAACTGCTGGGGAGAAGGGGGAGGCAGAATACAGAAAAGTTTTTTTTCCCCTGTAGCCTTTTTTCCAGGAAAAAATGGATTATGGGATATTTTAGCATGATGAATAAAAATGTTTAAGACAAATAGTTGACGTATTTACTGAACCAAAATCATTTCTAAAAACTATGTAAGAGAAATACTTGTGTAAGATTATGTACAGTAACAGATCATTACAGCTCCTCATCTTGGTTTCCTTTTCTTGCTTCTTTTAATGGAAATCAGTGTGTTATATCTATTGACACTATGGATAACCTACCGGAGACAAAATAATTTTCTTTGTTTTACTAATGTGGATGGTACCTTCTATTTTATTGTGTGAGATTTTCTTTTCTTGTGGGCTCCTAATAAACTGGCAAAATCAAAGAGGTTCCTTATTGTTCAGGTGTTCCTTACAGGCCAGGACCTTGTAGCTCCATTTGTAACAAAATAAATAAAGCTTTAAAAAGTAAGTTCGGTTCGTAATTATTTTTTTTAATAAAGGCTACTTCTGACCTATCATATGTGATCATTTCATACCAAACCAAGTTATATATAATGCATTCTATGTTCCTAAAGTATTAAAGTGATTTTCATTTTGTTAAAGATGCTGACATTCTATTTTTCAAGTTTTCAAAAATAAAATAAGATAAATCTGTTTTTTCTTAAACTTCCCCATGACTCAGGAAATTTTACCTCTCTACCTCAAGAGCAACCAGTTAATAGCCAAAGGTCTGTCAAAATAATGAGTTATTTGCCTGCCAGCAGATGGAGAGCAGAGATGTTCCAGTCTGTCTTCCATGGGAGGGAGTACCACAGTATGGGAGCGCCCACCAAGAACATTTTCTCTTGTGTCCTCATCAAATGTACTTGTGACGATGGTGAGACTGTTAGTCTTTTCACAAGGGTTTTAAAACTCAGACTAGTTCATACAGGGGGAATCAAGTCTAGAAAGATCCAAACTTGAATTGTGCTTGAAAACAATAGGTAGCAGTTTGGGTTATTTTCCTGTGTTATACAGACATAAACAATCAGTCCTTGGGGACATAGAAGGGGATCCTGAATATAAGTGGATCCTGTTCAGGTAATGCTTCAGCTGCCAGAAAACATACACAAGAGCAGAGAAAATTACTTAAAACAATGTTTGATTTATTGCTTTTGCATTGTTCCCTAAAGCATTGTAAATTAAAGGTAGACTTTGTCATACTTAAATTAGAGATGACTGACATTATCACTTGATTTAGTTGTATCTGCTTTTAAGTATGACAACTCTGGACCCATCTCTGTGACTGGACATAAATGAACGTCCCTGGTAAGGTAATACTTTAATTGCAAGCGAGAGTGCGTTAGTCACCCATCTCTGCTTGTCATCATCCATTTGTCTGGTGTATTTCCATTGGATTCTAAAATGGCTGTAATAACTTCAGTTGAGGATATTGTCTTCATACGCATGCCTCATTTAAAAGCATGTTGCAAAATTATAATTTAAATATGTTACCCCAGTTTAATTACTGCATGACACATTTGTTCTAAAATCTGCACTGGGAAGAGAAAAACAAAGTCTAAATAGTAACTGTGTGATTGAATCACAGGTATGTTCATGTTCAGTAAGGACATTAGAGAGTATTCTTAGAGTTGGAAGAGACCACAAGGGCCATCCAGTCCAACCCCCTGTCATGCAGGAACACACAATCAAAGCACACCTGAGAGATGGCCATCCAGCCTCTGTTTTAAAACCTTCTTGGTGGGTGCTCACATACTATGGAACTCCCTTTCATGTGAAGACAAACTGGAACATCTTTACTCTCCGATTGGCTGGCAAATGCCTCTATTTCGACAGGCCTTTGGCTATTAACTGGTTGCTGCGGAGGTCAAAATGTAAAATTATCTAGAGTCAGCATGATACAATTGTTTGATTTCCAGATTAAGGCTGTGGGAGACCATGGTTCAAATCTCTCCTCAGCCATGGAAACTCACTGAGTGACTTGGGAAAGTCACACACTCTCAACCTCAGAGGAAGGCAATGGCAAACTGCCTTGGAACAAATCTTGCCAAGAAAACCTCATGATAGGGTTCACTTTAGTGTTGTTATGTAAGTCAGAAATGACCTGATGGCAAGCAGCAGTGGCAACAAGAGAACCCACCCCAGTTCTACTTCTCATTGCTCTAGAGTTTGGGAGAGACCTGAATTGCTGTATTTGTTAGGCTTGGCAAGGTTAAATATGTCTTGAAAGCTTTCTGTGGATGCAGAAGGACTGAGCCTTATAAGGAAGCAGTGCTTGAGCTCTCCTGTGAGCAAAGTAAAACCCTAATTCTTTGCTCCGATTGTTTTAACAGAGGGGTGGGGTATAAATAAATTTTATTATTTATTATTATATAATTCCTAAACTTATTTGGAGAACATCTTGCAAATGTGGGTCCCAGTGAGTCCATTCCCAGGCTTGCTGTGGCCTCCCCTCCCTGAGAGCATCTTATAGTACACCAAGCAGAACAGGAACACTTGAGATTTCCTCTGCAGAATAGGAGCAATTTAGAGAAGAGATAGAACAATGCCATAGCAACTAGAAATTCTCAAAAAGAGATGAATATGCTTACATATAATCAAGGAACTCAGAGCAGAGGAATGTTCAGACAATCAGCAGAAAACGTAGAGATGTGAAGACCTTGAACATTTCCAGGGAGGAAAATGGCTTTTTCCAGGGCCTCCTTAAAGGTAGAAGAGGCTCTCTGCTGCATTTATTTACGATCTTGTAAGTAAAGGGATCTTGCAGTACCTTTGAGACTAACAAAGAGAGAAAGTTGTAGCATAAGCTTTCATAGATTTAGTTTACTTCAGATGCTGGAGTGAAGTGGTGCCCAGAAGCAAACCAGGCTGTTGAATAGCCATAGAAACGCCAAAGAAACGCAAAACTAGTAGGTGCATTTCTTGTGCATTTCTATGGCTATTCAACACCCTGCTTATAAGGTTTGAAGAAGTAGACTAAGTCTATAAAAGTTTATGCTACAATTTTCTCTCGCTCAGTCTCAAAGGTGCTACACGATCCCTTTGCTTACTGATATTCCAGACTAACATGGCTATGTCTTTGAATTCTTTAATTTCTTGTAGAAAGTGATGAGAATGATGAGAGCGCAGAGCTTTAGTATGTGTGCTCTTCTCTCTTATGTGCTGAGGTTATCTGCCTGTCAAAAGCATGGAATAAAGGATATGTATGTGTACAAATTTTGATTAACCAAGGTGACATTATATGCCCATGTAAAAGCCAGCTATTGTTAGAGTAGTCCCATTGAACAGCTTAACAAGTGACACACGTTCACTCCCGTGCTCTGTGTTGTGAGAGTACCTTGAGGAGAATAAAAGCCTGAAGAATGAAAACCTCTTCAACCAGATCATTGTTTCTTATTGTATTATTCATGTATATGCAGGATTCAGTGGGAAAATCTGCAGACTCATCCATATAAACAGCTTTATTTTAACAAAAACAGGTTTGCAGTGTTAGAAGAAATATCTAACCCTATCTAGTCATGGTTCATAAATAAAAGAGTGCCCTTTGGGAATGCCAGCAATGATAACAGTATAGCATAAGACTCAGGCATTACTTTGAATGTCAGTTTTGTGAAATCACGATACCTTTGTAAATAGAAACACGTTTAAATGTGGCTCTATAGCTTCTTTGTTTTTCTGAACATCAGTTTTTAAGATTTATTCAGTGGCACAACTTCACAGAGGGAGATCCTGCCGACTTTGTGACTGTATATTCTGATCTACAAGAGCATAGAATACACAATCAAATCATTCCTGGCAGGTGGCCATCCAGCCTCTGCTTAAAAACCTCCAAATAAAGAGACTCCACCACACTACGAGGCAGTGTATTCCACTTCCGAACAGCTCTTACTCTCAGGAAGTTCTTCCTAATGTTTTCTGTAGTTTGAACCCATTGCTCCACGTTCTAGTCTCTGGAGGAACAGAAAACAAGCTTGCTCCCTAGGTTTTCTGTGGGTTTTTTTTTTCTGGGCTGTGAGGCCATGTTCTCGAAGAGTTTATTCCTGACATTTTGCCTGCATCTGGCTGGCATCATCAGCCAGCCTGAAGATGCCAGCCACAGATGGAGGCAAAACGTCAGGAATAAACTCTTTGAGAACACAGCCTCACAGCCCAGAAAAACCACAGAAAACCTATGGATGCCAGCTGTGAAAGCCTTCGACTGCACATTAAAGCTTGTTCCCTCTTCAATATGACATCCCTCCAAGTATTTAAACATGGCTATAATCTCCCCTCTCAACCGTCTCTTCTCCAGACTAAACATACCCAGCTTCCTAAGCCATTCCTCATAGGGCATAATTGCTTCCAGACCTCCCACCACCCTGGTTGCCCTTCTCTGGACACGCTCCAGCTTCTCAATAGCCTTCCTAAATTGTGGTGCCCAGAACTGGACACAGTATTCCAGATCCCTGGCAGCAACCACAGAGTCTTCCTGGTGTCTGGCGTCCCTCCTGGAGGCTCCCAGATTAGAGACCATGGCGAGGAGAGGAGGAGGAGGAGGCGGGCACTGGGGAGTGTGTGTGCCTGGCATCCTTAGTTTAATGGACCCCAAAGTAGGCCAAGGTAGGCAGTTGTGTTAATATTTGAAACAAGACTGTACCCACTGTGTAGTGTTTTATTTCATGTATATGATCTCAGCTATTTAGAGTAGGATAGATTATTGTGTGCTGTAACTGCCAACTTTATGAGTTAGTGTTAACCCTGAAATTTAAGCATCCCAGTGTAATTTTTAAAAAAAATATTCTTCTCATAATTTTCTATCTAGAAGCCACAGTGCTCTATGGCCATTGTACTGGTTTGCGTGTCTGTGTTTTAATTTCAAATAGTTGTGTTTGTTTTGCCTGGAAATGACAAACCTTTTTCATGGATTTCTTGTTACTGTTCTTATAATAGCTCAGGGCTGGGGAACCCTATGCTTTCCAAATGTGGAATTCCAACTCGTAGCCATCCTGGCCAGTGGTGAACAATGATGGATGTTGCAGTTCTGTAACATTGTGAAGGCTACATGTTTCCTATCCCTGATGCGGATAAATATACACCCAATGCTGAGTTGAATTCCTAGAATTTCCTTTGGAATTATTCTTGTAGCAGTAGGCACTTGAAAGCAGTCATCAGTCACGCTGCAGAGAGATTATTTTAATTGGTATAAATAACTTAAATATTTTCTAAGCAAGCCTACCATCAAAACAATAAAATTATTTTCTTGCTCATTTTAAAAAAAGTAGGACAAGATCCTAAACGAATACAGACATGCTAATCAGTAAAGAGCTAAGTCCAGCACAATGCTGGCAGTCACAGTGGAACTTTATTGCCATCCCCAGTGTAACTCTTCCTGCTTGCCAGAACCCATCTCCACTCATTTACCTAGCTCTCCAAAGTGAAGTTTGTGGGTTCACAGAGAGCTGCAGGGGAGGGATATTGTTCTCTCCTTGTTTGAATCTGCCATTTTACTAATGAAACTTCACTGTTGGATCCTGTTGAATATTTCTATCAAACCTGTATATAACTTTGGCCTAAATACAATTGATAGTCTCAGAGTAGACCCGCTGAATCTTAAGTGAACATGTATAAATCCTATTGGATTTAGGCTTTTTATATTTTGAAAGTTGCCCTTATGCCTTTCCCTGCACACCTTGTTGGATGATGCATTAGATGTGTTATTTATCCAGTAAGTTGTTACATGTTTCAGAACTTCATGTTCTAGACCAGGCTTGCACAACATATGACCCGTGGGCCACTTACAGCCGCCAAAGGATTTTGTCCAACCCACAGCTCGCAGGTAAAGGGAATCATTACCGCTGCAGCTGCTCCTTCCTCCTCCTCTTTCAGTGCTCTCCCTGCCAACCTTCTCCCACACCTCATGAGCAAAGTATGCAAGAGTGAGTGCAAGTGCCCCGGGTGGCACTCCGGCCATTCACGTGAGGGCGGCTTGATGGGAGTTGGAGCTGAGCCTGTGGGCCGAGGCAGAGGTGGAAGTGGTGTTGGGCCGCTTTGAGCAGTCCCTGTGGAGTGTTGTGCGGAAGCTTCAGGCCAAGCTGGAAGCCTTCACGCACAGTGAGGAGGAGCAGGTGGCTAAAGTCCTCTGCCTGGCCAGCCTGCTCCCGTCCAGTCTAGCTGAGCTCCAGAGGGACAACCAACAGCTTCGGCCCAGGTCGAGCACCTCACCCAGCAGGTGGAGGGCCTCGCCCGGAGTGGCCCAGGGAGTACGTTGGCCACCAACGGCGACCACCCACTCTGTGCCTGCCTCTCTGGGCTCAAAGCCTCCAGCTGCGGCCCCACCAGGCTTGGCCCATGCTCCAGATGGAGCCAGGTAAGCTTGTGGGAAGGGAGGGCACCATGAACAAATAGGAGAGCAAGAAGCATAGGGGGGCAGGGCTGGTTTAAGGGTCCCGCAGCACCTGCAACTGCAGGGGAGCCTATCATAACCCTCCCCTCCTTCCCTGAGTGAGCAGGGAAACTTTGGGAGTCAACTCCCTTCCTCAGAGGTGTTGGCAACATAGGCTGGAACGTTCCCAGCAGGGACACGAGTAGCACATTTCCTGTTTCGGCAGTGAGGGGGTGGGCTAGATGGCCTCAAAGAATCCGCTCCATTTCTCTAATTCTGGAAGGCTGGGTGCAGCCAACAACATGCATGACCGTGGGGGTGGGGGGTGGGGGAAGGAGAAGATGGTGGGTCCTGGTGCCCCCTCCCGTTCTTTGCAGAATACAAGTTTATTGTCCCCTGCCCTCCCCTGCCCAGTCTTTCTTCCCAGAAAGCGAGGGCAGGGGGGGGTTTGGCATGGCCCTCCCTGGTTGCTTCCAGCTTGGCTGTGTGTGTGTAGGGGCGGTTCTTTCTGGGGCTTTGCTGGCAGGCGTCAGGTTGGATCCGGATTGTGGATTCCTGCTTGCAGTGACCAGGGGTCGGAGGGGGATGGGGAGAGAAGGCTAGTTCGCAGGCTGGAAACACCCCTGAATTTGACTTTCGCACCAGTAAAGATTCTTCTTCGACCTCCTCCTCCAAAAAGGTTCTGTGGCCTGGAGAAAAAAAGGGGGTGGGGAGGGAAGGCCAAGATGCACTTTCGGTTCTGATGAAAAGTTGATTTTATCAGATGGAGATCCATCCGGATAAGCCAAAAAAATCTCCCCAGAAATAAATGGGAAATTCTACCAGTCCCCTCCCCAAATTCTTGGGTTTTCTACTCCCTGCCCCCAAATAGGCCATTTTCTGGGTTTTGCGCAGTTAGAAAAGAAATGAAAGTGGGGGAAATAACAAAACAAACAAAGTGTGTGAGGGGGGAGAGATGGGCCAGAAAGAGTGTTGTGATTATAGAGAACTATACTTGGATATTCAAAGTAAAGAGCGCAATATGGGGATGCCTGACTAGGCATGCAGGTTGCAGATATTCTGATCTTACGGAACCCTTCCATTTTGACATCCCTTCCCCCAGGAAGACATTGGTTGCTGCCACACTGCAGAAATGATGCAGTTTGACACCACTTTAACTGCCATAGGCCAATGATAGGAATTCTAGGATTTTTGTAGTTTTGTGAAATATTTAGCCTTCTCTGTTAGAGAACTTTGGTGCCACAACAATGGTTGAAGTGGTGTCAAACTGCATTGTTTCTGCAGTATGGCAGCAGGCTTTGTGTGACTACCAAGAAGCACCTTCGGAATACAGAAAACTGGGCTTTGGTATAAGTGTGTATGTGTGTGTGAGAGAGAGAGAGAGAAAGAGAGAGGGTGGGAGGAGGGGGCTCTCAGTTCATTTAGTGTCTCAGCCAAGTTTGTACAGCCCCACATAGATTGCAGAATGACTATATGCAACACAATAGGCAAGTGTGACCTGTCATATCTTGTAGAACTGCAGCTCCTAGTGTTCCTCACAATTTACTGTGCTGGCTAAGGCTGATGGGAGTTGCAGCCCAACACCATTTGGAAGGCTGCATTTTGCCCACCTGTAGTATTTGACTTCACAGTCAGTGTACGAGTTTGAGTGTTGGACTATGACTAGAGACCCGGGTTTGGATACCCACTCAGCTATGGAAACTTGTTGGGTGGCCTTGGGTAAGTCACAGTCTCTCAGCCTCAGAGGAAGGCAAAGGCAAATCCCCTCTGAACACATCTTGCTAAGAGAACCCTGTGATTGGCTCATCTTGGGGTAGCCATAATTTGGAAACTACTTTAAGGAACACAACAACAACAGTAACAAGTATAAATGTGAATGATATGTGATTTGCTTCTAGGCTACCTGAAAGACCATTATCTTCTCCATTATTCTTATTAATTAGTAACTTTATATCCCACTTTTCCCACAAACCAAGATTTAAGGCAGCTTAAAAATTAAAATAAATACACTATAGTAAAATATATATCAACTTTAAAAATGGAATTAAACTATTAATATTAAAAAACCATTTAATACATATGATTTAAAATGATTATAAAACAATTTAAAAACAGTAATTAAAACAGCCCAGCACCCTCTTAGAGGTCTTTTTGTTAGAAAGCTTCAGTTCTGAAATGCTTGTCAGAATAAAGAAGTCTTTTTCTGCCAATGGAAAGATAAGAAGGAGGGGGTCATTCTTGTCTTCCTAAAGAGGGAGTTCAGAGCCTGGCATAGGCACTAGGTAGGGCCCTTTCTTTTGATATGGTGGGGGAAAGGGGTTGGCTAAGCAGGCACTTGCCCCTTTTTATGGCAGGTAGAGGGGAGATTTGGTAGTTTGGTGACCTCCCCCTTTTGGAGGTGAAGGGAGGGATCTGGAACTGCCCCTTTAGGTCTTGCAAATTGTGGGGTAGGGAAAGTGACCTTCTTTGGGGCTGGCCTAAGGGATAAACCCTCTCTTGAAGTCCTGTGACTTGAGCAAGGAACTTTTGGATCGGCTTTCCAGATGTGGGCTGACTGGGGAGCAACCCAGCTTATGGGTTCTCCCTGGGGTTCAGGGGAATTTGGGGAGGGGGGGTTGGAGCTGACCTCCTGCCCCCCCATTCCCACACTAGCTTGCTCCCCCGATGCAGATCTCTCAGAGAAGGATTAAATAGGTTATATTTAAATAAAGTGGCTCTTTACAACGCATTTTATGTGTCTTGTCTCTTTATTCCTATGTGAACTAGCAATAGTTTAATAATAATTAATTATACCTTGGAAAGTAAGCTGCTAAAAACCTATGTCCAGCTCTTAGAAGTTTAGCCTGTTTTAATTTCAGCCCGTACCTACTGCCAAGTTGTGCAGGTCTGTTCTAGGCAGTGGACTTGCCACTATTTTTATTTTACATGTTCATTTTCTGCCCCATCTTTGTTCTGGTTCAGTACTGTTTCACAAAGAAAATGTTGAATATCTGCATGATGATGATGATGATTTAAGTTTTCAATATTCTGATTAATATTGAATTGTAGTCCTAATTCTGGATAACTACACAAAAGAGAAGCCTACAGCACGTACAGAAATCTTGAATGGATGAGGAAAGAAAATTAATGAGGAACACACAGGGGAAGGTTAGAAGTGTTGACTTGATATTGCATGGTATAAACCGAGCTCGGTTTTTAAAAATCCATGTGCCTTTTACAAAAACTCTTTTACAGACATTAGATATTCTCACCATGTGGTTCACAGCTGAAAGTTACTATGGACCAGATGTTGGATTCTCAAGCTCTTTAATTTGAACTAGTAGCTTATCTGCTACCAATACTAATCTTCCTCAAGGTTATATGTTTGGTGATTTCTCAAGAAGAGTATAGCTTGTCATAAACTAACTGAAGAACAACTACATTGCCTTTTGGAAAAGTGAGAGGACAAGGAGTTAACAAAATTCTGTGTTGATTAAATATTTTCCTGTCTACTCTAATAAGTTTTGTATACATTTTGTTTTAAATATTTTTTTAATAAAATTCTACATACAGTAAAAATTAAACAACACACTTTACTAAACGACACTAAATCATAACTTATTGTTGTGACCTTTCAAGTCATTTCTGACTTTTGGCGATCCTAAACCCTATTATAGGGTTTTCTGAAGGCTGAGTGTGTGTAACTTGCCCAAGGTCACCCAGTGGGTTTTCATGGCCGAGTGAGGATTCTAACCCAGGTCTCCAGAGTCATAGTCCAACACTCGAACCACTATACCACACTAGTTCCAAATATCAATACTAATGAAAAAACATAACAAACAATACAAATAACACGACGACAATATACTATATAATAAAATAAAAAACATAAAAGAGATTTATTTCCAACTATCTTTTCTGTGGTGATAGCTTAATTCCTAACCTTCTATCTCCCCTTTTATAACCTAAAACATTACAGTTCATTTATTAATTTAACTCATACTAATAGTGGAATCATTGCTTCCTTCCTTTCTCAAAAAGTCAATTAAGGGTTTCCAATCCTTCAAAAACAAAAGTAATAATGACTTCTCTAATCAAAGTAGACATTTTATCCATCTCTGCTAACTCATTTACCTTTAACAACCATTCTTCTGTAGTTGGTAATACAGTACTTTTCAATTTCTGAGCATATAATAGTCTTGCTGCCATGATCATATATTGAAGTGTTCTTCCATACGTCCCTTTACAATTGATCATCCAGGAGTCCCAGTAGAAAAAGTTCAGGTTTTAACTCTATGTTAGTCTATAATCTCTGCATCAATGTATGAATTTGCACCCAGTCCTTTTCAGCTTTTTCAGAAGTTCACCACATACTTTAAAATGTTCCTTCTTGTTTTTTGCACTTCCAACAGAAATTTGAACTTCCCTTGTAAATCTTAGACAATTTCTCAGGTATCATATGCCATTGATACATTATTTTATAAAAATTATCCTTAAGATCATAACATAAAGTAAATTCCCACCTCTTTGACCACATTTTTCAATACTTGAATATATACAGTCAGCCCTCTGTTTCTACAGCTTCTTTATTCACAGGTTCAACCATCCACAGCTTGAAAATATTTTTTTAAAAAAATCTTTTCCAAAAAGCAAACTTAGCTGTTTGCCATTCTCAGGATAAGAATCTCTCTATCTTTATCTGTGTTTCTAGTGGATTGTCATGGTTTTGAGTAAACTGCATGGAAGCAGAGAGAAAGGGAGACCTTTAAGGCATACTCACTTTGGTACAGTTCATTTTAAGGAGCTATTAAAATCTTGTAAAGGAATAAGAACTTTAAAATGTTTTACTTATGTGTTGTACATAGAAACATTGACTTGGAACCAAGGAACAGTGTGGGGGAAGTATTGGCATTGTTGCATTACTTCTTCTGCTTATAGAAGACTTCTTGCAGTGTAGGAGAGTACCACAGTATATTGTGGGCAGTGTTTACAGTAGGTTACAGATCCAGAATTGATCCTCTGTGAATGAAAGAATACAGTAAATCATACTTGTCTGCAGAATGGTCTAATTTATTAATTTCCATTGCATTGCAACTGTGGAAACAACTTGCATTACATAAAGGAGGGGCAGATCCTAACATGCAAACCATAGATGGGCATAAAATGGCCTTGGGAGCGCGCTTAGGCAAATAACATAGGATTTGGAGTCAGTGTTTTTGCACACTTTTGCTAAGACAGAAACAAGCCTTTTTTGAACTGCAGAGAATTTCTACAAGTCGAAGAACACCTTTTGAATCCGATCCATTAAGCACAAACCTATTTAAGGTACAGTATTGATTGCTGCATGGGGAAGTTGAATTTTAAACTAGCAACATGGACAATGATATATTAATGACTTCTTAACAATATCCAAGGTTTAATAGCTGGATTTTTTTTTTAAATTAGTATAATCTACAACTAGGATTTTTTAAAACTGTATACTGGGTGAACAGACATAGCCTAGCATATTTTAATGGAAATGTTAAGTAATAAGTTGTCGGGCACAATTTATGTTTAATTAATACTTTTGTGGGATGAAGATACCTAAAGTTTGCACAAATTTCTACAGAAATGCTACATTTTAGAACAGTTTGTGCCTACAAATTCTACAGTCTATTTTCATGAACAGTATAGTCGGCCCATGGTGTCCACCGGGGCTTGATTCCAGGAGCCCCCGCCCTGTGAATGCCAAATCCCATGGATGCCCAAGTCCCATTACATACAATGACATAGTAAAATGGTGTCCCTTAGTTAAATCTGTAGATAAGGAGGGCTGATTGTGCATGTTATTTAATGTATGGTGTAACATTAAATGCTAATCATGGTATAAAATGTTTTCATCTTCATTATGTTTTATAATACACTGTAGCAGAAATCTCCAGTTACTTTTAATGCTTTGGAAGGCAATATATTTATCATTTGTAAACTGTTCTACAGCATAGCCAATATTCACCAAAATGCATATTGCTAGAGTACCATGATGCTAAAGTACAGGTTGCTCCCCGTATCCATGGAGGATACATCACTCCTGGACTTACCATTTATAAATGAAACTGTGGATAATAGCAAACCCTATTAAAATAAAGGACTTCCAGTATAAACATACCATAGAGTTGAAGCACAGACTATTTTTCTTTTGAAATTCTTTGCTATGTTTGCCTCTTCCTTTCCTGATCCCAGTTTGGACATTGGCATTTCTCACTCCATGTATGGTAAAAGTTGTTGTTATAGTATTCCAAGCATCACTTTGCTTGCATGGAAAATTAATGCAGTAGTCCTGTGGTTATTGCAATCCCTGTTCTTGGAGACTTGAATGTATTTTGAGTGTTTTCAATTTGTGGACCATTGTTTTGTTTTCTATGTTTGTTGACAGATTTTAGTTAGAACTAGGGTAGATTCTGTCTCTGCAGCTTGAAGCAGCTGTATTGGTATGCCATCTGTTCCTTATGATTTATTTCTCCCAAGTGCCCTGAGCACAGCTTCCACTTCACTGTCTAAAAGTGGAGGTTCATCTTATGGTTCTTCCCTGAATGAACCTGTTATCCTTTCATCTCCTTTATATAGTTCGTGGGTGTACTGTTTCCATTGTCTTTTTCTTTCTGCTTGGTTGAGTAATGCATTCCCTTACTGGTCATAGAACATCCTTATTCTTGGTTTAAAGTTCCCTTTGATTTCTCAGATCTTATGGAAGAGTTCTCTTGTTCTTCCTATTTTGTAGTTGTCACTTTCTACTTCTCTGCATTGATTATTATAGTAGTTCTCTTTGTCCCTGCGTACAAGACACTGAACAGTTGCATTCAGGGTTCTGACTCTATTTCTGTCCCCTTTTACTTTTGCTTCTTATCTGTCCTTAACTGCTTGAAGAGTTTCATCTGTCCTCCACTAAGGCATCTCTTTCTTTTTGGCTGCAGACAGTGTCTTTTTGCATTCCTCCCTGACAGTGTCCCTGCCTTCAATTCAGAGTTCTTCTGGCTCCCAGTCAATCATGCTTAATAGTACAAATCTGTTTTTTTACATTTTCTTTAAATTCCACAGACATGTTCTTCAGATTGTAATTTGGCATGATGGTTGGTTTAGTATTCTTCTTTAGCTTTTACTCTAATTTTTGATATTAGTAGTTTATGGTCTGTGCCACAGTGTGCTCCTGGTCTTGTTTTTGCAGAGAGAATGGAGCTTCCCCGTCTTCTGCTTCCAGTTAGGTAGTTATTTGAGTTCTTTCAAAATTCACTTATTCCCTCTCCTGCTTCATTTCTTGATCCTAGACCAAATTTTCCTGTTTTACTAATAGCCTTTGTCATGGAATTCATATGAACTGCATCATTGTTTAGTAAGTCTGCATGTAATGTAACATATAAACACAGTTTATACTACATACAAATATGGCTTGTAGTTTTAGAAGAGATTGTTGTATTATTATTATTTTTTTACTTTCATTCATATGATGCATAACACAGATGTCAAAATAGTGAACACAGGTTCGAATTTTGTAGGTTACAGTGAGAATTTTCAGTGAAGTAATTGCCTCCATGTTTCTTTAAAGCCTACGACATGCTTTTATGAAATATTTATAGTTGAGCAGCTGCTGTATTCTGTTTATGAAAACAGAAGTATTTGATGACAATGCTGTGCTAACTTTCTTTTTTTCTGTTCTGCAGGAGAGAAATAGAAACAAACAATAACTATATGGAGATGGTCCTGTTAGAATTACAACACTAATGATGTAGACTCTGAAAATGCCTAATGTGTCTAAGAAGACGTTATTAAAGCTTTGTTCCTGCTTAAGGTGACATCTTTGAACACTTTAACACAAAATTGACTCTTCTTGTAATGGTTCTCATCAGTGCATCTGCCCTTATACTCTCTCACCAAACACACTTGAGAACTGTAATTTTGTCAAGCACTTTCTGTCCTGAAGCTTTTACCAGTATCTGCTGTCTTTTGTAATTATGCATCCTAGCTAAGGCACAGGAGATGGAACGAATGCAAGGATTCATTAACTCTTTGAATTTGTTAAATACTAACCATTAACCATCATAAGTGGTTCAATGATGTGAGATTCACATTGCTTCAACTTATTTTTCTTTGATGTAGTTTTTTAATTGTCAGTTTTTAGCTATTCAGCAGAATTTAAAGCAAAATCATGCCATATTTAGTCCTGGAGTAAAACTCAAGTCTAAATGTTCATGTGAAAATTATTGTAGTAAACTTTTAATATGGCAAAGCAACTTTGAGCTACAGTTTAGCCAAATGAATTATAACATGAAATTATATTAGAATGACATTTCCCTTGTTTCAAACTGTTTGGTGTAGAGAATATTAATATATGCAGCTTGGTGGGCCACACCAGTTAATGCACATTTCCTTATTCTTTTCTGTAACATGTATTCTGAAAAAAGTGCATTTGTCTGAGGAACTGTTTGTTTGCTACCACTCAGTCTCAGTTTTGAGTACATGTACCTCAGTCTAAATCAGACTTTTTATGACCTTTATAACTACACTTAAAATCTTTATTTCCTATTTCTGGGTGTTTGCAAGCCTGAAAAGATTACTATCATGGAAGTGAAAAATTACTCCTCTAGATGATTCACTAGCTAAATAAACATAACTCTTGTTTTAGCAAGCATATACTCAGTTTCTCCAGATTTTGTTTGTTCCCAGCTCTGAATATAAAAGTCTGGTGTCCTTTCAATTCAAAATACTTTGGGAAATAAACGTTTATCCATGGTTTCAGTTTGTATGCTCTCATGGCTGTGTTTACATGTTATCTGTTAGTACTATATAATAAAAGCCTAGGTACCATATTCACCTGAATATTTTCTATGCTACTTTTTAAACTTAAAAAAAAAATCCTTTTATTTTAAAGCTCCCACTTTAACATGAAGTCGCAAAAGCTTAGTAATGGTGTTTGTTTTTTTAAAAAAACTTTTTAATTATAATTTTACATACATAAGGACAAAACATAACAAACATGAATATACATACTAGGCTAACTCTCAGCACTATAAGTAAATAAACAAAAAAACAAAAATTTGTACTCATATAACATCACCTATAACATATAATTACACTAACCTTATAGTAATGATATTTGCAACATAAATAACTGAACAACTGCACTCCGGCTTTCTTTCTTAAAATCAGTATAGACAGCAGATACAACGAAGGTCTTCAAAAGCTATTTTGTGAATGTGTTATATATCTGTCATATATAAATGTTTGTATTATATCTGGTATCTGTCACTGACAATCTGTTTCTGAAACTTGGTAAGGGAGGGGTCAAATGCTATTATGCCCCATTTTTTTTCTTCTCTTACTCAGTGCATATGCAGAATTTGGGTGAAGCATCTGCATTCTTGAACTAGTGTAATTGCCAGCCCTTTTGCTATTACTTTCTGAAACATCCTTCCATGTTATGAGAGTGCATGCATGTGCCTAATACACATTTACAGCTTTAATTACAGAGCAGTCCTTTTTGTAGAGGGGGAAATTGGGGTCACTGGAAGAAGAAGAAGAATACTTAGCAGAAGAGCTGCTACTTCAAGAGCTCTGCCCAATTTTTGCTGGATGGTGCAGAAGATACGAGAAATTCACAGGAGGAAAAGAAAGTACATGAACTCCAGGGCTAGTTTATTTCCCCCTCCCTTTCTTTGGAGAGCAAGAAAATCCAAAGCTTCTCTCCGTGTGCTCCTGGGGGGGAAAAAACACCTTTCTGTCTCCTACTGTTGCAGTAGCAAGAGTAGAAGATATTTCTGTCACCACAGTGAGGGATGCACCTACTATGTCCCCAGTAGTCTTCAATAATCCTGTGACCCTGGTACACCTTCCTGGACATCATAGAATTGTACTCCAACATTTCTTCAATATTCTGGGGGTATAAACTTCATGTGGCTTCTTGAAAATTTTCTTTCCGACAGAACATATTTAGGATATTTATGTACTATACTAAATATCTATAGATCCAAAGCAAAAAATTTGCTGTACTCAAGTTACTGAAATAGTGGGAAGTAAGGAATAAGGTTTGTGTTTGAAAGGCTAGAGTAGTTCCAAGGAAGTTATTTTCTTTCCAGTGTTTCTGAACATGATGTGTTGGAATGCTTGTGTTATCACTGTGGAGTTTGGGCTTAAGGCTATACCATGGCCTCTGTTGGGTGACCATCTGCAATACAACAATGTTTTGGTATAGTTAATGTTTGTATTGTGGCTTTCAGGCACACCAGTGCAAAATGGGATGGTTTTGATTTTACCAAAATGTGCCTGAATGCAGTGGCCATGCTCTTTACACAAGGGTGAGCACATTTCAGGGTTCTGGGGAACATTTTTTTCCAGCTTGAGGACTCTGGGAGGCCATACCAATACTACACGATGCCAGAAGTGACCAGAAGGTTGCCTCCAGTTTGGTAAAAAAATACTTCTGGTCTGCTAAGAGAAGTCATGGGGAGGCATGGATTTTTAAAGAGGAGAATTCCATACTCCTGAAGCATGATTTCCATCTTTTGATTGAAAAGGGGTATGTGTGTGGCAGTGGGGGGGAGTTGTCTAATAAAAATGGAGAAGGGCTCTGGAGAAGGCAAAAACAGCTAGGGATGATATAATTCGCACCCCTGGTTTATACAGACTGCTTTACCAGACGGAGCCCAAACCACCGGGCTGTGTTGCAAGTGGCCAGCTAACCAGGCCTTTCTTGACACAAACATTCTGTGCTAGTCATGGTTATCAAAATTTCAGGGTCATACCATTTAATTTGGTTTAAAATTAACTTGTCTCTGTTGTGCATTTAAACATTTTGGTGCAATTAAAGTTAGTAGGCATGCTTTTCTGGAGTCCTTTGCATAATTCATCCCCACTGTTTACCTCATAACATGCACATTATCTTAGTTTTCATAAAGAGCAATAATTTTCATGTATGTGTATTGGATGTACACAGTAGAGGGCAACCCTTTCCGGAAGCTGACAGTAGAATCTTGCTGGAGGACCTCCAAATGCCTAGAGAGAACACTTCTCTAGGAATTTGGCTGTCCTGCAGCACCATTCTATGGTCATCTTCCACTGGAAGATGACCATAGAATTGCACTGGAGGACCTACAAAATGTCTAGAGATAACATTTTTTTCTGACATGGGTAAGTGAAACCACAGGCACTGGTCCCATGAATACAGGAGTGGAACTGTATTTAGTGCCTACATTTCAGAAGTAGTGATGATGAGTTTCTGGCAAGTATATTTTGACTTTAATGTGTATACATCACCTTAGATAAGACAATAACTTGCTATCCTACCTTTACATTGCAAAATGTGAACAAGATCCCACTCCTGGCTACTGAAACTTTTTTTAAAAGCAATTATTTTTCTGTATGGAATGCTTCTGTTTCTTTGAAGAAAATCAAATCCATCTTATAGGCAAAATTCAGCTTCTTTGGAAAAAATCAAAGTTCATCTTCTAGGCAACCAGATAATTGAGTGAGTGGCTTATTTGCATACTCTGCACTTTGCATAATTTCACTTTCTTGTTTTAATAATGGGAAAGGAGCAAAGAGCTATGCATAGTACTTCTGAACCCTGGAACCCTATTCAACCACGTTGCTAGTTTCTGACACTCAGACCAGAATTGCACCTTTATGTTCAAGCCTTCCTTTGTAGCCAGATGGGGGTGGAAATACTGTATCTATTTAGAAACAGGTTATTTCTCCCATTGCAGAACTCTATACCAGTGTCAAATTGGCCCCACCTATTCAGCACTTAGTGTTGTCCAATCACACGGCAGCCATTTCTGTGTTCAAACTGACTTACATGCCATCCTGGTTTCCAGTTTATAATGGGTGTGTATATGGGGGTGGGCAGTGCCTTAGGTCTCTGTAACTTCAATTGAAGTTGTATATTTTGTTATACAGTGGCTATATAACTTGTCACGTGTCAGTAACGGTGCTTTTATGTCTTTACCTTGACTAAGGTTAAAGAGGAGGTGGTGGGAAGGATTCATTGCACAAGAAGCCTTACACTTGGACAGGGTTTGGATCCAAATCCTGGTGCTTGTATTATAGTGAAAGAAGTTTTGAGGTTGTTTTTACACATAGCCAACTGTTTTTTCTTCCCTGTAGGGCTTACATTTGAGAGTCATTATGTCACAAGTAAATATTGGACATATTTCATGCCAGCACAGGTTATTAAATGCAGCTGGCGAATCCCATCACTGCACATGCACACAAAAATGGACTTTTTGGTCATGCAATTCATATCATGTTAAGAGATTCTCCAAAAGAACTGTTGTGTTTAAAACTCTTTGAACACATTCTGATTATCTGGATTGTGTATGGGTTTGTGGATCAACTTAGGGTTGTTGTTTTTTTTCGTTTTTTTTTTTTTTGGTTTTGTTTGTTTTTTGCTGCAGTTTGGCTCACAGAATAGATTTGATGCTATATGGGCATGTTAGTGTGTAGCTTACTCTATATAATACCTTATTTGCACTTTGGTATTATATCAGGGTACAAAATGTCTGCATCTGTACATGTGATTTTGAAGGCGAGAGACTTTTTTTCTCTAAACTTCATATAATGTACATTTTTGCTACTTGTCCCTTTAAAATACATATTTTAAGTAAATGCTTATATTTAAAATAAATATTTTGCATTATATACTTTAAGGCAATGTGTCAAAATATACAGGTATATACTTCACATTAGACATGCAATACATAATATATCACCCTTGTCCATGGTAAGCTCAAAAATCATGTAGATTGGCTTTAAAACTAGCCTGTATTTCACGGTATATGGAAGCAAACTTTTCACAAATACTGTACTATAAACAAAGTGCTGCCACTGCCCTCCTTCAATAATATTTTCTTTTGATATACTTTGATCTTTATTTGCAATAAGGGATTATAAATTCTTTATGGAAAAACAACTTTTATTGTTCTGTAAGTAGCATTTCACAAGTCATTTTTTCTTTTTTTTTAAGTGGAATCTTGGATTTAGTATATATACATTTTAAAATAATTTTTAAAGATTTTAGAAGGACTTACATTTAATGATTGTGAAGGATATAGACCCTTTAGGTAAATATTTGGGGTATACTGTATGCATCTAAATGTAGATTTTGATCTGAAATTACAACCTCAAACTCTTACTTCTGTTTGCTTCTTTTTCTCACATATCCTCCATTGCAATATGGTTTTCAAAGGTCCAAGCTATACAAAAGTCTAAACAGCTGGTGTCTTTTTGGTGTTTTTAAAAGGTTATTCACAGAAAACATCCTTCTGGAATATACAGTTAGGTCTGGAAATAATTGGACACTGACAAAAGTTTTGTTATTTGGCTGTTTACCAAAACAGATTCAAGTCACAGTTAAATAATTAATATGGGCTTAAAGTGCAGTCTCTCAGCTTTAATTTGAGGGTATTCACATCCAAATTGGAGGAAGGGTTTAAGAATTACAGCTCTTTAATATGTAGCCCCCTTTTTTTCAAGGGACCAATAGTAATTGGACAATTGACTCAAAAGCTTTTTCATGGAGAGGTGTGGGCTATTCCTTTGCTATTTCTTCATCAGTTAAGCAGGTAAAAGATCTAGAGTTGATTCTAGGTGTAGCATTTGCATTTGGAAGCTGTTGTTGTGATCCCACAACATGCGGTCAAAGGAGCTCTCAGTGCAAGCAAAACAGGCCATCCTTAGGCTGCCCCCCCCCCGGCAAATCGGAGAGATAGCAAGAACATTAGGAGTGGCCAAATCGACAGTTTGGCACATTCTGATAAAAAAAAGAATGCACTGGTGAGCTCTGCAACACCAAAAGGCCTGGACATCCGTGGAAGACAACAGTGGTGGATGGTTGTAGAAGCCTTTCCATGGAAAAGAAAAACCCCTTCAGAACATCCAGCCAAGTGACGAACACTCTCCAGGAGGTAGGGATATCATTATCCAAGTCTACCATAAAGAGAAGACTTCATGAGAGCAAACACAGAGGGTTTACCACAAGGTGCAAACGGTTCATAAGCCTCAAGAATAGAAAGGCCAGATTACACTTTGCCAAAAAATATCTTTAAAAACTGTTCTGGAACAGCATTCTTTGGACAGATGAAACTAAGATCAACTTGCACCAGAATGATGGGAAGAAAAAAGTATGGAGAAGGCTTGGAACGGCTCATGATCTGAAGCATACCACATCATCTGTAAAACACGGTGGAGGCAGTGTGATGGCATGGGCATGCATGGCTTCTAATGGCACTGGGTCACTAGTGTTTATTGATGATGTGATAAAAGACAAAAGCAGCCGGATGAATTCTGAAGTGTATAGGGATATAATGTCTGCTCAGATTCAGCCAAATTCAGTGTTGATTGGACGGTGCTTCACTTTACAGATGGACAATGATCCAAAACATACTGTGAAAGCAACCCAGGAGTTTTTTTAAGGCAAAGAAGTGGACTATTCTGCAATGACCAAGTCAGTCACCTGATCTCAAGCCAATCAAGCATGCATTTCACTTGCTAAAGACAAAACTTAAGGCAGAAAGACCCACAAACAAACAACAACTAAAGACAGCTGCAGTAAAGGCCTGGCAAAGCATCGCAAAGGAGGAAACCCAGCGTTTGGTGATGGTCATGTGTTCCAGACTTCAAGCAGTCATTGCGTGCAAAGGATTCTCAATACAGTTTTAAAAATGAACATTTTACTTATGATTGTGTTAATTTGTCCAAATACTTTTGGTCCCTTGAAAAAGGGGAGGGGGCTACATATTAAAGAGCTGTAATTCCTAAACCCACCAATTTGGATGTGAATACCCTCAAATTAAAGCTGAGAGACAGCACTTTAAGCCCATATTCATTATTTAACTGTAACGTGGATTTATTTTGGTAAACAGCTGAAATAACAAAACTTGTGTCAGTGTCCAATTATTTCCAGACTTAACTATACTTCCGAAAGAGTAAAATTAGAATTGTTAATACAGAACCATGAGAGCAGAGTTTTACACTGTGTCACTGCTGAAAAAATGAAGATGAAAAGGCACTGCCCATTGGATCCAAAGAGCCACACAATGATTTTTCTGTAGGCCCCTCAAGCTATCTATCATAAAGGCAAAGCTCTGTCTAAGCATCTGACATTAAGGGCTCTGCAGCCCAAAGCACAAATAATTTTTAAAAGCCAGACGTGCTGTAGGTATATATGGAGGTCCTTGAGTTAAGGCTGCAGTCCAATACACACTTAATATAAACTCAGTTAGACTTGAATAGATATGCATAGGTTTGTGCTGCAAATCTTGAATTTACATATATTTTGTTCTAAGCTATATGAAGGAACAAATATGCCGCACTGAAAATAATAGTGACCTAAAAAAATAGTGCAGACTTTAGAAACTAGTAGATCTCAGGATTACCTCAAATAAGTTAAGGACGATGTAGATGAAGGTTATTTCTTGGAAATAAAAACCTCTCTCTACTTGAAATCCAATCAAGAGTTAATAGGCACCACCAGAATATTGAAGAGGTGAAAAAGTTTTTTCAATATTCCCTCATAATGGTTGAGATGCTTACTATCCCCATGAGTTGCATTTACTAGAGTGTAATAAATACAGAGGACATTCCAGTTGGCATAGATGGGGTATTTATAGCTTCAGGCATGATGGAATTTAAAAGCAGGAGAATTTTTAAAAACATTACTCATGGAGCAAATATAGTCTCATTGAAAGACATTGCCTATACTGAAGGCAAAATTAACTTTGTAATTTTCTGAACAGAACAGAGGTAGCTTTAGATTTATTAACTACATGGGGTTTTGGAAACGACGTATGGAAAGCAAGTAACATCTACATGATTTAGTAATTAAACCTGTTTGTTTTTCTGGAGAATTAATGTACTGATTACTACATTAAAATATTTTGAAAACTGATTCATCCAGGAAAAGAAATAATTCCTATAGCAATAGCATTGATGTTTATATACCACTTATCGGTGCTGAAGCACTTCCTAAGTGGTTTACAATGTTTTTTAGCTAATTGCCCCCAACAAGCTGGGTACTCATTTTACCGACCTAGGGAAGGGTGGAAGGCTGAGTCAGCCTTGGAGCCCTCTGGGATTGAACTCATAACCTTGTGGTTTGCAGTACTGCATTTAACCACTGCGCCACCAGGGCTCCCTAATCTCCCTGATAAGCTTCTGAAGTCAAGATCTTCTGCACCATGCACTTAAGTCTGAAAACAGGGTACAGTGGATAATTTTGCAAGATCCCCAATTGTGCAAAACACATTTAAAGTGATTTTGTCCTGATTTTGATGAAGTATAGAGGAGGAAATGGCTGTTAATATAAATCTTTGTTCTGCTAATGCTTGCCTAGGCCCATATCACTATAGCTGTAGGTACCCCTTATGTTATCCAAACAAATCTCTGAATGCTTCCTACAACATCAGAATACTTACATATTGCACTTCAGTGTCTTATCTCTGAGAACCACAGAAGGTAGATCTCTGGATGATTTGTGTTAAAATGGCAAGGCTCTGACTTCTGATTGTCTTATATCAACAATTAAATCCAATTTCCTTTCAGTTGGCTGCTGAAACAAAGAGCTTGGGGGTACAGGAGAACTAAGAATTAATTTTTGGCCCAGGTAGACCATGTAGTAGGAGGTACGGTAACCCTGAACCACCTGCATTTGGCTCTGGTTGATGAACCTGAGGATTCTAGTAAACATAATGTAGATTCTGTAATCCTAAAATCAGCCCAAACTTACTCTGTTTCATAACCTATACATAATGCATTTGAAACAGCTGGTCAATATTTTATTAATGTTAATATAGTCAGCAACAACAACCAAGCCTTTATTATAGTCAATATACTATTAGGCAAATATAGTCAGCTGTTCTGATACTGTCTTATATTAAAACATCAAGTAGATAATGTAGCAAGTAGAATGAAAAAAATAAGCATTGGTACCCATGTTTGGCCTGGTATCAAGTATTAAATTCAATTATAGATGGTGGAGCAGAGAGAATTAGAAAACGTGCACGATAGATATTACCTTAAGAGGTGGGGGGGTGCTTTAGAGACCCACCAATGATACAATCTCTTATTATTAACGGGGGAAATTAGTAGCTCAAACTGATGCCTGCAATGGGAGGATAACTGCAGGGAACTTTTCACCTACAGTACAGTACTAACTACAGAGACCTCCAGTTTAAAGTAAAATAAATTATTTTTATTGGAAATAACACAAAATGCATTAGCAATAGCTATAACATTGATATTTATATACTGCTTATCAGTGCCAAATCATTTTGCATGCAGCATACATCCCTAAGAACCACACAAGGCTATAGAAGAGTAAGGCAGAAATTTGGATGAAGGGAAAGATTTGGGAAACAGGGTGATAGTTACCAGTCTTGAAGAGCAGAGTTTTGTGTAGCGAAGATACAGGAGTCTGAGGGTAGCGCAGGAGGTTCTGATCCGGGGGCCTGCCAAGAAAGAGAGTGGATGAGTGCATCCACCATGGCATCAATTTCTGTTGTTGGGGGACTAATATTTATATCCTGTTTCATATCCTGAAGGGGTACTGTGGCTAGGGCTAAGCCTGGATAGTTTTCCCACTGGATAAACAAAGGAAACTGAAACTTAACTGATTGCATTAATGGCTGGGAGATAGGAATTGGTGGGTTTATGACAACCTCATAGTGCTGGACAGGAGGGGGGGTCTGAGGTGAGATTTCCTTAGCAGTGGAATTGAGAATGGTCAATTAATTGTTTGGTTGAATAACTCATTGCTGAGGTGCCCAAGAAGGAATTAGTACATACTGCCTTAACAACTTTGTTTACTAAGCAGCTTGTTTGCCAAAATATTTCTAAGACACATCCCAGGTCATTGTGACCTCCACCTGACCTCTTTTTGGTTCAACCTCAGCCAATCTGACCCAGAAAGGTGCCCAACATTTCTAGTTATGAGATATTGTGGGGAGGGGGGTGTAAGGCATACTAAAATAGATGAGTACTATTCCATGATCTCCATATCTAGTGATTACAGCAGTACATTGCAAGTTCCTCTAACCTGAAATAATAGGCAGTGGGGAGAGGAGTAGTGTAGAGGAATACAGTATTACAAACAGAACAGACAAATATTTGGAAGAACATACAGAAGCAGGACATGTTGTATCTTTAAGGATGATACATGATAATTTCTAAGCCTTTCTCTTGGACAACAATTCTGAACCACAAGGACAGGAGTTGCATCCCTCAGAGATCTTGGGTGTAACTATAGAGGAATCCCTGGATGGAAGGATTACTGCCACTTTGTGAAGGAAGAGGATGTATGTTGATTGTAGATGATAGCCTACTAGGAATGAGAGATGCATAGTGTATGGAACTAACAGGATGTCTCAACTTCCTGGTGCAGGGATATAAGAAGGAACTCAAGACACTGCCAATAACCCCACTCATCATGCCTTCTAATCTCCATGGGAACAAATGATACTGCCAGAAACAGCCTTCAACACATTGGAGGTGATTATGGGCTTCAGGTAGGAGGGTGATGGACCTTGGGGCAGAGGTCCATCACTGTTTCCCATTGAAATTCAAGGTCCAGGAGGGCGAAAAGTATTGCAGGTGAAAAATTGACTCTGTAGATCAGTGATGGGCAACCTTTTGAGCTTGGTGTGTCAAACTTCGCCAAAAAACTGAGCATAACTCAGGTGGTGTGTCAGTTTGAGGGAAAACCATGTATGCATGCAGGATTCCCACTTTGGGGAGCGTGGGAGGGGGGAGGATAGTGAGACTGGGGCTTCAAAGTCCCAGTCGCCACTTTAGAGAGGGTGGGGGGGTGGAGGAAAGTGGCGACTGGGGCTTTGGAAGCCCTGATCGCTACTTTAGGGAGGGTGGGGGTGCAGGAAAGTGGTGAGTGGGGCTTTGAAGCCCCGATTGCCACTTTAGGGAGGGTGGTGAGGTTGCGGGTGGGGGGAAGAGGCCTACGGCCGCGTGTCACCAGAAATGGCTACGAGTGTCAGCACTGACACGTGTGTCATAGGTTCACCATCACTGCTGTAGATGGTGCCATCAGGAGCAATTTGGTTTCTTGGATCATGGTCTGTGATTCCATGAGGGGCTTCTAGCAAGAGATGGTTTACACTTCACAGTTGATTGGGAAGGACATATTTGGTAGGAATCTTGTCAGTGAGGGAGATAGTAGTTCAGAAGATCAAACGGATCAAAGAAATAGCCAAATTAACTATGTGTAGCTGAGGCCCTGTGCATATATTTCCTTGCAAAGAGGGTAGCTATTCATAAGTTCATTATTTATAAGACTGATAAAGCTGTGGGGATATCAGTGCGGTAGTACAAATTAATCAATATCAGAAAGCAATGCTTTTCTCCTAGCAATAATAAGGTTTACATATTACAGAGGATGTTTTTCACCCTTCTTCTTAACAAGCCTGTCTTTTATTACCTAGGATGTCAGCCACCCACTGGTCTATAGTTATGATGACTGTACTTACAAACTTATTTCTTAGCTACATATGAACTCGAGGTGGCCTTTCTCATGTTTCCTTTACGCCAACTCTGTGAGGCTGTCCCTACCCCTCATCTCTGCTAATCTAACAAAGTGATTGCCCCAAGATCACCCTGTCAGTCTCATGGCTCAGTTGCAATTTGAACCAGGATACACCAAGTCCAATTACCACAACACCGTGCCTGTCTTAATGCTGAAATTGTCACTTGTTGCAATTGGTATGCATTTTTTTTCTGATTTTTGTGTCGTGGGCTCAGAGATAATCACAGTTTAACCACAATAAACCATAACTCCTTCCTAAGTTTAACTAAACAAACCTCTCATGGTTAACAGCTGCAAGTCACACACCCAAGCTTTCAAGCAAGGGTCCTGAGATGGGAGTGATTTATTAGTTATCTATATCTTACATTCCTATTTGTTCCTTATCTCCCAAGATACAATGTGAACTGGGGAAAAAGCAGCAACCTGCAGGGAGCTGCCTGGGAGCTGGACATGGCTTCCTACCCATGACTTAAGCTGCTTTTGCACTGCAGAAATAATCTAGTTGACACCACTTTAATTACTATGGCTCCATCCAATGGAATCCTGGGATTTGTAGTTTGTTGTGGCACCAGAGCTCTCTGACAGAAAAGACTAAATATCTCATAAAACTACAAATCATAAAATTCCATAGCATTGAGCATGGCAGTTAAAGCAGTGTCAAACTGGATTATTTCTGCAGTGCAGATGAAGTGTTAGATACCTTCTTAAAAATCCTGGATCCAGGTATAGTTGAAGCAGTGAAGGGTGTGGGAGTTTTGAGGCCAGAATGTTAAATCAATCTAAGAACGAATGCTTTCGTTTCGCCAAAGAGGAGTTTAGTCACCGCAAAGCAAAGAACTTGGTCCAGAATCTGAGGTCACTCTACTTCAGTCAGTATAGAAGGCTTCCTTTCCCATCTGGAATGTCATGAGTAGTCATGGGACTTTATCAGATGCAGCTTAGCCCATCAATAAAGAAGGGGCACTTTATTCACGCCCCTGCTACACCCCCAGAATGGCTGAGGATGCGGGTGTCTGATAATGTCTCCCTTTCTGTTCTCGTAGTGTTCTTCTGACATGGCTTGGGATGCGGTTTTGTGCCGCATTCCCCCATGTCTGATAAAGTCCATGGGCTCCTTCTTTACCCTTCTAATTGGCTGTTTTCACTGTTACTGTATCCACACTATATAGTCATAGTAATCTGATACTGCTTTAACTGTCATGGGTCCATCTGTGCTAGAGAAGTTATATAGTCTATCCTCTGAACTACAGCACTAGAACTGACAAGCAGAGAATTCTGACTACCTCACAAAACGACAAATCCTAGAATTGTGTTGGACTGAACCATGACTGCTAACATGGTATTAAACTACAGAGACATTCTTCACTCTTAACAGATGTCTAGCAAGCCAAGATTTTCTTATTTTCACTTGTCTATGCCTTCACCTTCCTGTCTGTGACTTTCAAGTTCCCGTTCTTTTCCAACTCTCTCTTGCCTGTTGCTTGCCCACTATAAGAACACAAGAGTCATGGTAGATCAAATCAGAGGTCTTGCTAATCTAGATTCTGTTCCAATTGTGGCCAGCCAAATGCCTATAGGAAGAGGATTGCTGTATGCCCAAATACATGTATGCATGCATACCCCCAAACTGTCCCAGTCTGGCAGGGAAAGCCCTGATTAATCCTCTGTCATCCCACATTTTCAGCTGCCTTTAGAATGTCCCAGTTCCTCTCTCTTCTTCCATCTTTCTCCTTTTGTACTCAGCTTATTTCAGTTGCTGCAAATACAGATGAAAGCACAAAAGTAATGTGTTCAATTAATCCAGCAAGGTGGAAAAGAGAGGGGGGGTGGAATCTTGCCCTTCCTTGTGGACGCAGGCAAAAGTGAACTGATGCAGGCTCTCCTACTGTGTGTATTCTTCTTCATTAATAATGTTTTGCCAATTTGACCACACTCTGATGTTGCTAGGCCACATCTGTCCCAGTTTTCATCTATGAAATGCTGGGGTGTATGTGCATAAACACATGTGGGCTGGATCCAAGTTGTGATTAATGTAGCTGGTCTGGAAGAAGCGGGGTTCCCCACCCCTCTCAGTGGTGAACTGGGCCTAAAAATATTGGTTGCCAGAAGACAAAGGGGGCCCACCCACAACTATAAGGCTATCATTTAATTTTTATAAGAAAAAAATATTTCCCCCCCCCAAAAAAAATACATGTTGGGACAAGGGCAAAGGCTGGCTGGCTGGCTGGCTGGCTGGCTGGGACAGCAATTGGCATTCAATCTGTTCCAGCCATAAACTGCAGGAGAAAAGTCTTCCCTTCCTCTCCATTGCCTCTGAGGGAAAGTTCAGTGAATGGGGTAGTTGTGTTGTTGTTGTTGTTGTTGTTGTTGTTGTTGTTGTTGTTCCAAATCCCAAGTTAAGTCTTGGGGGTCCACAGCAACAAAAGACATCCAAAGAGGGGGTCCCTAGTAAAGATAAGGTTAAGAGCTACTGTTGCAAATATATAAACATGACACAAATGTATCTGTATATATTCTCTCTCTCTCTCTCTCTCTCTCTCTCTTTCTCTCTCTCACACACACTATAAAGCTGTAAGGAAGGAAAGAAGATATATACTGTTAAAAGTTATGAATACACACATACGCACACACATACAATGCTATACATACTACGAAACCATAAACAGGGTGGGGGGAACAGGAGTTCCAATATACCAAGGTAGGCTTAAATATACAGCTAATCCCACTGTTCAACAGAGTAGCCGGGTCAGTTGAACTACTGAGCTGACAATATAGGACAAAACGGCAACTGCTCAGCCCAACACAAAATGGCGAACATTTGAAACCCACAAAGATGAGCTGGAGAAAACCCACCCACCAACAAACAAGCAAACAAACTGTGAGACTCCTAACAAATCACACTCATAGATAAAGAAAAACAAAATGCCGGCCACAACAGAAAGGGGGGGGGGGTAAGTAAAGAACAGTGAAGGGGAGGGGGCAGGAGAAAAACAGTGCAAAAGTAGACATTGTGTTATTGCATAAATATATAATTCAGGGTACATATTTCATATAATAACAGCAGTCAAATACTTTGCTTTACAAACAAACCTATGTCCTCATCTGCTTACTCTTTACAACTCAATCTCTGACTGTAAATTAACAACAAATTCCCCTCCTCACAAGCAAACTCAACCACAGCACTATGCTAACCAAAATTAGTGGCTGTCATACAGAAAAAAAGGAGAAGACTAAAGAACAGTGAAGGTGGGGGGGAAAGCAAGATGTTAAATTAGACCACAAACTTCTCAATTCAAGCAAAGAAACCAAAGCCACCATGTTAAAAAGGCACTGGAGAGGAGGGGGGGTGTAGCCAGCTGAATAATAAAGCCTGCATAAAACAAACATAATGCACCCACTTATGAATGAATCCAGGGAGGTAGCAAACTAGTAACACTACATGCAATGTGAGGAGGATGAAGCAAAGAGGTTGATTCTTTCGAAGCCAGCCAAGTGTTGGCTTGTTCAAATTCTCGGCAGCCACCCCTTCTCACCCACCACTGGAGCACAAGTAGGGTCTCCTGCGTAGGACAGCCAGGCAGGTGTTCCGAGTTTGCACTGATGCCTCTTTTTTAAAAATTCTGATTGGTCACTATGCTGCTCAGAGGAGGAGGAGGATGGGGAAGAAGCCCCCTCCCTCTTCAAGTGGTTAGCAAAGGAAAGTTTGCAGCCCCTGAGGCTGTTTATGGGGGCCCAGTTCATCAGGGGCCCACTTGCCATCTGGCAAGCAGACATCTGGCCAGTTTGCCTCTGACCCTTCTTTCTTACATCCCCTGCAGTGGCCATTGAAAATGTTACAAATAGTGTCAGGACACTGATCAATGGACTGAGCTGTGTGTGAATAAAGAGGGGATCCTCCAAAATCAGGCACAGTGACCTTTTGTGAGCAAGTCCTGGATCCAAAACCTATTGAATTCTAATGAGATATTTTAGCATTATCACTTCTAAATCATCACTGGTAAATGGCTTACATGATGAGCATTAGCATTCTTGTGTTAAAGCTAACATGATTTCTGTGTATTTTTTTAAAATATGGGTAATACTTTAAATCTGACAAATCTAAAATACCTGAGGATCAGATTTTTATTTTATTTTGCCTAGCAGTGAAAGATACTACCCTTAATGGCTGGTGAGTTTCTTGGGAGAGAATTGAAGAGCCACCACTGAAAAAGCCCTGCCTCTGACATTTGTGGCATCTAGAGATGGGCTCTTCAAGGGAGATCATAATGTACACAGTTGGTCTCATGGTTTTCAGCTGACAAATGATACTCAGTTACCTGGGCATAAGTCCTATTGAGTTCAGTGGGGTTTATTTCTAAGTGCATGTGCATAACTGGCACTGTCCATCTTAAGTACCAATTTATTTTTTCAGCCTCTCTGTGTGTATGTGTGATGGAACTGAGTCCCCACTTGCCCAAGGAACCACTGTTCATCTTTTAAGCAGATGTGGCTATTTTTAATATGCTGTGTCCTAAAAGCCCATAGAGCCTTGGAACCTTGAAGATCCACAGAACCTTGTTAGCCAGCCTGGTTGGTTATTTGGGGAATGCATTCTATGTGCATTATAAGCTAAAACTTCTTGTATCAGGTACTGAGCTATTGAAATAAAATTGTGAATGTTCATAAAACTCAAGTTAATGTTAATATTGTTTGTTTATTTTTTCCTTTGGTATTTGAACAATGTTTTTAGGGCCTGTCTAAATGGCAAAAATAATACGAACAGCGTGAGAATGAACGGTGATCCGTTCACATGGCCATTTGCACAGATATGTACCATTCAGAAGATGGGTGGCAAAACTCACCCTAAAGTCTGTTTGCTGGGGCTTCATACAGATTATTTTTAAAAATTGTACGACGTGCGAATGAGCGATTGTTTGACCACTCACATTCACACAGATACAAACAGGGAGGGGAATTTGATTGTCTGGATGAGCACAGGGGTCAGGGCTAGCAAGGAGGGGAATCCGCAGTGGCTGTCATGTTGGATTTCCAGTTATACGAGCTGATCAAATGGCGATTTTCACTCTGCCTCCCCCCCCGAGACCCGCTGCCAAGGAAGGGAGGGGGTGCCGTTGTGTGTCTGCCCACACAGGACTGTGGGTGGAGGGTGGTCGGTCGGTGCTTGATCTTCCCTTCCCACTCCACTCCACCCCACCTCACCCTCCCTGGGGACTCCCGGCTCTGGGCCTGGCTTTGGCCATATGCCTCACCTGGGCAGGTCAGTCATTCAGCCATGGACCCTCTTGGCCAGAGGGGGGGGGTGCTCTTCAGTCTGTCCGGTCAGAAGTTAAATATAGGCGGCGGCCATATCATGAGTAAATCACTCACCAGTTGGGCTAGGGGGTCATGTGGAGTTTAGGGGGGAATTTTAAGCTGTATAGGCTGTTCACATTCTTGCAAATGCCTGCCTGTTTGTGTCTGTTTGTGTCTGTATGTATTATTTCTTCCTCGTATAGACAGGACCTTAGAAACAATTACCCATATTCTTGTTGACTAATACTATTGTGACACAAGAGGCCAATCAGTTGACTTCTGGAAGAGACAGTGTCCTGCTAAAGTTTGCATCTGGGTAGTAATGGGCTTGCCGGATGGCACCTAATTCACAAGCATAAAATATTCAGCTTCTAATTGTAATTTTGAACTGTTGAAAGTTTTCTGTCTTAAAACCAAACTTGAAATAACAACCAAAACCAATTGCAAACTGCTAAATAAGTATAAGATATATATATTTAAGTTGGGTGAGTTATATCCCACCCAAAGTCTGGGAAATTCCAAAAGATGCAGCCCAAAAAGTTTTTTTTCCAAACTTGCCCCCAGTGAGCTCAAAGCTGTGTAGTAGCCCTTTTCCTCACTCTTTACTCTTTATCATATGTATCACATACAGAGCAGATAAATAGCTGAGTGTTCATTTGAAATGATTTATCCTCCTCCATTTTAAGGGGGGGGGAATGAGCAAATTTCTCAGAGATAAATTTGAATTATTTTACTTACTCAAAGAAAGGTAACATTAACTAAGATTTTGCTTGTAAGAGTAAATCCACTTAGGACCTTCATGTTTTGTTTGGCTTGGGGTTTTTGGGGAGGGGGGTGGGCAAAGACTCCAGTTAACCAGCAGATGGCAGTAGAGTTTGAAACTATGGTAGCATCAGCCACAATTTTGTTTGCTGCCTTTAGTTAAGCTGTTTGGATGCAGAAGCATGTAATAGCTGTAGAACGAGGAAGAAAGCAATAAATATGTGAGATACCCACCCCACTTTTGAACATAATTCTGATTTATCATGTTAAAATAAGACATTGTTGTATGCTTTGTTAGTCACATGCTGTACTTAAGGAGTAAACAACAATAACCCTTAATCTGCAATTTTAAAATTTTTATTTTATTTTTACTTAATTTTTACTGATAGCCAGATAGATGTCTTTACATGTATGCAGAATATCTGGCTCTATACATTTTATTGGACTGCAACTCTCATCTTTCCTAGCCTGGATAGCCAGTGGTGAAAAATGATAGGAGTTGCAGTCTAACTGCATCTGGAAGGCCCTACATTCCCTCCAAAAGGAACACCTCAGGAGGAAACAAAACAAAAACCACCCTGCGACCCTTGTTCCTTTTCCCACAGTAAGTGGAAATTAGCCAATCCATCCCCTCCTTGATAATTTTGGGCAAAAAGACAATGCAACTTTGTTGCTCTGTATCAGGATTTTCTTTTACTATAGGGAGCAATTAATATTAAGCCAGCTAGCTGTGAAAGGCTAAGCTTCTCAAATTGAATCAGCTGTTACTTTGGAATGTGTATGAGAGGCCATTCACACCAGGAACCATCCTGCTGTAGTGAGGTGTGTTTTTGCCTGAGGCCTGGCAAAAGCACATGTGCTTGGGTGCTTCAGTTGTTTCTCACAGTTCTTTCATCATAAAGGTCTATCCCTGTATCCACAGATTTGGTATCTACAGTTTCACTTATCCACATTTAAAAAATGTCTTTTAGGCACTTCTAGGTCCTCCAATGTAATCCTCTGGGTGGTGAGAGGAGGAATCCAACAACAATCCTTACTCTTGGGTTATGCCCCTCCACCACCCAGAGTGAGGCAGGAGAATTCAAATGATCACATGGCCTCTGTGGCCGTTGGTTCCTCCCCTTTCCTGTCTTTTGTCTGATCAGTTATTTGCAAGCCGAACCTTAAGATGTCCTCGTATATACCACAGTTGGGTGGGGTGGATTCCTCCTCTCTACCACCACCAGAATGCATAGTCATGGTAAGTAACCAATGTGGCATTCTCTGGGTGGTGAGAGGAGGAATCCAGCAACAATCCTTACTCTTGGGACATACCCAAGCCCATCGACAAATACGGGGTGGGATGACTGCACAGAACAGATCTAGGTTCGGATAACCTCCTGGAGGACCTTTCTGCCAAAGGTGGCTTCCGAGGCCCTGAACTTGTCAATCTTGTAGTGACGGACAAAGGTGGATGGCCTGCTCCCTGTCACCATCTTACAGATCTCCCAAATGGGCACATTGGAAGAAAACACTGCCGAGGTTGCCGCAGATCTAGTGGAATGCACTGTTACATCCGATGGACGTGGAATCTGTGCCTCGTCATATGCTGTTAGAATGCAAGATTTTATCCAAGACGCAATTGTCCGCTGGGATGCTCTCATACTCTTCGATGCCGGGCTAAAGGCTACAAACAGTGAATCGCATCTTCTGAAGTCCCTTGTCCATTTGATATAAATTCCTTTGTTTGATCAGTTGTTTCTCCTGCCTCACCCAGAGTGGAGCTCTTTTGGTTCCTCCTTGGCAATATTTTACTCCTAATTTCTTCCTTCTACCTTTCCTCTTCCTTTCTCTTCTTTTCTTCCTCAGTGTTTTTCTCTCTCTTCATTTTTTTTTAAAAAAATCCCCCTCTTCCCCTTCCTTCTCCTTGCTTCTCTGGATTTCATCCTTTCCCTCCTTCCAAATGCCTTCGGTGGCACAGAAAAGCAAGGAGAAGGAAGCAAGCAGCCCCAACTGGTCCAGGGGCTATCAGACAGGGTCTCCCAGCTGCTGTCCATCAGCCAGCAGGTGAGCGGCGAGATCTGGGATGGCACAATGCCCACACCACAGAGCCTTACTCCACAGGCGATTGGGGCGCAGTCGAGCATCAGAGCAGATCAGATCCTTCAGCTGCGGAGCTCAGCTTGGCAGGTGGAGGATGAAGGGCGGACCACTGCCCCCATTTCCCTGCTCACTGGAGAGCCATCGTAGGATCCCAGGAATGGGGAAGTACCCACGTTGCGGTTGGAGGGAGATGGGGGAGGCTCCAGGGCGGCCCAGGAGGACTGGGAAGATCTTGGGGAGCCCTGGGGCCAGTCAGGAGAGGACGAGAGGGAGGTTGTGTCCTCTGAGGAAGAGGGAACCTCAGCTCTCACCCACCAGGTCCTCCTGTCCGCGCACGAGTCTAGCAGCAATGGTGGCAGCCATCTTGGATTGATGTGATCCACCCATTCCAGGGGCCAGGTCCCTCAAAAGCTAGACCCTATGGGGGGTCGACGAGGCTCACTATGCGGCGGTGGAACAGCGCGCTGCACGCGCAGCCAGGCAGGCCTTCACAGAGGCCTTCGTGGCTTCAATGGGGTGGCTTCAATGGGGAAGGGGCCAGCACCAAGTGCAGTTTGATCATCTGGGGGAGGGGGACAGACCCACCAAGGACAGAAGGAAGGCATATCAAAAGACATGTAGGGTGCGTAAGCTGCCACAGACATCCAAGGACATCAGCTCCCTGTTAATGGAGGCCATGAGGCTCCTGGGGGAGTGGGAATCCAAGGAATCCCAAGAGAGGGAACTCACCAGACCGGGGACTAGCAGGAAGAGCCACAGGTGCCGGACAAAGCACAAGATGTGCCTGTCCCCTCATTCATCAGCTGAGTCGGAAGGATTCTCAGCTGATGAGTGGGCATTACCCGACCATGTGGACCCACTTCCAGAGCCAGATGAGGAGCTTTTTGACAGGGACGAAGGAGAGTGGTCAGATTCAGAGGCCCTTGTAAGGGGGCCTTCTGAAAGGCTTTTCAATCTGGAGGATTTCCTCCCTTTCTTGGCCAAGGCTTCGTCAATCTTGGAGTTCACGAGACAGAAGCACCAAGCAGCTCAGGAGGCCATTGAGTTTAGTGACTGGGTGCAGTCGGTGCTGGGCACACCCAAGAATTCTGGATGGGAAGTTCCCTTTCCCTCAATTTTCACTGGGGCAATTGAGGGAGAATGGGAAAATCCCCTCCAGGGAAGAAAGGGCACACTTCTGACACAAAAGATTTATGCACCAGTCAAGGGTGTCCTAGACAAGCTCAAGGTCCCCGCAATCGACTCACCGGTGGCTGCTGTTGTTCCAGGGGCCCTTGCACCTCGAGAAAGTGAAGGGTTCCTTAAGGATGCAGAGGAGAAGAGAATGGAAGGGGCCCTCAAGAAGTCACATGAAGCAATTCGGGCTTCAACCTCTGGTTCCTTGTTTGCTAGAGTGTTTTTGTTGTGGTTGGAAGATGCTCTTCAGGACAGATCCTTGGACAGGCTGTCGCTGCAGCGTTCCTTGGCAAGGGTTTACGTTGCCATGCAATTCATAGCAGATGCCACCCTGGACACGGTGGTCTTCGCATCAAGGGCCATGGTGACAGCAACAGTTGCCAGGCGGTCGATTTGGCTTTGTCATTGGGAAGCAGACACGCAGTCTAGGGTGAACCTGGCCAGAAAGCCCTTTGGGGGGATGTCTCTTTGGGGAAGAAGCCCTTAAGGACATCCTAGTGGAAACAAAGGAAAAGAAGAAAGTGATGCTGATCCTGTCTAAGAAAGGGGACATCCAAGGAGGGTTCTGGAACTTAACCTCAGCGGGTACCAACGTCCCCCTGTAGTTCAAAACAGTTTTGTACATATATGTGAAACCATGCATCTCTTTTATAAATATGAATAGCTAAAACATGTACAGTTGAAAAATACAAACATTCTTTTGTCATTGTGAAGACCTGTACAAAATAGATACATTAAGGAAAATGTGTAAATAATTAAATACATATGAACTTCCATGCAGAAAGAAATAAAAGGTCTTAGAACCTGATCCAAACAAAGCACTGGGCAGGAATACAGTAGGGGTTCAAAGAAATACAATGAAATTGATACTGAGAATTTTTTCCCAACACTAGTGCATATCATGAGGAATTATGGCTTTATTACTTTTATTATAAACCACCCAGATATTTTTTTCTTAGTGGGCAGTATGGAAAGATCATTGTGGATGCAAAGTAAACTCATTAGATACAGTGAGACTAAATACCAATGACTTTCATGGGTCTAGGACAAGCACAGCTAAAATCTACACCTGTCCCATTGTAGATAAACACATCATTTTCAACCATTTCAAAAACTATTGCCTGGATCCTGCAAGGTAAGATTTGCAGTGAAGCCTTGATCACGAGGGAGGCCTCAGTGCAAAATGGATACATAGAATGCTCAGTTTAGGCAAGGAATCGTATTTTAAAACTCACACCTACCATATATACTCATGTATAAGTTGACTTCATGTATATGTCGAGGGCAGGTTTGGGGGCCAGAATTATGGATTTTGATATGACCCATGGGTAAGTCAAGGGTAAGACTTTGAGGCTCAGCGTGAGGCTCCTAAGATCTATTCTATGGAGAGGTGAAAGTGCCATTGCTGCCTCAGAGGGTCAGCAGCCCGTGGCAGCCACCGCCATATTTCTACCCAGGCATTCAAAAAGGCCTCTTGCCAATCTACTCAGAGAAGGGAATAAATCCCCCCTTTTTAAAAAATAAAAGTTAAGGTACATTATTACTGTAACTCTTGTCAAAAAAGGAACCATCCCCTTCTTTGAGTAGAGTGGCGAAAGGTGAGAAATTAGTCTGTGGTACTGAATTATGCGCTCTGGTGGCCATTCGTCATCACTCCAGTCCCCAATTTTAACAGATGTTCTTTTCCTTCAGTTGTAAACTGTGTGTCCCAAACGCTCACTGTCCGTCAGGGGGATCAGAAAAAAGGATGATCTGATCTCTCCTAAGGTACAGGCCTATTCAGGAAGTTCAGAATGGGCATACTGACCACAAATCCAGTATAGCCCTTCCGTATAGCCCATCCAGTGCATGCCATGTCTGATTATTAATTTGTGTAAGCCGCCCCGATTGTTTTAACAGAGGGGCGGGTTATAAATAAATATTATTATTATTATTATTATTAGAAGCACTGACCCTCTCTACTATCTTTCCTGCGCTGCTGTTTCTGGAGTTTTTGAATGCCTGGGCAGAAAAATGGCAGTTGTGGCAGCTTTTTGGCACTTCCCCTCAAAGGAGCACCGAGAGAGTAGAGGGAGTTGGTGCTTCAGATTCTCCCAGGATGGATTAAGCTCTCACCTTTTGCCACTCTGTAGTAATCCCTCCATATTAGCAGGTTAAACTTTCATGGATTTGGGCCCAGCCATGCATGCATTCCCTTACTTGCTTGCTCACTCGCTTGGGAAGGAGGGGGAGAGGGGGATGGGGCATAGGTCTCCAGGGCAGACAGGAGGAGGAAAGGAGGAGAGAGCCTGGGTGGGCAGGATGGTGGCAAGAGTAGTGGGAAGGGGCTGTAGTGCAAGGGAGGGGGGAAGACTAAACACACACATACACTGAGCCACAAGTAGTGGGGCATGGGAGATACAAGAGACATGGAGAGAGGCTTCAGATTTGGGACACTGCCCTGAGAGGAAGTGGGGACAACAGTGCTGTGCAGCTCCATTTGGGAACCCTGTGGGGACCTTTTAGGCTATTGCCTTCTTGTCTCCCCCCCCCCATACAAAAAAAAAAGAATGGAGTTGGGGGAGAATATTCTAGAGCTGTGAAAAAAGAGACAAAACCAATGATCTCCCAATAAAAAAAGCCCCAATAAGAGCTTTTGAAATGGGGAAAGGGTAGCAAGTGCAAAGGGAGCATTTGTGATGGTTTAGCAAATGAAATACAGTATTGTGTGTGTGCGTATACGTATGTGTGTGTGTATGAATGAAACTATTTGGAGAGGTTGTTTGGAGATTCGGAGGTAAGTGTCATCAGTATGCCACTCTTCTCTGTATAGTCCAATCTAATGGCTATTTCATGGACCACATAAGTATTGTATGGTGATTTGTATATTGTATATGCCAGAGAGAGAGAGAGAGAGAGATGTGCATTGTGGATTTTTAAAGTCTATATTGCTGTGAAATTTTCAGACCTAAGCATTTTATGGTTATGAAAACTGGATAGTGAAGAAACCTAACAGAAAGAAAATCAACTCATTTGAAATATGGTGCTGGAGGAGAATATTACAGATACCGTGGGCTGCCAAAAAAGACAAATAAATGGGTCTGAGGTGAAATGAAGCTTGAACTCTTACCAGTAGCCAGAATGACTAAACTGAGGCTATCGTACTTTGAGCAAGAGATAACATGAATCACTGGAAAAGACAGTAATGCTCAGCAAAGGGAAAGGCAGATCACATTATAGATGGATTGATTCAATAAAGGAAGTCATAACCCTGAAATTGCAAGATTTCAGTAAGGCTATTGCTGACTGGGGCTCATGGTATTCTTTCATTTATAAGGTTGCCATGAGTCAAAGCCAACTTGATGGCAAGTAACAACAATCACCTGGACTCTGATGTGATGTTCTTAGGCTTGCCATTAGTCCTGGAAAACCGTGAAAATCCCAGATTGAAGGGTCCCGTCAGGCTGGGCTGCTTCAAGCAGCAGATCCTGGATTCCTCCAGCTACCTCTGCTGAAGGCAACATCCATTAGCAAAACCGCATGAGAAGACTGATACTGCAGGGTCTGGGTCATGTGGTATTGTACTGCACAGGCATGCTAGACCCAGAACCCAGAAGGCAGGAGAGTTCAGAGAGTGCAAGAGAGCGAAGGCAAGAAAAGAAAGAAGGCCAGCGGCAGAGAGTTGTGTGGTGAGTCTGGCTTCCTAATCCACCTTCCCACTTGTCTCCACTCCTCCTAATCTCCAGCTTCCCCCTCCCCACCTCTCCTTCCATTTAGTGCTGGTGATGATTTTAAAATCATGCGATGATCTAAGCCAGGCCTGCACAACATACGACCTGAATTTTGGGCAGCCTGAGCAGCGTTTCTCAACTGGGGCTCCCTGGAACCCTAGGGTTCCGCAAGAAATAGTAGGAAGTCTCCCTCCTGCTGTGGGTGCTCTGAGTGCCACTGTTGTAGGGATGGGGTGAGGGAAAAGGGCTCCTCCCTCCTCCTCCCCCCCGGCTTTCTGGGTGCCGCCGTTGTGGAGATGGGGGAGGGGAAGAGGGCCAAGTGCCCATTGCCGCCATGTTAGATTTTTGCCTTAGTGAGCGATCACTAAGGCAATAAAACAAGGTATTTTTTTTTGTTTTGTTTTGCTGTCCTGTTAAATTAAAAAATCACTCTATCACTGTAGCGCACCTTAGACATATTTTTTTTAAGAAAAAAGTTTGGCAATGGCTAAATACTAATGTGAGTAAATCACGCACGGATGCCATCTTGCATATGAAGCTTATGGGGACTTATGGGGGGAAAACACAGTTAAGACAAGTGCTGCTGCTTTGAAATGCCATTATTACAAGGTACTCCACCCACCCCCCATATTTGTTTTAGATCAGAATGGCAAAACTGGGGCAAGGAAGAGAGCGAACCCTTTCCTCTCATGCTCTTATCTGAATTCACTTCCTAACTCTTACAGGGCAAATCCCCAAAGCATTGTGTAAGTTTTGCCCGCTTCCATATGAATGTGTACTTCTCTTTGTCTTCTCCAGTCACAAGACTGGGGCAGGCAAGTGCAAGAGACAGGGCATTTTCGATAGCACCAAGATTACAGAAATTGTTGCCAGTGTGCCCTAGCCAGTGGCAAGGAGTGCTGAGAATTGCAGTCCAGCTTCATCTTGAGGGCTGCAAATTTTTCACTCCTATGGAGAAATTGCTCAGTCTACTTGTGTGCTATATGATTACGAATCATTCAAGTATGCTGACATGCCTTCCAATAGAAGAAACATTTCACAGATGAAAACTGGGATACGTGTGGTCAAGCAACATCAGAGTGTGATTAAGATGGCAAAGTTATTAATGAGGACAAACAGACAAGCTACAAGGTGATGCAGTGGCTTACTTTTGCTTGAGTCTACTGGGAAGGGCATGATTCCAGCCCTTCTCCTCTCCCACTGCTGAGTTAACTGAGTGCCAACTACTTTTCCACTTTAAACTGAGTTTGCAGCAACTATGAAGTAAGCCAGGGGGGAAGTAGGAGGAGAAAACTAGGACATTTTAAAAACAGCTGAAAAAGTGGGTCGACAGAGGATTAATTGGAACTGTTCCTGCCAGGCTGGGATAGTTGGAGGGTCTGTGCTGATCCCTATACAGCACACCCTGGCCTGTCTTTGAAACTATATCCTGCTCCTACCAGTGTGCTTTGGATCTGGTTCCAAGATACTGTAAGCACAGAGAACAACTGAAATAGTGAAACACCCCTCCAGAACAAACAAGAACCCAGAAAGCACACCTAGTCACCTTAACAAAGACCTGTACGCTTTTATAGCAATGTCACCTATACTTGTCAAGGGGGAACAAACTGCAGATTTATGCAAGTATTTAATAGCAGCTTGCCAAGAATGTCGGCAGGCTTTTCAAAAGGAATCTTCTTTTGTGTCTTTTGATATTTAAAGAGCTGTAATTACAATGGCAAAGCTTTGAATCCTCTCTCCACACTTCTTCTTTCCCATATCCCCTTATACACACTAATTTGTGGACCAATCCAACATTACAGACAAGCTAATGAAAGAAGCACACATTCCTTTTATATTTTGTTTCTTTTATAGCTTCATTTGTGTAGATAAATGCAAAAGAGTTAACGCTATAAATAATATAATGATGGATCTTTCTTCTCAATTGTTGGGTGTTGGTGCTGAAGTCCTGTGTAATGGGGGGAGGGGGTGCAGTGACAAAAAGAGACAGAATTAAAATTTTCTTATTTTTTCTCTTATTCCAAATGCTTAATCTACCCAATTTAACTGTTTCCCCCCCTTTTTACTAAAGACTCATGACGCTATTTCCTTCTTTTCATTTTTGTAATTTTAGCAGTGTAATAAAAAAGGCAACTTCTATAACTGTAAATGTTTTCAGGGGTAGATCTTGGCCATACAGCAAAATAAAACAAAATCATAGAATTGTAGAGTTGGAAGAGACCACAAAGGCCATCTAGTCCAACCCCCTGCCCTGCAGTAATGCACAATCGAAGCACTCCCAACAGACGGCCATCCAACATCTGTTTAAAAACTTCCAAAGAAACTCTTTCACACTCTGAGGCAGTGCATTCCACGGTCAAACAGCTCTTACCATCAGGAAGTTCTTCCTAATGTTTAGGTGGAATCTCTTTTCCTGTCGTTTGAGAAAATTATCAGAAGACCTTAATACCCCGGGACAGGGACGCAGGAGATTGCAAAAGGGCTTCCCTTTCAGACGATGACGTCCCTGTCTCATCCTGCTCCCGTGCCCCCTCCGTTCTGCCTGCATTGCTTTTTATTGATGGGCTAAACCGTCAATAGAGCACCCATTCTGTTTCTGTAACGGAATCATGGGTGAGTGAAAAGGTGCCCCATCATGCTGGCACGATGCCAGCGTCACTGGGAGGTCCGTGCCGAACACTTCCAGGTGCGATCGGGACATCTAAGTAAGTGACAGCCTTTTTTGTACCCTCCTTGGGTTACTTGGATTTTTTAAAGTGTGTTTCTGTGCTTGGTTTTACTTTTTGATGTGTATTTTTCTTTTTATATATATAAAAATATAAAACTTTGGATACCATAACTTATAATAAAAACAGAAACATGTATGGAGCACTACCAAAAATAATGTTACAAATGTGACCGAAAAATCAAAACCCAAGAAACACTGCCTCAGAACATCACATGATAAAGTAAGTCAATACAGAATATATTAAGTCCATCACAGTTTGCAGACACATAAAGTCTAATCTGTGTCTTCTTAGAACAGATTCCAGCTGCAGACAAAACAGATTAGTTGATGTAAAAGCACATATTCTAGCAACTGGCAAACCTAAAACAGGCTGTAAATAGTAGGCAACAAATCTGTGACTTCTTGTGAAAAGGAATCTTTAGTCATTGGCAGACCCCCCCCTCCCCAGTAAATGGCATTTGCAGCATCCCCCTGGCATGTGGAAATTGCCTGAGTGGTGGACATTATGCAAGGAAGTATTTAATACTTGTTTGCAACATATAAAAAGGGCATACATGTTTTCACGTTACCAGGATTCTGGCCATAGTGTCGAGTTACTAAAGTGAATTGGGAAAGTCCTATTGTATTCATGTAGGAATGATCACCTCCTCTTGTGTGTCATGAGGACTTTCCTGTTGAGAGTAGTACATTGAATGTGCTCCTTTTTTTGGAGGGACTGAGCAGAAGGATGTGTGTGTGTGTGTTGCTTGGGCCCACAGTTTTGTTTTTTATGTGATCCACTAACAAAATTGCATGTTCGTCTTAACCAAAGGGCTAGAATCCAATACTTCCATATTTTGCACTGGCAGTTTTAAATAATTTGCTAGTGGATAGGCTCATTTACCTGACTCCTGCATATTGATATTATTACTATTGTAACAGCCTCATTGTATGAGACTTTGTAAAAGATTATGACAGCCCCTCCCCACCTTTTTGCCTTTGGGATGTAAAAAGTAAATAATGTCTTTGTAAAACTCATCATTTCATTTGATGGAAAATACTTAAAGAACTGAATGGGGTCTTTGAATTTTTTTGTTGGTGTAGTAAAGAAAACTATAATTGACTACTTTAGAAAAATGGAAAATTGTGCATTTACTTTCTGTGCATCTGTAAGATTAATGCTAATCATCATCACCATCACAGGTAATTGTACAAAATGCCTTCTAAAACCCCTAGTCTAATAAGACTTCCCTTCTGAAATTTTCTTCTCTTTTTACATCTAATGGGAATGGCACATTAGATGACAAACATTTCCCTTAGATTTTGATTTATGAAAAACACTTTTCTTGAAGGGTTCGAAATGACAGCTCTGCTGATCACAATAAAATGTTTACTAAAAATATCTACATCTTCAGGTTAAAGAAACAGGTAGATAATCAAGGCTTGTCTTTACCTATGTGTGCAGCACAGTTTTATACTAGAGGATTTGAGGCCAATGAACAGAATTCAGCTTTATACTAAAAGAGATGAGACCTGGAGAATAGTTATCCTAAAACCCAGGCATTTTAAGACTCCATGGATTTCAGTTTAAATAGGTTTATGTCTGCTCCTCTCCCTGGTAATGTGCAAATTGGTCTGCTTTTAGTTATAAACAATAAATTTCCTAATCACTAGACTACCTACTTTCCCACCCCAAACTCTCCCACAACTTGACTAAATTCTATATTCAGTAATGCATTATAGACTGTTTGCACACTCTAGTTATTTCAGAATACAGCAGACAGGCTACATATTCATGGGCACTTGCTGTTTTGAGAATATCTCACTAGCTATAAGAACTCTATCCAAGCTATCAATATGATTTGAAGCATAATTCAAGAACACTATGTTGTTTTTAAACATTTAAAGTTATTAATGCCTAGAACTTGCACATTTGAAGGATTGCTTTCCCTTTACAGATGCTTCCCAACTGGATAAGCATGGTGACTATGGAAGTTACTTTTTTTTTAAAATGGTCATGTTGTGCTTATCAAATGCCTTTCCCAGCCAAATGAGGGAGGTATCTCATTAACACAATTCATGCAGTAGGTTAAAAATTATTCTTCATCAACATTTTTGATGATAGTTTTATGATCTATTACTACTATAAATTTTCTGGCTGTTCAACTGTATGACCCTGGCTGTTTTAACAGTTTCCCCTTCTTTGCTCTGCACCTGATTCTGGAAAAAACACCCAAAGAATTCTAGGCTTATAGGGGCATTTTCACGGTTTTGAATTTAAAAATAAAATAAAATAAAATAAAATAAAATAAAATAAAATAAAAGGCCTCCCCTAGGCCTAAATTAGCATGAGGGCCTGCAAAATTTGGTGGGAAAGCACCCCATATCACCAGTACACATTTTGGAGCATTTTGAGTCCAAAAACAAAATGAGAATATTTTTGCAAAAACTGTTTTTGACCCATGCCCCCCCCCGGGGGGCACAAAAACAGTTCTTGGGAGCATATGCCCCCCACAGCCTGCACTTTACCCACCTGCTATAAACTAACAAATAGTGTATATAAATATTTACATTTGAAAGATTGAGCAAAAGTGCACCCCTTATACTTTGCCACTTCTTTCATTGGCTAGGAAGTTAGGAAGGGTGCAGTTGCATGGTTTTATAAGGAAGGAAAGAAAGAGAAACAGTAATTTTATTACCACAAACAGTATTGGTCCCCAGTACTTGGCAGCTAATCTCTCTTCCCTCCCTGAATTCTTTAGAACAACCTTTTCTAACCTGGCTCCTCCAAATGGTTGGACTACACCTCATTACCCTCAATTGGTGTGACCATTTGACCACTGGGCATGCTGGTGGAAGCAATGGGCTTTATAGCTGAATGCATCTCCAGAGCAGGTTGGTGAAGAAGGACTTTTTCGGACATCAAAAAAACAACGCAAGCAGCCTCGCCACATTGCGAGGCTGCAGCGCTGCAGGGCGTCCCTTTCGGATGACGCCCGTCCCTGCCGGTACTGTTGCGGTACCGCAGGGACATTTGAGTGCAATATTTTGGCGATTTTTACTCACGATCAACTTTCATGAGTAAAAATCGCCAAAATATTACACTCAAATGTCCCTGAGGTACCGCAACAGTACCGGCAGGGACGGGCGTCATCCAAAAGGGACGCCCTGCAGCGCTGCAGCCTCGCAACGTGGCGAGGCTGCTTGCGTTGTTTTTTTGATGTCTGAAAAAGTCCGAAGACTGGGGGCATTGCTCTTACAGACTTCATTGCAAATAGTGTTTGTGTTAACAATGGGGGAAAGCAATTCCAGAAAAGGTTTAATCCTGCCCCCCCGAACTTCCAAATTTCAAGTGAAATGTTCCTGTGAAGATACTGAGACATAGTTTTGATTTCAATAAAATAAGCTGTTGCAGAGAAGTTGGCTACTGCTAATTGCTAATCACCAGGTTTTTGAAACATGGTGACAGATAGTTCAGTGCACTTTTATCCAATTGCATTGTTCTTGTACCTGTTATTAACCAAACCCTTTATGAACCATGGTTCATATTAAGCACAAAATATGTAGCAAATGCTGAAACAGATAGCAAACGCAGATAGAGTCAGAGATTCAAATTCTTGACAGAAGATAACTAGACATTTTATTTAGAGCACTTTAAATTTCACAGTGGTTTTATTTGCCCACAATTACACAAAGTCAACAAAGGAATGGAATAGATATACAAATATGTGGGGAGCTTCCAGATGACACCATTATTATGCTATGTCCCTGCTTTATCCATGGAATTTTACAGGGAATCTAGGATATAGGAAAACATCCATCCATCTTCCACTTGTATCCCTCCCATTTCTCCCCCACCAGTCTTCCACTTTTTTTTTTTTTTTACCACAAAAGATTTATTTGGGATGAAAAGATGGAATGATTGCACAATGCTTTTTGATTAGTAGCTTTAGCAGTCATGCATATGGAAGCACAAGTAGGCTAAAGCGATGCTTCTTAAGCTACCTGATGTGGGGAATTGGCAGGTTTTCCCTCCCAATGTGCCAAGGGCTGGTATCATACTCATGCCCATTGACTACAACTGTTTCTTCCTTTCTTGGAAATTTGCCATAGACCAGCACTCGTCCACAGACCACCACTTTGAATAACACTGGACTGGAGGAGGTGTCTCAGCATATCATTCCCTGTTCTGGTCTTCATTTCTCCATTCCCCACTACCTTTCTTGAGAATCTCAAGAAATGTGGTCTACATGCTATGTATAAAGATCTGACTGCAATCCATACTTAGACACTGAATGTGAACACATATACCCTCCCTGCCATAGCACAAATACCCTCTTTCCCATAACTCAGCCATATATTAAATTGGGAACTATGAAAGCACTGGGGACTCACATCAAAGGCCAAAGTTTTTGGTTGGCCAGTAAGCCCCCAGAGGAATATCTGTCCCTTGCTGTCTTTCTTGGTCGTCACTATGGAAGTAACACCAGCCTCAAGGCAGGAGAGGAAAACTGAGGGATGTTCTTAACCTGATGAATTTCCTGATGAATGAAAAAAAAAATTTGGTGAATTATTCCTGGTACCTTATTAAGGTTAGGTAGATAATGATTAGTTTGTTCATTTTATCTTTAAAAATGAATACATATTAATTCTCCCTGCTTAGTTCTTTAATGAAGTATCAAAACTTGATTCTTTAATAAAGGTATAGGACACATACTCTTGTCTCTTCCCCCAAATATGAGCCATGGTAATGCAATTGTAAAGTATTTAAGAGTGTTTTGTGAAAGGTTATCCTTCTCTCTATCTAAGCCTGGCTTCCCATGTACCCAGTTGTGAATACTGTGTGTGGTGGCAGCCCATCTTGAGATCAAATTAAGGCCAAGATCCAGAACATTTTAATGCACTGTAAATATATGCCAGAGCAACTGATTGGATCACAGGTTCCAGGACCTTCAACTTACCTGTTGTGCAATGAACAAAGAGCCCTCCCCCACCAAGGACTTTATCAGACATCCCCCTTAAAACATTCTTTTGCCGGCAAAAGAATGTGCCTCCCAGCACTTACCTCCTTTCCCAGCAAAGGCTCCTCTGGCAATAAAGAGCAAGTGAGCAGAGCTCCATTCACTTCCTCTTTTGAAATCCCATGCAATTTCATCGTGTGGGAAATTCAAAAAGAAAAATTAAAATAAACCTCAAAAAGACACACCTAAACATACTTTAAAATCCCCAAGTAATCCAGGGAAGATCAAAAAAAGTCTGTAACCAACCTGCATGTCCCGATCTGACCCAGAAATGTTCTGGATGGTTTGGCCACTGATGGGGTAAGTTGAGATATAAAAGGAGAGAGGTATCACATGCCGGCAATGTTGGCAAAAAAGCGGTAGGGAGATCTATTGATGGCCTAAGCCATAAATTAAAAAGCACACAATTTTGGCTATTTTTAACCATGAGAGGGCAACGTCATCTGATCCATATGCCCTTTTGCAGTAATGTTGCATCGTGATGACACCAAATTTTCTGTGTCTGATAAAGCCCTAAATCAAAAGTGAAAGCAGCGTTATATTACCACCAAATTTAACGCTGCTGCATCCCCGTGGTTACGCAACAGTACCGGCAGAGGATCAGCAGGGCAGAGCGTCATCCAAAAGGGGACAAGGCTGCTAGTGTTATAAACCCTCATCCGAAAAAGTCCTTAGGCAAGCGTGGTGTTGGAAATTGCAATGATAGCAGATGGCTCTTGCTAGAGTTCTGTGCAGAACAACAGCTATTACAAACACTATCTTTCAGCAGAAAGATAGCTTGAAAACAACCTGGATGCATCCCTGATCCAAACATTGGCACCTCATTGACTATGTTCTAGTCCGCCAGAGAAACATTCGCGATGTCCGTCATACTCGAGTGATGCCCAGTGAAGAAAGCCAAACAGATCATCACCTGGTAAGATGTAAACTAAATCTTCATCTTAAGTTCAAACCTAAGAGGGGTGGCATCTTAAAGAGGAGACTCCAAGTCAACTATCTTCAACAAGCTACCATGAAAGACAACTTCCAGGTAAATCTGCAAACAAAACTTGAAGACCATCCTACAGATCCTTTTCCTACAGTGCTTTGGCAACATATCAAAAATAATATCCTCCAGTCTGCAGAAGAATCCCTCGGGTTCTCCCACAAGAAAAATCAAGACTGGTTTGATTAAAACAACCAAGAGATTCTTTGTTGGCAAAGAAGAGAACTGCTCACAAGGCATACCTCGCCCAGCCAACTTGCCATGTAAGAAAATCAGCTTTCCGCCTCACATGTAGTAAACTTCAACAAAAACTCCGAGACATGCAGAACAAGTGGTGGATCAATATAGCAAAAAAGACACAACACTGTGCAGATCTGGGTGATCATAGAGGATTCCTGAAAGCCAATGTGGCTTCAGAGCCAATAGGAGTACTACAGATATGGTATTTGCCGTTAGACAACTGCAAGAGAAATGTAGAGAGCAGAACAAGGGTCTCTATGTAACTTTTATCAACCTCACCAAAGCCTTTGACACTGTGAGTAGAAAAGGTCTGTGGCAGATCCTGGAAAGACTAGGATGTCCCCTCAAATTCCTTAAAATGATTATCTTTCTACACGAGGGGCAGCGCAGTTAAGTCAGATATGGCGGTGCTCTTTCAGAGTCCTTTCTAATAACTAATGGAGTGAAGCAAGGTTGTTTTCTTGCTCCAACTTTATTTAAAATCTTCTTCAGCATGATGCTCCAAAGGGCTATGGCAGAGCCTGAAGAAGACGGCATCTATATATATTACCGTACTGATGGTAGCTTGTTTAACTTAAGCCATCTGAGGGCTTGCACTAAAACTCTAAATCTTCTAGTCCGTGAGCTGCTCTTTGCTGATGCTGCTGCCCTTGTTGCCCACACAGAAGCAGCTCTGCAGTGCCTAACATCCTGCTTCGCAACAGCTGCAGAGCTCTTTGGGCTGGAAGTCAACCTGAAGAAAACAGAAGTTCTTTAACAGCCTGCACCACAGGACAAACACCATCATCCCCACATTGCTGTTCACAAATCTGTGCTTAAGTCCGTTCAGCAGTTCACCTACCTGGGAAGCATCATCTCCACAAATGCCAAGATTGACAAAGAGATAGATCACAGATTAGCAAAGGCATATAGCTCATTTGGAAGACTTCAGAAAAGAGTCTGGAGTAATAAACACCTGAGGTGAAGCACAAAATTCAGTGTGTATAGAGCCATTGTACTGTCTATTCTCCTTTATGGGTCTGAAATATGGGTCACCTATCGCCACCAATTACGACTCCTCGAACACTTTCATCAGTGCTGTATACGCACAATTCTAAATATACACTGGACTGACTATGTGACGAATGTTACTGTCCTTGAGCAAGCAGGGATCACTAGCACTGAGGCCATGATATTAAGAACACAGCTGTGCTGGGCAAGGCACGTTTCTAAGATGGAGGACCGTTGCCTCCCAAAAATAGTACTCTACGGTGAACTTGCCATGGGCCAGCGTAAGAGGGGCGCTCCAAAAAAGCGATACAAGGACTCCCTGAAACAACATCTCAGGCTCGGCCAAATTGATCACCAACAATGGTCTGCCCTGGCTTCACATCGGGAGGCATGGAGGCACACTATCCACAATGCTGCAGCCTTATTTGAGAACTCATGCCGAACAAGTCTTGAAGAGAATTGACAACGCAGAAAGAATCACAACCCGGAAACATCACCCAAGGAGACCTTCTGCTGTGCTTTCTGCACCCAGACTTGTTTATCTCGAATTGGCCTTTTTAGTCATCAGCGCGCTTGCCGAAAGTCCAGGATGAGTCCTTCCTGAATCTTCATTTATGAAGAAAAGCCTGAGAGAGAGATCCTAGAGGCATTAGTACATCTGCCAAGAAGTAGGAAATAAAACAAACATATTGTGAGATTTGTAATAGGAGGGTGCAGCGATTTGAAGATTGTGTTTGGACCTGAGAACCCCAAGTTCATGCTCCTGTTCAGTGATGTGTCTTTGAAAAAGAGATTGTGAGGAATCAAGTGTTAAGAACAAAAAATAATTTTGTTTTACTTTTTGATCCTCTTCCTCAATCAGTAGGAGGGTCAAGCCATCCTTTATATGGTAAGTTTCTTTTTATGGACAGAATGCATAGGTTGAAGCAGAGCACAGAGGAAAGAATGATGGCTCTGAGGAAATGCTTTCATTGTATTTCAACAAAACATCTGCTGAAATCCTGTCCACTTCAGCTGCAGGGAGTTGCTCAGGCCAAGAAACCAAAGGGCAAAGAGGCAGTGTGTTGCTGTTGTGCAGTCACAGGAGGCTTTACAGAAGAACCGGTGGATCTTAGACTCTGGCTGCACATTGCACATGGCTAACCAGAAGTCGTGTTTCAAGTCCTTGCAACAACCTACTGAACAGTATGTCAGTTTGGCTCATGGTAATAAGAAAAGGGTTCTTGGGCAAGGGACTGTTAATGAACAGAATGCTTAACAATGTCCTCTTTTTGCCTGATCTGGATTATAATCTGTTGAGCGTTCCTAGTCTGAATTTAGAAGGATACAAGATCCCATTTGAAAACAAAACATGCAAAATTGAAAAGAATGGTACTATGTATGCAAATAGTATACTGAAGGATAGGCTATATGAAATAGGATATGGGTCTAGGAATTCATATACACAGTCATAAGCATCCTCCCCATGTTGTTGATGCTGCTCTGATTGTGGAATTTGCTACAAAGGATTCCTGAATGATGTACCTTTTTCAGTATGATGGCATACAGGGGTGTATTTCATTTGGAGAAAGAAAGGCACAAGACTGCCACGTGAAGTGATCTTTAGAGAAACTAAAGTGGGTAACTGCCAGGGCTTAGAGGGCAGACTGCCCCCCCGGGCCTTGGAGAGACACACCTCCCATTGTCACCCCTGTATCTCTCTACCCCCAAATTTTGGTTGGCTCTCCCAAAATGTGTGTCTTGAAATAGCCAATAGCATAACCAAGCACATTTTTCGGTGTTTTGGACTGTACCAGTGGGTAGGGGAAACAGGTATTGTTGTTTGCAGGAAAAATAGCCTTGGAACATGAAGTCTACTACTTTACTACCACGAGTTTAGTGATTGTTATTTCTGGAGTTAAGTTAACTTTATTTATTTATTTTTGGCCTAGTACAAACTGTTTTCTTTGAAGCACTAGAGTCATAATGAAATGCTACATTGATTTTAAAAATTCTGATATTGTGTGTATGTGTAATGTATGTATTTATATATACATTCCACTTCTAGTAGATTGAACTCACATTTAATATACAGATACGCTGGGCCTATGCTTTTAAAAGCAGAGAGAATAGTTATCTGTCTTTCAATGACTACCTTTTTGGCTGCAACTGATACTACTATATCAATGTCCTACTTGTGGGTTTCCCACAGACATTCATTTGGTAACTCTGAAAACAAAATGGTGGCCTAGATGTGTCCTTGGTCTCATTGAGCATAGTTCTTAGGTTCTTCTTATATTTACTGTTATGTTAAATAATTTCCATTTACAGGAGCATTTCAGTGTCACTTCTGTGGTGAAGAAGGGATCTAAACTGATGAATACCAGCAAACAGCCCTCAGTTTGTGACTTTATAGTAATTTTTGTTCCTGTTGATACCCCTGAGGTCTAAAAGCAGGGAGAACCCATGGTATATTTAACTGAAGTCATGTCCACTCTGTATTCTATCCAGAGTTTGAAAATGTACTTTGAAGAAGGATGAATATGCAGACATACTGATGTCATCCCTAACAGAGCAATGGAAAGATGATGCTTTGGGAATGAGAGCATCATCCTACTGCTGCTCTCTTATGGTTGGCTTCAGCATTTCCTTGTACTCATTCATCTTCAGAGTAACTTTCCAATCTCTGACTCTACCCCTAATAACTGCAGTCTATATTTTCTCCCTCCATCTTTTTTTTTCAAGAGAAACAAGCAAAAATTTGTATTCCAGACATCCCCCTTGAAACATTTACCACACCAACATGGCTTTTAAAAAGCCCTCTGGGCAGCTTTTATCATCTCTCCTCTGAATCCTTTCCAACTTAGCAATATCCTTCTTGAACTGTTGTATCCATATTCAAAAGTGCTCCTCATATGGCTGTAACAGTGTTGAATTACGGTAGAACTTCCCAAATGCAGCATCTGCTGCTGCTGAAATGCAAAAGGGCCTGCTGAGTTATTATCAAGGTCCAGGGCTGTGTAATAAATCCATTTATAATGCTATCTAATCCATCTAATGTATATAACTAATTAGGTCACTTGAGTTGCTTAGCTGTCAGCTTTTATGTTTTCTTGCTTGCTTGCTGATTCTCCACAGGGACATGTTACTGCTCTCTCTAGGTCATGAGCATCATATGTCACCTCCCCAATGTTGCTGGACTGCAACTCCCAGCAGATCTAGTGAGCAAAAGCCAGTGCTGAGAAACCTGGGAGCTGCAATCCCACATAAGGTTGTCAGCTATCAGGGCCTGGCCCTGAGTGTCCAGTTTTCATGGGTCATCTCCAGGCAGGAGACGAGGGTGCAAATCCTCCAAGTTTTTGGTGGGTTCAGCATGAAAAGGGTTGTGTGTAAATGTCCAGCTCAGCTAGTAAAGGCTTAATGCATTTGTTGCTGCAACTTGCAGAGACTCTCCAGGAGGTCTATGTATTTATTTCCTCCTTACTGCCTAGCTGTTCTGGTGCCAGGACTCACTATCTGTTCTGCTCTGTATCTACCTTCTGCTAGAATCATGTAAGCTACATTAATTTTTTAAAATCTCATCTCCCAAAGCAAGTAAGAAGGAGAAATATTGTCATTTCACCTTGTTCTGGGAACAGCCCCTTAGCTAAGATTTCTAATTTCTAAACAGGAAAATGTTTTCTCTGTGTCTTTGTATGTGTGTGTTTGAATGACAAACTGTGAGCAACTGTGGCTGATACTTTATGTATAATGCTTAATGACCTCTCCATTGATGCTCCCTTGTCGTGGCAGAGAGGCTTGCGTACACTAAGGATGTTTTGAGCTATGCTGGTGGTGGCATAATAGCCACCGGTAGGGTCTCCCATGCCAGACAGGTCAAAACCGAAGGATCTCACAAAGAGCGTCAAAGGGCAGGATGGGCTCTCTAGCCTTATGGCAACCGTCTTAGGAGAAGGAAAACTCTAATCCCAAACCTGGGCAGATGGTGCTCGTCCAACCCTGTAAGGTCAACCATCTAAGAGAAGGAAACTCTAATCAAACCTACGACCTGAGGACCTCGCTGCTACCGTCCATGCTTGCAAGACCAGCAGATGGACCTTTGGTTTAAAGGGTGAAGCCAGTTCTGTGCACACTGTGCTACACCAGAAAAATCCATTGCACAGGCTCGAAGGACAAATCCAATTCCAAAAAAGCCCTGTAGTTCTGGGTGAGGGACAAAACAGCAGGTGTAAAGATGCACTGGAAGCCGCAAACCCAACCCTACATGGAGGTGGTTCAGGATTTGTTCACTCGAAGCTGACACGGGAGATGACAGTCTTGTTCAGCAGCATCCTGAATGACCAAGCAGGCTTTTCAAAGGAAAGAACTGCTTGCTCCATATGGATAGGGGCCTAGAAAAGGTGGCATAACGAAAGCTCATCCCCATCTACTTGGTTGGCTAGCTGTGGCCAACAGGCATCTTCTGATGCGGTCAAGCCAAGGCAAAGAAACAAAAGTACACACCGGCATCCAAAGGTGTAAATAAACTGACGCTTGCATGCTGGAACATCAGAACTATGCGAGACTCTGCAGATAGTGGATGGCCTGAGCATCATTCTGCCCTAATAGACCATGAACTATCATGACTTAACATTGACATCACTGCTCTTAGTGAAGTTCGTCTCCATGAGGAAGGCAGCCTTAAAGAATAAGACGCCGGCTACACACTTTACTGGTCTGGCAAACCCAAAACCGAAAAACATCTTTCAGGAGTAGGCTTTATGATTAAAAACTCCATTGCCTCCAAACTCGAAACCTTGCCAACAGGACACTCTGATCGCATTATTTCCTTATGCCTCCCACATGTTGTTCTCTTTAGTGTATATGCCCCAACTATCCAAGCCGACCCTGTAGAGAAAGACAAATTCTACACAGACCTATGCCAACTCATACAAAAAGTCCCTGTAGAAGATAAAATTATTATCCTTGGTGACTTCAATGCCAGAGTCGGAAAGAACTCCGAAGCCTGGAAAGGTGTCTTAGGCAAGCATGGTGTTGGAAATTCCAATGATAACGGATGCCTCCTGCTAGAGTTCTGTGGTGAACAACAGCTGACTATTACAAACACTATCTTTCAGCAGAAAGATAGCTTGAAGACAACCTGGATGCATCCCCGATCCAAACATTGGCACCTCATTGACTATGTTCTAGTCTGCCAGAGAAACATTTGTGATGTCCGTCATACCCGAGTGATGCCCAGTGAAGAAAGCTAAACAGATCATCGCCTCATCAGATGTAAACTGAATCTTCATCTTAAGTTCAAACCTAAGAGGGGTGGCATCTTAAAGAAGAGACTCCAAGTCAACAATCTTCAACAAGCTACCATGAGGGACAACTTCCAGGCAAATCTGCAAACAAAACTTGAAGACCATCCTACAGATCCTTCTCCTACAGTGCTTTAGCAACATATCAAAAACAGGATCCTCCAGTCTGCGGAAGAATCCCTCGGGTTCTTCCACAAGAAAAATCAAGACTGGTTTGATGAAAACAACCAAGAGATTCTTTGTTGGCAAAGAAGAGAACTGCTCACCAGGCATACTTCGCCCAGCCAACTTGCCATGTAAGAAAAGCAGCTTTCCACCTCACATGTAGTAAACTTCAACAAAAACTCCGAGACATGCAGAACAAGTGGCGGATCAATATAGCAGAAAAGACACAATGCTGTGCAGATCTGGGTGATCATAGAGGATTTTATGAAGCTCTTAAAGCAGTGTTTGGACATACTTATCAGTTCCAAAGCTCCTTATACAGTACGGATGGTCAAATATTAATTACTGATAAAGCCTCCATCCTGAATCGATGGGCTGAACATTTTCAAAGTCTCTTTAGTGCCAACCGAGTAGTCCAAGGCTCAGCTATCCAACATATGATACAAAAACCCATGAAAAATGAATTGGACATAGCTCCCACTTTGGAAGAGACCCTTAAGGCCATACAGCAGATGAAAAACGGCAAGGCAACTGGGATTCATGGAATCCCACCTGAAGTTTGGAAACACGGAGATCATGCACTCCATGATAAATTCCACGAACTCCTTGTGAATTGCTGGGAAAAAGGGGGAACTGCTATCAGATCTCCGAGATGCAGTCATCATCACCCTGTACAAGAAAAAAGGAGCAAAACCCAACTGCTCAAACTATCGAGGCATAACACTGCTCTCTATTGCTGGAAAAATCCTTGCAAGGATACTCCTGAACAGATTAGTTCCTGCTATTACAGAAGAACTTCTTCCTGAAACCCAATGTGGCTTCAGAGCCAATAGGAGTACTACAGATATGGTATTTGCCCTTAGATAACTGCAAGAGAAATGTAGAGAGCAGAACAAGGATCTCTATGTAACATTTGTCGACCTCAAAAAAGCCTTCGACACTGTGAGTAGAAAAGGTCTGTGGCAGATCCTGGAAAGACTAGAATGCCCCCCCCCCAATTCCTTAAAATGATTATCTTTCTACACGAGGGGCAGCGTGGTCAAGTCAGATATGGTGATGCTCTTTCAGAGCCCTTTCTAATAACTAATGGAGTGAAGCAAGGTTGTGTTCTTGCTCCAACTTTATTTAAAATCTTCTTCAGCATGATGCTCCAAAGGGCTACGGCAGAGCTTGAAGAAGAAGACTACCATACCGTACTGATGGTAGATTGTTTAACTTAAGCCATCTGAGGGCTCACACTAAGACTCTAAACTATCTAGTCCGTGAGCTGTTCTTTGCTGCTGCTGCTGCCCTTGTTGCCCACACAGAAGCAGCTCTGCAGTGCCTAACATCCTGCCTCATGGGTGTATTGCCACTGTATGGCTGATTCTCAGCCTCCAAGCTGGGACTGATGTCATTTGCCTACAGTCCCAAGATTCCTTTTAGGGAACCCTGAATGAGGAATGAAAAGGCTTGCAGGCCCCCCCACCCCCAAATTGGATCTTGCCCCCAATGCCACACTGCCCAAGTTGTGACAAACAAAAGCAGAAGCTTGTGATTAAAATAAAATGACTGCAATGGTGGGATGATTGGAAGAGTGCTCAAGCCTAGTGCTGAGAGAACCAACGAAGAACTGCTTTTCTCCTTCCCCTGCTTGAGAGCCACTGTGGTGTAGTGGTTTGAGCATTGGACTAGGACACCGGAAGACAATGTTCAAATCCCCGTTCATGGAAACCCACTGGGTGACCTTGGGCAAATCACACTTTCTCAGCCTTAGAGGATGGCAAAGGCAAAACCCCTCTGAACAAATCTTGCCAAGGAAACACCTTATGGTCGCCATAAGTTGGAAATGACTTGAAGGCACCACTACCACCACCACCACCAACAACAACAGAAACAACAAGAATAGCATTTGGCTTCCAAGTCTGGCAGAGAGCACATCCTCATTAGTCACTCTCCCCAGAAGCCTGAAAAAAGGATGTGTGGGCTTTGGAGAAGAAAAGAGACTTAGTAAGGAAGAATGCCCCCTCCATGCTTCCTGGGATCATGCTGCAGCCCACATACAGGCTTTTTTTTTGTGAGTCAGGTACCTTTGGTCACAGTACAACTTACTAGTGCAACTGATTGTATTGAAAGATTGAAGATGTTTTACTGCATGAAACACTAATGTTGCTTCTCTTGCAATAACTCTCTTTGCTCCATTATTGTCTTTAACAAGTATGTTGTCTATATGAGGCCAAAAGAAACTGATTGCTTTGCAGTAATAGCAAGTCACAGCAGCTGCGACTTGTCTTAATGGTTTTAAGTGGCCACAAACTTCCATCCCCTCTAGCCAAGATGGCTGTAAGTGAATTACTTGTGCTTTTGAATCTGCTGCTGCCAATTTTTTTTAAAAAAAACTATTTCTACACTGTGCATAAGCAATATTTCACCTTTACCAAAAAAAGAGGAAAAAAAGAGATAAAACAAAACCCTGTTTTATCACTTAAAAAAAAAAATTTATACCCCGCTCTTCAGCCACAAGGCTATCAGAGCAGCTTACAAATTGTTTTAAGCAATAGCAATTTACACATCTACACTGCATTAAGCAGTTTCCAATGTGTGTTAACTAATTGCCCCCACAAGCTGGGTACTCATTTTACTGACCTATGAAAGGGTCCAGTGCTCCAGAAAGGGTTATTGCTCCAGACTCTTTTGTGAAGTCTTCCAAATGCACTATATGCCTTTGCTAATCTCTGATTGATCTCTTTGTCAATCTTGGCATCTGAGGAGATGATGCTTCCCAGGTAGGTGAACTGCTGAACGGATTTGAGCACAGATTTGCCGACGGCAATGTGGGGATGGTGGTGTTCGTCCTGTGGTGCAGGCTGGTAAAGAACTTCTGTTTTCTTCAGGTTGACTTCCCAAACAGCTCTGCAGCTGTTGCAAAGCAGGATGTTAGGCGCTGGAGAGCTGCTTCTGTGTGGGCAACAAGGGCATCATCATCAGCGAAGAGCAGCTCACGGACTAGATAGTTTAGAGTCTTAGTGTGAGCCCTCAGACGGCTTAAGTTAAACAAGCTACCATCAGTACGGTAACGTATATAGATGCCGTTGTCTTCTTCAAGCTCTGCCATAGCCCTTTGGAGCATCATGCTAAAGAAGATTGTAAATAAAGTTGATGCAAGAACACAACCTTGCTTCACTCCATTAGTTATTAGAAAGATTTCAACCCTGTAAGTAAATGGAGCTCCATTTGTGCTCTGTTACTACAAGGGAAGCCTCATGGACACTGCTGGAGGTAAGCGTGTATGTTCTTTTGCTGGCATAAAAACACCACAATTTATGCCGGCAAAAGAATTTTTTTAGGAGGTGGTCTGATAACGTCTCTTGTACTGCTGAGCCATGTTTCCCCAACTCTATACCTGTACATTTGATTTTTGTGTCCTAAATGTAGAATTTGCATTTGTCTGTCCTGAATTTTATTGTATTACTTTCTGCCCAATTTTCTAATTTATCTAGGTCCTTTTGAAATCTGTTCCTATCTTCCAATGTATTAACCCCCCTTCCTGGTTTTGTGTCATGTAGCACTTCAGGGTATTACACACCTTCAACTACAGAAGTGGGCAACTGTGATGCATCTGGCCTATTTTCTATTCCAGAAAATCTTTGGAAGCTGCAGGGAATAGCAAAAATGGCACCCCCCCCACAAAAAAACAAAAACAAAAAAGAAAAAAACCCCAAAACAACACCTCGCACCCCAATGGGTTGGAATTTCATTTCTGATTTTGAAAAACACTTTAAAAACATTAAGCAATACACAAGGCCCTTGTTGCTGTGTGCCTTCAAGTCATTTCTGACTTATGATGACACTAAGGGGAATCTATCACAGGGTTTTCTTAGCAGAAATTGTTCAAAGGGATTGGTTTGCCTTTGCCTTCTTCTCAGGCTGAGAGAGTGTGACTTGCCCAAGGTCACCCAGTGGGTTTCCATGGCCAAGCAGGGATTGAAACCCTGGTCTCCAGAGTCATAGTCTAATGCTCAAACCACTATACCACATTGGCTCTCTGCACAAGTCCCTATAGGAGAGGAAATTGATTCTTTTTTTGGCTAGAAAAAGGGCAGTCCAGGAGGTTTAGAGGGCTGCAAAAAATAGCCTAGGTAGCAGCATATGCCCAGAACAGGCACACCAGGAAGATTGTATCTGTGGAATACCAGCAGGAAGCCCCCTGTTTCTCTCTCTTTCTCTCTGAGGTGAGTGGTAAAGTTGAGGCATCTGGCACACAGGTAGTTAATAACTATGCTTGCAAGTATTCCAGAGAATTATACATTTTCCATTCAGTACGTGCGTGCGTGTGTGTGTAAGACATAATACACACACTTAAAAACACACAAGCATCTTTCTCTCTTATCTTCTGTCAACTTGTCTTAGTGACAATGTCAGTCTTCTTGAGATAGTTGACTACTTCATCAGGCAAAACTGCTTTCTTCAATTATGCAGCTGGAGTTCATGCCTACATACTAGATCCTATCATGTTGATTAGGTTTGCTTTTATGTCTCTCCGCTGCCAATCCTCTCTGAGTAAAATAAAGGTCTCTAAAATCAGCATAATTTTTGACCGGGACATACTGTTGTTTTGATTCCCTTGATTTTTGACCAGAACCTAAGCTGCTTTAATGAAGGATAATCAGTGTGTCAAGCCAAAATTTAAATCTGAATTTCACTGCAGTGAATTAAAAGAAGAGACTTCTAACCATAAAAGAAACCAAACATTTTAATATTTTTTATTACCATCTAAGACTAGGGCTGAAGTAATTACCACTCCAGGGTAATTTAATACTCCTACATTAATTCTAACGTGTTTTAGAGTGGCATTCTGGGATCCTTGAAGATGTCTTCTTTTTAATAAAATACTACCCTGCCAAGAGGATTTTAAAGAGCAATCCAAGGTTTATCACACATAATGTAATAATGATAGATCAAAATTCTTAGGTGGAATAAAATGTGAGAACTGACTTGCCTGAATTTTTAGTGTGCATTCTACTTTGTTCTCCAGCAGTAGTATATTTGATTTAGTTACTGCTTGTCTAATATATTTGATTTTCCCAGCGGCATCTAAAGATGTATTTGGAAATAAATTCCAAGAGTATTTTGAGAGCATAGTGTCTAGATCAACAGAATTAGTAGTGCCACTCTATTATGCTTTGGTCAGACCTCACCTGGAATACTGTGTCCAGTTCTGGGCACCACAATTCAGGAAGGATATTGAGAAGCTGGAACATGTCCAGAAGAGGGTGACCAGGAAGGTGAAAAGTCTGGAAGCCATGCCCTATGAGGAGTGGCTTAGGGAGCTGGGCATGTTTGGAGAAGAGAAACTTGAGAGGTAACATGATAGCCATGTTTAAATATTTGAAGGGATGGCATACTGAGGATGGAGCATGCTTGTTTTCTGCTGCTCCAGAGACTAAGACACGGAGGAATGAGTTCAAACTATAGGAAAAGAGATTCCACCTAAACATTAGGAAGAACTTCCTGACAATAAGAGCTGTTTGGAAGTGGAATACACTGCCTCGTAGTGTGGTGGCATCTCTTTCTTTGGAGGTGTTTAAACAGAGGCTGGATGGCCACCTGTCGGTAATGATTTAATTGTGTATTGGCAGGGGGTTGGACTGGATGGCCCTTGTGGTCTCTTTCAACTCTATGATTCTATGGTTCTGTAAAGCCACAAAGTACAGGACAAAGTGAAAATCCTGTTCTTCCCATTCTGAAAATGTGAATTCTGTTGTATTTTCATCATCTTTTTTTCAATTGGTAGGAAAAGGGAAGCACCAATGAGGTACTCAAGTTGGATTTTTATTCAAGTTGATCCAATTGTCTGGGCAACAAATTCTTTGAAACAGGGCTGCCATCATGCTTGAGAGTCCTGACTTCTGCACAATGCATGTACAGAGCAGTATAGACTATAGTCAAAAGTTGGAATAATTATTTTTTTCAACAAGAATTAACCAAGCTATATCATATGCCAGGGGAAACATAACATCATCCATTGATGGCATGCAGCCCATGGGCCTCACTTTTATACCTCCTGAAGCCCCAAGTTTGTAAAATAATTTGTTAAATTTGGGGCAATTTTTGCCCCCAAGTCATGCAAAAAAATGCCCCAAGGTGTGAAAACATGCCCCCCCCAAAACCCACCCCAACCCCCCCAAAACAAAAAAAACCCAACCCCCCCAAAAACACCCCACTCTAAAAACATCCCCAAACCCTGTATTACCCCCAAATACCTCAATTTTTGCTTTTCACTCCTCAAAATGGTGACAGGAAGTGACTCAGCATCACTATTTTGAGAGGGACTGCTGAGGAAAATGGAGGTATTTGGATTTGTTTTGTGCATGCAAGTGTATGTTGCCCATTGGGGAGGGGCTGGGAGGAATTAGCCCCTCAAACCACCCATGGAGTTGCCCATCCCAGACATAGGCATCCCACATTATAAACCTATGCATGGACAGTTATCTACAGAAGGTTGGGTAAAAATGTTGGGCTTCAGTTACATGACAGTTTTTATTGCGGTAATTTACACTTTATTGCTGTTTCGCAGCTGTACTGTATCGTTCAGATGATATATTGCTTAATTGGTCTATCGGTTTAGTTTTCAGCTGTTTTCCGCTTTGATATTCACACACAGACTAAGACGGGGGCGGGGCCTCCCAAGCACATCCTCTGATTACCACAGGAATGCCTGAGACGAACATTCACACACACACAAGAGAGACTGGAAAAGGCTTGCTTAATTCTTCAGATCACAGCAGCTGGGCACAAGATAGCAAGGAGGGAGGGAGAGAAGGAAAGACACACACACACACAAGGCTAGCACTCCAGTCTTTTTCGTGGCTAGGCACAAGACAGGGAGAAGGGAAGGGACGTGATCTCAGGAGGGGAGACAACGATCATTCACACACTGAAAGTAGCAAGGTGGGAGGGAGAGAAGGAAAGACACACACACACACAAGGCTAGCACTCACAGTCTTTTTCGTGGCTGGCAACAACATGGATCTTTCCTCCATCCCCTCCTTCTCCACACCCCTCCCTGGTGAGTTCAACCAATCATGGCAAAGCTCTGCTGTGAATGTATTGAAAGATTGCTGGTAATTCACACAGCACGTAGTGTAATGGTTGTTCAGACTATCGAAAATGCGCTACTTTTCAAAAAAGTTGGGAAAAGTCCCGAAATCCTTTCTTGCATTACTAATGGGTTTTTGTGCCCCCCTCCTTCTGAAAGAGGCGACTTTGTGGTGCAATGCATGTAAACAATTAGGAATCTTGGCAAATTCTTCACTTTTTTTTTTCACCTTGTAACCAAGCCCTTAGGTTTATGAGGATAGCCAGCCATTACAATCCTGATCTTCCCCTTGGACTCATTGAACTTTATCATACCACCCTCCCAAAACTTTCTTTAGCTAGCATAATTTGTGCCATTTTTATGCTGGCAAAAGAACTTCCCATAACATATTTACATGTCATCCTGGCAAAAGGCAGCCTCTGCTATGAACGAGAAGCGAATGGAGCTCCGTTCACTTCCTCATCTGAAATGTTGCAGATTCTTGTGAGAATACCTAGTGCAGGAAATTAAAAAACCCCACCAAAGATAACACTCAAAAAGTTACAAAAAGCACACACACACACTTAAAAACTTAAAAGTAAACCAGGGAGGGTCATAAAAAGAGTGTCACCTACATGGATGTTACGATCTCACCTGGAAGTGTTTTGGCCATTCACATTAATAGCATGAAAAAAAGATGTAAGGTTTGAAACGCCGGCAGTGCTGGCAAAAAATTGCCACAGCTGATCTATTGACAGTTTGGGCTGTCAATAAAATAGAATGGCTTATGTACATAAACACTAAAGGGCAACGTCATCTGATATGTGCACCCTTTCATGTTTATGTGGTGCTGTTATGATGCTGTATTTCATGTGTTTGATAAATTCTATTGTTATTCTTGTAATTTTTGTCACTGAATATGGCAGAGGCGGGATATTCAACTTTGCATTAGATTCACATTCTGTCCCTACCCTAGCCCTAGTGTACACATACTCTGCCGTGCAATGCTTTATCCACCTGGAGCCATTGGTACTTCCCTGTTTATTTGAATATAGCCCCCAAGGAATCCCTATAAAAACAGATAGGCAGAGTTCTGAGTTCTGTACTTCTCTATCCCTCACCCATATCTAGGGCTGCCAGATCTGGGCACTATGGAGTTTTAGGATATGTAGTTCTGTGAGATATTTAGCCTTTTCTGTCAGAGAACTCTGGTGCTACAACAAACTACAAATCCTGGAATTCCATTGCATTGAGTCATGGCAATTAAAGCAGTGACAAACTGGATTATTTCTGCAGTGCAGATGCAGCATGCGTTTCTTTTGCAAATGAATTGAACATTTGTAAATTTCTCCTCCAAGTATAGCACAAAAGTTTCTAATGCGATCGTTTGTGTGTTATATTGGGATTTGAAAAATCCAGATTCAAGTCCCCACTGAGCTATAAAACTCACAGAATGATTTTAAGCCAATTACTCTCTTTTAACCTGATGCACCTCACAGGGTTGTTGAAATATAAATTGAAGAAGAGGAGAGTTATGTAGACCATCCTAAACTCGTTAGAGGTAAGGCAACATATAAACATAAATAATTTAAAAAGGACTAAGCTATGATTTCTGTAATTGGATAATGGATCTAGTAATTTAGTCGTGACCATTTTTATGGCCTTTTTCATAATGAACTTACCAGCATACTTGGAGCAAAGTCAGTTCCTATGCTGCATTCCATATGAGACAATGTATTTCTTATGCAGCTATATACAGTCTGAAGCAATCTTAAACTACTGGAATGTAGGGGGCTCAAGAGGGACAGGAAAACTGAATCTACAGAATTCACAGGGCTCCATGCTTAGCAGAGGACTGGATTCAGTCATTTTCTTTGTATGTTTCCAATGTATAGGACACACACACACTTCTATTCCTTCTTTCTCTTGCTGAGGGACCTTGCTAAGGGAAATAATGAGATCTTTTAAAAAATAGCAGTAGCACTTCTGTTTCTATACTGTTTATCAATGCTAAGCACTCCTTAAGCGGTTTACAATGTGTTAGCTAATTGCCCCCAATAAGCTGGGTACTAATTTTACTGACCTATGGAAAGATGGAAGGCTGAGTCAACTTTGGAGCCCTGTGGGATCAAACTTGCAATGTTATAACTTATACTATCTCATTGGAACTGTTTACTTGTAAGAAACATTTTCAAATACTTAATGACTGGTTATGACTGCATACTATGAGAGCTGCTTATGTCATGGATCCTACATTGTACCAGTAATGATTAAATAATAGAATACCATAAACCACTGGAGTTTATATGATTACTCACATGTCCCATCCATCTCTAGTGCTTCTCTTAATCAAACATTGCCAGTGAAACAGATGTGGAGAAACTGCACCTACATCACATCTGTATTATACAAGGCTTGGAAAGATTTACTTTCTTCACTTCCAAATCCTATCGTTCTACCCCATGTGCTCTTTACAGAACTCACTGTGCGAGTTGTTGCACTTTTTGCATTTGGTACCTTTTTTGCACAAATTTTGTGAAGGGTTATCCCCTCCCCCCCAAATGCAATCTTTTCCACACAATTTAACAGAGGTGGCTTAAATTTAACAGAGGTGGCTTAAATTAAACAAGCTACCATCAGTACAGTAACGGATATAGATGCCATCTTCTTCTTCAAGCTCTGCCGTAGACCTTTGGAGCATCATACTGAAGAAGATTGTAAATAAAGTTTCCAAACTTCAGGTGGGATTCCATCAATCCCAGCTGCCTTGCCGTTTTTCGGCCTTAAGGGTCTCTTCCAAAGTGGGAGCTATGTCCAATTCATTTTTCATGGGTTTTTGTATCATATGTTGGATAGCTGAGCCTTAGACTACTCAGTTGGCACTAAAGAGACTTTGAAAATGTTCAGTCCATCGATTCAGGATGGGGGCTTTATCAGTAATTAATGTTTGACCATCTGTACTGTATAAGGAGCTTTGGAACTGATAAGTAGGTCCAAACACTGCTTTAAGAGCTCCATAAAATCGTCTAAGATCACCCAGATCTGCACAGGAATGTGTCTTTTCTGCTATATTGATCCACCACTTGTTCTGCATGTCTCGGAGTTTTTGTTGAAGTTTACTACATGTGAGGCGGAAAGCTGCTTTTTTTACATGGCAAGTTGGCTGGGCGAAGTATGCCTGGTGAGCAGTTCTCTTCTTTGCCAACAAAGAATCTCTTGGTTGTTTTCATCAAACCAGTCTTGATTTTTCTTGTGGGAGAACCTGAGGGCTTCTTCCGTAGACTGGAGGATATTATTTTTGATATGTTGCCAAAGCACTGTAGGAGAAGGATCTGTGGGGTGGTCTTCAAGTTATGTTTGCAGATTTGCCTGGAAGTTGTCCCTCATGGTAGCTTGTTGAAGATTGTTGACTTGGAGTCTCTTCTTTAAGATGCCACCCCTCTTAGGTTTGAACTTAAGATGAAGATTTAGTTTACACCTTACGAAGAGATGATCTGTTTGGCATTCTACACTGGGCATCACTCGAGTATGACGGATATCACAAATGTTTTTCTGGCAGACTAGAACATAGTCAATGAGGTGCCAATGTTTGGATCGGGGATGCATCCAGGTTGTCTTCAAGCTATCTTTCTGCTGAAAGATAGTGTTTGTAATAGTCAACTGTTGTTCACCACAGAACTCTAGCAAGAGGCGTCCATTATCATTGCAATTTCCAACACCATGCTTGCCTAAGACACCTTTCCAGGCTTCAGAGGTTTTTTTTTTCCTACTCTGGCATTGAAGTCACCAAGGATAATAATTTTATTTTCTATAGGGACTTTTTGTATGAGTTGGCATAGGTCTGTGTAGAATTTGTCTTTCTCAACAGGGTCGGCTTGCATAGTTGGGGCATATGTACTGAAGAGAACAACATGTGGGAGGCATAAGGAAATAATGCGATCAGAGTGTCCTGTTGGCAAGGTTTCGAGTTTGGAGGCAATGGCGTTTTTAGTCATAAAGCCTACTCCTGAAAGTTGTTTTTCGGTTTTGGGTTTGCCAGACCAGTAAAGTGTGTAGCCGGCGTCTTATTCTTTAAGGCAGGCTTCCTCATGGAGACGAACTTCAGTAAGAGCAGCAATGTCAATATTAAGTCATGATAGTTCATGGGCTATTAGGGCAGAACGACTCTCAGGCCGTCCACTATCTGCAGAGTCTCGCATGGTTCTGATGTTCCAGCATGCAAGCGTCAGTTTATTTACACCTTTGGAGGCTGGTGTGTGCCTTTATTTCTTTGCCTTGGTTTGACCGCATCAGAAGGTGCCTCTTGGCCATGTCTAGCCAACCAGGTAGATAGGGCTGAGCTTTTGTTAGGCCACCTTTTCTAGGCCCCTCTCCATATGGAGCAAGCAGTGCTCTCCTTAAAAAAGGCTGCTTGGCCGTTCAGGATGCTGCCAAACAAGACTGTCATCTCCTGGGTCAGCCTCAAGCAACCAAAGTCTTGACCTGCCTGCATGCAGGGTTGGGTCTGCGCTTTCCAGTGCATCTTTACACCTGCTGTTTCATCCCTCATCTATTGCTACAGGGCTTTTTCGGAACTGGATTTGTCCTTCGAACTTGTGCAATGGATTTTTCTGTTGGAGCGCAGTGTGCACAGAACTGGCCTCACATTTAAACCAAAGGTTCATCTGTTGTGGCCTTGCAAGCATGGATGGTGTCAGTGTCACTAGTGTGCCACTAAATTGTGTAGTTTGACTTAGGTGGCCATTCCAGTCCTGGCTTGGTTTTGGATGATACAAGTTATCTAGACCCATTTCAAACTGTCTTCAGAGCAGGATATGGAGTTGAGAACACTATGGTTGCCTTAGTAGATGATCTTCACCTAAGCACTGACAGGGAGAGTGTGGCCCTTCTGGTGCTTTTGGACCTCTCAGTGGCATTCAATACCATCAACCACGGTATCCTCCTGGAATGCCTGGGGATTTGGGAAATGGAGGGACTGTCCTTCATTGGTTCTAGACCTATCTCTCAAGCAGGTTCCAGATGGTGGTGCTTGGGGACAGCAGCTTCTCAAAAAAGGACCTGTTATATGGCATACCACAAGGTGCCATTCTGTTCCCAATGTTATTCAATATCTACATGAAACCTCTGGGAGAGACCATCCAGAGGCATAGGGCAGGGTGGTATTAGTATGCTGATGACACCCAAAAATGTTTCTCCATGCCTTCAAAAACAGCCTCAGCTAAGGATAGAATGTGTCCTCTGAATGAACGCCTGAAGGGGCAATGGGCTGGACAAGGAAAAACAAACTGAAGCTGAATCCCAGACAAGACAGAGGTGCTTACCATCAAGGGTCCTAACCTGGGTTTGGAGGTGTGTCAACCAGTTCTGCATGGGGTAACACTCCCCCTGAAAGACTGTGGGCCCATTGACATGAGGGGGAAAATGGAGTATCTCGTAGTATTGGCATCTCACAGCAGCAGTGACATGTCTTAAACATTTTTTCTTGCCTCAGCCCCCATAAGCCTTGCATTCCAGATGGCAGTCATGAGTGATTTACTTGCGTTATTTAGTTGCTATATAGGTTTTTTAAAAGGTCATCCAAGGTGTGCTGGAGCGATAGAGCAAATTTTCAATTTTAGAAGAGAGTAAAACAAAAAATAACTATCCTATTTTATTGCCTTAGCAAGTGATTGCTAAGGTGAACATCCAACATGGTGGCAGCATACACTAGCCCTGCTAGCAAGCCCTGCCCCTGCTCTCTCCTGGCTAATCAGCTTTGTGCTTGCCTTTGAATTTCCTGTCGCTTGATAGTCCAAATGAACAGGAATAACAATAACAATAGCATTGATATTTATAGCCTGCTTATCTGTGCTGAAGCATTCCCTAAGCGGTTTACAATGTTGTTGCTGTTTTTTCGCTAATTGGCCCCAACAAGCCGGGTACTCATTTTACTGACCTATGGAAGGATGGAAGGCTGAGTCCACCTTGGAGTCCTCTGGGATCAAACTCATAACCTTGTGGCTTGCAGTACTGACATTTAACCACTGTACCACCATGGCTCCCTAAAGACCAGTCTCTTCCGGCAAGCCTATCCAAATGATTTTGAACTGTGAATTGTACACTGTGCACTGATTGTTTTAAAATGTTTTAGTCTCAACTTGTTTTTTAAATTGATAAGTTTTATCTAATATGTGTTTTGAGTTAATATTATGTTTATGTGTTGATGTGTTGTTCCACGCCTCGATCCACAGGGAGAGGTGGGTAAGAAATGATGATGATGATGATGATGATGATGATATAAATTGTAGCCTAATGCAGCAGAAATCACTATTCTGGGGAAGCCTGAGCTGGATTGTGGGTAGATGGTTCTGCCCTATGTTGGTGTATTGAATTGGTTCATCTTTTGACCAGTCCTGGTGTTATGTTGAACATCATGAGAATACTTAGGACTATATGAGTGTCACAGCAAAAGGATGTTTTTAAATTTCACACTGCTGGTTTACTTTTCAACCTGTTACCATCTCCCTAATTTCTCTGTAGGGTCCTGTTTTCCCAGTATTCCAAATGAGTCTTTGACAATTGTGTTTCTTTCCACTATTTTTAAAGAGTGAAGCTTCCTACTCCCAATTATAGGCAGTGGTATCAAAAATCATGTAGGAATATAAATAGTATGAATGATGCATAGCATCATTTGTCATAATCTAGGGATGTACATTTGCTTGTAAGATGAATGGGCACGAAAGTACTGGCAGGCTCCTGCAAACAGCTGCCGTTGAACTGGGCTACATTGTGTAAATAGAGACTTTGCCGAAAGCCTGAAAATGAGTACAGCTGCATAGTTCCAGAGGAAAATGCTGCATTGCAGTTCTCTGCCTGCTTTGTAGCAAAACTCTACTGGCATCAACCATACAGAGGAGTGGCTTCAACCAAGCAAGTGTTTTCAGCCTCATTATGCAGCTCTACTGTCTGTACGATCATCACCCTTTAAAAGGGGGAAAATATCTCTGTCTTCCTTTTGGGAAAGAAAGAAAAGAAGTCAGATGGCTCATGTGTTGAGTTCCCTTAGTGCTATTGTTCTGAGAGCTCCCAATGTGCAATATTTCCTCTTTATACAGATGGAATACTTTCTGACATCTGTGTTGCTTAATTTGAAGAATTTCTTCTCCCTGGTGTTCAGGCTGAAAATTCTCAGCTGAGGCTTTATGTCAAGTTTGGGGAAAGCATATATATCCATACACTGTGGAATGGTTTGCTTGAAGAGCAATACCCATCAGTGGCTGTTGAGATTTGGCTTGACTGAGAAGATTCTGAAAAGACAGGGATGAGAAGTTCAGGTGTTTTGCCAGATAATCCTAAGAATTGGTCACCCTTCTCTTGAACAACAATGGAGCAGTTTGTTGATCATTTTAGGAATTCGGAAGTATAAAATAACAAGTGGAAGCTGCAGCAGAAAGTTGCAGCAGGGAGGATTCTGGCTCAATATTCCAGCCAGCCAGATCGCCACACCTTCTTTCAGGACAGACTATTTTATTCAAACCTCCTACTTTCATATACATTATCACATTATCACAATAGAGTCCATAATAAAAGATAATGACAATAAGAATGGGTTTCACATCATTACATTCTTTTTCTTTCTCTTTTCTATGGTTTGGACTAATTATTGAGTGGGGGGAGTCAATGAGTGAGGGTTATTGTTGCTCTCATTTGATGTAATGTTTTAAAACTCAATTAATAAAGCTTTTAAAAGGATAGACAAAGATATACTGCATCACTCTGCTTTTTTTAAAATTCCCTTTGGAAACACAACCTTCCCTGTCCAATGAATATCCTCAGTCTTTACTTGCTTGTTAATTTTTAGTGTTTGGCCTACTTAGGTTTTCTTCCTACTTTGGAAAAACTTGAGGCACTCCTGAGGATACATCCTTCTTGTTTCTTGGTAGCCCTGCCTTGGTTATATATAAGGACTGACATTTGGAGAATGAATTCCTTGGGCCCATCTAAATGGTGAAAATACCCCTCATGGAATTCGTGGGGAATCCTACCAGTCTAAACAGGATCCAGTGTCAATCACACTATTCAGAAGGAGGGGGGCCCAAAACGGCAAAAACAACAGGGTAAAAGCCTTCGCAGATTTCCCTGTACTTTTTCACAAACTGCAAGGCTGGTGTGCATTTTTGCTCATTTGGACTATGGAACAATGAAAAACTCGAAGGGAAGCACAAAGCTGATTGGCTGCGTAAGAGCAGGGGCAGGGCTTGCTAGCAGAGCAAGTGCCCACTGCCGCCATGTTGGATTTTTACCTTAGTGATTGCTTGCTGAGGTGATAAAAAAGATCAATATTTTCTGTTTTGCTTTGGAGAATTGCTCTATCGCACCAGCACACCTTGAGATGACTTTTAAAAAAAATAAACATACCCAGCAGCAGTGAAGAACTAACTTGAGTAAATCACTCGTGGCCGCCATCAGGAATGTGAGGCTTATGGGGGCTTCTGAGGCCAGAAAAACCATTTGGACATGTCACTGCTGCTGAGAGATGCCAACACTATGAGATATTTGGGATTTTCCCCCCTCGTGTAGATGGGCCCCTTGTTAGTCTGTTATTATTGAACAATCTCAGGAATAGGGCACTAAGGGTTTCATCTGTGTCTCTTCCCCTGAGATATCTTTGAGGGAGGGGAGTTTTAAAAACCCCCTGTAATCAAGCACTGGAGATAAATGGCAACCATATTCCTGGGACAATTATTTTTTTCCCCTGAGAGTATATAAAAGCTTAGTTCATTAATATGAATTAGGAAGCTTTGAAAGGAGGTTATCAGGACACTGCCATTCAGCAGAGAATGTTGTAAGACTGGGCTAGCTTACTGTAAATCTGCCTTGCCACTGTGATAATTGCCTCTAACACTAGTGATTTGATCCTTTAGTTCCTTCTGCAGCTGAAGAAAAAGAAGTCAGAAGTATTATGCCCTCCCTGCTGCCGCTGAGACTGACAATTCTTTCGTGCCCTGCTTGCACTCACCTTCAGTTAACTAAACTGCCACTAACTTCATGGCATTTTGTTAGTACTGCTGGGATTGTAAGAGCACCTGACACCTTTGGGAAGTTACCAGGGCTCAAGCCATCCAACCAGGGTCTACTTAGGCTGATACTTGACCCACCTATGTACCAGATAGCTCTGGGCTTATGTGGTGGCAATGGCAGCAGCTGGGAAGATACCCACCATTTTGAATTTCTTGATATACTCTGGTGTGTCCAGTGTTGCACTGCTTCAGAGAATAGAGGGAAGTCAAGATGGCAGATGACTCCTCAGATATAACTACTGTGGCTTGATAAACCTTGGTAAAGGAAGCAAATGGATGATTGTTGGCAGCCAATGAAGAGAGGTGTCTGTCTACTAGAGGACTCCCCTCTGGATGGCAAAGTGAGAAATCTGGAGCAACTTATTTTTGTAGTGTTCTCTGCATTCTGGTCACATTTTACCCAGCAGGATCCCTTCTTTCTGAGTTTTCCCCAAGTGAGGAAGTGCACAGCATGCATCTTTCCACAGCATGTAGTGGCTTGGCTCATATATATTAGGCTTTAAGCTATCTGTTTCACTCACCTTTAAGTTCCAATGAATATTGACATGTAATTGATAGGAAACTGACTAAATTAGGTCCCCACTTGACTGTGATACTAACTGGGAAACTATTATGAATGATTGCACTGAATGAGTTTTATTATAATACCCTTTCTTGTGTGTTTTTTATTTCTGATACATGTAATTTGTGTATCTTCCCATCACATTTAATAGCAACCATACAAAATATCCTAAAACAATCTACTCTGAGCAACTCACAATTTATGACTTATTACAAATACATGCAACTCACAATTTTATAGCAACCACTCAATGGCTGTTATACATGAATAACAATTTACAATTGTACATAGGTAACTGTCATAGCTGTTATATGGGTAACTTTCACAATATATATTTCACAATCTCAAATGACCCCACACTGTCTGTTATGTGTTAATAACAATACACAATCACAATATACATTAGCTGACTAGCATCAATATCACTTAGGTATATAATCTTGAACATATAACCATATTTCACATGTATTTTTTATTATTGTTTTTATATTACTACAAGGATCCTATAGGATCCCACTATTGATGCAAGTAGTATTAATTTTTGGAGACTGCAGTGATTTTGATAGAGTAATAGGCTAACCATATATCATAACTCACAAATCTATTTATATACTGTTGATTTGCAAACAATCTACACTCTTAATCCTGCTACTGCCTCATAGGAACCATACTTAGCTACATTGTTGTATTATAATACCTTCTATGTATTAACTGGTGAGAAAGTTCCACCGTAGTCCGGGATGTTACGAACAATTTACCAGGATAAGCTGCAAAATAGGCATATAACCATCCAAATCCTAGGTATAACTTCAGAAATCCATACTGCAGTTTGGATTTCTCCACGGAATGGAAGCAGTCCCAATATAAACCTAGTACCGTATATCCCTGCATACAAGACTACTTTTTAACACTTGAAAATCTCCTCAAAAGTGGGGGGTGGTCTTATACCCCAGTAGACCTTTTCCCCTGCTGTGAGAATGATTGAAGTGTAAAATGGCCTGGGCAGTTTTCCCAGCAGATCCTTCCTCCTGCTGTGAGAATGACTGCTTTGCATTTGAAGAGTTAAATGGCCCTCTGTTTAGCTCAGGAGAGTCAAAATGATGTTTCTTTTCAGGACAAGTTAACCTAAAATTAGAATTTCTGGATTCAACTTCTCATTTTGCATCAAGTTTTGTCTATGGTGAAATTCTCTTGTCTGCCAATGTGGCTCTAAAACCATTAATGTGCTCATTCATTAATGTGCTCATTCAAAAATTTGGGATTTGATAGCTTCATATTAACCAACTTACAGTATTAATGCAACCTTACTTTCCAAAGATTGAACACCACAGAGATTTTTCAAAGTATCCCATGCTTTTTTTAGCTGTTCTCAGTCCTTTAATTTCACAGACTATTCCATCATCTACAGCCACTGAGCTGACTGGCTGGTGGGGGGCAGGCTTTCCAGCCAGCTGGCTGGCTGGCTGGGGGGGGCAAACTCTATATTTTAACTTAAAAATTGGGGGGTCGTCTTATGCGCCCAGTCGTCTTATACGCCGGAATATACGGTATTTTACTGTATTTTTAAATGCTAGTGCCCAACTGTTAAATTGCATAGTGGCATATGATTCCTAATCGGATGATATATGGACTTTAAATCCTGTAAATGTCACTGATAGTTGATTTTATAGAGTCCTGGAGGGAAAAACCAAATATCCAGTGTTCTGTAAGCAAAAGGCTTTCTGTGGTGGCAGGCAACGTGTGATCCAAATTCTTGCCTGAGTTCTTATTACTATAGATTATACACTGTCTTAACAATTAAAGTTGGAAGTCTTTAGGTGTTTAGCAGGGTGTTTTTGTCCCAAATGTTGCTGGTAATTATTATTAAACACAGTACTACAGAAAAAAGACCAAAAAAAAATTGAGTTCCATAAACCAAACCACGGTATGTGATAAACTGCGGACTGGATCTAGTAGCTCAAATGGAAAGTCCCGGGAAGTTATCTAATTTGTTGTCTTCCCCATTTCAACCCCAGTGTGGGTCTTCTTCAGTGAGAATAATCCAGTTTTTTATGGTGAGCTATAATTATAGTATATATTTGAATTAATACCAACTAAATATGGTCTTAATTTTATAATATAAGTAAAAAACTTATTTTTATATTTACCTTTCTGAAGTTACATACGTGGATTGACCATGGGTTGTGTCCATGGGTAACTATTGATTCTCTAAGGATCATTAATATACTCTTTCTTTTAGTGGAAGACACATGGGTAAATTGTATGAGTCAATTAATTAGTCAAATACTTTCCCTGGTGATGGACCTAATGTTGGCTGAGATTTAGTAATTATAAGGAGGCTGACCATTCAACTCTATCATTCAGACCATGTGGAAACAATGAATGCAATTTAAAAATTCACAGTGCCTCTTTCCTTAGTAAACTGTTCTGAAGATCACATCTGTCACAGGTTTTTTTTAGAAATGACTTCAAGCGCACAAAATTTAAAGTAAAATGGAGAATGTTCCCCCCCCCCATAAAGTGATCTACTAGGGGATTTTCTGTTTGTTCAAAATTCTGCTTCAGTGTTTGGATAGATGAGTACACAAATTTATGCTCATTTATCCCATATACACAAGACCACATGGACAAACAATTGCGTACACAACATTTTTGTGGCATAGTTAGAAAAAGATAATAAGGGAAATGTTCTTTTGGTGTGTGGATGTGTGAATTCCTTAGTATTATAGGACTGAGTACAGAAGGAACAGTGACCACAACTGTAATGCCCTGTTACTGAGTTGCTTTCTATGAGATCTATTTTTAAATCAGAATGAATAATCATGCCTTTGATGTTTTGATGTTTTTGGTGCACATGTAACCAAAAATAGGAGGTAAATTACAACCAGGGATATCTTGTACAATGTACCAATGTTTGTAAATTATAGACTTAATTTTTTGAGAAGCATGATTAAATAGAAATGATGTTATTATTAGTTATTATTATTAGTAGATTTCTTAGTATTTGTAAATAATGAACTGCGATTTTTAGTGTCTGCCTGAGTCTTGCTGCCTCAATCACACAATTAATTCCTGTTGAAATTTATTAGCTGCTACTGCATAATCCCTAGGGTCTGTAGTGTTCCGTTTCATCCTCAGGAATTGTGAGTAAGGAAGGTTACATTTTAAGGATGGCAACTTTTGAAATGAAGAATGGAGTTGCAGTCAGTTGTATTTGTGCAATTTTTAACTTGTACATTGTTGTTGGCTTCATAAACTGTAACATCTAAAAAGGGAATTTAATGTTTATTCCACTGTCCTGTGAATTGTATATGATCTCTTATTGTGTTAATCCATGTAATGAATTCCTGTGCCTTCTGACAGTCCTTGAAGATAATGAAAATATCATCTATGCATTGGTAATATGTCTGTATGTATTGAATAAATTTGTTGTGTATGGGGTTCAAAATTATTAATTGTTCTAGCCTAGACATATAAAGATTGGCCACGCTGGGAGCTAGAGGACTTCCCATTGTGATGCCTCTAACCCGAAGAAGAAAAAAACTTTTGAAACCAAAAATAGTTCTTTTCTAGCACTGTGTCTAATAAATCCAGTAGGAAGTGTGTAGGGGGGTGTTTATTACCTTGTTGTTCTAAATAATATTCAGCAACTTCTTTGGCACCCTCATGCGGGATAACAGTATACAAAGAATTAACATCAAGAATCATGAAGGAAGAATTATCATCTATTTTAATGTGTTCAACTTTCTGAATGAACTCGCTAGTATCTTTAATGTAAGATGTTGAATCTTTCATGAAAGGGGATAAAAATTTATCTATGAATTGTGCTGGGGTTCAAGAATAGATCTTGTGCCTGATACAATGGGGCATGCTGCAGGGAGGGGAAAACCCTTTTTGTGTATCTTAGGAAGGATGTAGAAGACAGGAATTCTAGGATGTTTTTGGATGAGAAACATGCCTGTGTTAAAGTCTACATATCCCATAGAAATTGCTTCTTGTATAATGATCTTCATAGTAAACATAAACCGATTAGTTCGTTCTTGCACTAATTTTTTATAATAAATGCCATCTTGGAGTTGAGAAAGAATGATTTGTATGTATTTTGATCTATCCAAAAGAACCATTGCTCCTCCCTTATCAGCTGGCTTAATTTCCACTTCATTATTTCTGGATATGTTCTGTGATGTTCTAAATTCCAGTCCAATCCCCTGCCTAGCAGGAATACACATTCAAAACACTCCTGAAAGATGACCATCCAGCCTCTGTTTAAACATCTTCAGAGAAGGAGACTCCACCACACTCTGAGGCAGCGCATTCCACTGCTGAACAGTTCTTGTTGTCAGAAGTTCTCCCTAATGCTTAGGTGGAATCTCTTTTCCTGTAGTTTGAGTCTATTGCTCAACTAGGGCACAGAAACTGTGCCCTAGTTTCTGGAGCAGCAGAAAACAAGCTTCCTCCATCTGCAATATAATATCATTTCAGGTATTTAAAGATGGCTATCACTCTTAACCTTCTCTTCCGATTGTTTTAACAGAGGGGCGGGGTATAAATACATTTTATTTATTATTATTATTATTATTATTATTCTCCAGGCTAAACATACCCAGCTCCCTAAGCCACTCCTCATAGGGCATAGGTTCCAGATCTTTAACCATTTTGGTTGCCTTCCTCTGGACACGTTCCAGCTTGTCAATATCCTTCTTGAATTGCAGTGCCCAGAACTGGACACAGTATTCCAGGTGAGGTCTGACGAAAGTAGAATAGAGTGGTGCTATTACATCCCTCAATCTAGACACTATACTCCTATTTATGCAGCCCAGAATGACACTGGCTTTTTAAGCTGCCTTTGTTGGTGGTTACATTTTTACTAGTGGGCAAGAGTGGACTTGTGGGATTCTGTCTAAATTGCTAATGTAATTTGACTCACTCGAGGTACACTATAGACCTTGAGAATGGGACAAGGGAGGCACTTGCTGCTCTGTCCTAGGCAGCAAAAAGTCCTGGATTAGCCCAGTACCCATCCATTCCTCAACTGATTTGTGTACAGAGAAGGCCAATGTCTAGATTGGATTTGTGTGTGTGTGTGTGTGTGAGAGAGAGAGAGATGTACAGTGAAATTCAGGATATATTTGCACACATGGATCCATCTGCAATGTCAGTGTGTTACCCAAAATGCTCCTTGGAAAATTCCAAGAAAATATCGAGTTTCTAATATGTTGGGAAAATTAGCAGCAACTCGACTTAGCTATGCAAAGAGGGGGTAACAACAGAATCTGAAAACCAATTATATCAGTACTAGTCTGGATGGAATACTTAGTACACATTTAAAATTAAGTATGGGCTTTTTATTAAGGAGTTCAAAAATAACACCAAACACACACCCATTCACCCAGAAGAAGCATTCACTCAAGGCTATAGAAAGAAACAGTAGGAAAACTTGGATAGGGGGTAGCAAGAGGATCTTGAGGTGATACAGACCTGTAGTCAATCTGGCAGAGTGGATGGAGGAAACTGGGTGTGGCAACACATAGCAACAGAGTGTCCCCCTGTTACTGGCTGTGCGCAAAGAGGCATATTTTGGGGGGTCTTTTATACCTCCAAATACACCTGAGGGGATTGGTTGCTTCATGGGCTGAAACAATGGATTCCATGAGCCTTCATAGAATCATAGAATCATAGAATTGCAGAGTTGGAAGAGACCACGAGGGCCATCCAGTCCAACCCCCTGCCATGCAGGAAATCACGATCAAAGCATCCCCGACAGATGGCCATCCAGCCTCTGTTTAAAGACCTCCAAGGAAGGAGACCCCACCACACTCCGAGGGAGTGCGTTCCACTGCCGAACAGCTCTGACTGTCAAAAAGTTCCTCCTAATGTTGAGGTGGAGTCTTTGTTCCTGGAGCTTGCACCCATTGCTCTGTGTTCCAGTCTCTGGAGCAGCAGAAAACAAGCCTGCTCCATCCTCAGTGTGACATCCCTTCAAATACTTAAACAGGGCTATCATATCGCCTCTTAACCGTCTTTTCTCCAGGCTAAACATACCCAGCTCCCTAAGTCTCTCCTTATAAGGCATCATTTCCAGACCTTTCACCATTTTAGTTGCCCTTCTCTGGACACGCTCCAATTTGTCAATATCCTTTTTTAATTGTGGTGCCCAGAACTGGACACAGTATTCTAAGTGAGGTCTGACCAAGGCAGAATAGAGTGGCACTATTACTTCCCTTGATCTAAACACTATACTTCTATTGATACAGCCCAAAATCGCATTGGCCTTTTTAGCTGCCGCATCGCACTGTTGGCTCATGTTCAACTTGTGGTCTACTAGGACTCCTAGATCCCTTTCGCACGTAGTCTCATTCAGCCAGGTCTCTCCCATCCTATATTTATGCATTTCATTTTTCCGCGCTAAATGCAGCACCTTACATTTCTCCGTATTGAATTTCATTTTGTTAGCTTTGGCCCAGCTCTCCAGTCTATCCAGGTCATTCTGAATTTTGATCCTGTCCTCTAGGGTATTAGCTACTCCTCCTAATTTGGTGTCATCTGCAAATTTGATAAGTATGCCCCTAATTCCCTCATCCAAGTCATTGATAAAGATGTTGAATAGCACTGGGCCCAGGACAGAACCCTGTGGCACCCCACTGGTCACATCTTTCCAAGACGAAGAGGAGCCACTGCTGAGCACCCTTTGGGTTCGGCCGGTCAACCAATTACAAATCCATTGAACAGTTAACTTGTCTAGCCCACATTTTACAAGCTTGTTTGCAAGAATGTCATGGGGAACCTTGTCAAAGGCCTTACTGAAATCAAGGTATGCGATGTCCACAGCATTCCCTTCATCTACCAAACTGGTAACTTTATGAAAAAAAGAGATCAGATTAGTCTGGCATGACTTGTTTCTCTGAAACCCATGTTGACTTTTTGTGATTATGGCATTGCCTTCTAAATGTTCACAGACTCTCTGTTTAATGATCTGCTCTAGAACCTTCCCTGGTATTGATGTCAGACTAACTGGACGATAATTGTTGGGATCCTCTTTTTTCCCCTTTTTGAAGATGGGAACAACGTTTGCCCTCCTCCAGTCTGCTGGGACTTCTCCTGTTCTCCAGGAGGTCTCAAATATTATTGCCAATGGCTCTGAGATTATATTTGCCAGCTCTTTTAATACTCTTGGATGTAGTTCATCTGGTCCTGGAGATTTAAATTCATTTAGATTAAGAAGGTATTTCTGTACTACCTCTTTACTTATTTTGAGCTGGATTTCCCCTATTGTGTCCTCTGTTCCATTATCCTCAGGTTGGTCCTCCTTTTCCTTTTCTGAAAACACTGAGGCAAAGAAGGTGTTGAGTAATTCTGCCTTTTCTCTGTCCCCTGTTAGCATTTTGCCATCTTCTCCACGTAGTGGCCCTACCAATTCCTTCTTCCTCCTTTTGCTGCGGACATACCCAAAAAACCCTTTTTATTGTTCTTAACCTCCCTAACAAGCCTGAGCTCATTCTGTGCTTTAGCTTTTCTGACTTTACTCCTACACGTGTTCGCTATCTGTTTGAATTCTTCTTTGGTGATATCCCCCCTTTTCCATTTCCTATACATGTTCCGTTTAAAACTGAGCTCCATTGAAAGTTCTTTAGTCATCCATCCTGTTTTCTTGAGACACCTCCCATTTTTCTTCCTCAATGGTACTGTTTGAAATTGTGCCTTCAGTATCTCCCTTTTGAGGAAGTCCCATCCATTTTGAGGTCTCTTCTCTTTTAGTATTCCTGACCATGGGATCACCCCCAGTATTTCCCTGAGTTTATTGAAATCAGCTCTCCTAAAGTCGAGAATGCATGTCTGGCTATGCCTGGCTTCTCCTTTCCATTGTATAACAAACTCCAGGAGAACATGATCACTCTCACCTAAGGATCCCACCACTTGCACCCTATTAACCAGGTCATCTCTGTTGGTTAGGATCAGATCTAAAATAGCTGACCCCCTTGTTGCCTCTTCCACCTTTTGGACCATGAAATTGTCTTCCAGGCAAGTAAGGAATTTGCTAGACCTTGAAGTTTTGGCTGAGTTAGATTGCCAGCAAATATCAGGATAGTTGAAGTCACCCATCACTACTACATCTCTCCTTTCTGCATGTGTGTTCATCTGTTCTAGAAAGGCATCATCCAATTCCTCCATCTGATTTGGGGGTCTGTAGTAGAGTCCCACAATAACATCCCTGTTGTTTCCCTCCCCTTTAATTTTTATCCAGATGCTCTCCACCTGGCTTCCAGTATTGATGTCATGGATCACTTCACTGGTGTAAATATCCCTGACATATAATGCTATTCCTCCTCCTTTCCTGTTTGGCCTGTTTCTCCTATAAAGGTTATACCCCTCTATTCCTACATTCCAATCATGAGACTCATCCCACCAGGTTTCAGTAATGCCTATTATATCATATTTGTTTTGTAGTGTGAGGAGTTCAAGTTCATCTTGCTTATTTCCCATGCTCTGTGCATTAGTGTAGAGACATCTAAGACCATGTGTTCCCTTTACTTGCTGCCTGTGCAAGTTTTTTTGCCTCCCACTGTTGGGTCCTTGCACTGTTTGCCTTGTTCCCTCTATGACAGTTTGATTATTTTCTCCAGCCCTTTTGCCTTCCAGAATACTGTCTCCCTCCCCCATAAGACTCAGTTTAAAGCCCTCCTGATCAAATTCTTGAGACTGTTGGAAAAAAATGTTTCTTCCAACTGTTGTAAGATGCACCCCATCTCTTGCCAGAAGTCCCCCCTCATGGAAGCGCAGTCCATGATCCAAGAATCCAATTTGTTCTCGCCGACACCATCTACGGAGCCAGTTGTTTACGTCAGCTATTTTCCTCTCCCTTCTTGGACCATGCCCTTCAACTGGCAGAAGAGACGAGATGACAACCTGTGCGTCCATTTCTTTCAGCTTCCTCCCCAGGGCCTCATAATCTCTTCATGGATTGCACAATGAGTTTCCTGGTCTTGACAAAAGATGAGGAAGATGCTAAATGTGTTTCTTAATGTCCAATGATTGAATTTTAACAGCTTTGAGCAACTTCTTTTAGGTTGGGAGCTGAGGAGAGGAAATTTCACAATCAGCAAGTACAAAAGGGTTTCTTCTAACCATTAATGTGGAATGTGTTTTCTTTTGGCTTTCCAGGGAAAAACCAAAAATGACCTTTTCTGAGACCATCCTGTCTTTTCCTTTGTAAAATGCCACATTACTGAACCAAGCCTGGCCAATTTCTGAGGCCTACAGCCAATGCTAACATTCCAGAAGTGGGGTGCCTTGGAACTGGGGTTACAAGTGTATGTGACAATGAAGTCAGAAAGAATGACATGTCTTCTAGGCTGATTAGCAGCTCCAGCCTTTAAAGGGCCCATGTGGGTTCAACTTTTGCATTTGAAGCCTAACACTGAATCCATTAAAAAGACTCTGGTGAACCTTTTGTGAGTATCAGGCAATGCTAGGAGATGTGTATGGGTCTGTTAACATGGCTGAAATTATACAGCCTAAGGCTGTATCATCAGTAGGGGTGAGGTGTGAGGTACTGGTTATTTATGAAGTGTCTCCAGTCATTTTTAAGAATATTTTATATATACTTTAAATGTACTGTACCTTAAAGGTCTGGCAATAAGTTGGCATAATAGTACAATAAAGTAAATAAATGAGTTGAAAACACTTTCGTCCCCTGCATCTTAACTTCTCTTTAGAAATATGTCGTTGTTACTAATCTAGTACAATATTTACAGAACTGTACAAATCAGCTGAAACATTGAGCCAAAATATTCCAAACCCCTTTCAGAGATGCTATTTACAGTTTAACATTGTTTCAATTACTGTAAGCAAAATTGTCATCTAGGCTTGACAGATAATGATTTCAGCCTTGATGTTTTCACACAGCAAAGGTAAGAAATTGTTTGATATTCTCAGGACAGAAAAACTGTGAAAAATCTTGCTCTTATCCTAATAATAATGACAAGTGGAATAAATCTCCTCCTGCCACATCTAAAGCCAATCCATATGTACCCAAATTTATTGGGTTATGCTGCAGTAGTGGGAAATGTGCCATGAGTAGCTGAAGAAACATTTTCCCATCAAACCTTATATTGTCTACTCCTACTGGCAGCAACTTTCCTGGGTCTGAGACAGATGTCTTCCCCATTACACACTACTGGTTCTTTCTAATTAGATAAGCTAAAGATTGAACCTGGGAACTTCAGGCTTACACCCTGCTACTGAGGTATAGGGTCCTCCATTTCATCCTTCTTTAAGCAAGAGAAAATACTTGGAAAACTGGTTTGTTCTGCAATGTGTGATGCACACACATACTGCCAAACAGGAAACTAAAAGACAGAGCTCCTATATGGATTCCCTCCCCCCCCCGGTATGGCTCCATAGTCTATCATTAAACATATTTTTTAATTAAGAAATTTAACTACATTAAAACAGTATATAGTCAGCCCCATGTCCATGGATTTGGCATCCATGGATTCCACCATCCACAGCTTGAAAATGCTAAAAAATTAATAAATTCCAAGAAGCAAACCTTGCTGTTTGCCACTTTATATAAAGGACACCATTTTACTCTGACATTTTATATAATGGGACTTGAGTGTACACTGATTTTGGTATCCTGGAACCAAACTTCAGTGGATACGAAGGGCCCATTGTACACAATATTAGGAAAAAAAAAACCCAGAGTAAGAAAAAGTACAGGAAATAAAAAGAATGAAACATTTACTTCCAGCTTTCTGACTGATGGTTATACAAGAATGATCTTAAAGACTTACTTCCTCTAGATATCAGTATCTCATACTTCTACCTCTTAGTTGTTCCTATTAATTTTCAAAACCAACAATTAATATTTTGTCCTTCTGCTCCAGCAAAAAACCCAAAACAATTAAAGACTCCCAACGTTTTATAAAAGTACTCATGGATTTCTCCTTTATTAAAATAGATCATTTATTTATTTCTGCTAAGTCCACCAATTTTACAAGTCATTCTCTTGGGATGGAATCACTGTATTCTTCTGTTTTTGAGCATACAACATTCCTGCTGCAGTAATCATGTATTGTAATAATCTTCCATAGTCCTTGTCCATCTGATTGTCTAGTAGTCCCAGTTCTAGTTTCAGTTGTAATTCTAAATTTACAGTAATATTCTGAATCTTCTGAATTTCATTGTGGATCTGCTGCCAATGTTTTCTTGCTCTATCACAAGTCTAAATGGTTAAAATTCTCCATTTGCTGTTTACATTTCCAATCTAAAGTCAACACCCCTTATGCCTTTTAGAGAAATTTTCCAGAGTTAAATACAAATGATGCATCATCTTATAAGAGTTCTCTTTAAGATCATAGCACTAAAGTTAATTTTAATCCCTTAGACACATTTTTCCCATTAGTCCATTTGTATATTATATCCAAAGTTTTGAGCCCATCCATTTTTTAAACTTGTTCCTCTTCCATTGTCAACTTCATCAACAACTAATACATCTTACCAATCAAATGTTCATCATCTGTACATAGCAGTGATTCAAATTCAGATTTTGTGTATGTTCAAAATCATATAATTTCATATCTATCTTAGATCTCTTGTCTATAAGACTATCATTGAAAAGAATAATCTTCAGATGTCAGTTCTTCATTTGTCTTAATTCTGTATGCCCCATTCTCAAACAATAAAAGATCTTGATAGGTAACCACTTTTCTTTTAAAGTAATTTCTTTTCTTCAAAAAAGGCTTCTTTTGTTGAAACCCATAAAGGTATCTTCGGACAGAAACTTGGTTTGTATCTATGTCAAATCTTTAACATGGCACATCTTACACAATGATTATTAAAATCAGTGTTTGCCTTCTGCTTATTGTACCATAAACAGCCATGCTGGTTGGGGGAGGTTTGGTGGCAAGCAGAGCTGTCAGGGTGTGGAGGTGGGAGGGAGAGGGAGGGAGGAGGCAAGCTCACCTCCTTTCTCCATGGGGGGGGGTCCAGGGGCAGCGGCAAGGGCATTCGCTATTATACATGGATTTCACTATCCATGGTGGGGACTGGAAACAATCCCTCGTGGATACGGGGGTCCTACTGTATCTTCAAAATTAATCTCCCTCTCTCTCTTTTCTCAATTTATATGCCAGCCAACTTCCAAGTTTATTCGCAAATTATTATTATTTTTCTTTAGTATATTTCATCTTTTTAAAGTCCCACTAATCATAACCAAAGACAGCAGACTTTGTAACATCTTTTTTATTTTTTAAAAATTATTTTTAGCTTATATTGAATTTTTGGGATTGTTAACAAACATTTTTACATACATACATACATATGATATATCCCAAATGTAACATAAAACAATTAGTATTAACAGATATCTATCAAGCTGATTAACCCAAACATTAATATTTCTTGCACTATAGCCTCCCCCTCCCCCTCCTCCCCTCAAGGGAACACATAGTTATTTATTCAAAATCACTTTCCTTTGATGTGGATAATTATATTAATTGTATCTCTTATGATTTTGTACCTCTTCTCTTTAATTATTTCTGTTAGTTTATTCCATTTCCATAACCAGTCTCCTCTTTTCAATTGTCCCATATGCCCCATTCTTCTTTCTAATTAAAATCAAACATTATATATTCTGAAACAATATTGCTGTCTATCCACCTTCCATTTTTGTTCTTTCCATCCAAAAGCTATAACTGCATGAATTCCCCTCAACATTTGTTTCAACAAATACTCCGCATCTCTACCCAATCCCAGATTTCTTCCATTTAGAGTCATACAATTTTCTTTATTTGATTCCAAAGCTTTCCCTATTATTTCATTTAGTTCTTTAATTACTGCTTGCCAAAAATTCTGCACCTTACAACATTCCCACCACATATGTATGTATGTTCCTTTACCCCTACTTCCACAGCCATGCCAACAATTTGGTGGCATATCTTTTATTACATAGGATAACTGTTGAGGACTTTGTAACATCTTAATTTGGTTACTCACCCTCATTCTCAAGGGAAATGTCTATAGTTCATCTTCTTCCTTATTTCATTGAAGTTCAGGTTCTAATTCTTAATCTCCAGATTCTGTTGTATAAAGTATACTCTCCTAAATGCCTTACTTGTGTCCCATGTCATTCTGATGTCTGTGTCTTTTTCTATAGTATCTTTAAAAATATTTTAATTTCTTCTAACTTTTCCTTACAATCTTCTCATCTTGCAAAAGTGTATCATTCAAATATAGCCTTTAAGATCAAAGTCACTGGTTTGTGGCCAGAAAATGTTTTTGGTAAAATCTCCATTTTAGAAATTCTGCTAGACAAGGTTTTAGATATCAAGAACATACCAATTCTAGAAAAAGGATCTATGTCTTTCTGGAAAAAAATCTCTGGCATCACTGTATTTGAATCTCCCAGCATCAGCTAAGCCCATATTCTCCATCAGTTCAAAAAAATATTTTGGGAGTTTACCTTGTGAACATTTAGTTTCTTTATCAGACACTTGATCTAATTATAAAGATACAACTCCATTCCGATTTCTTAAAAACAACCAATTTTCATAAGAATAATCCATCACCTTATCTTTTCTGTGGGAGCATACAGTCCTACTACCAAAACTTTAATTTCCTGAATATTGATTTGAATTCCTACAAATCTACCGAATTGGTCTTCAATTTTTTTTTGGTGCCAACTGTGATTTTGCATAGATAACAACTCCCTTTTCTTCTTATCCAGAAGAAGCAGAAACAAATTCCCCACCCAACTTGGGGTATGTCAAATATTTTAATATTTTTCCTTATATGAGGTTCTTGAAGACAAACTAAATCATAATTCAATCTACTCAAATAATGAAATATTTTCTTTCTTTTTTTGGGGGGAATTAGCCCCTCTTATGTTCCAAGTAATACATTTCAGATCCATTATCAGGCAATATGGCCTCCATAGGCAACTCTCCTTCTTTCTCCTCCTCCTCTTCCTTCCTTCTTCAGCATCTTGTCCTGAATTGTCATCAGAGTCCTCACTCTCTCCTCTTCCATCATATTCCAAACAAAATATTTGGCCTTTTGCACTGTATTCAGTGAAAATCATCTTTGCTTAAACATCAGTGAGACGCCTTCTAATTTCTCCCATCTTAAATTTAAAAGCTTCTGTTTCAGTTTGTCTGTCAACAAAGTGTAGTTATTTCTTTTTCTTAAGATTTGATTCGGAATATCCTGCAAAACTGTCACCAATTTGTGTCCTATCATCATTCTCTTTCAATAATGTTGCTGTTATACTTTATCTTGTATCTTTTTCTTGAGAAAATGAACCATCATATCTCATGGAAAGTTCCTTTGACTTGTGATATGAGAGTTGATCCTGTAGACACAATCTACTTCTGCCTCCTGTTATTCACTTCACATGTGCAAGAGGTTTGCAAGAGCATCTATAATCTTTTCTCCTATATTTTCACTATGTTGCTCTTGTATTGCTGTGAAACAAAGAGATGTCTTCCTTTCTCTTAGTTCCATTAGGGCAAAAGCATGTAAACCACTCTCCTGTAATCTATTCATTTGGTATGTTCTTTCTTCCAATTTTTCAGCTTTAACCACCAGAGACTGTATTTTTTCATTCACCTGCTTCATTTCTGATGTCATCTGTGCCAAAGATTATTTCACCTCTTTTAGCTCTCTTTTCATATCTTTTTTTTTTTTAAAATACAGCTGTAAGATCTCTTTTTAGATCACTTCCTATTTAGGCCATCTGTGATTTAATGTATTTCGTTTCTTCCAGAAATTTTTGGTTTATACTTGCAGACTTTGATGCCATTTCTATCAATCCTCTACTTTCCTCAGTAATTTTACCCTTTGATCTTAGTCCAGTACTCATTATTGAAGCAAACCCATGTCTGAATAGTTGGAAGCAAAAAATCTAGATGATGCTGAACAAAAGCACATTTTTTTCTATTCAGTTGCAATAATCCACTTCCACCAGCAGATGTCACTCTTATCTCTCAGCTCCTTCTTAACAGTCTTGTACATAGCATTCAGTATTTAATCACAGCAGTTTGGACACTTCAGCCTTCTGAAGTTTCAACTTCAGCAACAACAATAGTTTGAGCTGCTTATTGTAACTCACAGGTAAACAACTGCTATTTTTGAATTTCTCACAGTCCTTAATTTTAAAACCTAAATATCCTTAGTACTTGCTTCTCTTTTAATTTCTACTCATTCAAATTACAGCATTCCACCTGCTTTTTGCAATTTAGCCTTTATTAAAGTTAATAACTTTTTTCAGTCAGATTACTCACAGTCTCTTGTTTAAACATAGAAGCAAAGATGCTGGAAGCTAAATTTCCTCTTCAGAATCCAAAGGCCTCTTAAACCTTCACTCTAAGTCATTATTCAGTTGCTTTAAGAAAGCTGACTTTGTGGTAATCAGTCTTGGCATGAGTGATGATACAGTGGAGCAAGTTCAAGATCTTGGTCCTCTCCTTTCACAGTCCTGTGGTGGCTCAATCACAAGAATCAGAGGGAAAGCCTCACAGTTTTGATCCTCTAGTCTCCCTGGCCAAGGGGGAACTTTCTGCCAGTCCCTCTGGCTGGGAAATGCTGCACCTAGCATCAGACTTGTCATGGAATGCTTACAAGGCTTGGCCAAATGGATGCCATTTCAGTCCAGAAGTCCAGCTTCACAGTTCTGTCTTTGATCCCTTGCTAGCTGACAGAGAAGTGCTTTCCAAATGGAAGGATTAGGCACTTAAATAACAAAACTTGTGACCACAAAGCCAGATGATTAATTTGAATGGAAAACTTTAGCAATTCTCGACATTCTAGTTTAGGAAAATGACATCACATAGATATTGAAAAGGAAATACTTTAAAGCTAATTAGTGGAAGTTCATTTTGTAACTTCATTTTTGTAGTTAAAACCTGAATTACTTTGAAAAGAAGCTGAAGATATTTACAGTTTATTTATTTGTTGTATGTTTCTCTTTTCCCCTAGCACATTGCAGACACTGCAATCAACAAACATGGAACATAAAGCTAATTTTATTGTCCAGGGTCCAGCTAATATCAGTCCTACCCATTTGTACTGATTCCTGGATTTACGGTGGGCCCTCCCAATCTACAGGCTCTGATGTCCTATAGTTAAAATGGTGGCACCATGAACATGGATGCGCTAAAGTGTCTGCACACCCATTAATAGTATGAGACATGATTGTCCATATTTTTGTTAACTATGGAGGGGGGGTCCTGGAACTGAATGCCTGCGGATCCATTGGGCCCACTGTATATACTAATTTTGTATAAGCTGAAGGGCTTGTTAGAATTAGCAAGCTTTGCATGACTACACTCACTAATTGCTAGTTTGTATGTTATTTTCATAGGAATCTAGACACACCATATGTTTATGATGACTTTCTGGTTTGTTGTTTTGCTTTCCCATTGGAGATTTCCACACAGGCTATATATCCCATGTCAGGAACAGAACAGGGACGGGAAAGGTTTTCCCTTTTGGATGACATTGACCCTGTTCTGTCCTGCATCCATCCTGTTCCCGTGACTGTTCTAGAACAATGTAATCACAATTTTTCATTGTGAATAGACCTCCCATTCCATCGCTATCACGCAATCACGGGTATGCGAACAGGGGCCCCATTCCTGTTCCAAAATGACAGCCATGGAGGGGAGGTCTGTTCCGAGCACTTCCTGGTACGATCTGGACATCCACGTAAGTGGCACCCTTTATTTTAACCTCCCTGTTTTGACTGTGTGATTTAAAGTGTCTTTTTATCCTTGGTGAACTGATTTTATGTTTGGGGGAGTTTTGTTTTTTAAATTTACCACCAAATTTAAATTTTTAAATTTAAAATTATCACGCGTGGCCAGTCGTAAAAGCATCCTTATGACGATTGCATTTATGGCTGGCCAGCAAGGGTAGGGGGAGCCCATTCCTGCCGCAGAATTAAGGTAAGTGTGTGAAAGATTTACGTTATTCTGTGGCAGGAACAGGAGAGGAGATGGCAGGGCAGTAACGGGGCATTTTGGCCCCATGTGAAAATCTCCATACTCTCTCTCTTCCCACATCACTCTAACCTGCAACCATTTCCTCCTCTTTTTCCTCGGTTTGACCATGTATTATAATTACCAGCAATAGAAGGGCAGGACTCAAGTAGCACTGAAAGCACAAAATGTTTGAGTGCCTTGAAACATTTTGAAGCAGAAACTGGAAGGAGGTGCTGTTGCTTGTGGGGAAAAGAATTCTATAGCAAACTGTAACTAAGGTGAGAGCTATGAAAGCCAGATGATATAATGTTTAATTCTTTGAGAATAATCAATACATCTTTGTGACAAAGTGTAACACAGCCAAAGATTATCCAATGTTGTATAATCTTTAAAGATCATTTGGTTACATATATTCTAAATCCCAGATAATTTGGATTAGAAAGTCAGTGAAACTAAAACTTGAAACCAAGAGAAATTGTGAGGCATATATAACTACTCTGGTCACAGTCTTTGGACATTATCAGACTAGTGTCTAAAACACTGTAATTCCACTAATTAAGATAGCAGAAACATTACGGCATCATAACCCTTATTATCTCATGTAGCTGTATCCACAGGAAAGAAACACCACGGAATTATCGTACGATGACCACTAGCACTTTAAGAATGGGAGTTTACTTTCACAATTTAGCATGGGCAAGATTTTGACAGTTCTCATGAGAAGATGCAAGCGTGCTTAAACTCCAAAATTTCATTAACAAAGTAAATGAACACACAAGCACTGAAACAAACCTAAAAATGTACAAACTAAACAGTACAGTTCATAAAAAGAATGTCCTGTGCTTTGTTTTCACGTTCTCACAAGAAAGTTTGCTTGCTGGGAATGGGGAGGGGGAATAGAAGACCACCCATTCACAATGTAATCTCAAAATTATAAGAAGATGTGGTTTTGCATGCCGTCAATAGTGCAAAAAAAGTGTTGTTGACAATCTATCAATGACTTTTCCTGTGAATTGTAAATACCACCTTTTTGCAGCTGGAGAACAGTGTAAGAATGTAAAGATGATGACATCATGCAATAGCAGGGCCCATTTGCACTACCCTCATGCCGTAATCCAGTGATTTTTGCTGCATCTGATAATGTCCTATGATATGTTAAGGGTAAATGGATTTATTGGTGAACATTTGGAGAACATTTTTTTGTGTCTGTCCTGGATGGAATAAGTTATTTGAAATTTGATGATGCTATCTCATGGCTCAGAAGAGAATGCATTGAACAAAGGGTTCAGCCACTCCTTACTCAAAATTTAGATGGATAAATTACTTGGTCAGTGGGAAGGATGGGTACAAATCTCTACCCAAGAGCCAATCAGAACTCCATTGCTATAATGCTCTTTTTGCCAAAGACTGCATTTTCCACTAAAAGATTTCACAACAATTCTCTCAAAGTACAAACATGAGGAAGCCTATTTCTTTCAAAGGAAATGGTAATAGCAACTGATGAATATAGTCAGAATTCAGCTTCCTGGACTATAGATTGTGGCTGTAACAGTCACAGTATAACCTCTGATACTTTCTTTGATACAATTGATAGGAATAATGAAGGGAAAATAGATATTTTATGCAGATTCAAGGATCTGGATCTGGTATTCTGAATTGCAAACTCCCTGATAGAATTGTGCAAAACATAGCACATTATATCTTGCTTATTCCTGACTTTCATTACAATAGGATCTGTGTCTGCTCTAGCTAAAAAAGGATTTGAAATATTTCAAATATTTTTTTCAAAGGAAAAATGTACACAATTACCAAAAAAGGATGCTTCATTTGCTCATGTGCTTGAAAATGATGGTACATATGAGTTAAGTCTTTCAGCTCAACAAGCAAAATGGAGCTTAAGGACTGAAGACTGAGAACAGCATTCATCTATGGCACAGGTGTCTTTGATATTGTGACCCAAGAGTTATTTTTCAGCTATAGAACCAGAACTTGTGTCAAGGTAAATTTATATGTTAATAACACTAGGCTGTGTGTTGAAGAAAAGGCAGTTAGGCCCTTGTTTTGGTCAAGAACTGAAAGGAAAAACACTAAAGTGCCACATTAAATGTGTTCCATTTAATGTGCCCTCATTTTGCAGAAGCAGATATGCTTTAATTTTTGTGGATGATTTTGCAAGGTTTTGTGTGAGCTACTTGTTGAAAGAGAAAGGTCAAGGTCAAGAAATGCTGTAGAAGTACATTGCTATGGCCAGCATCAAGTCGGAGAGAAAACAAAAAGCAACTCAGACAGATTGTGTAGATGCTATCTCACATATCTCATGGAAGCTTTCCTGGAAGATCCTGGCATTTTGCACAGAAGAAGTGTGAGCTACACCCCTGAGCAGATTGGGATTGCAGAAAGGAAACAGATCTCTCCCGGAGATGACAAAATGCATGCAGGCAGACTATTACATAGACTGAGGTGATGCCATAATGACTGAAAAATATCTACAGAACAGATTGCCAACCAAAGGCACCACACAAGCACCATTTCACTTGCATGCCAGACATAAAGCACATTAGATTACTTGCACATAGAGCAACTAGTTATGCTTCCATTCTGCTCAGTGTACAGAAGGGAAGGCTAGCACAACCTTATTCTCCTCACTCATGATGGCCTAGGGCTGGGGAGAAAATCTCCCTTATCTTTGGTCAAACCTCACCTGGAATATTGTATCCAGTTCTGGGCACCACAACTGAGGAAGAAAGTTATTGACAAACTGGAGCATGTCCAGAGGAGGGCAACCAAAATGGTGGGAGGTCTGGAAGCCATGCCCTGTGAGGAACAGCTTAGGGATCTGGGTATGTTTAGCCTGGGGAACAGAAGGCTAAGAGGGGACATGATAGCCATGTTTAAATATTTGAAGGGATGTCATACTGAGGATGGAGCAAACTTGTTTTCTGCTGCTCCAGAGATTAGGACACGGAGCAAAGGGTTCAAATTACAGGAAAAGAGATTATACGTAAACATTAGGAAGAATTTCTTGAGAGTAAGAGCTGTTCAGCAGTGGAATGCACTGCGTTGGAGAGCGGTGGCATCTCCTTTGGAGGTTTTTAAATGGAGGCTAGATGGCCATCTGTTTTAAGTGCTTTGATTGTGTATTCCTGCATGGCAGGGGGTTGGACTAGATGGCCCTTGTGGTCTCTTCCAACTCTTATGATTCTATAATCAGAACTTTTGGCAGTACTGCATATGCATACATACCGAAACAAAAGCAAGACAAGCGAGATGGCAGTAGAGAACAGATTATTCTAATTGGCTATGCTTCTGGAAGCAAAGGATATAGAATAAAGAAATTAAAGACTGATGAATTGACCACTAGATACGTAGTTCACCATGATATTGAGCTGATAAAGGAGGAAGTGGTACACTTCCCAGAAGAAATGAAATTGCATTAAATTTCTCACATGAAGGCAAAACCATATTAGAATCCATGGAAGGATACAAATGAAATATCAATTCTCTCACAGAAGTGCAAATGATGCCCATATTTGTGACACTACAACTAGTTGTGCAGCCTGATTCAGTTCCTGAACAAAGGAATGAGGTGCACAATGTGGAAAGCAAGTCAAAGACTGGGAGCAGTACATGAAGACAAAGAGATGCAGATCAGGATGAATTGGGCAGGATGATACTGTGATGAGAGGCTGCATCCCAGAATAGGTTTGTAGATGCTCAGTGTGACCAAACAAAGCTGTACTAGCTCCCCATTGTCCTTCCTCACAAGGTTGCTATGGCCCAGTGAACAGAAAGCAATTCAATTTATGGAAGACAACCAGAGTGGTGTTCTCAAACACAACTCTGATGCCACAAAGCAACCACATTAGAACAAATTACAACAAGGTATGTGACTGATGAAGGTATAATCAAGATGATCTAGTGTCCAGTTACTGAAATGATAGCTGGAATCTTGACCAAATCTTTACCAAGAGACTGATTTGAGAACCTGCAAGTCAAGATGGGAGTTCAGCAGTGCATGCATGGTTGAGAAGAAGTATTAGCAACTTTTGCATGCTTATATCTGTCAATTGTTAGTTTGCACATTATGTCTATAAGAATTTAGTTGTTGTTGTGTGCCTCCAAATAATTTCTGATTTATGGTGACCCTAAGGTGACCCTATCACAAGATTTTCTTGGCAGGATTTATTCATAGGGGGTTTGTCTGTGCTTTCCTCTTTGGCTGAGAGAATGTGATTTGCCCAAGGTCACCTAGTGGATTTCTATGGCTGAGAGGGGATTCAAACCCTAGTCTCCCAGGTTCCTAATCCAACACTTAAAGCACTACACTGTGTTGGCTCTCATAGGAGTATAGGACACCATGTATTTTTGGTAACTTCCTGTTTTTGTTTGTTTGTTTGTTTTTACTTTTTCACACACCTGTCTTTTCCTGCATTACTCTAGCCTGTAGCCATTTTCTTTTCTTCCTCTTTGCTCCATTAGCCCATGCATTTGCTTATGGACAAAAATTGTAAGTAAAGCTAGTTTTATATGTTTTACAAAGACAACTAAGCTTATTTATGTTTTCTTGCTTTTGTTGGTGGCCATGGGACTGGTTTTTGCTCAGCTTCTGCTTTGCCAGTTTTATTCCTTTGCTTGAGAGAACCCATGCCTGAACTCTCACATTTCCCAACAAGACTGCTCACACAAGTATTACACAGGGTAGCACTTTTCTTTAAATCTTGTTTTATTAAATACATATTACCTTCCACTACCCCTGCAACATATGCTTGTTAATGTTCATAATGCTTCAACATATAATGCCTTATACTTGCATTTTGCATTTTCATTAATGTAACCATCTTGATGGTCACTATGTAACATTAATTATTGGAAACCTATAGGCTTATTCCACTTTTTCTGTGTGGCTTAAGATCAGTGGCTAATAATCATGTTGCTTGGCATATCAACATCTACATCAGCAGAAACCAGATTTTTCAGTGTTGACAAATTAGTAATGTGAAACATTGACTTAATTAAAGCCAATGGAATGCAAAGCCCAGTGCTGAACAAGTAATTGGCAAAGGCATATGGAAGGCAGGGTTTTTTTTTTGAAACATTTAGCTGGGTCAGTAAAATACATCCTATCAGTCAAAAAAAGGGAAGACATTAGCATTCCAAGGACTTCTCACCCTGAACAGAGTATCTGATGTAGACTATAAGACAAACCCCCAAGTCTTCACTTATAGATTCCAAATTACCTTTTTCTAATTGCCTCTGATGCTTCTCAGAACCAAGTAGTGATCAGGCATTGCCTCAGGTTTCAGCTTCAGTAATCAAGTCCATAGCTACTAGCATGAGGTGGAAGTTCAGAAGTCAAAGTAGTGCAACTGAATAGGACCCCTGACACCTAGTTTATGGACACTGGCTTGGCTTCAGATTTAGTCATTCCTGGAGTGGGACTGTTAAAACATTTTCACACTCACAGACACCTTTATGCTGATAAAACTCAAGGAGCTGTGCATTTTTGCAGCTACCGAGGAATATGTTGGAGTTTCTTCATACAACTGCAGTTTCCAAACTTCTGTGATTAGGAAGCCATGACTATTACACAAGTGTTGCAAATCCAAAAGATCTACAATAGATAAATGTATGGAACATAGAGACATCCTGGATAAAACATTTTAAAGAAATACACTGTGACAACCACTAGCTTGCAACTCTGGAGATTACCGGAAGCGCTTAATGTGGTACCAGAATAATGACAGCAGAATGCAAAAGGATGCCAATATCACACAACGTCATCCTTTTGTGTTCTGCTGTTGTTATTCTGGTGTTTCTTTTTATTGATGGGCTGAGCCATCAATAGATCGCCCACCCCATTTTGGTGCTGGCATTGCCGGCATCCGAAACCTTGCACCATTGTCCTGCCATGAATACAGCGTTAATGGGCAGTCCTGCCACAACACTTCTGAGTGGGATCATGAAAACAAGGTAGGCTACCCTCTTTTTATGAACCTCCAGGGGTTACTTTTTATTTTTTTTAGTGTGTTTATGTGCTTTTTTTAAAAATGTATTTTTCTTTTTCTTTTTGAATTTCCCATGCTCGCGTCTTCTCATGAGAACGGGCAGGATTTCAGTCCAGGAAGTGAATGGAGCTCCATTCATTCCTGGGCTGCCTTTTGATGGAAGATAAGGTAAGTCTGATGGGGAGGGTTATTGCACTGGGACAGGGATGGGTTGAAGATTGTGGGACAGGAATGCTTTTTGAGTTCCTGTCTGATAATCTCCTCTGTTGTTCAAGGAGAGGCTGAATTTCTTTTCTTTCTTTTTCTTGCCTAGACAGAATACTGAATGTTTGAAAAATTATTCAAACTTTCAGAAGGACCCTTTGTAACAGAACTTGTTTTTGTTGTGTGGATGTATGTTTTCTATACCATAATATACATTGAGAGTGGAAGAAAATTGTGTTGTTTCTTTCAAAGAATGTCTTTTGAAACAGTAAAGATAAAATGCGATATTTGTATAAGGTGTTTTCTAGCATGATAAAAGGTTCTTTAGAATCCAGTATAATAATTTATTCTGTACAGCTTTCAAGGAGTTATTACACACACACAAAGATTTACAATGCCATATCCATCCAGTGGTGGTTGGTGACTCCCATGTCATTAGTGCAGTGAATCCACTCCAGGGATTGGCTAGCTTTAAAGGAGCTATCTGAGGTGCTGGACCACTTTTTGGGATAGGGTTCAGTGTCTTGGACTGCTGCTGTATAGTCTGGATTAAAGCCTGGATCCATGGATTAAGGTGGGCACAGCCACTATTGTATCCATCATGGAGAGCCTGGACACAGCGACCACTGTATCCATTTATTAGTGGTTTGTCCCTGGGCACTATGGAAAATAGGGAGAAGGCTTTGAGAAAGTGACATAATTTGAAGCATGTTGTCAGACAAGTATGTGATATTAATAAAAAAGAATGTCTTATTCCCTACACATAATTGTGAAAGCACAACGTCATCTGATGTGTGTGCCCTTTTGCGTTCATCAAGCATCTTTATGATACCATATTTGCCACGTCTGATAACATCCAGAATGTAGGTAAATCCCATAAACAGGATATACTGGACCTCCTCCCCAGAGAACCCAGAGAAAAGGAGAGATCTGGTTCAAGCAAACTGTGGAAATCTCCATAGACCTTACTGCTCCAATATCAGAACTCAAACTGAATATACATCTCAGTTATAGCATTTTGATGCAACTTGAGCCATCATGACTCCATCCTAAGGAATTATGTAATTTGGAATTTTGTAATTTGATGAGGGACTGAGACTTAAAAAAAAGCTCAAGTGCATTCCCTTGATTTTAAGTGCATTAAACTAATTTTTATTTATTTATTTTTAAAATATTGCTTTCATAGTATCATAGAACCATAGAGTTGGAAGAGACCACAAGGGCCATCCAGTCCAACCCCCTGCCATGCAGGAATACACAATCAAATCATTCTGGACAGATTACCATTCGACTTCTGTTTGAAAACCTACAAAGAAGGAGATTCCACCACATTATGAGGCAGTGTATTCTAATTCCGAGCAGCTCTTACTGTCAGGAAGTTCTTCCTAATGTTTAGGTGGAATCTCTTTTCCTGTAGTGTGAACCCATTGCTCCGTGTCCTAGTCACTGGAGCAGCAGAAAACAAGCTTGCTCCATCCTCAGTATGACATCCCTTCAAATATTTAAACATGGCTATCATGTCACCTTTCAACCTTCTCTTCTCCATACTAAACATGCCCAGCTCCCTGAGCCACTCATCATAGCCCACAAGGGCTCCCAAGGTAATGAACAAATAAGAACCAATTAAAACAATAAAAAGATAAAAACATTTTAAAATACATTAAAATACTCTTTAAAGACTCCTAAAAGCAGTCTAAAAATAACACTAGAATCCAGTTTTGAAACAGTAAAAACAGCATTTTAAGATACTGAATGTTATGTGGAACAGCACAGTTTTAGCTTTAGTTAATCCTCTTCCATTGGTGTTAATGGGAGGTTGGTTAACAGGGGAGAAAGTGTCTGAAGAGAGTGAAAATGCTTCTCTTTGAGTTCCACCCTTCTGGCTAGAATAAGGACTTTGGATATCTCAGAGTTTTCAGTGTCCATCTCCAAGATAAAGGTTAGAATTGCCTTGTCTGTCCCCAAAACATTTGGCATCTAGAGATGGAGATGCCCATCCATGTTAAAAGATCCAGCTAGTTCATGAGAGTCATGATGAGCATCTGATGAAAATCCAGATATGCACTGGCTTCACATCAGGTAAACAGAAAGGTGTTATATAATGTTACAAGGACACATAGGCTGCCTTTCCTGGATTGGAATCAGTTCCTGGCTTTGTGTCTTGTACCTTAAAACAGTTTAAGCAGCAAGCCAACCCTCCCTCTATGTAAAAAATTCAAATCCTGCAGTTATTTTTCCAAAGTCAGTGGTCAATTAAATATTTTATGAAGCCTTGTGGACTTTTCCAAAACAACAGGAACAAATAAACAAAACAAACAGGAACTATCTCTGCTACCCCCATAATCGGGTAAAGAAAACATCCAAGCACTTGCATTTATTTGTTAGGCAATGAGTATAAAATCTGGAATAGCATCAGATCACTTCTGATTTTTGAAGCTAAGCAAGGTCAGCCCTGGTTAGCATTTGAATGGGAGACCACCAACAAATACCAGGCACTGTAGGATATATTTCAGAGGAAGGAACTGGCAAAACCACCTCCTTACCTAAGAAAACCCTGTGAAATTCATGGGTCACCATAAATGGGCAGGTGACTTAAAGGCACGTACACACATACACATAAAATTTGAGACTCTAACTGCATTATCCACAGACGGACACAAGAGGGGGTCTGAAGAACACAGTCTACTTGGGAGCTTCTGCCTGAAGCCTCCTGTCTGCCTTTATATGCAACTCAGTACACTCATACATTATACCTTCTTCACAGGAAGACACATGCTGTGGAAATATTATTTGGGCGTTTATATTTTATGCCCTACCTGCTGAAATGAGTGAAAGGAAAATGAAGGGCAGAGACCAGGGATATGTGTTAAAAAACATCACGATATTATGTGGTGCAAGAACCTAAAATAATGCCATAAAGATACAATAAATTGTCTCCTAAATTGAATAACAGTGAATAGGCCTGCATGTGGTAAATATTGAATAGTAATTTTATCTTGTGTAGGCTTTCATTGCAGACCTGTAGAATCTGAGTAAAATAAATCATCCTACTTCTCAAATATTTCACAGTGATCTTCATGATTTCAGAAACATGATATTTGTCCACCTTTGCGGTGATTCTCTGGAAAGCATAATAAATATTCATTTTATTTTGTCCATAGCAGCTCATTCCCTGTCATCGCAAATCATCCAGTCAGATGATGTGTATCATATCTATGTTCACCACTCCATCAATATCCCTTTTAAGATATGTGGCCCTATTCAATATGTATTTTATTTAAGTTCTCCAATATTGTGTTAAGGAATAACATTGCAATTTAGAATTAAATGAATTTGCATTTCCATGACCTTGACTCCACCTTTCTCTTTAGAGATTTGGATACAGATCTGTGGACAGTACACAGCTACAGTTTATGGATTTTTTCCAGAACTATAATTGGCTGGTGTACCTGCTGTTCAGATAGGATATAATGTCATCAAAGTGCCTTGGCTAATTAATGTATTTTCATTTGTCATATTGACTTGAACAGTAGCAATCTAACATTCATAATTATGTTCAAAAGATGAAGAACTGTATGCTGGGTTCCTGACCCAGTCAAATAGATGGAAGCTGATTTTGTAGGATCTCCCTTATCACAAGATTTGCAGAGTCATATTCCAGCAAGGACATGAGCTAAAAACATCACTTCACCAGCTGTCTTGAACAGATGATTGCAACTATTACCTATGGTTACATCTAACCACAAGTGTGAAGCTGAGAGTGCTATATGCATATAAAATGAGGTCAGAAGTCCAGCTCTACTGTCCTTTCATTGCAAACTAGAATCTAAGTACATAACAAGGACATCTCTGGGATGACACCTTGATGTCAATGAACTATGATCAATGTTTACCATAAGGAAGGTTCAACAATGGGTTAATGAGATAACAGCTGATTGAGACATTGTTGTTGTCTTTTATTGTAGCACCCAGTCACATCATCACATACTGCAACACCATGAGTATTTCCATGCTACACAATTGTAGAACTTTGATACTACATTAACTGCCCTATAATTGACTTGTGGAATCCTGAGGTCTGCATTTTCTTAGAATTCTCCAAGAAAGCTCTAATTCTGTAATTTAGAGGGGTGAATATACAATATATTGTAATTATACTGCAAACAAAGATTAAAGCCCTCAAGTTGAGTGAAGGCTGGCCTTGTTGCTGTCTTTATTTGGAAAGCCAGAGCTCAAGGTAGTGTGCTGGGATGAAGGATTTTTTCCTTCTCAGCCTGAAGTCTTTTGCAGAAGTCTCTCCAGAAACCTTCTCCTTGGTGTCCTGTCGATGTGGAACAACTCTGCAGGTGGTCGTGGTGGACACAGCACATCTTTCTACACCCCAACACAAACGTATGTCCTAACCTCCAGTACTAAAATCAGTATTTTTGCAGCAGCTCAAAATGATGGACTAGATATGCAGCTGAGCACTGATTGTGCCTGGTAATGAGAACAGAGTTCTTGAGTTTTTAACTATATAGCTTTTAACATTCAGTGCTGAGAGCAGTGGAATCTAATTATAATATTTGTGAAAGAGAACATAAAGGTTTTATTCTGACACAAGGGATTATTTGGAAGGACAGAACAAAATAATCAATGTTTGTGTACATCAGGAAAGATCTCTGAAAAGAAAGACAAGTGTGCACCCTACTTGCTGTTCAACATAGTGAGGAGGAACTAGAAGAGCGTATGTGGACGAGCTTGTTTTCCACATTTAAGAATCCAAATGAACGACTTCCGGTGCGCGAGCCGAGGGGACGGAGGTTGCGAGCGATACCGCTCCAGACACTCCGCCAATTGCTACGAATCAGGGGAGAAATAAAATATAATTTTCTCTGCCTGATCAGAAGCCCGAGTCAGGAAGACCCGGGCTCCGTGGGGCCAGCTTGATCTTGGCTGTGGGAGACCCGGTGACACTGGGACGGAGGTTCCAGTGCGCCGAGACTCCCCGGCAGGAAGACATTGGCAGCCATCGTAACGAGAGGCGATCTTCGGATCTCACCCTCAAGCTCCCGCATTTCATAGCGACTTACATTACTGGAAGTTGGCGAACTGGTTTAAAGCGCCTGGACTTTGAGCACAAGTAAGATCTTCGCGTTTTTAGTGCTCTGCGCTCGGACTGCAGTGGGCAAAGGCAGAGAGCACATGGAACGTGAGAGGGGAAATATGGCGACGGAGGTTGCCTACTGCATTGGTGAGTGGAATTATTAGCGGCGTGAAGTTAATCCGCAGGGGGAAGGAACCAGAGTTAAGACATTGTACTGGGGAAACAAGATCCAGAAACTGAGATTTGAATATGACAGTGACAGGATGGGACCATAGATGAAATATAGAAGGAACAACAAGGCAAATAATATTTGATATTTGAGCCTGTCCCCTTTTAATGGAGAGCGGATCAAAGCAGTGGTAAAGAGAGTGAGAGAAAGGAAGAGGATAGAAGAGGACAGAAGAGGACAGAAGAGGACAGAAGGGGACAGAAGAGGACAGAAGAGGACAGAAGAGGACAGGGAGTGAATTTTTGAGGATTAGACCAGACAAGTGGTTGAAGATTGATAACTGATAACTGATAATTGATAATTGATAATTGGAATAATTGTGATGAATCTCTAAAACTTGAATCTATTGGGATTAGACCAGTCAAGTGGTCGAAGCACAGACAGACAGCTATATGGAATTTTAACAACAAACTGTTATATGGGCTGCATTGTTTGAACTCTGGGGACTGCCCTTCTTCTCCTCTTTACACTTTGTTCTTTTGTCAAGCTTTACTTGTGGGGTTAATCTGGATCTACAAGACCTAACTGTAAGGCAGGAAATAGAAGAAAGAAGAAAGGCTTGAAAGTGAAAGCGCACTGTTAAGGGCGAACAGAAATTGGAAAGAAAGTACTTTACTGCACTGCTACTGCCATCTTATGGATAAGAAGTGGAACTGAAGCTGGAATAAGGATAGAAGGAAGTCAGTAGATATATATAGCAGGGTAAAATTGAATAAGATCTTAAAAAAAAGAAAAAAAAAAGAAGGAGAGTATAATTACAACTATACCCAGAAGGTATATATCTTGCTTGTGTTAAACTTGGGGACAGTTTGAATAAATTGAAATAGATATAGTTAATACGGAAATTGATATAGATACTGACACTGAATTTGATATTGATACTAATACAGATATAGATATTAATGCTGATATTGATATTGACACTGATATTGATATGCTGTATGGTGAAAATTGATGCCGATACTGATATTAATATAGAGATTGACTACTGATATTGATATATTACATGGTGAGTTCTGATATTAATAGGAATACAGATATTGATGCTAACATTGATTATTGATATTGATATACTATATAGTGAGTATTGAATGTGGACAACAACTCTAGAGTGTGAACTATTGAACTAGTGAACTATTGAACAATTGAATAGAGGAAACTAAGTATACAGAGGTATAAGTAGGCTACTTAAGTAGTGTGATTGCCTGAGAATCCAGAATTCAGAACTGTAGCGGTTCTATAGGAAACTCTTAAATAGTGCTACATTGGTGAGACAAAGATAAAATTTTGACCTAACCAGAGTTGAATACTTACTGATAATACGTGATTGGTGGACCAGGAGGAAGTGAAAATGGCAGCAAGTACAAGAGCCAAGGTAGCCGGTGCACAGACGCAACTGCAATTTATGAGGAGAAATTCATCGGAAAATCCAATCAAACAGGCGGACAAACAAACGGATTTAACGCTGCAGATACTGGATGAGCTGAAGAATTTTAAGAAGGAAATGAGGGAGGAGCTTAGATCTGTAAAACAAGAGATGAGATCAAGCATGGCGAAACTAGAGAATAAAATGGATAGTCTATCCTTTGAAATGACGAATTTGAAAACAAAAGTGGAAGATATAGAAGGTAGAATGGATAATATGGGGAGGCAGGTGGATGAGACAAAGGAAGAGCAGAGGAGAGAAAAAAATATGATTCTCACGCAAGAATTGAGATACTGAGAAAAATGCCTGAAATTAAGGGGAGTAGTAGAAACCGTGAAAGAAGATTTATGGGGAAAGATAATCCCCAGTTTGGCGAAGTTTATAGAAGTCGAGGAGGACGAGATTGAGCGGGCAACGGATAAGTTGTTCAGAGTGAATTCTGTCATAGCCAGAGAGAAGAAAACGCCGAGAGATGTCATAATTTGTTTTAATCAAATAAAGATAAGAGAGAGAATAATCCAACAAAGCTATCAAAAGAAATTAGATGTGGATGGTAACGAGGTCAAGATCATAGAATCATAGAATCATAGAATTGCAGAGTTGGAAGAGACCACGAGGGCCATCCAGTCCAACCCCCTGCCACGCAGGAAATCACAATCAAAGCATCCCCGACAGATGGCCATCCAGCCTCTGTTTAAAGACCTCCAAGGAAGGAGACCCCACCACGCTCCGAGGGAGTGTGTTCCACTGCCGAACAGCTCTGACTGTCAAAAAGTTCCTCCTCATGTTGAGGTGGAATCTCTGTTCCTGGAGCTTGCACCCATTGCTCCGTGTTCCAGTCTCTGGAGCAGCAGAAAACAAGCCTGCTCCATCCTCAGCGTGACATCCCTTCAAATACTTAAACAGGGCTATCATATCGCCTCTAAACCGTCTTTTTTCCAGGCTAAACATACCCAGCTCCCTAAGTCTCTCCTCATAAGGCATTGTTTCCAGACCTTTCACCATTTTAGTTGCCCTTCTCTGGACACGCTCCAATTTGTCAATATCCTTTCTGAATTGTGGTGCCCAGAACTGGACACAGTATTCTAAGTGAGGTCTGACCAAGGCAGAATAGAGTGGCACTATTACTTCCCTTGATCTAGACACTATACTTCTATTGATACAGCCCAAAATTGCATTGGCCTTTTTAACTGCCGCATCACACTGTTGGCTCATGTTCAACTTGTGGTCTACTAGGACTCCTAGATCCCTTTCGCACATAGTCTCATTCAGCCAGGTCTCTCCCATCCTATATTTATGCATTTCATTTTTCCGCCCTAAATGCAGTACTTTACATTTCTCCGTATTGAATTTCATTTTGTTAGCTTTGGCCCAGCTCTCCAGTCTATCCAGGTCATTCTGAATTTTGATCCTGTCCTCTAGGGTATTAGCTACTCCTCCCAATTTGGTGTCATCTGCAAATTTGATAAGTATGCCCCTAATTCCCTCATCTAAGTCATTGATAAAGATGTTGAATAGCACTGGGCCCAGGACAGAACCCTGTGGCACCCCACTGGTCACATCTTTCCAAGACGAAGAGGAGCCACTGCTGAGCACCCTTTGGGTTCGGCCGGTCAACCAATTACAAATCCATTGAACAGTTAACTTGTCTAGCCCACATTCTACAAGCTTGTTTGCAAGAATGTCATGGGGAACCTTGTCAAAGGCCTTACTGAAATCAAGGTATGCGATGTCCACAGCATTCCCTTCATCTACCAAGCTGGTAACTTTATCAAAAAAAGAGATCAGATTAGTCTGGCATGACTTGTTTCTCTGAAACCCATGCTGACTTTTTGTGATTATGGCATTGCCTTCTAAATGTTCACAGACTCTCTGTTTAATGATCTGTTCTAGAATCTTCCCTGGTATTGATGTCAGACTAACTGGACGATAGTTGTTGGGATCCTCTTTTTTCCCCTTTTTGAAGATGGGAACAACGTTTGCCCTCCTCCAGTCTGCTGGGACTTCTCCTGTTCTCCAGGAGTTCTCAAAGATTATTGCCAATGGCTCTGAGATTATATTTGCCAGCTCTTTTAATACTCTTGGATGTAGTTCATCTGGTCCTGGAGATTTAAATTCATTTAGATTAAGAAGGTATTCCTGTACCACCTCTTTACTTATTTTCAGCTGGATTTCCCCTATTTTGTCCTCTGTTCCATTTTCCTCAGGTTGGTCCTCCTTTTCCTTTTCTGAAAACACTGAGGCAAAGAAGGTGTTGAGTAATTCTGCCTTTTCTCTGTCCCCTGTTAGCATTTTGCCATCTTCTCCACGTAGTGGCCCTATCATTTCCTGCTTCCTCCTTTTGCTGCGGACATACCCAAAAAAACCCTTTTTATTGTTCTTAACCTCCCTAGCAAGCCTGAGCTCATTCTGCACTTTAGCTTTTCTGACTTTACTCCTACACGTGTTCGCTATCTGTTTGAATTCTTCTTTGGTGATTTCCTCCCTTTTCCATTTCCTATACATGTTCCGTTTAAAACTTAGCTCCATTGAAAGTTCTTTAGTCATCCATCCTGGTTTCTTGAGACACCTCCCATTTTTCTTCCTCAATGGTACTGTTTGAAATTGTGCCTTCAGTATCTCCCTTTTGAGAAAGTCAAAACCGTCTTGAGGTCCCTTCTCTTTTAGTATTCTTGACCATGGGATCATCCCCAGTATTTCCCTGAGTTTATTGAAATCAGCTCTCCTAAAGTCAAGAATGCGTGTCTGACTATGCCTGGCTTCTCCTTTCCATTGTATAACAAACTCCAGGAGAACATGATCACTCTCACCTAAGGATCCCACCACTTGCACCCCATTAACAAGGTCGTCTCTGTTGGTTAGGATCAGATCTAAAATAGCTGACCCCCTTGTTGCCTCTTCCACCTTTTGGACCATGAAATTGTCTTCCAGGCATGTAAGGAATTTGCTAGACCTTGTAGTTTTGGCTGAGTTAGATTGCCAGCAAATATCAGGATAGTTGAAGTCACCCATAAAGATATCCCGGCTGAAATTTTGAAAAGGAGGCAAGATTATAAATTACTGACACAAAAACTACGAAATTTGGGAATAGCTTACAGGTGGGAACGAGTAGATCGAATTACTTTCATGTATAATCAAAGACAACAAAAGGTAAACACTGTAGAGAAGGCAAAACAATTTCTAAAAACATTGGAAAAAGAAGACACTGGAAGAACAGAAACAAAGGATACTAAACCAAGAACAGAAAGAGAGGAAATGGATCAAAGAGATATAGAGAAGAAGAAAATCCCTAAGAAAAAGCAAACTTATAAGCATGGACATGAACAAAAAGAGAAAGAAAAGGCGGATTGTCGACAAGAGGAAGTAGAAACAGAAGAGGAAGAAGAATCAACTGGGGAAGATCTGGGTGAGAGAGAGGAATTACGTTGTGAAGTGGAAGAGCTGGAGGAAGAAGAAGTGGGAGAAAGTCAACAAGAAGACGAAGGAGAAATATAAGATACAAATAAATAAGTTAACAGACGAAAATGACAATAAGAATTAGATCGTGGAATATAAAAGGTCTGAATGAACCTAAAAAAAGAAACCAAGTTTTCCATATACTAGAGAGAATCGACGCGGATATTATCTGCCTGCAGGAAACAAAAATTAGAGAAAAGGATAACAAATTACTGCGCAGAACAAAACTTGGACAAGCCTTCTTCTCTAACGCAGCAAAAAGAAAGAAAGGTGTTGCCCTATATGTTAAAAACAAATACGAGGTAACTGAAGTGTTAAATGATAAAGAGGGACACTATGTTGGAATTGAAGTGAATTTGGGAAACATGAAGATGATTATAATTGGTATTTACGCCCCGTTGACAGAAAAAGAAAAATTCTACAAAAAGATCTATCATATAATTGAGGGACTGAACAATCAAAATATCATCATAATTGGAGATTTTAATGCGGTTGTGAATGCGAGGAAGGATAGATCCGCAAGTTCAAGTAAAGCGGCAGGAGAATTACCGAAAGTAGGTAAAAACATCCTGAAAGACTTTGACCTGTTTGACGTGTGGGATGCAAAATATGAAGATAAAAAAGGCTTCACTTTCTTTTCAGAAACACACAAAACTATGTCAAGAATAGATATGTGTTGGGTGTCCAGAACAATGCTTGCAAAAGTGACAGGAATGGAAATCAGTGAACGAATATTATCGGATCACCATCCGATAGAAATCAGATTGGTTAGTCCAGCAAGACAGTACGTATGGAAATTGAAAGACGGACTGCTTAAAGATGAACAATTTGTAGATAAAGTGAAGAAGGAGATCCAAAGCTTTTTTGAAATTAACCAAACCACTGATGTAAATGCAAAGACAACATGGGACGCCTTTAAAGCTACAATAAGAGGGATATTTCTTCAGAAAGGGGCGGAGTTGAAAAGAGCTAGACAGGAAAAATTTAGAAAACTAACAACAGAGCTAAAAGAGAAAGAAGGGAAATTAAGATTGAATCCAAGAAATACAAAGCTGCAAATGGAAATAAAACTAATACAACAATCAGTGAAGGCAGAAATAACAGAAAAAATTGGAGTTAATTTGAGAAGAATAAAACAAAAATATTTTGAACAGGCGAATAAAGTGGGGCGATGGTTGGCATATCGTTTGAAAAAAGATTCAGAAAAGAAGACAATTTCAGAAATAAGAGTGGGAAGTACAAAATATCAATCTCAGAAGGAGATTAAAGCGGCATTTGTAAACTATTATAAAACATTGTATGGGATACCCAAAGATGAGAATACAGAAATGGATGAAGAGGACGAAATTAATTACGTTAAAGAAAATTGGAGTAGGATGATTTCGGAAGAGATGAGGGAGAATTTAGAGAAACCTATAGATGGAGAAGAGATTCGGGAGGCGATAAGACAACTAAAATTGGGGAAAGCGCCTGGTCAGGATGGTTTTATCTCGGAGTTCTATAAAATCTTCCAAGACGAGCTGGTGGCACCATTACTACGAGTATTAAATAGGATACCTAAAGAAGGAATACCAGAGTCTTGGAAAGTGGCGAATATCGTACTTATCCCCAAAGAGAATAAGGATAAAACAAATATGGCCAATTATAGACCTATATCCCTCTTGAACGTGGATTATAAAATATACGCAACAATTATTACAAACAGATTGAACACCATAATTAAAGAATTAATACATGAGGATCAATGCGGATTTATAAAAGGAAGGCATCTCTCAAATAACATTAGAATTATGATAAATGCGAATGAGTATTATGATAAAGTCATTGATAAGAAAGCAGCGTTCATATTTCTGGACGCCGAGAAGGCCTTCGATAAGGTCAAATGGTCATTTATTAAATCCACATTGAAAGGACTCAATTTTGGAGAAACTTTTATAAAAAGGATTTTGGCAATATATGACACCCAGAAAGCATATCTAACAATAAACAATGAAAGCACCGAGATATTTGAAATATCCCAAGGAACACGGCAAGGATGCCCACTGTCTCCTATTCTCTTTATCCTAACCCTAGAGAGTTTAAATAATCAAATAAGAAACAATAAGCAACTACCAGGCTTGAGAATTAGAAATCAAGAGTATAAAATAAGAACCTTCGCTGATGATATGGCTCTGATTTTAGAAGATCCAGTAAAGAATATTGGGAAGCTATTTGATTTGATTCAAAATTATGGAAAATTGGCAGGTTTGAAAATAAATAAGGATAAAACGGCAATAATGACTAAAAATCTGACAGAAGAAGAAGAGAACCAGTTAAAAGAAACATCAAAATGCAGAATTGAAAGTAAAGTTAAATATCTCGGAGTATGGTTAAGCAAAAAGAATATTAACCTCTATGAATACAACTATAAAACATTGTGGGAAGGGATAAGGAAAGATTTGAAGAGATGGAGCAACCTGAATTTGTCTTTGTTTGGTAAAATAAATGCAATAAAAATGAATATACTCCCGAAATGTATTTTTATGTTCCAGAATCTTCCAATCTTACTCAATGATAAACCGCTACAGGAATGGTCATATGAACTGAACAAATTTATCTGGGGAGGTAGAAAGGCAAGAATTAAACGGACAATACTAATAATTAATCATAAAGAAGGAGGAGCATCGCTACCGGATTTGAAAACATACTATACAGCATGTAGTTTTAATTGGCTACTTGATTGGATTAAATTAAAAAACACGAGGATGTTAACAATAGAAGGCCACAATATGAGATTCGGGTGGCACGCGTATCTGGGGTATGACAAGCAAAAAATCAACAAAGAATTTGAAAATCACATCATTAGAAAATCCCTAATTAGAATTTGGAGTAAACTAAAAATTCAATTCTACTGTAAATTACCTATATGGATTTCCTTGCAAGAAGCCTTCTTCGGGAGATGGGAGAACACGGAGGACTGGATAAGATATAAAGATTTGATAAACTACGAAAGTATTAGAGAAGGAGAAACAATGACGATGTATACAAGAGAAGAATTGGAAAAGAAAAAGAATATAAGGTTGGATTGGTTTAAATTTCTCCAAATTAAAAATACATTTCAAGAAGACAAATCAAAATATGATTTTGAACTTTCGGAATCGGAATTAGATAAGATAATTTGGAACGAGAATGATAAATTGATCTCAAAGTGTTACAAAATTCTCCTGGAAAGAGAGACTGAAATGGAGAAGGTATCAGAAGCTATGATTCGATGGGCGAAAGATTTGAAAGAATCAATATCTATGGAAGAATGGGAGAAGGCGTGGAAAGACACAGAGGAGTTTACGGCTTGTATATCCCTTAAAGAAAATCATTTCAAAATCGTGAACAGGTGGTATCTATCACCGCAAAGGCTTAGCAAAATTTATAAATTGAAAGAAAATAAATGTTGGCATTGCGAGAAAGACATTGGGACATTATATCATATGTGGTGGGGATGCTCCAAATTACAAAAGTATTGGTATAGAATCCATAAGAAAATGCAAAAGATTTTTAAGGTGCAATATCCGATGGACCCTAAACTGTATCTATTGAACATGACGTCAAACTTGCAAACAACCCTTGTTAAGAAGCATGGAAGAGCTTTGTTATACGCAGTGACGGCGGCGAGAATAACGATTGCAGCAAATTGGAAAAAGAAAGAGTTAGCTTCAATAAATGAATGGATATTGAGACTGAGAGAAATGTATGAAAATGATAAACTGACATATATTATCAACAAGAAAAAGATGTGGAAATGGAAGGAAGAATGGAAACCAATTTGTGACTATTGGGAAACGACATGGGATATTAATGTATAACTACATAAATACAAGTACAATATTATATGAATGTAAACCAGTGAGGTTATGGAGCTACGGAGTTAATCTATGAAAAGAAAAAAGTGTGGTTGAAATCAAGAGCACAAAACAGTTTGAACTAAAGAGTACTACATACAATTGTTGCGAAGAGATAGATAAGAGAAACAAAAGGGAGGGTTATTAGATTATAAAAGAGAAATTTAAAACATAAAGAAAATCTAAGGATGAAGTAATAATATAATATAACGGGATAAGAATATTAATATATGGTGTGAGGGAGATTATGTATATATATATATATTGATAATATTTGCTCAAAAGAAAGGAAATGGGAGGAGGTCTAAACTGTATGAATGAAAAGAAGAAGGAAAGATTGAAGAAGAAGGACAAGAAAGAGATAATATGTAGGGAAGAGGGGGGGAATATAGATATAGGAGATATAGGAGATATAGATAGGTGGTAGGGAAGGAGGGTAGGAGGGAGGGGGGAGGGGGGAGTGGAAATTGGGAAGAAATGTATATATAAGTTGTTTGGGTTGCATGAGGGGCTGATTGAGTTAAATTATAAATAAAACATATAGGAAGGGGAGATGATATAGAGGGAAGAAGAAGTATGTGAGAAGGTGAGAGTATGTATGGAAAGTATTAAGTGAAGGGTTAACTGCAGAAAGAGGTGGAAAGTGGGGGAAAGTGGGGAAAAGGATGGAGGGGGACGTTTGGAAATTAGGAAGTAAAGAGATTGTATTAGAGCGTATTAGAATGTAGTAGAAGGGAGTTGAAATGGTTGGGAAAATGTAATGTTTCGGAGAGCATTGGGATGAAAACTTGTATGTGTGCGTGTACATGGAAATTTTTGTATCTATGTTTGTAAGTATTAATAAAAATATATTAAAAAAAAATAAAAAAAAATAAAACAACAGTGCAAGACACACACACACACAAAAAAAGAATCCAAATGAACCTCTGCTTTGAAAAGGTGATCAGACAGTAAGTGATGGCCAAGACCTCTGCCTGAAAACCTGGAAAGCTGCTGACAGTCAGTGCAGACTGTTCTGTTTCATATAGGGCAGTTCCCTACATCTTCGGGCCTGTTTCTACGAGACAATAAAATGTGGATTGATGTGCAGTAAGGCCAATTTGCAGCAGCTTTCATTTGTCTCCACAGTTTCCCCCCAAGATTGCAAGCATGTGAAGCCATACACATTTTTTTGTTGAAATGGGTATGAATGCAAATCAACATGGTGGGTGCAAGTGAATTACTTGCATTTATATTGTCACCAGTTGCCACCAGCAAATGGTACGGTTTTTAAAAAAAGCAAATCCAAGGTGCAAAAGTGCAATCTCCTGCTTAAATAAATAGAAAAAAGAAGGGAGGGGAAAGGCTGTTTCGTTGCCTCAGCACATGATTGCTACAGCAAAAATCCAACATAGTTGTTCTGGGCACTGCCTTGCTGGCAAGTTCTTCCCCCTGCTCACATCTGACCAGTCAGCTTTCCACTTCTGTTATTGGGAAAATGCAGCAAAGCGAATTGGTTGTCCCAACAAGCAGGAATGAGCATTTCACTCTGAGGTTTTGTTTTTTTTAAGTTGATAAAAGCCACAAAAGCTTTTCCTGCAGAGTATTTTGAGTCCCCCCCCCTTCTGAATATGGTGAAATGATGCAGGATCCCATTTGGACAAAACATATTCTTGAATTATGTGAGGAGTATTTTTGTCACATAGGCAAGCCCTTTTACTATAAGCCATTAACAACTAAGCCAAACTGCTGTTCCCTTGACCTTGAAATGGGATAGAAAGAGATTGTATGATCCTTTCATTCCTTTCTGTCCCCTAACTTTACATCACTGCAAGCTTAGTATCACAGCTTTAAACCTCCTACCATGGCTATTTCAACTGTAGTACAAAAAGTTAGCTTTTCATAGTTCTGGTGATGATTTATTCCCAGTTATTTTGGCTTAGCCTATATTGATTTAATTGGGCTCAACTAACTACAGTGCTTCTCAGTGTGATCCTCTTTGCTCAGTTTGGAGAATAGTGATGGTGTGGTGCTGTGTTCTTTGGTCACATCTGTTTCTATACAAATAGATAAAATGAGCAAGTGGAAGCAGGCAAGCGGCATCAGGTTTTCCACCCAAATAAACAGCAGAAGTACAAAACATTTCAGATTTGTCAAAGTTAGTCATTTTATAAATATTGCTGCCTCCTTTCCAGACTGTACATTGTACATTCCTTTTAGTTGTACACTGTGATGACCCCTGCTTACCTTATAAGTGCATATTTTGTACAAGATCATCTTTAGCTTTCTTTGTTCAGACAGTTGGAAGCAAAGGAAATTAATGTTTACTACTTTTCTTCTCTCCTGACAAATGGGGACAACATGATGTTGTGTTTCGGGAGCTTTGTACCAATGTGCTATCACACCTGTCATGTTTGCATCTTTCATCATGGCAAAGCAGACATTGTGAGGAAATGCCACTGATCCACTGTTTGTATTTTAATAGAAAATCCAGTTCAGACCTTTAGAGTGGGATTTTTTAATAGCACAGATGTTCAGTGAAGCATTAATTTGTCTTTGAGTTGAAACACCACTTGGTTTTCTCAGAGATTCTCTCTCTCTTTCATTCCTCATTGCCTGTTAAGGGATTTATTCAAGTAAAAATGTGGTGGTGTTGGTGTTGGGAGGAGAGGGAATTAAGATCATGTGCATTGGTCTCATTCCTGACATCCATGTCCAGAGCATACATATGTACACCCAAATGATCCACCCTTTGGGTTATCTTCTAGATTGGGGTTGGATAATTTTTATCCCTCCAGATGTTGTTGGACTTCAGTTAGCTATGTTGGCTAGAACTGTTGACAGCTATAATCCAATAACATCTGAGCCACAAGTTGCTCATCTTAGTTGTAGAAGGTGGGAGATCTGAGACAAATTGGTGATGGAGTGGAGATTTTGGACACTAACACGGTTGGCCCAACAAGCCCATATGCACATTTCCTGCACGGCTTTTTGAAAAGTTCGGGGAAAGCCTCAAAGGCTTTCCTGCATAGTTTTTGGTGGGTTTTGCCCTGCTCAATATGTCAAATCAGCATGGGATCCCATTGGAACAGAAGGTATTCCCCTCACATTCTGTGAGTTGTTCCCCCCCCCATCATATAGATGAGTGGGAATTATTTGGAATGATCATCACTCTAGCTTCACATTGTGCTAGGACTGTGACTGTGTCCCTGAGTCTGAAGAGGTTTGGATCGGAAATAATGTGACTCCTTCTCCATCTCACTCTTTCTACACCCTGATTTTGTCTCTTCTATCAGAAGATCTTAGCCAGCACGGCAGTTCTGCTGGCAGATTGCTCTTTTGGCCTATCTCTGAGATCAGCCACCAGAAGAATGTTCTAACAAAAGTAGGGAATTTCTGATGGAAATTCCCTATTTTCTGATGGAAAAAGGAGTTTCTGCCCAATCCTAATCTTGAACAGCTGGCATATATTTGAGTTAGAATTGCATTGTTAGTCTGTTTATAGATTGCTGTTTGTTTTATTGATTTATTGCCTTCATCTTGGAAAGATGTGACCAGTGGGGTGCCACAGGGTTCTGTCCTGGGCCCAGTGCTATTCAACATCTTTATCAATGACTTGGAGGAGGGAATTAGGGACATACTTATCAAATTTGCAGATGACACCAAATTAGGAGGAGTAGCTAATACGCTAGAGGACAGGATCAAAATTCAGAATGACCTTGATAGACTGGAGAGCTGGGCCAAAGCTAACAAAATGAAATTCAATACGGAGAAATGTAAAGTACTGCACTTAGGGCGGAAAAATGAAATGCATAGATATAGGATGGGAGAGACCTGGCTGAACGAGACTACGTGCAAAAGGGATCTAGGAGTCCTAGTAGACCACAAGTTGAACATGAGTCAACAGTGTGATGCAGCAGCTAAAAAGGCCAATGTGATTTTTGGCTGCATCAATAGAAGTATAGTGTCTAGATCAAGGGAAGTAATAGTGCCGCTCTATTCTGCCTTGGTCAGACCTCACCTAGAATACTGTGTCCAGTTCTGGGCACCACAATTCAAAAATGATATTGACAAATTGGAGCGTGTCCAGAGAAGGGCAACTAAAATGGTGAAAGGTCTGGAAACCATGCCTTATGAGGAGAGACTTAGGGAGGTGGGTATGTTTAGCCTGGGAAAAAGACGGTTAAGAGGCGATATGATAGCCCTGTTTAAATATTTGAAGGGATGTCACGCTGAGGATGGAGCAGGCTTGTTTTCTGCTGCTCCAGAGACTGGAACACAGAGCAATGAATGCAAGGTCCAGGAACAGGGATTCCACCTCAACATGAGGAGGAACTTTTTGACAGTAAGAGCTGTTTGGCAGTGGAACACACTCCCTCGGAGTGTGGTGGGGTCTCCTTCCTTGGAGGTCTTTTAAACAGAAGCTGGATTGCCATCTGTCGGGGATGCTTTGATCAAGATTTCCTGTATGGCAGGGGGTTGGACTGGATGGGCCTCATGGTCTCTTCCAACTCTACAATTCTATGATTCTATGATTCTATGAAAGTAACTGGATATTGCCTTATTTTGGTTGCAAGCTGTACTGGATATTTGTTAGGCAAAATTTACATGCCAAAAACGATCAGTCAAAAAAAAAAAAAGAGAGAGAGAGAAAAGAATAATATCACATGCATTAAAACATAAATACATCTGCAATATATAACATATTTATTTGAAAATGAACTCCCAGCCAGGGTAAAGCTCAGCTGCCAATTTAAATACAGGTTCAACACTAGCATAATTTTGAAAAGCGTCTAATATAATTAGAGAAGGAGGATTTAAACAGGCACATATAGAGCAGGGAAGACTTTTGTAAATATGATTTTAAAGAAGGACAAGGAAAGCCAATATTGTAATTGGGTTTAGCATTTAGCTAGTTGGAGCCCTTGAGCCTCATGAGAAAACTGCTGATTATTGATTTTTAAAAAATACTATGTGAAGATACAGCATAATATAAGAGGGCTGGTGACATTTCTTTGAAGTTCTTGGTCATCATTATTCAGGAAAGTAAAAGTACCCCAAATGAAACCTGTTTTTGTTTTAAAACATTTTTAGAGAACTATTTTAATTTAATTAATGGGGGAAAAATCAGAGGTTAATTGCCTCATGCTTTAATGTGAGGGTATTATGCATGCAGGCATATTTTACTTATATCTCAACTGTTTGATGTACACAATCAATTCAAAAAGGGATAATGAAGAAATGTTACATCCTGTGTAGAATAGTAATTAGGGACTCTGGCGTGGCTTTTTCTATTAATTGTGCAGTTCTGTAAACATGTTTGACATAATGCAGAGAAAAGCATTTGTCAAATTCATATTACTTTCTGATGTCTGTCTTGTTCTCCTGTTCATTTTAAACAAAGAAACAAATATTGTAGGGCATTAATACTTTGTGCCTCAAAGACAGACATTAAACATCAGGTAACTGTAAAGCAGTAAAGCAGCTGCTAGGAAAGCTTGGACCTACATATTACTGTACTTCATGAATAAAATCTATAAAACCTTCAGCATATTGAGCCCTATGCTCTTCTAGGGATGCTCTCATTTTCAAGGTCCCTTTGACACAACTACCCCTGGGTTTGAGAGAGCTGTTGGCTAATCTATAATCTCTTTAGTGACACTTGGAACACTGCATATACCACAAAGATAGTATTTAAAGATATAGCTGTGTTAGACTGTTTCTGCAGAAAAGGATATAAAGCAATTCTGTAGCACCTTTGAGGCTAACTGAGAAAAAGGAATTTCTAGCATAAGCTTTGGTGGACTCCAGCCCACTTCCTCAGATGCATCAGACACATAACAGGTGCTATAGCATTCCTTTATATCACTGTTAAAAATTGAAAGAGATAAAGAGGTTGCTGGACTGTAACTCCTATCAGCCCTAGACACCATAGTCAATTATGAGGAATGCTGGGAGTTGCAGTCAGACAGTTCCGGGAGGCCCACATGATTCTCATAGCTGATGCAAGCGAAGCACGCAGTGCAGGTGGATAACAGGAAAAGCCTTAGCATGCATACTCAGAGGTAAGCCCCACTGAGATCAATGGGATTAATGGTACTCCCAGCTAAATGTGTTTAGGATTCCAGCCTTGGTTTGCAATTTTTATACCTTTACTTGGTCATCCCATTGAACTCAGTGGGGCATATGTAGTGGGGCACTGTTACTAAATTTTAGAAAATCCTGCTACGCATAGTGGGATAGTGGTTATGAAATGTAGGGCATCACCAGGGCAGTTTCTATAGTCCTTCTGGAACACCTGGTAGGGTGGGTGGGAATCACAGGTACTGTTTTGCAGTGGTTCCAGTCTTATCTCTCAGGCAAGTTCCAGGTGGTGGTGCTTGAGTTGCTCCTCAAAAAAGGAGCTGTTATATGGTGGACTACAAGGTGCTATTCTATCCCCAATACTTTAACCATTTGGATAGATCATCTGGAAGTATGTGGTGGGATGCTATCAATATGATGATGATGCACAAATATATTTCTCTATGCCTTCAAAAACAGTCTTATGGCTCATCTAGATGAGGAGATATAATGTGGGTTGCTGTGGATTAACGCAAAATCGCAGCAGTTTTCATTTGTCTCCAGACTTTTTTTTGGCAAGATTATTATTTGCAAGATTATTATTATAATGCAAAGTTATTTGTGTTTGAAAGTCACACAAAGGCAGCCCACGAATCAAGATGGTGGTTGCAAGTGAATTACTCATGTTATTATTTACTGCTGCTGCACAGTTTTTTAAAAAATAATTATCTTTATTAAATTTCATTATGCATTAAAAAATATTCACTTTACAAACAACAACTATCATTTTACATAAACAAATACCAGACATAACATACATATAACCATTCTTCCCTCCCTCCCTCCTATATTCCCCCTTCTCTATCTAATCTAAAAGACTTCCTACCCCTTTCTGAAAGCACTGTGAGTACACAATTCAATACTCCCTCTATATTCAGCAGCTGCAAAGTTTTTTAAAACTTTAAATCTAAACTGCGGAAGTGCGACCTTCTGCTTAAAAAAAATTGCTTGGTTGCCTCACTGCTGCAAAAATGTACACGATTGCTACCACAAAACTAAAAAACAGCAGTTCCGGCCACTTCATTGCTGGTAAGCCCATTCCCACATACATCTGACCAATCAGCTTTGGACTTCCAGAACGCACTGCACCGTGAATCGTTTATCCAAATGTTCAGTAATGCACATTTCTGTGCATTAAAAAAAAAAATTAGGAAAAGCTGCAAAGGCTTTTCTTGTGCAATCTTTGCAGTTTCTGCCCCCCTCAAGGAGGTATTCTTCTTGAATTATGAGGAGTTTTTTCACTGTCTAGACAAGGATAGTTGTTTTCTCTGAATGAATGCTTGGAGGAGGTAATAGGCTGGATGAAGAAAAGCAAATGAAAACTGAATCCAGACAAGACAGAGGTGCTCGTACTATTAAGGGTCCTAATCTGGAGTTGAAGCTGTGTCAACCAGTTCTGGATAGGGTAACACTCCACCTGAAAACCTGTGTTTTCTGGATCCGTTTCTTCAAATGCCAGCTCAGATAGATGCAATGGTCAGGAGTGCTTACTATCAGCTTTGACTGATACACCAGCAACACCCCTTCCTAGAATTGGACCTAAAGATGGTAGTGCATGCACTGGTAACCTCAAGGTTGGACTTCTCCAATGCACTGTACATTGGGCTACCTCTGTACCAAGTTCAAAACTCCAATTAGTTCAAAATATGGCAGCCAGATTGGTTACAGATACATCAAGGAAGTAAGCACATTACATAGATGCATCGAGGAGTGAGCACAGGAAGGGAGCCCTGGTGGCGCAGTGGTTAAATGCCAGTACTGCAAGCTGCCACATTGCAAGTTCAATCCCAGAGGGCTCCAAGGTTCACTCAGCCTTCCATCCTTTCGTAGGTTGGTAAAATGAGTACCTGGCTTGTGGAGGCAATTAGCTAACACACATTGGGAACCAGTTAATGTGGTATAGCTGTGTAAATTGCTATTGCTTAAAACAATTTGTAAGCCACTCTGAGAGCCTTGTGGTTGAAGAGCGGAAATAAATAAATAAATACACCAATATTAAAATCACTCTGTATTTGCAGTCCTGTTTTTTTTTTTTCTATTGCATTTTTTGAGCATTTCGGTCTGTTTTTAATGTGTGACTGATATAAGGGGGAGGGGCGGGAATGATGCTGACCTTGCCTTTATTCATCCTCTGCATTTATATATGGGAACAGATCCCACAACATTCATTAGGACTTACTCCTGGGTAAGTGTACAGACTGAACTGAACATCTGTATCTGTGAGATTGGAGTTGTGAAGCTTTATCTTAACTGGCTCTGGTTTGTTGTTACAAGATCAGGAAATGATGCAGTGACTCTGAGATTGTCACATTTTCACTCAGCTCCATAGCACAGATACCACACTGGTTTTTCACCTCCCTGAACCTTCACTTGAGGCTTCATGCTTCCCCCCCCCCCCAGGGTTAATAAGATGTTCTCTGCCTGCTGTATCTGCATGAATTTCTCCATGCAGCTGCTTGATTACTACTTCATACAGCTAAATCTGGTGACTCTCAGGAGGACATATTCCAAAAGCGTGAGTCTGTTGACGTGAAAACAAGAGTTTTTGGCAGTGCTTTAAAGACACATTTCTAACAACATGAGCTTTTTGGAAACAAAAACACTTCCTCAGATGTGTGGTGGCAAACTGCATCTATCTGATAACACTGACACTTCTGCAATTTCATACTGTAAATATAGTGGCACTTCAGGATTCCTTGCTATTTGATGGAAAAATGTTTATATGTTCTTTGCATCTGCTAAAGAGACTGAAGTAAGGAATGTGAAACCCACATTCTATCATAGCTGTTAGTGAGAGATGATGGGAGTTGCAGTTCATGAACACTGGGAGGGCCATGTGTCTCCCATCTCTGCTTTAGCCAATCTGTAATCTTTAATGTCAGGAGAATATTTCTAGCCCTGCCAAAAATTCAGGCTTCGCACTTAAATTAACTCATTCCACACTGTGCCCCATTTCTAGCACATGCCCCCAAACTCAAGATGCCAGTTTCTTCCTCCCCTTCACACTGCCCCTTCTAAGCAGGCAAAAGAAATCTCTTCCTTCCAACAATGCCAAGACCGCAGTTGCTTTCTACCCCTTCCCACTCCTTCCACCTAGGCAGGCAAAAAGAAACCCAATCCAGAGAGCTTCCCTTATACCAAATCTCCAACTCAGCTCCTCCTCCTCCTCCTCCCTCGCTTCTCCTGCATCACTCAATTACTGAGGTGTGTTGGGACAGCTATGCTTTATTTAGTTGTAGGAGATTATCAGGCATGGGGGCCCGTGCCAAAAACGTGTTCCCAACTGTGCTAGAAGGTATCTAGAAGAACAGAAAAGGTAACCTTACCAGAGACCTGCATCCTTCTGCTGTTCTGGGGGTGTAGCGTTGCTGCGGACTAGGCTTCCCTTTTCTATTGATGGGGACAAGCTGCTAATAGAAAGGGATGCTTTACTCATGGTCATGCCACACCCCCAGAATGCTGGAGGATGTCATTGTCATCTGATAATCTTGCCCCTTCCTGTTCTTCTAGTGATCTTTTGACATGGTTTTTGCTGCATCTGATAATTTCCATACAGATATGTTGTAAATGTGAAATGCTGTAAATGGCGATAATGTAAACTGAGACTTTTAAAAGGCATTTTTACAGGCATTAGAACAGTAATTTTCTAGTTTTATGCCATTCTCTTATCAAGCCTAAGTTTTTTTCCCTTTCTAAAAAGTAACAGAAAATAAGAGAAAAGTAATGAGCGGCAAAATAACCAAGGTAGCAAGTTACTGTTTTCACCTCTGTAATAATTAAGATGAGATTAATTCTCAAACACTGTAATGAGTAACTGGAACAAATTACTTTTAATTTCATTTCAATTTTTTTGTTAAAAAACCCAACAGCTTCAGACATGTGCCTAATCAGATCTGCATGAATGTACCTGGAGGAGGATTTTAACCCCCCTTTATGTTTTTCATGATAAAAATTCCTCTTTCCCAAAATTAAGTAAGTAATTTAGTTTGTTAGTTAACATCCTGTCTTTCTCCAGAGATAGCATCCAGGGAGACTTAGAACCCCTCCAGATGAGGGCATATACTTGAAAGCCCAAGGTTTTGTTCCTGAAGAAACCAATTTTATTTTGGATATCCACATTATATTTTCTTCATCCCAAAGTATTTCCTGGGAACTCCCACTGTTGTCAAGGACTTCCATTCATACTTTCCAGGGCAGTTTAAATTAACCTAGCATTTTCCCAAATGAAATGTATCTCACTGTAATCTGTTTTTACAGTGTAATTTGCAGTCTGTAATTTGCAGTCTGTTTGTATTACTCCAGAACTAGCTAAGATGGCTGCCACCAGTAAAACATAGTTATTGTTTCCAGGACACAGATTCAAAAGAGATCAAGCAAAGGGAAAGAGGAATTTTACATTTAAAAAAACGATTCTCGTGCTTAACTGGTTTAATATTAGTAAAGTATTTTAAGTACTTTGGATATAACTCATGAATTAGTATAAAGATGGCTCTGTGTAAATTGCTGAAAACCAATTTCTGAAATGTTGCCTGAGTTTAGATGTGACAGTGGGATGAAAAAGAGGAAGAATGGGTGGGTGAGGGAGGGAAATCCAGGATACAGTGCATCATTGGTACTCCTTGCAGATACCAAAAAATGTGGATAATCAAGTCCCTTAAATACTGTGAAGGGAGCTTGAGCATCACATGATCCTTTTCACCACCCCCATGCTTACCCTTGTCCTATGCTCTCGTGAGCAAGTTGCCCAGGCACCAGGTGGTTGGAGTGCAAGTGTTGATAAGTAGTTAATTCAGTCCGGGCTACTTCTGGGTCAGTTATAGGTTATCCAAGCAAGATGATGTAAGGAACAAGAGTGTGATTGTCAGCCAATCCAGAAGTCAATACAGTAAGTCAGTAGTCCAAATAAGCCAGCAAGGAGCCATACGGAGTTGTCAAAATGTAGTCCAATGACACAAAAACAGTATTGCCAACCAACAAGATAAGACAGTTGTCAGCAACAAAACTGTGAGGGAACTGCCGGAAGATTTGTAGGCAGCTCTCTCAAGGCTACAGGCAGGACCGGTTTAAGGAATTTTGGGGCCCCCTGCAATGCTTTACTTTGGGGCCCCCATATGTTTATCTCAGATCAATGTAACCTAACCTATTCACCGTACAGGACGTTCAGATTATAGTAGGACCCCCGTATCCCTGGATTCATTATCCATGGGACACAAAACAGCACACCTACCATAGAGTCTTCCTAGAAAATGTGTCTTCCCTAGCCCTTTTCTAGGCCTTCCAAGGCAACTCTATGGTATTTTAAACCAGAAATCCCATTATTTTCATATTAAGGAGGCCAACACGGGGCCCTCTCTTGACCTCGGGGCCCCCTCTTGACCTCGGGGCCCCCTGCCAATGCTGATTTGGCAGACAGGTTAAACCGGCCCTGGCTACAGGTGCCTAATTAAGTAGCCGCTGGGATCGGTGCTTATCTCTTCATTGTTCAGCAAAGGATGGGATGTGTCTTCAGCATCTTCAGCCTCTGCAATCTCCTGGCAGGGAGCAGGGACACCTACTGCTATCAGCTTCTCAGATGCAGAGAGCCCTTCATTATCAAGAGCAGCAGATTCCTGGTAAGCTGCCTCCTCCTCTTCATCTGAATCATCCAGGGAGTGAGGTATAACAACCCTGAAGGTAGCCGCTGTGCGTGCTAGCCCCAGCCCTTCCCTCCCCACCCTGACAATCAGTACCCTTTCACACAGTCCCTTGTCACACAATTTCTTCAAAGCCGTGTTTGCATGCCAAAGGTAGCCACTGCATGCTCAAGCCACACCCTTCTCTCCCCACCTGACAACCAATCTCTCTCCTTCTCACTCTCTGCCCTACTCAGTGGCTTCTTCACCCTCAGCAGGGGAATGCCACAGAATAGCTTCTGCCACAGTCCTCTTGCAAGGCCACCAGGTGAGGTCGGGGGAGTGGGAGATGAGATGTCCCACACTGCTTTTTTGCGGGGAGGGGAATATTTTTTAACACTGCATTTTTGGAAAACTTTTTTTAAAAATTGAATGTTCTAATTATTAATTTCAATCCATGGTTGCTTGAATCCACGGATCCAGAGCCTGTGGGTAAGGAGGGACCATTGTATTTCAAGAAAGAGTTTGGATGGAATGTGGGGGCTCTGGGAAAAATCAAAACAAAAAGAACTGGAAAGTCTTAATTCTTCCAAATATTTCTTTCCTTTCTGTATAAGCCCCTACAAAATATTTAAAACAAGATACAACTAAAAACACGATGATAAAGATGTTAAAAATTAAATTGGCTAGTGTATTAAAATACCAATAATTTAAAAGAGTGTAAAATCATTTTAAAACAATAACAATAAAAATCAAAGTGCAGCACTCCCCTCTCCCATTAAAAGAGCCTTCTGCATAACTGATTTATTACACCTCAGTAATAGAGCTTTCTGTACAATCTATTAATAATTAAATTCCTCACTAAATGGTATTTTCCTGCTCGCAGAAAGAAAGCAGAGAGGGGGCCAAACTAGATTTACATGAATCTGCATCTGCCCCCTGTCCTGCCTACATGGAGAAAATAGCTTTGCAGTGATGGATTTCCATTATACATACAGGATAGTGACAATGGTGGAGACTATCAAATAAGCTTCTTCTATTTCTGTGGTCCAAAGGTATAGCTCTGCGGGGAGGTGACAAAATGAGACTATTGCTACTCAAAATAAGAATTCTGGCCCCTTAATTAAATTTCCCTCCAGTCATCAAATTTCTAGCATTTCAGTAACTTAACTCTTCAGTCCAGCTTTTGGAAATACAGGTATCCAAAGAAAAGGGACAGGCAAAGTTACTAAGGAAATGTGAATGCAGAAAATATAAGAATTCTAGGTATGAACAGTTTTCAATGTCTCACTCTCCACAATGTTAGAAATTCAGGGACTGGAGAAAAATTTCACTTGGTGGGGAGACTTCTTATCTGGAGGGGCATTGTCCCCATTTTGCCCTCCTATAGCTACATCACTGTGGTGTGGTCTTGGTTTGCTATCCTGGCCTTTTCTTTCTTAAAACTAAAATGGAGAGAGATGGCAGATCCAATCACAGGTTTCTGCTACCTTGAATAGTTTGGTCTTTACATGGAAAAAGACATCTTTATCAAGTAATGCTATGAATTGAGAATGCTGTCAGCTAGATTAGGAGGCTGTAGAGATGAGTCAACAAGAATTGCCAAGATGTACAGAATCCACTATTTCCAATGCCCTCAAGCACACCTAGCAGAATAAGAGTGCTTTATCTCACCTCTCTGGGCAGCTTGAAATGATTTTGAAAATACAGAATTGTCAACTCTTTTAGAACTAAGCCAATGGAAGAGGAGTGGGCAATTTTCTGTCTTTGGGGCCCTCTGGAACTGAATAGTGTTCGATCAATCCACACTACACAAATAATCCAGTCTGAAACTAGATTATTGCCCATGGTTCCTTCCTATTGAATCCTGGGGTTTGTAGTTTTTCAAGGTTTTTAGCCTTCTCTGCCAAAGAGTGCTGGTAGCTCACCAAACTACAAATCCCAGGATTCCATAGTTAGAAGCCATGGTAAATGTTACCCAAATTGTGTGGGTTCTGTCGGACCCACTCATAACCTCTGAGTTAAGATATTATTTTGGGGAATTTTAATTACCTCAAAGGTATGACTGGGAGAGGTCGGGTAAGAGCCCTGGTGGCGCAGTGGTTAAATGCCAGTACTGCAAGCCACCATGTTGCAAGTTCTATTCCAGCGGGCTCCAAGGTTCACTCAGCCTTCCATCCTTTCGTAGGTCAGTAAATTGAGTACACAGCCTGTGGGGGCAATTAGCTAACACACATTGGAAACTGTTTAATGCAGTGTAGATGTGTAAATAGCTATTGCTTAAAAACAATTTGTAAGCCGCTCTGATAGCCTTGTGGCTGAAGAGCGGGGTATAAATAACTAAATAAATAAAAAAAATGGGATTTTTATACCCATACTAACTGAGGCGACTCCAAGCCAGAATAAAATAATAATTAAAAAATATTGGAAAATAATCATGGTACTACTCACACATGCACTCACACTTCAAGCAGTCACACAAGGCTGACAAAGAATTAGGAGGAAGTATTTTGATAGAGGAATAGATTTTGGGGATGATGGGCTATACTTTATCTGTCCAGAGAGCAGATATTAATGTAGCAGAGAAGGACTCTGGACAGATTTCAGCCTCAGGGTCACACAGCAGAGACCAGAGGAGCTGTGATTTCAGGGTAATATTTATATTGTACCCTTAAGGGGTGTTTTGAGTGTAGAACAATGCTTGAGTGAGTTTCCCAGAGTCAAACAATGGAAGCTCTGGCTTCATTAATTGCTGTTAATGACTGGAACATTATGACTGATGGATTTGGGGCGACCTTCACATTGTTAGGTAGGCAGAGGTGTGAAGGAAGCAGGATAATAGGAGTTTTCGCCACTTGTTTGTTTTGGAGTATGACTCACTGCCAGATGTGTCATTGGGAAATTAGCACATCCCACCCTAACAGCTATCTGAGGGGGCTTTGCTTAATCTCGTCCTGGGCATGTCTGGGGTTTTTTTGGGGGGGGGGGAATTTCTGAAACAACTTCATAAGGTCTCTGAGTGACATTTACTTGAACCCTTCTGTGGATAGCTTGGTCTACTATGGACCTATGTGAACTGTCAATTATTGCCTATATATGGATTATTGCCAATTTATGAAATATTGCCAATCTATTAAAAGGGAGGGAGTTTAAGGGCATGTAACAGAAATAATCCAGTTTCAAACTGGAATGTGTAGTGTGGATTTAAAAAACAAACAAACAATGAATAGCCTGAGTTGTACTACTGGTTTTGAAAAAGAGAAAATGTGTTTTATATGTTAAACAGTGCAGCAGATCCCTGCTTTTTATTAAAGGAGCAAACTACCACTTTTGGGGAGGATTTCACTCAGTTTGGGGCCAGAAAAAAATGTGGCCTGGGAAGTCTGAATAGTCAAGTGAGATGATCAGACAGGAATGCAAAAAGCATTCCTGTCCCACAATCTCCAATCCCGTCCCTGTCCTGGCACAATAACCCTCCCCACTGCACTTACCTTCTCTCCCACTGACAGGCAGCTCAGAAATGAACGGAGCTCTAATGGAGCTCCATTCACTTCCTGGACTGAAATCCCACCCATTCTCACAAGACACGAGCGCAGGAAATTCAAAAATAAAAACAAAAATACACACAAAAAGTTACAAAAAGCACATACACATACTTTAAAATTTCCAAGTAAACCAGGGGAGTTTTTAAAAAGTGTGTCACCTACCTGGATGTCCTGATCTCACCTGGAAGTGTTCTGGCAGGACTGCCCATTGACACTGCATTCATGAGAGTTAAATGGCCCGAGGTTTCACACACCAGCAATGCCAGCACCAAATCACGACAGAGGATCTATTGACAATTCGGCCCATCAATAAAAAGAAATCCCATAATGATGCCAGCAGAATGCAAAAGGACGACATCATCTGATATTGCATTCCTCTGGTGTCATTATGATACCACATTAGCCACATCTGATAATCTCCTATGTCCACAAAAACAGCTGTTAAACTTCTTCCATCTTGAATAAACTCTGATTTTGCTTGGCCACATGTGTCCTTGTTTTCATTTATGAAATGTTGGAGGGGGAAAGGGTAAGGGAATTGGGGAGGACTCCTCATCAAGTTTTTGGGACACTTGGATTTTTGGCCTAGTTAAAATCTAGGTGATTTTGTTTTGTTTTAAATATTACAATACAGGTTAAGTTTCCCTTATCCAGAAATCTAATATCCTCCAAAATTATTTACATGAGTGGTTGATGCAGCTACACTTTTGCTTTCTGATGGTTCAATGTACAATGTATTGGCATAAAATAAATCTATTACACATCTTAAGCGTGACTGAGGAAATGCATGTAGAAATTGACTAAAGAAGATTTTGTTGAAACGACTTCATATTTTCCAGAGTGTCATATTAGTTTTACTTTTGACTATTCATTTCATTTAATAGTCTTTTATGCTCTGTATATCTTTATCTTTCACCATGCCTCATATGGACTTTTTATAAATAGAATATTGTAAAATCATACATATTACTAATCTATGTTTGTTATGTTGTTGTTTATTATACTTTATTATAGGATTGATTGATTTAAGTTGTTTATCATATTTTAGGTATGTCCTTTGCTGTTGCCAATATATTTTGTCTATAAGCATTAGCTTTTAAAATCTAGTTTAGATTTAAGTTGTTTTTCAATCATTTGGCACACATTTCCATTACCATTGCATGTTTTATTTATTTCAATATATTTTTTCATATATAGGTTGGTGTTATAAGTTGATATTCCTTATCTTTAGCAGTTATTTTTGGTATGAGACCTTCCTGCGTTGGCCCAATGTCAATGCTCAACATACAATGGTTCCATGCACACAAACTTTGTTGCGTGCACAAAATTATTAAAAATATTGTGTATAAAATTGCCTTCAGGCTATATGTATAAAACATGTATGAAACATAAGTGAATTTTGTGTTTAGACTTGGCTCCCATCTCTGGGGTCCATCTACACGAAGGGAAAAAAATCTCAGTACCTCGTACTATTGGCATCTCGCAGCAGCAGTGACACATCCAAATGGTTTTTCTGGCCTTGGAAGCCCTTATAAAGCCTTGCATTCTTGATGGTGGCTACAAGTGATTTATTTGCATTAGTTCTTTAGTGCCACCAGGTGTTTTTTTTAAAAAAATCATTCCAAGGTGCGCTGGTGCGATAGTGCGATTCTCCTTAGCGAGTGATCATTAAGGTGGAAATCCAACATGGTGGCAGTGGGTGCTTGCCCAACTAGCAATCCCTGCCTCCTCTCAGCCAAACAGCTTTGTGCTTCCCTTCATTTTTTAAAATGTTCAATAGTCCAAAAGAGCAAAATTGTGTACCAGCCTCTCAGTTTGTAAAAAAGTACAGGGAAATCTGTGAAGGCTTTTACCCCGTTGTTTTTGCAGTTTTGGGCCCCCCTCCTTCTGAACAGTGTGGATTGGTGCTGGATCCTGTTTAGACAGGTAGGATTCCCAGCAAATTCCACGAGGGGTATTTTCACCATTTAGACGGGCCCCAAGATATCTCATTATGTATATGCAAATATTCCAAAATGTGAAAAAATTCAGAATCCAAAACACTTCTGTTGCCAAGCATTTTGGCTTAGGGATACTCAAACTGTATTACAACACATTTAAATATAATGGCTAGTATTCTGTATCAGCCACTTAAGTATACTTAATTACTATACTTATGCATACTTACAGTAGGTATGCTTAATTAAGTACCCTCTCCTGGCTCAGCCTCCACCCCCCCCCCCGCTGCACCAAACCTGATGGAAACATCATCACTCATGCTCCAGTCACTGGCAGAATGGATCCCCTTCTCCCTATACTGATCCCTGGTAGAGTAGGTTATGGGCAGTTACAATCATGGCAATAGTGTTACAGCTATGACTGATGTTGCTGCCACAGTGCAGAAATAATGCTGTTTGATACTGCTTTAACTGCTTTAACTGCTTTTACTGCTTTTGCCCCATTGTACCCTAGGAAGTCCTCACAACCTCCAGGACAAAGACAGAGCTAAGTCGGGAAGAAGACAGGGTAGGGCCTGTTACAACATTTTTAAAAAATACATGGTAAAATCCATTCCAGCCAGTAAAAAAATGGATCTGGCCCCACGTGACCCCAGGAGCCCATTCTGGCACACCAGCCCATTGCTGCAGCTGCCTTCTGCCTCACTCTTCTGTAGCCAGGAAAGGGGTCCGCAGCATGTGACTAAGGCTCATGTGCTGCTGGCCTGCTTTCCTAACAACAGAGTATGATGTGGAGGGCAGAAGAGGTGGCTGCAGGAATGGGCTCATGTGCTTATCTGGACTCTTGCCCATTTCATGCCAGTAACAGGGGAGGAACGGGCCAGATCCGCAGGCGGAATACCCTAGTGGGGAGCCAGTGTATGCTGGCCCTATGTAACTAGTTCTAGTCCTATGTAACTAAGTAGCTGATATAGAATACTAGTAAATATTATTATTATTCTCACTGCCAAAGACAGGTGAAAGAGAGTTGCACCAGTTGTCCTTGTCAGCAAGAAACCAAGGCACCATATACATATTCATTTTCTTAGATTGTTTTCTGAAATATCTGTTTGCTCTTGTATACAAATCTCTCACTCCCTTTTTTGTGAAATTCAGGCTTATTTATCTTTTTATGCTTCATACTTGTCTTAATGTGTTCTTGATTTTGTCATGACTTATGCGTAGAACAATAGCCTGTAAATTAAATGGATATTTCCAGCTGTCAGGGGATGTAGGTTTCTAGTTTGTTTTTATATTCCAAAACCCACATGCAACCTGAATAAGAAACTTGAATTAACCAAGCTTTACAAATTTATTCCAGAATACTTATTAAAAAGTGCTACTATTTTACAATTGCTCATTACTGCTAAGTAAGTGAGAAACTGTGATGTGGCTGAACATGTTTTTAGATTTTTGTGGAGGAATGCTTTTTGAAAAATAAGAGAGGTCTCTATCATGCATGGATACTATGCCCATACTCTGATAAATATTTTGCCTTTTTGTGCATTTATTTTAGGGATTTGGGAAATTATCCTTTGCAAAATTATCCCCTATCCACTTTTTTTTGGTCCCTATGCATTTCTTTGCAATTGCTTTTAACATGAGGCCCACCAAATGGCACTACCCTTCGGTAGTGGTGGGATTGCATGCTCCTGTGAGGCAAAAAGCTATGCTGATGGCAGCAATGCTGTTAGTAGGCTCTCCCATGTTATACAAGCTTTTGCTGAGGAGCCAGACTGAATGTGCCTAATGGCTACTGGGCAGCAGCAGTAATGGAGGGTGACGCTGCCAGATGACATCTTAGAAACAATGTCACCATAGCTAACGCTTATTAGTATCATACGCTCCAGCCAGCAAGTGTCCCAGGAATCAGGAGGTTAGAATACAAGAGCTATTGAGTAGTTAATTCAGTCCAGGTCAGTCACAGGGTATCCAGCAGGATGAAGGAAGAAGCAACAAGATGGTCATCAGCCACTTCAGTAGTTGTTCAGTAAGTCAGTAAACAAAGCCATCAAAAAAATAAAACAGAGTCATAAATCATAGCCAGTCCAGCAACAGGAAAACACAAACATCAAGGAGTACTGCTAACTGTCAAGAAGGAGAGTTGAAAGCAACAAAGGCACCAGGGAATGGCTGGGAGATTTATAGGCATCTCTCTCCAAAACACCAGGTGCCTAATCAGGTCAGTGTCTCCTACTTAATAAACCACTGGGAATGATGTAATCTCTCTTTGACTCTTCTTCACTCCATGAATGATAGCAATGGGTCTTCAGCATCTGCAACCTCCTGCTAGGAGCAGGAGCCCCCTCTGCCTCAGCTCCTGGTTCCTTGGACTCAGGAGTTGCAAATCCTTGGCAATCTGCCTCCTCCTCTTTGACTGAATCTTCCAGCTCCAGAGGGTGAGTTATGACAGTTAGTACTGCACAGAGGGACGCATGATAAACCTCCTTTGGAAGAACTTTGACCATGAAAATTATAATAAGACAATCCAAAATAAAACAAGATATAGTGCCAAAAGATGAAACTCCCAGGTTGGATGGCACTCTAAGAGCTACTGGGATACAGCAGAAGACAACTATGAGTAGCACTGTGTCTAATGATGTAATTGGACTCAAGCTGAAAGGATGTTTATCTGGTGACATGCTCAGAGGTTAAATGAAAGTCCAAAGCTGCACAACACATATTATGGGAACATGGAATGTGAGTATCATGAATCAGAGGAAGCCAGACACAGTAAAACAAGAAATGGAATGTCTAAACATGGCAATACTTGGGGTGAGTGAACTAAAGTGGATAGGAATGGGACATTTTGAATCAGGTAATTACACAGTGTTTTACTAGAGAATTAAAATCTAAGAAGAAATTGCAGTTATAGTGAAGAGAAATGTAGCAAAAACAGTCAAAGGATATAATGCAAAGTCTGACCAAATCACGTCAATAAGACTTCAGGGAAAACCCATCAATATAACCTTAATCCAAGTTTATGCGCCAACTAGAGGCAAAAAAAAAAAAAAAAAAAGACATTGAAAGATTCTATGCTGGAGTCCAGGAGGAAATTGACCACACTCCAAACCATGACTTCTTGTTAATCATAGGTGATTGGAATGCAAAAATGGGAAATGGGAAATAGAGCGGAATAAAAGATTGGAAGAAAATTTGGCCTAGGATCAAGAAATGAAGCAGGAGAGCACCTGGTTGAATTTTATGAGGTCAACAGTTTGTTCATCACAAACACATTCTTCAAGCAACCCAAGAAGTGACCCTCTTGAATCAATGAGATGTCAAACATGTTGTCTTGGGCATTTTACCATCACACTCCAGTCGAGTTCTAAAGGAAGACCTGTCTTGGGCCCTCATTTCTTCACTTTAACCACTTTAACTAAGTGCAGATCCTCAGAGTTAGCTGTGGTTCTGTTTTGTAGCCTGCCAGGGCAGGAATAAGGCAAAAGGTTGGGCCTGCGTTCCAGGAGGTGTGTCAAGCATGATCAGCTACAGAATGGGCTTGTGAGCACCTCTCAGATGCTATCCAGTATTCAGCCAATCAGTGGCTGTGCCTGGCAGGCAGTTGGTGGAGGGGGCAGACCAGCCATCATGTTTTCTCTTTGGTCTGCTCAAGAAACATTTACTGTAAGTGCTTCCCACTGAGCTCTCTGCACCATTCTGTGGCTGTCTTTCTTTCCTTGCTTCTTGGTTTTTCAAGGCTGTATTATGGTCTGGTTTGTGGCTGTATGAATATTTTACCAACTCACATCATGGTTTTATCTTCTTGTCTCAACTTTTGTGGACAGACACAATGTTAGGCTGGGTGAAATGTGGCATGCATCTTGCCCATTTTGAGGATCCCCTTAAGGGAATTTGCAGGGTTCTTAGATCAGGCCTAGCTCAGGGGCTGTCAGACTGACCTTCTTGCCCAGCAGCTTGTGACCATGGAGGATCCACATACTGTCCTTCTTTGGTGTTCTTTGGGGGAGACAGAGAGAGGAGGCTCTTTAATGGTTGGAACCTGTGTTGCCTGATGTCTGGATCTGTTGCCTGGTGTCTTGCCAGGGTTCTGCAATAAAGTTATGGCCATTTTCATCCAGCAAATATATTTATGTGCTCTGTCTCTTTACACTCAGTTCCCCATGTGCCATCAGGACTGCAAGCAACTCCTGTGGTTGAGATATTACCAGGCAATACAGATCCTACTGAGCATGTTCACTTACAGACTTCATCACCAACCATAAGCTACAACGTGGCAGAAAACTGATTTTTCAGTAAGAACTACAAAGATGTTAAACTGCTATTAGGGCAAAGAACATACTAGACATTCTTCTTGACCTAACCCCCACCCCATGTTTCCCAAAAGACATAATACAGATGAAATACATAGTGCAGATGAAGAAATCATTTGACAAGTCAAACCTCAGCAAAGTCTATGAGCGTTTGTCAAATTAGATTTTCCTTGTTTTTTTCCCCCAGGCTGTGAGGTTGTGCTCTGGAATAGTTTCCTTCTGATATTTCACCTGCATCTGTGGCTGGCATCTTCAGAGAACGGTTGGGTAGGTATGTGTGAAGCTATTGAAATCCACAAACACCTGGACAACTTTAACAAGAAAGAAGAAACCTTAAAAGTAAACAAACTCTGGTTCCCAGTTTTGAAATACAATAGAATCAAAACTCAGCACTTACAAAGGAATTCCACCCAGGGACAGGGGGACTCCCAGCAGATAATGGCCCATCAACCAACCATTAGCCAAACAGACACTAATGAGCCTTGCATTTCTATACCCAGAAACTAACCATTCAATTACACAAATTTACACATATTCCCCAACAGGGGTTCACAGTATATAAACCACCCACACACTCCTACCCAACCATTCTCTGAGGATGCCAGCCACAGATGCAGGTGAAATGTCAGAAAGAAAATCTTCCAGAACATGGCCTCACAGCCCAGAAAGAAAAAGAAAAAAACCAAGGAAAATCTATGGATGCCGGCCGTGAAAGCCTTCAACTTCACATTTGTCAAATTGTTTGTCAACCTGTCAAATTGTTGCAACCATTTATCAAACTTTACTTTCTATTAAGAGTAAATAATTTCTTGTCATTTCTACTTAAAAGTTCCATTTGTAAGAACCATCTACTTCTACTTCTACTATTCTACCTTACTGTCCATTGAGCCATTCCCTAACTATACCACCTACTGCTTTCCTCTCCAGCTTCTGGGTATACGAATAGAACATAACCCTGTCTCAACGTTTACAGATGCAACTGTGACCTTACAATAATACAGCACTTACAACAGTATTATATTATATAATAATATTAATTCATAAGATGTCACAAGTTTCTTGCTTTCCAGTCACATTGGACTCTGTATTTAGTCTTCTCCTGCAGTGGATATATCAGTGTTGAACCGATGTTAAAAGACTCCTTCCAGTAGAACAGGGGTGGGCAAATTGTACCCTTCAGGGGCCCCCAGGGACAATTTTTTTAAAAAATCAAGACAAAAATTCCCCAATTGTCCTTTAGGGGGCATGGGAGCATTTTTTTGTGCTACATTTTGGCCTTCCTGGGCCATTTTCAACCCCCCCAAAAAGACAACAGAAAGTGTGGAGACCTAAAAACATGGCAAAAGCATCTTCAGCATCCCCTAGAGTGCATTTGGGGATTTTTTTTGGTGTGGGGGAGAGCAGTGGTGTTTTGGTGGGAAGGGATGCAGTCCAGGACCCCCCTATTATCTGACATTTGCCCATCCTTGTACTAGAAACTGTAGTCCTCTCCACTTCCACTTTGATGGAGCCCAAACACCCATGATCCTCTACTTCTTGAATTTTGCTGATCCCAGAGAGAAGACCACTAGCAAATCCAAGCAGAGCAAAAAGAAAAAGAAGCTGGTTAAGTGAAAATGGTGAAACGTGTGAGCTCGGTGGGCCATATTAATTGTTTGTGGGATGAAGAGATTTCATGCCATGGGTAGAGTGTGCAAGCTCTCACAGCTCTGGTAATTAGATAGGTTCAGCAGCCTTTATGAGTGGCTTACATTTCCTGATTAATGTCCCACTTGTGCACAGATGTGATTTAGCCTGCTGCTGAATAAACACAACACGGGGATGGCAAGGTGATAACTACCATGCTCAGCAAAAAACTGGGAGCCTATAAATATGCCAGTGGGTCAATAGAAGTGATTTCATTCTTCCTTCACGGGACCACTGATGAAGTCTGACAGGGCAGCTCTACTTCATTAATGCATCACAATGGTGAAGAAAGCCTGAAGGGCAAAGAGAGAGAGAGAGAAAAAATGAGAGAGAACATTGCTTGCAGCAGATTGCAGCCTGGCTTGCAGCTGTTGAGAAGAGCCAGGGAGAAATGAAAGGCACAGCAACAATGGAATAAGGGAGATGTTATTGTATAATAGACTAAGTCCCCCCACACCCATTACTGCTTGCTAACTTTCAATGCCTCCATTTGGGAGGAACTTGAGAAGTGCTGATTTTCTTGGACCAAAACATTAAAAAAGAAAAGAAAAAAAAGGGTGGGGTGGGAAGAATTGCCAATGTGGGCTACTTTTAATTTAGGTATCAGAGATTAAGAATGGAAAGTTTGATATCTAATTACTATTTGCTACCTTAGTGGAAAGAACGATCCTTCTTGAATATATGCCCTGAAGATACTGTACATCTTCAGAGTCATAAGCATGCCCCTTTAAATTCATTCAGGACTTTAGCTCTCTCTGGAGCTCTGCTTCTAAGGTAGCGAGTATATAACAATCCTCCATCTCTCCTCTCTTGCCATTATCTTTCCACTTCCGGAAGCCACATGCAAAAAAGAGACATTTAAAACACTTTAATTTAAATCAGATTTCATGTGTGTGTATTATGCATCAAACTACTTGACCTTAAGGCTGTTCAAAGATGAATAGTCACTCATTTTTAGGAATCACCTGCTCACCATTTTGAATGTCAGGCCAAGGCTCTGTACACTGATGGTGAGTGGTACACACATGGGCTGCTATTCTTTAATCTAGATGAGGAAGGTATGTGGCATACACTCAGGATTCAAATGAATAGAAAGAAAAGTCCACTGTGTTTATATCTCTCATTCAAGAATATCCCATCAGTTCCACCCACCTTGCTTTCAGCTGCCTTCTGTGCATATTTGGTGGAATGCTGGGTTTAGAAAATAAATTAACAAGATAAAGGGCTAAATCCAATTATTAGTTTCAGGTAGAACAGACAGAATGAGTTGATGAGATACTGTATACTCAAGCATGGACTTATTAAGTTCCTACTGATCCAGTGAGTCTACTGTAGGTGGGAGCAATAATTGGATTTAGGTCAAAATAAAATTTGGATACGTGCTAAGTACATTAGCCATGTGTACTTATCATGCAGCTTCATTGGGTATGCACTAACCATAAGATTTGGTTGGGATGCAGATTTGGTGATTTGGAAAACAGTCTGATTTAAAAATGGCATTTTTTAAAAAAAAATCTGGTTGTGGGCCTCTGAAGCTATAACCTTAAGGAGTAACATGTCCCATCAAGCCTTATTTGGCTTGAATCTCTTCACAGGTGTTCTGATTTGAACTCAGGTCCAAATCAGAACCATGCTACAGGAAATCCAAAGCTTTGTGCATCCCTGTTGACAAATGGTTGTCTCCTTTCCCTCCTCCTCCTCCTCTTCCAGAATTGGATAAAATATTCACAACAAATATCAAGAAAATGGGTACATGTTTTTTTGGGGGGGGGCATTAACAACAAATATAATCTTTCCTTTTCAAATAAAGGGACTGCTGATAACTTTTAAAAGTTCTTGGTATACCTGGATGAAATTTACTGCCTCTTATAAGGGGATTAGGACACTCAGATTGCAGACAATAGATGCAGGGGATATTTTGCAGGAAGAAGGGCAGCCTCCACCCTTTAAAAGGATTTGTTTACCTCTAGTGTTTTATTTCATGGGAAGTTTGCTGAACAACTGAACAATCTAGAGCAGGATGAGCAACTACAGTGGATCCAGGGGTCAGTTTTCTGTCCCCGGGAACATTTCAGGGGGCTACACAGATTGCCAAAAACACTAACAATTTTGAAATGATGAAAAGCACACAATGGCCAACTGTTCACTTGTCATTTTTTAAAAAAATATTTTTGACAGTCCTTAGCTCCCCCTCTCCAGTTATTTAAAAGATGAATCTACACTCCTTGAGGTTTCCAGGAGAAGCATTTCACCTTTTTGAGTGGGGTGGGCTCAAAAAAAGTGTGGTCTGGGTATCCTGGAGGGGGCAAGGTCCAGAAAAACAGCCTTGGAAAGGGGCTTCATGTAACCATAGGGCAGCAATTTGTCTACCCCTGATGTAGACGTTGTGGATACTGGACAGCGCAAGTGGTACTTTTAGCATTTGGGGTATTTTTCCTTATCCTGTTTTGCCAATTTGCTGTCTTTTTGGTTGTGAGACATACACAACCACACATGGACACATTTGTAGAATAGTGTCAAGTGCAGTTGTAAAATGTTTCTTACTTGCAAAGCTCTCAGAGCAACCCCTTCCTCCACATTCTTTCAGGCAGAGAGGGAATATCCTAGTTCCTTGTCTCAGAGTGTGAAGACCAGCTTAGCACTGGGTTTTCCATTAACCAGGGATTAATGTAGAGGAGGCCACAGAGGTTGAAAGACAGCTCCATCACCACTCACTATGCTTCCTTGCTGCTTGATATGAACTCCTTTTGGCTGAACACACAACCACATTCCCCAACCACAACCCTCAACCTACATATTGAAATTGCCTGCAGGCACAATTTTTACTTTATTTATTTTTGTTGCAGAACATTTATATACTGCTTTTGTTTTCTAAAAAAAAAAATCTCAGGCAGATTACAGTGAAAACAAATTCAATAAAACCAATAGCTAAAAACAAAATAAATAAATAAATAAAAGCAAAACACAGTAAAACAATAGAAGCTAAAGTAATAAAGCAAAAATAAACCATGAAGATTTTTAAAAGAGAGACTGACAGTGTTAATGATCTGGGAAACCAAACAAATAGGTCTTTAGCTGATATTAGAAACATTTCTCACTGTGAGATGCTTAATTCCACAGCAAAATAGGCCTTCTCCACCTTATTGTCCTGATGAGGGGCCTGTCTACACTGCAGAAATACAGCAGTTTGATACCATTGTATCCACCATAGGTCTAACCTACGGAATCCTGGTATTTGTAGTTTGGTGAGGCACCAGAGTTCTCTGATAGACTGCTGTATTTCTGCAAGCAGAGCCATTGCCCGCTCCTTAATACATAACAGCCAGAAGGGTGGTTTGTCAAAAAGCCTGGTCCTTAGCAACTTCAACAGGAAGGTTTTCTTTACCCTGTGTTCTACTGGGAAGCCAGTGAGAAAGTCCTAGAAGAACTTGGCTGTGCTTAATAGAACTCAGACTCTGCACAATATCTGATTTGGGGACCTGGCCTCAGGAACAGCCATGCAGTGAACCTGCAGCAGTAGATAAAAGTAGCACTGGCTCTTAAGCCACTCTTAGAGGCCTGGAGTGTTCTTTCCATCTCTGCAGCTAACATCCTGCCATATTTTTGCTGTCTCTGCTCCAAGTGAAAACCCAGCTCCTTCTACACCCTTTTCAAAAGCACAGTGATCGGAAGTAAAAAGGAAAGATCATATGTGATTCCCTGACTAAACTAGAGCCCTTAATCACAAAGCCAATGTATAAAGAACACTGGAATTCTATAGCTCTATGGCACTTCATGTGAATAATACCTTGTATATTGGAGTGGGCAAGGTTCTGGCCAGGGGCCAGATGCTGCCAAAAGGCCCTTCTGGGTGATTCACTTGACTCCCCACTGCAAAAAATGCACCCCATGGAGTTTCATACTCTCCAGGAACCTTTGGGTGGGGAGCTGATTCTTCATTTAAAGCAGTGTACTCTGATCTTCCAGGTATTTTGGACTTCCACTCCCAGAATCCCTGACCATTGGACAAGGTGGCTGTGAGGTTTCTGGGAGCTGAAGTCTGAAACACCTGGAGTACTAGAGTTTGAGAATCACTGATTTAAATGCTATTTCAGGAGGGGCGGCATTCAAAGGCAAACTAGTTCCTTCCCTCCCCCAAACTGGAAGTGACTGAAAGGGATAGGTACAACCCTTAGAGGTCAAGGGTGTGAGGCAAATGCCCTGTCCCCCCCCCCCCCGAAGTTGCCTACCTCTGTTGAACATGCAATAGCAGCACCTTAGGTTCAACGTGCCAGTTTCTACATTCAGGATTTGTGGAAGCATTCAGGTGTGCCTCAGCCCCTTGTTCTGTATCCTAAAGGGGTACATTCCCAAGAGTATGGAATATTTTTTCTCTGAGTATATTGTTTCTTTATCTTATAATGATCATTTTAAGGGAAATAAAAATACATATGTTGATATTCCAGGGTTCATTTTTAAACATCTTACTTTTGAACTGTGTTTAGTTGATCCAATCATGGATTTTTATTTTCTGGTATTATGAAATAGCCTTAGGAGATTTTCAGACAACACTGTTGAAACACTGTTGAAAGTGGATACCATAAATGTAGTTGTGTTACTATTCCACTTTATTTGCTATGGCTGCCTCCTCTTGAATCCTGGGATTTGCAATTTAGGGAGGAGCACTTACAACTCTCAGAGAGGTCTTAGGCCTCACTAAACTACAAACCTCAGAATTCCACAGGAGGAAGCCAGAGCAGTTAAAGTGGAATAGTAACACTATAACAGTGTAGTCTGAAAATCGCCTTAGAGTGGTAAAAAAACAACAAAGAGCCTTGTGACATCTTTAAGATTAACTTTTTAGTTGTTATTATGGTATAAGCTTTTAGGGCTACCTTTCTGCAGATTTTAACGGTAGAATGGTATAATAGGAATGACATCAGACTGACCCCTTGTTGCTGCATTTTAGTGGTCTGTTCAAATGTATTTGTGACACATATACCCAAATCTCCTCTGTGTTTCAACATTCTTTAGTACTATTTGGTGCTTTTTTAGAAAATGGTTTCCCTCTGTGCTGAATTCTGCAGTGTGTGATGTTTTTAGTTTCTAGATTATTTTAAAGTTTTAAATGTTGAATTGCTTTTGGTGCCTTTATAGGCCAAAAGGTGATTTGGATATGCTGGACCTCACTAAGGTGCTCACTGCACTCTGACGTAAAGTGGCAGTGCAGCAGGAAGGTTCTGTCTTCTGTGCTGCCTTACTACACAATGCCATCATTCTTTAATTCCAGTCCCATAGGAGACCAAGGTAAAACCATGTCTTTTTGCTAACCAGAAAAACCTGTTAGCAAAAAGATGCAGTTTTACCTCAGTCTCCCAGAGGAGACCGGCAAAACACTGGAAGAGTGATGACATCATGTAGTAAGGCAGCACAGAAGACAGAGCCGTGCAGGATTAGGAATGCATAACCTAGAGTTAAGCATTTGTGACTATTTCTTATTCATGATCACTATGTTTTCCCTAGTTTATGGGATATATAGGAAGTGACTGAAAGGCTCCCAGTCCCCATGTGCCAGGCAGCAGCTGCTGTGATCGACATGGGTCTGTTCCCTTTTTGATCAGCGAAAAGCTGACTGATAGTTCCATCCCCCCTTGCATGCAAGGGGGAATTGTGACAGTGACCCTGCTTCTGCCTGTTGCAACAGAGATTGCTCACAGGAGGGAGTTGGCCATCAGCCACTTGCTTCCTGAAACAGACCGCCATCGACTGCAGTGGCTACGGCCCAATAAGTGAAGATGGGGGTGGGGCTGGTCTGGGAATCATGGCATAATGGTTACCAAAGTGGATACCATAAATGTAGTTGTTACCAACGTGAATTGCAGCCACTGTATGTATATATTTAGAAGAAGGAGCAAGAGTGGTATAGAAGTATGAGTGTAGGACTAGGATGCTGGACACCAGAGTTTGAATCCCCACTTGGTCATGAAAACCCACTGGGTGGCCTTGGGCAAATCACACACTCTCAGCCTCAGAGGAAGGCAATGGCAAACCTCCTCTGAACAAGTCTTGCCAAAAAAACCCTGTGACAGGTTCGCCTTATGGTTGCCACAAGTTGGAAATGACTTGAAGTCACACAACAACAAATTTAGAAGAAGAGCATGGTACGTGACATGGTTGCACTCTTGGCCCAATAGTAGTAGCAGTAGTAGTGTGCCTTTACATCTCTGACTTTACATGTTAGGCAAACCTATCATGGGGTTTTCTTGGCAAGAATTGTTCAGAGTGAGGTTTGCCGTTGCCTCTCTCTGAGGCTGAGAGAGTGTGACTTTCTCAAGGTCACCCAATGGGTTTCCATGGCTGAGCAGAGATTTGAACCCTGGTCTCCAGAGTTGTAGTCTACCACTCAAGACACTATGCCACACTGGCTCATCAACAATTCATTAAAATTCATCATTTTAATGCATGCATCTCTCTCTCTCTCTCTCTCTTTCTCTTTCTCTTTCTCTTTCTCTGTATGTGTGTGCACATACATAAATAATAACGCCTCCTATTACTTATTTGCTTTTATTTATAATACATATATTTATTGGTAAAAATATAAACCAGTATACAGACTGATCTTTATAATGTAATCTTTTTTCCCTATATATTTTCAGTGGGCCCTTGCTAGCCCTTATTGTTTGGTTCCAGGACCCCCCGTGGACACCAAAATCCATGGATGCTCAAGTCCCATTATATACAATGGCATAGTAAAATGGTGTCCTTTCTATAAAATGGTGAACAGCAAAATCTGCTTTATGAATTTTTGATTCAGAATATTTTCAAGTCATGGTTGATTGTGTGGATAAAGCATCTGCGGCTATGGAGGGCGGACTGTATTTATATTTTAAAATAGGGATGCTCAACGAGTGATCCACAGACCATGAAATATTTTCCAGTTCATAGTAGCAGACAAGAAGTGTCCATCTTGGCTCTGGTGTAGAGCTGTTTCCAGGGGTCTCAAGCAATTTTCATTAATCTTGGTCTTGGTCTGCAATTCCCATTAGCCACAACTAGTGGACACGAATAATAGAAGTTATAGTCCAAAATGTGTGGTGTGATCCAGGTTGATGTAGACTGATCAAAGGCTGGCATGTGCAGGTTTGTGTATTCCCATCCTGGAAAAGTGTGAGCTTCCATTATCTCCGAGGTGGGCAACTATGACCCTTCAGTTATTTTTAGCCTATGACTCCTTTTAGTGCTAGCCACCATGGTGAAGAACTATGGGAGCTGCAGTTCAAAAGCAGGGCCACAGTGTCCTGCCCTAGCTTTAAGTATGAGAAATGTAAGCTAGTGCTTCTGAGGCTATACTCCATGAATCACTGCTCACTGGCATCCATTCATTCTACACATTTGGTGACCAAGGCTTTGGCACACATGCCTTTTAATAAATCTTGCCTCTGTTGCAGCTAAGCAATTTCCTTTTCTGTCTTGATAATTGTACGAGATATTAAGGAGGCTGAGATATTTATCTCAGTGTAATTGGTAATACATGACATAGTTTTAGCTTATAAGAGTTGCTCATTTAAAGTTCATGTGAAGTCTCTAAATAATCAGGTCTCTTCTACAAAGTGATCGAAAAGTTTACTGTTAGGAGAATGAAATCCTGGGACTGTGAAAATCGTTCCATAATGCCATGGCATTCGAAAATTAAATTTCTGCAATAACGAATTACGATATAATGAGGTCACATTAGAGGAATAAGAGGCCCAGATGCCTCAGTGATTTAATCTATCTCTTCCTGTAGGCCTGCACCTAATTTTAATGAGTATTTTGATAGATAACATATTTAGTTCAAAATAGGTCTTTGAAGACAGTTGTGAGTGTATTACATTTTAAAGATGCTGTGATAGAAATTCATTTCATTAACTAGCTGATAAGAAAAAATGACTCTACAAATGTATTGGTATCTGACATACTATTATGACCCATCTGCTCTAGTACAGTAAAGTGACAGTAATGTATCTTTATTGGGCTGTTGCTTTGTATGCTGTACAGGCTCATTTTCTTTGGCTAATGAAAAACCAAGTGGCTCTAATGAAACAGGTATCATATAAGCTTTAACTTCCGAGCACATGATACAGGACAACAAAGAAAAGCATTCTCCACATCAGGAAAGCCAGGGGTTCCATCTGGGGAATTACAATGAAAAGAAAACAAACAAAGCCCAGTTAAAATTTGCTTTTTGTAGGAAATTAGACAGCACCCACCCACCCCTGATATCTGAGGTCATTTAAAACTCTTTGCAACCATTCCTGGCATACCCATTTATGCTTTATTCTGCTGTGACTCATCCAACATGTAGAAAGCATTGCTACTGTCACCACCAAAAACCTTATCCTTCCTGCCCCAGCGATTCCCACACTAGGTTGCCTCCCCGTTGCAGATCTCTTCAGAAATACTTAAATAGGTTAAGTTTAATAAAGTGGCCCTATTTTAACCCAATATATTGTGTCCATCTCATTATTTCCTGGGTCTATCAGCAAAAAGCTAAGATAACAGTGTGCTCCTTATCATATGTCAGGGGCCTTGCCATTGCCACTGAATAACCAGGGGTTTGTCTTTTCGAGGCAATAAAATGTGGATTGATGTGCACTAACACCAATTCACAGCAGCTTTCATTTGTCTCCACTTTTTTTCAAGATTGCAGCATGCAAAGCCATGTGTTTGTTGTTCAAACAAACATGCCTGGGGATCAAGATGGCAGGCACTAGTGAATTACTTTGCATTTTATTGTCACCTGTTGCTGCTGCCGCACAGTATTTTTTAAAAAAGCAAATCCAAGGTGCAGAAGTGCAATCTTCTGCTAAAATAAACAGAAAAAAAAGGCTGTTTCATTGCCTCAGTGCACCATAACTATGGCGAAAATCTAACATGGCAATTCTGGGCACTTGCCTTGCTAGCAAGCTCTGCCCCCTGCACACATCTGACCAATCAACTTCCATTTCCACTTTTATTAGGAATGCACATCAAAGTGAATTGGTTGTCCCAATGAGTGGGATTGCACATTTCCTTCAGAGTTTTTTTTAAAAAATATGGGGAAAGCCATGAAGGTTTTTCCCACAGAGTATTTTGAGTTTTTGCCCCCCCCTCCTTCCGAATACAGCAAAATGATGCAAGATCCCATTGGGACAAAATGTATTCTCCTCAAATTCTATGAGGAGTATTTTCACTGTTTAACTTTCACCAGATCTAACGTTTGATTTCCTTTCCTGGAATCCCATTTTTAGGGCTGGGGACAAAAACCCATGTTAAACTAACAGATATACCCAATGAAAATCAAGAAAAAGTGACATATGTCTGAAAGAACATATTCCTGCACTTTTAATCTTGGTCACTAAGACCCATGTCAAATGAGAAGGTCTTACAACTTCTAAGAAGTGGTAAAACTCACAGTGGCAATCATCTTTCTGTTTTTAGTTACCGGGGCCTACAGTTTGCTTTTCACATGGGCTTTTTGTTCTTTCTCTGATTGCTGTTTAGAAGATGTTAGTGTGTTATCCTCTGCTGTTTTTAGATTATCTTGTGATGTGGTGCACTTTGGTTAGTTGAATCATTCAATTGAAGCCCCATATATATATATATATATATATATATATATGGAATCCCCTTACAAAAAAGGTCACACTTCCTTTGGGAAGACAAGAAAACCATAACTTTGCATGATAAGTTACATTTGTTTTACAAAAATTGGTGAGCACTAATATGAAAGTAGGATCTGAGAATGAGTCTTTCATTTTCAGAATGAATGATGATAATTGGAGGAGACAATATGATGACGACGATGATGATTACAACAACAACAACAGCAAGGATGACCAGTTCATAAGTTGTGCTCAGTTGGCAGGAAGCACCTATCTCCTGTGCTATTGAAACCTATCATGACTTTTAATGGATTCAGATGGCACTGTTGCACACACAAACATTTTAGACCAATATACATGGGAGAGATCTGAAGGCAACATTTCCCAGTGTCATTCAGTCTTGCTTTTACCAACTGAATGGAAAATGTTAACGTCTGAGCATTACGGATGCATTCAAATGAAAACTGCTAAAGAACTGGGTTCTAGCATCTGTTTAATGGTGGTGCTATAATGTCATTTCTAATTAAGATTGTGGGGGGCAGATATAAATAAGTAAATGGTGATAAATTTAAAATCCATGGGGGAAAAAGATTGTGCAAACTTTTTGGAACAATTCCCAAAGCAATATGGGGCAGTTTTCTCCCTAAGCTGTTGTTGTGCTGATCTCCTGTATGTTGATGATAGTAGTGTGTGTACATATGTGATAGAGTAAACTCTGGTCTTGCAGTTATCATTACTGATAGTAATCCTGCCTTCATATTTCATTGTGTTCCACATTATAAACCTAATTTACTTTGCGCCTATCTGCTGTAATGCTTCTGAGATTTGCCATTCATATGGTAATGCCCTAAGATCAAGTTGACAGAAGAATTGTGCTTATGCTGGAGTATTTGTGTATGAGTGATGTTTGTTTGCTGAAATGGTATGTATAAGCTTGTTTAGGCAGGGAATCTGGATCATCTAGCTAACTGTCTGGCAGAGTGCTAAAAGCCCTTTGCACTTCATGTGTCATGACAGCAGCTGTGTTTTGCATCCTATATTGTATTGATAAACAAATGATCACTTACTCTTTATTTATCACTCCCCTTAAAAATCTGAAACAGCTTCTTTACTGAATGTGATGAACTAAATTCAGCACTGGCTCTTTTTTATATTTTCAATTACAGTGCTGAAAGTTTGGTGTTGGCTGTGTGAAAAATTCCACAACCCGTTAGCTTTATGACATTTTGCCCTTCGTCTTTTGGAAAGAATGTTGAAACGAGGTGCCTTTTCCCATCTTTCCCCCAATGCTTCATATTAAATCACCTCAATATTAGCCAATCTGAAATGCTGTTGAAATCGAGTGCTTCCAGGATAAAAAGGGCCAACCAGAGTACAAAGTCTCAAAATAACCTAGTAACTAGGAATGGCTGAACTGGTCAATTACAGTTTCTATCAGTTTCTCATTTTTCTTAAATTTGTTCCATCCCTTTTCTGTATCAGTTTGTGACTTTTTCTAAAAAATTGTGCTGCTTCCTTTATACCACATATTTTGGTATGTACACATGTTTGTGAACAGTTTTTCTTCATATAATGCTATTCTGTTGGGACTTTTCACCTTTATAAACATCTTCATGCATACTTTCCTCTAGTATACATGTTTTTTTGTATGTATAGTTAGCCCTCCACATTTCTGGGTTTAACCTTCATGGATTTGATTATTTGTGGATTATTTGCTGCTGCCTACGCTGCTGCCCTATGCCATTTTTAATAGGGACTGCAAGCCTTGTGAAACTGAGAGAGGCTGTGAACATGCAGCGAGGCTTGTAGGTCTCTAATAAAAATGGCAGAGGGCAGCAGAAGAGGTGGTGGCAAGCCCTGCCAGCCACCTGCTTCTGCCTTGCGAAGGAACCCCACTGCCTCGAAGGCATCCACAGAAGATTGAATCCATGGGTTGTACTCTGTGTGTGTGTTAAATATGGTTGGGGGGGTATAGATAGTTGCAGTTTTCACACTTTAGTCCTAAACCCCTAACCCAGTGAATGTGGAGGGCCCAGAAGAGTGCATATAACACCGGTGCTAAAAGCTCTCCACTGGCTGCCTATTAGTTTCCGGGCACAGTACAAGGTGTTGGTTATGACCTTTAAAGCCCTACATGGCTTGGGTCCAACTTATCTCCGGGACCGCCTCCTTCCGTACGACCCTCCCCGCACACTTCGGTCCTCTGGGAGGAATCTGTTACAGCCTATGAAAACAAGGCTGTCGGTGACGTCCCAGAGGGCCTTCTCCGCTGCTGCTCCCAGATTATGGAATGGCCTGCCGGACGAGATCCGTCTTATTACCACCTTAGACAGCTTTAAAAAAGCTGTCAAGACGGATCTTTTCCGGCAGGCCTTTCCTGAATAATTATCCCGGCCCAAGACTCAGCTGCCCTTTCTAGGCTACGATTGTATGTTTTAAATTTTTTCTTCTAATTTATATATATTTTGATTAATGCATGTTTTTAATCCTTTGTAATTTAATATTATTTTAAGGGGTGGGTGGGCCAGGGTATTGTGAGTATGGGGTTTTTATATTGTAAGCCGCCCCGATTGCGTTGCAGAGGGGCAGGATATAAATAAAATTTTTTTATTATTATTATTATTATTATTATTATTATTATAATATAACTGTATTTGTTTTGAGCATTACAAAATTCAGAAAAGTTTGAAGATTGAAACTGTGTTAAAAGCCCTCCACTGGCTGCCTAGTTTCTGGGCACAGTACAAGGTATTGGTCATTACCTTTAAAGCCCTACATGGCTTGGGTCCAACTTATCTCTGGGACCGCCTCCTTCTGTACGACCCTCCCCGCGCACTTCGGTCCTCTGGGAAGAATCTGTTACAACCTATGAAAACAAGGCTGTCGGTGACCTCCCAGAGGGCCTTCTCTGCTAGCGCTCCCAGATTATGGAATGGCCTGCCAGACGAGATCCATCTTATTACGACCTTAGACAGCTTCAAAAAAGCTGTCAAGACAGATCTTTTCCCGAATAGCTATCCCAGCCCATAGATTTGGCTGTCTTTTCCCTTGAGCTGCCATTGAATTACTCCATTTTTTTCCTCTTTTTAATTTTTGTATGTTTTAAATCTTTTCTAATTTAATATTGTTTTAAGGGGTGGGTGGGTGGGTTGGTGTACTGATGTACTGATGGAGTTTTTATGCTGTAAGCTGCCCCGATTGCATTGCAGAGGGGCGGGATAGAAAGAAATTTTATTATTATTATTTTATTATTAAGTAACCACTTTCTAGTTCTCAGATTGATTTGGGAAGTGAGAATTAGAATGAAAATCAAACAAAATTCTCCTCCATCCCCAACAGTGACAAATATCAATCCTTGTTGTGCTAAGAGCATAACAGTATATCACATCTCCATTGCATTTAGTTATAGATAACAGCAGCTTTCATTATGCAGACATTTACATATCACTGTTATTTTGAAGAAACAAACCATGCATATTTATGAAGTTCTATCAGGTGTAAAATGCAACCCAATGTTTGTTTAGGAGGCTTGGCTACCAAAAAGTAATCTCTTCAGAGTCCTGTGTTGTTCTCTGATTCTTCTCTGAAAACTGACTCTAATTTAATCTCCCTTTTTTTTTATTTTCAAGTCTCAATTAATACAACCATTCAAGGGTTATTGATTTATTATTTGTTTACTATCTTTATATACTATATTCTGCCAATACATTCAACCACTCCACAGATAAAATAATGACATAGAAGTTAATACACAGCCAATAAATATTTAATAAATTAAACCAGTTGTAGCCTTGTCCAGCAAGCCACAATAATCACATCAGGATAATTACAATTCTCATTTCACTTTACTCTGTATAGTCATTCTTTTGGTCACAGTGCATATGACAGCTACAAAACAGGATTAAGTTTTATTCCCACACTGATCTGAGTGCCAACAACTAAGAAAATATGATGGCCCACTGATAACAAGAAAACTTGAAGAACAAGGCTCATTGTAACCAAGTTTAAGAACAACTATTTTAGAGGATGTTTAACTTTGTTCCAGTCCACAACTGCCATGCTTTTCCAAAACAAAATTAAGAATAAATTAATTTTTAAAAACACTATTGTGAGATTCATCTCAATATTTTCATGCACATGATTCTCTTCTTCCAGCATTGCTTGTTTTTTGTTGTTTTATGTGCTGTCAATTCATCTTTGTTCTAAGGTGATCCTATGCATGAGAGACTGACCAAGAGATCCTGTTTTTAACAGCTCTTCTCAGATCTTGCAAAGTCAGTGCTATGGCTTCCTTGACTGAATCAATGCACAAATAATTAATCTTCCTTTGCATGTCCAGGAGTGAGAGCCACTCTGTGCTGACAAAACATACACACATGAGAGGATTAAATGGAAGATATCGACTACAACTTTATTGATTAGAGCTATAGATAGGGTTGGTGCAAACATGGGTCTAGATCCAGCAGCAAATTTCCTGCTGGTTGATCAATGAGCCCACACTTTTGGAATGCTGCCAGGACCAATGCGATGACAGGAGAGGATCCACCTCGGCTGTTGTCCCAGCATGGTCCTCCTGCCACCAGGGGGTTCAGGGATGGAACCTACCCCCCAAAGCCGGGCCAGATCCAATCTGCCCCACACCCCAGCCCCTTAAGGGGACCACAATACCTTACCAATGCCCAGGAGACACTGGTAATTGCAAACCCAGATCCAGGACCCATGCCAACCACACCCTGCAGTTGTGGCAATAGGATAACAGAAAACATGCCCAGAAAACAAACATCTTCAGAACAAGTTAAACCAGTGAGGGAGGATGGGGCAATGGTCAGGAATGCACTGAGCAGCATGTGTTCCTGACTGGAATAAATTAACCCCCCCCCAACTGGAGTGAAAACTACATTGTATTCACTCCAGCTCCACTTACAAGCCAATGAGTTCAAACCATGGTTTAAACTCATTGGCTGGTGTTTCTGCCTTCCCCAAGCTGTAGTGACCCTGGGAGGAAGAAGATGCCAGCAGTGCCCCACCCCCAAGCTCTGCACCCCATTCCGGATTGCAAATTGGCCACCCAGTAAATTGGGCAGCCCTATTTTTTCCAGTTATCTTCTACTTTACTATCATATTTTCTAATGAGTTATGTTGTGTCATGATTTTTACAAAATATGGGAGCCTCAGGTTGGTCATTTTGTCTTCTAATGGGAGATAGGCTTGATTTGCTCTCAGACCCAATTATTTGTCTTTTTGCCAGTCAATGTTATCTGTAAAACTCCCTGCTAGCTCCACGTTTCAAACAAGTTGATTCTCCCTGCCCCCATCAGCTTTCTTCACTGTCCAGCTTTCACACTCATAGATAAAAATAAATACAATGGCATGAATGATGAATGAGTTTGGCATTTAATGATATATCCTTACACTTGTGGATTTTATCTAGTTCCTTCACAGTTGCCCTTCCAAGACTTATCAAATGAGTGTCTAAAAACAATGTAATCCTGCTATTGAGGATAGCAGAAACATAGTGGCATGATTACAGTAATTATTGCATGTTGCCATATAGTGTTGCTACAACACTACCACCACAGAATTATTGCATGACCATCACTAGTGGTTTAAGAATGGGATTACAGTTCACACTATAGTAACACTTGTCTTTGCATTGCCTTCTAATGACAGTCTTAACACTTTGTGCTGGCTTGTGCATGTGCCTTTAAGAAAAACATTCTCTTACTTCTGCAATTTTGCATGGGCGAGATTTCGGCTATTCTCATGAGAAGATGCAACTTTGATTAAACACACCAAAAACATATACATAATGAAAGAAATTCACAAATAAACACTTAAATAAACATTAAAAAGTAATAATAATAATAATAATAATAATAATAATTTTTTATTTCTATCCCGCCCTTCTGCAACGCAATCGGGGCGGCTTACAATATAAAAACTCCATAGTCCCAGTACCCTAGCCCACCCCCCCTTAAAATAATATTAAACTATAAAAGATTAAAAACATACAGTAAATTAAAAATATATAAATTAGAAAAATATTAAAACATACAATAGTTAAAAAAAATGATTACAGCTCAGGGAGGACAACCGAGTCTTGGGCCGGGATAGTTATTCAGGAAAGGTCTGCCGGAAAAGATCCGTCTTGACAGCTTTTTTAAAGCCGTCTAAGGTGTTAATAAGACGGATCTCGTCCGGCAGGCCATTCCCTAATCTGGGAGCAGCAGCGGAGAAGGCCCTCTGGGACGTCACCGACAGCCTTGTTTTCATAGGCTGTAACAGATTCCTCCCAGAGGATCGAAGTGCGCGGGGAGGGTCGTATGGAAGGTTTAACTACCAAGTACCAAGAAAAGGTAACAGTTCATTAAAAAAGCATCCTGTTGGTCCTCTTCACGTTCTCCCTTGGAAGTTTAATTATGTGTTCTTGTTGGGAAACGGGGGGGGGGAGGATGAACCTTCCATTCACACTGTAATATTGGAATTACAGCAGGACATGATTTTTGCACGCTCATCAATACTGCAAAAGAGCGATATTGAGGGCTAGTCATGGATTTTGCCCATGTGTAAGAAAAGTTACACATAATTAATGGGTGGAGTACACACAGACCATGGGAGGATGAAGATGATGTCATGCAATAACAGGAACCAGTTTGTGCTACTAGCATGTTGTAATCCAGGGCCGGTTTAAGGAATTTGGGGCCCCCCTGCAATGGTTTGTTTTGGGGGCCCCCTATGTTTATCCCAGTGTCAGGGAAAGCTATATACCAGACCCCTTTCCCATCAGCCACTCTGCATTTTTAAAAAAAATAAATTGCTGCTAAATTATTTTCAAGAGGTAAGTAGTACTTCAGAAGAAAGATATGCTCCTTTTAGCCAGGTTGCAGCAAGGGTGTGACGTTCCTTCTGCAAACTGCAAACCTGCCCCTTTATAAATAAATGGGCCCCTCTGCACCTTAATAATTATTGAAAGGCAAACACGCACACACACACACACACACACACACACACAAGCAGAATGAGGTTTTAGTGCCATTTAGAAATCCAAGGCACCCCCAGCACCCATAGCCACAAAGGGCCCCTGTTGTGCTTGTCTTTGGGTTTGCTAGATGAGTAATTTCCCAGGTTTTTATTAATGGCCACACTGCATGTAAGGCCACACGTTGACCAAATTATTAAATATTGCCAATTATTATTATAGATGTTACTATAGATATGGGGCTGGGGTGTCAGGGTAGGTAAGAAAACTGAATAACAAATTGACTCATCATTAGATCAAGGGAAGTAATAGTGCCACTGTACGGTTGTCCCTTCACATTCACAGATTTGGCATTCACAGATTTAAGTATTCACGGCTTGAAAATATTCTTAAAAAAATAATAATCCAAAAAGCAAACCTTGAATTTGCCATCTTATATAAGGGACACCATTTTGCTATGCCATTGCATATAATGGGACTTGAGTATTCACGGATTTGGGTATTCACGGGGGGTCCTGGAACCAAACCCCAGCGACTGTGAAGGGACAACTGTATTCTGCTTTGGTCAGACCTCACCAGGAGTACTGTGTCCAGTTCTGAGCACCATAATTCAGGAAGGATATTGAGAAGATGGAATGTGTCCAGAGAATGGTGTGTGACCAGGATGGTGAGAGGTCTGGAAGCCATTAGGCCCTATGAGGAATGGCTTAGGGAGCTGGACATGTTTAGTCTGGAGAAGAGAAGGTTGAGAGGGGACATGAGAGCCATGTTTAAAAATATTTGAAGGGATGTCATACTGAGGATGGAGCAAGCTTGTTTTCTGCTGCTCCAGAGTCTAGGACATGGAGCAATGGGTTCAAACTACAGGAAAAGAGATTCCACCTAAACAATAGGAAGAACCTCCTGACAGTAAGAGCTGTACGGCAGTGGAATACGGTGCTGCCTGGGAGAGTGGGGGAGTCTCTTTCTTTGGAGGTTTTAAAGGAGAGGCCAGATGGCCATCCGTCAGGAATGATTTGATTGTGTCTTCCTGCATGTCAGGAGGGGGTTGGACTAGATGGCCCTTGGGGGTATCTTCCAACTCTGTGATTTATAGGATGGAAAGGATGAGGAGGACAAAAATTAAGTAACCACAACCAGGCGTAGGATTAACCCTTAATGTGTGAATTCACAGATGACCACTCAAAGAACTACAGTTACAGGTAAGCAACCTGTCCATGAGTGTTTTGCCACTGTAATAATTACATCTCCATGTGTGCAGAGAGAAAAATGTTTCTGATTATCTGAACATATATTAAATGAGAAATATAATCAAAATGCACTGAGTCTGATGCAATGAAAAGGTGCTGCCATGGTAAGAGAAACTGAAACATTTACAGCCTTTACCTAAAGAATATGATGTGTGTGAGTTCTGTGTTCATTTTTCAACTTTGCAAAACAGTCTAGAAGATGTACACTTCATGCTATTTAGTGCAGCTGATTTTGCTTTAGTATTAGGTTTATGCTAAAACTAAGAATACATAAGGTAGCTCATGAATCAAACTAGCCACTATCTAATTAAGCAGAGGAACATACCACTTATGGAGGAATTATATCACCACTACTTCTCAATGAATTTAGCATCCTGAATAAACACCCACAACTTATTTTTATTTTTGTCGTACATGGGGTTACCATAAGTCAAAAGGCAACTTGAAAGCACATGTGCACACACACAAAAATCCCAGTGAGTTTTATCTCCCATCTCTCATTCTCTATGTCTCAGAGAAAATGCTCTCTCTCCCCCAGCTCATGCAGGGACCATCTCCAAATTACAGTATCAGTATTAGTCAGGCACCTTCTCAGTGCTCCCCCCTCTAACTTAGTACCAAGCCTCTCTCTGCAAGCAACACAACGCTGCAGGGAGAAGTCCATCAGCAGCCATTGAGTCTCTGACTCCAGCAACAAGTTAAAAAGTAAAATAACCACCCCACCATGCATGGCACCCCCCCCCCCAAAATCCCCTGTGGGCCCCTGAGGAACCAGCCCTAGTAGTCATAGTCACTCACCCACACAACCAGCTTCTCTCCCCGCCCTTCCTCCTTCTCCTGCCTCACAGCAATACAGGGACTGTCTCCAAATTACAACTTAGGAGATTTTCAGACCGCGTTTTACCATGGCTCATGCGGGAGGAGCTTCCGGGAGAGGGACGGTGGTCTTGCGCAGCAGAGGGTCGTTTTCGGACGCCGCCGTCCCTCTCCCGAAACCATCCGTGTCACTTCCATGAAGCTTTGGAAGCCTCAGCGCCATATTTTAATCACGGGCAACCTCCGTGATTAAATTATGGCTCTGCGGCTTTCGAAGCTTCACGGAAGTGACACGGATGGTTTCGGGAGAGGGATGGCAGTATCCGAAAACGACCCTCTGCCGCGCAAGACCGTCGTCCCTCTCCCGGAAGCTCCTCCCGCATGAGCCACGGTAAAACATGGTCTGAAAATCTCCATAGTCAGTACCAAGAGCAAATCCATTCTTTATCGCCATTCGCCACTAGGGGGGCCTCTTGACTTGTCCCCCCCCCCACCAATGCTGATTTGGCAGACTGGTTAAAACAGCCCTGTTGGAATCCACTATAGCCTGATAAAGTCCTTACTCATCTGATTTCTTGACTACAGACTTAATTTTTTCTTAATGACTAAACAAAGTCAAATCTTTAACAATTTCAGTGTCTTTATCACCCACTTTAAAGTTATGTAAATTGTATATGATTATTATTTTTGTTTTCTTAATATTCAGCTGTAACCCTTGTTCTGCACTTTCTTCCTTAGCTTTCTCTGTTATTAATGCAGTATCACCTGCATATCTGACATGCTTGACATTTCTTGTTCCAATTTGTACATGTCCTTCCTTTAATCCTGCTTTCTGCATGTTATAGTCTGTGGACATTTTCAGACAGCGCTAAACGGAGCTTATCGCAGGATGAGCTCCCGGGAGAGGAACGGCGCTCTTGCGCAGTGGGGGGTCATTTTTGGATGCCGCCATCCCTCTTCCGAGATCATCAGTGTCACTTCCGTTAAGTTTTGGAAGCGGCCGCGCCATATTTTAAGCATGGGCAACTTCCGTGCTTAAAATATGGTGCTATCTGACACCTTTGCTTATTGGAAACCATTCTGTTTCTCCATATCCTATCCTAACAGTGGCCTCTTGTCCAGAGTATAGGTTATGCATCTGGACAATAAAATGTTATGGCACTGCCATTTCCTTTAGAGTGATCCATAGTTTTTCATGATCTACATAGTCAAAGGCCTTCCAGCATACCTGTTTATTAATTTCTTTTAAAATGAATATAAAACAAGCTTGTTTTGTATAGTTTTATTACAGGAGAAAATAATAATATTAGAGCAGATTTATCATTTTCTGACTGGAATGTATATATCCTGTTGATGACTCACATGCATGCAACTGTAGCTAACATGTATGCAAGTCACTTTTTTGGATGGGGCACACAGGGCTATTCTTTTGACCTTGCTGTCCATCCAAACTCCTCCCATAATGAGCACTGTTAAGCATCAGGAGGGGCCACTCCTGGTCCTTCTTACCAGAGGGGACTCAACTCAGACCATGAAGATCCACCTGCTCTGAGCTGGGAAGGAAAAGTGAGTGCACTCTATTTGAGAGCAAACTCTTATTTCTCCCCCCAACTGAGCTGAGACCAATGGCTTCCCTGTGGTCTGAATCCACCCCCCCCCCAATAAATGTGCACAAGGGACTTCTTCCGGAACCTGACAGCTGCTCAAGCAGTTGGAGGATGCAGAACAGTGCATGCAGAGCTATGCACACATGTAGGATTTTGGCCATCATGAGGGATAGATAGACAGACAGACAGACAGACAGAGAATTGCCTCTCTTGGGGAATTCTCCAGGGGTATCAATTCACCTCTTAAATTAGTCACACCCACACCCAATACTGTTAAACATTCTGGGAGCATTCTGGGAGCCCATGGAAATTCCCAGGGATGGTCTTCCAGACTTGGCAAAGTTGCCCATTCTTGGTCTAGGGGCTAATTCCAATAGTTAGTCCCAACTAGAATAAACCCATTGAATCCATGGGACTTGTTAATGCAAAACCTATATAAGCCCCATTGATTCCATGGAACCTCTCCAGTTTGGATTTATCCCTATTTGCTTCATTCATATTTAATGGGAGTGTATTTTGTTAATTTAAAATCCCCTTGTGACTCTATAAACATGTTTCTAATGCATGAATATGCAGTCACTCTTATGTCTTTAAGAAACTGAAAACAGTATTTGAAAACGTAGCTCAAAATATTTGTTTTCTTGCTGCAGAGTTATTTAAAATATGTCATCAATGGGTTTGAATTAAATATTTTTCTGCATTGTACTAATTTTCAAGGTACGTAAAACCCTCTTCCTTCACAGAACACCCTAAGACATCATTTTATTCTCCTTTACAAATCCCCTACCATATTTTTGAGTCTCAGGCAAAGCAGGTGTCATTTTGGAAATGCAGATTTGCAAAATCCTAAAACTCAGCCTTCTACCAGTGTGCTGCTGTGTTCTAGTTTCAATCTGCTGGCAGAAAATATGCGTGATGAATACCAATCAGTCCTACAAATATAATATTTTCAAAGGAAACAAAAATAGTTATAGGACAAAAGAAAAATCATATCTTTCAATATTTTAGGAGGTAATGTAAGTTGAGTGGCTAATATGCATAGCCATTCACTGTGTACATTGCTAATATATCATGGAGAATGTGCGCATAATCTGTTCATGTAGAGGAAACTGCATATTTCTTATTTAATATGCATATTCTCCCACAGCCTTTGAGGGGATGTACACATCTTGACAATGCTTGTACAGGCTTCAACAGGCTTTATGGTATATTTGTATCTTAAATGTATTCTCTGGTTAATGTGCTCTGTCTCCAAGGGGGAATATGCATGTTCTCTACATTCAAGATTTTGTACAATCTCCAATCAGATCCACCACTGCCATTGCCATGGTTGCCTTTGCCTCCACTATCATTAAATCTATGCTGGCAGAATCTATAGAATCCTGATTGATGTGATGTGTGATGTTCCATCCTCATCAGAAAAAAAAATAGGGCTTTCTATATCTCTATTCCAAATCAAAAGAGGAACTTTCTCATATCGCTGATTAAAACCCAAGCCCTTCTGCACTCCCACATAGGCAATAGGAATGGACCTTTCTAAGTGACCCTCGAATGACTGTTGATTAGCCTTCTTTCTGAGTGGTCAAGTTAAGCCAAAGGGAAGTCTTGAACAATAGACACAGGGGCCCACATTTAACGAGCAGCTATTTCAAAAACATTATGACTTTAAAGCTCTTTTGGGTGACCTACCTGCTTAAATTCTTGTTAAAATATGTATAAACTAATATGGTGGAGACTTTACCCAGGGGATCACTAGAGCATTTCCTGGATCATAATGATGCAATAGTTTCCTGTCCCAGTAATAGCTGTTGTCTCAGAGCACCTCGGCATCACAACTAATGCTTGCATTCCCTGAAAGCTGCCAAGTACCAGGATGCAGCTATAAATGACTAGAGGGTGGCAGAGCCCCCTTTCTCAGTCCCTTAATTCCTTCCAACACAGTCTAATTGAGATTAAGAGCCATTAAGAGCTCTTTGCTGCACATACAGTTGATATTGATCAGACTAACTCAGTTGCTCAAACCAATGATCTGTTTACAAGTGTTGTCCCTTTCCGGACGTTTACTGGTAGAGGAGGAAACCTATAAATGGAGTATATCCCTCTTGGACTTTTCAGTGTTGGACTGTATCCTTCTCTTAGCTTTCCAGTCATGCTGGATAACTTTCACTCCTGCTGCTGCCCATTAATAATTCTTCCTACCCAACATTCCAGTTGTGCACACTGTTGTCCTTTGGTTTACATCAACAGCATTTTTCTAGCACAGTGAGAAAAACACTCTTGCTTTTTTATATTACATTTGGTACCCCTCTTCTCTATACTGATGCATCATTCCAGGCCAAGGCCTCTCAACTTTTTCTGTATGGTGGGCATTCTTATTTGGCTGGACTGCACAAGAAGGGGGCTCACTGGCTTGGTGGTGGGCCGGTTTGCTGCCCGGGTGGTGCCCCCTTGATGCTCCACCTTCCACGGCCCCCATCGGCCACATGGCCGGCTGACATGGGGGGCGCCATTGCTGGTCTTCTCATTCCCAGCCTGCTTTGCGCTGGGAGGGAGCGGGAAAACACGGGCCAATTGGGGTGAGCCTGCCTTGCCCCAATTGGTTCCTGCTGAAGAAGAGGTGGGTCATCCGGCCACGTTTTCTGGTGTGGTTGGATGATGAGGGGGCCTGTGATGGAGCCAGTATTTAAGCCGGCTCTGGCACAGGCCAGCTCAGTTGGCTCATTGGGAGCCGAAGACTTGCCCACCCTCCCTATGTGTGTGTGTGTGTGTGTGTGTGTGTGTATATATATATATATATATCTTGTTGTTATTGCATTATTTGTCGCAATTTTCTTGGCAGATGGCATGGGTACTGATCCAGGTAAAGGGGGGAAGGGGGGTCTCCTTCAAGTTCAAGTTCATGGAGATCCCCCTTTTTTGCTTAATTGACATCTTGTTTTCAGGAGAGGGGAGACTGTCATGTGGGGTGGCTTGACCAACGGCTCTCTCCCACAGGAAGGTTGGCAGGGTCTGACATGAGTCTGTTAGCCAACATTGGGTTGGGCAATGAGGGGATCACGACCCATGCATGAATGCCAACCATTTTGCAGCCATCAGCAAGTTGCAGCCTTTTTATTGCCAATCATTATCTACGAACCTGTACTTAACCATTATCCTTATTTTGTACTCAATACAATTTGTTAATCACACTTTGTAGTATGTGTCTTATTTAAGGGAGGGCTCGCACTAAGACTCTAAACTATCTAGTATATGAGCTGCTCTTCGCTGATGATGCTGCCCTTGTTGCCCACATAGAAGCAGCTCTGCAGCATCTAACTTCCTGCTTTGCAACAGCTGCAGAGCTGTTTGGGCTGGAAGTCAACCTGAAGAAAACAGAGGTTCTCTACCAGCCTGCACCACAGGACGAACACCACCATCCCCACATTGCCATAGGCAAATCTCTGCTTAAGTCCGTTCAGCAATTCACCTACCTGGGAAGCATCACCTCCTCAGATGCCAAGATTGGCAGTTCACCTACCTGGGAAGCATCATCTCCTCAGACGCCAAGATTGACAAAGAGATTGATCACAGATTAGCAAAGGCATATAGCACATTTGGAAGACTTTACAAAAGAGTCTGGAATAACAAACACCTGAGGCAAAGCACAAAAATCAGTGTGTATAAAGCCATTGTACTGTCTATTCTCCTTTACAGGTCTGAAACATGGGTCACCTATCACCAACACTTACGACGACTCCTTGAATGTTTTCATCAGTGTTGTATACGTACAATCCTAAATATACACTGGACTATATGACAAATGTTGCTGTCCTTGAGCAAGCAGTGATTACCAGCATTGAGGCCATGATATTGAGGATACAGCTGTGCTGGGCAGGGCTCGTTTCTAGGATGGAGGACCATCACCTCCCAAAAATAGTACTCTACGGTGAACTCGCCACGGGTCAGCGTAAGAGGGGCGTTCCAAAAAAGCGATACAAGAATTTCCTGAAACAACATCTCAGGCTTGGCCAAATTGATCACCAACAATGGTCCACCCTGGCTTCACATTGGAAGGCATGGAGATGCACTATCCACAATGCTACAGCTTTATTTGAGAACTCATGCCGAACAAGTCTTGAAGAGAAATGACAATGCAGAAAGAATCACAACCCGGAAACATCATCCAAGGAGACCCTCTGCTGTGCTTTCTGCAACCAGACTTGTTTATCTTGGATTGGCCTTTTCAGTCATCAGCGCACTTGCAGAAATTGTGGGATGAGTCCTTCCTGAATCTTCGCTTGTGAAGAAAAAGCCAGAGAGAGAGATTTAAGGGAGGGGAGCAGGATGTACGGTTTGGGACCACAAACCAAAACAACAGCTTTGTATTTTCTTTAAATGTCAGCAAAGCAGTGTGAGCAATTAATGAAGGATGCTTTAGGAACTCCTAGAACATCAGAAAGCATGCTGGAGCATGTCTCTGTGGCAACCTTAGCATACCTATATTCAATAATTGCTAGTTTGTCTGTGTCACTGAGAGTTTAGGCATATCATGCATTCATGTCATTTCATGTTTGTGAGTCTTAGCCACACCATCCCGCTTCCTTTATCAGTTACTCTGAAGTTTGTCAGAGTTTGTTTTTCCTCTACCTTTTAGTCTGCAATTCTCTCTCTCTCTCTTTCCCCTTCCATTTGGGGGTTAGGGAGCTATTATAAATAAAATAACCAGTTTGAATTTTTTAGCACGTGTCCTTTCTGTTTGATTGACCACAATGTTACAGAAAGTAGTTCACTATTGATAGAGAGGATTGATGACATTTTATTGAGGAAAATATAACACTTGGGCACACAATGTAGCATGATTGAGGGAGTCCCTCTAAAGTTGGGATAATTTCCATATACACAGAGAGCGAAAGAGAGGGAGAGAGAGAGATATTCATGTGCAATCTGTGTTCTTGGTTGCATTTTCTCTGTCAGACATACCATATATTCCGGCGTATAAGATGACTTTTAAACCCCCCAAAATACCCTCAAAAGTCAGGGTTGTCTTATACACTGGGTATACGGTTTGCCTCACCCACCGCCCGGTCTCCTGCCTCTTTGCTCCCTTCACAAAGGGAGCGAAGAAGCAGGAGGTTGGGCGGGGGTGTGTGTGAGGCAAAGAGGGTACCGGCACATTCGCCCCTTTCCTCCGCCTTCACCCCCTTTGGGCAGGAACTGAAGGTGGAGGAGAAGGGCGAATGCAGCGGTTTGCCTTGCTCGCTGCTCATCTCCTCTGTCTTCACTCCCTTCACAAAGGGAGTGAAGACACAGGAGATGGGGGGCGGGTGAGGCAAACCGGGTATATTCACCCCTCTCCTCCCCCTTCGCCCCCTTTGAGGAGGAAGCGAAGGTGGAGGAGGGGGGCGAATGCAGCGGTTTCCCTCGCCGGCTGCCTATCTCTTGCATCTTTGCTCCCTTTGCAAAGGGAGCGAAGACACAGGAGACCGGGTGGGGGGGGGGGCGAGGCAAACTGGGTACATTCACCCCTCTTCTCTCCCTTCTCCCCCTTTGAGGAGGAGATGAAGACAGAGGAAGGGGGTGAATGCATCAGTTTGCTTTGCCCGCTGCCCATCTCCTGTGTCTTCGCTGCCTTCGCAAAGGGAGTGAAGACACAGGAGACCAGGTGGGGGATGAGGCAAACCGGGTACATTCTCCCCTCTCCTCCCCCTTCGCCCCCTTTGAGGAGGAATTGAAGGCAGAGGAGGGAGGTGAATGCAGCGGTTTGCCTCGCCAGCCGCCCATCTCCTGCATCTTTGCTCCCTTCGCAAAGGGAGTGAAGACACAGGAGACCGGGCAGGGGGCAAGGCAAACTGGGTACATTCGCCCCTCTCCTCCCCCTTTTCCCCCTTTGAGGAGGAACTGAAGGTGGAGGAGAGGGGGAGACGGAAGGCAGGCAGACAGGGAAGGAGGCCGAGGCCAAGGCCAAGGCTGCTGCTGCAGCCTTTCTCCCCCAGAGCTGGAGTGCCTGGCCCCAATTCAGTCCTCTGGGCCCAGGACTCACTGCAGTGCTGCCCAGCCCAGAGCAACCCAGCCCCGCACACACCTCGGGATGATCCTCCCCATGGAAGGGGAGAGCGCCGTGCCCGGAGCCTGGGCCACAGTGATTGAGGGAGTGAGGGGTAGGTAGGGAGGCAGGGAACAAGGCCAGGCCACCAGGAAGGGAAGGGGGACCCTGAGGGCGGACGGAATGCCTTCCTCGCTCCACTGGCCGGGAAGGGAGGTCTTCGGGACTGCGTGCAGGAGACGGGGTACCCTCTCCCCCCCACTCCATCCAGAAGGAGCTTCGTTTGGGGCATGCCTAGGACCCCCAGGACCCCTGCTTGCCAAGGGGCCCCCAAGCCCAGACTGCCTGTGGCTGATCCCAGCCTCTCTTGGCCTGCCTGCAGAGACCACATTTTTAAAGCCTTGCATCCATTCCCCTGATGCTGGACTACAACTCCCAGAATCCCCAATCCCATTGGGCAGGCTGGCATCCAGTGCTTGGAAGTCAAGCCATTGGCTGGCTTGGGAGGGGGCCAGCTTTGGGCCATCCCATCTGTTCCTGCTTGGCAGGATTGGGCCCTTGGCAGGGAGCCCACATCTTTCTTCCCCTGCCCACATTCAGTGACAAGTGCATCTGTCAGTGGGTGTTAGCATCCCTGGTAGCACAATGGAGCCTCCATTTTCAGAGGCAGTCTACCATGGAATGCTGCTCCTGTCTCTAGGTGCATAAGGGAGGAATTTTCCTGCTCTTTTTGGGGGTTACCCAAGACTTAGTGGTCCCCAGCCCTCCACTCTAGCAGCAGAGCAAGGCTTGTATTTGCTGCAAGGGCCCCGTTTCTGCTCAGCCCACTGCTGCAAAATCTGGGTGCCTGAGAGTTTCTGTCACCCTTTTTTTCTTTTTGCTTCCGAGCTAAGGTGTGGCAAGGTGTGGCAAGGTGTGCCTACCTGGGCAGAGGCAAAATAACAAATGCAAGGCCATTGGCCAGCAATGTGTGTGTGTGTTTGTTTGTGTATCACTTTGAAGTCAGCCAACAGACTGATTTCTAACTTGTTGTGTGCCTTCAAGTTGTAGCCAATGTATGGTGACCCTAACTTGCCATATCATGGGGCTTTTTTGGCCAGCTTTGTTCAGAGGACGGGGAGGCGCAGGAGGTGGCTGGGAGACTGGGGAATCGCAGGACTGGGGAATGTCCCAGCCAGCCAGCCAGCCATCTCCTGTGATTCCCCAACCAGCATGTGGGCTCCCGATCGCGGCTTTGGGGAGGGTGGGTGGTGAGGTGTAGTGGGTGGTCATCTTATACGGTGAGTATATCTCAAACTCTATATTTTAACTCAAAAATTGTGGGGGGGATCATCTTATACGCCCAATCGTCTTATACGTCAGAATATACGGTACACACAATTCTGTTCTTGGTGCAAATGTCAAACCTTTACCAGCTTGAAAGGTCCTCAGACTACCGGGGTTTTCTATTTATGGCAGAGAAAAGGTGAGTGGATCCATCTTGCTTTTCATATCCTAGCTGGGAAGCCTAGTTTATTGCAGTAGCTTTAGATTAAGCCATGTGGGAGGTGGCAGCAGGGGCAGAAAGATCTCCACTTCACCCTGGGTATGCTCTGCCCAGAGCTTATGGCCCCTTCTTTGAAATAGATGGTGCCATCTTTAGGAGAAAAGTAGTCTTCATCCCTCCCCATCCCCTTTATGGGCAGACAAGGTGAAAGTGCTGGAAGAACTTGATTAAATTTATGGTGTCAGTCACCCCCTGAACAAGCAACAGTAGCACACTAGGCAGCTTCATGTCAAGTGTGCTTCTCAGAGCATTCTGAGAAGCCTTCAGCACTGCTGCAGCCTCTGCTATGAGACAGGCTCATATAAAGCAGTGAGAAGACTGGAAGACTTCAGTGAGAAGGCTGAAAAGGGACTCTACATTTAATTTAAAAGCATTATGATTGGAAGGAAACCTAAGGAAAGGTCAGCTGCTGGTTGGAAACTATATTCCTTTTCTGCCTCTCCAGTGTTCTGGAATAAAATCTTTAAAAGGCAGATAGCGGGAATGGCCCATGGTCTTAAGTGTCTCTATACTAAGGCACAGAGGATGTGAAATAAACAGGATGAACTTGAGCTCTTAAGCACATCAAAACAAATATGATTTAATAGGCATCAGTGAAAACTGGTGGGATTGGAATTAAGTAATAAAGGGGTATAACCTATTTCAGAGGAATAGACCAAACAGGAAGGGTGGTGGAATAGCATTATATATTAAAGATGTGTACACCTGTGAACAGATCCATGACTTAAATCCTGGGAGCCAGGTTGAGAACATCTGGGTAAAAATTAAGGGGAAGAGAAACAGCAGGGATGCCATTGTGGGGTCTACTACAGACCCCCAAGCCAAACTGAGGACTTGGATGGTGCCTTCCTGGGACAGATGGCTGTACACTCAGACAGGAGAAATGTAGCAGTAATGGGGGGTTTCAACTGTCCTGATATTTGTTGGAAGTCCAACTCTGCCAAGAATTTAAGGTCCAACTAATTCCTCTCCTGCCTTGCAGACAATTTCATTGTCCAGAAGGTAGAAGAGGCAACAAGGAGATCAACTGTTTTAGATCTGATCCTAACCAGTGGGAATGACCTGGTTAATGGTGTGGAAGTGGTGGGATCCTTAGGCAGGAATGACCATGTTCTCCTGGAGTTTATCATACAGAGGAAAGGGGAAGCCAAGCATAGTCAGACATGCATTCTAGACTTTAAGAAAGCTGATTTCAGAAAAGTTAGGGAATCACTGGGGGTGATCCCATGGTCAGGAATACTAAAAGATAAAGGGCTCCTCTTCATCCTGGAGAGAAGTGACTAGTGGGGTGCCGCAGGGTTCTGTCCTGGCACAGTGCTATTCAGCATCTTTATCAGTGATTTGGATGAAGGCATGCTGATCAAGTTTGCAGATGACACCAAATTAGGAGGGGTAGCTAATACCCCAGAGGACAGGTACAGAATTCAAAATGACCTTAACAGATTAGAAAGCTGGGCCAAAACTAACAAAATGAATTTCAACAGGGAGAAATGCAGGATACTACACTTGGGCAGTAAAAATGAAAAGCACAGATATAGGATGGGTGACACATAGCTTTATGGCAGTACTTGTGAAAGGGATCTAGGAGTCCTTGTGGACCACAAGCTGAACATGAGTCAGCAGTGTGATGCAGCAGCTAAAAAAGCCAATGTGATTCTAGGCTGCATTATTAGGAGTACAGTGTCTAGATCACTCTATTCTGCCTTGGTCAGACCTCACCTGGAATACTGTGTTCAGTTCTGGGCACCACAATTCAGAAAGGATATTGAGAAGCTGGAATGTGTCCAAAGGAGGGTGACCAGGGTGATGGAGGTCTGGCAGCCATGCCCTGTGAGGAGCGGCTTAGGGAGCTGGGTATGTTTACTCTAGAGAAGAGAAGGCTAAGAGGTGACATGATAGCCATGTTTAAATATTTGATGGGATATCATTCTGAGGATGGAGCAAGCTTGTTTTCTGCTGCTCCAGAGACTAGGACATGGAGCAATGGATTCAAACTACAGGAAAAGAGATTCCGCCTAAATATTAGGAAGAACTTTCTGATAGTAAGAGCTGTTGAGAAGTGGAATACACTGCCTCGTAGTGTGTTGGAGTCTCCTTCTTTGAGGTGTTTAAACAGAGGCTGGATGGCCATTTGTTGTGAAAGCTTTGAATGTGTATTCCTACAAGGCAGGGGGTTGGACTAGATGGCCCTTGTGGTCTTTTGCAACTCTATGATTCTATGATTCTATGATAGTTCAGCACTCTTTCTGTTTTTTTGAAAAACATACTTGCTTTGTAGCCAAAAGATGCATGCTAAAGTGTTTCAGTATTCAAATGCGATGGAGAGGCTGAAAACACTGGTCAAGCCTACGGATCATTACCCCTTCCTTTTGGTCCATGTGGGAACCAATGATACTGCAAGGCACAGCTTTCTGAAGATCTGAAGAGATTATGAGGCTCTGGGGAGGAAACTGAAAGAAATGGATGCACAGGTTGTCATCTCGTCTCTTCTGCCAGTTGAAGGGCATGGACCAGGAAGGAGAGGAAAATAGCTGATGTAAACAACTGGCTCCATAGACAGTGTTGCCGAGAATGATTTGGATTCTTGGATCATGGACTGTGCTTCCATGAGGGGGGACTTCTGGCAAGAGATGGGGTGCATCTTACAACAGTTGGAAGAAATATTTTTGCCAACAGTCTCAAGAATTTGATCAGGAGGGCTTTAAACTGAGTCATATGGGGGAGGGAGACCGTATTCTAGAAGGCAAAAGGGCTGGAGAAAATAGTCAAACTGTCATAGAGGGAACAAGGCAAACAGTGAAGGACCCAACAGTGGGAGGCAAAAAAACTTGCACAGGCAGCAAGTATAGGGAATACATGGTCTTAGATGTCTCTACACTAATGCACAGAGCATGGGAAATAAGCAAGATGAACTTGAACTCCTAGCACAACAAAGCAAATATGATATAATAGACATTACTGAAACCTGGTGGGATGAGTCTAATGATTGGAATGTAGGAATAGAGGGTATAACCTTTTTAAGAGGAACAGGCCAAACAGGAAAGGAGGAGGAATAGCATTATATAACAGCGATATTTATACCAGTGAAGAGATCCATGACATCAATACTAGAAGCCAGGTGGAGAGCATCTAGATAAGAATTAAAATGGAGGGAAACAACAGGGATGTTCTTGTGGGACTCTACTATACACCCGCAAGTGAGACGGAGGAATTGGATGATGCCTTTCTAGAACAGATGGCCACACACACAGAAAGGAGAGATGTAGTAGTGATGGGTGACTTCAACTATCCTGATATTTGCTGGCAATCTAACTCAACCAAAACTTCAAGGTCTAGCAAATTCCTTACTTGCCTGGAAGACAATTTCATGATCCAAAAGGTGGAAGAGGCAACAAGGGGGTCAGCTATTTTAGATCTGATCCTAACCAACAGGGATGACCTGGTTAATGGGGTGCAAGTGGTGGGATCCTTAGGTGAGAGTGACCATGTTCTCCTGGAGTTTGCTTTACAATGGAAAGGAGAAGCCAGGCATAGTCAGACACGCATTCTCGACTTTAGGAGAGCTAATTTCAATAAACTCAGGAAAATACTGGGGGTGATCCCATGGTCAGGAATACTAAAAGAGAAGGGACTTCAAGATGGATGGGACTTTCTCAAAAGGGAGATACTGAAGGCACAATTTCAAACAGAACCAATGAGGAAGAAAAATGGGAGGTGTCCCAAGAAAGCAGGATGGATGACTAAAGAACTTTCAACGGAGCTAAGTTTTAAACGGAACATGTATAGGAAATGGAAAAAGGGGGAAATCACCAAATAAGAATTCAAACAGATAAAGAACATGTGTAGGAGTAAAGTCAGAAAAGCTAAAGTGCAGAATGAGCTCAGGCTTGCTACAGAGGTTAAGAACAATAAAAAGGGTTTTTGGGGGGTATGTCCACAGCAAAAGGAGAAAGAAGGAAATGGTAGGACCACTACATGGAGAAGATGGCAAAATGCTAAGAGGGGACAGAGAAAAAGCAGAAGTACTCAACACCTTCTTTGCATCAGTGTTTTCAGAAAAGGAAAAGGGTGATCAACCTGAGGAGAATGGAACAGAGGACACAATATGGGAAATCCAGAACAGAATAAGTAAAGAGGTAGTACACGAATACCTTCTTAATCTAAATGAATTTAAATCTCTAGGACCAGATGAACTACATCCAAGGGTATTAATAGATCTAGGAAATGTAATCTCAGAGCCATTGGCAATGATCTTTGAGAACTCCTGGAGAACAGGAGAAATCCCAGCAGACTGGAGGAGGGCAAACGTCCCCATCTTCAAAAAGGGGGAAAAAGAGGATCCCAGCAATTATCATCCAGTTAGTCTGACATCAATACCAGGGAAGATTCTAGAGCAGATCATTAAACAGAGAGTCTGTGAACATTTAGAAGGCAATGCCATAATCACAAAAAGCAACAGGTTTCAGAGAAACAAGTCATGCCAGACTAATCTGATCTCTTTTTTTATAAAATTACCACCTTGGTAGATGAAAGGAACGCTGTGGATATTGCATACCTTGATTTCAGTAAGGCCTTTGACAAGGTTCCCCATGACATTCTTGCAATCAAGCTTGTAAAATGTGGGTTAGACAAGTTAACTGTTAAATGGATTTGCAATTGGTTGACGGGTTGAACCCAAAGGGTGTTCAGCAGTGGCTCCTCTTCGTCTTGGAAAGATGTGAACAGTGGGGTGCCACAGGGTTCTGTCCTGGGCCCAGTGCTATTCAACATCTTTATCAATGACTTGGATGATGGAATTAGGGGCATACTTATCAAATTTGTAGATGACACCAAATTAGGAGGAGTAGCTAATACCCTAGAAGACAGGATCAAAATTCAAAATGACCTGGAGAGATTGGAGAGCTGGGCCAAAGTTAACAAAATGAAATTCAATACGGAGAAATGTAAGGTACTGCACTTAGGACAGAAAAACAAAAAGCATAAATATAGGATGGGGGAGACCTGGCTGAATGAGACTACGTGCAAAAGGGATCTAGGAGTCCTAGTAAACCACAAGTTGAACATGAGTCAACAGTGTGATGCAGCAGCTAAAATGGCCAATGCGATTTTGGGCTGCATCAATAGAAGTATAGTGGCTAGATCAAGGGAAGTGATAGTGCCACTCTATTCTTTGTTGGTCAGACCTCACCTAGAATACTGTGTCCAGTTCTGGGCAACACAATTAAAAAAGGATATTGACAATTGGAGTGTGTCCAGAGAAGGGCAACTAAAATGGTGAAAGGTCTGGAAACCATGTCTTATGAGGAAAGACTTAGGGAGCTGGGTATGTTTAGCCTGGAAAAAAAAGATGGTTAAGAGGCGATATGATAGCCCTGTTTAAGTATTTGAAGGGGTGTCACGTTGAGGATGGGGCAGGCTTGTTTTCTGCTGCTCCAGAGACTGGAACACGGAGCAAAGGATGCAAGCTCCAGGAATAGAGATTCCACCTCAACATTAAGAGGAACTTTTTGACAGTAAGAGCTGTTCGGCAGTGGAACACATTTCCTCGGAGCGTGGTGGGGTCTCTTTGCTTGGAGGTCTTTAAACAGAGGCTGGATGGCCATCTGTCGGGGATGCTTTGATCATGATTTCCTGTATGGCCGGAAGTTGGACTGGATGGCCCTCGTGGTCTCTTCCAACTCTACAATTCTGTGATTTTATGATTCTATAAATCTTCAGTGGGAAGGACACACTTTGTACCTTGTTATGGTTACATTTATCTTTATTTTCATTATATATTCCAAATGTCTCTTTTCTCATAATTTGAATCGTACTCTCTGGAGCAACAGAAAACTAGCTGGCATTGTCTCTTCAAATATTTAAAGACAGTGATCATGTCATCTCTTAATCTGCTCTTCTTCAAACTAAAAGTACCCAGCAGTTCCCCATAGTCCTTGGTTTCCAGACTTTTTCAATCTTGGTCACCCTCATCTGGATATGTTTAGATAACATGCTGTATTATCAACATCTTCCTTGAGCTATGGTACCCAGAACTGGACACAATATTCCGAGTAAGGTCTGAGTACTCTTGAAATATGAAGGAAAAATAAAGGAGAAGAGGAATGGTGCAAAATCTCACCTCCACCGTGATTATTCCCACCACCATGGAGGATCTGGATATGGGTGGAAGCTCATATAAGGATATGTATAAAAATGCATGAATGAAGACATATGTAAAAAAAAGTGGGGAGAGGGTATACCAACCTAAGCATACATTTCCTTGTGGGAAAAGAGAAGAAAAATCTTGTAATTCAGTATGGAAATTGGATGGGAGGGAAAAAAATGCTAATAGGATTTCAGGAAAGGCAATCAAAACAAAACTGACAGAACTTCAAATCCCCACTTATGACAAACTGTCTTTTGACACCCTCTTTTAAAAAAGAAAGTCTCTCAAAGATTAATTTAGTGGTGTCATGCCTAAGCAATAACATTAGTAGAAATTCAGTTATGTGGCTTGGGACTCATTGGGTATTTTAGCCATTAACCATTGCCCAGTGTCATTAGCTGCTCTCAGGTCATTGCATATTTGCAGAGAACTGTGAATGCCATTTGGTACTGTGGTGGCCTATTCATAATTCAACAGGAATCTCATTAAATAGTATTTAAACTGACTTGTGATGGTGTTTGAAGCAAACGAGAGTCAGAACATTTACCTCTGCAACTTGCCAGCATGTGCTAAAATGAGCCAAGTCCTTTTGATCAAGATATATAAAATTATTATTCTGTTATTGCATATTACTGAAAGTGTGACACTTCTGTTTCCATTGATAAATGTTTCCTATTTGAGACTCTTTTGCTGAAGACAGATTTATATCACATCATCCACACCATGTGCAAAGAAAACTCAAACATTTAAACAGTTTTGAACTATTTGATTAGTCACATGAATGAATGTCCAGTTTCCCACCGGAAGCATAGCTCCCATTTCTTCATATTCTTTAAGAATGTAAGCATTGGAAATCTATGAAATGCACCTAAAATTTGTAATAGCATATTTGGCTATATTGCCATTTCATAGAATCATAGAATAGTGGAGTTGGAAGAGACCACAAGGGCCATCCAGTCCAACTTCCTGCCATCCAGGAAATCACAATCAAAGCACCCCTGACAGATGGCCATCCAGAATCTGTTTAAAGACCTCCAAGGAAGGAGATCCCACCACGCTCCGATGGAGTGTGTTCCACTGCCGAACAGCTCTTACTGTCAGAAAGTTCCTCCTAATTTTGAGGTGGGATCTCTGTTCCTGGAGCTTGCATCCATTGTTCCATGTTTTAGTCTCTGGAGCAGCATAAAACAAGTTTGCTGCATCCTCAATGTGATACCCCTTCAAATACTTAAACAGGGCTATCATATCCCCCTTAACCATCTTTAAGGGAGCAGGCTAAACATACCCAGCTCCCTAAGTCTTTCCTCATAAGGCATGATTTCCAGACCTTTCACCATTTTAGTCGCCTTCCTCTGGACACGCTCCAATTTGTCAATATCCTTTTTGAATTGTGGTGCCCAGAACTGGACACAGTATTCTAGGTGAGGCTTGACCAAGACAGAATAGAGTGGCACTATTACTTCCCTTGATCTAGCCACTATACTTCTATTGATGCAGCCCAAAATTGCATTGGCCTTTTTAGCTGCCGCATCACACTGTTGACTCATGTTCAACTTGTGGTCTACTAGGACTCCTAGATCCCTTTCGCACGTAGTCTGGTTCAGCCAGTTCTCCCCCATCCTATATCTATGCTTTTTGTTTTTCTGCCCTAAGTGCAGTACCTTACACTTCTCCATATTGAATTTCATTTTATTAGCTTTGGCCCAGCTCTCCAGTCTATCCAGGTCATTTTGAATTTTGATCCTGTCTTCTAGGGTATTAGCTACTCCTCCTAATTTGGTGTCATCTACAAATTTGATAAGTATGCCCCTAATTCCATCATCCAAGTCATTGATAAAGATGTTGAATAGCACTGGGCCCAGGACAGAACCCTGTGGCACCCCACTGTTCACATCTTTCCAAGACGAAGAGGAGCCACTGCTGAACGCCCTTTGGGTTCAGCCGGTCAACCAATTGCAAATCCATTTAACAGTTAACTTGTCTAGCCCACATTTTACAAGCTTGTTTGCAAGAATGTCATGCGGAACCTTGTCAAAGGCCTTACTGAAATCAAGGTATGCGATGTCCACAGCGTTCCCTTCATCTACCAAGCTGGTAATTTTATCAAAAAAAGAGATCAGATTAGTCTGGCATGACTTGTTTCTCTGAAACCCATGTTGACTTTTTGTGATTATGGCATTGCCTTCTAAATGTTCACAGACTCTCTGTTTAATGAGCTGGTCTAGAATCTTCCCTGGTATTGATGTCAGACTAACTGGACGATAATTGTTGGGATCCTCTTTTTTCTCCTTTTTGAAGATGGGGACAACGTTTGCCCTCCTCCAGTCTGCTGGGACTTCTCCTGTTCTCCAGGAGTTCTCAAAGATTATTGCCAATGGCTCTGAGATTACATTTGCCAGCTCTTTTAATACCCTGACTCTTTATATCAGATTCCAAGAGCAGAGGGTGGACTGGCTAAGGACTCTGTTTCAACTCTGCCTTCCAGTGAAGAAGAAAACAGTCCAAAATCCCACTGGGTACCTAAGCCCTGTGGATTGTTTCCCTCACCTGGACTATTCATATGTGTATGGAAGCTCATATGAGGATGAAGAAAACATTCAGGCAATGCCTTTAATAGTAAGATTTTTTAAAAGGCTTTATTAGAAGGCAAAAATCATGATATTAAGCAATGCAAATGAGCCACAGAATTCTTCCTTGAAGTACTTGCTTCAAATGCATAAAAAATATATTAGAGCAAAGAGTCTCTCTTCTAGTTTCTAGACCTCAGATTCGTGCTGAAGACACACTGTCCCCAAAGATACCAATGTACTTGTGTGTGTTTATTTCCCATTTGAGAGACTGTCCTTCACAGAAGACAAGAAAGTGCTCCTGGGAGCCCCACATCTGCCAAGAAAGGATGAAACTGTGACAGAGAGAGGAGATGCTTTCTTTCTGAACACTGACCCTCTGTTGTGAACAATCTAAAACAGGAGACAGTTCTACAGAAACCCTTTTGGCTATATTTTGGATGTAAACATAAGGCAGAACAAGACTTAAAAGCATCTTTGCATTTAACACTTCTTTTCAAAATGAAAATAGCATCTCTGCTGGAGGTGGGAGAGGGGTAATTGGCATGGATGGGGAATTTAACTTTTTCCTCCCCTCCAGTCTTTGGGGAAAATCTCTCTTCTGAAACTATTTGAATTGTGAAGGAATTCCCCATCAGTGCCATTTATCACTTTGAGCTTATTTATTTAGGTTTAACAGTTTAGTATAGGTTTAACATTAGGGACTTTTTCAGACTGCTATTTGTAGCTCAAGCAGGTTTGTCCTTGTTGCGAGGCTGCTGTGTGGCAGGGGGGGCATTTCGGATGATGCTGTTCCCCTGCCAATACTGTTCCGGAAGAGCTGGGAGCCTTCAGTGCTATATTTGGCCATTTCCTAATCACGGAAGTTGACTGTGATTAGAATATGGCCAAATATGGCACTGCAGCCTCCCAGCTGTTCTGGAACAGTATCGGCAGGGGGACAGCATCATCCGAAACAGCCCCCCTGCAGCACAGCAACCTCGCAACAGGGATGAGCCTGCTTGCGCTACAAATAGTGGTCTGAAAAAGTCCCTGGTTCAACAGTTAGGTACATGTTATATTATTGGTTATATCATTAGTTTGGCCTACAACATGGATGGCGAAAATTACTGACAACTTAAAATGTCATTTTGCTTTCTGTCATATTCAAATTGTATGGATTTTATAAATTCTTATTTTATTTTATAAAAGGAAATTCTCTCCCCTTCTAGGGAATGGACATTTCTGTCAGTTTCACTTTCTTCCATATCTGCAGTTTACAAATTGGGGTAAATTATGATTAAAAACAAACTCACCATCCATCCCTGATAAAACAATTTTCCTACATTACTGTTCAGCCCATGCAATAGGGGAGAAAGACTTGCATGCTATGCCAATACGAAGCAGCTGTCTATCCAGTTAGGAGATTATCAGACAGGAACAAAAAAAGTATTGAAAGTTGATCGTGAGTAAAAATTGCCAAAATATTACACTCAAATGTCCCTGCGGTACCGCAACAGTACCAGCAGGGACGGGCGTCATCCAAAAGGGACGCCCTGCAGCGCAGCAGTCTCGCAACGTGGCGAGGCTGCTTCCGTTGCATTTTACTTGTCCAAAAAAGTCCTATGTTCAAGTAACCTGGGGGGAGGGTCATTAAAAAAAGGTGTTACTTACCTGGATGTCCCAATCTCACCGGGCAGTGTTCTGGCAGGGACCTCCTATTGATTCTGGGATCTTGCCAGCATAACAGGGCACTTTGTCACACACAGGCAAATCCAGAACACAAATGGAATGGGGAATGTGTTGATGGCTTCTTGTGTCAATAAAAAGCAGCGCTGGTGGAACGGCAGCATAACAGGTGCATAACGAGGGGAGAACCTTGTGGCTGAAGAGCGGGGTATAAATAATAATAATAATAAATAATGACATTGTCTGATAAGGGAGCCCTTTGCGATCTCCTGGCATTGCTGTAACACCACTTTTGATGTGTCTGATAATCTCCTTAGACTATCCTTCATACACCTAAACCAGCCAGTACCATATTCTTTGTTGAACAGAAATAGCACTGCATGGTTTCAGGCAAGCATTTGTGCCAGCTCTGTTATTTGAGATATATTGAACTGCAGATGGTATCATGTCCTGCCCGGAAGAAGCCTCCTTAGAGGAGAAAGGGGAAGATAACCAGCCCAGATAACAGGTGCCAATCAGAGCCAGAGGAGGCTGGCAGCCCTGCCCTGCAAATATAGCTTGTTGGACCATCACATGTAGACTTTAAAGAGAAGGAGTTAGAGGCTGAGCTACTTCATCCTTTGAGGAAGTGCAGACTAAAACAATAGAAACAAAAGCACAGGTAAAGAAATGCCCTTCCTTAAAAGGAAACATGGTGATAATTAGGCAAGTTGTATTGAGTTACAGCCAGCTATAAATCAGCACAGTGAAGGTCATTTCTCTGCTACAAAACAACAGCTCCATATCTCTGTTTGGTATCATCGCATACCTTGTGCTCTAGTTTCTTAAATTTTGACTTGTTCATTGAGCTCTTCCCTTCAGTATCTCCCTGACTGGCATTTAACACTGCTTGGAGTGGTTTCTGAAATTAGACCCCAGATTGCTACAACCACACCTCTGCTCTTATGGACCTTCTGTGTATGACCTTGGACTGGCTTGGTTTCTACATTGTTTCTTGAATTAGGCAAGTAAGCTTCTGGACACTTGCCATCTAGAAACAGGAAAGATGCCAGGTTGAAACTGGAACTTTCTGCATAAACGGTATGTTCTCTGCCACTGATTTATAGCCTCCAACATGTTAGCTAAACTTAAAAGACCACTAATAAATGCATATATAAGGCTGTTACACTGCAAGATGGGAAAACTTTGCCAGTGCTTAAGTAGAAATCCCTTGTTGTCACATCTTCTTGATATAAGTATGGAGATTATCAGATGCTTGAAAAAGCCTCAAAGGAGCTCAAGGGAATGGCGTCACTGTACCGGGAATGGATCCCGTTATCACACAACATTGTTCTCCTGGCATGCTTGCTCCATCCTTCTTCTATGCTGACTTGATGAAAAAAGTGCTGCTTTTCATTGGTGGAAACTTCCACCAATAAAAAGTGGCATCTTTTTCATCACTTCAGCATGGAGGGAGGACAGGACAAGCATGCCAGGAGGACAACATGTGTGATAATGGGGCCCGTTCCCAGTACAGTGATATCGTTCTCTTGAGCGCCCTTGGGGCTTTTATCAAGTGTTTGATAATCCCCTAAATACCTGCTACCCTCATAAATGAAACAGTTATTGATACATCACCCTGATACAGGCTTAGTAAGTGTACCATGAAATTTGGGACTATAGGTAATATAGCTGTGTGTCAGCTCGGAATACAGCCTGAATACTGAAGTGAGGTGTACTACTTCTGCAGATCTTATTCAGAGTGTTTTAAAATGAAGTGGTCTCCTGATGCTTCAGGCCCAGTTTGGAGGGATTCCTAGTTTTTTTGTATTTCCAGTAAGTGCAATTGGTCTAGACACTATCAATATGACTATTGATGCAACCTATAATTGCATTGGCTTTTTTAGCTGCTGCATCACACTGCTGACTCATGTTCAGTTTGTGGTCCACTAGGACTCCTACATCCCTTTCACATGGACTGCCATCAAGCCATGTGTCACCCATCCTATATCTGTGCTTTTCATTTTTACTGCCCAAGTGTAGTATCCTGCATTTCTCCCTGTTGAAATTCATTTTGTTAGTTTTTGCCCAGCTTTCTAATCTGTTAAGGTCATTTTGAATTCTGTACCTGTTCTCTGGGGTATTAGCTACCCCTCCTAATTTGGTGTCATCTGCAAACTTGATAAGCATGCCTTCATCCAAATCACTGATAAAGATGCTGAATAGCACTGGGCCCAGGACTTAACCCTGCGGCACCCCACTAGTCACTTCTCTCCAGGATGAAGAAGAGCCCTTTATCTTTTAGTATTCCTGACCATGGGATCACCCCCAGTGATTCCCTAACTTTTCTGAAATCAGCTTTCTTAAAGTCTAGAATGCATGTCTGACTATGCTTGGCTTCCCCTTTCCTCTGTATGATAAACTCCAGGAGAACATGGTCATTCCTGCCTAAGGATCCCACCACTTCCACACCATTAACCAGGTCATTCCCACTGGTTAGGATCAGATCTAAAACAGTTGATCTCCTTGTTGCCTCTTCTACCTTCTGGACAATGAAATTGTCTGCAAGGCAGGAGAGGAATTAGTTGGACCTTAAATTCTTGGCAGAGTTGGACTTCCAACAAATATCAGGACAGTTGAACCCCCCCATTACTGCTACATCTTTCCTGTCTGAATGTACAGTCATCTGTCCCAGGAAGGCATCATCCAAGTCCTTAGTTTGGCTTGGAGGTCTGTAGTAGACCCCCATAATGGCATCCCTGCTGTTTCTCTTCCCCTTAATTTTTACCCAGATGTTCTCAACCTGGCTCCCAAGATTTAAGTCATGGATCTGCTCACAGGTGTACATATATACAGTGGTCCCTCCGTATCTGTGAGGGTTTGGTTTCCAAAACCCCTCAGATAGCAAAAACAATGGATGCTTGATTCCCATATAATTCAATGGTGGCCATGCACACCTGGACGCTTCAGCACATTCATGTGCACATTGCTGACCTTTTAAGTATAGTGCCCAAGGATCTGTGGTCACTCAAATCTGTGGATAAGGAGGGCCCACAGTAGTGTACAGGTCCCCAAAATGAAAGAATATATGAGTGAAAAACTTCTAAAACAAAATAGCAAATAAGTATGAACTTTTTAGAAAATGTAAAATCAAACAAAAAGAGTATAAAGAAACCAGATTCTTCTAATTAAGGAAACTTGAGCTGGTAGTAGACTAAGTTGCCACATTTAGTGCCCATGCTGGCTGGGAAATTCTGGGAGTTATATTTTAAAAGCATTGAATGTGATGTCCTACCAGTGGAACAGGGAGAACTAGATCATATTGTGGCATATCAGCCATGCGTGAAGACACCATCTCCACCCACCCACAATAACTTTAATGGCATGTCCTGGGGACTTTATTACTATGTACTGGGGACACCAGATTTACAACTGATGTAGTGAATTCCCTCACTGACTTAGGAGATTTTCAGACGTGATTTTCGGCAGGATATATTCCAAAACAGCTCCGCTGCTGCCGCGTGGCAGGGGAGCAGTTTCGGACGATGCCGTCCCTCTGCTGAACCACTCCGTGCCACTTCTGTGACAGAATGGAAGAAACCACATCATATTTCACTCATGGGCAACAATCGTAAATGAAATATGACACGGTTTCCTCCATTCTGTCATGGAAGTGACAAGGAGGGGTTGGGCAGAGGGACGGCGTCATCCAAAACTGCTCCCCTGCTGCGCGGCAGCAACGGAGCTGTTTTGGAATATATCCTGCCGAAAATCGCATCTGAAAATCTCCTTACTCTCTTGTCATCATGAATGAATGGTGGGTTTGCTCCATTGTTCTATGGAATTAGAGCATATGCATTCCTATCTTCCTATCCACTCTATAACCATGTTTTGAGTCCTGATTTTGATAAAATTAGTAAGATGATGATGACAATGATGAGCCTGCAAAAAAGGTTGGCTAGGATTCTACATGCACTACTACATAACTACTTTATTAGCATGCCTAAGTAGCATCTCCCAGTTCAGTCCCTTTTAATGATACATAGGGATTGTAAAATTGCCCCCATACTGACTTTCTGGGCCGCAGCCACTGTGAGCGACAGGGGTCTGTCCTCCGGTTGATCTGGATGTAGTAAAATGTCATTTTCACCCCACTCCTGCAAGCATTCTCTCATGTGAGGAGGAACTGCAATAGTGATCCTGCTTCTGATGGTCACATTGGAAATCACTCAAGGGAGGGGTGTGTGGAAATGTCAGTCTGCTGTGTCACAATCAACAGGAGAACAGATCCCTGTCACTCGCAGTGGTGGCTGCCCAGAAAATCAGGATTGGGTGACTTTTACAATCCTTATGTATTTCCTACACTATTAAATACGTAAGGATTGCAAATATGAATCAATTATGAGTTCATAACTCTAGGTTACGAATTCATAACTGCGATGGGGAATTCTAGCCAAATGCCTGAAAAAGTAGTCAAAAATGGTGAAGTAAAAATCTTGTGGGATCTAGATGCCTGAATGAGAATCTTGACCTCCACCTACCCTTATAAAGAGTTTGAGAGTTTCCTCATGGTCCCTCTTTCACTTCAGCTCAAATATATCCATGTGTTCTTGAATGTTATCTATACTTTTTCAACCAGCAGCTTACAATACATAAAAAACCCGTCAACATTTATTCACCTACTTCTTTTGTCCACTAATTGGTTTGAGAATTCCTGGTCATTCTGCTTTGCATCCTTGTGTCTTTTCTATAACCCAAACAGACAGTACAGTAAGATCCCCTTATCCACAGTTTGTTTTCCGCTGTTTCAGTTATCCATGGTCAACTGCAGTCCAAAAAATACAATGTAGTTTCCCCCCTTATCTGTGGTTTCGCTTTCCACAGTTTCAGTTACCCGTGGTCAACAGCAGTCTGAAAATATTATGGGTATAGAGTTCAGTGCTATCCATGGTTTGAGACATCTATGGGGAGTCTTGGAACATATCCACCATGGATAAGGGTGTCTTAATGTACAGGAAATGTGAATAAAACAACATGCTAACACCTTTGTAAAAAGACAGCATCCCCACAGACTACTTGTCCTTTTTGAATTGGTAAGATTGATTGATTAATTGGATTTACATCCCACCTTTCTCCCAAAATGGGATTCAAGGCAGCTTAAAAGAATTTTAAAAATACAATTAAAACATTACAAAAATTTAAAAAAGAATTACGTAATTACCATTATTAAAACATAACAGTTAAAAATACAATGTAGATTAAAAACTTAATTTCAATAAAAATTACAAACATTAAAAGACATTCAAAGCAGCACACCAATTAAAATTCACATTTCAAAAGCCTGCCTAAATAAAAATGCCTTCACCTGCCTGTGAAAAGAGAGCAGGGAGGGGGCCATCTGGACCTCCTGTAGAAGGGAGTTTTACTGTTTGGGAGCAGCCATGGAGAAGCCTCTCTCCCAAGTCTTCACCAACCATGATTGCAAAAGTGGTGGGATTGAGAGGAAGCCCTTCCCTGCTGATCTTAACGCTTGGGCTGGCCTTTATAGTGAGAAAGAGTCTTTCAGATAGTCTGGACCCAAGCTGTTTAGGGCTTTAAAAGTCAAAGCCAGCACTTTGAATTCTGCCAGGAAATGGAGGAGATTATCAGATGCAGCTAATGTGGCACCATAATGATGCCAGAGAAATGCAAAAGGGTGCAAATATCAGACGACATAATCCTTTTGTGTTCCGTTGGGGTTATTTTAGCTGTTCTTTTTATTGATGGGTCGAGCTGTCAATAGATGTCACATTGCAATTTGATGCCAGCATTGTCGGTGTGTGAAACCTTGGGCCGTTTAACTCTCAGGAATACAACATCAATGGGCGGTCCTGCCAGAACACTTCCGGGTGAGATTGCAACATCTAGGTAAGTGACACACTTTTTATGACCTCCAGGGTTACTTATAAGTTTTAAAGTTGTTTTTGTGCTTGGTGTATTTTCTTTGTGTTACGCAACTTTTTATTTTTGAATTTCCTGTGCTCACGTCTTCTCGCAAGAACCGGCGAGATTTCAGTCCAGGAGGTGAATGGAGCTCCATTCATTTCTGTGTTGCCTTATGACATGAGATAAGTTAAATGCGGTGGGGAGGATTATTGTGCCGGGACGTGGTGGGATTGGAGATTGTAGGACAGGAACGCTTTTTGCCTTCCTGTCTGATAATCTCTGGACTGTGAGCCAATAAAGCTACTTCAAAAGGGGAGTCACATGACCCCTGTAGCCAGCCCAGTCGACATCCTGGCTGCAGCATTTTGGACCCACTGAAGTTTCGGAACATTTTCCAAAGGCAGTCCAATGTCGAGTCTTAACAGTAGTCCAAAAGGAATGTAATCAAGGCATGTGTCACTGTAGCCAGATCCAAATTGTCATGGAATGGGCGCAGCTGGCACACTAGTTTTAACTGTGCAGATGCACTCCTGGCCACAGCCAAAACCTGAGCATGAAGTAAAGCAGAGCTCATTGCAAAGTGATTGTTCTTCTATAACAGTCCAGCTAAGAGGGCTCCTGTGATTGCACACAAAATCTCTACGCCATATCCTAATAACTCTATCAGACATTGTGCCCATGCAGCACAGTGGATTTGGCCCTATTCAAGTGCAAAAAAACCTGGAAAAATATCTCAAGATATTCAAAAGATAGTTATTTTGTTAGCTTAAAAAGCCCATAATAAAATAACCACATTCTGAGCATCTTGAGATGTTGTGGGGTTTTTTTGGGGGTGGTGGTGGTGGATTCCATTAGCTGCTCCCTAGTTTCTAATTCTTTCTGATTCATATGTGTAAGGTGCTACAACCAGCCTCTACCAAGTAACCTTTGCCTGCCACTACACCTCAAAGAGTTTATGCTTTGCTTGCCTCTATGGACTTTATCAGATGATCCTCTGTAAATGTTGTTTTGCCGGCATAAACCCCCCCACTGCATTTACCTTCTCTCCAGGCAGAAGGCATCACTGGCAATGAAGAGGAAGTGAACAAAGCCCCGTTCACTTCCTCATTTGAAATCCTGTGAGACTTCATTGTGCGGGAAATGTAAAAATAAAAAAACCTGAAGCATAAAAAGTTACACCAAGCACCTAAACACACTTTAAAAGTCCCAAGTAACCTGGGCAGGGTCATAAAAAAAGCAAAACTTACCTGGATGTCCCAATCTCTCCCAGAAGTGCTCGCGCCAGATCGGCCATTGAGGCTGCATTCATGAGAGTTAAATGGCCCGAGGTTTCACATGCTGGCAATGCTGGCACAAAAGTGACACAGGGATCAATTGACTGCTTAAGCTATCAATTAAAAAGTACAGGTTTGGGGCAGAATATAGCCACAAAAGGGTGATGTTGTCTGATCTGTGTGCCCTTTCGTGGTTATGTGGTGTCATAATGCCACCGTATTTTATGTGTCTGATAAAGGAGATTATCAGACAGGAATCAAAAAAAGCGTTCCTGTCCCACAATCTCCACTCCCGCCCCGCCCCGTCCCAGTCCCGCCACAATCATCCTCCCCATCACACTTACATTCTCTTCTGATGACAGGGCAGCCCAGGAATGAATGGAGCTCTAACAGAGCACTTCCTGGAGTGAAATCCTGCAGATTCTTGCAAGAAGACGCGAGTGCAGGAAATTCAAAAATAAAAACCAAAATACACAAAAAATGTTACAAAAAACACATGCACACACTTTAAAAATTCCAAGTAAACCAGGGAAGCTTTTAAAAAGTACATCACTTACGTGGATGTCCTGATCTCACCCGGAAGTGTCCTGGCAGGGACTTCTCATTGACGCTGGGATCTTGTCAGTATAACGGGGCACCTTGTTGCCCACTGTCAAATCCATCACAGAAACGGAACAGGGGATCTATTGACAGCTTCTCCTCTCAATAAAAAAGCAGCACCGGTGAATGGTAGCAGGACAGGTACATAACAAGGGGGGAATGACGTTGTCTGATAAGGAAGCCGTTTTGCGATCTCCTGGTGTTCGTGTAATACCACTTTTAATGTGTCTGATAATCTCCAAAGTCCTTAGTCTCAACATCACAAATTGGAATGGTTTGGCAAAAGCAAAGCAGTCTTCATTGAATGGTGAGACTCATGCTTTCAGCCCACTTACCTAAATTGGTTTATTCTGTATTTTTGTACTAATGTACCAAATGGACAATTTAGGGAGCATTCAAGCAGGTGTGGCTTTTGTACAAGATCACTAGTCACTAACATGCAGGACAGAGACTTGAAAGAAAAGCCTGGAAAATGGGAAAAGACCTTGGATGCACATGGACTGCCCCCTCACCCTGGTTGAGAGTGCTGTGATATAAAATGCTGCATAGCTTTTCCTTAATAAATCCACATTTTACCAGAAAGGTTTAATTAATGGCATCCTGAGAATCTTCCTATGTGAGCTCCCTTGGGAGAGCTTAGCTCTTATCGGGTAAAGCGTATTGATTCAGAGGTAGGGCATATGGGCAGCAAACACCTCCATTGGGATGGAGTTGTTCCAGAGATAAGACAAGGGCAATAAATAATAACAATATCATTATCTCTTTGTGGATGACTGTATATGCAAAATGCATTTTTGTCTTTTAACCTACTTCCCCATTGGGGGTGGGTGGGAAGTAGAACTAGCATAGACAGGAAAGGTCATCTAATCTAATTGGAGAGCAAAAATGAGATAGCCATGGAGTACAAACATTAGGAATACTTGCCAGATTTCACATCTTGGAGGGATTTATTTTGTAAAAACCATTGCTTCTGTTCAGCTATCAGTATAATGATTCTGTGGGTCTAGTATTTCACAGAATAATCACTGTTTCATATAAGATGTATTCAGGTCTTACTAGTTTCAGTAAATACACGAGGAAGAGGGAGTGCTCTAGCCCCACCTCTTTATTCTGCTATCCTCACACTTGTGCCACTCTCCTGAACAGGAAAACTTGTCTATTCATGGAAGCTCTTAACATGATTCTGAACCCTGGAATAACAGGGTTGAGAATTGTGTGGAGAAGCTCCATGCATAGAAGAGTCTCCATGCATAGAAAAGTCTGCTGTAGTTGGTCATGTGAGGAGAGTGACATCTGAGTTGGGCAGGACTAGAAAGTTCTGCCCTCCTTATTATATGTTCACATAACTAAGGAGATTCAGATGTGTCAAAAATGGTGTTATAATGACTCCATGAAGGAAGCAAAAGGGCTTCCTTATCAGACAATGTCATGCCTCAGCGCTATGCAAGCATGCTGCTGCCATTACGAGGAAGCTCTTTTTTATTGTTGTGGAGAAGTTGAAAATTGATCTCCTGTAGTATTTGTGCTCTGGATTTTCATGTGTGTGAAAAGGCCTGATTTCAGCATCAATTGGCGGTCCCACCAGAACACTTTCAGGTGCGAATGGGAAAACTAGGTACCGTATGCTCTTTTTATGAACCCCTCTGTCTTGCTTGCAAGTTTCTAAATGTGTATCTGTGCTTTTCTGAACATTTTCTTTTTTAATTTTGGTGTTTTGGGGCTTTTTGGTGTTTTGGCGCCTTCTCATGAGACATGCCGAAATCTTGTTCACATAGAAACAGGAAGTAAGCGGCACAAGTGCTAGCATTGCCAGACTCTTGGGGCAATTTTGTATCATTACCATGGCAGCATGCAAAAATGCATGTCATTGTGCCAGAACACGAATGCTGTAAACTATAGTGCCATTATAATGTTTTTAGGCACTTGTCTGATAATCTCCTTAGTTAGAATGCTGGGATAGGGCTATTGCAGATCTATAAAACTAAAGATCAAACTAGTCAATATATTTATTATGTTCTTTTGCAGAGATGAAACCCCTCTCCCATGATGGAGGTTGTCTGTTATAACAGTGATTTTCCTCACCTTGCATTTAGCATGCTTTGTTTTGTATTATCATTGGAAAGTAAACACAGACTTAATTTGGAAATTAGATTGCTGAGCAATGTATCTGCAGAAATCTAATTGTGGGAGGGAAAATAAGTTAATTGTACGTAGCATACCTTTTCCTTAATGCCTAGTTTGACTAAGTGTTTATGCATTGTCTGTAGACTCATGATACAGCTACCTTGCAGAAGCTATGAAGGTCTGAATTTGGCCAGTGCCTAGTGGAAAGGCCACTGGGATTGCTAAAATTTGTCATTTTAAGTGCCATGATGGAAAAACAAATCAATAGAAACTGACTACAACAATACCAACAGCTGGTGTGGATTCTGCTTTCTGCTCAAAAGAATTCAGACTTCTTCTGCTCTTCTTTTTTTTTTTTGGTACGCAGAAAGAAATGAGTTTGCTTTTAGTATGCTATTTATGTACAGTATCTCCACAGAGAGCCCCCTCCCCCTGTCCAGGCATCCTCATACCACAGCCAGCCACCACTGGATGTCCTATTTTTCCATTGGTTCTTGCTGTTGCTGAACCTTGTGAGCGCAAGTTGCTCCAATACTGTATATGAATTTCCTGTAGTGAGACATAATCTTTCTCCCTCACATTTCTTTGATGTGTTCCTAAGAAATGGATGCATTGTGATGAGATCGTATGTTAACTCAAACAGCTCTGTGACTTTTAGTATATCAGGGAGGTGACTGTGGATGCAGGAGGGAGGGAGAGGTCGGGTGGAGAAGACTGTGGATTATGTCTACAATCTTCTGCAAAAAGAACAGTAGTGCGACACAAGAGCAACAAAATACAAACCTAGGGCCAGTAAATGTACATCAGGTGTTCTTCTGAAAAAACATAGATACATCTTCTCAAGTAGGATGTATTATTTAGCTGAAAGATGGGTGGGGAAATGATTCACTTCAGTGATTGCATTCCTCATGATTATACAGAGTGGCAAGTACAACAAGGTCATGTTTAGCAGACAATCATATGGCTTGAAGGCGGCTGGGGAGTCTGTTAGGAAAGGCATTGCAGATTAGGGGAATGTCACACTTATGCAATGGTAACCTTAAATATCAGCACTGGAGTTAAGCGATGCCATTCACAGTATCAGAGGGTTTCCTGAAATATGTCTTGTTAGGTTCATCCCTCCAGGAGCCCCTCTCTGTTCTTACATCTTATGGTGTTATGATAAATAATGCATTGCCTTCCCCACTGCCTTGACAATACTGCTTCCTTAGTGGTGTATTAGACAGCCTTCTCCAATGGTGGCAGCAGGGGTGCAGTTCTAGATGCATCAGCCTGTCATCATGCTCTCTGGAAATGATGGGAGTTGTAGTCCGACACATCTGGAGGGGGCCTACTTGGAGAAGGCATGCCCAGGGAATACATTTCAAACAGAGCATGGGGTGGGGGACACAAAGAAATGGAAATGAGACCACATCTACTTACCACCAGCTTCTTATTTAGGAATGATAATGACTGAATTTTCCTGGGTGAAAAATGAAATAGGAAAAGGATTCTCTCTCTGTGTGTGTCTCTGTCTCTCTCTCTCTCTGTCTCTCTCTCTCTCTCTCTCGATCTTCTTGTCTTTTTTATGATTCTTTTTGCCCACACCAACAACCTGAGATCCATTCTTTGTTCTTTCTTTTACGTGTGCCATCGTCGTAACAACTGTCATGCAAGGTTAATGACAGCTTCTCATTACCCTTGTCAAATATGTAATGATGTACCCTGACAACGGGACTGAATGGCTCCTGCTCGTCAGAGCCCCGTGTTTTGCCTAGCAGATGGTCCCTGTATTTGGAGAGGCCCTGCTCAGATCCATCAGCCCTATCCTGGCCGCATGTGTACAGAAAGCATTTTTCTCTGATGGGACAGCTCAGGGGTGGAATACTAATTGGGCACAGCAAGACAGCCAGGGGTGGGTTATTATTTTCAATCCCCCTGCACATTATGCTGTGGTCAACAGAAGGAGTAAAGAGATGCAAAAGCCTTTCCTTTTGTCTGTTCTCCTTTCTAGCCCAACCTTAATCATGTCAAGAAAAATCAGTAGAACCTCTTCCATGAGCTTAGAAGCGAGACATAAAAGTAGCAAAGTGTCCTCCCATTATTTCTGACATTTACAAAAACAAAGAATTTGGACTGTTCCATAACATTCTTGTGTCCCACTTGTTTCTCTTTTACAGGGCTAATCATGTTTATTGTTTTATTTATGATCATTACCATCATCATCATCATCATCATCATCAGGAGCAGGATCCAAGTTTTTAGAATGCATATAGACTAGGCCCGTTGAAGTAAATTATCTATAAAATCTGAATGCAACTTAAGAACCCAACCACCAAATTTTGCTCTCCCCACTAAAAAAACAAAAACAAAAAAACCAACCCCCCCCCAAAATAACAACAAGAACAATAACAAAAAAGTGCCATTTTTGAAATAAATTATGGCCCACTCATTAGGACAAGTACATTTTATTTGCATAAACAAAAAGCTAAACAAAAACACTGGAGCTATTCCATAAGACTCAGATATTCTGGAATTGTTTTGCTTTCTCTTGCTTTTGATGATGGTGATTAGAAGCAGCAGCAGCAGCAATTGTTAGATCCAGTTTTTCAGTTACACATAACATAGGCCCATTTAATTAAGTGTGATTTAAGTTCATCAATAAATCTGGTTTTAATCTAACAAACAATACAAAAACGTACCAACAACTTTAGCTCTGAGGAAAACTAGTGCAGTTTTAGGAAGAAATTATGACTCACACATTAGCACAAGTAGATTGTATTTGCATAGTGTGGTTAGAGTAGTCAGAGTGTTTGGATGACTATTAAAAAGAAAATGATAATGGGAGAGGGAGAGGGAGGTGAATACTTTTTTTGAGCAGATTCAAAAGCAGTGGCTGGTAAAAAAAACAAAGAAGAAGAAGAAGAAGAAAAGTGAGTTTCAATTATCACCAGAAGTCAAAGGTCCCACAGTTTACTTTTAGTTTTTTGAAACCACATTTGTGTTTTAAACCCTCATTTGTGTTTGGAGCTCCCATTTGTTTTGGTTTTTGAACCCACATCTGTTTGTGAGGAGTATAGATCTGCTTACCAAGGGTGGGGGGATTTATTTACTTGATTGACATAAAACAACAACATAAAACAAGAGTAAAGCATAAAACAGAATTAAATTAAATATACAATTTAAAAACAGTATAAAACAAAAATTTGCTAGCAGCCAGTTGGTAAAAAGCTCTTTCCTCAGCTGCCCATCAGTTGCCACAAAGTCCCCTTGAATAAAAATGTGTTTGATGACAGAAGGTTGACTGGAAGAGAGTCTATGCTCTCATGGTAGGGAGTTCCAGAGTCTGAGAGAAAGCACCAAGAAAGCCTTCTCCTGAATTTCCATCTGACATGTCTCTGAGGACCTAGAGCAGGGGTGGGCAATTATCAGGCTTTGGGTGTATGTGCATTGCCCTCCACTCCAGAGGACCTTGAAGGGAAGCCATGCTGTGGAACCATAGATATCTGAAAAATGGCCTGCATGTCCCCCACAGACTGCACATTTTCCATTGCTGATCTTTGGTGTGCTTAAAGCTTTTTGGTTGTTAATTAGCCAAGGAAAGAACAAGGTTGTTTTTATTGTTTTTGTTGTCACAATGACACAATAATCTACCCAAGTAAATGCAGCTATTTCTTAATTGTACCATTTAAAACATCAGAAGGTTATAGTGCAAGACATCCCAGCCCCCTGAAGGACAGAACTAGTGATCTTCAAAATACTGCCTGTGAGAAAAATTCATCCAATGACCTTTTAATTTTTTTATCTGTCTCATATTTATCCAAATGCATTTGCACTTTATCTTACAAGGTCAAGATCAACCTTTTTGTGTTGTTTTTCACAGTGTGATGGTCTCTAGACTGACTGAAGTATGTTGAACAAGATGCAGTTCCAGATTTGGCCTATTCCCGACAAGACATGAAATCATTGAATATTCTCTTGCTAAATCTCTTAGGGAATTTCAGGCTTTGAACAAGGCAATGGTTCTACTAAATATCCGCCCCATGAAATATTGCCTGAATACTCTAAACTTATAGAATCTGAGAGTCTGTTTTCAATTGGGTTTTCACTGTGGATTTGCTTTTAAATTGGGAATGGGGGAAGTATAGTCCATAGACTGCATGTGGCCCCCAACTCCGTATTTGCTGGCCACCAACCCTCAGAACACACCTAGTACCGAACAAAATTTCCCCTTCCCTGCAACCTTGTCCTTTTGCTTTTCTCTTCCTTACCTATCAAACTATCAAAAAAATCAGCTGGTTTAAGTGATGCCAAATTACCCCCATTTCTGAAAACAACAGCACAATGGCACTGTGGCCCACTACAGATGCATGGGGTGAAAGCTGGCTGTCATCCCTGAATACACCCTGTTTTAAATCAAGGGTTGGTAGTTTCTAGCTTACAAGCTTCATGTGGATCTTGTGCCTGTATAACACACAGCAAGCATCCTGCCCCCCCCCACTCTTCATGCCACTTTCACAAAAGGCCTCCCACACTCCCTGTTTTCAAGTAAAATTGGGCTCCCATCAGCCTACCAAATAGCTGCTTTTTGATCTTATGGGAGTCTCATTCTGCTTGGAAACATGGTGCATGAGGATTACTCTCTTCATAATCTGTTTCTGAGCAGAACTGAGCTCCCAGAAGCTTAGCAGTTCCTCCTGGGAAATGGAACATAAGAAGAGAACCATCCTATAAAGGTTGCGGGAGGGGGTTAAAAGTGCCTTTCCCCATCCTGGCAATTTCAGCAAGAGTATTGGGGTTGGAGCAGGGAAGGGTTTAACTTCAGCCCATCCCAGTGATCCTACTTAACATCATTGGAATGGGGATGCATGAGGTTTTAACTCAGTCTCGCCAAGTGATTCTATTCGACATCACTGGGGAGAAGGGGAAGTTAAAGCCCACTTCCTCCATAATTGAGGGAGGTATGGGTATGTATATTCTTGGCCATATGCTTGAATGTTTCAGAGCTCATTCATACTATGCAGTTATAGCATTACAATTCCCCTTCAAACACCATGGCTACACCCTATGGAATCCTGGGATTTTCACTTTAGTGAGAATTCTAAACTGTTGTTAATAGTCATCAATTTAGCTTTGACGTATAGTCACTCTATGCATGAGAGACCTGAAGATGCCCTGTCATCAATAGCCCTGCTCAGGTCCTGCACATTCCAGGCTGTGGCTTCCTTGACCAAGTCTATCCACCATGCAGTCTTCAGCTTTTGCTATTGCCTCCCACTTTACCAAGCATTACTGTCTCTTCTAATGACTCATGTTGTCTCATCGGAGATTATCAGCTGCCCTTAATATGGTGTTACACGAATGCCAGGAGATCACCAAAAGGCTTCCCTTTCAGACAATGTTGTCCTCGTCCTGTTATGCTCCTGGACTGGTCCCATGTCGTCCTCGTTTCTTCTTATTCATGGCTTAAACCGTGAATAATCACCCACTGTGTTCCTATGATGGAATGACGGGCGAGTGAAAAAGTGCCCTGTTCCCGTAGCACGATGCCAGCCGCAGTGGGAGGTCTGTTCCAGAACACTTCCGGGTGCAATCAGCACATCCAGGTAAGTGACACCCTTTTTGTACCCTCCCCGGGTTACTCTGTATTTTTAAAGGCTGTTTTTGTGCTTGCTGTCACTTTAAAACTTCTTTCTTTCTTTTTGAATTTCCTGTGTGCTTATCCTCTCGCGAGAACAGCTTGGGTTTCAACTAGGCAGTGAATGCAGCTCTGTGCGAGCTACATTCACTCCATGGCTGCCAAGAGGGAGGGAAGCAAGCATGATCAAGGTAAGTGTAAAACAGTTCGTTACTGTGCCAGGACAGGGTTGGGGGTAGCGGGAGAGGAGATAGCGAGATGGGGATGCTATTTTTGTCCCCGTATGATAATCTCCATAATATTTGCAAAGCATGACAGCCTCATTTTGGTCATTTGGGCTTCTTGGGAGATTTTAGACTTGATTTGGTCTCAGACCAATCTTTTTTTTTTTTTTTGGTCTTTCTAGCACTTCATGGTAAATGTAGAACTTAAATTGATCCTTTCCCTTTCACCTTTCTTCACTGTCCAGCTTTCATAAGTATATATAGAAACTGGAAATACCCTAAACTGCAAATCCCAGGATTCCACAGGATGAAACAATGGCAATTAAAGTGGAATCAGAATGCTATAGCTGTGAAAGGTGCATCCACAGAAACTATAATGATTTTGGACAGGAAAGACAACATGGGATAGCCACTGCTGTATAGGTGTGTGTGTGTGTGTTTTGCATGGGGGTCAATGTCTTTTGTTTTTATTGGAACATATAGTAGGACCCCTGTATCTGTTAATTCGTTATCCATGGGACACAAAACAGCTTACCTATCATAGAGTCTTCCTAGAAAATGCCAAGAGAGGCATCCTCTCTAGATGTTTTCTAGGTCCTCCAAGGCAACTCTATGGTGTTTTAAACCAGAAATCCCATTATTTTCAATGGTGTTCATTGTTATCCGCAGATTTCGGTATCCACCCCCCCCCCGAACCAATCCCCCATAGATACAGGGGTCCTTCTGTAATTACTTTTATGTATTTCAGTGATAAAATATGTTATTTCTGTCCTGATTTCTCTGTCCTTTTAGAGCAGGGGCGAACATAGTATAGTCCGTCATATGTTGCTGGAATCCCTAGTGCTGCTCATCATTGCCTGCTCACTGTTTATTCTTGTTCTTTTTCTTGTAAAGCACCATGTACAGTGATGGTGCTATATAAATCATAAACAAATAGCAATAACAGCAGCAGCAACAACAACAATAATAGGCAGTGCTGGCTAGGAGTGATGGGAGTTGCAGTCCACCAACATGTGGAGGACTGCAATTTGCCAACTCCTGCTTTACAGTAACAGGCAAAGACATATTGAATTTTAATAGATAGATATAGAAGAATCAGAATGGAAAAAAATATTGTTACTACTGAAGTTATGGTAGAAGTAGATTAAATTAGACTTTGCTAGTGAAAATACATGTAAGGGAAAACTTCTGGTTAAACTGTTAATGTATGGTAGCCAGTGGGACCATATTCAGTAAGTATTACAATGGTCCACTTTGACAACGTGGCTTGTTCTAATTCAGGCCATTGAATTTCAAGCCATTTTTTCTTGCATCAAAGCCCATCACTTCTGGTTGGGTGATAGCGTTTTCTAATTTTTCCAGAGAAACATATGTGCCAACCTTTGGAGACTTCAGTCATAAATCTTTTATCAGCAGTGAAGAGCTGTTGCCAAACAGTTTCAGAAAGTTCACTGTGAACACTATGCATTGTGGCATCATGTTTTCTTTCCTGGAACCAATGGGAGTTGCCAGGAAATGAAGGGCAGTTATAGAAAAACCTGGATCAGCAGAATTTGGCCTTCCCTCACAGCAATCCTCTAGCACTAATTCTAGAAAGAATCCTGCTAACCATGCTTCAGGAAACCTGGGATATTTTCATATACTGAGGAAATCATTTTTAATAAGGGAAAGCAATTTTGATAAAGGCCTGAGAACAAATTATTCTTCACATAAATGATGCCAAAGCAAAGAAAAAGGAAATATTCCCACTTAGCACATTCAGTTTATTTTGAACAAGACAAGGGAAACAGAGTTGTGTAAATTGCAGTCACAGCAATTCTTATTAATGAATACTAAAGTGCTAAAGAAACAGCGTGCAAAAGTGTACAAAAGGGAATTGGTGCAGAAACGCAGGCAAGTTTTTGTGCCAAACCTCTGCATCCATACTGTTCTGAGAAGGAGCAAATCCCTTTAGGAAGGGTCAGACCTCAAGATCATCAGGGAAAGGGGAAGGTATATGTCATTGGCAGGAACACATGGCAGAAACTAGCCAATACACTATTAGGCTTTCTTATGCTAACTCACTGCTTATTTGTTATTGGAAATACATGCAAACCCTGGGGAAAAGCAATGAGTGCAAAAGTTCACTAAACAAAAGAAGAAGGTGGCCATATGCCACTTTTTTTCTAGGTTGCCTGGATTATATATTTTTTGGCCACATGGCAGTTTCTTTTTTTTTAAAAAAACTGCAAACAATACTATGCAATGGGCATTTAAAAAAATTGCATTCATCTTAGTGAATTAATGTATAGCCACAGTGACTATTGTGAGGGGTAATTGAAAAATAATCTTGTGCCGTATTAGGTGACATATTTTTGCTGTTAGTGTTGCTGCTTCTTTCAATGTCCCTTTAATTTTTTTTTTAAAAACAACAGAACAAAAATAATTCAACTTCCTGTTAGAATTATTTCCTGAGACAAGAAGCCCACAAACTGACCCCAGTCTTTATTGATTGCTCAAACCTCTGATTTGCCCAACTAGAGAAGAAGTGTGTGTGTGTGTGTGTGTGTGTGTGAGTGTGAGTGAGTGAGAGAGAGAGAGAGAGAGTCAGTCAGTTCATGGAAGGACAAACAAACATACAGTCCAAAATCCTGCTCACCTTTTGTTTCCAGATAAGAGGCAGGAGGCAAGATTTTTAAAATTTTCCTGTTTACTGGTTTCAAAGAGAGTGAAATTACTGCTGATATAGTTTAGGGCCCTTTCCATGGAGAGAGGGTGTGATTTGGCATCAGAAGGATGTGTGTGTTGCTACTTACCTTTCCAGCCAACAGGGGTGTACAAGAGGTGCTTAAATTTGCAAGGAAGGTTGTGCCACAAATTATAAATGGCTCCACTTCTAATGACACTTTGCCTTTGGTGACTTTCCCTCCCATCTCATTATTCCAAGTGGGCATCAACTGCTCCTGGTGAACCAGAAAGTTTGGTGAACCAGAAGGTTTAGGATTCTGTGGATCCTTGGCTGCCCCTGAGGTACTCGTGGAATGCTTTGTTATGGTCCTCATTGTCAATGGAATACTCTCATTGGGATAGCTATGTCCATAGAGCTTTCCACATGGGAAGAGGGTGGGCTCCAGTAACATAAATGCTGTTCCATTTGTAAGCCTCCCTTTCTAGCAGCTATACTATGAGTGTTCAGCCAACTGAATGTTAGGTATACAATTACATCCAAAGCAATTCAGGACACTATTAGCCAAAGTAAAAAATACTGAAGTCTGATTGAGTCAAAATATATGTTAAACATGTGGTTAAGATCCTGTACGTGGTTAACATGTGGTCAACTCCATAAAAAAAAATGAAACTTTTAAAAAAGCTTCACTTTGGCTGGACTTCTCACTTATAATGCTGACAGGACAGTTCAGAAACTGGAATCATAGTACTACATTACAGCTAGAAGGTATCCAAAGGTCATCTAGCCAAACTCCCTGCCAATGCAGGAATACACAGCCAAATATTCCTGGCAATTGGCCATCTAACCTCTGTTAAAAACTTCTATCAAAGTAAATCCCATTTTTCAAGGTAGTCTATTCCACTGTTGAACAGCTCATAATATCAGAATGCCAATTCCTTTGTTTAGCTAAAATGGCTTTTCTTATAATTTGAATCCACTGGTTCAGGTCCTACCCACTATAGAAGCAAAACATGATCTCCTACCAGCCATATAACAGCCCTTCATATTTTTGAAAATTATTATCATGCCACCTCTCATTTTGTCTCTTTTCCAAGCTAAACATACCAAACTCCCTCAAGAATGACTCATAGAGGTTGGTTTCCAGACTCTTTGCCATCTTGGTTGTCCTCTTTGGGGCACATTCCAGCTTGATGTATCCATCTTAAACTAGGGTACTCAGAACTAGACACAGTACTCTAGACAAGGTCCAGAGTGGAACTACAGTGGACCCTTGGTATCCACTGGGGGTTGGTTCCAGGGCCCCCTGTGAATGCCAAAATCTGTGGATGCTCAAGTTCCATTAGATACAACAGCAAAGCAAAATTGTGTCCCTTATATAAAATGGCAAAATCAACATTTGCTTTTCGGATTATATATATATATATATATATATATATATATATTCAAGTCATGGATGGTTGAATCCGTGGATGCAGACTCTGTGGATATGGAGGTCCAACTGTATTACTTCTTTGGTGTGGACATTATGCTTCTGCTAATGCAGCTTAGAATTATTCCAGAACTGTGACAGGTTCAGTTTGAAGGATAGATATATATTTTGAAATAGAGGTACATTGAGGCATATTCATAATTGTTTTCTATTCTGAAACATCAGAGCACCCTCGATTATATGTTCCTTATCAAAGGACATCAAAGCACCACTAAACATAGTATTTCACACACTGTTAGATTCATAAGATTTATCTGACAGAGAACTGAACTAATCAGAGCCAGTCACTGCAATTACTCAAAATGTTCTTGCATTTTAGGACTGAAATCTTTGGGACTGAGACTTCTGCAAAGTTACTAAGAAAATGACTCTTACATTGTGGTGTGTAGGGCTTTGGAATTTGTAGAAGAGTTGGTGAGGACAATAGTTAGCTCTCACTGTCATCCTATGCACGTATTTTATACATTTAAGGGATGCATAATATAGTAACTGGGCATTTAGTAGTTCATCAAGCAGGCCCGTAGCAAAAAATAATAAGGCAGATTTCACTAGTTGCAGTTACTCTAGCAGGCTGTGCAAGATCAGCCCACACTGATGAGATAGATAAGACTACTTGCATCTTCAATGTTTAAGAAACCTTTCCCTTGTTAGTTAGGATGGGGTGACCTTCTTCTCCCTTTGCCCATGAAAGTGCCTGCACCTTCCAGAACAAGGGAGAAGGGATATGTAAAGATCAGGAAATATCAGTTTCTTTGATCTCATCCTGGGGAGGCTGTATTCCATCCTAGGAAATTGGTGCTCTGGGGTGGTATCTACTTCATTCTGAGGACCTTGGTGAACAGTAGCTGTGATAAATGATTGGCTCCATCATTTTGCAGTTTAGGGAGGATTATTTAGAATTCTTAGTAAGAGAGTTTCAGTTGGGCCTCGCCAAATACCAATCCCAGAATTCCGTAAGATGCAGCCATGGTAGTTACAATGGAATACAGCACTATAATGGCATATAGATGTGGTTGTTATATTTTAGGGGTACAGGTTGAGTCTCCCTTAACCAAAATGCTTGGGACCAGAGGTATTTTTTTATTTTGGAATACCTTGTATTTTGGAATACCTTGTATTTTGGAATACCTCATACACAAATGAGATACCTTGGGAGATGGGACCCAAATCTAAACCAAAAATTTATTTATGTTTCATATACACCTTATACACATGGCCTGAAGGTAATTCTATGCACAATATTTTAAATAATTTTGTGCATGTAGCCATGTTGCATTGTATATTGAACCCTGGAAAGCAAAGGTATCACTATCTCAACCACTCATGTGGGCGATTTTGGAATACAGGAAGCCTTTTGATGGATTTTTCTTGGTTTTCTTCCAGGCTATGAGGCCGTGTTCTGGAATAGTTTCTTTCTGACGTTTCGCCTGCATCTGTGGCTGGCATCTTCAGAGAATGGTTGGGTAGGAGTGTGTCTGGATTTTTATATGCTGTGAACCCCTGTAGGGGAGTATATGTAAATTTGTGTAATTGAATGGTTAGTTTCTGGGTATAGAAATACAAGGCTCATTAGTGTCTGTTTGGCTAATGGCTCCCAGTTTTGAAATACAATAGAATTAAATAAAACTCAACACTTGCAAATGAATTCCATCCAAGGACAGGGGGATTCCCAGCAGATAATGGCCCATCAAACAACCATTAGCCAACTACAACTTCCTTCATTCTCTGTCCAGCATAACTAATGGTCAAAGTGGCTGAAAGCTGCAGGTTAACAATATCTGGGAACCTAGGGTGGGAAAAGTTGGCTCAACAACAGCATTGATAAAATGTTTCCACACTGTACTGTTATAGTGTTACTATTCCACTTTAACTGCTCTGGCTTCCTCCTGTGGAATTCTGGGGTTTGTAGTTTAGTTGAGGCCTAAGAGCTCTCTGGCTGAGAGTTGTAAATGCCCCTCCATAAACTGTGAATCCCAGGATTCCACAGGAGGCAGCCACAGCAAATAAACTGGAATAGTAACGCTGTAACAGTGTAGTGTGAAAATCTCCCTCTAGTTAAACTGCAGACATTACAAAATCAAAGTACTGGGGATTTATTTATTTTTTGTAAGGAAAGAATGTGGATTCTATTCAGTCTTATACTGAAAAGAAAGCACTGAGTCCCAGTCTTTAATTCTCAGTGTATGTCATTTGCACCAGATTCCAGGTGGTGAAACTTGGGATTCCAACTAAAAAAACACAAAGCAGTTTCCAAGGGATCTAGTCATAGGCCTCTGCTGCACTCTGTTCTACAGGGTATATCCTACTATTTTGTTGTTCTTTTACTTATAAAGTGCCATGTACAGAGATGGTGCTATATAAATAAATTATGATAATGATGGTGTGTAGGGCACAAAACTAAGCTTTAAGAAGCAGCTTAAGAAAAACCATCTTGGGTGATCAGACATATGTAGGAACCAGTGGTAGGAGATGTGACCAAATATCAAGGTTCCAGTCTATATAAAAGGAAAACCGATGTTTTGAACTGGGCCTATTGCCTCAATTAAAAGAAAAGCTGGTTGGGGCTTAATTACATTAATATCCTTTTACCCCAATCCCCTTTTAGCCAAATTAACCTCACAGCTGTAGCCTTCTGAAAACAATGGGCCCACAAGAAAAGATAAGATAGCCATGTGTATTATTTCACCTGCTTCAAAATGCAGCAAGCCACCCTGCTGCATTTGGGCATTCTGCTCATTCTGTGAGGGACCTCTGTCTCCAAAGTCCTGCCCTGAATAAGCCTCTAGGAGGCGGATGTCTTTGTTCTTTGTTTCACTAGCCTCCTGTAATTTGCCCAATGGGCCTGGAAAGCAGCTGTTAACAAGTTCTTATTTTTAAAAGGGGGTATAAAGTGATTTGTGCAACCAACTTTACTCCTGAACTGGACGGCTGCATACTTGGATCAATTTTCCCCCAAACATTTTCCAAAGTGAAATCCTGTAGAGTGTAAACCAGCTTTCTCCTGGAAACTTGTGAAAGCTAAAATAACCTCTTCCTCTCTTTCTGGGCAAGGTACTGGGGGAAAAATAGACATGTGGTTGAGCATAAATGTGCATTGAAATTTTTTAAAAATGTGCACTGACCTTTAAGGAACATGTACACTGCTTAAGAACGAACTCAGCCTCAGGCAAGTATAAAAAATGCTTAAAGTCTGCTGGGAATTGAGTGGTGCTTTGTTTCCTTTTTTTCTCCCTGAGATCTCAACAGATACATTTTGCAAAGAAGGCAAGGGCTTCAAAATTCAGCTCTCTGGGATTTTTTTCTTTTTTTTGGGGTGGGTGGGTAATGTTTCAACTTCCATGTGGTATTACACCATTATTGGACTATCTATTTGAGTAGAACCTCTAAAGATCACATTAGATATGGTGTGGGATTTCCATTATTTGAGCTTTTTCTTTTACATTCCTTTTTTTAAGGGTTTTTTTTTTAAATCAACCATTGTGGCCCCAATTGGAATTTGGGTCATGGAATGGGTCTTCCCAGGCCTCCTCCCATGCTATAGCTATTGCAGCATGCTGACTATCTTAGCCCCATACAGCCATTTACGAAGACACATGATAGCTGAATGTGCATGCAATTAGATCTTCCCCATTGCTGCCACCTGAAGGTCTGAAGGGAGCTCTTAGACATGTTTGGATGAAAGTACTTAGAAGCTTTGATGAAACTGGGAACCTCAGTTGAGAGTTTCCAATCATGTGGAAGCTCTTAAGCTCATGTGTGTAAAATCACTGTGGAGACCTTCATACTAAACACACAAAAAACAGAGAAGGATCAGACAGGGACATGTGGACAATGGAGATGGGGTTAATACTGGTTGGCTACTGTAGGACAGAACACTGAACTAGATATATTTTCGCGCTATCAAGCATGACTCTTCTTCTGAATCTTTGTATCCCATCCTCACATTTAGCCTTCATATGTTCAGACTAATTATCAAGTAGGGATGTACATTTTTATTTACTTCATGGGATCACATAAGGACAAATCTCTCTCTCTCTCTCTCTCTCTCTCTGGCTTTTCTTCGCAAACGAAGATTCAGGAAGGACTCATCCCACGCTTTCTGCAAGCGCGCTGATGACTAAAAAGGCCAATCCGAGATAAACAAGTCCGGTTGCAAAAAGCACAGCAGAAGGTCTCCTTGGGTGATGTTTTTGGGTTGTGATTCTTTCTGCGTTGTCGTTTCTCTTCAAGACTTGTTCGTCGTGAGTTCTCAAATAAGGCTGCAGCATTGTGGATAGTGCGTCTCCATGCCTCCCGATGTGAGGCCAGGGCGCACCACTGTTGGTGATCAATTTGGCCAAGCCTGAGATGTTGTTTCAGGGAGTCTTTGTATCGCTTTTTTGGAGCGCCCCTCTTACGCTGACCCGTGGCGAGTTCACCGTAGAGTAGTATTTTTGGGAGGCGATGGTCCTCCATCCTAGAAACGTGCCCTGCCCAGCGCAGCTGTGTTCTCAATATCATGGCCTCAATGCTGGTGATCCCTGCTTGCTCAAGGACAGCAACATTCGTCACATAGTCAGTCCAGTGTATATTTAGGATTGTGCGTAGACAGCGCTGATGAAAGCGCTCAAGGAGTCGTAGGTGGTGGCGATAGGTGACCCATGTTTCAGATCCATAAAGGAGGATTGACAGTACGATGGCTCCATACACACTGATTTTTGTGCTTTGCCTCAGGTGTTTATTGCTCCAGACTCTTTTGTGAAGTCTTCCAAATGCACTATATGCCTTTGCTAATCTGTGATCGATCTCTTTGTCAATCTTGGCATCTGAGGAGATGATGCTTCCCAGGTAGGTGAACTGCTGAACGGACTTGAGCACTGATTTGCCGACGGCAATGTGAATTGGACATAGCTCCCACTTTGGAAGAGACCCTTAAGGCCATACAGCAGATGAAAAACGGCAAGGCAGCTGGGATTGATGGAATCCCACCTGAAGTTTGGAAACACGGAGGTCATGCACTCCACGAAAAATTCCACGAATTCCTTGTGAATTGCTGGGAAAAAGGGGAACTGCCATCAGACCTCCGAGATGCAGTCATCATCACCCTGTACAAGAAAAAAGGAGCAAAATCCGATTGCTCAAACTATCGAGGCATAACACTGCTCTCTATTGCTGGAAAAATCCTTGCAAGGATACTCCTGAACAGATTAGTTCCTGCTATTGCAGAAGAACTTCTTCCTGAAAGCCAATGTGGCTTCAGAGCCAATAGGAGTACTACTGACATGGTATTTGCCCTTAGGCAACTGCAAGAAAAATGTAGGGAGCAGAACAAGGGTCTCTATGTAACATTTGTCGACCTCACCAAAGCCTTTGACACTGTAAGTAGAAAAGGTCTGTGGCAGATCCTGGAAAGACTAGGATGTCCCCCCAAATTCCTTAAAATGATTATCCTGCTACACGAGGGACAGCGTGGTCAAGTCAGATATGGCGATGCTCTTTCAGAGCCCTTTCTAATAACTAATGGAGTGAAGCAAGGTTGTGTTCTTGCACCAACTTTATTTACAATCTTCTTTAGCACGATGCTCCAAAGGGCTATGGCAGAGCTTGAAGAAGACGACGGCATCTATATACGCTACCGTACTGATGGTAGCTTGTTTAACTTAAGCCGTCTGAGGGCTCACACTAAGACTCTAAACTATCTAGTCCGTGAGCTGCTCTTCGCCGACGATGCTGCCCTTGTTGCCCACACAGAAGCAGCTCTGCAGCGCCTAACATCCTGCTTTGCAACAGCTGCAGAGCTGTTTGGGCTAGAAGTCAACCTGAAGAAAACAGAAGTTCTTTACCAGCCTGCACCACAGGACGAACACCACCATCCCCACAAGGACAAATAATTTAACAAATTTTCTCCCTACTGGGCAATGTTGCAAGAGCTTTTATACATTTTTATACATTTTTCTATGTTCTTTCTCACTTTGGGAGTTTTTGCAAACCATTTGCTTATGCAAAACCCAACAATTTCTATGCAAAAATATTGCCCCCTGCAAAAGCTAATCTTTCTGCAAATCATAGAATTGTAGTGTTGGAAGAGACCACGAGGGCCATCACGTCCAACTCCCTGCCATGCAGGAATACACAATCAAAGCATCCCTGACAGATGGCCATCCAGCCTCTGTTTAAAGACCTCCAAGGAAGGAGACCCCACCATGCTCTGAGGGAGCGTGTTCCACTGCCAAACAGCTCTTACTGTCAAAAAGTTCCTCCTAATGTTGAGGTGGAATCTCTATTCCTGGAGCTTGCATCCATTGCTCCATGTTCTAGTCTCTGGAGCAGCAGAAAATAAGCTTGCTCCATTCTCAATGTGACACCCCTTCAAATACTTAAACAGGGCTATCATATCGCCCCTTAACCGTCTTTTTTCCAGGCTAAACATACCCAGCTCCCTAAGTCTTTCCTCATAAGGCATGGTTTCCAGATCTTTCACCATTTTAGTTGCCCTCCTCTGGACACGCTCCAATTTGTCAATATCCTTTTTGAATTGTGGTGCCCAGAACTGGACACAGTATTCTAGGTGAGGCCTGACCAAGGCAGAATAGAGTGGCACTATTACTTCCCTTGATCTAGCCACTATACTTCTATTGATGCAGCCCAAAATCGCATTGGCCTTTTTAGCTGCTGCATCACACTGTTGACTCATGTTCAACTTGTGGTCTACTAGGACTCCTAGATCCCTTTCACACGTAGTCTCGTTCAGCAAGGTCTCCCCCATCCTATATTTATGCATTTCGTTTCCCACCCTAAGTGCAGTACATTTAGTGCAGTACCTTATATTTCTCCGTATTGAATTTCATTTTGTTAGCTTTGGCCCAGCTCTCCAGTCTATCCAGGTTACTTTGAATTTTGATCCTGTCCTCTAGGGTATCAGCTACTCCTCCTAATTTGGTGTCATCTGCAAATTTGATAAGTATGCCCCTAATTCCCTCATCCAAGTCATTGATAAAGATGTTGAATAGCAGTGGGCCCAGGACAGAACCCTGTGGCACCCCACTGGTCACCTCTTTTCAAGACTTTTTTTCTTCCAAAAAAGATCCTGGAATGTGAAAAATCTCAGAGTGGTTGATTGTTTTCTCCGTGGTATGGCTTGATGTGTTGAGATAAGCTTTTTTGCCAAGGCCAACAAGATTCATGCATTTTTCCCTTTTGTGCCCCCCCCCCGCCAATTTAGCATAACTTTAAGCTATTCATCATAGTGGCTTCCAAAGCAAGCCTTACAGAGACTGACATGGGACCAAGAGGAAATGTGCTGTCCACATGGCTGGGTAGGAGTGTCCCATTAATAATAATAAAAAAGTCTTGACAACATGAGAAAATGTAAGAACTGCTTTGCTAGAATTGACCAAACACTTATTTAATCCAGCTTTCTCTTCCCAAAAGACAGACGCCTCTGGACATGCTCGGGGACATTTCCAGGCAATTTCTGGGGTGCTTCTCATACTCCTTGCTGTGCTCTGTGCCAGCTAACCCATTTGTGGGAAACTGTCATCTGGATGCACCACTGCTGAGCTCCAGTGTGACTCCTCCAACATATGACACAAGCCTGCTTGCTTTGCATTAAGTGTAAAGTGAATTCCTAATGTGGCAGTAAATAAACCAAGTGAGCATGCCACTTCTGCAGCCTCCTGTCAAAGTGTGGCACAAACTGAGGTAATTTAAGAACTAGAGGCATGATGCACCAGTCCTTTTGATCTCTAGCAAACCTAATTCAGTAAGTCACAACCCTGAAACATTAAAATCAACAGGAAATTTGCTATTGATGCCAGTGGGGTGCAGATAACACAGAGTTCAGCAGCCATAATATATTTGCTTTAGCAGTAGCCTATTTATGTAAAAGAAGGAATGCCCTATAAAGCTGCAAAATTCCATTAATGAAAGCACAACAATTTGTTTTGGGTCACTGCTTAACAAAGATCAAATGGCAGGCCTACAATTTCTTCCATATTGTATTGTAACTATATCCTTTCATAGAAGATGCTTTGTCTCTAAATATCACTGGCAGACCTTTTCTTTTGATTTCTCTTTTATCTCACTCTTTTTTCTCCCCACCCCCACCCCCACCCCACCAAATGCAGCATAACTTAATCAGTTGGGGGGGAAAAAAAAACCTCTTAGTGAGCCTGTAAGTATAAAACTAGCATCTTTGTGGTATTTTTTAATCCAACATCAAAAGTCAGAAATACTTTTGTTACACTACATTGCAGAATGTATTTTTCTACAGTCATGAAGTCATGATTATTGTGCAATATGGCCCTTATTTCATGTGGCCCTTGGACTAATTTCAAAACCTCTCTGCAAGTGATCCTGGTCCTGGCCCTGTAAGTAGGGAAGGAGAGGGTGAGAGAGATGAGGGTTGGAGAAGGAAAGTCATGTCCTACCTGGAGGAGGGTTACCTCAGATGAGGAAGGCGAAGAGGAGAGCCAAGATAAAAGGTCCCAGACAGAGCCAGAGAGGCTGGCAGCCCTGTCATGGCACTGGCAAAAGCAGAGCATGTTCCATCCCAGTCAGTGCCTGAAGATCAGGAGGAGAATGTGGTGGCACTTTGCACTGTGGAACTTTGTAAATTAAAACACTGGCTGTAAAGGGTCAGGAAATGCCCAGCTCTACTTTAAAAGGAAGGCACTGAGCTAATGAGACCAACTGGGCTGATTTACTGCTGGCTATAAATTAGCTTAGCCAAGGCCATTACGCTAGAAAAGTAGCTTCAACTCTCGTCCCCCCCCCCCACTGATGTTTCTGGCTCTGTAGATCTCTGACCTTTGGCTTATATCCCAGACCAATCTTTCTGGCAATTCCCTTCTCAGCTTTGGACCCTGCCCAAGACTGTTTTCCCCATTTGAACCTCTGGACTGCTTGGATTGTGCTTCTGCTTCCACTGAAAACTCATGTGTGACCAAGGACTGGCCTGGGTTTTCCCATCTTCATTCCTGACAGGAAAGAGAAAAAGCAGTGGGAAAATCAGAGAGAAAGAGAGAGAAGGAGCAGTGGTGGCACTGGGGGTGGGGTGCAGAGTGACCAAACTACACAGGCGATACCATCAGGGGGTGAAGTGACAACAGCCTTAATGACGCCACACAAAAGACGTGGATGTTGTTTCTCTTCTACGTCTTGCAGGCGTGCAGCAACAAACACAAAAAACTAGGCTCACTAGAGAAGCCACCTATCAGCACTCTCTGAGGTGCTTGACCTCAACAGTAGCTAGTTGCCGCAGAGTGCAGAAACACAAACCCACTTTGTAGTATTTGGCAATATTTCACTGACCAACCTTGAATGATGCACAGACACAGTTGGATTCTTCCAAAGTCCTTGGGGGCTTTTATCACTTGTTGCAATATGTACAAGTTATATACAAACCCTCCTTTAACTCTCTCCAACATTCACTGTCTGATATATAGCATTCCATGCTCTATAATCAACCCACCAACTTGCTCTTCAATCCACTCTTCAACCCACACACATCAACCCACACATGCCCTTGGTTTTAGAGCACTTATATACAGTGATGATAACTAAAGGTTGACACCTGGTGTTATTTATCAGTTACAGCCATACAAACTATTTTACAATGTCTTAAAGGAACATCATTCCCAACAGTGGGCACTCATTGTGGGCTCTGGCCTGGTCTACGTCTACCATGAAGTTCTCAACAAATTCTCCCTATGGCAATTTGGCCCTTGGTAGAAAAAAGGTTGCCTATTACTGCAGATATCTCAGAGCTTGGAATATTTTAAAAGTAGCATGTTATGCATTACTTGTTATTTTAAAGTCACTTGTTCATTGCTACTTGTTACTGGAAATCTGATTAGTTAATTTAAAAAAATTAACTTAAAATACAAATATTGTCTCAAATGAACAAAGGTCCCTCACACAGAAACCCCAGCAATGTTGTATGAATAATGAGTAATGCCAGAGCATCTCCATAAACATTCAAAATTTGACACCTGCTGCCAAGAAAATTTTCCATGAGGAATTTGGGAATCAAAAAATTGAACACTGTACAGTGTGTTGTACTCTGTAAAATGACCCAGTCCCCTGAAACATAGGAGATTTTCAGATGTGATTTTCGGCAGGATATATTCCAAAACAGCTCCGTTGCTGCTGCGCAGCAGGGGAGCAGTTTTGGATGATGCCATTCCTCTGCCGAACCCCTCCATGTCACTTCTGTGACAGAATGGAGGAAACCACACCATATTTCACTCACAGGCAACAATCGTAAATGAAATATGACACGGTTTCCTCCATTCTGTCACGGAAGTGACACAGAGGGGTTCGGCAGAGGGACGGTGTCATCCGAAACTGCTCCCCTGCCGCGCGGCAGCAACGGAGCTGTTTTGGAATATATCCTGCTGAAAATCGCGCCTGAAAATCTCCATAGTGATATAATGCCTTCCATGTCCCCAGAGGGCATTGAGGGACATCTGAGGGCAATTGTGCGTGTGTGTGGGTTGCTTTCCAAAGACTCCTGGAAGGTGAATGCAGCCCCTAGCCTCTCACAATTGCTAATCCCTGCTGTACACACTGAATAATAGGAAAATGTTACCTTGAGGTTCTTCACTTTGATCCTAGTCAGCTTCAAATAAGAAATCTCATAAACTTGTCAACTCTTCACTATCAAATTCTATTACATGTTAAACATATCAAACTCAGTAAAATATTCAATACAGTTGTATGCCATGTCAAATATGTTATACAATTATTTTATTATGAAAACTGATTCTTTGAAAGCTTACCTGAAGTTCTTAAAGAGAAGACCAGCTCTTAAGATGGGAGAGATTTTTAAGTGGAAATTTGAAAAGAATTTATCAAAATTTGGAAAAGTTTTTTCTTCTTTAAACAGACAAATGCAGGAGAAAGCAAAATTGACATATTTGTGCATCCAGGTCCATGGGTTTGGGAACATAACTCTTAAACATCCGGGTTTGAATCATTGTATATTCAGCCTTGTTAGTGACGAATTAAGGTTGCTCCCTCTTTTTCCCTCATCTTTAATTGCTATGTAACAGGAAGGTAGGCAGAAGTCCTCTCTGTTGTGGGAATAACTTTTTTTTTTAACTTGGCCAGTGTAGATGGGAGAAAATTCCAGTTTTTGAATGATATACCAAAATGGACAAATATCTCTGTATCTGGGATGAAAGAGGGTTAGAAAATTTGAATTATTAGATTTTCTCATCCCTATTAGCTCTCATACTGGGCTCAGTTGGCAGACAAGATGATATCAATAGGTTTTATCTGGAGGGAGAATTTTAAAGCCACTATACTATTCTAAAGGCTCTCAGTTATTGATGTCCTTTCGTTGCCTTCTAAACATCATTGCTTTGAATCCAGATGTGCCCCTAATGCCATTGCAAGTCTCTTAAATCCAGCAAAGGCTTCAAAGAGGAGATGGAAAAAGAAGATATTTTTCTGATTCCTCCTTTCTTCTGCAGCCTCTCTCAAATCCACCAGAGAGTTGGGGCACCCTGAGGAACACATAGGAATTCACACAGGGGGTGCAATAGGAAGGGGGCATATGTAAGAAACATCTACCTTCCCCTTATGTTAATAGAAGCTTCTACCAGAGCAAAGGACCTTCTGTGAACTGAAGGACAAAACTGGATGCTACCCCTTGCCAGCTGTCAAGTAGTATCAAATATCAGATGTCAAAAGAACTCTCACAGGAAGTCAAACACAGATAGCAGATATTTTTGCAGACACTGAGAGACTAGCTGAAGATCGGTTGTCATCTATAAGTCTCCAAAGACAATGTTGAGGGGAATTTTTTGGAAATTCATTGCAACTCTTCAAAGAACATGCATAAGCTCATGTAAGATTTATGTATGCTCTAGCCTAATGCTGTGGACAGGGTGTGGGTATATGGAAAAATGATAGGATATGCCATAGGTGAGCAAATAGTACTTAAATGCACTTGGCAACCTTTGCCTTCAGGCTGATGCAGAAAGAGTGCCAGTTAACTATGGCAGCAGGCATGATGTGGCTGAAGACTATCATGGAAAGTTTCTCCCATCCTTAGTGTGATCTAGCTGGCTTATTGTCTAGGCCAGTGGATCTTAACCTTTTCTTTACCAAGGAGCCCCTCTAAATATCTTTTGTTGTCGTGGACCTGCAAGACTTAACTCAAGATTTTAAGCCAGTTAAAAATCTTGCCGGATGAGATCTGTTTTATTACCACCTTAGACAGCTTCAAAAAAGCTGTCAAGACAGATCTTTTCCGGCAGGCCTTTCCCGAATAGCTATCTCAGCCCAAAGATTCGGCTGCCTTTTCCCTTAAGCGGCCACTGGACTATTTCATTTCCCCCCCTCTTTTTAATTATTGTACATTTTTAATCTGTTTAATTTAATATTGTTTTAAGGGGTGGGTGGGTTAGGGTATTAATGTAATTATCAGATTTTTATGATGTAAGCCGCCCCGATTGCGTTGCAGAGGGGCGGGATAATAATAATAATAATAATAATAATAATAATACAACAACAATGTCATTAACAATTACACCATCTGTTAAACCTTGCCTCAGAGGTGCTTCTCCCACTTCTGGCTAGTTTGCAGTTGGAGTGGATTGAATAGGAACATGCAGGCCTAGCCAGCCAGCCAGCCTTTGCCTTGGCTCCTGTCACATGGCCACTCTACTGTCGGAAGGAGGTGGTCTGAGCAGCCTTTAAGCCATCAAGGCTTCAAAGACCCCCTGTGAGCACATCACGGACTCCTGGGGGTCCATGGACCATAAGAACCACCGGTATAGGCCATTCTATGATATATTTAAAGGTGAAGAACTTCAGAGCATTTAGGACTGTGCCCAAACACTACTCTTATCTGAGATGCTGTAGATAGTCTGCTAGATAGGACTGTTGAGGGAGGAGCATGGGCAATTTGCCACCCCCCAAGAAACAACCCCCCACCTTAACTTTCATGTGTTGCAATTACCCTTTGCCCAGCACTGCCTCATTGCTCATGCAAGCAGCTGCACTCACACATGAGGCCTTTTAGGGGGCAATGGCTGGGCATCTGTCTGAAGCCCCATGCATCCTGGTACCCTATCCATCCTTTGGTGCTGGATTACAATAAAGAAGACTAAGGACTTTATCAGATGCACTAAATACAGTGTCATAACAATGCCACATAAATACGAAAGGGTGCGCATACCACATGATGTTGCCCTTTCGCGTTTATGTCCTGGCCAAAACCCCTATTTTGAAATCAATGACTGAAGCCATCAATTGATCCCCCATGGTGCTTTAGTGCTGGCATTGCCGGCATTTGAAACTTAACGCCATTGTATTCACGTGAATGCAGCATGAACAGCTGGTCCAGCGCAAACACTTCTGGGTGAGATCACAACATCTAGGAAAGTAACACACTTTTTATGACCTTCCCTGCATTACATGGGACTTTTAAAATGTGTTCCTGTGCTTTGTGTAACTTTTTTCTGTGTTCTTTTTGTTTTGTTTTTTAATTTCCCGCACAAGCGTCTTCTTGCAAGAATCTTCAGGATTAAACTTGCAGAGAAGCCTTTGCCAGGAGAGAAAGTAAGTGTAGTGGGGGGGGGGTTTAACTTTTGCTGGCAAAAAACCTCCTGATTTTTTATGCCAGCAAAAGAATGTTTTAAGGGCTCATCTGATAAATCCTGAGATTCAAATCCTCAGCAATTCACCATGAAGCTAACTAGTTGATCAGTCCTTATCTACACTGTTAAGCATGATGCCACTTTAACTGCCATAGCTTAGTCCTATGGAATCTTGGGGTTTGTAGTTCAGTGAAGTACTTAGAATTCTTGGCTACAGACCGCTGCCATGAACTAAAATCAAACACTTTTATTTCAATCAATACAACACTCTCTCTCTGGCTTTTCTTTGCAAACGAAGATTCAGGAAGGACTCATCCCGCGCTTTCTGCTAGCGCGCTGATGACTGAAAAGGCCAATCCAAGATAAACAAGTCCAGTTGCAAGAAGCACAGCAGAGGGACTCCTTGGGTGATGTTTCTGGGTTGTGATTCTTTCTGCATTGTCGTTTCTCTTCAAGACTTGTTCGGCGTGAGTTCTCAAATAAAGCTGTAGCATTGTGGATAGTGCGTCTCCATGCCTCCCGATGTGAAGCCAGGGCGGACCATTGTTGGTGATCAATTTGACCAAGCCTGAGATGTTGTTTCAGGGAATCTTGTATCGCTTTTTTGGAGCCCCCCTCTTACGCTGACCCATGGTGAATTCACCGTAGAGTACTATTTTTGGGAGGCAATGGTCCTCTATCCTAGAAACGTGCCCTGCCCAGCACAGCTGTGTCCTCAGTATCATGGCCTCAATGCTGGTGATTCCTGCTTGCTCAAGGACAGCAACATTTGTCACATAGTCAGTCCAGTGTATATTTAGGATTGTGCATATACAGCAGTGATGAAAGTGTTTGAGGAGTCGTAAGTGTTGGCGATAGGTGACCCATGTTTCAGACCCATAAAGGAGAATAGACAGTACAATGGCTCTATACACACTGATTTTTGTGCTTTGCCTCAGGTGTTTGTTACTCCAGACTCTTTTGTAAAGTCTTCCAAATGTGCTATATGCCTTTGCTAATCTGTGATGAATCTCTTTGTCAATCTTGGCATCTGAGGAGATGATGCTTCCCAGGTAGGTGAACTGCTGAACGGACTTAAGCACAGATTTACCTACGGCAATGTGGGGATGGTGGTGTTCGTCCTGTGGACTAGAGAACTAGAGTTGTCTATTAAAGAATTTTAAGTACCTTTCTGCAGATCCCAGGATTCTGTAGGATGGAGCCCTGACAATTACACTGTTATCAAACTTCTAACATTGTGTAGTGTAGATACACTCTACTGCTCAAGCTCACCTTGAAGGTGCATTGTGAGGATAAAATGGGGGAAGAGGACATCACATCTCTTGGGCATCTTGATAAGAAATACAGGGCGTAAATGGAATAATAATAATAATAATAATAATAAAGAAGATTACAGCAATTTTTCTTAGTGTTGCTGATTTCTGGCATACTGAGAAGAATGGAATTTGTAATGATGCATATGTATATTTCATGGCAACACTAAATTGGTGACCTCCATATCAGTGGGGCAGTGAATCCACCATGGGTTTTAGTCTGAACTGCAAAGGAGTAATCCAAGTTGTTGAACCTATTTTGGGGATAATGTTCCATACCTTGGATAGCTCCTTCGAAGCTTGAACTAAAGAGATTTTCAGACGGGGAAACCCCTCACGGAGGTTGGGAGAGAAATGGGCCTGTTCTGCTTCAAGTGCTTCATTTCTCACACCCCCCTCCTCCTCCTGTTCATTCTCCCTCCATCCTGTTTTCATTTTCCTTCCACTATTTTTTACTAATGGAAGTTTCTCCCATCTTAAACCTGGAGTCAATTCACTGCTCTACTGACATGGAAGACACTAGCCACCCCTGGTGCATTGCTTGCACACTGTGACCCCATGCACAGGGAAATGAATGACACCATGCAGAGTGCTTTTCATGTAAAAAAAAAAAAAGAGTAACATGCTGTGTCCCTGGATCTTGAAGGCCTCTTAATTTCACTGACATTAAAATATGAACTAACTGTTCAGGAGTGACCAAGTACAATTCCCATCAGCCTCAGCCAGCATGTCAGTGGATATGGTAGTGGAGGATGATAGCATATGTAGTCCAAACAACCCAGATAAGGGAAAGTTGGTTTAAGCTCAAGTGATTCTGTGGTCAGCCTTGATTAGAGTAAACCCATTGAATCTGTGATTGAATGGTGACTCAAGGGCAAATGCCATTGGTCCAGTGGAATACTCAAAGCCAGGAGAATCAGTAGCATTCAGGCCCCTGTGTTCCTCACAGCCCTTTCTTCTTTTTCACATTGCATAGAATCTGGATCCTTTGGTTCTGAGCACATGTGCTGGAGCAATAGTAGGCTTTCTGCCAAAGACTATCATGCCTCCTTTCCAGAAATGCTCTTGCATAAATTGATGTTTCTGGAAAGTACTATGTATAACAGTGGGAAGCTGTGTAGGAGTTATACGTCAGTTTTAAAGCCAGTGGTGCAAGAATGTGTCTTAAAAATGGGGGGGGGGAGGGATCCCTTTGGAAATAGGGGCTGGTACTATAAAAAGCCCTTTACGACTCACTGTTGGAAGTGAGAAACAGAATTGTGATGGATTTCTATGAAAGCAGGTTTAGAGAAAGCAACGCTTTATGTCCTTGTAGCCACTTAGACAGTGGTGACAATTTCACATTCAGCCAAAAGAGGGCTCCAATGCTTTGATTTAAACTGCAAGGAAAGGGGATTTAGATTATTTGGAATTTAATTGTGAAAGTAAATCTGTAGATTTGACTGTCCTGGGATGTGAGTGAGAAAGAAACTGTTAAAAGCAATACCATAAGGATGATGACTCCCAGATTAGCAGAAGTGCTTTCCCCTCCTCTCTTTATAGTGTAAAACAAGGGTGGCTCAAGGGTTGCTGTCTGAACCAGATTCAGGCTGACATACTGGGACTGCTGAATAGTATAATGGATTCAACAGATCAAGTTCCAAAGCCTCAAGTGATGACTGGGAAGGAAAGACTTTTTTTTTTTTTAAAAAAATGACCTTTCCATCCAGAATGGCTGCTCATCTCTCACAATCATAGTGATGACCACCATTTCATATACCTTTAAAATCTTCAGTGTGGAATTTGAGAAAAATTCAGCAGCCTTACTTCATAATGATTCAAAACAATTATTTATTTTGGGAACACAAAACAAATGTGAGAAATATCCACTACATATAGCACTCTGTACATCAATACAATAAATAAATAAATAAATAAATAATTTTAAAAACAAGGTAACTCCTTTCCATGTTATGGATTGGATCCTCATTTAAAGATCCAACCTATAATGTTGTATAAATGTTTTTAAATGTTTAAAAATAACATTAAAATAAATAGACTCCTTATGTTTAGAATTAAATTGTCTCCTATGCACGGTAGGAGCCCTTTCATACTACATAATTATAGTAATATACTTATGCCATGGTCCCAGCCTATGGAATCCCAGGATTTGCAGGTTTGTTGTTGCTGTGTGCCTTCAAGTCATTTCTGACTTATGGCAACCCTAAAACAAACCTATTGTAGGATTTTCTTGGCAAGATTTGTTCAGAGGGGGCTTGTTTTTGCCTTCTTCTGAGGCTGAGAGAGTGTGACTTGCCCAAGGTCATCCAGTGGGTTGCCATGGCTAAGCAGGGATTAAAATCTTGGTCTCCAGAGTTGTAGTCCAACACTCAAACCACTACACCATGCTGGCTCTCATTTGTAGTTTAAGCAGGGATATTTAGAATTCTCAGCCAGCGAGCTCTAGTGCCTCCTTAAACTACAAATCCCAGGATTCCATATGATGCAGCCATGGCAGCTAAAGCAATATCAAACTGTTATACTTTTGTAGTGTAGAAGGGCTCTAGGATTTCACACACCAAGAAGAACTGGTCCACACAGACATTCACAGGGTAACAGCTCCAGCCAGCATAGTAATAGTCAGTGATGGCTGTTGTAATATGAAACATCTGGATGGTATCAGGTCCCCTAACCCATGGAGACCTTAATGCTGGAGAAGAAGAAGAACAGATCTACTCATCTTCCTTTTCTGCACTGTAATTCACATGGACACCTTGTGTGCATGTGTGTTTGTGTGTGTACAGGAAGGATCTTATTTGGACTACTGGGTCAGATCTGCAGCTCTCTTCTTCCTGTGCTCAAGGTAACTGATGGCTCATGGCCTGAGTGTGTATGAGGGAGTGCTTCCCACCCCATATAGGGGTAAGGCACCCCAGTATTGAGACCATGGATACTGGTACTGCAGACAAAGATGTGTATAAAATGGTGGTGATGTATGCCTAGCCAATTGATTCTCCTACCCATTGACTAGTTATCTGCATCTTAAAACTGGGCCACATACTTATCATTACTACTACTAGTCCTTTCCTCCACAAATTTAGGCACTGAATTCAAGTTGCTAGGATTACAGAGGGTTATGGAGGAGGGGGTCAGCAATGTCTAGGTAGTGGGTGTATTAGATACAGGAAAGGTGAAGGTAGAAAGGATAAAATTTCCTCTTCCAGAGGACCATTTTCTTGGTTTGTATAGTAGCCATGTGGGGTGGCTAATTAATGTGAACTCCTTCCTCAAGGCAAAAGAGATCTAATCACTGGTATTTTTTAAAAGGTCTACATTGTGCCCACTTTGGCCCACATGAAATGTAATGTATATGGTCTTCATGAAATACTTTTGATTACTTCAATACCAATATGGACATAAATGTGTATGTACCTTTGTAAATTAAACATGTACATGTAGTCATATACTGTATCTAGTTGTATCTTAACAGGATCTCTTTCTGTCTTCCACCTAGGAAGGCCAGTGTAACACAAAACAAGGGGAAAATAGATAGATATCATTACAGAGGGAAGGTGAGCAAAAATTGCATGTGTAGTGCTGTAAAACTGATTATAGTATTAGTAAATTATATTCTACTTTTCAGTTTTTGGCTTCCTATTTGAATATGGCCTCTCTTACCACCTCTGACTTGCTTGTCTGCATGCTAATTTCTTACACAATTTTCTTCTAATGGGTAAATGCTACCATGCTGATATTCTCAACCTTAGGAAAATGGTTTGGGAGAAAGGATGTGAATTGCATGATGATGCAGAAGTGCAATGCACCAGTCCATGCAGCAATTTAACTGAGTATGTGTGTGAGAGATTAGAAAACGTATTTTTTTCCCGTCCAGACTAAACCCATATATATTTGCTGACCCACACCCTTAAATAGCACCCAGTGGTTGTATCCTACATATGGTTAGAATGTTTAAATCCCACTGATTTCATTGCAATTTAATTAGACTCATGATGTGTAGGATTCCTATCTATGTGCATATTTTCTTTCTAGCTGGCACTATGTCCTTGTGGATTTCATCAAGCTGAACAATGCAGCAGCGGAGGAGAAAAATCTTAATGTACAGATCTCTAGGTACTGAATAATATAGTGGATGCTTTATGCTTGAATTGTTTTCAGCTAAAAGCATCATACAGATGCATGCATGCATGCATACCATGCAGTAGTGAAAATAAAGGTTAAACTAACAGGCCACCATATTAGAGAACAATAAAACAAATGCCACTGGCAGTGTAAGCCTCCCGTGAAATACATACAGCCCTCGTATGGCAATATTGTGGATCCCTGCACTTTTTATATTTCAAAATGAGTAAGGACTTCACCTTGGGAAAAATATCAAATGATCCTCCTTTCAATATAAATGTCACCCCACAAAATCAATTTCAATTTCATCTTTGTTTCAGATAAAATATGAAAGAAAAGAAAGAAAGAAAAAGATCTATAGGGCTATAAGTAATGGCTGCCTTCAATCTTCTTAATACATATTTCTGGAGCAGAAAAAAAATGCAAAAATTCATGAATAGTTCCTTTTCCCTCATGAACCTGATACAGCCATAGCAACATATATGAACAGATGTCCAGATATTGTCGGAACTGTGATCCAACCATTTCTTTTCTAAGAAATGAATCACTCCCTTCCCTTGGTCCATTGTTCTTAAACCCCTCCCCCCAAAGCTGTTGTTTTTAAAAGAATGTGTTCAGGTTTGTGTGATATTTTAGGAAATGCTCTAAATATGCATCTACAGGTATTGGTTGTGCTTTTATAAATCAGCTGTTTTTTGTATTAACATAAACATTGCAGGACTCCTTTAGTAGAACCTCCTTATCTTGGCTAGGCAGGATTAGAAGATATGCTCATCAAAGCCCAACTGGATATTTTGCTTGTAATATTGCTAGAATTATTCTTTTTGGATACATCTTTTCCTTTCTCTATAATTTCAGAAATGGGAAAACAATGTCTTCATTCAAACCTTCTTTTCTCAGGGCCCATTCCCATCCAGTTTATTCTTCGAACTTAAATGCTGAATTACCTTTAAAAAAAAAAGGTAAACAGCCTAAACAGTAGCCAAGATGCTGGAGAAATTCATCATGAAAACCTACAGCAAAGAGAAATGTATGCAGGTCTCTTTTTAATTTTTTTCCCTTCAGTGATGCAAGCTTTCTCCTTGCAGAGTCAATGTGATGTTAATCTAGGTAAAGTAACTACACAAGCCTTACAATTGTTTGTGTTGTTATGTTTACCGGAAACTGCACTGTTGCCTTATTTGCATCTTTTCAGTGTGTTAGCATATAAAGTAAAATGTCTGTGTGTGTGAGAGAGAGAGAGGGAGGAGGGAGGGAGGGAGAGAGAGAGAGGAAACACATCCTCTTAATTGATGGTATTGTATTGAGATGGCTTTTAATGAAACCACACACTGGAAATTCTAGTCTCCTGCAATGGTTTATGCTCCTCTTTCCTCCAGGGCAGATTGGCTCAGACTGCACTTTCTTCCTGATCCTACATTCAGGCTAAATGGATTGCAATTTTAAATGCACCACCCAATGCTGCTGACTAATACAATCTAGCATTGTTTCCCCAGCTTCCTCCCACACACTCCCACCTCCTTGCATTTACTATCAAAAAACACATGGGCAAAACATCAGGCAGGATAATACTGCGGATGTTTCACTTGGCTTGATGAAGAAGAATATGCAAGAAGGAGAAATTGGGCCACTCCCCCTCAAATCTTGCCCACTCTCTCTCTCTGATGTTGCAAAGAATGGCTTCCCCAACAAGATTAGAAGTGTCAGAAAATGCAGCTGCAATGGCAATGTTTTCAAGGAGTGGTATCTGTGGCTTGCTGGCTTCCTTCTTCCCTCCCTCTCTCTGCTCCCCCCACTGCACCCAACCCTCCATCATACTATTAACAGCGTATAGGTTTAATAATTAGGTGATCGGAGAGTTTTTGATGATGGAGCAATTTCTATGATCTGCAAAAGACAGCATCTGTTTTTCTCATGTACCAATTAATTATTGATGCAACTGAAAATGCAGTAGACCTTTTTCTTTTTCCTCCCATACAGAAAGAGAAAGGTTGGATCTTTCTGCAAGATGGGGAGGAAATTATATTATACTGACCTTGAAAGGCACTGAGATAGACTGATAGTGGTATAGTAAATAGCTCTTTTCTTTTCATCACTACCAATGCCAAACTGGGCCTTAAAGCAAAATCATCACCTTTATCTTTATATTCTATTTCTAACCTGTATTTTTTAGCACTTATAAATAGTACAGTCCTACTTACTGTTTCATGCACCGGCTTTCTTTCTGGTGCTTCTTCAAGTGAGCAACCTTCTGCTCTGTGCAAATTGCTGAAAACATAAGGGTTATTCTTTCCCCTACCATGATCTTGCTCCCATTCCCAGGCAAAGTTGGAGTCTTCCTAAAGTTTATCTGAAAGGAAAATTACTCTTTGAGCACCTAGTAATGTGATTCCTCAGCATAATAACAACTGTTTTCATGTATTTTACACCATCCATTTTTTCCCTTCTCTCTCTCTTTTTTTTTTTTTAAATCCCTTTAACAGAAAACCCATATATACATTTTCTATATTGGTAGAAGGGTCACAGCTTGTAATGATCCACTTTGCCACTGGCGATTAATCTAAAAAAGATCGAATAATTCCCTGCCCCATGCCATTCACACATCACTTGCTACCATCTGTTCTTCTCAGCAGCAGTAAATGATGGGTAATTAACTCAGTGCCTTTGTCTTTCCCTTGCTGAATGTCTGACACATATAGATTTGGTTTCTCTCTCTCTCTCTCTCTCTCTCTCTGTGTGTGTGTGTGTGTGTGTGTGTGAGAGAGAGAGAGAGAGAGAGAGAGAGAGAAGAGGGAAAGGAAGAAATGAGTGAAAGAAATGAATGCTGCTGCATACCTGACCTGAGCAAAAAAAGTCAAACAAAAATGTTTTGCATTGGAAACAACAGAAGCTTCCACCCCTGCACTCCTTCCGAATGCTAAACCTAGGAATGGGAACATATTGCATGACCTTTCACTCTCCTTAATATCAAAAGAAAAGAGGAGTTGACAGTGGACAATGGCTGCTTCCAACGCCAGCAACCTTCTCTAAAGCTCTGAGGTCAAGGTCAAGATGCAGCCATGAAGAAAAGGCTTCACAAGCTCCTCTTGTCAATCTGGTGTGAAGCGGAAACATGAAAGTGAGTCCATATGCAGGGAACCTAACACCATTTGGTTTCTGAGCTGGAAACCCCTCAGATTATTTTAGCTAAGGTAGTGCAGGTCTGTGCAGGCACTGAGTTCCTCCTGCATTGCTATTCTCAGGGAAGGAAAGAATGCCATTTCAGCACCTTGTTTTAAACATGCATAGAGCACTTTGAACACCCTCCTCTTACAATATTTAATGTGGCCCATTTATAGGACAGAGGATAAAAAGCACAGTGAATACTGTTTTTCTAGAAAACTGCTAGCTTCACAATTTGAAAGGTGATAGAGGACAAAGAATCCTGTTCAGCTGTAGCTAAATTTTTTTAAAAAAATATTTGTCTGTTTGTTTATTATTCCACCTTTCTCCTGACATGAGGCCCAAGGCATCTCACATCAAAACAAGGTATGGGCCATGCTTATCTTCTCTTTATTGTTCTGGTTTTAGTATATGTGCTGCCAAATATCCAAATCCCCATATAACTTTGCTCATTGGATGGCATATCAGGCCTGGAGAGTTATTTTTTAGACTATAATTCACAGAGTACCCTGGATAGCATTGCCAGTGGCTGTGCTAGGGGAAGGCCTCTGGCAGTTGTAGTCCAAAAGGGTAATGTTTCTAAGCTCTGTGAAATATTGAGAGTGAGCCATAAGCAATTCACATTACTTCTCAAGCCATGAAGCTCATGGGGTGATCATAGCCCAAGTGTTATCTCTTGGCCATAGCCAGTTCAGAAGATTGTTATCAGGTAGGGGTTAGAGGTGAGGAATGCATGTTATCCCTGGTTCCAAGGTGGAATAGCAAAATAGACATTCAATAAATGGATACATGTATATACAGTTATGTACAAGATTGACTGTATTTACTTGTGGGGAAAAAACTACTTGGACTTCCTGAATACAAGACAGGTGCTGTTGGTACCAGGGAAGAAAGGAACAACTACTGCAGATTTTAGCAACCTTTGCCTCTCCAGATGTTTTAGACTACAGCCCCGGGTTTACTTTTGCTGTTGATTCTGGAAAGGACTGGTGAAAGTTGTAGGCAAAACATTTGAGAGTGAAAGATTTCCATCCTGGTCATTCCCAAGACATTTCTGTGAGAGAATCACAGAGTATCAACAAGTCTAGAACTAAGCTGGATATGGACTCAAGATGCCAGATAGTCAGTGGGTATGAACAGAGGAGGCCCCGTGCCCACACACCACTGGAGAGACCCTCTTTATAGACCCCAGAGGCTATCTCTAGCAGTGTGGCATTATCACTTTCTCCAAGAACTTCGCAATTCCCAAATTCCATGGCCGCAGTACAGATGGCATGAGCTCTTGGAGAGACAGAGGACTGCTTCATTCTAGGCCAAAGACATGTCCCTCTAAGGCATCTCACCTTCTGAAAAGTGGTAGAGCCTGGAGGAACTGGAAAAAAGCCAAGAGCTTTAGAACTTGGTGCAAACTTCTCACTTGTAGCAGATACTGCAATCTTCAGCCTGCTTTGCTGCCTTGTACACCTGCTACTGGCAGGTATGTGCTACACAAATAGACCATGAAGGTCATTTAAACCTCCTGATATGGTCATCCCCCACCCTTGCAAAGAGCAGCAAAGAACAGTAGAAGGCAACTAACATTGCAGGTAAAACTAAGCAATTGGTGGAGTAATCTAAAAATATTTCAAGGACTTTACAGGTCTTTTTTATTTCATAATCTAGTCCATAGTCTAGCTTTGCTGCCAAGGGAGATGTATTTGGTGGAGATGCAGGATACAGGCCAAACCCTTTTTGATTATAGTCCCCTGATAGTTGAACTCCTTCCCAAGGGAGGTTAGATTGGCCTATTCTCTGTTGTCCTTTAAATGGATGACTATTGCATTTTTGTTGTGCTAGGTTTTTAGTGTGTTTAATTTTATCTAGTAGTTCCTCTCTTTTGTTTGGCTCTGAATGAGGCCTTTGAGGCATTGAGGCTCTTTTTAAGAGCAGTATAAGTATGTTTTTAAATAATTATAAATAAGTAATCTAAATAGATTTTCACACTACACTGTTATAGTGTTACTATTCCACTTTAACTGCTCTGGCTGCCTCCTGTGGAATTCTGGGGTTTGTAGTTTAGTGAGGCCTAAGATCTCTCTGGCTGAGAGTTGTAAATGCCCCTCCCTAAACTGCAAATCCCAGGATTCCACAGGAGGCAGCCATAGCAAATAAAGTGGAATAGTAACACTATAACAGTGTAGTGTGAAAATCTCCTGAGTGTGTATGTTAGTTCTGGAGTAATCACTCTTACAAGTATATATTTTAAAGGTGAACTGGGTATCTAGTAAAGCTCCTCTATGCTGAGGATTGCAAAGAGCTGCAAAGCTAAGTGTCAAAGCATGAAAGAAAAAAATGAATTTAACATAAGGAGAAAACCTGGTTATTTGACATATTTAGATAGACAGCATGGAGTATGGTGGAGTCTCCTCCTTTGGAGGTTTTTAAACAGAGGCTGGATATTCTGCATGGCAGGTGGTTGGACTAGATGGCCCTTGTGGTCTCTTCCAACTCTATGATTCTGTGATTCTGTGATTCTGTGTAGATATTTAGATAGACAGCATCAGAGTTCTCTCACACTTTGATGTTTTTAAAAAAGCAGAGGTTCTTTCCATAAACTTTATGAATAAATTTGCAAATTTAAATAAATTTCTATCAATAACATCTGTATGGGTCAAAGAGTACAAAGGTACAGCTTTTACCAGCATAGACATGACCATGTTGTATTAACCTACCAGGAGCCCATCATAAAAAAAATAGGTGACAACCATCATAATCCAGAACCAGAAACATGGTTAAATATGTGGGAATTCAAAGCCAGTAGTTTAAGATCCATCCACTCAGAGCTCTCTGGCCTGGATGGATGAATCTGTCAGTTTTCCTTTCTTTTGTATTTATTTCTCCCCTTACATTTCAAGTACATACCACAAATAGAGGAAAAAAATCTGAGTGTTTTGACAAGTTTTTTATCACAAAAATGAGCCATAATATATCTCTATCTGTCTGTCTGTCTGTCTGTCTGTCTGTCTGTCTGTCTGTCTATCTATCTATCTATCTATCTATCTATCTATTGTGTGTGTGTGTGTGTGTGTGTGTGTGAGAGAGAGAGAGAGAGAGAGAGAGAGAGAGAGAGAGAGAGAGAGAGATTCAACTCCCCTTATGGTTGCCAAGCTTACTGGTTAACTCTTGGCTAGTCACTTCCTTTTTTTCATCCTAACCTTTGCCACAGTCCTGGTATAAGAATCAAGTTGATAGGAGGATGGTTTGCCACTCTGAGTTATTGGAAGAAGAATGGTCCAAAAATATAATATTTACTGGTATCATTCATCATGATCCAGAGAGCTTTGGGTTTCACAGAAGCTGGATATTTCTTCTGATTGTTTCTGATCACCTCTTGGACAGGACTGAGTCCAGTGCTGCATTCTGTTGTTCTTTTCCCTAAGGGTGGCAGAACAGTGCACTGCAGGTAGATGTTCAATGCAGGCAAGGAAGCCTTTTGTCATGCTTACAGGAAGAAACTCATTTCTGAATGCAGCCAGCTTTCCCCAACCTTGTTCCTTTCTGGTGTTTTGCACCACAATTCCTCTGCACCCCAGAGCACTGGCCACACTGGGTGGGGTGATGAGCATTGATGCCCAGAATATTGGGAGGGATTCAGGTTGAGGAAGGCTGCATGAGTACACTAGATTAAACCATTTATCTTCCAAGAGAAAGTGTGGACATTTTATGTTTGATTAGAAGGCAGAAGGAAGAAAACTATACAAGTAACTATGAAGAACAATAGTCAGGAAGATGGCTTCCATGATCAAGCAGATCTTGTCTGTTTCCAGTTCTCTAGTTTCTCGGGCAAATAGCTACTGCAAAGCAACACTGCCAGAGCAAAAAGTGAAAAATAAATAAATGCATTCACTTTTGCAAATTAAAAGCAGCACCTCACCATTTGCCTTTCCCCTATAGACTATGCATCCCTTATTTCTCAATTTATATAAGCATGTGGTTTGATAATAAACACAACATGGGACTGTAAATATGGGAGGCATATTTACAATGTTGTAAAACCTTCAGTTGCATTAATAACATACATTCTTATTCTATTTTGTTCACTGCATCTTTTCCAATACCACTATATTATGCACAAAGAAGCTGAACAGAAGGTCCCATACCCTGCATCCCACATGAAGAAGCATTGCAATTATCAGAGAAAATGAAGACATAATTTGCTTCCCAAGTCACATGTCAAATCCCTAACTGCAGTGCAGACTTCTCTACTGCATAGGCATCCTGTGCCAGTTTTGCGTGTGCTCGAGTTCTGAGAAATGGCTCAGACACAAGAATTATCTTTATCCTTTTGGCAGTACCTGAAAACAGCTCCTTAAAATCCCTGAACCCACGTACTAAATCAGCAACATAGGCCATACAGAAAACCAGACAGACACCCATGGAAGAAAGCAACATATATAGTTTGTTTTACCTGCCTATCTCTGTATGCCAATACTAATCAAACAAAGCTCTAAATATAACTGCGGGACAAAATTGCCTTTTTGTGTCCTCCATTCAATACAGGACCCTTCTGGGTTAGATAACTATGCCCCTGCCAGCTCACCAGGTCCTTTTTCTGCATTGCCTTTTTCTCAAGCTCTGCATTTTCTCTTCTTTTGTTTTCCTTTGTTTTTGTTTTTGCTGGCAAAACAATTGATAAGTAATAAAAGGATGTTTGTACAAATTGCACTTTTAATGGAAAAGAGATGTATTGCAGTGAAGTGGCAATTGAACGCAACTCCTCACAGCCAGGAGACAGGCTGTAGGAGGGAAAGCAATAATTCCCTCAGAGAAAGCAATACACTGTCCTTTTCACTGAGTCAGTACAGAGCATTTTTGATGACCTGGCATCTTTTCATTGAAAGAAAGGAAGGAAGGGGAGCATAGAAGGTTAATGGATGAGATAGTGTGTGTGTGTGTGTGTGAGAGAGAGAGAGAGAGTGAGAGAGAGAGAGAGAGAGAGAGAGAGAGAGAGAGAGAGAGAGAGAATAATCAGAGATCTAAAACGACCCAGGATTTTTCAAAAACTCATTGACTTTGGTACATGAAGCCCAGAATGTCACTAGTATGATTAAAGAGGGAGAGGGCCTCAAAGCATGTGTAAAATTATTATATTTTTCTTATTGAAATTAATGTCAGGTTTTTAATTTAAACCAGGATCTTGTGGCCCTCGGGTATTGTTGGATTGTAAGTCCCAGATTGTTAAATCCTAGCAGCTCTAGCCAGCATAGTCAGTGATGAAGAATGGTGGGAATTACAGTCACATAAGCTCCCTGCAGCCTTGAAGACCCACACCAGGAGGGAACATTCTAATAAATGGATTAGACAAATTCATGAAATAGCAGGATAAGGCAACAGATATGAGTTTTGATGGCCATAGGCTACTCCAGACAAGAGAGGGTGTGCCTTTGATGCAGTTCCTGAGAATACAGTGAATGCAGATGCAGTTGCTGGGAAACAACTTCTGTAGCAGTGGGGAGTGAAAAGGGGGGGGGTAATGCAAGCATTCTCCAGTGCTGTGGTCTCAATTAAAACTGCTTCTCAATACTGTTATTTGCATTGGGTGAAACTTCAATTTCTCTGTGGCACAGAATTCCATCTTCCTGGAAGCACAGAGTTGCAATCTGATAGGTACTGCAAGTTCACCTTCTCTGGGCCCTTGGCTGGCCCTGTGCATATGTAGGAGTAACTGCAAGGCCAATGCAAGCCAGGTTGCACATGGCAAATCCAAGTTGATCTGTAAAAGGGCCCATCATAAGTGGGCCCCTGTCAACCTTGAACACTTATTGCTTAGTCCTTTCTCTGACATACATACATGCCCACCATTAAATGTTAATCTTTAAATCTAGGCTCTGGAATGGAATCCATTTGCTTGGAGAAACTGGGTCATTCCTACTGGTTCAAGTCTCAGATATGATTAAGGAGAAATGTACACTAAATATTATATTTAAACCAACAAAAACATTCTGGATTAATGTCAGGGGCTGAAAGAAGTCAGGCATAGAAAGATCAGAGGGATTGTGCTTTGAACGAAGAGTTCAAAATATACCAGTAGCACATATATACCAGCTAGCACAGATGTTCTCACAATGTGGGATGGATAAAGACCACACTAGTGCTATGCATCTGCTTTGATGCATGATAGAAGAAATTCTCACTACCAGTGACAGAAGTAATATGCCTCCTGATGTTGGAGGCATGGGTAGAGGAGAAGACACAGAAATATGTCCACTATTCACTAAGTCTGTACACATGTGCAAGTGCCAGTGGGCTGGTGCCTTCTACATCACAGATGCAGTGAATCTCTTTCTGATTTTACTTCAGACGTTTAAAAGGGTTATCCAAGGTGCTGAACAAAAGATTCAGAACCTTGAATAACTCCATTAAAGTCTGGAATAAACCTTTAGCTACCACTGAACTCTGCACACTTAGGCGTAGTGTACATGATTAGGAATGCTCCCTTTCCTGAGTTGTTTGCTTAAACTTTTTTTTTTTTTTTTTGGCAGTAAAATCTATTCAGACCTTGCAATTATAGTTGTCCCTTCATATTCGCTGGGGTTTGGTTCCAGGACCCCCCATGAATACCCAAATCCGTGAATACTCAAGTCCCATTATATGCAGTGGCATAACAAAATGGTGTCCCTTATATAAGATGGCAAAATTAAGGTTTGCTTTTGGGATTATTATTTTTTTAAAAAAATATTTTCAAACAGTGAATACTTAAATCCGTGGATACCAAATCCATGGATACAGAGGGACAACTGTACTATGTGGAAGTAATGGGCAGCGACAGCAGTCATGTTCATAATCTCTGCTCCCTACATTCACATCAAACATCTGAAATGCTTGTTGTGTATCCTGCTATCAGTTGAGGAAATTAAAAGCATTACCCTAAGCTGCAAAAGCATGAATTTGAGGCAAAATTTTGAAAATGTATATAGGAAGTCTGCAGAAAGCACTGGGTAATATGCTAGAATCATGGTCCGCCATGTGTTCAACCACTTCAACCAGATTGAAAAGAATTAGTATGGCATCAGATGCTACATGACGGTCATGCTTCCTCTGGCTTATCTCAGTATATATGGTGGCCACAGGATCTGACCACAGGATCATGTTGGACTGACATCTGGTCCATTTCTCCATTCTTTCTATAGATTCTCTGGCATGATTGAAAAACAAGTCAAGTATTATATCAAAGGAGCAGGTCTACATGGAACTGTTCAGGACCATTCTATCATGGCATTGTTTTGGTATGATATTGTTTTGGATACAGTATTTCAGTTGCAAAAATTGTTTATCGCATTTTTGGCCCCAGAACCCTGACCATGCACAAACAAGGAACCTGTGTAAAAATGGTCAGTCATGGCCTCAGAAGCCTTGAGGGAGGGAGCACTGGCCATTTAAAGGCTATTCCAAATGCCCAGGCCTGTTTTTGTTTTGAAATACTATTCTTCCCCCCTCCCCCCAAAAAACAAAACAAAACTGGAAGTGAACTTCTAATTATGTCCAGTTTTTAATAAAGGGGTGGGCAGGTAAAGCATGACCTCCAGACACTGAGCAGCTTTCTTGGCTTAGCACATGACAAAATCCTTTCAGTGAAGGATATTTGATCCTCCCTCCCCCCACCACATGGCATTTAGACCGGCTGGTAATAATTGCACCAGGATGATGAGGATGATGGTGATGACTATTTAAATATGTGTTGTGGGAATGCCCTGTGAATGGTGATAGACTGGTGTTGTGGCCTGTGGCCAGAAGAGATGAACCAGTTTGCTTCTTATGAATCTTTGAACAGTTGGAGGAGGTAGCATCACATGAAGATGTTGGTAGGCATCCTGTCCAACAGCTGAAATGTACATATTGTAACAGTACAATTCATTTTTATTGTTGTTGAACTATGGCAATGACCAAAAGCCCCCCCCCCCCGCAAACCTACCTTCCAAGCTTCACAGGACCCTCCAACACAGCCATTTCCAAGTTGCTGGAGAGTGCTATGATAGACAGCTACAGAGACCTGTTACAGCATACCCAGCTCTGGGAAGAGGGCTGGATGCATCACCCTCTGCTCACCCTCTGCTCTCCGGTAACTCGGAAATGGGTATGTTCCCTCCCTCCCTCCTTTCTTCCAGGCTGGGATTCAAGGCAGTTTACATAAAGGTATAAAATACAGTAAAAGCACATACATGTATAGTTTAAGAACATACAAAATTAAGATTAAACACTATTAAATAATAACAGAAATAAAACTATTTAAAGTCTTACTTTAAAACAAAGATTAAAAACAGTACAGCACCATAAAAAAGCCCTTTTGTAAAAATCAGATTCCAAATACTTGTTGGAAAAGAAAGGTATTAACTTGTCACCAAAAGGACAACAAAGAATGAGCCATCCTAGTTTCCCTAAGGAGAGAGTTCCAAAGTGTGGGAGCATCTACAGAGGAGGCCTTCTTCCATGTACCCACCAACTGTGCCTGTGAAGGTGGTGGGACAGAAGAAGTGTATCTCCCTGCAGATCTTAAAGCTCAGGCAGGCTCATATGACAAGTTATGGTCCTTTAAGATACGGAAGATATGGTACTTATGGTCATGTATTGGGGGTGGGGGCTGCATGGCTTAAAGGTTTTTTGTTTTTGTTTTTTGGAGGGGAGGGGGAACATCACCAGATATGGGATGTAGCTACACTTCCATAGGTACATTTCCTAATTCAGGATCTTGGTCCACTTACATAATTTAAGCAGTAACTTGTGTGTAGACAAGCAGCAGGAACCACTCTTTTGTAGGATCCCTTGCAGCTCTTACCTCCCCTGAGGCCTCCAGAAGTCCCCAAACTCTTCCCGCAAGTTTATGAATTTTTTGGAGGGTGGTTGTTGTTAGCAGCATTCAAGTTGATTTCAATTCATGGCAACCCCATGAATGAGACATCTCCAAGACCCCATGCCTTCTACCACCCTACTCAGGTCTTGCTGGTTTAGATCTGTGGACTCTCTGACTGAGTCTATCCATCTTGTATGTGGTCTTCCTTTCTTTCTTTTCTCCTCCACCTTTCCCAGCATTATTGACTTTTCCAGTGAACTGTTCCTTCTCATGATGTGACTGAAGTACGACAGCCTCAATTTAGTCATCTTGGCTTCTAGTGGGAGCTCTGGCTTGATCTGTTCTAAGACCCATTTATTTGTCTTTTTGGCTGTTCATGGAATCCTCAGCTCTCTTCTCCAACACTACATTTTGAATGAGTTGATTCTCTTTCTATCAGCTTTGTTCACTGACCATCTCTTACATCTGTTCATGGCGGTGGGAAAGACAATGGATTGAACGATCTTGACTTCAGTGCTCAGCATTTGCATTTTATGATCTTGTCTAGTTCTTTCATAGCTACCCTACCCAGCCCTAGTCTTTTTTCTGATGATATGGCTGCAAACTCTGCTGTGATCTATGATTGATCCAAGAAACTGGAAGTCTTTCACTATTTCAGTTCCCCATCATCTATTTTGAATTTTTGTAAATCTTCTGTGGTCATTATTCTTGTTCTTAATGTTCAGCATTAAGCCTGCTTTTGCACTTTCTTCTTTAGCACTTGCTAGAAGTACTGTAGTACCATCTGCATATTCAAGCCGTGAATACTTAAATCTGTGGATCCCAAATCCGTGGATACGGAGGGACAACTGTATTATTATTATTACAGTTGTCCCTTCATATTCACTGGAGTTTGGTTCCAGGACCCTGGTGGATACCAAAATCTGTGAATACTCAAGTCCCATTATATACAATGGCATAGCAAAATGGTGCCCCTTATATAATTGCTAATGTTCCTTCCTCCGATCTTAACTCCTCCTTCCCCCAGCTCTAAACCTGCTCTGTGCATGATGTTTTCTGCATACAAGTTGAACAGGTAGGGTGATAGAATGCAAACTTCCTTACTCCCTTTCTGATTGGGAAAGATTCTGTTTCTCTGTATTCTGTTTTTACAGAGGCTACCTGTCATAGAATCATAGAATTGCAGAGTTGGAAGAGACCACGAGGGCCATCCAGTCCAACCCCCTGCCACGCAGGAAATCACGATCAAAGCATCCCCGACAGATGGCAATCCAGCCTCTGTTTAAAGACCTCCAAGGAAGGAGACCCCACCACGCTCCGAGGGAGTGTGTTCCACTGCCGAACAGCTCTGACTATCAAAAAGTTCCTCCTAATGTTGAGGTGGAATCTCTATTCCTGGAGCTTGCATCCATTGCTCCGTGTTCCAGTCTCTGGAGCAGCAGAAAACAAGCCTGCTCCATCCTCAACGCGACACCCCTTCAAATACTTAAACAGTGCTATCATATCGCCCCTTAACCATCTTTTTTTCCAGGCTAAACATACCCAGCTCCCTAAGTCTCTCCTCATAAGGCATCGTTTCCAGACCTTTCACTTTCGCCCTTCTTTGGACACGCTCCAATTTGTCCATATCCATTTTGAATTGTGGTGCCCAGAACTGGACACAGTATTCTAGATGAGGTCTGACCAAGGCAGAATAGAGCAGCACTATTACTTCCCTTGATCTGGACACTATACTTCTATTGATGCAGCCCAAAATCGCATTGGTCTTTTTAGCTGCTGCATCACACTGTTGACTCATGTTCAACTTGTGGTCTACTAGGACTCCTAGATCCCTTTCGCATGTAGTCTAATTCAGCCAGGTCTCTCCCATCCTATATCTATGCATTTCATTTTTTCGCCCTAAGTACAGTACCTTACATTTGTCCGTATTGAATTTCATTTTGTTAGCTTTGGCCCAGCTCTCCAGTTTATCCAGGTCATTTTGAATTTGATCCTGTCCTCTAGGGTATTAGCTACTCCTCCTGAGTACAGGTTACACATCAGGACTATCAATTGGAGCAATCCATAGTTTCTCATGATCTATTCAGTCAAAGGCTTTGCTGTAGTATATAAAGCCAAAAAAAGTGAACAAAGTCTCGTTCTAGCATTTTATAGCATAGCATTTATATTTCTATACTGCTTATCAGTGCAAAGCACTCCCTAAGCAGTTTACAATGTGTTAGCTAATTTCCCCCAACAAGCTGGGTACTCATTTTACAGAACTATGGAAGGATGGAAGGCTGAGTCAACCTTGGAGCCCTGTAGGGTTGAACTCACAACACTGTGGCTGCAGTACTGGCATTTAACCACTGCACCACCAGGGCTCATTGTTTTAGTGAGCAGAAGTGATTTCCCTTGAAATATCACCTCCATACTCTGTCAGATGCACCTGTGTACCCTGCCAAGGGTTGGAGGAACATGCCCATCCTTGGTGTGGATGTATCATGATTGAAGTAGGACCACTATGAAACTGTACTTACAGTGTTTAGGGACCTTTTCCTACTACAGAATCATAGCACTATGATTCCAGTTTAGCTGACATGGCAGTGTTCTATGGAATCCTGGGATTGCAGCTTAGGGTGGCTTATTTAGTATCCTCAGCCAGAGAGCACTAATGCCTCATCAGACTAGAAACTCCAGAATTCCACAGGATGTTGACAAGATCATTGAAATGGAATCCTAGTGCTACACCTGTAGTGTGAAAGGGCTCTAGGTCAAATATTCACTTTGATAAAGCTAAAATGAAGCCAGTTTTTGCAATTCATTATAGAAACCAGCTGTACATACCAGCTTTACTCCCTGTTTCCCAAACAGTTTTTCAACAGTCCTTAGGTGTTTCAGTATGTATATTGACAAATGGTATTTTAAATAATCTCTCTATATAATTCTCTTAGGTATGTTCCCATTTCCAGTGTGCTGACTGGCTGCATAGGGAACTGGCCAACCAATCAAAGCTCTGTTGGGCAGCCAATCAGAACACTGAGGACATTTTCAGACAATCCTTGCCGTGCAAGGATCGCCCAGGAGAGGTTCGTTGCAGTAGCGCGGCAGAGGGTTGATTTCAGCCGACGGTGTGCCTGCTGCGAGATCGTCTGTCCCTCTTGCGCTTAGGCTTGGAGACTGCCGCGCTATATTTGGCAAGATTTTATTCACGGATAACCTGTGGCACCCCACTGGCCACATCTTTCCAAGACGAAGAGGAGCCACTGCTGAGCACCCTTTGGGTTCAGCCGGTCAACCAATTACAAATCCATTGAACAGTTAACTTGTCTAGCCCACAATTTACAAGCTTGTTTGCAAGAATGTCATGGGGAACCTTGTCAAAGGCCTTACTGAAATCAAGGTATGCAATATCCACAGTGTTCCTTTCATCTACCAAGCTGGTAATTTTATCAAAAAAAGAGATCAGATTAGTCTGGCATGACTTGTTTCTCTGAAACCCATGTTGACTTTTTGTGATTATGGCATTGCCTTCTAAATGTTCACAGACTCTCTGTTTAATGATCTGCTCTAGAATCTTCCCTGGTATTGATGTCAGACTAACTGGACGATAATTGTTAGGATCCTCTTTTTTCCCCTTTTTGAAGATGGGGACAACGTTTGCCCTCCTCCAGTCTGCTGGGGCTTCTCCTGTTCTCCAGGAGTTCTCAAAGATTATTGCCAATGGCTCTGAGATTACATTTGCCAGCTCTTTTAATATTCTTGGATGTAGTTCATCTGGTCCCGGAGATTTAAATTCATTTAGATTAAGAAGGTATTCCTGTACTACCTCTTTCCTTATTCTGTGTTGGATTACCCCTATTGTGTCCTCTGCTCCTTAATCCTCAGGTTGGTCACCTTTTTCTTTTTCTGAAAACACTGAGGCAAAGAAGGTGTTGAGTAATTCTGCCTTTTCTCTCTCCCCTGTTAGCATTTTGCCATCTTCTCCATGTAGTGGTCCTACCATTTCCTTCTTTCTCCTTTTGTTGCGGACATACCCAGAAAAACCCTTTTTATTGTTCTTGACCTCTCTAGAAAGCCTGAGCTCATTCTGTGCTTTAGCTTTTCTGACTTTGCTCTTACACGTCTTCGCTATCTGTTTGAATTCTTCTTTGGTGATTTCCCCCTTTTTCCATTTCTTATACATGTTCCGTTTAAAACGTAGCTCTGTTGAAATTTCTTTCGTCATCCATCCTGGTTCCTTGAGACACCTCCCATTTTTCTTACTCAATATTACTGTTTGAAATTGTCCCTTCAGTATCTCCCTTTTGAGGAAGTCCCATCCATTTTGAGGTCTCTTCTCTTTTAGTATTCCTGACCATGGGATCACCCCCAGTTTTTCCCTGAGTTTATTGAAATTAGCTCTCCTAAAGTCAAGAATGCATGTCTGACTATGTCTGGCTTCTCCTTTCCATTGTATAATAAACTCCAGGAGAACATGATCACTCTCACCTAAGGATCCCACCACTTGCACCCCATTAACCAGGTCATGTCTATTGGTTAGGATCAGATCAAAAATAGCTGACCCCCTTGTTGCCTCTTCCACCTTTTGGACCATGAAATTGTCTTCCAGGCAAGTAAGGAATTTGCTAGACCTTGAAGTTTTGGTTGAGTTAGATTTCCAGCAAATATCAGGATAGTTGAAGTCACCCATCACTACTACATCTCTCCTTTCTGTGTGTGTGGTCATCTGTTCTAGAAAGGCATCATCCAATTCCTCCGTCTGATTTGGAGGTCTGTAGTAGAGTCCCACAATAATGTCTCTGTTGTTTCCTTCCCCTTTAATTTTTATCCAGATGGTCTCCACCTGGCTTCCAGTATTGATGTCATGGATCTCTTCACTGGTATAAATATCCCTGACATTTCATGCTATTCCTCCTCCTTTCCTGTTTGGCCTGTTTCTCTTAAAAAGGTTATACCCCTCTCTTCCTACATTCCAATCATGCAACTCATCCCACCAGGTTTCAGTAATGCCTATTATATCATATTTGCTTTGTTGTGCTAGGAGTTCAAGTTCATCTTGCTTATTTCCCATGCTCTGTGCATTAGTATAGAGACGTCTAAGACCATGTGTTCCCTTTACTTGCTGCCTGTGCAAGTTTTTTTTGCCTCCCTTGTGCTGTTTGCCTTGTTCCCTCTATGACAGTTTGACTATTTTCTCCAGCCCTTTTGCCTTCCAGAATACTGTCTCCCTCCTCCATATGACTCAGTTTAAAGCCCTCCTGATCAAATTCTTGAGACTGTAGACAAAAATGTTTCTGCCAACTGTTGTGAGATGCACCCCATCTCTTGCCAGAAGTCCCCCCTCATGGAAGCGCAGCCCATGATCCAAGAATCCAAATTGTTCTCGGCGACACCATCTACGGAGCCAGTTGTCCATGCTGTTCTTCCTCATTGTCCTTGATAAGGGAGAGGGCTTCTGTAGCTGCAAGCTGCTGGAAGAATCCCTGGATTTTCTTGTTCTGTGTGTGACATTCCTCCAGCTGTCTACCTCCTGTGTCTTTGAAGTGACCCTCTCCTCCCCAGCCAGTTCCTCTGTGCGTTCCCCGTCCAAGACTGTTTGTTCTGTTCTGTCCAGGAAAACCTCTTGCTCCCGAATATGTTGAAGTGTAGCTACCCGTGTCTCCAGCTGCTGGATTTTCTCCTCCAAGAGGGCTACCAACTTGCACTTGATGCATGTGAAGTTCCGCCCGTCTGTAGAAAAGAAGACAAACATCCCACAAGTGTTGCAGGTGACTGCAGCAGTCCCCTCAGTGTCCATGGTGAGAGCTTTTAGGTAGTCTAAGAACTCTTAGTTAATGCTGAGAACTCTATGCTGTACTTTTAAGTATGCTGTATTTTTCTTTGATCACTTAAATTCGCGCGCCTAACGGCGCGCGCCTTAACAACAAGCAGCCTCTCCCAACAGTTTAAAAAAATTAAAACTCATGCTAATCTTCTCTGTATCGTTCCAATTTTAGTATATGTGCTGCTGAAGCGAGCACATAACAGTAGATTGTAGAAAAATACTGAAAGAATACTTCGAAAACAACTCCAATGGGGAAGTGGGAAGTAATATGGTCTGGGATGCTAGTAAAGCCATAATAAGGGGAGTATTTATTAAATGGAATAGTATATGGAGGAAAAAAAGATCAGAAGCAATGGAAAAATTAATGAAGGAGATAAAGCAAAGTGGAAAAAAAACTAATGAAATTACCAAAAGATAAAAAAGTAAAAAATCAAATAAATGTATTGCAAAAACAATTAGAAATGATGATGTTGGAAGAAATGAAAAGAAAACTAGATTATATTAAACAAAATAATTTTGAAAATGCTAACAAGCCAAGCAGATGGCTAGCATATAGATTGAGAAAAGAAAGCACAAAAAGGAGAATTCTAAAGTTGAAATTGGGCAATAGGGAAGTAACAAATGAAGGTGAAATTCAGAAAGTATTTAGAAATTATTATGAAAATATATATTCTACACAAAAAGTATCTCCAGAATTGATGAAACGATATATACAAAATTGTAAAATAAAGAAGCTAACTGATACCCAGGCAGAAAAACTAAATGAAAAGATAACAGAGGAAGAAATACGAGATGCAATTAAAAGGTTAAAAAGGGGTAAAACCCCAGGGCCGGACGGACTGACAGCAGCATATTATAAGGAATTCATAGAGGAATTATTAAAACCATTAGGAGAAGTTATAAATGATATAATTAAAAAAAATCCATTCCCTAATAGTTGGAAAGAAGCAAATATAGTATTAATCCACAAAGAAAATAAAGATCCAAATTTGATGGAAAACTATAGGCCCATTTCATTATTAAATGAAGATTATAAAATTTTTTGCAATTATATTATCAAGCAGATTAATATTGCAAACCTATATTCATAAAGATCAAAGCGGATTTTTACCAAAAAAGAGATAAGGGATAATACTAGGACGGTTATTAATGTATTAGAGTACCTGACATATCACAATGAAATAAAGGGGGCATTAATATTTCTAGATGCAGAAAAGGCTTTTGATAGGTTAAATTGGCAATTTTTATTAGAGGTGATAAATGAAATAAATTTGGGAGAAAATTTTTGTAATTGGATACAAGCAATTTATATGGATCAGAAAGCTAATAATTAATGGTAGATCTACAGAAGTGATAAATATTGAGAAGGGAACTAGACAGGGCTGCCCGCTATCACCACTATTATTTATTCTAGCCTTGGAAATCTTGAATTTAAATATAAGAGAAGAAAAAAGAGTTAGAGGGATTAAAATTGGAAAGGAGGAATTTAAATTAAAAGCCTTTGCAGATGATTTAGTTATAATGGTTGAAAGTCCGCTAAAAAGTATTGATCCACTTTTACAAATAATAGAAGAATATGGAAAATATGCAGGTTTTAAAATAAATGTAGATAAAACAAAGATATTGACTAAAAATTTGGATAAGGCAGAAAAAGAACAATTAAGTGGGAAAACAGGATTTCAAATTGTGAAAATGGTAAAATATCTGGGGGTGAATATAACAGATAGAACTCAGCAATTATTTACAAATAACTATGAAAAAATTTGGAGGGAAATTAACCAAGACCTACAAAAGTGGAAAGACCTAAAACTATCCTTGCTAGGAAAAATTGCAGCAATTAAAATGAATATATTACCAAGATTATTATTTCTATTCCAAACGGTACCAATTATAATATCTAATGAAATATTTAAGAAATGGCAAAGGGAATTATCAAAATTTATTTGGAATGGGAAAAAACCTAGAATTAGATGGAAACTACTGACGGACACTAAGGAAATGGGAGGACTGGGTTTACCCGATCTAAAGGTATATTATAAAGCTGCATGTTTTACATGGATTAAGCAATGGATTACATTAGAGAATAAAAGGGAGCTAGATTTGGAAGGACATGAAATTAGAATGGGATGGCATGGGTACCTTTGGTATAATAAAATTAAAGTCAATACCCAGTTTAAAAATCACAGTATAAGAAGATCATTAATAAGGGTATGGAATAAATATAAGAAAAGAATAAGTTTCAAATTGCCCGGCTGGCTTTCGCTGCAAGAAGCTTTTTGTAAAAGAGAATTAAGGGTAGAACAATGGTTAAAATATAGGGATTTAATGGAAAAAAAGGGAACCCAATGGAAAATTAAAGAGAAAGAGCAATTGGAAAGTGAAAGGATAAAAATGCAGTGGCTGACTTATTATCAATTGAGAGAAAGGGTTAAAGAAGATTTAAAACAATTCCAATATGATGAGGAAATTTCTGAATTAGAAAAATTGATATGCTCAAAGGAAGATCACTTGATCAGTAAAATTTATAAATTGCTACTAAGATATAACATAGAAGAGGAACAAATTAAAAAATGTATGGTAGAATGGGCACAGAATGTGGGACATCAACTAAACTTAGATCATTGGTAACAGGTATGGACTAAAGGATTAAAATTTACATATTCAAATAATATTAAAGAAAACTATTATAAAATGATGTATAAATGGTATATAACCCCGCAAAAATTGGCAAAGATTTATAAAAACAGTTCAAATAAATGTTGGAAGTGTCAGAAACAAATAGGCACATTCTATCATATATGGTGGAAATGTGATAGAGCGAAGAGGTACTGGTTTAGAGTTAGCAAATGGATAGAGAAAATATTAAAAGATAAAATAAAAAGGAGGCCTGAGCTATACCTTTTAAATATGTTAGACCTAAGAAATAATATGGAGCGAAAATATAGCATACTAATTAGCTATATGATTACGGCTGCAAGGATAATATATGCAAGGAAATGGAAAACTAATGAGATTCCAACATATGAGGAATGGATGGGAAAAATTTTGGAATTTGCATTATTAGATAAATTAACAAATTTGATAAAAAAAATAAGACGAATGAGAATTTTATGAAAAATTGGGAACCGCTAATAGAGTACTATAAAAAGAACTATGGAGATGATAATGTTTTGGGGTTTAGAATATGAATATTTGCAATGTATTTAATCGTTATGTATTCATAAGTGATAAATAAGAGAAATGATTGAAACTAATTATTTATTATTATATTTAGAAGATGTATATATTTGGAAGATGTATATATCAAATTTTGATTAATAATAGATGCTATAAAGAAAATGCTAGGAATTGATATTGAGAGGATATTAAGGAAAATTTCTTTAGAAAAGTAATCAAAGAGATACGGGAAGTCTACTTTTAAATGGGGGAGGGGGGTTGTTATTTGTGTTTGTATGTGATTTGTTTGTCTGTTATAAGTGTTTATATGTATGTCTGAAACTCTTTGAATAAAATTTATTTTAATGAAAAAAAAATTAAAACTCACCCACTCAAAATGGCTGTCCAGAAGCTGCTCTCCTTCTTCTCCCTGGCAAAGGGTTTCCTTTGTTCTGTTCCAGCAGTATCAGTACTATGCTAGATTTAGGTAAAAATGCATTATTTCTCTCTGTTGTAATCCAAAGTATTTTGAGGCGTCTTGCTGTTAAAGTTGCCAGGTGAAATAAGGGACAAGACTTTTGTCTCTTTAAAAGTTGTGCAGAAGAGGGGATTTCGACAAGTATGGTTGCCATGCAAGCAACAGCTGATGAAATCTCCTCTTCTGCAGAACCATTTGTGGAGCAGGAGCCTTGTCCCTTATTTCACCTGGCAACCCTACTTGGTTTTGAATGGGCCATTCAGACCCATTAGCTTTATAGAAGATCTGCTGTTGGTGGAGATGAGATGCTAGAGCTAATTTATTGATATACAGCTGCCCATGTTTTTTGGACTCTGCTTGACAAGTATGGCTACAAAGATAGTTGTAATGAGTATCTGAGTCTCAAAAGGTACCACTACTCCACAACTTGCAAACAGTTTACTTGGAAACGTGTGTGTATGTGTGTGCACTCATGCACCTTCAAATTGCCTGTTGATTTATGGTGACCCATGAATTTCATAGGGTTTTCTTAGGCAAGGAATACTCAGAGATAGTTCCTTCCTCTGAAATATAGCCTACAGCACCTGCTATTTGTTGGTGGTCTCCCATCTAAGTACTAAGCAGGGCTGACCCTGCTTAGCTTCCAAGGTCAGAAAGGATCTGGTGCCTTTAATTTGGGAAGAGATAAAACACAGTGTTTTTAACTGAAACATATATGAGTATGGTTTATAATTCAAATGGAGGCAGGGGAAAGCTGGGCTTACTATATACAATATAACACACACACAACAACAACTTTGTGGGATGATTCACATTAATCAACTATAGTACTATGATTCAACTTTAATTGCTGTGGCAACATTCTATGGAATCCTGTGATTTGCGATTTTGGGAAGGGTACTGAGAATTCTCAAAGAGCTCTGATGCCTTGCCAAACTACAAACCCCAGGATTCCACAGTTAAAGTGGAATCATAGCTCTATGACTGTATGGTGAGAAAGGATGCCATGCTGAAGGTGTGACTACATGCTCTATTTGTTGATTAATTGAATGAGTCCAATCTTATATGTGAGACATTTTAAAATGTCTCACATGCTCTGATGCACTACAGAATCATATATCTTTCAGATTTATGAAAGCAGATTGGAGTGGTAGTTTTAGAGGCATGTTTGGACTTTGTGCTTATGTATAAAGTGACAATAAAAATAATATTGCATAATTATTTTGCCTGCTATAAAGCAGACAATTAATATATATTCATATATGTAACTGTGTCTGTCTACCCATCCATCTATCTATAATGGCATACATAAAGAGGTGCCCCCATTTACACATATATGAAGAAAGGAATATTGCACTGACTGCTGAAATCTTATATATTGTAATATCAGAAATTCAATTTAGCAACTGCCTGTTCAAAACACCGCAATCACTGGTAAATGAGAAAATGGACGAAAGAGAGGATATTTGTTTTTAATATTTCCAGCATTATCGCTGGATCATCTCTTCTGCAATAACACATTTTAAACAAGGTAAACATGTGGTGTGTTTTTTTAAAAAAACAAAACAGAAATGTTGTCATTGTCATTTTGGGCAGAGGTTTTTGGTGGGAAAAAAATATTTCTGCTTGCCTCTGGATTTCAGGTAGGGTTTCAACAACATGTCGTGAATTGGTAAAAGCAAGCTTTGGTGAGAAATGTTATCCCTGTACATCTTCACACTGCATAGGAAAGAGGATGAGAGTGTTATAAATAGGGCATTTCTCATGCATAGTGATTTCTCTCCATACATCTACGGATGTGCAAAATCAAGATTTAGAGGGCTCAGCTGATGCTTGGCAAGGTTCTGCCGCCCCAAGGGGGGAACCTTACCACCACCTTTTCTTTGCTGCTCTTGATGTACTGACACCTCTGATTGTTCGGGTGGCTTGATTCAGATCGCTTATTCCATCCGTCTCACATGTGATGTTGACAGTGGGCACTGGGAGGCAGGGTTATGTGATGCTAGCAAGCCGGAGATGGAAATGTCCAATGAAAAGGGTCTCTCAGGGAGTCCTGGTTGCTGGAGAGAGAATAAAAGAAAGCAAATTTTCTATTAGCTTTTACTTCTCTCTGAGCAGTTTGATAGATAAATTCAAAACAAGCTTCTTGAAGCAGAGGGGAAAATGCTGGGGAGTGGGAGGGGGACCAGCAGAGCCATCTGAGGATTAGTCCACCTGCAAATGAGTGTGGGGGGTTATGCTCCTCAACGATGAAGCACCATAGCACTGCTGTTCTGAAACAGCATATTCAGCACAGATGCTTTAAATTGTATTTTGAGACCTTGCTGAACTATTGACAAAATGATTAAAGAGGAATTCTCTCCTCCACACCCCTCTCTCACAGATTTGATTTGAAGTCAGGGAAGCAGCTAATAAAAATTCTGCAGCCGCCTTTTTTCTTATCCACCAGCATCCAGACCACTGGTATTTATTGTATCCCCCCCATTGTTAATATATTTCAAACTGCAAACAACAGAGAAGATAAGGATGTGAGGGGTGTAGGTGTGTTCTATCTGTTTGCAATGTATTTCACCTGCCAGTAAAAACAGGGCTGCAAACACTAGCAATTAACCTGTAACTTTAAGCACATAAATTATGCTCTGTTTATTTGTTGCTTTTTTAAAAAAAATGCAGTGGAAGGAGTTCATGTATGACTAGCTGTCACTATCGCCTGGAATTCTGTCGGTTCACTATGCCAGTGTAACTATACCAGTGTAAGTTGTGATGGAAGGAGGAAAGTGCCACCGACGTAATGGCAATGATGCAAATAAAACATTGGAGAAATAGGCTGCTACATGCTGGTGGATTTTGTTGTTTGCCATTGCTACCACTGTGTAACCCTGGAGAAAGTGCAACTTCTAGCACAATGCACCAACTGGACTCCAGCCATTATCTTCCAGATAAAATAGAGATAATAGTAAAATAGTTGAGTATTTAAATACCCAGTTTTACATAATCCTTAATTACAGGAGATTTGTATTGCATGCCAAAAGTGTTAATGCTAATTATTTTCAAACTGCTTTCTTCTGTCAGCTCATCATGGCTGACTATAACTTTTAAATATTAATTTTCTCTCTAAGTAAGGCTATATATGGCAGAAAATTGGCTTTATCTTAAATTGATCCATAGAACAGTTTGGCCTGTCTGGAACCAGGGGTAGGAATATCCACAATAGATGAATCCTAACTAGAATCAAAATACATCCATGCTATTATACTCTAGCTTTTAAATATCTATAGCAATGGTGTCCACATAGATTGCGGATAGAGGATAGATGAACACATCAGATTGCTTCACAGCAAGGTTTCACAGAAGTGCCCAGGGAAGATCCACCTGACAAGAATCCATTTATGAGTGAGATTTAAATGATTATAAGCAGGAATGGGAAAAATACTCTCCTTACTCACCTATTGTAAGTTCATGTGATATTTGTGACTAGGGGCCTTTCACACTACACAATAATAACTATGATTCCATTTTAACTGCCATTGTTCCCTCCTATGTAATCCTGGGATTTGTAGTTTATGGAGGGCTATTTAGAATTCTCATCCAGACAGGTCCAGTTCCTCATCAAACTACAAATCCCAGGATTCCATAGGATGCAGTCATGGCAGTTAGAGTGTAATTATAGTGCTATAATTGTGTAGTATGAAAGGGCCCCAAGTGAGTCAAGGCAATGGTAAAGTACCTGATAGGCCACAATCAGGACATTTACAAAGTATTTTATGGACTTCCATATATGGATGACAAGACTATGGGCTTGTCTACACTGGCAAAAACCCCATGCTCACCTCATATTCACTGTACAGTGAATATGTCACTGTGTACACTGTATACCACACAATGTTTGTGATGATTCACAGCTTATTCAGGGTTTTTGCAGGAAAATATGGGTCTAAAAGATTCATGGTTTGCTCTGTATTTCAGGGGAAAACCCAGATTATGACACTGTGGCAGCCATGGATTGGCTTTGGTGAGAAGTTGGGAGGTGGGGCTTTCAGTGGACGGAACTCCATTCTGCCAGCATGCAGGCGCTTCAAAAATTTTTTTGATTGTGCACATATCAGTATAAGTATCTCTGCTTATCCAGTAATACATTACTCTGGGGCAATGTATATCACATGCATGAGTGAATGGGGGGGGGGGAAACCCCTGAAACAGCCCTGGCCATATGGCTGGAAATACTGCAATGTATAGAACATGTGATCCTTTTACACCAGTACAAGTTTGTCTACAATTACAGTGTGGTGGGGTATTCATCTCACATCAGACAATCCCCAGTGAGTGTGCATTTATGGGGTTGATGCAGATCAAAAACATCAGAGGCAGCCACAAGGTGGGTCTGGGGTTTCCTGCCAGTGTAGACGAGGGCCTATGTTGGCTTGGTAGGTGCCAACTAATTGCCAAATTAGTTCCCATATTTAAAAGATGGATGGTAGACCAACCTCCAACTGTCCTATGTTGTCCTACTTTTTCAGTTGCTTTTAAAACTTCCCAGTTTCTCTCTTCTCTTCCCATTTCTTCCTTTGCCCCACTTTACTGAAATTGCTGTAAAGTTAGTTCAAAGTGAAAAAGCAAGTTGCACTCAGTTAATTCAGCAGGAGGGAATGGAGAGGAAAGGGGGGGTGGAATCTTGTCCTTCCCAATAGATTCAGGCAAAAGTAAACTGCTGCAGCCTCTCCTCGCTTGTCTGTTCTTCCTCACTACTAATTTTTGCCATCTTGACCACACTTTGATGCTGCTTGGCATATGCATCCCTGTTTCAACCTGTGGATGTTGGAGGATATGCAGTGTGGACTGAAAACTTTTCTCAATCTTATTTTATATATTCCACAGAAGTAAAAGAAGCATGATGCAAAAAAGAAAGATTGCTGTGTTAATCCGTACAAAAATGTCAAATTCATATTAGGGAGAAAATTTCATTAAAATTTCATTAAATCAAAATTTCAATCAAATAAATAATGGTTAAGTATTTGGGTCTACATGAATGGTTGCTGCATAGTGGAGAGCATGTTATGCTCCTCAGATGGACCAGGGTGAAAACTACATTTTTCAGGTCCGTCTGTTGAGAACCAACCCCTAGTTGGATGAACTCACTTCTGCTGGACTGGGGGATGAGATTATGTGTGAGCCTTCAGTGGCTGCAGAGCCCTCTGGGAGAAAACCACACTGCTGGGAACTAGGATGGTGGCCTCCACTTCTTCCCCCACTTCTCCAGGAACAACAAAAAAGGGCTGAACTAAGCCTGGGATCCTTGCTTCTGTTCATGTTGGGTTTTTGTTTTTAAATAATTGAAAGGAAGGTAATCTCAGGGAACAAAGCCCTTCTCCAGGTGGCATAAAATCTATTCCTTCCAGTATAAGATCCCAGTAGTGAATGGTTAAATACAGTTATTTTCCATGGACTTTATCAGACCACCCTCCTTTTGTGCTCTTTTGCCAGCATAATTTGTGACATTTTTATGCTGGCAAAAGAATTCCATTTACCACACCTACCTTGTATCCTGTCCAAAGGGAGCCCCAGCAATGATGGAGGAGTGAACAAGCTCCGTTCACTTTCTTGAATGAAATCTCATGGATTCTTGCAGCAAGACATGAGCTCAGGAAATTCAAAAATAAAAAACAAAAATAACACACATAAAGTTTTTAAAAGCATATAAACATACTTTAAAATCCCCAAGTAAACTGGGGAGGTTTACAAAAAGAACGTCATCTACCTGGATGTTACGATCTCACCCAGAAGTGTTCTGGCCAGACTGGCAATTGATGCTGCAATACTGTGGGGGGGAAAAGGTGCAAGGTTTCAAATGCTAGCAATGCCAGCAAAAAATTGCCACAGCCTATCTATTGAAAGCTTGTCCCATCAATAAAATAGATAAGCTTTTTAACAAGACATAAACGCGAAAGGGTGACATGGTCTGGTATGCGTGCCCTTTCGCATTTATGTGGTGTCATTATGATGCTGTATTTAGTGCATCTGATAAAGTCCCTAGTCATAGAAAAAACCAAAATAGTTCTGTTCCTAATTGTGGGGGGAATTCTATATTCTCTATATTCATTCTTATACATTTCCTCTAGTTTCAGGGCTAAGGGTCCCAGCAGTATCTGTGGCTCATGGATTTTATCACAGGAGAGCTCTGCAAGTTTCTAATTCTACATTACAATAGAAGCAAGTCATTTGCAAGCCTTCTTTCTCAGCTTCTGTAACTTATGTGTGCAAGACCTTGGGCTGCCATGTAGCCTGTGACTGTTTGGCCATCTGCAAGGAAGGAATGGCATAGATTGAAGTGTTGACTACTTTTGAGATGGTGTGATGAAATACCATTCTAGTAGGAAGAGATCTGGATTAGTCTGTGAAGAAGTAAGAACAAAAAGGCAGTTGTGGACGTAGACATGACGCCTTTTGAGAAATCGCTGAAGAAATATTTAATGCTTAATAAAAATGGGATGGAGCAAGGTGTTAGGTGTTACCTAGTAGCCACATGTCAGTGATGGACTGAATGCACTCTGAGGTTTAGTCCAGTTTTATGAGGAGCTATCCAAAGGACAGAATGTATTGGGGGGTTGCAGTTCAACCTTTGGATAGTTTCTGTAAACTTGGAATGGATTCACTGCTGCCACTGAGTTTTCTGCTGCAGATTATATCTCTGCAAAAAAATTAGTTTCCCTGGATAAAGAGTTTCCTTGAAATTTCCTGGGAATGAAACTTTTTACCTGCAGTAGAATATATGTCCAAAGCAGTTTTTATTAAGAACTGTTAAAAATTTCCCTGGATAAAGCGTTTTCTAGAAATGTGATGGGAACCACATTTACTTGTAAAACTGTGTCTTCTTTGGTCTCCCCCCACTACAGCTATAGCCAATCCTATCTAGTTGGGTGACTGTGACACAGCGTCTTGCTCATAATGCATTCAGTGACAAATGGGCAATTTTTTATCAGGATTTAAAAATAGTTTTACTTATGTTTTTGATTATTTGAGGTTGAAGGTCACACTATGTGTGGCTTTTTTTAAAAAATGGAGATTAATCTTCACATTAAAAAAGGGGAGAAGGCAGGTGACATGAGGTGACCCAAAGTGTTCAGCTCCTTGTTAGAAAGTACAATCCTTTCAGCTTTTGCAGACATAATTTTTAAGGTCCATTATAGAAATTCTACAAGACAGGACATTAATTCTGCTTTGCAGATGAGGGTCCACTATTTAAAAAGCTGCCCAAAGCTTGGAAAGTTATGTTAAAAGTAGAATGGACCTCCCTCCCTCCCAACTGCCATTGCCCTGGCTGCAGAGGGAGAGACGCTAAGGCAGTCAGAGCTCCATCTTGCCTCAGCCCAGAAGCAGAACGGCCCTCGCTCCATCCCAACTACCACTGCCCTGGCTGCAGAGGGAGAGAAGAGAATGCTAGACTTAATCCCATTCCACTTTGTTGTTCTTTGTCTTATAAAGTGCCATGTACATTGATAGCACTATAGAAATAAATTATTATTATTAGCATTATTATTTTTATTTACAATTATAGTTTGGAAGCCCCAAAGCATAATTTGGAGGCTTATTACTGTGGTTACCTACCCCTCCTTTATAAAAATGACTTTTAACGTTGCCATTTATCACAAGAAACTGAGATAGTTTCTTTTTTTTCTTTTTTTTAATTGGAACTAGTTGCTGTACAATACTTACAAAGCTTTTTCATGGGCATATATACATATATATATACATATTTCCATTCCAATATTTCCAATGCCTTACATTCATCATTCTTTCCATACATTCTAATACACTGTAATACAATCCATTACTTTCAATCTTTCATACATCTCCTATCCCTCTCCATTGACGCCCCCTTGTCGTGGGAGAGAGGCTTGCGTACCCTAATGATGTTTTGAGCTATGCTGGCGGTGGCATAATAGCCACTGGTAGGGTCTCCCATGCCAGACAGGTCAAAACCGAAGGGTCTGACAAAGAGCGTCAAAGGGCAGGATGGGCTCTCTAGCCTTGTGGCAACCGTCCTAGGAGAAGGAAAACTCCAATCCCAAACCCGGGCAGATGGTGCTCGTCCAACCCTGTAAGGTCAACCATCTAAGAGAAGGAAACTCTAATCAAACCTACGGCCCGAGGACCTCACTGCCACGTCCATGCTTGCAAGGCCACGGCAGATGAATCTCTGGTTTAAAGGGTGAGGCCAGTTCTGTGCACGCTGCGCTCCACCAGAAAAATCCATTGCACAGGCTCGAAGGACAAATCCATTTCCAAAAAAGCCCTGTAGCGACTGGCGAGGGACGAAACCGGCAGGTGTAAAGATGCACTGGAAGCCGCAGCCCCAACCCTGCATGCAGGCGGTTCAGGACATTGGTCGCTCAAGCCTGACCCGGGAGATGACAGTCTTGTTCGGCAGCATTCTGAACGACCAAGCAGCCTTTTTTAAGGAGAGCACTGCTTGCTCCATATGGAGAGGGGCCTAGAAAAGGTGGCCTAAAGAAAGCTCATCCCCAACTACCTGGTTGGCTAGCCGCGGCCAACGGGAATCTTCTGATGCGGTCAAACCAAGGCAAAGAAACAAAGGCACACACCGGCCTCCAAAGGTGTAAATAAACTGACACTTGCATGGAACATCAGAACCATGCAAGACTCTGAAGATAGTGGACGGCCTGAGCGTCGTTCTGCCCTAATAGCCCTTGAACTATCACGGCTTAATATTGACATCGCTGCTCTTAGTGAAGTTCGCTTCCATGAGGAAGGCAGCCTTAAAGAACATGGCGCCGGCTACACACTTTACTGGTCTGGCAAACCCAAAACCGAAAAACATCTGTCAGGAGTAGGCTTTATGATTAAAAACTCCATTGCCTCCAAACTCGAAACCTTGCCAACAGGACACTCTGATCGTATTATTTCCTTACGCCTCCCACATGTTGTTCTCTTTAGTATATATGCCCCAACTATGCAAGCCGACCCTGTAGAGAAAGACAAATTCTACACAGACCTACGCCAACTCATACAAAAAGTCCCTGTAGAAGATAAAATTATTATCCTTGGTGACTTCAATGCCAGAGTAGGAAAGAACTCCGAAGCCTGGAAAGGTGTCTTAGGCAAGCATGGTGTTGGAAATTGCAATGATAACGGACGCCTCCTGCTAGAGTTCTGTGCAGAACAACAGCTGACTATTACAAACACAATCTTTCAGCAGAAAGATAGCTTGAAGACAACCTGGATGCATCCCCGATCCAAACATTGGCACCTCATTGACTACGTTCTAGTCCGTCAGAGAGACATTCGTGATGTCCGTCATACACGAGTGATGCCCAGTGCAGAATGCCAAACAGATCATCGCCTTGTCAGATGTAAACTAAATCTTCATCTTAAGCTCAAACCTAAGAGGGGTGGCATCTTAAAGAAGAGACTCCAAGTCAACAATCTTCAACAAGCTACCATGAGAGACAACTTCCAGGCAAATCTACAAACGAAACTTGAAGACCACCCTACAGATCCTTCTCCTTCAGTGCTTTGGCAACATATCAAAAACAGTATCCTCCAGTCTGCAGAAGAATCCCTTGGCTTCTCCCACAAGAAAAATCAAGACTGGTTTGATGAAAACAACCAAGAGATCCAGGAGCTGTTGGCAAGGAAGAGAGCTGCTCACCAGGCATACCTCGCCCAGCCAACCTGTCATGTAAGAAAAGCAGCTTTCCACCTCACATGTAGCAAACTACAACAAAAACTCCAAGACATGCAGAACAAGTGGTGGATCAATATAGCAGAAAAGACACAATGCTGTGCAGATCTGGGTGATCATAGAGGATTTTATGAAGCTCTTAAAGCAGTGTTTGGACCTACTTATCAGGTCCAAAGCTCCTTATACAGTACAGATGGTCAAACATTAATTACTGATAAAGCCTCCATCCTAAATCGTTGGGCTGAACATTTTCAAAGTCTCTTTAGCGCCAACCGAGTAGTCCAAGCCTCAGCTATCCAATATATGATACAAAAACCAATGAAAAATGAATTGGACATAGCTCCCACTTTGGAAGAGACCCTTAAGGCCATACAGCAGATGAAAAACGGCAAGGCAGCTGGGATTGATGGAATCCCACCTGAAGTTTGGAAACACGGAGGTCATGCACTCCACAAAAAATTCCACGAATTCCTTGTGAATTGCTGGGAAAAAGGGGAACTGCCATCAGACCTCCGGGATGCAGTCATCATCACCCTGTACAAGAAAAAAGGCGCAAAATCCGATTGCTCAAACTATCGAGGCATAACACTGCTCTCTATTGCTGGAAAAATCCTTGCAAGGATACTCCTGAACAGGTTAGTTCCTGCTATTGCAGAAGAACTTCTTCCTGAAAGCCAATGTGGCTTCAGAGCCAATAGGAGCACTACAGACATGGTATTTGCCCTTAGGCAACTGCAAGAAAAATGTAGGGAGCAGAACAAGGGTCTCTATGTAACATTTGTCGACCTCACCAAAGCCTTTGACACTGTAAGTAGAAAAGGTCTGTGGCAGATCCTGGAAAGACTAGGATGTCCCCCCAAATTCCTTAAAATGATTATCTTGCTACACGAGGGCCAGCGTGGTCAAGTCAGATATGGCGATGCTCTTTCAGAGCCCTTTCTAATAACTAATGGAGTGAAGCAAGGTTGTGTTCTTGCACCAACTTTATTTACAATCTTCTTTAGCACGATGCTCCAAAGGGCTATGGCAGAGCTTGAAGAAGACGACGGCATCTGTATACGCTACCGTACTGATGGTAGCTTGTTTAACTTAAGCCGTCTGAGGGCTCACACTAAGACTCTAAACTATCTAGTCCGTGAGCTGCTCTTCGCCGATGATGCTGCCCTTGTTGCCCACACAGAAGCAGCTCTGCAGCGCCTAACGTCCTGCTTTGCAACAGCTGCAGAGCTGTTTGGGCTAGAAGTCAACCTGAAGAAAACAGAAGTTCTTTACCAGCCTGCACCACAGGACGAACACCACCATCCCCACATTGCCGTCGGCAAATCAGTGCTTAAGTCCGTTCAGCAGTTCACCTACCTGGGAAGCATCATCTCCTCAGATGCCAAGATTGACAAAGAGATCGATCACAGATTAGCAAAGGCATATAGTGCATTTGGAAGACTTCACAAAAGAGTCTGGAGCAATAAACACCTGAGGCAAAGCACAAAAATCAGTGTGTATAGAGCCATCGTACTGTCTATCCTCCTTTATGGATCTGAAACATGGGTCACCTATCGCCACCACCTACGACTCCTCGAGCGCTTTCATCAGCGCTGTCTACGCACAATCCTAAATATACACTGGACTGACTTTGTGACGAATGTTGCTGTCCTTGAGCAAGCAGGGATCACCAGCATTGAGGCCATGATATTGAGAACACAGCTGCGCTGGGCAGGGCACGTTTCTAGGATGGAGGACCATCGCCTCCCAAAAATAGTACTCTACGGTGAACTCACCACGGGTCAGCGTAAGAGGGGCGCTCCAAAAAAGCGATAAAAAGACTCCCTGAAACAACATCTCAGGCTTGGCCAAATTGATCACCAACAGTGGTCCGCCCTGGCCTCACATCGGGAGGCATGGAGGCGCACTATCCACAATGCTGCAGCCTTATTTGAGAACTCACGACGAACAAGTCTTGAAGAGAATCGACAACGCAGAAAGAATCACAACCCAAAAACATCACCCAAGGAGACCTTCTGCTGCGCTTTTTGCAACCGGACTTGTTTATCTCGGATTGGCCTTTTTAGTCATCAGCGCGCTTGCAGAAAGCGCGGGATGAGTCCTTCCTGAATCTTCGTTTGCGAAGAAAAGCCAGAGACATCTCCTATCCCTTTACCCTCCTTCTATTAATGCCTCCTACATTCTAATCTATACCTTCCTACACTTACTCTCACCTTCTCCAATACTCTTTCTTTCTTTCTTTCTTTCTTTCTTTCTTTCTTTCTTTCTTCTATTTTCTCTTTCAACCCTTAAACTTCCCTCGTTTCTCATCCGTTTGAGTTTTGCTATTTTTATGAACAGATCTTGTTGCATCTCCCTTTTTTCTCTTTCATTATAAGTGTTTATCTATATCTCCCTTTACATTTCATGTCTTTCTTCTTTACTCATTCTCAAGATCGTTTATCTAACTGTATCTTTCTTTTTTCAGACTGTCCAAACTTCAAAGTTCATTTAAGATTCTTTAGTCGCATTCATTTTCTCAGTTCCGTGTTCTCTCAGCATTCAGATTTAACTTCTTCCATTTCTTTCCAATATGAAGTCCTACTGGCTCTGCTCTCCCTTTCATGTTCTTTTATGTATTTCATATATTATTTCTAATATTCCATCTCTTTTTCCAGTATTCACGAATTGGGAGCCACTCGTTTTCCATCTTCGTCAGTTTTTACTTATTTAGGATATACATCAATCTATCATTTTCCATCATCTCTTTAAGTTTAAATACCCATTCATCTATTAATGGAGTCTCTTTTTTCTTCCAATTAGCTGCTATCATTAATCTCGCCGCGGTTACTGAATATAGTATTATTCTCCAATAATTTTTAGCAAGATTCTGTTCAATATTTGTCATTATGTTTAAAAGATACAGCTTGGGGTCCATTGCAAAGTGCGTTTTGAACACTTTTTGAATTATTCTATGTATTTTAGTCCAGAATTTCTGTATTATTGGACAGCCCCACCACATGTGGTACATTGTACCTATGTCTTTTCCACAACGCCAGCATTTGTTGTCTTTCGGTTTGTAAATCTTACTAAGTCTCACAGGTGTTAAATACCATCTATTTACTACTTTAAGGTGGTTCTCTTTTAATATTAAGCATGCGGTAAAATCGCTCGTCTCTTTCCATGCCTTCTCCCACTCATCCAATGTTATTGTTTCTTTGAGATCTTGAGCCCATTTAATCATTGAGTCAGAAATTTTTTCTCCCCTTCTAGTTCTCTATCTAGTAATAATTTGTAATATCTTGATATTTTTTGGCCCTTTTCTTCCCATACCACTTTATCCAATTCTGTTTCTGAATTTTCAAACTCGTATTTATTTTTGTCCTCTTGAAATTTATGTCTAATTTGAAGAAATTTAAACCAATTCATTTCAGATCCTTTCAGTTCTAATTCTTCTCTTGTATACATAATTATGTTCCCATTTGTTTTAAATTCTTCTTGGTTGATTAAATCTTTATATTTTATCCATCTCTCTGGTCTTTCCCACCTTCCAAAGAATGCCTCTTGGGGCAAAATCCATGTGGGTAATCTATAATAAAACTGTTTTTTGATTTTATGCCAAATTTTATTAGGGACTTTCTTATAACATGGTTCTCAAAGTCTTTATTTATTTGTTGTTTTCCATATCTGAGATAGGCATGCCATCCATATCTGTTAGAGTAGCCTTCTATTGTTAAAATTCTAGTGTCTTCCAATTTAATCCAATCAGTTATCCAATTTAATCCGCATGCCATATAATATGGTTTTAAATTTGGTAGTGAGGCTCCTCCTGCTTTCTTATCCATTGTTAATGTTGACCATTTAATTCTGGCTTTCCTTCCACCCCATATAAATCTGTTGAGCTCAAATGTCCATTGTAAGTTTTTTTCATTATCTAATATTGGTAGATTTTGAAATAAAAAGAGAAATTTAGGCAAGACATTCATCTTAATGGTATTTATTTTCCCAAATAGGGACAGATCCAGCTTGCTCCATCACATTAAATCTGCTTTGATTTCCAGCCATACTTTTTTATAGTTAGTCTCATATAAGTTGATGTTCCTTTTGTTAATCCAGACCCCAAGATATTTAACCTTTTTTCCAATTTTACATCCTGATCTTTCTTTTAGTATGTCTTCCTCTTTCACCGATAAATTTTTTGTTATTATTGCCGTTTTTTCTTTATTGATTTTCAATCCTGCTAGTTTCCCATAGTTGTAAATTAAATCCAGTAGTTTCTCAACATTTTCTACTGGATCTTCCAAGATTATTGCAATGTCATCTGCAAATGCCTTTATCTTGTATTCTCGGTTTTTTATTTTAAGTCCAGGTAATTGATTATTGTTTCTTATCTGATTGTTCAGGCTTTCTAAAGTTAGAATGAAGATTATAGGAGACAAGGGACACCCCTGTCGGGTACCCTTAAAAATGTTGAAATTTTCCGTCCTCTCACCATTTATTATTAGACTTGCTTTTTGTGTCCTATATATTGTTTGCACATTTCTAATAAATGTTTCTCCAAAGTTCAATCTTTTCAGTGTTTCTATGATAAATTTCCAATTTACATTATCAAAGGCTTTCTCTGCATCGATAAAAATAAATGCTGCCTTTTTGTCATTAGCCTTTTCATAAAACTCAATTGCGTCAATCATTGTTCTTATATTCCTTGACATATGTCTGCCTTTTATAAATCCAGATTGGTCATCATGAATTATATCCTTAATTATCATGTTCAATCTGTTTGTTAATATTGTTGTGAAAATTTTATAGTCCACATTTAGTAGTGAGATAGGGCGGTAGTTTGCCATACTTGTCTTTTCCTTTCCTTCCTTTGGGATAAGAACAGTATCTGATGTTGTCCATGACTCTGGAATTCCTTCTGTTGGTATTTTATTCATTAGTTGTTTAAGTGGTGTAGCTAATTCATCTTGAAAACCTTATAGAACTCTGCTGTAAAGCCATCTTGCCCAGGGGTTTTCCCTGATTTTAACTGTCCTATCGCTTGTGTTATTTCTTCATTGCTAATGGGTTGGTCTAGTTTTCCCTTCAGATCCATTGTCAGTTTCATTTTTAAGTTTTCTTTTAGATAATTATCCATTTCTTTTTCCATCCCTTCACTTTCTTCTGATTTTGCATATAATGTTTTATAGTAATGTACAAATGCAGATTTAATTTCTTTTTGAGTAGTAATTTTTACTTCTCCTATCTTTATTTCTGTAATTAATTTCTTCTGGGTCTCCTTTTTTAACCGATGCGCCAACAGATAGTTTCTTTTTAAATTACCTTTAAAAAAAATATTGTTTTTCATTCAGCAATATGTGGCAGATGCACATCATGAACCATGATATTAATCTTACTGTGTTTAATGGGACCACACCACCATAAATATAAAAGTAAATTTTAAAGTTAAGTTATACTGAAAAAGAAATGAAGTTGTCCTTTGGCAATCATAAGGCAATATAGTTATCCCTTAGTTATTTGAAAAAGGAACATATTACATGTAAGTTGTTATTTGCAGGTACTTACTCTTACCTCTGAGGCTACCAGAGGATAGTCTTCTCTTTAAGTTGCTTACTTGAGATCTACAATAAAAGTGATAACTAGCCTATGTGTCAATTGTGATTTAAAAAACAACAATGATGAGAAGTAAGAGAAGAGGCATTTAAGTTGTCTGTAGCAAAGTTATTACTTGGACAAAAGACAGAGCAGGCATACATGTTATGTGGTCACAGTTTCCATCACTTTGGTGATATGTATTGTATGTCTACTTAGAGTCTAGTCATTATCTATACATTTGAATTTTTACATATGTATTACATATTTAAAATGTATGCAAATACAGGGCCCCTGTCACAATTCCTCCTCAGACCCTTACTCATTGGTGGGAAGGGGTTCGAAACATCATACACCAATCATCACCACCCAATCAACAGACATCCTTCATCTGATGCAGCTGCTAGCTGTTAAGGTAGGCTTTGGGGGGGGGAGTTTCGAGCCAGGAAAAGGTACTAAGTTATGGATATGTAACTAAGTAGCCAATATTGGCATTGGATTCCATTTCTTGAACAGAACATGACAGAAAAGTTAGCACACATTTCCATAAATTGCAGAATAAGCAAACACCAACACTAAAATTGTCTGTTCAGAAATGTTTGTATCTTTGTAGGTTCTCCTTTACAAATAATTAAAATTCTGTAGATGGATGGGAGGAGATTGTGTTTTATACTATAAGCCAGCAGCTTGTAGTATTGATTTTGTCAAAAACATAACTTAAAAATAACTGTTTTACCTACTTTTGAGAAAAGGGAGTGAGGAAAGAGAATTAATAGGCATGGAGCTAGGAAATGTGGGGAATGAGGAGAAAGAGAGAGGGGGGGAAGGAAGGAGATTGCTGGGAGTTGTGGAGCACGGAGAAAGAAAAAGAAGGAAAGAATGAGACAAGAGAAGGACTAAGGACTTTTTCAAATGGGGGGAAAAAACCCCACGGAGTTCAGGAGGAGGGTGGCACTGTCCTGCTTACAGCGCTCCATTTTGGATGATGCCATCCTCCACTCAACCTTCCATCGTGCTTCTTCTATGCTGCAGGCACGAGAAATGTGCCACTTTTATTAATGGAAAGACCCCATTAATAAAAAGTGGTGCATTTCTCATGCCTGCAGCACAGAGGAAGCATGGGGGAAGGTTGGGAGGACCTCATGCCTGACCTCCGCGGATTCCCCCTATTTGAAAAAGTCCTAAGGAGCGAGGGACAAGACAATTCTAGGCAGAAGTTGCATGGGAGGGGGTGAGGAAGAAAGAGGATGGGAGAGTGTGAGAAAGAGAAAGGAAGGAAAAGATGTTTAGCCAGAAGTGGCCAAGGATGGGAGAGAAAGTAAAAGAGAATGAGGAGAGGTGAAATTGAGAATTAAAACAGAAAGGAATCAAGTGCCTTCAGCTTAGCTGAAGAAGAAAGACATTTGTACCATACTTTCCAATTCATGTGAACATCTGACCAAGAAAGGAAATTGAATTGCAGCTATCTAAGAGAGTGTCAAAAAGATAACAGAAATGAGAAACCACAAAACAGCAATCCTCTATCACCATATTTAGTAACTACTAAAACAATGGATACTAGAGAGGTTAATATTTCCCTTTGCTGACCATCCCCTCCCACTGAGCCCCAATGCCAGCTGTGGTTTGAGAAAATTTGAGAGAAGAAAGAGGGAGAGGTGGTGGTGGTGGTGAGGACAACCTCCTTGAGAATCTAAAGTAAGCTTGTCTGAAGCCACCTGCAGAAGCAGAGGCTAGCAGTACCCCTCCCAAAATCTTTTCAAGACAGTACTCTTATCCTGAAACTTGTTCTCCATCATGAGGCCCAGATGAAAGGAGCCAGGCCCTGAGATCTGGGAATACTACATCACCTCCCATGTTTCCCACATGAGATGGGCCAGGGGGCAGGCACCCATCCATAGCATTATTTTTCTTACTGCTTTACAGGAAAGGGAAGACAAAAACTTTAGAGGGATTGGCTTTCAAAATGCTGCATCCCAGACAGATGCACATACCACTGTCACACAGGAAAACAAGTTGAAAGTGTGTGGTAAATGGTTTGTGACTAATACACTGCCCTTTTAAATAACTGAGCTTAAATCCATTTGAATGAGCAATATTACCTGTCAGATAGAACTACAGCTTTCAATTTCATTGCACCTGGACTAAAACCCATAACATTTTGCAAAATGCCATTTCATTCATCCTCTCAGCAGCCACACCCCTTGTACCACCACCAGCAGCAACAACAAGCAACAGGCCAGCAACACAAAGCCTTCTGAAATGTTCATTTAATTAACCTAATTTTTTTTCTATATAGTTGTCCCTTCATATTTGCTGGGGTTTGGTCCCAGGACCCCCCGTGGATACCAAAATCCATGAATACTCAAGTCCCATTATATGCAATGGCATAGCAAAATGGTGTCCCTTATATAAAATGGCAAAAGCAAGGTTTGCTTTTTGGATTATTATTTTCTTAAAGAATATTTTCAAGCCATGAATACTTAAATCCATGGATACCAAATCCGTGGATATGGAGAGACAACTGTAGTGTGAAAATTCCCCAGATGACTTGTACTTAAGGCAGGGGGAAGGATCTGTGATCTGAAATCAACTGACCTATTAAGCCAAATCAAGACATTATGCTGTCTGAGGTGAATAAGGTAGCATTCCATTCCATTTGTATACCAAAAAGAATAGAATAGAATAGAATAGAATAGAAAAGAAAAGAAAAAAGATCAGATCGGTAGAGAGATCTTATTTGAAGTATGACAATCTCCAATGTACCCAGGACCAACTGACTACCGGTAGTTTTTAGGACACAAGGCAGGTTGCATGGTACACACAGCCTCATCCCCCCTAGTAATACAGCTGTCCCTTCATATTTGCTGGGATTTGGTTCCAGGACCCCCGTGGATACCAAAATCCGTGAATACTTAAGTCCCATTATAAGAATGGCATAGCAAAATGGTGTCCCTTATATAAGATGGCAAAAGCAAGGTTTGCTTTTTGGATTTTTTAAAAAGAATATTTTCAAGCCGTGAATACATAAATCAGTGGATGCCAAATCCGTGGATACGGAGGGACAACTATATATGTTTGCTGCATCATCCAACTCCATCTACAGATGTAAACCATCTTAACCAAACTGGAAAGCCAAGGAGATAAAGAGCAACATGGTGTCATTCCCTGTTTCCTCAGTCTACTTCTGCCCTTCTTTTCTGTTGTTCCTGAATGAAGATTGTTCTGGGTCTTAGCTTTGGCTGATGTCCTGTGGATTAGTTCAATGGTGATCAGACCTTGTGCTTGCCAATTTCCATAAATACCAGGAGAAAAAAGCTTTGGTTAAATCAGAGGCAACAGCTACCTCTGTGTACTTGTGTCTCAGTTCCTTTGTCTCCTCTGCTTTTTTTGGTTTGCAGCCATTAATAGCTTGGCCTCCATGAGGCAAGAGCAAAAGGGAGTGTGTCAGAGCAGCAGGCCAAAATCAAATTACAGCCACCTCGTGCTTTGCATTAAAGCCTCCACTAAGTGATGGTAGCTGGTAATCATCCCAATTTTCCTTAAAGACAATAGCCCTCCATGCAACCAACTACGTTCAGTTAATTCCACACTGTCGGCTTTCCTTTATTGGCTGTGGGGAATGCAGTATTGATTCCTGAATTTAGCAGCAGCACAAAGAACCACTAGTGCATGGTGAAAATGCAGCAATAAAAAGAGTCTGGCAGCTTGAGAAAAGCTGCCATTCCACTGCACAAACAAGGTCAATTAAAGGACAGTGCAGCACAATATAAATAGCATTACCATCCCTCTTCAGCCAGGATGATATCATGCTGGCAAGATGACAGTAAATAAAAGAGAAGCTAATGCAGAATAATATGAAGGAATTTGATGTAATTTAATTTCAAGCCCTGCACCATTTTGAAAATGCAATCAATAGCAAAATATGTTTTTGCCTTTTAAGTAACTGTTAGGGATCTCTGCCTAATCCCATTGTAATAAACCTGAGTATAAATTAGCCCACAAGTAATATTCACACGTCAAGTGGTAAATGTTCTCTTCAGAAAGGAATAGGCTGCAGCTATGAGACGTCATTGTGACTGAATGCTGGGCTGTTGTGTTTTTTTTTTTGTACTATTCATTTTGAGTCTCTTCAGTGTCAGATGATTTTATTCATGAAACAAATATTAGTAATTTTAGCTAATAGAGTTGAACACCACAGAGTGCTGTGGTCTTTAAAAAATGTTATTTGTATGAATACATAAGACACTCACTATTGCCAGATGTCAATTAAAACTGAAAATACATCATATACTGACGTATTTTATATAATACAGCAAAGACACCCCTTCTCTCTCTCTCTCTCTCTCTCTCTCTGTGTGTGTGTGTGTGTGTGTGTGCGTGCATGCACATGTGCAGAACAGCTCTGGGTGTTTTATTTTTTCAAATGTCCATTCAGTCTCTGCCCTCCAACATAATGAATCAATTTGTGGAGTCTGAGGTCCTGGAAAGGGTACCTAAGCCTACATTTTTCATGACTACTCATCACACATTGATGGTGTTCTAGATTGTAGCCAATCATCTCTATGCATAGTAGTGTGAAAAGAAAGCACAGAAAACTTTTGTGATTCTAACAAATCCCTTCAGGTACCTAGAAGATTGCAGTGGAACTTATAATACAAAAATCTCAGCTAAACTGTATACCACAGGTTAAAAACAGTATGAAGATATTCAAAAGGATAGCAGTGTGGTTAAAAAGCAGCATCATGAGGTTCTTTTTAAAAGGTGTAGAGAATTGTTTTTTTATCACGGGCCACAATTGTATGAGGGAGTCATAGTCCATACAGTCAATTGTAAAATCCAACTTTAAAAAAAGTTTTTTGGGTCACTGGCTCCAGAGAAGCCTTTTAAAGTATGGATGAAGTCAAATGTCAGCTAGTCCACCCTGCACCTTCAAAACTCTTCTCCCAGGAGTCTTCTACCCAAAGACTTCAGATGTGAAAGTGTGGATTGGTTTGGTATACTTTCAAGAGGAGAGTCATTGAGGTGGGGACTGGGCTGACAGATGTATGACCTGATTCCTTTCTCAGGTGAAAAACCTGGAGGTGCAATTTGACCAACTGTCAACAGTCCAATCAGGGCCAGTCCTACCAAGAGGCAGAGTGATGTATCAAATTTTGGGTGTTGTGGAAGCGCAGCAAATTATTGTTAGTCATTCACTATGTTATTATTGTATCTTTATTGCTAGGGAGAAGAAGAGGGCTCCAATGTTCACTCAGCCTTCCATTCTTTCGTAGGTTGGTAAAATGAGTACCCAGCTTGTGGGGGCAATTAGCTAACACACATTGGAAACTGCTTAATGCAGTGTAGATGTGTAAATAGCTATTGCTTAAAACAATTTGTAAGCCGCTCTGATAGCCTTGTGGCTGAAGAGCAGGGTATAAATAAATAAATAAATAAATAAATATTTTAAAACTGTGGAATTTTCTACCTTATTTGCCAAAATGTCTGAGCTGAGTTGGGATATTAAACACTTTGAACTGGATGAGGGAAGGGGTGCAATTTGGTGTCTTGCCATAGGCAGCAAAATAGCCCTGAATCCAATCTACAGTTTCAAGACTGACCCTCCTCAGATAGTTTTTATCCTCAGATAGTACCTGTCAGTGATAAACCTGGGGAGAGCTTTGAAAGTGTGCATCAACTGGTTAAGTCATATTTTTAAAAGCTTCTTTTTTCACAATGGGGACTGTCTAATGATGCTACATTGTTTTAGATTATGTTCTGTCTCCTGTATGTTATGCCTCTAATATTTTAAACAGTTGCTTTATTAGTTTTTTTTTGTGGGTTTTTTCTGGGCTGTGAAGCCGTGTTCTAGAAGAGTTTATTCCTGATGTTTTGCCTGCATCTGTGGCTGGCATCTTCAGAGAACGGAGCCATGTGGGTGTGTGGGGTTTATATACTGTGAGTCCCTGTTGAAGAGGATTAGCATGTAAATTTGTGTATTCAGTTGTTGGATGTTCAGTTCTTACTGTGGGGATATGCGAGGAGGATGGGTGTTTATTTAGCTCATGGTCCATTGTCTGCTGGGAAGACCCCTGTCCCTGGGTGAAGTTCATTTGCATGTGTTGAGTTTTGATTTTGGTGTTTTTCAGGACTGGTAGCCAAACTTTGTTTACTTTTAGGGTTTCCTGTTTCCTGTTGAAGTTGTCCAGGTGTTTGTGGATTTCAGTAGCTTCCTTATGCATTCTGACCTGATAGTTGTTAGCCTGGTCCAGAATTTTTGTGTTTTCAAATAGCATTTTGTGGCCAGGTTGGTTTATAACATGTTCTGCTACTGCTGATTTTTCTGGCTGGCCCAGTCTGCAGTGTCTCTCATGTTCCTTGATTCATGTTTGCACACTGCATTTTGTGGTCCCTATGTAGACTTGTCTGCACCTGCCTGGTATGTGGTAAACTCCTGTGGCTGTGAGAGGGTCTCTTTTTCTCAGTGAAGGACAGTGCCATCACTGTACCAGTACATGGCCCTTTACACATAAAAGTACAACTAAACAGTTCCCTGTCCTGAGGCGCCCTCCTCCTCCCGACCTTCCCCCATGCTTCCTCCATGCTGCAGGTGCCACTTTTTATTGACGGGGTTTTTCCCTGAATAAAAGCGGCACATTTCTTGTGCCCGCAACACAGAAGAAGCACAGGAGAAGGTTGGGAGGAGGACGCATTGTCTGAAATGGGGTGCTGTAAGTGTGACAGCACTGTTCTTCTCCCGACCTCCTTGGGTTCCCCCCCCCGCTTGAAAAAGTCCTAAGTCCAGCAGATAACACCATTTTTTCTGTCCCTCTGAGGTCATAGCAGTGACAGTTGGGATGGAGGGAAGGCCTTTCATCTGTTTTGCCTCTTCGTCCTTCCATTAAACAGCTACCACAAGAAGCCTAATTCCACAACTTATTGCATGAGTGCTATCGAAGGCAGCTTGGAACTGACACAAGAAATATATGAAAAGAAGTAGGAAAAACTGGAATTTCTTATTCGCACTATCAATGGCATATATTTTGGTTCTCTTACAAAGGCTTTTGATGTTATCTATGAATTCATCCATATCTAACAAGCTTCCAGTGGGCTTACACTCTTTGGAAATGATCAGGATCTAAGATTTTTGTGGGGTCTTATCACAGGATTGTTGTGGAAATGCTATGTAGATAGATGACCTGTTCCAGTATAAATGAGTCTAGTTTCTGAAATGTTGAAATTAGCCCTAATGCTTATAAATAAGAAGAACTTGCTACATAGCCCTTGGTGCTTAGAAGTTATTTTTCAACTTTACTTGTGGCAAAAAAAAAAAAAAAAAAGGAAAATTGATCCCAATATCAGTTCTGACATCACCATAAATGTACTATTTTGATAGTAAACTGAAACCATTGTACTTCTTTATTGGAGATTTTTTTTTCAGATTTGAAAATTTGTATGAGAAGATATCCATTATAATGAATTTACTGAGACTGTATGGAAATACAGGATTTGAGACTAGAATATGACTCACTGAATAGATTTAGACAGGTTGACTAGTTTTTCCCAAGGCATTCTTCTATTAATATCCAGTGATTCACTCTTTGAATACTGTCTGGAACTTACTGGATTTAAACAAGTATTTTACCTTAATTTGAAAAGTATTGTCATAATTCAGCACAGTGTTACAATGAAGTGAAAAGCTACTCTTTTGACTACAACTTCCAGTATCCCCTAGCCAAAACTGGAGGCATTCTGGGAGTTATAGTAAAAAAAATTTCCCCCCATGCTCTGGAACATTGTATTACTGAACACTTATCTAACACTATGCTGTCTCTAATTCAGTGGTTGTATGTAACACAGCTAACCAAGAGCCAATATGCCAACTGTGTATGTCAGTTGCCCTCTTACCCAGAGGGAGAACATCTGTAAATTGCACCCAGTGTGTTCTTATGCCTACCCATAGAGAAGCCAAAAAGTTTTTAGCGTTGGCTGGATCTCATACAGACAGCCATCTCCTCCAGCTGAGTACTCTCTAGATGTGTTGAACTATAAGCCATATAATCCCACAATGAACTATGTGTAGGTTCACTGTGTAGGTCCAACAGGTCTGGAAGAAGCCAGTGGGACTGGGGGAGCCTGCTGTAGTGAAAGAGCATTAAGTTTCATCACTGCGGTTTAGGTTCAGTTACTCTGAGAAAAGCTTTTTTTCCCTTAGAAAGTGAGAATCTGTTTCCTTTTAAATGAAGTTGCATATATGAAAGAGTTACATATTTAAAAGCAACTCAACCAGCAATGCTACATATACAGAGGATCATACAAGTATGGAGAGCACTGATGTATACATGACAAGATATGTCCCTCCCCTACTCCCTTCTTCCCTGTTTGACAAGCCCATTTGCTAAGGCCATCATCAGCCTGGGATTCTGGCTTTCTTTGATACCCAATGCCAAACGTTATTTTATGTCCAGTACAACCTTTCCTCTCTTTTTTTAGGAAGGAGAAAAACATCATAGGGATCATACCTGAAGTAGTGACAGCTGTTGGCTCCCACTTCAGTGAGGTGGTGAATCTCCTCTAGGTTTTACCTCTGCATTTAAGTTTTCCAAAGTGCTGAACCTATTTGGCAATAGGATTCATCACCCTGGATAGTTGCTTTATAGTTCAGATAGGGCCCTTTCACACTTTATAAATATAACATTATTATTCCACTTTAACTGCTATTGAATCCCATGGAATCCTGGGATTTGCAGTTTAGGGAGGCATAGTCAGAAGTCTCAGCCAAATAGTTCTAGTGCCTCAGCAGACTACAAATGCCAGAATTCCAGAGGATTCAGCCATGGCAGATAAAGTGGAATAATAGTATATTTGTGTAATGTGAAAGGGCCCTAAACCAAGAGTGGATTTATTGCTCCAATGACATGATAGCTTCCACCCACCTCTGACCTTAAGATGAAATCCTTCCTACCTGGAGATTCAAGTGTTGAGACAGAGTAAATTGTATGGCATATTACTAACCCAGATTTTTCCCAGTAGCCCACCTTCATTCTTTGTGTTCCACCAGCTCTTCTCTTCTGTCTCCTTGTCATAGTATAGCTGCCCATTTGGTGTTCCAGGCACCTCTATAGCAGCAGAGTAGGAACAACCCTGTGAATGCTTATTATGGTTTGTGCCTACACAATGATTCTAACATTAATCAGAGCTTCAAAAGAATGCTACAGGAAGTTTTTAAAAATTCTCTTGCCTGGTTGCGTGCTTGTGCATTGATCTTAAGGGTCTGGACAGTTTTCCATTTCAAGAATAGTGGATAATGGTGAGCTCTGCAAACAAAATGATTGGCCAGTACCACCAGAGCAAATCACTTTCCTCAATCCTATTTATTTATTTATTTATTTATTTCAAGGTTCAGTTATACGACTTAGGACAAGGCTACCTAAAAGACTTCCTGCTCCCAAATGTTCCTGCCAGATTACTAAGATCACCTTCAGAAGTACTTGTCTGACTACTGCCACCCGCAATAGTTGGATGGATGACTAACACAGAAAGAGCCTTCCCAATAGTGTCCTTAGTCTGTGGCATATCCTCCCAAGAGAGACCCACCAGGTATTCTCATTGGTAACATTTAGAAGCCAGACTGAGACCTTTTTCTACCCAGCATTTAGCTCTTGATGTCTTTTGTCTGATTCATATGTTTTATATTAAGTATTTTATTACCATAAAAATTGTTGGAATTGATGGCAAAATGTGTGATTTTATACATTAAATTTCTTTTAATGTTTTCAAACTGCCCCAAGGGAATTGCCAGTCAGGCAGTATATATACATTGTAAATAAATAAATAAGCTTACTGAGCAAGAATCATAGAATCGTAGAGTTGGAAGAGACCACAAGGGCCATCCAGTCCAACCCCCTGCCATGCAGGAATACACAATCAAATCATTCCCAACAGATGACCATACAGCCTCTATTTAAAAATCTCCAAAGAAGGAGACTCCACCACATGATGAGGCAGTGTATTCCACTTCCGAACAGCTCTTACCATCAGGAAGTTCTTCCTAATGTTTAGGCGGAATGTCTTTTCCTGTAGTTTGAACCCATTGCTCCGTGACCTAGTCTCTAGAGCAGCAGAAAACAACCTCGCTCCATCCTCAATATGACGTCCCTTCAAATATTTAAACATAGCTATCATGACCCCTCGTAACCTTCTCTTCTCTAGACTAAACATACCCAGCTCCCTAAGCCACTCCTCATAGGGTGTGGTTTCCAGACCTTTCACCATTTTAATAATAATAATAATAATAATAATAATATTTATTTATACCCCGCTCCTCTGTCAAAACAATCGGGGTGGCTTACAAAAATTAAAATACAATACAGATAAAATCCCCAAACACCCCCACCCCACCCTCCCCCATAAAAAATATTAAACAATTATAAATTATAAATATTTTGGTCACCCTCCTCTGGACATGCTCCAGCTTGCCAACATTCTTCTTGAATTGTGGTGCCCAGAACTGGACACAAGGTGAGGTCTGACCAGAGCATTTTGTGTAAATTTGTTTGCATTTGGGAATTTTGCAAAAATTTTGTGATGGTTTCTTTCTGCAAAACCTATTGTACTTTGAATTGTTCAAATACATTGTATTTTTTTTTTTTTTGCCCAAAATGTTTTTTCACAGACAACAACCACAACCAGGAATTAAGTGCTGGTCTTTTCACCCTTGTACAGGGGCAAAGTATCTCGTGAAGGTTAACAATTTTTTCAAGGCTAAGAAAACAAGTAAATATTTTTTACATGCCACTTTAGTGGATTGACCCATGTTTGAATCCAGCTTTGGTATGGGACTCTTAATTTTATGATCTTACAGAAGCCCAGGTCCTGTGTCAGCACATGTGCTCCCATTCTCCCTCTCAGCTGAGTTCTCCAGAGCTATACTCTCCTTGCAGGGTGCAAGATGCTAAATAGTTGGTGTCATTCAGCCTGGTCAATGGGATGCCTCCACTGGTCATAGATGCTACACACTCCTCCATCTCTCCATGTGTGCTTTGGTCTTATTACAAAACCTTTGATCACAGCAGACGATGGTTGCAGCTCCTTACGCCAACAGCTTCACTCTTGAACTCAGCACTCCTAGACCACCACAGTGCCGCAGACTGGACCCATAACCCTTGTCAGCCTGCGCTGGACTTGGAAGGGCAGCTATGAAGGTACTAGACAAGATCCTGAAGTGTTAAGATATATCAGTGAATACAAAAGTTAGGATTGTCCATGCCGTCATATTTCTCATTTCTATGTATGGTTGTGAAAGCTGGGCAGTAAAGAAAGGTGATAAGAAGAAAATCAACTTATTTGAAATGTGGTGCTGGAGAAGGGTTCTGCAGATACCACTGAGTGCTAAAAAGACAAATTGATGGATCCTAGAGCAAATCAAGCCTGAACTCTCCCTAGAGGCCAAGATGACAAAACTGAGGTTGCCATACTTTAGCCATATCATGAGAAGACATTAATCAATAGAAAAGACAATAATGCTTAGCAAAGTAAAAGGAAGTAGGAAAAAAAGGAAGACTACATTCCAGATGGAGAGACTCAATCAAGAAAGCCACATCCTTCAAGACCTGAGCAGCGCTGTTGATGATAGAGTGACATGGAGGTCTCTCACTCCTAGAGTTGCCACAGGTCAAAGTCGACTTTATGTCAGTTAATAACAACAAATTTATAGATTAAATAAATAATTGAAGTATTCTAAAAATAGATTCTCCCTCATTCAAGAAAATATTTCTAAACATTTGAAGGCTCTGTGAAATGAAAAAGGCTGTTTGGTAAGTGGCAAAGTTAGGCTTGTGAAAACCTCCCTATTCAAACAACAATTTTGTAATTTTCCAGATGAAATATGCTGTCAATTACCATCTCATAGACAATTGTACAGCATAAAATGTATTTTATAAAAACAGTTAGTTTGGACAGATTTATGTAGCATTCTAAATGAATAAATCAACCTGAAGAAAACAGAAGTTCTTTACCAGCCTGCACCACAGGACGAACACCACCATCCCCACATTGCCGTCGGCAAATCAGTGCTCAAGTCCGTTCAGCAGTTCACCTACCTGGGAAGCATCATCTCCTCAGATGCCAAGATTGACAAAGAGATCGATCACAGATTAGCAAAGGCATATAGTGCATTTGGAAGACTTCACAAAAGAGTCTGGAGCAATAAACACCTGAGGCAAAGCACAAAAATCAGTGTGTATAGAGCCATCGTACTGTCTATCCTCCTTTATGGATCTGAAACATGGGTCACCTATCGCCACCACCTACGACTCCTCGAGCGCTTTCATCAGCGCTGTCTACGCACAATCCTAAATATACACTGGACTGACTATGTGACGAATGTTGCTGTCCTTGAACAAGCAGGGATCACCAGCATTGAGGCCATGATATTGAGAACACAGCTGCGCTGGGCAGGGCACGTTTCTAGGATGGAGGACCATCGCCTCCCAAAAATACTACTCTACGGTGAACTCACCACGGGTCAGCGTAAGAGGGGCGCTCCAAAAAAGCGATACAAAGACTCCCTGAAACAACATCTCAGGCTTGGCCAAATTGATCACCAACAGTGGTCCGCCCTGGCCTCACATCGGGAGGCATGGAGACGCAATATCCACAATGCTGCAGCCTTATTTGAGAACTCACGACGAATAAGTCTTGAAGAGAAACGACAACGCAGAAAGAATCACAACCCAAAAACATCACCCAAGGAGACCTTCTGCTGCGCTTTTTGCAACCGGACTTGTTTATCTCGGATTGGCCTTTTTAGTCATCAGCGCGCTTGCAGAAGGCGCGGGATGAGTCCTTCCTGAATCTTCGTTTGCGAAGAAAAGCCAGAGATGGTTTGTAATTTTCCAGATGAAATATGCTGTCAATTACCATCTCATAGACAATTGTACAGCATAAAATGTATTTTATAAAAACAGTTAGTTTGGACAGATTTATGTAGCATTCTAAATGAATAAATCAAATGAAGTAAAATATTAATTTTACTTTACCCAAAAGAGAGAATGTATGCCTGCCAATATTTTATTTTTAAGGTTATCATGGATAAGAATCACAGGTATGTTAACCTACATAACATTGTTAATTTGTTTGGGGACCCAGATATCTAAATATCAAGTTTTATGTGTGGCTGTCTCATCCCCCATAACCTGTAAAAGAGAATATTAGTCTGTATTCCCAAATCAAATGGTTCTGATTAATACCCATTGATCAGATAAACAGACAGGATCTAAATCTGCACTGAACTTTAACAGTTCATGAAAGGTGGTTAATGATGTTGCCAAAGTTTATGTATATTTGATTCAGAATACGCATTTGTCTAGTTCATAATTAGTGGAAGTCATATGTGCCACACATTATTTCCTCAATGTTATTTTACAGCATGGAATAGAAAAGTGAGATTCTGTTCATGCAGTGCCTTTTAGCTTAGGTCTATGGGCACCAATTAGTGCTAACAGCTAATCACATTTTTTGAAATGGAGGTGAAGGGGGTGTTCTACAGCTCCAGAGACAAAACTAGTGATAGGATGTCCCAATCTATGGGGGAATGGGTGCTACTCAATCTCCCCACTTACCTGACCAAATAGACTTTTTAGCTCTATGTCAGCATAATTTGATATCCTTAACTTGGACTAAAATTAAACGAGATTGTGAATCAATTTAATATATCACAACCAATATTATCAGCCAGTTTAGATCTCTGTACCAAAAGAAAGTTTTTCTCCCTGGAAGTTATCTAAAATTACTTGGAATTAGTGACAGTATCAACTCATTTCCAAAATGGAGGGAAGTAAATCAGAATAGTATAGAAGATGTTACAGAATTAGGCAAAACCATACTTGAAATGCCATTGTACTTTAAAAAGTGCTTCTAGAAGCAATTAATGTACATTCAGATAAGACTCAAACAGAGAAAGTAGTTCAATTTTATATTTATGAAATGCCAATTCTGCATAATTAGAAAAATTAATATTAATATGTGGATGCAAATGAATAAAATTTTATTTGTTCATTAAACTTCAAAAAACCAAGAATAGCTAACAATCATTATATCTTTGATGATTCCAATATTGCAAATAGGTGGTTAAGATAATGATAGCAGTAGCATCATTAGCATATAGGTTGGGATTTTTTTAATGTTTGGATTTGTCTATCATAAACAGTGCTAACCTCAACATTTTTTTTAAAAAAAAGTTCACATAAGCATTAGTTTCTTAGTAAGAGTGATTATTTCTATAATCTAAATATGAGACAAATGCTTAATCACCCCTTAAGCGCAATTATGGTCATGGGCTTTAACCAGGGCCGGTTTAAGGAATTTTTGGGCCCCTTGCAATGTTTTATTTTGGGGGGCCCATATGTTTCTATCAGGTCAATGTAACCTAACCTATTCACAGTACAGGATATTCAGATTATCACATAATTTGTCACTGATAATATGTGGTGAGGGTCAGAAGCCTCCCTATTAATACAGTTGTTCCTTCATATTTGCTGGGGTTTGGTTCCAGGACCCCTCTGGATACCAAAATCCATGAATACTCAAGTCCCATTATATGCAACAGTATAGCAAAATGGTGTCCCTTATATAAAATGGCAAAATCAAGGTTTGTTTTTTGGATTATTATTATTATTATTATTATTAATTAACCATTTTAACAAACATACATTTTCCTCTTATTTTACACATGATTTCCATAAAACGTTTTTTACATCTCACATCTTAAAAAACAAACTCGTGAATTGTTCCCATAATTCTTTTTGAAATTAATTACACCCTCCCCCCCAAAATTTTTTTTCACCAATTATTAATTCAATCTAACTTCTCCTCTTCTTCTTCTCTGACTTCCTATTTTGAATAGTTTAGGTGTAGGAAGATAGTAACTGCTCATCACCATTATTCTTTGACTTTTTCCTTGTTTTCCTAACCTCTTGTTCATCTTCGCCCTGGTTTATACTTTTCAGTGCTTCCCTATAAACTATTCCCCTGGGATTCTCTATGTTCTATAATGGTAGGCTAGCTTGTATCTCCCCATTTCCCCCCCAGTAATCTATTACCTGCTTCTATTCTTGTTTCAGTTTTGTCTGCTTCCTATTTCGTAGTTTGTTCGTAAATGTATCCAGTTCAAACATATCAATTACTTTATCTTTCTACTTCTCAATACTAGGACATTTTTTCATTTTCCATTTCCTGGCTATGACAAGTCTAACTGCCGTGATCAAATACAATGTAGTTCTCCAATTTTTGTTTCCCTTCCTATCCTCATCACTTTTAATAATGTTTAACAAATACAATTCCGGAGTAAATTCTAATTAGCTAACACACATTGGAAGCTGCTTATTGCATGTAGATGTGTAAATAGCTATTGCTTAAAACAATTTGTAAGCTGCTCTGATAGCCTTGTGGCTGAAGAGCGGGGTATAAATACCTAAATAAATAAATAAATAAATATAATTCCACTTGTAAAATTTGCTTCATTATTTCATGTACTTAATTCCAATTTTTTAAAGCTTTTTACATCACCACCACATATGAATTAGCGTTCCCTAATTTTTCCCACATTTCCAGCATGTACTTGATATTGTTTTGTTCATCTTACTTAATCTTTTTGGTGTATAATACCACCTTAATGCCAACTTTACATAATTCTCTTTTAACAACTGACGTGCTGTAAATGTAAAAGATCTCTTTCTTGCCGTCTCCCAATCCTCTATGGCAATAGGTCTCCCTATATCCCTTGCCCATTTTAACATGTATTCTTTTACAAGTTCTTGTTCTGTTTGTCTCTTTAACAATATTTTGTAAATTATTCCAGTAGCCTTTTGCCTGTTTTCCACTCTGAGAACCTTATCCAATTCATTTTCTACAAATTCAAAACCATCTCTTTTTTGGTCTTCTATGAAATTTTCTTTTAACTGTAAGTACGTAAATCAATTTATATTGTATCTTTCCTGTAATTTTTCTTTTAATTCTAATGTTATCAAAATGTCTCTTCCTTTCTTTATCAACTCTTCATATCTTATCCACTCATCTGCCTTATACCTCCTAGAAAAGAAGGCCTCCTGGGGTGAAACCCATAATGGAATTTTAAAATAGAATGCTTTTTTCACTTTTTCCCATACCCTCAGTAGTCCTTTTCTTATACAATGGTTCATAAATCCTTTGTTGACTTTCTCTTTATCATAAAACAGATAAGTATGCCAACCGTATCTAATGTCGTGACCTTCAAGATTCAATGATTTTTTTGTCCTTTAGATTTACCCAATCTTTAATCTAGACTAATGTAGATGCCTGGTAATATAACTTAAAATCTGGAAGGTCACAACCACCCCTGAGTCTTGTGTCTGTTAAGTATGTCCATTTGAACCTAGATATCTTTTTCCCCCATATAAATTTTCATAGATCTTTATTCTAATTATCAAATATCTTATCATTATTCACTATAGGTAAGTTTTGGAAGAGGAATATAATTTTTGGAAGTATTGCTATCTTTATTGCAGCAATTTTTCCCAATAATGACAGATTTAACTTATTCCATCTTTCCATATCCTTATTTATTTTTATCCATGTTTTTTATAATTATTGTCAAACAAATCGACATTCCTTTTTGTTAGCCATATTCCTAGATATCTTGCCTTTTTACCTATGTTACAACCTGACTTATCCCTCAGTTCTTGCTCTTCTTCTTTGGTCATATTTTTCGTGATAATAATTGTTTTGTCTTTATTGATTTTGAATCCAGAGTGTTCTCCAAATTCATTTATTAAATTTAAACATTTTTTAATTTGGTTTTGTGGTTCTTCCATAAATATAATCACATCATCCAGAAAGGGTTTTAATTTATAGGTGAAACCTTTAATCTTTATGCCTGGGATCTGCTTACAGGTTCTTAATCTTCTAATTAACACCTCAAGTACTAAAATGAACAACAAGGGCGAGATGGGACAGCCCTGTCTTGTACCTTTATTTATTTTAAATGTATCAGAACTCTCCCCATTAATAATGAGTTGTGCTGTTTGCTCTGTGTATATTTTTTCAATTCTCTTGCAGAATCTCATTCCTAATCCTGACCTTCTCATTGTCTCCATCATAAAGTTCCAACCTATGCTATCAAAAGGATTTTCAGTGTCTACCATCATCAAACCTAATTTTTTTCACTATGCACTTCATAATATTCCAATACGTTTATTACAGTTCTTATGTTATCATTTATTCTTCTCCCAGGTATAAAGCCATTCTGATCTTCATTTACTATTTCAGCAATTATTTGTTTTAGCCTATTGGCCAAGATCATAGCGTAAATTTTATAATCTATATTTAATAATGAGATAGGTCGGTAGTTACCAACTTCTCTACTGTCCCTTTCTTCTTTCAATTTTAGGGATATATTAGCATTTTTCCTAGTGTCGGGAATCCCTTTGGTTTCGATCTGGTTAAACAATTTATATAATGGCCTAGCAAGTTCATTTTCAATTTTTTTTGTAGAACAATGCCGAAAAACCATCTGGTCCTGGAACTTTATTCTGTTTCAACTCTTGGATTACTTTCGAGATTTCAGCTATTGCAATTGTCTTATTCAAATTTTCCAAATGTTCTTTTTTTTCAAATTCTGGAAATCTTGTTTATCTAATTATGCTTTCATGTTCTGCGTTTCCTCTTCACTCTTTACTTTACAGCTAAATAATTTATTATAATGTTTTTGAACTCTTCTTTAAGCTCATTCTGTTTTGTTATAACTTGTTTCCCACGTCTTATCTCCGTAATTATTTTTTTCTTCAATTCTCTCCTTAATCTATGTGCAAGCCACTTACTTGACTTATTTGCGTACTCAAAATTAGTTTGCCGTATTCTTCTCATTTTCTTTTCAAGTGTCGACCATGTTTCCATGTTTAATTGTGTTTGAATTAGTTTAATTTGGCATGCTGTTTTCTCTTTAGTTGGATCTTTTCTCAACTCTTCCTTCTTTTTCAACTCTCTAATCAAAAAATTGTACCTCTCCGTGTTTCATTTCTTAACTTCTGCACCTCTTTTAATCAGTAACCCTCTGAAAACTTCTTTTCCAGCTTCCCAGATGGTTTTCGATTTACACTCTTTGTTGTCATTTTCTTTAAAGTATAGAGTGATCTCCTTCAGTTTTTTGACATAATCTTAATCTTTTATTAAATTCTTGTTCAGTCTCCAATTCATAGTTGTTTTGACTGTTTTCATTATCAGTTTAATTGGGTTATGATTTGAAGTTGTCCTTGCCATGATTTCCATGTCTAGAATATTAGGCAGCAAAGTCTTAGATATTTAAAACTTGTCAATTCTAGACATGGATTTATGTCTACCCAAGTAGAATGTAAAACCCTTTTCTTTACTATGTATTTTAGTCCATGCGTCTTCTAGACTGTACTTCTCTTTAATGTCAAAAAAACTTGTTGGTAACTTCTTCTGAACTCCCAATTTCTTTTTTATGTGATCTGTCTGTTTTTGGGTCAAGGACCCCATTAAAATCTCCTAATAAGATCATGGGTCCTTTCACGTGCTTCTCGATTTGTTGATATAATTTTTTATAGAATTTTTCTTGTTTCAAGTTAGGTGCATATACTCCCACTATTACTATTTTCATGCTCTGAAGAGCTATCTCTACTCCTAAAAATTCATCTTCCTCATCTTTGAATAGTTCTTTTGCAGAATATTTGTGATTTATGTATAGTGCTATTCCTCTTTTTTTCTTCTTACTATTGTCCGAATAAAATAATTGGCCCAATTTAATGTTTCTTAAGAATCTATGATCCTCTCTTTTTATCTTGGTTTCTTGTAAACATACTATGTCATTTTTTGTTTTTCTAAATCATGAAATATTCATCTTCTTTTGTATTCCGAATTTAAACCTTTTACGTTCCAGGATAATATTTTAGTTGCCATTTTAAGTTTTTTTACTTTGTACTTGTTCCTCCTCGCTATCTATATTTTCTCCTAAATCTTCTTCTTCATCATCCTCCTTTTCTGATTCTGCATCCAAGTCCTCTTCCTCACTATGTTCCTCTTCCTCTCCCTCTTTCCACTCATACATCTCTAATTCCTGTTGTTTTCTCTCGATTAAATGTTTTTCAATTTTCTTTCTTGTTTCTTCTTCTTCCTGGTCTGTTTTCCCCAACTGTTTTTTATGTCGTTTTTCCTTTTCAATTTTTTTACAGACTTCTGCCTTTTTCGTTGAGTTTATCCTATATTTCTTTTGTCTATACGTGAAAGAAATCCCTTCTATTTTGTTCCATTTATAATAAATTTCATCTTTGGTAAGTAGTTGGGTGATCCTTTTGTAATTTTGTCTCCTTTTCAGAATAGCGGTTGGAATATCTTTGAAGATTTTTAATTCTTCTCCTCCTACTTTTAATGAATCTCTAAAACTTTGTTGTGTTATTTTATCTCTTATTTTAATTTTGTTGAATTGGATCACAATGTCCCTTGGAAGTTTTTTTTTTTCCTGGCAATCACAGAATTTATCCGAAACATCTTTTCAGTCCCTTCCTCCAAGTACTCTTCATCTAATTCTGCAAATTTAGCTAGTTCTGGAATCACCCTCTCAAATAGATTTTTATTTACCTTCTCTGATAAGCCTCTTAATTTTAAACATTTTCCTCTATATTGTATTTCTAGATTTAACATATACTCCTCCCCTTTATTTTGTTTCTCTTGGATTCTTGCCAAGATCTTTTCCGCTTCTTGGGATTTTTCCTTCAGAGTTTCTATTTCTTTCTTCATTCCTTTCAGTTCTTTATTTTATCTAGTTTTTTCCCTAAAATCTCCATTTCTTTTTTATAATCATGTTTGATTTCTTTTTGAATGTCTTTTAGTTCATTCCTAATTTCTTGTTTAAAATTCCTGAGTTCTGTTCTTAACTCTTCCAGTATTAGGTTTTGTATTTCTGGTATTTTGCGGGCTTCTTGTGATCCCCTCCTAGAAGTAAGTGTCTGTACTTGAAGTTGTGCCATCATCTTCCTAGTACTGTATGCCATTTCCTTCTTTTACTATTATTATTGTTGTTGTTGTTGTGCTAGATGGTTATTATTGTTATTATTTAATGTCTCATTTCTAAATTTCCCTAACTTCTCTCCTATTCCACAATTTAATCCTTACATATAGAAATTTTATAACACAGTCAAACCCAGTTCAATCAATTACTTTCCACCTCTTAAACCCTTATATCAATTTCCCCTTCTAAATTTTTATAGTGAATTAAATGTTTATATTTTATCAATATATATTTGTATATTTGTGTATATATTTGTATATATTTTTATATGCACTTTATAAGTATTTATGTATTCTATACATGTAAATACATGTTATATATATATATATATATATATATATATTCAAATATATCTTATATCTTACATATAATTGTAAGATTATATGTAAGAGCGTACCAACCATTCCACAGAACCTTACTCTGCTCTTCTGCAATGCCAGGCCAGTTAAGAATAAAACACACATTATTTACAATCTTCTATTGGATGAGAATGCTGACCTGGCCTGCTTCACAGAAACCTGGCTGGAAGAGGATAGCACTGTCACATGGACGCAGGCCCTCCCAGCCGCGTATTCTGTCAGTGAGCAGGTGAGGGGAAGTGGGTGGGGGGGCAGAGTGGCTCTGGTTTATAAGGCCAATCAGACTCTGACCAGGATACCTGTCCGGAACACAGTCCACTTTGAGTGTACGTACCTTAGCCTGAGGACCAGGGATAGTTGGGGGATTCTGCTAGTATACTGACCACCCCATTGTCTAGCAGACTCCCTAACCGAGCTGACACAGCTGGTCTCAGAGTTGCTGTTGGACTCGCCCAGACTTTTAGTTTTGGGTGACTTCAACATTCCACTCGAGACCAGTTTGACAAATCTGACTGGTGCTGCTTAGGAGTTCATGGAAATCATGTCAAACATATGCCTATCCCAAATGGTCACTGGGCCCACACATTGTGCGGGTCATACTATTGATGCGGTCTTCATTACGGAACAGGAATATCTGTGGGAGGAGGTTATTAAAACCACCGCATTGTCATGGACGGATCATTTCCTGGTCAAGACTGAACTAAGAGTCTCCTTCTGCCCCACCGGGGGTGGTGGACCCATTAGAATGGTTTGCCCCCAAAGGCTAATGGAACCAATAGGATTCCAGAAAACCTTGGAGGGTTTAATGGATGGTAATGCCAGTGACCCTGTCGAAGCTTTGGTTAATACCTGGAACACCGACCTTACCAAGGCTATCGACACAATCGCTCCCAAGCGTCCTTTCCAACCCGCTCCAAAATGTATGCCATGGTATACATCAGAGCTTAGGAAAATGAAGCAGGTTGGACAACAACTAGAGCACAATTGGCAGAAAACTCGACTCTTATCTGACAGGACTCGTGATAGGAACTTTCTTTGGTCTTATTGAGAGGCAATACGTGCAGCGCAGAGATCCTTCTCCTCTGCCTGTATTGCGTCTGCAGAGTCCCATCCAGCAGTGCTGTTTAGGGCAGTAAGGGAGATGACGCAGGTTATACCTGCGCAGAACACGTTGCTTAACCCAACAATGGCCAGCTGTGATGCGTTTAACAACTTCTTTGCAGATAAAATCTCTCAGTTAAGAGTCAACTTAAATGCCAGTATTTTGACCGAAACAATTGACGAGGTGTCCAGCAACTCCGTTGATGTAAGTTTACTGGATCAATTTCAATCTGTGAGTACTGAGGATGTGGACAAGCTACTTGGTAGGGTGAGGAAGATGACCTGCCCTCTCGATCCTTGCCCTTCATGGCTGGCCATCCAGGGGGGTGCCTTGATGGTGTTCCTTAAGGACATCATCAATGCATCCCTCAGGGAAGGGTATGTTCCATCCTGTTTAAATGAAGCGGCGGTTAGGCCTCTCCTGATAAAACATTCCCTGGACCCCCTGAACATGAACAACTATAGGCCGGTTTCTATGTTACCATTCTTGAGCAAAGTGATCGAGAGGGCAGTTGCTCTTCAACTCCAAGTGGTCTTGTATGAAACCGATTATCTAGACTCATTTCAAACTGGCTTTAGGACGGGATTTGGAGTTGAGACTGCCATGGTTGCCTTGACCGACGACCTGCGTCTAAGCATCAACAGGGGTAGTGTGACCCTGTTGGTGCTTCTAGACCTCTCATCAGCTTTCAATACGATAGATCATAGCATCCTCTTGGATCACCTGAGTGGGTTAGGAATCGGAGGCACTGCGCTCCAGTGGTTCAGGTCCTTCCTCTCGGGCAGGTCCCAGAGGGTGCTGCTCGGGGACAGCTGCTCCAGCAGAAAGGAGCTTACTTGTGGCGTTCCGCAAGGCACAATCCTGTCCCCAATGCTGTTTAACATCTATATGAAGCTGCTGGGTGAGATTATTTGTAGTTATGGGGCTGGGTGTTATCAGTACGCTGATGACACCCAGATCTATTTCTCCTTGTCCCAATTGTCAGCCTCAAATTCTGATGGCGTCTCTCCTCTTAATGACTGCCTTAAAGCAGTAATGGGCTGGATGAGAAAAAACAGATTGAGATTAAATCCAGACAAAACGGAGGTGCTCATGGTAGCGACCCCAAAACCAGGAGTTGTGTTGCAACCTCCAGTCCTGGACGGGGTCACGCTCTCTGTTAAGGACTGTGTTCGTAGTCTAGCGGTGCTCCTTGATTCATCGCTTCAGATGACTAGTCAGGTGAATGCGACGGTCAGGAGCACCTGTTATCAGCTTCAGCTGATACACCAGCTTTGCCCTTTCCTGGAAGTAAGGGACCTCAAGACTGTGATGCACGCGCTGGCAACCTCTTGTCTAGATTTCTGCAATGTGCTCTACATGGGGCTACCCTCATGCTTGGTCCGGAAACTTCAGTTGGTACAAAATATTGCAGCCAGTGTGGTCTCGGGAACATCTCTGAGAGACCATATAACTCCAGTATGAAAATCTCTCCACTGGCTGCCTATCAGTTTCCAGGCCCAGTATAAAGTCCTAAATGGCTTGGGTCCAACTTATCTTTGGAACCGCCTCCTCCCATACAGTCCTCCCCACGTACTCTGGTCCTCTGGGAGGAATTTTCTTCAACCACAAAAATCTAGGCTGTCTGCAACCTCCCAGAGGGCCTTTTAGGTAATCACCCCCAAATTATGGAATGGCCTGCCAAATGAGATCCATCGGATGACGAGCCTTAGATTAGCTTTAAAAAAGCACTAAAGACGGATCTCTTTTGGCAAGCCTTTCCTAATTAGATTCCGGCCTCAGGAGCTCCTGGCCTCTTTTAGTTTGCTGGATATCTATTATTTTTAATGTGATTTTAGCTTAGTTGTTTTTAATTTATACTGGTTTAATATCTTTTTATGGGCGAGGGTGGGTGTGGGTGATTTTTCGGGATTTTAATCTGTATTTGTATTTTAATTTTTGTAAGCCACCCCAATTGTTTTTAACAGAGGGGTGGGATAATAATAATAATAATAATTACTGTATATCATATTATACCTTCAAAAATTATCTGGTAGAATCCTAATTCTTCAGTATCTAATCAAACAAAACAATTTATAATTGATTTTTTTGTCCAATCACTCAATAATTAACTATTTCATGTATACTCAATCGCTGTAATATCTTCATACCTTCCCCATAAACATAAATCTATTTCAGTAAATACATAAAGTTTCACCTTCATTTCTCTCAAATTCCTCTTATGTTCACATTAATTTAATATACTCTATGCCCTTTTTGTACGCATATATTCAGAACAAGTTAAACATTTAATTACAAATAGTTCTGTTAAGTCCAATTACAAAAATGTTTTGCCCCACTTTTTAACTACTATCTTTTTTTTCTTCCCTTTCTTTAAACTGTTTCCCCTCCCTTTAAGTCTTTCCTCTTAATGTAAAGTTTATTTCTTTGTTTTCTTTGTTTACTTGTTTTCTTGTTTTAACTTTTCGTTCTTCTTCTGCAGTTATGTATGTGTTCCCTCTCTGGTAATTTTTTTTGTATTCTTTTAAATCCAATTAAGTCCACTTTACATTAAATTCTTTTCTTTTCAATTTAAAGTTTTACCAGAGTGTGTACCACAACAATTTCTTCCCTCTCTCTCTTTCTTCCCTTAACTTATACTCATTCAGCTGTTCTTATTCTCCAAACTTTGCGTTCTCTTTTACACATGCTCTTACACATGCACACTCTCAATAACCGCAGTTCTCCAAAATAAACTTGCTTCTTACTGTTAAGAGTATAGTCCAGTAGACAGGGAGATTAAATCCTATTCTCTCAACTTAATGTTTGGTCTTAAACTCCCCTTGGAACAACAAAATGAACTTAAAATTTATGTGTAAAGGAAACAACGTTCCGGAGGGCTTGCCTGTTCCGTTTCTTTCGGCTTTCCTCCCAGTTGGGTCCTCTTTTCGATTTCTCCTTTCAATTTCTCCTCACTTCCACTTCTCTTTCCATTCCTTTCTCCTCATGACCTGGGGTCCACTTTCTATTTCAGTTTCCTTGAAGACCGCTCTACACTTAAAGTAATATTTTAAATCTTCTCTCACCAAAACAAAACACAACTCCTTAAATTGCTTCACTCCAGCTTCTTCTACCTTCCTTCAAAGGTTTAGGAAACTGCTCCGTTTCATATAATTGGAGCGTGGAACAACTAGTGTCCTTATAGGACTCTACCGCGTTGCCAGGGTACCCTTCTCACCGCGTCCCCCCAAGGACAAAAGGGAACCTCTGTTCCCCTGTACCTTAGGAAGATTGGCAGCAGATTGGGTGGGCTCCCTTCATTCCTATGTCCTTCCCAGGCAGGAGCAAAGATGTTTTGAAGTTCTGGCAAAATGCAGTAAAACGGAGCACTGGAGCGAAGCTCTGCTTCCCCGCATCTGCTGCCGCCGCCCTTTGACTGGGTACACTGCCTTGGAGGCTGGAGGCTCCACTTCCCCATCCCAATTCAGTCCCTTCCAACACTCTCTCCTGAGCTGCCCTGGCCTCTCCCCCTCCTCCCTATCACTGTTCCTAACTAACCCTTGCTTTTCAACCCGGCTGCCCTCTGCCCAGCCTTCTTCTTCATGGCTTCAAATGGTGAAAGTGTCGTCCACATATTGGAACCATGTTGTGGGCTTTTTTGGTGCTGTTTCCAGGGCTTGTTTTTCAAAATGTTCCATGTAAAAGTTTGCTATCATGAGGCTCAGAGGCCTGCCCATGGCTACCCCATCTATCTGTTCATAGATTCATTATCCCATTGGAAGTAGCTTGTGGTGAGGCAATGTTTGAACAAGGCTGTGATGTCCTCAGGAAATATTTGTTGGATGAGTGCCATGGTGTCCATTATGGGGACTTTGGTGAGCAAGAAGACAACATCAAAACTGATCAGTCTGTGTCCAGGTTTCAGTTCGATGTTATTGATTTTTTTTCTATGAAGTGAGCTGAGTCTTTGATCATAGAATCATAGAATTGTAGAGTTGGAAGAGACCACGAGGGCCATGTAGTGGGGGGGGGGTTTGTCCTATGTGGGTTTTAATTGTGTGGCCAGAAATTTGGCCAAGTCATATGTGGGGGATCCAATGGTGCTCACTATGGGTCAGAGTAGAATGGAATCCTTGTGGATCTTGGGAAGTCCATACAGTCTTGGTGGGAGAGCCTCTGATTTGCATAGATGCTGGTGTATGATTGGCTGAATTGATGAGTTCTTGATCAAGGCATTTGTTTTTCTGGTGATTTTGTTGGTCGGGTCTTGCTTGAATTTTCTGTATGTTGCAGGGTCCAAGAGTTCCCTTATTTTTTGTCTGTATTTTTCTGTTTCCATGATTACTGTGGCATTGCCTTTGTCTGCTGGGAGTATCATGATTTCTGGGTCTGCACTGAGATCCTTGATGGCTTTTCTTTCTTTCATGGTTATGTTGCTGGGTGGTGGGTTTTCCTTCCTCAGGATCCTAGCTGTTTCTCCTCTTATCTCTTCTGCCTCTTCCTCCGGGAGATGGTAGAGGGCAGATTCAACATGGGTGGTGATGTCTTCAACTGGGATTCTGGTGCTGGCAGCGGAGTCCTCAGGCGGAGGCATAGAGCTTTCGTCCTCACCTTCCCAGGCCTGTGGTGGTGGTGGTGGATAGAGGTGGTGGTTCTGGGAGCTCAAGTCCCGCTTGCCCTGCCTGTTGTGCCTCACCTGGGGGCTGCCTCAGCAGGGGGCTCACAGGAGCTGAAGAAGCCTCTCAGAACCAAACCGAGGCTCGCTTCTCCTCTGCGACAGCACCAACTCATGGCTCAGCTTAGGGAAAGAAGCACCTGTGGGCCCCACACCCCCATCCTTTGGAAACTGACCCTCGGCCTCAAGCTGCCCCCCACCCCACACCTGCTCCATCCACCTGGGCTGCTCCCCCTTTTCCTGGTCTGAATGAAATTTTATCTGCAAAGTAGTTGTTAAATGCATCACAGCAGGCCGTTGTTGGGTTAAGCAATGGGTTCTGTGCAGGTATAACCTGCGTCATCTCCCTTACCACCCTAAACAGCTCTGCTGGATGGGACTCTGCAGACGCAATACGTGCAGAGGAGAAGGATCTCTGCGCTGCACGTATTGCCTCTCGATAGGACCGAAGAAAATTCCTATGTCGAGTCCTGTTGCGCTCTAGTCGTTGTCCAACCCGCTTCATTTTCCTAAGCTCTGAAGTATACCATGGCTTACGGTTAGAGGCGGGTTGGAAAGGACGCTTGGGAGCGATCGTGTCAATAGCCTTGGTAAGATCGGTGTTCCAAGTATTAACCAAAGCTTCGACAGGGTCACCAGCGTTACCAACCATTAAACCCTCCAAGGCTTTCTGGAATCCTATTGGTTCCATTAGCCTTCGGGGGCGGACCATTCTAATGGGTCCACCACCCCCGGTGGGGCGGGAAGAGACTCTTAGTTCAGTCTTGACCAGGAAATGATCCGTCCATGACAATGCGGCGGTTTTAATGACCGCCGCCCACGGATATCCCTGTTCCGTACTAAAGACCGCATCGTATCATATTGCCTCTTAACCATCTTTTTTCCAGGCTGAACATACCCAGCTCCCTAAGTCTCTCCTCATAAGGCATGGTTTTCAGACCTTTCACCATTTTTGTCGCCCTCCTCTGGACACGCTCCAATTTGTCAATATCCTTTTTGAATTGTGGTGCCCAGAACTGGACACAGTATGCTAGGTGAGGTCTGACCAAGGCAGAATAGAGTGGCACTATTACTTCACTTGATCTGGACACTATACTTCTATTGATGCAGCCCAAAATCGCATTGGCCTTTTTAGCTGCCACATCACACTGTTGGCTCATGTTCAACTTGTGGTCTACTAGGACTCCTAGATCCCTTTCGCATGTAATCTCATTCAGCCAGGTCTCCCCCATCCTATATCTATGCTTTTTGTTTTTCCGTCCTAAGTGCAGTACCTTACATTTCTCCGTATTGAATTTCATTTTGTTAGCTTTGGCCCAGCTCTCCAGTTTATCCAGGTCATCTTGAATTTTGATCCTGTCCTCCAGGGTATTAGCTACTCCTCCTAATTTGGTGTCATCTGCAAATTTGGTAAGTATGCCCCTAATTCCGTCATCCAAGTCATTGATAAAGATGTTGAATAGTACTGGGCCCAGGCAGAACCCTGTGGCACCCCACTGGTCACATCTTTCCAAGATGAAGAGGAGCCATTGCTGAGCACCCTTTGGGTTCGACCGGTCAACCAATTACAAATCTATTGAACAGTTAACTTGTCTAGACCACATTTTACAAGCTTGTTTGCAAGAATGTCATGGGGAACCTTGTCAAAATCCCTACTGAAATCAAGGTATGTGATGTCCACAGCGTTCCCTTCATCTACCAAGCTGGTAATTTTATCAAAAAATTAGTTCAGATTAGTCTGGCATGACTTGTTTCTTTGAAACCCATGTGGACTTTTTGTGATTATGGCATTGCCTTGTAAATGTTCACAGACTCTCTGTTTAATTATCTGTTCTAGAATCTTCCCTGGTATTGATGTCAGACTAACTGGACGATAATTGTTGGGATCCTCTTTTTTCCCCTTTTTGAAGATCGGGACAACGTTTGCCCTCTTCCAGTCTGCTGGGACTTCTCCTGTTCTCCAGGAGTTCTCAAAGATTATTGCCAATGGCTCTGAGATTATATTTGCCAGCTCTTTTAATATTCTTGGATGTAGTTCATCTGGTCCTGGAGATTTAAATTCATTTAGATTAAGAAGGTATTCCTCTTTGCTTATTCTGTGCTGGATTTCCCCTGTTGTCAAGTCAGGGTTGCAAGCGGTGTGAGGGACTGCATCCTTGGATAGGACTCAGAGTATACATGGGGAGTGGGGAAAGCGAGTCTGGACAGATGGTGGAGATGGCCTCTGGACTAGTTCTGAGATTTTCTTACAGGCTTCGTGGCTTGTGCTAGCATGCTGTATTTTAGCTTGGCTGGCCAAATATTGGGCAGCATGTTATGCCTTAGCACCTTCCCCTTCTATGGTGGCTAGCCTACGCTGTAGCACCTGAATTTGTACTGTAGCCTTTTCAAGTGTAATACAACTTCAAGCATCTGCTTTATGTCCCTTGAGAAAACCTGAGTGGAGATCTCGGTTTGCATGGGAAGATCCACATATTAGCCTGGAACATTTGCATTTTGCATGACTACAGAGATTATCAGATGCGGGGGAACGTGCCAAAAATTGCATTCCCAACTGCATCACAAGATCTCTAGAAAAACAGAAAGGGTGACTTATTAGATGCCTGTGTCCTTCTGCTGTTCCAGGGGCATAGCTCTGACGTGGATGAGGCTTCCTTTTTTTTTTATTGATGGGGACAAACCTCTAATAAAAAGGGACACCTTACTCATGGCCATGCTACACCCCAGAATGCTGGAGGATGTTGTCTGATAATCTTCTCCCTTCCTTTTCTCATCACAGTCTTTTGACAGTTTTTGCCATGTCTGATAATCTCCAATAAGCCAGTCTTAGTGACTGTCCATTGCTAGCAGAAACAATGAAAGAATTGTGCCTAAACTGTACCAGTACTACTGTGCACATGCGCAGACACAAATAAAACCTTCCTCCCATTCCTGCAATGAACATACTCTAAAACAATTCCCAGCATAATCAGTGAGCAAGAAAAGATGCTCTCTAGGTTTGTTCAGTGCTCACAGGGCACATCTTACATTAATACTGAGCCAGGAAGTTCTTGTGCAGATATTTCCTACACTATTTGACACTATGGCAAAATCTGTTTACTTCATTCCTGAAGAACTGGGTTTCAGAAGCTACCAGAACAATAGCATGTAGAAGTGGAATTTAATCTAAATAAATTTTGAAGAATATGGAGGGATCTCCTTCAGTTAGCATCACCCTCTCTCATCTTGAAATGGAAAATACTTTAGTACTCCCCTCACTTAAATGAAGATAAAATAGTAAGTACACAGACAGCCTGCAATATTTGTCCCTTTATGTTCCAGATTTCTTGTTTATCCAAATGAAGTGTTTTCCTCCACATGTAAAATAACGTGAGTGGAGCCATTCATAGATTTACCTGCTTTGGATCTAAATCAATGTATGTAAGCAGTAATTATGGCCTCCACACTGTACAAACAGATATACATAGGCACAGCACCTCACTGTTTGAAGGAAATTACAGGATATTTTAAAATATATCTCTATAGACCTGAGCAGCACTATTAATGATAGGGTGACTTGGAGGTCTCTCATTCATTGGGTCACCATAAGTTGAAGCCAGTTTGACAACAGTTAACAACAATATCTCTACTACTGTACTGCGGGGAGGGAAAATACACAAGAGATTGAAATAAAATACTGTATGTCACGATTTCTAACACACCTAAATGCTTAAACTGAGCTTGTCAGTGAAGGTTCTCCTTTGGACAATCTTTTTAAGGATGCTCCACAGCATAAAACGACTATTTAAAGCTCTATCTAGCTTGCTGTATTCTCTCCTGAAAAAAATAATAAGAGCCACCAACGTCTACAAGCCACGATGAAGAAAAACACTATCCTGTTCTTTGGCTGTAATTGGTACCACACATTACAATTACAATGTAATTGGGACTGTACCAGTACATTTTGAGGATTTTACATGGTTTCTACTTGAACCTTTTGTGTATGTGTGTGTGTGTGTTTTCCCACTATTGCTTGACTTAGCAGTGCTGGCTATCTCTTGTTACGCCGTTGAAAAACTGTGGCCATTAAAAATAGGATATGGTGTGATTTTTGTTTTGCAGCACTGCATGGAAAATCAGTTGCTGTTCATAACAGCTCCGTGGTTGGTTGATTTAAAGCAGGAGGGTGACTCTGAATTGACAAGTAGACAGTTCACAAGAGAGGATATTGTATCTTTAAAGCTTTCTGGCTGACTATGTTTAACCATGCTACTCAGCAGGCAGTAATTAGGCTGTAGCATTTGAAGAGAAACTTAAAGATGTCCCCCACCCCATTCTTGGATTTCTTTAAATAAAGCACAAAAATGTATTGGATTTGAACAGTTTTAAAGACTTTTTAAAATGTATATAAAGACAGTGTAGAAGCCAACAGAAAGCAGAGCCCTAGAGGCTCCTAAAGTTATCTTCCCATGCAGATAATCTCCAGGGAGCCATGGCTGCTAGAGAATGAAAGCGAGGAGAGCCATTAGGGGAGCACATGACACTATAGCTGAAGGTCAGAGTGGCATTGGAATAAATAAGAGGCAGCTGATACAAAGTGACATGGTTGCCACATCTTCTGGCCCAGTTCACAATTTTGATTAGAGAGTGTAGTTCAAACGCATAGCAAATGTGATTAATAAATAAAAATGCATAATTATTATGATGGGAGTAAACCAGTGCCTTCCTGGGATGTCTGCTGTGGTAGGGTGGGGAAGGAGGAGGGATGGGAAGGGAAAGTTGCCAGTGATAGATAAAAGGAAAAGCATACCAAAATGTGTGCTCAGCGGTTTGGCCCTAAGGAAACATTTGATGTGGACATGTTAGTGCAGTTGTATGGAAGAGAGTGCAGAATTGCAAATGGTGTCACAAAATATAGTTAGCTGTCTACATTTAGATTCCGTTTGTATCCAAAGTGGGATGCTGTGGCATAGAAATGACACTTTGCATAATTTAAGCATTCACACACATGAGCCTCACATTCTAGTGAAAAATGTTAGGTTTGTCTCATGGTCTTAATATCTCAGGGACTAGACTGTGTTTGTTTCTTTGGACCTAAAATGAACTTTCATGTCTGTTGGTGTTCTGCAATGCAACCTGATTCCAAGGTCTATTAAAATATAGTTCCCTTTATTGCTGTGCTTTGTAAACAATCTACAGGAAAATTAAATCCTTGTATGTCTGCTAGCTGCAGGCTAAATGTCATAGCACAGCTGTGCATCTTTTAGAAAAGGAAATAGTCTCTTTTATGCAGGTTAAATCATTCTATAATTTTTTGTGACATTAAAATTTGTTTTAATTTTGTGAATTTTAATTTTATATGGACTTATGTAAAAGTTGGTAGAAATACAGTAGTGTGGAAAACTCCACGTTCTGATGTTTCCTATTTCAAGATGGGCAGAAGGAAAGCTGGTGAACACATAGCAGAGAGTTTGTTGCCCTCAAGGATTGTAAATTCAAGTAATGTTGTCTGAAACATCCCCGAGAGAATCCACACCTCTACCTAAATTGTACCATATGTATCTTATTTGCAACCGGGAGATACAGAAGATCAAATATTATATTACATACAATGTTGTGTGTCTCCTCCCTTCTGTCACCACTAGTACAATAAGCATAACTCACTCTCAGTTCATGCCAGGTGCTTTTCTGATTGGTATGTTATGTTATACCAAAACTGTAGCTGCATAGGATGCCATTCATAGGAGCTTAACACAGGCAAGAACATGGCTGTATTATATCAAATGATATGAATGATTCATGACATCACATTTTATTATCCAGAACTTAGAGAGTCCCCCCCCAAAAAAAACAACAACCCTACACTAAATCCCATAGTGATTTGGTTTTTTAGCATAACATTTTTCATACCGTTATTTTTATAGAGGAGAATGCAAAACAATAGGTGCCTATCCAGTGAAAGAAAAAAAATGTTGGCAGATAGTTCCTTCCCTTTCTAGAGCTTTTCAAGGCCTTAAAACAAATTCTAATGTCCATGCCTGCAGTGGCTTGTTGTCTCTTTGAACCTTCTTCTACTAGAAGAAGGGCTGTCTTTTAAAATTTTCATTTGAATGGGTTGCTTTCAAATCTTTGCAACCAATAAAAGTCATATTCTATGGATACCTATTCTGACTTTATTTACCTTATTGCTTATGTTAACATTTACTCACAGGGAACACAGAGCCTGGAAAAATTACTTGTTTGGACTACAACTTTCAGAATCCCTAGTCAACATAGCAACAGGGGGTTGCTGTCTGGACAAGTAACTTTTCTAAGTGCTGAGGGAACCACTAGTGCTAATACAGTGGCACCCCTGAATCCGCTGGGGATTGGTTCTGGGGGTGCCCGTAGATGGTGAATTCCACGGATAATAGCAAACACCATCCCAGGGGGGAATCCTGAGGGAAATGGGGGGAGAGTTCATTTCTCCGCCCCTTCCCCCTTCACCCCTGCCATGGCCCCACCACGGCGGCGATCACAGGGGCAAAGGGGGAAGGGGACGAGGCAAGTTCACTCTTTCACTCTCGCCATGGCTCCACTATGGTGGTGATTGCAGGGAAGGGGACGAGGCCAGTTTGCTTCTCTGCCCCCTTCCCTCTTCCCCCATGGCTCTGCTGCGGTGGTGGTCGCAGGGGTAATGGGGGAAGGGGACGAGGCCAGTTCACTCCTCCACCCCCTTTGCCCCTGCCATGGGCCCTGCCGCAGTGGCGATCGTGGGGTCAAAGGGGGAAGGGAAAAGGCCAGTTCACTTCACTGCCCCTACCCTTCCCCTTTGCCCATGGCCCCACCATGGCAGCGATCACAGGGGCAAAGGAGGAAGGGGATGAGGCCAGTTTGCTCCTCCCCCCTCTCTTCACCCCTCTGATCATTGCCATGGTGACAGGAGCCCTCCCTGAGAAAGGGATGGGAGATGTAAGATCCCTCCTCCCCCTCCCTTCCCCCACCATCACCAATTGCAGATAATTGAATCTGTGGTTGGTGAATCAGTGGATATGGGGGTGCTACTGTACATTCTCTCTGTGAAATAGCCTACACTTGCCTGGCATTACATAAAACACAACTTACATTTTATATAGACAATAGTTTTTGAGTGAAGCCTAGCATTTGCTCTGTGCTGACATCAAGGCATTTCTCATTAAATAGAGAACATCACTTTCTGGCATGGAAATACTTGTAGGGAGAAGTAGTAAATCTTAAAAATAAAATAAAATGCATTTTGGTATTATTTGTATTATCACATTCTTAGTAGATGAGATTTCTAATGACTATAGATGAAAATGATAGTTTTGTATCATCCCAGTTGCCTGTCCAAACCAGTATGACACTGCTTTTACATAGGTGAGAGAGGAGAGAGAGATCATTTTCATTAGTTTGTTGTATTTCAGACCAAAATAATTATATACCTCATGCCTACCTTTTACAGCACTTTTCTGTAGGCATATTGGAGGCATTTTGCTTGAGGTCAAAAAAGAATTATGTTATGTTGTTCCATTCATTTTGAGGCCTTGAATAAAACAAAAATTGATTCTAAAGCTGTACTCATGACTGATTCTACGCTCAGTTTATTAGTTATATGCCATAATCAAGCATCAATAATACCACACACACACAGTGTTAAATGGAACAGTATTTTAAAAGAAGCAGCTATGGCAGCAATGCTGAGGCAATTAATCAATATGATGAATAGATTCTAAACCTGTCGATCACCAAAAGGGTGACCCTAATTAATCTAGAAAACTCATTCTCTAAAAAAAAAAAAGAAAGAAAAAGGAAAAAGTAGTGCTATTTTAATAGATGAATTAACTTTCTGAGCTTGTAGCATTCTCCTGATGTGGCTGGGGACGTGGTTTTGTGCCGCATTCCACTGCGTCTGATAAAGTCCTGACTCTTTCTCTCTGCTTTGTCAAAACTTCCTTATAATAATGCTGGTTCACTGTTCTACCTTCTGGAACTCATTTGCCAAAATTACACCCTTGATGTAAAAAAACCCCATTGAGCATGGCTTTGAATGTGGACTTGCTTTGACATGCTTTTTTCATTCTTTGTGATGATAGTGTTTTCCAGTGCATTGACTGTCGTTTTGTCTCAGAATAATACCGTAAGATCCAGATTTCATCACAAGTGATGATTTTTTTGAAAAATGTTTTGGTCCACCTCATGTTGCTGCAGAATGTCAGCACAAATTTCCTTGCAGCACTCTTTTTGCTCTGGTGTGAGAACCCTAGGGACCATCTTGGCACAATTTTTTCTCATGTTGAGATCCTCATGCAAAATTTTCCATGCAGTGTCTTTGTCAATGTTCACAGCATAATCTATCATTCAGACACTGTCAGTGGCCTCCTTGAACAATCTGGCTGATTTCCCCCACAATTTCTTCAGTTCTTGAAGTGGAAGTTCGTCCAGGGCGTTCATTGTCTTCCACATTCTCATGTCCTTCTCTGAATCTTTTGTGCCACTCAAACACACACATACACACACACACACACACACACAAGACATACAGTCTTCCCCATAGACCTCAGTAAGGATTTGAAAAGATTGCATTCGTGTTTTGTTTAATTTTAGAAAAATTTCAAATTGACACATTGCTCGATGTTTAAACTTAGCATTTTTCTGGCACACAACACAGCTGCTTTAAACAACAACTGACAATCAACAGAATGGCCAAGAGTGCTGATGTTTGTCATGCAAGTTCAGACATGTTCAAGGTCACCACTCAAGCATTAACAATTGGTTCTCCCTGAAAGGTAGAAACACAGTCTTGTTATTTAATAGACAGACCTTGTATGCTTAATCAACGAAGGGCTCATCTACATGCTGGCTCTTCGGGCTGGAGTCCAGATGGGCACACTGGCCTGTCTCTATAGCCGCTGCTGTGGAAATCTCCCTTGCTCTATCTGAAGATAGGATGCCAGCGTGCAACATGTGACCAAGGCCCCCTGCACATGAGCAGCCTTGGTCACATGCTGCAGGACTCCTTCCTGCTTCAGAGGAAGTGAGACAGACTGGCAGCTACAGCGACATGACTGGGATGGGCTGCTGCAGTCATGTGGAGCCCAATTTGTCCTTTGCCATTGGGAATGGCTTAAACCAGGTATTGTTTTAAAACTTTTTTGGGCTGTACCCTGTGTTCCCCTCATCTTAACCCCTCTTTCCTGTGGGGGGTGGTGAGGACTTCTCAGGGGCAGAAGGGGGCAAAGGTTCTGCATCAACAGGACTGTGGGGCTCTAAGATGGGGGCAAGATGAGATATATTGCTTGTGTAGATAAGCCCTAAGTTTTCTTTGTATTGGGTAATAGGCCTAATTTTAAGATTTATGCAGAATTCATTGTTTGAGAAACTAATGCATACCTTTGCAGCTCTAAATCAACAAATTAGCTAAACTGGAATACCTGGATCACACTGACTTCAATGTGTGTGTGTGTGTGTGTGTATCATTCACACTGCATGGACTTGGCTGCTTTGCTTCAATACTGATAATATCATTTATGTGGTTATTTAAGTGTGGTCTGGTGATATGGCGTTTAAACAGAGTTATTGTTGAAGAGGTTGTTTCCCTTCACAGATGTGCTTCACTAAGTGCTTAATCTATCTTTATGTTTTAATTACATTTGTTTTTATTTGAAGTGTATTCTTGTTTGGTCTCCTTGAGTGACACGTTTTGGCAGGAAAATAGGATATAAAATACATAGACAAATATTATTGACTCAAGGAAGTCTCCCTTGAGTTGTTGCTTCTGGTAGATGACTCCACGTGGTAAGTTATTTGTGTGCAGTGGGGCACGATATATACCAGGCAATTTGCCTGCTCCACTTCTGCAGTTGTCTCATACATGCTCATCTTATATCATTCCTTCATTTTAAGCACTAGTTTGTACTTGGCTGCTCATGAATATTTGTGGTCAGGCAGCAAAATCCCAGTCTGTGCTTGTGAGTCACATGACCAATGATGTTCCTGAGGCCATGCCAATTTGGTATCCATCAGAGGAAGGATGGAAAAATGAAACTCCCAGTTAGTCTCATACAGATAAGCTGTCATTGGCTCCTGACTTTCCAAACAACCTCCTATTGAAATCAGTAGCTAAAGCACCATTGTCTCAGTTTATAACCAATTAATGTCAGCCATTAAAGGGTATGGTGAGACATATACTAAGCAAATAAATGGACTGTATCATATGGAGCATCCAAACCATTCCAATGTATTGTAATGACTAAACTAAATTATTTCTTGTACAGCAACCTTTTAGCCCACTTCTTCTGTAACTTAGAAATGAAGAATCATAGAATCACAGAATCATAGAATTGCAGAGTTGGAAGAAACCACGAGGGCCATCCAGTCCAACCCCCCTGCCACGCAGGAAATCTTGATCAAAGCATCCCCGACAGATGGCAATCCAGCCTCTGTTTAAAGACCTCCAAGGAAGGAGACCCCACCACGCTCCGAGGGAGTGTGTTCCACTGCCGAACAGCTCTTACTGTCAAAAAGTTCCTCCTCATGTTGAGGTGGAATCTCTGTTCCTGGAGCTTGCACCCATTGCTCCGTGTTCCAGTCTCTGGAGCAGCAGAAAACAAGCCTGCTCCATCCTCAGCATGATGTCCCTTCAAATATTTAAACAGGCTATCATATCGCCTCTTAACCGTCTTTTTTCCAGGCTAAACATACCCAGCTCCCTAACTCTCCTCATAAGGCATCGTTTCCAGACCTTTCACCATTTTATGATGATATATGCAAGACCTTGCCAGGTTTGATAGTGAACATAGGCCTAAGTACAATTGCTAATTCTAACCAAAACGGCCCCACTGAGTTAACTGCTGAATGATAAGTAAACACCATCCTATTGATTCAGTCAGCCTACCCTAACAGGAAGTTGCAAATGCATTTAAATCATTTTCTTCAACTATCTGCAGACATAGGGTTTTTGTGGGTTTTTTTCCAGGCTGTGAGGCCATGATCTAAAAGAGTTTATTTCTGACATTTCGCCTGCATCTGTGGTTGGCATCTTCAGAGAATATCAGGAATAAACTCTTCTAGAACACAGCCTCACAGCTTGGAAAGAACCCACAAAAAACCTATGGATGCTGGCTGTGAAAGCCTTCGACTTCGTATCTGCAGACAGGTCATTGTATAATTGCATCAAGCACAGGTAGGTCTAGGAAGAAGCTATTCCCCACCACCCAGCCTCCACTCAGCTTTGATATTTGTGTGAGATGGCTGTGAAGCCCCCTGAACAAAGTTTGGGAGTGGCCTGGAGGGATATGGGAGAGGGAGAGAAGGAGAGCGTCCTGTTGAGGGGATGGTGTGGGAAGGGAAATCACCTCTTCCCTCTGTCTTCTGAGACAGCTTCTTCCATCTATGTAAAATACCCAAATAAATCCTTTCTTTTCTTAGGCAAAATGTTCTTTGAAGAGCTTAGAAATTTTACTTTGGGGGAGTACAATTGACCATGCTGGTTAGAGTGTTCTGGGAATTGTAATTCTCCAAATAACTTTTTCAAGCTCTGGCCATATCCGAAATAGCCCTTAATATACCTTAAAACCAAATAGTCAATTTAATTAATTCTGTTGACTTGATGGGCTATTTCCTGAGTGTTTGGAACAAATAACTTATTCAGTAATTACATTTCGTATCAGTCTTTATTGGGATGTGTACTGGACTAAAACTTACCTGCCCCTCTGAAAACAACACACAAGCATTAATTTTAGCATAGGAACTTCAGAGGCATGTTCCATTTTTCAAATGAATCTAGGGTATCTTGGGGAAAGCAGGGCTTTCTTCCCCCTTAAGTTATATTAGTATGTTTCTATATAGGGAATGTTTTAATGCGGTTAATGTTTCAAATATTTTTAAATATTTAATGATTTTAATTTCATCTTTTATATAAAGAATTGTTGTTGTACCAGATCCTAAAATAGGGAGGCTTGAATCATACTTTGGCTAACTGTAATAGAGTTAGACTTTGATCGTAATGTTCTGTTAAGCATTATTAATGGAAAAACCTGATGACCCAATTATTCAGAGAAAGTGGAAAATCAGAACCCAGTATCTGGATTTGAATATAAAATGCTGAGATGCATAATACATTGGAGTTAGATATCCATTCTGTTTCTATTTCTTGTCAAGAAGGTATAAAATTATCCAGAATTATCAAGGGAGCAAAGATCAGACGGCAGTGAAGCAACAGAGCATTCAGGAGATGAATATAAATTACTACTATTACAGAGCAATCCTTTCATGGCTACTCATAAGTAAGTACCACTGAGTGTAATGTAAGTATATGTAGGATTTGAGTTCTAAAATTCTGTCTGCGGTGGTGGGAGGAATTTTACCTACATCCACCTTGCACCCACATTTACCTACTCTGCTGTTCACTCTTCTGTCTGTTAATGACACCATTCTGATAAAAGTAGGAAAGCAAGAGGCCAAGGGCTCTTTCACACTACACAACTATAGCACTACAATTCCACCTTAATTATCATGGCTGTATCCTATGGAGATTTGGGATATGTTGCTTGGTGAGACATCAGAGTTCTTTGGCTGAGAATTTTAAATACCTCTCCCTAAAGTGCAAATCCCAGGACTCAATCAGATGAAACCAAGACAGTGGAATCATAGTCCTATAACTTTCTAATGTGAAAGAGCCCTAGGTCCATACTTTCCCCATCTATTTCCAGATGAAACTGTCTTGGTCTGCTTTTCCCCCCTCTTTCCAGAATTAGCCCCTAATTTGGGGGAAAATAGTGATAGAAAGGATTGAAAATGCCTTTCTCCCTTCACCACAACTTTGTTTTCATTTCTCCTCATCATTATTAACTATTAGTGGTAGCCAGGGATGGATGAGAATTTTATCTCAATTTGTTTCTTGAATAAGAATTTACTAAAATTTTCAAATTTCTTTGTATGCAGATTCAAGTGGACTTCATATGGAAAAAAATAATATGGAAGAAATGGAGAGACTTGTCTATCTAGGCCAAAAACACCGAATGCTTAACTCATAAATATGAGTTGAATTCCTGTGTATTCCACCTTGTTTGTAAAGCAAATAGGATCTTCCCCTGCCCCTGAACTGTCCCTCTTCAGTCTGGTACAACATGCTCTGCTTTCCATGTTGGTAATAATTCCAACTGAATTTGGACATGTGAAAAAAAAATTGAGATTGTTTTTGAAGAATTTACAAGATTAACAAATTTCTTCATATCCATAATGGAAAGATCTTGAGATTTAGAAAACTGAAATGTGACAGATCTAAAACTGAATTTTTAGATCCCTTTTGTAAGAGCTGGAAATGTTTTTTTGTCACCTTGGTATATTGTTCCCAAATGGGACATACAGTAACTCTTCCTTATATATTTTTGTATTAGTTACTCACTGATTTTGGTAAATGAAAGGGCACACATTTGAGGACACCACTGTGCTGGATGCTAAACACGTCCCAAAAGAATACCTTAGAGAAGTAATCTTGGCTGTGTCCTGACATTTTAGCCTGTCCTATAGAGTTCAGTGGAAGTCACTCTCATTCCAGTCTTATGTGCATAACCTGGCAGTATGAAATTCATTTAATGATTCTACTCTTTTCTCTTTTTACTGATTGGCAGAACTGCTGGATGCATAAAGAAGTGTTTTGTACACCTTTGACATGGTGGATTCCTGTGGTATTGAGAAAAGTGTTAATCTGTATTAATCTGTATAATTTATTGCTATGTATTGTGAACTCTTCAAAATGACTAACTGCCTGGAGTGAAGGGCATGATTGGAGACACATCATCCAAAAACAAATCATAAAAGAAAAATAATTAGTGGAACAGTATGAATAAGTACAAAAGGAGGAAAATATGTTTTTGCATTCCGGGACTATATTCAGTGAAGTCCGAAATGGCATCCTAAAACAGTAATCACTCTTCATGTGGGAGCTGTGGTGTTTGTCCTCCTTCTAGTCTGATACCACTTTGGGGTGGGGTTTTTATTGTTAAAGTTATGTATCTGACATGGTGTCCCCCTAATATGCAGCACAGTCTTATGCATCAAAAGTGGTTTCCTCCCTAGTAACTATGTTTACAGTTGTGTCCAAAGCCAGGACCCAGCTAGATACTTAAGCTGGATCAAACTGCTACTGGAAGAATTGGTGGAAACCTCCCTCCTGCAGGTCCCTGTACAACCTGGAAACCTGGGGGTCATCACACTAGACAATTAGAGCCTTAATATTCCACTTTAACTCTCATGGCAACAGTCTATGGGATACTGGGGCTTGTTGTTTGATGAGGCACTAGAGCCTTCTGGCTTAGAATTCTAAATGCCCCACCCTAAACTGGAAGTCCAAGGATTTCATAGGTCTGAACCATGGCACTTAACATGGAATCATAATGCTATAATTGTGTAGTGTGAATGGGCTCCTGGACCAGAAGGTTTTCTAGCACTGAAAGCTACAGGAGGAAAGGAAGGTATAAAATGCTGGGATTTGCAGTTTAGGAAGAGACATTTAGAATTCTTAGCCAGAAAGTAATAGTGCCTCCACCAACTACTAACCCCAGGATTCCATGGGATTCAGCTATGGCAGTTGAAATGGATTCATATTGCTGTTTAACTGTGCAGCGTGAAAGGGGCCCTGGAAAAGCTCAGCAATTTCCTCAGACTTCATCCAACAGCCTGAGACCTGTACTAGAAAGTGAAATGTTTCCATATGGTCAGTTGAAGGGAATTAAAGGAATTCTCGCATCAGGTTTATGGACCAGGGAGAACTAAAACTAGAATTTTAGCGGAGAGGGGAATAAAAATTTTCTGTAATGTTCTTCTCCAAGTACCCTATTTAGCAGAAATATGCTAAATATCTCCATTTATGCACAGAGCATGGAAATTGACTCATTTTGGTCAACATCCAAAATCACCCAACCAATATGGCTACTTGTTCACAAAGGAGAAGGCATTTTCTGAGGTAGTACTCAGTACTCTAGAATGCTTCCCAAAGAAGTTGAAGACTTTTGAAAACATTTGTAAACTGCTGTTTGATATTTGAAAGTGCCCACTGACATTATGTTTTACAGTTTCACAGTGACATATGTCAACTTGAGAGGATTTTGAAAGGCAGCTATTAAAATGTTTAAATAAATAATAAATAAAACATCACTACCCTTTTCTATTAAAAGTGTTGGCCTATTGCAGTCCTTGAGGCCCTGCTAGGCCCTTGTCTTACATATCCCAAGTTCTACAAGGGAGTGAGGTGGGCCAAATTACTTCCTATTTACTGTTTTAACAGAATGGTCTACATTTTGCATAGCTAACTGTAATGTGAGGCTTCACCATTTGTATCAGCTGCCTCTTTAAAGAAATCATGGGGACCTGGATTAAAATTCAAACAATTTAAAGAAGTTCAAGTTTCTGAACAGTGTGACTCACTTCTTGCTCACTTCAGAGTTATGTTTTCCGTCATTTAACAAGAAGGCAATAGTGATGATTTCAACCATATCTGTGCAGACTGTGTACTTGCTGTCATGTGAAACTGTCTTCTGTCCCTGAAAGTACCTGTTGTAATTTTACCAATCACTAGTAACCCAAACTTCAAATATAACCTGGGTCATTAAAGTGGCAGGCTGCATAATGGGAAGGTGTCAGAGAGAAATCTATCTGGAGAGATAGAAAAGGAATGGCGCCTAAAAATGCAACTTTTGTCACACTTATACACTGTCTCATCCCTTGCTATATATTGTAAAGCAATGTCCTTCTCTAGAAAATGTACTACAAATAAATTTATTCACTTGAACTTTGATACAATCTCACATAATTACATAATCTCTCCATGTGTTTCTATATTTAATAGTTTTACAACTATTCCTCTTGCTGAGAGAGGATAAACCACCACTGAGGAAGAGATTAGCAAGTGGCAGGAGATGGGCAAATGAAGATTGAAAAGTTGAAACTTAAAAGGCAGGATGCATTCTTAATAGTAAGAGAGCTAAATACATCAAGAATAAGAAATACTGAAGTAGCTGTGTTACAGTGAATATTGCAATATATGAGAATATGAAGAATGTGATACTTTGTTGATATTGCTCATATATCAGGAGAATGACGAAAAAATGACCAGTTTAGGTTGACAGTTACTTAACAGTCATTGCCAGCTTCAGGTATTTACCATATAGGTATAGGATTTCCTCACATTTCCTTGTAAATGTTGCTAAAAGAAGATAGGTTCATCAGACAGAGGCTACAGGGCCTGGAATTCTGTTGGTTCACTACTCGAGTGTAATGAAACTGGTGTAGAAGGTGGGCAGCAGCAAAAAAGCTGAAAGTACAGTAGCCAGCATGGGGTAGTGGTTTGAATGTTGGACTATGAATCTGAGAGACTGGGATCTGAATCCAGCCCCTTGGCCATGGAAACCTACTTGGTGACCGTGGGCAAGTCACACTCTCCCAGCCTGAGAGGTAGGCAATGGCAACCCCCCTCTGAACAGATCTTACCAAGAAAACCCCATGATAGGTTTGCCTTATGGTTGGCGTAAGTGAGAAATGATGACAACAACAGCAACAATGACAGACATGAATGAAGTGTAAACATCACAGAAGTAGATAGCTTGAAGCCATATATTTTGTCTGTTTTCCATCATCACTGCTGCCCAGCCATGGAAAATGTGTATTGCTAGCTTAGTGCACAAAGTCTCTGTTCTGATCCATAGTCTGTAGCTGTTTTGATCTATAGTCTACACAGAGGGAGAGATACTCTTCTACAATAGTGCTCAACTTCTTTCATCCTATACTTTCCTCTGATTTGAGAATTTTATCAATTTATCTTGTGTAGTTCCTCAAGGAAGCTAGGCCGCTCATATACAATAAGATTACCCAGTTTCAGCCTCACAAGAAGCCTGGGAGATAATTTTGTGTGTGTGTATTTCTTTATAACCCTGGTACTGTTCAGGGAAGCAGGTTGCTATAGGATGTGATACAGATACTTGCTCAACCACTGAGCTCCATTGCTAGATAAGGGTTTGAGCCTAGGCCTTCAATAGTCTGTGCATTCCATTTCCATTGCTGTCTTCTGATCTTGTCTTTCTAGCAAAGTTATCAGGATGCTGAATCTATTTTAGCAGCTGGAGACTGGGGTGGGGTGGTGGGGTGACTTCCTATCTAGAATAAGACAGAAGTTACTTTTTAAAAAAATTTTGAGGAATGTTTAAAGATTTAAGATGAAAGGCTCAAGGGGCTCAATTTCTCAAAGTTTTGACAAATTACATTTTCTAGAAAGACCACTATTACATGCCTTCTACTTTCCACCTTGCAAAGCATGATATTATTCAGTGCCAACCATGACTACAGCTCTCATCTGGTTGAAAGTACCAGATTAAGAGGCTGAAGATGAGGCCATTTTCAGGAGGCAAGAGGAATATGCCCTATCCCCCTGAAACAAGTAGTCTACCTTCCACCCCAAGTTGTAAAGTAAGCACACCCCCTGTGTACATTTCAAGATCCAAGAAAAGTCATAACCCTTCTACAGATTAACACCAGTAAATGTCCAGTACCAGTATGAAAGTCCTGCTATCATCTCCCGCTTGGAGACATCTTTACCTGCCAAGTTTGCCATTCAAATTACAGTCTGGTGCGCTGAGCAGAAATAAGTCAGCAAGAATAAGTCAACATGAGGTGGAGGTGCATGCTGGCCCCACCACTTTCCTTGCCATTTCTTTCACCCTCTTATGCACAGGGAAGTGACAGTCTAAACCAGAGAAACTTCTGTTCCATGGAAGCTTTCCAAATTATTTGGAACCTAGGAATATTTAGAGAATTACATCAGTTTGGCACCACTTTAACTTTCATGGCTCCATCCTAGGAAATCCAGGGATTTGTAGCTTTGTGGTATACTTAGAATTTGCTTCTAGAAATTCTTATGCATTCTGTTGGACTACAGCACTAGAGCTCTCTTAGGAGGGAATTCTAAAATTTAAAGTGGTATCAGTGTGATATAACTTTACATTATGTAGACTGATGACTTTATCAGCCCACCCTCCTGAAAAGTTCTTTTGCCGGCATAAATTGTGGCATTTTTATGCTGGCAAAAGAACTCCTCCCACCAGACCTTACCTTGCTCGCATGACAGAGGCTTCCCAGGCACTTATGAGGAATGAACTCTGTTCACTTCCTGGTTTAATATCTCACCTAATCTTACAAGAAGATGCTTGTGTGGGAAATTAAAGCAAATGAACAAAATAAACACACACAAAGTTAACATAAGCACATGCACACACTTAAAAAGTCCTAAGTACCCAAGGGGTGGTCATAAAAAGAGTGTACCCTACCTGGCTGTCATGATCTCGACTGCCAGTGTTTGCCCATTGATGCTGCATTCATGTGAATACCATGGCATGAGGATTCAAATGCTGGCAATGCTGGCACAAAAGCGCCATGGGGGATCAATTGACATCTTGAGCCATCAATAAAAAGGAACAGGATTTAGACTGGACATGATCGTGAAAGGGCAATGTCATCTGGTACGCAAGCCCTTTCATGATCATTAGGCGTCCTTATGATGTCATATTTGGATGGTCTGATAAAGTCCTGAGAGCCTGCAATGAACTACAGTACTTTGTACAGGTAGTTCAGGCTAAAACCCTCCAGGCATAGGGGTTATTCAACACACTTTAAACATGCCTGAATAAGACTCTGCTTGCTTTGGATATGGAGTATTTTACCACCCCCCTTCACTGGAAATGCAGACTAATTGAAATTAGTGGCATTTACTTCTGATTTAACAATCTGCACAAAATCAAACTGCACTATTAATTCTTCATCTATAAATGCAACAAAATGTACTATATGTAGGGGATGGGGGTATGTGGTGGGATGACAGGGTAAACATAACATACCCATGGATTTATTTATCTCTAGTCCTACCTCCTATCTTTGTGTTTTGGGGCCCATGTCTTTCACTGCATGAAAACAGGAGGCAGGGCCACAGCAGTATGGACTATGTTGGCTCAACCTGTTGATCCGAAATAAATTGCTCTTCCAATTGTCATTTCTACGTATATTCTATGTGCATTCTGTTTTGTGGAGGTGATGTTATTGATTATTTTGCTCCAGGCTAGTCCTGCTTCTTCAGCATTACAACGTGTTAGCACCTTGAATGTGCCTCACTCAAGTCAGCATGGCTTATTGCCCCTTTGCCATGCCTTTGTTCAGCTTGGAGGTCAGCAGCTCCTGTTATGTGCACTACATAGACCTGCATGAATCGGCATTAGGGCAAGGTAGAGGAGAGGGATGCAGAGCAGCAGACACTTGTTTGTGGTGTCAAGATGTACCCATTCTCTTGGTTTGGGGGAGGTGAGGAGTGGCCCAAGACGCTCTGGGCAGCAGCAGGTGTTAGAGGAAAAGAGGGAAAATAAGGAAGACTCCTTTCTAAGGCAACAAATTTAAATTCCTATTCCAGTTCTAAAGAGGGGGTCTCTTGCTAAAACAGTTCTGGAGCTTCCCAGCCCCTTAATCCGGTACTATAAAGTTCTCTAAACTCTTGATAGATTTCTAGTGACTGAAGATTGGACAAAGCTAAATTCTTCATGGTAAAAATAAATCATTGAATAACAACAATGACAATAACATGAAGCTGGGATCTTTATCATGACAAGGGATTGGATTCAGCTCCTTTTGTGGCCATGGAAGCATTCCCTGAGTGGAGCTCTGCTCAGAATGGTCCCACTGATGAAAAGTGGGATGGGAAAGAGGAGATCCTGGTGGATTCCAACTCCCTTGAGGCTCCTTGTGCCACTGTCCCACTGTTCTGAAGGGTTCGTTAAACTTACAGAGCATAATTTCAGGAGAAGTTAGAGGATTATTATTTATTTTATTTATTTGTTGGATTTATATCCTACCTTTCCCCCAACTTGAGATTCAAGGCAGCTTACAATAAATTAAAAAATACAATTAAAAATGATGGCAAAGGAAGATAGCAGAGAAGCGATGAATTAACAGATATTGCCTTCCCTCTGTAAGAAGCTATGCCTTGGTAGACCAGATGGAAGGAACTCTTCCATTGCTGCAGATAGAAGGAAACTTTCATTTATGAAACAAAAAACTTGGATTTAGACTAGCATGTTATAGCCAGGGTGGGCATTCTCTAAGGGTTGGGGAACCATTTTTAGGTCAGTGGACTGTGCAAGCACATCCGGCAGTAGACTCTTGGAATACCAGAATTCAATTCTGATCACTTCCTGACATTTTTGTGCTGTTTTGTTGTTGTTGGGTGGATGGGAGGAGGCAGCTTTAACAAGCACATATGCATCACTAGGAATCTATTTTCAGCTGGGATTTTCAGAGTTTCTGGAATCCTGGAAGTTCAAGATGTGGGCAGGGAGTCTAGGTAGGTCTAAGAGACCAAGCATGGGAAATAAGCAAGATGAACTCGAACTCCTAGCACTACAAAACAAATATGATATAATAGGCATTACTGAAACCTGGTTGGATGAGTCGCATGATTGGATTGTAGAAATGGAGGGGTATAACCTTTATAAGAGAAACAGGCCAAACAGGAAAGGAGGAGGAACAGCATTATATGTCAGGGATATTTACACCAGTGAAGAGATCCATGACATCAATACTGGAAGCCAGGTGGAGAGCATCTGGATAAAAATTAAAGGGGAGGGAAACAACAGGGATGTTATTGTGGGACTCTACTACAGACCCCCAAATCAGACGGAGGAATTGGATGTTGCCTTTCTAGAACAGATGAACATACATGCAGAAAGGAGATGTAGTAGTGATGGGGGACTTCAACTATCCTGATATTTGCTGGCAATCTAACTCAGCCAAAACTACAAGGTCTAGCAAATTCCTTACTTGCCTGGAAGACAATTTCATGGTCCAAAAGGTGGAAGAGGCAACAAGGGGGTCAGCTATTTTAGATCTGATCCTAACCAACAGGGATGACCTGGTTAATGGGGTGCAAGTGGTGGGATCCTTAGGTGAGAGTGACCATGTTCTCCTGGAGTTTATTATACAATGGAAAGGAGAAGCCAGGCACAGTCCGACACGCATTCTTGACTTTAGGAGAGCTGATTTTAATAAACTCAGGGAAATACTGGGGGTGATCCCATGGTCAGGAATATTAAAAGAGAAGAGACCTCAAAATGGATGGGACTTTCTCAAAAGGGAGATACTGAAGGCACAATTTCAAACAGTACCATTGAGGAAGAAATATGGGAGTTGTCTCAAGAAAGCAGGATGGATGACTAAAGAACTTTCAACAGAGATAAGTTTTAAATGGAACATGTATAGGAAATGGAAAAAGGGGGAAATCACCAAAGAAGAATTCAAACAAATAGCGAACACATGTAGGAGTAAAGTCAGAAAAGCTAAAGTGCAGAATCAGCTCAGGCTTGCTAGAGAGGTTAAGAACAATAAAAAGGGTTTTTTTTTCGGTAGGTCTGCAGCAAAAGGAGGAAGAACGAAATGGTAGGGCCACTACGCGGAAAAGATGGCAAAATGCTAACAGGGGAGAGAGAAAAGGCAGAATTACTCAACACCTTCTTTGCCTCAGTGTTTTCAGAAAAGGAAAAGGGTGACCAACCTGAGGATAAAGGAAAAGAGGACACAATAGGGGAAATACAGCACAGAATAAGCAAAGAGGTAGTACAGGAATACCTTCTTAATCTAAATGAATTTAAATCTCCAGGACCAGATGAACTACATCCAAGAGTATTAAAAGAGCTGGCAAATATAATCTCAGAGCCATTGGCAATAATCTTTGAGAACTCTTGGAGAACAGCAGAAGTCCCAGCAGACTGGAGGAGGTCAAACGTTGTCCCCATTTTCAAAATGGGAAAAAGGAGGATCCCAACAATTACCATCCAGTTAGTCTGACATCAATACCAGGGAAGATTCTAGAGCAGATCATTAAACAGAGAGTCTGTGAACATTTAGAAGGCAATGCCATAATCACAAAAAGTCAATTGGGTTTCAGAGAAACAAGTCATGTCACACTAATCTGATCTCTTTTTTTGATAAAATTACCAGCTTGGTAGATGAAGGGAATGCTGTGAATATCGCATACCTTGATTTCAGTAAGGCCTTTGACAAGGTTCCCCATGACATTCTTGCAAACAAGCTTGTAAAATGTGGGCTAGACAAGTTAACTGTTCAATGGATTTGTAATTGGTTGACCAGTCGAACCCAAAGGGTGCTCAGCAGTGGCTCCTCTTCGTCTTGGAAAGATGTGACCAGTGGGGTGCCACAGGGTTCTGTCCTGGGCCCAGTGCTATTCAACATCTTTAACAATGACTTGGATGAAGGAATTAGGGGCATACTTATCAAATTTGCAGATAACACCAAATTAGGAGAAGTAGCTAATACCCTAGAGGACAGGATCAAAATTCAAAATGACCTGGATAGACTGGAGAGTTGGGCCAAAGCTAACAAAATGAAATTCAAGACGGAGAAATGTAAGGCACTTAGGGTGGAAAAATGAAATGCATAGATATAGGATGGGGGAGACCTGGCTGAATGAGACCACATGTGAAAGGGATCTAGGAGTCCTAGTAGACCACAAGTTGAACATGAGTCAACAGTGTGATGCGGCAGCTAAAAAGGCCAATGCAATTTTGGGCTGCATCAATAGAAGTATAGTGTCTAGATCCAGGGAAGTAATAGTGCCACTCTATTCTGCCTTGGTCAGACCTCACCTAGAATACTGTGTCCAGTTCTGGGCACCACAATTCAAAAAGGATACTGACAAATTGGAGCATGTCCAGAGAAGGGCGACTAAAATGGTGAAAGGTCTGGAAAAGATGCCTTATGAGGAGAGACTTAGGGAGCTGGTTATGTTTAGCCTGGAAAAAAGACGGTTAAGAGGCCATATGATACCCCTGTTTAAGTATTTGAAGGGATGTCACGTTGAGGATGGAGCAGACTTGTTTTCTGCTGCTCCAGAGACTGGAACACGGAGCAATGGGTGCAAGCTCCAGGAACAGAGATTCCACCTCAACATTAGGAGGAACTTTTTGACAGTAAGAGCTGTTCAGCAGTGGAACACACTCCCTTGGAGCGTGGTAGGGTCTCTTTCATTGGAGGTCTTCAAACAGAGGCTGGATGGCCATCTGTCGGAGATGCTTTGATCGTGATTTCCTGCGTGGCAGGGGGTTGGACTGGATGGCCCTTGTGGTCTCTTCCAACTCTGCAATTCTATGATTCTATGATTCTCATTGCCACAATTGCCTGCCAAGAGGCACATGCAGCTAGTGGGCCATATCATTTCCAGCCCTATTGTACTGCTTGTAAGGGGATTATGGGGTTAGCACTGAATGTATTTATTTACTTTTAGTTTTCAAAGAAGGTTGCCTTTATTAAGAAGGTTGCCTTTAAGAAGAGAGCTTTACCATTTCACTCTGGGTTGGGTTGTAGCATTTTTTTTTTCAACACCTCCTTTCCCTATGACCTTTCAGAAGGTTTAGTAGGGTACCCCTATACACCCACCATCCAAAGTCTAAGGATTGGGCTGCATAATAATTCAGCCAAATTATTTTGTATTGTAGATATATGCACACATGTCAAGCTGCCCATTATCCCTTATTGCGTGAAGTATGTAATGTAAAGTCATTTAGCACAGTGTTACATAGCAGTGACATTCATGCAATTAATGAATTTCAGGACTCTTCAGTATTCATTTACTCTCACACACCTATTTCCAGGTATTAATTTTATTAATGTCATATATTGCTTTTTATTATTTCTGCAATATAAGTTTTAAAAGGAACTTAGAATCACACAAAAATTGTCAGGATTACAGAAGTTTACAAATGAAGAGGCTGAAGCTGTAGCCTAGCTGAAAATGCGGTTAAATTTTTAACAATTTAAAAACAGTAAGGCATCTGCATTTTCAGTGAACTGTGCTTCATAGATAGATGGAGGGCAAAGTAAGGGATTATACTTTTTTTTTTTTTTTTACAATGGACACAATAATTATTATCCAAAATTAAGGAAGGGAAGTAACTTCTGTAACAAAGTAACAAAGCACTGTAATGGCTTTGTTTCTACTCATAAGAAATAATTCAAAATCTTGATGCTCAAAAGAAGCACCCAAGCCTAAGCACATTTACTTGGAAATAAGTACCAATTATTTCAATATCATCTAAGATGAATAATATAATTATGTAAATGTTTATTATCAGAAAGAGTGGCAAAAGCCTTCTTTTAGAAAAGTACAATGACCTACTATACATCCTTATTATTCTGAGATGTTGTTGCAGCTAAGCCTAAAGGAATCAGGGGAAAGGAAATACTATATTTTTAAAACGGTATTTTCTCCATTGCTTATTGTTCTGGGTTTTTCATGCTTTGTCCTGTTCTTCACCTTTTCAAACCATTCTTTGTTCAGTGCCCACCTCAGTCTGCTGTGCTCATCTATACATTACCACTAGCACAGAATTACAAGAACTTCAGGTTTTTTGTGTGTGTCTGGGGGCAAAAGCAAGAAGTTGCAGGACAGGGATGTGGGTTTCTTGGATTGCATCCGGTCATGCCATTCCACTAATACAAAGTTTCTTCTGCTTTAGGAAGTCCTCTTCCTTTTCTTGTGTGAGCATCAAATCCAATATTTTGCTTTTGCTTGTGCAAGTCATTCCACAAGCTGATGCACATACCACTCCTCTGGCCATTGTACCTGTCTGTTCACAAACCACTTTACACACTGTCCCATAGGTTACTTCACATGCTGTTCCTGAGCCCTTATGCTAGTTGTTGTATAAGATGATGCACAAACAAGCAACCAGACACTCTACAGGCAGTTGTGCAGACTCTTCCATAAGCTGTTGTATTAGTTGTTCAAGAAGGAGTTTTACAAGCTATTCCATAAGCTCTTCACTAGTTATTAAGCCTTTGTTTGTTATACAATCTGTTGTACAAGCTCAACTACATTGGGCTAGGTCAGTGATGGCGAACCTATGACACGCGTGTCAGCACTGACACGCGTAGCCATTTGTGCTGACACACGGCCGTAGGCTTCCTCTCCCCCGCCCCCAGCCGCAACCTCACCACCCTCCCTAAAGTGGTGATCCAGGCTTCAAAGCCTCACTTTAGGGAGGGGGGGGAGGAAAGTGGCAGGCAGGGCTATGAAGCCCCAATCAACACTTTAGGGAGGCGGGGGGGTGGAGCCTCCCCGCCCACTTGGCCACACCCCCTGAGGCCTGCCGTGCTTACCCGGAGCTGCCTCGGAAAGGCCGGGCAAGGTGGCTGGCAGGTGGGACTCTGCCGGGGAAGGCGGCGGGCGAGCAGAAGGGTGGCCACCCGGCCTCTCCCCGGCCTTCCCAATGTGGCTCCGAAGCCTCGGAGCCGCCTCGGAAAGGCCAGGGAAGATGGCGGGCGAGTGGGAGGGTGGCTGCCCTGCGTCTCTCCGGCCTTCCCGAGGTGGCTCCGAAGCCTTGGAGCCACCTTGGAAAGGCCGGGGAAGATGGCAGGCGAGTGGGAGGGTGGCCACCCAGCCTCTCCCCGGCCTCCCCGAGGTGGCTCCAAGGCTTCGAAGCCTTGGAGCTGACTCAGAAAGGCTGGGGAAGATGACGGGCGAGCAGGAGGGTGGCCTCCCAGCCTCTCCCCGGCCTTCCCGAGGGGTCTCCGTGGCTTTGAAGCCACGGAGCCACCTCGGGGATGCCGGGGAAGGCAGTGGACAAGTGGGAGGATGGCCACCCAGCCTTCCAGAGGGGACTCTGTGGCTTTGAAGCCACGGAGCCGCCTTGGGGAGGCCGGGGAAGGTGGCAGATGGGAGGGAGGGACTCTGCCCAGCCTCTCCCCAGCCTTCCTGAGGGGGCTCCAAGGCTTCGAAGCCTCGGAGCCACCTTGGAAAGGCGGAGGGTGGGAGGCAGGGACTCTGCCCGGGCTCTCCCCAGCCTTACCGAGGGGGCTTCGAGGCTTCGAAGCCTTGGAGCTGCCTCGGAAAGGCCGGGAAAGGCAGCGGGCAGGTCGGCCTCTTGTTTGAGCCCAGGGCACTGTGTGCAGCTTCTCCAATGGAGCCCTCCTAAATAGCTCCGCACAGGGAAAAACACGGGGTGCAGGTCAACACAAAGTGTGGTTAAGATGATGGTTTTAAGCATGCCTCACTGTGAGATGAATTGTGAAATCATAGCAATCTGAGATGACAGAGTTCTGAACAAAATAATGATAAGAACAAAGAATAGAAACAATGGAGTGGCCTGTGAACTGGGGGTTGTTGGACGACGGAAGAAGGAAATGTACAAACATGTTTATTTTTGTCTGCTACATGTCCTAGGGAAATGTTAAACAGGTCTTCCCCAATATCAATTTAATTGTGTCTATTTAATATAAACATATGTGCATTCTAATTTATCTTGCATATTCACTTACCCATTAGTGACATTTTGCAAATTATCTGATTAAATTACCTCTTTGCTTCACCTCAGTAATATTAAAATGGTTAAATGGTAATAACCCAGAAAAAGTTACATACATACATATGAGACTGTTGTTATTGTAGATAACAGAAAATCATCTGGGGGTATGCTTCATATTTTGCATTTAATCCATAAGCAAAATATATGTACACCTATAGTATCCTGTTATTGTTGAAGACTTCAAATGACGCTGCATTTGTTTCTGGAAGACATGCATTGAGAAGCCATAATTGGCACAGGGTTCCCACCCATATTCACATGATGGAAACACACACATAATAAAAAACACTTAACATGTTTTTCTACTGCTGTGTGACCCCATAGGACCTAAATGTCATATATGAGCTGCTCTTGAAGGATTTAGAGAGTTTGCTTTTTTAAAAGTACATGTGACACATTGCAAACAGTATAAATGCTAGTTTAATCTACCTTTGCACTTCAAAATCCATAGAGAAAAACTATACTGCTCTTTGAGCAATGATTTGAAACTAAAGGTTTTATTTTCACTATTTTGCAAGGTTATTAATGTATCAGGTTTTTTTTTAACTCTCCTTTTTCGGGGGAACTATTACTTTGTAGAGTCAGAAAGATTCACACACACACAAAAGAAAGAGCAAGATTGTGGACTTCATCAGACTAACCTCCATAAACTTTCTTTTGCCAGCATATTTTGAGGCATTTTTCTGCCAGCAAAAGAACCCGTTCTACCAGACTTACCTTTAGTAGCATGAAAAGGCAGCCCCAGCATAAACAGAGCATGAATGGAACTCTGTTTACTTCCAGGTTCAAGATCTTAGCAATTCTTGCGAGAAGATGCAAGCATTGTAAAATTTAAACATACACAAAAATAAAGACACAAAACATACACACAAGCACAGAAACACACTTTAAAAGTAAAATGGGGAGGTTCATAAAAAGAGTGTCCCGTACCTGGCTGTCATGATCTCACCTGGAAGTGTTCTGGCAGGACCGACCATTGATGATGTAATTACGAGACAAAAATAATTATAGAATCATAGAATTGTAGAGTTGGAAGAGACCACAAGGGCCATCCAGTCCAACCCTCTGCCACACAGGTGCACAGTTTCAAATGTTGGCAGTACTGGCAAAAAACTGTCATGGGAGATCTATTGATGGCTTAGCCTGTCAATAAAAAAGAATGCCTTATTCCCTACACATAATTGCGAAAGCAAAACATCATCTGATATGTGCGTCCTTTCGTGTTCATTAGGTGTTGTTATGATGCCATATTTGCCACGTCTGATAAAGTCCTATGAGAGCAAGAATGAGAGAGAGATTATGCTCTTAGGGTGAACCTAATTTTACTGTGGTTATTCATTCCTCACAGGACAAAATAAACAAATTTGCAGTCTAACATTCCAGTTGCACAAATTGGCACACAAATGATTCCTCCTTACCTTTTATTATTCACTTTATGAATTAGGCTTAGCTTATTAGTTTTTACTGATGTCAACACATTTTTGAATACTATTAATATGCCAGTCTGGTTTGTTCTCAAGTTATTGAATGATGTGTTAACTTCTGAAATAAATAGACATGCGGTGTGAAGGATGAGCTGTCACTTTGAGAGAGGTTTACTGATCATAATTGAAAGGCACTTCTAATTGGTTTTAATTCTATAGACTGTTTAATAGCTTTTAAAAATAACACACACACAATATATATAAACATCCACAAAAGAGTGATATTCAGCGACTAACTGAAATGCACAAAACACATCATGCAAGCTTTCGAAGCTCCGCTGGCTTCTTCATTAGGCAAAGATGTTAAAAAATCATCCAGGAGAAAGAAACCAACTGAACAACAGCAGAGACAACATCTGATACAAGAAGTAGGCCTGTGACTCCAACTCTATCATCTTTTTTTCTCTCTTTTCCTTCTCCTATATGATTTTTTAAAACATTTTTTGCCTGATGAAGAAACCAGTGGAGCTTCAAAAGTTTGCTGATGTGTTCTGGGCATCTCACTTGGCCAATAAAGGTATGACTCTTTTGTAGACTGTTTTATTTTGCTCTGTGGCCTGATCTGATCTGGTTTTAATATTCTGTAATCTACCTAGAGAGCAAGTGAGATGTAGTGGTTTGAGTATTAGACTAGGACTCTGAGAGACCAGGGTCCTAACCCCCACCCAGCCATGGAAACCCACTGGTTAATCTTGGGCAAGTCACATTCTCTCAGCCTCAGAGGAAGGCAATGGCAAACCTCCTCTGAATAAATCTTGCCACGAAAACCCTTCAACAGGCTTGCCATAAGTTAGAATCAACAGAACAATAGGCCACTTTGAGCCTTACTATGATACAATTGGGTGGGGAATGGGGAAAATCTGGGTATGAATGAATGAGTGAGTGACTAAACTTGAAAAGTGGCAGGATTAGGAGAATATAAAATCACTCTGATTACAACCAAGCCAAAACATCTAAGGGTGAGGAATTATAGAAGAATTGATACAAGTTAAGAAAAAATTGATATTGCTGTGTATAAACTTTCCACAATAACCCTAGCACAGTTGTGTAGTGTTTAAAAAGGCTTATTGCTTTACTCTGTAAAATACTATGTAAAAACCATGACTGTATAAGGGATTCTTGAGAAAAATTTTGGTCCTATTTTTTTAACAGAACTAACCTAATTTGTACTTCCCAGACTAATGGAAAGACCAGAACATAATGATTTTTCAGGTTTTCCACTTCTCTACGTCACTTTCTATGACGTAATAGAATTCTCAGCTTAAAATTTGTCTCAAAAATGTGTGAATTGAGGAAAGACACATGCAAACATGCATGTATTAGAGACAGATGTGTACAAAATGCATACACTAGCTAAATCTGCATATAAAAATTAATGCAAAATTTCCTGCAATGCAGAATGATGTGGAAACTGTATAGAATGGACTTGTGTTTGAATCCATGCAAAAGCAATATGATACATATACAGACTAATTTGTACATCCGTAACCACGTAAATAAATGGTTACAGAAACATACATAGGTATTGATAGCTATACTCATATCTGTTCATATGCATGGTGTAATCATTGCAAAAATGGATACAGACCATTAGATTCTGAAAGAGTTTTTCAGATAGCTACATTTATTAATCTAATGATTCTCTGCCACATTCCTTTTTAAAACAAGCAAGTTCATGGAAACATTTAAAGCCATCTTAACCTAAATCAGCTAAATAAACATGTGATTCCCTTCTCTGAAAAACTGGGAGCTTAAAAACAAGTCTGCATTTCAATTTATTGGATTAAAAAAAAATCTTCAGAATTCTGGCTGTCTAAGGGTTAAAAACTGAGGCCTGTCTATAGCTCATTTCTATAGTAACCACAAGATGGAGACTTTTTTTTAATGGGCACCTAATAATTAGAAAGTGCTAGAAGGTATAACAATATAATGAATCAAAACTGATAGACTTGTGGGTTTCCATAGAAACATGTATAATTATGATAATCGGTCCCTGGCGAACCCTCAAAATCGTATACATTCAGTTAAATGCAATAAACATTAGGCACTATTTAGTGAGCTGTGATGCAAATTAACAGTGTGAGATACAGGGAGGCTATGAATAAAATTGCTGTACAGTTTATCTCAAACTAATTTCACAGATTGCTTTAATACACTATGTGTGGATGGGAAGAGCAGAAAACTCTAGAGTGTGTGTGTGTGTGTTTTTTTTTAGTGGCCATACTTAAAATAATAACATTTCAAAAAGTGGACTGAGTAATTGTTAATTGTGATACTGATCAAAAATTTACTGCAGCACATTGTTACATGTGGGATCAAAGTACCCCCAGAGCAAATGACCTAGTAGGATGTGATTTAAAAAAAAATGCTTGTGTTTTCCTTTTATTTTATTTTATTTTATTTTTAAAGTATTTTTGAGCCTAGTTTAGCTACACGCTTCATAGCATAAAGGTAGGGAAAACATTTTTTTAACATTTCATAGAAATTATGCCTTAGCATAAGGCTATGAAATGTGTATTGTTGATTACAGAAGAGGCGAGACTGTTGCTCATTGGCTGAGCATGTGCTTTGCACAAAGAAGGTTCCAGCTTTATGCCATTTCCATTTAAAGAGATCAAAGAGCAGATGATGTGAAAGACCTCTACCTGAGACTGTATAATTGAGGCCAGAGTACACAATATTAGAGCAGATGGACAAATAGCTTGGCTTGGTATAAAGTAGCCTTCCACATTTTTTTAACACTATGGTATCGTCCTTTCATTATTCTACAGTAGGGTTGCCAGGTTTTCAAAACAGCAATAAAGGACTGTCAAGATGGGCTGGGCAGGCCTATATAAGGGTCCACTCAAGTCTCATAGGAGGAGGCCCTCTTGTTCCAAGCTCCTGCAAGATCTGAAATCTCTTAGAAGCCTCTAAACCCCTCAAAATATGTACATCTGAAATGTTGGAAATGTTGCTGCCAGGCTGAGAAAATGTCAGCCATATTCTTAGCAGACCCTGCTTCATCATTGCTTCCTTCTGCTGCCTCACTGGATTTTTGAATCTCACCAGTTGGATTGCTGCTAGAATTTTTAAAAAGTTCCTTCTCCTCAAGTAAGCTGTCATTTTATGATCACTATTATTGTATCTGATCATTTAAGTTTGCAAGACTTAACCTGCTTGATGCTCTAGGCTTGCCATCATCACTCAAGAATAAAGAAGCAACTGAGAAATAATGCCTACCTGCCTGCTCATCTCTGCCAAGCACTGTTACCTGCTCACCATGGCCCTTCCTTGGTGGAGTCTTTCAACTCTAGAGCTTGGGAATCTTCTAGATGTTGTAGGAACATGTGCCAAAATTAGGGGCATAGTGCCAGGACAAAAGCAGCAAGAATTGCCCACATTGAGGAGTCACAGCTTTTAAAATTTGTTTTTGTTAGGAAAAAGAAACTTTGTAGGTGCCTGGTATAAAAGACCCTGAAACTACCTGTCTGAAAGTTGGGGTAATCCCCTCTTTTGGGTCTACCATGTCTCCAAGAGTTTGGAGATGTGTGAAAAGCCAAACGTTATGGTCATTATGGTTTCCCAATGTATGAGTCAATGATAACTGGCAATATGGATTTCCAAATTTCAGTTTGGATTTAGGGACCAGTTTAGATTGGGCCTATATTGATCTGGATTGATTTAGCCCCAGATTCACATTGCAGAACTGGGCTCAGAACCAAATGGGGGAGGGCATGTCCAGATCAGTTAAAAATTCACCTTTGGAGCAGTGAGTTGTATCTATATTGTTTTATGGCAAAATTGCTGTTCCTGAACCTTTAAAGAGAGAAAATAGCTATTTTAAATAAACTAGGGGAGGATGATTTGGGAGCCCTGGAGGGGCTAAAATCTGAAAAATAAGAGGGGGGATGAAGGCTGCATATACTTCATTGGTCAGAGGATTCCGTCCATGAGTCACGATTGAAGTTTTCCAGACTGACCCCAAGTTCTGTTGAAGTGTAACATGTTAGCTGTGTGCAGTTCAAATGGATGTGCATGAAGAGTTGTTTTCTCACACTGTTGAAATTCATGAAGTCCTTTGACACATAAAAAACTCTCCCATGGAAAACAAGAATAAGTAGCTAATCACTGGAGTCATGTATGTCTCCATAGCCCTCCATTCCCATAGATAGGAATAAAGGATTGAAAAATGAGAGAATTCTGTTTAGTTTTTTTTTTTTTGTATCCAATGGTTGATATTCTACATTGGCTACTTAGTTATGTATGTGTGACTAAGAAATGTCTCCTGACCTGATCTCCCAGCCCACCTGAACGGCCAGCAGCTGCATCAGGCTCAGGGAATCTGTTCAGCTGCCAATAGAAGTGCAAGGAGGAGGATCTTTCCAGACCCTTCCCACCAGTGAGGGAGGCTGTGACAAGGACCCTCCTTTGGATTGTTTTGCCTAGGTCATTGGTGAGAGGGAGCTGGGAACATCCTCCTCCTTGCACCTGAAATGGCAGCTGAACAGACCTCTTAGCTTGACATAGCTGCTGTCTGTTAAGATGGTTTGGGGAAGGGGCTTATATGTAGTCTTAGGATTTTATCAGACCACCCTCCTGAAAAGTTCTTTTGCTGGCATAAATGGTGGTGTTTTTATGCCGGCAAAAGAACTCCCCCCATCAGACCTTACCTTGTTCCCATTAAAGAGGCAGCCCAGGCACTAACAGGGAGTGAGCAAAGCTCAATTCACTTCCTGGTTTAAAGTCTCACTGAATCTCATGAGAAGATGCTCGCGTAGGAAATTAAAAAACAAACAAAACCACAAAAAGTACATCAAAGCACCAAAACACACTTTAAAAGTCCCAAGTAAATGGCGGGGGGGGGTGTTCATAAAAAGAGAGCCTCCTACATGGCTGTCACAATCTCACCTGGAAGAATTTGTCTATTGATGTTGCATTCACATGAGTACAATGGCGCATGGATTCAAATGCCGGCAATGCTGGCAACAAATCACTATGGGAGATCAATTGACAGTTTGGGCCATCAATAAAAAAGTACGGTTTCTAAACTATATATGATCACAAAAGGGCGACATCATCTGGTATGCATACCCTTTTACAATCATTAGGTGTCCTTATGATGCCGTATTCGACTCGTCTGATAAAGTCCTTACAGTAAGGAGATTTTCAGACCTGCCAAAATGCCTGTTTGCTGCGCGAGCAGCCTCCCGACACTGCTGCGCGGCAAGGGTCTACTTCGGACGACGCTGTGCCTCTCGCGAAACCATCCGTGTCACTTCCGTGAAGCTTTGGACGGCTCAGCGCCATATTTCAATCTCGGGCAACCTCCGTGATTGAAATATGGCGCTGAGCCGTCCGAAGCTTCACGGAAGTGACACGGACGGTTTCGCGAGAGGCACAGCATCGTCCGAAGTAGACCCTTGCCGCGCAGCAGTCTCGGGAGGCTGCTCGCGCGGCAAACAGGCATTTTGGCAGGTCTGAAAATCTCCTAAGACTATGTAGTCTTACTGAATACAGAGCACTTATGGATTCTTGCAGCAGTGATAGAATCATAGAGTTGGAAGCGGCCTCATGGACCATCGAGTCCAGCTCCCCCCCCCCCCGCCCTTTAAATGCAGGATTTCCAGCTAAAGATCCTGAGCAGAGAACTGTCTGGCCTCTTTTTGAAGATGTCCAGAGAACATCTCAAGGCAATTAGTTCCATTGCTGAACTGTTCTTACTATCAAGAACTTCATTCCCTCTGGGGCAGGAAAGAACAGGCCTGCCTCCTCCTGTCTGTGACAGCCCTTGAGGTATTTAAATAATGCAATCATGTCTTCCCTCAGTCTTCTCCAACAACTGGCTAGGCTTAGTGAAAAGCCCAGAATAGTTACGGCGCTGTTGTCCATGTTTCTGTCCTATTCACAAATTGGGGAGTTGTGAGGAGTAACAAAGTCTTCCTCACCCCACAACTTGGTTCTCTGTACCAAATTGCTCAAGATAACTTTTCTCACTTCTTGGTTCTGATGCTCAAAGCAAGCCAGGAAGGAAGAGAAGTCCTAGGACCAGTGGCTTTAAGTTAGCACTGTGGAACTTTGGTCTTCCAGATGCTCTTCCCCCATAACTCACTAGCCCCACTCAGCTTGGCCAATGGGAAGAGACTATAGTAGTTATAGTCAAAAACATCTGGCTAGTCAAAGTTTTCCTGTCCTGTGGACTATGAGAAAGTGAAGCATGGTAGGAATTCAGGAATTCAATCTTTATTACAGTCATCGATCAGAATAGAAGCATGATGGGTGGGAAAGATTTCATTGTTTTTCTGTTGTTATTATGCGCCTTCAACTCAACTTCAATTTAAGGTGGCCCTATCCTAGAGTTTTCTTGGCAATATTTATTCAGAGGAGGTTAGACACTGCTTTCCTCTAAAGGCTGAGAGAGCATGAATTGTCCAAGGTCACCCAGTGGGTTTCCATGGCTGAGCAAGGATTCAAATCCTGGTCTCTTAGGGTTCTAGTCTAACACTCAAACCATTGCAGGGGCCACAGGTTGCTGGCCTCTACAGCATTTTTTATTTTTCCACTTTTCATTGGATTTGTGCAAATATTTCTCTGGCCATTGCCTCAGATGTGAAAATATTTCTCTGGACATTGCCTCTGATGTGGCCCTAACCGTTAATGACTGGCCTACTGAGATTTTGAGCTATTCAGTGGCTTTACTCTAGATTTCTCAAGTCCAGCATTCAGCTCAGTTCAGATCCTTCCCTTGTCCTCCTACTATAGGAACAGTGAAAATATCTACAAGTTGAATGGCAACCCTTCATTAACTCTTAGGGCTGAATTCACACTACACAAATAATCCAGTTTGAAACTGGATTATTTGCCATGGCTCCTTCCTATGGAATCCTGGGATTCGTAGTTTGGTGAGGTGCCAACACTCTGGCAGAGAAGACTAAAGCCCTTGTAAAACTATAGATCCCAGGATTCAATAGGAAGGCGCCATGACAAATAATCCAGTTTCAAACTGGATTATTTGTGTAGTGTGGATTCAGCCTAGGTTGTAAATCTGTAAGTGCATTACCAGATGCCAGCCAGCCAGCACTTGTAAGGCATGCCTGTGCAACAGTGGCTCAAGATTCTACCTGGTTGCTTCTGCATTCAACCTGTAATACAGTTGTCCCTCCACATTCACGGATTTGACATTCACGGATTTGAGTATTCACGGCTTGAAAAATATTCTTAAAAAAATAACAATCCTAATAGCAAACCTTGATTTTGCCATCTTATATAAGGGACACCATTTTGTTCTGCCATTGCATATAATGGGACTTGAGTATTCACGGATTTGGGTATTCACGGGGGGTCCTGGAACCAAACCCCAGCGAATGTGAAGGGACAACTGTACAAGAAGAATTTCTATAGATGCTTTTGTGATGTGCCACCAGCTATAGTGAGTGCATATTCACCACTGGCTTTGCTATTTATGAAAGTCATATCAAACTTTTAGATGATAGGCATTCAAACTTGGTACACATTCAAACCTTTAGGCTCATTTAGATTACAGAGAGAATGATCTTCCTATTAACTCTTTCGACATTTAGAACAAAATGTGTATTTCCAGCCATATCTATATGTATATAAAACTCTTGGGTATGTTGCCTTTCCTAGTGTGCTGATTGGCTGCTCAGGAAACACACCCAACCAATCACCACCCACATGCAAATTCCCTTTCCACCTCACAATCCTCTCCTGCCACTCAATCTGTGGCCCAGATTGGGACCCAAACAGTCAACTGGAGATGGTAGTGGGATGCCACTGTTGCCACTGCAAGTTGACTAGACAGTCAACTTGTGATGATGGCAGTGACGGGCCGTCTGCGATGGGACCCAGGCAGTCAACTGGCAGCAGTGGTGGCAGAGCAGCAGAGTGAGTCACACTCAGCAATTCTGGGGAAAGTGTGGAACACTGAGAAGGGGGAGGAGGGATTTAAAAATCCACCAGCCTACCTTATAGGGTTGTCATGAGGTCTACCAGGCTTTTGGGGGGGGGAGTTTTTTAATGGTGTATGTTACACTGGATACAGCTGGAAGGTATAATATTTCAATTTAATATTAATAACTATATTAATCAGCCTGATAATCACTTAGTTTTGACTTGGTAGCTGCTTCAGACTAGGTTGGAAGACACTCAGAAAAAATATGGGACACAAAACAGCAAGAAGTTACTGAGAAACTGAAAGAAAAAGTGAATGTGGAATAAGTCAGATGGAAGAATTCTTCTTCTAATTCTTCTACCACAAGCACTACTACTTCTTTTTCTTCTTCCTCCTCCTCCTCTTCCACTACCATGACATAATCGCTGTAAGAGCAAAATATAAATAACCTAAAAACAATTTGTTTTGACAATTCCGCTATTGTTAGAATATTAAGTTTAATTAATTCATGAACAGGAATGTCCTAAGTAGCTTTTTATGTCTTAAAAAAAAACACACACACACCACATACAATTTCTTACATTAGCTTTCCCTCTACCCTTTCTTAAACACCAATTAATTTGTTTTGACATATGGCATAATATCGTGTACATCACAACAAAGGCCTGCATTTTTAATTAAAAACATAGTCTCACATTTATTCATTATATGGCCTTAAGTGTATTCCTTAAGTTTTTTTTCAAAAAATACTGTGCCTAATAATAAATCATATTAATGACACTTAAAAAAAAAGAGAGATATGCATCAAAGCTCACACATCAAAGGTTTGCTGTTACTGAGTCAAAATTATGCAAAATAAAAGAAAAAAAAAAAGAACCACAGAGTAAAATTGTCATTGTAAGTGTAGACATTGTATATAAAAAAGAAAGGTGAACAGTAATTATTGTTAATAAGGCAGTAAATATACAGATAAAAAAATTCTAGCCATTATTCATGGTGATGACTAAATTCTTACTATTATTAGAACCAATTTACTGCCATTTTAATAAACTGCATAATCCTTACTAGGGCTTTTACTCCAATATCACTGTAGCTTAGTTCTACCATTATGAAATGTAGTTCTGTTATGGAGTAATAAAATTCTTGCTGTGAAGGTATAAGGGAGAATACCAATAAAAATAAAAGTGGAAATATATTTAAAATCATTACTTTCAGTGTCATTTTTGCTGTGGCCTACAGCAAGGTTGCAATTGAAACATTTTGCTGAAATCCTGATGATCTGCTACTAGCTGGTCTTTCCCAAATGGGTGTCCTCCAGATATTTTATACTGTACCTACTACCAGCTTCAGATAGCATGGCCAATGGTAAGGGATTATGGGAGCTATAGTCCAAATCTTTTCGGGGACACTAAGTCAGAGAGGTGGGGTGTAGGCAATATTGTGCTATAGATGGATCAGTGATCTGGCTTCTTTACAAGGCAGCTACCTATCTTGTCCAGAAGGATGAAATTTGCCTCATGTACATGGTTTTATTCATCCTCTCCGGACCCATTGAAAAGAGACCAGACAAAGTTTCTTAAATATACCATTATTCTAAATGTTTTATTAATGTCCTTATGACAAGCAGCTATTGATAGAATTGGATTATTATTGCAAACTGTTGACACACTGAATCCAGTAAATGAACTTGGTAGGTTAAAGAAAAGAACTCTGCATTTCAACATACAGTCATCCCTCCACATTCACGGGGGTTACATTCTTGAGACCCCTGGGAATGTGGAAAAACCGCAAATAACAACTGCTCCCGCAACCCCCCCCCCAGAGGGAGGAAGGCGGCGGGAGGGTGTCTGGCCAGACTGGCTGGTATCTCCGCAAGCCTTCCTGAGGAGACTCCGGGCCTTAGAATACCCGGAGCCCGCTTAGGAAGGCTGGGGAAGGCAGCGGATGGGTGAGCGGGCGGGCGGGTGGGGAGGAGGCTGCGCTGCCTCTCCCCGGGCTTCCGAAGCGGACGCCGGGGCTTTGGAGGCCCAGCGCCCGCTTTGGAAGCCTGGGGATGGCAGCAGGTGGGTGGGCGGGTGGGAGGGGAGGAGGCTGAGCTGCCTCTCCCCAGGCTTCTGAAGCAGACGCCAGGGCTTTGGAGCTTCGGAGCCCGCTTCAGAAGCCCGGGGACGGCAGCAGGTGGGCGGGTGGGGAGGAGGCTGCGCTGCCTCCCTCTGGCCTTCTGACCCGCCTCGGAAGCCTGGGGACAGCAGCGGGTGGGTGGGTGGGCGGGTGAGAGGGTGGGTGGGCGGGTGGGGAGGAGGCAGCGCTGTCTCCCTCTGGCCTTCCGAAGTGAGCGCCGGGGCTTTGGAGCCCCGGCACCCACTTCAGAAGCCTGGGGATGGCAGCGGGCAGGCGGGTGAGTGGGTGGTTTGGTGGGTGGGGAGGAGGCTGCACTGCCTCTCCCCGGGCTTCCAAAGTGGGCGCCGGGGCTTTGGAGCCCCGGCGCCTGCTTCAGAAGCCCGGGGATGGCAGTGGGTGGGCGGGTGAGTGGGTGAGCGGGTGGGCGGGCGGGGAGGAAGCTGTGCTGCCTCCCCCCGGCCTTCCAAAGTGGGCGCCGGGGCTTAAAAAGGCCGGGGAAGGCAGAGGGCGGGCGGATGTCTTCCTCTCCACAGCCTTCCTGAGTGGACTCCAGGGCTTAGAAACCTTGGAGTCCCCTCAGGAAAGCCAGCGAAGGCAGCGGGCGGGCAGGGAGGAGGCTTTCTGAGCAGAGTCCAAGGCTTTGGAGCCCCGGAGCCCGCTTAGGAAGGCCGGGGAAGGCAGCAGGTGGGCGGGAGGGAAGCTGCCCGGCCTCTCCCCGACCTTCCTGAGGTGACTCCGTGTCTTAGGAGCCTTGGAGTCCCTTTAGGAAGGCCAGGAAAGGCGGAGGGAGGGAGGCTGTCCGCCCCACCCCCAGCCTTCCTGAGCAGACTCCGGGGCTTTGAAGCCCCGGAGCCGACTCTGGAAGGCCAGAGGAGGTGCAGGCAGGAGTTTGCCCCGCCTCTCGGCAGCTTTCCCTAAGGGGCTGGGGCTAAACCGCAAATAATCAAAACCGCAAGTGTGAAAGCCGCGAATGTCGAGGGGCAACTGTACTGGTATGATTTTGCCAAACAGTTCGGTTCTCTGGCAAGTGAATTTATACTTCACTACATGGCTTAACTTTCTAAAGATGTAATTATGTCCAGAATCCTGTTGGTGTCTTACACATGCACACATTACACATCTGCACACAGAGGTAAATGGACATTTTTGTCTGTTGCAGAATAGCCACATTGATTTCAAGGTTGCAGACTTAGAGTTCTGCATGGATGCATATTGTGGCTGGATATGAACTGTCGTCCTATGCTCTAGGCAGCAATTAGCCCAGGAGTGCAAGAGCTGTTGTGTAGTTCATCCAGGCCAGGTCAGTCACAGGCTATCCAGCAAGATGAACAAGAGGGTGGTCATTGACCAGTCCAGAATTTGCTACAGCAAGTCAGTAGTCCAGCTGAACAAAGCCAGCAAGTATGTATGTATGTATGTATGGTATTTATACCCTGCTCTTCAGCCACAAAGGCTCTCAGAGCAGCTTACAAATGGTTACACAATAGCACTTACACATCTATACCACTTTATAGCATGCTAGGCACTAAGTGGACTCCAATGTATGTTAGCTAATTGCCCCCACAAGCCAAGTACTCATTTTACTGACATACGCAAGGATGGAAGGGTGAGTGAACCTTGCAGCCCTTGGGCTTGAACTTGCAACATTGTGGCTGCAATTACCAGCATTTAACCACTGTGCCACCAGGGCTCCCTCAATAAGAGTTGTCAATCGTAGCCAGTCCAAGGAAAAGAAAACACATACTGCCAGTCACCAAGAAAGGATGGATGCAAGCAACAAAGATGCCAGGGAGCAGCTGGGAGATTTATGGCAGCTGTCTCAAGATACCAGGTGCTTAATGAGTCAGCATCTCCAATTTAGCTGCTGCTGGGATTCAGCAAACTTCAGTAGACTTCTGTTGCCTCCTGCTGGGGAGTAGCTTCTCCCCACGAACTGCCTCAGCCCCTAGCTTCTTGGACTTGGAGAAGCCACCATCATCAGGAACCATAGATTCCTGGAAACCTGCCTCTTCTGTGTCTGAATCATCTGATTCCAGAGAGTGAGTTATGACAGCTGTGTATTGTGCCTGGATGCACATGCACATTGGGTGGTATATTTTGTTCCACATTTGGTGTCTTGGTTCAGTTGTGCAATGTTGCTGTTCATTGCTGGCGAACACAACTATCGCATAATTCCATATGTGGAGATTTTCACTATGCAACCCCAATGTAGCTCTTAACCTATGCCTTCAAATATAGACAGGCAATCAATGGTAAGCAGACCAGCTCCTTTGAATTCTTTGGTCCCATTCTTTACTACATATGAACCCATTGCCTCCTTGCCCAATGACTGCCATCAGAGGGCGTAGGTAGAAGTAGATAGAGGGGGAAGCCAGAATGACAAGGCACAGTTAACTGGTGGTTGTGTGACTAAGAGGAGAAGGCCAAGCTGAGCAGATGAGGCTGGATTGCTGACCTGAAGAATTTAAAGAAGCTGCGGAGGGGGAGACATCTCCTTTTATTGAACTGGGGAGTGGGTAGACTGAGAAGAAAGAGAACATCTCCTTCTTTCTCCTATCAGAGTGAATAGATAGACAGGTGCATGAATGAGTCAGCATCTCCAATTTAGCTGCTGCTGGGATTCAGCAAACTTCAGTAGACTTCTGTCTACTGGCTAAGTGTTCAAATTCAATCTTCATTGTCTCCATTGTCTCCATTGCCACTTCCATTGCACTGTATGCATGGATCTCCATTGTCTATCTCCATTGTCACTTCCATTGCACTGTATGCATGGAGGGTGAGAGGCTGGATAAGATAACTTTCTCTGTGTGTGGAGGCTTTCCATGTGACTTGGAACCCTGATTTTCCAATGTTCCTGGTCACGTGGAGAGCTTCTGCATGTAAAGGAAGTTCTTCTTCCTAAAATGTTACTCTCCACAAGTAAAAGGCAATGAAAATAGCAACAGAGGGAGCATGTGAGATCCTTCTCCTTTTGCATCTGCTTCATTCAGAGGGCCTAGATATAGCTAGAAAGGCTCAGGGGGAAGGGTAGTAGTGGTGACCTTGAGAAAAAGAGCATTGGGTGGATTTGAACCTACCCATTCCAACTTCGCAGGCATGAAAGCAATAACAGGTAATTTCTGATGTAATGTGGCCTTGGAAAGAAAGAAAGAAAAGAAAGAAAGAAAGAAAGAAAGAAAGAAAGAAAGAAAGAAAGAAAGAAAGAAAGAAACCACTTCTTCATGGGGCATATTTAGTGAATAAATCCATATTCTCATTTTCTTAATACTATCTCTTTTCTGGAAGAGTGATTGAAAACTCAAGAATTCCAAGTGACCTATCCCATTCCATGTTGTTCCAACAGTCCTAGTGATGCAGTATAAATAACAAAATTGCAACATTTGTCATAACTTTCCTGCAGTTCTAAAGCAAGGGAGAATCTACTCTCCTTCCCTACTGTTAAATAGCTTCCTAGGAATTAATCGACACCAGTCATTTTAAAGCATGCTTTCTAGGACTATCTTATCTTCCACTAATGGATGTCTGATAAAATAAAACTTTTATGTAATTCTCGCTATTTTATAACAGACAGTTCCAGGGATTCTTCTCTTTATATGTTTTTAAAATTACAATTGAAACTTGAATTTGAACACTTAGCCATAACTCACATTTTAAAATATCCATTTTGGTATTTTAAAGACTATAGTATGCATTGAATGTTTTTTAATGGCTGGGACTTAAGCGCAGAGTTGCAGAAAGAACCAAAGGAATTTACTATGCTAATCTTTATTCCTGGCCTGCTGTATTTCTGAACTTTACACTGCCCACTATTTCAGTCATTAGTGAAGACTTTTTCAGCATTAATAATTCTGAAATATATTTTTGTATAACTACTTAAAACAACAACAATGAAGATTCTTGTGGCACCTTAAAATCTAACAAATTGTTATGCTATAACCTTTGGTAGATGAGAAATCATGTCATCAAATGCATTTGATAAAATGGACTCTAATGTACAAAATAATGCATTTGTTGTGTTTAAATTGCCACAGGACTCTTGTTTCTTGTCACACCATGGCTTGCTGTCATCCTTCAGTGACCCACTTGCCAGTGCTGCAAAACTGCTTCAATTGGTGAGGCTTCCTGGCTTTTAAGGAGGTTTTAGGGGATTAGAGCAGGAGACGGACTGTAGTTATGTCATCATTGTTAGGTCTCCCACACAGGATCTTGGCCTAAGAGCCTTGGGATAAGCTCATCCACACAGCCCCATCAGAAGCATATGTGGCTGGACATCTGTGACAGTAAAACATTATGAATCTGAGGCAGCTGCCACACTGCAGAAATAATGAAGTTTGACACTGCTTTAACTGTCACAGCTCAATGCTATGGAATTCTGAGATCTGTAGTTCTGTGAGAGATTTAGCCTTCTCTGTCAGAGTGCCCTGATGCCACAACAAACTAAAAATCCCAGGATCCCATAGGATGGAGTCATAATACCTAACGTGGTGTCAAACTGCATTATTTCTGCAGTGTGGCAGCAGCCCAAGTGTGTCATCTGTTTGTCTGTAGAATCCATAACACATTGGGGCACTGTGCTGAATGAGCCAATATTTTACAGACTGTTTTTGGTTATCATTCAAGTGGCAATGCCCAGTTTTTAGTAAAAAAAAATGAAATTTCAAAGGGGAGGGGCCTCCTAGGAGCAAGAATTATAGAATCATAGAGTTGGAAGAGACCACAAGGGCCATCTAGTACAACCCCCTGCCATGCAGGAATATAAAATCAAAGCACTCCTAACAGATGGCCATACAGCCTCTGTTTGAAAACCTCCAAAAAGGAGACTCCACCACACTATGAGGCAGTGTATTCCACTTCTGAACAGCTCTTACTGTCAGGAAGTTCTTCCTAATGTTTAGGTAGAATCTCTTCTCCTGCAGTTTGAACCCATTGCTCAGTGTCCTAGGAGATTATCAAACAGGAACGAAGAAAGTGTTCCTGTCCCACAATCTCCACTTCTGCCCCTGTCCCATCCCTGTCCTGGAACAATATCAAAAATTATCAGACCTACCTTGACTAGTGTTGATAGGGCAGCCCAGGAGTGAATGGAGCGCTAATGGAGTTCCATTCACTTCCTGGAGTGAAATCTTGCAGATTCTCGGGAGAAGACACGTGTGCGGGAAATTCAAAAGTAAAAAGAGAAATGCACAAGAAAAAGTGACACCAAGCACCTAAACACATTAAAAACACTACAAGTAACCCAGGGAGTGTACAAGAAAGAGTGTAGCTTATCTTGATGTCCCGATCTCACCCAGAAGTGTTCTGGCAGGGACCTACTATTGACACTGGGATCTCACCAGCATAACGGGGCATCTTTTCACTCTCTGGAACATCCATGCCAGGAACAGAATGGGGGGATCTATTGATGGCTTCTCCCATCAATAAAAAGCAGTGCCAGCAGAATGGCAGCAGAATGGGTGCATTATGAGGGAGGAATGATGTTGTCTGAAAAGGGAACACTTTTGCGATCTCCTGGCATCATTATAACACTGTCTTTGATGCATTTGATAATCTTCCTAGTCTCTGGGGCAGCAGAAAACAAGCTTGCTCCAGCCTCAGTATGACATCCCTTCAAATATTTAAACATGGCTATCATGTCATGGCAGGGGTTGTACTAGATGGCCCTTGTGGTCTCTTCCAACTCTATGATTCCATAATTCTTGCTCCTAGGAGCAACATACCCAGCTCCTTAAGCCACTTCTCATAGGGCATGGCTTCCAGACCTTTCACCATTTTGGTCACCCTCCTCTGTACACACTCCAGATTGTCAACATCCTTCTTGAATTGTGGTGCCCAGAACTGGACATAGTATTCCAGGTGAGGTCTGACCAAAGCAGAATAGAGTGTCACTATTACTTCCCTCGATCTAGACACCATACTCCTATTGATGCAGCCTAGAATTGCATTGGTTTTTCTGGCTGCAGCATCACACTGCTGACTAATGCTCAGCTTGTGGTCCAGTAAGGCTCTTAGATTCTTTTCACATGCACTGCAATCAAGCCAGGTGTCACCCATCCTATATCTGTGCATTTCATTTTTTTCTTCCTAATTGTAGTACTCTACATTTCATCCTATGTGTCTTTCTGCATTCTTCCCTCACAGTGCCCCTGGTACTCTGTCCAGACTTCTTCTGGCTCCTGACCAATTAGACTTAAGAGTGCAAATCTATTTTTTAAAAAATGTTTGTTTATTTATTTCCCACCTCCCCCTGTAGATTGAGGTGGGGAACAACACATCAATACACCAACATACAAACGTAACATTATTTAAAAACACATATCAGTTTTAAAATACAAGTAAGACTAAGACATTTTAAAACAATCAGTACACAGTTTAAAATTCACATTTTAAAATGATCTGGATAGGCCTGCCAGAAGAGACTGGTCTTTAACACTACTTTAAATTCTGACACTGTGTTCAGCTGTTGTATCTCTTCTAGCAGGCTATTTCAGAGTCTAGGGGCAGCTGAAGAAAAAGTCCTCTGGGTGACACTTGCCAACCTAGTCCTAACTGGCTGGAGCAAATCTCCCCCAGAGGACCTAAGTATATGGGGTGGATTATAAGGAAGGAAGTGATCCTACAGGTAACCTGGACCCAAACCATGTAGGGCTTTAAAGGTAATAACCATCACTTTGTACCTTGCCCAGAAACTAATTAGCAGCCAGTGGAGTGGTCCCAAACCCACCCATTAAGATTATCTTTATTATCTTTTCATTCTAAAACAAAAGCAGAACAAACAAAGCAAAATGAAACAAAATAAAACAGAAACTCCTGTTTTACATTACATTACATCAATCACACATCATAATCCATTCAAATAAACACAAATACATAAAAGGAAAAAAAAGGGGTGGAACCAACAAAACATAACATAAAATACATAAAGTACATACACCGATCATATCAACAATTACACAAAAACAAACTTACCCTAACATCCCCAAGCACCACCATCTGGAATCTGCCTGAGGGATACCCTGGTTGATGGTATCAAATGCTGCTTAGAAGTCCAAAAGCACCAGCAGGCGCTTTACATTCTAAAGTGATATTCTTCAAGTTGTACTTTGGCATGATAATTTATTTAGCATTTTTCTTTAGCTTTACTCTAGCCTAACAGGATTCCAGCCTATATATGCAGGATTAGAAAGCCTTTTTTGTAGAAACATAGCTCTGAAGGACTTTATCATCATCTTGTGTGAAATCATTAGCACATTTGATTCAATGTTTGTTATACCTAGAGTAAACCCACTTAAAAAAACGAGATCTAATTGCCACTAACCAGTCCCATTCATTTCAGTGGGTCAACCTAAAGTAGGAGTGACATTGGATTTCATCCAAAGAGATCCTCCACCATCACTCTCCATTTTGTCATGGTGGCAACAATAAAGAAGTCACCATCACAACTAGCTACTAGTTTAAACTTGCAAGAGTATATTCTGTTTCCTATCCTTTCTTTTTGGGATTTTGTCTAGAAACCTTAGCATCTTCAGGATCTCAAGAAGTAGGTTGATCAGACTTCTCCAGGAGCAATCTCCCTTTGTAGAAACTATTACAACAGATTTTGCCTTTGGGGAAATATAATGAAAGCTGTAATGAGTTGTTTGTGAGCATTTTAATTAATTCAGACAATGCAGAACTGAAAATACAAGAAGCCCAGCCAGCAGAAGCTATTTATTGCAACAGTGCACTGATATTTTTATTTTTTATTTTTTTGCTGAAATTCAGATGGTATGTACTAATGTGGCTATTGTCATTTCACAAAGGCAGCTTTTATGAGTTCAAATAGTGAATGAAATGTTAAGAAAATACTAATCACAATTTCTTTAAATTACTTGCTTCAGGCATGCCCTTATTGCAAGTGATGAGATTATAACAGAACTTTATTCCAGAAAGAAAGGATTCTGAAAGAAAAATAGTAACCAAAAGTTTGTTATCTTGGTTCATAATCAATTATTATAGAATATTATTGTATTTTTTTTTATTCTGTAAAACCCATTTTAAGAAAAAAGCAGGCAGAGGAAAAAGGAAGTTAAACAAGAAATAAAACCAAATTAATTCAAAAGAATTAGATGGCAAAAAAGTAAACTGAAAATACACCAATGAGAAGCCATTTATTCATAAACATCCTGAAAAGATGATTGATAGTAACACTTAAAAGTGCCATACGTACACAGCAATAAAGAGCAAACTCCCCAAATCATGAAATGAGTATAGTACTGAAATTGTCCTCAGAGGCCTTATGAGATGAAACTTCTCTTTTTTTTATTTCAAATATTTTATTAAAATTTTTCTACTTGCTCTGAAAACTACCAAACTAGAAACAAAGAAAAAGGAAAGAAATCTATGAAGATAGAAAATACCTCAGAAAAGATAAGAATAAACAAAGATGGATTGACTTCTGACCTTCTTTGCAATGATTATAAGGTTGCATATATAACAAAAGATTCCAATCTTTTAAAACAATCTGTAATGATTTTTCACGTATCAAACTAGATAATGTGTCCATTTTCTACTAGTTCATTTAGTATCAACAACTAATCTTCTCCCATAGGGATCTCTACATTCTTCTATTTCTGGACATATAATAATCTCGTTGTCATGATCATGTATTGAAAAACTCTTCCATGATTGCTTTCCAGTTGACCATCCAAAAATCCCAATAGGAAAAATTCTGCTCTTAACTGTATCTTTATCTTGGCTATTATTTGGTTCAAAGTTTGAACTTCAACCCATTTTTTTTCCTTCTCACAAATCCACCACATATAGTAAAAAGTTTCATCTTGTTTTTCACATTTACAACACTTATTTGAAATGCCTTTGTATATTCTAGACAGCTTTTCCAGACTCATAAACCAGCAATATATCATTTTATAAAAATTACCCTTAAAATTTAACACAATGTAAATTTCAAACCCTTTGACCACATTGTTTCCCTCTGTTCCATTTGTATATTATATCCAAAATTTATGGCCCTCTTTACCATACATGCTTTCACCTGTTCATCTTACATTTGTAATTTTAACAAGTATTTATTTATTTTACCAATCAATTGCTATTATCTGTACATAATAGCACCTCTAACTGATTTATTTTGTTCAAAACCACAATCCTTTTTGTCTATCTTAAATCTTTCATACAACTATAAGTATGAGAAACATTCAAAGCTATATTCCTCTGACAGCGGAGTCTCCTTAGTTTTAATTTTGTATTCTCCTTGGGGGTTCTCCCAGATATCCTGGTATCTTATCCATCTCTCTTTGTTTGATGTTTCTCTTCGATAAAAAGCTTCTTGTGCTTCTCTTGAAGCCTCTCAGGGAGAGAGCTTGGCAGGTTTTCCTTAGGGATGAAATTCTTCACTAAATTTCTTCTCAAAGATAGCAAATAGTAATTTCAGTAATTTTCTTTCTGCTGCAAGAAAGTCTTCAAAAGCCACATAGTTTTCGAAGGTTATGAGCAAATCAGGACTTATTCTACACAAAATTTGCATGTGGTTGTTTTGCACAGAAAACAGCATTTTCTGTGAAGAAAACAGTATTTTTTTCATGGAAAATAATATTTCAATGGAGAAATATTAATCCCTGCACAGAAAATGCTATTTTCTATTCATATCAACCACATGCAAATTTTTGCAGAATTACTCCCGAACTGCAAAAATGATTCTCCTCCTCCTCCTCCTCTTCTTCTTCCAAGTAGAGAGTTACATTTTGTTTCTTATATAAATTTGACTTTACAAATCATTTTTTTAAAAGTTAAAGAACAGCTATATGTAGAAAAGAACAGGAAAGTGTTTTACTTTACGTTACTTCACTTTATTCTCATCAGTTCAGGATTCTTCTCATTAAGGCTTCTCAATATTTGTAAAACATGTTTTCAACAATTTTCTGAATATTTTCAAATATTCTTTCCATCCCTAGTTTTCCTGAAAAGAAAGTTGTACAGTGTGAATATAACCACCTCTTGAATAGATCTTGTGGAAACTTTTGCTCTACACAGAATTTATCTCCTTGCAATTTACTGCCATACATGATATAACAATGGGTGCCAACTTGGACAGTTTCAAGTGGAGATTAGATTACATTTGGAGAACCACACAGTTCCCATTCTAGCCTAAATTCAATTGCTAATCATAGTCAGAATAGGCCCTTTGAATCAAGTGCTGAATGGTAAGTTCACACTGTAAATCTAATTGATGTAATGGATCTACTCCTTCTGGGACAAGAAATTGGTATAGGCCTCAGTGTGAAATGTGGTCACACATAGGAATATGCATTTCCTTGTAGTTTTTAATTTTTTTTACATAATTAAAATAATGAATTAATTAGTGTAATCCATTGTCACAAGATGAAGAGAGGGCCATTAGCTTAAATTCAATGGCTTTACAAGGGGATTGGACTAAAGCATGAATGAAATGTCTATCAATGGTCATCTGCCATGATGACTAAATGGATTCTCCATATTCAGGGCATCATATCATTCAGTACCAGTAGCCAAAGGGAGCTAAGCTTACGAGAAGGTATCTTTTTAGTTCAGAGCCCAGAAATGTTACTTTGGAGTAAAAATCCCAGAATGTCCAACCCAGCGGGAGTTCTGGGAATTGTAGCCCCAAATAATAACTTTTCCAAACTCTGGCTGCTGTGGGAAGCAGAATATTGGACTAGATAGTTGGGATATGCAAGAATTCACTTGGACCTGTGGAGATTTCTAATTAGGAAAGCTCTGATTTTGTCCCTTTTCTGAGCCTTTATGCAGGATTTTGTTATCAAAAAGGTGTATTTCTTATATCCTTGCTTTGTGACAATTTCTGAAATTATGCATGTTAATAGTGTTCCCTCGTATCTTACAAGGGAAGGTCTCAATCTGTATAATGCAGATATGTCTTTGAAGTAGGCTCTTAACTGTATGCCTTGTTGGGCAGGTTCCTTCTTAGCTGACATTATGTGACAACTAGCTGTACCCAGTGTAATATATGCCATTAAAAAAACCTCCCCCAAAAATGTCCAGTAGACCTCATGACAACTCTGTAAGGTAGGCCGGTGGATTTTTAAATTTCTCCTCCCCTTTGCTTGGTGTTCCAAACTTTTCCTGGAATTGCTGAGGATGACTTGCTCTGCTGCCCTGCTGCCTCTGTGGCTCCCACCATCGCCAGTTGACTGCCTGGGTCCCATTGCAGGCAGCCCATCACTGCCACCAGTTGACTCTCTGGGTCCTGTTGCAGTGGCAGCAGTGGTACCCCACTGCCTGAGTCCTGTCACAGGTGGCCTGCCCCCACTGACACCAGTTGACTGTCTGGATCCCAATCTGGGCCACAGATTGAGTGGCTGGAATAGTTTGTGATGTGGAGAGGGAATTTGCATTTGGGTGGTGATTAGTTGGATGTGTTTCCTGAGCAGTCAATCAGCACACCAGGAAAGGCAAGATACTGAAGAGTTTTTTTTTAATATATATATATATATATATATATATATTGCTAAGTCCTAGTCCTAGACCCACTTTCTTACCTCAAGTGTTTATTTGGTATCCAGTAAGGTTGACTTTAGTAAATTTTATTTCAGCACCATTTACCAACTTCCTGCTCTAGCCTTGCTCTACAATAGAACTTTCACCTCAGACCTTCTTTGAAATCTTTGTAGAGTAAGTTTTATGCCAGATTTAGGGCTTATCTACACCAACCAGGATACGCCTGCTCCCTACTAGTGTATCCTGGCTGCAGAGGTTGCCCGTTCTTCCCCCATTACCTCACAGATAATGAGGGCTCACAGATGGGGGCAAGGCAGAGTATTTGGCCTGTGTAGATAAGCCCTTGGTTGTTAAACCATTTGTGACAGCTTTTCAATGTTATTGCCATGTTGTTATCTATCTCTCTAGTTTCTTAGTTGTAGAAAAACAAATATTTTCAACAGATTTTTCATATAAAAAAATCATACTGTTGGAAATCTGTCTTTCACCAATGACAATATGGGAAACACGTTACTCTCACCATTCTTTCACTTCCATTTCGTGTTATTCATTCACATTTTTCATGTTTCTCTTCTTTTTATGTGCCTTTATTTTATTTATTTTTCTATTGCTTGCCTTCAGTTTTTTCATTTGTTCTAAAACAAATGCATTCCTCAGTTTAATGAACCTTTGCTTCCATCCAGCAATGTTCACTTGTGTTCTTACTATTGCTGCTTGGAAATGTATGCTCGATTTCTCACTGTACCTTATCGTCTTTGCACATTACTCAGATTTCATTTTTCTCCAGTTAATTACTTTTTATATTCTGCCACTTCTTTGCCTATTATAGGATGCATTAATTTCATACACATTTCTTTCTTTTCTGAAGCATCGTGGTTAGCAAGGTTGTAGGTCCACAGCCGCTATGGCTGTGCTTAATAATTTAGTGTCTTTCTCTCATAATACAACTCAATATCTTGTTTGACTTTAATCACTGCAGCTGTATATTGAGTTTGGGGATGAAGGGATATTATTTTGCAATATTCCCAAATCTCTTTTCTGATCATATGATCTAACACCTTTCAATTAAGTAGGTATTTGTACTTTATTATTATTTTATTTTATTTTACTTAAAAAAACTTTACAGCTTATGCTGTATTCGTTTTCATCACCAATGAGCCACCTTTGGCATCTATTAGTTGGAGCTCTTGAACTGTTTTCATCCACTTGATTTAGATTGGAACAATTCTTCTCCCTCCATGACACATGACTTTTTTAAATGTTTCTGCTAACGTGAGCTACTGTGTCACGGTTTTTTAAAATTTGTGAAATACACAGTAAGACTGTAACATGATATATATTGTGAAGGGGGAAGGTCCAAAAGTGACCATAAAGCCTAAATGTAGTACAGCCATATTGAAGAAAAAGCTTGCATAAACACAGAAAATGTTGAGGTTCCTGGTGATTTCAAGTTAAGTTAAACATGTAGAAAACATTCTGAGCATTGTTTCAAAAGATTTTGACATATTATTCTGATATGATAACAGCTAGAACCTTGGAATAAAGAACTAGGTTGACGTGCATAGCTTGGAAATAGTGCATTCTCCTTATTAGTGAGTTTGCATGTCATAGCCCATTGTTGCTCAATTGCTACCACTGCATGTTTTTGTAAGAATTCTATGTAAAGTTAGTTTAATTGCTTGTTTGAGGTGTAACCCTAGGTGACCAAGCCAACGTCCACCCTTCACTGTGTCATTAAATAAACTGCTGAGTTCATTCTACTATCAGACTCCATTCATGAACCATAAAGGGTTAAAACCTTCAATGATTTATATGAGAAAGAAAATTCATGATACAAGCCTTTATAAGTTTACCTTGAAATGCATTCCAGTGCATTTGGTGGTACTTACTTCCAAGTATGAGTAGGTATGTAGCCTAAAGCTTAAATCTAATTTTTAGGCCTAGCTCACTCAGCCAAGGAAGCCCAATTGGGCAAGACACCTTCTCTCAGTCCCGGAAGAAGGCAATGGCAAGCCTCCTCTAAATAAATCTTATCAATAAACAAATCTTGCCAAGAAAACCCTAAGAGAGGTTCGCCTTAGGGCTGCCATAAGTCGGAAATTACTTGAAGGTACACAACAACAAGAGAGTAACAATGGATAGTTGGTTTGTCAACACTTCATACCCTCTAATTGTCCAATTTTGGCAGGAAATTGGGCTGCTTCTCTCTACTCCTCCCACTTATCCCATTTTCCCTCAGCTTACTTAAATTGCTGCAAACTGAGTCCAAAGTGCAAAAGCAGTTTACACTCACATAATCCAGTGAGTGGGTGGGGAAGGTGCAGAATCTTACCATTCTCAGTCATTTCAGGCAAAATCAAAATGTGGCAGCCGCTTCTAGCTTGTACGTTGTTTGTCACTAATAACGTTTGCCATCTTGAACACACTCTGATGTTGCTTGGCTACATATGTCCCAGTTTTCATCTGCGAAATGTTAGAGAGTGTGACCCTTACATAAATTATATCAATTTAGGTGGGACTTACCAAAAATATTTAGCATAAAATCAAAAAATTAAGATGCAGTCCTTGGGTTGGGTGGGATGCTCTATGGTACCAGACTAGACTTTCATATGTATGTTACATGGAAAGTAATGTGATCAAGGAAGGATGTACATTATGGGTCAACAGCTGTGGAAGCACTGCTCTGAAAATTGCCCAAATAATGAAATTTAGAGGTAATTTCCTGTTTCTATTTCCATGTATTTTCAGATATGTGGGGTATTTGCATGGTGTGTGTGCGTGTGTGCAGCAATTCTGATTAAAGAGTGAAAACACGAGTGGTTAAAGAAAGCAAATTAAAGCTTTATTTTAAGAATGCTATTAAAGAAATCAAAGCTCTCTAAGGCTACTAAGCTAATCTAGTTTCACTTTTAGCAGAAGTGAGAGAATAAGGTATAGGAACAGAAGAGATGGAAAGATACCTAACAGTATCTGCTTACATCCCAGAGAGGTTAGGCTAGGAGGATAAGAAATGAGGGGATTTTGGATCACCGAAAAACTGCTTAATACTAGCTTCCTGAGTAATCTTTAATTCAGAGCACTGAGCATCATTGAATTTCCAATAACTATTTTAGCTATTGGCCATTTATTGAGGCTTCCAGGTGTGGTACTTTACCAGTTTGGGGTGATTTTCAGGAACTTGTGTAATAATAAGCACCTGGGGGGGGGGCAGCAGTGTCACCTCACCTGCTGTATGAGGTTTGTCTATTAAATAACGAGATTGATACAATAACCCATCTTTATTTATATGTATTACAATTCTAATGATTGTTCCCATCAATATACTCCTCATCCACACTCACACACTGATGCAGTCTTGTTTTCCACTGGTTGAAGGCATGGAGCAGGTAAGTTTCTGTCAGCAGGGCCAGTTTAAACTGTCTGCCAAATCAGCATTGGCAGGGGGCCCCGAGGTCAAGAGGGGGCCCTGAGGTCAAGAGAGGGCCCCGTGTTGGCCTCCTTAATCTGACGAAGGAGACAGCCAGGAGACAGCTGGGAGGAGCCCCCTCTTACCCTCCTCCTCCAAAAACCACCTGCTGGCTTTTTTTAAAAAAAACAAACAAAACAGCCTCTCCAAAACTAAAGAGAAAGAGAAAGAAACAGCAGCCCTCCATGGCAGAAGCTGGAGGGAGAGACACGTCGGAGAGGGTGAGTGTGTGTGTGAGAGAGATACAGGGAATTTGAGGGTTGTCTCCCTCAGAAAGGGCTTCTTTCTTTCTTTCTTTCTTTCTTTCTTTCTTTCTTTCTTTCTTTCTTTCTTCCCTTTCCTTCCTTGCACATAGATCCCCTCCAGCCCATCTTTCCAGCTGCTTTTAACATGTCTTGGTTCCTCTCCCCTCCCTTTCCCCCTTGGTCTTCTTCAGCCATCCAACCTATGTTTAAAAAAACCCAAAGAAGGAGACTCCACCACACTCCAAGGCAGTGTATTCCACTTCCAAACAGCTCTTACTGTCAGGAGGTTCTTCCCAATATTCAGGTGGAATCTCTTTTCCTGTAATTTGAACCCATGGCTCCGTGTTCTAGTCTCTGGAGCAGCAGAAAACAAGATTGCTCTTTCCTCAATATGACATCCCTTCAAATATTTAAACATGGCAATCACGTCACCTCTCAACCTTCTCTTCTCCAGGCTAAGCATACCCAGCTCCCTAAGCCGTTCCTCATAGGACGTAATGGCTTCCAGACCTCGCACCATCCTTCTCAGTATCTTTCTTCTGCCCAGAATTGGAAATGGTATTCCAGGTGAGGTCTGACCAAAGCAGAATGGAGTGATACAATTACTTCCCTTGATCTAGACACTACTCCTATTAATGCAGCCTAGAATCGCATTGGCATTTTTTGCTGCTGCATCACACTGCTAACTCATGTTTAGCTTGTAGTCTACTCTTTATTTTCTTTGAGGAAATCTACACAATTACATTAATTGCTAATAAACAAAAAATATTATGTTAGTGCCTATAATATAGTTTTTAAACTAAATTTTTGGTGGCAAATTATGTAATATAGTAGGCCCTTCTTATCCACTGGGGATTGGTTCGGGGGGGGGCGTGGATTCTGAAAACCATGAATAATAGTGAACGCCATTGAAAATAATGGGACTTCTGGTTTAAAATACCATAGAGTTGCCTTGGAGGGCCTAGAAAAGGGCTAGGGAAGACACATTTTCTAGGAAGACTCTATGGTAGGTGTGCTGTTTTGTGTTCCATGGATAATGAATCCATTGATATGGGGGTCCTACTATAATCTGAACATCCTGTATGGTGGAATAGGTTAGGTTACATTGATCTGAGATAAACATATGGGGGTCCCAAAGTAAAGCATTGCAGGGGCCCCCAAAATTCCTTAAACTGGCCCTGTCTGTCAGCTGTTTCAACACATCTGCCATTTTCTTCTTTACTGCATCAATTGATTCAAAACATGTTCCTTTAAGCACTGAATTCACTTTAGGGAAAAGAAAAAAGTTGCATGGGTGCCAAATCTGGTGAATATGGAGGATGTTCAAGTGTATTAACGCATTTATTGGCCAAAAACTGCTTTGCAGAAAATGCTGTGTGAGCAGGTGCATTGTCTTGATGAAGAATGAAACCATTTCCCCACAGTTCTGATCTTTTTTTCCCTGACTCTTTCTCTCAGCTTTGTCAAAACTTCCTTATAATAATGCTGGTTCACTGTTTTGCCTTCTGGAACCCATTCTGCCAAAATTATACCCTTGATGTAAAACAAACAAACAAACAAACAAACAAACCACAATGAGCATGGCTTTAAATGTGGACTTGCTTTGACGTGCTTTTTTCATTCATGGTGATGATGGTGTTTTCCAGTGCACTGACTGTTGTTTTGTCTCAGGATCATACTGGAAGATCCAGGTTTCATCACAAGTGGTGGTTTTTTGAAAAACCTCAAGTTGCTGCAGAACGTCAGCACAAATTTCCTTGTGGCACTCTTTTTGCTCTGGTGTGAGAACCCTAGGGACCATCTGTGATGCACAGGTGCACCAGCGGAATTTACATCACCACTCAGCCTGGCTGCCTCATCACTTACACTGCCACCACTTTTGTGATGCAGGGGCCTTTCACATCCCACCACTGCCACCAAATTTGTGATGCACAGCCACACCAGCTGAATTTATGTCACTGCTCAGCCTGTCCACCTCATCACTTAACGCTGCTTCTTTTGTGATGCAGATGCCTTTCACATCCCATCGCTGCCACCACTTTTGCGATGTAGGGGCCCTTTGAATCCCACCTAAATGTCACACCAAGGTAGTCAAGGGCAATCCTCAAAGCACCAGCTCCACTTTACCTCAGGTTCAGCCTGGCCACCTCTTTACCCTCTGTTCCTCCCACTTAAATTCTTATAAGGTTCCCATAGGAGATTTTCAGACAGGGACAAAAATAGCACCCCCGTCTTGCTACCTCCTCTCCTGCTACCCTCCCAAACCCATCCCGGCACAATAACGAAGTTTTACACTTACCTTGTTCATGCGATCCAATCCTCCCCTCAGCAGCCATGGAGTGAATGCAGCTCGCACGGAGCTGCATTCACTTCCTGGTTGAAATCCCAGCCTTTTTCACAAGAGGATGAGCATGTGGGAAATTCAAAAATAAAAAGTCAAATACACTTTTAAAAATGACAGCAAGTACAAAAACACACTTAAACAACCCCAAGTAACTCAGGGAGGATACAAAAAAGGGTGTCACTTACCTGGATGTCCCAATTGCACCCAGAAGTGTTTTGGAACGGACCTCCCACTGTGGCTGGCATTGTGCTATGGAAACGGGGCACCTTTTCACTTGCCCAGCGTTACGTGACAGGAATAAAACGCGTGGTCTTAAGCCGTGAATAACAAGCAACGAGGGAAACAGGACCAGCACAGGAGCATAACAGGATGGGGATGATGTCATCTGAAAGGGAAGCTCTTCAGCGATCTCCTGGCATTCGTTTAACACCATATTAAGGGCATCTGATAATCTCCATAGTTTCTTTTTCTGAACCAGGAATATACCTTTAACCTAAATGTGTGGAGTGTGTATGTGGTAGCTTGCCTTTAATTGTCTGTATTCTGAAGGAATGAACCAGAGTCTATATTTATATTTTTATTTATTTATTTATTTATACCCCGCTCTTCAGCCACAAGGCTATCAGAGCGGCTTACAAATTGTCTTAAGCAATAGCTATTTACACATCTAACTGCATTAAACAGTTTCCAATGTGTGTTAGCTAATTGCCCCCACAAGCCGGGTACTCATTTTACTGACCTACGAAAGGATGGAAGGCTGAGTGAACTTTGGAGCCCGCTGGAATCGAACTTGCAACATGGTGACTTGCAGTACTGGCATTTAACCACTGCGCCACCAGGGCTCCCTGGTGTTATAGTAATAACAAAGGACAACTTTATTAAAGGGAATAAACATTCTTCAGGGTGGAATCTTTTGTTTTAACCAGAACTTATACCCTTTTAATGTCATTCCTTATTTACCAGCCTCATTCACTTTTTGTTCACTCAGTCCTCTATTCCAAATTAGTAACCTCTGCACACCATTTTACCTCATCCAAACCTCTCATACAACATGCATACACAGAGCCTTCTGCTCCAGCCTCCTGTCATTAGCTGACTCTGTTCTTAACTCCTGCTTAACTGACACTTAACTGACTCTCTCCAACTGTCATGCATACTTCAAACACACAGAAGCTCCTTCCCTTCCAGTTTCCTGCCATAGGATTGGCTCCTTGAACACACTACTCCCATTGGCTCATCCAGCCATCTGTCACACCATCTTGGCACAAACTTTTCTCATGCTGAGATCCTCATGCAAAATTTTCCATGCACTGTCTTTGTCAATGTTCATGGTTTCAGCTATCATTTGGACACAGAGTCGGTGGTCTCCTTGAACAATATGGCTGATTTTCCCCACAATTTCTTTGGTTCTTGAAGTGGAAGGTCACTCAGGACATTCATCATCTTCCACATTGTCACATCCTCCTCTGAATCTTTTGTGCCACTCAAACACAAGTGCACGAGGCATGCAGTATTCCCTGTAGGCCTCAGTAAGGATTTGAAAAGGTTATGTTGGTGTTTTGTTCAATTTTACTAAAAATTCCAAATTGACACATTGCTCAGCTTTTAAACTTAGCATTTTTCAGGCACACAACAGACAACACAGCTGCTTTAAATGATGACTGACAATTAACTGAATGGCCGAGAGTGTTGATGTTTGTCATGCAGATTCAGACATGTTTAAGGTCACCACTCAAGCATTCACAATCAGTTCTCCCTGATTTGTCTGAAAGATAGAAACCCAGTCTTGTTATTTAATAGACAGACCTCATACATGGATGCCATGAGGGTTATGAAGCACAATCTATCAGCAAGTTTGTGCTGAAGCAGCTGTTGCTGCTGTAGTCTGTCCTAGTGACTTTATTTCAGTTGGCCCTGGGTATTTCAGACTTTGCATTCATTTGTGCTATTTTAGAAAGTCTACATGCATTTTTTTAAAAACATGAAAAACAGTATAAGATTTTTTAAAAAAAAATGGAAGAGATGGGGTGCTAGGATAGCAGTGGATGATTCAAGAGTATTATGCCATTGTCTTCTGTGGTATGATATGGTGCATGGCACAAGCAACTCATATATTCACACCTCATGCCATAGCAATATCCTCTGAGTCATGGTATAGAAAATAATTATTTGGGTTATTTAGACAGAACCACCTAGAAACACTATATTTTTGCTCCCCCCCCCTGCATGTGTTTGATAAAGGAAATCTACTCGCCAGTGTACTTTTGCATGCAGCCTCATTACACAGGTATAGTTAGGGTTACCATACATCCTCTTTTTTCAGATCATACTCTGTTTTTCAAGCTAAAATCACCATCCTCCAATTTCTAGGATGTGTCCTTTTTCCAGATCTAAAATTTCTGTCTGGGCTGATTTTCTTACAAGGTCCATAGTAGAGGAAGCAGGTGATCAGGTTCTGAGGAGGAGGAGGAGGAGGAAAGGGAAGAGAGACACACCAGGTTAAAACAGAATGAGGGAAGCCCCCAAAGTAGCTAGTCTCAGCCTCATGGGGGTTACCAAGTGATTCACCAGCATCCAGCTGTGTCGGAGCCACCATTGCTGTTGCCAGGCTGTCATCCTCTTCTGTCCTGAGGGGTAGGCCTGTCAGGGAGGAAGACAGTGGAGAAGACAAAGGTACCCTGCCTCTGTTGCCGGGGTGGTGCCTGGCCACAAGGAAAGATTGTCTTGCTTGTTAGGCTGACTCAGTTGAGGAGCAGGGTCTCCTTTTCCAACTGCCTGGAGCATATAGTGTATTTAAAGTGAGAGTCATCATAGTGATCAGTGGTTTGAAGTTGTTGGTTGGTAAATGCGTCCTCCTTTTTGCTTTTCAGATTATGGTAGCCCCAGCACTATGATTCCACTGTAACTGCCATGGCTGCATCCTAGAGAAACCTGGGGTATGCAGTTTGATGGTGAGGCACTAGAACTCCCTGGCTGAGAATTCTAAATACCTTTCCCCAAACTGCAAATTCCAGGATTCCATAAGATGTTAAAGTGTTAACCATAGTGCCATAATTGTATAGTGTGAAAAGGCCTCAAAGATCCCTAAATACATAAAGGCTATTTCTATGGTCAGGGCACAAACAGAAAACATTACAAAGGCTTGTTCTGTAAGCCTCCAGATGCCTGATAATTAATTGTTTCCTGTTTGTAATTAATTGGTCCTTGCTTCAGTTTCTGCTGCTTTAAATAAGACTGGGTTAAGAAAGAGAACTGGTTGCTGCTTTAAAGTGATAGGTGCTTTAAATCCACTACTCCCCTTCATTGCTGCATTTTTAAAAAAACTTTCACTGCTGCCAGTTACTTTGCTGACTTTTGGCAGTAACATTCATTCTTCTAGAGCAGTTAGAGGGGAGATCTTTGCTTCTTTGCTTGTAAATTTGCCACAATAGCAGCCAACTGCTATCACAGTTTGTCACCAAGTTTGGGTTTGTTTTTCCTTGTGGGTATGAGGAGACTTGGGACCCCCAAAAGGAGGTTGGTGGCTCCATGTTGCTCATGAGCTGCACTTTCCCCACCCTTGTCATTGACAGTCACAGGGCTCATCTACATGGGCCAGGATACACCAGCTCCCTGCCAGCATATCCTGCCCATGGATCAGGCCTGTTCCTGTCGGGAGTCAGAGACTGAACTCCATAGAAAATGGCCAAAAAATTGCTAAGTCATGCTAGCCAAGGCCAAGGAACTTCAAAGTTATGCTAGCCTGGCGTCAAAGGGAGGAAGAGACAGAGGGCACTCCTTCTATCCCAGCTGCCATTGCCCTGGCCTTGGAGGGAGAGAGGAGGCAGGCATGGCTCCACTGCACCTCAGCCCCAGCTGCAGTTGGGGGGCCCTCCCTCCTTCCCAGCTGCGGCTGCCTTGGTCTCGGAGGGAGAGAAGAACCAGCAGTATCTGCTGGATTTAATTCCTACTCCCAATGCCATTCCCTTTTCCTTATGCGTCATGTCTTATTTAGATTTTAAGCCTGAGGGCAGGGAACTGTTAAATTAACCATTTGTAAGCTGCTCTGAGAGCCTTTGTGGCTGAAGAGTGGGGTAGAAATACTCTAAATAAATACTCTTGTGTCCACAGCTGCACAATAAGGTTACTGGGGGGCATAGCATTGAGATAGATTCTGGAGTGCAAAATCTGATGTAATGCACCCATGTGGTTGAGGGAGCCCTCTCTATCTGGCTCTTCTTTGCAAACGAAGATTCAGGAAGGACTCATCCCGTGCTTTCTGCAAGCGCGTTGATGACTAAAAAGGCCAATCCGAGATAAACAAGTCTGATTGCAGAAAGCACAGCAGAAGGTCTCCTTGAGTGATGTTTTTGGGTTGTGATTCTTTCTGCGTTGTCATTTCTCTTCAAGACTTGTTCGGCATGAGTTCTCAAATAAGGCTGCAGCATTGTGGATAGTGCGTCTCCATGCCTCCCGATGTGTGGCCAGGGCGGACCATTGTTGGTGATCAATTTGGCCGAGCCTGAGATGTTGTTTCAGGGAGTCCTTGTATCATGAAATGACATCATTGTCTGGTATGCACACCCTTTTGTGATCATAAGACATCCTTATGAGGCCACATTTGTCACATCTGATAAAGTCCTAAGACTGTTTTGTTGGGTCTTACCATTAAATAGACGGTGCACTAGAGCTTTCATTCCACCATTTCTTTTGCAAAAGAAGAAAAGGGGGAAAAAGAAGAAAAGGGGAAAAACAAGAAAAGGAAACTTTCTTGAGACTTCAAAAAGTAGTAAAATTTCCAGATATAGAATATTCCTGGAAACAATGGTATGTCATATGTATTGGCTTCTATAGGGGCATCGTTCTTGAGAGCTACTCCTGTGGGAGGAGAAACTTTGACATACGTCATCAGACGGAAAACCAAGGGCTACCAGGCAATAATTATACTATCACCATTCCAGTAAAAGTATCAACAAAGGCTGAGCAGCTTGAGTCCATCTGGATGTAAAAGCCAGTTAATAACTGACCTCTTTGTGATGGCACTGTTGAACTTTCTACTGTATCATTCTACTCTGTTCTCTTCCCCTTCTTCATCTTAACTTTTTGTCTGTAAACACAAACTTATCTATTAATTAATTAATTTTCCGGTGCCCACCATCAGCATAGTGCATTGAATTTTATAATTACTTTAAGCTACTTTTCCTGATAAGGGGTTAAAAATCTCAATCAATAAAGAATTTTTAAAATTATCGAGCCAGTTAGAATTAAGAACATAATTCAGGAACTTGTCTTATGCCAGCTATTAATATATTAGCCTATGAAAAAAGAGTGCAGATAATATCAATAACAAGATTACTTAGCACACAAATGTGCATGCACACACCTGGTGTCTCTCATAAGACTGCATTTTCTTTTCTTGTTTTCCCTTGCAAAATATAAACAGCCTTGACCTAATACAAGGAAATGTTTATCCATGGTAATCCTATCATCATAATGGCAGAGCAAACACAGAGTTCAGTAACTTCCATTCATTCTATATATTTTTGGATCAAGTTTGTTTTGTTTTGTTTTGTTTTCTTGCAATTGTAGCTAAGCCCTCTGATTGATATAAAGGTTATAAAGTTCATGGGCACTCCTTTCATTCAGTACACCTCTTTCTTTCACCCTGAAAGTAATGACAAGCACCAGGAAGTTAAAAAAACACACACACCCCAATCCAGTGGGGACATAGGCAAGGCGGGTAACAGAGAACAGCAGATGAGATTTGAAAAGGGGAGAGACAGAGGATAAGGCCATTTTCACTATATATGAGATGACGTTGAAAAATGAAAACTCCAGCATTCCTTCCCTTTGATGGAATTAGTATTTTAATGTATTTATTATATATACAAAAGTGTGTCTAAGGGCTTGTCTAGGCACGAAGATATGATATCGATTGCTGTGCATTAATGCAAAATCGGAGCCATGTTCATTTGTCTCCAAGGTCCTTTGGCAAAATTGCTGGTATGTGAAGCTATCTGTGTTTGAAGTGCAAACGCAGCCATGCCTATGAATCAAGATGGTGGCTGAGAGTGAATTACTCACATTATTATTCACCACAAGTTGTCACTGCTGCACAGTATTTGTTTTGAACTGTAAACCTAAGGTGCACAAGTTCGACCTTCCACTTAACAAAGATGTTTGGCAACCTCCGTGCAGCAAAAAAGTGCACGATCATGACCATGAAACTCCAAAATGGCACTTCTGGCCAATTCATTGCTAGCAAGTCCACAACCCATGCACATTTGACCAATCAACTTTCTACCCTGCCCTCGCTGAGAATGTGCAGTGATGTGAATCAGATGTCCAAACAAGCAGTAATGTGCATTTCCACACATTATTCAAAAAAACTTAGGAAAAGCCTTTTCTGGTGCAATAAATAGAGTTTTTGCCCCCCTTCCGAAAACCACGAATCTTGGTTGGCTCTCATTGGGACAAAAGGTATTTTCTGCGAATTCTATTAGGATTATTTTCACCATATAGACAACCACTAAAATTGCATGAACTGAAGACCACTCATGCAGTATTTCTTTCCTATGCCCTTCTTTTGCACTGATGCAAAATGGCTTCCCTTCTCCCTTCTTCCACTGCTTCACAGCCCATGCTGTTTATCCCCCCACCAACACTGGGGTTGTGTAGAGGACTGCAATGGGAAAGCATCAATTCTTGGGCTATATCCAAGACTGGATGGAGCTGAAGTCCAGCTCTGCCACACAGGTACAGAAAAATGTCAAGAGTTAGAGACAGGAGGTATGTTCACAGATGAGATAGAGAAGAGACATACAGTGCTGGACTGCTATTGGAGATCCAGTCAGATAGTAGCCCATGAAGACAAGATACCAGAAATCATTCCTCAGACTGAAGCACTGGTTTGACTGCAAGAAGTTTGTAGGGTCTTGGGGGGTTCCTGATTGACTTTTGGAGTCAGCTGACAGTATTGAAGTGGAATGTCAGCAATTTTCTTTAGGCTGGAGCCACCTTTAATCCAAAAGGCCCAGTCCATCTGGATTCCTAAGAGGTATGTTGCTGGAGGGTCTGGCTCAAGGTAAACATATGCCAAACTTCATAGGAAAAAAGGAAGGACACCACTTTGGATCCAACTCATTATTTTTATCTGTAGAAAAACTATTCATGCATAAAGTATTTTTTAGGATGACCATTGTAATGTTCCAGATAATTTTAGAAGAAATGTCTTGGGAAGTACAACACATTTAGTTGGGGACCATTATATTGAGTATTTTATGTTTGTAGGTTGGAAGAATTTTTATCTTCTTATTTTCAGCCTCCTAAACATAAGGGGGAAATGTTTATCTAGAAACCTGAAAAAGCCTTTGATTAATAACAATGGGAATTGCAGGTATTTAAATTATCCCCTCATATCCCCCATATTGTTCAATGAATCTATTATAAACTAATTCTGATGTACAAGGAAAAAATAATTAAAAAGTATAAGGACTACTGAGCTAAAATTCAGCTCCCCTGAGCTTAAACTAAGATGCCTGCAGTATAATTCACAGTATAATTTTCTTCTCTGCTAACAGGAATGCACAGAATAATGATTTGTATTTGTTGGTATTCCGTGCCATCAGTCACAATTCATACTGCTTCAAGGTTTACATTGGAGGATGTGTAACTGTATAGGAGCACAAAACATTCAGCAGTTGATAGAATAATAATGATTGTCTTGGAGAGAGAACTATCACAGCAAACTTTGTAACACTAACAGCACAAGCCATTGAAAAGAGAATGACTGCTGTGGTGGAGAAGGTGTGGTGGGTTATAGTTACAGTTACTAATATCCACATTCTGAGTCACCACATTGCATTGAGGGGTGCTGTTGCAAAGGGGGGAAGAGGGAGAGCTCAGACCATGTGCCTATCTGTCTAAGAAATTTAATGAAACTGAGCGGAATTGGCCTGTGTGGGAAAAGGAGGTGGGTGCAATCAAACTGGCCTTAGAAACGTGGCGCCACCTGCTGGAGGGGTCTCCCCAACCTTTCGAAGTTTGGACAGATCACAAGAATTTGGAAGTGTTAGCCACCCCTAGACGGTTGAGCCCTAAGCAGGTCAGGTGGGCCAGTTTCTTTTACCGGTTCAACTTCACCCTGAAATTTATCCCGGGGAAAAGGAATTTCCTGGCTGATGCTTTGTCCAGGCTTCCACAACATGAGAGTAAGAGAAAAGAGGTCATTGATACTGTTTTCTCCCCCTCCCACTTGGGGCTGGCCGTCCTCACGCGTAGTACAGCCAAGCAGCAGGAATCTCAAGCCAGCCCCTCGGTGGGGCCAAAGCATGAGCCCAAGGCAGCCAAGGATGGTGCTTCCCTGACAGACGCTAGGCTGCCCGCGCCAGAGCCCACACCACAGCCCCTCCTCCTGCGGGATGATGGGGGTGGGTGGCAGTCCCAACTAGCGTCGGCCCTGCCCCAGGACCCATGGTTCTTGGCCCACACGGGGGAGGTGACCATGAGGGAGGGCCTGGCCTGGAAAGGGGACCTTCTGTAAGTCCCTGAGGCCCTGAGAGCAATCATCCTCAGGCAGTGCCATGATGTCAAAAGTGCTGGACATTTTGGGTATCTCAAAACTCTACACTTGGCTCGGAGGCAGTTTTGGTGGCCAAAAATGAGGAAGGAGGTGGAGGAGTATGTGAAGGGGTGTACCACATGTGCTATGGCAAAGGGAGGGACAGGGAAGCCCAAAAGCCTGCTCCAACCTCTGCCTACCCCAACCAAACCTTGGGAAGTCATCAGCATGGACTTTATAGTTGAGTTACCAGAAAGTAAGAAAAAGACTGTTATTTGGGTGGTTACTGATCTCTTTTCTAAACAAGCGCATTTCGTGGCCTGCAGGAAACTTCCAACGGCCTCCCAACTGGCCAGGTTGTTAATTCAACACATCTACCTTCTCCATGGTGTTCCTGCTAAGATTGTGTCTGACAGGGGGGTCCAGTTCACTTCTCAGTTTTGGAAGGCTTTCACAAACCTGCTGGGGGTGGAGCTAGGGCTCAGCAGTTCCCATAATCCCCAGACAGATGGACAGACTGAACGTAATAATCAAATTCTTGAACAATACCTGTGGTGTTATGTAAATTTCCAACAATCTGATTGGGTTGACCTCTTGCAATTGGCCGAGGTAGCCTATAATAATGCCGCCCACCAAAACACTGGCCTTTCTCCCTTCAAGGTTGTCTCAGGACAGGATTTCAGTCCCTTGCCTCTGAAGGAGGGGACTCCCACTGACCCGGTCTCGGTGACCCAGTGGAGTCAAAAGGTCAGAGATGCCTGGCCTCAGGTAATCTCTGCCTTGGACTTTGCCAAAGCACGCTACAAACATCATGCTGACCAAAGACGGGATCCCACCCTGGGATACGCCGTTGGGGACCTGGTCTATTTATCCACCAAGTTCCTTAAGAGGCCCCACCCCGGGATACGCCGTTGGGGACCTGGTCTATTTATCCACCAAGTTCCTTAAGAGTCCCCACCCCGGGATACGCCGTTGGGGACCTGGTCTATTTGTCCACCAAGTTCCTTAAGAGTCCCCAACCCTCCAAGAAGTTGGGGCCTAGATACATTGGACCCTTTCCTATTACTAGAGTGATAAACCCTGTGGCATTTGAACTGTCTTTGCCTAAACTGTACCGTCACGTGCACCCTGTGTTTCATTCCAGCTTACTCAAACCGGCGTGCCCTCCAGACCAGCACCATCCGGCCACGGGACCTCCACCCCAACCTATTCTGGTTGACCACGATCAACATTTTGAAATCTCCGAGGTGTTGGACTCAAGGGTTCATCGGGGAGGGTTGCAATATTTGGTGAAATGGAAACATTTGCCTCTGGGTCATGCTTAGTGGATTGATTCTGACCACGTTAATGCTAAACGCTTATTGCGAAAGTTCCATGCCTGCTTTCCTGATAAGCCAGGTTAAGGGGGAGGTTTGTCTTCGGGGGGGGGGGCGGTATGTCAGGCTCATCCCTGAATTCTGGGTGTTGAAGTGGAATTCATGGAGGATCCTGACATATAGCTGGTTCAGGCCTTGCTCCTTCTCAGGCCCTGGAATGTCTAGGCGTGAGGCCAGCCCGCCTGGTAGGCATGGGAACGCCAGCTCAAGGCCGATGAGGCCCAGGTGCAGACAATCTTCTCCCCCCTTCTTCCTCCCCTTGCCTGTGGTGTCCTCCCTTTTCTGCATTTCTCACGCTGGGTGCTTTTATCTACAGCCCTGCTTGCCTGTAATTCAGTTTCGGCTTTTCCAATGTTCCTGACACATGAATCCATGTCAATAAAGCAATTTATTGGTTGCATGTGAGCATGTGTTCTCTGTACATCACACTGACATCCAGGCAGGTGGTGCAGTTTTTATGACCCTCTCCGGGTTACTTGTAAGTTTTTAAGAGTATGTGCTTTTAAAAACTTTTTGTGTGTGTTTTTTTTCTAATTTCCCACATGAGCACCTTCTTCCTGACCATTGCTTCTGTAACAGTAAATGTGATATAAATGGCAGAAAGAGCATGGAAAAAAAATAGATATAGATCCTATCACCACATAAAGAAGAGCAGTTGAACATGTTTCAGTAAACTTTTTATTCAAACCTAACAATGGGCACATGTGAAATGAAAGAACCAGGGGCCCATATACACGAGGGGGGGAAATCCCAAATACCTCATACTATTGCCATCTTGCAGAGATGTCCAAACAGTTTTTCTTGCCTTGGAAGCCCCCGTAAGCCTTGCATTCCTGATGACAGCCACAACTGATTTACTTGTGTTAGTTCTTCACTGCAGTTGGTTATTTATTTTTAAAAAGTGGTCCCAAGATGTTCTTGTGTGATAGAGCAATTCTCCAAAGCAAAACAGAAAATATTGAACCTTTTTATTATCTTAGCGAGCGACCACTAAGGTAAAAATCCAACATGGCGGTAGTGGGCACTTGCCCTCCTAGCAAGTCCCATCCCCGCTCTCACTTGGCCAATCAGCTTTGTGCTTCCCTTCGAGTTTTTTATTGTTCCAAACGAACAAAAATGTGCAGTTTGTGAAAAAATACAGGGAAATCTGTGAAGGCTTTTACCTCGTTGCTTTTGTTGTTTTGCCCCCCCCTCCTTCTGAATAGTGTGGATTGGCACTGGATCCTGTTTAGACTGGTAGGATTCCCAGCGAATTCCATGAGGGGTATTTTCACTGTTTAGACGGGCCCCAAGTCAGGTCAGGTAAGTCTTGCAGAAGTAAAGGAAAACATTTTTAATGCTTAACCATTTTAAACTTCTTTCAAAATGCATCCAGGGATGGCAGAGGTTTTCTTTCACCGGTTTCCACTTTTCTTATGATTTCTTTCAGGTAGCCAAATGTATAGATCTATGCTTATTTCTTTAAAATGTTGGGACAGCTGGTGAGGTAGATGTATCTGCTTTCCCCTTTTCTCTGTTTTTCTGTTTCTTATTTTCTTTCACCATAGTTAAGATTAATTATAGTTTAGGATTTGGATGACACACCAAACTGTAGTTAATTGAAAATAGAGGTAAAAGCTTCCAATCTCCTCATGGTAAAACAGAAGGAACAGAGGAAAAGAAGAAATCCGAATTTGAGAATGGAAGACCAGGTTCATGTCTGTAACAATAAACTATGGTTTGCAAGATGCTCAGTGCAGTCACCATAAACACAGGTTATTTTTTCTAACAACCTTTAACTGTTTGTTTCGCTTTCTACTGTCCAAATGGCAGCATAACAAGTAAGCATCACTTCCAGTCTTATGGGTGCCTCATTTGCAGCCTGGGGTGGAGTTATAGAATACAGAGGATGGCTGCCATCTTTTCTTGTTGGTGTGATATTTGAGAATGAGTCTGCACTCAGCACATGCCTGTGTGGCCTGTTTTCTCCTAGCCAACCAGAAGCTGGATTAGTTAGCTGTGAAGCAGAATTCTCCATGCAAACTTGGAAAAGGAGACCCCCCCCCTCTGGTCTGCCTGGGAAACATATAAGCACTCCTGATCTTTCAGTCAGCAGTAAATAAGCACCCTCCTTCCTTTTGTTCAGGCTCAACACATTATTCTGGATGTTACTTGGTGGGATTTTATGCTTGTTTTGTCTCTCCTTTTATCTCAACTTCATGGCTGGCAGTTTTGGCTTTGGATTATATCCATTGCAGGTGAAGAACAGAGGCTGAGGTATTCATCTCTATCACTTTGGTAATCCCATAAGAGATTTTGGAGGAAGGCATTTGGGGACAAGCATAATTTGGGTGTTTTCAGCCCTGCTTCATTCCCAGATGGCAGAGGAACCATACAGTGGTTTATGCCCAGGTGGAATGCTATTTTCTGCTGTCACATGATTTTCCCAAGAGGGGAATTGGGTTGATGGGTTTTCATAAGCTGACAGGACTGGATCCACTGCCCAATACTACATCAACAATCTAAAAGCTGTAACCAATAAATGTGTGGCCATTTTGTATATGGCTTCAAGTCACGACTCCTGGTGACCCCATGAATTTCATAGGGTTTTCTTAGACAAGGAGTACTTCTTAGGCAAGAGGAGGTTTTGTCAGTTCCTTCCTCTGTAATATAGCCTACAGCACCTGGTATTCATTGGTGGTCTCCCATCTAAGTACTAATCAGGGCTGATCCTGCTTAACGTCCAAGATTGGACAAGATCTGGTGCTTTTAACCCGTTTTAGCTCCACCAAAATGTCTTGTGTGCTTTCTTGTGTTTTCCTTTTTCAGCCACTGCCTTTCCCCCTTCCTTTCGATTTGCAATGTGTATCCCTTAGTCATTATTTTGCAGACAGTTAAACAAGTTTGCATATTTTTATCCCTGGCTAAAGCTCAGCACTGTGAAAAAAGAGTGGACAGTCCAGCCCTAGATACAGAGATGGATGAAACATTTGCTTTAGATCCCTCCCTAATGCATTGCTTAAGTTTTATGTTGAACATCTGTGGATATGGTCCCATAATCTGCTTATGAATCCATTTTAGCTGCCTCAGCGCAAACAGCAACTTATGCCCCTGCAGCTAAAGCAAAATCCCAGTGGGACAGAGCAATTGGGTTTGAATACAAATTTCAAATACATATATTTCAAGGCTGCCCAGTTCTGATTATGGCTTGGCCACAACATATGTCCCAGCATGAGCTGTGTTTTGGGATTCAATGCAAAGGAAGGTCTGTAGTTAATCTCAGTATATTGCCTACATATCAGAGAAGTAAAAGGGGGCAAAGTGTCTCTGTATCTTTTATATGAACATAACTTTTGACTGTAGTTGATCTCTAAGAATCACTTTTATAGCAACAACACTTGTGTTAAGCCCAGTTGTGTGAACAGACAGAGTGATTGGAAAAACATGTTATCACATCTGTAATCATACTGGTGCTTGAATTTTAATGAAGGTGAACTTCTGTTCATTAGGTTTTGATCATGTTTTGATGATGTTGTACAGCGCTGTAAGCCCCTTGCTGGTGATAGCGGGCTTTATAAATAAGTTATTAATTATTATTTATTTAGCTTCTGGAAGGGAGCAGCTTCAGAGGCAGAAATAATCTTCACTCTCAGAACTGCTTTCATGGAAAAAACATTTTAGTGGAGTATTTAATGTATTTTTTAGCTGTTTTTAATGAGATTTAACAGCTGGAAGCAAGGAGCACTGCTAAAAACACATGACCCACCAGCTCCCAAAAGACTGGAAAGAAGTTTTAGGCTAATCATTGATGGGCCATTGAATGGCAACTTTGGAATCATTGTTCAGAGTGGTTAATAATAATAATAATAATAATAATAATATTTCCTTCCTCCTTTAAGACTCTTTGTTACAACCAATTAATGCAATCTCATCTTGAACCTATTTTGCAGAAGTGGTGAAATAGTTAACCAAGTGTTCAAGATCTCAGTCTGGCAGGACTTTAAAAATAATTTAGCCCTATGATTCAGACATGATGAGAAGACATGGTTTCCAGCCATATGAACAAACCTTGGAACATGAGCCTTGGACTCTCTCTCTCTCTTTTACACACACCACTTTTTCTACTTTCCACAGGATTTCACTGAGAGTTCTCCAATGAATCTTGTTAAGATTAGTCCTAGGAAAATTCCCACCAGCCCTGTGCCATCATTTTTTCTGCATACTTTGAAAATGAACACTGCAAAGGGCAAAATAAACCAATAGTGAAGAGAGCTGGCGACATCCTCCATCTCAAGCACATTGTCTGTTTGATTTGTCCCCAGATCAGTTCCTAATACCTGGCTAAAAGAGTACAACATTGTCCAGCCACAAGTGGAATAACAGATCTTGTCACTAATGAGAGTGACATTTTCACCCTCACCATTTTCCATGACAGGAGATGTTAAGCTTACCAATCAGATATTCCTATGTCAAGGCTTACATTCGAAACTCTTGCTCATAGTGTGAAGGATGGATGCATTATTAGTGCTTGGATACTTTGAAAATATTGCAGAAACCAGACTGATCATTTTAAATGCAGACACACACACAGACACACAGACATGCACACACCCTTTTAACGAAATATGCTAGTTTATATTTAATTCCTTTAGCACAAACATGAAAATTATATGGCTTGCAGGCCAAATGACATCCTGGGACATTTTTGCAGATTTCAGAACCCTCCCAGACCCACTTATGCCTACCCCCTCCAAATATATATTGGGTAACAAAGGAGAATTGCCTCTCTTCAAGTCTCCCTCCATACCACAGCTTTTAAAAACTGGGTCCTATAGGTGGGGAATAGGTTTATTGATTCCCAGAATATGCCTATCCCTGTTGGCATCAGGGACTGAAAAGTGATATTTTCAAGAAGTTCATCCTTTCATCTTGTTTAGCCTTCCATCTAGCAATGGCAAACTGACATTTCTGCTTTCATAAGAAAGCATACTGGGAGAAAGGTGGGATATAAATTAAATAAATAAACAATCCAGCAAATAAATACAAATAAAAGGTATGTGTGAGTAACTAGTGAGGGCTGTGTGCTGGAAGGCCCATCTTTTGAGGAAATGACATGTTTTATTAAGTTTGAAAAAACTCTTAATTGAATAAAATTTGAGAATATTTATTTTGGTGCAACTGATACAAAGTTTATGAGCTTAAATAAAAAGCTCTTAGAGCACATTTCTTAAAATGTTCACAACTCTTCCAAATCTTGGACACAACTGAGAATGATACTTCAGTCAAGCCTAGGAGGTTTGTGTGAACCCAGTGGAACATCTAATTTTTCTCCCTTTGGGCAGAAACCACCCTATATCCTATACCACATGACAAAGTGCTTTTGATGTTTCTAATATGGCTTGCCTTGCATCATGGTGCTTAACTCAAGGTTAGTTTATCTTTGCCTTCAGGATGGTCCTGTGAGATAGAGAAGGCAGCTATTTATAGTAAGATTATCTAAGTCAGCTTCAAGTATCTTTAATCTTCCAGACTGGATCTAGGCAAGTTGTATAGGAAGGAATAATGAACTTATTACCATTATAGTATCTTTAATGAGCCTGTGGTAGGCACTTCTGTGACTTCAAAACCTCAAATAGAAAGTAAACTGTAGAAAAAGCAAAGAAGTTTATGGCCAAAATTTAGAAAGCTAGTTTATTCTCCATCTCTGGTAGCAGCATCAGCTGGTGGCTTCCATGTCAGTTGGATGGTGAATCTGCTCTTGATTTTCATCTGACCTTTAAAGGAGCTGTCTACAGTGCTGACCTGTATCACCAAAATGGATTCAGCAAGGTGGATAGGTCCTTTAGGAGTCATACAAAAGCAAAGAGTGGATTCACTACCCTACTAAAAAGGAAGCCACTCTCCCCTCCCCACATCATAAGTTGATGTTGAAATAAAAACTTGGGGCAGCTTCAAAGCCAGTTTTGCAATGCAGCAGAAGGGGAGTGAATGGAGATAAAAGAACCATTTTGCCTGCCTAAGTTGATGAAAAGGTTCCATTGCCTAAAGAGAAGGATAAGGACCATGTAGCCCTCTAACCATATCTACAACTCCTAGAATCTCTCATCCAATATGGCCATTGCCTATGCTGCCTGGAGGGCTCTAGAAACTGTAATCAAAATGCCTTTTCTGAGCTCTGTGTCCAAATGTTGCTGGATTACAACTATCATCAGTTATCACTGTTGTGTTGGCTAGGGCTGATTCAGAACAACATCTGGAAGGGCACAGATTTCTTACTCCTGCCTTGAGGGGCTCTTTGGATTGTAGCCATACCACAGAAAAGAGGCTGTTCTATAACAAGCACAATGGAATTAGAAAGGAACCGCTTGCAAACCCTAACTGCAAACTGGAAAAGGAGAAGCCATATATCAGAACGCTAATATCTATCTATCTATCTATCTATCTATCATGTTTATTAAAATGTTATACAGTGTGTTCAAGCCTACCACATATATTTTCAGGCCACCTTCAGAGCTGTTAAAAACATTACCAAGATACAGCTAGTTACATATATAGCCATATCTAGAAAGTATTTTGATTATTATTTTTAGAGTGTTGGAAAAATCCAGCATTCTTCCTCCACTTCCTCACTTGCTTGCTATTAGAGCAAGTAAGGTCTTAGAGAGGTTAGAATCTCCTGCATGCCAAGAGTTCCTCCCCTTTCTCCTCATCCTATCTTTAGTGGCTGTGGTTGTAAACATGCACAGCCAAGCCACATGACCACATGACCTAGGTTTACTAACCTCATGGTCCAAGGTCATTGTATGACTCTTTGTTCTAGCCTTCCAAGAAGCAAGATGCCTTCCCTGCATGCTCTGTAGAGATGCCTTTTCCCCCATCTCACTGGAATGGTGAGTGAAAAACTGCTAACTTCTACCCTATCCTAAATCCATTAGTTAGTTAGAATGTAGCCTCTGATGCATATGTAGATTTAAAAGCCATTAGTAAAGCGTAAGCATTTTTTTTATTAAGAAGATTGCCTGCCTCCTTTGTTCTTAGCAGTTTGGGGTCAAAGCACTGTACCTAATTGAGTCCCACTCCCATCTCTGCTCTAACTCTGCTACTAGAAAGTTAATTCCTGACAGTTTTAACTTTGAATAAGTTTCCAAAAAGGGTTAACACCCTGGAACCTTAATTTTCTTCCAGCATAAAGCCTACACATTAGAATAATCTGAAGACATTACTCTAATGAATATATTTCATATACTGTGTGCAATTCTGTCAACATGCTGAAAGCTACTGTTTATATAACTATCATGTAGGTGTTCCTAATAGATGTTATAGAGATTGTCATTAAGAGAACTGTATCGAACTTCCAAATGGGCCAAAAAATGCAAGGAAGTGTCTGCAAAAAGCAGTCTTGGAAGTTCATGGAAGAAGGAGAAAATGCAATGCTTTAGGTCTTAATGGGGACAGAATGTTTTTTCATAACATCTATTCCAACTTTTTCTTATACAGAATCTTGTCATTAGTAACATCCAGTTTTTCTACTGCTCAGTTAGCATTCATAATGGTATCCCTCCATGACTCACTGACAGTTGTACCAAGTTTTTTAATTGAAATATTATGAAAGGTGTTTTGCTTTCACGAAGTATTCTTGATACTTTAGCTATGAGTGTAGCCATCCCATAACAAGAACTTTAATTTATACCAGGTCAGAATATTAGTCCAGCTAGTTCACAATTGCTGATCTCAGAAGTAGATGATCTCATGACCTCCATACATTTTAGGCTACAAACATAATAATCTCTGACCAGTAATCATTACCCTGACCATATGTTAATCTGAAACACTTGGGGCCCTTTCAAACTACCCTATTATAGCACTATGATTCCACTTTAACTGCCATGGCTCCATCCTATGGAATCTTGGAATATGCAGTGTAGAGATAGGAATTCAGAATTCTTAGCCAGAAGGCTCTGGTGTCTCACCAAACTACTAACCCCAGGATTCTATAGAATGTTGCCATGGCAGTTAATGTGGAATCATAGTGTTATACCTGTCTAGTGTGATAGGACCCCTGGAAAGTACTGGTTGACTACCTCTGGCCTACTTTAACTGGCAGTGGCTCTCCAGGTTTTCAAATATTAGTAGTTCTCATCCTTACATGGAAATAGCAATATCTGAATGTGGAAACTTTTTGCATGGAAACACACATATACTCTCTGAATGAACTATAAGCTATTCATTAGGACACCCAGTTAAGGATTTATATTCTTGCAACAGTACAAGCCGCATATCTGCAAGGGATATGTTCCCAGACTTATGGCAGATAGTGAAAATTGTGGATAGTAGTGAAGCCTATATTTCTGGCAGAAGCATACCATAGAATCATGCTGGAAGACCTCCTAATGCCTAGAGAGATGTTCCCTATAAGGATATGGAGTTCCTCCAGTGTTATTCTATGGTCAGCATGTACTGCATGTTGACCATAGAATCATGCTGGAGGACCTGGAAAATGCCTATAAAGAAGATTTTCCCCCGATATGGGTAAGGGAAACTGTGCATACACATCGTGCAAATACAGGGGTTGTACTGTACCTTAAAACAGATTTTGAAAAATAACAGTGTAAGTTTTGATTTCTCCATTTTTGAAAGTTTTAGCTACTGTCAGATTTGTTTTTTGTTTTTCTAAAATGAGCTAAAATTCACTGGTAAATCTGTTGATCGAACATCAGTCTTTAATCATTAAGAGTTGCCCCACACAAAACAGTACAATGCATTCATAATCAGCAGAGAGAGAGAAAGAGATTGAGATTGCGAATATAACTTTTGATTTCAACAAATCTCACACCATTGTGCTGTGAGGGTCACAAAGATATTTTCTGTGCCACATGTAATCAAGATAGTTCAAGAAAATGTTAAAGTTCATTGTGGTTCAAAAGCTTATGGAACATAATTGTGTACAGTCTCAATTTACAAGTTTTGTAATGGAAAGGGGAAACCTTTGGGCACATCAGTAAGTACAGAGCCTTTTCTGCAACAGACCAGATCTGGTTGAGACATGGGGCCTTTTACTATGAAGAAGCTATGAATGTGTTCTGACAAACCATGTCTCTTCGGCTTCTCAGTTCTGATAGTGTAAATCCTGGGCCTCTTTGGTCTGGAAAGGGAGAAAAATGTATAAATATTTCAAATAAATACATAAATAAATAATTCACCTACACATGACCTGCAACAGTGCTATGAAGGTTGCTGGGTAAGAAATAGAGGTTTTACTAGGTTGTTGCAAAGTATATTTCTATTAATAGAAAATATAGGATATACTCAAATTAAGATAGCTGGAGTGACAATCCTTAATTGTTAAACTGTAATCATTAACTCTCTCTGTTGATAAATCTGTCGATCATACATTTTCATCTGTCAGTTTTACATGTAAGGACAAAAAGCACAAATCTTGTAAAAATGACATTTCCAGAGTCTGACTTCCAGAATTCCACAGCCAGAAGTAACTTTTCCAAACTGTGGAAAAGAATTGGTGGTGATAGCTACTGGCTTCCACATCAGTATGGTAGTATATCCTCTGAGGGTTTTCGATTGTACTTTAAAGTGTTCAGCACATTGGACAGCTCCTTCAAGGTCTGAAGTATAAACTAGAGACAGGACAGGGAAACAATTGGTCTGTTTTGCTCACATCTATTTTCAGGAGAAAGGCTGTCTTTACTTATATAACGGGGCTGTTGAGTTGTCTTTGTGGTGTATGTTGGTGGGTATTTAGCTAGTACTTTGTTGGGAAAGCTGCTTTGTTGATCCACAGCACAGCAGTTTCCTCATGGAAATCAAGTCATCACTGGAGGCTTAAACCTGAGCTGCTTCATGTCCAGCCTGAATTGTGAGATGAGCTTGAAGAGATAAGGTAGGGAAACCAGATGCTATTGTCCCCTGGAGCAGTTTTGGTTTCACATCCTTCCAAGAATTTAACAGGTACATAGCAGGGGAGAATCAGCAAATGTAGGCTTTCATTTTGCATGATGGTGAGAAATTGAAGAAGTGAACAATGTTATGCATCTTAGCAGAGTATGCTTGGCAAAAGTTTCCATTTCACTGAAGTAAATTGCTGCATATTGCCTTAAATAAAAGCAGGGAAAGATGAGTGACATTTTGGGAGGGGCAACTGCTCAGTAGTACTGCTAGAGCTCCTATTTCATAGAGATTAGTGGGCAATTCCTAGTGAACAATCCCTAGTGAACAATCAAATTCAGATCTTGATTCATAAAAATCAAAATATAAGAATATCTACATCAACAGCAAAAACAATCAATCAATCAATCAAACAAACAAACAAACAAAGGGCAATGATAAAGGAATGACAGAACTAAAAAACTGTCAAAGGGCCATGACAGGGTATGGAACTGGCCACAAGGTGCAATTTTTAAAACCTGGGCAATGTTAATACAAATTATCAGCTCATGCACTGTGTGTGAAATTTTAATCACAGCTAAAAACTTAAGATATCTGTCAGATCAAACCAGCAACCTATTTCTCAAAGTGGCTAGCAAGCTATGAGAGTAATAGCATCCTCCCACCTGTGTTCCCCAGCAGTGGTATACAGAATCATGCAGACCTTGAACTGCTTCTGGAAGTAGGTTACGAGTATAGTCATTAAGATTAGTAGCCACTGATACTACTCATTACTACCATTAGTTCATTTAACAGTATGAAATATTGCATGTGACATTAAAAAGGAAATGAACAGGGCATGGGAAAGAATGCATATTTGTTTCTTTTTTATTGAATGAAACTATTTATATCCCACCCTATTGGATATTATCTCAGGGTGGGACAGAATAAAACCAGCTGAACAAATTTAAATCACGTAAAGCAGTAAAAAAAAAAATCATTTAAACAGCACTGATTTGGGTAAAAACAAATTAGGGCTGCAAGTCCTTAGGTTTGTTTTGGTATTTTTTTAAAGAAAAAGCCCATACACTCCAACTGTCTTGATTTGGCAAGGGCACTCCTGAATTTGTCCTAGTTTTCTGGTTGCTTTCAAAAAGTCCAAGTTTCTCTTTCTTCCTCCCATTTTCCTCCTTTGTCTTCAGCTTAATTCAGTTGCTGAAAACTGAGTTCAAAGTGCAAAAGTAATTTGCAATCAAATAACTCAGCAGCAGGAAGAGAGGAGGGGGGGGGGGAGAATTTGTTGCATTGTTTAGATGTACACAACTCCCAACCATCCGATTCAAACAATATGAGAAGTGGAATCTTAGAACATTTTAAACTATTCTGAGAAACATTTATTTTCACAAGTGAATTTACATTTAATATTTTCCTTGACTTTATTAAATTTATTAATTTTCATGCTATACATACTATACTAATAATATACATACTGTACAATGTATACAGAATATAAACTCTGTATGTCATTTACAGATTGCTTTATTTTACAAATACAATATTTGCTTTTAAAAATAATTGTTGTGGATGAAAATAATGTAGTGGTCCTAAAAGGTATCAGGATCAAAATTCTTATTTTCCAATCAAATTTGTGAATTTGTTTTGTTGTCATGTGCCTTCAAGTCATTTCTGACTTATTGTGACCCTAACACAAACCTGTCACAGGGTTTTCTTGGCAGGATTTGTTCAGAGAGGGTTTGCTGAGAGAGTGCAATTTGCCCATGGTCACTCAATGAATTTCCATGGCTGAGCAGGGATTAGAACTTTGGTCTCCAGAGTTGTAGTCCAACACTCAAACCACTATGTCACACTTAAATTTAATCCAAAGAATTGTTATGAACAGGCAGTTATATTGTTAGCAGATAAGATAGAAAGAGAGGTCAAAAGAAGGTTTGCTTAACGAGAACTTTCTTACCTACTGCTTTGAGGTCCAAAAATGAGGCAAAGAACTGATGCTACTAAACCTGAAGCAAAAGGGCTAACCATTCTAAAAGCCTTCTTCAAATAGTCACACGACATGATCTTTAGCATTTGCAAATCATGGGTCCCTATTTATGAGGGGTGGTTATGCCATTTTGTGGAATGAGGGAAGGCTGAAGAAAAATAATTCTAGTAGTTGGTGACTTACTGACTTGTTTTACCTCCCAGCCACTCTGTATCCAGCAGCTAAGTCCCAGCCAGGAAGCTAAGAAATTATGCCAGATGATTCCTAGAATCAAGCCCTGGAAGCAAACCACAGAGGAACCTGTTCTCTTTAGGGCAATCTTAGGTCACATACAGAAAGTCTCATCTCCTTCAGCTTCTGTTAATTGTGCAATGGTGGACAGATTCAGGAAGAAAATTGACAAGGCCATGAATCACTTTGTTTTCACTCCAAGATGCCATGTCATAAACTGCAATGTCACCTCCTGTAAGGATCCAGTCAGACTTTGATTCACTCAGACAACAACCACTAGTGAAAGTCTTTTATTGAATAGGCGTTGATGTGAACAGTTCCAGAATAGTGGCAGAACTGGCCCACAAGATGAAAGATATAGCTTTTAAAATGTGGTTTGCCAGGCAAAGATCTCCCCTCCCTCCTGCTTCCAACCATCCAGATGTGACCTTGGATGCCAGGCACTGGCTGCTGAAGCTCCTGGTAATCACAGCTCACTCACATTCCACTCCCCCTCCCAACAGTAAACAGTCCACCCCCACCAACTGCTTCTGGATGAGCATGGCAGGGAACTGACTACAGTCAGGACCTGACACCTCCTTTGTTCAGACCTGACAGTGTCCATCTTTCAGAGGTTGGCAATGAAAATGGGCTGAAGGATATTATGTATCAAATCTGACCTTCTCTTCTCTGAGAAAAGTTAAAAGAAGTAGGAAAAGTGAAAGGCAGATAGAATCAAGGAAGCCAGGCCCTTGAACTGGTGAGACCTGAGGAGGGCAGTAGATGACCAGGGCTCTTAGAATCATAGAATCATAGAATTGTAGAGTTGGAAGAGACCACGAGGGCCATCCAGTCCAACCCCCTGCCATGCAGGAAATCACGATCAAAGCATCCCCGACAGATGGCCATCCAGCCTTTGTTTAAAGACCTCCAAGGAAGGAGACCCCACCACGCTCCGAGGGAGTGTGTTCCACTGCCGAACAGCTCTTACTATCAAAAAGTTCCTCCTAATGTTGAGGTGGAATCTCTGTTCCTGGAGCTTGCACCCATTGCTCCGTGTTCCAGTCTCTGGAGCAGCAGAAAACAAGCCTGCTCCATCCTCAATGTGACACCCCTTCAAATACTTAAACAGGGCTATCATATTGCCTCTTAACCATCTTTTTTCCAGGCTAAACATACCCAACTCCATAAGTCTCTCCTCATAAGGCATCATTTCCAGACCTTTCACCATTTTAGTCGCCTTTCTTTGCACACACTCCAATTTGTCAATATCCTTTTTGAATTGTGGTGCCCAGAACTGGACACAGTATTCTAGGTGAGGTCTGACCAAGGCAGAATAGAGTGGCACTATTACTTCCCTTGATCTAAACACAATACTTCTATTGATGCAGCCCAAAATTGCATTGGCCTTTTTAGCTGCCGCATCACACTGTTGACTCATGTTCAACTTGTGGTCTACTAGGACTCCTAGATCCCTTTCGCACGTAGTCTCGTTCAGCCAGGTCTCCCCCATCCTATATCGATGCATTTCATTTTTTTGCCCTAAGTGCAGTACCTTACACTTCTCCGTATTGAATTTCATTTTGTTAGCTTTGGTCCAGCTCTCCAGTCTATCCAGGTCATTTTGAATTTTGATCCTGTCCTCTAGGGTATTGGCTACTCCTCCCAGTTTGGTGTCATCTGCAAATTTGATAAGTATGCCCCTAATTCCCTAATCCAAGTCATTGATAAAGATGTTGAATAGCACTGGATTTATAAGGTCACTGACTTGAACACACATAATAATAACACCTATGCCCCACCTCATTTGTTGTGTAAGGATTCGTTTTATCAACATAACATTAAATGCAATTATATCTTTCTTCCACTATTATTCTTATAATAAATCTTTATTATAGAGATTCTGATCCCCTGTGAAGCCTTGCAAGAAACTTTGGCTATAAAACAAAATAAAGAAATGTTCTTCCATAGAGGATCTTAAGAGAAGTAAGAAATGCTCATCATCTTAAAATGTTTAAAATGTTCACTTAGGTAATTTACCCTTCACTTAAAATGAAAGTATGCAGTCTAAAAAGCCACCATTTTAAAATGCTCAGGGTGACAACTGAAAAATAAGCAATGGAGGAGAGTGCAGTTTAAATCTCCCCCAGTTTGTCATGATTAAAACAAAAGTATGGCTCCCTAAACCTGAATGAAGGAGGGAAACAAAAGAAATATGTCAAAACAATGCAGTTTGACTAAATCCTTTTGCAAGGGTATAAATTGCGAAACTGACACAGCTGCCTGTCTGAAGCGCTTTGTTTAACAGTGAGTTTTATCTTAAGAATTCCTCCCTGAAGAAAGAAGACAGATGTGCTCCCAGTTCCCAAGGCAGGCAGATACTCAACTCATCATAAACTTCAAATGGTGTCAGCCGCATACCTTATGCATCCTGGATGGTCAGGCCCCCCATGCTCTGTTCTATTAAGCCAGGCTTTAATGTTTCAAATCTTACCTCAAAAAGTCTTCTAGAAGAATTCCATTTTAATATTTATTTATTTGATTTATTAAAATAGTTATATCCCACCCTTTATCCCAAGATCTCAGGGCAGCTTATAATGAAATCAATTTAAAACAATAAAAATTACAGAAGTTTAAAAAAGATTAAGAACACATTGAATAGTTTCTCCATTAAAAACAGACAATTTAAAATCGCTTTGGCCCGAAAGCTTTAATAAAAAGCCAAGTTTTAACTTGGTACCAAAATGATTCTATCAAAAATCATAGAATCATAGAGTTGGAAGAGACTATGAGGGATTGGATGAATCTCATAGTCTCTTTAGACTCTACAATTCTATGACTTTAGTGATACTAAGGTAAACTGAAGAGGAATACTAAGTAAACTAAAGAAGGAAATAAAGAAAAGCCATAATGGATTATCTAACATAGGGATGTCATTATTGTGAATTTTGCTATTGTTGTTGTTGTTGTTATTGGGCAAAGTTCACTAAGGTAGTTACAAATGCATAACCTAGAGTTACACATTTGTGAATGGTTCATATTGACAATCCCTATATATTCACTAGTTTAGGGAATATGTACGGACTGTAAGAGTCTCCCAGTTCTTCTTTACTAGGCAGCAGCCACTGTGAGCCACAGGTGTTTTTTCCGCTGTTGATCAGGAAGCAGCTGACTGATATTTCCATCACTCTCCCACAAGCAATCCCTGAGGTGAGAGGGAATTGTGACAGGGACACTGATTCTGACTGTTGAACCAGAGATTGCTTGGGGAGTGGAAGCAGCTAGTTGCCGGCAAAGTATATACAAACAGCAAGAATCTGGGAAGGTAGCCAACTGGTAGTTAGCACAAAGGAATGGAAACACAGTCTTGCAAAGATTAGTCCAGCAAAACAATCCAAAGAGTTCGGGCTTACAGAATTCAGTTGTGGGTCCAAACAAATCCATGGGTCAATAGGATCAGGCAGCAGCATAGTCAGGAACAGTCCAAGGTATAAATATGAGTAAAGGCAACAGGAATCAAGGTAACAGGAACATGGAGTCAGAGATAGCAGACATGAAGTTTTCTCCAGGAAGGTCAGTTGATCTCTGACAAAGTCTCCATAGCTCCCCAAAGCTATGGATTTTGGAATATTTGTATTTGCATATACATAATGAGACATAATGAAGCTGGAGAGAGACTGAGGATCTGTGAGATGGTGGGAGGCACGGATTCCCACCATTTCACAGCTCCTCGCCTCTCCTTCCATCTGCATCTCTCTCCAGCCTTGCAAATACAGTACAGGTATGTTCTATGCTACTTATGTTGTACACTCGGTAAACATTTGTGGGTTTAACTTTTGCAAATGTGCTTATTATTTGCTGCCACCTCTGCTGCTGCTCTATACCATTTTTAATAGGGGCTGCAAGCCTTGTGAGACTGAGAGAGACTGCTAATACACTACAAGGCTTGTAAGTCCCTTTAAAAAATGGTGTAGGACAGGAGTGGAGGCAGTGGCAAGCCAGCTGCCTGCTTCTGCCTTGTAAAGGAACCCCACTGCCTTGAACGCATCCACAGTGGGTTGAACCCAAGGGTTGTACTTTTTGTGTGTGTTGAATAAGATTCGAGGGGGAGTAGAGATATTTGTGGTTTTTCCACATTCATGGGGGTCCTGCACCCCTAACCTCAGTGAATGTGGAGGGCCAACTGTAGCTCAAAAAGTTTTGAATTTTGGAGTACTTTGGATTTTGGAATTCTGAGTAAGGGATATTCAACCTGTATTAGGTAAAACCGCACATAAAATATTAGTGAACAGAAAAGTATGTGGAAAATACATTACATTCAGGGAAACATCTTGAAATAAATATACAATTGGCACATAGAAGATGAATATTAGGATAATATGTTAGGCAATATCCAGATGCAATATTGATATGGACCAGAAATAAATCTGTCTGTCTATCTATCTATCTATCTATCTATCTATCATTTTAATGGTACCAAACAGGATGGAGCCATATGTTTTTATTCACTACAAGGACATCTTCACACACAATCAAGTTCCAAGAAGGCCACAGATAAGATCCAATTAACTGTCTTGAACAGAGCTTGGAAACATTTGAACAGATATTTGAAAAAGTAGACTGGGTGATTCTGGGATTAGTCATCCCCAAATGTAATGTTCTCAAGCTTTAGTCTTGAGGCCATAATGAAGTTTTTCATATTAGGATCATATGACTGTGGTCTATCCCCCTACTCATACTGCTAATACCAGTGCCACACATCCATCATTCTGTTTCAAATTCTTAGAGGTAGCCACCTTAGGATGCTTATACTCAGTAGTTGATAGATTGTATGTCTAACCGTTTAAGCATAGCATTATTCATTCCACATCACCTCTCCTCCTGCATCAGTTAGTCTGGGTTTGTTGGTCCTCCATTTTGTAGTCTGCAGTTGTCTCTCCTACTATTTTGAAAAGCACACATTTCAGACATTTTCATCTTGATGTTATGAAACCTTAACATCTATAAATAAATCTACTTCATGCATTTTTACCAAAGAAGACAATCCTACTTTATTTTTCTGCTAGATCTTTTGTGTGAGGGTGGAGGTGCTATGAGACTGGTTGTTGCTAATTTTTTGCTTGCAAATACTAATTATTCTGCTTGTGAGAAACACTACTATCTCACATTTCCCCAAACAAATGAGTGGTACTACTCAAAGCTCTGTTCCAACAAAGAAAAGGGGCACCCACTGATGCACCAGCTTAACTGATTGTAGTTTTCTGTTGTGTTATGAATCCACAAGCTAATTGTGTTATGAATCCAAAAGCTAATTGTATAGAAGATTCTGGGTCTATTGGCTTCATAATGCCAGTATGTCTGTGTCACCAACCATATTTTTATTATGTAATGGCCACTGTTAATAATTTAATTATTACTGTCTGTTTCTCCTGCATTTCAGTTATCTTTAATCTAACTCTCCTCTGCCAAGTGCCTATAATATATCTGTTACCCATGACATTGTTTCATGCATTAGACAGAGTGGACTACAGTCCACAGATGTTTATGCTGTAATAAACATGTCAGTTTTGAAAGGGCCCTGAGGCTCATTCTTGGTTTTGCTACAAAACACTAATTTGGCTACCACACTGAAAAATGAGCTAGTACAGTGGTTTATTTAACTGGGATCCCAGAGCCTAAACTGTTCTAGAACGTGGTGTGTTTTGATTGCTTTTTTATTAGCTAGAAGGAACTTTATTTTATTCTCCACTGTTTTAGCTGAAGTTTTCAAGCTTTCTATTCTATTGCCAGTACAGAACAATTTGGCCTAAGAAAAACATTCTTCACTTTCTTTCTCAGCATCAGTAATGGTTTAAAAGCTCCAGGATTTTAAATACTACAAAACGATTACATCACTGAATGCAGCATAAATTGAGTAAAGGAGAAAATGAAAGTAATAGACTTAGGAAACAGAAAAAAAACGCAAAGCCTTAAAGAGATTATAAAGAATCTTGTAGCACCTGGTGATGTTCTCTAGGCATCTCTGAAGTGGGCAGATTTCACTGAAGCCTGGCTTAGAAAATGTAGATTTATAATTAAAAGAATTATAAACCCAGAAATTTGTTCTGAGTGCAAGAAATGAAAAGAATTTATAATTCTGAAAAGAATTTGTAAATGGATTTAAAATTACACCATTTCAGAAGTATAATTTGAATGGGCTGGAGGGAGTAGCTGTATTGCTGCCATTGTTAAATATAAGGAGTCTAAAATTCTTGTCAGTTAGGTTGCCCAAAGGCATACTAGCATGTCCTACCTTTGCGCCACTCCTGAACTAAATGAGGTGTATGACTTTTCTGAAGGAAAGAGCTTCACACAAAATATGCAGGAGCTGGCTGAGTTTGGCCACACTCCTATGAAGTCAATGGAGTTTAATGCAGCATAAACATGGATACATATGGAGTTACCCTGTTACACTTACTGTTGATCTGACCTTGCTTTCTCTTGCTGTTTTTCTCCTAGTAGTGTGAGTAGTATGTTCCACTAAAGCTCCAGTTCTATGCATACTTCCTGAGAGTCAGCCCCACTGAACTTAATGGAATTTCCTTCCGAATAAACATGCAAAGGATTGCCCTGCACGTGCATGTTAGTAGTGAGAGTAGAAGTAGCAGGGGTGGTAGTAAATATATGGATTAGAACCATAAGTTACAGAACAACTGGGCAAGCCTTGGGGCAAATTTCCCCAGGGATCACACCGGGGACTACACTGTCCTTAAGAAATGGAAGAACCTCCTCAAAACCAGATTTGGAATTGTGTGGAAGTCTACTTCTCATTTTCTAAAATATCATTTTAACCACTTGAAATGGGGTGGTGGTAGTTGCAGAGTAGAGAGGAGAGCTTTCACTCCAGCAACCCTGGGGAAAGCACTAGCACACACAACACGATGGAAGGGACAGCAGGTTTTGAGGGGCCTTCGGAGGGGGTAAGTCTGTGGAAGTAGTGTGAGGCAGTGAGAGCAAAGCTGTCATATTCTGTGGTGGTTTTGAGTCTTTCCTAACCCTCCCAAAATGCTAAAAGAAAAAAATAATGGGGAGGCCTGGGGGCCACAAAATGGGGCTCAGCTGCCTTTCCCCCACCCCTGGTTTGAAGTTGTCCCTGCACTTTGTTTAAAAAGAGGATTGCCACTCTTGGGAGGTTTAAAGGGGATGCAATTCTATTTCCCTTCTCTGCTTCTTCCCCAATGGTGGCATCTGGGGGACAGTCTAGGGGCTGAAAGAATGGTCCTGGGCACACATGTGGCCCATGGTGGGACCAGGGTTTAGAGTGCTGGACTGGATTCTGGGAGAGGCAGGTTCAAATCCCGAGTCAGCTATGTAATACACTAGTTAGCTTGAGCCAGTCTTTCTTTCTAGGCATAACCTACTTCACAAAGCTGTGGGGAGGATAAAATGGGGAGGAATAGAGCTATATAAACCACCTCGAGGGTTGAAGGAAAGTCTGGGTGGAACTGTAACTGATCAATAAATGGCCCATCATATCACAGAAACCATTTGTTTAGAACCGCACCAGCACCACCAAGGCATGGTTGTAACTGTTTAAATTACATAAAATAAGAATTGGGTGCCTCTCTATTTCCCATGAAAATTTCAAATGTTGATGTTTTCTCTTTAAAAAAAGAGTTATATTCTTTCCAGAAATAACAGTATCTCCAACTTTTCCTTTTTACATACCTTTTCTATGATAAGCATCAATACCTCCCCTCCAGATACAAACAAAGAGAAGGTTTATCCCCACAATCTGTAATTACTTTAATTATATGATAATTATACAAATAATGTATCTGAACACAGATTTCACTTTCTTTGGTTTCTAAATATTATTATCTTTCAGTGTTTTCAGATTTGTAAACAAAATTGAAGCATAGCTAAAGAGCAGGAGAGCTGGCTGTCACACAAGAAGAGACAACTGAAAGAAAATTTCGCTGCTGTAAACTGTCTAACTTATTGATCAGTTTTAAGGCAAGCAGGTGTGTGTGTAGTTCTTACAGTTTTAAAATCAACTGATTAATAAAAAAATCCATATCTAGAATCAAAATTCAAAGTGCTCTCCACCAAATGGAGAACTGAGTCAGGCCTTGCAAAATGAACTCCCAGAAAGATAAATGTGAAGTTCTTCATTTATCTGGACAAAATCAGATATAGATATACTGGATGGGTGACACCTGGCTTGGTAAAAGTACACATGAAAAGGAGCCAGAGATTGCAGAATATCATAAGCTAAACCTAAGTCAGCAGTATGATGCAGCTGCTGGAAATGTTAATGTTGTTCTACTATACTGCATCAACAGTAATGCTCATGAGAAGCAATGGTTCCACGTTGCTTTGGAAAGTGTCTAGTCACTGAACCAAAATCCAGAATCCACAAAAAAGTGAATACATGATGCAAGTTTTCAAAGCTCTACTGGCTTCTTCATCAGGCAAAAGAGGTTTAAAAAGAAAAAAGAAAAGTGATGGTAATGGAGTCATAGGCCCACATGTTGTCTCAGATGTTGCTTGTGCTGTTGTTCAGGTGAGGGATATCATGTAGGCAGAGGCCGCTCCTACTTCCTGGCTATGTGGTGTACTGAGACAAAGGGCAGTAAAATGTAACTACTCCTGCAGCAGCAAGGCAACCTCCTTTGGTAGCCAGCATGATTCTGACTCTTTCTGAAGCCAGGGCTCCTTTGTTAGGCAGAAATCACTGGATTTTTCAAGAAGTCGTTGTACTGCTACATCTGGAAAAAACTTTCAGGGACTGTATAGGTAAAACTTAGCCAATTATATTCCAAAAGAGAAGCTTTTCTTTTGTTGGAGGTTGAAAACTCAGAAGTTTAGTCCCTGAAGTTCAGAGTGGATGTAGAGAAATGGAAGGTATCCATTGGTCAGACTGAGCAATGGATTGCGAAGAACATACACAAACACACACCCAGTAAAGAATAACAGGCCAACAATCCATTCCATTTCCATTGATGAGTAGTAAATCACATCGATGGCTATTGCAGGCAAAAAAAAGTTATTCAGTCCTACTCTGTGATTGCAAAAAGTACTTTTTACATCTGGTGGGTCAAAGTTGCTCATCTCTGATGTAACAGAACATAAGGAGATTACCCAATAAATCAAAGAAATAAATTAAAACTGAAAATCATAACAATCTTAACTATACTCAACTTGCATTTTGCTTATTGGGGCTTAGTTCCAGGTAAATGCCTATAAGAGTTCAGCTTTAGCTGCATCCAGATTAGAATAAGGTAACAGACTCCATGTGAGGATGCCTAGGAATAGCCATGAACTAAAACTCATGCAAAATTCTGCAAATGCACAGAAAAAATTCTGAAACATGTCCACTTTAACTGTGGGGAGGTATCCTATGAAATCCTCTGTGTGTGTGTGTGTGTGTTGTAAACTGCTACGGATGAAAGCTTTTTAGGGCCAAAATGCTATATATAAATATTTATCTGTTTCAGATTCAGGGGCCAATTTTCTGCTCCTGAAACCCTATGCAGATTGCACAGATTGCCAAAAAAGGCCAACTACACAGGGTTGTCTAGATAGTGAAAATACTCTTCATAGGATTCTCATAGAATACCATGATTGTAATTTCTGCCACTGTAAAACACTGCTTCATTTTCCATGTGCGCAGACACACACTTTGTTGCTTATAATCACATTCCATGACATCTAAAGTCTATTGCATATGTGAGAAAATCCCCAGAACTGGCAATTTGGCAGTACTTACCAAAAAAGAAGAAGTTATATTCAAGCTACATATAAGATGCATCTCTGTTTTAGATTGAGGGATATTTAGAAAAGAGGAAGAAGCAAAAAAAAAAAAAAGTGATGCTAAAACACAGCACAGCAGGCTTCCAGGTCTCAGTTCATGCCTTTCTTAACACAAACTACATCAGGTTTGGAACAACCATAGCTCTTACAGAAATTATCAACCCCTCTGGCTTACACTCCATACACCACAAAGAGAAGAAGGTAGCAGTGCCTCAGTCATGTTGAGAGTGCTTCTCACTGGTAATTTAACTTGTTTCTTCCTGCTTCAGGTGTATCACAATCAACTGGACTCCACAAGTCAGGCAATTGAGGCAGACAGCTAAAAGCTTCCTGAAGGCAGATACACATCTCTTTTCTTAAGAGGGAAGAATAGTACTGCCTGCTTCAAAGTTTTTGGTATAATTACCAAGATTACCAAAATTAATTACTTTATTGATGGAGATGGAGCAAGGGGGGCAGGCAGGTCATGACAGTGGTTCTCAGTCTTTGGCCCCCTCAGATATCTTGGATTTCAACTTCCAGAATTGCTAAACTTTAGCTATGCCGGTTCAAGCTTCTGTGAGCTGAAGGCCAAAATACTGGAATTACCAAAGGTTGAGACTTGCTAGTGTAGGGCATGGCTGACTTCTGATTTGTCACATGTAAGGAGACAGAGAGACAGAGTGCATGCTTGCCTATAGAGTGAAGTCAAGTATTAACAGAACTGAGAACTCATTCTTCTCCAATGCTTTGTTGAAGTTAGTGCATTACTGTCTTGTCATTAAAATGGTGTAACTAGACAGGTGGTTTCTCTCTTCCTTAAGTTCAACCATTTCACCCCTTGTATTCTCTTTGGATGCAATTCTTTACTATTTTGTCCCCAAAGGAAGCAATGAGTAATTTTAACAATGTTCTTCTGGTTGCAAGCAAATCTTTGAAATACATTTTGGTAGACTATTCACACTTCAGGACTTACTCTGCGCAAACTTTGCACATGGTTGTCTTGCACAGAAATCAGCATTTTCTGTGTGGAATATTATTTGGTATTTGGCAAAAACTTTAAAGAACCCCATTGCCCTTTGGGACTCTGACCGGCTGTTGTGCTATGATATTTTCAGGTATAAATACTTCCTGTAGTTTTTCATTAATAAGGTGAAAAGAATGTCATATTGGATATTTTCTGGTATCATGACCCTTATCATACCATTGACAGCTTCACATTGCTGTCTGCAAAGGAATCCTCATGTTCTATAAAATTTTACTTTGAAACAGTGGTGAACACTGTGGAGACTAGTAGATGGATGTGCTGGATCAGAGCCTGAGGTCCAGGAGCCCCTGAACTACTCACCTCAATTTTCACATTGTTCTCTGTCCTTTTTCCACATCAGTCCATGTCATGAAAATTTTGCCTGACTTGGATTTTAACTGCACAAATGTTGTTTTAAAACTGTGTCTTTTCCCACTTAGAAGTACACATTTCAGCATAAATCTAGTTGGTTTGTTCAGTTAGAGTAGGGCTTCTCTACACTGGGGGTAAAAATCTGGATGAAATTTGGACTACTTTGTCTCGAAGCTGTGCTGCACGAAATTTGGACCACTCTAGCCTGGATTTAAGCACAACCCTTACTCAGATCTGCATCACTTGTCAGCAGGCTTTGTTTATACAATAATTCATTCAAGTTTTTACCCCCAGTGAAGCTGTGGGTCCATTGTTACCAGGCATCTCTGCAGCACTACCACCACTGGCGTGGGCTGGAAGAGCAACAGGGCTCTGCCTTCCTGGCAGGTGGTATACTCCAAGTTTGCTGTGGATAGGGATGGATGGTGTGTGGACTTATTACATCAGATTTGGGGAAAAGGCCACACATAGTGTGACCTTATTGAGCCAGATTTGGGGGGACCTCAAGATTTTTCAATAGTGTAGACAAGCCCGTAGACCTACTGAAATCAGTTGAATGATCAACAGATACTCATGTTTTCTGCTGTTGACTTTACCCTAGTCTGTGATCTTTGGATATAGAATATAGATGTATTAATAATTGAAAATAAAATAAAATAAAATAAAATAAAATAAAATAAAATAAAGAAACCTGGATTTGGACTTAGTCTTGTTTAAATTAGTGGGACTGAACTGGCTTAAATCCAAATACTTTACCTAATACCTTGCTTCATGTTTTTGTTTTTTTTAAAGTCTGGTTTAGGCTGACAAATAGTTGCTTCCAAAACCAGATACAAAAAAGTGCTGTGTTCTGGTGCTATTCATGGAGTATGGGTTCATTTGTCCATATTCCAGCTGCTGTAGATGCCTCTTCAATTATCACAGCTGTCAAATAAATTCACTGCAGGAAGCAACTGTAACAGGAAGGAAGTAGAGGGTGTCACCCCTGCATTGTCACTAAACCAGCCTAGGGCCTTCTTTAACATGACTGCCCCTATGTGAGCTCTGTCCAAAAGTTCTTTCCTGTAATGGCACTTCACATGAAATCAGTAATTTCTAAAATGGATATCCATAAAAGTCTGTTTGCATTGTTATTTCTTATAGTCCACGTAGCATTTAAACTGTTTACATTTTTAAAACAAATTGACTGTACCTTACCCTGAAATTTCTATAATGTCGATATAAGACATTATAGAAATATTTTAATACATGAAATCTACTCAAGTGTCACTTCATCTGCTCATCATTAAGTATGGCTTTAAGAGGCATCCAGTATGGCAAAATGCTTTTTTTAAAAATGCAACTCACCCAGGAATAGCCCTGAATGAGCAAGATAGTATTATTGTATCATATCCTTGTGATGCTGAAATGTAATTAATTTTCCCCTTTCCCCTTCTCTTTCTATAGTATATCACCCAGTTTTTGGTCATGACTGATCCATTGGCTTAGATACAAAATGATAGTGAAATAAAAAATCTTTCTTAATAAACTTCTACTTGCTTTGACCATTTTGCAAGTGCTAGCAAAGTCCTCCTACACATGTGGTCTACTTTGCACAACCAGTTGTTCAGTGGCAAACTGCAATGGAGTTTGCCATTTGCTAGCAATGCATTTCTACTAGCAGAGCAGACCTTGGCTGCTGGCACACTACAGAAATAATGCATTTTGACACCCGGTTATGCCATGGCTCAATGCTATCGAGTTCTGGGATTTGTAGATTTGTGCCACAACAAACTACAAATCCCAGAACGATCATGGGTAGAGCCATGATAGATAAAGCAGTGTCAAACTGAATGATTTCTGCAGCCCTTGTACCGCACAATGACCTCCATGTGACTGCCACCAAACATATTTTTTGTCGCGCTACAGCCTGCTGGAGTCTATGTTCAGGAGTCCAGCCAACAGTCAGGTTAGCAGAGTAGCAAAAGCTTGGTCCAGATGCTTCCAGCATGCTCAATGTTCAATGAGTAGCTGGACATACTTAGTGTCTAAAAACTAACAGTCTTTATTGTTTACATCCTAAACTACAAACAAAATCATTGCTCTAATAGCTAAGCTTACAGTTAGCAGTCAGTCAAAGAAGTCAGTTGAAGAAGTGAAGTGGGCTGCCTTGCACCATGACTTATATAGGGTTTCCTAGCTGTTCTAGCAAGTTCTAGCAATTCCCCTTCATTCAATTGGTGACTGGTGACATCATCTGACATCAACCCAAGCATGTTATCTCCCCTTCTATTAATCATACTGAGAAAAGAGGGCAGAAAAACATCAGCTGCCTAGCTAACTGCGCAGATGTTTAACCTTCAGCTTTGTCCTCTACAGATTAATGGAATATATGGCATCTCTTTATGACATAAATTTCCAAGGGCTACACATTCAAAACCCTAACATTTTTCCTTACCAATAGCATACTTTTCTCAAAATCAAAGGCACTAATGTGCAAATGATGTGATGTTGGAACAGAGGCATGTGGTAAGAAATGTTTAAAGATTACCACTTCCATGTGGAACACCGCTAGCAGGGTGAGAGGAGAGGAGGAAACAGGAATTACATTTCAGTTTCACAAGACTATTGATCCATCTGGGAAAGAGTTGTTCCATTACCAAGCTCTAGGCTGGCTAGATTTGTAGCATTTAAGCACTGCATATTTCTATGTTATGTTTTAGAATAATTATTTCAGATGTCATCACCATGGTGGCTCTGGATCCAATTCTGACTATCTTCTTTTAGTGTTGCTAGGCTTTTTATGCACTAATGGGCACTTAATATAGTACAAAAGCAATAAGCTCATAAATAATTCTATAGTTCCGTTATATTAGAGATCTTAGAAATATATAAAAATAGATTAGATAAAGTATATAAAATGTTATTTCAAAGCATATAAGAAAAGTAAATGGTAATTCTTGTGTAATAATTATATAAACACCAAGATGTATGGTCACATAAAACGGCAGCATTCAGAAAAGCAGACTTAGTAGAGCCTGAAGCCTTTGGCTATAGGAATGTCTTCAATTTAATGGGCCCATGTATAATCCCAATGCAACATAGATGAAAGGTATCCAATTAAACTGATCTCAGGTAAGCAAGCAAGCAATACAAATGCTACAACAAAATTGTTGTGTGCCTTCAGGTCATTTCCAGTTTATGGCAACTCTATGGTGACCCTTTCAGGGGGTTTTCTTGCATGATTTATTCAGGGGAGATTTGTTATTGCCTTCTTCTGAGGCTGAGAGGATGTGACTCTGGGGAAGATGGAGCAGATGATGCAGTAGGGAAAATATAGCACAGAATTGGTAAAGAGGTAGTTCAGGAATATCTGGCCTTCAGGAAGTATAAATGAGTTCAAGTCTCCAGGGCCAGATGAACTTCATCCAAGGGTATTAGAAGAACTGGCAAAAGTAATCTCAGAACCACTGACAATAATCTGAGAATTCCTGGAGAACAGGAGAAGTCCCAGCAGACTGGAAGAGGGCAAATGTTATTCCCATCTTTAAAGGAGGAAAAAAGAAGACCCAAATAATTACTGCTCAGTCAGCCTGACATCAATACTAGGAAAGATTCTAGAGCAGATCATTAAACAGACAATCTGTAACCATTTAGGAAGGAATGCTGTGCTCACAAAAAGTCAACATGGATTTCTCAAAAACAAGTCATGCCAGACTAAACTTATCTCTTTTTTTGATACAGTTACAAACTTGATAGATGAAGGGAATACAGTGGCTGTAGCGTATCTTGGTTTCAGTAAGGCTTTTGACAAGGTCCCCCATGATATTCTTGCAAAAAAGTTAGTAACCTGTGGGCTACACAATGCAACTGTTAGGTGGATTTGTAATTGGTTGACTGACTGAACCCAAAGGATAGTCACCAATGGTTCCTCTTCATCCTGGAGAGAAGTGACCAGTGGGGTGCCACAGGGTTCGGGTCCTGGGCCCAGTGCTATTCAACATCTTTATCAATGACTTGGATGAGGGAATAGAAGGTATGCTTATCAAGTTTGCAGATGACACCAAATTAAGAGGGGTAGCTAATATCCCAGAGGGCAGGTTCAGAATCCAAAATAACCTTAACAGATTAGAAAGCTGGGCCAATACTAACAAAATGAATTCCAACAGTGACAAATGTAGGATACTACACTTGGGCAGTAAAAATGAAAAGCACAGATATAGGATGGGTGACACATGGCTTGAGTGCAGTACATGTGAAAAGGATCTAGGAGCCTTAGTGGACCACAAGCTGAACATGACTCAGCAGTGTGATGCAGCAGTTAAAAAACCCAATGCAATTCTCGGCTTCATTAATAGGAGTATAGTGTCTAGATCAAGGGAAGTAATAGTGCCACTCTATTCTGCTTTGGTCAGACCTCACCTGGAATACTGTGTCCAGTTCTGGGCACCACAATTCAGGAAGGATATTGAGAAGCTGGAACATGTCCAGAGGAGGGTGACCAGGATGGTGGGAGGTCTGAAAGCCATGCCCTATAAGGAGCAGCTTAGGGAACTGGACATGTTTAAACTGGAGAAGAGAAGGATAGGAGGGGACGTGATATCCATGTTTAAATATTTGAAGGAATGTCATATTGAGGATGGGGCATGCTTGTTTTCTGCTGCTCCAGACACTAGGACACGGAGCAATGGGTTCAAATTACAGGAAAAGCGATTTCATTAGGAAGAACTTCCTGACAGTAAGAGCTGTTCAGAAGGGGAATACACTGCCTTGGAGTATGGGGGATTCTCCTTCTTTGGAGGTTTTTAAACAGAGGCTGGATGGCCATCTGTCAGGAATGATTTGTTTGTGTATTTTTGAATGGCAGGGGGTTGACTGGATGGCCCTTGAGGTGTCTTCCAATTCTCTGATTCTGTGACTTGCCTGAGGACACCCAGTGGGGATTTCAACTGTGGTCTCCAGAGTCCTAGTCCAAAACTCGGACTACTGTACCACACTGCCTCATCTTCACAAAAAAATAACACATTATGCAACTGATTTCAAAAATAAACTTGCATAATGGGCAGACTTTAATGTGAATGTGATAGTTGAGTATTTGTAATGTACAACCACTACTTTGTTTCTTATTTCTCACCATTATTTCTGTGATCCAATTCACAGGAGGATGTACTGCTCAAACTGAAGTTGATTAATTGATTAATTCACTGGCAACTATTTAACCCTATCACTGCTGTTCTTTTGAAAATATCATTAATTCTTTAAGTACTGAGTGTCATTGCATTTCCAATAACCTTTCTGGACTACAAATCGCAAGCCATGCTGGCTGGAAGATTCTGGGAGTTCTGGTAATTCAGAGCAAGGGTGAAAATGTTATTTGTGTGTGTGTGTGCGTGTGCGTGTGTGTGTGTTGAGAGGCATATCTTCCTTTAATTTATGATTGGAGAACATGTGATCTTCTAGCTGTTGTTGTCCTGCAACTCCCATCATCCTCACAATTGGCTATGTTGGCTATGGCTGATGGGAGTTGCTTTCCAACACCTGAAGGCCATACATTCCTTAACCCTGCTGGCATATAAACCATGTCAGTGTTTTATGTTAATGAGCCACAGTGGCAGTCCTTCTTGAAAATGATCTCAAGTGAGTTTCACAAAGATCAGATGTGGCATATGGATAGACTAAGAATGTTGGAAGTTGTCTTCTTTTGAGTTACTTTTTCGGATGACAGTTTACAACGCTAGCAGCTTCGTCCCCGTTGCGAGGCTGCAGCGCTGCAGAGCATCCCTTTCGGATGACGGTCTGTCCTGCTGTCCCTCTTGCGGTACTGTTGCGTAACCGCGGGGACGCAGCAGCGTTATATTTGGCATTTTTCTACTCACGAAAGTTGATCGTGAGTAGAAAAATGCCAAATATAACGCTGCTGCATCCCCGCGGTTATGCAACAGTACCGCAATAGGGACAGCAGGGCAGAGCGTCATCCGAAAGGGACGCTCTGCAGCGCTGCAGCCTCGCAAGGGGGACAAGGCTGCTAGCGTTGTAAACTGTCGTCCGAAAAAGTCCTTAGATTATCGACTCATCTAGCCCAGTATTGCCAACTCTGATTGGTAGCAGCTCTCCAGACAGGACTTTTCTCTAGCCCTACCTGTAGATCCCTAGTATTTCCTGGTGGTATGGATTGAAATTTCCAGGGGGCTGGATTATGCAGCAAAGAGCCAAAGCATACAAATGGACTGGCTGGAAGTCATTTTTTGCACTGTGTACAGACCTGCATATGCTTGAAGAAGAAAGTAGGAAAGTGTGCTAAAAAGGATATATGCTAGGCTTAAGAAGTCTACTGTTGTCCAGAACGTAATGGGACGGTGGAGATATATAATTTTATAGGACATCAGTTCTAAGAAGGAGTAGACTGCTATATCACAGCCCTGAGAATTTTTAGTAAACACATGTAATTTTGCAGAACAATGGTTCTCAATCAGTAGGACACATACCACCAATGGAAAACAGAAGCAGTATGTAGGTAGAAGGGTACAAGCTTTTCACAGCAATTATAAATTATTCATAAGACTATTATCATGTTTTTAAACTAGTAATGGAAATATTATTTTTGTTTGCTTATGTTTACTTGCAGCAATACTAATACAATATTCATGTCCTTAAAACTTGCCACAAATAATAATTATAATAACAGAATGGTTGATTTATACATGTGCATCTCAGAAATACTGGTGGCAGGCTGTTTCAATCATGGTAGGACACATACTCTTTTACAGAGTGACTGGTGACATGTAAGATATGAAAAGCTGAGCATCACTGAACTAAACTACTCATTGATCAAGAGTAGAATTGGGTGTGACATAGTGAATCAGCAGTTGCAAAAACACCTGCTCCAACAAAGTGGATATTGTTCAGGTAGCAGAAGCCCTGCCAAAGACATCGTGTTCCAATGCTTCCTCTTTCCTTACTAAATTCAGAGTTGCTCCATTTATTTTCTTTGCTCTGTATTCCAAGGACATACCTCCATTCTAGTTATTTATTTAAAATATTTAGTGCTTTCCTTAAAAAAAAAACACACACAACAATTTTAAATCCCAAGATATTATGCATTACAATATTATATTATCTTACAGAAAGCACAACAATATTAAAACTTACAAGGATACTTAAGGCAAAGCTTGAAGCTACTTAATCAGTTAATGGTTGGGGAAAACCATGGCCATGAAGTATGTTTTTAATAAACTTCAGAATGATAGTCACTGCCTGTCAGATTGCACATTCAGATCATTCTAGAAGTTGGATGACACCACTGAGAAAGCCTGTTGCCATGTTGGCACCAAAATGAAGCTCCATAGGGTATGGCATAAACAAGTCCCCTCCCACCCCAAGACTGTAGTGGTCTAATTGTTTACCTGGAAGAAGATGGTTTCACAAAACTCTTATGATAGAGGCTGCAAAATAGTTCATACTTCCAAAACAAAGGACATTGTGTCAATGGAGGATGTATATGGTGTCACTTTGTTTCTATACAGAATGCATTAACTTCTCCATACTTGAATGTGGTTTACAAACCATGAGATGGTTGCTAATTCATTTGAAAACTGATGATAATGATACATCTTATGAAAAAGAACCACAAGGAAATGCAGACAGACAGGCTAAGTATAGTCTAGCCTTTGTCAAACAATGTAAAACAATGGGTTTCATGGATGCACTTCATATGGTTTCTCTGCACTTGGTTAATGTTTATTTGCACATTGGCAGTTGGATATTCGAAATTATTCTACTAAAAAACATTACTTCTTAGTTGGTGTGAAGTGAACAAAGTTCTCTGTAATTGTGTTATATTTGTGACATCCAATTAAGAGATATGAGACAACACTTAAATGCGGCAATTATTAAGTAATGAACATGCACCTATGAACCTGCCAGCAGATAAAGTAAATGGTATCTATTGTCCATGAGAGTCAGCAGGGTGTAGTGGTTTGAGCATTGGACTACGACTCTAGAGACAAGGATTTGAATACCCACTCAGCCATAGAAACCCACTGGGTGACCTTGGACAAGTCACATTCTCTCAACCTCAGAGGAAGGCAAAGGCAAAAAACACTTTGAAAATATCTTGCCAAATAACCCTTAGGGTCACCATAAGTTGGAAATGACTTGAAGGCATACATCAACAATCTATTGGTATAGGGAATGAGAACTTTTCCTCTACCATTGAGCCACCAATGAAAATAAAATGGCACTTGACACTTCCAACCCTTTCCCCCAAATTTCTATTAATGCATATTCCTTGCCTTCACCACTGACTCTGTGGTGCAGTGGTTAAATGCCAGTACTGCAAGTCACCATGTTGCAAGTTTGATTTCAGAGGGCTCCAAGGTTCACTCAGCCTTCCATCCTTTCATAGGTTGGTAAAATGAGTACCTGGCTTGTGGGGGCAATTAGCTAACACACATTGGAAACTGTTTAATGCAGTGTAGATGTGTAAATTGCTATTGCTTACAACAATTTGTAAGCCGCTCTGACAGCCTTGTGGCTGAAGAGTGGGGTATAAATAACTAATAAAAAAATGGCAATCACAACAGTAATTTATTGGCAAGAATTCCTTTCTCTTATAATTTCCTGGGGCATTAATGAATCAAGCTTGAACTTTTCACCCATATACTTGGAAAGTCTGAAAAAAACAATTGTGGATTCAGTATTATAAGTAAATAGAATTATGCCAGAAAAATATCTGTATGAGGTCTGTCTATTAAATAACCCACATTTATTTCCCTCAGGGGATCCTGGCCTCTTTTAGTCCGCTGGCCGTTTATTATATTTTATTGTGTTTATTGTTTTTAAATGTGATTTTAGATCAGTTGGTTTTAATTTATAATTGTTTAATATTTTTTATGGGGGAGGGTGGGGGTGGGGGGTGTTTGGAGATTTTATCTGTATTGTATTTTAATTTTTGTAAGCCGCCCCGATTGTTTTGACAGAGGGGCGGGGTATAAATAAATATTATTATTATTATTATTATTATTATTTATATGTATTACAATTCTGATGCTTGTCCCCTTCAATATATTCCGCATTCACACTCACACACTGATGCAACCTTGTTTTCCACTGGTCAAAGGCATGGAATTTCTGTCAGCTGTATCAACACATCTGCCATTTTCTTCTTTACTGCATCAATTGACTCAAAACGTGTTCCTTTAAGCACCAATTTCACTTTAGGGAAAAGAAAAAAGTTACATGGTGCCAAATCTTGTAGAATGCCTATAGGCAGGGACAACATGTTCTACAGATTGATGCTAGATGAAACCTTCTCTGTCATAAACTCCTATTGATTTTAACAAGGATTGGACAATTTTGTAAAGGATGGATTTATGTTTTTTTTCCTCCTCCCTGCAAATTAACCTTAACTACAAATTTATGTAAATATGCCTCCTACAACATTTCTATCCTGATTCCCCCCCGCATTTTTTATTTTATTTTTGAGTGAATGAAATTATTTGCTAAGATTATTTGTACAACAGAAGAAGTTTGTGCACAGCAAGACCCATTCAATACATTTTCTTTAACATCACAAATAATATACTGTAAATTATCAGGTTGCTTTCAAAGACTTCAAAAAGACATGCAGGAGAAATACTTTTGGTGTCTTGAAGAAACATTTTTCTCCCTTTGTCTTGCAGTCAACTCCAAGTGATGCAGTGCATTTAAGCAGAGTTATTAAATGATGGAGTTATTGAAGACTATTTTTGCTACATACAGTGCTGCCAATGACGGGTGGGATGAGTAGTTGTTTTTCTAATCTATGGATCAAAGTGGGAACCCAACTGCTACCTGAAATTTAACCCTGCAGTTCAATGAATACAAATATAGGCTTTGGAAGGGTAAATAAAAGGCACCTGCTTTTATTCTGAATTAAGTATTCAGAGTATTAAAAAAGAAGATGGAAAATACCCTATCCTTCATAAATTGTTATTTTTCATTTTAAAAGATCACATGAAATTCTGAGGTAATTCATTTCTTTTATTGGGCAGGTAAATATTTACCTCAGTTTTAAATTTATATATTGCAGGATTTAGGGATTTGGATTTTATTTTGGCTAAGCAGTCTTTCATTTCTCACATCCTCAATTTCTGTTGAAAACTATCCCTCCATTGTCCAAACTGCCTAATGTTTAACCCCACTCCACCAACAAAGGCAAATGTTCTTGATGTTCTTGAACTCCCACTAGCTAATGCCCCATCTTTTCCGTGTCCTACACACCCATGTTTCTTGAAGGAGTGGCTTGTATTTTTTTTATTTATTGACTTCCTTTTGACTATTTAGTGGCAACAGTGCTAATTCATTCAACAGGACAAAGGCATCTCTTAAGTTCCCCCCTCCAAACAAAACAAAACAAAACAAAAAACTCTAAAGGCCTTGTGACCTCAGTGCCCTTGATCTTTTTGGCAACTCATCAGGGTCAGTCCTTTAGGAGTCACTGTCCTTCTTGGGCCCTTGTGACATTGTGTTTACTTGGTTCTTGACATGTCCTTCAAACTATTCCATCTTTTCACTTGGTGACTTTGTTCACATCTCTTTTTAGCTCCTAAACAGTAACAGTTGATGGACTGTTTTTCTTTTTCCTTTACCCCTTTTCTCTATACCATCTTTTTCCTTCTTGTGACCCCCTTGATATTTGTCCTCACCATGCCAGTATCGGTTATCAGAACACTGGGAATAGCTTTTTGAGTTGCTCTAAATAAACAGGAGATGACATAACTCCAAAGGTCCACTGTGGGAAAGCCAAGGCATTAAGATAGCTGGTAGTGTAGTGTTAGACTTCAAATGATAAAGACAGAGTCTGAATCCCTTCTTGAGTCAGTTGTCTACCTCCTGCATTAAGTTCATGTAGAGATATGAAAGGGGTGTGTGTAAAAAACCCATACACCAGGTTGCAAAGCCCAGAAAAGCCTCCCCTGCTCCCCGCACATACACATGCATTTTGCCTTAGCCACTGTGACCCAGTGAGGTCTGGAAGCAGCAGAGAATAGACTGATAGACTGATTCACTCTTTGATCCCACTAAGCATTGCTCTTCTAGTCCTTCCATCTGGATGAACTGAAGTGTAAGAGACTACAGTAGCTTCCATCCACATTCATCCTTTCTTAACTTTCACTGCTCACACGACATACTTCCTCACCTCTCTTGTCTGTCTTCACATTCTGATATCGACATTCTGACTGTGAGTCTTCCAAGGCACAGACATGTCCCTTTCCTTTATGTGACTTTGTAAAATGTCATTGATATTGATAGTATTTTATAAACTAAAAACTAAAAAGAATTTCCAATATTCTGTATCACAACTTAGTTACAAATATGTAACAAACTAACAGCCAGCAGCTACATCAACTAAAGGAGGTCTATTTCGTTGCCAATCAGGGTGCAAGGAAGATGATATTTCCCACCCTTTTCCACCACTGGGAGAAGCTGCAGTGAGAAATCATGGCAGGAGCCCTGCTTCTGGTTGTTGCAGCCTCACTCACTGGCAAGGGGGGAGGGCTGGAAACATCCTTCTTGAGCCCTGATTGGCAGCTAAACAGACCTCCTTTGGGGATGTGGCTGCTGGCTGTTAAGGTGGGATTTGGGGGCATTTACAATAATGGCAATAGCATCACGATCATGACTGCATAGTTACAGATCCATAACTCTAGGTTAGGAATCCATAACTGCAATACAGAATGCCAGCCAATATTAATAACTATACCAATATTTTTATCTGTTATTGTTTTACAAGGAGCTTAAGAAGCTGTTTTATATTGAGTTGAACCATTTAAGCCGGGGGTGTGGAGACTGAGCCCTGTGGGCCATAGGCAACCTCTGGACCCCATTTTTGTGACCTCTGAAGCCTCCAACATGCCCCCTTTTAAAAAAAGGTGAAATGTTAGGGTAAACCAAAAAGATATAAAGAAAGGTATAGATTTGCATATAATTAGTATATGCTAATTTATATGTGCAGAAGCAAATTTAGAAATAATTTTAATAACAATAAAATACTTCTCACCATAGTGAGGAAGACTGTGAACAGGTGCCCATTTAACCTGCTGTCCAGTTACTAATTGCTGATGTGCCCTGCACTAACTTCTTAATTATGCTCTTGAAATCCAGCTTGAACCAGGGAACCTCTCAAGCACAGCATGCATGCCTTCAAATTGATTGCTGACCTTTGTAAAGGAGGATCCATATAAAATTGCTAGGTCAGCAGTATTCTATTCCCTGAGACTTCAGGGCCAAAACCTGATGCCAGGGTGCAGGTCATTGTGATGTCCTGGTGACATCACAGAAGCAAGACAGGTAAGGTTTGGGAAGCAACTGGAATAGCTTCGAGGTCAATTGGTTGTGGGAACAGTGGGAAGGCTATCTGGGCAAATTGGCCCACATTTGGATAAAACATAGCTAACTGTACAACAATCCAGAGCTAGGAAAAAGTAAAACTGTTTTCAGTAGCTGGGCAAGTGGCAAAGTATGGCCAATAGCTGCAGTACTTGCTACATTTCCCCCTAGGATTCATATCCCATGCAGCCTTAATTTCAGCACATGTGATACATGATGTATTTTTAGATCCTTCGTTCCAGAAGGAAGGACAACTTTTGCCCTTTCACCCCTCCATCAGGCTATACAGAAGAGGCCCTTTGAAAGCTCCCTTTTACTGAATTCAACCAATGGCCCCTCTATAGTGAATTAGACTAGTGACCAAGGTGTTGTCTAGACCAGTGGTTCTTAACCTTTTCTTTACCAGGGACCTCCTTTAAATATCCTTTGTTGCTGTGAACCCCCAAGACTTAACTCAAGATTATAAACCCTAAATAGTAGTAGTAGTAGTAGTAGTAGTAATAATAATATTTATTTGTATCCCACCCCTCTAGAAAATGCAATTGGGGTGGCTTACACCATTTAAAATATGCATTCAAGACCGTCCATCCCACCCCCCATAAAATACAATTAAATAATTCAAAAAAATTTAAAACATACTTAATAAATACTAAAAATAAACAATAAACAATGGCTGTATCGGGATTGGGCTAAATTTGATTTTTCTTTCTGATGGCCCGGTATCTATTCAGGAAATGCCCTCCAGAAGAGATCTGTCTTAAGAGCTTTTTAAAAGCTATTTGAGGTGGTAATGTGATGGATCTCATCTGGCAGGCCATTCCATAATCTGGGAGCAATAGCCGAAAAGGTCCTCTGGGAGGTCGAAGACCTCCAGTAGTAGTAGTAGTAGTAGTAGTGGTAGTAGTAGTAGTAATAATAATAATAATAATAATAATACAATTGCACCATCACCTTCACTCAGAGGCACTGGAGGGGAAGGGGAGACTTTTCTCCTGATTCTTCCTGAAAGTTTGTGGCTGGAGTGGATTGAACAGCAATGTGCACGCCAAGCCAGCCAGCCAGTCTTTGCCTTGGTTCCTGTCACATGGCTACTCCACTGCAGGGAGGAGGTGGGCCAAACAGCCTTCAAGCCTTCATGGACGCCCTGTGAGGTCATCATGGACCCCTGGGGATCTCTGGACCACAGGTTAAGAACCACTGGCCAAGATGATGAAAAAAATCCTTATAGAATGCAAGGAGAATACCTTTTGTCCCAACAAGATACCACAGTGTTTTGCTGTTTTCAGAAGGAGTGGGCCCCAAAACGGCAAAAACTACATAGGAAAAGCCTTCATAGCTTTTCCTGTATATTTTAAAATAATGCATGGGAATGCACATTAGCGCTTGTTAGGACAACTGATTTGCATCTCTGTGCATTCCGGACATCAAAAGCTGATTGGTCAGATGTGTGTGTGGGGTAAGCTTGCCAGCAACAAAGTTGCCAGAACCACCATTTTTTTAGTTTCTCAGTAGCAATCATGCACATTTTTTCAATGACAAGAAGACCAAACAGTTTTTTTTTTTAAGCAGAAGGTCACACTTGTGCACCTTAGATTTAAAGTTTTAAAAAATGTGCAGGAGCAGCAACTTTTAGCGAATAAAAATGCAAGTAATTCCCTCATGTCTACCATCTTGATTCATAGGCATGCCTCTGTGTGAACTTCAAAAGTGGATAACTTTACATAATAGCTATCTTGCAAAAACAAAAATGGAGACAAATGGATGCTGCTGCGATTTTGCATTAATAAGCAGCAATCCATATTATATGGCCTCATCTAGATTGATTTCCTAGTTTTGTCCATTCTGAGTAGCAGCGTCTAGGGTTTCAGTCAAGAGTCTTTCCTAGCCTTACTTGAAGATCCCTAGCATTTGTTGGTAGTCTCCCATCCAAGTACTGATCAGGCCTGGATCTGTTTACCTTCTGGAACCAAATGAGGTGGTATGGTGGTTTATAGGCTCACTGTAGCCTTGTACCAGCGGCCAGGGCTTGTACACAAGGGAGGTTCATGAGTTGCAATGCTGCTCCTCCATTCTTGACTTTAGTCAATGGGCTCAAGAACATGCACACATCATCTCTCTCCCTAGACTTTGCTCCTAGTTTTTTCTTGCACCAGTGTTCAACCAGCCGTGTTGTACAAATGTGTAGAAACACTTCTACCCTAAGTAGGAAAAATCTGGCATCAGCTAGGAACAGGTGCCCAGGCTTTAAAGAAAAGTTCACCAGAGGCAGGGGCATGCCCCAAACAGGCAGCACAGATGAGTATTGGCTGATGTGGAAGTGACAGGACATCATTTCTGGTTTTGATTACTGCTGAAAATGGGCTACTTTTTATGTTTGAAAGGTTTGGAATAGTAGGGAGCAAGCTACCCTTAACTGCCATGTTTTTGCAGCTCTTTGGAAGATTTGTTTGGTATTTTCAGTTGAATTTTGTGAAATGGCGGGGCTATTAGGGAATTTCCTGAGGAGCTTGAAAGGCTGCAAAATACAGGTTGTGGTGTGTGTGGGCCAAAGAATGCACTCTCCTCACTTCTACTTTAAAATCGCCTCACATACACCTATCAGACTTCCTCCTTCTCCAGTGCCACTCATCCTGAGACGTGCCTGGAGATGTGGGGAAGCATAGCAGTTCCCTGAGATTTCAGCCAGTGCTCTGACATGTTGCAGCCCTAGACACAAGGTTACGATGTTTAAATAAGAGGACGAAATAGTAAATCAGGGCTTTCTCCCCAAGCTAGACAGTTTGTAATTGGCTCTCTGTCATCAATTCTCTGAGGAGGCACTAGCAGAAACAAGCGGAAATCCAGTCCTCAGTACGGCAAGTGTTCTTAATGCTGTTCTTGGTCTTGCTGCACCCTCATGCATACATTCTTTTCATCACATGTGTGGGTTTTTTGTTGTTTCTTCTCCCTCTCTTTCTCCCCTTGTTATCCCCCCTTGCTCTGTCTTCAGTTTTCCCAACTCATTTTTATTCTCCCTCCCCCATCTCTAATTATGTCCATCTCTTTCCCAATTTGGCATCTCTCCTCCTGGCCACTGCTCCCCCTAGAAGGAATCTCCAAATGACAGCCTGCTCATACATTTTGCATTAGCTCCAGATGCCCTTAACATCTTCTGCCTTCAAGGAATAGCCAAACAAAAACAAAGCCCTGGTCCAGTAACGTACCTGGAGAAACATTCAGTAACATACCATAGAGAAAGAAGAGAAAATTGTATTCAGTAAAATAAATGTCTCTTTTTTTAAAAAAAATCCCCTCCCCACCCCCACATATAATAAGAAATCAAACTCACTGACTAGAAGGCTAAGGATCACCCTAGCTTTAAAAAAATAATAACCGAAATTGAGAATCTGACTTGTAACACTTGCATTTGAATGATATTTCAGACTTGGCTTGATACCTGCATAAAGAGCTACTGTATTCATGATTTAAAACCTTTAGGTAATTCCAGGCAATCATATTTTCTGTGAGTACTGATGTTTATCCATATTTTATTCTCTCTGAAAGCAGGCACTATATGCCAACCCTACCTCCATCCATACCTGACAAAACCACTCTCATCTCATTAGCTTCATACAGTAAGTTCATACAGATCTCTCAGCAAAACTGAAAACTGGTGAACCCAGTGTTGGCTTGATGAGGAGAGCTCTCCCAACTAATATCATCAGCCCTTGCAGGATTTTAGCTGTTCCCTATTTTCCATTGCCTCTCCATTGACGCCCCCTTGTCGTGGGAGTGATGTTTTGATATAGTACCCTAATGATGTTTTGATATAGTAGAAAATACACAACACTGTGCAGATCTGGGTGATCATAGAGGATTTTATGAAGCTCTTAAAGCAGTGTTTGGACCTACTTATCAGGTCCAAAGCTCCTTATACAGTACAGATTGTCAAACATTAATCACTGATAGAGCCTCCATCCTGAATTGATGGGCTGAACATTTTCAAAGTCTCTTTAGTGCCAACCGAGTAGTCTAAGGCTCAGCTATCCAACATATGATACAAAAACCCATGAAAAATGAATTGGACATAACTCCCACTTTGGAAGAGACCCTTAAGGCCATACAGCAGATGAAAAACGGCAAGGCAGCTGGGATTGATGGAATCCCACCTGAAGTTTGGAAAAAAGGAGGTCATTTTGCACTCCACGATAAATTCCATGAACTCTTTGTGAATTGCTGGGAAAAAGGGGAACTGCCATCAGATATCCAAGATGCAGTCATCATCACCCTGTACAAGAAAAAAAGAGCAAAATCCGATTGCTCAAACTGTCGGGGCATAACACTGCTCTCTATTGCTGGAAAAATCCTTGCAAGGATACTCCTGAACAGATTAGTTCCTGCTATTGCAGAAGAACTTCTCCCTGAAAGCCAATTTGGCTTCAGAGCCAATAGGAGTACTACAGATATAGTATTTTCCCTTAGACAACTGCAAGAAAAATGTAGGGAGCAGAACAAGGGTCTCATGTAACATTTGTTGACCTCACCAAAGCCTTTGACACTGGGAGTAGAAAAGGTCTGTGGCAGATCCTGGAAAGACTAGGAGGTCCCCCCAAGTTCCTTAAAATGATTATCTTGCTACACGAGGCCAGCGCGGTCAAGTCAGATATGGCGATGCTCTTTCAGAGCCCTTTCTAATAACTAATGGAGTGAAGCAAGGTTGTGTTCTTGCTCCAACTTTATTTGCAGTCTTCTTCAGCATGATGCTCCAAAGGGCTACGGCAGAGCTTGAAGAAGACAACGGCATCTATATACATTACCGTACTGATGGTAGATTGTTTAACTTAAGCTGTCTGAGGGCTCACACTAAGACTCTAAACTATCTAGTCCGTGAGCTCCTCTTCACTGATGATGCTGCCCTTTTGCCCACACAGAAGCAGCTCTGCAGCGCCTAACATCCTGCTTCGCAACAGCTGCAGAGCTGTTTGGGCTGGAAGTCAACCTAAAGAAAACAGAAGTTCTTTACCAGCCCGCACCACAGGACGAACATCACCATCCCCACATTGCCGTCGGCAAATCTGTGCTCAAGTCCGTTCAGCAGTTCACCTTAAAATGATTATCTTGGGAAGCATCATCTCCTCAGATGCCAAGATTGACAAAAAGATAGATCACAGATTAGCAAAGGCATATAGCGCATTTGGAAGACTTCACAAAAGAGTCTGGAGTAATAAACACCTGAGGCGAAGCACAAAAATCAGTGTGTATAGAGCCATTGTACTGTCTGTTCTCCTTTACGGGTCTGAAACATGGGTCACCTATCGCCACCACCTATGACTCCTCAAACACTTTCATCAGCGCTGTATATGCACAATCCTAAATATACACTGGACTAACTATGTGACGAATGTTGCTGTCCTTAAGCAAGCAGGGCTCACCCGCATTGAGGCCATGATACTGAGAACACAGCTGCACTGGGCAGGGCATGTTTCTTTCTTTTTTAAAAAAATATTCTTTATTGGTTACAGTTATTCTGATCAGATACATTCGTTGTTAGTTATCATTACAATTTCATCTTATTACATTATCTCTTATTACACATTGGTTCATATAAACTTCCCTTTTATTGTAACCTTATTTCTTTATCTAAAAAGAATTTAACAGAAGACTATTTGTATCATACATCCATTCCTATATATTATTCTATTCCATTGTCTTTCATACCCTTTCACTTCTCTGTCTTCTATTCTTATCTCTGCCTTCCTTCCTATCTACCTCTGCAGGGATTCATTTTCTCTTTCTCTTTTTTTTTTTTTTTTTGTTTTCTGTTTCCTTCGTTCCTTTGCTCTTTCTTCTATACTTTCTCAGCCATTCACCTCTTATTTTATTTTACCACTATTTCCATAGCTATTTTCATCTCTCTACATCTATTTTCCCTTCTATATCTGGCCCACGTTCTCTTGTAAAGGTTATTAACTCTTTACAGCTTGTATTCTGCCCAGAATTTCTCCATTGGCTCCCATTCTTTTGTAATTTTGTTCACTGACCTTCTCCTTCTTAGTGTTGGTAATTTGTCAACTTCCCACATATTGTACATTTTTACAATCCATTCTTCCACCATTAGGCTTTCTTTCCTTTTCCATTTCTGAGCATATAAAATCCTTGCCGTTGTTATCACATATAACAAAATTCTCCATTTATTTTTATTATCTGGCCCTCTTATATCATCTACCATGTTTAAAAGGTATATCTCCGGACTCAATTAGTAATCTATGTTTAGGATCTCTTTGATCTTAGCATGAATCTTTCCCCAAAATATTTTAGCTATCGGGCAATGCCACCAGGCAGGGCATGTTTCTAGGATGGAGAACCATCATCTCCCAAAAATAGTACTCTACACTGAACACACCATGGGTCAGCGTAAGGGGGTGCTCCAAAAAAATGATACAAGGACTCCCTGAAACAACATCTCAGGCTTGGCCACATTGATCACCAACAATGGTCCACCCTGGCCTCACATCAGGAGGCATGGAGATGCACTATCCACAATGCTGCAACTTTATTTGAGAACTCATGCCGAAAAAGTCTTGAAGAGATATGACAATGCAGAAAGAATCACAACCCAGAAACATCACCCAAGGAGCCCTTCTGCTGTGCTTTCTGCAACCGGACTTGTTTATCTCAGATTGGCCTTTTTAGTCATCAGCGCACTTGCAGAAAGCGCGGGGTGAATCCTTCCTGAATCTTTGTTTGCGAAGAAAAGCCAGAGAGAGAGGGAGGGAGGGAGAGAGGGAGGGGGGGAGGGAGATTTTCCATTGGATTTCAGATTTTAAAAAATCAATTGTGGACACTAAGGAAATTATCAGACAAGCCTCTGAAAACATTTCTGACCCACCATATTTTAAAACTTAGGTGTCCAGGCACAATAACCCTTTTTATCAGATGTTGCCATAATAATGAGAAAGAGCAGCCCAAGAATTATGGAAGCATGACTGATAGCACTGTTTACTTCCACGTTCACTGGGGTGCATGATCTTGATGGCTCTCGCAGGAAGACGTGAGCATGCTTAACAGTCTAAAAACAGCTAAATTAACAAACAAAATGAACACACAAGCACTGAAACACACTTAAAAACTTGCCAGCAAAATGGGAATGATCATAAAATGAGCATCCTGTACCTAGTTTTCACTTTCTCACCTGGAAGTGTTCTGGTGGGGATCACGCATTGACGCTCGTTTCATGGGGTGCGGTTTCAGATGCTCTCAATTTCATGACAAAAACACCACAACAGATCAATTCATGGGTTTGGACTATCAATAAAAAAGAACACCGTATTAACAATTGCATAACGCCAAAGCACAATGTCGAGCAAAATGGGCACCTTTTCATTTTCTTTTGGCATCATTATCACACCATATTTGCTGCGTCTGATAATCTCCTGAGGCTGGCATCCTTTTAGTGACATGTGTACACATAAGTGGGACTTTCATGCACACATGTCCCTTTTTGGACTGGGTACAGGGGTTTATTCTCTCACTCTTATGCTATGTCCCCAACATCCTCCCCAAGCAGCTGTCAAGCCAGTAGGGTCTGCTTCTACTTAGTGGTGGAGACAGGAGGGAAGAGAGGAGGACACAGTTGATACAATGAAGATCTAGCAGCTCTAGGCTCCAGGGGAAAGAAAAGGAGGATGCTCTCAATCTCCCTTTCCCACTGGTAAGGAGCAGCAGCTGCAGAAGGAGCCCCTCATAGGGCTTCACACATCCTAGGATGGGCAAAGGACATGGAACTGCATACGTGGAGCTATGCTTTGATGTAGGATCTCAGCCAATGAATAAGAAGCACATACAGAACCATACTTAGACCCATTTTTAAGATGCAGCTGCTGCATTTCCAGAAAAACAAATGGAAAACAAAGGCCAAGCAACAGATTACACCAGGCAATCTTTGATTTCCTAACTTTTTAAAATGGAGCCTCCACCAGGGTGTGTCACCTCCTTCGTTATCTTCTGGGATCTGCTTTGGCGTATTCTTCAACAGAATTTGCAAGATCTACTCTGTGTCTCTTGTAAATCAGGTTCTTGCTCTGACAATATTCCTTCTTGATCAAGCTCTGGTTGACAGGACATGATACACACCACAGTTTGTTCAGTGCCTTAAAATACTACCAGCAAGCAACTATTTTCTTCATTCTTTACCTGCATAAGTCTTCATGGCAGACTTGTTGTATAGCATTGGTACTAAACAAGGGCATGACATTTCTCCCAAACACTACGATATTGATCCCTGGCTCAATTTTATTTTGAAACTGTACCAGCACACAACTCATTAAATATCTATAGGGTGAACAGTGGAAAATGGCAAGCAAAAGCTTTTTACAACTTTCCCATCTGCTTTAAAGAGTTCAGTACCACTCAAATATTAACCAAGGGTATGCTGCTCTAGGTGGGCTGCAAATAAATTATTAAGCTTTATTTAGAGGATGGTGGAAACTTTTTCACATACACTACAACACATGTCATCACAGATAACAAGAGCATAAACAGACTTACAAAGACCATTGATGACTTCTCCTTATATGGAACCTGTTCTATGTAGACTAAAAGAGTTACAACTACCAAATTCTACTATAATTCTACCTGCATGCCCCTGGCACTGTCTAATCATGGTGGCCAGGAGGCTGCATTGAGAGATGTATTGTAAAGTTCCACCATGGCAGAACTACAAAACTCCTTCCATTCCTGCAGTACTCACCATTCTCCTGTGCCCATTCCCACTGATAGTGGCTGGTGGAGAGCATGGGCAGGTGAGAGGTGTCTGGCTATGTGAGTACAGGCAGACAAACAGCCATAATGCCATCTTCTAAGACCTCCAGAGGATCCTGGTAGGTCCAGAAAGATGCTCTCATCATTGTATATCTGATTATAGTCACATAGCCAGATACTTCTTATACATCACTTTCTCTCCACTAGCCACTACATGGCCATGGAAGGGAGGGGTGACCACAGAAGGATAGTGGGTTGTTATATTGCACAAAAGAAGAAAAGAATTCCATCTTTTGCAACGACCAAAGGTGGACTTGTGCCAGTATATATTACTAACAATTAACAATATGCTAGCCTGTTGTTCTTGTTGTATAACAGCTTTCTGACTGGGATATGGTTATTGTTGTTGAAGCTAAAGAATGAATTCGAACTAAATATTAATAGCCAGGGCTTCACATTTCAGTGGAAGCTTCAGAACACAGTGGTGGAGGACATGGGGTGTATGCAGGAGGTCCTGGGTTTAATCCTTGGCATCTCCGGTTGAAAGTATGATGGGTAACAGTGCTGAGAAAACTTTATTGGGCCAACTAAAAAGCACAAAACACATCATGCAAGCTTCCCAAGCTAAACTGGTTTCTTCATCATGCAAAGATGTTAAAAATCATACTAGAGAAGAAAAGTGACATTGTTAGAGTCACAGATCTACCTTTTGTCTCAGATGACTCTTTCCTGCCTTGACACCCCCGCCCCGTATCCTTAAGAATTGGCAATATTTAATAATTTGGCAGACGGTGGCCTTCCCAGAGTGTGGCAAGTAAACTGGGAACTCCCCCAAATCAGGAATCCTAAGGACTAGCACTGAGACTAAGCACCATATGCACTAGGGAGGGGGCATTACAAATTCTAAAGACAGTTAATCTGTAGGGCAACTTCTTGCCTGAATAGCTGGCTAATCCATACAAACCTAGATGAGGCACTAAAGGTTTTAAAGAGCTGCCTTACCCCTACCTCCCTGTAAACAAAGAGGGTTGCTTACTCCATTCAACTCCAAAGTATTAACACATCAGGGGTCACTAAAATATCCAGAGTGTCTATTGTCTTATCTTGAGAACCTCTGAGAAGCATTGTCATTTACTCTAAATCTCATCCCCTGAAGGGAAATAACAGATATAAAAACCCCTTCAAAACCTCACTCAAGTGTGCACAGTTCCTCTACCTCTTGACTCCATGTCGGACTGTGTTGCAGCTCCTGCTTCTAGACCCCCACTCCACTGCTTTTCTCCATGAACACAACTCCTCTGATCAGTACAGTATCACCTGAAAAAAACCCTACTCTATTCCTTTATCCCATTCCTTCCTACTTTATTTGCTAGCCTTGCATGATTGCTTGAAGTCTCCTTTATGGATCTGAAACATGGGTCACCTATCGCCACCACCTACGACTCCTTGAATGCTTTCATCAGCGCTGTATACACACAATCCTAAATATACACTGGACTGACCATGTGACAAATGTTGCTGTCCTTGAGCAAGCAGGGATCACCAGCATTGAGGCCATGATATTGAGAACACAGCTGCGCTGGGCAGGGCACATTTCTAGGATGGAGGACGATCGCCTCCCAAAAATAGTACTCTACGATGAACTTGCCATGGTTCAGCGTAAGAGGGGCGCTCCAAAAAAAAAAAGATACAAGGACTCCCTGAAACAACATCTCAGGCTTGGCCAAATTGATCACCAACAATGGTCCATCCTGGCCTCACATCGGGAGGCATGGAGACACACTATCCACAATGCTGCAGCATTATTTGAGAACTCACGCCGAACAAGTCTTGGAGAAATGACAATGCAGAAAGAATCACAACCCAGAAACATCACCCAAGGAGAGCTTCTGCTGTGCTTTCTGCAACCAGACTTGCTTATCTCAGATTGGCCTTTTTAGTCATCAGTGCACTTGCAGAAAGTGCGGGATGAGTCCTTCCTGAATCTTCGTTTGTGAAGAAAAGTCAGAGAGAGAGAGAGGAGTGTGAGCATGAATGTTATTATTATTTTCTGAATGAAGATCAATTAATTAAACTATCTAGCTTAACATCTCCACCTGAGTACCAGTATACATAGGTCTCCATGTCCTGCTCATTGCCCTCCTCTCATATCGCCAAGCTAAGTATATTAATTCCCCAAATTAATATAGATACTTTGAGGGTCCCAAGGGACCACAAGCGTTTAGGGCAGTGATGGCGAACCTATGACACGTGTGTCAGCACTGACACACAGCCATTTCTGATGACACGTGGCCATAGGCCTCCTCCCCCCGCCTGCAACCTCACTACCCTCCCTAAAGTGGTGATTGGGGCTTCAAAACCCCAGTCACCACTTTCCTCCACCCCCGCCCATCCTCCCTAAAGTGGCGATCAGGGCTTCCAAAGCCCCGGTCGCCACTTTCCTCCACCCCCCACCCTCCCTAAAGTGGCGATCGGGGCTTTGAAGCCATGGTCCCACTATCCTCCCCCTCCCACCCTCCCCAAAGCAGGAATCCTGCACGCATACATGTTTTTCCCTCAAAGTGACACATCACCCGAGTTATGCTCAGTTTTTTGGTGAAGTTTGACACACCAAGCTCAAAAGGTTGCCCGTCACTGGTTTAGGGTAACATAATAGTTTTGTTGTCAGGTAAGATGGTCTGAAGGGATATCAGTACAGGCAGAAGCTGCTCCCCTTCTTGACCATGTGGGGACTGGGGTCAAAGGGCAGTAAAGGCCAGGTAATAAATATCAACTTTATTAGTGGTGGTGGGGGGGCTTCCCTTGAAATCCAGGCTGTCTCTGTCCTGTGAGAGGCTACTGGCTCTTTTCATAGGAAGAGAACACTGAATTTCTCAAGAAGTCTCTGCATTGTTACATATGGAAAAACTTTAAGTGCTGTATAGGAAAAACTTGCCAATTGTGGTCTAAACAAAAGAACTTTACCTTTGTTGGAGGTAGAAACCCCAAAGGCTTAAGTCTCCAGTCCCTTGGCCTAATAAAGGTATACCCTGGATCTCAAGGGAAGTTACTGTGCTGATGCTAATGGAGCTGAAATTTTATTACCTGGCTTTTACAGTCCCCACATGGCTAAGAATGGGAGTGGCCTCTGTCCAACAACAGAAGTAACATCTGAGACAAAATGTAAGCCTATGAATCTAACATTGTCACTTTTCTTCTCCTGTATGATTTTTAACATCTTTGCCTGATGAAAAAACAACAGTGCAGCTTCAAAGGCTTGCAAAATGTGCCTTTTTTTGGGGGGGGGGTGCTTTTTAGTTGACCCAATAAAGGTGTCTCTGTTTTGTGGATTTTGGATTTTGCTGCATGGCCAACACAGCTATCCCTGAATATGTTTCCAGTCATGAGAAAGATTTTTGTTTCCATCCTTATTCCACTGTGGCATTATAGAATGAGGCTTCACTTCTACAGTCCCTGTAGCTGCTAGAGTTCCTTTGTCAAAAGTGACTTGAGTAGCATTCGCAAAGGCAGAGCTAAACAATTACAAAACACACAGGGCTGCTGCCAAAATTGTCTGCATATTTTATTATGTTTTGTTATCAGTGAATTGGAATATTTGGGAAAAGGATTTTGTTTTTGTCATACAAAGTATATAAGAAGTTGAGGCAAGCTTAGATGACAACTAGCAATTTTCAGGAACAATGAAGACAAAGGAACCAAGATCAAGATAACAAAGAAGCATATTAAAGAGTGCTTGAAAATTCAAGTCTGTATGGCTCAATGATATTCCTTCTGGAGAAAAGGCAGAAGAATTTTTTACAACTATAGGCTATTATATTTTAAGGATTCACAGAAGGCCTCAGTAACTCCAGAAGAAAGGGAAGAGCAAGCATACACTTTAGTTGTTATGTACATATTTAGAAAGGCTTCTTTTGATGGAACTTCAGCCTAGGTGTAATTAACATCTATGCTTATCTTTAAAAAAAATGTCCAAGAACTTGGTTTGAGGCAAAGCACATGATAAAGTACCTGCTGAAGAAAAAAGGGGTGGAGTTGGTGAGAGCTTAGATGGGAGACAGCCTGTAAATCTACCTAATAAATATAACTGCAGAAGTGACAAATCAGCCAATATGCCATCAGCACTAGGAAGGACTGTAAATCATAGAACTGTTCAGTTTAAGAGGGAAATTGGGATTAACAATACTCAGTACATAGATATTATTAAAGATAAACTCATTCAAGGCCAGTCTCTATTTTTGAGAAACTTAGCAGCATGATGAGGGGGGAGTGGTCTCTATTTTGGGTGTGGCTTTCAATTGAATTTGTCATAACATTTTGAGAAGGCTTTAAAATATGGAGAAGGGGAACTATCTCTGTTTATGTGTAAATTGGCCATGAAGCATTTGGAAGGGGAATAACAGTCATAAGGAAAATGTAGAGCAGTAATTAATGACAATTAATGACAACCTGAAAGCGGGGTGTCAGAGAGACACTAGTGAGATTATCCCCAAATCAAGTGATGATCAGCATTTTCATTATTGATTCAGGTAAAGGAGATTATCAGACATAGCAAATATGGCATGATAACACCAAAAGAACACAAAAGGGTGCCCATATCACACAAAATTGTGCTATGGTGTTATGCAGTGGTTAATAAGGCATTTTTTAAAAATTGATGGTCCAAAGCCATCAATTGATCTTCTGTGGTGTTTTTGTCCATGTTTTTGAAAGCATCTGAAACCATGAACCATTCTGCCAGGATGAATACCAGCATCAATGGGTGGTCCCTGCCAGAACACGTCTGGGTGAGAATATGAAAACTGGGTACAGGACATCCTTTTTATGAACCTCCCCATTTTGTGGGCAAGCTTTTAAGTGTGTTTCAGCTTGTGTGTTCGTTTTGTTTTTTAATTTAGCTGTTTTTAGACTTTTACATGACCCAGCATCTTCTCGAAAACCACCGAGATCACACACCTCAGCGAACGCGGAAGTAAACAGCACTGGTGATTGTGCTCTGATAATGCTGGGGCTGCTCTTTCTCATTATTACAGTGACATGTGGTAAAAAGCGTTATTGTGCTGGGACACTTATGCTTTTAAATATAGTGGGATAAGAACATTTTTAGAGGCCTGTCTGATAATCTCCAAAAGAATCACACTTATTAAATTCACATTTAAGCAAAAGAGCAAGGAATAGCTTACTTTGTTGAAAACAGTGAAAATTCAAAAAAATCTTTTTTAAAAAAAATATTTATTTTGCACAGATTAATCATTTATCATACAAACATCATACAGACATGAATCGATAACATTTCCGTAAATTCCCATATATTACAATTATTGTACCTCTTATTACATGCCTTACCATCTTGTATCCTATTATTAACTCATCTAATCTAATACATTCATACCAACCTGTCTTATTTCAACCCACTCAATCTTGCCACCTTTTTTCCTTCTTCCCCTTACATCATTGCTTCCCTCTTTAACATTTCACCACTTTCTTCTTCACCCACTTCTCTTCTCCTTCCATCCTTCCTTCCTTACTAAACTCCCTCCCTCCTACCTTCTTATACATACACATACACTCCCACATACTAAAATTCAAAACAATCTTTATGAACTAGAATGTTGGGCTGATTAAAAATGGCATTTCAGAAGGGCAGCTGTGTTATTGACATGGATTAAAAAAAAATCCTAGTGCAAAACAGAAGGAAATTGGCTAAGTTGCATAGTTTACAAGGAACACTAACACACTTATTGTGGCATAAGCTTTTGTGAACTGTAGTTCACTTCATCAGATACATGATTAAGATTTCAAGGCAGAAAGACATCTGAAATGGGTTCAGATGCTCTGTAGACATGTTTTTTGCATGCACTCATCATAGGACAATGGGCAGAGTTTAATTTCAACTGCATGTTCATATTTTTGTAAGCTTGGTAGCCATCTTGTGAGGTCAATATGTCCTGGTCTAAAAATATTTTAAACAAGTGAACAGTCTAAGTAGTCATTCTGAGTGTCCAAGAGTTATACCCATTGGCCATATTACTGTGATGTGCTTGATGACTACTTTGAGCAAACATCTTAAAACTCTCCAGACATAAGGTAGAAAGGATCACACTTTCAGACATACACTCAACATAATCTATTATGTGATTTATAAGAAATGAAACCAGGTGTCCTTTTTTAATATTGCCTTTTAAAGAAATTATGTTGGAAGCTGTGTTTTTTTTTTTTTTAATGTGTACCAAATTGTTCTATTGCCAAGAGTAAATTGTAAGAAAAGGGAGATCAAGGAAGGGAAGCTGTCCACAGCTCTGCTGAGGTGGTTTTTTTAAAACTTAACTTGATACCTCAGGGCCAGCAGATCTGGAATTTTGTTCATCATAAGCACTGATTCATTTTGCCTAACTGTGTCATGCTTGTGAATCCTGAGGTTAATTTGTTAGATTATTTTAATATTCATCAAAGACTTTTGGACGTCCCAAGTCTTCACAGTTTAATGTGTTCATTTATAGAGAACAGGTAGGAGAATGAAAGCTAATTAAATGATTTATTAAAAGTCTTTAATTTTTCTCTCTCCTCCCCCCCCCCTCCACTGGATAAGCTCAGCAATACTGAAGGAGGTACAGCATACTTCTTTTACGGAAGTTTGAAATGAGTGACAGTTGTTTGTTTGCTCTCTTTGACTGAAAAATAAAGGGTCACAAGGCCTTTTGGAATAAGACTCACATTTTGAACACAAGAGATGTGGTTGCAAAGTTAGTGAAATGAATGTTGTTTTTGTCATGCTTACAATATGATATTTTGTAATGCAATATTTTATAATTATATCTTTGTAACATCCTAGTTTTTTTAAAAAATAATAATAATCTCAGAACAGTTGACTTTAGTCCTAGAGATGGGGTTCATGTTGTTGCTGCTACTGTTGTTGTTGCTGCTATTGATGTTGGCTATCCATTTTCTCTCTTTCTTCCTGACTCTCTTTCTTTCTTTCTCCCTTTTCCTCTCCATCGGTGGTCTACTGGGCAAAAAGTCAAGGTTGTTCTGTAGAAGGCTTGTAAATGTGGATAGCAAGTTTTCCATGACTGAGATCCTATACTGGGACTACTTAACATAAATATCTACATGTGGATTTAAACATTAATTTTGCTACTCAGCCCTTGTGTTGAATGAAAATATTGCACAACTGAATGAAAACAGAAAATATACAACTGAATGAACAACCAAATGTTCATCAAATGTGCCATGTGCATCCATGTGCAATAATTACAGCACATGCACAACTCCATATCAGTTGAATATGTCCTTTCCCAAAATGTCCACCTGGTTTCATGGGGGACTTAGGTGTGTGTAAGATACCACAGGATTCTAGCCCTTTAATAAAGACACTTAAAGGGTAAAGAGCCTAGCGCATGATCTAATCAAGTAGCTTCATACTTCCATGACCAGTTACCAGGTACTGACAAAGCGACAGTAGAGACCCTGGAACCATTCATGTTCAATTTCCTTTAGAGTTTAGTTGGATACTCTGTTTTTATGGTGATGTCCCACAAATGAAAGAACCTTGGTTTATTCCACTGGTTGCTTAAGTATTTTCCTGCTTTTCTATTTTTCTGTTAATCTGCAAACTGACATCCTGATTCTACAGTGTACAAGCAAACAGACAAACTTTCAGAACAGGTATTTCATGTAAAAGGCTCCATTTTCTATATTAAGTCATGGGGTTATCCCTTTCCATAGTAGCAACTATGTAGTTTTTTAGGAGCTGCATTTTAATATTATATTTCTTTTTATGGGTAGGTTTCTATTTTTTAACACTTTTTATTAATAGGTTTTCCATAGTTTTTTTCAGGGCTGTGAGGCCATGTTCTGGAAGAGTTTCTTTCTGATGTTTCGCCTTAATAAAAAGTGAAGTCAAAGGCTTTCATAGCTGGCATCCATAGGCTTTCCATGGTTTTTTTCCAAGCTATGAGGCCGTGTTCTCAGAGTTTATTTCTGACATTTCATCTGTATCCGTGACTGGCATCTTCAGAGAATGGTTGGATAGGAGTGAGTGTGGGGTTTATGTACTGTGAACCCCTGTTGGAGAGGATATGTAAATTTGTGTATTTGTATGGCTAGTTTCTGGGGGGAGATATGCAAGGAGGATTAGTGTCTGTTTGGCTAATGGTCCACTGTCTGCTGGAAATCATAGAATCATAGAATTGTAGAGTTGGAAGAGACCACAAGGGCCATCCAGTCCAACCCCCTGCCATGCAGGAAATCATGATCAAAGCATCCCTGACAGATGGCCATCCAGCCTCTGTTTAAAGACCTCCAAGGAAGGAGACCCTACCACGCTCCACGGTCCGAGGGAGTGTGTTCCACTGCCGAACAGCTCTTACTGTCAGAAAGTTCCTCCTAATGTTGAGGTGGAATCTCTCTTCCTGGAGCTTGCATCCATTGTTCCGTGTTCTAGTCTTTGGAGCAGCAGAAAACAAGCTTGCTCCATCCTCAAATGGAGGATCCCCATCCTCCTTTAAATACTTAAACAGGACTATCATATCGCCCCTTAACCGTCTTTTTTCCAGGCTAAACATACCCAGCTCCCTAAGTCTTTCCTCATAAGACATGGTTTCCAGACCTTTCACCATTTTAGTCATCCTTCTCTGGACACGCTCCAATTTGTCAATATCCTTTTTGAATTGTGGTGCCCAGAACTGGACACAGTGTTCTAGGTGAGGCCTGACTAAGGCAGAATAGAGTGGCACTATTAATTCCCTTGATATAGACACTATATAGACATTGGCTTTTTTAGCTGCCGCATCACACTGTTGACCATGCATGCCCACCATACTATGCAGCTGTGGACAAGTGTACATAGGGACCACTAAACGCAGTGTGCAAACACGATTCAAGGAACATGAGAGACACTGCAGACTGGGCCAGCCAGAAAAATCAGCAGTAGCAGATCATGTTATAAACCAACCTGGACACAAAATGTTCTGTATTTGAAGATTATGAGGAATTCTTTTTTTTTTCCTTAATAAAAAATAATATATAAAAAATAAACCAACCTGGACACAAAATGTTATTTAAAAACACCAAAATTCTGGACCAGGCTAACAATTATTATGTCAGAATGCACAGAGAAGCTATTGAAATCCACAAACACCTGGACAACATCAACAGGAAAGAAGAAACCCTAAAAGTAAACAAAATCTGGCCCCCAGTCTTGAAAAACACTAAAATCAAAACTCAACACATGCAAATAAACTCCACCCAGGAACAGGGGGATTTCCAACATACAATGGACCATTAGCCAAACAGACACTAATAATCCTTGCATATCTTCACCCAGAAACTAGCCATTCAAATACACAAATTTACACATCCTCTCCAACAGGGGCTCACAGTATATAAACCCACACTCACTCCTATCCAACCATTCTCTGAAGATGCCAGCCATGGATGCAGAGGAAATGTCAGAAATAAACTCTGAGAACACGGCCTCATAGCTCGGGAAAAAACCATGGAAACCCTATGGATGCCAGCTATGAAAGCCTTCGACTTCACTTTTTATTAAATTTTCAAAAAAGAAAACAAACCAGAATAAAAAAAATCTATTTTTTTTTAAAGAACTTACCACAAGTTGCTTGGAGCTGATTTGTAAAGAAAAGCAGGAAATTTCAAACAAACCTTAAGTTTTTGAAAGAGCCTAGCATATTAGTATCTGGCACAATATGGGAAGTGAAAAAGTGATATTACTGCCCTCATGAATTAACAAAAATAAGAGGCATTGGTTGTTTTTGTGTATGTACATTTGCCTCTACGCATGCACACAGAAACATATGTTTTATGGGTCAGAAGCAGAAACTGGTAAAATTACTTAAAGTCGGCCCTCCATATCCACAGATTCTGCATCCACAGATTCCACCATCCGCAGCTTGGAAATATTGCAAAATAAATAAATAAATAAATAAATAAATAAATCCAAAGAGCAAACCTTGCTCTTCCCTGTTATACAGACGGGACACCATTTTACTATCCCATTGCATATAATAAAACTTGAGCATCCACAGATTTTGGTATGTGGGGGGAGTATTGGAACAAAACCCAAGTGTATACCAAGGGTCCACTGTATTTGGATACAGGTTGACAGGGTGCTGTGATGAATGGGGAATTCTGGGAGCTGTATGCCAAATAAGTAACTTTCTCAGGCTTTCTTCAGAATAAACATGGGACTGTTTCAAGATTCAGTACCGAGTTCAAGATTTAGGGTGCTAGTATGTACGATGGACACTGACACAGCAGGCCCAATGGAGGCAACACATTAAAAACAATGCTTTACTTCTTTTTGTTACTTTTTTACATTAATGAGGGGCAACATTGTTACTAATGAACATTTTAATAAATATAAGGCCAATATTAGCTTCCCCCTCCCACAATGAATAACATTCGCTTATTATTATCCCCCCCCCTTTTTTTAAATATTTTCAAATATTTTCTTTCCCTCCCTAGTGGGGTGGTGGTTAAAAAATTAACACTGGCAGAAATACATTAATAATTAATTTAGATTACTTGTTGCTCATGAATGACACATTAGCCATAAAAATTAATGACCAAGAGGTAATCACTTGCTTTTTAAAAGTAGCATTTTGAAGCTGCAGCCAATTCAGCAAGAGGAATTCACTGCATCAGTGTGTGTTGAATTTAGCTTTTGGTATTTTTTTTTCATCCTCAAATGGAATGTCAAAAAAGACATTCCAAAAAAGAAACTACTTAACCATTCTGTTCTCTTTATTTCAAGCACTAGTAGAAAGCATTAATGACACTAATTCATTAGGCTTTGGTCCATAAATTTCAGTCTTGGCTTGAACTGACTGTAATATCCCTTCGATATAGTAATATTAAATTTTTAGAGCTGTTTGAGCAAGCATGCTGTATGCCTATGTTGGCATGTGATCCAAGGCTACTATTCTATCTTCATAGGATTCATGACAAACCAACAGATCCAGCAAAGATGCTGCTGAATATCATAGTTTATTACACTCCTCTTACAAGTAAGGAGTACTGACCAGCAGTGAAAATCAGCTTCACAATGAGCAATCTTCAAGGTGATTTTATCACATGGGTTGACAACAGTACTGGCATCTGTCACAATCTCTGTCCTTACCTGGCTGCCCAGGACAATGAAGACACTCATCCTCATTCACAGCATGGAAGTGTGGTGTCCACTGTACCTTCTTCAGCCCCTCTTAAAGAGTAGGAAATACAGAGTAATATTAGATCAATTGCTTTCCCTCTAACACTCAGGCCTGGGCCAGCCCATACAATTGCCATTTCCAGTTATCATTATTTCTGAGAGTTAACCAGCTCAGGGCATGCTTATCTGATTCTTTGGCAGTACACAGTCATTGTTGTGGGCCAACAGGTAGATGGCAAGTAGAGGGTGAGGAGATTACTCCAGAAATGTTTCCCAAACTACAGCACCAATTAACAGGGAATTTTGTATACTTAGACTCAGTCATTAATCAAAATGGAGATGTTAGTCAAGTCATCATAAGAAGCCTAAGACTTGGAAGGACATGAAGGAACTAGATATGATCCTCAAGTGCAAAGATAGACCAGTAGATACCAAAGTAAGAATCATCCATGCCACACTGTTTCTGATTCCTATGTATGGGTGTGAAAGCTGGACAGTAATGAAAGGTGACAGGAAGAAAATCAGCACATTTGGGATGTGGTGCCGAAAGAGATTTCTACAGATACCACAGACTGCTAAAAAGACAAACGAAAGGGTCCTAGAGCAAATAAGGACTGAAATCTCACTAGAAGTGAAGATGACTAAACTGAAGCTGTTGTACTTTGAACATACCGTGAGACACTATGACTCAATGGTAAAGATGATAATGTTCAGCAAAGTGGAAGGCAGTGGGGAAAGAAGTAGATTGATTCAGTCAAGAAAGCCAGAGCCCTGAGTTTGCAAGACCTGAGCAAGGCATTTGATGACCAGGGCTCTTGGAGGTCTCTCATTCATCGGATCACCATAATTTGAAATTAAATTGACAGCAAATAATATCAATGGAGAAGAACTCCAACTTGAAATTAGAGATGGGGAGACTTCCTTCTGTCTGGGAAAAGGAAGAGGGAAAGGGAGATTTCTTCCATTCCCAATTCCATCAGAACTTCATTAAGATGAATCTATCTTGCCATCTACTACTTAGGCCAAACTCCACATTACTTATACTTTAGCCTAGGGATGGGCAACTGTTGGGGGTGTGGGGACTGCATTAGTCCCCCAAGAAACCTTGGAGGTACCTAATCCTGCTACAACCCCCACCCAAAAATCTGATATATATTTTTGCCTCCAAATGCCCACCAACACCCACTAAGGGACATGAAGGGCAATTTCACCATGGTTTTGGCCCTCTCAGAGCAAACCCTTTTCCCAATATGAAGTGACTTTGAAATCACTTCCAGCACTCATTTTTGGTGCTCCCTGGGCCATTTTAGAATCAGGAGAGTCCTGAAAAGTTTCCAACTGTTAAAGTCACACCATCCCCAGACAACAACTATATTAAGATTTTGTAGTCCTGGGGGGGGGGGGGAATACAGGTTAGGAGAAAGTTTAGAACAATAAAAAAGAGCACCTTTGAATGCCAATAACAAAATGTGGCTTTAAGGTCAACAGTGACAACCTCTGTGCTGTAAATACTATGGTCAGTTGTGTAAACTAACATGTTATATAATGAAATAATCAGTGAAACTTTATCTAACCAAACAATTTCAATTATTAGTGTCAGTGGCAATGAATTAATCTCTCAATTTCTAATGTTTAGGATTACTGAATCAATTTTGGAACATAACATTCTAAGCTCTACTTCTGGTTCAGTGGCATGCCAATAAATTGTAGCATTAGCCTAGGCAATATTTTCAGTGACCATATTAGCATGCCCTATGTTTTATTCTTCCTTTTACATTTCTTGCAACTTCAAAATTTTGTTAGATTATACAAGGATTTCAATGAATTTTTCATTGCTTTGTTTCCCTCCCCCCCCACCTTGCAGATATAATGTATCTGTGAATTGCAAGAGAAAAACAGTTCACTGATACTGCAATGGCTAAGTACCTAAGGCAAGATGATGCATTTGCAGTGTAAAGATTTGTACTCATATTTCATGTAATCTTGGTTAAAATCAGTTTTTGTAAAGGTCTGCCATATTCCAGAACTGCCTGTCTAATGTCAAGACAGAAGCATATTATGAAGGAAATGATTTGTCTCAGAACCACATATATTCTACTATTCTCCTTCCAAAATAGGAGAGAAAAAGATCTCAGCTGGTCTACTTATCCTGGTAAACTAAGTATACTGGGCATTAGACTTACAAATAAATGACAAGTGGATAAACCAGATGTTTTCCAGCAACGAAAAGGAGATTGAATACTAGGCTGCCTGGACTACCTCATATTGATTTGATAACTAGCCCATATGTCAACTATTTCTGGAAATGTGTTTCCCTGTATGAAAGCAACTCCAAATTGCTAGCAAGTAAAACGACACCTGGGAAAGCAGCCAAACTCCAGTGATAATTAATTAGGAAGAGCAAGCAAAGTTCCGTTTCTTGGAAAGGCAGCAATACAGGCAAAAGGCACACAGAGAAGAGTCCAGAATACAGTCCAAAGGTCAAGCCTTACAGAAGGCAGTATAAGCCAGGAGTCAGTCCATAGATCAGTAGGATCAGGCAACAGGGTCATCAGGAACAGTCCAAGGTCAAGGCACACAGCAAGGCAGCAAGGATTCAGGCACCAAAGGCAGCAGGAAGCTTTCTCCAGGGAAGTCAGTTGATCTCTGAGAAAGGCTCCATTGCCTCTCCCAGCCTATATAAAGCAATTAAGGCCTTGCCAGGTGTTTCTTAATGAACAAGTTCCTCTCATAAATTCTCAGAGATTTCCTTTGAGCCTCTTTTTGCGCTCGGTGCTGTGTATGCAATGGTGGAGATAAGTCTCTCTCCTCTTCTTTATCCTTATCCAAGTGGGGAGGACTCTCTGCTGGGACTGATGCCAACCCACTTGGACCAGGCTCTTCCTCTGCTTGAGCCTCTAGGTTGGCAGGGTTCCCTGCTGGCACAGGTGTAGATAAACCTGTGCCAGGGTCCCAAGGGCTGTTCCCTGCCATGTCCTCCTCTTCCTCTGACTCTACAGCCTCATCAGGCTCCTGGGGCATGACATTCCCTCAGGTCACTTCTCAGTTGATTCATTGGTCACCTACCTCTTCATACATTCTTTTGGATTTATTTATTGCATTGGTTAGTGGGAACTGTGTGGTGTGGAATACCCTTTCCTTTTTCAAAGACCTTGGTGTGAGAGAAGTTGGAGCGAGGAGAGGAACATTTAGAGGAAAACTTATAAGGTGATGCCAACACGAGTTGAACAATGCTCTTTCTGACTCTGTTGGAGGAGGGACATTGCAAGCTTGTTTTGTTAAAAGCAGAAAGCTCTAAGAGCAGGTAGCAGATTAAGTGGGCCTGCATATTGGAGCATCAGTCTAGGCCATATCTCTGTGGCCATTGCAGTGTACTATGCCCCCCTTTCCTTTTAAATCTTCTGCCATTCCTTTTTAGAGACACTATTCTACTCAATCATAGAATGGACAATAGTACATAGCAAGGACACTAATATGATTTTATGTACAGTATATGTTTTGGGGGAATGGAGAGCAGCCCAATGGAAATTTCACATGAAGGACAGCCTTGGTCTACCTGTACTGTTTGAGGCAGATCCATTTCTTGATTTAGACCAAGTTTGTTAGAATGTATGTATTAAATGTATACCCTGGGCCCATCTACACGAGGGGAAAAAAAATCTAAAATACCTCATAGTATTGGCATCTCGCAGCAGGAGCAACATGTCTAAATGCTTTGTCCAGCCTCGGAAGCCCCCATAGGCCTTGCATTCCTGATGGTGGCTGTGAGTGATTTACTTGTGTTAGTTCTTCACCACCACCAGTTGTTTTTTTAAAGTCATCCCAAAGAGTGCTGGTGCAATGGGGCAATTCTCCAATTTTATAAGAATGCAAAACAGAAAATATTGATCCTTTTTATCATCTCAGCGAGCGATCACTAAGGCGAGAATCCAACATGGCGGCAGAGGGTGCTTGCCGTCTTAGCAAGCCCCACCCCCACTCTCACCCAGCCAATCAGCTTTGTGCTTCCCTTCAAGGTTTGTATTGTTCAATAGTCCAAATGAGCAAAAATGCACACCCACCTGGCAGTTTGTGAAAAAATACAGGGAGATCTGTGAAGGCTTTTACCCCATTGTTTTTGCCATTTGAGTCCCTTTCCTTCTGAATAGTGTGGATTGGTGCTGGATCCTGTTTAGACAGGTAGGATTCCCAGAGAATTCCATGAGGGGTATTTTCATTATTTAGATGGGCTCCCTGTCTTTCTGCCAAAAGATGGCTCTTTAGGCAGAAGACTGTAGCCTGACTCTTTAGGGCAGAGGCTAGAAAATGAAAGCTGCCACGAGTCTCATTTTGCATCGCAACAGCCCTGGGCTACAAAAGCTCACATTATGTTTTTAAAATCTTGCCCTGCTTCACAAGAAAGCAACAAATCCTTGTTTTGGCCTGCCACATTCTTAAGAATTTCTGCTCCAGTTGTCTTCCTTTCACCTCCCTTCTGACCAGCCCATCATCTTTATGGATTGTGGATGCTGAGTAGAACTGTACAATTCCAAAGAAACCAAGTATATCAAACTCTTATTTATTTATTTGGATGTTTTTAGCTACTGAGAAATGTAAGAGTGCACAACAGTCTGTCAGTCAAGAATTAATTACTGTAATGCTTCCTTGGCAGGTACTTCTTAAAATATGTTGTCTCTCCTCCAAACTGATGTTGATTGTTACCTACATAGGACTTCATCAGCACTCTGCTTCCACTTTATGCAAATTTTGCACTTATAATTTTAAAAGGGTAAAAAGCAAATCAATTTTGGAACACTCCAGCATACCAAAAGACAGAATTTCTGTCTATCTCTGACAGTGGTCAAGATTATTTGCTTTCCATAATATTACTTCATTCTGTGTTTGCACATTAAACCTGCAGCAGCTCCTTCCTAGTTTACCAAAATAGATTGATTCAGACTGTGGAGAAATTTATTCAGTATCTTGTTTTTCCCCCTCACTTTGAATATTCATTTATTTATACTCAGATTTTTTGCTGATGCTTGTCTCAGATAAATAAACAAATAAATAAATGGTCATTTGTTGCAGGAAAAACATGCTGTAGCAGTTTAGGATGACAGAAATGTGGAAAGTAGTCATCACTGCTCAAACACCACTGACATAGATATCACATTGCCACACCAAAAACATATCCAAAGACCACAGGTCTTAGTATCTATGGCCACATATGTCCAAAACACTTTTCAGCAGGATGTAAAAATATGCAGCATTCAGGGAGGATTAATTTTCAGGGCTATCTTTATGGATGATGTAGATAATACACCACAACCAGGGATTTCAGAGATGATGACATGTTGAATTCCACATATGACACAGTACAGATGACATGATCTTGCCCACTGCATGTCCAGTGTTCTCATGTGGAGGATACCTAAAGATTCAATTACATTTATTTTCTCTCCCCACCCTGTGCTGTTATTGTATGTATGTAATGTAATGTATTGCTGCATGCATAGACAGTTCAGTGGATCACTACTATGAATGGCAGGGGTATGAGCACCTCCTGAATGTCATCCAGTCCTACCCCTCCACTTGACACAGATCTCAGGCAGGAGAAAGAAACAACACTCTGTTGAGACTACACCAATTCTGCATGCATGGATTCTATACTCATAGTGTGGAAGACCCATATGTCAAACCATTCTAAGAACCATGGGTCAATATATATATATATATATTTTTTTCCTGCTTGCATATGGCAACTGCTGTGGTATTAAATAGCTGAAGAGAGAATGTCTGAAGAGCATGTGCTTGGCCTGAAGATAGTGCAAAGCTCAACCCTTGATACGCTCAGTTCAAGCACTACATTGCAGGAGATGGGAAAGACTGTCTACCAAGGAAAACTGTCACCTGGGCTAGATACAGGACTAGATGGATAAAATCTGACTGGTTATGTTTTTACTCACTTTCATGCATATGTATAATAGCTGGGGATTGTGTAGAATCTCAGCTTTTATTTGACACACAAACATGAAGAAAAATTACATTGCAATTGATAAATGTTTGAGAGACAAAAGAAATGGAGAACATAATGCAGCATTTCCACTGGAATAAAATTCAGAACTTTTATTAATAATCACTATATATAAGTTCAGTGAGATTGACTCCTAAGTAAGTTTGTAGAGTATTTGCAGCCTTAATCTTTACTATTCACTTGTTCATGGGCTAAAGTAACACACATCAGGCTTCTAACAACAGCTTGTCTTCACTTTCTCTTCTAATTGCCTTTTGCAGTCTTAGGGGACAGAGATAACTTCTTAATAGGAAAACTTTAGAACAGGAAAACTATATTTGGCATCAGTGTCAGCTTTTCAACCTACTCACATTCACTAATCAATATTTCTTTCCTCTTTCTAACATTTCAGGAAACCCTCACATCCTGGGATCTAAACTAGAGGTCACAGTTTGTTTTGAATCTGCACTGGGAAACCAAATGCCATGTAAGCCTCAAGTATGGATGATAGAATGAATTTAAAAATCTGTTACAAAATGACTACACAGTTATAACACACCTTTTCAGTTTTCTTTTCAGTCTGATCAAAAGCTTCTCTGTGATGGATTAAAAATGACATTTACACAATGATAGTGTATTCTCACAATGCCAGCATCTTCCAATACATTGCCAGCATATTTTATTTCACTATTAAACAAACTCACAAAAGGAGATTTTTTTTAAAAAATAAACCCTGCCATTGTTATTCCCTCTATGTTATTTTATTTCCCCATCGTTTGTGTGTGTGTGGGGGATATCTAGCAGTTTGTCTTGAACAAAAAGTTTGTTCTTCTCTTTTTCTATTGGAGAAATGCATGATAATTATTCTTCTGCACCTGCCTAATGGGGCTGAAGTAATTCAATTGTCATATTGGTGTAGATTGTTGCTTTGTGTAATGTATCACCCCTGCTGTTTCTCTTTTAAAAAAATTCTGTACTCTTCCATTATTCAGCAAGGCCTAATGATTGCTACAGCATTTGCACAGGCTGCACTATTTTGATTTTAATTGACTTCACTCTTTTAATTAAATACATTTGGTTTTTAACACCGTTGTTGACATGCATGGTTTTGTCTTTATCAGTAGTTTCTTCCATTTGCTTTCAAGTGTCTATGGACATTTTGTTTAGATTCATTTTAAGAACTGAAGGAGATACACATAATATGAACATTTGTATTTGTAAAAGGCTTAGACAAGTTAAAGATTACACTGAATGTGCTGATTTTGAGCAGCTCTGATTTAAGGAAACCCCAACATATAGCACACAATAAAATCTGTGATATATTCATTTATATGTATAGTTTAAATTATTATTTATCATTTCAGCTGAATCTTAGTGTATGTATACAGTAGTTGTGATAAAGTCAGCACAAGTATACAAGACTATATGATAAATAGGCTTGTGTCCAAACTCACCTCTCACTCATCTTACAACAAATTCTAAAAAAATATTGTGAAAGTATTGTTTTTGTAGAATAGACACACATAATGTCAATTTTAAAATGTTGCTCTCCAAAAATAGTAAATGTGATTTTTAAGAAGATAGTGAGTTCTACCCATTGATGACTTTGCTGTGATATCATTAAATCATTTTTTACTGTTTTATACTATTATTATTTTATACTACATTATTAATGCAGGGTTTATCACAGATGTTATGCCATTTAAAGCTACTACTCCCCCCTTTTATTTTTCATCTCAAAAACCACTTACAGAACCCATGTAAGTATCTTTTTAAAAAAAATAAGCATTGTTCAATGGAGTGCAATAACTTGCCTACAAATAAAACAACTCAACCTTTTTTTGTACATGTGATCATGTTCAACATATACAGCAATGGTCTACATGAATGCAAATGTGCATACTGTTACAAGATACACTGGATAAATATGAATTGCAAGTAGACCTTGATGCTTAAGGCAGGGAGCTGCCTCTTGCCAGGGTCTACACACACTGAAAAGAGACATATTGGAAAGGTAGGGCAGTGAAAATCATGGATTCCTGCCCATTTTGGAGAATTCAGGCCTCATTTTGAAGTACAAACTAGAAATTCCCTCCCTCGTGCTGATAAGGAAATGGTCTCATTGAGAGCAATCAATGCTTAATTGTCTTGTTTGCCTCCACTGAATGGAGAACCTGATAAACTGGCTCAGACTGGTACCCCCCCACACACACACTGTAAGGTATTTTGCAGTTTCCACAGATGTTGGACAATCCTATTTGGATTTGAAGGAGGGCAACGGTCTCTACTTGATTGGCACTGTCTCATGTGTGCAACTCCATTGTTCATTTCCCCAGACCATCTAAGAGTCATTACCAGAGCCCAGAGTGTGAAAAGCCGGGGTCATATTCACAGCTGTCCTTTGCACACAAGCCACAGGCTTTACACTCATCACTCTAAGCACATAGGGCCTTTCAAACCCTCCAATAGAATAACTTCATGTGTTGCCATACCAGAGGTGTCCCTTTACTCCAGGTGACAGCTCCCACATTAGAAAAGGGCTATATAGGCCAGAGAAAGAAAGTCTTTCTATCCACACTCTTTTTTTCTAGAAGCTCACTCTTCAAAAGCTTGCTCTCCAGAGATCTCCATCCTCCATGTGGTCCTGTTTCTCAGCTGCCCTGATCTTCAACCACCCAGCTTCTTCTTTGCATCAGAGGGTGAGACACAGAGGGTGTGTCTTATTCTCTAGTTCCTTATGCGTAGCTGCATCCCTTTAGTTCCCTTAGGTCAGGAGTAGGTTTTTAACACCCATGCCATTGTTCCCCTATTTTTCCATTGAGAAAGTGCTATTAACAGCTTATACTGAATATAGACTATTCTGTTGGCCTCTACTGCTATCTTTTTCTGTCTTTTTAATAAAGAAACATTTGTTTTTGCTGCAAAATTAGCTTGTCCTCAACCTGATTTCTTCCCTTCTACCTCAATTTTACTTGCAATCACTATGGTTAATTGTCTGTTTTTAAAACCCTTAGCCTGTAAGGTCCTACAGAGAGTTAGTGCCTGGGGAGCTTCCCCACCCCTGACAAGCAGTAAACCCAGTGCTCTTAACATTATCTTTTGTCATAGAATGAAGGTGTTGTCAACTTTGCTAATCACATTTTAGGGTAGGAATGGCTGAACATTTTGTTTCCTTTGTAAAAATAAGAAATTATGGATATTTTGTACATTTCTGCATATTCCAGTTTTGGGGCGGAGGCTTGTGATTAAAAAAAATAGATGTAGAAGAAACCAAGGAGATTATCAGATGCAGCAAATGTGGTGTGATCATGATGCCAGCGGAATGCAAAAGGACCCCAATATCAGATTATGCCATCCTTTTGTGTTCTGCTGGCATTATGCTAATGTACCTTTTTATTGACAGCTGAAGCCATCAAGAGATCCACTGTGATGCTTTTGTGCCAGCATTGCCAGTGTGTGAAACCTCAGGCCATTTAAATCATGTCACTATAGTGAGAATGGACGGTGCAGCACAAACACTTCCAGTTGAGGTTGGGACATCTAGGTAAGTGTTGCTCTTTTTATGACTCTGCCTGGGTTACTTGGGACTTTTACAGCATGTGAATATGCTTTGTGTAACTTTTTATGTGTTTGTTTTGTTTTTATTTTTGAATTTACCGCACAACAAAGTCTCACAGGATTTTGAACAAGAAAGTGAATGGGGCTCCGTTCACTTCCTCTTTAATGCCAGGGCTGCCTTTGCTGGGAAAAGAAGATAAGTGCGTTGGGTAGCATTCTTCTGCCGGCATGAATTTTTTTTTAATGCCAGCAAAAGAACATTTTAAAAGGATTGCAAGACTGATAGATTCAGTGATCTGGGCTCAGAGTGCTAAGTGCCAACATTTAAAAGACTGGATTTGTATCCCTGTATGTCACATCATGTTGTGAGAGCTTCACTAGCTACTAGTCAGGTTATGAGCAGAATTCATATTGCTAGTTATGACTTATAAAGTCCTATTCAGCTCAAGTATACATTGTCTGAATGACTATATCCTTCCACATGAACCTGCCTGGACTTTGACACCTATGGGGATGCTCTTTCCTTGGTTTCTTCTACCCCACAACCATGCCAGGGGAAACATGAGAGAGACTTTTCTTGGTGGCCACTCCCACACCCTGGAACTTCCTTCACTGTCATCCTTCCACAAACAGGCAAGGACTTTTTTTTAATTCAGGTAGGTTTTCTGCAACATACCAGTTGATCATGAAGGAAAAATTACCAGATGGGTGCTTTCCCATCTCTTATTGATATGTTTTAAATTGTATTTATATTTTTGCTTTAAATTATATTTTTAATCAAATGGTGCTTTAATGCTTGAATTTGTCTATGTTTTAATTGGGTTTTCTTCAGTCTTGTACTAGGTTCCTTTTTGAGATGATTTAGTTCCTTGAGTTCCTTTTTGAAATGATTCAACAATATTCAGGAAAGAAAGAACTTGAGATTTTGTTTTGTTTTTTAATCTGAATGCAGGAGAAAATTAAACTGGCATATTTTTGATTTCTGCTTAGGAGAAAGTGGGGTCTAGGAAGTCCAAGTTTCTCTCCTGATTGTGTGTGTAGGATGCAGTCACAGGAAGGGAAATATATATACAGTAGAGATGTGAAATATGTATACAGTAGAGATGTGGGAACCAGCATTGTGTAGTGGTTTAAGCAATGGATTATGACTGAAGAACAGGGTACAAATCCCTACTTGGCCATGGAAACCCACTAGGTGACCCTGGGCAAGACACACTCTCTCAGCCTCAGACGAAGGCAAAGGCAAACCCCTTCTGAACAAATTTTGCCAAGAAAACACAATGATAGGTTCGTCTTAGAGTCGCCATGAGTCGGAAATAACTTGAAGGCACACAACAACAGAAATTTGAAGAATATTTGCACAATTTCCCATTCTTGATGAGAGAGGCTGTTTCAAGATGTCAAGAAATTGTCAGCCTCAGTGATGAAAAAAGAGAAGGAGCATTTTCTTTTCTTTTCTTTTTGTCAAGATTTCTGTAATGTGCCCGGAAACATCCTTGTTCAAAACTACTGGTTTTTTTTTTTTTTTATTAACAAGCAAAGCACAAACATACAACAAGCACAGAACAAATGGCTGATTGATGGAAGAGATACACACCACCCATCTGAGGTTTCCAATTTTTAAAAACCCATGCAACAATTTCTATAGTTTTGAGTAGCTATTGTAATTTTATGCAATTGTGCTACCGAATAGCAAACATTGTTCTTACATGTGCAAAAGCTCTCAGTGAAAAAGGCAGCAGATATCTCACAAGGACAGAAATCATGTGGTTTCTCAATCTCATGTGTGAGAACAAGATAAGAGAGTTTAACATGCCTAGTGTACAGAGATGTGGGAATACAGACACAGTTCTCACATGCTTTTTCATATTGGGAAACAAAGAGCATTGTAGCTCCAGGTGAACACAGTAAGCTGTCTTTCAGCAGTTACCAAAGGCAAATCTAAACCCAGGCAGTCAGGTGAATCAAGGGCATCAATGAGCACCAATCTATGCACATTTAGAAAATGCACATATTCTGTCAAGAGAAAGTGTTTGAATTTCACAAGTAAAGGACTAGTCCATTACCCAGGAAAGCCAGCGTACTGAGATGGATACTTAAAGTAGAGGGATAGATATCCTTTACTTGAACAGGACTAAACTGTCATAAAGGCTACTAATACATTTTGCTTAATTGGTTTGTAGATGAGGCTGCCCTTCCTGTTCACTACAGCAGACTAAATTGGCATTAGCCTCTGTTTATCACTTGAGGAACAAGCTATGAGATACCTAACTGTCTTTTGCAAGAAGTGTGGCTCCAATGCCTAGGAGACTTAGGACTATTGGGAAAAGAATGTTTATAGTGCATGGCCAGCATGTTCAATAACTGTGAACAATCAAGCTAATTTCATCTGCACAAAAGGAACGAATCCATAACAAGAATGCCTGGGCAGGAATTGGCAGCTAGCCAGCCAAACATGGAAGTAGGATGAATCGTCCTGGGCTGTAAGGGCTGGGATGTGGCAGGGGGTGGGGGTTAAGAGAAAGAATGCTTGTCAGGGAGGGGGTGATCTGGACACAATAAATATTTTAACAGTCCGTAAGACATATAAGTTTGGAAGTTCAAAGTTAACGTTCAAAACAGACAACCTCCGGAGAAAAGCTGCACATCATCTTATTCTTGTGTGGAGAGTGCACAGACATTAGGGGAGCTTTTTGCATGGATGAGTGCAAATTTTCTGTCTATTCCATGTATTTATCTGTCCATCTTTTCTGAGGTCATTCCTGTGCTAATAGGAGACTGCAAGACATTGACTATTCTTTTACTCTGTACCAAGCAAACTCCTGCATCCCTCTTAGAAGGGATTGAAGTATCTGAGAATTTTATAGAGGCTAACACAGGCCAAGGATAGGGCAGAGTGAGGAGATGATCAGTGACGGTGTGGTGTTGGAGGATGAGGCTGTGTGTATCATGCAACCTGCCTTGTGTCCTAAAAACTAGTCAGTTGGTCTTGGGTACATTGGAGATTGTCATACCTTCTTTTCTTTTCTATTCTATTCTTTTTGATATGCAAATGGAATGGAATGCTACCCTATTCACCTCAGACAGCATAATGTCTTGATTTGGCCCTGACAGGTCAGTTGATTTCAGATCCTTCCCCGTGCCTTAAGTACAAGTCATCTGGGGACTTTTCACACTACAGTTGTCCCTCTGTATCTACAGATTTGGTATCTACAGATTTAAGTATTCACGGCTTGAAAATATTCTTAAAAAAATAATAATCCAAAAAGCAAAACTTGATTTTGCCATCTTATATAAGGGACACCACTTTGCTATGCCACTGCATATAATGGGACTTGAGTGGGGTCCTGGAACCAAAACCCAGCAAATATGAAGGGACAACTGTATACAGTTATAGCACTACGGTTCCACCTTAACTGCCACGGCAACATCCAATAGAATTCTGGATTTGGTCGTTTGGGAGGAATTAGAATTCTCTGGCTGAGAATTCTAAATGCTTCTCTCCCTAAATGCCAGTCCCAGGATTTCATAGGAGGGAACCATAGTAGTTAAATTTGAATAATAGTGCTACAATTCTGTAGTGTGAAAAGGCCCCTGGTGTGGAAAAACACCTTTAGGAGAGAAACCTAAAACAGCCTATGGAATGGAGGGAATGACGTGGATCTTTAACAACAGCACTCCATACTCTGGTACTTTGTTGTGACCCTTACTTGTACACACATTTTAAAAATTGCCACTACAGTATTTTGAGATTTTCCACAATTTCCCATTAATTTGACCCACCAGCTTTATAATTTGTTATCTTCATTAGTGTTATTTTGGTGAAGTTTAAAACATGTATAAGTACCATTGAAGAAACCACCATGATGTAGCTGAAACGAAGTTGAAAGATTAAAACTTTACAAGATGGTATTACATCGGAAATTTAGAGTCTTAGTGCAAGCCCTCAGATGACTTAGGTTAAACAAGCTACCATCAATACGGTAATGTATATAGTTGCCGTCTTCTTCTTCGAGCGCTGCCATAGCCCTTTGGAGTATCATGCTGAAGAAGATTGTAAATAAAGTTGGAGCAAGAACACAACCTTGCTTCACTCCATTAGTTATTAGAAAGGGCTCTGAAAGAGCATTGCCATATCTGACTTGACCGAGCTGGCCCTCGTGTAGCAAGGTAATCATTTTAAGGAATTTGGGGGGACATCCTAGTCTTTCCAGGATCTGCCACAGACCTTTTCTACTCACAGTGTCAAAGGCTTTGGTGAGGTCAACAAAGGTTACATAGAGTCCCTTGTTCTGCTCTCTACATTTCTCTTGCAGTTGTCTCAGAGATCTGATGGTAGTTCCCCTTTTCCCCAGCAATTCACAAGGAGTTCATGGAATTTATCATGGAGTGCATGACCTTCTTTTTTCCAAACTTCAGGTGGGATTCCATCAATAGAGTCCCTTGTTCTGCTCTCTACATTTCTCTTGCAGTTGTCTAAGAGCAAATACCATATCTGCAGCATATCAGGGCAGGGAATGTTTCTAGGATGGAGGACCATCGCCTCCCAAAAACAGTACTCTATGGTGAACTTGCCACAGGTCAGTGTAAGAGGGGCACTCAAAAAAAAGTGATACAAGGATTCCCTGAAACAACATCTCAGGCTTGGCCAAATTGATCACCAACAATGGTCCACCCTGGCTTCACATCGGGAGGCATGGAGACGTAATATCCACAATGCTGCAGCTTTATTTGAGAACTCATGCCAAACAAGTCTTGAAGAGAAACGACAATGCAGGAAGAATCACAACCTGGAAACATCAGACCCGCTGCTGTGCTTTCTGCAACCACACTTGTTTATCTCGAATTTTCAGTCATCAGCGCGCTTGCAGAAAGTGTGGGATAAGTCCTTCCTGAATCTCCATTTGTGAAGAAAAGCCAGAGAGACATGGGAAATCAAGTAGAATAGAAGTTAATTGGAATAAGATTTACATTGTTTGATTGCATAACTTTACTTAATTTATCTTCTATTTTGTTTCTCTTTTTTATTCCTTTGCCTCAATATATGTTTACTTTGTAAATCCCTATATTTGCTTTAAATAAATACGGTATATATTTTTTTTTAACAACTGTATGGGACAAAATGATAATTAAGCTACAGTATTTTGCTTTGCTTCCATTTAATTGTCCTCAATGTATTCAAGTGGGCAAATGACAGAGGGATTGTCTAAATGGTGAAAATATACCTCATAGAATTTGAGGAGAATATCTTTTGTCATAATGGGATCCTGCATCATTTTGCTGTATTTGAAAGGAGAGGGTCCAAAATTGCTATATACATCACAGGAAAAATATTCAGGGCTTTTCCTGAAGTTTTAAAAATAACTGTGATGGAAATGCACATTCCTGCTTATTGGGACAACTGATTTGCTTTGCTGCTCTTTCTTGATAAAAGCAGAAGTGAAAAGCTGATTGGTCGGCAGTGCCCACAACCACCACGTTGAATTTTTGCTGCAGTGATCATGCACTGAGGTGACAAACCAGCCTCTCTCTTTTTGTTGATTTAAGCAGAAGGCTGCACTTCTGCACCTTGGATTTGCTTTTGTAAAAAATACTGTTCAGCAGCGGCACCTGATGAGAATAAAAATGTGAGTCGTTCACTCGCACCCCCAATCTTGATTTGCAGGCATGCCCATTTGAACATCAAACATGATTGGAAATTAATGTTTCTTTTTTGTTTGTCATTTTATATTTTAAAACAACAATAAAAATATTTTTGGGGGAAAAATACTGATAGCTTTCCATACCTGTGCTCTTGGAAATAAAACTGTGGAGATAAATGAAAGCTACTGCAAATTGGCATTGCTGCACACCAATCCACATTTTATTGCCTCGTATAGACAAGCCCAAAGTGTATAGAGTGATATTAATGTTGATGCATTTTAAGAATGCAGCTTTTTGTAGACACTTGAGAAATCTTTTATTATATTCCCTGATTAATGATTTAGGTAATTAAAAAAAATACAGTTCTTGACTCAAGGCCTCACTAACATACTTGAACAGTTTATCTTTGTGCTCACCAATGGCTCCTGTTCATCCTGGAGATAAGTGACTAGTGGGGTGTCACAGGGTTCTCCCCTGGGTTCAGGGCTATTCAACAGCTTTATAAATGACTTGGATGGTGGAATAGAGGGCATGCTTATCAAATTTGCAGATGACACCAAAGTAGGAGGGATAGCCAATACCCCAGAGGACAGGATCAGAATTCAAAATGAACTTAATAGATTGGAGAGCTGGGCCAAAACTAACAAAATTAATTTAAACAGGGAGAAATGTAAGGTACTACATTGAGGCAGAAAAAATGAGATTTACAGATATAGGATGGGTGACACCTGGCTCGAAAACAGGATATGTAAAAGGGATCTAGGAATCTTAGTAGGCCACGAGCTGAACTTGAGTCAACCATGCGATATGTCAGCTGAACAAGCCAATACGATTCTAGGCTGCATCAATAGGAGTATAGTGTCCAGACTGAGGGAAGCAATAGTACCACTCTATTCTGCTTTGGTCAGACCTCACCTGGAATATTGTGTCCCGTTCTGGTCATCACAGTTCAAGAAGGATGTTAATAAACTGGAACGTGTCCAGAAGAGGGTGACCAGGATGGTGGGAGGTCTGGAAGCCATGCCCTATGAGAAGAGAAGTCTCTGACGTGAGCTGACATGATGGCTATGTTTAAATACTGGAAAGGATGTCATACTAAGGATGGAGCAAGCTTTTTTTCTACTACTCCAGAGACTCGGACACAGAGCAATGGATTCAAACTAAAGAAAAAGAGATTCCACCTAAACATTAGGAAGAATTTACTGATGATAAGAGCTGTTCAAAAGTGCAATACACTGCCTCAGAGTGTGGTGGAATCTCCTTTGGTGGTTTTTAAATAGAGGTTGGATGACCATCTCTCAGGAGTGCTTTGATTGTGTCTTCCTGCATGGCAGGAGGTTAGACTGGATGACACTTGTGGTGTCTTTCCACTTGATGATTGTATGATTCTATGCACACACACACATAGACACTCTTCCAGCAATTGCTATCCTTCATATTATCACAGAAAAACCACTAATAGTAGTCTATGTACTTTTGTAGTTCTAGCTGATAGAAAAATGCTTACTGTTTTTTGTAAATCAAACACATTTTTTCTAACCATTAATGCATTCCAAACCAATAATGCAGTTATAAATGTTGAAAAGGAAGAGAGGTTGATAGTAGGCAGGGGGTAAAAACAAGCAGTGATAGATTGTAATTGTCTGGGAGGATTCTGGGAGATGTAGACCAAAGAACTGAAATTTCCAAGCTAGTGGAATCACTTGTACAGTCTAGTGAGGTAGAATTTCACTTTAGAGTTATATTTTCTTGATTCCTGGGGGGGGGGGATTTTCTGTAGCCTGGAGCTCTCCAGCATAACTGATTGTGGGGTTACATGAGTTACACCCTCCAAGTCCTGTAAGTATAATGGCAAATAATTATTTTGGAGCATGGGACTGCAACTGTACCTAGTTGCTTTTAAAAATGTACTCTCAAGATCTGGTCAGGGTAGTCATTTTTTGACAGGAGTGATAACCCCTTTGACAGAGGTGATAACCCATCCGCCCCCCATTACCTTTATTTGGAAGCCCTCCATTTGGCCATCCATTGATCTCCTTCTCCACTCAGGACTAAAGGAGAATTTTCAGACACAGAACATCCATTGCACAAGAATAAGTCTACATGAGAGGCAAGGCAATTTGCTAATACTAGGGTATTTGTGTGGCATGTGAACATCTGAACATTGTCACTTAAGGTGGCATTTACAAGATTTAGAAGACTGTCTTAGGACATTTTTGCAAATACTTGCTGGACCTTGGCTGTTCTTACCTTTCTGATCTGATTCCATATGAAGCATGGTTTGGCTTCTTTACCCATCAAGTAATTTGTTTCTGAATGCTGCTTTTTACCCATTGACAAACTACACGCTATAACTAGGAAAGATGGGCCCAATTGTGAGTAATTAAGTCTACAGAAGCAGCACTACTTATTTTTCATTGTAGCAGATAATCAGAATGCTGTTGGCTCAAGTGTAAAATGCAGAAATTAATGAGCCTATATAATACAGATTAGAGTTTTTGTTTTGAAGACTAAAGGTGGAAACCCAGCACTGAAAAACAGAAGAGCTCCTACAGAAACAAATTTGGGAAGAGAACGTTATTTGGTAACAAACTATGTTAATACACCACACAGTGAAATATCATTGCATAAAAAATAGTAGGTTTCAACAAAATTCCACCTAAACTTTTTTGAAGCTCACAATCAGAAGAATATATGTGTCAATTAGAGATGTAATCTTTTGCTAAATTTGTTCTTAAAAGAAACAAGTAATTTTAGCAATTTTCTTCCCACTGTGAGAAAGTCTCTGAAAAGTGTGCAGTTTTCAAAGACTGTTTTCAGTTGGGACTTATTCTGTGCAAAATTTGCAGATGGCATTTTTGAATAAAAGCAACATTGTCTGAGTATAAAATGCTGTTTCTTACATAGAGAATGTGGTTGCCGTTTGCTGCACAAAAATACCATATGCATTATATATATATATATATATATATATATATATGCATTGTAAGTCCCAAACTGTGAAGACATTCATCAGTCCAGGATTGTCCTCATCAGGGTTTCTTGACACTTTACAAACACATTTTTGACCCTTTTTTTGGGGGGGGGGTATTTTCAAACTTTCTTCCCATCCCTAATGTTAAGACAGTTTATTCTTTCTTTCAGACATGCAATCAATGTTGGATCAATTATGATCAATGAACTTTTTGCAAATGACTTCAGTCACCAAATGTTACAACTATATTTTAGGATACAACTGAACTTTTTTTTAAGGCAATAACTGTTTAGACCCTCCAAATTTAAATGTTCCTCTGTGAAATGAATAAAGAGGTTTTTAAGCAAGTGGAGGGGTTGTAAATTTTAAGGAACACATCTCTCTCTCTCTCTCTCTCTCTCTCTCTCTCTCTCCACATCTAGTAATGAAATAACTGTATTGTTTATAGCACTTGGACAACCAAAAGACTCCAATAGTGTACATCCCATTTTATTTAGATTTAGACTGAAGTGCTGAGCTATGTGTTGGATTCAAATTTGGTCAGACCAGAGTTAATGAAATCAACAGGACTAACCTAATTGATTTTCTGTGAATTTCTCTGGAAGAAAAAGTGAAAGAACATGCTAGAAACTTTGCAAATAGAAAATAATGGCATCTACCCACCCTACCCTAGAGTACAAGTGAATAATACAAACCTCAGCTGAAAACAGGATAGGAGATAAGTAGGGTGCTGTTATAGGAAACACCTAGTTTTTGAAAATGTCCTGCACCTGTACTATGATGCTAGACTGTCACTGATGATGTACATTCAAATGTTAGCATTTTTACTCTTTGGGAAATATAATGTCAATCTTTGTCTAATCAGCTAGAATACAAGCATAATGAGAAGAAATCTTCAATGTGATACAGTATATCTTTTCACCTCTGCACATGCACACGCGCGCGCACACACAAACTCACACAAAAGAACAAAAAGGGAAAAAAGAAAAATAAAGAAGTGATCAGTGACTGATAACACATGCCTCTAAGATTGTGTTTCTTCATTGGAACAAGAAAACATGCTTCCAACAGCTTGTTTAAATTAAACAGTCACATTTATGGGAACTTTTGTTTGAACTTTAAAATGGTTGTTTCCAGTATTATACACTACATTAACTATCTTCACAAGATCTTTAAAAGAAGTGTTATAGACAATAAGAATCAGTTGTAAAGGTACCTTTAGTGCTTAGCGTCTAGAAACATTATTTGTGCTTCACTTGCTAAGCAGCAGGGTCTTGCATTAAATGTACTGCATCTCACAAGAAACCCATGATACATGTGTAAGAGTAATAGGCATGCAACCACTAGTATTGCTGCTTTGCTCCCATTACTAACAATAATACTAACACAAGTAAGACTAGTCTTCAGAGGTTAACTAAGGAATTATTTGGAAGAGATTTTCTCCCTTCCTTCCTCCTATAGCTCACTCATACAAGTATCTCACAGGATGTATCTATTCTATCCATGTAGAATCAAATTCCATTGTGCTCAATGGAATTTACATCCAGGAAAGTGTGCATAGAATTCCAGACTAAGGCATTCTGAGACATTTATAAGCATAAGAAAGGCCATGCAAGAATATATATATATATATATGTCTATCTAATTTAGCAATCTCATGCTTCCCAATTTTCTTTTAGTATAACCTTTATTCCAAAGCTTAGAAAAAATACTGTTTCAGCCTACAACTCCCAGAATTGCCCATCTATCAAGTCCAGTATTTATGCCTGGTTGGAGGATTCTAGGAGCTGTAGTCCAGGAACTTTCCCAGGCTCTGCGTTATTTTATGCACATTTCTTGTACTTGTCTTACACTAAACCAATGGTTCTCAACCAGAGAGGCTCCAAATGTGTGCCTTCCACTCCCAGAATCCCTCACTGCTGACTCAGCTGGCTGTGGCTTCTGGGAGTTGAAGTTTAATGACATCTGGAACCCCATCCCCCAGAGCAGAAGCATTGTTAAACCTGTCCTTAAATCTGCTTGTAGCAATATTTTAGTAATTTGTTAAGTATGTTGGATATGAAGAAGCATGTTCCAGTGTGAGTAACCTAAATGACCAGCAGATTCCTTCCAGGGTTAGGAAGGATTCTTTGCTATAACATTAAAACAAAGAAGGGTAGGAAGAATAAATATATCAACGAGATCAAGAGCTTTATCATAAGGTCCATTTCTATGCTGAAATATACAAAGGCTGGATGTATATCATATTTTCATGATTTAACAACAACAACTTCATGAGTAGGACATTTAGGACTTTTTCGGATGGCGATTTGTAACGCAAAAAGGCCCTCTTGCAAAGCTGCTGCGCAGGAGGGGGGCCGTTTTGGATGATGCCGCCCCCCTGCCAATTCTGTTCCAGAAGAGCTGGGAGGCTGCAGTGCCATATTTGGCCATTTCCTAATCACGGACGTTGACCGTGATTAGAAAATAGCCAAATATGGTGCTGCCGCCTCCCAGCTCTTCCAGAACAGAATTGGCAGGGGGAGGACATCATCTGAAATGGCCTCCCTGCCGCACAGCAGCCTCGCAAGAGGGATGAGCCTTCTTGCATTACAAATCGCCATCTGAAAAAGTCCTTAGTGATAAACTGGCAACAAAATTCTTGGTTCCTCTTTACTTTCTCAGTAAACTAGATAAAGATCCAGTGGCAATTTATAATGTGGAGAGTGTCACAATAATTTAGAGTGGAAGTAGAGGCAAGCAGGCATTTTGTCCATTTCATTCTCACACTTAATTTACAGTTTCTTTTCTGGACCTACTTTTCTTTCTTTTTTCTTTTTCTTTTTGGTTTGTTTCCCTTCTCTTTCATTTGGTTCAAGCATTGCTTTCCTATGAATCTGTCACCTGTTTCTTTTCCAATCAATAGTACATGAGTATACCTGCTACAAGATTAATTTATCTGTTCTTTTGCACTAGAACCAGGGTGTAAAGGCCACTAACTCAGTAGGCAGGAGCCCACCATAAATTGCATCAAGATAGCAGGAATCACCCACAAAGCTCCACTTCATGTTCAGGGCCAATAGTAATAACATCCATTTAATTTAATGAACTGTGGAAAAGGACTTGAATTGCATCATTCCTTTGTTTTCCTGTCTTGAAAATCTACCAGTAGTAGATGAGCATAGATGGATAAGATATCTATCTATCTATCTATCTATCTATGAAGCAAGGCATAGCAGGAAAAGGCACAATAAGCCACTAAAATGGGGGGGGGGCATTTTAACAAAATATGCACCTGTTGGGTCCAATTCTTATCCCTGTCTTTTTTTCTTTATCACCATCTAATGGATTTTTAAAACATGTGTAGAAAATAGGGAAATTCTCTCATTTGTTGTGGAAAGAGTGGAGTACAGAAGAAAGGAGGAGGTTTGTATATTTTATCTTATATCTTATTGTTTTAATTTCTTACTGTATGAACTATCTGAAGGAGGGTTTGCCTCAAAAGTCAATATAGAAATAACAAGGAGGAAGAGAAGGAAGGCTCTCAACCAATAAATGGCGTAGTTCTCCTAGCTTATGGGGAAAGATTGGAACACAAGAAAAATAAGTAATTGGGTTCAAACCAATATTAGGTTGAAACAGATAAAGAAGTTATTGGGTTGAAACCCAATTAAAGACATTTTAATCAATTAAGATATAAATTTTGATAGCATAACGTATTGAATAAGAGTTATATCCAGTGACGGCGTTATATCAGTGGGAAATCCTGCTGCTTAACTGAGGCAAACTAGAGTTGCCATGTGACCCAGTAAACTGGCTTTTAACCAGATTCTAGGCATGCCACCTGATAGCATTAGCTGGCCCAGATTCCAAGTTGGCTTTAAACTGCCCGTCCTGTTGGTTTCCCCCCCACGTGGAATGGTGTTAGGGCAAGGAACTATCTTGCCCTTCATTAGAAGCAAAATGCACTGGGCTGGAACTAGTTGGTGCTATGTTTAACAATACTTAATAAGTTCTCATTCACAGTTTAAGGTCAAATCTCTGTTCTTTTTAACAGTACTTCTAAGTTTAACCCGCTGCCAACTGCTGTAGAATATTTCAGATGACTGTGAAGTGGAATCTCTCAAATGGAATTCGAATATCCATGCTTTATGGTATGCTTTCTCTGCTACAATAACAAATATATCAAACCAAACCAAAATACTAATTTGCTTTACCTGGCAATATAATATAAAGAGTATAACTTGATTAGAACAAGAAGAGTGGATCTGTATTGGATTGTTAGGTAATTTGACAAAGCTCACATAAATAATTCAAATGATCAAGTGACAAAAATATTGTAACTTCAACCATAATTTTTACCTGCATGCTGACATAATCATGTTACATTTCATAAGATATTTTTAAAAGTTATTTTCTTCTGTAATGTCAAAACTGGCAATAGATGGTCTTATACACATAGTTTATCTTTCACACTGATCTGTTGAAGATGAAATAAAGAGAATAAAGTCTGATTTTATTTCAATATTGTTGTGGTTGTGTCAGTTTGGTGTATTTCTATGACTATGACTAGGGAGATCTCCTATTTGAATAATCGGATGGTGTAATGACTATATGAAGTCTTCATTGTGGGTACAAACAGAAAGGATTTTTCCCCTTTTGGTATAGTAATGCTATGTTGTTCATTTATTTCAAAGTATAAAAACCTCAGGCTATTAGGAGTGTGCGTGTGCATGTGTGTGTGCACATGCATATGAACATAGATGCAAGGATGTGCAACACATAGAATCATAGAGTTGGAAGAGACCACAAGGGCCATCCAGTCCAACCCCCTGCCATGCAGGAATACACACTCAAATCATTCCCAACAGATGGCCATACAGCCTCTGTTTAAAAACCTCCAAAGAAGGAGATTCCACCACACTCCAAGGCAGTGTATTCCAACATACTAGTTATAAGATCTTATTAAAAATGCAGTGTACATTGGTAATATAATAAATAGTGTGTGCTTATTTTTTTAACAAGTTATATAGCATTTTCAATATGCCAGGTCCTTTAATATTACAACCCCCTTGGATCTGTATCATTAGAACTGCCTCCTCACTAGTAAGGAGCAACAATCCTTCCCAGGACAATGCCTGCACAGGAGGTGGGTGGGTTGGATGTTGCAGAAAATGATACCAAATAGCACCTTGCACCCCATCCAAAAAGAGTCATATGCACACATAAGCACTCTTGCATGCATCCTTGTCACTAACAGGATTCCAGCCTAAGAGATCACTTCTTTGAAGGCACTGAGATGGCAGAGTTGATTTGCCCAAGAGCACATTACACCACACATTCAATATAAGCTGCAAGCCCACAGCTGTAAAGAAAATGTTTATACACAACTGCTCTCTGCATTAAAGTGAATAGGGATGCTTTTATGTGCATGGCACTTGGGACAGATATGGGAGTTTCTGTATGTACAAACGGCAGCTGGATTACAGTATGCCTATTTTTGTGATACATGTACACTCTAGGAAAACAACAACAAAAAGTATTCTCATTTCTGACCATGCAGACTGGAGTGGACAAAGAAACACATGATAAGATAATTTTTATTTTATATAATTACACTGCTGTTGAATACTATTGGCTTTACATAGCTAGGATTTCACTTTTGCAATTAGATGCATGCAATGAAATGTGCAGAAGATAGCTAAAGCAAGCTAAAAACCCATGGTAATATTTTTGGTTTCTCTGAAAACATTTCTAATTGTTCTATTTACACATTGAATGTATGTTGTACAATTAAAAGGCTGGCATGAAAAGTGAAACTAAAGGGCCAAGGAATATTGAACAGCCATCATGTTTCCTACCTATTAAAGATAAAGATCCATGTTTGAACAGCTAATATAATTCAGAGACTGCCACTAATGTGAGTGAAACCCTTCAGCTCTTGTGTTCCATTCACAAGCTGGGCAGTTAAAGATTAAGTGAAGGGAAGAAAGGGCATTTCTGCATGTCTTTCAGTCAGAGCCAATAAGTGCAAAGTCAGAATATAAACTGTCAGGAAGATCCTGTGTCTGTGTGCATGTGTGTGCATGCGTACGCATGAGGGTCATTCATAGGATTTGTCCATAATTAAGGCCAAACAATTGCTTCACATAATAATCTTTACAAGCTCATAAACCATGGTGCCACCCAAGATGTTAACAAACTGGCATGGTCTGAGCATCAAAGACAGAGAGGAAACTGTGTTTGCATGTTTGGCACACAAACTAATGAGGAAAGTCAATTGGCCCTTTGTCTTGAGGGTCTGAAGAGCTGTGCTCTAATGTTTGGTTTCTTGGTTGGCACTTGTTCAAGTAATCGCTCATGGCCTGACAAAGCAGCACTTGTGTTTTATTAGTGGCCATGCTGAACTCTCCTGCCTCGGCTGTATTGTCTCTCAATAGAATGTTGCACCAAAGGGCACCCTTATTTGAAAACCACTAAATCAGAGCATGATGATCTTTGCCCAGCAAATGCAACTAAGACAACAACAGAAGTGTTTACAGCAGCTCCTTTTTTGCTGGAAAAAGGAGGTGAGGTAGCAACTGCTATGGCAATATGTGAATGAAAATTTGTAACACAGTGAGGGAAGGAGCAGCAAAACATTTTTGGGATGTTCACTGAGCAGTCCCTTAGAATGGATTGCTGCACACAATACCTACATAGAATGAGGTGGCAAAAACTGCTCACCTTAGCTTAGTTTACTGATACAATGCTCTTCCTTTAGAGGGCTCAATACACTTTTCATGAGTCTCCCATCCAGGCACTGTTTAATCCTAGGGTTTGTCTGCACAAGTGAACCCCACTCCCAAATCTAGCCCAACAAGGCCACTTGGAATACTGCCTTATCCCTGAATCTGATGTGATAGGGCCACACAATGTATGACTCTATCTGCACCAAACTTGGGGAATACTACCTTAATCCAGGTTTTAAAAACTCACAGTTTTCTCCGGAGTTTGCCGGAGTAGTCCAAATATAGTCTGAATTTCATGCAGCATAGCTCTGGGCCAGACTAGTCCAAATTTCATCTGGATTTTTATCCCCAGTGTAGATAAGCACCTGTGCATATTTAGCTTATATGAAGAAAGCTATAGCCCCAGTTACTCAATCCACTGAGAATTAAAGTTAAAACTTTAAAGAACAGTTTTCTCTAACCGGGGGTGGGGGTGGTCATAACAGTTCCCAGCATCTCCCAGCACAGTGGGCATACTGGCTGGGTAATTCTGAGCTTTGTAATTTTAAAAAGTAACTTTCCTGACTTCTGCCTTATTTTGAGCTATTTTAGACCTGACTTGCCACCACCATTCTCTACATATGTATATATTATCAGTAACATACAAAGTGGCAAGATGACTACTTTCAAGGTGGAGCTTTGTTCTGGATTTTTTTTAAAATAATCTTCTACACACAATTCACACAATAGCACTAGCACATTATTGCATCCCAGTGTTTCTTGTTTGGTCCTCCTATATTTTTGCAGAACTAATTTGTCATGAGGTGCTCTCTCTCTCTCTCTCTCTGGAGATTGTCAGATGCATCAAAAATGGCATTATAACGATGCCATGAGATTGCAAAGTGGCTTCCTTATCAGATGATGTCATGCCTCAGTGTTATGCAAGCGTTCTGCTACCATTATGAGGGAATTCTTTTTTATTGTTAGGAAGAAGTCAAAAATTAATCTCCCGTAGCGTTTGTGTTCTTCATTCACAAAAGGTGCTTCGTTCTGCTAGCATGACTCCAGGATCAATTGGAGGTCCGGCTAGAACACTTCTAGGAAACTAGGTACCGTATGCTCTTTTTATGAACCTCCCTATCTTGTTTGCAAGTTTCTAAATGTTTATCTGTGCTTTTCTGAACGTTTTCTTTTTTAATTTTGGTGTTTGGGGGCTTTTTAGTACACTTGCATCTTGCAAGATGCACCGAAATCTCGTTCATGGAGAAATACGGAAGTAAGTGGCATGAGCGCTTGTATTGCTGGATTCTTAGGGTGATTTTGTATCATTATCACAGCAGCATGAAAAAATGTGTGTCATTGTGCCAAATCACAAACGCTGTAAAATATAGTGCCATAGTAACGTTTTTAGGCACTCGTCTAATAATATCACTCTCTCTCTCTCTCTCTGCCTGTCTAAATGATGAAAATAGTCCTCTTAGAATTTGCTTAGAATCCTGCCTAATGTGCTAATGGGACCCCACATAATTCTACCATATTCAAAAGGAGGTGGGGCAAATCCACCATAAACCCCAAGCAAACAGCCTTCAGGGCTTTCCCCAATATTTTTTAAAAACTCTGTGAGGAATGTACATTAGTGATCATTAGAAAAGGTGGACAAATTTATTTGCATATCCCAAAAAAGCGAAGTAGAAAGCTGATTGGCCAGATGGGAGCAGGAAATGGGGCTTGTGAAGAAGGCAAGTGCCCTGGAATCATCATCTTGGATGTTTGCTTTAGCGAGGGAGTAATCATGAGACAAAACAGCCTTTTTCTTTCCTTTTAAAAACTTATTTAGGCTGAATATTGCACTGTAGCACTTTTGCACCATAGAAATACCTTTTTTTAAAAAAAAAAACACGTTTGGCAGCAGCAACTGGCAAAAATAAAAATGTGTGTCATGGCCACCATCTTGAATCGCAGGCATGCCTGTTGGGACAGCAAAAGTGGATAGCCCTGCATGCCTGCAATTTTGCCAAACACCATTAGGACAATTCAATCCTGCTTCGAATTTGTGTGAGTATGCAGTAATTCACATTTTCCCCCTCATATAGATGGGCCCTCTCTCTTTCTCTGTGTTTTGCTAGACCTCCTTCTCCCCACAAAGTTGCAATGCCAGACTGTCCAGTCTGGATGATTAGCATTCTTTTAAGGTAACTTCCATTATATTAAAAGCTTCCTTTTTACAGCACTGGCTTGCTCAGGGCCGGTTTAAGGATTTTGGGGGGACCCTGCAATGCTTTATTTTGGGGGCCCCATATGTTTATCTCAGGTCAATGTAACCAAACCTAACCTATTCACAGTACAGGATATTCAGATTACTACTAATAATGCTTTTGCAGGAGGAGGGTTACGAAGCCCCTCCCCCACAATGATGGAGCCCCCTGCAGCTACAGGTGCTGCAGGGCCCTTAAACCGGCCCTGACCTTATGGTCTGATGATCTCCAAATAATTTAATGTGTGCAGGTTTGTGCAATGCTACTGCATGTTAATATGTTGTTTTGTTGCCACTTTTTATTGTTTCATCTATTGTATTTTAGACCAAGGTCATCAATGTTTTACAGCTGTCGCTTCGTATTCACTCCGCATGGATTTGGTATTCATGGATTTAAGTATTCACAGTTTGAAAATATTCTTAAAAAAAATGATAATCCAACCTTGAGTTTGCCATCTTATATAAGGGCCACCATTTTGCCATGCCATTGTATATAATGGGACTTGAGTATTCATGAATGTTGGTATCCATGGGGGGCGGGTTCCTGGAACCAAACCCCAGAGAATATGAAGGGAAAACTGTTCTGTGTTCTTTCCTTTATTTGCTGTGCTTTTAGTTTTGTAAAATTTTAAAAAAATCATTGTTAGCTGCCTTGAGGTCCCTATTTTGGGAGAAAGTTGGGATATAAATACATACGATGGTGGTGGTGGTGGTGGTGATGCAGCAGAAGGAGCTTCCAAAGCAGATCCTGTGTCCCTCCTGCCTGGGTGGGAGCAGGGCTGCCCTCCCCTCTGGGATGTGGAGCATTTGGCATGGGATCTGGGTCCCTCCCTCCTCCCTTCCTCTCTCCAGCGGGTGGAGCAGGAGAAGAACACCACTGGGAGCCACGGAGCCTCAGGGCCAGGCTGGCTGATGGGGGAGTTTGGGGTGCCTGCAGGCATCCATCTGCTCCTCCGTGCCTGTGACCACGGTGGCTGTGAGAGCACCCGGTGGCTGCTGCTGGGACCCCCGGTGGCAGATGGGGCCATGGAAGAGGCGGTGGTGGTGGCAGAGCCCAGCACTAATTGCAGCAGTGGTGGCAGTGGCGCGCCTGTGTCGGACACCCCTGCCAGCTCAGCACCTGTGAGCTGCACCAACTAGGTGGGCAACACAGGGCTCCTCATGGCCAGGAGCCATGAGGAGCTGTTGGGCTTCCTCCTCCACAGGGGGGGCCTCTGTGCAGAGCTGGAACCACTGCAGGTGGACCCCCCTCATGCAAGCAGCCAGGTCAGCAGCATGGCAGGTGGCGGAAAGCCTTCAGTCCCAGGCAGAGCTGGGTCCCAGTTGAGGCTGGGCTGGGAGTCTTGCTCTGCAACAGGCTGGGATAGGAAGAAGGGGGCCAGCGGGCCGGCTAATGGTGAGGACCTCTCCAGGCACCCTTTCCCGCTACGGTGCTTTTTTAAAAAAATAATGCCAGCACTATTTTTGCCTTCGATGCTGAGAGGGACCACAAGAGCTGGCGCCTAAGAGATGGGGGGCAAACAGGGCAGAGGAGAGGGGTGAGTGAGGGGGCAAAGCCCTCCAGAGCAGGACATCTGGAACCTCGGAGAGGGGCTTGCAGGCAGGAGGAGGGTTAGGACAGGGGCCCCTGTGGCTGTGAGCCCCCCAGCAGATGCAGATTTGGCAGTATGGTTAAACCGGCCCTGGGCTTGCATTATTGGTTTCTTGCTGAATATGGCACATGTGACTGTTAGTTTGCCCTCAACTGCCTCTTCTTTCAGTTTCTTGCTTGGGGTGGGTGCATTAGGATGTTAGATAATTCGACCTCCTTTTGTTTTCATTTGCCTTCCATTGCTGTTTAAAAAAAAACAATAAAAGGAGATGTATCAAAATCAGTGGGTAATTTAATATGCACACACTCAAGCAACAAAAATGACTAATAAGGAGTAATTAATCACTAATCCCATAGCCATAAGGAGCAGGAAAGCAGTACATGTGACGGACTACCAATTAACATTCTAATTGACATTAGCAAGTACATTCATTGAATAGAATGTACTCACAAGCAGAACTTAGAAAATTTACTTTTTAACTGCAGTTCCCTAGGCTGAAATCCTGTTGGTGCTTCACACTTGGCATAACACTCTGTTCCACTGGTATATTGCATTTTTGCAGGAGTGCACAGCAAAGTGGTGTGTGTGAGTGTTTGTGAGGAAGGCAGAGAATGTCACAATTTGAAGAGAAAGCTGCCCTACCAGTTCTTCAATAGCTCGTAATTGCTCTGTTGCTGACACGTATTCTAGCATAAGTAATATTGGTCAACAGGTCTAAAAAGTCACATTTCCAAGTTTTGCTTATGAACAAACATTCTAACTTTGGTCATAAGGAAGGGCATTGCTGGATAACATTGTGCTACATTAAATGCTTGTGAGGAATACCATGTTAATTTCACTTATTCCTCTTTACGGAAAAGGAATGCCTCAGCAGTGCTAGAGGACACTGGTACAGGAACAACCCAAATGGGTTCCCTTCATACAGAACTAGGTTGTTATCACCTAGGAAACTACATCATATTGACGACAGAGCAATTTCCCTGCTTCTTAGGTGGAAACCTTGCATGTTCTATGTGAGTGGGAGAGGCTAGCAATTGATTATATTTGGCATCAATTCAGCGTCTATATTCACTGGATGCAAAACTGTAAAAATGCAAAAGAAGCAGACTTAATAACAGTGATTTTCCCCCTGTGATTTCTCTTCTTAATTATACATGACACAATTGCAGGGGGGAAAAAATAGTTTCTCAGCAATAAGAAGTAAAATGTGAAAAGACATGTGCACTGTGCCATACTTGCTTGAGATGATTTTAAAAGTAAGGAGAAGAAACAGAGTTTAAATTAGAAATCGAGGCCATGCAGTCACAAGAACAATGTATTTCTCGTAGAAGAATGGAAATGTGCAGACACAAGTTGCAGTCCCAAAGCAATCTGAGGTCTGGACAACCCATTGGATATCACCAATACACTGAGTTAGCTTAGAAACACAAGAATCCAGTTCATGTGTGAGAACATGTGTTATCTTTTATGAAAAATATTCCCAAGGCAACAAATATAAACATTCCTGTTGTGGACTTGCATCTTCACTAGTGGACTTACATCTACGGGAATTATGATTCCACAATGTTCCTCTTCAGGAAGGGGATGCTATTATGTTCCTATGTAGGGGAGCTGGCTAGCAAAGTGAGTGATGCACATTGGGGCCAATGCATCATGGGATCAATGCACAATGGGGCCAATGTGCATCAGGACACTCTTGCTGGTATCCTGTTATGCATCTTCACAATTCACTAACAGGGTTTCTTAGCACCTCTGCTACATAGCTAAGTATAGGTCAAGTTATGTAACATAAACTGTGATAGAGGATTTTGGCCATTAAAAGGGATTTGTCAATAAAAAGCAAGAAATCCAGTAAAATGATGATGATAAAGCAGCAACATCCTGAAAGGAAAAGCAAAACTGGGAACAGCAGCTTATTCAAAAAGACTTGGAAAAATTCAAGAAGACTTTTGCCAGATGCAAAGAAAATGCAAGCGTGAGCAATGAGCAAGCCACCCTTGGGACAGTGCTCCATTGCATAGGTCCCACAAATAAAAAGAAGCCTGCAAATACCTGGAGGAAAGCATTTGATAAGGAATTCACAGGTTGGTACATGTGAAGAACGACAGTTTTCACATAAATGAGTCCAAAAAGCCACTATTGGACAATTTATAGTGTAATCTCAAACATGTTTGGAAGTCCCAGTGGGTTTCTCTAGGAAAGGAGTGGAGAGTCATAACAATGCCTATGGTCATACTTTTCTACCCCGAACCTTCCGTGGACTGGATGACATCAGGGCACATGGCCACACATACATCCTTGACCCTTGGCTGGCTTACTCAAAAGATGGTTTGACCTACATCATATTCTCCTTGATCATGGTAGCTGTGGTGTTGGGAAAATCCTGACCCAGACATACAGCTCAACAATAGTTCCTTAAATTGCTCAGCTAAATGAAGAGCCAGCTTTTCTCCCCTGCCCCCACAAACTTTCTCAGTCAAGAAAGGGAGGGTGTAAAAATTCCTATGCTGGGATGTATAGTATTCCAATACAGTAGGTTGGAAATTCCTATAGTAGGTTTCTCCCACATGCTGCTCATCCTCTCAATTGGGAAAGGAAGTGACTATCTTTGCATCACATGGGTGGAGCTTCCCCAGACACTCTGCAGGATGGGTAGGGAATTCCCATGAACTGGATTAGGCTGGGGGAAGAAGAGGACCGAGATTTTCATTCCTTCCTCTAGAATGTGGGTTACAGTTTGCAACCTAAGGTATGGCTCCATAGAAAAGAAGTTTGCCAAAGAAAAGTTTTCCATCCTATCCTCATCCTTGAAGAGTTCTGCCTGGTTTGGAGCGATTCTCCCCTCCTCTACCAACTCCCCATGACCCAACCTACATTTTTCTGGACAGGTATTACCCCCTGGAAAGGTTTTTCAAGAGTGTAAGTGAGGAGGAAAACCTTCCATGAACTTTTGTAGGACTTATACCTATGTCTATAACATGCAGTGGCCAGAATTTCACTTGGATTTTGACCCAGCTGTGGCATAGAGGCACAGAGGATAATTTATGCTGAGAACTAGCAACACAAATTTTGGTTACTGGATCTGAACTTTAATAAAACCTGACAAGAATTTTCAGCAAAGCAGCTAACAGGTGGAGTAAGTTGCAAGTGCATTTTTGCACAAAAAAGTAAGTCAAAATATGCCCTAAGCCATATGGCTGATTATTATTATTTTTTTACCAGCCATATGGCTTTCCCACTTTTTAATGGCACAGAACTACCCTTCGATTGTTTAGTTCATTTTCAAGACTACTTCCATTACATTTTAGTGAGATGGATAAATATTTTAGTGTTTAGACTACATTAACCGAAAATATAATATACAGTATATTAATAGTGCATCAAATGTATGTTTAGAATATATCAATAGAAGCTGGTCAATTACTTTTAAACATCTTCCTTGTTTGTATTATATTAAGCTTTTAACAGAACCATGAAGGGGGCAATAAGAACTTTATTGTATCTATTACCAAAATTTATGTGCAACCTGGCAAGATTTCAAAAACACAGATAGTGACGGTTTTGTCTGTAAACCTGATTTTCGTTTTGTGAACTACTGAAATACATTCATTTGCAGTCATAATTAATATGATAGCAGGGATTTTACAAGAGCAAGAAAAAATAGCCATTTAAAATAGAGACAAGCATGCAGTGATGGCTTCAGTCTCACTTTATCTCACTCTGCTAAGCACAGTGGCATATTCAATCACAGTTTGTTTCTTAGCTTTGTAGGATTAATTGTTAGAAGTCAGATTTACTTAGTAGAACAATGCAGAGACTTTGAACCTAGAAAATAGTATACTAACATACTTTCAACGTGAAAAATTAATTCCATATTTAGCAAACATTCTGATTGTTGTAAACAATGACTGCCCTAGAAATTGTTGAAGCCCACAGCATATCCCATAGGAGTCCTCCCTTCCACTTCAACTGATTCCACACAACTAGCCAATGGCCACAGAATAGGACCTAAGACAACATTTTCAATGGGAAAATTTGGGAAGCTTCAGGTTCTGGAGCAGGTGAAACTGAAATGTTTTTCCTCTGAACTCTCCAAATTTGTACTCTAGCAATGTGAAAGACGGGAATTATTTTCAACCCTTCTTTCACTGTAGCATTCTCCCAAATTTGAGCCAAGCTGTGATCTCAGTTGTAGTACTGAAAACAAATTCCCACACTAAGCATGTGTTTAGAGGCACCCTCTTCCTTAATTATAAGTTCATATCTACATCCCTACAGCACCGCTTTGTGCCTGTTTCTAGTCAGTGGACCTCATGTTCTGATTAAAAACAAATTAGATCCCAGTAACCTGAATTCGATTCAAAAGACACATAATGAAACAAACTAGATAAAGCTAAGCAGTTCTGGATATGGTTAATAGATGGGCAGGCAACCTGTGATTAAAGTAGCTTGAGCTCTCTGGTAGAAATATAGGCTAAAAGAAATAAACTAAAAATAAAATAAATAATGTGGTATTTTGTAAATGGAACAAACTGTCTTTTTGTTTGGTTACAGAATTAACTATAAGCATTAAATGCAACTATTCAAAATATGCCTCCAAAAAAACCCTGGTAAAATGAAAATTCTGTTCTGTTATACCACGATTCACCAACAAATTCAGATACAAAATTTTGTGGATTTCATGAAAATGCTAAAGATATGTTAAAGTGATCTGCAGTAAATGCAAGTTTTTTCTCTGTGACTTATGGAAGTATATACTATACAGTGTACCTCAGTTTTGCTCTTCTTTAATATGTGTAGAACAATAAGCACCGATGCAATATTTTGGATAAAGCCACTCATAATGGAAAGGAAAGAAAAAAAATCCTTGAAGAGGGCAGTTTAAAAATAAGCTACATAAATGAGATTCAGGGGTTGCATCCTGTTATGTAATTCTTCTAATGTGAAACTGCCCTGTTTATATTGTGTTCTATATTCTATATTGATTCTGTTCATGTGAACTATTCCATATTCTATTGCACAAAGTCTCCACAATTTTACTTATACATTTATTTATTTCATTTATATCCTGCCTGTCTTCCATTATAGGGTCTCAAGGCAACAAACAATGAATTTAAAACAATACAAATTAAAAACAATACAAAAGCATTAAAAGAATAAATATAAAATGTAAAAAAAATAAACTTATGCAGTTAAAACACTAAATATTAAATGTATTAAACTATATATGAACTTTAAATTCCAAATCACACTGCATTTAAAAGCCCAACCCTCATCAATTTGTAAAAGCCTGACAGCACAAAAATGTTTTTAGTTGCTGATGAAAGGAGAGCAGAGATGGGGCCATCCTGGCCTCTCTGGGGAATAAATTCCAAAGTCTGGGAGCAGCCACTGAGAAAGCCCTCTCCCTCATTCCCACCAAAAAAGCTTGAGAGGGTGATGAAACAGAGAGAAGGGCCTCTCCATATGAGCTTAGAGCTCTAATGGACTCATAAAGGGAGATATAATCCTTCAGATTACCTGGACCCATACTGTATAGGCCTTTATAGGTCAAAACTTTGCAATGTGCCAGGAAATGGACCAGCAGCCAATGGAGCTGTTGCAACAAGGGAGTTGTGTGCTGTTGCCTGCCCCAGTTAACAACCTGACTACTGCTCTTTGGGTGAACTGAAGTTTCTGAGCTTTTTCAAAGGAAGCCCCACATAGAGTGCATTATAGTAATCCAAACAGGATGTAACCAAGGCATGTGTTACTGTGGCCAGAACCAACTTCTCCAGGAACTGGTGCGGTTGGCTTTAACTGTGCAAAAGCACTCCTGGTCACTACTGAAACCTGGGCCTCCAGGCTCAGAGCTGAATCCAGAAGCACCCAAAATGTGAACCTGTGTTTTCAGGGAGAGTGTAACTCCATCCAACATAGGCTGAATTCCTATTCCCAGATCTGGTTTTTGACTGAGCAGGAGCACTTCTGTCTTGTCTGGATTAAGCTTCATTTTTTGTCCTCATCTAGTCCATTACAGCTGCCAAACGCCAGTTTAGCACAGGAACAGCTTCCTTGGAAATGGGTGGAAAGAATAATAGAGCTGGGTATAGTCAGCATATTGGTGACACCTGACTCCAAAATTCCAGACAACATCTCCTAGTGGTTTCATGCCATTTCATTAATTGTTTCATATGTCATTTAGAAGCCATATTCCATAAACCACCACCCTTGGATTAGCCATTGCACTAGTTATTCTTTTCATGTACCATTGTACTAGTTCTTTCACAATCCTATTCAGAAACAGTTTTAGAAGTTTTTACAAGCTATTGCACCATTAATCCCAACTTCATTACACTACGTGTACTTGAACTAGTAGTGGTAGTTTTTCCACTAGCGTAACTTTCAGTTCAACATAATGTAGTTTTTACACTAGTGTAACTTTCAATCCAACAGAATGAACATGGGAAGTGCTTCCCTAAAGACTGAAGTGGGAAAAAGACAAAGTTTCTTCTTTTATAGTAATACAAGCTCCTTTGTAGTTCCAACCTAGTTGAGCTCTACCACAGAAATGTATCATCATTTAATTCTAATTCATTCATCTTTTCTGTCTCCGTTCTCTAAGGAGATTATCAGAAGCGCTAAATATGGCATTATCACAATGCCAGGAGATCACTAAAGGGTTTCCTTTTCAGACAATGTTGTTCCCATCTCATCACGCACCCGTGCTGCTGCTGTTCTGCCAGTGCTGCTTTTTATTGATGGGGTAAACCATCAATGGATCCCCCGTTCTGTTTCTATCATGGACTGTCCTGCATCTGAAAAGGTGCCCTGTTATGCTGGCACGATGCCAGCATCAATGGAAGGTTTGTGCCAGAACACTTCTGGGTGAAATCGGGACATCCAGGTAAGTGACATAATTTTTTGTACCCTCCCTGGTTTACTTGTTATGTTTTAAGTGTGTTTTTGTGCTTGCTGTCATTTTTTGTCTTTTATTTTGCTTTTAATGTTTGAATTTCCCATGCTCTTGTCTTCTTGCCAGCATGGCCGGGATTTCAAACCAGGATGTGAAAGGAGCTCCGTCCAAGCTTCATTCACTCCTGGGCAGACATGGATTAAGGTAGGTCTGAAGCTTTAGATTATTCTGCCGGGACAGAGATTCAGGAAGGATTCATCCTGCACTTACTGCAAGTGCACTGATGCCTGAACGGCCTGCATATAGGGTTGGGTCTGCGGCTTCCAGTGCATCTTTACATCTGCCATTTCGTCCCTCGCCTATCGCTACAGGGCTTTTTCGGAATTGGGTTTGTCCTTCGAGCCAGTGTGATGGATTTTTCTGGTGGAGCGCAGCATGCGCAGAACTGGCCTCACCCTTTAAACCAAAGCTTCATCTGCCGTGGCCTTGCAAGCATGGATGGTAGCAGCGAGGTCCTTGGGTTGTAGGTTTAATTAGAGTTTCCTTCTCTTAGATGATTGACCTTACCGTGTTGGACGAGCACCATCTGCCTGGGTTTGGGGTTAGAGTTTTCCTTCTCCTAGGGTGGTTGCCATAAGGCTAGAGAGCACATCCTGCCCTTTGACGCTCTTTGTCAGACCCTTCGGTTTTGACCTGTCTGGCATGGGAGACCCTACCGGTGGCTATTATGCCACCGCCAGCATAGCTCAAAACATCATTAGGGTACGCAAGCCTCTCTCCCACGACAAGGGAGCATCAATGGAGAGGCTCCACCAGTGTATGAAATGAAGAAATGGATATTATGTATTGTTTGTTCATTCTGTTTGTGCTAGGATTTAAGGAGAGATCCATTCATTAGTGTCCACCACAGGATATGTCTTTTAAAATAATTAGGCACAAGGGTGATAGATGAAATATTACTTCTCCAGATAATTTGAAACACTTTCCAGTGTCCCACAGAGATGTAAGTAAGATAATGCAAATGCACTCGAGTACCAAGCCTGGATGCAGCTCTGAAAAGCAGTGTCCTGTAAGTTCAAATAAGCCAACTAATTTCCAGTCAAACAAGGTAATTTTCAGCCAGATTCTTCTGATGTTTTTCTCTGTTTGTAATTTGCATAATTAAATAGCTTGGTGTTTCAAAGCAGGCACAGTAGTAAGGTCAGAGGGTTATATGTTAAATAGCAGCAACCTCAGCTTTTTTTTTTTTTTTTTTAAGAAGAAGCGGGGAGCAGCTGATCTTCTGTCACATAATTTTCTCCTTCTCTCTTTCTCTTTCTTTTTCCCTTTGGGTTGTGGGATCACAGACATTTTACTTTAGCAGGGGAGCAGTAGGCCTTTGTGTGTTCGCAAGCAATCCAGGATCACAGATGTCCTTGATTATTGAGAAATCTCTTTTCATGATTTCTTCTTCCCTCCCTCCCCAAACAGCAGGTCATCATTTTGACATGAACATCTCTTTTTAAGAGGTACAACATTGTGCCTTTAAAGAATGTAAAAGTACAGAGGAAAATAAGGGGGAAAAACAGGTCACACACTGATTTTTTTTTTTTAAGGCTAAAATTTAAAAATGAAGGACGGATACTCCAGTGATCTTAAAAGTGATTTGAAACCAACTGGTTCATACAGATTTCAGATGTTGTTTGTACTGCTTTTCTTCACATGAAGATCAGCTATAACAGATGACATAAAGGGCACTGCAGGGCTGTCGGGTTGTTATCCATATTTTTTTTTCCTTTTCCTTTTTGGTTGCACAAAAGGAAGAAGCATCTTTCGTAGCAACAGAATCACATTTACAGAAGGAATCCTTCTAGGAACAGAAGAGGCCCTTCTGTTCTGTTGTTCCACTCTTGTTTCACATACTTGTTCCATTCACTTAGTTCAGCTTAGAGAGGCTTATAGTCCTAGGACCATATGGTGAGCTTGGAATTTTTTTCTTCGACTACAGCTCCCAGAATTCTCAAAATATCATGGTTACTGGCCATGCTGGCTATGGCATTCTTGGAATTGTAGACCAAAAGAGTAACACTTCCAAACTTTGGCTTCCTGAGCCTCTCAGCCTCACCTCATTTGGCCTTTTATCTAACTCCAAAAGCCTTTTATAAGTCAGCAAGTCACTGCAAGAGTCACCTGTCTTTCTGCATCCCCATGGTGACTCCTGACGTCCGTGTCAGTGAGGTAGTGAATTCATACCAGCAACTAGTCTATATGTTAAAAGGGCTATCCAAGGTGATTACTCTCAGAATAAGTTCAGCACTCTGAATATCTCCATTAAAGTTCAGAATAGAACACAGAGTGAATTCACTGTCCCTCTGCCATGGGAACCACCATCTGCCTCTGTCTTGCCCCACTGCCTTATCCCACTGAGAGGAAAAAGAGAGACGGGAACTGCAGCGAAAGTCAAAAGAGGTAGCAAGAGATAGAGAGGAGAAATGGGCTTGTCTTCTTTTGGCTCTAGTCCCATCAGCTCCTGGCTTTAGGTCCACATACCTTAGTCATACAGCCCTGACAAATTCTATCCACCAGCAAAATGTGAACCTTGACAGAAGAAATACATTACCTGCCCTTGACTTAGAGAAATACCAGATACATCCCACTGGGATCAAAGACAGTTATGAATGACCCATAGACTAGAATGGATTTACCTGAAGTATGATTAAATCTAGATCCAACCCAATGGTTAAGTTCCTCATGATTCAGTACCATCAAAATGAATGCCATTTCCAATGTTTCCTGCCTTGTGCTGGCCAGCCATTGGAATCTAGACATTGGACAAATATTTAAGCCTGGGCACATTTGGGGGCTTTTCACATTATACAGTTATAACACCATGATTCTACTTTACTATGGCAATGTCCCATGGAATCCTAGGTCTGTAGTTTGGTGAGGCACTATTTCTCTCTGGCTGAGAATTCTGTAAAACCCTCCCTAAACTTCAAATCCCAGGATTCCATAGAAGGGAATTATAGCAGTTAAAGTGGAATCATATTGCTATAATTGTGCAGTATGAAAGGGCCCCTACTTGCCTTCACAGTTCCCAATCAACTTAGTACAAAAACAGATCACTAATAACTAAGTAGAGATTAGGCCTGTTTAGACTTCTGGCTAGTGATGGGAAGTTTTTGAGCAGATGGTCAGTAAGTGAGGGTATGAAATCAGAAATACAGTAACAGACTGGACACTGAGGCAGCACCCTTGGATGCAGAACTAAGCACATTAGGAGACATGGTTCATCTCTTCATGAGCAGCATAAATGGGAGGAGTGCCTTTGATAATAGAAGGGGCCGGTCAATTCTTACTGTTCCTTGAGAGAGTTGGAACATCCTGTTTATGTGCCACTGCCTTCCTCATTATGTCGGGGGGGGGCTGCTCATAACAGTTTGGTTATGAAAGACTTCAGTATGTATGTTGTTATGTTGATTCTTCTTAAGAGTACAGTAATGTAAAAGAAACTTCTTAGGCTCTGCCCAATCCCCATGAATTCCTGTGCCCACTCATTCATTTATTTTATTTAGTATAACTAAATTCTGATCTCTTGGTGGACAAAGGTGCCAAATTACATGGCTTATAATTTTTAAACATTACAATTCTGTAAAAAAAAAAAAAGGATAAGAAAACTATCAGCCATAGTTTAACTACATGCTGTGTGAAGAAGTATTTCCTTATTTTGGTCCTAAATATCTCACCACACAGCTTCACTAGATGATCCTAGAACTTCAGTATTGTGAGCGAGAGAAGAACATTTCTCTCTAAGCCCCTTCTCCACAATGTGTATAATTTCATACACCACTGTCATTCTCCCAGCTTACTTTCTTTTTCTAAATGAAAAGGCTATCATACTATGGTCACCAGGTATAACAGATGGGGAGCTGATACTGTTTCCATATCATTTTCCCACCGAAACATACCCTCAGCAAATAACACATTCAAGACTAAAGACGTTATCAGACAAGGCAAATAAGGCATCATAAGGATGCCTAGAATCATAGAATCATAGAGTTGGAAGAGACCACAAGGGCCATCCAGTCCAACCCCCTACCACGCAGAAAATCACCATCAAAGCATCCCTGACAGATGGCCATCCAGCTTCTGTTTAAAGTCCTTCAATGAAGGAGACCATACCATGCTCCGAGGGAGTGTGTTCCACTGCCAAACAACACTTACTGTCAGAAAGTTCCTCCTAATGTTGAGGTGGAATCTCTGTTCCTGGAGCTTGCATCCATTGCTCCGTGTTCTAGTCTATGGAGCAGCAGAAAACGAGCTTGCTCCATCCTCAATGTGACACCCCTTGAAATACTTAAACAGGGCTATCATATTGCCTCTTAACTGTCTTTTTTACAGGCTAAACATACCCAGTTCCCTAAGTCTTTCCTCATAAGGTATGGTTTCCAGACCTTTCACCATTTTAGTCACCCTCCTCTGGACATGCTCCAATTTGTCAATATCCTTTTTGAATTGTGGTGCCCAGAACTGGACACAGTATTCTAGGTGAGGTCTGACCAAGGCAGAATAGAGTGGCACTATTACTTCCCTTGATCTAGACACTATACTTCTATTGATGCAGCCCAAAATCGCATTGGCTTTTTTAGCTGCTGCATCACTCTTTTGACTCATGTTCAACTTCTGGTCTACTAGGACTCCTAAATCCGTTTCGCATGTAGTCTCATTCAGCCAGGTCTCCCCCATCCTGTATCTATGCATTTTGTTTTTCTGCCCTAAAGTGCAGTACCTTACATTTCTCCGGGTTGAATTTCATTTTGTTAGCTTTGGCCCAGCTCTCCTAATGACCATGAAAGGGTGCACGTACCACATGACATCACCCTTTCATGATCATGTCCTGTTAAAAAATGTACTTTTTTATTGACGGCTTAAGCCAGCAGTTGATCCTCCATGGCACTTTTGTGCCGGCACTGCCGGTGTTTGAAACTTTGCACCATTGTACTCATGTGAATGCAGTATCAATGGTTGTCTGACAAGAACACTTCCAGGTGAGATTGTGACATCCAGGTAGGTCACACACTTTTTATGACCCTCCCTGGTTTACTTTGAAGTTTTTAAATGTGTTTGTATGCTTTTTGAGTGTTCTTTCTGTTTTTATTTTTGAATTTCTTGCACTAGGTATTCTCACAAGTATCCACAGGATTTCAAATGAGGAAGTGAACGGAGCTCTGTTCACTTGTTCATTGCCAGGATTACAGGTAAGTGTGGCATGGGAAGTTCTTTTGCCGGCATAAAAATGACAAAGTTATGCCGGCAAAAGAATGGGGTTTAGGGGGTGGTCTGATAAAATCTGTAATCACAGTCTCAATGGTAAGTTTCAGCAGTGAAGGGGAAATGTTAATACCCACCTTGCTAAAGTCCTGATAAGATCTTGGGAAAGTTATATTTCTAGGGCATTCTGGGGGGTTGCAATCCCCAAAATGATGTTTTCAATTTCTGGTCCTGATTGTCATCACAAACCTGTGACTGCTTTTTATGACAGAAGATAATTATTTTATTATTTTATATAGAGTGACAGAGAGAGAGAGAGAGAGAGAGAGAGAGAGAGAGAGAGAGAGAGAGAGAAGTGGCAGATCCTAAACACATGGCTTTTGTTGTCATTGTTGTTTTATACTGGCATGCCTTAATTATTAAACTGTTTGACCCCTTAGGACAATTTTAGTCAAAGAGGCCAGAATCTCATTGGCACACTATGCTAACATCATGTTCCGTTCTGCTAGTGAAGTGTATTTTTCACATAGTTGTGCAGCAGCTGTGAAGCAAGGTAAGCAAAATTGCCTCTCTCATTCTCAGAAGAAGAAAGCTGCTGGCATGGAGCAGTCTATTTTTGCAATGTCTGGCTTCTGGGTGGATCTTTCTGGGAAGACTGCCTTGGCAAATCATCTGTGACTTTTCCCCCCTCCTGCTACCACTGCATCACCTCATACGCTGATGTACTTTTATTGGCAAATGGCACCAACGGTGTTCCAGCCTTACATTTAGGAGTATAAAGAATGCTTGCAAATTTTCTCATCTTCAGTGAGAAAGCATATCTTGACAAAGAATTATCCACTGCTGAGAGATGTTTCTTATTTGAACAAATGCAAAAAACAAAAACAAAAACAACCTAGTAATTTCCCTCTTGCTTTCCATTTTCAATAGGTCTGACACACAAAAATCATTAGGTTTTTTTTTAAAAAAACTATGTTGCAAGCATTTGATGTGTATTTGATCCAGAAGACATGTTTTTATGTATAATAAAAATGGGTGTTTTTATTTATTTATTTTTTTTGCACAAATGAAAATTTCACAAATAAGTCTTGAATTATTTTTTTACAAAGCCACACCCAAAATTTTAAAAAAGTGCAAAAACTTGTAATATCAACTGTGGGACAAAACTTTTTTAAATGTTATATTCTCACATGCAATAAGGAAAGAAGTGAAGAGTTACATCTTGTTGTGAGATGACCTGGGTCCCATTCTGGGAGAAAGGTGGCATAGAAATCAAATAGATAGATAGATAGATAGATAGATAGATAATACATCTCTATAGTGTTCTTCTTGTTTCCTCACGTGAGATACTGGGGAGAGATAGCTCAGGAGCTTACTGAAAATCCTAACTATATTTGATAAGGTATTTTTAGCAGCACCTGGGGCACATTCACACTATACAGTTATAGCTCTATTACAAGGGCTGGAAGGGCCAATGGACTTTTGCAGTCTACAATGACTATAATTGCCCTGCTATATTGGGAGAAGATCTAGTGTATCATGTGTTAGAATTCCAAGAGACTCTGTGACAACATGCCATGAAGATGCACAGCCAAAGTCTACCGACGACAACTGTGGATTCTGAGGAGGAGGAATTCCCTGCAGATGGCACCACGGCAGAGGACGTAGCCTTGCAGGCCACTGCGATCCTGGATGCACCCACCAATACTCCAGAGCTTACTGCAACCAAGGGAGCAGAAGTTGGAGAGGCTGTCGCTGAAGACAACTATTTGTCTACAATCTTGGCACATCAACAGTCTGAGTCAAACCTGCCTGCAATCCAGATGGAGCAGCTTAGTATGGTTGGACATCAGCAATTCCAGCAGGAGGGAGATCAGACTCTACAAGCTGCATGAAAGAAGGCAAAAGAAGACCTGAAGATGCCTTCAGAAGTTTAGCAGACCAGATTTGTTATGGCAAAGGCCATGCTCTACACAGAGATTTGGACACATGGCCATAGTGAGGACTGGCAGCACCAGAAACAACTGATGATGCCTACCCAGGACAAAAACAAACTCCTGAGCCCAGAAGGTGCCAAGGCAGTAGCAGGGAGTTCTAGTTTGCCCAGTGAGACAACAGAGATGCTAATTCAGCTGACAGCCCAGATCCTTTGATGGTGGAGGCGGAAGCAGCTGAGAAGGTTAGTGTTGATGTCTCACCAGCAGGAGGATGCCCAGCACCAGATCCAGCAGTGCCACAGCCAGATGACTCTGTGCTGCCCAGGGGGGTGGGAGAGCCAGGAATGGTCACCTGGCAGAGTCAACAGCTGGTCACCACAGTGGCTGAGTTGCACCAAGAGGCGGGAGCACCAGACAACATAACTGCAGTAGAGGCTCCACAGTCATCCCATGAAGCCACAGCAGGTTACAGCCCAGCAAAGACTTCAAAGCCAACATAGGCCAAGGGATGGTCACTGGGACGAACCTGGCTGGCAGGCCCAAGCAAGAGGACGAGGACCTTCACACATTGACAATGATGCCACCAGATGTGTGCATCCAACTCCAGGAGCAGCGAGAGTGAGTCCAGAAGGAGTGGGATGCAGCCCAAGGTTGTCCCGTGCCATTGCAGATGACTGTGGAACATGCCCAGTCTCCACAAGTCCCATGGTGGGCCAATTTTGTGACAGACAGGGGGTGATATGACTATGAGGCATGCCTGGCAAGTTTTTCACCATCCTGGATCCATTCCAGTGACTGGCTAGGGACTGCCTGGGGGCCTTTTCTCAGAAGGCAACTGGGGGCCCAACCAGGACCTGCATCAGATTATCTGATCATACCTTCAGGAGGCTGAACTGATAGTCAAGTCCAGGACACTTCATTGAATGACTGACATTTCTGCATGGGTTGCATACTTGCTTATGTGCTTATGTTTATCCTGTACTGTTTTGCATTTGCATACATGTTTCTAGCTGTTTCTTTTTCAGCCACAGGGTGAAGTCACAGCTGGCATGGTTCAGCTTTCAGCTGTTCCCTGACCATCTGAGATTTGGGGGGGGGGGTTGATAATGGGGGATTGCTCCCATTATCCTGCAATTCATTGATCAGGCAGCTGCAAACTCAACAATCAGGTAAACAAAGGGTTAAAGGTTAAAGGAACCAAAAGTGGGAGGTGAAGGGCATCTCCTGATTCAGCATCTTCAGATCACCTGAGGCAGACCTGACCAATCAAGACTGCCAGAGGGGGAATTCCAAATAAAGTATAAATGCTTTGTGTGAGCACATGGCTGAGTCAGACCATGAGGTCTGAGACAGACAAAGGAGGCTCTGAAATGAACATCATGTTTTAGAGCAAAGAGAGGCCAGGGATAGCTGTTAGAGCAGGTTAGAGCTGTCCTAGCTCACAGATCCCCTGATTCCAGAAGGATATGAATGGCATCCTATGTATGACTGCTTGAGATTGTGAGTAGAATCTTTAGGGACTGTTTAGGTGTTGTGTCAGGGCATTTTTATTTGATTTCTTAAACTTTGGCTGAATGTAGCTGAGCATGGCTTAATGTAATTCCATACTTTTGCTACTTCTGTAACTCTCTGTACCTGGGGGCATGGAAGGTGCCTGCCCTCATGAGAGATTTGCATGACTTGAATTTGCTTGAATAAAATAAGCTTTTTTTCTAATTTTCCTATACACTAATGCTGCACGTGCCTTATCTCTTGGTCATTGCTACATTTCCCTCTCTCTGGGGATAGGAGGGAGGATTGGGTTGGTTTTACAGTGGCAAGTAGTCCCACTGGTTATCCAGTCTCCTACTGGGCTGGTCATAAATATCTCAGTGGGTGGTGGCAGCATTTTGGCCTCTAAGGGACACCCTTGAGTGAAGCCGCTCAGGGTTGCCTTTAGAGGGAAGCTAACTCTGGAGGTTTGAAGCCAACAGCCTCCAGACTAGCCAGATAGGGAGTAATAGCACTATAACTGGGTAGTGTGAGTGGGCCCTTGGTGTTGGCAGCGGAATGTTTCATCCCCCCATTCAGGCATCAATTACTTGTTGCTGCATTTATGCTGTGATAACAGTAGATGTGAGGGCTGGGCAACTGCAGCAGGTCCATGGTGTAATTCTTTGGAACACTCCAGGGGCTGGGCGGATTGGCAAGGATGCAACCCCCCCTCCCAAAAGAAACAAAAAGAAAAGAAAGGGCTTAGGGAAAGGGGGGTCTTTCTTGGATTTAAAACAGTGCAGGAGGGCCCTACAATCTACTTAAAAACAAATTGCTGTTCCTGGAGGCTTTCAGGAGAGGCAATTTACTCTCTGTTTTTGGCCAAGAAAATGGCAATCCAATGAATCTGGAGGAATCATGGGCCACATAAACCCAAACAAAATGGAATTACAGGTTAAAGATATGGGTCTGTAATATCTTTGCTGCTTTGAAACATTATTTAATATAAATTTTAATCTATTTCTACATATCTCAAACCTTCCAGACATTTGTGGTACACATCAGAACAAAACACATGCAAACCTTCCTCTATATGAAGAGGGTAACACTAACTTGATTTAGGATTCAGCCCCAGGTATAACAGGTATAACAGTAAGGACATTGTTGAAGTAAAATCTAAACAAAATTAAAACATCTGTGTGTGTTTTGAAAGCACTAAAGGTTTGCTGAGATATAGGGGCCAACCATGTGCTTGTTTTCTAATATTTGTAAGCCACCTTGGATCCCATCCCAAGGAAAGGTGGGGTATAAATTAAATAAATAAATAAATAAATAAATAAATAACTGCATTTGTGTGTGTACATATATATGCACACACAGAAACATTACATCTTTTTAGGCCTTCTTACAAGACAAGTATTTCTCTATGCAGCTTACAACAAAGAACATAGAACAAATGGCATCATTTTTTCAGTTATGAACAAAGCCAGCAGGCAATGTTGTCAAGCTTTGAGAAACAAAACTTTTAATCCTAAATCCAGTGAAAAGTTTTCTTCCTTCACATTTTTCTCCTGCCTTCCCCTGTTTGTGGTGCTATCTCTGTTTGTTTGTTGGGTAACTAGTGTTAATCAGTGTTTAAAAACAGTATTCTGCCCAGTATACAAACATCTTTTCACACATCAGTTAAGTCTCCAATCATATCTCCTAATTAATTTCTATCAAATATGTATTTCCCAGAAGTTCTCATCATCTTTGGTCCATGGCTTATTTCACCTTCTTTTCTTAGCAGAACCAGCCAGATATTTAGCAATCTGAAACTGAGCAGCAAATCATCATCCCCCTACCTCCGGTCAAGATGGATACCAAATACTTAAAGGCAGCCAAGCTGTTTTGGGATATAAAGCAAAACGTTCCTCAAGCACCTCGCCCTTGCACTAAAAATTACTATAAAAATATATCAAATAACTAACAATTTGGTGCTCTTTCATGATAGTCACAATCTGTTGCCTGAGATGGCTGCCTTGCCCTGCCTAATAGGGTTGCCTGGCTCTGAATCTCAGAGCTTGATCTTTCTTACCTAGTTCACAGGCAAGGGAAAGGAATCTCAGGGTGAGAGGCCTGCCTTGAAAAGCACATGTATATGTATTTTCCCCATTCGTTAAACATGGTGTTTTCTATTTGAATGGCATAATTTGTGTAGCTGTGGTTCACCAGGGACCACTCCTCACAACATCAGCCTTGTAACATCATCAGGAGCTGCCCCCTGTGATATCATGAGTCCATGAGGTGGCATCCACACTAGAGAAATAATCCAGGTTTAAACTGGATTATTTTCCATGGCTCCTTCCTGAAATCCTGGAATTTGTAGTTTGGTGAGGCACCAGCACTCCTTGACAGAGAAGGCTAAAGACCTTGTAAAACTAAAAATCCCAGGAGTCCACAGGAAGGAGCCATGGCAAATAATCCAGTTTCAAACTGGATTATTTGTGTCATGTGGATTTAGCAGCTCTGAACTATTTCACCAAATCCTGGCATTTCTATTCAGAAATTCATGCTGATTTTTACTGCTGACTTCCCAGCAAATACAAGGTTATGCTTTCTAGATGAATTCTAAATTTCTAAATAATCAAATGTTTAAATGAGACACAAAGCCACATTCCAATCTGTAGCATTGGAGTCCCTTTAGTGAAGGCTGCTGAGAATAAGAGAGAGGTGTGGGAGAAGTAGAGAGAGATCTGCAAGGGGGAGGGGAAGCAATGATTATTTGATCATAGGAATGTCACTTTAGAAAGGTTGTCATGGTATTCCTGGAAAGCACAAAGATGCATGTATCTACATGAGCTAAAAGCTAAAAGGCCTTAATGCAATGAATATTGTGACCTGCATCCATGAATAAAAGATAAATGCCAAATTCTGGGTACAGATCTGCACACCGATGTTTATTTGAGGAAAATTATGGTATGGGCTGCCCTGCAATTTCCCTTAATCTGCTATATTATTTACTAGTTTGAGGAAAAGAGACAAAAAGGTGGCACCATTTAATTCCTTATACATTCATACATTTGTGTTACATTGTCATCGTCTGAAGCAATGGAACGGAAAAGAATCTGTACCCCTCCATTCATTGTTGGGGGGAAAGTGTAGGTAAGACATCTGTTTCATAGAAAACAAATGATATACAGTTGTCCCTCCATAGCCACAGATTTGGTATCCATGGATTTAAGTATTCATAGCTTGAAAATATTCTTTAAAAAATAATAATCCAAAAAGTAAATCTTGATTTTGCCATCTTATAAAAGGGACACAATTTTGCTGTGCCATTGCATACAATTGGACTTGAGTATTCATAGATTTTGGTATCCACAGGGGGTCCTGGAACCAAACCCCAGCGAATATGAAGGGACAACTGTATATTTTCTCTTTGCCACAAAGGGGCCTAGTGCAACTGAAAGAGCCTGGTTTGAAGGCTGAATGAACAAGGAAACATGGAATCAGATTATGTTACAGACACAGTACTGTTAACGAAGATCAAGGTGATCTGCCATGCTCAGAACCCAAGGAACACTAAGGAAGGAAGAAGGATTTCCTTTTGTTGTTTACATGCACCAGAAGAACAGAAATGTAGTTCAAGAAGGCATTTAAAAACACACACACACCAATGACAGCACATCATGGTGTGTGCAAACATGACATATTTAATTAATACTGCACTTTCTTTTTAGAAGTAATCCAAGATCTGAGACTGGATAATTACCTTTGAACAATGTACTGCTGCTAAATTTCTCAGATAAATGGTACCCAGTACACATCACAAACAACTGACTTGTAGACTTGAACATTTGTAAATGTCAGGTCACAGAAGAAGGGTGAAGAAACGCCCTGTTGTTGGTGTGTATGTTTTGCTTTTTATTTGTGTGTGTGCAGGGGTGGATTTTTAAAAAAATAAAATAAAATAAGGACACATTTTGAATTCTTGCGGATAAAGACAAGGCCTCAGAGCCTCACACCTATGCAGTAATCAAACATGATTAAAAGCAGAACAAACAAGCAAACCCAGCATTAAATAGATCATGGATTTGCTTGTGGGTCTGTAACAGATGCTTTGTTTATCCAGTTGCAAGTGTGTCAAAAAGAATCACTCCTCCTGTGATGCTGCTTATCATGCTTTTAATTCTGCTCAGGCAGAACGGTTTGCCTAGAAAAAAAGCAAAAATTTTTGGCCTCATTCTATCTGGTTGCCCACAATTTTCAAAGCAGCAGAATGTGTGTGTGTGTTTTTAAAAAGCCCTTTTAATCAGATTACCCTTGGCGAATGTCCCAAACTCAGGCTGAAGTGCAGTGCTTGTGGTTTCTCAGCAGCTTACACTAAGCCTGCACCATGGAAATAATCTACTTTTAAAACCCAGGAAACAAATCAACTGCACTAAGGACATAAGTCACTGTCATTAAGGAATGATTAGGCTAAACATTTTTATACACTCTGTAGCCCAGTTTCATGTTGTCCACAGACTCTGCCTAGATTTTATTTTATTTTATTTTATTTTATTTTATTTTATTCTATTCTATTCTATTCTATTCTATTCTATTCTATTTGGTGGTGATGGTGATGGCAGGGGGAAATACACTGGTCAAATGATTTTTGTTTTGTTATGTTTGCTGGAATCCATGATATTAAAGGATAACTTTGATCTTTGAACAATTTCTTTTCCATTTGAGAGTAAATACAAACATACATACACCCACAGAGAGATTCTTCATAACCACACACACAAAAACAATCTTACATTTTAAAAAAGGCTTCAAGTGACTTCAGCATGTATTGTGTGTTTGCGTGTGTGTGTGTAAGGTTGTAAAACATCTAATGCATTTTAAGCAATGAATAATAATAATATTTCATCACTAATAAGAATAAGAATTGCTGCAGTTATCATTAACAACATGACAATCTATATCAAATATTTTGGGGCATTAAACTACCCTAAAAGCCATATCAACTCATATACTTTTTTTTGTTACTTAATTGATGCCCACTTCCTTTCACACATAATTTAGGAAATAAAATCTTGATTTTTTTTCCATACAGTGAATCTCCATTCTACATTATGCCTCAGCTTCTCTTGTATCATATCATCTCAGCCATCACCACAGTAATGACAATGGTTACTCTGAAATGCTCCCCCCCCCAGTTATTTTTAATGTTTCTGAATGAAACTACAAGAAAAAGACATATTTGCTGAGGCAACCTTGGTAATTTTGTACACAGATATCCAAGGAAGAAAAAACCTGGATGTCAAATAGTAATGAATGACAGGAAACCTTATTTTCTTTTGTCCACAAGACTGGCAAAAATAAGATGCTCAACTGCTCCAGGGTGCTGGCTTGGCCCACTCCTGAGCTTGAGTTTGGACATTCTGCAAAAGGGGTCATTTCTAATTTATGAGATGTGTCATTAATCCTCAGTTTGTCAGAACCTGCTTGACAATAATACATCATGACAGTTGAAGAATTTAATAAATATGTCCTGCTCTTTGGATGCTACAGAAGCATTCCCTATCAATGACAAACATCTTCTAAGTCCTCTCCAGCCTAATGCAGAAGGAAGGAAGGAAGGAAATCCTAAACCCTAGTAATCTCAGTGAAACACTACAAGAGATGCAGCAATGCAGTTACTTGGTGTAATCCATGCAAAAGACTTTGTACTAGAGGCATATAAAATACTTGTCTTTTTAAGCATTTGTTTCTTGCACTCTTTCTATCCCTCCCATTCCCCCATCTAAACTCATAAATAATTCATAGGCTGATAAATATGCAATTTCAAAAAGTGCAGACACTGCAGCACGTCAAAAAGAGAAAAAAAAAAAAAAGGTTCATGCTTTTCACACAGAAGACCTGAACTGCACTTAACAGATGACATATATTCCAGGATTCCAAAAGCTTTAATATCCATCTATTCAGACACACATACACACATCTATGCTACAGCGTTCTGTGTATAACACACACATACACAAGTGTATTCCTGGCCAGTTTCTTGCTTGACACATGAATTATATTTGCAAGATGTGTGTGTGTGTGGGGAGGACATACACACCTTAAAAAAAGAATGATCAAATGTCTACCTAATCAATATTTTCAGTTCGTTCCCAGAAAAAAAATTGAAATGTATAAGCAAGTATCTTATATAATGTAAACCATTCAGGAGACAAAATAACACAAAAGCTCTCTTCCTAGTATGCTTTTCTTAGTCATTAATTAATAGCCGTTAATTTAATCCCCCTTGAAATTTATTCCAGAATCTGCTGTAATGTGCAGCATATAGCTTTGCTTGCTACTTCCAAACAGGTAAAAGCCACCCAAATGGCTGGAGTATTGGGCCAGGGAGGAGAGCAGTCTGCTTCCATTTTGTAAACTAATTGCATGATTACAATAGTGAATCAAAATGGTGGATCTTCTCTTCCACCCACAACCAGCTCAGTGCTGACATGACAGAGGAGGGGAAATAGCACTTAAAGAATATTAGTACTTAAATCAGCATAAATATAAATCTCTCTCTCTCTCTCTATCTATCTATCTATCTATCTACATGCCCACATATAATTGTGCATACAAGTGCACTGAACAATAAGCTACTACTCAGGTCTAGTGTGGATATTGCTATTTTTGGTTTGTAACAGTTAAACATAAAAATGGTTCCATTCTGTGAAGGGTAACCCTTTGGATGAATACTTAAATTGGAAACACCATGGGTAAGAAATAGACTACAGCATTTAATTTGGACTGGCTAGTAGGATGCCTATATATTCTCTATAATAATTTCAGATTTAATTAAACTACACTGCTGATGCCAGTCATCCCAACACTGTAAAGATGATTAATTGCATGCTTAAATGAAATGTAAAACTGCCTTTAAAAAGTTACATCAGTGTAGAACCCTGAGAAAAGCCTGATACATTTACAAACACAACCCTACCTGGTTCTCATGTCACTGTTGGAAAAGGGGCTTGCCTATGAATATAAGCACTGCACCAACAATTTAAGAAAAGCTTTGATGCAGGATCCTTATGGCAAAGCAGTTTTAAGCAGTCTCCACACTTCCAGGCGTCCATCTCCTCTGACTTCATATTTTGCAAGAGAGTTTTTCCACAATTTGCATTGCCATTGTACAGAATGGCCTGAGCCCAGTATACAAACAAGATCTGACACACTGAAATAGCGGGACTCTCCTGTCACAGCAAAGCAGCTGGGCTGTTATATATACCACTTTGCTTCCATTGTATTTCAGTTGAGAGCAGCAGCAGGACAAAAGGCCTGACAGGCCTAAGCATGGATTGTCACCTTGATTTGTCCAGTCTAGCAAATATGCAGAAATAAAATAATATTTTCTTGCTTTTGAACACAGTTGAGAAACAAATAAACTTACAATGTTTTCCAGATTATGCTATCCCTGAAATATTACAGGGCTGTATAGAGGCTACATGCAGAAGGACTCAATAGAGGGATTTATATACAGGTTGAGAGAGACTCCTCTGGATTAATCTATATTTTAGATATTAGTCAAACTATTTGAACCTGGGGGGTGAACCATCTCTGCATGCTATTATGTAGCGTTCTACTATTGCTTTCTAGCCTTTGTGTAAGTCTAGAAGCTCTTTGGCTCATTGAGTCTGGCTATAAACCAAACCACTGGCTATAAACCAGCAGAGCACAAGGCCTCAAATATGTTTTCCAAAGAAGAGATGTGCAGGGCTTTGTGCACAAATTTGTGCTTGTTCATGGAGACATGTACTGTATTATTGATGCACAGTGGCCCAATTCCCAGGTAACACTGTTTTCTCCCATATACTGCAGAGTTGCACAGGCTTTTACGTTCAGGGAGATGTACAGAATTTATACCCATTTCAAGTAATCCACGTGCAAACCTATTTCTACATGGGCATTGTACTTTCTAGACTGTGGCATCTTTGGCTCTGCCTTGGTAGGCTATTTAAAAATCTGTCTCCAAATCAAAGTTTTTTGCATGCACATCAGTGGGCTGCACTTATGCAGTGTGGTAGGTACTCTAGCTAAATCTAGCTTGATACCCTATTGAATGCTAAGAGGACAGAAAGCCCTGCCAGCATGGTAACATGGGCTCAACACTGCCTCTGTTGTGCATGTGGTAATCCCCATTCAGAAGACCCAACCTCCATTTGCTTCATTATGCAACAAAAGTGTGAAACTGTTCATACTAGAATCCATTACAGGGGTGGTATCCAGTAGGATCCTGGCCGCAGTGGGCATTGTTAACTTTGACTGAATGGATTACTTAATGGAGGTAAAGACAACAAAGATGGCTGGTATGAATGTCTGTCTCCAATGCCTTGGCCGAGCTACCAGAACTGACAATGCTAAACAGTGCTTTAGTGATGCATGTGCAGGAAGAGCACTCATTGTGCAGCTCTCAAGTACTCATGGAGGATTGTTGTTGTTGTTGCATTACACTGCACTGCACTCTTTTGTCTGTGCAAAACTAAATGTCATCCAAAGGAGCAGTCCATGCACAGAAAATGTTTCCTCCCCCTTCAAATCACCTGTGAAAGATCTGGAAACTATGTGTTTAGAAGAAACACATATGCAGAGACACCAACATATTATTCTAAGCAATTTTGCAAAAGCAAGAGTTTTATCTACACTGTGATATAAACCTATCTGCATAACATGGTTTAACGTTTTCACCCACATATTATTTTAAAAATGGTTTCAGATATGGCTGTAACTGTGTGACTGTATGGAATAATGGTGATGATGATGATGATGATGCTATTCTATCCAATCACACACACACCAAAAGAAAAGTTCAGTACTAAGCTTTTGTGCAACTTCTTCTTCTTTTTTTTTTAAGTAGGTATTTTCTGAGGAAAGGATTCCAAATTTCCAATTTTTTGAAAATTTGTTTCCAAAAATACATTTTGAAATATATAGTACCGTATTTTAAAAGCTCTGTTTGCACAGGTTGTATCTGCTCCTTTTGTAACAGCATCCAATCTCTTTTAAGAATTGTCTTCTTTCATGCAGTTTTGTCACATCTAAGAAAATATTTGGGGAATCATACCATAACTATTCACACTAGTCAAATCACTGAAATAAATGGGATTACACCAGAGTAAGCAATTATTGAACTGCCACTCTGAATATATGAAATCTGGCTTCCACTGCTGCTTATCAGGTAAGGCAAATTCTTATAGTAAATAGAAGATAAATGGAAATACAGAAACTAGGGAAGGGAAAATGAAAGGATGTTCTACAAATCGTCAAGGTTATATTTTTCTAAAATATATAACTAAATTTACAGAATTTTCTACAACTGGGTGCTTGTTAAATATTAAATTTCACAATGAAAACCCCTTATTTAACTTTTCCCCCAGAATGTTAAAAACCCCCCAGCAACAATACTTGTTTCTAAAGAAATAACCTCTCAGAAACACCATATTTATGCATCTCTTTATTTATGAGGCAAGAATGATCAGAAGATGCACTGTTACACATTACAATAATGTGTTCATTTCCAAGCATGCAGTATTTCAAACAGGCATGGAATGCTAAGCATATGTAGCATTTGTCGAGTCTCAGCACTGAATTGTAAATTGAGTGATCTTGCAGATGTATATACATTCAGTCCCTTCTTTCCATGTACCCCTAGTTCTATTAACAGCAGTTAAACATATCCCAAAATGTTACATGCTGCCCTTATGCTTCCAAACCGTACACGATCAGTTATAGCATGACAAATAAAAATAAAAGCTTACCCAGATATGGCATTGCTAACGTGTATGTCCATCAAAGAGCTATATATTCATGGTAAAGGCTTCAGCCCAAACAAAAGCCCTTCACTACCTTTGTTGGTGAACATGTTAAAAAGTGAAATGAAATAAACAACCCTTATTATTTGTAGAGAAGAATTGTTTAGGAAAACCTAAAAGCACCGAAAGAACCATTTATTGTCCAAGGAGAAAATTGTACAGATTTGTCTTTCCTCAGAATTCTAGGCAGCCAACCATAATAGCTCTTTGACAGTTCACCTGACTGCAGCAGAAATGGGGGGTGTGATGGTTATGGTGGATGACAGAAAGGGGCCATCTGAAGTACTATTATGCCGTTTACATAAGAAGATTTCAGCAGACTTCAGCTTTATCTAGTTATACTATCTACATTTTGGAGGATTTCTCTAATTGTGTATGGCTCACTAAAAGGGGAGGAGAATGGAAAGAAAAAAGAAAAGTCACCTTCTTTTATATGATTATTACATTTGGTGTTTAATGAAAAGATTTTATTATTGACTTTGGCGACCTGTCCTAATAACTAAACAAACAAGAGTTGTCCATCATCCCTTAGTTGAAAAAAGCTATAAGGCTTGTTTTATGCCCTCTTTTTGGTGTTATGATTTCCTCTGGATTTCACTGTAATGGTGTCCATATTAATTCTTAATCCAATGTGCTAGTTGGACAACATTCACATTTTTAGATATCTTTGAAAACCTATGTATATATTTAAATAATTTCATCCTAACACAGGATGAAAAGGTTATATTTCAATTCCAAAACAGAGGTTTCTGATTCTGGCTTCTGTTTATCTAATTGGTTTGAGTGAAACCTGTGGGATTCCAGATAAAAGTAATACGTTCTCAAATGTTTTAGAGTTTTCATGGCCAGACTATTAATCTTTTAATAATTTGAATTGCTCCAAACATATTTTTTTCTGGGGGGGGGCACTGGCTACTTATAGCACTGCTAGAACATAGGTAGATATTTAAACAAGAAGAACAGATGAACACTATGCATATGGCTTTTTGAAAAAAAAGATTTTAAAAATAATAAATCATGAGTGACTGGGATGGTAAGGAGGAAGAAAGTTTTTCACTTCAAATAATCTATGGAGCTCAATGGTTTCTATATGATATTCAAACAAATCTATAGCTTTGGGTGCAGCATATATTTCATGTATAATATCTATATATTCATCTATTTCAAGTTTCAGCTATTAGTCCATTTGCCAGAATGGGCAACACAGGAAAAGGAAATGGTAGACACAAGGTGCATAAAGATGAACCAAAATCACTTCCTATTAGAGATAAGTATGACAAGCTCCATTTTTTTCTACACTAGGATGCAGCTTCATGATACAGAATGGCAACATGTCTGAGTGAGATGGAATCTCTTGCCAATGACAGCATGAAAATAGATGCTTATTAATCCTGTGTTTTGAAAATAGCTGTATAAAAAGTACCAAATAAATTTGAGTTAGTATAGGGGTTGTCCCCCCAACCCTTTTGCCTCTGAATGTATTTCCATTTGAAGGACAGTTTTCTTATGATGCAATATGAGTTTTGGTGGATCAAAGATTCAAAATACACAGCAAATGCATATATCAGTAGAAAACTAATGTGGAAAAGAAGCAACACCACCAGCTTTAAAAGAAGCTCTGTAGTACCTCCCCCCCCCCAAATAGATTAAACAGAGTATCTGTATTTCATTTGATAGTATAACAGTCTCATTCCCATAAATAAATAAATGTGTCCAATATTTAAAATGCGATTTAAAGCATATCTTCTATCATTTTTATGATGCAAAACTATTTTTGTATAAATAGTTCTTTCACAGTTCATAGTATATGTGAATTAAATTTGGATTGTCCAACCATACCAATTATAGGCCTGAAAACAAACAAACAAACACAAACTCATATTTTTAAAGTCTTGCTTCACTAAGAAAACATATTAATAAAATCTATTTACTTTCCTCCTATCAATTTCCTTATCCTAATTTTCTTTATAAATATGTAGAAAAATGCTATGTTTCATTTTAAAAAAATCCATTCAACAGTGAATATGTCTCACTGATTTTATGGCTAAACCAATAGGTTTGAAAAAAGAAACTGATGTAATAATGCACTGTCTACAAGAAAAATGTATATATAAAAATAACTTCTAAAATTTATAATGTTGAATTAAAGGGCTATGCTTTGGAAAACTAACCAAAACCTACAAATATTTGAAATTAATTAATTTTTAACATAGTAATTTTTTGTGTGGGACTTAGCTGTTGCTGAAATTTTGCTGAAGTATTGTTAAAAACTGAATTTAAAATTAATTGCTGGAAAGAAAAGAACAGTATGTGATTGGACAAATTAACGTACCAAGGCTTATTACATTATTGATAGCTCCCAAAGAAAAACAGTAAAATTTCACACACACACAAAAAAAGAGATAAATATCTAGGGTTGAGTCTAGTGTTGGAAGGATTCTAAACCAAATGATTTTTTGCAGAGTCTGACTTTCCTGTACAATATTTCATACTGTTCCAGAGGATTACTAAACTTCTGGAGCAGTTTTTCAGGAGACATTATAGGTGGGCAAAATGTGGCCTCCTAGATGTTGTTGGACTCTCACTCCCAACTAGCTCTAGTGAATGGTGAAGAATGCTTGGAGGTGCATTCAGCAACATCTGTAGGGCCCATCCCTGTTATAGGAAGAAGGAGGAATTAGTGGACATGATCTTGTCCCACAGTCCTCACAGCAGGGATGTGCTATGAGTTGAGTTTCATTTAAAGGACCTTTGAATCAAAGCCATTGAAAATACGTGTTTTGAACTAGGAGAAAGAGGAAGCTGTTTGATTTAATTCACTAACATTTAGAATGAGAACAGGTGTAGGTGATCATAACTTTAGCTTTGTATCCAAATGGTTATCACTGGCTAAAGCAGGGAAGGTAAACGCAGTTGCTGCTTCTGTACAGAATGATGCATCTGCTGAAACAAGAGCCTAATGCCCCATAGGCCTTTGAGGCTGTTGCTGATGTAATAATTCATAGTTGGCATCACTGGTTGCTTTCCATGGTCTGTGATTTAGTGGGGTGCCCAATCCCAATCCTGCTGCTCAAGAGTGTAGCCGTGGGAGGCAGAATGAGGTCATCACCCCCCCCCCCAATTGAGAATGCTGTCCCCTTGAAATGTAGTTTTCCTTCACTATCCAAATTACTAGCATTTCGGTAATTTAAAACTTCACTTGAGGATTTAGAAATACAATTTAAGCATCCAAAGAAAAGGGGCAGAGAAAGTTATTAAGGTAATGCAATCACAGCAAATATGGGCATTTTAGGTGTGGACAATTTTTAATGTCTCACTCTCTGTAATGCTAGAAATTTGGGAATGGAAATAAAATTTCATGGGAGAGGAGTCAGAATTCTTATTTGGAGGAGCAATGCCCTCATCCCCCCACCCTCCATGACTACAGTCCTGATCCTGTTCTTCCTTGCTTTTGAAGCCTCTTTCTCTGTCCTCTTCAAGTGAACAAGGACTAAGGGGAGCATAGATGAGGCCTGGTAGTCTCCAAATGCCTTTGTTCCTCCCTTCTGATCTGTGGTGCAGTTTGAATCCAAAAGAAGATGCAAAGAAAGCAAACAGTGGCAAAAATGAGACATTCAGCCCTAAAAGGTATAGGGATCCATCAAGAGGTCCACCAAGGGCATTGGCCCACCAAAATATTGCACCAGCTGGTGTATTTTCTTTTCTTTGCATGTAAACAGCCTTGGAAAGTAGAACCTCCTCTGTGGGCCACAAGAGGATTACTGTCTGAATCTATTTGTAGAGTGTATTGCGGTCCATCCTTTAAAGTACTCAGGTAGGTATTTTGAGCATATACCAAAAGCAGGCAGAATAACAATAGATAAAACCAAAGCAGAAATTAGGAAAGCTGGTAATCTAAGAGGAAGAAAATGGTGGCATTCTGTGGCTGCAAATTGCCCAGTATAATACTGGGGCACCTGAAAACTTTCATGGCAGTGGTGTGATGCATCTATTTTGGGTTTTATTTCAGACTTTAAAGGAGCTGTCCAATGTGCTGAACTTATTTAGGGTGTAGGCTCAGCTTTTGGATAGCTCCTTTAAAGATGGATCCAGCAGACCTGGAAACCACCAGCAATCACTGCCCAGAAAGTTGAGGGGAAACAATACATCTGGGAGCTTTTCCAGATACTGCTACCAGATTGGCCTTCTATCTGCTGACTTTCCATACCAGGAGGCTTTAGAACTGTGGTATGGTATGAGTGTCCCAGAATGAACTGCTTTTGATCTCTACAATACTTGACTAGGGCTGCTGACACACTGCAGAAATAATACAGTTAACACTGCTTTAACTATCATGGCTTCATCCTATGGAATCCTGGGATTTGTAGTTTGTTGTGGCACCAGAGCTCACTAACAGAGAAGGCTAAATATCTCACAAAACTACAAATCTCAGAATTCTATAGCATTGAGCCATGGCAGTTAAAGTGGTTTCAAACTGCATTATTTCTTCAGTGTGTCAGCAGCCTAGGAGGAAAGAAAAACAGTCTTATACTGACTCAGGCCACTGGTCCATCTAATACAGCAATGCACACCCTGATTGACAGTGGCTCTGTGCTTTAGGAGAGGAGACTTTCCCAGGCATAACTGGAAATTCTGTGGTAAATGCTGTTCTGAAACTTCCTGTGGATACCTTTCCAGGGAATTTATGGATACTAGGAGTAAATAGCATGTTATTTATTCCAGGGGCCAGCAAAAAGTGGAGACATTTTAGGAGGCAAAGTAATGTGTTTGTGTATGCCCACATGTATGTGTGCAGCTACTATTAATTTCAAGTCCAGGGGTCTTTCTTTTATTTTATTTTTTAAAGTATTCTTTCTCTAACAGAAAGGTTGTATGTAACTGCCAGTGAGGGCACCATCTTGCTCCACAATGCTTTAGTTGGAATGGTGCTAAATCATATTTTGTATCGCTTGAAGCAGTGAGAAAGCTTTCTGTTAAAGGAAGATTTTACAAAGATATTCCCAATACTAACCCACATCTTCCAGGGGACTTTTACCTGCTGCCCTTCTACTTTTGCAGAGTGCAGATGGAGCTGTGTATTCTCTAGTCAGCTCTACTGATAACCTTTCTACCACTAGCAATGATAGGGTTACAGGGAACAAATCCCTACTCTGAAAGAACAGAACTTGTGTGTATGTCCATGAGTCCTGTCCAGAAGACCTGATCAATGTGCAGAAGTCAGGGACAAGACTAATAGACATGTTTCCACTGCCATACATAACACAGGATTGCCAGAGGCAATTCCCATAATCCTTCCCCATTGGCTATGATGGTGAAGGCTGATAGTAGCTGCAGGGCAAGAACATGTGGCACAATTCATGGGGCTTCTAGAGAAAAATGGTCATCTCCACTAGCTGTCCTGGTTTATTTCCAGGAGTCTCTTTAACTGGTGCTATGTAATGATGAAACATCATTCCAAAAAACATAGTGGTGGGGAGAGAGAATGGTAGGCTGAAAACAAGTTAGAAAATATTTAAAGTTCTAAAGGGAGGACATTACCACTGTTGTAACATATTTTAACCCCACCCCCAAGGCCTTTACAAATTTTCACACCTCAAACTGTCTCCCAAGTTCTCACACTATTTACCCTCTGCTCCCCTAAATGCTGAGATTTTCAGATCAGTTCTAATTTGAACCAGAAGTGATACATCTTTCACATACCATACGCTGTAGAGCAGGGGTGTAGAAAAGCTAGATTTACATATAGTGTCTCTATGTGATGTATAATGGATCAGCAAGGACTGAGTCCCAGTTGTTTGACAACAAAGAAACACCTCCCACCTCCCATTTATCTGCTGAAATAAGAAATCTTGGATTAACTGTGAAGTGATTTTTGTGTGGTAGAGCTGTAAGTCCAGAACAGCTCTGGTATTCAAAATAAATTTCTGGGATCAGCATTCTTTGGACTTTTTCGGATGGGGTTTTATAATGCTAGCAGCCTCGTCCCTGTTGCGAGGCTGCTGCGCTGCAGGTCATTCCTTTCGGATGACGCTTTCCCCAGCCGATATTGTTGCGTAACCGTGGGGATGCTGCAGCGTTATATTTGGTGGTTTTCTAATCACGATCAACTTTCGTGATTAGAAAACTGCCAAATATAACGCTGCAGCGTCCCCGCGGTTACGCAACAGTATCAGCAGAGGATCAGCAGGGGAGAGCATCATCCGAAAGGGACGCCCTGCAGTGCAGCGGCCTCGCAACGGGGACGAGGTTGCTAGCATTATAAAACCCCATCCGAAAAAGTCCTTTAATTCTGTATGCCTTTTATACCTGGCTGCCATTGGTGGATCCTGAGGATCTTGTAAAGAGAAAAAGTAGATCATACACGTCTGACATCTGCACATCCATGCTGCAGAACAATGGATGCTAACCTTGTGTTCTCAGATATTTTTTGATCTACATCTCCTAGAACCCCTAACCATTGGTCATGGTCACTGGAAGTCGTGGGAGTTAAAGTCTAACAACATGTGGGGATATGAGGATGGACATGAGTGCTGTAGAGCATTCTGCACAGTTTTGAGATTTTAGCAGTAAGCTCTGTTTAGTAATGTTACCTGTCCAAGTGTTACAACCTTAAACAGAAAAGGCTTTGCTGGCCATTTTTCTGAAAGGGAGAAAAGTACCTTTAATTGAGTTTAAATAGTCTTAAGGGACATCAATAAAAACTGTATGAGGTCTGTGAAGCTATATCTTGCCTATGATCCGCTCTCGAGGAGGTAACTTGAACTAAATGGCTTAGCAATTGTTGACAGCTCTTTATAATGTGTTCATTTATAACAGATGTAAAATGCTTGACATTTAAATGAATGAAAGTTGTCCCCCCCCCCAAAAAAAAAGTTATAGCATTTTTCCCCAAAGTTCTAGTTATTGCATTTTTTTCAAAGTTCTGAAAAACTACATTCCTTGGAAATCATGATAATAATATGGTTAAAGACCTGTGGAAATTAATTTTGGGGAAATATCCCAATGATCTATGTCAAACTGGAGGGATCTTTTTTACCTTAAAGCAAGACATGCATACATCTTTCAAAGAAATGTTTGATTTCAGTATAGGTTTTTTAAAGGCATTTTTGATGGAAATATAAATTTATTAAAATACTTTCTTTGGAGAATTTTCAAAAATACAAGAAACAGTAGGAGATAATTATGCCACAAGTGTAATTATTGAATCATTTTGAAATATTAAAATCTTAAACAGAAATATGTTTATTATGATAAAGACAATAAACCCATTGCAATAACTAGCTCAATGCAGATTTTCTCTCTCTCTTTTCTTTTATTGCAACTGGGATGACGTTTTCATCACACTGACAACACAACTCCAAGATTTCTTTTTTAATCAATTGATGCCAGTCCAGATCCCATCAGTGTATATGTAAAGGTGGGATTTTGTTTTATTTTTTGCTTCAGGGTGTATTATTTTATACTTGTATAAACTGAATCTCATCTCCTTTTTTTAATGCACTTATGCATTCCATTGAATGACCACCACAGTAAACTACTAAAGTAGGACAGTGAAAATTTCTGACTCATTCTTGTTGAGTTGTCCCATCTGTGATCTCTATTTCTTTACTGAGTTTTGAGATTTCTTGTTTTCAGCATTTAGATTTGTGTGAATTATACTTTCTTTTTCAAAATGTATGCCTTGGTAGTAAGCATTTGTCTAGTGTATACATAGTTCAATGCATTGATAAAACATATTTGACTGCATTTCCCCCCAAATCAATGTGTATTTTTGTGCACTTCCCCCCAAAGTTTATGCATGTTTTGTAAGCCATTGTCTAATGTTCTCACTTTTGTATGCATTTTTGCTTTTGTGAAACTATGTTTGTGTTTGTTCAAATTTTAGTACTTTTAGTCACAGCCATTTTTCTCATAATTTTTCATCTCCCAAACATATTGCAAGCTTGCAGGTGCATGGATTGCTGAGGTAAGGAGCACTGCATTCTAATTGTATTCTTTGGAAGTACAAAATGGGCATTTGCAAATGGAAATGCAAATGGTTGCATATGGAAATGAAAAACTTTCTTCCCCATCTCTTTGGTGCAAGGTGTATAGAATTCTTGTTGCTGTTGTCATTGAAGGATAATGCAGACTTTTGTTTCTCTGCAAGAAAGAGTAGAGGAAACTGGGGCCAAATTTTTCAGCCCACTACCTCCAAACCCTAATAAGACAGGACAGAGCTCTGTAACCTAATCCACTTGAATGCAGTTACACCTCATTTTCACACCTCCCTCACCAACATGGAGAGTTAAGGAAAAGGGGGAAAGACTGGAGCAAAAGCCCCCAGTTCCCTGTAACAGAGTCTGAAACCTTTTAGGTTTGAAAATTAATTTGATAATATTCAATGGTAGAATTTTGTAAATCAATCCATCATCATGAGCATTAATAACTGAATTTAATTAGTTTATTATAATTAATTAACTCATTAAATAGGATTTTAGTTTTTGTTGCAGACCTTGGAATTTACATAGAGATTGTCACTATTGATCCTAAAGATACATTTTGTTATTGGCACTTTCAAAAATGTTCTTTTTGTCCTTTTAAAGTTGGTTTTTCCCAACCCGGACTCCCCCCCCCCTCCAAATAGTTTACAAAGCCTATGATACAAATGGTGCCTGGGGCAGTAAAACTTCAAAATGTCTGGGCTTGTCTAAACAGTGAAAATGCTCTTCATAGAATTCAAGGAGAATACCTTTTGTCCCAGTGGGATCCCACAGTGATTCAACAAATTCAGAAGGAGGGTGGGGGACTCAAAATACTCTGCAGGAAAAGCCTTCATGGCTTTTCCCAATTTTAAAAAAAGCTCTGAAGGAAATGCACATTCCTTCTCATTGGGGCAACTGATGAAATTTCTTGCACAGTCTAGAGAGGGTGGAACTCAACATCTGATTGGTCAGATGTGTGCAGAGGCTGGCTTTTCATCAGGTGCCCAGAAACACTAGTGATCGTACATTTTTAACTTTTATTTTTTAAAAAACTGTCAAAAGGGAAACCAGCAACACCCAGACATGATGAGGAGGGCAGCCTCTGCAAGGAAGAGGAGGAGAGAGTGGACAGCCCTCACATCCCAGCAGCGGCAGCCTCCAATTCTGGCTGCAATTAAAGGGACAGGAAGAGCCACCTGGCCAGCACTGGTTGCACAGAAGGAAGAGGAGGGTGGCTCTTTGCTGCCCCGGCTCCATCTCACCTCCCTGGGCTTTGCTGCTCCTTCTCTCGTGCCCACTGACATTGAGCTAGGCAAACAAGCATGAGAGAAGGAACAGCCCAGTCTGGGATGGCAAGATGAAACCAGAGCAGCAAAGAGCCACCCTCGTTTTCCTTCTCCACAACCAGTGGCTGGCCAGATAGGTGAAGGGCAGTGGCCATCCTCCCCGTTGTCTCCCAGCACTTCTGAGTTCCCTTCGCCTTCCTTGCTCCCCACCACACACAAATGACACAGCTGCCATCTTGATTCACAGCTGTGTGAACATCAGAGCAGAGAGCTTTACAGCATATCGTTTTTTAAGAAAATACCATGGGAACAAAACAATGTTGCTGCAAATGGGCTATAATGTACAGGTATGTGCATTATTTCTTCTTGTCTAGACTAGCCCTCTGAAAACTATTGGATAAGGAAAGGGTGTCCTAAAGTGTGGGATCTCATCTTACAATCTGTACAATTAGGTTTTCTCATGGATTTGTACCTCTCCTCTTTTTTATACCCCATCCTTACCAACATATATACTGTTCACTTGCCATTTAAATGCCCTGTTTATCAAGTGTTAATAAGGAGTGGTGTTAAAGGCTTCTAAGGAATGATGTGTTTATTTCAACTAGTAATCCATTGCAAGTGGGGCAATAAATGGCTTTACTTGCAGTGTAATCTACAAAAATTAGTCAGTGAATCAAAGATGGAGAATTCTTAATCAGAAATGTTGTGAGTGTCTCTGAGTATATGAAGAACATTTTTTTTTCTGCACAACTAAATCACTGAATGCTCTCTGTCATTTCCTATCAAGAAAAATGATCTGCAAAGTTCAGTGGTGGTAAGTGAAATGCAGACTGGGGAGTGGAAAAAAGAGAGGTGAAAAGCCAAGAGAGAAGGAAATAGGCTATATTTGAGGAAAACTTTCCTCTGAATTATCTAAGTCAGTGGTTCTTAAACTTTTTTTAACCAGGGACCCCATTTAAATATCTTTTGTTGCCCCAACCTCGCAAGACTTAACTCAAGATTTAAAACAACACCTGATTATAATACCTGATAATAATAATAATAATAATAATAATAATAATACAGTTACACCATCCATTAAATCTTTCCTCAGAGGCACTGGAGGGGGAGGGAAGACTTTTCTCCTGCTTCTTCCTGAAAGTTTGTGGCTGGAGTAGATTGAATGGCAATGCACAAGCCAAGCCAGCCAGCTTTTGCCTTGGCTCCTGTCATGTGGCTACTCCACTACAGGGAGAAGACGAGTCAAGCCTTCATGGACCCCTTGTGAGGATAAGGTGGATCCCTGGGGGTACCCAGACCCCAGGTTAAGAACCACTGATCTAAGTGTCTAGCCTGATGTGGACAATAATAAACACACTAAGGGATTGCAATTGGGTTCATTGCAGCTTACCTAAAATAATAATGTACAATATTGCATATTATAGAATACTATACAGTAGAAACCAGAATAAAATTAACAGAGAGGGAGAACTGAAGAGAGTCATACAAACCCCACCCCCAGAAGGACACAAAGGCCACAAGTTCAGTGGGGGACACCAGCTTTTTAGGCCAAAAGTGCCTGACATGCTGAAAGGGCTATGGTGGCTTAAGAGCTACTTAAATCAATCCTACATCTCATTCCTTTTTCTTCTTTTGCATATCAGGATTCTTTGTTCTTTCCTTCCTTTCTTCTTCGGTTGTTTCCCAGTTCTAGCTCTTCAATTGTTTCTCCATTCTTCTGCTACCTAGCAACAGAGCCATGTGATACATTTTCTCCACTCATAATTCTTCTTCTCTCTAGGCCTTCCTGTCTTACTGGATTTGTCAGAGTAAGAGCCATCCACTCTAATGAATTCTAACATTCCAAATAAAATAATTCATTAAAGCATAGGATTAACTTCAGTGTTAATGAGGTAGTCCATGCTGGAAAACTCTAACAAGTCAATCAGTTGGTGACTCAATCAACTAGTTATTTCCAAGCTCTGCAAATCATGAAAAGAAATGAACACCTGAATAAACACTTTCTTTTTGTCCTAATCTAATAACACAATGAAAATCATGTAAAAAGTTACGCTTTCCCAGTTTAGGAGAATGTCCCCTGCTTTTAATTTTCAACTTAAGTAATAAAGCTTAATACTTTAAATATATATATAATATGCAAAGGCTTCTGAGCAAACATTTTTTATTTTTATTTGTAAATCAATAATTTTACTTGCTAAAACAAACATGCCCTAAGCTGTACCCTTTCCTGCTGATTTATTATAATATTAAAAAAATCTAATCTTTGCTTGTAAAGCAGATTATGCATTTATTATGTTATTTAAAATTAGAATATATTTATTGCCACATTTGATCCAAATATGCAAAAGGGACACCAAAATAGAAAGAAAGATTTTATAACGAGGTTACTGTTTGGAGCACAGTTTTATTTGGAGAAATAAAAAGACAAATCATCTAATGCTTAATGAAAAGCTATAAAGTTGTTCATTTCTACTGCAAATCGGCAATAAGAGAATTCAAATAACTAAAGCTTAATAGCATGGGGAAATCAATGTATTATTCTGCATATATCTGGCACTTTCTATTTTTGTTTTAAGAAATTACAAGAAATGCTTTAAGATTTTTGATACTTTTGATCAGGAACAGTTCAAACCTTACTTAATGAATGAATGTGCACAATAAAATGCCTACCACTAATCACTGCAAGGCAAATTGGCCTACATTGTCTCTGGATTTTGACTTAAGAATTGGCTTCTTTTGGCCTAATTTCAATTGTTAGTCCCACCGAGACTGGACCCATTGAATGAACTTCATAACTCAACACTTACGTAAGTTCCATTGAATCACTGAGTCTAGTCTAAGTTCAGACTAACAAATGAATTAAGGTCTTTATCAGAGCAAGGTCCATCTAATCTGTTTCTAACAATAGCAAGTCATATACCTATAGAGCAAAGGAACATAAGAAGTTGACTTCTACGGAATAAGACTATTGGTCAATCTATCCTCGTATTATCATCACTAGGCTAAATCCAATGTTAGCCCTACCTACAGTAGTAGTAGTAGTTGTGGTTTCCCTTCAAGTCATTTCCAACTTGTGATGACCCTTAGGGAAACCTATCACAGGATTTTCTGGGCAAGACTTGTTCAGAGGGGGTTTCCCTTAGCCTTTTTCTGAGGATGAAGGAGTGTGATTTGCCCAAGGTCACCCAGTGGATTTCCATGGCTGAACGGAGATTTGAAACTTGGTCTCCATAGTCATAGTCCAATGCTTAAACCACTACACCACACTGGCCCCTTATCTACATTAACTGCCATTAACTGCCATTAAAATCAATGTGGCTTAAGTTAAATGCCCTATTTATTTCAATTAGTCTACTCTACTTAGATCTAACATTAGATTTAGTCCACTGAATGCCAGTAGCTCTTCATATTTGCAGTCAGGATACTTTCTGCAGTCAAAGTAGGTGCTCTTCCACTGAGGCACACCCCTCCTCATAGAATCATACAGTTGGAAGAAACCACAAGGGCCATCTAGTCCAAACCCCCTGCCATGCAGGAATACCCAATCAAAGCATTCCCAATAGATGGCCATCCAGCTTCTGTTTAAAAACCTCCAAAGAAGGAGACTCTACCACACTCAAGAACATAGTAAATTGTCTTATATTGAATTAGACCCTTGGTCCAACTAGCTCAGTGTCATCTCGTCTGACTGGCAGTGGCTTTACATGATTTTATACAGGATCCCTTCCCAGTCCAGCCTGGAGATACCAGAAAACATATCTGGACATCTTGCATGCAAAGCAAGATCTCTCTCACTGAGCTATGGCCCTTCCAACAGTAGCCCCTTGTGAATTGACCCAAAAGAAGAAATGCAACATCAAAAAGAGGGGAGAGGGAGAGGGAGCCATTTGTATGAAAATGTCATGTGTTGATTTAGCAATAATTACTATAATTTAAATAAAAATACTGCATTTATAATGGGGGAGATGGTGAGCAGAAGACATATGTGCCTGCCTAGTTTCCTCCTGAAATACTGTTTTTTCCTTTCTTTTCTTTTCACTTATCTAATTTTTTGTGTGCTGTTGATAAGTAACATCAAAGTGTCTGCCTTCTCTTCTTCTGGTTCTTTATCTTTTAAACAAACTTGAACTAGACAGCTCTTCAGATAGAAGAATCCATCAAATATGGAAACGTACTTTGTAAAGTAGGATATATGACCATGCTATGAATGACTCAGAGCTAAGTATTGTTATTGCTATTGTTATTGATGCCCTCTTTATTTATACTGTATACCTTCTTTCTTCTCCAACCCAGGACCAGAACTCAATGTGGCTACCATTTGACTCAACACAGAAAGATGACTTCTATACACTATTATTCTGACAACAAGAATGAAGTAAGGATGGAACATCTTAGTTCTAGGGTTCTAGACTTAAAATTCTGACACTCCTTGTTTATGTTCTTAAAATATGGGCTTGATTCAAAAACACATAGTTGAGCTCCAGTAGGCTAAATAGTATCCTGTTTGTTCCCAAGCCCCCCCTCCCCCTGGTGCATTAGGTTATCTGTAAGCAATATAAGGGGCTATTGGTCCATCTAGCTCAGTATCTATGCTGCCTAGTCGTGCCTCTCTGGGAATCTTTCCTAGTCTTATCCAGAGATACCAGGGGTGTTCTCCTTGCAGAGGACATGCCTGCCACTAATTTACATGTCTAGTCATTAGATGGGAAGCTGATCTCTAGAAATGGGCCATCATCCTGTTTGCACACATGCCCATTATTGGCAGGAAGAAGGGATTGTGATTTTAATTATTTGTAAGCTGCCTTGGGTCCCACTTTGGGAGAACGGCAGCACAGAAGTGGCACAATAAATAAATAAATAAATAAATAAATAAGAAATAGAGCTTTTGTTGAGCCAGTCAGAATATGACAAAATTGAGCCCTATAGCTTTATTGTGTTTCTTTTCTTGAAAAGCTATGAAGTGGGGTGCTTATTCTATATGAAAATAACAGCATATGGTTCTGTTCATTTTGACAAGTCAAACCCATGATGACACCCCAGCAGGGATTTTTTTGTTTTATTTATTTATTTATTTATACCCCGCTCTTCAGCCACAAGGCTATCAGAGCGGCTTACAAATTGTTTTAAGCAATTGCAATTTACACATCTACACTGCATTAAGCAGTTTCCAATGTGTATCAGTAGCGTAAAAGAACAGTGGGCAAGGGAAAGTTATAAAACAGGCCTGTTTAACATTAGTCATTTTAAAGCCTTTTTAATTAATTGCTTTTTCACTTCTTTCACATCTTAAACAGAAAGATGCTTCTTACCTTTTGCAATGAATTAATGCACAAGGCATAGAGCAAATATAATTCCTTTTTGAGTTGATGAAGAAGAATGACACATTCTTTAATCAAGTCACTAAGTCAATCTATACATTGAGCAAACATCATCTTAATGGCGGCATTATTTTTTTTAAGGAAGACTTCTTTATCCAACTCAGCATGCAAAAGCACCCACTGCATTCCTGCTACAGTCTGGCAATCCACAAGCCCCTCATCACTTTAGGAGCTTTAACCTAGACCTCAGGTTTTGACTATAAAGGGTTGGATGTGGGATACTTTGAACACTAACTGGAATGTGCAGCCAATTGAAGCCAAAGCTTTTCTCAGCCTTGACTTCCCACACACAGCACAAGCTCCCTTGGGGTAATGGAGCAGGGCTATGGGTGTTGGGGAGGGTTGACCACTGTGCAAAGGCTTCCCTTCCTGTTTGTGCCATAATTGAGAAAATTAGTTGCTTTGCTTTTGCCACTGGTTCTCATAAGTAAATGTGTATTGACAGGAGTACCAAGTGTACTTGAATGTTGATTTAGTTCCATTAGTTGATCCATTATGGCTCAATCCAGTCATCTTCTGAAGCTGGGATCCTCCTCTTACTCTACCTTCCCCTGGATAAGAAGATGGATGGTGGAAGGGAAACAGACTTCTCCGAGAGAGTGGGTTCACTTGGACAGTTCTGCTTAGCAAGTAATTTATTAGTTCAAAGTTGCAGATGCAGCCACATCTCAGCTGCATCCAAATCAAATATTCCTTCTTAGCACTTCTTCCCAGTCACAATTCACAATCATATGCCTCCTGCACATTGAAACAAATAATTATTTGGAAATTATACCAAGGGCAGGCAAAATGCACCCCCCCCAAAAAAAACCCCACTTTGGCAACCAAGGAAAATATATAGGTTACTAAATGGTTTCAGGCAGGGCCAACCCAACTATCTTGAGTGTGTAATGTGTCAATAAGGGTGAGAGCTTTCTTGATTGTGGCATCACGACTATGAAATACTCTCACCACTGGGGTGTGATTGGCATCAACACTGCAATTTTTAAAGCATCAATCTATAATCTTTTTGTTTGCTAAGGCATTTATCTGGCTGATTCTGAGCATTTTCAGACGCAGGGCTCCTTCCACTAGCAATCAGAGGAGATTATCAGATGGGCTAAATATGGCATGACAACAATGCCAGGAAATCGTGATACAGCTTCCCTTTCAAATGACATCATCCCCATCTCGTTATGCTCCTGCGCTCCTTCTGTTCCACCACAACTCCTTTTTATTCACAGGAAGCAGTGAATTCTGTAACGGAATGACAAGCAAGTGAAAAGGTCTTATGCTGGTGTGATTCCAGAATCAGTGGGAGGTCCATGCCAAACACTTCCAGGTGTGATTGGGAGACTGAGGTAAGTGACACACTTTTTTGTACCCTCCCAGGTTACTTGGCTTTTTTTAAAGTGTGTTATTGTGCTTACTGTCACTTTTACTCTGTTATTTTTCTTTTAATATTTAAATTTCCCACTCGCTCATCCTCTTGCAAGAACAGCCAGGATTTCCATTCCAGGAAGTGAATGGGGCTCCGTTTGAGCTCCATTCACTCCTGGGCTGCTGAGAGAGGGGGTAAGGAAAGATGCGTAAAAGGTAGGTCTGAAACTTTTTGTTAGTGTGCCAGCACAGGAGAGGGGTGGGAGAGAACATAGTGAGATGGGGATGCTATTTTTGTCACCATCTGATAATCTCCAGATTGTATCTTTTTCTTTTTAATGGATTTTCTGTGGTGAGCAAAAAGATGGAAGAAGTAAAGGGGAGGGGAGGGTTCTGAGTGGAGGATAATTATGCCTGAAACCCTCATAAAATTCAATAAATGAGTGAGGAAGAGGACAGACGCATGGTAGAAGCCTTGGCTGAAACTATTTTATTGTGTATTGTTCTTTTCTTTGTTTTAAAGATAAGTTTTAGAATTTGCACTGTGCTTTATCACATTGTTTAAGTGAGTGGTTCTCAAACTTTGGCCATCCAAGTGTTTGGTACTTAGGACTTTATCATCCTAGCATCTAAAAACACTGTAATTCTGCGAATGAGAAAAGCAGAAACATAGGACTTTTTCAGACAGGGGAGAAAAAACCCGAGGAGGTCGGAAGAAGAACGAGGCTGTTTTGCTTACAGAGCCTCTTTTCAGACAGCCCCGTCCTCCTCTGTTCTCCTCCCGACCTCCTCCTGACCTTCCCCCATGCTGGTGGTGTTGCTTTTTATTGACGGACAACCTCCATAAATAAAAAGCAGTGTGAGCACCATGGGGGAAGGTCGGGAGGAGGTCAGGAGCTGGTGCAGTCTAAACAGTTGCACATGCAAACATACACACCACAGTAAAAACTGTTGCTGTGTTGTGGAGAAGGACTACCTTCTACTCAATTGCCTTTCATTTTGTTGATATATTTATAGCTTACGCCTCTCAATCAATGCAATCAATTTGCTTCCCATATTTGTGGTTGTTTCTGCTCTTCATGGCTCATTAATCTCATCAACATGTTTGTTTTTTAATTCACTAATTTAGCCCTCGGTCCCTTATAAATGAACTTAATGCTGAAAGGCTGAGGGGTGATACATCTTAGATAATTTTGTGGACTTCTGGCAGTTATTTCCCAAGTCTTATAAATAGGAAATCTCATTGTACCTTTGCAGTGACATAAGACGCAACAGTACTCCCTGAGCTCTTGTTTTGCATGGAGGGAGAGGTTGTTCCTATAGATGTGTTTGTGTCCATGCACTTTTAAGGTTCTGCCAATCCTGCTGCTCTCTTATGTGGAAGATATTGTTTGGGCTACATAACTTTTTTTTTTTTTTTGAGCTGGAGCTGGCTATAATTCCAGGCCTCCCCAAGACTTCACTTGGTACAGAACACTGGCACACATCTTTATTGTAAGATAAGTGATAAATGGAGGTAAATGATGCAGCAGAAAAAGCATCACAATCCTCTATCAGATAGACTCCTTCATCCTCTCACAGCAAGTGGTAGAATTAGGCCCCAGACAATAAATTCTACTCAGACTATCCCACAGCCAATACTTCTGATCTTTGTAGCTGAATAATCGGTCCCCTGGGCTGGGGTGCTGTCCTCCCAAAGGATAAGGCCACCACATAGAGCAAAACCACTGAAAGATGTATCCCTAAATTTGTATACGGCAGAACTAAACAAAGGAAACTGAACTGTGTAACTGCAACCTTTCTCCCATCCTAATAGCTATGAGAAAAGTACAAGCAAAATGCTGAAAGGAATGTTTACTTCCCTCGTCTCTTCCCATCCTCCACTCTGTCCCCTCATTTGAACTGCCAGGCTAAAGTGAAACTATCTAGCAGGGCAAGTGCTAGAAACTATCTAGCAAGTGAAACTATTAGCCTTTTGATGTCACTGGACAGCTGTCACATTTTGCCATGATGCTGAGAAGGGCTCTAAAACCCTTCTGCCTGGTGGCAAGGGCCACAACTTTCTCTTTCTGTCTTTCTCTCTTTCTTTTCCTTCCTCCCTTCTATTTATATACCACTTTTCTCCCAGTATTTTGCATTTTGACCCAAAGCAGCTATCCATAGTCAGATACCTAGGATTTCTGTTATGTGTAGTTTAATCAGAAATAGTCAAACATGGACAACTAGATAGTGGGAAGCATGTTGGATTTGGGTTATGTAAGCTTGATTTCTGAACATATTATGGAATTAATCAACCTAATTCAGAGATTTCTGAGTGGAGCAGAAGGCTTTGTGAGCAGTTCTGTGTCTAGTGATCCTCACTGTCAGATGGTCCTCACTGTCAACCACAGTGTTAATCAGGGAGTGGGCAATTGTTGGGATTAGGCCTTCCAGGAGACCTTGGAGTTTCTCCCGCAAAAAAGGGGGGTGGTGATGTCCCCACATGCCCTATAGTGGTATTTATTTTGCCATGTTTTTGTCCCTCTTTCAGCCATTTAAAGTGGGTCTTATTTTTGCAACAGGAAGTAACTCAGAAGTCAATTTCTGGCTCACTTTCTGTTAGAAAAAGGGCCTCTACTGGGCTTAAAATGGCCCAGGGAAGAAATTGGCCCAGATGCCCCCTAGAAACAAAAAGTGAATCCTGGGGATCACAAAGACAGCATTGGAGGCACATGTAGACCATGGGCTGAACTTTTCCCATCCTGTTCTAAAGGCAGTAAACTAACTAAGCAAGTCTGAACTGCCATTCAGAGACTCCATGTGCACTTATGCTATTGTGGAAGAAAGGTGCTATTGTAGAAGAAAGGTGGGATAAAGATGTAATAATTCCTTCATTCAGTGCATAGTTAAGTCATGGTATTACCATCACAAAATATAGTGATGTGGACAGCATTAATAGGGCATTCAACAGATTCCTGGAGGATAAACCTATCAACGGCTATTAGTCAGCATGGCTTCCTTCATTTTTAGAAGTGGTATCCCCCTCAGTACCAAGAAACACAAGCAGGACTGTGCCATTGCACTCACGTGTTGCATACAGCCTTTCCCTAATCATCTTGTTGGCATCTCTGGTTACAGAAGGCTAGATCAGATAGATAATTTGTGGGAATGATCATGGGAACTGCTCTTGAATAAGTGGTTTGAATCTTGCAGCCTAAATGTTGTAATTCCCCAACCCTCAGGAACTAAGGAGATTATCACATGGGCCCTTGTAAACTGTTTCTGTCCCAGTACCCCTCCTGCTGCCCCACTCCCGTCCCTGTAACGGATTTTTTTTTTTAAAAAAATCACACACTTACTTGATCATGGAATGAAAACTGCTCCCCCTCCCCTCCAGCATCCCAGGAGGCAATGGGGCTTTCAGCAAGCCCCATTCACTTCCTGGTAACAAAATCCCTCTCATTCTCACGAGAGAATGATTGCATGGGAAATTTAATAATAAAAAATCACAGAAATATCAAAATTAAAAACCAAGCCCCAAAACACACTTTACAAACCCCAAGTAACCTGGGGAGGGGGGGAAAGGGTGACACTTCCCTGGCTGTCCCGATCATACCTGGAAGTGTTCTGGCATGGACCTCCCAGTGACATCACATGATGCTGGCATTGCACCAGCATAACTGGTCATCTTTTCACTCGCCCATCATTCTGTTGCTATAAAGGAACGGGCTTCTTATTAATGGATTTTCCCTTGAATAAGAGCAAGCGGGAAGGAAGAGGAGCAGAACAGGAGCACCACAGGATAGGGACAACGTCATGTAAAGGGTAAGCCTTTTAGCGGTATCCTGTCGCCCCTATCCTGGGATGTTTTCCCTGTCTCATAATCTCCTAAGAAATATCAAAAAGTGTGCATGTAGTCTTTTAATGAATTTTAATGGTTTAAACATTATAAAAGATTTAATTATCTTTTCAGTAACTTTTATATTTATGCTTTTTAATTAATGTTTCCATCTAGTTTTAATCTGTATTGTTTTTAACATGTTCCAAGCTGCCTTGCATCCTGTTATTCGGGGAAAGGGGGAATATAAATAAACAAAATAAATAAATAGATCAATCAATCAATAAAGTTCACAACATAAATTCAACTACATTGGCCCTTTTCCTTAGCCACTCTAGGAATCTGCAGCTATCAGTTTCTCCTCCTACTACTGATGGAATTCTCTGTGGACCACACAGCCTTCAGTCCTGGAAGGGACACCAATTGGACACCGTACATATTACTAGAAAAAGGGCATTTTGTTTTGAAAGCAATTGGGAAAAGGGGAAGGAATGTTATAGCAGAACATCACTGAAGTGATAAGAGCATTTCCAAATCCATAGCCATTGTTTTGGTTACCTAAATTGTGTGTCTGTGCATTTTTGTCTTTTAACAGCTATGGTGCTTTTACATGTTTATCATTTTGTAGGAATCATTTTGTAAAAGCCCTCAACCTCAAAGTAGCACTCACAAAAGAAACATTTCATTTGCATCTTAAAAACAACCTTCCTGAACAGATATGGAAATCATGTGGCTCATTCATTCAAATACTGTAATAATAACAATTTCATATTCTGCCCCCCTAAGTTTAATGTCACCCTAATCTTGAATGATAGGCCTAAACAAACTTCCTGTTGTCTTCTTCTCCCAATATCTAAACAAAGTCCCAAAGTAAACAGACAGAAAAGGGGGGTGGGAGGGAATCTCTATTGCAGATACTAAGAAGTAAAATGGAAGGATTAACCTCTAGTCATATGTGCCTTTATCTCCAGTCTGCCTTGTAACCAAAGGGAGACAGTTTAACCATTAAAAAAGATTAAAGGTATTAATTAGGCTATGAGAAAGAAACCTATCACCCCACTGTCAGAGCAGACCAGAAATAAACCTACCAGATTAAAAAAAAATTATACATTTTTAGAGTTTGGTCTAAACAAAAGTCCAATGGATCAGTCTTTTTGTATTCTTATTGCTGGCTAAAAGATTAAGCTGAAATTGAATAAACATTGTGATGTATTTATGTACAAAAAGCAAAACCGGCTTCTTTCCCTTCCTATCCAAGCACTTTATAGCACTTCAACCAACAAATATAATCACATTGGGATTTCAGAAGAGTGTGTAAACAAAACAAAGGGAGAAGATTAACAGAAAGCTGTAGCTACAGAATCTTGAATTGCCTCTTTTCCTAAAATGGTTCTTATAAACCACACTTTAATTTTCTAGAAACTTTTTTAAAAAATGTAATTTTATGAAGTAACAGATACCGTACTGACTGCAGCTGTAGACCAGAATATCAGGACAGATTAGATGTATTTTTCAGAAAATCACTAATGGAAATGACAAAATATTATTCAGAACAAAAGATAGTCTGCAGAGCAGCATGTTATTTTGTAATTTTAAAAGCCAGCCCATTTTATGTTTTCATGCCACAGAGGATTTTGAAAAGGCATTTCTTGAAGATTAAAAAAAGGCCACCTGAATTTGTCTATTCCCTGTTTCAAATTAGACAACCTCATAAAAAGGATGGATTGTTAATAAAATATATTAATCTCATCCTGTGCTAAAGGTGACCTCCTTAGGAAAATAGATTATGATGAAGCAGGAGAATTACAATAGACTATATTAAATAGCGCTATCTGAAATATGTTAAAGGTTGCTTCTAAACAGCAAAATGAAAGAAAAAGATAGTAAAGGTCAAAATCAAATAAATACTTTGCGATCAATTTTGAAGAGCTGAACCAGGTCAAGTGATGATTTTAATATAAAGCAAAAGGTCCAGTTTGGATCCTTATCCAAATGTATCTGTGACAAATACAAGAAATTAGAGATCAGATCCTGATTCCATTGGGTTCACTGCTATCTGAACTTTCATTTAATATAGGCAGGGCAAAATGTTCCCCTCCAGATATAGTGAGGCTCCTTGGAGTAAACACCACTGATTTGCTAGCTAGGACTGATGGGAGCTGCAGTCCAACAACAGCTGGAAGATTGCACTTTGCCCAGTCTGATGTACTATTTGAATGCTGGGCAATTATTAAATGAGCCCATAGATGAAATATCAAGTAAAGGCAAAGTGCAGCCCTCACAGATCAAACATCACTGGCAGAGCTTTAATATACATTTTGAGTAACTAACAGAGCTTGGAATATGGTGACTGGGAGTTATAATCCAAAACAAAAAAAACAAAAAACAAAAAAACCCCCAACTCTTTCAAACTCTGGTCATGAATAGTTAAGGCATGATAGGAGTAAATCATTTCCTTAGAGCCAACAGATAAGCCAATATCTAGAGTAGAAAGGAACTCCAACCCATAATCCTCTGGAAGCAACAAGGTTAGAACAAGGAAGAAAGATGACAATGAGAGGGATCCTAATGAGCGGGGTACAATGAAATTCAGCATGCTGAAATTCAAAGAGACATCACAGTGTCTGGTGGTTCCCGTCATAGGTCTATTTAGCAAAGGAAGGATTTCCTAAGATGTAGAAATCATGATTTGTGATGTAAGAAGTCCTAATTTAGACTTTGCTCCATATGAGCTGGAGTCATAGAATATATATATATATATATATATATTACATTGTTTCATTATTATTGCATATTATTATTAACATTTGGTGGCTATGGAATAAAGACAGGGAGAGGGAGAGAAAAGGATTCCCATACATAATGAAGTCAGAAAAAATAACCTTCTCCAGTATGGCTGGCTAGGGAGCACCCAACAGTTCTGGGCAACTGTTGAGGATGCTGAATCTTGCAGAACTTTCAACTGAAATTAATTCATTATATTTTGTGTGTTCTTATTGTATATGAATATATGAAGAGCATTAATTTTTTCCCCTACAATTTAGGCAACATGCTTCAAGAGTGCCTTTGATGGCATAATCAGAATAGATTATTATAAATCCAGTGTTCTGAGTTCTGTGCAACATGACAACATATTATGTCTGCTCACAAGAGAAACTCCTGATTTTGATCTGTAGAAGAGATGGGGAAACTTTTTCCTCTGAGGAGCTGTTGATACAAGACACAAATCAATCATGGGTCTCAGCTAATGCTGAATGAAGCCAGAGCAGATGGTGGGATGCACTGAGGGACTACACAGATCTTTCTTCTTCTGTTTCTCCATGCCTTAACTACTTCTCTCTTTGCATGTACACACTTCCTTGAAGATGTATAAGATACAGTGTTTCTTTCTCTCATGATGATTAATGTCAACTAGAAATGGTCTGCTCATGAGACATATATGTTCTGAGTATAAACTACAAGGGCATGAAGAGAAGCATTTTTGAAAGCTGCGGCTTCATTACGGAACTTCTGTCTGTTCACTGAAGAACTACAGCTACTTTTGCTCTAGGATTATAACCAAAAGTAAATCCTGTAGCAAAACTATGTATATGAGTATGCACATTCATATCTGATTGGAAGAAACCTATGTTGGTGTCTGAGTCTGGTCTACATCCTAAGCTGGAAATAGTAACCAACAGTAGGACATGGAAAGTGCATACCTGTTGGTTCCGATGGACATCCTAATGACTAATACCATCAACAGTGGTATTTTGAGGCAACGGTTGTGGGAGGCATCATTTTTTTTGTTGATTCTGGTTTTGCCTGGAGAGCTGCTTTTAGCATATGGTGCTGATGGACTACTCATTCTCTTAATGACTGTTGGCTTGTACAATTCTACAAGGTTCCATCTTATCCTCATGCAGAATAATATTTCTATGAAACGTCTGGGAGGGGCTGTTTATGAGTACAGTGTCACAAATATGCAGAATACACCAAGTTTTCTCACACTCTTCTTTTCCTGGGAGTCCAGGGAGGCAGTGAGTGCCCTGAATTGGTCTCTTGCTGTTGAAATGAGGGCTAACAAGCTGAGGATTAATCCAGGCAAAACAGAAGTCCTTCTAGCCATTTAGTAAGCAAATTGGAAGTTAGATATTCACCCTCATTCTAGGGATATTTTCAGACAGGGAAATAACCCCTGCGGATACTGGGAGAGAAACAGAGCTGTTCCACTCCCAGCGCTCCATTTCACACACCCCATCCTTCTCTTGTTCTCCATTTGTTCTCCCTCCATCCAGCTTTCATTTTCCTTCTGCTATTTTCTTTTTTTACTAACGAAGAACTTCCGTTAGTAAAAAATAGTGGAAGGAAAATGAAAGCAGGACGGAGGGAGAACAAACTGAGATTGGGAGAAAGACGGGGTGTGTGAAACGGAGTACTGGCAGCGGAACAGCCTGTTTCTCTCCCAATCTCTGTGGAGGTTATTCCCCCGTGTGAAAATCTTCTAGGTTTGGAAGTGCTTCTAGACCAGGTTCAGATAAGACCTGAAGGGCTTGGTCACTTTTCTAGAGACCATCAGAGTTTAGGGGTTGTTTCAGTGGGGATCCTCCCGACTCAGATTAAGAAGACTTTTGTTTTTATTTTTTCTATTGTTAAGTTACCCATATATATATATATATATATGTATGTGTGTTATCTTTATGATTATTGAATGTTATTGTCTTGTAATTGTCTTGTAATTGTTGGTGAATTATTCCTCTCCATTGACGCCCCCTTTTCATGGGAGAGAGGCTTGCGTGCTCTAATGATGTTTTGAGCTATGCTGACGGTGGCACAATAGCCACCGGTAGGGTCTCCCATGCCAGACAGGTCAAAACCGAAGGGTCTGACAAAGAGCATCAAAGGGCAGGATGGGCTCTCTAGCCTTATGGCAACCATCCTAGGAGAAGGAAAACTCTAATCCCAAACCCGGGCAGATGGTGCTCGTCCAACCATGTAAGGTCAACCATCTAAGAGAAGGAAACTCTAATCAAACCTACAGCCCGAGGACCTCACTGCTACCGTCCATGCTTGCAAGGCCAGCAGATGAACCTTTGGTTTAAAGGGTGAGGCCAGTTCTGTGCACGCTGCACTCCACCAGAAAAAATCCATTGCACAGGCTCGAAGGACAAATCCAGTTCCAAAAAAAGCCCTGTAGCGATAAGCGAGGGATGAAACGGCAGGTGTAAAGATGCACTGAAAGCCGCGGACCCAACCCTGCATGCAGGCAGTTCAGGACTTTGGTTGATCGAGGCTGACCCGGGAGATGACAGTCTTGTTCGGCAGCATCCTGAACGACCACGCAACCTTTTTTAAGGAGAGCACTGCTTGCTCCATATGGAGAGGGGCCTAGAAAAGGTGGCCTAACAAAAGCTCATCCCCAACTACCTGTTTGGCTAGCCATGGCCAATGGGAATCTTCTGATGCGGTCAAACCAAGGCAAAGAAACAAAGGTGCACACCGGCCTCCAAAGATGTAAATAAACTGACGCTTGCATGCTGGAACATCAGAACCATGAGAGACTCTGAAGATAGTGGACAGCCTGAATGTTGTTCTGCCCTATTAGACCATGAACTATCATGACTTAATATTGACATTGCTGCTCTTAGTGAAGTTCGTCTCCATGAGGAAGGCAGCCTTAAAGAACAGGGCGCTGGCTACACACTTTACTGGTCTGGCAAACCCAAAACAGAAAAACATCTTTCAGGAGTAGGCTTCATGATTAAAAACTCCATTGCCTCCAAATTCGAAACCTTGCCAACAGGACACTCTGATCGCATTATTTCCTTACGCCTCCCACATGTTGTTCTCTTTAGTATATATGCCCCAACTATGCAAGCCGACCCTATAGAGAAAGACAAATTCTACACAGACCTATGCTACCTCATACAAAAAGTCCCTGTAGAAGATGAAATTATTATCCTTGGTGACTTCAATGCCAGAGTAGGAAAGAACTCTGAAGCCTGGAAAGGTATCTTAGGCAAGCATGGTGTTCGAAATTACAAAGATAACAGACGCCTCTTGCTAGAGTTCTGTGCAGAACAACAGCTGACTATTACAAACACTATCTTTCAGCTTAAAGACAGCTTGAAGACAACCTGGATGCATCCCAGATCCAAACATTCGCACCTCATTTACTATGTTCTAGTCTGCCAGAGAAGCATTTGCGATGTCCGCCATACTCGAGTGATGCCCACTGCAGAATGCCAAACAGATAATCGCTTCATCAGATGTAAACTAAATCTTCATCTTAAGTTGAAACCTAAGAGGGGTGGCATGTTAAAGAAGAGACTCCAAGTCAAAAATCTTCAACAAGCTACCATGAAAGACAACTTCCAGGCAAACCTGCAAACAAAACTTGAAGACCATCCTACAGATCCTTCTCCTACAGTGCTTTCGCAACATATCAAAAACAGTATCTTCCAGTCTGCAGAAGAATCCCTCAGGTTCTCCCACAAGAAAAATCAAGACTGGTTTGATGAAAACAACCAAGAGATCCAGGAGCTGTTGGCAAAGAAGAGAACTGCTCACCAGGCATACCTTGCCCAGCCAATTTGCCATGTAAGAAAAGCAGCTTTCCATCTCACATGTAGTAAACTTCAACAAAAACTCTGAGACATGCAGAACAAGTGGTGGATCAATAAAACAGAACAGACACAACGCTGTGCAGATCTGGGGGATTCTAGAGGATTTTATGAAGCTCTTAAAGCAGTGTTTGGACCTACTTATCAGGTCTAAAGCTCCTTATACAGTACAGATGGTCAAACATTAATTACTGATAAAGCCTCCATCCTGAATTGATGGGCTGAACACCTTCAAAGCCTCTAGTGCCAACCGAGTAGTCCAAGGCTCAGCTATCCAACGTATGATACAAAAACTGATGAAAAATGAATTGGAAATAGCTCCCACTTTGGAAGAGACCATTAAGGCCATACAGCAGTTGAAAAATGGCAAGGCAGCTGGGATTGATAGAATCCCACCTGAAGTTTGGAAACACAGAGGTCATGCTCTCCATGATAAATTCCACGAACTCCTTGTGAATTGCTGGGAAAAGGGGGAACTGCCATCAGATCTCAGAGATGCAGTCATCATCACCCTGGGCAAGAAAAAAGGAGCAAATTCTGATTGCTCAAACTATCGAGGCATAACACTGCTCTCTATTGCTGGAAAAATCCTTGCAAGGATACTCCTGAACAGATTAGTTCCTGCTATTGCAGAAGAACTTCTTCCTGAAAGCCAATGTGGCTTCAGAGCCAATAGGAGTACTACAGATATGGTATTTGCCCTTAGACAACTGCAAGAGAAATGTAGAGAGCAGAACAAGACTCTATGTAACATTTGTTGACCTCACCAAAGCCTTCAACACTGTGAGTAGGAAAAGTCTGTGGCAGATCCTGGAAAGACTAGCATGTCCCCCCAAATTCCTTAAAATGATTATCTTGCTACATGAGGGCCAGCACGGTCAAGTCAGATATGGCAATGCTGTTTCAGAGCCCTTTCTAATAACTAATGGAGTAAAGCAAGGTTGTGTTCTTGCACCAACTTTATTTACAATCTTCTTCAGCATGATGCTCCAAAGGGCTATGGCAGAGCTTGAAGAAGACAACGGCATCTATATACGTTTCCGTACTGATGGTAGCTTGTTTAACTTAAGCCATCTGAGGGCTCGCACTAAGACTCTAAACTATCTAGTCCGTGAGCTGCTCTTCGCTGATGATGCTGCCCTTGTTGCCCAGACAGAAGCAGCTCTGCAGCGCCTAACATCCTGCTTCGCAACAGCTGCAGAGCTGTTTGGGCTTGAAGTCAACCTGAAGAAAACTGAAGTTATTTACCAGCCTGCACCACAGGACGAACACCACCATTCCCACATTGCCGTTGGCAACTCTGTGCTTAAGTCCATTCAGCAGTTCACCTACCTGGGAAGCATCATCTCCTCAGATGCCAAGATTGACAAAGAGATCAATCACAAATTAGCAAGGGCACATAGCGCATTTGGAAGACTCTACAAAAGACTCTGGAGTAATAAACACCTGAGGCGTAACAAAAAAATCAGTGTGTATAGAGCCATTGTACTGTCTATTCTCCTTTATGGTTCTGAAACATGGGTCACCTATCACCACCACTTACGACTCCTCTAACTCACCACGGGTCAGCATAAGAGGGGCACTCCAAAAAAAGCGATACAAGGACTCCCTGAAACAACACCTCAAGCTCGGCCAAATTGATCACCAACAATGGTCCGCCCTGGCCTCACATCAGGAGGCATGGAGACACACTATCCACAATGCTGCAGCCTTATTTGAGAACTCACGCCGAACAAATCTTGAAGAGAAACGACAACGCAGAAAAAATCACAACCCGGAAACATCACCCAAGGAAACCTTCTGCTGTGGTTTCTGCAACTGGACTTGTCTATCTCGGATTCGCCTTTTTAGTCATCAGCGCGCTTGCAGAAAGCGCGGGATGAGTCCTTCCTGAATCTTTGTTTGCGAAGAGAAGCCAGAGAGAGAGAGAGAGAGAGAGAGACTCATGTTTCTCATGGTTTACCATAAAAAAGTGTACAAATGTACTAGCTCTGATAATAAATATAATTTCTTTGGCTCATGTACAAGCTATGACCTTCCTGGAAAAGCCCAGCCTGACCTACCCTTGAAAATGCTTTGATTATATATAGGTCGGAGTATTGTAAAATTGGCTCTGTAGAGTTGCTTTGGAAAACTAACTGGAAAGTGCAGCTGTTCCAAGTGAACAGCTTGTTCTGAGCAGGAAGGACTGGTAGCCCAGCTGTCAATGGGACAGTGAATCCATGCAAGGTTTTAGTCTTAACTGGTGGTTAAGGAATGGTCCAAAGTGCTAAACCCTATCCCCCAGTAAGTTCAGCACCTCAGAGTGCTCTTCTAAACTTCGATCTAAAACCTGTAGCTGATTCACTGACTCACAGTGAGGCAAATAGCTTCTTCTGGGTCAGAGCATAACTCCTAATACTGTTTAGGCCATATGTTTTAGATAACTACAAGTTCTACCTTTTGGAGGAGAGTGGTCTATTTTAATAATTGTCCCAGGACAGTATTCTGTATGAAGAGCTCTCTAGTACCAGTGGTGTCTGAAAATAAAATACCAGAAGAAGGAAGAGCAACAGCCTTATATTTGACAATTAGCAATATCACCTGGGAAACAAATTGTCCATTTCAGAAATAAAAAGCACACTACCATGGATATTACTAGATGGCTATAAATGGATATTACTAATCCGGTGGACTATATTGCAGTATCACAGCTATTGTGTGTGCATGGACATTTCTGTATGTAACTGCCTATGATCAACTAAATTGGGGTGAAATAATATAAGCATGGATGTGAGCATTGTGTTATCTTAACCTGCACATTCTTAACACAAACCATTCTCTTTTAAAAACTATTTGGGCCAGTAAGTATGATATGTCAGTTTTGGTGGCTTGCATGCAAATATATTTGCATTGCATGCAAATATATTTGGAAATATTCAGTCTAATCTAGTGAAAATGTATATGGCTTCTTTCTAACAGTGCAGTCTTAACCATGTGAGCATGTATGCGGCAACGGGGATGCATTTAATGTTCTATTTCCAGCTTCAAAATGTCTTGGGCCAACCCTCCTTCCTGAAAACATACAGAAATGCATTCAGTAAGCCATATTAACCTTTGAAGGATCTTATGATTACCCTTAAATCTAAGTCAGCCGGTTCCACAATTTTTCACATTTGACCAGCAAATTACCTATATTTTCCTCTGAAAGTAGAATATAACTTTAATTTTTAACATGCAGATAGAACGTAACTGTAGAATTCACTATTAAGGTTTCAATAAGGGGGGCTCACTGGCTTGAAGGTAGGCTGATTTATGGCCCAGCCCCCCCCCACGGCTCCTCCATCCACAGCCCCTGCGGCCGCATGGGCCGTTTTGGGGTCTGCCATTGCTGGACTCCTTCTTCCTGGCTCGCATTGTGGCTGGGAGGGAGCGGGAAACTGGCAACCACTGGGACAAGCATCCCCCTCCCTGATTGGTTCCTGGGGCACCAGGAGGTGGGACTTCTGGCTGGGCTTCCAGCGTGGCCGGATGACGACGAGCCCGTGCTGGAGGCCGGTATATAAGCCAGACCCCGGTGCGGGCTTCTCAGTTGGCTCTTTTGAATCGAAGAAAGCGAATGCTGGAGCCAGAGGGGACAGGAGAATCAGAAGGCCCAAGGCAGCCGGGAATCGGCAGCAGGGGAGGAGGGGACAAGCTGTCCCCTGTCGTCCTTGGTCTTCAGCCCTCCAGTTCCTGGTGACGCAGAGTCAGCCACAGCAGGAGTCGACAGCCACAGTCAGTAGCGGGCGGCCTGCAGTGGATGAGTGGCAGCAGCCCAGGGAGTGGCAGCGGCGGGCTACCAGGGCCTGTGGCGTCCGGCAGCATCTGACTGGGCACACACGGATGAAGTTGGCCGGTGGGCACTGGTGATGGCGTGGGTGTCCGGCTGGCAGCCAGGCACCAGTGAGCAGCAGTGGTGAGTAGTTGGGGGGGGTTACAGAGTGAGGGAGGAGGGGCAGCTTGTATCTCCCCTTCTCCCTCCCCCCTTCCTACTTTTCTTTCAGGAGGAGGTCAGCGGAAGGTGTTTAATAAAGATTCTCAGTTGGGGGATTACTTGAGGAGCATAGCGGGGGGGGGTGGATCCTGGGTGTGGGGAGTGAACACTCAAGGACGAAAAAAGCTCCCTCCATGGCCTGCTCCGGGGGGGTAGGTCCCTGATGGTTTGAGGAGCCATGGACCCCATTAATTTCTTACATGGCTCTCTCCGGGGCAGACTCAGCACACCCCTCCCCCTAGTTCAGAGCAGAAGCCCCAATGTGAAGGGGGCACAGTCCAAGGGAGTTTGAGGGGTGGCAGAGGCAGGACCTCCCCCCTCTCACCAGGGGTCCCTCACACCCCCCTTCAGACAAAGGGTGCCTGGGGACCAGCTGTTCACACAGCCATGCCACTCTCACATTGCACAGAGGGGAGCACAGGGCACTAAGACATGGCACCAAAAAAGTCTGTGGCCAAGAAGAGGCACCTGGACACCCCACAGCTGGCCACTGACCCTGCCTTGGGAGAGGGTACACATGACACGGTACTGGGTCCCATGGCACAGAGTGGGCACACAGAGATGGCAAGTGACCCCAGACCACCTCTGGAGGCTTTTGCTGCACCAGCCCCTTTTACTGGGGATGTTTTGTCGGTCTTCTCTTTGCTGGTACAGAAGATTGACAACTTAGGATCCACAAGTTGGGGGGTGGATCAGTACTTCCTGCCAGCATGGGGGAAATGGACGGGGTTATACCCAGCATGTCTTCAAGTGTTGGAACCTTGAGTCGCATTACAGACACCACCAGTGGCAGTTGACGCACACGCCGGTCGTGTTCGCGTGGCAGGAGCAATTCCAGGGACTCCAGGCATTCTGGCTCTCATGACTCTACGTTCAGACACCACAGTGGATCTTGGCAGGGAAGGAGCCTGAGATGGAAGCGGCAGCGGTTGTGTCACCACAAGGAGTCCAGATCTAACTTGGAATCTTCATCAGGTGAGTCGTCTTCAGACGAGGACTACAGCAAGTACAGGTACTGGGTAAAGGGGGCGTTCAAACCAGGTTTGCCAGGGTGGGCCTTGAGGCTGCGTAAGAGAAGGGAAAAAGGAGATCTCGACAAGAAGATGGAAGGTAAGGAGCATTCGAGGGGTGAGCTTGTGGAGGCCAAATCAAAGCAGGACCCCCCAGGCAATAACTTGGACAGGAAGGTGCATTCCAGGATTCTGAGGGGATATTATGTTGATGTTTTCTCATTGACCCCCACCCCAGGCAAGGAGGCCAGGGTGCACAAGGGTGACAAAAAAGACAGAGAAAAAATAAAATTGGAATCAGTGGAATTCACCTTTGCCAACTGGCTTGGGGGTACATGGCGTTTATGGCTGGGGTAGCCATGGTTTTCCCTGACAGGGGTTAGCACCTGATCAACCATCTGCCTCAGGTGCTCAAAGTCAGGACGATGGCTGAGGATGCAGCGCCCATCCTGTATGATGTGGAATGTAGGAAGAAAGCATGCAGATCGGCCATGCACAGATGGGAGAACATTGACAATGTGACCTGGTTGTTTGCGATGGGGATGAACAAAAGGGACAAAGGGGAGGCTGCCAGAGTGCCTAGGAAGAAGGATGGGAAGCAGATGGCTTGCTGGGAATACAATGGGAATACAATGGCAGTAAGTGCACCAGGTATCACTGTAGTTTCGAGCATACCTGTGAGGCATGTGGGGGGGCACCCAAAGGCCTCTTGCTCCAGGCACTCTGGGGGGAGTCTGTCCTTTCAGAGCCCCTGCCCTGCTGCAGCTGGTGCCAGGAAGGAGGCAGGGTCAGGATCCGGCACCAGGCAAGGAACCTCAAAATGAGTTGAGTCTATCGGCCACTGGGGGAGTTCGCATGGTGCACACACCAATCAAACTGGCTGCCATGTGACCTCTCCTGGAAGTCTACCCAAACAAGAAGGCAGCTGCCTACATAGCTGAGGGTTTTGAACATGGTTTCTGCATTCCATACATGGGGCCTAGGGAGGCTTCGGTGTCAGGCAACTTGAAATTGGCAGCCCAGCTGCTGGAGGTGCTAGCCAAGAAAATTGACAAGGAGAGGGAGGCGGGCAGGATTGCGGGCCCTTTCGATGAACCACCTATGGCCAACCTGCTGCATATACCCACTAGGGGTTGTGCCCAAGAAAAACACAGGGGAGTACTGCCTCATTCACCACCTGTCCTACCCAAAAGGGACATTGATCAATGATGCCATCCCACCTGAGCTATGCTCGGTGCAGTACACGTCATTGGATCATGCCATACATTATTGCAGACATGTGGGACCAGGGCCCTCATGGCCAAGTCTGACATACAATCTGCTTTCCAGCTGTTTCTGGTGCACCCAAATGACCATTGTCTTTTGGGCTTAAAATTCCGGGACAGGTGTTATTATGACATGGCGCTGCCCATGGGATGCTCCATCAGCTGTGTGGCCTTTGAGGCATTCAGCATATTCCTGGAATGGGCTTTGCAACACAGCTCTGGGTCCCCATTTGTCACACACTATTTCTAATGATGACTTTCTAATGATGGGGCTGGCTGGAGAGCTGGAGTGTGGGTTTCTTCTTTCTTCCTTCCAGGCCTTAGCAGAGGAGATCGGCATCCCACTGGCACCGGACAGGATGGTGGTCCCAGCAACATCCCTGGTTTATCTGGGAATACAGCTTGACTTGGTCCTAGGAGTGTCACGTCCAGGACAAGCTGAAGGCTCTGTGGGAGAAACTATGTGGCATCCTGGGGTGGGAAAAGGCCATATTCAAGGACGTACAGTCCCTGCTCGGGCATTTGAACTTTGCTTGCTGGGTGGTGTCTCCTGTGGGGCTTTCTGTGCCCACCTCACCAGGGGTGTGTGTTCGTTCTCCTCATCACCACATTCACCTAACTAAAGGGGTCAAAGAAGATGCCAAAGTCTGGCTGGCATTTTTGGAACAGTACAATGGGGTCACGGTGTGGCAGGAACGCAAGGCCTTGGAAGGGGGCCTGCAGGTGCATTCCGATGCAGCTGGCAGCCTTGGCTTTGGGGTATACTATGATGGCCACTGGTGCGCACAGCCTTGGCTATAGGGGTGGGAAGAATCAGTGGTGGTCCAGGACCTCACCTTCTTGGGGTTCTTTCCCATCCTGGTAGCGGTGGCAATCTGAAGGGAGGAGTTCAAGGACAGGAAGGTTTGATTTTGGTGTGATAATCAGGCAGTGGTCTGGATCATCAACAAGCAGTCCTCCAGTTCAGAAAGGGTCACATGGCTGATTTGCCTGGAGTACAACATCAGTTTCCACACCTGGCACATTCCTGGCATAGATAATAAGATAGCGGATGCTTTATCTCGTTTTCAGGGTGACAGGTTCCATGTGCTGGCCCTGGATGCCGACGAGACTGTGGTTCTGTTCCCGGATGACCTCTGTAGCCCTGGGAGTGGAAAGTAATTCAAGGAGTGGTCAACTCCTTGGCGCCATAGACGAGAGTGAGCTACAGGCAAGTGACAGCCCAATTCTTGGACTTCAGGAGGCAGCATAGCTATGGGGGTGCCTAGCCTGCACCAGAGAGGGCAGTACTGCATTACTTGGCATTGTTAAAGGTGCAGGGGCTGGCGCCAAGGACCATGTCTGTTCACATGGCGGCCATTTCTTTCTTTAGGAAATCAGTGGGCTATGGTGACCCTTGTGACTCTTTCATGGTAAGGAAGGTGGTGGAAGGTTGGAGGAGGACTGCTCCTAAGGTGGCTGATTTTCAGTGGCCAGTTTCCTATGGGTTACTGGGACGCCTGGTGGGGATATTGCCATCAATTTGCCACTCTGATTGCGAGGCCCTATTGTTCAGCATGGCCTACACTATGGCCTTCTTCAGGGCCCTTCAAGTGGGGGAGGCGGTGTGTTCCTCCAAACAGGACAGGTCCAGCAGAGCCCTACAGCTGCACAACATGTCGGTCAGCGAGGAGATGCTTTCTGTACACATAAGATGTTCTAAATGTGATCAACGTGGAAAGGGGCAATGCTGCAGCTCCAGAGGGTGGAGGGCACTTCACCATGCCCAGTGGTCAGCATGCAAGAGTTCCTGGGAGCATGAGGTCCAAGACAAGGGGCCCTGTTTCGGCACAGGGATGGTATACCACTGACGTGGTTTCAGTTTGTGAGTGTGCTGAAGGCAGCACTGAGGCAGCTTGGGATGCTGGCAGAGGACTTCGACAGCCACTCCTTCAGGATCAGACCAGCGACAATGGCTGCCCAGGAAAGGGTGCTTGCTGCACAGCCCATGGCCGGGACTGGACTGTAGGGCTGCCTGTTGATGGCCCATAAAATGGTTGGCAGAAGGCGGTCTCCATGGGGGATTGCCTTTTGTGGCAGATTGCATGGACCAGGGAGGGGAATGGAGGGTCTCTGTCAAGTTCAAATTGAAGTTCACTGAGACCCCCAACCCCAGCTTAGTGATTAACACTTTGTTTACAGGGGAGGGGAGAGTGTCGAGCAAGGAGGCTTGGCCAGGAACTCTCCCCTCCAGGAAGAATTGGTGGCAACCGACACTAGTCCATTGACCAACACAGGGTTGGGCAATGAAGGGATCTGGACCCACGCAATAGTGCCAACCATTTGCAGCCATCAGCAATTCACGGCCTTTTATTGCCAATTATATTCACATCCACTATCTTCATACTAACCTATACTTAACCAATTATGCTTATCTTGTACTCAGTACATTTGTTTATTCAACTTGTTGTAATATGTGTATTCTTTAGGAAAGGGGAGTGGGGTGTACGGTCTGGGTCCGCAATGGCACATTCCACTCACAGGAGTAATTCCCTAGTCAATTGAAATGTCTCTCATCTGCACACACCCTCAATTGTTCCTCTAAAAATTCTGGTGTTTTAAAAATTTAAAGGCTGCTGTAGTTATTCATGAAAAATTAAAGAAAAATAACAGTCTGGCAGTCAAATGTTTCATGCAGAGCCATTTCCCTTAACTCTAGTGCCAACGTTAAGATCTTTTCTGGTTCTTACCTAGACATTTTAACTATACAATCCCTCTTTGTTTACCCAGGACTGAATATATCATAGAACTGATCACATTTAATAGGTTTCAGTATGTTGATAAGGTATGCTGATAATTATTCAGTTTCACAAGATACAAAACTGAAAGTCCTAATCCAATGCTGCATAAAAGCTATTTGGAGTTTCCCCTTAAAGGTTTGGCTTGGTGGTGTTCTATGTAAACCAAGTATTCATCCCAGGCCAATAGGGCATGCCATTTCCAATTATTATAAAGCCAGATTAAGCAGCCTGTCAGCTTTTTCAGGCCACAACTCCAACAAAAGCCTCTCCAATCAAGGTAAATGGCTATTGTTGTCAACCTAAATTTCCAGCTCCTTGCTCTTGGTCATATTTTTGAAGGATATAAATATGTCTCTGTGTGTGCTCTTAATGCAAAGCAATGCTTAGAACATGCATGTTTCTCTCTCTCTCTCTCTCTCTCTCTCTCTCTCTCTCTCTCTCAAATCTTATTCTTTAATTCATTTGGATTTACAGCTTGACCCATTCTGTAGGCTTGTGGCAGGTTACAAAAATAATCCCCCAGCAGACTGAATCCAATTTAATCAAACTCACTGAAATTTCATCACCGCTGTAGATATTCTCAACTTATATAGAGCCGCCAAAGCCAGGGCAGAATAAATGTTCCATTGGGAGATCAACAGTTGTATCTTCCATGCTTTAAGTGGTGAAAACAGTCACTCTTATTTGGATAAGGGCCATGATGCTATGAAATCCTTTCATCCCATATTTATACTCTGACACACATCATATTGACCCCATTGAAAGGGAGACTGCAAGATGATATATAGGTAGGTACCAGTGGATGATGATGACTCCAATGCAAATGGGGCAGTGAGTCTGCTCTGAGTTTTAGTCCAAACTTCAAAGGAGTATGAATGTATTTCAGGGATAAGATTCACAACCTAAAAGATAGTTCCTTTAAAGTTTGCACTAAAACCAAGAGAGGACCACTGCCCTAGTAACATGGGTGCCACTAGCTGCCACTGGTAGATACTTGACACTGCAAGGCAACTATCTCTCAGAATTAATGTGGAAGATGATGTAGGGAAAGGCAAAACCTTCCCCAGCACTGGTAGCTTGAGCCTAAACTGAATGTCTCCATCTATATTTAGCATAATGAAAAATTTGGGAAATCTGTAAGCCCTTGTGTCTTGATTTGGACACCCACTTTTTCATTCTTGCAGTCCAAGAGGAGACTGTGGGGAAACTTGGGGAACTCTCTGCCACTTGCCGAGATTTCCCGAAACCCCTCCCGCCTTACCCAAGGAGAGAGGAAAAGCAATGACTGAGAATGAGCACATGGAGCGTCAGTTGTAAGGAAGATAGAAAAGGCTTATTTTATTCAAGAAAAGCTTAAGACATGCAAATCTCTCATGAAGAAGGCCCTTCCTTCTTCAGGTTCAAACTCTGAAAGTTACAGAGATAGCAAAGTATTTATTTAGTTACATTCAGCCAAAGTTAGAAATCAAATATAATGCCCTGACGCAATCTACTGAATGTTCCTAGTCTACTCACTGACTGGAGTTTAGTCCTTGGATTCAGAGGACTGTGAGACATGTGTCTGGTCCCAGACTGGCCCACAATGTCCTCCATTTTTAAGTTCTTTGTTCTCTCATCTCTCTCTGGGACATGATGTCTTCAACCCAGGGCATCACTTTGTCCAGCTCATGGTCTGACTCAGCCATGTGCTCACACAAAGCATTTATAGTCTTTTTGAAATTACCAGTCTCGGAATCGTGATTGGTCATTATCTCTCTGGTGATCGGACATCATGATGATGCTGAATCTGGAGATGTGACCTCCCTCCAGAGTTCCTAGCTAACCCTAAAGTTAACTCTTTGTTTACCTGGTAGCTGTGCTGGCAAGATAGTAGCTGACTGCAGATAATGGGAAATGTAGTACCCATCCCCATTATCACCCCTTGACACATTTACCAAGATGTGCATATTATTTAGCCAATAGTGGAATTGGCTAAATTAGATAAATTAACAAATATAGTGAGAAGAAAACCATCAGAGGCTTACTTGAAAGTCTGGATACCATTTAAAGATTATATCAAGCAGACAGGAGGGGATACCAGTGTAATAGGGTTTGATAGTTAAGTATAGAGATCCTCTTATTTGTTAACTTGTCTATTTACTTATTTAGCCATTTAGCTACATAGTTATTTATCTATTTACGTGCATACACACACACACACACACTGTAGATAAGAGTTTATTTGGTAATGAAAGAAATGTGGATTATTAATATGATATGATATTTAGATATGCTAAAATGGGATAATAATATAGAAGTGAAGATAATATTTCTAACTGAAAAAGTTAGAGAATATTCGGGAAGTCTTTTAATTTTCTCTTTGTTAGGGGGAGGGTTAATGATTTTTAGGGGTAATATGTCTTTGCTATGTGTTTCATTATTTGTATAATTTTTATTTTATTTTATGTTTTCTCTTTTGTTTTTGTTTTTCCTTTCTTTCTCAGTTTGTATATATGTTTGTTTATGTGTTCAAATATCAGAATAAAAATTATTTTAACCAAAGATGTGCACCTTTGTGTGTACAGCTGGAGGACATTTCAGAATGGTTGTTTAGCCTTGAAGAATTCTTCAGTTTGCTGCCTAATTGATTGAACTTGATTGTGGAGGTGTCCCCTTCAATGAGGATGTCCTCTTCATTATATCTGCACTATGCTGTTACATTGTCATGTACTGGCTTCTTCAAATTCAGTGACCAGCAGTTTCAGAGTTAAAAACAGAAAACTTTATTGTCACAGTAATCCAAGGAGCTATCCCTACAAGTTGGCTGCTCAGAATGACACCTAACTAATAAACAGTATATTAAAAGCATTTTTCCAATCTACAAGATCTGGCGGGCTAGGATAGTCTTTGGCTATCCATCATCCCTACTCCCATTTCCCACCATACCAGAGCTCAGCCTTTTTTTTCCCCCTTAGGGCTTATCAAACCACTCCAGACACAGAACACATACTCCCTTTTACAGTCAAGCTACGTTCTTGTTAGCAGTACAAAAAGAATGCAAATACAATTAGCCACAAGGTTACACAGCAGAACTGGACTTGTTCAGGAAAAGGTCACGTCCAGGACTGATCCTGACATACATTACTTTGATAAAGCCTTAACTCTCATGGCTGGAATTTGTAGTTTAGTGTTGTATTTAGAATCCTCTACAAGGCAGTGCACTAATCCTCTATTAGGAAATCCTAAATATCTCACCAGACTATGGGAGTTAAAACTGCATAACTGGTATAGCTGTGTATAGATTGAGTAGAACAGTTTCTCTAAAAAGTAAATACTTGAAGTTACTTATTTTGAAAAGTATTAAAATACTTAAAGCTTTTCAAATTATTTACTATAGATGGTCACACATGTAGTGGGACAGAATGCCTACAGTAGTTGCCCATTTTGTATAATAGAGTTTGAAAAATTTCAAGATGTTAGTTTAAGTTTAGTGCAAAGACAATTAACATGGATTAATACAGAGACACCAAAATGGCCACTTCTTTATACTTACAATGAATTACATTCAAAGAGATGGTGTGTTTTGTTTTTTGTTTTGTTTTGTTTTTTACAGTGTGGTTCTTTATATGCTGGAAAACTGACAGAGAGCATCAATTTATTATCCATTAAGAATTAGACCTTCCTTTATGCAGTTCATAACACCAGATTTAAGTCCATGGCACGATTGCTGCCCTTTAACAATTATTGTCAGGATTATGCAAATTGATTCTGAAAGCTCGGTCATGTTTTTAATTTAATATGCACTCTTTAGCCTGTGATCAATTATCATTTCCAAATTGCAATTTTTAATTTGTAAGAATAAAGAAATGTATGCAGAATAATTAGGTATGCTTTTGTATTCTTCTGTATTAATTGTATTCTCCTACATTAATATAAATGGTATTTTGTTGGCCATTTGTTGTTTTGCTTCTGAATACTAAGAAACAAATGTCTTACTGGGACTGGTTATAGAAAGCACACAGTTCCCTTGTTACAAGCCACACTGGCTACCTCTTTCCAGGCACAATTCAAAATGCCCTATGGATTTTTATAATCTGGCAATCTGAAATATCATGTCCTCTCATCTAAGCACATCTGGGCTTCGAGATCTTCAAAGGAAGCCCTTATCTGGGTGCTGCCACCCTTACATCATATCTGGTAGGAATGTGGGAGAGGGCCTTTCAGTGCCTGTTCCTAGGCTCTTGAACTCACTTCCCAGATAGGCTAGGTTGGCTCGCTCCTTGCTGGCCTTCTGTTGACAGCTGAGGACTTTTTTACTCTGGCAGGCCTTAGGGAAGGAAAGGGGAAAGGTTTTTAATAAGGTCCTGTGCTATTTGTATTTCTTGCCTTTTTAATGGGCATGTTGGAAATTGTTTTTAATTCTATAGATAGTTTAATTATAATTTAGTAATAATTTCTTGTATTTTTAAACCTATACATGCTTTGAAAGCATATTTGAGTCCCACTGCAGGGGGGTGGGGGGAAGGCAGCAGCAGCAAGAGGAAGGTTGTTGTTGGTGGTGGTGGTGGTAGGTTTTGTAGCAGCATATAAGAGAGCCAGCATGGTATAGTGGTTTGATTGTTGGACTAGGACTCTGGAGACGAGGGTTCAAATCCTTGTTCAGCCATGTAAACCCACTGGGTGACCTTGGGTAAGTCATACTGTCTCAGCCACAGAGACTGAGGCAAAGGCAAATCCCTTTGGATAAAATCTCCCCCCCCCCAACCTCCCCCCCAAACACCCCATTACAGGTTTACTTTAGAGCAGTGTTTCCCAAGCTCTGGTATTCCAGGTATTTGAGACTTCATCTCCCAGAATCCCTAATAATTGGCCAAGATGGCTGAGGCTTGTGGGAGTTGAAGTCTGAAACACCTGGAGGATGGGGGATGGGGGTCACAGCAGCACTGTTCTGGATGCCATTCTGGCAACTGGCAACTCTTGCTGTCTCTGGTTGGGAAACCCCCAGTATACCATCTTTCACTGGTTATGTGGACAAAAATCCTGTGTGTGTGTGTGTGTGGCTGATTAAAAAATCCAGGGAAGCGATGGGGTGTGGAGGGAGCAATGGGGATCCCAAGGGTGTGCTGTACACCCCTGCCACTGTGTGATTTGCTGACCACACAATTCCTACCCATGCACTGTTTAAATATTTTAATCATATACATTACCACAGATAAGTAGTCATATTCTTAGATTGCTTATCTCAATTCTGTGCCCTTTTTTCTCCTATGTACCTGAGTCATCTTTAGAGGTTCTTCTCCGGATGTCCCCAACAAGTGGGGTGTGGTGGATGACGACTAGGGAAACAACCTCTCTGGTGTTTATCCTCATATTATGGAACACTCTCTTCAGATAGCCTCACCTGGCACCTTCTTTGTACTCTTTCTGTCACCAAGAAAGACTTTTGTACTTTCCTTGGTTCTTACATTTTTTAGCCTACTAACCAGTAGATCTGCTGTACACTTTTAATTATGCTGTGTATTTTATTATAGTGTTTGACTTGTTTTTGTTGATTTTTGAAATGTCTCTTTTTGTCATTTTATGGGTTGTGGGTTGTATTAATTGGACCTAACATTTTATTATTATAACCTGTCCAGTTACTGGTCAGAAAATGCAACTGCAAATAATAATAATAATAATCAAATACATTGATCTCCATAAACATCATATATAGCTAACTTTGTGGTGCAAAACAGAGGCTCAGACACCTGGACATGCTTCAAGAATTAGGAAACAGGGTACTTAGAATCATGAAATCATAGAATATACTTGTCAGCATATGGTTAGTTCAGGAATTTGGCCTCAGCATCAGAACTTCATTCACAGAACTCCCTCACACAAAATCTTTTCTTTTGCCCCCAGGAGCCTAATTTAGCAGAGGAATGCTTTTTAGCTGTTGTTATTGTTAGACAGCTGGAAGTCAGAACCCTTGCTGATCTACTGCAAATCACCCCAAGACCCCGATTTCTCCAGTGTGATGTACAGCATAAGTCAGAGGCAATTACTGCTGCCAATATTATTTCTTTCTTGGTGGCATGGTATCCCAACTAAGAGGGATCACACAACCTCATAGCCAAGATAGAATAGTTGAGTAGTGGTAGTGGTGTGTAACATCTGGGTCTTCAACGGACCTGGAATTAGGAAAGGATCACTGAATGTGATCTTCTACTTGCAAGAACACATACATCGCCTCCATTCCCCCCCCCCTTTTGGTGGTCGTCTGGGCAACCCATTCATCAAACCCTCTTCTAGTAAATAACTCCTAAGAGCAATAATTCCTTGATTAACACAATAATACAATGTATCTGAGCACCATTCAAATAATTTTTTTTTATTTTAATTTAACATGTAAGTGGTAGTTGTTGTTTAAGCAAAAGCTCCAGGTACAACACATATATCTATTGTGGTATCCTTAATAGTACAGAATCAAACGGGGCAGGATTAACCATTATGCTAAGCATAAGTGGAACACAGGGCCCCTGATGCAGCCTAATTATCTGAAAGTGTTCACTAATTTTATGTTAGTGGTGCTGCAATCATGTTTCCAGTGGTAGTGAAATTTTAAAAACATCAATCATCTGTTTATGCATGAGAAGCTAAGTGGTCATGCTCATTATTGCATCACAGTGTTGGATTAGCAGGACAAAGGGAAGGTGGTATACTCTGTATATTCATACGACTGAATACAGAAAATAGTATCAGAAAGATATTGAGGCTGAAAAAACTAATAATGGGGTACAGGTTCGATTACCACATTTGCTTTTCATGTGGTAAAGGCATCATGAAATGCTTTTTAATTGATCAGTGGTGAGTCTTTATTATGAAAATGTTCCCATTGTGATGTATATCATGCAAGAAACTGTTTGTACCAGGGATGAGTGGATGTGCAGACCTTCAAATATTGCTGGACTGCAGCTCCCATGATCTTTTATCATTGTGTAAGCTGGCTGCAGCTAATGGAAGATGTTAATAATAATAATAATAATAATAATAATATTTATTTATACCCCACCCCTCTGTTAAAACAATCGGGGCAGCTTAGAAAATTAAAATACAATACAGATAAAAATCCCTAAACACTCCCCACCCCCACCTTCCCCCATAAAAAATATTAAACAAATATAAATTAAAAAGCAATTGATCTAAAATCACATTTAAAAACAATAAATAGCCAGCGGACTAAACGAGGCCAGGATCCCCTGAGGCTGGGATCTAATTAGGAAAGGCCTGCCGAAAGAGATCCGTATTTAGTGCTTTTTTAAAGCTACTCAGGCTTGTCATCTGACAAATCTCGTTTGGCAGGTCATTCCGCAATTTGGGGGCTATTACCGAAAAGGCCCTCTGGGAGGTTGCAGACAGCCTAGATTTTTGTGGCTGAAGAAAATTCCTCCCAGAGGACTGGAGTGTGCAGGGTGGATTGTATGGGAGGAGGCGGTTCCGGAGATAAGTTGGACCCAAGCCATTTAGGGCTTTAAAGGTAATAACCAACACCTTATACTGGGCCCAGAAACTGATAGGCAGCCAGTGGAGAGATTTTAATACTGGGGTTATATGGTCTCTCTGAGATGTTCCTGAAACCACTCTGGCTGCCATATTTTGTACCAACTGAAGTTTCCGGACTAAGCATGAGGGCAACCCCATGTAGAGCACATTGCAGAAATCTAGACGAGAGGTTATCAGCGTGTGCACCAGAGTCTCAAGGTCCCTTACTTCCAGGAAATGGCACAGCTGGCGTATCAGCCGAATCTGATAACAGGCACTCCTGACTGTCGCATTCACCTGACTAGTCATCTGAAGCGATGAATCAAGGAGCACCCCCAGACTGCGAACACAATCCTTAACGGAGAGCGTGACCCTGTCCAGGACTGGAGGTTGCAACCCAACTCCTGGTTTTGGGGCCGCTACCGTGAGCACCTCCATTTTGTCTGGATTTAATCTCAATCTGTTTTTTCTCATCCAGCCCATTGCTGCTTTAAGACAATCATTAAGAGGAGAGATGCCATCAGAATTCGAGGACGATGCTCAGGACAAGGAGAAATAGATCTGGGTGTCATCAGCGTACTGATAACACTCAGCCCCATAACTCTGAATAATCTCACCCAGCAGCTTCATATAGATGTTAAACAGCATCGGGGACAGGATGGCACCCTGCGGAACACCACAAGTAAGCTCCTTTCTGCTGGAGCAGCTGTCCCTGAGCAACACCCTCTGGGACATGCCCGAGAGGAAGGACCGGAACCACTGGAGCACAGTGCCTCCAATTCCTAACCCACTCAAGTGATCCAAGAGGATGTGATGATCTATCGTATCGAAAGCCGCTGAGAAGTCCAGAAGCACCAACAGGGACACATTACCCATGTCGATGCTTCGATGCCATGAATGGAATGGATATGCATAGAATGGTTGAGAGAGGACACTGTCAGAACAACAGAGTTCTTCCTTGGGGACTTTGGTCATTGTGGAGGGAGGGAGGGACTACTAACCTCCACAATTACCAAAAAAGTGCATGCACAAGCATAAGGTGGAATTACACTTGCTTATGTCACTAAGAGGATGTTGGCCCACATGTTCCTCCCATAAAATTCAACACTGACTAAGTTTTTTTTTTTTTTTTTTTTGAGAGGCAAGTTTTCTGGCTCCACAGGGATTGGACCTATGACCTTTTTCGTACAAAGCATGAAACTGAGCTTAGGAAAAAGCCTGCAAAACAACAACCGCACAGCTGTGAAAACATGGGGGCACCTCAATAAGAAATAGCATAGGGGTCACATTTCTGACTCCCTTAACCCCCAACTTCTCGAAGATAAGCATGATGTGAAAGACACCCAAAGAATATGTCATGACATCTTAAAATTACAAACATTGTGTCCACCTAGCTGTTTCCACTGTATGTGCTAAGCCTGTATGTATAAGGCTTTTTACATTCTGTTCCATGGAAAGAGAAACACTGAGTGTTTCTAAGACAGATATGGGGAAACTATAACACAAGGGGTACATGTGCCTCCCCCATGGCCCCATGCCCCACCAAGTTTTGAGTCAATATTTTGCCTTACATACACGGAAAACAAAAAATGGCTACTGAAGGAGTGGTGGGTTATACTTATTCATACACTCCAACCACCACCCCACCCCAAAATACAAACAAACAAACAAACAAACAAATAAATAAATAAATAAATAAAATTGACCTACCAGAAACCAGAAAGTCCCAACCAGAGTGATTTTCAGTTGGGATTTTCAGCCAGAGAAAGAGGAGAGATAAAAATGGCTCCTGTACCCTCACCCCCACCCCAGTGTAAGAGGAAGTGTCCATAAACAAGCATGAAAGATTACGCAGAAGGTTTCATAGGCATGAAGCTCTGTATCATGACCATCATTTTATAGCTTCTAATTTTCTTCTCCTTATCATGCTTCCTTTTTGTTCTTTATTCTTTGCTGATGAGTTGATATCCCCGCTGCATGCATACAGTAGGTGAATCTTTATTTTTAGTTTTGCTTTAACAGATTGAATTTCCAATGTTTATTAATATTATTCCATTTCTTGCTATTAATATGCAGACATTTCACAAGTGGACTTTATTTTGTCTCTCTCTCTCTCTCTCTCTTTTTTTTTTTTTTTTTTTTTTGCATATCCTGCGTTTTCTGTTATGGGAAAACATTGGGCTGCAATTGTTAAATTTGCACAACATTTCAACTACATGTCAAAAAATATGTCCCACAGAATGATTAGTTTTCAAAAGAAAGGTAAAAGAAATTGTGCTGCTTAAAATTCTCCCAGTAGACCTATTTTCATTTTCAAACTCAAGTTTGGATGCTTACCCTGGAATCCAAATGAACACATGAATGTGTAAGACTATGACTGAGTTTGTCATGCATGCCTTTTACCGGATTGGCAAACTGTAGAATTAACATGTGCAGGGGAAGAAGGATTTCAATTGTTGCTCAGAATCTGTTGCTGTAGTGTCCGTTCAAGTCATTTTTACTTATGTTGACCCTAAGGTGATCCTATCAAAAGTTTTTCTTGTCATTTTGTTCAATGGGGGGGGGGGAGGTTGCCATTGCCTTTCTCTGAGGACTTTATCAGATGCGGCAAAAATTGCACGATTATGATGTCACCATAGCATGAATAGTTCCCACTATCGCATGATGTTGTCATATTTGCATGGTCAATCTGTGCTCCAGCTGCGAATAAGGCACTGCTTTTAATTCATGGGATAAGCCACCAATAGCTCTCAATATCGTTTGTGTGTGTGTGTGTGTGTGTAGGTATTGAAGAGTGTACAAAAACATGCCTTGCTGTAATCACAAGATTACAGTGTGAATGGGTGGTCCTCTTCCCCCCTCCCGATTCCCAGTGAGAAAGCTTCCACGAAGGCTTTTCCTGTGGAGTATTTGGCGTTTTTGCCCCACTCCTTCAGAATATAGAGAAATGACGTGGGATCCCATTGGGCCAAAAAGGTATTCTCCTTGAATTCTATGAGGAGTATTCCACCATATAGACTACTCAAACCACTACACCATGCTGGCTCTCTCAAACTGTATACATTTACAAACTGTACATATAAATTACATACAACCACATTTTCAAGAATTCCAGACAACCCATTTTCAGAAGATACTTGGGCTTGAACAGGGAGGCTTTGAATGTCTGTACTATGGCCCTGTGTGATGAATCCTTGAATAGTATATTGCAGCCTCTATACAAGCAGTTTAATGTTCCCAGGCCCTAGATTTAGCTCACACAACCAAGATGGCTATTTAATCCTCCTGGACAGGAAAGGGTGTAAGAAAACTTCCTGTTCTGGTTAAGCATTGAGATCTTTCTGAACCTTGATGTGTTCCTTTATGGTCTCATTGCACTTTAGACCTGATTCCATCTGTTTTTCTCCTTAATCCTGCATACTGCCTTGCTCTTTGATCCTGATTACTGGTTTACCCCATGGCTCCTGGTTTCTGTGTTTTGGAACACCAGAGGTTCTTGCCAATGCTCTAGCCCTGACATATAGCCAGAATGCATATAGTACCTAGGTGTTCAGAAACTTTATATGCAATAAACTGTATGTATTCTATTTTTGAACTTCATGGAAGTGTATCTATGCTCATATTGCCAAAATGACAATAGCCACATGTAAGACTGAAGTATCCAAGAGAACTCCAAGCTTTTTTAAACCTGGCTGGGGGTAGGGGGAGAATTCTCCAAACAGGCAAATTAGGAATGAGCATATGAGTCAGCATGGTGTAGTGGTTTAAGCATTGGGCTATGATCCTAGAGGGTTTGAATCCCCACTCAGCCATGAAAACCCACTGGGTGACCTTGGGCATCATACTCCTTCACCCTCAGAAAAAGGCAAAGCAAACCCCTTCCAACCAAATTTTGCCAAGAAAAACCTGTGATAAGTTTACTTTAGGGTCACCATAGGTTGAAAATGACTTGAAGGCACACATCAACACAAAATATTCAGTGTTCATGGAATGTGGGGGACACTTATCAGACAACCAGGTGGGATCAGCAACTGAGTGTTGGGAAAAGAAGGGGGTAGAAGAGAAGGCATATAGATATAAGAGGAACAGAGAGAAGCATTTCATTGTCTAGCAAAGTTTATTACTTCATTCACCCAGACACGCTAGTGTTAAGTGTCCCAATGAGACATTGCCAAAATAGATCAATGAAGATCAATGGAGGCCTCAAAGATATGTAAATAGGATACCAGTATGTCCACCGCTCCAGAAAGCAACCCACAAAGCAAAGATAAGTTTCTGTTCTTTCTAACTCCTTATTTTGTCTAAAACGTAGGTGGATGCATGGGATAACCTTGCTGCTCCCCAGTTCAAATCAATTAAAGTTCCTTGTCATTTTCTTTCAGGCTGAAAGGGCTAAAGTAGGCAGAATGTGACTTATGACATTCATGCAATGTAGTTCATGCTGAATACTGCTGGCCAGGCTGTTGTTGCTTCATTGCTGTGAGCTATAGAACTAGCGTTCTTAACTCTGAAATTAAGGCACATGCATATTCAAGCCACTTTGGAGCTTCCCTTGTATGACTGTTTCAACTGGAAAACTTACTCTCAGCTCCTTGAACTCACCAGTCCCCCATGCCTCTCTTCCATGTCCCTGTCTCATCCTATTTACTTTCACAGATTAGAGCACCTGCATAATTGAAATAATGCAAACAAAGAAACCTTACTTTTCTGATGTAAAAATGTGGAATGACAATGATCCATTTGCCAGCCTTTGGTATTGTTGCTAAGGCAATACTGCCTAACTGGCATCAAAGATGGGGTGGCGTGAGTAGGAAGAAAGGACTAGTTGCTCTTCAAGTCATTGTCCCCAGATGACCCTGCAGATTTTCACATAGAAATCTGATCAACGGTTAATACAGCTTGAAACAGCTTTAGCTTCTGCTGGCTGCTCCCTGCTGCTAACACTGCTCAATAGCAGGGGGCTCAATCAATGACAGCATGTTTCCCGAGGGACAATGCTCAGTGCCAGGAGCTATAGATTAACAATAAGCAATGCAGAGAACCTGTTTAGCTTTTTTTTTTTTAAGTAGAAGCAGGACATGGAGGAGGGATCATCACCACATGTCAACCTGTTTGTTCTTGCGCTGTGTCTCTCTAATAACCTCTTTGCATCTGCAAAGTTTTCACCAACTCAGATCAACACAAAAGCCTGGCTTTGAAAATTTACTTTTTTTTTTTAACAGTTCCCAAATCCTCCAGCCAGTATGCCACTTTGTTTACACACTGGTGATGCTGGCTGGGGGCTGGGCTGGGGGAATCTGGGAATTCCACAAGCAGTCCACAAAAGTAACTTTTTCAAGCTCTGTACAAAAACAGAAGCTTTACTGCTAACATTCCCATATCTAAAGAGGCAGCTGCTCAGTTCCCTGGCCCATAAACTTATCTTGTAATCCATCTCTGCAAGACCCCCTATTAAAGGTAGCCTGTGTGAATTTGCATCTTCATGGCAGTGGTCAAGGAAGCACCATGAAATGTGGGAAATGGCTCACTCCTCATAGGTGGTCATTGTTTTAAGAATACAAATACAAACAGGGTTTTAAGAATACAAATATCCACACCACCACATGAATAGAGAACCCAGCAATATTAGAAGATCAGTAAGACTGATTTGGTTCTGGCCTGTATTGCTGTAATGTTGCTTGTGTTTTTCCAGACAAACAGACATGCCCAAGCCCCATCTATACAATTAAAAAAAATCTGTACAGCATTCAAAAGATCGATAATCTTTTGTACATACAGCCGTTCAGATACATTTGTGTCTTTCGGAAGGGGGGCTAGCAAATCCCCCATAAAGTCAGTGAATTTGGAGTTAGGGAGAAATAGTGGATCTTGGCAAAAAAAAAAAAAAAAGTACAATCATTAGAATGTTCTATCATTTGTACACCACCATTCGCACACATACAAACAGGCAGTGTAATCTGATTGGCTGGCTGAGCAGAGGAAGCAGGGCTAGCAAAAAGGGGTATTGGGAGCAGCTGCCATGTTGGATTCCTGGCTAAGCGAGAGTCCGGTAAATCCATGAAACTGACATTTTAATGTTTCTTCTTTTTATTTCATGTTGTAAATATGGAAAAACAACTGTCTGCATCACAGGGAACTTTTTAAATTTTTAAAAAAGCAGTGGAAGATTTAAAACCACTGCTTCGATCGCTCGCTCCAGCCAGCTGGGCAAGGGGGGGGTCATACGGAGTTATGGGGGGGGGGTAAAAATTGTGTAGGCAGATCATACGTATTCGAACAGCTGCCTTTTTGAATTTTTTACCTCCCAAACGGATTTTTTCCATCATGTAGATGGGGCCTAAGTAAAGGAAGAGTGTGTCGTAAGAGGCTGTGGTTGTGCATCAGTAACTAAATTTAAAAGGAATGTTTCCATTTTCTGCTTCCTATGGAACAAAAGATGATCTTGAACTTAGGAGATGATCAGATGGGGATAAAAAAAGCATCCCCGTCTCACCATCTCCTCTCCCAGCCCCCTCCCGCCCCCATCCCAGAACATGAAAACTTTTCATACCTACCTTTTCTGCATCTGTCTGCCCCTCTTGGCAGCCTAGGAGTGAATGGAGCTCGAACAGAGCCCCATTCACTTCCTGGTTTGAGTTCCCAGCTGTTCTTGTGAGAGAACAAGCACACGGGAAATTCAAATATAAAAAGTAAAAGAAAGATTGAAAAATGACAGCAAGCAGAAAAACACAGTTAAAAAAATTCAAGTAACCCAGGGAGCGGGGGAAAGGGTGTCACTTACCTGGATGTTCAGATCTCATCCGGAAGTGTTTGGCATGGACCTCCCACTACAGCTGGCATTGCGCCAGCATAACAGGGCAGTTTTTCACTTTCCCATCATTTCGTACAGGAACTGAAAAAGAAGAAGTGAGGGTGGCATGAAACCAAGATGGGGGCATAACAGGACGAGGACAACGTCATCCAAAAAGTAACCCCCTTGGCGATCTCCTGTCATCCCTGTAATTGATTAATTTAGTTGTCTGATAATCTCCTTAGTTGACTTGATTGTATTGTATATTTGTTGTTCTTTGCATTAAAGTAATTTTTCACTTACAGTGACCCTAAGGCAAGCCTACAACAGTTCCTGGCAACATTTGTTCAGAGGGAGATTGCCTTTGCCTTCCTCTGAGGCTGAAAGACTCTGTACTGTGTATTTTTGTTGACTGCCATACACACACAAAGTGAAAAAATTCACCATGGAGAGAACTGTTCCTTAAAAAAAAATTACCATAGATTTTGAAATTCAACTGCCTGATAAATATTCCTAGCAAGTTTACCATCTGCCAAAACCTGAAAGAAAATTACATGAAAGTTACTCATAGGTGGTATTTCACACCGGTTAGATTGAACAAAATGAATAAATCTTTCAATATTAAGTGTTGGAGATGTCAGAGTAACAGGGGTACTTTACTCCACATGTGGTGGAGTTGTAAGGTTATTAAGAAGTTCTGGTGTAAAGTACATAAATTTCTGGAAGACATGTTGCAAATTCACTTTGAGGCAAACCTGAAATGTATTTGTTGAATATAACTGATATAATCAAAAAAGAAGAGGAAGGTAAAAACTGGAGAGTTATATTTTATATAATTACTGCTGCAAGATTGGTAATAGTGCAGAGATGGAAATCTGTAAATGCACCAACTATTGAGGAATGGATGGAAAAATTGCATGAAAAGATAGAATTAGATAACTTAACTGCGAAAATACATAATATACCCAAAGAGAAATCATTAAAAAAATGGTCTCCAGTATTGCAACAATGGGAAAAAAGGGGACTGATTTATGATACTGAATATTTGAAATTGATGGGATAGAAAAAGAGATACTAAGAATTAAAAGGATCAGAAAGAATTGGCAAATAGAGATTTATTTTTGATAGAATAGATGTAACAACAGAGTACGGAAAGAAGATAATGAATAGAAGGTCATATACCTGTACTTGAGGGAAAGAGAGGTTGCTATTCCAATAATTCCAAACATATAGGAAGTCTGATGGAAATTTATGTTTATTGTAATACTAAGGAAATCATATGAATATGCATGTTATGTGATTATATGTATGTATGTACGTATGTATGGTTTTTTTTGTTGTTGTTATATGGTGGATGTTATAAATAAATAAATAAATAAATAAATAAATAAATAAATATTCCTAGCATACTACATGAGGTTGCATCATACTTTTACAGATGTATGCATGTTTATACTAGAGGTGGCAAAGGGCTACAGCAGAGCTTGAAGAAGATGACGGCATCTATATACGTTACTGTACTGATGGTAGCTTGTTTAACTTAAGCCATCTGAGGGCTCACACTAAGACTCTAAACTATCTAGTCCGTGAGCTGCTCTTCGCTGATGATGCTGCCCTTGTGGCCCACACAGAAGCAGCTCTGCAGCGCCTAACATCTTGCTTCGCAACAGCTGCAGAGCTGTTTGGGCTGGAAGTCAACCTGAAGAAAACAGAAATTCTTTACCAGCCTGTACCACAGGACAAACACCAACATCCCCACATTGACGTCAGAAAATCTGTGTTCAAGTCTGTTCAGCAGTTCACTTACCTGGGAAGCATCATCTCCTCAGATGCCAAGATTGACAAAGAAATTGATCACAGATTAGCAAATGCATATAGCACATTTGGAAGACTTTATAAAAGACTCTGGAGTAATAAACACCTGAGGCGAAGCACAAAAATCAGTGTGTATAGAGCCATTGTGCCGTCTATTCTCCTTTATGGATCTGAAACATGAGTCACCTATCGCCACCACTTGCAACTCCTCGAACACTTTCATCAGCACTGTATATGCACAATCCTAAACATATACTGGACTGACTATGTGACGAATGTTGCTGTCCTTGAGCAAGCAGGGATCACCAGCATTGAGGTCATGATATTGAGAACACAGCTGTGCTGGGTAGGGCACGTTTCTAGGATGGAGGACCATCGCCTCTCAAAAATAGTACTCTGTGGTGAATTCACCATGGGTCAGCGTAAGAGGGGCACTCCAAAAAAGCGATACAAGGACTCCCTGAAACAACATCTCAGGCTCGGCCAAATTGATCACCAACAATGGTCTGCCCTGGCCTCACATCGGGAGGCATGGAGGCGCACTATCCACAATGCTGCAGCCTTATTTGAGAATTCACACCAAACAAGTCTTGAAGAGAAATGACAACGCAGAAAGAATCCCAACCTGGAAACATCACCCAAGGAGACCTTCTCCTGTGCATTCTGCAACCAGACTTGTTTATCTCGGATTGGCCTTTTTAGTCATCAGCAGAATGTGTGGGATGCGTCCTTCCTGAATCTTCGTTTGTGAAGAAAAGCAAAGGAGGAGGAGGACAGTAAATGAATGAATGAATATGCCAGTAGGTAAATCAATAGAAGTAGATCCTTTCTTTCTTTTTTTATTCCTTCCCTAATCCTATAAATTTAGCTGCTTTATACCAAGAGTGCACTGTATGATATCCTGTCTGACTTCAGTCGCTCTGTGACAAGGATCTGGCACCTAATAATTGGTCTGTCCCAACACTAACCTTTGCCCAATGTCATAATTCATCTTTATGTTTTCACATTGCTCAACACTTTTTGTAATTAAAATATCTGCACCAGAGAGTTAATTGCATGATCATATCTTTTGGGCCATTTTTTCAACCTATTTGCTCTTCTGTAACTCCTACTAACTTTTCACTCCTTTTCATAGGAGGCCTGATGCAAATGCAAGTAAAATCTATTGGATAGGCTTGTTTTTTTTTCTGCAGGAATTACCAGATGCCATAAATTCTGGTTTATATACAATTAGTCCATACACACAGAAACAAGAGGGTAGCATAATCCATAGTCTATAAACTTGCCTCTTTTATACAGCCTTAAAATCACTGTAATCCTTTTCTGGAGAGCCACTGTGATGTAGTGCTTTGAGCATTGGTAGTGCTTTGAGCACCCAGTGGGTTTCCATGGCTGATCTGGGATTTGAACCCTGGTTTCCCAGTGTCCGAATCCCAGATCAGCCATGGAAACCCACTGGGTGACCTAGGGCAAGCCACACTTTCTCAGCCTCAGAGGAAGTCAAAGGCAAGCCCCTCAGAACAAATTCTGCTAAGAAAAATTCATGATAGGTTCACCTTAGGGTTGCCATAAATTAGAAATTACTTAAAGACACACAACAGTCCTAATCTGTGTAAAAATCTATGGCCAGTGTACTGAAAAATCTGAGGATGGCTTTATTTTTATTTCTTGTAACTTATTGAAAATAGGCATGGGCATATTCATAGCTTAGAAAATTTACATCTTTGGACTATAGCTCCCAACCTCCACCCAACAGGGCAACTCCAATCCAAGCAAAGTAAAGGTGTAGTTAAAAACATTTCAAAATCTGCTGCTGACTCATAATCATGACTAATGGGTATGAGCCATTCAAGAACAACCCATTTTCTGAGATTTCAAGGCAATTATTACCTTTGGCTAGTAACACTCTCTCAGCCTCAGAGGATTGTCATGTCATGACTATCCCATGCCTTGTGATTTCAGGGTCACAACCTGAAACCCAGGAATGGCACCTTTATGATGCCATTAAGAATGATACATTAAGCATTGACCACATGTATACACAATGTGCCATTTAAATAATTTTAAAAAACACACACCAGTCCTAAGTAATGAGAAGCATACACACACATACATTTCAAAAGAGTGTTCTTGCCATAAGATTCCTCTCTCTCACCCTGCGGACCAGAGGAGAGGGACCAGGTCCTGAGACTAAGGGTCAAGCCCTGAGATTTGGCAATAATAATTCATAATCATGATTTATGGATGTGAGCATTCTGCTCAAAGGTCTGTATATTTGCAGCACCTTTATTGCAGATTACAATCCAAGTTTGTTTCTATGCACATCTAATTTATGGCATAGAGAAGCATTAGCCCTGGCTCTAAACTGGGTTGGCTCAACACATTTTGCTGGCTGAAGTGGAGTTGCATAAGGCCCAGCCACCCACAAGTTATTCTCACACAGCAGGCAGATAGTCCCTCAAGCATGTCTATCAGTCTCTAGCAGTACTAGTACAGTAATAATAAATTAAAACTAACCAGTTGCTACCTTTTATGATACTACAAAACTGTTCTCTGAAGGGGCTGCTTCATTCTAAGAAATGGTAGGGCAGACCCTTTCTCTCACAGAGGAATTGGATGGATGGAATGCTACACCATTTAGGCCTTTGGCCTGATCTTTAGGGCATGTCTTAATTTGTTTTTCCCAAACAAAAGAAAGGAAATTATCACTGGCATGACCTTGATGTTCATAAATACTAATTATGATTATTAACTATATTGTATACAGAGTAAATAGCACTTTTCTCTTTTATGCCTGATCACTAATATTAGATTATTACAGTATTTAGACCTCTGCTTTTGGTGCTGATAAAGCAGACCCATCTGCATCTCCAGGTTCCCAGTGGAAACCCAGTGGGTATGAGAATAGCCAGTGGAGCCAACTTCAGGCAGTACGATTGCTGCAAAATAAACTGAGCTATCATGGATGTCTTTGCAGGTAAATGCAGAATTATACTTTTACATATTCTATGATTTTCACTACGTGGCAAAGTAATTTTTTTTGCAATTAAGAACACATTAACTATTCCAAAATGTGATGAATTCTAACAAAGTGTTGTATACACACACACATGTCTACCAAGCCTTGACGGTCTCTTTAATTAGCTCAAATAATAAACTTTCCTCTGCTAGACATTTTGCTATCTTTCTGCTTGTTCATGGAATTGTTGTCACTCAAGTCTGGCGTGCTTTACACAGTTGGCAGGGCATTGATAGTGACCTTAATGCCTGACACAAATCATTACTGCTAGCACATTTGTTAAACATATTTGTAATTGCTGCAAATACTTTATCTGTGAACACTAATCATCAGTGTATGAAACATCATCTTTGCTTGTAATGGTAGCCTACTTGAGGAAATTAAACATTTTAAGTGCAGAAGCTTACAGGCATTATAATTAAAGATTCCAGTAAGGAGTTGTGCAGTTGCATGTGACTGAATAGGAGAACAATGAAGTTTTCTCACTCCCTATGCAACTAGGGGGCCATTTACATGGCAAAAAATAAGCAGGAAGAAATTAGGTCGAACCCTATTGGTCCCCACATTCATCGGAGCAGACACACACTATTTGGAAAGAGGGGCAGCAAAAAAAACAGTAAACCCGTGACTTTCCATCCCTCCATTTTCCACTGACTTTTTTGGAAAGTCAGGGAAGAACCGTACTATTGGCTGTCTGATCAAACAGCAACCAGCCCGGATAAAGGGCACACAGCAAAGCTGAATTGTGATTGGTTGGACCTCGGAGGGGGCGTGCTTACAAGGGATGCCTTGCTATTAAGGATCCACCATCGTTAAACCAGAGCCAGGCTCCTGTCTCTCCTTCTCCTCACCACCACTTCCAGCCCAGCCTGGGCAACCCCAGTGCTCTCCCTGTCCCAATTGCGCGGCTGCTTGCTGGCTTGCTTGACGCTGCTGGTGGGGAGGCAGTAGTGGGGTGGAAGAAGTGTGGTGGGACAGAATGCACTTAAAACATTCCTTTCTATTGGAAGTAAAAGAAGTGGGGTGGGAAAGAATGCGCTTAAAGGAAAAGTAGTGGGGAGGCAGGAGGAAAGGGCCCTTGGTCCTAGAAGCCACTGCAGCCAATGGGGATCTGGGAGGGAACGGCACTTGGTCCTAGAAGCAGAGAGGCAGGGGGAATGGGCACTAGTTCATAGATTTGTGTAAACAACAAATCCGAGATGTTTTAGTATCCATGACAAATCGTGGGTACAGTGAGTGACAGAATCGAGTTCTTGAAAAACTGCCATGTAGCTGAGTCCTACAATACAAAGATCTGCAGACAAAGATCCAGAAGAAAAGTGAACACTGAAAATAATTCAAAGGAGAGATTGGATACAGCAAGGACCCCAGAACTGTTGTAAAGGTGGGGTGGCTTAACAGACAGGTCATTATTAATCACGCAGGTATATTTTTATAAAACTATTAAAACACAGACTATATTGCATTAAAATCACCATCATCCAGCTGAAGCAGATAGCAATCTGCTCACTGTGAAAGCAATTTCAAAATAAGAAATGAATATTACAAAAACAAGTAGATAAAAATACAACTAATATATCAAACAAAGGGCTCATCTACATCTACTCCCCATTGGTGTACCCTGGTCATGGGTCAGGCCCATTGTTCCCCCATTCCCTCCTCAGAATGGGCAGAAGTCCTGACAGGCATACTGACCTGTCACTGCAGCCACCACCACTGCCTCCAGTTCTCCCCCATCTCAGAAGGCAGGATGGGGACCCGCAACATGTATCCAAGACCCCCTGCACATGACCAGCCTCCTTCCTGCCTTCTGGGAGAGTGAGGCAGACCAGCAGTATCACTGAGGGCCAGCCTGCTGGGATGGACTCCTGTAGTTTTCTAGGGCCTGATTCGTTTTCTCCCAGCAGAAATGGATTTAAACAGGTATTATTCTAAGATGTTGTATCTGGCCCTACCCCGCCTCCCCTCCCATCTCAGCCCTGTATCTGCCCCTGGGTGATCAGGACTGCCCAGGGGCAGAATGGGGCAAATGCCCTGCATCGTATGGACTGATATGCAAGACCCTACAAAATGAGTGCAAAGTGCCTATAAGGCATACACAGACACACACTGCTGCACTACTTTAAGAGCAAACGCTGTGAAGATATGCTAGAAGATACAGAATTGCAGACAAAATACTCTGAAAAGAAAATGGAAAACATGTATCTATGAAGCCTGAATCTGATACAAAACCTGGTATTAGGGGTGTATAGTGATCATATTTGCTGATGACAGTAAATTATTTAGAGTATGACAACAATAAAAATTGTAGAGTTCCAAGAAGGGGGGGAGTCTCTAAATTGGGAGAATGGACTTTAAAGTAGTAAATATAAGTGTAAAGTTATTATAATGGGGCAGACCCCCCCCTGCAATTTCTTGTGTACACTGATGGCATTTGAATTGGAGATGTATGCTCTCCAGCTGTTCGAAATTGGTAGGGATAATTGTGATTCATCCTCCATCACCCCACATTTTCAATTGCTTTAAAATGTCCCAGTTTCTCTCTCTTCTTCCCACTTTCTTCCTTTTTCCTCAGCTTATTTCCGCTGCTGCAAACTGAGTTCAACATACAAAAACAATTTACATTCAATTAACTCAGCAGTGGGAGAGGAGGAGATGGAACCTTGTCCTTAACAGTAAGCTCAGACAAAAGCAAACTGCCTCAGCCTCTACTAGCTTTTATGTTATTCCTCTTTCATAACTTTTGCCCTCTTGACCACACTGTGGTGTCACATGGCCACATATGTCTCAATTTTCATCTATGAAAAGCTGGAAGATATGGATATGGTGCTTTCAAATGCCTATGCCAGCAGGCTGTACTCACCTTACTTGCTCACCATTGCTTACTTACCAACTTCTAACTACTTGCCCACCATTGCTTACTTACCAACCATTGCTTGCCTACCATTGCTTACTTACCAACTAGAGTAGATCAATTGAATTAATGCGAATTTGCAAGTTAAACATTTTTATAAGTTTTATTAATTCAATAGGTCTATCCTAGTTGGGACTAAAGCACAGAATGGATGGATTTCATTAGGAGACTTTACTCACATAAACATTTATAGTCAACCCACATTAATTTATCATAGGTACTGGAGTGCCACACTGATGTTTTAGAAGGGGGAAAATATTATGGTATACAATCATAACGTTCCACTGTATTAAGATACTTGGATACCTGTGCAGAACTTGGAAACTTTCCTTTCTTGGACTGTAGCATTCACTGGCCATCATGATGGGGATTCTAGGAGATGCAGCCCTAAAACACAACTTGCCCAAGTTGTTGTGCTGTGAGATATTATCTGAGATTTATTTATTTTTTTACTTCAACTGTGCTTAAGAAGTAGAAGTCTCATTGAAAAAAACTGGCCTGTGGCATGACAGAGGCCTGGAAAAAGTCCTAGGGGAATCTCTCACAGGCTGGAGAATGGATTCCTTGATCCTCCTCCATAAAACATTGGTCTCAAATTTATATGGAAAATTCTAGACATGGTTGTTGTTAGTGAGCTTGTCTGCTTGGACTGGAACTGCTATTTTCATTACTGCAAATGTAGAGGGTAAGTCAAAAAATGTGAGTGTTTATTTTGAGTTGAGTGTCCTCACCCCCTTTTCTTAACAATTATGAACAATCTCTTCAGGGGATTTTCATATGTCAGTTCTATACTTCCTCATGTTAAATGAAGTGAAACCACTGAGACCTCAGGCATCTAGCTGCATCAATAGGCAAGAACTGAGTTAGTAACTCCCCTTTAGAAAAATCTAGACAGTACAATAATGTTATAGTGATTTACATCTTGTGATCAGGAAAGAATTTGACCTCTTGATTTCAAAGTGGATTGCTGTCACATAACAAAATGCAAAATATTAAGAGATTTTGAATGTAAAAAAATAAAGAACAGAGAGATTAAAAAGAAACAAATAGATTAATGTACAAGTTTTTTTAAACTATCCTTCATTATGTTGGGCTGACATTGGGCTACAATGAAAGAGAATCTTGAATTAGTAACAGACTAAAATAAGATAGTTCATTTTAGGTAACCATTAGCTTTCCAAAAAGCCACAGGCACAAACTTGATAATAACTGCATAAGACACCATTCTATTTATTTAATGCCCATGATCATTTTACAAAGCATAGACGATACTTTTTTCCATCAAATACTGGCTAAGAAAAGGTACACATATGAATCAGAAAGCTTATTTAAAGTGCCTCAGCCTTTCTAACCTCCATTTTCATTTGGAGATCCGGTAGGCTGTCATTCGGACATTGAACTAAATAGCTCTTGGGTATGGTGTTTTTTTTGTTTTTTTTCTTGAAAGGAAATATCTCTCCAACTCTCTTTCTATTTGCAAACAAGTAGTAAGATATTGTTCCTAAAGTATACTTACTTTATCAAGTCAAAAATATATGTTTTCAAAAAATAATCCTATAGAAGCAGCCTTGCCATTAAGCAGAATCTGCTGTTTGGGCTCCTCTTAATTTTTTCAACAGTTTCAGAAGAGCTTGGAAAAATTACTTTTACGACCGCAGCTCCTCCCCAACCCCCCCCCAAAAAAAATGCAGGTGTTTCTTTCAGTTGATCTCAAAGGTGCTACAAGATACCTTTGCATACTGATATTCCAGATGGCTGTGTCTTTGAATTCTACCTGAGTTGAAGACTGTCCTTTGACACAGGGGAATAGTTGGAGGACTGAGGAGGGATGGCTTGGTGGCTACTACTGCAACTCTCTAGCATCTGCTCATGGTGGCAGTTGTCTCATTACATAGCGGGCACACCAAATATTTACTAGTTCCATGTCTCTGTCAGTGACAGGAAAATTCCAGCAGGAGGAGGAAGTTGTAACTTGAGTACGTATAACATACATATTTTATTTATATTAACTGAGGCTATAAGTCTACCTAGCTTAGTATTGTCTACACTGACTGGCAGTAGCTTGCATGAAGTCTCTCACCTTACCTGTATAACTGTAACTTGTAGAATCCGGGAACTACTGCATGCAAGATATCTGCTCTACGACTGCTCTATGGTCTTCCCTTTACATGTAGAATCAGGCTGCTTGGCAAATCAGGTTATTGCCCAAACTAGAAACTGGAAATGACCCTTTTTTGGACTGCAGTTCCAAGAATCCCCTAGCCAGCATGGGGGGGGGGATTCTGAGAATTGTCCAGAAAGTAACTTTTCAAACCACGGGTTCAAACTGTATAGGATGTAGTCAGAAAACTCCTCTTTCTATAATGATGCAATGTATGTGTGTACATACTCTGGAATATATTAATGTTTTACAAACTGAAATTAGAAACAACATAGGCTTGCAAACTATTCTTGAATCGCAATGGCTAAGCCTGACTTGTGCCATTGAAATCCACTTTTATGGTCATTGTGCAGACTGGATGTCTCTTCTGACCACACAATGATAAGAAGACCTCCCCAAACGTACCTTTTCAATAATACAGTTCCCCTCGCCCCACAACAGAGCCATTTCCATGTTGCCAGACAATGGAGGCCTGAGAAGGGATGCATCCAGCAATTTTCCAGTAGTTGGACATGCTATGAGAGGCATCTGCAGGGACCTCTCCTGAAGATACCTGTCACAGTGTCTCCAAATACAGGAAAATAGTAGGATGTATCCCCACTCATCCTACTGCTCTCCAGCAGCACAAAAATGGCTACGACGTGTGTGTGTGTGTATGCTGCTTAAAAGTAGGTTTTGGGGGTAATATCCAGAGACAAAACTATATCTCTGTAGGTATGTCTCTTAATGCAGTATCTCAGCCATAATTTTTTTATTTAAAAAAATCCACATGAACCATTGTTTCATATTTGAAAAAGCTTTCTAAGATTGTTTTTAATTGAAACAAGATTCTAAGGGCTCACCTACATGAGCCAGGATATGCTGGCTCCCTGTTGGCATATCCCTGCCACAGATCAGGCCCGTTGTTTCTGTTACTACTACCTCCAGACAGTTCAGACAGCTCTGTCAGCTCATCGCTGCAGCCGCTACTGCTGCCATCTCCCTCATTGTCTCAGAAGGCAGGAAAGGGGCCCGTAATATGTGACCAAGGCCCCCTGTATGTGACCAGCCTTGGTCACATACTGCAGGACCCCTTCCTGCCTTCTGGGAAAGCGAGGCAGACTGGCAGCAGCAGCAAGGGCAGGCCTGCCAGATGGCCTCCTGTGGTCTCAGGCAGCCCAACCTGTTCCTTCCCAGCTGGGACAGATTAAAAGAGGTATTATTTTTAAATGTTGCACTGGACCCCACCACACCTTTACCCCATCTGAGCTCTGCATCTGCCCTGGGGGTGGGGAGGATTGCTTGCAGGCAGAACAGGGCAAATACTCTGCACTGTCAGGACTGCACAGCTCTAAGACAGAGGCAAGATGGGGTATATTGCCTATCTAAACAAGCCCTAAGAGGCTTACCTATAACCTAACAGTTTTACAAAGCACTCCTTCCTCCCCATCTTTTGTTAAAAACTGCAAGGAATGAAATACTAAGGAGATTATCAGACGGTAAATATATCCCAAGACAGGGATGACAGGAGATCGCTAAAAGGCTTACCTATTAGACAACATCATCCCTGTCCTGGGATGCTCCTGCTCTGCTCCTGTTCCTCCCTGGCTTCCTCTTATTCACAGAAAAATCCATGAATAAGAGGCCCGTTCTGTTATAATAATGGAATGACGGGCAAGTGAACAGGAGCCCCCTTCTGCTCCCGGGATGACTACTGAACGTGACGTCATGGAGAGGTCCGTGCTGGACACTTCCGGGTGCAATCGGGACAACAAGGTAAGTAAAAAAAAATCCCTTCCCCAGGTAGTTTTTATTTTTAAAAAAGTGTTTTTGTGCTTCGTTTACTTTTTTGACAGCTGGGGGGGGGCAGTAATTTTGAATTTGCTGCCTGGCCATTCTCTGCAAGAATGGCTGGAATTTCAATTGCCGGTCGTAAAAGCAGCCTTACAATGGCTGCATTTACGACTGGGCAGCAAAGGGAGGGGAAGCTCCTTCCTGTCAATGAATGAAGGTAGGTGTGTGAAACTTTTTTCTTTATTCTGTGGCAGGAATGGGACTGGGGCGGGTGGGGGATAGCAGGACAGAAACGGACCCCAAGGGTCCGTCTGATAATCTCCTAAGATAAAGTCTTTGTCCCTTTGGAGCATAATTCCTCCAAATACTATAGGCAAGAATGATGGCAGAAACAACTGCATAATTCTACATTCTACATTAGTAAAGCTTTAGTGCATTTTTAAAAGAAAAATAAAAACACTTTCTTCATGTAATGATAGGAATGATCAAATAAAAAAACAGACTTGAGATTCCAGTGAGGAGGACATGACTCAACTGGATTTTTTTTTTATTCTCTAATTGCAAAAGATATATCACTAATGCTCACCCTTTCTTCTTCTCAGAGAAAGAAATCAGTGATGTGATAATAAAGGCTGGCCTCATTATGTAAGCAAGTCACAAATAAGATGCACTCCATTTATCATAAATATCCAGAGGGAAAAGAAAGAAAGGGCAAGCTTACATTGGCATTATTTGGCCTCTCTTTGTGTGTGTGTATGTGTCTGTATCTGTATGTGTCTCTGTGAACACGCATATGTATCGCTGAAATATTTTATATCAAATCATTCATCTTTGAAGACAGGAGAGGTCAAAGTGGTGACAGATAATGCTGATAGTTCAGGTTTTTATAACCACCTTGAAGAATTTGGTTTTATCTGTAAACTTAGCTAACCAATGACTGCTCACAACGTTTATGAAAATGTTAAAAAGCACTGGTTCATTCAGGGATCCCACAGACATCCCTGCATTGTGAGAACTGTCTGTTTATTCTTAGGACATTATCAGACTAGTGTCTAAAAATGCTATAATTCCGTGAAGGAAGCTAGCGGGAACATTGTGGCATTATAACACTTATTATCGCACATAGCTGTAATCACACAAAAGAACTGCTATGGAATTATCACACGAAGACCACTAGCGCTTCAAGAATGGGAGTTTACTTCTGCAATTTGGCATGGGTGAGATTTCAGCAGTTCTTGTGAGAAGATGTGGGCATGCTTAAAACTCCAAAAAAAAAAAAAACTTAATTAACAAAGTAAATGAACACACAAGCACTGAAACAAACCTAAAAACATGCAAACTAAAAGGAATCGTTCATAAAAAGAGCATCCTGTGCTTCATTTTCGCATTCTCACCCGGATGTTTTCTCGCTGAGGACTGCCCATTCACACTGTAATCTCGTGATTACAATGGGACATGGTTTCACATGCAGAGAATAGTGCAAAATAGCACTATTGATGATCTATTGATGGCTTGTCCCATGAATGAGAAAGAACGCCTTTTTTGTGGCTGGAGCACAGAGCCATGAAATAATATAATAATGTGAAGACAATGATGTTGTGCAATAGCGGGGCCCATTCGTGTTATCCTGATGTCATAATCCCATGATTTTTGCCACATCTGATGATGGCCTTATTGTCTTCCTGATGTTCCTTAACCAGTTACCAATCCCTAAGAGGTCATCTCCTCTTGTCCTCTAGCTCAGTAACCTTTGGTGAGAGATTTGCTCTTGATTTGTTCCTCCTTCCTGCCAAGTGCTGTAACTTTGGTCACCCTTCAAAGGTTGTTGTTAAGTATTATCACCGCCAAAATGTCAGTGTCAGTAAGTGCCCCCACTAGCAAAACAGGGATAATTTACACATACAGGTTTACCTCGGTTAACAAAGTTTCTGACAAAGCTCCCTTTTACAAAGCCTTTTTATAGGAGTCTGCCCCAGCCCCCACTTCTTGTCTTCTATCTAGCTTAAAGGGTGGTTGTTTTGTTTGTTTGTTTGTTTGTTTGGCAGCATTGGTATTGGAAGTGTGATGAGGGAGGGATGGAGAAAGACTGATTTTTAGTCCTGGGCTACAGCAGCACGTCTGCAGTAAACAGTACAATACAGCTTGACCTGGGAAAGAATGGGATTCTACACTGTAGTTGTGTGTGCTTACATACAGCAGGCAAGGTAAACAGCTGCTCCCAGAATCACTCACTGAGCATGTTTGAAGAATAAAGAGAGAAGATGGGAAAGTAGATCAGCCTGCTTCATCAGCTACCCTGGCATGTTGAAAAAGCATAGATATATAAATGTCACCACCAAAATGGAAATTGTAAGAAAAGTGGAAGCTGTTGAAAGAAAAGAAAAGAAAAATTTTGAAAGATGCTTTCAAGTGGTTTCTATAATATTCAAAATATTTTTGTTTACTTTTTGTTTACACAAGGCTTACTTGACCTGGTTGTTTCATTTCACATGTGTGTAACATTAGTTTTGAATAAAAAGTTTGCTGAAACATATTGAATTGTTCTTTTTTGTGGTGTAGGAACCTATCCCTATTCTTTTCATATTATTTCTACCTTTGGTGCCAAAGTTTCTGTTAAAGAAGTAAAGCCCAGGAAGACATCTACCATGTTTACTCAGGTATACCTGTACATACATTTCTATATGCATTAGCCTGCTTATAGATGGAAATAAAGACACATTGCTGGTTATAGCAGTACTCACTTTTACTGGAGCTCTTTGCATTTAGAGCAACCAGTGACAAGCTGGAATATGTCCAGAGGAGGGTGACCAAAATGGTGGGAGGTCTGGAAGCCATGCCCTATGAGAAGCAGCTTAGGGAGCTGGGTATGTGTAGCCTGGAGAAGAGAAGGTTAAGAGGTGACATGATAGCCATGTTTAAATATTTGAAGGGATGTCATACTGAGGATGGCTCAAGCTTGTTTTCTACTGCTCCAGAGACTAGGACACGGAGCAATGGACTCAAACTACAGGAAAAGAGATTCTACCTAAACATTAGGAGGAACTTCCTGATAGTAAGAGCTGTTTGGCAGTGGAATGCACTGCCTCATAGGGTGGTGGAGTCTCCTTCTTTGGAGGTTTTTAAGCAGAGGCTGGATGGCCATCTGTTGGTAATGATTTGATTGTTATTTCTGCATGGCAGGGGGTTGGACTGGATGGCCCTTGTGGTCTCTTACGACTGTATGATTCTATGATTCTATACCAAGGCAATGTGCTGATCCACATTTGGGGGCTCCATATATCATATTACCTGATACATGTCATTCCTCATTCTAAGCAAAGTGAGACATATGAATACACTAATGCTAATTCCATCTCTGAAATCTGCTATAAATGAATACTATATATATATTTTAAGTCCAAGTACATCTGTTTTTGTTTACAATATTTTTCTCACATGTGAATTATGGCTGATATTAAAGCAACAAGACAGGACAGTCTTCTGTTTGAAGAACTGTCAATCCTGTGTTTGAAGTGCTGCCCAGTCCATATCTGGTTTAAGAAATGAAAGCAGGAGTCACTGATTAGCTAATCACTGATTAGCACCATGATCACTGTGGTGATCTACCAAATAGGTTGAGGTAGTCATGACCTTCCCCACTATGGTGAGATACACAGTATTTCTATTTAAATTATGGTACTTCTGTCTGTTACAGGAAAATCCATATCCATTTCTGTTTTATTTTCATAATTAATTTCTTCATTTTTAGGAATGGGTAATTACTTATCAGGCCATGATGGCAGCACCCAATCTTAGACCTGGTGGTTACGTTCTTCTGTGCAGTGTTCCAAAAGTGCGTGATTTGAACTAGAAATATTGCAAGGAGGAGGTACTTTTCTCTTGAACATCCCATCCTGGTAGATTCTTAGGATTTTCTCAGACCACCCCCTGGTCTATTTGTCCAGTCTGATAAAGTCCTTACTTAGTTTTCATATCAGCCAAGGAGGCATTGTAGGATATAGCATCAATTCCTGTTCCTGTTGCATCAGAAGTTGGCTCTGGGATCTGACAACAGGCAGGACATGGTAACTGAGTGGGCCATTCTACAATGAAAAATCAACCATTTAATGGCATAATGATGCAATCCCATTTGGTATATGATCTCTGATTGGCCAGCACAATGGGCTAAATCCAGTTGGTGATCCTAAGAAGAACAAACCCATTTATGGATAGACCTATTAAATTTCCGGCAAGTTTACACTCAGTAGACAAGATGACTAGGTAACTTAACTATTTTTGCCCCACTGCAGACTGCCTGCAGTTTGTGAAGTACCAGCTTGCTTAAAGTTCTTTCAGCTTCTGCCACATTCACAGGTAGTGTGTAAAAAACCCAAAGGGTAGGCTTATATTTCAGAGGAAGGCAATGGCAAACTAGCTCTGAATATTGTGTGCCAAGAAAACCCTATGAAATTTATGGGGTCCTCATAAACTGACAGACAACCTTAAGGCATGCACACACACACACACACACACACACACATGCATATTTCACTGAAAATTAACTGGTGGTGTTTCCTGTACATCTCATTTAATAATATAGGTGGTGGACATTCATTTTCTTCCTCAAATAGACTTGAAGATTTTTTTTCCCATTCCACAAGGAAAATTCTGAGATAGATCTATAGGTTTGTTTGTTTAGTTATTTCATTATTATGGTACCTTTCTCCCAATTTAAAATCCACACATTAAAGAGTTTAAAATCATTTAAAATGCATATAAACATTTTTTTAAAAACACATCCCAATAAGAAGCTTCCCTGCTTTCACATCAAAAGCCTACTTAAACAGAAAGGTCTTTGCCTGCCCTCAAAAGGAAAGTAGGGAGGGGGCCAGCCTACTTTCCCATGGAAGGGAGTTCCAGAGGGTGGGAAAAGCCACTGAGAAGGCTCTCTCTCATGTCCTCACCAAGTGAGACGTTGGTGGTGGTGGGATCAAGATAACCTCTTCCCCTGATGATCTTAAAACTCTGTCAGGTTCATATGGGGAAGCTTCTTGTGAAGTAGGCATTTAGAAGCATCATCCAGTTCCCCAGACTATAATGTCATGCATTTTAAGACTGAACAGAATGTAAAACAAATGTAATTGATTGCTTTGGATTTGTAGTCTAATGCACAAGTGATGCTGTCCGAAATTGCCAGAGGCTTAGTAACACTAGACTGTATAGGCAGTACACCTGGCCACCAGCCAATGGGAGCCACCTGGCACCATCTGCCCACCTCCAGCCCTTGCCCAATGACACCTCTGCCAATGTTGTCTGACCCATATGTTCTTGGTTCTTCTGCCAGGCCTTATCTCAAAGGCCTTCCACCTCCCTGGTTCCAACAGCCACAGGTGACTGCTTCCTGTCCCTTGTAAGCCAGTTACCTCCCTCCTTTGGTCCCAAGAGAGGGGCTGTGAAGGAAAGAGGAACTTCTATTACCACTTGCCTATAGGCTCCAGGGCACTAAGCTACACCCCTGCATGTTGCATTGGAACTGTGGGTGAATTTGCTCAGGGCCCTCCAAATCCTACCAGAAGCAGCAGCAGCAGCAATATCTGTTCATACTGTCTTACAGTTCTTTACTTTGCCCTTTCAGCCAGGTTTTCCTCCCTCCTGCATGTGCACAAGGAACTCAGGCATGGTAGGACAGGCCACTTCAAACAGAAGAAAATAAATCTGTCTCCCTCAGTTTCATACAGTCATAATTTAACTGCACAAGCATCCTCTACATACTCTAGCTATTCTAGAGAAGGACCTTATGATGCAACTAGGCCAGGATGCTCAGCAGTTCAATATGTTGCTTGAGATTTTTCTAATGCTTCTTCTGATTGGTTTGTGTGAGATCTGGATTGTGAAAATGGGCTCTCCTCATTATCTGGGCAACATAGTTTTGCAGTATAGTCTCTCTTCCAGGTAAACAGAGGGGTAATGAAGTGTGGGTATAGTTATATTTATTGGGGGTCAGCATCACAGATGGTGGGGTGGGTGGGAGGGGGAGGGAGGGAGGAGAAGAGCTCATGGGCAGTTGTGGCACAGCAGGCAGGTAGGCGGTTGGAGGGTTCCGGTGCAACGGAGCTGGCCGCAGGGGAGGGAGGGGTTGAGCTCGCCTCCCCCTTCCTTCTCCATGGGTGGGCAGAGTGTTACAGCATGGTGGTGGCAGGCAGGAGGGGGAGGGAGGGGTCAATCTCACCTCCCCCTCCCTTCTCCGGCATGGATAGGTTCTGGTGCAACAGAGCTGGTGGGTGGGGGAGGGAGGGGTTGAGTTTGCCTTCCCCCACCCTTCTTCAAGGGGGGTGGGAGATTCTGGCATGGTGGGCAGGCAGGGGAGGGAGGGAAGAGGTTTCACAGGGGGTCAGTGGGTTCCAGTGCAGTGGGCAGACAGGTGGGAGGAGGGATCTGGCACAGTGGAGCTGGCGGGCGGGGGAGAGAGGGAGGAGGTGAGTTCACCTTCCCCCTCCCTTCCCCAGGAGGGTTTGGGTGGTGGTGGTGTTCACTATTATCCACAGATTTCACCATCCATGGTGGGGCCTGGAACCAATTCCCCATGGATACGGGATCCTAACGTATTTCATTTGAACATTATTGAATACATAAATGATAATACAGTGGCCCCTATGTATCCGCAGGGGTTTGCTTCTGAACCACCCCCCACGGATACCAAAAAACATGGATGGTTGAATCCTAGATCAATAAAAGGGTGCCACCATTTTTGTTATGAGTGCCACCATTTCAGGTATGTGGTAGCACCATTTTTGTTATAGGCCGTGCCATTTTAGGTATGCAGCGGTCTCATTTTAGGTATGGGCACCACTATTTTAGATATCTTTAGATAGATGATCTGTGGATACAAGAATTCATGGATACTGAACCTGTGCATACAGATGTGAGAGAATGGCTGAATGTGTGAATGAATGGGCTCCAGGCATGACAAGGCCCTGAAAGAACCAAAGCAAATGGTTGCTATGCAAAGGATTGCTGAAGGAGGGACTTGGAAGGTGAGGTGAGGAATAAAGAGAAACTTGGACACTGAAGCAGAGATGCTGACCAAGCATAACCAGGACAAGGGAACCTGTCAACCTTTCCAGGAAGAGTTCTGCAGAAACAGGAGGTACCCTGAACTGCAAGGAACCAAGATAAGATAAGGAACTGAACTGTTTTGAAACTATGGTAGCCAGCAAAACATGTATTCCTCAAGAAAGGAGAAGAAAAAGGTATAAAAGACAGTACTTTTACCAGCCTCAGTCATGGTTTCCTGATCCGCAGCAACAGGGCCATCCACCCTTCATGGACGTTTGATCACCGTTCAGTGGAGGATCATGTGTGAGTATGTATGAATGTGTGAGTGACTGAAAGAGCTCTTGATACTTGATTATTTTGATTTTGGTTATGTTTCAATAAATGTTACATGCATAGTGACTAAAACCCATATTTGGTCTAACCATGCCTTTTTGCTTATCACTTGTTCTGGAAATTCTTAACACTCCCTGATCCTAAAAGAACCTCTTGCTGGCCATGACACAGAGGGTACATTGTATCCAACAACTAGACCCATCATCCTGTTGGTTGAATTTCTGGAATCATAGAATCATAGAATCATAGAATTGCAGAGTTGGAAGAGACCACGAGGGCCATCCAGTCCAACCCCCTGCCACGCAGGAAATCACAATCAAAGCATCCCCGACAGATGGCCATCCAGCCTCTGTTTAAAGACCTCCAAGGAAGGAGACCCCACCACGCTCCGAGGGAGTGTGTTCCACTGCCGAACAGCTCTGACTGTCAAAAAGTTCCTCCTCATGTTGAGGTGGAATCTCTGTTCCTGGAGCTTGCACCCATTGCTCCGTGTTCCAGTCTCTGGAGCAGCAGAAAACAAGCCTGCTCCATCCTCAGCGTGACATCCCTTCAAATACTTAAACAGGGCTATCATATCGCCTCTAAACCGTCTTTTTTCCAGGCTAAACATACCCAGCTCTCTAAGTCTCTCCTCATAAGGCATTGTTTCCAGACCTTTCACCATTTTAGTTGCCCTTCTCTGGACACGCTCCAATTTGTCAATATCCTTTCTGAATTGTGGTGCCCAGTACTGGACACAGTATTCTAAGTGAGGTCTGACCAAGGCAGAATAGAGTGGCACTATTACTTCCCTTGATCTAGACACTATACTTCTATTGATACAGCCCAAAATTGCATTGGCCTTTTTAGCTGCCGCATCACACTGTTGGCTCATGTTCAACTTGTGGTCTACTAGGACTCCTAGATCCCTTTCGCACATAGTCTCATTCAGCCAGGTCTCTCCCATCCTATATTTATGCATTTCATTTTTCCGCCCTAAATGCAGTACTTTACATTTCTCCGTATTGAATTTCATTTTGTTAGCTTTGGCCCAGCTCTCCAGTCTATCCAGGTCATTCTGAATTTTGATCCTGTCCTCTAGGGTATTAGCTACTCCTCCCAATTTGGTGTCATCTGCAAATTTGATAAGTATGCCCCTAATTCCCTCATCTAAGTCATTGATAAAGATGTTGAATAGCACTGGGCCCAGGACAGAACCCTGTGGCACCCCACTGGTCACATCTTTCCAAGACGAAGAGGAGCCACTGCTGAGCACCCTTTGGGTTCGGCCGGTCAACCAATTACAAATCCATTGAACAGTTAACTTGTCTAGCCCACATTCTACAAGCTTGTTTGCAAGAATGTCATGGGGAACCTTGTCAAAGGCCTTACTGAAATCAAGGTATGCAATGTCCACAGCATTCCCTTCATCTACCAAGCTGGTAACTTTATCAAAAAAAGAGATCAGATTAGTCTGGCATGACTTGTTTCTCTGAAACCCATGCTGACTTTTTGTGATTATGGCATTGCCTTCTAAATGTTCACAGACTCTCTGTTTAATGATCTGTTCTAGAATCTTCCCTGGTATTGATGTCAGACTAACTGGACGATAGTTGTTGGGATCCTCTTTTTTCCCCTTTTTGAAGATGGGAACAACGTTTGCCCTCCTCCAGTCTGCTGGGACTTCTCCTGTTCTCCAGGAGTTCTCAAATATTATTGCCAATGGCTCTGAGATTATATTTGCCAGCTCTTTTAATACTCTTGGATGTAGTTCATCTGGTCCTGGAGATTTAAATTCATTTAGATTAAGAAGGTATTCCTGTACCACCTCTTTACTTATTTTCAGCTGGATTTCCCCTATTGTGTCCTCTGTTCCATTTTCCTCAGGTTGGTCCTCCTTTTCCTTTTCTGAAAACACTGAGGCAAAGAAGGTGTTGAGTAATTCTGCCTTTTCTCTGTCCCCTGTTAGCATTTTGCCATCTTCTCCACGTAGTGGCCCTATCATTTCCTGCTTCCTCCTTTTGCTGCGGACATACCCAAAAAAACCCTTTTTATTGTTCTTAACCTCCCTAGCAAGCCTGAGCTCATTCTGCACTTTAGCTTTTCTGACTTTACTCCTACACGTGTTCGCTATCTGTTTGAATTCTTCTTTGGTGATTTCCTCCCTTTTCCATTTCCTATACATGTTCCGTTTAAAACTTAGCTCCATTGAAAGTTCTTTAGTCATCCATCCTGGTTTCTTGAGACACCTCCCATTTTTCTTCCTCAATGGTACTGTTTGAAATTGTGCCTTCAGTATCTCCCTTTTGAGAAAGTCAAAACCGTCTTGAGGTCCCTTCTCTTTTAGTATTCTTGACCATGGGATCATCCCCAGTATTTCCCTGAGTTTATTGAAATCAGCTCTCCTAAAGTCAAGAATGCGTGTCTGACTATGCCTGGCTTCTCCTTTCCATTGTATAACAAACTCCAGGAGAACATGATCACTCTCACCTAAGGATCCCACCACTTGCACCCCATTAACAAGGTCGTCTCTGTTGGTTAGGATCAGATCTAAAATAGCTGACCCCCTTGTTGCCTCTTCCACCTTTTGGACCATGAAATTGTCTTCCAGGCATGTAAGGAATTTGCTAGACCTTGTAGTTTTGGCTGAGTTAGATTGCCAGCAAATATCAGGATAGTTGAAGTCACCCATCACTACTACATCTCTCCTTTCTGCATGTATGTTCATCTGTTCTAGAAAGGCAACATCCAATTCCTCCGTCTGATTTGGGGGTCTGTAGTAGAGTCCCACAATAACATCCCTGTTGTTTCCCTCCCCTTTAATTTTTATCCAGATGCTCTCCACCTGGCTTCCAGTATTGATGTCATGGATCACTTCACTGGTGTAAATATCCCTGACATATAATGCTATTCCTCCTCCTTTCCTGTTTGGCCTGTTTCTCCTATAAAGGTTATACCCCTCTATTCCTACATTCCAATCATGAGACTCGTCCCACCAGGTTTCAGTAACGCCTATTATATCATATTTGTTTTGTAGTGCAAGGAGTTCTAGTTCATCTTGCTTATTTCCCATGCTCTGTGCATTAGTGTAGAGACATCTGAGACCATGTGTTCCCTTTACTTGCTCCCTGTGCAAGTTTTTTTGCCTCCCACTCTTGGGTCCTTGCGCTGTTTGCCTTGTTCCCTCTATGACAGTTTGACTATTTTCTCCAGCCCTTTTGCCTTCCAGAATACTGTCTCCCTCCCCCATTTGACTCAGTTTAAAGCCCTCCTGATCAAATTCTTGAGACTGTTGGCAAAAATGTTTCTTCCAACTGTTGTAAGATGCACCCCATCTCTTGCCAGAAGTCCCCCTGCATGGAAGCGCAGTCCATGATCCAAGAATCCAATTTGTTCTCGGCGACACCATCTACGGAGCCAGTTGTTTACGTCGGCTATTTTCCTCTCCCTTCTTGGACCATGCCCTTCAACTGGCAGAAGAGACGAGATGACCACCTGTGCGTTCATTTCTTTCAGCTTCCTCCCCAGGGCCTCATAATCTCTTCTGATCTTGGGAAAGCTGTGCCTTGCAGTATCATTGGTTCCCACATGGACCAAAAGGAAGGGGTAATGATCTGTAGGCTTGATGAGTCTTGTCAGCCTCTCGGTCACATCACAGATCTTTGCCCCAGGGAGACAACACACCTCCCGAGTCATTTTGTCAGGCCCACATACCACTGCTTCTGTACCCCTCAGCAAGGAGTCCCCGACCACCACCACACGCCTCCGCTGAGGCTTCGCAGCTGCTGTTCCTTGCGGTGGTCCTCTCAAGGTCCCCTGCTCTACCCCTGAAGTCTGTCCATGCTGTTCTTCCTCATTGTCCTTGATAAGGGAAAGGGCTTCGAATTGATTCTGTAGCTGCAAGCTGCTGGAAGAATCCCTGGATTTTCTTGTTCTGTGTGTGACATTCCTCCAGCTGTCTACTTCCTGTGTCCGTGAAGTGACCCTCTCCTCCACAGCCACTTCCTCTGTGCGGTCCCCATCCAAGAGTGTTCGTTCAGTTCTGTCCAGGAAAACCTCTTGCTCCTGAATCTGTTGAAGTGTAGCTACCCGTGATGCCATCTAAAACAATCTAAAACAAGATGCTTCTAAGGAAAAGTTATAAAAACCTCAGGGGTCCACATGGCTGGAGAAGAACAAAGAGAGAACAAAGGGACACAACTTAAACATTAGAAAGAACTTCCTGACACTAAGAGCTGTTCGGCAGTGCAATGCATTGCCTCGGAGTGCGTTGGACTCTCCTTCTTTGGAGGTTTTTAAACGGAGGCTGGATGGCCATCTGTTGGGAATGCTTTGATTGGGTATTCCTGCAGGGCAGGGGGTTGGACTAGAAGGCCCTTGTGGTCTCTTCCAACTCTATGACTCTATGAACCAACAGGAGCTCCTGTCCCACCAAAGGGGATGCTTGGTTGTAGACTGGGCTGAGACAACCAGGCTCCCAGCCCCCATGAACATCCAGACCAGAATTCCATCTGCATTGTGAATAGACTAAGAAATGCTAATTAGATCCATTAGGGAGTTATGTTTCTTTTTAAAGTTTGGATGAATATGACCTAGGTTGATGTTTGTAACTGTCACTACTTCTAAGAATGCCTGAAGGAAGGTGCCTTCATGTGAGAGATACCTTGTTGCTAATGTAGATTGCTTGCTTAGAATAACACTTCTTTTAAAGACTTCCTCCCTTCCATACATTGTTCACATGCCTGTTCAGTGTGTATGTATCTACACAGTCAGGGGTAGAACCGTGCAAGTTAAACTTCCTCAGTAACTTCCCACTGAGTTATTGGTCATAGGGATTTAAAATCAGTGGGTGGTGACAGCTATAGATGATCTCAAGAGGCCCATCACTTACTCCATAGAAGCAGGATGGGATCCATTAAATGGATAACAGAAACCTAGGACAAATAATTTTCTATCAATGATTCAGGCATGGCCTGCAGTTTTGACTCCATCCCCCCCCCTCAAAGAAATGGCAATTGCAGTTGGTTGTGCTCCTCTGGATGCCAGGGCCCTGGTAAAATGTACTCTTAGCGCCCATTCCTGCCATGTGGCAGCCTTATTATTTCAGTTGCAAGGCACTGGGGCTCATCCAGGGAATATGTTCTTCCTGGAGGGTTCCATAGCAAACAGGACTATGGGTTTATCTACATGGGCTAAATACCCCAGCTTGCCCCTGTTTCAAATCCCTGAAGACTGTGTGACATAGGGCATTTGCCCTGTTCTACCCTAGTCCTCACCATCCCTGGAGCAAATACGGGGCTGAGACGGGACAAGCCAGAGTAGGGCCTGATAAACTTTTACATAATAATATCCAGTTTAATCCAGTACTGCTGCCCAAAACCTGGATCAGGCCTCGCGTGTTCACAGGAGCCCACCCAGCACACCAGCCCTCACTGCCACCACCACCTCCCTGGCTCTCCCAGAAGCCAGGCAGGGGGACAGCAGCATGTGACCAAGGCTGGTCACATGCAGTGGGCCTTCAGTCATATGTTGTGGGGCCCCTTCCTGGCTTCAAGTCTGCAGGAAAAAAATGGTGGTGGCAGCAATTGCAGGGACAAGCCAACATTCCTGTGTGGATTCCAGCCCATTTCCTACAGGTAACAGGGAAAGAACGGGTTACCTCCACAGCCAGGATACACAAGTGGGAAGCCGGCATACCCTGGCTGGTATAGATAAGCCCTATGTAAAATTGAAAGGTGTTCTCCTAAAGGTTATTTGAAAAACCCCAAAAATCAAAACAAAAAAAACCCAACTGAAAAACCTCATAGCTGTATCACATACTTAATGTATTGCACAATTGGCAATGACATCTCTTCTGTTCTGTGCTTAAAATATGACCTGCACTCTCTTTCTTCTTTGTCCGATTTGGCTGTCTACAGTATATGTATATATGGGCAAAATGAGACCAGAGAGAGCGTTGTGGGGTGTGGGGAGGGGAGACTAAGTAGTATGCAGCTGGAAGGGCAGGTCAGGGATGGAGGGAGGCAGCTTCTTCAGCCATTAATTGCTCTTTAATGGGCAACATTGAAAACTGCTGTATACATTAATAGCATGGGAAACTGTTATACTGCTATCAGCATTGCTGCTTTAAACTGTTCTTAAAGGATACTACTAAATTGTTGAGAGACAGCAACCCCCTTAGATCACAAATGGATTTTTTACACCACACAATTGGATGTACAAAAGCTGGGAGGTTTAAAAGAACTCTGCACATTGCAAAACGGCTCCTCCTGCCTCCCATGAGAAAGGAGAATCATAACATAAGCAAGCGAGTCATTCAGCTGGAGTGGCAGGAGGAAATAGGATCCCACTGTCGCTGTCACTCATCTCTGCAGAAATGGCACTGATTATCAGGGCTACAGATATTGCAAATATGAGGAACGTCAACCAGAAACAGAAGCTGGCGGGGGAGGGGGAATCCACAAGTAGAACGCTGATCCCTACACGTGCCCAGATCCAATTCAAACATTCTGACATCCTCCTCATTTTAATAAAATATATTTGTACCATTTTGTTCTTGCATAAATCAGCTGGAAAATGGGAATGAGAAAGCATAAACCAAACTAAAGATTACAGCATTCCTTTTGTCAGAGATTTACCCAAGCAAGGCTATTTTCAATGCAATGAATAGCCTTAGAATGAGAGTGGCCACGTATCCTGCTCTACAGAGGTACAATCCTCTGTTTGGAAGGCTGTATTATATGTAGAATTCCCTTCTGGGGGGAAAACGCACTTGGCCCTCTTCCTATTTATCTTTGTTCTGCCAGCAACTGAAGATTTTACTGGATGCTAATACAGGTGTTTTTCTGGTTTTGTTGTTGGTCATGCATTTGCCTGTTGCAATTGTGTCTTAGAGATTTTTTTTTTTTTTTGCATTTTAAAATATATTTTGTAAGCCACTTTGAATTACTCCCATTTTGTTAGAGAGGGAAAGCAAGGTATACATTACAGAGGGAAAGCAAGGTATACATTACTTAAATAAATTAATGACCAAAAGCAGGAAATCTGAAGGTTCACATATATCCATACTCCTACTTTGACTATCACGTCATCATTGGAGACTATATTTAAGGTGCTACACGCAACTTGGAAAAGTTATTTTTTTAGTACAGTTCCCAGAATATCAGAAACTCACCATGCTTGTTGGGAGATTCTATGAGCCATAGAAGTACTTTTTCCATGCTTTAGCACCATACTATTGGAAATTGCTAGGTGACCATAACAGACAAAGCTTACTCACTTAGTGGCACCTCGAAAATTGAATGCCCTTCCCTTGGGAGGTCTGAAAGCCATTTTTGATATTCTCATACCATAAGCTCATGCTATTTAGAGAATGTCTTCTGGGGAAAGGACTTGGTATGTAGGTACCTGTTTCTTGGATTATTCCCTCGTGTTGCAACCATTCTTAGAAAATGATGTTCATAACATTCCTTCTATTTACAATATTCAGGCTATGAGGTGTTTGGAAAAATGAAGGTGGGGCATAGAATAGAGTGCATGGAATCCTGAACAGGGCTCTCTCTGAATTGTTTTTACATGTACCAGTTGTTGTTCATCTATTTTTTATACCTTCTGTACAGCTGTTTTACGTTTTACAGTTTTTATCATTATTGTATATTTTAATGTATAGGGTATTTTAATTTCTCTTATTATAATTTCTCTTATTGTAGCTGCCTTGGAGGCCTATTGTCAAGCAGAAAGGCAGAATATAAATATTTTAAATAAATAACAGCATCACTGCACCATGTTGATGGAAATTATTCATGACACTTATTCGTTTATAAACCTAACACACCAGTGACATATATTAGAGAAAAACATATTAAAAACAAACAGCTCACAAGATAACAATACCACCTGTGTTCTTTGTGGAACCAGTCAAATCTTCTACTATATACTTTATTTTAAAAAAAAATGCCTTTTAGATGGAGCTTAAGACAAAGTCTATTGTAAGAAGATTAACCAACAATTTAATAGATTGTACCAAAGATAGTTTTAATTTGCAAATAATCTGTTAAATGTAATGAAATCTCTAAAGCAACATGCAAACTATTCTGAGCCCACTTATAATGAGCTATTGATTCTTTTGTTATGAAATTATTCTGCTAGGTGGAAAAATACCTTTAGGCCACAGTGTATTACATGAGCAAATTATAGTACCTGATGCTGACAGTGAAGAAATGACAGCAAAGTTTTTCTCATTAAAATCCATGCTGGGTGGGAGGCGGAATTTAAAAATTAAATTAACAGACTTCACATCTCACCCAACCCTTCTTCGACTGTATATGAACTTCTGAAAGTCTGAGGAGATCAGAACCTAAGCTATCAGGGTTTTATTTGGTTGTTTTTAAAAAAGAGATTTAATCCTTATCTACATGCAAAAACTGCTAGAAATGTTGGCAATGTGCAAAGTGTGTCTGGGCTTGAAGGCTAAGGCTCTGACCCAATTAAAAGTTACAGTACATTTAAGTCCTCTGAAATCAATGGGATAAGTTAGTCATGACCAATTGGTAATACCCCCTTTGCGCTAATGTGTATTACAGGTGCCTTTGAGTATGTGTACCCTGCTCATTAGAACTTAAATGCAGTTCGTTTTAGCTAGGCTGGGATCTGTAACAGTACTACTCCAAGAGGTCATAACGGTAGCTATCAAGAGTCTATATGAAACTCCATTTTACTTGTTTTACACAGAATGGGGAACTCATGGCTTCCAATCCATGTTAGACCTAGCCAGTTGGGTATTCCCATCATGAGGAATGATGAGAATACAACCTTGCCAAGATATAAAGATCCATAGGTTAACCAGCCCTGGGTTAGCATTTTCATTTTTTTGTTCTAAGGAATGAATGGGAATCATGAAGGCCTCTAGATGTTATTCAGCTGCAACTCCCAGGATTCCTCATGACAGTCTATGCTGGCTATGATTGATGGGAGCTGAAATACAACAATATCTGGAAAACCATACACTGTCCTATGGCAGGATACAACAATGTATTAGCTTTAAAAATATTATCCTGAAAAATATATTTTGCTGAATTAGAATCAAAGATTTGTTTCATTGAGCAAACTTTAAAACTGGGCTCCCCACATCCCAAATCAACATTCTCACTATCTGTGGGTCCCCTTCACACATACATTCAGCCAAATGGGACATGCTTCCACATTGTGTGAATCCATGTTGTAAGGGAGTGAGTGTGAAGAATGTGGCCACTAATCATTTTGGTTTTTTCCACCCAATCATCAGAGGGTTGACTGAATGAGAATGTTCTACAAAATGTTCTTTGCTCCATAGGCATGTTCAGGGATTCTAACAGGGAATTCATTACCTCCTCAAGGAAATGAAAGAGCTTGGAATGATATTTTTCAAAAGTAATTCATTTTGTTATTCAGAACAGTGCTTAAAAGTAACCTGTTCCTGTTGCACATTGAAATAATGGAAGAGTTACCTCCTTGCATTATTTGTTCATTACTTTCTGTGTTTGTTTTTTTTTTGAGGGACAAATCATTATAAGATTGCCCTTGAAAACTATCTATCAACACATCTCTTAAAATGTCCTTAAAGTAACTTTTAAAAATAACTAGAAACTATTACCAATAAAATAACTTTGCTCTTACTTGTTACATTGCTTTTAAAATACAGCTTTCATCCACCCTTATTACCTAACAAGTAACTAGTACAGATTTTAGTTGGAATCCTGTTGTGCAGGTGCAAATGCATAACCTACAGTTATGCATTCGGAACTGTTTGGTATTCACAATCCATACATATTTCCTAGTTTAGGGAACATATAGGGACTGTGAAAGTCCCCCAATACCCACATACCAGGAAACAGCCACTGCAATCCACAGGGGCCTGTTCCCCTCTCAGTTGGGAAGCAGCTGACTGGCATTCCCGCTCACCCACCCCCTCATGCAAACAACCTCCAACACAGAGAAGAATTGTGACAGGGACCCCACTTCTGCCTGTCTCAATGGAGCTTGCTCACGGGAGAAGGTGGGAACAACAGTCATCAGCTTCCTGACTGACAGGGGAGCAGACCTCCGATTGATTACATGGCTGCTGCCTGGTAACTGTGGGGACTGGGATGGGACTTACTGTGTAGCTCTGTAACTACAACAGTTATGCATTCACAACTCCCCAACAGGATTCCAACCTTTATTGTTACTTGTTGACTTATTACAGCGGGTCCTCTGTATCCATGGGGTTCAGTTCCGAAATCCCCCACAGATACAAAAAAATGTGGATGGTTGAATCCTATATAAATGAATGGGTGCCACCATTTTTGTTATGTCCTGCTCCATTTTAGGTATGTAGTAGTGTCATTTTAGGTATGGGCACTGCCATTTGGCATATGGGCACTGCCATTTTAGGTATCCAACAAGACCTTCTGTGGATAATGGAATCCATGGATACCAAATCTGCGGCTATGGAGGGCCCACTGTACTTCCAAGCTCTAGATGGGAAATGTGATAACTCTACCCCCACCATCTCTCTCTTTGTGTGGAGAGTGGCATTCTGAATGGAAGAGCCTCTTCTTTCCATGGAGATTCTTAATGTGATTTGGAACCTTGGAAAATCTCAGAAAGCCTACCTCCATACAGGGGAGATTATCAGACAGGAATGAAAAAAGTGTTCCTGTCCCACAATCTCCACTCCCGCCCCTGTCCCATCCCTGACCCACCACAATCACCCTCCCCACTGCATGTACCTTCTCTAATGTCGTTCCGGCAGCCCAGGAGTGAACAGAGCTCTAATGGAGCTCCCTTCACTTCCTGGATCAAAATCCCATAGATTTTCATGAGAAGACGCGAGTGTGGGAAATTCAAAAATAAAAATAACCGGGAAAAGTGACAGCAAGCACAAAAACACATATTAAAATGTTAAAGTAACCTGGGGAGGGCCATAAAAAGTATATTACTTACTTGGATGTCCCAATCTCACCCGGAAGTGTTCTGGCAGGGACCTCCCATTGACACTGGGATCTTGCCAGTGAAAGGGGCACCTTGTCGCATGCATGGAAATCCATGACAGAAACGGAACGGGGGCATCTATTGACAGCTTCTCCCATCAATAAAAAGCAGTGCTGGCAGAACAGGAGCAGAACATGTGCATAATGAGGGGGGGACAACGTCATCTGATAAGGGAGCTCTTTTGTGATCTCTTGGCATTCCTGTAACACCACTTTAAATGTGTCTGATAATCTCCATAAAGGATAACAGAAACAGTGATGGAGCAGGGTGAGGAAAGAGCGCTCCTCTCACATTTGGTTAACTCAGTTTTAGAAATGCTCAAATGAGGTTTTGGTAATTATCAATTTATTCATGTCGATTTTTATCATGCAGAAGCAGAATCTGTTATGTTAGCTATGCAAGTGAAGGGGGATCAAATCCAAGTAACCTTTCTGAGAAAAAGCAGCCAATAAAACTCATCTATCTGATGTGGCTAAGACCCTTAGTACATAGCACTGAAATCAACCAAATGTTCTTTGGTGAGCATCTCCAACATGTAGCTTTACCATATTCATTTGTAGCCCTGAAAATAGGACTCTGTAACTAGAGTCCTGTAAGACCAGTCCTATGGGACTTCAAAATCAATGTGTTGTCAAGACTGGTTCCATATTTGAGGTGATCTTACTCCATCAATAAAAATAAACAGATACTATAATTTGTGCTACAAATCGATGTGCTCTTTTTTCAGTGAGTACCAGATTATTTTCAGAAGTTACCCATGTCCCCAACTATTATGGTTCCTAGACAGCACATGGAATACTATGGCTCCAAGATATGGTACATTAGCAGTGTAGATAACTGGGAGATGAGTATTCCTTGAAAACCCAGGTAATAATTTCGCCTTGGCCTCTAAAAATTTCCATGCCAGGAACCCTGTTTTCTAAAAGAGCACAATCTACACTACTCTTGCAACCATCCCAATTAGAAGTATTCATAGATAAAAGAACACGGGCTAAAGCCTACCATATTTGTGGATTGTGGAAATCTGAGGATCTCGGCTTGGAAGTAAGCACCATTCAAATATGTCTGAGCTGGAGAGCTAACCTTAGCTGAAATCTAGCAGTGAGTGAACAGGATAAGGATCTTGAAATTCTGCTGCATGTAGCTTGATGAAAACGTTGACCAAATATGCAGCTGCTGTGAAAAGGACAAATTCCACATTAGGGATCATTAGGAAAGGAATTTAAAGTCAAACTGTCTATACAATAATGCCTCTCTACAAATCTATGGTGCAATCACACTGGGAATTCTGTACACAGATGCAGTCATTACACCTCAAAACGAATGTTATAGAGCTGGGAGAAAGGCAAGAAAGGACAAGACAGATTATGTAGGGTGTGGAGAAATTGGATAGGAAGTTTTCTCCCTCTGCCAAAATACTTAATACCCAGAGTCATTCAGTGATGCTAATGCTGGGAGATTCAGGACAAATAAAAGGAAGTACTTCACATAGCACATGGTTCAACCATGAAATTCACTGAAATTCAATTCCAAAATCTAACTGCTAACCTGGATGGTTTTAAAAGAGGACTGCACAAATTTCTGGAGGTTACAGTCATTACTGGCTACTAGTCAGTGAAATGTTCCCCTTCAGGAATAACCACCGGGCTCTTTTCACCACCACCACTACTTTCAATCTTTCTTTTCCATTGTATGCTGTTACCATGAGCCTTCTTCAAGTCTACCTGCCTTCCCTCAAACAACCACAAGGATTGCTGCATTAAGTTATGGGTTCCTTAGGTTATATATATTAGAAGTAATGAACAGGAAGTAATCTGGTGTATTAGAAACCAGTTAAATGATATTATAATAAAGACTTAAGATATTGATAATGATATACAACTTTCCTCCACTGTACCTGCAGTTTATTATTAACACAAGTCACTATTATAACAAAAAAATCCATAACAGCACACAGTCCCCATAGCCTGTCACTGCAGCTGCTATCTGCCTCGCTTTTCTGTTGCCAGGAAGAAGTCCCACAGCATGTGAACAAAGCTGGTCATGTGCAAGGAACCTTGCTCACATGCTGCATGCTGGCTTCAGAGGGTAGTGGCAGCAGCAGTGGATATAGGGGAGGCAGTGTGCAGTGGCATGCTGTTTCAGAGGCAGCATCAGCAGACACAAGAAAGGCAGCAGGAGCTGTAGAAACCAGTCAGCATGCTGGTCTGGACTCCATCCCATTCTGTGCAGGTAACAGGGGAACAACAGGCTAGATCAATGGGCAGAATATGACAACAGGGAGCTGGCATATTCTGCCCGTGTAATTGAGCCCCTAGTCTACCACAGCCAGGGCAGAAAGCTAGTTTTGGGACTGTAGCTCATTTGAGACTGTTTGAGCTCTGAGATCTTTGGGAGAGATCCTTCTCTCTGTCCCATTACCTTCCCAGGCATATTTAGTGGAAACAAAGGAGAGGGCCTTCTCAGTGCCTGCTCTGAGATTTTGGAATTTATTCCCTTAAAAAGGCTACAAAAACACTGATGTTCTTATATGCTTATAACATGTAATAGTTTTTATAATTTATAAGCTACCTTGAGACCCAGTATTGGGGGAAAAGGTGGGATATAAATGAATAAGATAGTAGTAGTAGTAGTAGGAGGAGGAGGAGGAGGAGGAATACCATGTTTCCCCATGGCGTATTCCCAGAGATTGGAAAGATTTCTTCTGGATGACAGAATCCGAGAATCCCACAGCCAGCTTGTCTTTCTCCATGGCAGACTGCTGCTTCCTATTTTTTCTGCTGGTTGGATGTGGGGGCTATTTCACACTACACAATTATCACACTTTGATTCCACTTTCATTGCCATTTCTGTGGAATCCTGGGACTTGTAGTCTGGGGTGTTACTGGAGTTCTCTGCCAGAGAATTTGAACTATCCCATGACATTCCAAATCTCAGAATTCCATGAGATGGAACCATGGCAGTTAAAGTGGTATCAAAGTGTGATAATCGTGTAGTGTGAAAGGGCCCCTTGTTGTGTGGCCTATATAATTTGGCTTATTACATGGGCAATATACCCATCGTGTCCCTGTCTTAGAGCCCCACAGTGTGACAATGCAGGGCTTTTCCCCTGTTCTGAACATAGGCAGTCTTCATGACCCCTGGGGCTAAGATGGAGGAATATGGGTTAGGGCCAGCATGCCGGTCCATCACTGCAGCTGCCAGTCTGCTCTTCCATAGCAGGAAGGAGTCCCGCAACATGTGACCAAGGTAGGTCACATGCAGGGGGTTTTGATCACATGTTGCAGGCTGGCTCCCTAGCTTCCAGGAGAGCGAGGGAGACTGTGGCGGCAGCAGCTGCAGTGACAGGCTGCTGTGCCCATCTAGATTTCCTCCCATTTCATGGAGGGAACGGGGGAGGAACGGGCCTGATCTACGGGCAGGATATGACCACAGGGAATGGGAATATCCTGGCCCATGTAGATAAGCCCTCTGTCTGCTATCAGAGGGGAACAGCTAGGAAGTTCAAGAAGAGCTCAGAGGCTGCCGCCACATTCTGAGCATCTGCTGCCTGAGGCAATCATCTCATTCTGCCTAATGATAGGGCAAGCCCTGATTTTCATTCTTCTGTTATCATGTCCTAATTCCAAATATGTCTATAAGAGAATGTGTGGATTTGTCCCTAGTCTGTCTGGATCCCAAAGCAGTGTTTATAGAAGGAGTTGCTCAGCCTACACTCTCAAGTCTTATACAACTACTGCATTTCACTGTTTCCTCCAAGAGACACAGTGTATACCTGTTATCTTTTTTTAAGTGCCATATGGTTCTTCATGGTAATATTCCATTTTAGATCCTGTTTTCAACTCTTTATTTGAGAATAAATTATCTTTGGTATTTCAGATCCAATGCATAATAATAATAAAGCCCAACAACTAATTGTTATGGAGGAATATTTTGCACACATCCAAAGTTGTAGCAGAACACAATATAGGCATGGGTTTTATCTCACAAAATTAAGGGATCCTACTCACTTATTTGGGATGTGTAAAGTATCCATCTCCTTGGCTGGCCAGATAATTAGTAAGAGACTCCCACACTGTATATTCTTGCCTCTGCAGTAAAAACGTACAGTATGTCTTGTGCCTGCAGTCTACATGTATGCATGCATGATGTATGCACATACACTGTCCACCTGAAGTGCCTGAAATTCACTAGCTCTGCTCTGTGTGTATATTTGTATTCTGCTTATTATAAGGCTTTGCCAACAAAATATCAGGAATTCTCCAAGCTCATCTTACTTTGAGGAGTCTAGTTGGAGCCCTTGTCAGTTTCCCCACCATGGCTGCTTATGAGAAAGTTCTGATTTAATCTACTTTTTGCAAAATTATCTTTAAAGGAGTTGGGTGATACCATAATAATATTCATACACTATATCTGATTATTCAGTTTCAGCTTCACTCTCATTGAAACCTGCTTATATGGCAATGACACTACCTTGACCTGCAGACAACAAGATACTAAAAAAAAATGTGGATCTATATCATTATTTTTACTTGTGAATAAACAGCAGAGATACTTTCGTGTCTTATTCTATGTGGTTCAGCCGTCTAAATGCCACTTGCCTTAACAGAGAGATGCAGGTCATATTCTTTGAGCCTTTGTATTGAATGCGCTAAACGTAGCCTTGTAAAGACATCCTCACAGTATGTTTCACATATTGCACTTGTTATTTTACTCCTCTCTCTACATGGTGCTTTCCATCATCTGAAGAGACTCATGTGCAAAGTGCATTACTGTATGTTACCACAGCAACATGCTTCTGCATACCATGCTAAGCAGAAAGTAGCTCACATGCAAAGCTGCCCTAAGGCAGGGAATATTTGTCTGTCTTTTGACACAGAATGCTTTCTTACATTTAAAAAAAAAAAAAAGGAAAATTAAAGGCTATCTTATTTACAGGGCTGGCAGAATGAAATGATTGCCTTGATCCAGGTGATATGTATACTGTGATCTAAATAAAGGGGATGAAACATATTAATACTCTTTTTAGTTGCTTTTGTCTGACTTTTGCATGATTTTCAGATGGGCCTGACAATTCTGTAAATTTTAGTTTCTTTCACTTTCCCTTTATTTTTAATCTTAAATTCAATTCCTCCTGAAATTTAACAATTTTATGGATCTTACATTTGGGTCACTGTCTTGAACATTGAGATTTATTTTTTTATGTTTGCATGAAAAATTATGCACATTTTTGCATATATTTCTGCTACTGTAAGAATTTTTATGTAATTTTGTCGGAGAGAGTTGCACACAGTTTTAATAAATTCATGGGGTTTCGGGGTTATTTTCAAGTATGCACACCTTTTTTGCATGCATTTTTTCAATATTCACATGTTTGTCTGCCAAGTGAAAATTTAGAAAGGTACAAATTTCAAAAGACTCTGAGTTTTGACTTATCTGTTGGTTTGAAAGTGCAAATTTAGGGGAATTCACATGAAAATGGGAACCAAATGAATTCCAGCCCTATTTTCCAAGTCCATGAATACATTTTGAGCCCTAAAGAAACATTGTACTGTGCCAGGCATTGTTCTTTTTGAATGGACAACAATGAAATATTCATTTTACAGCTTTACAAACAGAAAGAAATCATATGAATCACAAAGAAACTGTTTCACTTTTGAAATAATAATAATAATAATAATAATATCATCTTCCATCTTCTTGCATGTGATATTAAGAGACATTTGGAGTGTCTCCAGTGATCCTAGGGTATTTCCATATGGCCTGACAAGTTAAGGTGAAAAATTTGCAAGGATAGTCTCACCATCTGTCATCGGCTGACACTGAGCCTGCTTTCAAATGGTCACTGGACCTCATGCATAACAAAGAGCTTCCACTTCACCATTGTTTACATTTTGATTTGGCTGATAATCCTTCAAAAAAAGAAAAAATGGGGGGGGGTGAGAAATGCTGCAAACAAGCATTTTAGTACTGCCACTCCAGGATATTGTCTAACAATTCAAGAAATTAGCTCTAAATGGGACTGGAAGCTGAAACATAAACACTATAAATTGAAACATAAAGTATTGTTGGCAGATCTTTGTAATGTTTTCATAAAGGTAAACAAAAAGTGAGGTTGCTGTGCTGCAGAATTTTAGCATAAATCACTCAGCTGTTTGTTAAAATTCAAAGTGTGCCATTGACCTCAGTGCAATTACAAAATTACCCCTTGAGAATGTAGTCCTATAGCCTTTTTCAGAGAGTAAGTCCCATTGAACTCAGTGGCACTTTCTTCTGAGGAGGCACGTCTAATAGCCCACTGTAAAATAGGAACAACAAGAAGGCTAAATGTTTTGTTGCTAACACTCTTTACTAAGGTAATTTGAATACGTACATACTTTTTAGAAAAATGAAATATTTAGTGTTTAAAGTATAGAAAGAAGACACTTTGACTGACTTTTCAGAGAGTCCATCCCTTGGATTATAAGCACACAATGGCCTAAATCTAAATGTTAGCCCAGGTTGAGCACGCTTATTGAATCAATGGGAACATGGTACATTAACACTCATGTAAACTGCATTGAGAAAACATATCTACTCTATTGAGAACTAGCAACTGGATTTCCCCACTGAAAGATGTCAAAGGAATGTTGTTATAGACATGCCAGGTTAAATCATCATCATCATCATCATCATCATCATCATGATCACACCCTCTAGCATAGGAGCATATAGGACTTAACATTTAAAAGGTTATTTAACACAAAATGCTGGGAGGTTGTTGTTACCACAGTCAGCTTTGCTGTTTCCCCCATTCCAAATGTAAAATTACATGGGTATTCTTGTCACACTAAGACAAGCAGTGTTAAAACAACTAGAAAAAAATGACTACTATTATTTTTAAAAAATCAGTAGTTTATAAAAAAAATTATCACAGGCATTAGCATATTACAGGACTTGTGAATACGTCACAAAATCAGAACAAGAACATACATTGCTTCAGCACAGTGTAAATATCTACTGATGGAGTTATATTACATAACCCCTGTATTGAATCCCAGTATGGAGCAACTTATGTGGATCAATGGTCACCATACATGGCTGACAACCCATTGTTCAGTTGCAATGTGCCAAGGAAATGCATAAAGGCAATGCACATTCACTTGCTACCTCTGTGTATTGTAATGCACTACCACACATACAATGGTCCCAAACAAGCAACTCTGCTTATAGCATTTGGCAATAGTGTTTATATTTCTATACTGCTTATCAGTGCAAAGGACACCCTAAGCAATTTACAATGTGTTAGCTAATTGCCCCCAATGAGCTGGGTGTTCATTTTACTGACCTACGGAAGGATGGAAGGTTGAGTCAACCTTGGAGCCCTTTGGGATCAAACTTATAACATTGTGGGTGCAGTACTAGCATTTAACCACTGTGCCACCAGGGTTCACAACTGTCAGCTGGCTATGACTGTTGTACAATCTCCAAAAAAAAATCACTCTGCATGTGTAGCACAACTTATGCCTACATATGTCACTAACAGGATGCCAGTCACAAACTGCACACAGTATGAAAAACTGAAATGGACTGGGTATATTAATGAAAGCGAGGCAGAATGCATTCTCCCACTAGCAAAATATTGTGATTTGAATACTCCAAAAAGTAACTTTCTATAGCATATAAAAACATTTGGGTCCTTCATAGCAACATACCACTGTACATTGTTGCCCAAGAAAATGATTCGTTCATTTGTATAGTCACTCCAATAATGATACCACTACATGTCTGAGCAGAAGTCAAAGGTACAGTGCTCTTCAAGACTTGCTAATATGGTAGAATGGTCTTCTGTTATTCATCCATTTAAAAGGATTGTAGTCAAAGTTAATTCAATACTTATGGAAAGAACTGGGGAGCCAATGACAAAAATTCTAAAGACAGGGAATATCTTCTGATATTTGGAAAATGAAGAACAAATAAAAGACATTCCCTTGTTTCTAAAACACTCAGTTATCAGCAGATGGTCATCCATTTTCAGAAGCTCATTCACATCTAAGTTTTTTTTTTAGCTTAATCTGTCATTTTTCCTGCTAATAAACAAAGGTTTGAAATGACCTTAGGGTCAATTCTTCCTTCAGTACACACAAATATTCTTGATGAGAGAGGGAATTACATATATATGGAATGGTGAATAAATCCCTTAGGATCTAGCTTTGTTTTCAGCTGTATACCTCATTTCAAGAATAAGTCAATCATCTACATGGCTCACTCTGGCTTCTCCTCTCATATGTTTAATTCCATTGAGATATTTGGCTAGCATAAATCGCAAGCTCTGCAGCTCTTGATTTATATACACAACTTCATAATATCTCTGTTTCTTGTATACCAAGGTGAATCCAGAACATCACACAATTATTTTAAAAGGCAAAACAATATGGGCCTATTAATTTTGCTAAACAGACATAGAACACCAAAACATGGATGACACAAATTGGCTCCATTTTGAGCATGTGGACAGATGAAACTGAGTTCCAGGTTAAGACCAACAAAATATAATTAAGCCATGTGCAAATCTCTCCTGCTCCTGATAAAAGTACCAGAGCTTGGGGAAAGTTATTTTTCTAGACCACAACCTTCAGAAACCCATGCTGGCTGGGGGCTTTTTAAGACATTGTAGTCTTAAAAAGTAACATTCCCAAAGTCTGAAGAACACTACAAGACATGGTAACTCTTGGCCTCAAGCCAACACACAGCTGTAAAATCTGCCACCCACTTTTTTTCATAAGCCTTTGAAAGGGAAATGCCCAACACCCAACTGAGCTTGAAACAGTGGTGACTGGTGACTCTGGTGTAAATGGGGTGGTGAGCCCCCCTTCAGATTTTAGTCCAAATTATAAGTTATCCAAGATGCTGAACCTATTTCAGGGATGAGGTTAAGTACACTGGATTGGTCTTTAAAGTCTCGCACAAAATCTGGAACAGATTTCACCACCATACTACCCTTGGAGCCACCAGCTACCTCTTGTTGGGAATCTCTGTACCAAAAGTTAAAAAGAAGTTAGAAGACTTGGGTTGCTTCCAGACAGAGGTGTCTAGCAGTATGTTGTCCTTTCCTCCTGAACTGATTTTTATCCAGGAATAAATAAATAAATAAATAGTAACGGGGAAACATCCTTTGGTGGGTACTGAATCAAAACTGAATTGTCTTGTGCTCCCATAAAACTCCGTGAATGATATGGCTCACGTGATAGAACCTTCATCTGGAGTCTACCTAAAGCAGGATGTGCAACTGCGGAAGGCTTGGCATTAATCCCCCAGGAGACCTGGAAGGGTGCATACCCCACACACAAAACAATCATTTTTTCCCCAAATTCCTTCTAGGGTGTGGGAAGCACTTTCACTATCTTCTGGGGACCAGAAGAGGACCAGGAGAGGAATTTTGTAACAACAGGACATGACCAGAATCCGTTTTTTAAAAGAATCTACCAGCTCTAATGTCTCCCAGAGTATCAAAAACATGGCAAAATGCCCCCCAAAACCCCTAGGAGAAGGTTTTTTTTAATGGCCCCTGGAATGCCATGGCAGACATATGTGGCCTACAAGCCAAACTCTTCCCATCCCTACCCTAACAGATTTTTAAAGGCTTCTTGTAAGTCTTGTCAATATAATGGCAGAAGTATTATATGATACAGTTTGAGGCATGCTGTTGAGAGCGCTTTGTTATGCTGGATGGGAAAATGCGTGTGAGGACTTTGTTCCTCCTTTGTTCAGTTTGTTGTTGTGTACCTTCAAGTCATTTCTGACTTACAGCAACCCTAGGCAAACCTACCATGTGGTTTTCTAAGCAAGATTTGTTCAGAGGGGGTTCTCCTTTGCTTTCCTCTGAGTTGTTTTCCTCCAGTTGCGGCATTATCGCACCAAAAGTGCACAGATGAGTTAGCCAACTCCTTAGCCCAGATAACAACAGCCACTAAGATCAGGAAAAACTCTAAGAATGTAAGATCCAATGTGATGTCAGTCCCAATCCAACTAGGGGGCCACCTGCTCGTGCACCACCTACTACTAAAGTATATCCCAAACCTGATAGACCCTGCAGCATCATACACAATTTGCAAAGCGTCCTTCAATCTCCTCTCTTCGCGCCAGAATGAGATGCCATTAAATTAAATGAGATGCCATTAAATTGACTCAAAAATTCATGCCAAACTTGCAAATCCGACCGTATCTCTCGGATAACCCTGGCCATGTGATAAGGCCGCTGAATCCCTTTAATGGCATTGCACAAATGGCGGAGAAAAGCCCTACCAGGAGCGACCACCTTGCAGGCAAAGTTTAAGTGCCCAATAAGAACTTGGAAGTCTCTAAGGGTGGCCTTATGCCTGCAGATAAACTGACTAACCCGCTCCCTTAATTCTTGAATTTTTTGAAGTGACAAACAACATTGCTGATTGACAGTGTCAATCTCAATGCCCTGAAAGGTCAACTGTTGTGAAGGACCCTCGGTTTTTTCAGGTGCCAGGGGAACACCCAGTTCCCCAGCCATCCATTCGAACTGACACAGCAATAAGCCGCAGTTGCCAGAACCCCACTCACTTATCAGTAAAAAATCGTCCAGGTAGTGAACCACTCCAGACATACCTGTCCTAGTTCTAAGGGCCCATTCCAAAAACATGCTAAAGGTTTCAAAAGCATTGCAGGATATGGAACACCCCATGGGTAAAGCATGGTCCATATAGAACAGCCCGTCGAATTGAAAACCCAACAACTCAAAGTCGACTGGGTGAACAGGGAGAAGGTGGAATGCGGACTTATTGTCACTTTTCGCCAGCTCAGCACCTGGTCCGTGCCTCCTTACCTCTCATATCGCTGCATCAAAAGAAGTGTACCGAACCATGCATAATTCTGGAGGGATAGAGTCATTGACTGACTCTCCCTTTGGATAGGACAGGTGGTGTATCAACCTAAATTCCCCAGGGGCCTTCTTGGGAACTATGCCTAGTGGGGAAACCCGCAAATTGGGTACAGGTGGGTGAGTGAAAGGGCCAACTACTCTACCTTCTAAAACTTCTTTGTTAATCTTTTCCCTAACAATATGTTCCAAACCCTTAATTGATAACAAATTCCGAGCCCTAAACAGGCGCCTGGGCCCTTGATACGGAATCTTAAACCCAAAATGAAAACCTTTAAATAAATAAGCGGCCGCCTGTCTATCAGGTTAGACAGCTAGCCACCTATTCAAAACTTCTAACTTAATTGGGCTGGGGACCTTTTGGAGGTTGGGGGGTGGAGCCCCCACCTCTGCCCACTCCTTGCCCCCCTTTGGCTCCACAGAACTGCCCCTCCCTCTTGGGCAGCTACAAAAGGAATGAGATGCCCCGCAGATGGAGCATTCATGACTGAACCTGCAGGTCTTTCTAGAGCACGCCCCCTGTGAGCTGAATTCCCAGCATAGCATCTTCTGTCCAGAAGATGAAATGGCAGCAGAAGAAGCAGCCTTGCCCCCTGAGGTGGCTGCTGGCTGCAAGAGATGGCCACTGTGCATGCGCTCCCCCTGTATTGGGCGTGTCGGGGTCATTAATTGCATCCACAGTTGTGGGTGCATCATGTCCCAGTGAAGAGCTGGGTATATAGCTGCCCGCATACGAAAGGCTTCATCATATAGAAGCCATGCAGGGCCTACAAAATCCACATAAGCTCTATGTATGATGTCTATATACTGAAACAAGGAGGCTGCCCTGTGTGGCTGCGTTTTTACAATGATGCCAGCTAATATCAAAAACCCAGACAGCCAATTGGACCAAGTCCTCTCAACCTTCCTTTTCTTCAGCTTCTCCTTCTCTTTCTCATCCAGCTCCTCTTTATCCTTCTTTTCCATCTCCCTGTAAAGCAGAGAGAATACAGCTACATACTCTCCCCTTATTATCTTGTCCCGTGTGGTCTGTAATAAATGGTCACCCAGGGGAACAGACATCTCCCCAAAGGGTACCGCTGGATATGTGACCATGTCATATCCTGGTGTCTGCACAGCTCCTGAAATGCTGAATGTCCCCGGCAGAGATGCACTGCATCTACCAAGAGAAATTGTTCCCCAGGGGGACCACTGAGGACCAGACCACCCATATGTCTGTGGCCCAAAGGGCCAGGGTGCTTGCATAAATTGTGATCCCCCCTTTAGGTGTGTTACTAGGCCAGGGTGGATAAGCCACTCAAGGCCAACCCTGCCCCGTGCTATGTGGATTTGTACCCGAAGCTAACTCACTGGTAGGCATTTGTATCTCCACCAGATCCGGCTCCCAATCTGGGTGTGCTGGCAGGGAAGGAGGCTCATCCGGTTGCTGCAAACCTGAAGCACCATCACCATGAATCTTTTTCTCAAGCGCATCTAGGCGTGCAAGAATTTGATTAGCAATCTTGCCCTTCTTTGCTGTGCGCTTCACAGGCTGTGTCGCTTCCTTCCCCCCAATCCCTTGTATCCTCTCCAATTGTTGTATTCTATCCATGATTGCTTGACATGGGATCTCCTCCTCATCATCACTAGATGACGCCGGAGGGGGAACAGGCACCGGGGGAACAGGCGCCAGCCGTTTAGGGGCGGGCCCCTTGCCCTTGCCACTGCCTTTTCCCTTCTTGGGAGCCATAACCTCAGATTCAATGATGTATCAATCCACAATCCAATGCAATCCTCCCCCAGTAATCCCTCCAAGAACTACGACAAGAGGTGTGCACACCCCTAACCCCACAGTATCCTATCAGTGTTGTATTTATCCACTTGGTGTACCACACTTGTTATCAGAACAACACAACCAGAAAGGGAAACCCAAGGCATGCCTGCCGAAGGCCTACAGGCCCAAAGCCCCTCGTGCCCAACCCTCGGTCCCCTTGGCAAGCCTGTACTGTTGGTATCAATATTAAGAAATAATATTCATAAATATTATTATTATTATTATTATTATTATTGCTTATAGGAACCCAAAAGCCTAATAGGCCGCAATCCAACTCCAATAGGCCTCAAAGGCCCCGGCCTCCAGGCCCAAGGCCTATGCAAGGCCCGAGCGACCCGTCTCCACAGGCCCACGGTCCTGTACTATTATCCTCCACGTCCCACAAATATTATTATCCCCTGTGCCCCCACCAAAGGCCCACAAAGCGGTGGTAGGCCCCACAGGCCTTGCAGGCCCGACCCGTAGCCCCCGCCCCCCGATTCCTCACAGGCCCAGTTGAGGGCCTGGCAAGTCCCGGGAAGGCGCACGGCCTGATGCACGTGGCCGATCGCAACGCACCGCTCAGAGCGGCAGGAAACAGACCACAGCACTGCTGCATGCAGGATCCCAGACCAACTGGCCGCAGCCGCCCCAATGCCGTGCCACTTAAAAACAGTGAGCGGGGGGATGCTGGAGCACCAGAACGCTGTCTCCCGCTCACACCTGCAGCACCACTACCCAGTGCTGTCCTTGACCCGCTGGGCCGAACCCCCGCCACTGTGGGGAATCCCTGGGCCGCGGTGGCCAAGCGGCCCTGATGGACCACCAAACCACCCCCCTGAGAGAAGCCCCAATCGCTCAGAGCCCAGCGACTCTGCTACTCATCCAGCCGCCTAGGCTCTAAATGCTCCCTGTGATCAACGCCGCTGCGTTGCCAACGCTGCTGCCTCGCTGATCAAGAGAGAGGCAGAAGAGAGGGGCAGGAGGCCTTTTATAGTCACCGGCCCCACCCCCTCTTTGAATCACCGGTGCTTGCCAGCGACATCACGCAAGGGCCTGCTTCCTCCTCCGCTGCGCCCAAAGGAGGCTCCCTGGCTGTAGGCTCCACGGGACGGCCGGTGGAGGCTGAATGTCTGAAAAATCAGGCTTTTTGATGTCATTATGGAAGACATGAAATTCCACTCTAATGCTAGGAAGATCCATGTTTTGCAGTGTGTAATTTGAATCTTGACATGTAGGAAACACAAGCAGCAACTATTTTCTTTCCAAATCAGAAATTTTACACAATGGCAGAGAGAAGTCAAACTGGGAAAATCCTGAGTTCTTTATTTCATTTTAAAATCCCAGATTGTTCATTTAAAAACTCAGAATGGGAACGCAAATGCACAATGGATCCAGAAGTTAAATTTAAAAAGAGACACACATTTGTTCTTGGAGGAAGGTAGAGAAAGACCAAACAACTAATTGTGTAAATGCAAAGTATATAAACCACTTGAAATTGTCAGGTATGATATGATATCTGTATACACACATTTGGTGCATATGCTAGAGTCACTCTCTGAGTTTGGTTGTTTTCAAATAATTCTTTCCTGCATCCAGTTGTGCTGTCAGACGGCCTTCATAAATATTTGTTAGGCTAACATTCAGAGGAAAAGCTTCAGACAAAATGCTGTGCCTTACAAGAAAGAAGTGATTAAGATGACAATTCCAGCAGATCAGAGAGTGCTGCTAGGGCAATGGGAGTGTTTCTAAATTATGCTTTGTTGGAGTTTTTCACAGATTTCTCTTGTTTGTAGCTGTGACCTAGGCAGAGAGGTTTTCCACTCTTCCTTTGAAATAAGTGACCAGTGTTCAGAACATAACAAGCCCTATAGCTGAAAGTAGGTTATTTTTTTTCATCATTCATGTTATTGCTAGCTGCCTTTGAAGCACAAAAATGGGCTCCCTGCTAGTCTTTTCCACATTGGTTTATAAACATGACCCTTACTGGAAATGCTATTATCTGAAACATGCTGATGTTTGTGCAATGCACCAAACCCTGCTGCCTGCATATTGTTATTCATGGGAGGCCCAATAGCAATGTTGGGAGGGGCTATGCCATAGCAGATACCTACACCAAATTGTTTGAACGGCCACAACTTTATTGATTACAAGCTGTAGACGCTTGGCCACACATGTCCAGACAGTGGACAACCTACCATCCAGCATCCCAGGCCATCCTCTAGAAACCACCTTAAGTGGCAGAAGGGGGATTCCATATGGGTGAAAGCCATTGTGTGGATCCCCTGCTACAGAGGGTGCAGCTGGGCTCCATTTTCTTGACCTGTAGCCTGCACTCTAAGGTCCCATAAGGGGATTCTCCCTCCCAAGAAGGGGTGGCTGGCCCACAGGCCCCCTCTCCTCCCAAACTGAATTTGTTTATTATTTATTTATTTATTTATTTATACCCCACTCTTCAGCCACAAGGCTATCAGAGCAGCTTACAAATTGTTTTAAGCAATACTACACTGCATTAAGCAGTTTCCAATGTGTGTTAGCTAATTGCCCCCACAAGCTGGGTACTCATTTTACCAACCTACAAAAGGATGGTAGGCTGAGTGAACCTTGGAGCCCGCTGGATTCAAACTTGCAACGTGGTGACTTGCAGTACTGGCATTTAACCACTGCACCACCAGGGCTCCTGGCATTGGAACAAATTCCCACAGCAAGGAATTTGTTCCAATGCCAAACCAATTTGTGGCAAAATAAAACAATAATTGCATCAATTCTTGATCCAGACCCATAACTAAAATTATAGCATTCTACACTAGCTGAAGGGAGAGTGGGTGGGATACCTGTCAAAGCCCAAATGCTGGCTTAGTGCTGAGGGAATGCTCTTATTTCTCCTCCACCACCAAAGCTGAGTGAAAATCTCAGGGTGATTGGAGAGGACCCACCTCCAGCCAGTCAGGTGTGTTCTACCAGACGGACTTGTTGTGAGGATGAAGAGGGGAGGAGAAAAGGTGTGCAGAGGAAAGGTGGGACATCAGTTAAAGGAAGGAAGGAAGGTTACCCAGAGTACCAATAAGAAAAGGTTATAGTTCACTGACAACTCTCCTTTCACAAGCATTACTAAACTCACACCAGGAGACTTTAGACCCTTTCACAGTACACAGTCATAATACTGTGCTTCCACTTTGACTACCATGGCAACATCTTATGTAAGTGGGGGTCTGTAATTTAGGGAGAGGTATTTAGAATTCTCAGCCAGAAAACATTAGTGCCTCACCAAACTACAAACCCCAGGATTCCATGGGATGCAGCCACAGCAGTTAAAGTAGAATCTTAGTGCTATCAGTATGTGATGTGAAAAGGCCAATATATAGGATTGACTATACCCCTCCCAGACTCATGAGAGTCAAGCACATGAAAGTTTAGTTTTATGGCTCTTGTTTGCAGGATGAGGCTGATACATGCAAAGCTGTTAAGAACATCAAAATGTGACAATGGAGGGAGAATTGTGTACATTATATTGAGCTCATTAGCAGAAAAGCAGGCTATAAACAAACAAACAATTGAATAAAGCTAGCATAATATAGCTACAACCTTCTGTTCATGTGCATGCACATGCGAACACACAAACACACACAGCAAGGAAGAAAGTGCTAGAATAACTGTGGAAACAAGAGATTATGCAAACACACTGACCTGGAAAATTTGCCACCATGATCATAGAATCATAGAGTTGGAAGAGACCACAAGGACCATCCAGTCCAATCCCCTGCTATGCAGGAATACACAATCCTGACATATTATGCATCCATGACACACCCACATTCACCTCCCTGGGAAAGAGCTAACCAGCATATGCCAATGATATGAAGTACCAGAGAGACAGCAACCTAGCGAACCTAACACATTCCCTCACACATAATGAACAGGGGAGAAACACTGACCTAGGATGAGCTCACTGTGCTCCCCTGTCAAAGACTTTCATATCCAAGTTGTTAGCAAGGCATCAACTGTTGCCTATAGATACCAGTTCTTGGCACCCCATATCCAGGAGGCAGAAAAAATAGGAAGCAGCCTCCAAGTAAATCTTTTGCTATGGAGGAAGACAAGCTGGCTGGGGGATTCTGGGAGCTGGCATCCAGAAGGAGTCTTTCCAAGCTTTGGAATTAAGCCATGGGGAGACATAGGATTCCGGTGGTGGTGGTAGTGATGATGGAGATCTTATTCATTTATATCCCACTTTCCCCCCAATAATGGGATTCAATGCAACATACAAACAATGAAAACCAATACAGATTTAAAACATACCAACAAATATCTCTGTGTGTGCATTAAAACTATAATCTAGAGTTAAAACTATTTAAAAAAATTAAAAGACAGAACATTAAAATCAACAAAGCAGCACACCATTACAAGCTCATTGTCATCAACTCCTAGAAGCTTGTTGGAAACAGAAATTTTTTCACTTGAAAGAAAAAGGAGAGCAAGGAGGGAGCCATTCTAACCTCCCTAAAGAGAGAGTTCCAAAGTCTGGGAGCAGGCACTGAGAAGACCCTCTCCTTTATTCCCCCCAAACATGCCTGGGAAGGTAGTGGGACAGAAAGGAGGACCTCTCCCAAAGCTCTAACAGTCTCATATAGGGAGATACAGTCCTTCAAATAGCCTTATAAACTCTCCCACTGCACCTTTCATCCATACACTCCCACCACATCTGCTGGTGTCCCAATGGAGTAATGTTTATGCCAGCAGTAGCCTCTGATGGTGTAGCAAAGGAGTCACTATGCCAGTGTCGCTTGGCATGTCTGTATGTCTTTCAGCTCTACTGGCTCAGGGGGATTTAGGAACTATCTATCCCAGCTTATCAGATGGCGCTCAGGAACAGAACTGCCCTGTAAAAGAAATGGGGGTTGGAGGGTTGGCCAAACAAGACTCTCCAGGGGAGATAATAGGAAGTTTATCACTTGTGACCATTTTTACTTCCCATCATTTTCTGGCATGGAATGGAAACATTTTTGTATGTTACAATGCAATGGAAATAAATCTCTTCAAGGTCATACGTGCAACCTGACAAAACCAGCAGGCTATTAATATAAATTCAGGCACTTATGTCAGAGTCAACTGATGTATAAATCTTCCTGGTTAAGCACAAACATTATCTGCTCTACAGAACACTCGCCAAACATTTCAAGACCATCTCACTTACCTAAAATGCATCAAAGGGTTTTTTTTCTGCACTGCAAGTAATAGTGGATGAAACCACACACTGCTTTGATAGTGACTTGAAATGTTTTTTCTTCCAGGCTAAAATGCTGAACTTGTGGGTCAATAGAAATACATTGTAGAGAGGCCACTTCTCCATCTCCCTAAAAGAGAAATTGCATCACACACACCCCAAAAAGAGCACAATAGAGGTGTGCATATACCAGTTTATCTGTATTAATGCACATTTAGAAATAACTACAATTAAAATAATTACTCTAAAAAATGGGAGGTCTCCAAAGAAACCAGGATGGATATCTAAAGAACTTTCGACTGATCTAAGATTTAAAAGGGACATGTACAAGAAATGGAAAAAGGGGGAAATCACCAAAGAGGAATTCAAACAAATAGCCAGCATGTGCAGTGAGAAAGTCAGAAAAGATAAAAGTGCAGAATGAGCTCAGGCTTGCTAGAGATATTTAAAATAATAAAAGGGGCTTTTTTGGCTTTGTCCATAGCGAAAGGAAGAACAAGGAAATGGTAGGGCCACTGAATGGAAAGATGGCAAAATGCTAACAGGGGAAAGAGAAAAAGCAGAACTACTCATCACCTTCTTTGCCTCGGTCTTCTCCCAAAAGGAAAACAGTGTTCAGCCTGGGGAAAATGGAGCAGATGATGCAGTAAGGGAAATGCAGCACAGAATTGGTAAAGGGATTGTATGGGAATACCTGGCTCCTCTAAATGAATTCAAGTCTCCAGGACCAGGTGAACTACATCCAAATGTACTAAAAGAACTGGCAGAAGTATGGTAATCTCAGCACCACTGGCAATAACCTCTGAGAATTCCTGGAGAACAGGAGAAGTCTTAGCTGACTGGAGGACACAAATGTTGTCCCCATCCTCAAAAAGAGAAAAAAAGAGGACCCAAATAATTACTTACTGTCCTGTCAGCCTGACATCAATACCAGGAAAGATTCTACAGCAGATCATTGAAAAAACAGTCTATAAGCAGATAGAAAGGAATGTCCTGTGAATTAATCTCCAAAGCAGCTTGTGGGGGGGGGGTGATAAATGTTGTTACCTGTTCTGGATACTGGGTGTTATAGTGTATCCAGGGCCAGGACTTGATGTGAGTTTGGCTCTCTCAGGAATTTCCCCAGGGCACCTTAAGACTGGGGGGGGGGGGATTCTCTCCTCCTGGCTCAAGGCCAGCAGCTGTGGCATGCTATCCTCCTCCTTAGCTTTCCCAGGTTCCCTAACAACTGTGGGGAATTGAAACTTATTCTTCACCTTATCTGTATGCCCTGTTCCCTTACCCACCAGAACTGGCTTTTGAATGTTATCGTGCATATCCTGATCAATAAACCTTTAATGGAGATTAGTTCAGTGTGTGTTACTGAGTGCATCACAGTAAGCCAGTTCTCTACAGTCTTTATTGTTGGCTTGGTGCAAAATGTCCCAAGCTACTGAGGACGAAACCCTGATGGGGGGAGCTATGGCGGCAGCCTCCAGAGAAGGGGTGAAAGGAGCTACGACTGTGGGCTCCAACGGAGGAACTGAGCTGCCAGATGCCAGCTCAGAGCTACTGACAGAGGAGCTGGGTCGGGAGTGACAGAGAGCCAGCAAACTGCCGGCGACCTGATGGAGCTAGGGACCAGGAGGGCTCTAGAGGCAGCCAGTCATCCCTTTTTGGAGATGCCCATGTGTGAAGCAAGCTTGGGCATGGGAACCAGTTGGTGCTGGCCAGACAAATGGGATCAGGAGGACCACCGATCGGTGAGATGGGACCTACCACAGGCCAGCGGAGCTCATGATTTTGAGGTGAGACATCCTCACCCTGAGTTAGAAACAGAGGTGCAACAGCTAAAGCAACAGATGCAGCTGATGCAAACCAGCCTTGGGGAAATCCTACAGTGGCTGCCTCAACAAGCAGCACCCCCAGCCATCCCTCCCCAGGGAGATGGAGGCCTCTCGGCACCCAGGCCAGTCCCAGGACCAGCAGCTCCCAGACTGCCAGCTCCCGGACTGCTGGCACCCCCAGAAAGTGCTGGATCGGTTGAGCCCCGGGAATGCCCACATGGCCTCAAGCACCAGGATCTGAAGGCAACATTCAGTGGGGGTGCCATGAAGCTACCATTCTTCCTCACCCAGGTAATAGGATTCATGTCTCATTGGGAGGGGGAATTACAGACAGAGGCTGAGAAGGTCCAGTATGTCTCCAACCAACTAGCGGGAGAGGTGGCACAGTGGCTGGTGGGGCTCTACCCCATTGGTGCCCAGGAATTGGGGAACTTTCACGACTTCATGATGGCACTCTGGGCCCAATTTGAAGGCCCATTCCAGAGAAAACAGACATGCATGGAGCTGCAACGACTATGCCAAGGGACACAATCCGTGGCTGAATATGCCAGAGTTTCGCCTTCTGGCCAGTTAGATCCCCGACTGGACTGAAGCCACAAAGGTGCAGTATTTTCAAGACGGCCTCAATGCAGATATACTAGAGTAGGCCCTAGTCCAAGGGAACCCAGAAACTCTCTTGGGATGGGTCCATCTGACCAGCGAGTTGGAGTGAGACAAAGTGTAAAGCTGGCAAAGCAGTGTCGGGGCTAACTGGCAAGCCCAACAGTGGGACAACCAAGAAGGCCAAGGCAGCACGTTCATCGAGCACCCCGGGTGGAGACAGAGAAGAAGTGGCGAATGCAAAAAGGCCTATATATTCACTCCGGGAAGAGCAGCCACCGCATAGCAGATTGCCCAGGCAAGCAGCCCAGGAGCAGCCACCGGGAGGAGCCAGCCAAGAAAACTGAGGGGAAACAGATGGCAAAGAAAACTCCAGCTAAGCCGAAAACCAAGGCGATGGTACACACCCTGGTTTCCGGCCACCCAGTTGGAGAGTCCTCCTGGGAATCAGTGGACAGTGGATCTTCCTCCAAAGTCAAGCCAGCGGGAAATGGATCCAGTCCGCCCTACTAAGCGCCCAAGGGCGGGCTAACCCAGAAGGGCACCCAAATTCTGTGGTGGGTGGAGTCAAAGCCCCATTTTTTATAAAGGCCAAGATAAAGGTTAACGGGAAGGGCCCCCGCCACAAGGTTATGGTAATGGTGGATTGTGGGTGCACACAAGTACTAATCCACCCTTCCTTAGTGAGGGAACTAGCCCTGGGCACAGTGAAGCTGGACAAGCCCATATGACTCTCCCAGATGGATGGAGGTATGATGAAGGGGGCCCCCACAAGGCAAATGACTAAGACCGTGAGAATGAAAATGGGAGATCACAAGGAGGAACTCCAGTTCGTGATTGCCCCAGGTCTAGTGCCTGCTGCAGTAGTTGGCTTGAATTGGCTGAAGTTCCATAATCCCTCCATAGACTGGGTCAAAGAAATAGTTACTTTCACAGACCCCTCTTGCATCCAAGAACATTGCCTGGCGGAGGAGGGGAGAGGCCCTGTAACAAAGGGGGATTCGTTGGTTGAAAGCCCGAGAGACGTTGATAGCCTTGGTGCGGGGGGAGGTGAAGGACCTACCTGTGGAATACAAACGATGGCGCATTGTATTTGAAGAAAAAGAATGCAACATCCTGCCCCCCCCCAGACCTTTTGACTGTGCTATTGAACTAGTCCTGGGGGCCAAGCTGCCCAAACCTAAGATTTACTCCATGGCTCCTGCAGAGTTGGATGCTTTGAGGGAATATATATACAAAAACCTGGCACAGGGTTTCATTAGACCTATGACCTCCCCCTTGGGGGGCCCTGTGCTGTTCTGGCATAAACGGGATTCATCTCTGACGCTGTGTCTGAACTACTGAGGCCTTAACATGGTTAGCATTACCAACCAGTACCCCCTGCCCCTGATGAAGGACATGCTGGCTTATTTGGCCAAAGGCAAAATCTTCACCAAACTGGACTTGAGGGAAGCTTACTACCAGGTTTGGATCAAAGAGGGAGATGAGTGGAAAACTGTTTTCATTTCCCAACTGGGGACATTTGAATTTTTTGTAATGCTGTTTGGCCCCGGGGGTGTTCATGAACTTGATCAATGTTGTGGTCAGGGAATTTCTGTACAAAGGGGTTCTGGTCTATCTTGATGATGTGATCAACTACTTTGAGGACTATATGTCCCATGTCAAACTGGTGAAAAAGGTATTGAGCAAGCTTGCTGAGAACCACTTGTATGCCTAACTATCAAAATGTGAGTTCCACCAGACCCGTTTGGATTATCTGGGGTATCGCATCTCAAGCAGGGGGATTGAAATGGACCCAGAGAAGGTAAAGGGGGTTCTGGCATGGGAAACCCCAAAGAACAGGAAACAGTTACAGAGTTTCCTGGGTTTGGCAAATTACTATAGGTCTTTCATCCCTGACTTTGCTGAGCTAGCCCTACCCTTCACTGATTTGCTTAAAGACCAAGGGGTCTGGTGGACAGAAAAAGAACAAGGAAGGGAATCGTGAGAAGCCACCCCAAAAGATTGTGTGGACTGAACAATATCAATAGGCTTTTGAGAAACTGAAAATGTTGTTCACTTCAGAACCCATTCTCAAACATCCCAATCCTGAAGAACCCTTTGTGGTACAGGTTGACACCTCTGATGTGGCAATGGTGTGTGTGTGTTGCTGCAACAGGATGAGGCAGGAGAACTCAGGCCTTGTGCGTACCTGTCTAAGAAATTCAATGAAACTGAGCACAATTGGCCCGTGTTGGAGAAGGAGACTGGGGCCATCAAGCTGGCATTGGAGACCTGGCGCCACTTGCTTGAAGGATCCTCACAGCCTTTCGAGGTCTGGAAGGATCAGAAGAACCTGGAGGATTTGAAGATGCCATGCAGGTTGGGCTCCAAGCAAATTAAGTGGTCTGACTTCTTTTACGGGTTTAACTTCACTTTGAAGTTTCTTCCAGGGAAAAGAAATTTTCTTGCCAACACCTTATCAAGGCTATCACGGCATGACAGCAAATGCAAAGAGGTCATTAATAAGGTTTTCTCTCCTTCACATTTGGGCCTTGAGGTGTTCACCTGCAGCCAAGCCGAGTGGCAAGCCAAAGATTCTGGCCCGGCCACAGCCCCTTCCCCAGAAGGGGTTCCTGGTCCCGACCCTGCTTCACAGGTAGACCTGTCCACTCCTCCATCTGACCATCCAACCTTGCCTATCTCCATTCCCAAGGGGGGAAGTGGCAGTCCCAAGTTGGGGAAGCCCTCTCCCACGATCCCTGGTTCCTGGTTCGAGGTGACAGTGAGGGGGGAATTGGCTTGAAGGGGGAATGCATGTATGTACCAGAGACATTGAGACCCATGATTCTCAAGCAATGTCACGATGAGAAAAGCGCAAGGCATCTTGGCTATGTCAAAACATTGCATCTAGCCAGGAGGCAATTTTGGTAGCCTCGTATGTGGAGGGAGGTGGAAGACTATGTCAAAGGGTGCCACATCTGTGCCATGGCCAAGAGAGGTGTGGGGAAACCAAGGGGGTTGCTGCAGCTATTGTCTACTCCTAGCAAACCTTGGGAAGTGGTGAGCATGGATTTTATTGTAGATCTCCCTGGAAGTAAGGGGGAAACTGTTATTTGGGTTGTGGTGGACACGTTCTCCAAACAGGCTCATTTTGTTGCCTGCAAGAGCATTCCAAGTGCCCCTCAATTGGCCAAATTGTCCATACAGCACATTTACAGATTTCATGGGGCCCCCTCCAAAATTGTGTCTGACCGGGAAGCGCAGTTCACATCCCAGTTTTGGAAAGCCTTTACCAAGTTGTTGGGCATTGAACGCGGACTGAGTAGCAGTAATCATCCACAAAGTGACAGTCAGATGGAACATATGAACTCAATTTTAGAACAGTATTTTAAGATGTTATATCAACTTCCAGCAATCAGACTGGGTGGACTTGCTACCCTTTGGAGAAGTGGCCTACAACAATGCTGTACACCAGAGCACAGGACTATCCCTCTTCAAGGTGGTGTTTGGACATGAACTCAACCTCTTACCCTTGGGGACGATGGATACCGAGGACCCTATCCCTCTTATTCAATGGAGTATTTGAATAAAGGAAGCATGGCCTAAGGTAGTAACTGCTTTGGACTTTGCCAAGGCTCAGGACAAGAAACAGCCGGACAAAAAGAGAGACCCCGTCCCTCCTTATGCAGTAGGGCTCCTGGTTTACTTCTCCACTAGGTTCCTTAATAGTCCTCAACCTTCAAAGAAACTGAGCCTGAAGTATATTGGACCTTTTCCTATTGTGTGCCAAATCAATCCAGTTGCTTTTGAATTGTCTTTACCCAAACTATATCATAATGTACACCCTGCTTTCCGTTCTAGCCTCCTGAAGCTGGCAGACTCGCAGAGCCCCCTGTGCCCGGTGTCTGGTGTGCCTGCGCCCCTTATGGTCGATGAGAACCAACATTTTGAAATCTCTGAAATTCTAGACTCTAGGTGCCACCGGGGGGGGTACTTCAATACTTTGTCAAGTGGAAGCACCTTCCCCTGGGCCATTCTGAATGGGTTAATGTAAAACATGTTCATGCTCCTCGCTTGTTAGCTAAGTTCCATGCCCACTTTCCTGACAAGCCAGGTTGACCTAACATCTTTTTTTCTTGGTGGTTTTGTGTTTGGGGTCAGCACGGGAGCTTTTCTTTGAGGGGGCAGCATATTATGACCTGTTATGGATACTGGGTGTTATAGTGTATCCAGGGCCAGGCCTCGACATGAGTTTGGCTCTCTCAGGAATTTTCCCAGGGCGCCTTAATTGCTGGATCCAGCCAACCCTCCTTAAGACTGGGAGGGGGGGATTCTCTCCTCCCGGCTCAAGGCCAGCAGCTATGGCATGCTATCCTCCTCCTTAGCTTTCCCAGGTTCCCTAACAACTGTGGGGAATCGAAACTTACTCTTGACCTTATCTGTGTGCCCTGTTCCCTTACCCACCAGAACTGGCTTTGGAATCTTACTGTGCATATCCTGATCAATAAACCTTTAATAGAGATTGGTTCAGTGTGTGTTACTGAATGCATCACAATAGACCTACCAAGATGGCAGCAGGGCTTCCTGTGTACTGGATAATTTAAGGCTGGTACAGGGCATTTCAGAAAAGTAAATGGTCCACAAAACAATGCGTATACATTTAAAAATACAAATGGCTACAATTTGCACAGTTGGGAAAATACACACAAATATATATTGGTCAATGGGGGAAAGACACGTGTTTTGGAAAACTCACAAACAAAAGCACACTTTTAGGAAAAGTGTGCAAAACCAGTGCACAAATTTCCATGTGAAAATAATATATAAAAGTCAGTATCCTGTTAGGTGCAATTCGTATTATGCATACAGGGTATTATTATTGGCCACTGTGCAATAGCCAAATCCAGCTGACAGAGATAGAAAAAGAGGTCTGTATGCAGATCATGTCCTGAAACACATTGGGCAGGATGGATGCAATCTACAATGGGCCTCTGCTCATTCTATAGTGGGTCCTGAGACCCTGCTCTAGAGTATACAGAGCCCAAAAGCAGAACACACATTCATGTGCATCATGCTGTGCATCACAATTGCACTGTGAGGTGACTACCTTGCACATTCAGCAGTGACCCACATATGCTGTAGAGCCAACATGGTATAGTGGTTTGAGCATTGGACTACCACTCTGGAGACCAGGGTTTGAATTCCCACTGAGCCATAGAAACCCAGCAATGGGTGACCTTGGGCAAGGTACACTCTCTCAGCCTCAGAGGGAAGCAAAGGCAACCCCCCTCTAAACAAAGCTTGCCAAGAAAACCCTGTGATAGATTCACCTTACAGTCACCATAAGTTGGAAATGATGTAAAGGCACACAACAACAACGGATGGGGGGGGACAGCAGAAGCCAGTCCCACAGCCCCATTTCAAAGTTTCCTCCCCAGAAACAAGTAAACCCTGAAATTGGCAAAAGGACCCCAATCTTCACTTACACCAATTAGTTAAATGCTGCTGTTCCTCTGCATCCCTAGAATAATACTAGCTTGGTAGGCATACACAAGATCTGTGTGAACAAGGAACTTTCCACTGTCTTATCCAAAAAAACTGATCTGTGGGACCATTTCTAGGGACTCACTTCTGAGATATGGGATCTCCTGTTGTTTTTGTTTCATTTTTAATGCAGTGTGGGGGAAGAAGTATTTTACTCTTTCTTCCATATTGCCTTCTCATCTAACTTGTGTTCCATTCCAGATGGATATCAGCAATTACCTCCATTATTTCCTCTGCAGGTCAAAGAGTGCTTGAAGAAGGATGTTTAAGACTAGGAAACTCAGTAGGATTTACACATCCTCTTCATGAGTGCTGCTACTCAAATTAAAATTGGAGTCCTTCTTCCACCAGCTACTTTAATGTATTTTTTTAAAAAAACCACAATGTCCAATAATAGTCTCTAATCTAATAGGATCAGACAGTTAAGTCTGAACACTGGCATAGCATTTTTTTTATGCTGATGCTCTCCTACCTATTGGATAAATCCTCCTAGTTTTTGTGAATTTGAGGGTGGCGGGATGCAGGGGACATTGCTGATAGTGAGGAAAGAGTTAAACCTCATATATGTCAAGCTCTGTAATGTGTAGCCTGCATCTTATTGTTAGACTAGAACAGACCAAATGAATCAATGCAACTTACACAAGTAGTGACTTATTGAGTTACTATTGATTCAATGGACCTAGTCTAGTTGGAACAAACAATAGGATTTAAGTCTGTTAAAGGGGTGGGAATCATGCAGCCCTCCCAACATTGTTGGACATCAGCCAGTATTCTTTGCCAGTGATTACACTGGCTAGGGCTGTTAGGTGTGGTAGTTCAGTAACATCTGGAGGAATCTATGGTCCCCTGATCTATTAGTAACTGGAGCAATAACAGTGTATCTACACTATACAGATATATCAATTTGATACCACATTAATTGCTATGGCACCATACTATGGAATTCTGGAATTTGTATTTGGGATTTATCATTCCCTAACAGAAAAGTTAGAAGTCTTACTCCTAAACATTCCCCTGAACTACAACACTGGAGTATTCTAGCAAAGAATTTCAAGAATTTCACCAAAAGACAAACTCCAGTATAAAGTACAATACAACCATGATAGTTAAGGTGTCAAGAAACTTCCACCCAACTCTAAATTAAACCTTGTCACAGTTTCTATAGGCTGTTCCTATAGCTGTTTGTGAAAACATATGGGGTTGCCAATGCAGTATTTAGCATCTGAAAGAGTATGGTGGGGAGCCATCCTGATCTGGGGGTCACACTGCCAATCACCCAGGGCCAGTCCAGAAGGCCAGATCATATTACAGGGTTGAAACCTTGCCCCAAGCCCCACTCCTCTCCTAATGTGATTAAGTCTCTCAGTTTCCCTGACACCCATTTCAAATTTTCCCATGTAGAGAGAAGCACATTCTCAATGGAAAAAAAAAGAGGGAAAGTGGGATCTTTGAGACAGATTTATTTTAGCGTGAGCTTTCATGGATTTTAATACACTTCTTTAGCTGCATAGATGAAATCTAAATTATAAGCTACAAGTATTTAAACACAGGTGCATGGCTCTGGGGTGGGATCAGAATGCAATAGAATATAAAAAGATACAAATTGTGACACTGGCCATAAACTTTTACATGCTCTGTAAGATGATATAGGTCTGCCGAACAGTTAGGATATTACTTGTGATATGTCAAAACAGTACATTCAGCTCACCTGAAAGTTAGTTCCCCAGAATTTGCCAAGAATAATTATTTTATTGCATATACAAATTTAGTGATAACTTGTATCTTAATATATGTAGTATTCCAATGAGCCCCACCTCCAGAAACCCCAGAATTGGCTTATTAATAATTTGGCTTATTAATGTGGTCTTCCACTGGGAAGAGCAGTAAGGTTTCCGAGACCCACTATGTGCTGAAAGCCATGCATCACCCCAAAAAAGAACTACTGACAAATTCCAAAGTATAAGGAAATATGATGTCAAAAGGACATTGCCACCACCACATACCCGAGTGACAGACAATGATGCCATTAAGCAGATGGAGCATTCCTTTGTTTGAAGGTTTTGCGCTTCCCTTCCCCAATCACCTAGCCATCAAAAGAGGCAGCTCAAGCTTTGCGAATCCAATCATCAGGCATTTAAGGTAGTTGCAAACCCATTAGCATCTTCGGACACCTATTGTCAAGACCAGGAGTCTTCCTGGAACTCATTGTGCAATCTTTAAAGACTCTTGTTTCAACCCATGAATCTTCCTCACCCCAGGACATATTTTTGGTATAAATATTGGCTGAAAATCATGCCTCATTGTGCACAGAGCTTCTTCCTGGTGACACTATGTCACTCTGTGTTAGCCACTCCAGATTCATCAATCCACGCTGTCAGTTTGCTCAACAACTTCAAGACTACAAGACAGGTGCCATATCACCCCAGAAATCTCCGTCTATCCCTCTGGCAATCTCTCTTCTTCCATTCCTAGTGGTCTTGGGTGAATGCTTCTTGTATGAATGTGTGTGTGCTTGGTGTTATTATTTTAAAGTCTTTAATAAATATTGTTATTTTTCCATTTTTGTATTTGTGTGTGTCTGTTCAGAGTTAGTAGGGGTTTAGTTGGCATACAGATCCCCTCTCTGTTGCCCCCTTTTGCATTGCTAAGGTCGAATTGCTGCTAATTTCCCCAACATATTAGAAACTCAATATTTTCTTGGAACTTCCAAGAGCTCTTTTGGGTAACAATACTTTTGGGGGCTTCTGGGAGGAGTTGAACTTCAACAACATCTGGGATCCAAATCTGGGAACCATGGCCCCAGTTGGATAAGGAATTGTGTGAGTTATTCCCTTTCTTGAACATACTGCCATGGTTCTTTAGGGGAATCTGTCACTTAAATGGTGCCATTCTAAATAGTGGTGGGTTTACTTCTATCTCCACAAGCTTAAAATGAACATGGTTTTAAATGGGACATTATGTTCCTAGCCAGAAAAATGTAAAATAATTTACTTTGACAAAATTGTTGATGAGGAAAAATAGCGGGGGGGGGGAATCTGGCATTACATCTCAGCACGGCTGACTGAGGGATTCTGAGTATTGAAGGTGCCTATTCTAAACTCTCAGTCAGCACCATGCTCTGTCCTCTTTGATGTATTCTGTATATAATATTCTAGACCAAATCTTAAATATACATATTGTCTTTCTTGTATTTTTCCCAATGAACCAAAACCTTCAGAGGGCTTGTGGTTGTTTCTACTTATGTACCACAAAATACCAAAATGTGCAATAAAATAATCCAATAAGAATATTTCTGGGAGAATTCTCCTGTGGAAACCTTAATGATTACATGAAATTTCAAAGGAGGGTAGATTATAAATCATGGCAACATAAATGGTGTACAAATTATCCTGACCCCAGGATTCCAGGTTCTCAAGGAACTTAGCCATTATTTTCAAGACTAAAGTAGAATGGAAGGAACACTTGTTGGGGATGGAATTAAAAGGTATTTCTTTCTAACACCCCAGTGAATGCCATAACAAACACACATTCCTCTACTACAGTGGCACACCAGCTGTTCATCAATGCCACAGTATTAGCTACCACTGAACTGCTTACCCTTCAGAATTTCACAGATGAAAACAAGGACACATGTATGATCAGGATGGCAAAAATTATTCACGATGAAGAACACACAGGCTGGACAGGCTGCAGCACTTTGCTTTTCCCTGACCCTATTTTTACCATATCTGGAGTTGAGAAATGCCAGATGTCTAAACTCAGTTCAGGAAAGGTACAGGCACTAGGGCTCATATTGCAAACATATATTGGATAACGGAGCACACCAAAGAATTTCAAAAGAAAACCAGCTTGTGCTTCATAGATTGTAGCAAAGCCTTTGGTTGTATAGACCATTAAAAACTATGGATTACTCTTAAAGACATGGGTGTGCCACATTTGATTGTCCTGATGTGTAACCTGAATAACCTGTACTCAGGACAAGAAGCTATCATCAGGACAGAATATGGAGAAATGGGATGGTTTCCAATTGGCAAGGGGGTCAGGTAAGTCTGCATTTTATCATCCTATCTCTTTAACTTGTATGTTGAACATACAGTTGTCCCTTCATATTCTCTGGGGTTTGGTTCCAGGACCCCCCATGGATACCAAAATCTGTGAATACTCGAGTCCCATTATATGCAATGACATAGCAAAATGGTGTCCCTTATACAAGATGGCAAAATCAAGGTTTGCTTTTTGGATTATTATTTTTTAAAGAATATTTTCAAGCCGTGAATACTTAAACCCTTGGATACCAAATCCGTGGATACCAAACCTGTGGATACAGAGGGACAACTGTATATGTAAACCAGGATTAAACTCAGGCAGAATCCACATGACACAAATAATCCAGTTTGAAACTGGATTATTTGCATGGCTGCTTCCTATAGAATCTTGGGATCTGTAGTTTTACAAGGTCTTTAGCCTTCTCTGACGAAGAGTGCTGGTGCCTCACCAAACTACAAATCCCAGAATTGCATAGGGAGGAGCCATGCAAATAATACAGTTTCAACCTGGATTATTTGTCTAGTGTGGATGCCCTCTCAGAGGAAGGAGGTTCGAAAATTGGAAGAAGTAATATCAAGAATTTAAGATATGCAGATGACAACATACTATTAGCAGAAAATAGCAAAGACTTGTAACGATTACTGAAGAGAGTCAAGGAAGAAAGTGCAAAGGCAAATTTACAGCTGAACATTAAGAAAAAAAATAATGACAACAGATAATTTACATAAGTTGAAAGTAGACGATGAAGACATTGAAATAGTTCAAGATTTTCCATACCTTGGCTCAAACATTAATCAGAATGGTGACTGTAGTCAAGAAATCAGAAGATGGCTGTGTATTGTGTTGTTTGTGTTGTGTTATATGTCATATGTTTTGTTAAGATCTATTGTGTACCTTTGTCTAAACATGTTAATATGGAATTATAATATAATAAAAACACTTTTTAAAAAATCCAAACTTTAAAAAAATCAGAAGAAGGCTAGGAGCTAAAGGGGCACCTGTGAAAGAACTAGACAAGATCTTGAAGTGTATAAACATATCATTGAATACTAAAGTTAAGCTTGTCCATGCCATAGTATTTCCAGTTTCTATGTATGATTGTGAAAGCTGGACTGTGAAGAAAACTGAAAGGAAGAAAATCAACTCATTTGAGATGTAGTGCTGGAGAAGAGTTCTACAAATACTGTGGCCTGCTAAAAAGATAAATACCTTGAAGTGCAAAGATATATCAATGAATGCTAATGTTAGGATTGTCCATGCCATTTTATTCCCCATCACTATGTATGGCTGTGAGAGCTGAATGGTGAAAAATACTGATAGGAATAAAATTAACTCATTTGAGATGTGATGCTAGAGAAGAGTTCTGTGGATACCTTGGACTGCTAAAGAGACAAAGAAATGGGTCCTAGAACAAATGAAACCTGAATTCTCCCTTTATTTATTTATTTATTTAGGTATTTATACCCCATTCTTCAGCCACAAAGGCTCTCAGAGCGGCTTACAAATTGTTTAAGCAATTGCAATTTACACATCTACACCACATTAAGCGGTTTCCAATGTGTGTTAGCTAATTGTCCCCACAAGCCAGGTACTAATTTTACTGACCTATGAAAGGATGGAAGGCTGAGTGAACCTTGGAGGCCTATGGGATTGAATTTGCAACGTGGTGGCTTGCAGTACTGGAATTTAACCACTGCGCCACCAAGGCTCCGTTGAAGGACTAAATTGAAGCTGTCATACTTTGGCCATATAATGAGAAGGCATGACTCACTAGGTACTGACCTAAATCCAGTTGAATGAATGAGAGTAAATACATTGAATCTATAGAAGTATTGACTTACCATGTTCCCATTGGTTCAATGGTTCTACTCTAGTTGGGACTGGCAATTAGATTAGGAGGAGGAGGAGAAGGAAGAGTTTCTGCTGCTGCTATTGCTATTTAATGTTATTTAGCACTACCAGTCAACCAAGGTACTTACATGGAATGCAGAAGTGTTTTTGGTGCCTGTGCAGAGGACAAGGTGGACAGATGGAAGTGACACATATTGATCAAAGGGTGAAGAATAGCCAGGGAATGTGGCAATGGAGGTAAATGAATTCCAAGGACCTCTGTAAGTGCTTCCATGCCATGAAATATTGTCAAAACGGGGAGAAACAATCATGCAACAATTTCCTCATCTATAGCCTCTTCTCATGAAATAAGCCATCTTTAATAATTAACACATCAGCACTACTAATGTGATGTAGTTGTGTTTTTTTAAAAAAAATTGTGGTGAATTAATCATTGAGGTTTACAAAGCGTGCTTTGGTAGCTATCAAAGGGTATAGAAGATGTTACCGCATGACAGTCTGTAAAAACATGGTTTGCACCCTACTGTTTTAATCTTAAACTTGCTTACAGCTGTGTGAGACTCTCCTGGAACAGCTGCTTATTGTGCAATATGACATCTGAAGATTGGTTCCAGGCGAAGAACATATTCACCACATGAAGCTAAATTCTGCATTGTGTGGGCTGCATATTCCACCTTACCCTTTCCCTCCTTTTGTAACTGCATAAAATATCAAATGTATGAGTGGCTCAGCTGTAACTAGGCATCTTAAGTGACAACCCAGCAGGCAGACCTGCCTTTATTTGTCAATGAAAGTTAATGGCATAAAGAGAGGCTCTTCTCTCTCACCACCTTCTTCTGTAAAGAGAACTCCAAGTTGCTGCTTAATATGCAGTCCTATTAATTCTAGCGGCTCTGAGGGAGTGGGGACTGAATGAGGGAAATTAATGACCTCCTGTCTAGGGGTTGCCCCTCACCTAAAAGGTGAACTCAGAATGATACTCTGAAAGGCAACAGAATTATTCAATATTTTTACAGCCACCTCATATACCAAACAGTTGTCAAGACTAACAGGCTTGATCAAATTTAATTCTCAGTGATCTCATTTAATTTGACTTCATTGCTGCCTGGCATTGGCCCAACTGTCTGTTGCATCTTTCCTTGCACTCACATTCTAGGATAACTAATTGGGATGCAGCTGGAATCCTGTTGATTATTTTTTAAAAATCCAACACTTTCTGAAAAGCAAAGGGTGTATAGTGTTATCTAGAAAACAAAACAAGACCTCAGCAAGAATCTTTCACCTACTTGCACACCACAGAACAATAGTGATTGTGATTATAACCAGGTTTCCAGTAACTAAAAGCTGTGTGAGGGGTGTCTGAGGGTGAGAGTGAGGTCAATGCAGCTGACAGGTTCATGGTTAAAAAGAGGTTTTCAAGCCCTGTTGATGGCATACACTTGTGTGAAGCCAAGTGTCTATAGTGTACTGAGGTTATTTCCAGTCTTGCCTTATCACAGCTCCCCAGAGTGAACTCACTAAGTAGAGTTTAAACCCTTTGAGCTTTTGTTTTTGTGCTGTTTTTTTTAAACCCAGTTGCCAAGGCTGGTGCAGCAGTTAAGCATAGACTCCCCCCCCCCTGCTCTCTCTGTGTAGACTAGGGGCTTTATCAGAAACATCAAATACGACATCATAACAATTCCATGTAAACACGAAATGGCATGCATACCAGATGACATCGTCCTTTCGCATTTATGTCTTATCCAAAAGCCGTTCTATTTTATTGACGGGACAATCCATCAATAGATCAGCAGTGGCACTTTTTTGCTGGCATTGCTGGCATTTGAAACCATACGCCTTCCCCTCCCCTTGCATTATTCCAGCATTAATGGCCGGTTTGGCCAGAACACATCCGGGTGGGATTGCACATCCAGATAGGTGACGCTCTTTTTATGAACCTCACCTGTTTACTTGAGACTTTTAAAGTGTGTTTATGTTCTTTTGTGAACTTTTTGTGTGTTATTTTTGAATTTCCCGTGCTTGCGTCTTCTCGCAAGAATCCACGGAATTTCATTCCAGGAAGTGAACGGAGCTATGCTCACTCCTCAGTAACTGCCAGGGCTGCCTTTGGATGGGATGCAAGGTAAGTGTGGTACAGGGGATTCTTTTACCGGCATAAAAATGTCACAAATTATGCCAGCAAAAGAACAGAAGAGGGGGGGTGGTTTGATAAAGTCCTAGGTTGTTAGCAAGATTCCTGATCTGGAGTTCTCTCATGTGCTTAATTCAGCACAGTAGATTCCCCTCTGTTTTTTCTGTCTGAACAGTTTTGATTTTAATATCAATATTTTTTTGTCGGCCATGGGCTGAGCCACAAAAAGTGACAATGAACTTTCCTATTATTTTTCCTCTTCTCTCAGTCCTCAGTACTAGTGCTATGTTTCTATCATGAAAACAAGGCATCATCTTCATCATCATCAATCATTTCATAACACTAAACCCTGCACTTTAAGTACATTTCACTATTATATAACTGCTAGGTGCATCTCAAATGTTACTGGTAGCACAGATTCTTGGTAGACCACAGAATTTCTGGTCACTTTAAGAATGCACTCCATGTTTATGGAAGTGATTCTATTTATTTTTACCCCTGTGCTATATGATCTCTTGTAATTATTGTTTTTCTTCATCAAAAATCCAGTACTTTTACTTTTCTTTTAAAAGAAATATCTCCATGTTATTCTACTTTGCATCTGTATTCAGTCATAAAAGCCCATTTGGTATGAGAAAAGTCATACATATTTTGCCTAATAATGCCTTTTAAGTAATTGGCCCCTTTGTTAATGGTTTTTTTTTAAGCCACTATGCCATACACCAGGAATCAAAATTAGCATCTAAATGAGGATGTTTTAAACACATGCCTAGGGGTTGCAGTTTTCACCTTTTTTTAGAGTTTGCCATGTTAAATTATGTAAAATAGCGATGGTATTTTAGTATTTAATGAGCTAATGTAGACCTATCAAGCTTTCTTTTTTAAAAATCTGTTGAATTCTAATATTATTTTTAAAGATAGAGCCTGTAAATTGTTTTTCAGCTACAGAAAATGGGTATGAAATAAAAATAAAAATAATGAAAAGACAAACAACACCAGATCCTTCAACAGGCAATCTTAGTTTGTGAAAGATTACAAAAAATAATATTGTCCCTCTGTATCCACAGATTCAACCAACCATGGATCAAAAATATTAGGGTGGGGGAATTGCCAAAAACAAACCTTGCTGTTCATCATTTTATATTTGTTGTTAACTGCCTTCAAGTTGACCTCAACTTATGGTGAGCCAATGAATGAGACATCTCCAGAATACCCTTGTGGCTGAAGAGCGGGGTATAAATAAATAAATAAATAAATAAATAATAAAACCCTGTCCTCAGCAGACCTGCTCAGGTGTTGCAGACTCAGGGTCATGGCTTCCTTGGATTGAGTCTATCTATCTGGAATGCAGTCTTCTTCTTTACCTACTGCCTTCTGTCTTTCCAAGCATTATTGTCTTTTCTAGTGAGTCATGCCATCTTCAATATGGCCAAAGTATGACAGCCTCAATTTGGTCATTTTGGCTTCTAGGGAGATTTCAGGTTTGATTTGTTCTAGGAACTATTTGTTTGTCTTTTTAACAGTCCACAGTACACAGAACTCTTCTCCCGCACCACATCTCAAATGAGTTGATTTTCTTCCTGTCAGCATTCTTCACTGTCCAGCTCTCACAGCCATACATAGTGATGGGGAATACAATGACATGGACAATCTTAACTTTAGTATTCATTGATGTATCTTTGCACTTCAGGATCTCGTCCAGTTCTTCCTTCCAAGTCCTAGTCTTGTTCTTATTTCTTGATTGACGTCTCCATGAAACATATGGTGAGAAGGCCTCTCACTGCATGAGATGTTCCAACTTTCTGATACAATGAAGAACTCCCTATTTTTCCTACCTTTCCTCAAGAAATTGAACCTATGTGATTATGCACAAATATTCAGCAGTGCAGTGGTGATTGTAACAAAAGCAGTAGTGGCAGTGACCTTGCACACAGCATGGAGGGGCTGGTTGTCCAAGCAGCATCAAAAGCAGCAGCAGCGGAGGCAGCGGCAGTGGCATGAATCATTGTCTGGATACATGAAGCCGGGGGTGGGTCGCAACTGGAGCCAGACAGAGCCAAGTCTGTGAAGAACCAAGCCGCTCCAGGAGAACAGAGGCCAAGGAAGAGACTGCCAAAGGAGGCAAATGGGCTGAGGCAGGATGCACGGCAAGAAGAGGTGGCTGCCAGAAGAGACAAGGGGATGCTGGAGGAAGCAAGAGGAGGAAGCAGCAGCTACTGAAGGAGGCCCAAAGTCTACTAAAGGAAGCCCAGAACCTGAGCACTGAGAACTCCAGGACAATCTCCTAATAAGTTTGGGGACTTGAGGGAGGTGGTATGTTATCACTCATCAAAATGAAAAGGGAAACACTTATTTTTTTCCTATTGGGCACCAGCAGTAATGGTGGGTGACACTGGCAGAGGATCTTTCAGACACAATGGCAGCAACACCATAGCTAACACTTGTTAGTACTGCACAGGGGGAAGCAATGGTGATCCCACTCTTGAAAATCTTTCACCACAGAAACCCTATGATGAGACAATCCAAAATGAAGCAAGAGTTAGGGACAGGATGCACACAATGTGCTAACAAGGCAGAGCAGAAGGACAGTTATGAGTAGCACAGGAGCTAATGGCACAACTGGACTGAAGCCAAAAGGAAGTCAAGTCATAGACGTGCTCAGAAGTGGAGGAAAAACCTGAAGCTACACAACACATATTATAGGAACATGGACTGTGAGAAGCATGAATCAAGGGAAGCTAGACATAGGACTTTATCAGACTAACCTTCAAAAACATTTCTGTCCCACCAAAATTTAACAGCGTACTTGTCCCAGCACAATAACCCTTTTCATCAAACTCACCTGTAATTGTGAGAAAAAGCATTCCCAGCATTACCAGAGCATGAATGGAGCTTTGTTTACTTCTGCGTTCATGATCTCAGCGATTCTAATGAGAAGACGCAAGTGCAGCGAAAATAAAAAATACAGTAAAAGACAAAAATTGTACATACAAGCACAGAACCACACTTTAAAACTTAAAAGTAAACTGGGGAGGTTCATAAAAAGAGCATTCCCTACCTGGCTTTTGCGTTCTCACCCGGAAGTGTTCTGGTGCGACCTCCTATTGATGCTGAAATCATGAGACAAAAATGGCACACAGTTTCAAATGCTGGCAATATTGGGAACAAAATGCCAAAAGGCTTGGGCAATCAATAAAAAAGAATGCCTTTTTCTCCAGATGAAATTGCAAAAGCACAACATTATCTGGTATGCGTGTCCTTTCCTGATAATTTGGCATCCTTATGACACCATTTTTGCCATGTCTGATAAAGTCCATAGTAAAACAAGAAATGGAACCTGTAATTATTGCAATACTTGGAGTGAGCAAGCTAAACTGGACAGGAATGGGACATTTTGAGTCAGATAATTACACAGTGTTTTACTCAGGAAATGAAAAGATAAGAAGAAATGGGATGTCATTAATAGTAAGAAAAGATTAGCAAACTCAGTCAAAGGATATAATGCAAAGTCTGACCAAATCAAATCAATAAGTCTTCAGGGAAAACCTATTGACATAACCATAATCCAAGTCTATGCACCAACCACAGAGGCAAAAGAAGAATAAATCTTGCTTCTGGATTCTATGTGGGCTTTTTTCATGCTGGATTCTATGTGGGCTTTTTTCGTGCTGATTCCAGGGCTTGCCCATAACATGGTTCCGATATGTGGATGGCACTTTCACCATTTGGAGCAACAAAAAAGAAGATGTGATCTCATTTCTGAACCACCTGAACAGCATCCACCCAAATATATATCCAATTCACAATGGAAAAAGAAAAGGAAGGAACATTGCCATTCTTGGATGTCCTAGTCATCTGCAAACCAAACCAATGGTTAGGCCACAAGTTATACAGAAAACCCACACACACTGAGAGATACCTACACAAGAACTCCAATCATCACCCAGGATAAAAAAGAAGCACAATAAAAACATTGGTAGACCATGCAAAAAGGATCTGTGAACCCTACTACCTGGAGGACAAACTGAAACACCTAAACTGGGCTCTACAGGCTAATGGTTACTCCAGATCAGACATCACAAAAGCATCCAGACCCAGAAAAAATGACAGGAATAAAGAAAAACACTCACCCGAAAGGGAAGTTATTTTTACCATACATCAAAGGAGTCACAGACAGAATAGGGAAACTGATGAGGAAACACAACCTCCAAACAATCTACAGACCAACCAAGAAAATCCAAGAAATGCTACACTCAGCGAAGGACAAAAGAGACCCTCTCACAGCTGCAGGAGTTTACTGTATACCATGAAGCTGTGGACAAGTTTACATAGGGATCACTAAATGCAGTGTGCAAACATGAATCAAGGAACATGAGAGACACTGCAGACGTGGACAGCCAGAAAAATCAGCAGTAACACATGTTATAAACCAACCTGGACACAAAATGGTATTTAAAAACACTGAAATTCTGGACCAACAAGTATCATGTCAGAATGCACAGAGAAGCTATTGTAATCCACAAACACCTGGACAACTTCAACAGGAAAGAATAAACCCTAAAAGTAAACAAAATCTGGCTACCAGTCCTGAAAAACATTAAAATCAAAACTCAACACATGCAAATGAACTCCACCAAGGGACAGGGGGATTTCCAGCAGACAATGGACCATTAGCCAAACAGACACTAATCCTCCTTGCATATCTCCACCCAGAAACTAGCCATTCAAATACACAAATTTACATATCCTCTCCAACAGGGGCTCACAGTATATAAACCCCACACTCACTCCTACCCAACCATTCTCTGAAGATGCCAGCCACAGATGCAGGCAAAATGTCAAAAGTAAACTTCCAGAACATGGCCTCACAGCCCGGAAAAAACCCACGGAAAACTCGTGCTCAAAATTCTACAGCAAAGACTTCTACCACATACGGAATGAGAATTGCCAGATGTTCAAGCTGGGTTCAATAAAAGAAGAGGCACTAGGAAGCACATTGCAAACATACGTTGGATAATGAAGCACACAAAAGAATTCAATAATAAAATCAGCTTGTGCTTTATAGACAACAGCAAAGCCTTTGACTGTGCAGATCATGAAAAGCTATGGATTGCTCTTAAGGAAATGGGTGTGTCACAACATTTGTTTGTCCTGATGTGTAACCTGTACTCAGGACAAGAAGCTGCTGCTAGAACAGAATACAGAGAAACAGAATGGTTTCCAGTCAGAAAGGAGGTCAAGCAAGGCTGTATTCTGTCACCTTATTTGTTAAACCTCTATGTCATTATGTATAAGGGATGTCATTTTACTACACCATTGTAAATAATGGGACTTGAACAGCCATGGATTTTGGTATCCACAGAGGGTCCTGGAACCAAACCACAGCAGATACTGAGGGCCCACTATAGTTGAGTGAAATTTCAGGTAAAACAGAAAATGACGTTACTATTAATCAGATACAGTTGTCCCTTCATATTCACTGGGGTTTGGTTCCAAGACCCCCTGTGGATACCAAAATCCGTGAATACTCAAGTCCCATTATATGCCCCCCTCTCTGGCTTTTCTTCGCAAACGAAGATTCAGGAAGGACTCATCCCGCGCCTTCTGCAAGCGCGCTGATGACTAAAAAGGCCAATCCGAGATAAACAAGTCCGGTTGCAAAAAGTGCAGCAGAAGGTCTCCTTGGGTGATGTTTTTAGGTTGTGATTCTTTCTGCGTTGTTGTTTCTCTTCAAGACTTGTTCGTCGTGAGTTCTCAAATAAGGCTGCAGCATTGTGGATAGTGCGTCTCCATGCCTCCCGATGTGAGGCCAGGGCGGACCACCGTTGGTGATCAATCTGGCCAAGCCTGAGATGTTGTTTCAGGGAGTCCTTGTATCGCTTTTTTGGAGCGCCCCTCCCACGCTGACCCGTGGCGAGTTCACCGTAGAGTAGTATTTTTGGGAGGCGATGGTCCTCCATCCTAGAAACGTGCCCTGCCCAGCGCAGCTGTGTTCTCAATATCATGGCCTCAATGCTGGTGATCCCTGCTTGTTCAAGGACAGCAACATTCGTCACATAGTCAGTCCAGTGTATATTTAGGATTGTGCGTAGACAGCGCATGGCATAGCAAAATGGTGTCCCTTATAAAAGATGGCAAAATCAAAGTTTGGTTTTGGGATTAATATTTTTTAAAGAATACTTTCAAGCTGTGAATACTTAAATCCATGGATACCAAATCCATGAATATGGAGGGACAACTGTACTTATAAAACATTAACAAATGGCCTTTTAAAAATACATATTTAATTTCAGAAAATGAATGGTTTTTTTAACGTTAACAATGGAAATATTTCACTTTATGGAGAAATAAGAAAATGTGTATACTCTGTATACATTTCTATGTCAAAATCTAGAAATGAGTAAGTAAAATATATAAATTAAAGGAGAATAAATGTTGGAGGTGTGAGAGAGAATTAGGATCTATGTATCACATGTGGTGGAACTGCCCAGAGATAAAGAAATATTGGGTGAAAATTCATCAGATTATTCAGAAAATATATAAAATACAATTTACAATGGACCCAAAATTTTACCTCCTGAACATTAGGAAAAAGACTGAAAAAGCTCTTTGGCGAACAATGTTATATTTGATCACGGCAGTGAAAATTAATATAGCACTGAATTCAAAAAGGAAAGGAATGCCACCAGTTGAAGACTGGTTAGTCAGACTAAAAGAGATGATGGACAATGATAGATTAAAATATATTTTAAATAAAAGGAGTATAAATAAATTAGATGAAGAATGGTTACCAATAATAAACTATCAAAAAGAAAGATGGGAGATAAAAGGAGATTGGTTGATGGAAAATGAGATTAAGAAATAAAAAACTAAACTGTATTTTGGAATCAAGAAGACAGTGATTAATTAGTGAATTTATAAGGTGAAGGGAGATTGATCAGATAAAAACAAAAGGTACAGAAAAGATTAATCTACAGGATGTAAGGGAATAGAAGTGGGGAATTTAAGAAAATTGAAAGCAACACTTTTGGGGAGCATTAATGAGGGAAGTCAGAATATGTTATTGAAGAATAATTAAATATATGTAATAGAATAAGGATTTATGAGATTTATGTGCATGAAGATGAATAATTGTGAGAAATCTTATTATTCATTTATTATTTATTATCACTGTGTGGATTATATAAATAAATAATTTTTTAAAAAAATCTAGAAATGAGAGGTCTACAGGCTGACAATACACAATCAAATTAAGGAGTGGTATAGAAGATTAATTATTCCATTGACATTTAATAACCGTTGAGAGAGAAAGCAAACACTTTAGTATGATATCTTGATTTTGAATACATTCTTTGGAGGTCGCATCTGAAAGAAGATGAATTCATTTTCAAGGTCAGTTTTTAAAGAATACATTTAAACCTTTGGAAGTGTTGAGGATTTTTTTAAAAAATGCACATTCTATTTCCATTGATTTTTTGAAAAAAACTTGAAGCATTTTCCTCAGCAAATGCAGGCCATGTTGAAAACGATGATTTTATATTTGATTACAACAGCAAATACACACACATCTCACTTTGACATAATGAACACACACACACAGCACAGTGTAGCATTGCATGAGAGGAGGTGCTTTGATGGCCTCACATGATGAGAGGCCTTTAATTGTGTCATGGCATCTCACACTATGATGTAGGAGGTTTGAAGTGAAGCAGAGGATATTTAAACAGGGGCCACCCCTTCCCTCCTCCTCTTTTGGTTGAATTTGACCCACCCTCCCACCTCTGCCACAGTGTGAGTCTATTGGTTGCTTGTGGGATGGGTAGGAATTTTTTCCTCTGTACCATGGGGTTTTTTGCCTACTCCACAGTGTTACAAGGGACTTGAAGAATTGGCCTTAGGGTGGTGTCACAAATAGGTGGTCAACTGGCAGGTTGTGGGGGAGACGGGGATTAGTTCGGTGTACACCTATGGCACCCCTGTCGAGTGAAAGATGGCTCTATCAAACTACCCTTGCAGGTCACGTGACTTGGGGAGTGGGGAGTAGACCATCCTTGAGGCTGGCCCAAGGGTTGAGCTCTCGCCAGAAGTCATGCGACTTGAGGTATCTCATCATGGGGTTTTTGCCTTCCAGAAGATGGTGGCTGAGGTAGCCCAATTGATGGGAGGAGGTCTGGGAGAGACCACTGGCTCCAGCTTTTCCCACATTGGGTCTCCCCCCATAGTTTGCATACCCCACGTAATAAAGATTAAATAGGTGATAGAATAAATAATGTGACCCTTATTTTAACCCAAGCTTTGTGTGTAGCCTCATTATTTCATATGTTGGCCATCAAGTAACATTTTCTTGATACTTTAATAATTTCACCGACATGTATTAATTTTAGCTCTTTGTATAAAAATCTGTTTACCTCTTTTGGAGGGAAGTTTTAAAACAACAGTCTGTTGTCCATTAGAAGGATATTTATGTTATGAACAATCTTAGAGAATCTCCCAGCAAGCTTGTCTCTCTGTATCAGTTTTGCTCATCACAAAAATGACTGAGGAAAGACTAAACTGTTTTTGCATTCAGATTAACCAGTTTGAGCTCTATGAGGTTGTTTTCATACCAGAAAGGCCCAGACAAAGGAAATTGTGTACTTAATACAGTATTTCTGAAGCTGGAGCCCTCCAGAAGTGTTGGACTACAGGTCTCATCATCCCCACTAGCAGACTAATGGCAGTTTTAGTCCAACATATTGGGCACCAGATGGGGCAAGGTAGGTTTAAGAGAAGAAAGAATTTAATTCCCAGAGCAAGCTGGAATCAAGACTGGCAATCTAATTCAGAAGATGTAGAATCTATTTAGTGTTCAACCCAGGAAGCAGCCAGTGCAATCCTATAAACTCTACTGAGAGAAGGGAATCCTAATGAGCTCTATGGGACTTGCTCCATGTTAAATAGATACAGGATTGAAGTGGAGCAGATTCATTGTGTAAACTAGCTGAAAAAGATAATACGTTCCATGCTTGTTTTCCCCTCACTGTCCAGTAGGAACAGTTTGTCTACAGTCAGCTGGGGCAAAATATCCAGTCTCCCGATTTAGCGGACATAATCTCTCACAGGCCTAAGCCACAATGGCTCTCATGCTGTCTGTAAAATTTCAGTTGAAATGCTAAGTTAATATGAGTCAATCTACCGGTATTTTGTGACATGATTAAAAATGTGTTGAGTGTACCACAGTCAGTACTATCACTGACTTCATAAAGTAACTGATTCATTTTGGGATGATAGAACAGAATGTACCAAAAGCCAACACCCACTTCCCCTCTTAAGTGATCCCTCCAGTGAGTTGCTCCCTAAGAATGTTCTAATGTGTATAAATGGCAACATGCACTCAAATGCTTTGCTAACTGAAGAAGACCTTGTGAGCGATTCAGCTCTGTGGGACTTTGGCAGCCATCCAACCATCCAGAAGAACTTTCAAAGAAGGAATGGCAGAGCTGCTAAACAATTTAACATTCCCTCGAATGACTGAGACAATATCTTGAATATCCAAAATTATATCTAATATAGCAGTATAGATTAAATGAGAAAGATAGAAGGGTAGTCACTTCTGTGTCAGCACAAAAGGAGGAAATGTACCATCTCCCAAAAGAGAGAATGAGTGTGTGTGTGTGCATGAGATGGGGGGATGACCAAAAAAAGCAGCATGACATAAATATTTATATATGCTAATTTCTCTCCGCAATGGGAGCCTGCATGGTGTAGCAGTTTGACTGTTGGGCTACAATTCTGAAGACCAGGATTCAAATCCCCACACAGCCATGGAAACCCACTGGGTGACCTTGGGCAAGTCACATTCTCTCAGCCTCAGAGGAAGACCATGGCAAACCCCTTCTGAACAAGTCTTGCCAAGAAAATCCCATGATAGATTCGCCTTAGGGTTGCCATAGGTCGGAGACGACTTGAAGATACACAACAACAATTTATATGCATAGATGCTAATTTAGAAATAGTAATTTAAATAGTCAAATTTAAATAGAAATACAGTACATCGCACAATAGTAGGAAAATCACACCATACAATTATGGCATATCTGTGGTCTACCAGGCCATTGAGCAGTTTGGAGATGTTTCTTTGCTAGTCTATAGCCCTCAGAATCTTCCAGCCAGCTTGGGCACTGTCTATGTCAGCTGTGGGATTCAGGGGGTCATAGTCCAAGAAAGCAGGTTTTCCAAGCTCCATTCTTGGGCCCTTTTATACGGAGATTTTCAGACAACACTGTTATAGTGTTACTATTCCACTTTACTTGCTATGGCTGCCTCCTGTTGAATCCTGGGATTTGCAGTTTAGGGAGGGGCATTTACAACTCTCAGCCTGAGAGATCTTAGGCCTCACTAAACTACAAACCCCAGAGTTCCACAGGAGGAAGCCAGAGCAGTTAAAGTGGAATAGTAACACTATAACAGTGTAGTCTGAAAATCTCCTACATCTAACAATGTGAGCACTGGACCTCAAAGAAACTGTGAGAATAAATGTAAATCTTCAAGGCTCCACAGGATTCTATTTTTATTTTATCCAAGAATCTTTAAGATTTTTTTAGGAAATACATCCTTAAAATAAAAGTGCATCTACCAGGCAGTGTCACATTTTATCAACAAATGAAAAAACATAACCAAACAATAAAATAAAATAATAATAGCTGTGTTATACCCTATACATATAATCTCAGTAGCAGAACCCATTTTATTCTTTTGGATCTAAATCCCTGATCCTGCCCTATCACATCCAAATCCTTTCATCCTTTCATGACAAATAGGAAGATGTAAATAAACACAATGATTATGTTGTTAAGACAAGTGCCATGAACAATAGTCTGTACTCAACAAGCTCACCAGAGAATCTCAGCCAGTCCTGGATTCACCTAATAATGTAAGTCACTGCACCATAGCCAGGCTGATTAATGGTTAGGTGATATTCAGTTCAAGGTGTATATGCCTAAGGCCATTGCTTATTAGGAAATGGAATGGAAGCCAGCTAATGACAATTTCTACAGGAGACAATCTCAGGAAAGTTTTATCAAACTTTACAATTCTAAGTCCACTTTCTTTCAAAATTCATTAGTTCCTGTAAATTCCAGTTCCAGAAAGTAACTTAGCCAGGATTATGTTTCGATTTATCTAATAGAAAGTGGAATAGATTGCCTTATAAGGTGGTGGGCTCTCCATCTTTAGAGATCTTTAAACAGAGGTTGGATGGACATCTTTCAGGAGTGTTTTAGTTGTGTATTTCCGTACAGCAGGGAATTGGCCTAAAAGGCTTTGTGGTCCCTTCCAACTCTATGATTCTAATATGTGCTTTGGATATTTCTGTGCCACTCACTATCAATTTGTTCCTTGTACACACAAGAAGTTTAAGGGGAACCTTATAGGTTCACAGGCCAGCTGTAAGTACATTTGTATAGCTAAATAGTTCTCTCTCACTTGATATTTGCAAGTAGATGCTGGAAGGTAATGAGTCCAAAAATAAAATTGTATTTAAAAAATTCCAGGATCTAGTCCTTTTAAAAACAACAAGAATTATTTCCTTTAAAAAATAGTTTAAAACATTCAGTCACCTTTGACTTCACGCTTTATGCAGAGTGCGGTTAGCAAGCAGACTTAAGCTCAATTATCATTTGAAAGTGTATTCAGAGATCTGGGATCCCCCAGTTAAATTAGACTCATTACAAAACAAAGGAGTCAGTTTAAAATGCAAAACAAAGTTTACTGAAGGTATATCAATCTCAATCTACATACTAAAACAAACTTAAGAAAAGGTCCTTAACTGACTAAGAATAGGGTAGGAAAGACTCACCAGCCTACAGCCATGGGCTGGGTTTCGATGCATCATGGCATGGTTATAGGAAAACTTAAAATGCATCCATTCTCATGGAGAGACAGATTCAGAAGGGTAGCTTACACAAAAGCAATAACATTCAAATTAGGTCATGTGTGAATCACCCAGCACTTCTAGTTGGCTAGAAGTGCCCAGTGAAGTAAGAGAAGGGAATTTTGGGAGAACAAAATGCATGCAGGGAAAAAACCCTAGACTTATCTAAGATTGTGAATGAGGTACACAAGATTGCTTTTACATTACAATGATTATTTCCCCACATACTACAATCCCCTTCTCAATCATAGGGTACTTCAGGAACAATCTTCATTCCTTCTCGTAGTCTAAGGAAACTGTCCTTAGGGAGAGGCTTTGTTAAAACATCAGCTATCATTTCTTCTGAGTTGCAGTACTCCAGTTGAACAAGTTGACTCTGGCACATTTCTCTCACCTTGTGGAAAGCAATGTCTATGTTCTTCTTCAGAGGCTTGTCACTCTGAGAAATCTTGATACAGCTTTGATTGTCTTGCATCAAAATGGTTGGCTTGGGTTCCTCTATCCCAAGATCCAGAAGCAAATTCTGCAGCCATTTGATTTCATCACAAGCTGTTTTCGCTGAGACGCACTCGGCACCTGTGGAACTATCCGCCACTGTACTCTGCTTCCGACTTGTCCAACTTACTGCTCCACCACCATAGAAGATGATGTTTCCATTGGTAGATTTTCTCTCCACCAAATCACTGCCCCAATCAGCATCTGCATAGGCAATCAGTCGTGGCTTGTCACATGCTGGCAGCATCAGTTTGAAGTCAGCAGTCGCTTTTAAATATCTTGCAATTCGCTTCACTGCAGTAAAATCTCGAAGAGTAGGAGAATTAACCATTCTACATAAGATGCCAACAGCATTTGCAATATCAGGTCTAGTGAAATTCGCTATGTACAGAAGTTTTCCAACTGCAGTTCTGTACTTTTCACTGTCTCTCAAAGGTTCAGATGCCTCATTGCTCTTTAAGAAGCCTACTTCCATTGGAGTTAGAGCATACTTTGCATCTCTTAAGCCAAGACAGTCCAAAAGATCTACAAACTTTTGCTTTTGATTAAGAAAGAAGCTTCCATCACGGTCTCTTTCAATGTGTACTCCAAGATAGTGTGAGATATCTCCCAAACTTTTAATATCTATTTCTTTCTGGAGATTCAGGAGTATCTCTTGACTATCTGCTTTGTCTTGACTGCACAGAATCAAATCATCAACATAACTTGCAATGTAAGTCCATCTATTGTTTCTGAATCTTTTGTAAACACATCGGTCAACAGTGCCTGGAGTAAATCCTTCTTTGATAAGGAGCAGATTTAGCTTTTCGTGCCATTTCTTGGCAGCTTGTTTTAATCCACACAAGCTTTTCTCAAGTTTACATACTAGATGCTCCTTTCCAGGTACTACAAATCCCGAAGGCTGTTCTATGTACAGTTCCTCATCTAGATCTCCATAAAGAAACACTGTCTTCACATCTAGATGTTGTACATGCATTCATAAAAGGCCATTTTAAAACAGTGCAATTAAAATAGCACAGCATCTTTCTTTGAAAACAAAAGCCTTCAGCTATCAAAAGCCTGTCCAAATAAAACAAAAAGTCTTTGCCTGTCAATAGAAGGACAACAAGCAGAGGCCCATTCTAGATTACTTAGGAAGTCCCAGAGCCTTGGTGCAGCCACTGAGAAGGCCTTGCATCCCCACCAACCATGCTTGTCAATGTGGTGAGACTGAGGGTACATCTACACTGTAGTAATAATGCAGTTTGACACCACTTTAAGTGCTACAGCATCATCCTATGGAATCCTGGGATTTGTAGTTTTACAAGGTCTTTAGCCTTCTCTGAAGAGAGCTGGTGCCTCACAAAACTACAAATCCCAGGATTCTAAAAGATGGAGCCATGGCAGTTAAGGTGGTGTCAAACTGCATTATTTCTACAGTGTAGATGCATCCTGAGAAAAAGGCCTGTCTAAGGATCTCAGGGTCTGGGCTGGCTCATATGAGGTGATGAGCCAACTAGGTCATAACTAGAACTTTGAACATGCTCAGAAACAGACCAGGAGCCAATGGAGCTGTTGTAGAAAGGTGGTTGCATGACCCCATAAGTTACAGTAAGACAGCTGCTTCAGGCAGAAGACACTGGGTGAGGGCAGTGAAGTGTTTGGACTGGAGCGTTATATGAAGCACACCAGCAGGCTCATATGGGAGATTAAAGTCCTTCAGGTAATCCAAACCATGTAAGGCTTTGTAAGTCACAACTAGGGACTTGCAACTTATTTATCTGAATTCTTAAATGAATAGGGCAAACTTAGATTGATTTCTACCAACCCTGGATCAAATTATATTAACCTGGAGCCTGGCACAATTCTGGAGTGCAGCCGCACAGTTCCAAAGTGATTTGGACCATTGTGGAGATCTGGGCATCATGTTGGAGATATGACCATATGAGGAAAACATCAAGGCAGATTGAAGAGGAAGGGCAGGAGAAGAGAAGGGCTGATAGTTTTAATCTGGGGCAAGAATCTCACCAATATTCAATCATTATCACACAAGTTTAATAATCTGTGATTTCCTGATTTCCTGCATGGCAGGGGGTTGGACTGAATGGCCCTCGTGGTCTCTTCCAACTCTGCAATTCTATGATTCTATGATTCTATGAAGGAACAGGGACACCACAGGATCAAGAAAGGGCTTCCTTTTCAGAAGGCACCATTCCTGTCCTGTTCTGCCTCCCTGGCTGCTTCCATTCTGTTCTTTTTTTTTTTAAATTGATGGGCAAAAGCCATAATAGATCACTTGTTCCGTTTCTGTAACAGAACCATGGGTGAGCGAAAAGGTGCCTTGTTCATGTGGTGTGATCTGGGAGGTCTGTGCCGAACAGTTCCCAGTACAATTGAGACATCCAGGTAAGTGACAGCCTTTTTTGTACTCTCCCCTGTTTATTTGTGTGTGATTTTTTTTAAGAGTGTTTAGGTACTTAGTTTAATTTTTTGAGGTTTGGTTGTATTTTTATTTTTAAATTCCCCACGTGATGCCAGCCTCCCTGTAAAGTCCTGTAAGGTCCATGTGGAACACTTCCAGTGGTGATCGGGACATCCAGGTAAGTGATAGCCTTTTTTGTACCCTCCCCTGTTTACTTATTTTTTTTTACTTGTACTTGGGTGTTTGGTTTACCTTTTATATTTTTATTTTTAGTTTTATTATTGTTTTTCCTACGCAATCATTCTCTCATGAGAATGCCTGGGATTTGGTCTCCAGGAAGTGAATGGAGCTCTGTGAGAGCTCCATTCACACCTGGGCTGCTGGAGCAGAAGGGAGCAGTTTCTGTTCCACATGAAAGGTAGGTTGGGGGGGGGGGATAAATTGTGACAGGGACAGGAGCAGGGCAGGAATTAGAAGGCAAGAAGAGGACACTATATTTGTCCCCATCTGATAATCTCCACACTGTTTATGGGTGGGATTGTGTGAGATAATTGACATTATAGAATCAGTTCCCTCCTCAGTCTCTTTATTCCTTTGCAGATTTAGCAGCAGATCATTGAAAGAGCTGTGGTGAGAGTTTAGGTGATTGTCTCCCATGGTCTTTCTCTGAAACTTGCTTTGTTGAGTGTGTATGTGTGTGCCTTTAAGTCGCCTGCCTATTTATTGTGATCCCATTAATTTCATAGGGTTTTCTAAGGAGATTATCAGATGAGCGTCTAAAAATATTTTTTGCCCCACTATATTTAAAAACATAAGTATCCTGGCATAAAGTGCCTCCCCTAAATTATGACAGCATGACCACTAGTGCTGTTTACTTCTGCGTTTTTGCATGGGCGAGACTTCAGCAGTTCTCACGAGAAGATGCAAGCATGCTTCAAAGTCTAAAAACACCAAAATTAAAAAAAAAAAAACCACAAGCACTGCAACACACTTAAAAACTTGCCAGCAAAATGAGAAGGTTCATAAAAAGAGTATCCCTTAACTAGTTTCCGTGTTCTCACCCAGAAGTGTTCTGGCAGGGATCACCCATTGACACTGTATTCATGAGAGCAGATGCGGTTTTGCACACAGGCAATAAAGTGAAAAAAATGTTATCAGCGATCAGTTGATGTCTTGGCCCATTAATAAAAAAGAATGCCTTGTTCACAGCAGCAGAAGGCTTAGATCATAACATCGTAAAGTGGGGGAGCCCTTTCACAGTATCCTGTCATCGTTATCACACCATATTTGCCGCATCTGATAATCTCCTAAGGGAAGGAATACTCAGAGGTGTTTGTGCCAGTTTCTTCCTCTAAAGCATAACCTACAGTACAAGATATTTGTTGGTGGCCTCCCAATCAAGTACTAACCAGAGCTGACCCTGCTTAGCTTCTAAGATCAGATAGGATCTGGTGCCTTTAGAGTATATAGGCCATTTTGTTGAGCAGCCTCATTTAATCCTCTTTTGTCTTTCTTGTTAGTCTGAATAGTAATATTTCATGGGAGCACCAGGGTAGTGTAGTGGTTTGAGCATCAGGACTAAGACTCTAGAGACCAGAAAACAGTATACTTTATAGCTGCTTAGCACAAAATCTCCTGAAGCTACCTGTCTGAAATATGGTTAAGTTAATCCCCTGTCCAAACTTGATGCATCTATGTGAAAATAAGTAAATAAATAAAACATTATACAGTAGTCATTTTGATTTTCCAGTGTAAGTCAATTAGGGACATTTTGTATTCAGGTTTCTAGATTTAGGATCTGGATCAGATTGATTCGGGTCTACATCAATCTAGACTAAACTGGGTCTAGATATGAAACATTAAATTGTGCCCTAAACTGAATGGGGGTAGAGCATGAACAGTCATGGTCATAACCAGCGTTTTGTATTGTGCCTGAAAACAGTTGCTGGTGCTCTTCCAACAAGGAAATCCTGTGTTCCCTATAGGCAGTGCTGATCAACAATCTGACTGCAGCTGTTTAGGCCACGGGAAGTTTCTGAACACATTTCCACAGATTTTCAAAGAGACCATATTTGCAGTATTCCAAACAAGATATAACTACAGCATATATCATTGTGGCCAGATCAGACATCTCCAGGAATGGGCATAGGTATCCCACTACTAGGGGAAATACATTGTGGGAAGACATAGGAGAGGGCCTTCTTTGGAGTGGCACCCAGCTGTGGAATTCCTTCCCCCTGGAGGCCCGATTGACACCAACTTTGGGATCATTTTGGTGCCAAGTCAAAACCTGGCTTTTTATTAAAGCCTTCAGGCATCACTAATTTTATCTAGGCTGAGCATGTCCTATGGTTACATTATTTAACATTGTTTTAACATTTTTTAAATTGTCTGGTTTAATTGATAATTTATTTAATATGTTTTTAATCTTATAAAATCATTGTGATTTATTGTTTTAAATTGATTTTATTTTTCGCCATCCTGAGATCTTCAGATACAGGGTGGGAAATAAATAAATAAATTATTCATTCACTTTAAGTGTCCAGATGTATTCCTTGGCCACCATGGAAACCAGAGCATCCAGTCTCTGCATTGTATGTATCTAGGAGTACACCCAAAATGTGGAACTACACCTTCAGGAAGAACATAACCTCAGCTAGCACAGGTTGACCCCTTATTCCTTAATCTCATTTCAACTGTACAGGGGCACTTTTGATTTGTCAGGATTAATATGCCCTCCAACAGTCCTGATCAATCCTTTGTTGTCCCAATTTTCAGATGCTTTTAAAATGTCCCAGTTTCTCTCTCTTCTTCCCACTTTTTCTTCCCACTTTGGTCTTCAGCTTACTTCAGTTGCTGCCAGCTGTTCAAAAGTAGTTTGCACTCTCCTTTATAGCTAAATTCGAAGAAGATGTGCTTCTAAATCAGTTTCTGACAACAGCAATGGACTGGATGAGCTCAACCAAGCTGAAATTTAACCCATACCCTCCAACAATTCACACATGAAAAGTGGAACACATGTGGCCAAGTAATATCAGAGAGTGGTTAAGTTGGCAAAAGTTATTAATGAAGAAGAGCACACAAGCAAAAAGAGGTTGAAGCAGTTTGCTTTTTGCCTGATTCTACTGAGTGCCTCTCCTTTCCCCTCCCTATACTGAGATAACTACGTACAAATGGCTTTTGCATAATAAATTCAATTACACAATAAACTCTACTTGCAACAAGTAAAATAAGAACAAAGAGGGAACATGGGAAGAAGAGCAGAGAGAAACTGAGACAGTTTAAAAGCATCTCAAAAAGTGGGACAACACAAGATTAACTGAGATTGTCCCCGCTAAAGCAGGACATGGGAGGGTATGTTTTCATTGAGACGAAATTATATGAAACAATATCCATGGAAATATATATGGAAACAAGTGTTTTTCATTCCAGGTCAGAAGTCCTAAATATAAATTAGAATTTCTGCTCTAAACACACATTGTATGAATAAGAAAGTCTAGCATTTTGCCTTTACAATTGGAACAAAGGAAAAGGATGGAGAAAATATGTTAAATGCTGGAAAGTAGTATTAAAGATAAAAGTATCAAGCATATAGAAGGAAAAATCTTGAAGGAGAATCACCAAGGTTTTGCAAACTCCTAATTCACTTACCTTTCAAAGTTTTATTAGAGTGTCAATAAGCATGTTGGTAAGGATGATACAGTAGACAGTGTTTACTTAGACCTTCAGATGGTTTTTGACAAAGTACCTCAGCTTCTAAATGAACCTGAGCAAACTTGGAAATCATGGAAGAAGAAGAAAAGTCATCTTGTGAATCAGTAACTTGTTAAAGGGACATGGTCATCATGAACAAGTCAGACTACAGGAGACTGAGAGACTACTGCACAACGCCACATTTTACAGGATCCTTTCTAAAGATCTCACTGATGAATACCTGCAGGAACTACACAAATTACTCAGGGAATTCTCCATTGATGTACAGAACTGAATTCAAATGGACACACCCCAGAAGCCTAAACTAGGAGCCCAAATCCAAGAAGATCTATTGTCTCAAGCTTGTCTCAAGCATTAGAACCCTGTTAGGATATATGGATATATGAACTCAGTACTCAGACCATATGCCATCAACACTCCAAGTTATGTGAAGGATACAATTGATTTCTGAGGAAAATACAGTGCATCCACAATCTCCCAGAGATCACCATCCTAACCACTATGGCACCTATACACAAACATCCCACACCAGGATGGACTACAAGCCATCAAGAATATCACCTTTGAATGATGCAGATCGAACTACCAAATTCTGCAACTTTGTACTTATTCATAACTATTTCCCTTTTGACAATAGCATTTATCTCCAAGTCAGTGGCATTGCCATGGGCACCCACACGGCACCAAAGTATGCAAACAATGTCATGGCTGACCTGGAACAATGCATCCTCAGCACATGTACCCAAAAACCTCTCCTCTGCCTAAGATTTCTTGATGACATTTTTGGAGTTTGGCCACACGGAAAGCAAGTTCCACCAGGATTTCAACAATTTCCACCCTACACAACAAATTCACAACAAAACCCACTGTTTGCTACACATACTTACATGCCTCCAGTTTCCACCCAGAATGCCCTCCAATAGAACTGCGTCTGCTCAGACCTACAAGACAGAGATTCAAAACTTGGTTTTACAACAGGCATTTTTCAAACTACAATACTCTCCTAAGGAGGAGAAGAAACAAATCAACAAGGCAAGATACCCAGGAACCATCTACTGCAAGACAGACCAAAAACACGAAATGACAGAACATCCCTAGTTGTCACCTACAGTCCCCAGCTGAATCCATTCAAATGCATCATCAATGAGCTACAAACAATTCTAGAGAATAACACAGCCCTCTCACAAGCTCTGGGAGACAGGCCTTTATTAGACTTTCCTTGGTTTTTTTCCGGGCTGTGAGGCCATGTTCTGGAATAGTTTCTTACTGACGTTTCACCTGCATCTGTGGCTGGCATCTTCAGAGAATGGCTGGGTAGGAGTGTATGTGGACCTTATATGCTTTGAACCCCTGTAGGGCAGTGTATGCAAATTTGTGTAATTGAATGGTTAGTTTCTGGGTATAGAAATTTAGCATCTGTTTGGCTAATGGTTGGTTGATGGGCCATTATCTACTGGAACTCCCCCTGTCCCTGGGTGGAAATCCTTTGTAAGTGCTGAGTTTTAATTCTATTGTTCTTCAAAACTGGCAGCCAGATTTTGTTTACTTTTAAGGTTTCTTCTTTCCTGTTGAAGTTGTCTAGGTGTTTGTGGATTTCAATAGCTTCTCTGTGCATTCTGACATGATAGTTGGCCTGGTCCAGAATTTCTGTGGTTTTAAATAACATTTTGTGTCCAGGATGGTTTATAACATGTTCTGCTACTGCTGATTTTTCTGGCTAGCCCAGTCTGCAGTGACTCTCATGTTCCTTGATAGGCCTTTATTAGTTTACAGACAGCCTCCAAATCGTAAACAACTACTCACTTACTACAGGATACAAACATATGATGGATGGTAATAGGGACAAGACCCTGCCACAAACCCAATGCCAACTCTGTCCCCACATCTACTCTGAGAGAAATAATACAGGAACCAATAACATCACCCACAACATCAGAGGTTGATTTACTGGCTCTTCCTCCAATGTGATAAATGTCATCCTATGCCAGCAATGCCCTTTTGCACTCTAAATTGGACAAACTGAACAGTCTCTATGCAAGAGGATAAATGGACACAAAATTGACATTAGAAATGGCAATACCCAAATACCAGTTGCAGAATATTTAAATCTTCCTGAACATACAATAAGGGATTTAAAAGTCCTGGGCCTGGAACAAAGAAATGACAAAGGAAGACTAGAAAGGCAAACTGCTGAATTGAATTATATTCACAAATTCCAATCCATTGGCAGAGGTATGAACAAAGACAATGGCTTCATGGCATATTACATATATTAAATACAAGTGCCCTTGCTAATGCATATATAACAAAAGGAATCTTCGAGACACACACACACACACACACACAACACTTTTCCTCCTTTCTTTGTTAAAGGGAAAAGAATATAAGGTAGGAATAAACTGATAGTTCTTGCAATGGAGAGGTAGAAAACGTGTGGTCTCTAAAGATTCTCTATTGGGGCTAGTAAACATGTTTGTAAATCATCTTAGGGAGTGGTGAGATAATCACTTTTGATGATGATGATGATGATGATGATGATGATAAAATTTATTTATATACTGCCCATTGGTAACCCAATCAGGGTGGTTAACAACATTAAAAAACCATTCAAAGTAAAACAGTATACTCCCTTCCCCCCCTTAAAAAGTTAATAAATCAAATTACAAATTAAAACAACAATTAAAACACTTAATAAAACACATACATACATTTAACAATAGCAGTAGATCCCCTGTGATATTCAGTTCCATTAACAAAGGAGGCTGTGGGGACTCTCCTGAAGGAGGGGGGGTTCGCGAGGCGGGAAAATCTATTCTGGAAAGGCCTGCCAGAAGAGATCCGTCTTGACAGCCTTTTTGAAGCTGTCCAAAGATGTCAATTGACAGATCTCATCCGGCAGGCAGTTCCATAGTCTGGGGGCGACAACAGAAAAAGTCCTCTGGGAGGTAGCCGAAAGCCTTGACTTTTGAGGCTGCAGCAAATTCCTCCCAGAGGACCGGAGTGCACGGGGAGGATTATAGGGGAGGAGGCGGTCCCTGAGATAGCTGGACCCAAGCCATTTAGGGCTTTAAAGGTGATAACCAACACCTTGTACTGGGCCTGGAAACCAATAGGCAGCCAGTGGAGGGACCTCAAACCAGAGTGATGTGGTTCCTCCTAGATGTTCCTGAAACAAGCCTGGCCGTCATATTTTGTACTAACTGTAGTTTCTGAACCAAGCACAAGGGTAGCCCCATGTACAGCACATTACAGAAGTCTAGTCGTGAGGTTACCAGCGCGTGAACGACGGTCTCGAGGTCCCTTGCTTCCAGAAAAGGGCACAGCTGGTGTATCAGCCGAAGCTGATAACAGGCACTCCTGACTGTCGTATTTACCTGATTTATCATCAGGAGCGATGAGTCAAGGAGCACTCCCAGACTGTGAACACAGTCACTGGAGGAGAGTGTGACCCCATCCAGGACTGGAGGTTGCAACCCAATTCTTGGTTTCGGGGCCGCTACTGTGAGCACCTCTGTCTTATCTGGATTCAGTTTCAATCTGTTTTTCCTCATCCAGCCCATTACCACCCAAAGACATTCATTGAGAGAAGAGATGTCATTGGAATTCGAGGCCAAAGAACGAGAGACGGAGAAATAGATCTGAGTGTTATCAGCATACTGATAACACCCAGCTCCATAACTCCGAATAATCTCACCCAGTGGCTTCATATAGATGTTAAATAATATCGGGGACAGAATAGCTCCCTGTGGAACTCCCCAGGTGAGCTCTCTTTTGCTCAAACAACTGTCCCCAAGCAGCGCCCTCTGGGACCTGCCCAAGAGGAAGGACTGGAAGCACTGCAATGCAGTGCCCCCGATACCTAACCCCTTCAGGCGGTCCAAGAGGATGCCATGATCTATCGTGTCAAAAGCCGCTGAGAGGTCTAAGAGAACCAACAGGGTCACACTACCCCTGTCGGCGCTCAGACGCAGATCGTCGGTCAAGGCAACCATGGCAGTCGCAACCCCAAAGCCTGTCCTGAAGCCGGTTTGAAATGGGTCTAGATAATCGGTTTCATCCAAGACAGCTTGGAGTTGAAGAGCAACCGCCCTCTCGATCACCTTGCTCAGAAATGGCAATAAAGAAACAGGCCTATAGTTACTCATATCCAGGGGGTCCAGGGAAGGTTTTTTCAGAAGCGGCCTAACAGCTGCTTCCTTCAGACAAGATGGAACATGTCCCTCCCTGAAGGATGCATTGATGATATCCATGAAGAATCTCCTCCCTCCCCCGGACAGCCAGCCATGATGGGCAAGGGTCGAGAGGGCAAGTTGTTTTCCTCACCCTTCCAAGTAGCTTGTCCACGTCCTCGGTACTCACAGATTGGAGCTGCTCCAGAATAACTTCATTGACGGAGTTGCTGGACACCTCTCTTATGGTTTCTGTTAAAACATTGGCATCTAAGTCGGCTCTTATCTGAGAGATTTTATCTGTGAAAAAGTTGTTAAACACGTCACAGCAGGCTGCTGTCTGGTTAAGTAAGGGATTTGGCACAGGGGGTACCTGTGTCAGCTCCCTCACCACCCGAAACAGCTCTGCTGGATGAGACTCTGCAGACGCAATACGTGCAGAGGAGAAAGATCTCTGCGCTGCATGTATTGCTTCCTGATAGGACCAAAGAAAGGTCCTATGGCGAGTTCTGTCAAATAAGAGTTGAGTCTTCTGCCACATGAGCTCTAGTCATCCAAACCACTTCATTCTCCTAAGCTCTGGTGTATACCATGACTTATGACTTATGGTTTGAAGCGGATTGGCAAGGACGCTTGGGAGTGATCATGTCAATAGCCCTGGCAAGATCAGTGTTCCAAATATTGACCAGAGCATCAACAGGGTCACCAGCATACCCAACAATTAAACCCTCTAAGGCTTTCTGGAATCCAATTGGCTCCATTAGCCTTCGAGGGCAGACCAATCTAATGGGTCCACCACCCCCGGTGGGGCGGATACAGACTCTAAGTTCCGTCTTGACCAGGAAATGATCCGACCATGACAATGCGGAGGTACTTACAATGTCCGCCCATGGATATTCCTGTTCCGTACTGAAGACCGCATCGAGTGTATGATCTGTACAATGTGTGGGCCCGATGATAACTTGTGAGTGTGTGTGTGTGTCAAGGATCTTTTCATGTTGGTCATTTATAGGGCCAATATAGGCTGTATTCAGAAATAAATTATAAAACTGAAAGCCATGGAAATCCTAGCTCTCGTAATGTGTATGATTGCTGTGCTGGTACCACAATCAAATCATTCCAGCTCACAGCAAGAGTAGTCCAGACTTAGTGGAAACTGCTTTGTTCAGTGATTTGTTTACTAAAGACTTTATCAGATGTCCCCCTTAAAACGTTCTCAAAACGGCAAAAGAACGCCCCCCCCACACACACACTTACCTCCTTTCCTGGAAAAAGCTCCTCTAGCAATAAAGAGGAAGTGAGTGGAGCTCTGTTCACTTCCTCTTTTGAAATCCCAAGTGATGAGCATGGGAAATTCAAAAATAAAAATGAAAATAAATGTCTAAAAGGCACACCAAGCCTAAACATACTTTAAAATCCCCAAGTAACCTGGGGAAGGTCAAAAAAGTTCATCACTAATCTGCATGTCCCGATCTGACATGGAAATGTTCTGGCCAGTTTGGCCACTGACGGGGTAAGTCCAAGATTTAAAGAGACAGAGGAGATCTATTGACGGCTTAAGCGTCAATTTAAAACTATGCGATTTTGGCTGTTTTTAACCACAAAAGAGTGATGTTATCTGATCTGTGCACCCTTTCACAGTTATGTGGTATTGTGATGATGCCGTATTTTCCATGTATGATACTCAGGAGCAGCTGGTGCTCTGGCTTGTTTACCTCCCAGTCTTTATCTGTCTTGTGGGTATGTGATGGCAGGGGAGACATTAGAATTCAGTCCAGTCAGGATTGCAAGTAGGAGTCATATGGAAACATAAGCTTGGTTCCCTGCTACTCTGTCTCCACATTATGGCTAAATGTGACCACATACTGATCACATCTGAAACTGGTTGTGATTGACATAGAAAGGCCTCTTGGGGTTATGAAGGACAGCTTAATGAAAATATCAACTCAGTATACGCAGCTGTTCTGCCAAAATCAAATTCCACATTGGGGGTTAGTAGGAAAGGAAACAAAAAATAAAACTGCCTTTATTATTGTATCTTTACACAATTCTTTACTATGATCACACTTGGAATGCTATATACAGAGCTATTTAGGTTGTCAGAAAAATAAAGGATATTGCACAGGTAGAGAAAAGGAAACCCAAAATGATCAAGGTCTGAAGAAAGATTACGTTTGAGTAGTTTTAGCTTTAAAAAAGGGGGACTAAGGGGAGAGAACATAACAGTTGTCTATAAGTGCATGGCGTATTGTTTGGATTAATTGACTAGGGAAAAGTTTTTCTTCCTTTCTCATAATACTAAAACAGAGGGTCATCCAATGAAACTGAATGGTAGGAGACTGAGGATAGTTAAAAGGAAATACTTATTCACATAAGCCACAGAGTATGAAAGTAACTACCTTGGGTTACACTGATGGCTGCCAATCTTGGTGGCTTTAAAATGAGATGGGCAAATTAGTGAAGGATAAGGATATCATTGGGTACCAGTCATGATGGTTATATATTCCCCTCCAGCTTCAGTGGTAATATGTATCTCTATGCCTGCTCAGCCATAGAAACCCATTGGATGACCTTGGGCAAGTCACACACTCTCACCCTCAGGTAACCCCCCTCTGAACAAATCTTGCCAAGAAATCCTGTGAAAGGTTTGCCTTAGGGGTGCCATAGGTCAGAAATGATTTAGTAGCACACAACAGCACCCAGTTGCTTGGAATCATGAATAGAACTGTGCTGTTTTCCTCATCTTGCTTGTGGGTAACCCACAAATTTCCCAAATGCCTTTGGTTTGATCCAACACACTTCTTCATATGTTCTTATTCCATAATTAGAAATTTAGAATAGCAATCAGTAGTTAGTTGCTTTATTCAGTTTCAAAGACCAGCATACAGATCTCCTTGTCAGCATTAGTCTAATTGGCTCATCTTTTTAAAATGCTGGACAGGGAACTTCTGCAACACCCACTTCTACAACATTTCTCAGCCATTCTGGCTTTAGCTCATGAGTTTTTCCTGTTTTCCACTCCTCTGAATCAAACTCTTGAGCTTTATTGCTAGGGCTACAAAACTTGTGGCTGAATTAGCAGCTAAACACTGAATGCTGGTGCCAGGAAATATTACAATCTCTTGGTTACTTTCTTATAATTGACTCTAGGCCCAGAACATACTTTGTTTACTATTCTACCTTTCCTGGATTTTTAACTGATCTAAAAGGCATCTTGTAGCGTCTGATCTGTTTGTAATTGTGCAACTCTACTAATCCCTACTGGCCCTGAAAATAGCACTCTCAAAATATGTCTTCCATTTTAGGATTAGTAAATTAGTATTCACAAAAGTTTCCAGGGACTCTAGAGTCTCCTAATCTTGATCAGATAGCCAAGATTGCCTCATTTGAAGATTATGGTATTTAATGGTAAAGCCATCATTTCCCTTATCACGATGCTACACCTTTATTATCTCAAAACTACCTTATTATTCACAGTGGATTTTAAACCCATTGTACTGATGTTAGAACAGTTAATCAGTAATTAAAAAGGGTAGGCTTGCTGGATCTCTTATACATGCTGAGTTTATATTTCAGCAAACATTATGTTGCATGACTGAAACAATAAATGTTTATAGCAGGGTTTATAACATTTCGGTGCTCCATCATATTGATGAACTGCCCCCTCATTGTGCCTCATCATTGCCTAGGCTTACCTGGGCTGATGGGAACTGGAATTCAACAACATCTGGAGCACCACAGGTTCCCAACCCTGGTTTATAGAAGCATCATGTGAACCATAGTAATGCAGTCATGTAATTTTAGACTCTGGGCTTAATGGTCTAATGAAAAATAGACCATTAACAGTGTTCATTAGTTCACCTATGGTAAACTGGATTCACTGACTTGGAATCCAGAGCTGATGTAACCTTGGCCCCTGCTTGTCCAGGGTTGATGGATACTTTTCAATTTGTGTGGCCCAATGATGTGGACAGGATCCCTGGAGAGGCAAGAGCCACCGCATGTCTACTAGACCCTTGCCCTTCCTAACTTATTAAATAGGCCAGAGGAGGACTGGCTGAGTGGATAAAGGGAATGATTAAGGTCTCTTTACATGAAGGCCCCAAAACAACTGAAGGTTGTAAGACCTCTTCTGGAAAAACCTTCTCTGGATCCTACTATACTGGATAACTATATAGGCCAGTCTCCAACATTCCATTTTGGGAAAGGTACTAGAGTGTGAGAGCCAGCATGGTATAGCAGTTTCACTATGACTCTGGAGACCAAGGTTCATATCCCCGTTCAGCCATGGAAATCCACCGAGGGACCTTTGACAAGTCACGCTCTCTCAGCCTCAGAGGAAGGCAAAGAGAACCCCCCTCTGAACAAATCTTGCCAAGAAAGCCCCATAATTAGGGTTGCCATTAAGTTGGAAATAACATGAGGGCACACAACAGCTAAAGTGTGTGGTGGCTTCTCAACTCCTGGTTGAGACAGATTATCTTGATCCATTTTAGTCTGGTCTCAGGCCTGGTTATGGGGTAGAAGCAGCTTTGGTCACCTTGGAGGACAACCTATGCAGGGAAGTGGATAGGGGGAGTATGTCCCTTTTGATTCTGCTGGACCTCTCAGAGGTTTTTGATACCATTGACCATGGTATCTTTCTGAGCCACATCATTGGGATGGGGCTTGGAGGCACTGATCTACAGTGGCTCCATTCTTTCCTGGAGGGGCAATTCAGAGGGCGGTGCTAGGGGATTCCTGTTCAACTCCTTGGCCATTGGCTGCAGAGTTGATTGGCCGCTCTTGTCACTCCCTCAGCCAATCACCAGCCACATGTAAATTCCCTCTCCACCTCACAATCCACTCCTGCCACTCATGGCCTATCTGCATACTGGGAGCAACCAAACAATGTGCTACAGTGTTGGCTATAATTACTAAGGCTGCAGGCCTTTCCAGTTCACCAGTGTCTCAGGGCTTCACAATTCCCACTTATGATTTAAGGCTACAGTCATATCATTTCTATTCCTGCTGCAACGGGACCCAGGCAGTCAACTGGCAACAGCAGTGATGGCGGGAAGCCACTGCTGCTGCTGTGACAGGACCCAGATAACAACTGGTGACAGCGGCAGGGGGGGGCACTTCTGCCGCTGTGATGGGACCCAGGCAGTCAACTGGTGGTAGCGGCGGTGGTGGCAGGATGCCACTGTTGCTGCTGTGATGGAACCCAGGCAACTGGGTGTGAGGTCTATCAGGTGTGTTCTGGGGAGATGTTGTCTGGAGTTTGGGAGTCAGGTGTCACAAGTACGCTGATGATACCCAGCTCTATTACTTCTTTCCAGCTAATTCCAAGGAAGCTATCCCTGCACTAAACTGGTGTTTGGCAGCTGTAATGGACTAGATGATGGTGAAAAAACTGAAGCTTCATCCAGAGGTGCTCCTACTCAGTTGAAAGACAGATCTGGGAATAGTCCCAGATTCAGCCTGTGTTAAATGGGGTTACACTCACACGGAAAATACATGTTCTTGGTTTGGGATACTCCTGAATTCAGCTCTGAGCATGGAGGCCCAGGTTTCAGCCAGGACCAGAAGTCCATGTGCACATTTAAAGCTAGTGCACCAATTCCTCCCGTTCCTGGAGAAGTCAGATTTGGCTGTGGTGGTACATGCATTAGTTATCCCATTTGGATTGTTGTTGTTAGCTGCCTTCAAGTTGACTTCAACTCATGGCAATCCCATGAATGACATACCTCCAAGACCTATCCTCAACAGCTCTGCTCACATCCTGCAGATTCAGGCATGTGGCTGCCTTGATTGAATCTATCCATCTGGCATACAGTCTTCCCCTCTTTCTACTGTTCTCCACCTTTCCTAGCATTACAGTAGCACCCTCGTATCCATGGGGGATTGGTTCCAGGGCCTCCAGCGGATGGTGAATTCCACAGATAATAGTGAACGCCATCCCAGGGGGGCATTGCAAGGAAAAGGGGGTGAGTTTGCTCCTCCCCCTCCTTTCCCCCTTCACCCCTGCCATGGCCCTGCTGTGGCAGTGATCGCGGAGGTTAAGGGAGAAGGGGGCGATATCACTCTGTCCCTCCCCTGGGAGGGCTCCTGTCACTGCAGCGGTGATCATGGGGGTGAAGGGGATGGAAGACTGAACTCTCCCCCCTTCCCTCCCATGATCAACGCTGTGGTGGGGCCATGGTGGGGGCAAAAGAGGAAGGGGGAGTGAGATCGCTCCTCCATCCCTTCCCCCTGCCATGGCCCCGCTGCAGTGGCAATTGCAGGGGCAAAGGGGGAAGGGGAAGTTGATCTCACATCTTCCCCTTCTCCCTTTGCCCCCATGATCACCTCTGCGGTGACAGGAGCTCTCCCAAGGGAAGGATGTCTGGGTCAAAGACTATAGTATAAGGGAGACAGAATCCTAAACAATATAGCAATCAATATGATTCTTTAATTATAATACCATATAAGGAATTCACAAATGTAACATATATAATTTAACAGTAAATATTGAAAATTAATTGGAAAAGGTCTATTGCAAGTCACTTATGAAGAAACACAATTTGTTAGGTGGTATTCCATAATATTATTGACTGGTTGGACATACTATATATTCAGATACAATGATATTACATAAATCACTTTTATAAAGTTGCAGAGTCAATACAACATAATTCTATAAACTGGTATATAAACCATGTTATTACATGAAGCAATAATGAAGTCAAACAACTTATGTGTCAATATAATATAGATGGGCATGTAGACAATGAAGCCAGTTTGAAAACCATGAAAAACCATGTATCTTGCTTCAAATATAAAGGAGTCACAGACAACAAGCTCTGGAGATTCCCACTGTTGTTTCGTTTGTAAACAAACTTTCTCAATGTATCTGTAATAATTTTAATTAAATCCATATAGATGTAAATCACTAAATTATATTTTAATTTAATTGTTTTAAAGCTAACCTTAATCTATGTTTAGTAAATTAATTGCAAAGCATTATATATTATATTATATTATAATTTTTATTGAACACAGTTTAAATGGATTTTGCTCTATTTCAGATAGAAATTTGAAAGCCAATGCTTGGCAATTGATTTAATGCTCCATTATCCAACATACGTTTGTAATGTGATCCCTAGTGCCTCTTCCTTTCCTGAACCCAGCTTGCATTTCTGGAATTTCTTACTTCATATATGGTAGGACTCTTTGTTGAAGAATTTTGAACATCATGTTGCTTGCATGGGACATTAATGCAATGGTCTTCTAGTTACTACAATCATTTGGGGGGGGGTGTATATTGATCATTTCCAATCTGTGGGCCATTGTTTGGCAATCCCATTTGGATTACTGTAATACATTTTATGTGGAGCTGCCTTTGAAAGGTGCTCAGGAATTTCAGTTGGCCCAAAACGCTGCAGCCAGATTTCTAAGTGGGACTAGCTACAAGGAGCACACAAATATTTTGTTGCAACACCTCCACGGGCTGCTAGTCCATTTCTGGGCAAAGTGCCTGTTTGGATTTATAAAGCCCTATACAACTTGGTTCCAGGCTATTTGAAACTCTGCTATCATTCTGTCTGTCCCACCACCCTCTCAGGCTCATTTGGTGGGAACAAGAATTCTTGGTGGTTGCTCCCAGACTTTGGAAGTTCCTTCCTAAGGAGGTAAGGACGGTCATGTCCTTACCCTCCTCCTGTCAGCAATTCAAAACATTTTTATGCCATCATGCTTTTAGAAATTTACTGGAGTGGGGTTTCAGTGTTGTGCTGTGATATTTTAAAGATTTATATGTAGTCTTTTAATGAATTTCAATGTTTTTAATGTTTAATGTTTTAACTTTTTAATTGTTTAATTGCTTAACCAGTATAAAAATGCTATCAATAGCAAAAAAAATAAATACATAAGACTCATAGGAGCATAGTCAAATATTGCCTCAAAGGCCAAACTAGTCAGAACCTAATCCACACTACACAAATAATCCAGTTTGAAAATGGATTATTTGCCATGGCTCCTTCCTATGGAGTCCTGGGGTCTGCAGTTTTACAAGGACTTTAGCCTTATCTGCCAAAGAGTGCTGGTGCCTCACCAAACCACAGACCCCAGGATTCCATAGGAAGGGGCCAAGGCAAATAATCTAGTTTCAAATTGGATTATTTGTGTAGTGTGGATGCACCCACAGCTAATTCTGTGGTGAGTGCTCAGTCATTCTCATCCTCTGATGCACCTTCTGAATCCTCAGCCTCGTTGCCCAAAATGATGGAGATTTGGAACTGGAAAAATCAGAATGTTTTTGTGGTAACTGGGATATTTTTTAACATCATAAAAAAAACTAGTGCCTCCATTTCATAAGCCTTTTTAATTGAGCTGATGTGATCTAACACCATTGAAGAGCAAACTGTCTCTAGGGATGAGAGATGGTTTTTGATTGCTCACGAGGAACCACTGAGGAGTTCACCATCCCACACTTTTTATTGTGTGGTTGTAAAACATTCTCCTTTCCTCTTGACATTAAAACTCTGGCAGCTGAGTGTAAGGATCACACTATTCTGGACTCCGAGGTCCTGTCTATATGAGGGGGAAACAATATGTACAGATACAAACAGGCAAGAATGCGAACTGCCTACATGGCTATTAAAGTCCCCCCTAAACTCCGCATGACCCCCTAGCCCAGCTGGCCTAATCATCTGCCAGCATGATACAGTTTGTCATCATACCAAATTAGACATTGTTGTTTTCCTTGGGAGGGAAGCAGCTGACCAGGCAGCTGGTATAAAACAAAACACCCCGGCTCGATTTGGCTGGCGGAGGGATGGGGAAGAGAAGAGAAAATTACATAGAAAAAGTTGCTTGCTCCAGAAAGAGAGGAGAGAAGGCTAGCCAGACCTGAGAGTGAGGGAGGGAGGGAGGGGGTGGCCCCTGGAACCTGATGCCACCCTGGGATGCAAATCAGTGTGGTGACTCCTCTGATTCCCTGGGTTTGTTTCAGGGCATTTCACAGGAAGAGGTCTTCTCCTTCTTCTTCTCCTCCTTCCTCCCTTCTTCCAATTTGCTCCTCCAAGCCAGCTGGCTGGCAGCTCTCTATCTCTCTTTCTATCTCTCTCTGACAACCCAGCAAGGAGAGATGCTGTTTATGAAGCAGCTGCTGCCGAAGAAAACCTGCGATCCTGGGCAGGAACAACATAATAGCAGCAGCTTCTGATGTTCTGCACCAAACCAAGAACCTGACAATACATCCAGGGCCACTTTCCCCGGCAGCTGCCCCAGCGGACCCTCGCTAAGCCAGCAATCCAACACGGCGGCTGCTACCGATTCCCCTCTTTCCTAGCCCCACCCCCTGTGCTCAACCAGCCAATCAGATTACGTTGCCTGTTCATATGTGTGCGAATGTGAGTGGTCAAACGGTTGCTCGTGCACACGCTCGTTCGCACGTTTAGAAAATACATACAAGAACCTGCATGCGCTGTGAACAGACTTTACAGTGAGTTTTGCTGCCCCCCTCCCCCGAATGACTTGTATTTGTGTGAACATGCATGTGAACGGATCACTGATCTTTTGCACACCATTCATATTTTTTTGCCATATAGACGTCCCCTGAGATAAATCCTATCTGAATCATGACTATAATATTAACTCAGTTTTCCAGGTACTGAAATATTTTGTTTCAAAAAATTTCTTGGTCTTGATTAGAAAGCTGGAATGGAGCTGGGAAAATACAGATTCAGATCCCAGGAAGCTCACTGTATGATCTTAATCCAGTCTACCCTAACCTAGGGTGGAAATCATGTGCCCTCCAGATGTTGTTGGACTGCAAATTCCAGCATTCCTCACCATCTTGCAACCCAAGAATATCTTGGATGGCTTCATGGTTCTCACCTCTGTTTCAGTCTATCGCACAGGGTTGTTTTGTAAATAGGGAAGAAACATCTTATTTAGTGCTTTGAGCCACTGGGAAGAGGAGAGGAACGGTGGGAGATATATGAGAGAATTGAGAGAAACAAATAAAATAAGGTATCAGCCTATTATATATGCACACCCTTTAATAACAAGTACAGTTGTCCCTCCACATTCGCGGCGGTTACGTTCTTGAGACCCCCGTGAATGTGGAAAAACTGCGAATAACAACTGCTCCCGCAACCCCCCCCCAGAGGGAGGGAGGTGGTGGGAGGGTGTCTGACCAGCCTGGCTGGCCTCTCCGCAAGCCTTCCTGAGGGGACTCTGGGCCTTAGAATACCCGGAGCCTGCTTAGGAAGGCCAGGACGGCAGTGGGCAGGTGAGCAGGTGGGTGGGTGGGTAGGAGGCTGCGCTGGCACCCCCCCCGGCCTTCCGAAGCGAGCGCTGGGGCTTTGGAGCCCCGGCGCCCGCTTTGGAAGGCCAGGGAAAGCAGCAGGTGGGTGGGCGGGCGGGTGGGGGAAGGCTGCGCTGCCAGCCCCCGGCCTTCCGAAGCGAGCGCAGGGGCTTTGGAGCCCCAGCGCCTGCTTCGGAAGGCTGGGAAGAGCAGCGGGCGGCCAGGCGGGTGGGTGGCCGGGCGGGTGGGGATGAGGCTGCACTGGCACCCCCCAGCCTTCCGAAGTGAGCACTGGGGCTTTGGAGCCCCGGCGCCCACTTTGGAAGGCCGGGGAGAGCAGCGGGCGGGCAGGTGGGTGGCCGGGCGGGTGGGGAGGAGGCTGCGCTGCCTCCCTCCCGGCCTTTCTCAGCGGGCTCCGGGGCTCCAATGCCCCAGACCCCGCTGAGAAAGGCCGGGGAAGGCAGCGTGTGGGTGGGGAGGAGGCTGCGCTGCCTCTCTCCGGCCTTCTGAAGCGGACACCGAGGCTTTGGAGCCCCGGAGCCTGCTTAAAAAGGCCGGGGAAGGCAGCAGGCGGGTGTCTGCCTTCCTCTCCCCGGCCTTCCTGAATGGACTCCAGGGCTTAGAAGCCTTGGAGTCCCCTCAGGAAGGCCGGGGAAGGCAGCGGGCGGGCGGGGAGGAGGTTTTCTGAGCAGACTCTGGGGTTTGGAGCCCCGGAGCCTGCTTAGGAAGGCCAGGGAAGGCAGCAGGTGGGCGGGAGGGAAGCTGCCCGGCCTCTCCCCAGCCTTCTTGAGGGGACTCCGGGTCTTAGAAGCCTCGGAGTCCCTTTAGGAATGCCGGGAATGTCAGAGGGAGGGAGGCTGCCCGCCCCACCCCCCAGCCTTTCTGAGCAGACTCCGGGGCTTTGAAGCCCCAGAGACGCCTCTGGAAGGCCGGAGAAGGTGCAGGCAGGAGGTTGCCCCGCCCCTCGGCAACCTTCTCTAAGGGGCTGGGGCTAAACCGCGAATAATCAAAACTGCGAATGTGAAAGCCGCAAATGTCGAGGGGCAACTGTAATTCAATCTGTAGATAGCAAACACTGGGCTTTTTTACACCAGCCAGAATACTCCGCCTTCTGGCTGGAGTATTCTAGCCCTAGAGCTCCCCTCCCCCCAGTTACCATGATGAAACAGGCAGAAGTCCACATACACATATGCTGGCCTGTATTAGCGGGTGCCTCCAATGCTGTCAGGTCTCACTCTCTGAAGCTGGGAAGGAGTCCCTCAGCATGTGATCAAGGCTGATCATATGCTGGGAGCCTCCTTTCTGGAGGCAGAGTGACACCCATGGTGGAGGCTGGCAATGGAGCCCAGCATACAGGTACCAACTCCTGCATTCCTGTGCTGGTCCCAACCAGGTTTTCCTGCATAAGGCATTTTTAAAATGTTTTATAATGGTTTACCTCAGCTTCCCCCTGGCTTTGTCTCAGACATCGTCAGGACTGTGTGGAGGCGAATTGGGACAAGAGCCCTGTGTCATTTGCACTGCAGGGCTCTGACACAGGGGGGGGGGGGTGTCACCATTTAGACAAGACCACTGTCTCAAAAGAGGCATTTCCTTTTATTTAACCAAAAGGAGGGGTAATCCCTTTCTGCATGATCAAAACATACCTCCTTTTTCTCTTCAGTAGGTATGTTTCTTTCTTGATGTTTTTCTTGTCATATGGAAATGTCTGCTGATGTCATTAAACAAATATCTAAAACTCAGGTAATTAAACAACTAAGATAGGACTCTGCCATAACAAGGCAGACCACCATTGTCCACCATGACTTGTAGATGTTCCCTGGGCTTTCCAACAGGGGGTTTTCATATCTCAAAAGGCCTGGGATTAAATTTGGGGTCTTTTTGTGCATGTGCTCTGCCACTGAGATACAGTCTCTGCTTTAATATTCATGCAAAAGTGGCATTGTGGTGTTTTTAGTCTTTGAAATCACACAGGATATATACATTCAAAAAAATGTATTTGCAAGTCTGACTATTTATTACCATTGTTACTGAGTTAAATGTGCCTGTTGAACAAGTCTCGCCTTTTTCACAAGCTCTTTCCAGAACACGTTTTCTAATGCACTGTAACATAAAATGCTGTACAGGCTGTTACAGACTGTGTGTGCATGCATGCAGTAGATTCAACAGCAGATCTGGCAGTTTTCAGAGGAAGCTCAGATGAAATTCAGTGTTACAGAAATATCCAGTTCCAACAGATTCTAATCACACCAGGGTGCAGATTTGCAGCTCTAATTTCATTTCAATAAGCAATTAGTTCTGCAAAGACAGTGGGGGACACAGTGTCAATTCTCAGGGCAGTCAGAGGTCATACTGGCAAGATACCAAATATTAAAGGACTTGGCAGAAATCCCCATGTATCTTGAGAGGGTGTTCTGAACATCCAAACTTAATACCTTGAAATCAGGACAAGGTAAGCAATTTTTGATTCATGCTTTACACTTTCTGATTGGCTGCCCTTTCCTCCCCCCCCCCCAGCACCTCAAAGTGAAGTACAGTTGTCCCTTCACATTCACTGGGGTTTGGTTCCAGGACCCCCTATGAATAACCAAATCCGTCAATACTCAAGTCCCATTATATGCAATGGCATAGCAAAATGGTGTCCCTTATATAAGATGGCAAAATCAAGGTTTGCTTTTTGGATTATTATTATTTTAAAAATATTTTAAGCTGTGAATACTTAAATCTGTGAATGCCAAATCCATGAATGTGGAGGGACAACTGTAGTTAGAAATTCACAGCAGTTTTGTCTGGCTTAGCAGAATTTGCCAAGACGTATAAAACTGTACACTCCCCAACAGGTAAAATAGGCCCATCAGTTTCTCCCTGAGTTACTGCTGCGACCAGCTACTGGAAATCTGTTTGCTGGTTAATTTGTCGGCATTGTACTCCAACAAAAAACATCTTTTTATTGGCAGGTGCAGACAAAGCTTGCAAAAGCTAGAAACACACACAAAAAAGACTCCATAAAAAAGAAAGATAGCCTTGCTGAGATGGCTGTTCTCTGTGATTTTCTGTAATAGACTTCAGTTTGCCATGAAATTAAATTTATAGTATACCTGCTAGACATGAAGGGCCTGATTTATCCTCTGTATAATTCCATTGAAACTTACTGGACTTACACCAGAATTTGGAACAGAGGCTCCAGCTAAGCTTTGCTATTCTTTGATTTGACATTAAAGGCAGTGTTTTCATGAGAGACTGTTTCAAGGCAACAAAATGGGCATGTGAATGATGTACAGAATGCCTTTTCATAAAAAATGGGAAGAAAGCATATTTGCTCCAGTTAAGTGAAATTGCTAATGAAAATGTACAGATGCAAAATAACCATTTTACTTTTCACTCAGAAACATGGAATATCAGACATGTTGCTTCTCTGCATGTTGTGTGTTTCTTTGTTCTGAAAATAGCTTGTATTTTCAGTTTGGGGAGAATTTCTGGGGCATTCTGAGAAATGCAATTTCACTTTCTTATTACTACACTAGGACATTTTGTTTTAAGTCTGGTTAGCAACAATGGCATTCAAAATGGATGTATTATAGTTCAGTCATGTGAACTGCTATGGAAACACAGCAACTGAAAAGCTGATGGCCTCATTCAAGCTTTTGAAGAACTTATGGGGAAGGGGGGAACAAAAGATATAGGGCATGGTGGGGACATGTATATCCTCCATTGGCCCTCACCTTCACACATATGGAGGGGATTCTCAACAGAATATGATTAAAATACTCCCACACTTAGGAATCCTGAGAGCATAGGTTTACCAGTCAAGGTAAGGAGTCTAAGCATGTTCAGTAGAACATGCTTACAGCTCCTCTTCAGACCTACTTGTTCATTGTAGAAATGTCTGGGTAGAAGCCAGCATGTATGGGAAGGTTTGGCACAAGGAGAGGGCACATTCTGCAAGAGCCCTACATTCTTTACATCTTCCTTCCATGTTCTTTGAATGCCTGAGTAGGGCTTAAGACTCAGTGTGCTTGCTCAAGGGCAGAATCTTTTGAGTACAGGAGTCTTGAACTAGTTTAACAATCATTCCTTCTTTCTGGAGAATTCTGTGCATCACTGTACTATGGAGGAGAGAAAGGATTTCTAACAAATAATTTCTCACACCTTACTAAACCACAGTTCCCAGTTTTCAGAAACCATTATGAATCTAATTATATTGCAATATTGATGTACCCATTACTTGCTTTCTGTTCTTCAAAAACAAAGCTGGATCAGCTCATATGATGGAGAAGCAACAAAGCATCCTATTTCATTTTGCATTCCTGAGATCACCTATTGTGTAACTGTTTTGTTTTGCTTTCCTACTGTGGCATTATCATGATTCTGTGTCTCTTTGAGAGACTTCGTGAATGTGAATGTTTGCACTCACTCAACCATAGGTTTCCCCTGAAATTTAAAAATTATAGTTGGGGGCCTAGTTAATTATTTATCTAGGAGAAAATGTAATGGTATAAAGGTCACAAATATACCATGAAGCCTTTATACACTGTGTGATTACCAATTTTGTACATGTCATGGTTTTTTCATACCTGCTCTTTCCATCTCAGAAGGCATCCCAAACAGAAAGAAGTGTGAGATCTTCGTTTTATCTGCTGTTAACATGTTCTTCCATGATTATTAGATTATACACAGTCCTCCGATCTATCTCTAGTTAAATTTTTACAAGGTATTTATGCATGACTACTTGCATTGACTAGAAAGCTGATGAAGATGTGCATATTAACACACTGAGGTCCTGTCTAAATGGTGGAAATAATCCTAATGGAATTGGAATGAAAGGCGATCTGTCTATATGGACATTTCCATTGCTACATCTTATTCAGAAGGGGAGCAGCCAAATCCATCATCATAAACTCCATCTGGGAAGCCTTCGGGGGTTTTCCCAGTTTTTAAAAAGCTCCATAGGGGATGCGAATGTCCGATCATTAAGACAGTCATATTCACATTGCTGCAGCAAGGCAGTGCAAGCTGATTGGCTGATGAACAAGGGGTGGGAGTTGCAAACAAGGAAAGCGCCAGCTGCTGCCATGTTGGATTTTCAGCTAAGTGAGAGATTGGTAAGGCAATAAAACAGTGATCTTTTTCTCTCTTTGCCTTTCATAAAGGCAAAATATCACTTGTGTGCACTATAGTAAACTTTTTTTATATAAAAAAGGTCAGAGTCAGCAGACTTAAAATGGCGAGTAATTCCCTTCCGGCTGCTATCTTGTCTAGGGGTCATGCAAAGTTTATGGGGGCTGCAAAACCATTAAGACAGTTCACAACTGCCGCATATAGACGGACCTGAATTGAAAGCTATTCCATGAATTTAGTGCATTGGAAATCAATGCAGTGAGGACAGATAGCACTGACCATACCAGGTCATACATTCCTTAGTGCATTTGGAAATACATAAGATTATGCCCACAGTTCCTGATCTAGCAAGCTACAGACTAGGAAGCCTGTTTTAGTTCCTTGATTTCCTAAGCTGGATCAGCAGTTTCATTAATGTGCTATGAAGAGACCAACTTCCCTTGCAATTGTGACTAAATATATTTCACCAAACTGTAAAAACTCTATAATGGATGCAATGTAGAATGTTTTCCTAAATCTAGAACAGCACATTCTTTATGTGGTTCTTATGGAGAATAATAGCCTGCACACATACAATTCAATGCAGAAAATGATTTATATAATCTTGCCCCAGTAATAGATTCCCCACCCCCTTGTGCTTGGTTCTCTGTATGAATAACAAGAATGGCAGCCATTTTCTCCGAGCTCAACATCAAAACCCCTTTCATCTGCTGTCTAAATGCAAACAAAGCAAACCTTCCACCAGGCCTTTCTTTCCAGATAAATTAAAACTCTCATGTCCTGAGGCCTAAATCAAGCCTACAGGCCTTCCCTAGATAAATCCTTTCTCAACCTGAAATCTTCTCACTACACGTGCTTCTTGTAAGATAATTTTACAGGAGCTAATCAATAATGCAACAGTAAATTGCATTTAAATAAACATTAGCAGTCCTCTTAATGAATAAAATCTCATCTGCAATTTGTCAAAGTCAGAAGTGCTGGACTCTTTTGATATTCATTAGAATATTGAAAATTAGAGATTTGACAGGCTTTATGTACACTGCAGTTATGATTTTTTTTTCTTCCCTGAGACACATCAGTGTGCTTTATTTTCACAAGAAGTATTGAATAAAAGTAGTGGTATACACACAGAGACTCCCAGACATATTTTTGATATCAGCATTTTTAAAGTTATAGCCACTGGGTATACATCCCTACATCTTATACATTCTTGACCATGCACTTATCATTGAGGAAAATTGTATTATTTTTTTTCTTTGAAAAGTGAAAGCTTTTATTTGAAGAGCCATCCCATTTTAAAAATCTTGCCTATATTGGTCTAGAATAACATGAACTTCTTACTCTGAAATGGTTAAAATATAAAATGTTATGTCTATCTTTAGTAAATTATTTTTTAAAAATCATATTGGGAAGAATAATATTCCAAATGTACTTCTAGCTGGACTGTGTAAACGTACTTTGTTTAGGGAATAGTATGGGATGAATGTGGATGTGAAAAGCACACAATTGTGTGGTTGGGATAGTAGTAGTTCCAGTTTTCTAATCTGTTAAGGTCATTTTGAATTCTGATCCTGTCCTCTGGGGTATTAGCTACCCCTCCTTTTGTCATCTGCAGACTTGATAAGAATGCCCTCTATTCCATCATGAAAGTCATTGATAAAGATGTTGAATAGCACTGGGCCCAGGACAGAACCCTGTGACACCTCACTAGTCATTTCTCTCCAGGATGATGAGGAGCCTCTGGATTCGGTTGGTCAACCAATTACAAATCCACCTAACAGTCACATTGTCTAGCCCAAATGTTATTAACTTTTTTGCAAGAGTATCAAAGGGGATCTTGTCAAAGGGCATACTGAAATCAGGATATACTACATCCACAGCATTCCCTTCATCTACTAAGTTTGTAACTCTGTCAAAAAAAAAGAGATAAGATTAGTCTGGTATGACTTGTTTTTTTGACAAACCCATGTTGACTTTTAGTGATCATGGCATTCCTTTCTAAGTGCTTACAGACTCTCTCTTTAATGATCTACTCTAGAATCTTGGTAGCCTCCTGGCCCTGTTGTATTTCCTAGAACACCCAGCATGGTACAGGATGCTAAATCATGTACTCCAAAACACCAATAATGTATTGAGAGCTATAAAGTAGCTCTGCTTGGAGCTGACCCTTCCTGGGCCCTATTGACTGAAATACAGTTTGGCATCCCAGGATACAGAAACACCCATTTTTCATTTATATCAGGAGTGTGCAAACCATGGCAAGCGGGCCACCTTATCCCCCTAGGACACTTTGGAAGGCCACAGCCTTCCCTGCTCACTTTCTCCAGGGCCCTGCTCTCCAGGGCCTAAAATGGATGTGGGGAGAAGAAACATGTCAAAATGCCCCCACAACTCCTAAAGGGAATTTGAGGGCAAAATCTTTTTTTAAAATCCTGTCCCTGGGAGACACGGGGGGGCACAATAATGGCCACACTTTGCACACTCCCAATTTATACAACCCTTTCTTCCATATAAAAGAAATGTGAGCTGAATGCCCCCGTTTGCTTGACCCTCCCTTTGATACCCAAAGAAAGAAAGAAAGAAAGAAAGAAAGAAAGAAAGAAAGAAAGAAAGAAAGAAAGAAAGAAAGTTAGTTTATTACCTAGGACTAACTGAAAACATAAAACAAATCCTTACATATATGCAGTAGAGATCTGGGAGCTACTGTATATCTCTAATACAATTTCTCAGTTCCAGGCCGAATTGTATCAGATCTGGCCCTGAGGCCCACCAACAGAAAAGGATGCCACAACCTTAGCACAACCATTTCCTGTCACCTTTCCAAGTCCAGTCATAATTAAGGTTTGCATGCAAGGGCTCGGCAGTTACTTTGCACAGAAGAACCTTCTTGCCTTCCCACCCACCTCATATAAGCATAAGGAAGAAATGTAATTCTTCCATTCTTTTCCAAGTGTTCACCAGGTTTCGAAGATGTCAGCCCAAACAAACTTCTTTCTTTATTTTTTAAATAAGTGTGAGGGGGAGCTACTATTGAAACCATTTATTAATCTTCACTGGAGAAGTACATACAATGAAAAGCTACTGATTAAAAAATGGTATTTCCTGGAAAAAAGGACACCATGCTCAAGTAATGCATACAGACAGATCAATCAATACCACTAATGCATCCTAAAGGTTGTTGCTTTTCCTGCACTCATTGCATGAGAATTAATGGACTACAATGGAGATGTCTATTACTGTGAATACAACAGTGATAGATTAGGCAGTCTATATTATGTTAAACATGATTTAGACACAGAGTTATATCCACCAAGAAAATTAGTAATAGAGCATTCTAAGACTTGCTTGAGTACTCTACCTGCCTTGTACAGGGCTATTTTCCTCCTATCACATCAACTGAGCATATACTAACTTGGACTGATTTGCCACCCACCCTCTCTTTGGTTTGCTGTTCTTACCTCTCTCTTACCTCTATCCAGTTAGAGTTTAACCTTCTTGCGAAAGACAGAGCTTGGCAATACTATTTTTTTTACTAAAATCCCAGATTTCAAACCAGAACTGCCAGAATTCCCATTGGTCATTCACCATGCTAGCTGGGGGAAAGGAATGCAGTTGTCCCTCTGTATCCATGGATCTGGTATCCACAGATTTAAGTATTCATGGCTTGAAAATATTCTTTAAAAAATAATAATCCAAAAAGTAATGCTTGATTTTGCCATCTTATATAAGGGACACACCATTTAGCTATGCCATTGCCTATAATGGGACTTGAGTATTCACGGATTTTGGTATCCATGGGGGGGGGGGGTCCTGGAACCAAACCCCAGCGAATATGAAAGGACAACTGTACCTTTAGGATGAGGAGACTTATATTTATAACACATGCACAAAAAACCTGCATCTAATGACAGTCCTGTAAAAAAATATTATTATTACTAGTGTTGTTGTTGTTACTGTTGTTGTCTGTAATCCTTCTACAACCTAATTAAAAGCTGTTGTATGGATGGTGATGATGATCATCATCATCATCCTCAGAAAAGGGCTTTAAGAGGGTACTGTATTGTTTTAAACTGTGTTTTATTATTTGTATCTGTATGTTTTAAATGGTATTAATATTGTTAATAGTTTGATTCTATTTTAATGTTGATTTTAGAAATGTTTTAAGCTATGTTGCAATAATTTGAATTTGTAAGCCACCTTACCTATAAATTATGGTGGGAAAGTGTGGTATAAATAAAGTTGTTGTTGCTGATGATGATTATAATTATTCACAATATTTCAAGTTGTTTTCAACTTATGGCAACCGTAAGGTGAACCTATCTTGGGGTTTTCTTGACAAGATTTTTGAAGAGGGGTTTGCCTTTGCCTCCCTCTGAAGCTGAGTATGGACTTTATCAGACATGGCAAAAACCATGTCATTAGGATGGGATGATAGCACAAATGGCTGAAATTATCAGATGACGTTGTCACTTACCCATCCCCACTGTGTCGTGCTGGCATGAATAAGGTGACACTTTTTATTGATGGCTTAGCCCATCAATAAAAAGTGACACCGCATTTGTGCCAGAGCAATGCTGCAGGAATGTGTAAGTGATGAGGATATCTGATAATTTTGCCTTTTCTGATGTTGTGACATCCTAAATGACACAGTTTTTTAGCTACATTGGCCTCATCTGATAAAGTCCAATGACTTGCCCAAGGTCACCCAGAGGGTTTCCATGACTGAGCGGGGACTGAAACCCTAGTCTCCAGAGTTGTATTCCAATGCTGAAACCAGTACACCATGCTGGCTCTTCACAATATTTATATCCCGCCTATTTGTAAGACCAGTACTGAAGGTGACTTACAAGTTAAACAGATACCTGAAAGCATACAAAAGATCATCTTTAGAATGCAAATAATGTAATATCATTAAATACTACTTAAAATTTGCATTAAAAAAATAAGAAGCTGTTGAAAACAGTACAGTTAAAAGCAGTGCATCACTCTGTTTAAAGCCCCTTAAAAATGATCCCAGTATCTCATTGGATTTAAAAAAAAAAAAAAAGGCCTTGGCTCCTGGTGGAAAGAGTGCAGAGAGGCGGCTAGCCTAGTCTCCCTAGGAAGAGCCTAGGAGCCTCCACGAGAAGACCCTCTTCCTCATCCCGATCCATTTTGCCTGCCAGGATGGTCGGACAAAGGGAAGGGATTCTCCCGAAGATCTGAGCCAGGAAGGCTAGATGAGAAAATATGGTCCATCTGATAGCCTGCCATGAATTGCATAGTGCTTTGTAGGTCAAAACCAGAACTTTGAATTGTGTGAGTTACACTTTGAAGATAAGGAAATAACCCCACCATCAGATGGAAATATAATTCATCAGATGCAAATATAACTTTTAAATAGAGATGTATTCCAGGATATTGAACCAAAAAAATGATCCTAGGATATAATACCAAGATATTGAATAAGAATATTGAACCAAAGTGACATGAAGTAAGAGCAGGGCTAATAAGACGGGTAGGGTATGCTCCCCCCAGTATTTCTTTCTACCCCATTTATCTCCCCAGCTGTTTGTTGCAATATATAGATGCTAAACAAAATGGGTTAAATCCTAATTCCCCTCATAAGTTTTTGCTACTATTTCTCTATCTCCAACTGTTTTTCTGGAGTCACTCCCCAGTGTGAGGCATTAGGATATTTGGGATGTGACCAGGGTTGTGTTGCTAAAGAAGAAGATGATAAACAATTTAGTTTCTCTCATTTAACATGCAATATCTGGACTTTTGGATGCCTTTCACAACCCCCTTAATATTTCTAGCCTTCCTGCCTTTTTTCCCTTTTGATTTTCAACTTCCACACCTATTGAAATATTCAGTGTGATTTCCTCTACACTTGCTATGTAATTTCCTCATTCCTCCCTGTTCAGAATACAGTGTGGGACAAGTGCATTAAATCCCCCCCAAAAAAACAATTCAATTAAATGCATGGTAAAATAAGCTCTTTCAGTGCATGCCTGCAGTTAGAAAAATCACAGAAGCATCATCTGTCCCAGTCTAGGTATATTCATGCACAGATCCACCCAAAGCTTCAGAACAACTAACCAACAAAGGAGTTACTTGTAATTGATTCCTTTTTCTCAATAGCAAAGAAATAACTTGTTACATTGTTATATTACAAATGTAAGGCTAGCATCCTGTTAGTGACTTACATAGGGGTAAGTTTAACTCATGTCTAAGTCATTTTTTAGTCACTGCAAAGGTTCGAATTCTTTAACAACCTCACACAATTACCAAACTCTCTTCCAAAGCCACTTTTCACCTGCTGTATTTCCACCCACCTATCCCACACACAACCCCCAGAGATTTGAGAAGGATGCCTCATCCTTGTACATCTGGCTATAGGAACATAGCTGTGCACTTTTCTGTCCCCCCCCCCGCAACTGTCTGCCAGCCAGTAAATGGCCTTTTGGGGGACCTGCAGTAGGTAAAAGTGGGTTGGGGGGTCACAAAGAAGCATAGGCTAGTGGCTTGTCATTTTTAGAGGGTTTTTTAAAAAAACGCTAGTAGTTTTTAGTAATGTTGAGAACTAGGAAGTAAAGTGCTACTCCTTGACCGTGTAACTGTAGTAGTAATTAACTACTTCTGTGAGCATTGGTACTTTAACTGTAACTAATTAGTTTTGGAAAGTGCTTTTCCAAGATTTTCCTTGGTTTTTTTCTGGGCTGTGAGGCCATGTTCTGAAATAGTTTCTTTCTGACGTTTCACCTGCATCTGTGGCTGGCATCTTCAGAGAATCTGAAGGAAAAAACCCAAGGAAAATCTATGGATGCTGGCCACTGAAAGCCTTCGACTTCACATTGCTTTTCCAAGCTCTGGATTCACCAAGGCTTCTTAAATAGCTCACTTGTAAAACCGCAGATCTTCATGAAATTTGATTTTAAAATCAGCCTCTGTACCCAATGACTAGAAAGTGGTCAATGTAACAGGAGGACTTTCTTTTTAAAAAAAAGACTGTGGAGGTTTTCAGACAGGAACGAAAAAAGCATTCCTGTACCAGAATCTCCATTCCTGCCCCTGTCCTGCCCCTGTCCCAACACGATAACAAAAATTTTCAGACCTACCTTGAGTAGCATCAACAGGGAAGCCCAGGAGTGAATGGAGCTCTCACTGAGGTCCATTCATTTCCTAGAGTGAAATCCTGCAGATTTTCGCAAGAAGACGTAAGCGCAGGAAAATCAAAAAGAAAAAGAAAAATACACAAGAAAAAGTGACAGCAAGCACAAAAACACACTTCAAAATTTCCAAGTAAACCAGGGAAGTTTTTAAAAAGTATGTTACTTACTTTGATGTCCTGATCTCACCCTGAAGTGTTCTGGCAAGGACCTCTCATTGACGCTGGGATCTTGCCAGCATAACAGGCCACTTTTCACTTGCAGGAACATCCATGACAGAAACGGAATGGGGGATCTATTGATGACTTCTCCCATCAATAAAAAGGAGCACCAGCAGAATGGCAGCAGAATGGGTGCATTACGAGGGGGGAATGATATCATCTGAAAAGGGAGCCCTTTAGCAATCTCCTGGCATTCATGTAATGGCACTTTTAACATGTCTGATAATATCCTGGGTGTTTCTGTGCAAGAAATTAAAGGTTTGGTATGATGAAAGATTAATAAAGATGAAATTATGAAGTATATTAAAAAGAGTCTACATGGCTTCTGCAAAGGCAAGTCCTAGTGATTTTTTTTACAAAAATTACATTTGACACATCTTAGAATACTATCTTTTTCACTTCTGTTTTTCCCATTTCTGTAGACATTTTTTCTAAAGTTATAGCTGTCTGCCTTACATCTTCTGCAGTGAAGGAGGTCACAGAGGATTCATCCAGCTGTTCTGCAATCTCACTATCCTCTTTTATCACACTTTTAACTCCCTTGCCACCAAATTGTCCAATCACTACCCCACTCCATTTATGCAAGTGGACAGTTATTATTAGACCATGGAATTTATGGCAAAATATTATTTTAAACTGCATGGTTTTTATAGTTATGCAAATGCAAGTAGGCATGCTTATCAGTGTGATCCTATGCATGTTTAGACAGCAAGTCTCACTGATGAGATTTTTTTCCCCAAATAAGCATGAATAGGATTTTTCAGCCTTAGGATCCTGATGCTCTGAAAACTTTTCATCCTACATTCCATGGCATAAGATTGTGCCATGAAGTGTGCTAGACATCATTAAAGTTAGTACGAGCAATACTTATTTACTGTGGAAGAGAGAAGGGATGTTAGAAATTATTGAAAAATGTGCAAAACCTTTTTTATTTTATTTTATTTTAATTAATTTTTATTATTTTCCAAAATGAAATTATTTAACAACAGGATGAGGGAGAATTACAGGGGGATAAATAAACTTTTTATTTCAAAAGTTTTGAAATTATTAGTTTTTGCATAGCGGAATGAAATAACCAAATGAGTACGTATGTTCTGGCGTATAAGACTACTTTTAACCCTTGAAAATCTCCTCAAAAGTTGGGGTCATCTTATACACCGGGCAGTTTTCCCAGAAGATCCTTTCCCCTGCTGTGAGAATGACTTCCTTACCTTTAAAGTGTTAAATTGCCCTCCATTTAGCTCAGGAGAGAAGAAAAGCAGTCTGTTTAAAATGAGGTTTGTTTTCAGCCAACTTAGCCTGTTGCTTAAAATTAGAATTTCTGGATTCAAACTTATCATTTTGCATCAAGTTTTGTCTATGCTGAAATTCTCTTATCTGAATAAAAGTTTCTGGTAGAGTTAAATCATTCTTTAATTGCAAGGTATTTATTATGGGATCGTAGAATTTTGGTAAACTTGCCAGGAAGATTCCCATTTGCATAGTTTTTGGGATTTCCTCTCCAGGAGTTTGCAAGTCTACCAATGTGGCTCTATAATCATTAATGTGCTCATTCAAAAATTTGGGATTTGATAGCTTCATATTAACCAACTTCATTATTAATGCAACCTTACTTTCCAAAGTTTAAACACCACAGAGATTTTTCAAAGTATCCCATGCTTCTTTAGCTGTTCTCAGTCCTTTAATTTCACAGACTATTTCATCATCTACAGCCAAAGTTATGAAAGCCAAGATGAAACACAGAGCTTTCACTGGCTGGCTGGCTGGCTGGCTGGCTGGCTGCTGGGAAGACCCTCGCCAGCCAAACCTCTGAGTTGGCTGGTTGGTGGGGGTCAGGCTTTCCAGCCATCACCGCCCTTCTCAAAGCTGTGATCGGGCAGCCCATCACGGCTTCGGGAAGGGTGGAGGGGTGGCTGGCTGGACAGGGGGGGGGCAGGAGATCTGAGAGGTAGAGAAGGAGGGGTAGTCTTATACGGTGAGTATATCCCAAACTCTATATTTTAACTTAAAATTGGGGGGTCGTCTTATATGCCCAGTTGTCTTATACGCCGGAATATACGGGTACATCCCCACTCTCTGCTCTTTTTCAGATGAGAGATTAAAGCTGGGATGGAAGCTATTTTTCTGCAAATTTTATTCTACCACTACAGTAAAGATCTTCCACTGTTTGCATATTTCTTGTATATTTCCTGTTTCCCTAACTAAACAAAAATGTACTTTCCTCTAACTAAACTGGAGGTTTTGTCAAAAAACAGAACTTTCTCAAGCTCTTAACTAAATGATGTGCATGACACACTTTTCGGGAAGTAGGGTATCTGAAGGCAAGCTTTTGTTTTTTTCGTTTTGTTCCTGCATACTGGTCCTTCAACAGAAACACCTACCTGTCTGTCTACCTACCTACCTACCTTTTGTTACCCAGTTAAGGAATTTTTGGCCAAGGTTTTAACCAGAGATATGTGTCACCTTCTCCAATAACTGCAGAAAGAATTTCACAACTTAATATGCCTGTGACACCTAATAATGGTGATTTGCTCTCCACACTCTCTCCAAAATATGAATTCTGCATAAGCTGGTTGAGGAACGTTTATGGAAATAATGGCAACATAATAGGAAATGATTAAATGGAAAATTAAAATCTAACTCCATTAAATAATTTTCTACAGCTTCTTATAACAAATGCTTCAAGCTATATATTGCTTGCTCCAGTCTTCAGCAGCAATCAGTCAACTCCTGCAATCTTTACTTCTGAGTAATCAAGCACTGATGCCAACTGGACTTGGTCTTACTTAAACACTGCCAGATTTATGCCTCAGATTTTTTTTTTAAAAAGCGTGATTGATTGATTGATTGATTGAATTTATATCCTGCCTTTCTCCCAAGAGGGGATTCAAATTGGCCTTGTCCATTTGTCCACGTTTGTGCATTTAAAACTATGTTTTGTATTTAGCTTTGTTGGTTAATATTTCTTTCTTAAACTTAGCTAGATAATTGCTTGTCATGCAAGGATACCTTCCAATAAAGAGTCACCCTGAATGAAAAGTACAGGCTACTTCAACCCTTAATAATAAAAGAAGTGCTGGAAATGAGTTTTTTGAAGTTGACCTCTGACAAAAGAATCAACCTGGCTGAAATTGAGACCATTTCTCATGTTGTTTTGCTCGAGATCCTATTTTGTAGGAGGACAGGATAAAGAAAGGGGATGTGATTTTGATTTGGGATTTTTATTGAATTTCTAGTGACTGAGAAAGTTGGATCTCATGCTGAATGACTACTCCCAGCCTTTTCATCCATGAATACTCAATATATTGCTCTGTACATATTTGTCGGACACTCCTGTTCATCATACCCTCATCTGACTTCCAGATCCCAGAGTCCAAGATTCAGCTTCATACTAGGCTTAATCCCTTTGAAACAATGTATTGCATTTTACAAAAATCAGAATCAGAAAATATGATCATATCACTCCTCAGTCTTGAAGTAAATAAATGGCTCCACAGTAGCATTTTCCATTAACCCAAAGAACAAATGTAATGCCATCAAAATGGGTGTGAATACTATCACTGTTAGGGATCATAGCCTCCTGATAAACTGTCTTCTTTGCCTTAATGTACCCTTGGCACCCTTCTTCATCTTCAGTGGCATGGTTCACCTTTACATCAGTGTCAAATTTGCCTTCTCTCTCTGAAAAACGCCGGACACAATGCAAACCCTTTAGAAAAGGAATGTGGTGCTTCTTTTGTAAGTCCAGTAAAATGAATTCAGGCTGGCCAGTCCATGAACAGAAGTCACCAGGATCCAGTGGAGCCTCCCCATGGGAGAAAAACCATGGGTTGCTGATCTATTACTTCCCATCCCCTGTGTCACTTCTTATGCTGCTCAACAGTCTTCCCAGTCCTCTGAAATGGCTTTGTAAAAAGTCAGTGCGAGGTCAGAGGGGAAGTCTGCCAACACAGCCCTTGCTACAGTGGAAGCAGAACTTAACAAAGCATTACTCTGGATTGCCCATGTCAGCAAAGGGACACTAGTACAGCTACCCCATCTTCTGTACTGTTCTTGAGAAATAGAAATGGTTCAAAAATAAGGTTCTTATACACCAAGCCTTGCTGTTGTTGTATGCCTTCAAATCATTTCCAACTTATGGTGACCCTAAGGTGAACAGATTTGTTCAGAGAGAGTTTTGCCTTTGCCTTCCTCTGAGGCTGAGAGTGTATGACTTATCCACGGTCACCCAGTGGGTTTCCATGGCTGAGCAGGGATTTGAAACCTAGTCTCAAGAGTCATGGCCCAACACTCAAACCACTACACCATGCTGGCTCTCACACACTAAACCTTATCACACTCAAAATCAATCTCCAGCTGTGCAGATATTTCACTTTAATATCTTCTTGCCAACATCTAATCTTGTAAAACAGACAAATAGAATTTTACTTTGGTATCAGATACGTTTTTCCAATATTTTCCCTCTAATGAAGAATGCCAAGAGGTGTCTTACTTGAGTGACATTCACTGGGACAAATAGTGTAACAAAAAACGTAGCCTTATTCATAAGGACAGAAAGGACAGATCCAGGCTTTCAATTGTTGTTGGAAGTGCTGGGGTTAATACAAATATATCTTGTTAGTGATTTAACATGACCATAAGTCAACCTCACACTCACACATATGGGCTTTTTTGGTCATTGTGGGGGTTGGTATTCCTTTCCCCTGAAATGACCAAAGCCCCCATCCCAATCCCAGGCTTAGTGTAGAGCTGCTGCACCCCACCACCACCACCATGGCTACTCTGTGGATCATTGCGGTGGGGGGAGGGTAATCAGAAAATTCTAGATTTGTCCCCATAGCCAGAAGTGAAATGATTACATCCTCCACTAGAGTGTTCCACTGCCTCTGATCCACATAGGACCTTGATCTAGTAACCTTTCTCATTGCAGGGCAGGATTTATCAGCAGCAGTGGGAGGCCTTTACTGCTGGAGTGTATCATGGGAACACATATACACATAGTAATCGTTCCCTGACCTGCTCTGAACCCCTCTCAATGGTTGGGAATGAAAGGGTGCAGTTACTTCCTGGAGTTTCTGAAATGCCCCAGAATGAGGGGAAACATAAATTGGGTCTCAGAAATAATTGTGGTAAGTAGAGCTACAAGAACTGAGATGTTGCAACCCAAATGCCCCCTCTGGATCTGCCCAAAGAGTAATGAAGTAAAAGCAGATGTTTGTAGCAACTGTAAGAAGGAAATCATGGTTTTCCAAGCACCTGACCAGCGCTATGTCATGCAGCCTCTGCCACTGTACCCAGATTGGCTTGAACTGAACTGATAGTGCTGAAATGGGAGAACACTGGTAATTGCAGAAATTGAACAAAATGAATTTTGACTGTGCTCCCAAATCACTTTGTGTAATGCTTTCATCTATGCTTTCATTTTGGGCCAGGTGTTAGTCAATACCAAAGCCATCACTTTGAGATGTCAGCAGGTGCATCTAGAGCACAACCAGTTCAATTAACGTTCAAATGGCTTGATGACCAGCAGCTCATTTATTATTTGATTAAAATAATATGAAAGACAATGCATCTAGTTAGTAATAAATACCAGCACTGATTTCTTCATTTCTGCAGAGATATATTTATTCCAAATTGTTTAATTTTTTTAAAAAAATGTTTTGTTATGGTTTGTCTTGAGAAGATTGGCAGTTAATTTTAAAAAAAATAACCTAATGCTTGGAAAAATATTATGAATGACTACTGGAGTGTGTGTGTGGCGGGGTATGTGTAAGAAGGGGACATTTGTTGTATGAAATCTGAGCCAAGCCACTGAGAACATAGCTATTGATAATTATCATCATTTTGAATTGAGTATGATATTTACATTCATTTGGCTCCCCTCGTGACCACAGCACTTAATGCTGAATGACAGCCTGTGAGGAACTACAGTTCAATATAATACTTGGATCAAACATCTGAAGTGGTTCTTCATCCATGTTGAGGAACAGTGGGCAAGCAATTCATTCAATGATGAGTGAGGATTATTCCATGACATAAAACATCTTCTTCTTTTGCCCCTGACTGTCTCCAGAAGAGAGGTAAAAACAGGAAGCAACCAAGGAACATTGGACTGTCTACACTCATGGCCTGCCACACTGGTGGACCATCCTTTAGTTAACATATAGAAGGAAATATTGGATTGAATCTTTTTAGTGGCTGTTTTGTGTGTGAGAGTGTGTTTATGAGGCACAAGGGGCTATTCTCTTTCCATTTGTGTCCCATCCAAAATTCTTCCGCCAGAGTTGTTAAGCCCTAGCCTAGGTGCCGCCACTGCTGTGCTGCTCTTCCGTCTTACCAGGGGTGCGGTGAGGTGAGGGGGGACAATCCAGAGGAGGAAGAGTAGCTGGTCTTCATTTCCAATTGGGAGCACACCCTTATTTCTTCTTCCCTACAAGCCCAGACCAGTTTCTCTGAATTGCCCCCTTCCCTCTGCTCCCATCTGTGAAGAGCAGCAGTAGCAGCTCCTTCCAGGCCTTGAGAGAGTGGGAAGAGGGACATAGAACTCTACATGTTGATATAGGATCTCAGCCTTTGTTTGTTTACTGTTCCTCTCTTTTCTCTATGAGTCTTGGAGCAAAGTACATGACCATCCCCCAGACATTCCTATGCTAAGGCCATACTAAGCCATCACTATAATGGTTTGATCAGCAACCATATATATGATTGTGTGTGCATGTGCTCTCTCTCTCTCTCTCTCTCTCTCTCTCTCTCTCTGTGTGTGTGTGTGTGTGTGTGTGTGTGTGTGTTGGGGGACACTGATTTTATGACCACAGCCACAATCCCAGTGAAAATGGACTTTGCTGCTAGCAAATTAGTCATAGGAGATTTTCAGATGCGATTTTCGGCAGGATATATTCCAAAACAGTTCCGTTGCTGCCGCGCAGCAGGGGAGCTGTTTCGGATGACGCCATCCCTCTGCCGAACCCCTCCGTGTCACTTCCGTGACAGAATGTAGGAAACTGTGTCGTATTTCACTCATGGGCAACAATTGTGAATGAAATACGATGCGGTTTCCTCCATTCTGTCACGGAAGTGACACAGAGGGGTTCGGCAGAGGGACGGCGTCGTCCAAAACTGCTCCCCTGCCACGCGGCAACAACAGAGCTGTTTTGGAATATATCCTGCCGAAAATGGCATCTGAAAATCTTCTTAGACATTCCCATACTTAATTTTTAAAAAATGGATGGTCATCATGCCACCAATCTCACATCTGGCACTAAGAACTGCTTTCCTTCAGACAAAGAACTAAGTGGCATAAAGGAGAAAGGATGTAATAATTTAGAAAGGAGCAGAGCTCCATCAGCCAGTGACAGAGCAAATACTTTGCATGCAGGTTTAATAGCTGGTATTTCATTTGAGCATTGGACTAGGACTCTGGAGACCAGGATTCAAATCCCTGCTTAGCCATGGAAACCCACTTAGGCAATTCACAATATCTCAGCCTCAGAGGAAGGCAAAGGCAAACTCCCTCTGAACAAATATTGCCAACTAAACTGATTGATTGGTCCACCTTAGGGTCAGCATATGTCAGAAACAACTGAAGGCACATAACAGTTTTACAAAGGATCAGGCTGTAGCTGATAGGGAAAACCTCTTCCTGAGATCCTTGAGCAGACAAATCAGGATGGGTCTGACAAATAAGACAAATCTGACCTTATATAAGACAAGTTCCAAGTTTAGACATATATGGGTGGCATTCTGTTAGAGCCATACACATGTAACAGTTTCCCTTACACGTGTGTATGTCTTTTTTAAGTGCTGTGGAGGTTGATAGTCCTTCCCACCTCAGAACCCCCACCCTCTGGCACAGCCATTCCATGCCTTGTGTGGGGCAGCCAGGATCAGATAAATATCTGGCTAGGTGCCCATAGTTGGGTGTCAAATGACTGAGATCTGTAGAGGACCCAGGCAGTACTCAGTGCTGATGTAGTATTTCCACAGCTGGCTACGGGGACATAGCCAGATATTTCTCAGATCATAGTTTTTCCCCACAGATCACAGAATGGCCATATGCAAGGCTTCATAAGCTGTATAGGAAATCTGGGGGTGGGGGTGGTATGTGACTCAGCCTGGTTTAGGCTCACATGAGGAATTACTCTGCTATACTGACCCATACAGGACTGAAGTCAAGGTATGTCCCTCCCCCCAGAAAAAGTAGAGAAGCACACAGTTAGCACCAAAATGTGTACTTGCATGGGATCTCATAGCCTGGAATTTACTCACTTGCAAGCCACCATTCACCTCAAGGTAGGGAACATTTGTTTGTGTACAAGATATCGGAGATTAGCAGGCATGTTAAACATGGTGTTATATGAATGCCAGGAGATTGCAAAAGGGTTCCCTTTTCCCCCCTCATTATGTTCCCCCCTCATTATGCACCCATTCTGCTGCCATTCCACCGGTGCTGCTTTTTATTGACAGGGTAAGCCATCAATAGATCCCCCATTCTATTTCTGTCACAGATGTTCCTGCAAGTAAAAAGGTGGCCCGTTTTGCTGGCGAGATCCCGGTGTCAATGGGAGGTCCCTGTCAGAACATTTCCAGGTAAGATCGGGACATCCAGGTAAGTGACACACTTTTATGACCCTTCCTGGGTTACTTCTACCTTTTAAACTGTGTGCTTTTTGTAACTTTTTTGTGTATCTTGGTTTTTATTTTTGAATTTCCCATGCTCACATCTTCTCGCAAGAATCCATGGGATTTCGATCCAGGAAGTGAAGGGAGTTCTGTTAGTGCTCTATTCACTCCTGGGCTGCCGGAATAACGGGAGAGGAGGTAAGTGTGATGGGGAGGGTGATTGTTCTGGAACAGGGGCAGGAGTGGAGACTGTGGGACAGGAAAACTTTTTTCATTCCTGTCTGATAATCTCCATCCTCCCTCCATTGTACTAGACAAGGAAATTGCAAAATTGTTCCATATATGTATTGCTCCCTAAATAAAGATCTAAACTGGTATTTGTATAGCAAAGAAATGTCTTCACTGCATGCGTGCACATACCCACAAAGCACATACATTCTCTGTTGTAGACAGCAAAAGAGACAATGTTGTTTGTATTAATTTGACCTTTGGACATAATCTAATAAGTCAAATTCTTTCGCTGACTGAATCAACTGAAGTCAATAGAATTGTGCCCACAGTAAATGTTTTAAATTGTAAAAGTAAGTGGAGATTTGTTTCAATTTTTCTCCATGGTTATAAGATCAACAGACTAATACGTTTCAAATGGAGATATAACAGGCACTTGTTCTGGAAGCACAGTTCTCTAACAGTTTCCTCAGGGCAAGCACTGTATACACTGAAAGATATAAGGAAATCACGTTATGTAACTGTGGCAAAGACTGCCTACTACTAAATCAGTACGAATCTCCTATGTAGAGAGTAAACAATATATAGGAGTAATGGACCACTGCCACTCCTTAGACAGATATATAAAGAGGTAGGGCACAGATCTCCTTGTGTTTCCAATTATCTTGGGAGAGCTCCTTTTTGTACTCATTTGCATTTTATGGCATATTATTCTTCCCCCACCCCCGGGGGCTTAATACTTTATTTCCTGCTTCACCTTTCTGAATAGCAGATTCACCACAAAGATTTCTTCACTGCTTCAGCTTTTTTTCTGTGGTAAATATGTTGGAGGAGCAAAAAGAACTGCAAAATCTACATCAATTAGATTACTAAATGGGAATTTCTAGTGGGCATATCCACCCAGTTTTTCTATACTTTCTTTAGCCCCAATGAACAATATATCACAGCAGCAGCAGTAGGGTTATTAGTACTTGTAGCAAACAGAACAGTATAGTTTTGCTTCAGTGTTCCTCCAAGGAGCTCAAATCTTCTCTCCCAATGCTGACTGTTGATGCAAGTCTGAATGGAGAAATTGTAAATCAATGGGAACACATTCCTGCAGAGGACAACAGTGGTTTCCATGTAAGTAGGCGTCATGAATCCACCCCAAGTCTTGGTATGAACATTCTAGGAGCTACCCAAGGTACAGACGCTATTTGGAGGGTAGGGTTCAGCACCTTAGAGTTTTCCTTTAAGTTTCAGGCTAAAACCAGGAGCAAATTCATTATTCCATTGACATGAGGCATCACAGGGGAAGGATGCCATCTTGCTAAAGTTAGTAGTAGCAGGCAGAAAGATTTATTATTCATCATCAGCATCCATAGACAAAATCCCACAAATGCCCTGGTGCAGAAACTTTGCAGACTGCAGGATTTCAGCAAGTATTCTTGCTGGCAGAATTTTTTTTTCTACTGAGAAAATATGGTTGTTTCAATGCTCAAATTATGCTGCTTTCTCTGCAACAAATAAAATAGCTGGGAGAAAAGATGGCCCAAACCCTTGCAACAACAACGTAACAACTGCACACTTATTGTGTGCTAAATCTATCATCTGGAAAGGCCCTAATCTCCAAGGGGAAAGAGACTTTAGTTGAACAATCAGGGAAACTGGCTTGCTTTGTGGTGTTTACACTGCTGCTTGCTAATGGATCACCATAAAGGAAGCAAAAGGGCTCTTACACAATTGAGTATGCTATCATGGGAGTCTTCTGAGTGTGCCTTTTTTATTTGCTGCAGTCAGGTTAATGAGCTCACCAGCCCACTTGATGTTGAGGACTTTGTAACAAAGCAATCTCTCATTAAATGCTGCTTGGCACCACTCTCTTGAAGCAGAGGGACATTCGGATTATTGAATGCCTTTGTATTCTTCCTTCCTACCAGGCTATGGAGTCCAGCAGTGGCATCAGGCCCACACACTTCCTGGCAGGCATCCAGTCCTCCGCCTTCAAGCTGCATGGGCATTTGCCAATCTAAGCAGCACTGGTAGGCAAACAAGCATGGCACACGACTGCTTTGGATGAGAGCCAAGTGTGTGCCATTGAACAATCACCCTTGTTTCTACTGTACAAGGAGACACAGTCTGTGTCTATTCTCTTCAATTCAGCCAATTTACATGTCAAAGTTCTGTTGCAATACAAAGAAGTGTGCATTTATCTACCTTTCCCCCCCCCCGCCGCCCTTTTACACCTTTATTAGTCTCGGCAGTGCAGGTCATGAATCCATCAGTGGCTTTATTTAAATATCTACCAGCTGACAGTTTCTTCAATGAAATGATCCCAGAGTGTTATCAGTTAGCTAGCAGGTGGGTCTGCTTATTCAGAATCTCACTGACAACAGCACATCATGGGTGATGAGCAATTTATGCATGATCCAGCTCTCCCTAACATTACTCCTGAGATTTCCAGGACTTACAAAAAAAAAAAAAAAAAAATCTGATCAACAGTGCATTCTGAGGTGTATTGACCACACACACACACACACACACACACACACCATCAGCCACACAGGTACATATACATATTAAACAGTACCTGTCATTACAGCAGGGAGGGACCTCTGACCTTTAAAATAAATTATCTGTTTTTAGCTGCAGACACTGATTTTTTTGAAAAAAAATGCTAGTATGTACAGAGTATTCAAAGTATATACCCAATATTATATGATTTTTAAAGCATCAGTATATTAACCATCCTGGAAAAGGTTGTCATCAGAAACAGAGGAAGCTTCCTGTTTATTTGAATAGACATGAGCTCTGTTCTTTGTTAATAAGACCACTGTCCTCTTAAAATATTGGAGATGTGTTACTGTCTGTGACCTGGGTTTTCTTTTAAAAATAATTCTTTAATGCTCCTTCATACTTCAATACCACAGGGTTGAGGGAAACCTACTGACTTTCAAGAAACTAAGGTCTGTAATTTGGGAAAGGAATGCTCATAGCTCAATGGCAGAACCAGAACTTGGAAAAACTGTATTTTTTTTATTCTCAGAATTTTCCAGTCAGCATGGCCATGACTTGCTGGGGGCTATAGTCAAAAGACAGTAACTTTTCCAACTTCTGTGGCAAGCACATGTTTTATGCACAGCAAGTCATCCTTTTAGTTTACAACATTTCCATTTGAACAAGGAAAATCTCTATCTGACTTTTGCTGCCAATCAGAGGAGACAGCATTTAGATGGACAATAGGTCTGTCTCCAGTATAAGGCAGCTTTGTACATTCATATGGCTTAGATATATCCTTAAGGACATACAGGCCCTATGTTGAACCATATTCTGAAAAGTCACATGTCTGATCCCCTCATTACATCCCTGCTGTGATATCCCAGGTCAGGGAAACCAGACCACAGTGTAGTTAAAATGAGTTCATTTCAATGGATTTCACTTGACAAAGTGAGAATCAAGGGGTTGGTGCCAGACATCGTCACATGATCTGGGATCCTGTGGATAGTTAAAGAGCTTTTGTGATATTCGACTTCCTAAATCCTTGTGTTACGATTGATGAAATGAAAGAGCACATGTTTTCTTCATATCTTCATTGGAGGCTATTACACTTCAGGCACAGAGTATCTTGCATACTTGATTCATTTTAATGTTTAACCAGTCCCAGCACTAGACTGTCACAGCTGCAACTAATAATAACAAAATTACAAAACTTATATAGACATAGAGAGGATAAAACAGCTACAATCTAAAATCTACTCTTTCTCTTTCTTAGTTGTTTCATACGCAGTGAGAAATGTCATACTAGGTTAAATGGACCATTGGTCTGTGCAGAGAGGACCAATTATAATTCTTATATATACACAAGGGTCCCTTTCAATCTACACAATTATCATGCCATGGCTCTGTGCAATGGAATCCTGGGGTTTGTTGTTTAGGGAGATATATTTAGACTTCTCAGCAAAAAAAAGCTCATCTCATGCCTCCCCAAACTATAGTCCCCAGGATTTCATAGGATACAGTGATAGCAGTTAAAGAGGAATCATAGTGCCATAATTGCATAGTGTGAAAAGGGCCCAGCTAAAACTGCTCACTTAAGGGAAACACAAATGCCAGTTCTAAAAGATGCTCAAGGCTTTAGCTTTGTAAAGTCTTAGGACTTTATCAGACACTCAAATATGGTGTCATAATGATACCACATAACTGCAAAAGGGTGCGCAGATCAGACAACATTGCCCTTTCGCAGTTAAAATCAGCCCCAAACCCATACTTTTTAATTGAAAGTTTAAGCCATTGATAGATCTCCCTGCCATTTTTGTGCTGGCATTGCCAGTGTGCAAAACCTCGGGCCATTTAACTCTCATACATATCCTGACAATCCCGGTGAGATCGGGACATCCAGGTAACTTTCACTCTGTTTATGACCCTCCCTGGGTTACTTGGGACTTTTAAAGTGAGTGTGTGTGTGCTTTTTTAAACTTTAAATGCTTTATTTGTGTTTTTATTTTTGAATTTCCTGCGTGACAAAGTCTCATGGGATTTTGAGCGAGGGGTTGGTGCGAGTCAACTTCCTCTTTTTGCCGGAGCTGCCTTTGCCGGGAAAGGAGGTAAGTGCGGGGGGAGCATTCTTTTGCCAGCATAAAAATCAGGTTTTTTATGCCAGCAAAAGAACATTCTAAGGGGTTAGTCTGATAATGTCTTTAGTGGAAAATGAAATACATAATCCTTTGTGCTTTCAAATGGAACAAAGAGCAAAGTCTCTCAATATATTTTTGGTCTAAGTCAGCCTTCACTTGTCTGATGCCTTCCAAATGAGTTAGACCTGGAGATATGGAAATTTGGGTTGTGTCACATCTAGAAGGCACCAGAATGAGGAAGGCTAGTTTAAACTATTGGAATGTGTAAGCTATGGAAGGTCCCATGTGTGAAAGCTTGCCTTGTCACGTGTCTTCAGTACAGGTTTATCTATAATGAGGCCTAAGAAACAATGGCCTAAATCCAATTGGCAGTCTGACTGGACTAGACCATTGAATCAATGGAAACTTAGTAAGTCAACGTTTATGTAAATTCCATTCATTAAATGATGCACACTCTACTTAGGACTTGGAATTAAATTTAGGCTTTTATATGTATCTTGCAATATGAGTATACTCTCGTTTTATACGTTATTAGGTAACTTTATTTTGACTATCATCTAACACAACATATTATTGAAATTATAGCAATGTTAGCAGTGGTATGTATATAGTACTTTCTAAGTTAGTGTGAGTTTTTATAAACGATTGTAAAACAATCCTGGCCATCTCTGCTCATAAGTAAGTCCAATTTAATGCAACTTGTTCCCATATAACTGTGTAAAGGAATGCATTCTTACATTTATTAAGATAATAAGATGAGCAGATCACATCAAAAATAGATCAGATTCCCTTGTGGAGTTTAATGGAAGAAGTACCAGTGTTTGATACCAAGTGAGATACGAGTCTACAAGCCTATTTGACCCTTTGTGAGTCAAATCTAAACCACGCTATTATTACAAAGATAACCAACAACTTTTCATTAATCTCCTCCTTCCTTTGCCTTTACATAACAAAGAACCTGATACAAAATAAAAGAAAAAGAAGCTGAATAGGCAGAACTGAAATGGAAACTAATGACTTTTGAAATTTGTTTCCTGCTGAGCCTGACCCAAAATAAACCCCAAAATGGCAGTTTTGTACTCCAAGAATGAATGCTACAAAGATGGCTGGCTTCTCCCATCCATCACATTTTTCTCTCATCCGCCTTTTGTATGCATCATGAGAATAATGAACAGTTATGTGTATGTATCACAAAACCTAGCAGGTTCTGCATTTCCAACATATTATATACAGACAGTATTTCCACTAACGATAAGCTTGTTTGGTTTTCCCTTCCTCTACCTTCTGCACATAGCTGGGTACTTTTTTTAAAAGTTCCACAGTACTCTTTCTTAAAATCCCTCAAGCAAATGAAGTTTTCAGAGATAAGTAGCAAGAAGCCTATAGTTCCATGGAATAAATTTTATTTGGCATAATTATCTGGCTTGGTTCTTTTGCTTAGCTACCAAAAAAAAAGGTGTGTGTGGAAATAATGCTTACACTCAATCCAGTTTTACATTAGCACTCAGCATGATTATTAAAGATATAGCTGTGTAGTCTTGTTTCAATACAGAAAGAAGGGGGAGAAAAAAAGGAGGGAAGAAGAATTTTTTAGCATCTTTAGCACTCACATATTATTATTTTTTAAGTAGCAGCTTTGGTGATTACAATCCACTTCATTGACATGATTTGTTCAGGTAAATAAATAGTCCACAATGAACAATTGTCCTAAATCTTTAAAGAATTAACAACATAATCAACAATTGTCCATAAGTTTGAATTTTAAAGACTCAAAGCTATGGAAATTAGAGCTAGATGATGGTGGCTGTGGGAATGACGATGGTGAACAAGAAGAATGGGGCTACCTTCTTTAGCAATGTAGCCAACCAGTTACACAAAACCTCTCCTTCTCTGTTTATTTTTTGTCATCCAAATCTTAGTGCATATTCTATTTTGGATCAGAAGTAAGAGGAAGGATGATAATATAACTATAAAATAAATTATATTGGCTGTACCCCCCCCCAATGTTTCAATTTAAAGCAGAATGTTAGTAGGGTTAACACACCCACATCCACAGAAGTACAGCCTGTCTTATTTGTCTATGATCAGGAGGCAGGTTTTTATCAGCCAATTGACAGAAAATAGCAAAAACAGCTGAGCTGATTGAACGAATGTCATATTTGCTGGCAGAATGGCTGGCGTACCCGAAAGCTACACAACTCTGTTCAGGCCATGAGTTGGAATGCACCCTTGAGCAATGAAAAGGTGTGAGCCTGGGCATTTTTCAGCACCACTAATCGATATTGCATTGATGACTCTCATATGACCTTTAACCTGACAAGAATACCAATAGTACAGTGCTGCGTTGTGCAGTCTGCAAGGAATGCCTTGAGTAAGCTACCAATTTTGTAATCAATCATAAGTCATCTTTGTGAATAAAGCTTGAGATCTCCAAAAAGAGCAGGCAATTTTGGAAAGGCTGAGACTGGGGTGCTATTTGCTTGACCTCCATTTTCAAACTAGCACCATAGTTCTTTATAACCATTAAAAATAGTAAGATTTTTTTTAAAGGTTCCTTCTCTCCCCCCCACCCCCAAACATATTTTTAGTAAGCCTTTGGGCATTTTCACTGTCCCTAAAAGAATATGGTTGCATGGCAACCTCTACGGTTGCTATGGAGACTCCATGTGTAAGCAGCTGCTGCAATCAGAATTAACTCCAGGCTTGCAGGTTTGTCATTCCAATACATGGGAAGGGAGAAACAAATAGGACAGCACGTTGCAGTGAAGGGGAACTCACCTAGATAATGTCACTCACAAACATATGTTCAACAATTATTCTTTCCACTGTTTTATTGCAGCAATTAGAGCTAAACTAAGATTACAAAATTATATGGCTTTAATTTGCTTCTATTGACTATGCTTCACTTTCAGTCAGATGAAAGCTTAGCTCCATTGTGCAGCAGAATGTTCGATGGCTACTAATATTTTTTTATTATTTTTATTTTATTTATTTTGTGAGCCAAAGATTTCTCATTCTTATCATGCACAGGGTAAAAAAAAAACAGTAACAAAGCTGCCAAGAAATGTGATGTGGCAGGAAGCTGTCTGTGGACAAATCAGAAATTAACTTACTCGGCAAAACTACCTCCTAAGCCTCAGCTTCAGTTCCATCTATTTTATTTTATTTTTGCTGCAGTGAATTTTGTGACAATATCTCCTAATGCTGACTAGAGGCCTGAGGAGGCAAGTGCTTCTGTCCCAGTATGCTGATATTCCATCTCTAGCTTGCCCCATCAGGTACTAGGATAGAGAGTCTGTTCTGTCCATAGCGTACCATGATTGCTATGTGCTCAAAGGTCCCTAAAAGGAACAAGCACAGACAGAATTGACTTCAAAATAAGGTAACTGCATCGCCTGGATTCCAAATTCACTTTTATCCACAGCTCTGAATCAACTCTTTAATATTTGTTGGTATACATTAACACCAGGAATGCAACTTGTTCTGCACTGTGGGAGTTTTATCACAAGCCAAGGGGCCATAAACTAATTTGCATTTTGTATCTGTATGTTATTAACATAATTTACATATCATTTTCCTAAACAGTTGCTAGGTATGCTGCATTTCTTTCCTGGCCTTTTTTTTTTCAGGGGGGGGTTTTAAGAATGCATTGCTTTTGAATGTGAAAAACCTGACTTATTGTCTTTAAAAAAAAACCTCTTGATGGTGGAAATTAAAATAGTTCAAAGACATGGAATTTGTCTCTGCCTTTTCCTGCCTTCCTTCCTTTCTTTTTCTTTCTTTCTTTCTGGAATATCTGTTCTTACATTTAAAGCATAGTTCTAATCATGCTGGCTACTTTTATATTCCATTAAAAATGAAACTAGAAATTTTTCAAGTGCATTAAAAAAGAAAATACATAAAAAGTCATCATTTTTTAGGCTAGACTCTTCTATTATATTTGTAATCACACAACATTTGTGCAAAACTCCTATTTTCTTGACACAGTAAGAAAGTCTTTCATAGATTTACATGCAAGCTGGCCCTTTTCTGAAATGGTTCCATTATAGAAACGTTTAAACAAATTCCACGTGTACTCCATTGCAAAAGCCTTGCTGACCCAGTAGCAGGAATGTTTCCCATGAGACCAGGATCAAGCCCCTCCTCTGCCTTAATCCCACTGTATGGCTCTACACAAGTCACTGTTTTTCATTCTTTGTTTCACACCTATAAAACAGCAGCTCTAATGTCTTCTTTCTAAGGATTGTTTGAGAAGACACATGAAAATTAATAAGCAGTTTGTAAATCAATGATTCTGTCTAACATTTTGAGTAGCAGTAGCAAATTCACCAATCCTATGCATGTTTACTCAGAAGTATATCTCCTATGTTCAGTGGTGTTTACTCCTGGAAAAGTTTGCATAGGATTGAAACTTAAGGCTGCAGTTCTAAACATACTTAACTAGAAGTGTACATCCCATTCAACACAATGTACTTACTTCTGAGTAAACATGTATATGATTGCCCTGCATATCTCATTTATTTTGGTATTCTGCTGATTTGGAATTCTACAGAGGAAAAAGAAGAAAACAAAAACCAGATTGAGTAAACATAAATTTGTTTGGTTGATCTAATGCATTGCCTGTGCCCATATTTACATACCTTATAAAACAGTCTATTATTTTTAAATATACAGAGCTCACTGACTCATGTGCAGAGATAACTGAATCATATCAGCTTCTAATATAAAGGCAGTGTATTAGTGGAGATTAGCATAATTAGAATGCACACACACAATAACCAATTTTCATAAATTCTGTCTACCCAGGTTCATATTAAAACTTACATTAAAAATCAGCCTGTTTGGATGTCTTTTTAATTAAAAGATACATATGCAGCATAATGGTCTTTAACGCAATGAAAACTTTATTATCTGTATACAAATATAACTGGAAATTGTGTTGACATGCTTCCCTCCTTGTCAAAATGATTGAGATTCTTACAGAAGCAGGGGGTAGAGAGAAAAAAATCTACTGTGTGCCACCATTTAGAGATGATCTTATTTCTGTGGACATGTAACACTCTATAAGCCTCTGAAGATAGGGGTTAATAATGAGAGCACAGAGAAAACCTTTATCTGTAGTAATGCTGGCAGGTGCTGCTATAATAAACAAATCCACACAACATACAGTGACCTATTTTCTAACCAGACCAAGGCAAATAACATCAAGGAATTGGATTCTTCACCCCTTTCCCTTTAATAGTATCTTGCCATGCAATCTCCAAATCAGCAAAGACTATCATAGTAAAACAAACATGCCTTGCCTATGTACTTGGCAAACAAATGACATAAACAGTTCCTTCAGTCCCATATGGTAACTGTGTTCTGCTTTGGTTAAAGGGGTTCATGACAACAGCATCCACAATGCAAAGGCAAAAACTTTCCAAGTGTATCATGCAGCTGTAGCTGCGTGGTACCTGGCTATTTAAAAATATAATATTTAGTTACTATATTATGCTGGCTTCTATCTTCTGCTGAGTAGAGCAGGCCTTCCTGTAACCCATTGCAGCATTAAATTGTGTGGTGATAAACCCAGCATTGGGAAACTACACTGAAAAAAAGTGTGTTTGATAAAAGAAGCATGACTGCTGCTTTCTCTTCCTATTGACAATCAAGAAAATCTTATGATAATTTAGCCTGTCCTTGGCTTTTCTAGTAGGCTTTAATTGTTGCTTGTTTGAAGCTTAGACTTGAGATCTCCAGAGAAATACCACTTATTTCAGTGGAATTCAATTGTTTGTACCTGCAAAGGGTCTGAAGGAAATAAACCTTTGTACAATTAGGGGAAAGAGCCTGTTACTACAATCTAGTTAACTCAAGGTTCTAACGTTCTTTTAAAGCAAACATTTTGTTATTCAATAGGAAATGGACAGTGTGAGTCTCTTCGCAAACTGGACATCTCTACACTGTACAATCTATACTCTAGATTGTTGTGGTTGTAGCATACCTTAGTGGGGTATACCAGTATGTAAATCCTTTTAGCATAAGCCATCAGGGCAGAAGTGGTTAAAACCTTACATTTTCACTATAGCCATAACACTGGATGTGAATATTTGATAAAGCAAACATAGTTTTGAGCAAATATAAGCCATCCTAATATATAAGTCATCCCTTTTTCTCTTTGTTTTGTTTTTATTTATACTAATTTAAATCTTTTAAAATTCCAGATCCAGTATGCAAGTCATGGGGAAACAGCACATCATAGTTCAGGAAGGTTTCTGGGGGAAGAAAGTAGTGAAATAATAAAAGCATACTTGTAAAGTTTTTAGAAATTATGACAGAAATATATTTTTAGTTTCCCGCCCTTCACTAACCACTGTACTTTAATTACAATATACTGAGGCACTGTTTAGAAAGGTTGCATCGCATAATTAAACCATGACGTACCAGTTTGGGAAAAGTAGCTTATGTAGGTTTTTGGGGGTTTTTAGTTGACCAGATTTATTTTAGATAGAATTAAACTCTTTATTCTTCATAAACAGGATAAATAGTTTAATGCAGCTATTTGAATAGTTTATCACTTTGACAGAAGAGAAAAACACAGCATTGTTTTTACATTCGTTTATACATTTGATCTGCTCATATTCTGTAAAATTGGCACATTTTATTCTTCTTCCTCTTCAGTCAACTAATAACAATCCTGTCAGCTGTTCATATGAAGCAATCCTCACATCAGTATTTTGAATATATTTTAATCTCACATAAAGATCATTTCCCCCATCATTCTTTAATCCTTCATCTGTAAAAGAAGGAATTAGGGGGAAGCAGAAGCTGAGAAAGGGACCACCTTCACTTTTATCAATAATATCCCTGAACTCTTGTGCCACCCTTAGCATGAGCCACCTATTTCAGCTTTGAAAACAGATTTTGAACTGTTTTTGCATTCACATTTGATGTTCTAACCAGGAAAAAGCAGGATATTTGGAACACTTTGAGGTTATCTATAGGGCTGCAAAGTCTTACTTGTCAGAGGGAAGAAACAGACATTTTAAAATATTTTCTAGAGTGTTCACTCTTTTCCAGTACTTATCAGAAGAAGAAGCCAGCATTCAGGAAAATACCAGCCATGGGGCTGTATAAATGTGTGCCTAGGCAGACACTCTCCTTCCTTCAGACTTTATGAGCTTGGGATATGCACTTAAGAAGATAACTTGGTCTTATGAGCTCATTGGCAACAATTCCACTGGATTTTCAGGGCAATGGATCCCTGATGTAATGTTTGGCTTCTTCACTTTCCCTGGACATAAAAGAGTATGCCCAGAAATATGGTCTCTCATAGATAGAAAACCTCAGTACAGAGTATGGATCCAATGAACCATTTTGTCAGTCTAGCATACGCTGGCTTAGCACCAGAGATCACGCCCCCTCTGCTTCTGCAACCTCAGAGTGATATAATTTAGGTTAACCGCTTGGCCGATGTTACTAAGGTAGATAATAGATGTTGCCTGTGTGGGTTGTTATGCTGTCCAATTGATACACAGACAATTTGACAGTGTTCACCACAGAATTTTGCCATCAAAGCATCAAGGTTCTATTACATCATCCTCAATCTTATACATTTATGTTTAGAAGAATGAGGGGAAAAAATACTGAATTTAAAGGCTGTCATCACTGGGGTAGAGCAAACTGGCTTCCTCTACCTATCACCAATGACTGATTTAGTTAATTATAAGTATTATTTTAGTATGAAATACTGATGTTTAGGTCACAATCATATGATGCAGTGCCTATCATAATGTCTTATTTATCTGATAATCAGGGGGGGGGTGGAATCTCTAATTTAGAAAATGGTTACAGTGCAGAATCCCAGAATAAATGGGGAAAATCAGTTGATTAACTGAAATATACTTGAAAGTTGCTCATGTTCCAAAACTAGACACTGTAACTTATGTTCTTGATTTCTCAACAGATTGATCATAATCAAGTGAGGCATTCTAACATTTTCTCCTCTTCTGGAACTGACATTTCAGATGAAAACAACAACAACAACAACAACAGCAACAGTTTAGTAGACATTACTAATGTATTATTTCACTCTGGTAGAAAAAAGTCGTTAAAAATAAACAAAATTTTTATGAAAAGGCATCTTTATTTTTATTTTATTTTCTAAAGTTGGAACACTTAACATGCATTGTGTTAAAAAGAAAAAGAAAGAAAGCTTATAATTAGATGAACATTTACTTCCAGATAATATCCATTCTGTTCCATTGGACTTCCTTCTTGCAAAACCATGATTAGGATGAAGCTTACAGATCAAGTGTGAAAAAATTGGGGAGAGTTAAATTTGCTGTAGAAAACATTTTGTTCTTCTAAATGATCCAGAAACCATAATTAGATTCATTCTAATAGCCAAATCATTGTGGATGTGGGGAATGAGATTGCTTGCCACTCTTCAACATTGACTTTGTAAACATATGAAGGAAAACCTCATCCATTGTCGCAGGACAGCATACTTACATTTAACAATATAGAAGAGAAACAAAGACAGGAAATAGTGGAGCAACTCAGCAGCCCTTAGTCAGTCTGAAATCCTGTCAGCATTCAACAGAAGTTTTGTTTTCAAAAACAAAGTATAGACTGGAACAGTACAAGTATATGCCTTCTAAAGACTTGAACATGCCCCAGAAACCTCATTGTGTGAACTGTCAACCTCTTTATAGGCAAGTAGGATTGTAGTATTGGCTGTTCCTGTGCCAGAATATTAGCCACGAATTAACAAGAAAATTGATAGAATTAAAAGAAACATTTTCCCCTCACATACCCCATGGTTATCCCTTCAGAAATGTATATCCTGTTTTCTAGTTGCTCGTTTTCATGTACAAACAGCAAATCATTTCATAGCAATAAAAGTAGGGAGAATCACTACTAAACTGACAGAGATAGGTTTTACTGGTATAATATTACTCAACACAGACACACAAAAAGATTTTCTAGCTTGGGGTTTCAGGGCTGAAAAGAATTAGGAACACAACAGGACAAGTCTTTCAAGGAAGTTCAAAATGTACAGTATTTGAACATTGCCACAAATAGAAGAAATTATAATTCAAAAATTTTGTATACAGATAAAGAGACTCCTGCTTTGAAAGATATTTTAAATGGTTTTTGCACTTTAAAGAAATCACAGATATAAACTACAAGATGTGTTTCACTGGTTACAGCTTTAAGAATATCATTATGTGCATTGTGATTTTGTTTAGAAGGGAGAAAAAATGCTTTTTCTTGACACCAATATTAATATTCTTCTTTAATACCATATAAAGTGATTTGAAAAAGGAAACAAAAAAAACCTATGGCAATACAGAAATATAAAAATCAGATACAACAACTAAACAAATTATGTGTAATATAATTTCAAGAGGATAGATGTCCTTTAATATTAGAAAAAATATTTCAGTACTAGAAAAGGATTAAAAGAATTAATCATTTGCTTTTATCAACTAACACAGAAGAAAATGCAATGCCTTTCCTCCAAATGTGCACAATATTTTGCTGGAGAGATTTGGACTAGCTCTGCAATCATGATTATTTTAATACATGGAAAGAGCTCATTTGAAAGAAATGCAATACTGTGATATCTGAGCATTTCTCCTCACCCTGCCTTTTATCTGGTTTGCTTTCTTGGCAGCGCTGTGTTTGTTTATAAGGGCTTGTACTTTGGTTTTCCATTCTATTTTTGCAGGCTTGTTCAATAGGGGTGGATTCACAGGCAGAAAGAGGCTTCAACACAGGCATTCCCTTTCCTACATGTGCAAAAAGTTAATGGCCATCTAGGAGCCATGTCAGCTGGTGGCCCCCATTGTCAGTGGAACGGTGAATCCATTCTGGGCTTAAAACCAAATATTAAAGGAGCTATTCAGGGTGCTGTACCTATTTTGTGATAGGTACAGCACCTTGGATAGCTCCTTCAAAGTCTGCACTAAAACCTAAAGTAGATTGATTATGCTGCTGACATGGGAGCACCTAGCACAACTGCTTGGCAGGATTTATGGTCTCTTCCTACATCTCTGTTTTGGGCACAGAGAAGTATTAAATACAGTTCTTTATGCAGTGGTAGTATACCACAGAATACCAACTACTAGGAGCCATAGTTGGAAACAGTTGCTGTGGGCTTTTCAGAGGCATCTGGTTGCATAGTGCAGAAAGCAAGATGCTGAAGTAAATGGAACTTTGGTCTGACTGAACACAGGTCTTCATATGTGTTTATGTTCTCTGTACTGTTTGTTGGTGTCCTTTTAAAAATGTAATGAATTATATGTCTTTTTAATTGTTTCAAATTAATATTTCAAAAGTAAGGTTTTAATTGGATTAATTGTTTAATACTTTTTAATTTTTGTACTACATATCGTTTTAGCTATTTTGTTTTCATTTATAATGTAAGCCATTTTGAGTCCCATTTTGGGAGAAAGGCAGGTTATAAATCAAATAAACGAATAAAACAATTTATTGTATTTTCTCCTGGGGTCAAGGTAGTCTATAATTGAAAATGTCATTTCATAGAAATATATGTGTATGTAGGCATCAATTGCATGTTTTGCCACCACAGTAGGAAACCCAACTTTGTTTGGTGGAAGAAAATCCATATGGGCTAAATCTGAAAACTCAAAATGGAAATTGTTTATGCTTTCAATGTATCAGACACTTTTGCTTTACATACTTTCAAGAGATTGATTATTTATTTATGCTGTTCATATACCTCCCAGTAGCAAAATAAAAAATGCTCCTTCTAACAGACAATTTCTATGGACATCTTACAGTGGAAGAGTGATAAACCATTCGACACACTGGTTTCTGTTCCTACTGATACATAAGACAACCAATGGCAAACCAAAGACAGATCTTGAACAGCTGTATGAGGGCTAATGGATCTTGGACACTTGGTTTAAGTTCCACTTCTCCATCCGTTCATTATGTGATTTTGATCAAAGTCAATTAGCTTATGAGAGTGATTTTGAGGCTACCATATACAACCAATAGACTCAAGGAGTGATGCTTTTCCTGGAAACTGCCAGTTTCAGTCTGTATGTCTGAATGTCCTGAACTGTTAGTATGGTCTCAGCACATGGATCATGAAAATGTCAGCAAGACATGTTGCCAAGTGAAATAAGGGACAGGACACCTGACCCTTTACTGGATGTCCAGAATGGGGAATGTCCCATATTTCATCAGGAAACCCTATCAGTGAGACATGCTTACCAGATGCAGAAAAGGGAATTTTCAGAAGAGAGCAGTCAAACCTTCAACCAGAAGTGGTGCAAACTGAGAAATGGTTTTATTGTGTACCCGATTGCATGAGTTGGCTTTCATCCTTGGTTTTCCATCTTTAATAGGACTGGTATAGTGATCTACCACAACAACACTTGCAAGCACAAACACAGTGAAGAACCAACAACTCTTCAGCATTTTAAATATCTAATGCAAGCAGGGCAAGGGAGAAACAATGAAAAGATTTCATAGTTGCAAAGATGATAACGCTGGTCTCAGAACGTGTATTGCTCTGAGACTAATTTCTACCCCTCAGCTTTCAGCCTTTTAAAGTGCAATTCTTTTAAAGGGTAATTCTTTGTCATAGTTGAAAGGATCCAGGGAAGAGTCTGGAGTGTGTGCTTCAGAGGGCTGCAATTGCCCTAGCACCATTTCTTCCACCTTCACTCACAGAGTCTGTAAACACAACATTGCTCCCTTGCAGTTTCAAGCATCTTATTTGCTATGTTTCTATCCTACAGCTCTTCTATGGAATTTAGGACAGCACATAGTAGACAAATTAATGGACTAATTCACTTGTTTCAAGAATTTTTGATGGATTTTCATCCAAAGATTCTAGGGCATTATACTGAGTGTCCCCAAGTGGCCTTCGTCTAACTAGTGGCCAGATTCAGACCTCTTTACGACTTTATCAGACATACAGGATAGGGCATCATAACCACAAAAGGGTGCATGCACCATGCAACATCACCCTTTTGTGGTTATGTCCCCTTAAAAATCTGTACTTTTTAATTGATGGCTTAAGCCATCAATTGATCCCCCATGATGTGTTTTTTTTTTTTTTTTAAGATCACAGCATCCAGGTAAGTGACACAATTTTTATGACCCTCCCTTGGTTACTTGTAAATTTTAAAGTGTGTTTTGTGCTTTCCCCCTTTTTTTAGTGTTATTTTTGTTGTTGTTCTTTTAATTTCCTATGCAATGATGTCTTGTGATATTCTGCAGGATTTCAAAGGAGGAAGTGAACGGAGCTCCATTCACTTCCTCTTTATTGCTGGAACTGCCTTTGCTGGGAAAGCAAGGTAAGTGCAGGGGGCAATGTTCTTTTGCTGGCATAAAAATGGATTATTTAATCCCAGCAAAAGAACACTTTAAGGGGATCATCTGATAAAGTCCTTAGTCTGAGCAAGCAGTGGCCACTAATGCTCATCAGAACTGGCCAAGAGAAAGTTGGCCAATAGAAGTTGAAGCTAAGGTCAATGATAGGAAGAGCCTGCTTATTCTGTTTTTGCCTCCTTCCCTTGTAATAGCTCTGCAGTACAAGACCCCTGGACATTTAACATCTAAGACAACTGAAAATGAGTCAGTTATGTTAGTTCAATAGGCTGCCACACTATCATACTTTATTCTCTTCTGGGAGAAAAGGTGTGCTTCCCCATGGAGTAATTGTAAGTCGAGAGGCAGACAAGAGAAGGTCAGCTAACTGAGGAGATTTTCACACAGGGCCAAAATGCCCTGTTACTGCCCCGCCACCTCCTCTCCCATCCCTGCCACGGAATAACGTAAATCTTTCACACACTTACCTTAATTCCGTGGCAGGAACGAGCTCCCCCTCCCCTCACTGGCTGGCCGTAAATGCAGCTGTCATAAGGTTGCTTTTACGACTGGCCATCTGAAACGTTATCACGTCATCGTGAGATAACAGCCAGGTGGTAAAGTTAAAAAAATAAAGCTCCCCAAACATAAAATCAGTTCACCAAGCACAAAAACACACTTTAAATCACACAATCAAAACAGGGAAGGTAAAATAAAGGGTGCCACTTACCTGGATGTCCAGATCATACCAGGAAGTGCTCAGAATGGACCTCCCCTCCACGGCTGTCATTTCGGAACAGGAACAGGGCTTCTGTTCGCACACCTGTGATTGTGTGATAGTGATGGAACGGGAGGTCTATTCACGATGAAAAATCATGATTACATTGTTCCAGAACAGTCACAGGAGCAGGACTGATGCGGGACAGAACAGGATCAACGTCATCCAAAAGGGAAAACCTTTCCCGACCCTGTTCTGTTCCTGCCACGGGATATATAGCCCGTGTGAAAATCTCCTGAAGGTGAGGTTTTGCCTCACTTACCTTAATGGAGCAGCCTCCATTCTTAGATAGCTGTATCAGTTGTCATCTGACCATGCACTAAAAGCCTATAGAACAAATGCAGTCAGCTCAAAGTGGGAAACACCTGTTGCTACCACCTCCCCTGTTAAAGCCAAATCACTTCCCAACTCACAGTGAGTAGGTACTGTACAAAGTGGGCTACCCCCAAATGCTTGCAGGTGTAGTTTTGCCAGATCTCAGAGCCTGACTCCTTTTCTTTAGTCCTCAGGGCAAGGGGGAGAAATCTCAAGATAAGAATGCTGCCTTGAAATGTGTATGTATATGTATTTTCCTCCTTTGTTAAATTAGCTTTTCTAGTGGTATACTCCATGAAGCTGTAGTACTGTAAATGTATCACACTTAATGACATCACTAGAGGCTGGCTTCCCTTTGTTACATCAGCAGGGCCTGTCTCCTGTGACACCACAAGATGTTTCACTAGATCATAGGTTCTGATGCTGGAATTTCAGGGACTGTAATAGTCCTGATCTGGCAAGCCAATCAGGGACCAAGAACATTGTGTCCAACACATCCCACACCCCAGCCTAATCCCACATGCTTACTATGTCCAACAAATCCCATACCTCTAACCTAGTCTGCTCAGAGGATGTATTTTTGCATTTTTTTACTTGGGAAAACAGAGCTCCACTCATAGCTTGTAGCAACCACCTTCAACCTGGTACCCTCTAGATGTTTTCCATTTAAACACCTGTCAGCCCAACAGCAGCATAATCAATGGATCCCAGGTTAGTAAAGGCTGGCTTACAGGAGCACATCAAGTGATCCAGGGTAAGACTAGAGGATGATGTACATCATCTATGTTGCAGTTTCCCTCCTGTTGGCTAAAAGCCATCTTGTTTCACTTTGGCTTAACTCAGCAGGGCAAGAGTTCTGAATGGCTGGTCCTTTCTGCTGTGAAACATTCAGCAGAATCCTGAGAGTGTTGCATCTATTTAAATTTTCATTTTGTCTCTATTTAGGGATTTATAACCTCCCTTTTAAGAACACATGTCCCCAAGGCAAGGGACAACCATCTGAAAGAAAATATTTATAAAATAAAAGTAATTTAGAAACAGAAAAATGTGGCAAGAGCAACCATATGCAGCTAAAACAAAAGATATACTCACAAGATTCATGAAAAGCCTTGTCTATGAACCAGCTCTTTATAGCACCGTTGAAAGGGCCAAATCATGAATCTGTAAAACCTCCATAAAAATAGATTCTAGGCTTAGGAGCCACCACTGAGAAGGTCTAAAGTACAAGTGGACTAATCAAGATATTTTTCCATACTGGATTTTACAGAGAGGGGAAAAAAATCCTTATAAGAGAAGAGAACACCTCACTTATGCACAACCTTTGATCAAATTTTTAAGGGGGGGTTGCACTGCTTAGTGTACATTTTTTGTGCATTCTCTGGGAGCTTCCTCCACCTATGGAGACCCATTCCACTTCTTTCTTCTCCCAGGTGTTGCTTTTGGAGAACAGCCAAAATGTCTGCATGCAACATGCCCTTTTTACTAATGCAGGGAGAGATAAAGATGATTAATCAGAGTAAATGGGGGAATATTACTGCCTAGTCATCAGGCATTGCCACAACTTGAAAGACCTGGCAACCAAAGTCAGCCAGACGCTTAGGCGATGGTTCATTAGACAATAGTCAGGGGTGGGGGGGAAAGCACTTTGCTGTAGCCAATTATAAGGCTAAAGATATGCCAACCTCTCTGTAGCCCTTTTGAGTAAAACAGTTTCACACTCTTGTCATTGTTGCCCTTTCAGATTCCACAAATGAAATCTTTTGTAGCCTTAATGACCACAATGCTCACTCGCTTATTCATGTAAATGTCCCTTCCTATAAAGTCTAGTCAAATTAAGTCAGTAGGGAAGACACTGGTGGGACACTGACCCAAGCCCATCAAAACAGTAGAAACCTTAATCAGAGCTGTACTAGAAACCTTAATCAGACAGACCTTTTAAAAGAGCCCTCTTTGAGTCATGGGATCGTATGGTTCATCTCTTCTTCCCTGCTCCTGCACCGAAACCTCATAAAGAAAATACTGCAAATCCATTTTCAAATCTGATTCCTTTCAATGCTATTTTGCTATGTGTTTTACTTTCAAAAGGTACAATACATAATATAGTACATAATACAATACACAACTGCAGTACAGAAATCTTACCAGTCGTATATTCAACATGGACTGCAACCTGAGATTAAAAATAAAAATTAAAGGGTCTAATTTCTTTCCCATAAAAAACCATGGAACCATTATAAGAAACTGGAAATATTATCTGCAATCTATTTCCTTTTAAAAAAAAGTAACTAAAGGATAAAAAGAAAGAACTAAATGTGTGTTATTAATCTGGAATATGATTTACCAAATTGTACAACAGCCATTTTGTTAGTAGAGCTTCTGTGGGCAGCACTTATTGCTCTTAGCTTTCAAATGTAAGGAAAAAATGAATACCAGAAAAAATAGTGGCTGATATAGGCATAAGAGTTCATCAAAAGGAAGGAGCAAAGCTAGTTGAAACTGCAGCAATGGCACAATGAAAATCTCAGAATACTAAATGTTTAAAAAGCAAAAAGTAGCTATGTAATCCAAGACTAGAAGCAAAATCTAGGGCTGTGTAAGATGTATTCAGATCACTGAAATTTTACAAATGTGGTGAGCTTTTGAACTCTCCAGGGTTCTTCATCAGACTAGTCAGCTTTTCTCAACCTTTTTACCCTGGTGGAACTCTTGAAACAATTTTCAGGTCTCAGGGAACACCTGCCTTAAAATTATTATATCTACAACTAAAAAAAAGATTTATTTATTTTTTCAATCTCAATATCTTGCAGAACCCCTAGCAACCTCGTATGGAATCCTAGGGTTGCTGGGAACCCTGGTTGAGAAACCCTGGGCTAGATGGTATAAAATTTAGGGGGCTTCTGGGAAAAACAAAAATGTTAAAAAATCTGGGCAGGTGTAGCAAGCATTATTCCTACAGATAGTCTGATTTGCAAGGGGGAGGTTACGGAATGAGTGAAGAAGTGAAGTATTAAGCTATCTAGTTAGAATTATTCTCCTCTCTGTAGACAAAATAATAATAATAATAAAGTTTGTCTCATACAAGCTTTAAATAAACCCCAGAGCATAATATCATATCTGTGGAGAAGGGTGAGAAATTTGTTTCTGTCTGTTTTTTGAAAATAATATGTCAAATTAGCAAATTCCACAAAATGGAAAATTCAGGCTGGAAAGAGCTTGAGGGTGTTTGTTTGTTTGTTTGTTTGTTTTTAATTAAAAGTAGGAGAAAACAAACTGACAGATTTTCCATCCAGGCCCATGGCTTGAGTGCATAAATCTTAAAGGCATGAATTTGAATTATTGTGTATTCAACCATGTCAGTCTTAAACTGGGTGTGCCAGTTGTCCCCCTTTTTTTCTGAGGGGCTTCAGGTCTTAATACCTACATGGCAGGCAAGCAGATATGATGTAGTCCTCTCTGAGCTGGGAATAGCTATACCTGTTGTGAATGTGACTGCTGAATTGGGGGAATTTTCTTTCAGTTAATATTTGAGAAATTTTCCAAAATTTGCAAACTTCAAATTCAGGACAAAGAGACCCAGACATTTAAAAAATCTGAATGTGGGCAAAAACAAATTGCTCTAGTTTCCCATTTCAACATATTACTAATATTTGCTACATCATCCTAAATAATACATCTAGGCTATAGTCCTATACACACTGATCTGGGAGCAAATTGCATTAAACTGAGTATAGTTTAATGTCCAAGACAGTCATAGGATTGAACAGAACATAAGACAAAAATACATGTATAAAATTGCAGAGAATTTTAATCTGAATACAGCATTAGTAACTTGTGGAGGGAAAATAAAAAATTCCTTGAAGAAAGTATGGTTCTGGTTGACATTCTTAATATTTTTTAAGACTTAATTGTAGAGTAGAAAACATGGATACCCCGTCAAATAAGCTCTATTAAATGCAATAGGCCTTACTTTTGAGTAAACGTGTGTAGGGTTTCACTATACATCATTTCTTCATTTGTACAGCTTGGGATCTTACTTACATTTTGAGTTCATTTTAGGAAATTAAATGACTTTGATTCCTCTCAAATAAACATAATGATACTTATTAATCCCCCCAGTCATTTTATTATTCTGAAGGGCCTTATCAGTAGCTGGCAGTGGTATTACGGAAATCAGAGAAATTTCCACTATTTATCATAGTAGCATATAGTGTTCATATATATGGTCATTTTGCCTATATATCATTTTGATTAAGTTTTAATTCTATGCCATAATTCTACAAATCATATTGAAAAGCAATAACATATTAAACAAAGAACATCAAAGTGACTATAAAATTTCCAACTAAGAAAATAGAACTCTTAAATTAAGATTCCAGTTTTTTTAAAAAAAAAATTAAAAAATATGATAAGAAAAAGTTTCTAAGACATATAACTATCTCCATATAGTATTTCTTTTTCAGAAATGAACCCAAAAAATGTAAAGTAAGGATCTGTTTGGAAATTCTTTTGTTTCTCTCTGGTATGTGTACCTTTGCATATGCAGGCATGCTAGAACCACATTAGGTAGCTTTCTCTCCTGGTGTGCTAAAAAGCCACACACACATTCTTCCTTGCAACAAATCTGTACATCTGAAAAGGAGGCCACATGAATGGAAAAGCTCTTTATAGGATAAAAAAGCATGGGGTGTTATTAAGGAGGACTGTAAGCTCTATTCTATTCAGAGTAATTATGGGATCAAATCAAGTTAACGTGAGAACCTAGGTCAATAAACTACTGTAGGTTCCCTCTTTTTTTAATCCTTTCCAATCCTGTCATCTGGGGGGTTTGACTATTCAGTTTAACCTACTAGTGTAGGTTAGACTGTAGGAGAGAAGCCTAGGGAATTCTTAAGAAAGGGTGATGTTTATACATTTTGGGACAAGAAAATTCTACCCCTCTCCTTATCAAAAACAAAACCAAACTTTGCTATATATCTTTGCCATCTGCCGGTTGTTGTTGTTTTACTTTGTTTCCTAAACTGTTCTTTTCTTTCAACATACCATATTTGCTGAATGTCAAGTTTACCAAAGCCTTCTTCAAAAGCATTAGAAATAATATTATTATTGTGTAGGTGAGTAGGTAGATACGTAAATGGCATCTCTTTAGAAGGCTGTCCTTATTTTAAAAACCATCCAGAGTTCCCTCTAGTTATTCTGCACTAGTGTTATGCTTTTACTGGACTTGCAGCCACTGCTGCTGTCAAAATGAGTCCATCTTACATTATTGCATGGGTTGTTGCAATCATGCAACCATTTGTGTGGGCTGACTGCCTCTGATGTTGACAAGCTTTCTCTTTATTTGATTTCAATGTGCATGTAAATGGGTGTAGGGCTGTAGTTCATTGTTCTGATCTGGAGCACCACTCGATTGTCTACACATACATGAAGCTTTGGGAACATGTGATCAGTGGAGCTGGATCTGATTCATCACTTGTAACAAAGGGAAATCAGTTAAAAATCAGGAAGGTGCTGTATTCACAAAACACTGGCTAATAGTGCAACTATATTCAATGATGGCATGATGCCATTTTTTCCTCTATCCTCCCTCCCTCCCTCCCTTTTATTTTAACCAAGGGTAGGCAAATACAACCTGTGGGCCACATATGACTCCCTTTCCTCTTTTTGCCTTTTGGATTCCCCCACCTAGGAGAACAATGAGGTGAAAATAGGCCTCTAGACTTTGAAATTGCCCATCCCTGGGATAAAGCAAGAATAGGAAAGCTATTTTGGGCCAAGGGCCAAATTCACTTTCAAAATTTACTTTCAAATTCACTTTCTTTGGGCTACATGCCAGTGGGGCATACTAGTATTTGTTAAATCTCTTTTTGCCAATAAGTAGGTCTTATGAGAGAATCCCCACCTTTCAGGATGGTGTGGGGGTGCACCAAACTATGAGGCCAACTATGAGGTTCAAAGGTAGGGAAACTACCAAACCATGAGGCCATGAAGAAGTCAATGTGGTCACCTGGAGAAGCCCAGAGAAGGGGATTGGGACCCTAAAGGGCAAAAATTGATCCCAGGCCATGATGATTCCTATCCTGATTTAAAGGATTTAAAGGATCTCTTGTAAACTTTCCTATATGGTGTGCAATTAAAATAATACAAACAAAGCCCCTGGATTACAAAATTGGCTTTTTAAAATCACCATAAAATTGCAAAGCAGCAGACATGTTCAGTTAATAAAATTAAAGAGATATATAAACCTGTTTTTATTTTATTATGTGTTTAAGCATCTTTTGATGCTTTTAAACCTCTTTTTAACTCTGTTTTTAACTTGTGTTTTTTAAAAAGAAATTTAGTTTGTGTTTTAACTTTTGTATTAACAGGTGTGCTTTTAAAATGTGGTACACCACCTTGGACCCTGTGTTGGGAGAAAGTTGGGGTATAAATTAAATAAATAAACATTTTATTTAAAAAACAGCTATACCCCATGCTGGAAAGTCTGAGCAAATGAAACAAAGTAATTGTCTGCCACTTATGGGGCATCCAAGTTAGCAGCAGACAAGGTTCTCTAAGGAGGATATTTCATGAGTCACCATGGCTGAGGCAGCCTTACCACAGGCCTAGCTTTGTTTATTGGATATGAAGGGGGTTGGTGATCTGGAGGAAGGTTTGCGGGGGGGGGGGATTCATAAGGCATGATGGGCAATTGCCAGTGATTGGGCGCTGCAGTGGCTCCCTGCAGAAACTTGGAGGGCCACAAACATTGCAAAATTGGATCCCACAGCTTCTAGGATGTGTGGCTGGAGCAGTGGCAGCACTAGGGGGTTGCGGAGAGGCCACACCACACCAGATGACACCATTGGAGGAAGGAGTGACACTGGCCTTAGTAATGCCACAGGGCTGGGGCATTATTACTTAATTTGAAAATGACCTCCAAAATTCTTGAATGACTTGGCAGCCTCAAAAATCGCCCTCTGGAGGCCACATGGGATATTCAGTTGTATTTTCCTCATCCCTGCCATATGTTTTGGGCAGACCCATGTGACTGAAGGCAGTCCTTTGAGTAGCCAGGTTCCAGATGACTTAGTAAGTAATGGCCAGCATTATGCAAACTATTTAAGCACAGATTAAGGCACAACTCCACATTGCTAACATCAGTTAGCAACCATTTGTACTAGTAAAGTTGCCAAGGGATTCTTTCGCCTGTCTAACTGCAATTACATAGAGAGGGGTGGTAGTGTTGCAAACCACAGTTTGAACACTACCAGCTTATACCAGTGTAGCTATGAGGATCTCTGGCTGGAAAAGCAAAACCAACCAGTCAACTACTGGCTAGTTGCAATTTGAATTTGAAATGGAAATTAGTGAGAATTTTGTTTGGTTCAGTTTTCAAAATAACTTACCAAAATTTGCAGAATATTTTGAGTATTTCATGCTTAAAAGACTGTCTTTGAATCTCTGTAAATACAGCCATGTTTGAAGCTGCCACTTTGTTTTTTATAACAGGTCTCTCATGGCAAGCAGATACTGATAGGGAATGCATGTATACAGCAGCTAGCTCCTCTTATTAAGGAGCATTGACACCAATGACTATAGGAAATAAACTAAACTTTTATTATAGGAACTCCATTGGAGATAGGAAGTATTTCTAAGGGGGATACACTGATCTAGAACAGGGAGAAGGCTAAGGACTTATCTACATGGGTGATTTATCCCAGCTTTCCCCTGTTCCAGAACACTGCAGTCCAAACAATTCATGGCATTTACCCCACTCTGCCCCCGGGCAGTCCTCACCACCTCTGGGGCAGATACGGGGCTGGAATGGGGACAAGCCACGATAGGGCTGATAAACTGCTATAGGAAAAAGACCCTGTTTAATCCAGTACCACCAGATTAAGCCCTGCATATCCATCCTAGCACACCATCCTTCACTGCCACCACCAGCTCCCTCATTCTCCTGGTAGTCAGACAGGGGTCCCTCAGCATATGATCAAGGCTGGTCACATTGTAGGGGGGCTGCAGTCACAGGTTGTGGGCCCCTTCCTAGCTTCCATCCCAGTGGAGAAAATGGTGGCAATGGCAGCTGCAGTGATTGGCCAGCGTCCTGTTTGGACTCTGGCCTGTTTTCTCCAGGTAGTGGGAGGTATGGGAGACAGGCAATCTCCAAAGCCAGGATATGCCGGCAGGGAGCCAGTATATCCTGGTTACTGTAGATAAGCCTTAAAACTGTACCTACCCTGGAAAAATAATCCAGCTTGACACCACTTTAACTGCCATGGCTCAATGTTATGGAATTCTGGGAATTTTAGTTTTGTGAGATATTTAGCCTTCCCTGTCAGAGAGCTCTGGTGCCACAACAAACTACAAGTCTCAGGATTCCATAACATTGAGCCATGACAGCTAAAGTGGTGTCAAACTGGATCATTTGTGCAGTGCAGATGCACCCTAAATTAGTTTTACTTTTGGTGGAAGAGTGAAAGAGCAAAATATAGTCAGAGAGAAGAGATGGAGTGATTCTAACAATATCAACCTAACAATGGTTAGGATAGATAGATAGGACAGGAGGAGATTTTAGGTCACTGAAGGACTCATTAAAGCTATCACTGCTGATCCCTCTAGGACACATTTAACTCTTTAAACAATGAGCATTGTTGCATTTCCCACTTATCACATTCCATGCTGGAATATTGAATTTAGTGCAGGTAAGTGAGAATTTCATTTGGTGCTTTAAAAAAAAAAGAGAGAGAAGAAAACTTACCAAAATTCATACTTTCCATAAATGTGATGGAAAGAACTTGAGATTTTAAAAATTCAGTTGTGGAAATCATGAAAGCTGACAGATAAATCCATCAGATCTATGAAAGGATGCTAGTAAATGTTAAAATTCTCTCTTTGGCTTTTCTTCACAAACGAAGATTCAGGAAGGACTCATCCTGTGCTTTCTGCAAGCATGCTGATGACTAAAAAGGCCAATCCAAGATAAACAAGTCCGGTTGCAGAAAGCACAGCAGAAGGTCTCCTTGGGTGATGCTTCTGGGTTGTGATTCTTTCTGCGTTGTCATTTCTCTTCAAGACTTGTTCGGCGTGAATTCTCAAATAAGGCTGCAGCATGGTGGATAGTGTGTCTCCATGCCTCCCAATGTGAGGCCAGGGCGGACCATTGTTGGTGATCAATTTGGCCGAGCCTGAGATGTTGTTTTAGGGAGTCCTTGTATCGCTTTTGGAGCACCCCTCTTACTCTGACCCATGGCGAGTTCACTGTAGAATACTATTTTTGGGAGGCAATGGTCCTCCATCCTAGAAATGTGCCCTGCCCAGTGCAGCTGTGTTCTCAATATCATGGCCTCAATGCTGGTGATCCCTGCTTGCTCAAGGACAGCAACATTCGTCACATAGTCAGTCCAGTGTACATTTAGGATTGTGCATATACAGCGCTGATGAAAGTGTTTGAGGAGTCGTAAGTGTTGGCGATAGGTGACCCATGTTTCAGACCCGTAAATTATAAGGTCATAAATCACAAGTTCATAAATGTTAGAAATATAAGGTCATAAGTTTACAATTATCATAAAACAATGAAAGGGATTTTTCTTCTCTTGTTGCAAGTGATATACCTTTGCTACAAAAAGTCATTAAGTCCATAAAGATTAGTTTGCTGGAGTAAATCAATGTCCATCTATCTAGCATTCTTTTTCCAGGAATGGCTACCCTCAGAAAATTCACATATAAGCAGATCATGTGAAATAAACATTGGCTGTCTGCAGCATTTGATACAAGAAGTGACAACTTCTGTTTCCCTTGGCTGACTATGGTAAAGATCTATTGGTGAATTTTTTAAACCCATTGGTATGTGAAGGGTGACTCTGTGAAATTTAATGATTTTAGTTACCTATAATAGTTGTGTAAGAGAAAATTTCAGATATGCTTGCTGAAATAGTTCCTCCTTCTACCAAACTACTAAAGGTGCTGGAAATATAAAATATGTCCTTTTAAAAAGAAAAATACGTATTTCTTCATACATATATTATATTAAAAAGGGTAATAATACAACCATACTGTAAATAACAGAAATTATGTATTCAGATTGGAAAAATTACAAACTTATTTACCAGACAAATGGTTACATTCTCCATCAAGTACGAAAATGTTAAATAGTCTTAAGTTATACCTGGCATACGCTTTGTCTGTTATAACCATTTACTGCACTGTACATTCTTTGTCTTTCTGAGAGCTGTGGGACCCCTCTCCTTGGGGCTGCCTAAATGGTGAAAATGTTCCTCATAGAATGCAAAGAGAATCCTACCTGTCTTTATGGGATCTCACATCATATCGCTGTATTCAGAAGGAGGGGGGCAAAAATGTCAAAAACTTGGGGGGGGGACTTTTGCAGCTTTTCCTGGAGTTTTTAAAAAACAGTGAGGGGAATGTGCATTCCTGCTTGTTGGGACAAACAATTCACTTTGAATCACTTTTCCATAGGAGAGGAAATGCAAAGCTGATTGGCCAGATGTGTGCAAGGGTGGGGCTTGTTAACAGAGCAAGTGCCTGGCATCACCATGTTGATGTGAACTCTGGTAAATGCCTTAGCTAGTGCTAAGGTGAGAAAATGGGGTGTTGTTTCTTTACCTTTTGGTTGCAAATGCCAGCGCACAGTGCAAATAAGTTTTAAATGCCAGCGCACAGTGCAAATAAGTTTTAAAAAAAGCTTGGCAGTGGCAGAAACGTATATAATTCACTCGCAGTCACTGCAGGCATGCAAAGCTTGTTGGGGCAAAAAACCAACCCATTAGGACAGGTTGCAGCTGCTGCAAAATGCCATTACTGTGGGGCACTCCATTTTGGGGGAGGGGGCTCATATAGACAACCCCCTTGTTAACCTGGCCACCTACTAGCAGCAGCTATCCCGGGTATTAGACTAGACAGAAGCATTTTCCGTCACATTCTTATCTGATCCTTTTAACAGGAGATGCCAGAAATTGAACATGGGGTGATCACCATGTACAATATGCTGTATCACTGAGGTATCATTCCCCCCCCCCTTGAGGAATTTGTAGGATTTGGTCTTTAAAACCTGAAGACATAGGCCTGGATCCTAATTTCTTTTCTGAAAGTGGAACAGAACAGAACTCTACTCACAGAATAGGACACCACTATTGTTCCTACCACATTAGCTGCCCTGTATGGTCCCCAAAACCCATTTCTAAGAGTTAGGAAACCCAAACAAGTATGGCATATAGTGTTGGCGCCTGCAATAAAGAGAAGAATTGCTGACTACATCTTTGGATTTTACCCTGTTTTTAAAAATCTCAAATGCTTAGCAACCTGCACACAATTTGATCATTATATCCTAAAATGCTAAATGTTTTTAGATCAGATTTTTTTTTTAAAAAAAAAAAAACCTTCAATATTTCAATGTGAAGAGGCAGCTAACACTTTGTTGCCATCCCAAAGACCCTCCACCTCCAGATTCTATTGACTGCACAAGGAAGCTGCCATTGATGAGTTTCATCATGAGAAGGGTTCAGTCCCCTTCTTGAGTACTGTGATCCTAATCCTGATGCAGCTGCTAATTTAAATGCAACCGTACATTTGATGTAAGACATGGCTTGTCTTTATAAGCACCATGCTCATGGACTGAGTGGTCTAAACAGTGAATGATAAAATATTAGGCATGCCACATATGCATAGAGACCATTGCTTTATGCACACCTCTGAAACTGAGCCATAGGTTACAAGCCACAGGGCCTTGCATGGCCCATCTGTGTGTGCACCAGTTGTTTCCTTTACTTTCCCTTCAAAAGCTGTCTTCTTCATTCTTCTCCTCTCTCTTTTAAAGCTGTTTGTGGTTTGGCACAATAGCTGATTGAAGAGAGGAAATCTTCGTTATGCAAAATTTTGAGCATTCATTATTTATTTATCCGGATCGTGACCATCATTTTTAAAAATTAATCCTAAACTTGGATACATTGTGTCTTTTATTTGCAGATGAGTGGAGGCTATGTACTATGGAAACATGAGGATTTCCTTTCAGCCTCAGTTTTATGTTATTTTTAATATGTCTCCCACTCACCCCTCAGAGTCCTCCCCTAAGAATTAGAATGCAATCATGGTCAATCAAAATAGTCTTCTAGGAATTGCCACAACACTTCATTAAAGCATTTCAAAGGATGCCTATGCATGGAAAGAAAGTGAGGCAAGGAAGTAGGATTGCCAGGTTAGTACCATCCCAGGCCCTGATATTTCAGGACCAAAACCTGAGACCTAAGGACAATTCCTTGTGATGTCATAGAGGGCAAGCCCTGGTGTTGTCATTAAGTACCTTAAATATCGACCACAATTGCAGAGTATGCCATTCAGCTATAAACCACTAACTCTATGGATAACAAATGAGGAACCATGAGGTCAAAGGGACCACAAAATGCAGTGTGCAAACACGAATCAAGAAACATGAGAAACACTGCAGACTGGGACAGCCAGAAAAAATCAGCAGTAGCAGAACACATTATAAACCAACCTGGACACAAAATGTTATTAAAAACACCGAAATTCTGGACCAGGCCAACAACTATCATGACAGAATGCACAGAGACACTATTGAAATCCACAAACACCTGGACAACTTCAACAGGAAAGAAGAAACCCTTAAAGTAAACAAAGTTTGGCTACCAGTCCTGAAAAACACCAAAATCAAAACTCAACATATGCAAATGAACTTCACCCAGGGACAGAGGGATTTCCAGCAGACAATGGACCATTAGCCAAACAGATACTAATCCTCCTTGCATATCCTCCCACACTAGGAACTAGCCATTCAAATACACAAATTTACATATCCTCTCCAGCAGGGACTCACAGTATATAAACCCCACACACCCTTATGCCACCATTCTCTGAAGATGCCAGCCACAGATGCAGGTGAAACGTCAGGAACAAACTCTTGGAGAACACAGCCTCACAGCCCAGAAAAAAAACAAAAAATGAGGAACCCACACTTTTCACGAGAGGACTCTCATGCTGACTGGAGAAGAGGGGCCAAAACCTGAGATCTGGGAACCCTCGGAAGAGGTAGCAATGCTTGCCAACTAGGACAAATATCAGGACTAGGGAACTGCAGGTCCTGAGTTCCAATCTGACCCTCTGGGGTTCTGAGATAGTCACATTCCTTTCTACATGACACTACTGTTTGATGGTTTCCTAACTTTTGCATGATTTCCCCCCATTCTAAAAGGTGGAAATGCTTCTTCTAAGGCAGTAAGAGCTTTCGTTTAAAACATGCTGGTACTTTTGGTCATGTCATTTGTTTCTGGCCTCCCCCAACACTGGTATGTGGCCCCTGGGAACTACTCTAAAACTGAATTTAGCACTCAGTCTGGAAGAAATTCCCACCCTTACCCTATATCATTAGTAAAATTGAAAAGAAGCAAAATTCTTGAGTGGCTTCTCTGTGCATAATCAACACAAACTTAAAGCTCTGCAGCAGAAGGCTTGGTGGCTATGTGCCACATGCACATGTATTTTGTCCATGATCATGTTTCATTAGCTTCTGTCTTATTAAATCTCTATTATGATACTAGGTACAGGGAGGTAGGCGGGGGACCCTTAGCTTGAGGGAAATTATTTCCTTAAGAATTAAGGAACCTTGGGATGGGTGGGAAATTAGGAAGGCATAGGCCATCCTTAGAAAGTGAAAAAGCACCAAAAACATTAGTGTTTGAATGATGTGAACTCTGGTAAATGCCAGCATGCAATATGGCAAAAATGAATCAATCAGTTCAGCTTAGTTCAGCTTCTGCAACTGGCCATCTGGCGCAAAAGCAACCAAATGGATCTCTGCATATTCATCTTCATTTTCACAAATACTCAAGAGAATGTCATTCTTGGGCAAAATAAAATTAAATCACCATAATTTTTAAGACATTGTTTCCTTGCATTCTCTCTAGAGATGTGTGCACTTATGTAAAGGGAGGGGGCAAAAAATTACTTCTTATTGTAATGTTGGTGAGTAATTTCTCTTTGGGAGGTTTGCATCATTTCAAAACAAAGATTCATACCCCTCCAACTGCCCTGATGTGACAGGTACAGTCCCAGTCAGTTCTCTGTCGTTCCAACTTAAAATGTTCCAGTTTCTCTCTCCTCCCATCCCCCCTGGTTCTCAGCTTACTTCAGGTGCTACAAATTGAATTCAAATTGAAAAGTCATTTGCACTTAACTCAGTGAGGAGAGGGAGAGGGGGGGCAGAATCTTGCCCTTTTCAATAGGCTCAAGCAATAGCAAGCTGCTGCAGCCTCTCCTAGATGGTATGATTTTTCCCAACCTGGCACCTTCTAGATGTGTTCTACTGCAGCTCCAGCCTGACCATGCTGAGTATAGATAAGAGAAACTGTACTCTAACACATCCAGAGAGCACAGGTTTAGAGAAGACTATGATACAGAAATTACTGTAGGGTAACTTGCTGTGACAAAAGAATAAAGGGTGCAGTAGCCACATGGAATGATAGCTGGTATTAGCATAAACTGAGAAGATTGATTAGAGATGGGAGTTGGATCAGAGACTAATGATCATTGAGTTAGAACACATGGAATCAGTAGAGTTGGAATGCAGATTGAGGATGAGAAGAACTAGAGGCCAGTGTTAAGGTTAAAATTAGATCAGGAGATGACAGAGATTTAGTGGAATGTGGGATGTTAGTTAGGTAAGTTTATTTAATTGAGGTAGGTTAAAGTAGAGCCTGGGAAAGTTACTTTCTGACTATAACTCCTGCAATTCTCCCACCAGCACCAGAGTTTGGACTAAAATTCTCATGCTCTGCAGTTTTTGATCAATCAGCGGATCTCAAGGAAATGTCCAATAGATTACTAAGAATATCTCTGACTACCAATTGCCTGGAAATAGGAACACTGCACAGATGGTGACACCGGATTATTTTAGAGGGTATTAGGAAAGTCTGGACCCTGTGGTCAGCTGAGTGACCTTCTTGGTGCCCTCTAGGGGCCAGAACTGTGTAGGTGAAACATAAATATATCACATCCAGTTTACTAGGGCCACTGATTCATTGTATAGTGCCGTCCATGAGAAGAAAATGGCATGCGTTTCATACATGACAGTATATACAATTTGCCTCCTGCATGTGAGTTACTTCTTTCGGTGCCTATTTTTCCTACCTATACTCTAGGTGAAGGTAATATGCAGTGAATCCCTGAGGGTTTTGTAAGCAAAAGCAAGCCATGGGCAGCATATGCCACAACACTAGAAGGCTGCTGTAAGTAGAGTCATTTGGGTTGCAAACAATTAATTAACCAATAACAGGAGATATTTGAGTAACATCCCAACCCTTTAACGGGTGAATTTAAATCAGATGCACCCATCATCACTTTTGTTTTCTTCTTTTTCTGCAAGTGGGGAACAAATTAAACAGACCTCTAGGATGTTTAAGGAAAGAGTGAGCATAAATGGCACAGTCTGTTCAAGATGTAGGGCTTATGTACATGAGGCAGAATACACCGGCTCCCCACAGGTGTATCTTGGTTGCAGATCAGGCCCATTCTGCCCCGTTACCTGAACAAAATCAGCCAGACACCAGAGGGAACGCCAGCCTATCATTGCAACCACCACCACCACCATTTTCCTTGCTTTGCCAGGTCCAGGAAGCCAGCCCACAACATGTGACAAGACCCCCTGCATATGACCAGCCTTGGCCACATGCTGCAGGCCTGCTGTCCAGACCCAGAAGAGTAAGGGTGACCAGCAGCAGGCCAGCCTGCAGGGATGGGCTATCGCAGACATGTGAGGGCTGATCCATTACCTCCCAGCAGAAACAGTGTAAACTAGGCATTTTTTAAACTGCTGTATCAGGCCCTACACTGGCTTGCCCTTGCCCATTTCTGCCCTAGGGGTCATAAGGACTTCTGGGGACAGACTGGGGCAAATGGACTGCAGGGCTCTCAGACAGGGGCAGAATGGGATAAATAGCCTGTGTAGATAAAGTTGTGGTGTACAGTTCAGCCTCTGTTTCTTTCTTACTCCAAGATAAGCACACACGGGCCTTGCAACACCCAAGCACAGTTAGAGAAGGCCTGCAGCCATTTCTCTCCTCACCAAAATTCTGAATCAAAAGATTCTGTTGGCACCAATCAAGGAAGCAATTGTAAAGAGGGAAATGGATAAGAGGATAAGCCTCCTCCCACCTCTTCATAGTGGTTCTGGGCTAGATTTGGTCCATGTCCACTACTTTGGAAGTAAAGGAGAGACTCAGCAGCATGCTGTATGTATAATGCAGTGAAATGTAATTGTTATTAATGGTGTAATCCTATGAATGCTATCTCAAAAGACCAGTGGAGTTTACTCCCTAGTCAGTAAGTTTAGGGTTGCAACCTAAAGATGCCCAATTTGTCCAGACTGTATAGCCCTACCTCCTCTCCATTGATGCCCCTTTGTCATGGGAGAGAGGCTTGTGTACCCTAATGATGTTTTGAGCTATGCTGGCGGTGGCATAAAGCCGCCGGTAGGGTCTCCCATGCCAGACAGGTCAAAACCGAAGGGTCTGACAAAGAGCGTCAAAGGGCAGGATGGGCTCTCTAGCCTTGTGGCAACCATCCTAGGAGAAGGAAAACTCTAATCCCAAACCCGGGCAGATGGTGCTCATCCAAACCTGTAAGGTCAACCATCTAAGAGAAGGAAACTCTAATCAAACCTACAACCAGAGGACCTCACTGCTACGTCCATGCTTGCAAGGCCACGGCAGATGAACCTTTGGTTTAAAGGGTGAGACCAGTTCTGTGCACGCTGCGCTCCAACCCAAAACAGAAAAACAACTTTCAGGAGTAGGCTTTATGATTAAAAACTCCATTGCCTCCAAACTCAAAACCTTGCCAACAGGACACTCTGATCGCATTATTTCCTTACGCCTCCCACATGTTGTTCTCTTTAGTATATATGCCCCAACGATGCAAGCCGACGCTGTAGAGAAAGACAAATTCTACACAGACCTACGCCAACTCATACAAAAAGTCCCTGTAGAAGATAAAATTATTATCCTTGGTGACTTCAATGCCAGAGTAGGAAAGAACTTTGAAGCCTGGAAAGGTGTCTTAGGCAAGCATGTTGTTGGAAATTGCAATGATAACAGGCGCCTCCTGCTAGAGTTCTGTACTGAACAACAGCTATTACAAACACAATCTTTCAGCAGAAAGATAGCTTGAAGACAACCTGGATGCATCCCCGATCCAAACATTGGCACCTCATTGACTATGTTCTAGTCTGTCAGAGACACATTTGTGATGTCTGTCATACCCGAGTGATGCCCAGTGCAGAATGCCAAACAGATCATCGCCTTGTCAGATGTAAACTAAATCTTCATCTTAAGTTTAAACCTAAGAGGGGTGGCATTTTAAAGAGACTCCAAGTCAACAATCTTCAACAAGCTACCATGAGAGACAACTTCCAGGCAAATCTACAAACAAAACTTGAAGACCATCCTATAGATCCTTCTACTACAGTGCTTTGGTAACATATCAAAAACAGTATCCTCCAGTCTGCAGAAGAATCCCTTGGGTTCTCCCACAAGAAAAATCAAGACTGGTTTGATGAAAACAACCAAGAGTCCCAGGAGCTGTTGGTAAAGAAAAGAACTGCTCACCAGGCATACCTCACCCAGCCAACCTGCCATGTAAGAAATGCAGCTTTACGCCTCACATGTAGCAAACTACAACAAAAACTCCGAGACATGCAGAACAAGTGGTGGATCAATATAGCAGAAAAGACACAACACTGTGCAGATCTGGGTGATCATAGAGGATTTTATGAAGCTCTTAAAGTAGTGTTTGGACCTACTTATCAGGTCCAAAGCTCCTTATACAGTACAGATGGTCAAACATTAATTACTGATAAATCCTCCATCCTGAATCGATGGGCTGAACACTTTCAAAGTCTCTTTAGCACCAGCCGAGTAGTCCAAGGCTCAGCTATCCAACATATGATACAAAAACCAATGAAAAATGAATTGGACATAGCTCCCACTTTGGAAGAGACCCTTAAGGCCATACAGCAGATGAAAAATGGCAAGGCAGCTGGGATTGATGGAATCCCACCTGAAGTTTGGAAAAACGGAGGTCATGCACTCCACGATAAATTCCATGAATTCTTTGTGAATTGCTGGGAAAAAGGTGAACTGCCATCAGACCTCCGAGATGTAGTCATCATCACCCTGTACAAGAAAAAAGGAGCAAAATCCGCTTGCTCAAACTATCGAGGCATAACACTGCTCTCTATTGCTGGAAAAATCCTTGCAAGGATACTCCTGAACAGATTAGTTCCTGCTATTGCAGAAGAACTTCTTCCTGAAAGCCTATGTGGCTTCAGAGCCAATAGGAGTACTACAGACATGGTATTTGCCCTTAGGCAACTGCAAGAGAAATGTAGAGAGCAGAACAAGGGTCTCTATGTAACATTTGTCAACCTCACCAAAGCCTTCGACACTGTGAGTAGAAAAGGTCTGTGACAGATCCTGGAAAGACTAGGATATCCCCCCAAATTCCTTAAAATGATTATCTTGCTACATGTGGCCAGCGTGGTCAAGTCAGATATGGCGATGCTCTTTCAGAGCCCTTTCTAATAACGAATGGAGTGAAGCAAGGTTGTGCTCTTGCATCAACTTTATTTACAATCTTCTTTAGCATGATGCTCCAAAGGGCTATGGCAGAGCTTGAAGAAGATGACGGCATCTATATACGTTACCATACTGAGAGTAGCTTGCTTAACTTAAGCCATATGAGGGCTCACACTAATACTCTAAACTATCTAGTCCGTGAGCTGCTCTTCACTGATGCTGCTGCCCTTGTTGCCCACACAGAAGCAGCTCTGCAGTGCCTAACATCCTGCTTCACAACAGCTGCAGAGATGTTTGGGCTGGAAGTCAACCTGAAGAAAACTGAAGTTCTTTACCAGCCTGCACCAAAGGAAGAACACCACCATCTCCACATTGCCGTCAGCAAATCTGTGCTCAAGTCCGTTCAGCAGTTCACCTACCTGGGAAGCATCATCTCCTCAGATGCCAAGATTGACAAAGAGATCAATCAGAGATTAGCAAAAGCATATAGTGCATTTGGAAGACTTCACAAAAGAGTCTGGAGCAATAAACACCTGAGGCAAAGCACAAAAATCAGTGTGTATAGATCCATTGTACTGTCTATCCTCCTTTATGGATCTGAAACATGGGTCACCTATCGCCACTACCTATGACTCCTCGAACGCTTTCATCAGCGCTGTCTACGCACAATCCTAAATATACATTGGACTGACTATGTGACGAATGTTGCTGTCCTTGAGCAAGCAGGGATCACCAGCATTGAGGCCATGATATTGAGAACACAGCTGCGCTGGGCAGGGCATGTTTCTCGGATGGAGGACCATCGCCTCCCAAAAATACTACTCTATGGTGAACTTGCCACGGGTCAGCGTAAGAGAGGTGCTCCAAAAAAAGCTATATAAAGATGCCCTGAAACAACATCTCAGGCTCGGCCAAATTGATCACCAACAGTGGTCCGCCATGGCCTCACATCGGGAGGCATGGAGATGCACAATCCACAATGCTGCAGCCTTATTTGAGAACTCATGCCGAACAAGTCTTGAAGAGAAACGACAACGCAGAAAGAATCACAACCCAAAAACATCACTCAAGGAGACCTTCTGCTGTGCTTTCTGCAACCGGACTTGTTTATCTCGGATTGGCCTTTTTAGTCATCAGCACACTTGCAGAAAGCGCGGGATGAGTCCTTCCTGAATCTTCATTTGCGAAGAAAAGCCAGAGAGAGAGAGAAATAGAATAGCCCTACCTGTACAGTTGCTACCTAGGATGACTTTTGCATGTATGCAAGTACATCCTCTGTTCTTGGTCAAAGGGAAATTGCGGGTTTTTGCCACTCCCACAGCCAGCATTAAATTTGGATGATGGCATGGGTACCAGGTGTCATGTGGGAAACAGCAACAGGCTAAATGTTGCCTTCGGGGTGGGCAAAGTATGGCTCACTGGCTGGATGGAGACCCCAAGCCCTTTTTGTGAGCCTCTGACCCACTCATGTCCCCAACACCCACAGCATTCTTTTACTCAAAAAAGCCAGTTGTGCCTTGTAGAGGGTGTAGAGAGCAGTTTTGCTGTGTGGTCTTTTTGGCCTCAGGAGGGCTTTTCCCCCTCAAACCAATAGTCAATTTTGATCACTTCTGGAGGGGTGTGTGTTGGAGGGTGAGGCCCTTTCATGGTCTAAAATGACTCAGTCCCCCCCTCCAAAAAAAAAACAAAAAACAGCAAAATTTCCCCCATGTTCTCAGAGGGTAAAGGAGACCTTTCTATGTAAAGAAAAAATGGGGTAAGGCAGCAGCTGAGCATGAAGAAAGTACAGTCTTCTAAAGTCCAGTAGGAGACAGTCTCCAGACCTCTGGAAGTTGCTTGCACCTGGGGGGGTTAGAGTGTTACATCAGGACTGGGGAGACAATTCCCATTTAGTCATGAAGGTCACTGGGTGACTTAAGAATCACTGCCGCTAAGCCTAGCCTACCTCACATGGTTGTTGTTATGGTAAAAATAGGGAGAGAGACTATGCAGTTCCTGGAGAACAGGCAGGTTATACATGCAATGAATAAACAAGCATGCATGTTAACAGCCCTCACAAGCTTGCATTGAATTGTTCTCTACAGTTGCTGACCCACACCAAATGCCATTATTGTTGCTGCATTATCTGAAGAGAAACCAAAGTATTATCATCATCATCATCATCATGTTTTTTTTCTGTTGTTACTATTTTCAGAGGCCTGCCACAGCAACCTGGTAATTTTTTTTTTATAAATCCACAATCTCCTTTTTGATTGATGGCTGTGGCATAGAAAAAATGGCCTCATCTTTGTGATGAACCGCTAGGTTCAGCTAAGATGGAGAATAATTAAATAGACACTTCCCACCCCCAAAGGCTTTTTTCCCCCTGTGCCTTACTCTGCACAAGGCAGACCAGGTTAGATTTTCTTCAGGATTTGTGACTAGCATGGCATTTCAATGTTGTTAAGATGTGAGCAGATCAAGTGATAGCAACCAAAACAATTTAGCAGAAGACTGATTGTGTCTCTTGGTGTATTTAGTGTCCAGGCATGCTTGCTTCACAGTCACCTTGACAGAATAATGTCTATAGTTTATATCATTGGTACGTTCATGTCCTAGAACTGTCCCACTTCATTCAGTAAGGTATATACAAATGCCCTGTCTCATTTGAATAAACATGCCAAGTAAATGTTAAACAAGACACATCAAAAAGGTAGCAAATAATATTACATCTTCACCAGCTCATCACTTTATACAAAGACACATGTTTCCTTTCAAACATTGAACTAAAAGTCTGTTAATCCACCTCTATCTCTCCTCTGGTTCAAACAAGCAACCAACATTTTATTCATGTCTTCCTGTGTTTATCTACACTTATTTTTATTCACTTAAAATATAGACTCCTGATAGGGTCTATATTTATTAAAGTGTGATTTTAGCCATCCTGTTATATGCTTAGGATTTAGAAATGATGTTTTAAGGTTTTATGAGGCTCAGTGTCAGGTTGTTTTGTTTCTTACTGCTACATATTTGGGGGGTGGGGTGACATTATAGTTCTGCTTGCCTCCAGAGATCTCTGAGAGCAGCATTGAAATTCACAACAACCCTTTGAGGTAGATGAAGCAAAGACTTACTCAGAGCTGCCCAGTGAGCTCCACAGTTGTGTATAGTTTGGTATCTGGCGTTCCTGGATGCAAGCCCAGCTTGCATCATACTTGCTCCTGCGTACCAGCACATCTGTTAAGATTTAGCACTCAGAATTATTTTTATTAAATATGTTTAATGAAAATGATAATAGGGAGAAGGAATTTCATAATCTTATTAGATATATTGTAACAGCCACTACAACAATTTTTGCTAGAGACTGGAAACTGAACAAAGTCCCTGATTATTTCGATTGGATAGGAAAATTGGTGGAAATTGCAACAATGGAGAAATTGACCAATTTAATTCAGGGTAATACAATTGATCACTATTTGAAAATTTGGGATCCAATAACAAGATTTATGAGGATACTGTGAGGAGAGGTAGCTATATTGGGTTTTGAGAACTGAATGTTGAAGTAAACACAATGTAATATTCTAGTAGAAAGTTTGTAGTTTATTTATGATAGTAGGGATGGTATATTGCTATTAGCTTTAGAGATGAAGAATGTGTTTAGTAGTGATAGAAATGGAATCATTTGGATAGAAGCAGAAAGTCTAGTTTTTAATAGATCAGTGGGGATAAAGGGGGTGGGAGAGGGCTGGGAGGGCAGTGGGGTTTAGAAGGATGTTTGATGTATGGTTGTATGGTTTTTGTAAGTCTTTTCTGCACTCTTCCTTTTTTTCCCCTTCAGAATTCCTAATTCTGTTGGTGATTGTGATAACCCTGGTATCAACCTGTAGTCTGTAAACGCAAGTTGAAATGGAAAGGTCCTTTATTAGCTAGGGCAAGGCTGGGTAACATGCAGCCTAGGAGACACATGTAGCTCCTCCCCCCCCCCGCCCAATTTCCATAGCCTTTGCTTATCATCATGAATCTGCTGCTGAAATTTGGCTATGTGAGAACAGCAGGTCTTTAAATTTGCCCTAGTGATGAATTTTGCCTTGTCATGGTGGGGGAAAGTCATATTGTACCTCAAGACAAGGCATGTGGAGAATGTGTAGCTTCTACATGCACTATGTTTTAAAGGGGGAAAGTAACTTTTTTCACCAACACGCCACTGAATTTCAGTGGCATAGAAGTGACATCAGGATGCAACCCCATTAAGTTCAGGGGAGCAATGTGCCCCATCACTACCAAAAGTTACTCACACCTGATGTAGATTTTTTTTCCCTTGCATGCAATGATATTCAATGTCAATTAGAACATATAAACAGGACTGACGTCAAGAGATATTAACAATTGTTAGCTTAAGCCAGACAATCAAATTGATAGATAGATAGATAGATAGATAGATAGATAGATAGAAATGTATTTCCATCTGCCACCAGCCACTGCAACCAATAGGTACAAATGCAAACTTGCAACTATACAGATAGATATAAATAAGCCCCACAGGGAGGAAAGAAAAACTCACTGTTTGTTGGGTGTTTTCAAATAACCTGCTCAATCACATTCTGTGGAATTATTCTGATGAAACCAAATCAAGGGGTCTCTAAATTAATGCTATGCTACACATTGGACTGTTTGGGGTCAAGCCTATTACAAGCAGCTGAGCACTGAAAAGTTCTACATTTTCAGCTGGAGATTCTTCACACTCTCAGGGAATTATTGTTGTTATGTGCCTTCAAGTCATTTCTGACTTATGGTGACCCTAAAGCAAACTTATAATGAGGTTTTCTTGTCAAGACACATTTAGAGGGAGTTTGCCATTGCCTTCCTCTGAGGCTGAGAGAGTGTGATTTGCCCGAGGTCACCCAGTGAGTTTCCATGGCTGAGCAGGGATTTGAACCCTGGTCTCCAGAGTTGTAGTCTATGGACTTTTTCGGACGTCTTAAATGCAACGGAAGCAGCCTCGCCACGTTGCGAGGCTGCTGCACTGCAGGGCGTCCCTTTCACATGACGCCCGTCCCTGTCGGTACTGTTGCGGTACCACAGGGACATTTGAGTGTTATATTTCAGCAATTTTTACTCACGATCAACTTTCGTGAATAAAAATCACCGAAATATAACACTCAAATGTCCCTCCAGTACCGCAACAGTACTGGCAGGGACGGGCATCATGCGAAAGGGATGCCCTGCAGCGCAACAGCCTCGCAAAGTGGCAAGGCTGCTTCCATTACATTTAAGACGTCCGAAAAAGTCCTAATATTTAAAAACCATATTACGCTGGCTCTCCTCTCAGAGAATTAGTCCTGCATATATCAAAGCAGCTCAGGGGTGTTTTAACACTTCAGCTTAACACATGCAAAATATTAGGAACCTGTTCTCTGCTTATCATGGCAAGCAATAATCATACTACCACATTGTCTGATAGCTATCATTGCTTGCCATAGTATAGTACATATAAGCCATGATGTCAAGTTGCTGTTGCAGGAAAAAAGTGTTTCCATTCACATAAGAAGGAGCCCCCAATTTTTACAGATTTTCCTTACCCTCAGGCACGCTTAGCCTAAGCCAGCAGGACTCCACCCATGTTTTCCTGAAGCCCAATTGTGGTGGGGAAAGGATTGCATTTCAAGCACTTCCAGGAATGCTATTTTCCTGCTGCTAGTGGTATTGGAGAAGCATTGGTCTCATTGAAGAGCACTGGGGAAATGGGAGAGACTTTGATGTCCCCACACACATATCAGTAATTTCTGTGTAATGGGATGTGTTAAGAGTGTGTATGTATGTCCACTTTTAGGTGTGTGTGTGTGTGTGTGTGTGTGTGTGTGATTGCATGGTGGTGGAGGAGCTCTTGTGTCCTGGCATGTATGCTGTGTATGTGTGTGTAGCATGTGGTGTGTGTGTATGTGTGTGTGATTGCATGGTAGCGGAGGAGGGGCTCTTGCATCATGGTGCGTGTGGGGGTTTTTTTTGTGTGTATAGCATGGGCTGTGTGTGTACCGTGTGTATGTGAGATTGCATGGCAGCAGCAGAGGGGCTCTCACATTGTGGAGCACATGGTGTGTGTGTAGTGTGGTGTGTGTGTTGTGTGGGGCATGTGTATGAATGTGCAATTGCATGGTGGTGGCAGAGGGGCCCTTGTGTCCTGGTGTATGTGGGGTGTAGCGTGAGGGGTGTGTGTGTGTGGCATGTGTTTGTGTGTGTAGAATGGTGTGTGTGTGTGTGTGTGTGTGTATGCGTGGTTGCATGGCAGTGGCAGAGGGGCTTTCACAACCTGCCACATGTGGTATGTGTGTAGCGTGGTGTGCGTGTGTCGTGTGGGATGTGTCTGTGTGTAGTGTTGTGTGTGTGTGTACATGTGGTTGCATGGCAGTGGTGGAGGGGTTCTTGCACCCTGGCATGCATGGGGTGTGTGTCTGTCTAGCATTGTGTGCATGTGTGTAGACATGGTTGCATGGTGGAGGGGCTCTCAGTATGAAACTAGCTGTACCCAGCATAACATACATCATTACAGTTGGTTTGAAAGGTTATACAGTATATTAATGCATCAAATGATCATACTCTTGACATGTTTCCTAAGTGGCCAATCAGCAGAGTGGGACTGGAAACATACTGAACCATTTTATATAGAGAGATAATGGTTTGTGTTACAGCAGGTATAGCTAGTTAGGAAGAACTTCTTGACTGTAAGAGGTTCCCAACAGTGGAACAGATTGCCTCAGAGATTGGTGGACTATCCTTCTTCGGAGGTGTTTAAACAGAGGTTGGAGGCCATCTTTTGGGAATGCTGTAGCTGTGTATTCCTGCATAGCAGGGGTTGAACTAAATAGATCTTGAGGTCTTTTCCAGCTCTATGATTCTTCAAGAGTGGCCACACTACAACTTTCTTCCTTAGAGACCAACCCAACTGATTGTCTTTTCCCTGCTAGATGTAACAAGGTCTGAGAGACAAGGGTCAAATATATACAGGGCTGACTGGACCTAACCAAGCACCTTCTCCACATCCTTGAACCCTACAAATTGAAATCCATTGATAGGGGACCAGACAGAGTTTTGGACACTTCCACAGATGAATGTGTATCAGCTGTGAAATCTGCTGAGGTAGATGCAAGCATTTCACTCTCAAAATGTATGGCAAACATATGTTGCCAAGGGTTTCACCACATCATCTACCAGGCCAGAATTTTAAAGGCCTGAGCCTACATGGGAAAAACAACAACTCTGCTTGATAACAGCAAGAGGAAGCAAGTTTTGGGAAAGGGGGGAAATTGCTTGGAAACACTGGTGTTAACTCTTAACACAATAGCATTAACATTTGATCGAAGACTGACTCATTGTTTTAGTGAAAACAAAAAAGTTACATGATCTTTGATTCTTTCAAAAATACAGCTTTATTTGCTTTGCTGTCCTTGAGCAAGCAGGGATCACCAGCATTGAGGCCATGATATTGAGAACACAGCTGCACTGGGCAGGGCACATTTCTAGGATGGAGGACCATTGCCTCCCAAAAATAGTACTCTACAGTGAACTCGCCATGGGTCAGCGTAAGAGGGGTGCTCCAAAAAAGTGATACAAGGACTCCCTGAAATAACATCTCAGGCTTGGCCAAATTGATCACCAACAATGGTCCGCCCTAGCCTCACATTGTGGTAGCCATTTGCATTCTAATGTCTATTTGCTGAATGCTGTTACTTACAATTACTATTTGGGGTCAGACTAGATAGCCCATGAGACTCTAGAAGTCTGCAAAGTCTTTCCAATGTTCCTTACTAATCAACTCTATGTTCCAGAAACATATGATAAGCTGAGGTAAACAAATTCTTTCTCTAATAGCGGTCGAACTGTACCTAAATGTTCCTAAGCTGGTTTGCCTTGTACTTTCTGAACTATCAACAAACTGTTTCAAGGGAAACTCGGGGAAACTGCTGAAACCAAAGAGAAGGAGGAGGGAATTGTTTTTGCATACGGTCATTAAACTGTATAAAGGTTTTCTGTACTCATGACTCGGGGTTCTGACTCTTTGGAAGATATTCCAGTCAGGCCCACCGGTGTAATGAAATTCACTTTCCAATCCGTGGGTCTGCTGTTCCATGATTTCTGCATCAACATCGGGAGACATGGAGATGCATTATCCACAATGCTGCAGCCTTATTTGAGAACTCACGCCGAACAAGTCTTGAAGAGAAACGACAACGCAGAAAGAATCACAACCCGGAAGCATCACCCAAGGAAACCTTCTGCTGTGCTTTCTGCAACCGGACTTATTTATCTCAGATTGGCCTTTTTAGTCATCAGAGCGCTTGCAGAAAGCATGGGATGAGTCCTTCCTGAATCTTTGTTTGCGAAGAAAAGCCAGAGAGAGAGAGAGAGAGACTATGTACTTAGGAAACCTTATGGGGGAGATCTTTATTTTAAAAAATGTCAATTGACTTCACATATTCCTAAACTGAAGGCTAACAGAAGGGGGACTAATGTTTCAGCTCCACTGTCTAAAACTAGAGCTGCTGTAAGAATTCCTAAAAAGGATCAATGGAAATAAATAAGGGTCAATTATTATTTTTATAATAAATAAAAAGGATCAGTGGAAATAAAGAACTATTGCCCTATTAGTTCACCCACACCCTTCTCTTTCCAAAAATCTGTATAATTTTTTGGCTGTTTTAACATTAGACCCATTGCTTGAGGCCCTCTTCCCCTGCCTTGATCCCCCACTGCTCTCTTAGCTTTTTGTTTGAGCAGGCCCTAGAGGCCTCTCTCTCCCCCCCCCTCAAAAGCCTCAGCAGGGGGGCCTGTGAGCTGCTTGTAGCAGCTCTCTAGTCTGAGGCAGAATCTGTACAGAACACACTTTATTTTACCAAAGGTCTAGTAACTCTTAGATAAATGGGACCTAGCTTAGAGGGAGAGCATTGTCTGTCTTTAAAATAATAGTTTGTAACATCTACACAACTATTTTTAATATATAAAAAGTGAAGCAGCTGTTTGCCATAGAGTTTTAATACACAGTGTTCTATATTCACAGAAGATACTGTGGATATTTGCACAGGAAAAAATAGCAAATCAGCTCAGAAGCTGTTACGACATCTGCAGCTTCAGCCATCTTTTGGCCAGGCTTTAGGGGACATAGGACTTTATCAGACTAGTATCTAAAAATGCTGCAATTCCAATATTGAAGAAAGAGGAAACATAGTGGCATGATTACAGTAATTATTATGTGTTGCTGTAATCGAGCAATACTATGTAGTAATACTACCACCACAGAATCATTGCACGACTACCACTAGCAGTTTAAGAACAGGATTTTACTTCTGTGGTTTTGCATGGGCGATATTTCAGCTGTTCTCATGAGAAGATGCGACTTTGTTTAAACACACCAAAAACACATAATGAAAGAAATTAACAAATAAATACTTAAACAAACATAAAAAACATAACAAGAAAAGGTAACAGTTCATTAAGAGAGCATCCTGTGTAGAAGGGGAAAGACTGCCCATTCATGTTGTAATCACGTGATTACAGTGGGATGTGATTTTGCATGCTCATCATTACTGCAAAAAGAGAGATATTTGGGGCTATTCATGGATTTTCACATCAATGAAAAGTGAAAAGCAATTAACAGGTGGAGCACACATTGACCATGGGAGGACAACAACATCGTGTGATAGCAGGAACCCATTTGTGGTACTGTTGCACTATAATTTTGTGATTACAGCCCCATCTGATAAAGTCCATAGAAACCCCTTTCCTTTCACAATTATCTGAGGTAAAAGTGAAACAGGATCTCATTCTGTAGAAATATGCAAATGTCAAAATTAGAAATCTCAAGTCTGGTTCATTTTAAAGATTTTCCTTCTACCAACAGCAGCAAAAATTCTTGAAAAGGAAGAATGGAAAAGAAATTTTCCTGCTGGTGGTGGAAGGAAAATCTTTAAAATGAACCAGAAATAAACTACATCCACAAAATGAGGACATTCCTCTCCCCAATAAGAATTCTGCCCCCCTATGAAATTTTCCTTCAGTTCCCAAATTTCTAGCATTTCAGTCCCTTGAAACTGCAGTTGAGCACTGAGAAACACAGTTGGATATTCAAAGAAAAAGGGCAGGCAAAATTACAAGGGGAATGTGAACACAGTGAATATAGGTGTTCCAGATGTGAACAATTTTCTTATTTATTCTTATTGGGGAGGGGAATGTCCTCATTTTGTGGGTGTAGTTTATTTCTGGTTCATTTTAAAGATTTTCCTTCCACCAGCAGCAGGAAATTTTCCTTTCCATTCTTCCTTTTCAAGAATTTTTCCTGCTGTTGGTGGAAGGAAAATCTTTAAAATGAACCAGCCTTGAGATTTCTAATGTTGACATTTGGCATATTTCTACACAATGAGATCCTGTTTCACTTTTACCTCAGATAATTGTAAAAGGAAAGGGGTTTCTATGGACTTTATCAGATGGGGCTGTAAGATTTATAAATAAGTGAAATTAAGAATTTGGTCAAAACGTTCTCATGCGGCATAACAGGTCTGCCCTACCATTAGACAAAGTGAGGCAATGGTTTCCAGCAGTAGATATTTTGAATGCCACAAAAGGTGACCAATTGTTTGTTAATTAATTAGTTATTGTATTTTTACTGTCACAGATGGGGTGATTGTTGCTGTCATATGCTAAAATAACTTGGCTAGCTTTGCAAGAATTGGGGTGGTGCATAGCTGTGTTGTTCTCTTTGTAGTCAAAAAACCCAAAGGGGCTTACTGCACTCCAAAGAAAAGCTGCAAGGCAGCAGAAATGTTTTGTCTTCTGTGCTGCCTTATCACATGGCGTTGCCATTTTTTTCATTCTTGTCCCTTGAGGCACTGAAATAAAACTGTGTCTTTTTGTTAACCAGAAAAACCTGTTAGCAAAAAGATTTGGTTTTAGCTCGGCCCCCATGGGAATGGACAGAAGAACACTGGAAGAACAATAACATCATGTGATAAAGAAGCAGGGAAGACAGAATGTTCCTGCTGCTTTGCCGCTTTTATTCAGAGTGCAGTAAACCCCCAAAGAGTCTTGTGGCACCTTAAAGACTAGCCAGTCTTATTAGCTGTATGAAGTCCAGCTCACTTCTGCATCTAATAAAGTGAGCTGAGGTTTACAAAAATGTATGCCAAAGATGTTGGGATATAGTGGTAATCTAATATGCTGGGTTTGTTTACTATTGGATTGAGCTAGGTTGAATGTAAACAGAAAGGATGAGATAATTTCCTGTTGTAACCTGTGAGTCTTCTGGAAGAAGGAAGTCCTTTAAGTCTCTTTTGTCTGGAAGACACAAGGTCCAGTCACCATTGACTCCTTCCAGAGGCAGCATGCCTCAAAAGGGGTCTCCTGCATATTTTGTTTTAGAGATGTAGCTATCAAGATATACTTTTGTTATCCTTGTCTATCTTCAAGTTTTCTACCTGTGTACTTTGGAAATGCACATGAAGGTCATGAGTAAAGCTGTTTTAATATACCTTTAAAGGCTTGTGGAGGCATATATTTTGTTCAAGCTAGACCCAGTGTGAAGAGGGGGGAACAGTAGAGCTGGAGGTTGATAATTGTCTGTGTCTGGTATTGTTACGCTTTGCTGCGTGTTTTTAAACAGAGACTCTGCTGATTTTGCTGACTGAGGGACCAACCATTCTTTGGCGCCAAGTTTAAAGTTTCTCCCAGTACAGTAGCATATCCAATAAAATAAACCTTGCTAGTCTTTAGAGGGGCACAAGAATTGTTGTTGTTTGCTGGCTTTGGTTACTGTGCACCTTGTGAAGGGTGGGACAGGGGCCACCTTTTGCTGTTTTGCTTGCACAGCATGTCTTAGGCCACCCCTGCCTGTACTGATGACAGCATTTGTATTTTCTAGTTGCCAGTATCAAAAAGAGGGCAGAGCAGACATGACAGTGATCATGACCGGCTTTTCATGTACCTGCATAAGGAAAGAGCACCACTTAATTTAAGCACCACTCACTAGGCCAAAGATCCTAAACATGTTGAGAATACCGGGCTCTGTCACAGACACATTTGAAATATGGGGTATGCCTGGATTCATACAGGGAATGCATTTCTCTTGACACTAAACATTCATCAAGGATTTGGAGGCTATGGGAGGCAAATATGTCTGCATTCTGAATCTGGAAATGAATACAACCTGCAGCCCATAGTGTTAACAGGTAGAGTTCCTAGTTTTCAATCTGAGCTTGGAAAAGTTGCCTTTTCAAACTACACCTCTCAGAATCACCCAGCCAACATGAAGTGTGTGGGGTTTTTTGAGCTATAGTCCAAAAACATAACTTTTCAAAGCTCTGGTTTCAATATACAATTTTGCTTGTCACTTTAAGGGCCTTGGGTTTAGAGACAGGCTGTCAGTCATGGTTGGCTCCAGGTACAGGTGAACCCTACATTTTTCCCATCCTGACCTCCCTTCCAAGCATGCTTACCAAGCAGTGCCACTGATTGATGGACTTCCAAGTGCCAGTTTCCCCACAGATATGGACTATGATTCTGTTGTAAGTCCATAAGTTGGATGTAAGTTGTAAATTGGATGTGCAGACACACACACACACACACCATGGATACCAGACACTGTGGATAACAGGAAACCCTGTTATTTTCAATGAGAAGAATGCTGGAAGTTGACTATAGAAACACAGTGGAGGACCTGGAAATATCTAGAGAGAACATATATTTTCAGATGTGGATACATGCAACTGTGGATTTTGAATCTGCAGATATGGGAGTTGACCTGTAAGTCCAATTTACACCTGTGTAATTCAGTTTCTTGGCCATTGTGGAAGTCACAATCCTCTACCTTCCACACAATGACCAAACTCCCCCATCCCAACTTTTAAACTGCAGAGGCCCCCTCCAACATGGGAATTTACTGGCCAGTGAAGAGTGGGCGGGGGGAAGAATCCAACTGTGTTCATATTGTAGGACACACAGCAATGAGATTGTCCTCCAGGACCACTGGAGGACCCCAGGAGGTCCTAGAGGATGCCTTTCACTGGGTATCCAGCTATTGGAACATGACTGGAGGCTACTCTGCTGCCCCTCTTCCAAAACTAGTAAATTGTGATGTCTATAAGCTGGGGTTTGCGGTGGACTGGAGAAGACATGTTACAGTTCCACCTGTGCAGAACTGTACAAACAACTCCCAGTGAAGGATCTCAGCTATGGTTTTGTACTGTGTAGGGATTAAAAGACAGATCTGCAGCAAGTTCAGCCACCCACACTTACAACTTTGTACCAGGCAATCAGTCAAGAGGGATCCAGATCAGACATCAGGGGTGGCCTTCCAAGACACAACCCAGGGATGCTACAGGCTGACTCCTGCTCTGTAGGCCACTGAGGCACCTCCTGTCCAACAGTTCTTTTGTCCATGCTTTTCTACTGTTTTCCCTACCAAAAGAACTACAGCATCCATATGCCAGCAACCAAGCAGGTGGAAGAATAGGTGATTGATCACTTGAAGTGATACTATACTTTAAATTATGCCTTGTGATTACTTGGTAGCCGGAATAACAGCAATATTATAGATAGTTCTCTTTTAACTTGTGTACATTTTGTGAAGGCTTTCACGGCCAGCATCCATAGATTTTTTTCTTGGGGTTTTTTTCTGGGCTTTGAGGACATGTTCTGGAAGAGTTTATTCCTGCTGTTTCACCTGTATCTGTGGCTGGCATCTTCAGAGCAGTGCAGCTAACATCTCTGAAGACACCAGCCACAGATGCAGGTGAAACGTCAGGAATAAACTCTTCCAGAACATGGCCTCACAGCCCAGAAAAAAAACCATGAAAAACCTTTGTACATTTTAATTGTTATTGAGACAATTAAAGTCCATTTTAAAGAGATGTCTAATAACAACTACACCTTCCTCTTTCTTCACCACCTTTTGTAAAGTGTTTTTTTAAAACCTGGAATTAATATAGTTCTTCAGATGTTTAGTTTGCAGAAAGCAAATATGGGTAGATTTTGTTTTATGCAGGGAGTGCAACAACACTGGGAGAATCTTTCAGGGTAGAAGTTGCATCCAGACTTCATTATACTTAGAGTAAACCCACTAAAGTCAGTAGGACTGTTCTACATATAGCTATGTCTGAATAAAATCCATTATTTTAAAGGGAATGCATCAGGAGAAGGTGCTAAAAAGGCATTACAAAACCTTTGAAAATTTAAACATCTCTGATGGTTTGTGGGTGTTTGTGGGAGGTCGAATATAGTCAACTATAGGACTGTCGACTACTTAAAGAAATATTAAAGAAATTTTTGCTTATTAATCAAACAAGCCCCACAAACAGAACAGAATTTACTTCTCAATGATTGTGCATAGGATGGTGCTATTAACTGATTGATTTGTTCATTGATTAAATTTCACGATGAATTAAACAATTGCTTTGAAGGAAGGAACAAGCTATGTTTTATTTCTAGAATGGGTATGTGGCAGCAAGAACTATTTAAATATATTAATCCCTTCCCATTTGAGAAATGAGGAATACCTTTTCCCTGTTAGCATCCAGCCTATATATTTTAAAAAGGAGAAAAAACTATAGTGTAGTGATACTGTTTTAAAAATGGAGGATCAAAGGTTTCTGCCTTCTTTGTTTCTAGCATTTTTAGCAAATTACTCTGTAAAACCTAAAACCACTACAGCCTCATTTAAATGTCTGCAGATCCCACCTCCCTGTTCCACCTCAAGACATCAAGTCAGGTTTATTACCACCAGCACCCTCTTTTTAACCCCGGGATATCTTGCCTGATGAAGAGCTCTATAAATCTCGAAAGCTTGCACATATTTTATGCCCTTTTAGCCAGTTAACAAAAATATTCTTAATATGGGTTTTGGAAACTCCAATGGAAAAGAAGATTCTTCTGCTGGAGATCCTGCCTATCAAGACAGACAGAACTTGTCTAGATGGGCAAATAATCTTAGCTTCTTTTGCTGATTAATTACTTTTCTCTGAACTCATCAACAATGGATGATATGGATTGCATACCATGGTAGGTATGCACCAGCAAAAAGCAATTCTATTTGAATAAGGTGAAGTATTTACTCTCACTAATCTCTCCTACTCACTGCAGCCAACTGTGCCTCCTTAAATGTTGCTCCTGAAGATTGAGAAAGCCTCAAGGAAAGAGTGGGCTATAGCACAGAGGCTTTGCAGGACATAGGAAACATTGGTTGCTTTGCTTTAAGCAAGTGGAAGCATTATCTAATATTTCACAGTAACCATTGGGTACAACTCACTGTTTTTACAAATCTATTACTGCATCACTTGATGGCACCTATTTATATATTTATTAGATTTATATCCTGACTTTCTCCCAAGACAGGACTCAAGGTGGCTTACAACAATTAAAAAATACAGCTAAAATATCACAGTTTGCAAAAATTAAAAAAGCATTAAATTAATTTCCACATAATTAAAAACACAATATGAATTAAAAACATAAAATCAATAAAAATACAAAATTAAAACATTAAAAGCATCACTCTGATTAAAATTCACTTCTCAAAAACCTGCCTAAATAAAAATTATGAAAAGAGAGGAGGAAGGGGGCCAGCTGGACCTCCCATGGAGGGGAGTTTCATGGTCTGGGAGCAGCCACAGAGAAGGCTCTCTCCTGAGACCTCACAAACCACACCTGTGAAAGTACTGGGACTGAGAGGAAAGCCCTCTCCTGCCAACCTTAACACTCAGGCCAGCTTGTATAGGTGGAGATATGTTCTTTCAGATAGTCTAGACCCAACAATGGTCCGCCCTGGCCTCACATTGGGAGGCATAGAGACGCACTATCCACAATGCTGCAGCCTTGTTTGAGAACTCACACCGAACAAGTCTTGAAGAGAAATGACAATGCAGAATGAATCACAACCCAGAAACATCACCCAAGGAGACCTTCTGCTGTGCTTTCTGCAACCGGACTTATCTATCACAGATTGGACTTTTTAGTCATCAGCGCGCTTGCAGAAAGCACGGGATGAGTCCTTCCTGAATCTTCATTTGCAAAGAAAAGCCAGCGAGAAAGAGAGACTTGATTAATGACATCTTCCATGAATAAGAAATGAGTAATTTATGTCACTGGAGAAATGTGTAAGGATACTGTAATATATGAGGAGCCTTTCTCTCTTTATACTACAAGTATTCCCATACATCCCTATGGGACAAGTACAGTCATTCCTTCCAACACAGAGTCTGCACTTTGAAGTTGATGAGGCCACTGATAAGAAACCGGTACTCCACAGCATGAGAAAATGTGGTCAAATCTGACCTTATAAAATGGCATATTAATACAAGTAAAAGGGAATAATCTCACTAATTTAGGAGAACATATGAATGTTAATCAAATATAACACTTTGCAAAACCTAACCTTGACATTTTCCTTTTCTCTGTCAGCAAACCTGGGGAAAGTTGCCCATTATCTAAGATAATATTAGCTCTAAATGGTATGTCAAAGAGAATCTCATTCTGGTACCATGCATTAAATTCACACCAGGATACACCCCATTTAAATATATCTCAGTCTGTTCTTGTACTACAACATTTGAGAATGAATGGCAAATCATGTATACCATTATTGTAGAATTTACTGATAAGGTAACTTGCCTTTATGAAAAGAAAAAGAGTATGAGAGAGAAGAATAGCCCAGTTAAGTAAACACATATTCAGATCACCAACCCAAAGCCATATGCTGAAATAGAATTTGACATTTATCAACATTAAATGAGAAGGTTAAACGTTGCGATTAACTGTCATAGGCATTCTGTGGTACACATGAGAAGGAAGTCAGTGGGAGTTCAGGATACAGGATCAAAGCTTCCAAACACAGAAGATTAACACTGAAAATAGGAAGATGTACTGAATTAATGAACATTTGGTATACCAAACCAACAGAGTTTCAGAAGAATGGGGTTATAGTATTTTTAACAAGTACCCATGAAATCAACTGATCTTCTAAAAGAATGAAATTACAGGTGCCACAACTCTATGTGTAATAGGTTTGCGTTGTATTTTGAGTAGTCTTATTAATTCCTTTGGAGAATGACTTGTAAAAGAATTATTCATCCACTCTGTGCATAAATTCTGAGAACAATTCACAGTACATTTCAAAATTATTTTCAAAGTGTATACAGAGAGGAAAGAATACAAAACTTTTTTTCCCTCAGACTGCATTTGAAAGCTTGTCAACACTCAACATTAAGGCCTTTAATCCCAGGCTCTAAATAATTTAGATAACACTTGATTCCTCCTTTGCTGAAATGTCAACTTCTGCAAAATCTGAAGCACACAGTCCTGAGAGGACCAAAAGAAAAGAACCAGAGAATACTACTGCTCTAAGAACCGAGTGAAACATCTTATAATTGGTGCAAGTCTTTTTGTCTCCAATGCAAATTATGGGAAATCCTTAGGTGGTGCCATAGAAGAGCATCCTTGTCTTCATCAGCAAACCCTTCCTTTGGACTTATTTTCTTCAGAAACTTTAAATGTGCATATTATAACAAATCATGTGTTCCTAGGAAGCACTTTCTTTCATTTTTTTTGAGGGCCTAGCTATGCAGCAATACCACTCTGATACAAAACCTTTCAAAGAAAAGGTGGGTTTTAACTTTAACAAAATTAACATTCTCCATCTTTTTATTGTTGGTAGCATTTAAACAAAATCTTTTAAGAAAGCAATTTCTCTCTACCTATGTATCACTCCCTATAGAAGAAACATAGGTGATTTGGTATTTATTGTCTCTTCTCACTCATTAGTGATAAATAGATACAAATTGCTTCTTTCATTGGGCACTTCTATGTCTCTACTGTTGAGCAACACCTACAGAACCTGAGTAATCTAGACCTGGCTGATTTTTTTTTAATTGCTCTTTTTAAGAAAGTGAGGGGACTTGTTTCCTATTAAATCAAACATTCAGTGGAATCCCATGTCTGTTTACTTGAATGTAAGTCCCAGTGAATTCAGTGGGGCTTAGTCCCAGGGTTACATACTGGTACATATGCAACTATATAATTTACTCCTATATATGTTTGTTTAGAAGCAAACCCATATGCTGTTGAATGAAGCTGCTTTCTTCTAAGTATGTATAGATAAGCCTGAAGCCTTAGCCATTTCCTTGACACTAAATTCAGTGGGACTTGTAAGGAACTGTATGCAGAAAGGAAAAGCAAGTAGCACAAGTTAATTCAAATAAACATTTGTGGGTTTTCTTTAAGTCTATGCCTTGCCTTCTAGTTTGATCAGGAAATCTCTACCTTAAATTAGATCCAAAATCAAGAAACCTAAGCACAGAAACAGTCATTTATTGACACTCAACATCCCTTATGCCATTTTTGCCCCTGAATTTGGTAATAATGAATTTTTTCACCCTTTAACATACCAAAATAACCCCTTCCAGATATTTCCAAATATACTTCAAAGAACAATACCAGGAAATGTTCATGCTGCCCACCACCACCTAGAAACCACACATTCTACTACCTCTGGTCCCACTCTGAAAGGTAGAAGTCTTCAGAGGAGCCCAGGGATGACACCTCATCCATCAGCTCCAAAGCGACAGCATACGCATATCCCCCCAACCCTCTTTCCACTTTAACCCCCACCCAAAAGAAGAGGCTGCTCAGAAACCAGCATTCCCTTCCAGTCCTACCAATCTCAGTTTGCAGCGAGGCCTAGGCAGTGACCTAAAGCCATCCTTACTTTGCAACAAAGTCTCCATCATCTTCAGAGCCCAGAAAGGGAAAGAAGGCCAGGAACATGAGGAACAAAGTCCAGTTCTCCTGTGGTCTGATTTGGGAAGCTTTGTTATGATAAAGGGAAGGGGTGGGTGGAAAAAGTTTGGCCCAAAGTGCCATTGGGCGATCTTGCTTTCAAGCAGGGCCCGTTCAGGGTTCTCTCTCTCTCTTTCTCCCTCTCCCTCCCTGCTTCTCTTGTTTCCAAAGGGGGCCTCTGGTCAGTGCTGATTAATACGCTTTTTTGTTGTTGTGAAGTGTTGAATAATAGAAGATGGCCGGTGACCCAGCAAAGCCTTAAACCTCAGGCTACTTTATTGTGGCAAGCTGAGAAAGGGGGCTTTAGGACAGAGACCCCAAGCACTGACCCGCACGCATCCTGCGGATTGCCTATTCATTCCCTCAGCCTTCCAGTCGCCCATTGTTTGCCAAACAACAACGGAGATTTCACAGAGAATGTAAAGCCCCTTTTCACATCCCAGCCAGAAAGGGAATTTTGCAGCAGTAGCAGCAAGCAGCAGCCTTTAAGGTTGCTCCCTGCCCCTCCCCTTCCCCTTTCCCCTTTCCTTAATGCCTGTTAGCCAGGATTTGCAAGAAACAGGTTCAGTTGGCGGAAAGATTCCCCACCCTCTCTCCGCATTTCTTTGAATTAAACTGAAGCACAGTGAGTTGGTGGCCTTTTCCAGGTCAAAATTGTGTTGGTTGTTGTTTCTGCTGCTGCTGCTACAGTCACAACAGGGCCCTCTTCGGTCGGGATGCTACATTAGCAGAAAAGCAGGGAGGCCTTTACAAATGTCCTTTCTCTCTCCAGCTGCTAAGTAAGGCCTTTCCTACAAGCAACTTTGGCTCCTCGGAGCAGGAGCGATTCTCTGGCTGTTGTTACAGACAGGACAGCAACATAAATCTTTAATGTTATTTAGACTCTGACTGGGCCAAATTTGCATTTTCCTGTCCTATCCACAAATAGGGTTGCCAGGAGAAATATGGGTCAAGGCTCCTGTACCTTTAAAGGTTGCATAGAAGAGATGGAGGCCTCTCATTCACAGGGTCGTCCTAAGTTGACTTGATGGCAGTTAGCAACAACAAGAAGAGGGAATTTCAAGAGGCGCTGACTTGCAACACCTGCTGAAATTCCTGCTTTGGAACAACTGTTAAAGGTAGAGGAGTCCTGCCCTGGACTTAACCTCCTAACCTTGTCCACAAACAAAAGCCACACCAAAACCTCCTGCCCAGTAGCCAAGAAAGCCCAGTAACCTGTTCGGGGTTGTTTCAGTGGCGCTTACTCTCAAGTAAGTGTGAACCGGGTGGCTACCGAGGGGTGATCGACTTCCCCTTGATCTGCCTCAAGGGTCCAACTCTGGTGCCTAGATTCTGACCCGCTCTTTGAGAGGACAGTCGCCCGCTAATTTACTTGAGAGTAAGTCTCACGGAAATGAACAGCGTGTGCTGTTGAGTAAGGATGCCGACGGTTTTGGTGGTTAGTTAACACTGGATCAGGAAAAAGCGGAGGCGAAAAAAAGTATAGCCAGGTTCAGAAGGCTTCGGCCTCCCGCTCCATTCGTGCCTTCTTCCGAACGTGTGAATCTGACGATGCCTTTTATCTACCGCTATTCCTAATCCAGGGAAACCGGGATTCGTAGGATAAAAGGTCACGAAGGATAATATCTTTGGAAACTGGAAGGGGGCGGAGTGCCAGCCTGAGGCCTTCCAGATGTTTTGGAGTACAGGTTGTGGTGTGAAACCTCTGGGGAGCATCTGTTACTTGGGGCTCGGAGTAAGATGGAAGGCACCCAGTAGTAGTGGCTACCGAATAAACAGGATAGGATGGAGTCATATCAGATTAAATGAAGCTGTAATCAGTTCAGCAGTTTTGAATCCATCCTATATAGTACATGCGCCTACTTGGGGGTAAGTCCCATTATGCTCAGTGGGTCTTTTTTCTGGGTAAACGCCCATAAGACTGCCTTGTCGGTTACTCGGATCACAAGTAGGCCAGGGTCTCCCGGAGTAGATGGGCGTTTACTTGACCTGAACGCTTATTTCTAAACAAGGTTGACTGACAAGGTTTTCCAGATCAGGATTGTTGGCGGCGTCTTTTTATGTTTTTTTTTTTAACAGAAACAGATTATTTTTAACAGAACTTGGGGAAAGGTTGCAATCGGCAGATCAGCGTGTGTAAAGAGTCCCCTGAAGAGCGCCGTCTCCTTTCCCCGGCGTCTATTTTGCTGCAACTGTTTTACGCAATCTGTTTAGCGTGGAACTGGAATTAAGAAAGACAAGAGGAATCGTAACCGAAAAGTACAAGCCTATGAGGTCGATTGCGGGACAGTTAGTGACGTCTGGACGCCAGGCAGCCGTGGGTGGGAGGGGAAGCGACAACGGAACCCTTTAAAACACCGATACAGAAGCTCGATCGAGGGAGCTGAACGTGTTGTAAGATTGCGACCGCAGGCGGGTGCCTAAAACGCGGCGAGGAGGAGCCTTGAATCGTGGAAATCCGAGTATTGTGTCAAAGCAAAGCATTCTTTCAAAGACGATTTCTTTTGCTAAGAGAAAGCCCACCTGGTTAACTCTTCCCTGTCTTGAAAGTGCTGAACTGAGGCCCCAACGTCGCCCGATGCCTGTTTATTAAAGAGCTAGGACTAACAGGAGGGAGGCGGCTGCTCACTGCCCGTGGGATGGAACAGTATGAATCATTTTTCGAGCCCCGGGCCCGGGGAGCAGTAGAAAAATGCACAAGGTGAAGATATTCTTAGAAATGCACACACATCCCCTCCCAGGTGCCTTACTATCCTAGCCGGATGTGAGCGATCAACCGTGTGCCCATTTTACAGAAGAGACTCTGAAGCACCCGGAGGGGGAGGGGGAAGGATGGGGTGGCCAAGATCCGGTTCCCCGGTCCAAGACTACCTTGGAGGAGGAGAAGAGGGAGGCAGGAGCAGCACCTGGGGCCATGCGGATGAGCTCAGGGGTTGGGCCCGTCCGCTCTCCGGGGGCTTCGACCTGGCTGGGGAGAGCACTCTCCGCCGGGCCAGCGGATTACAGATCCTCCGATCGCCTCCGGGCGCTAAGAAGGGAAAGAGGGAAGGGAGGGGGACTGGGCGCTGCGCTCTCTCTTCTCCCCCCCCCTTCCCGATTGATATGCTAATGTCCCTTGTGACGACACAACAAAGAACACCTTGGGCTTCTCAGGCTCCGCTCCCTTCCCGCTCCCCACCATTGACGGGGGGGGGAGGGAGGGAGGGAGGCGTCGCTCGATACTCCGCGGACGAGGCCGGGCTCTCTTATCATAAACAGCCCCCCCCCCGCTCCCGGCTAGAGCGCAGCAGCGTTGCTGCCAGAAGGACGGGGAGCACGGTTGTAAACAGCTGGGAACGGAGGGGCTGAAGCGAGCCGCCTCGACGGGCTGACTCGACCGGCCATCGCCTCCTGTCCGGGGCCCTAAAACTGGGCCTTGAGGGTTGGGGAGGGGCTCTCCCAGACCATGGCCACCACTCTTCGTATTTCTCCTAAAGGTGAATGAGACAGGAAAAAAGAAGCAACGCGGAAAACAGAATCATAGAGTTGGGAGGGACCACAAAGGCCATCTAGTCCAACCTCCTGCCATGCAGAATTACCCACTCAAACAGGAAAATAAACAATTCATCCCAAATCCTCCAGGGCAGTGGTTCTGGCCTAGGATGAAGCGCTCGCAGCCACTGACCAGAAGCCCTAGAGCAGTGGTTCTTGCTGAAATCATCTGTGAGTGTCATGAAATAGGTTTCCACCCACTGTTTTCTGATTGAATGGTCCATAGAGATCAGAGTGGATCAACTCAAGAGGTTTAGTAGATTGTCTTTCTGCATGCAGGGTAAATACCTAAACTGAACTTAGCATGGGAATAAACAAGATTGTATTGCATTACAATAATTATTTCCCCACATACTACAGTTCTCAACCTGTGGGTCCCCAGATGCTGTTGGACTACAGTTCCCAGGAGCCCTCTGAGGTCTCACCTTGACAGCCAGGTGGTCCTCCCAGTTATTAGTGAGGCTGTGAGTTCAATCCTGCAGCCTCACTAATGACTGGGAGGACCACCTGGCTGTCAGGTTGAGACCTCGGAGGGCTCCTGGGAACTGTAGTCCAAAGACTGCAGAGCCAGATCCTGCCAAAGGCTTGTCGAGGTTGCGACAGAAACGCCCCAAGGATGCCTGGGCACAGTTGCAGGGTGCCTACCTTCTCCCGCGCCTCCCCCAAACCGGTTGGAAACTTGTACTTTCGTGTGAGTCCCCACCCCGTCCCCCACAACCCAATACGCTCCAGATCTGAGTCTTCCACGCTGAGTGAAGACGCATATGTATTTTTTTCCTTTGATTGAAATAAAAAAGACAACACCAACACACATATACACACGCGCGCGCACACACAAGCATTCTGCACCTTCAGTATTTCTGCTCCCCAAATAATCTAGTAATTTAAACTTCAGTCGAGACTTTTAGAAATATAGTTTAGAAAGAGGCGGTCAAAATGACCAAGGGAATGCGAGCACAGCATAGTGCGGGAAGATTTTCACTCTCTGCCATGCTACAAATTTGGGGACTGAAGAGAAATTTCATTGGGGAAGGCAAAATTCTTATGGGGAGAGGAATGTCCTCCTTTCCCCCCTCCCCAAGGCAGCGTGCCACTGCTGACACAATCCCTTTCTTGCCGTGTTTTCCGGGTTTGGCCTAGTCCTCTGCGTCTCTAGCTGACGGAACCACTTGAAAGCTGTAGGATACCGTGCGGGAAGATAGGGGAGAAGGATAGGGCCCGTCTACGTTTCGGAGGCCCAAATACCCTAAGGGCATCGGATCCTCTCTGATTTTAGAAGGTATGTTGGGTTGGCCGAGATTTGTACTTGGATGGGAGACCGCCAACAAATGCCCCTGTTCCTGTAGGCTGTATTTCAGACGAGGGAACTGGCGCAACCACCTCTTTGTATGCCTTGTCTAAGAAAATCCTATGAAATTCATGGGGTCACCATACATCGAGAGGCGACATGAAGGCACACATATTTCCTTGCGGGGCAGGACTGGAGGTCCGAGCATTTCATCAGCTCCTGCCCTGCGACCAGTTCCCCCGAAGAGACGGAGGAGCTTTCGCCATCCTCGCAGCCTCACTGATGCTGCGCAAATATTCCTCATCTGTGGAAGTCAACAGCACTTCGGGAAAAGCTGTCCCTTCTGAAAAGTCTTGTGTTTTCTTTCAAGTGATGGTATTTTTTTAAAATTGATCTAGAGTGTGTTGGTTTTCTTTTCCTTTTTTGCTACTAACCCATAAACTGGCGCTTTTCGACTTCCTTCTAGTCGGGCTCCCCTTTCTTCCAAGGAATTCATCTTGTCATTTATTTATTTATTTATTTTAATATATATATATATATATATATATCCAAAGGTAACGTGAGGGCGAGCGACCGAGGAAGCGAGATGATGGCTAAAGCTGGAAAAAATAGACGCCGGGGGAGGGGGAAGAGAAAGGCGGGCGGAGGAGGCGAGAGAGCGACGGGGGATTAGATGCCTTCATTTCGTCCGGGTAATCCTAAATGCAGCTATCTCTGGCTCTTTAATCTCCTCTAGAATCGGATTAGAACCCATTTGAGCCCGTGCAGTTGGAATCAGCGAGATGACGGCTGGTGTGTGTGTGTGTGTGTGTGTGTGTGTGTGATGGTGTGGAGGGGGGCGAGGTTTGCCCCGCGCAAAAGCACAACTTTATGTAACCAGGGTTTGCGGGGTACCCCTGAGAAGGGGGGGGGCTCCCTTCCTTCCCGTCTCTCCCCCCACCTTCTTTCTCTCCCCCCTCCCTAGTGCTTGACCCCGCAAAGGACTAGCCTCACTCTCAGTCCTGGGACAAGCGCCGCTGGACGTTGCTCTTGGCGGCCGTCCGCCTTCGGTTGCCTTTCTCCGGGTGGAGGGTTTGCTTTGGGGAACATGAGAGCCCCACTAGACCAGCTAAGCATCACTTTTTCTCTTCAAGCTCCCAAACCATCACACCCCACTACCCCCCTCCTTCTCACGCATGTCTATCCCGATTTCTCAAGAGCCCACCGGCTGCCGCCCGGGCCAGCTTGGAGCATCTCTTGTCCTCGCCCTCCCTGGAGTCCCCCAGCCTCAGTGGGAACAGCCCCATCCTGGGCCGGCAGGCGAGCGGAGAGCTGCGCCCAGAAGCCGAACAAGCCGTTTTCTATCTTTGGCTCCGGACAGCACCCTTCCGACCTAAGTCCGTGGGCGCCACTGCCTGCGCGTAATACTACTATCAGACATTTTTTAAAAAAGAAATAAAACCCCTCCATCCCAATCCAAGTGTAGTCGTTCTGTAAATATCTTGGGTTTACGACAAATCATATTTTATTTCATTTTATTTTTTCCTTCCAAGAAAAAAAAAAATACTGCCGCAGGGGATAGGTGTGTTTACCTAATACAATCCTAGGTGTAGTTTTAAAAGCTCCAACACGAGATTGAAACATGCCTCTCTCTTTGGAATAAACAAGAATACAAGAATAAAAGCTTAATTGCTTCATCGGCATAGAACGTGTATGTGGCGGGGTGGGGGAGGGCGTTCTAATGCCTAAATATATTTCTAATCCCGAATATTTGATTGGAATCCTATGCACGCACACACGTGCATATTTAAGATTAAACTTCAATATATTTTTTTCAAAGCTTGTAATCCTTTCGGAGAGAGATTGCGTTGCTTTCCGGAGTTTATGGAAAGTAATTGTGGATTGTGCGGATGTGTGACCTCTGAGGGTTGCAGGGGAGGGGGTGGCGCTGGCAAAATGGGTGCGTGTGCGTGTGCGCGCGCGCCCGCTTACGTGCCGGGGTGTTTGTGTTTGGGCGCGCGCTCCCCGGCACGCAGAGCGATTAATTTTTCAAGCACTCAAACCTGACGTGCTATTTTCAAGGAGGTAACACCCCGGATTTCATTATGCTAAAAAGCGAATAAGGGGGAGAGGGAAGGAGAAAGAGAGGGGGGCAGGAAAAGGGGGAGGCGCCCCCTCCTCCCTCCCCTCCCTCCCCTCCCCTCCGCAGCCCCCACCCCCTTTCCGTTCCGGCCAGGCCGCGACCGTGGGGACGAGGGGGGGGGCGCTTGGCGAGCTGCTCTTTTGTGCCGGCCAAGCCGCGGGGGGGGGGGCTCCCGAGGAGGCGGCGGCCGGAGGGCGGGCGCTTTTTGGGATGCAGGGAGCGCCCTGCCCTCTATCGGAAAGAGGAGGAACGAGGGAGGGGAGCGCAGCGGCGGGGAGGCGGCCCGGCGGCAGCGGCAGCAGTAGCTGCAGCACAACCCCAAGAGCCGGGCGGGCGGGCGAGCGGGCTTTGGGGCTCCCTCCGCTTCCCGGCCGGCTGTCCAACGCGTCGGGCACGGGGCGCCCCCTCTTCCGCACTCCCAGCCCCTCGCCCGGCCTTTTCCCAGCTGCAGTGCCTGCCGGCGGGCCTCCCTCCACAGCCCCCTTCCTCCCCCGCCAAGCGCCGGCCAAGGGAGGCGCCTCTCCTCCTCCTCCTCTCTGGCACTCGAGAGCCGCTCCCGCCTCCGGTGAGTACCGCCGCAGCCCCTCGCGCTGCCTCCCGCGCCGTCCTTGGGTGGGTGGGGGGCTCCGGGCAGGCGGCAGGGAGGGCGGCAGGGAGGGAGGGGGAGGGCGGGAAGGAGGCAGAGGGCAGCCGGCCGACCGCTCCCCTGCCTGGCCAGAGCCTGGATGGAGGGCCGCTGCCAGCCACCGGGCGCCCAGGAGACCCCCCCACCCCCGCCACACACCCACAGGCGGGACAAGGGGGCGGCGGCGGGGCTTGGGGGTGTCCAGAGAGCCCCTCCCCGCCCGTGAAGCCAGCGGATGGATGGATGGATGGGCAAGTCAAGGTCTGTCTCGGGCGATCGGGGTCGGGGTGGTCGCGAGGAGGAGCGCCGATTCTTCCTGGGTGGCTGACTGGCTCTTTCCTGCCCCGGGCGCCGAGGCGGCGGGATTGCAATCTGCCCCGGGTTGCTTTACAATGGGAGCCGAGGGGAGCGTTGTGCTGCCAGGAATGCGCCAGTGGAAGCCAGACCTTGGTGGCGGGGAGGGGGGGCAGAGTCATCCGCAAGCAAGACGCCCTCGTCCTCTCCCCCTCCCTCCCCAGACCCCCCCCTCTCTTCGCGAGCTCTCTTTTCCCTGGTTTGCAGAGATCGCCCGAAAACCCATGCAGATCAATGGCCGCTCAGCTTCTGTCCCACATTCCCCCCACCGTGCCTTGCGGCTGTTTGGGGGGGGGGCGGGCGGGCGTGAGCGGCCCCCGGCCGGAGGGTTGGCAACCGAAATCCGTGCCGCGAGTGGCGGGGGGGGGCGAGGGCTAGGCCGGCTGGCGGGCTGGCGTAAGGGCGAGGACGCGGGGCATTCCGACGGCGGGCCTTTCCCTTTGTGTGGGGCTGAAGCGGCGGCGCGGCGGCGGCGGCTTTGTGAGGCGATGCTGCTGGCTGGGGGAAAATGGCGAGGGGCCATTGTGCCCAGGAGGAGGAGGAGGAGGAGGAGGCCGGGCCCTTCCGGGAGGGAGAAAGGCGCGCGGAGATGGAGAGGAGAAGGAGAGATGGGGAGGTCTCCCAAAGCCCGCCGGGCATCTCTGCCGGCCCCACCGGGCTCTTCCCCTCCCGGGTCGCTGGAGGAGAGAAGGGCCTCCCTCTCCTTTGACTCGGGCGGGCTTTAACTCGCCGGCCCTGCTCCCTTTCCCGCCGGCCCAAGCTGAAGAAGTGACCCAGGGCGGTCACGTCGGTAGAAGGGGGAAGCTGCGGGGCTACCATCCGTCCGGCTGAGACTCTTCTTTGGCGGTAGAGATGGCGGGAGGAAGGCGGCTTCCAACAGGAGGAGCGTCGCATCCCCGTTGAAGAGAAGGCATGGAGGAGACCCTTCCAAGCTCCGCCGCGGTCTCCTGGAAAATGGGAGGCTTTTCCTTCCAAGACGGGGCCTCCCGCTCGAGCTCGCGGCGTGTGAGGGAATGTGCTGCAAGCGTCCTTGGAAGAGATTAGGCGGCCGCTTTGCATCTTTAAGCTTCGGGAAGAGATCGACTCTTATGGCAGGACGCTGGGAGACAAAAGGGACTTCGGTGTCCTCATCGTCGTTTAGGTGTTTTGTTGTTAGGTGGTCCTGGTGTAGGTGCTGCTTAATTAATTGTCCTGGATTCAAAAGATATTGCATGATAAGAGGCGTTCAGCTGGGCGGAAATAATGGCCATCCGGTAAACTGCCCTTCCGGATTCGTAGCTTTCAAAATCGTGCCAGAAGTCTGTGCTTTCTTACCGAATCACAAGCTATTTTATTCCCCTTCCCCCCGATCTCTAAATGTTGTCTGAAAAGACCTCAAGTTGCGTTAGGAACATTTTTTAAAAAATGCCACCCCTTCAAAGAATCTGTCATTTCATTGAACCTCTCAGTTGTACTATTTATTTTTCTATACCTATCAAAATAGTGGACTCCAGATATGAACGCTGGTAACCGTGTCCCTCAAAGATGAGCGGTAGAAAAGTGGATTTCCAACCAAAGTCTAATTTTTCAACTATTTCCCCCTAAGTATTCAATTATATTTCTAACACGATTAATATTTAATTACATAAAATAGTTCCCTTCACTTTTATTATTGTGTGTGAGAAAATTACTTAATTTTATTTCGCCATTTGACAACAAATCATCGACATTGCGCAAGGCAACGGGAAGAACAGGCTTTAAAAATGGATCCCTTCCCTAGCCCATCTTGAAAATCAAAACCATGGACAGCGAACGGATTTTAAACTAGGATTGCCTCCCTAGAATAATATCAGTAGTATTATGATCCTGTTGCCTATCATTCCGAACAAGAAGACAAGTATACATCTTGGAAGGACCGTCGTTCTTGAGCGTCTTGTGTTGGTTGCGCCCCCTTCGCCCCCCCAAGACACACCGTCACATACAACTGTATACAGTGCCATATATGGTACTCAGAGACTCTGCAGTATAAATCAGCCCAAGGTGCGTTTCTGAACAGCTCCAATAGAGTCCATGGAACCGTGTGTGTGCGCGTGTGTGTGTGCGTACGCATTTTGTGTGTGTGTGTGTGTGTGTGCTCTCAAAGTCTAAGACAAAAGATAAGCTCCAGACCAGCTCTTCCACTAGCTGAGTGGCACTGGTATAAATTAAATAGATGTTATCAGGAGGCCCACTTTTCCAATTGGAAAAAATTAAATGCCACCCTGACAGACAGAGATAATAGCGATCCCCCCGACTGTCAGGCAAAGAGAGCCGCCTCCGCTCGCCCTCTCTGGATTGGAGAGCTGTTCTTCTGCGGGGCAAGGGATGTCGAGGTCCAGTTCTCCCGGCTGCTGGAAGCGAGTGATGGGAACCATTGTTTGATTCGAAGCGACGGCGCTGATGATGAGTCATCGACTGGAGAGTGATGCGCTGCGAAGCGGCGGCCTGGCCTTTTAAGGCAAAGCGCTCCTTCTTTTCGCCCTTCTCTTTTTCTCTTTCTTTAATGGGCCTTGTCCTCTTCTTCGAAGGACTTTGAAGCCTTCCGCAGGCCTCCTCAGCCCATACAAAGAGGCAGCACCGCATCCTCGAAGTGCCACCGAAGCCTCTCTGGACTTGGGTCCTCCCTCCAGCTATCGCCACCCGAGTCAGGGGGCGCCAGGGCCTTCTCCCCGGTGAGGCCGAAGCGGAAGGTGGGATGCCCTGCTGACATCCTCGCCTTCGGGAAGCCCCCCAGTATCTGGACTTCAGCCCCAGAGGATATGGCAGTTGGGTTCCTCTGGATTCCTGGGAGCTCACGCGTTTGCTTGGCTTGGGTGTGTGTATGTGTGTATGATTTACGAAGCCAGCATCCCAGCGAGAACCAGGAACCAGAAGCTTCTAGCCAGCAAAGGAAGAACTTTCTGGCCTACAGGGTGGAAGGCTGTCTCCTCGGGAAGGCCTTGAGGGTTTCCTTGGGCGTGATTACTGCCTCCCGGCCTTCTAGCTTCAACTAGTTGACTCTGAGCGGAGTGGAGCGCTTTGGGGTCGCAGCGTTGCCGCTGCGTCCAGCCTCGTCCAGCCCCGCAGTCACCCTCCTTTCTGTGGCTGATTACAGACACCCCAGGGGAAGCTTCTCAGGGCAAGCCGGAACGTCTAACCCCCGGTGGCCCGGGGCGAGTCCGCGCTGTGACAGCCACCAATCCCCTGATGAAGAAAAGGGCGCTTACTCCGGAGTTATCTTTGTCAGCTCTGGACCATGCTGGTAAAGGGGAGTAGCATCTAGTGGCCAAGTGTGGTGGGGGGAGGGTGTATGCGGACGTCTCAAAGATCACATCTGGACTTTGGGTCGTTTTTCCAAACGATAAACAAGACTCAGCCACCAATCCAGCGCAAAAGTGAGGTTGTTTTTTTTTTTAATGTTCAGCACAGCCCTCGCCTGTGTACCCCTCACCCCTTTCCAGATTGTTCCTCCAGCTGAAGAATCTCTATTAATCCTGCCACAGTAATCTGGAGGATCTAGCAGTTACATTAATTACTCTACAAAACACCCCCTTTCTCCTCCCCTTCTCCCCCCCCCGCTTCCCGTTGTGATGAAGGAGGACTCAGGGTTTTATATAATGCAGGCTTAGTTGGGATCAACTTTGCCCCTCCCCCGTCGCCCTCCTCCCCCCCTCTCTCGCCTGGAGTATTTAAAGCAAATCTGTTCTCATTTCATGGCAGGGACGGGGGGCAAAAGAGGCTGGAGCTGTCGGCAGCCTTTTGTTGCTGGTAAATGGGGACACTCCCGCAGCCAAGGGGGTGGGGGTGGGGGGCAGGGATCCGCGCTGGGCTGCAGAAAGCCGCCTTCTCTGGGACCGGATGGAGGCCGCCAGGGGAGGGTCCGGTCTCCCCACTGGGCTTAGCTTGGGCCCCGACGGGGCTGACAAAGCGAGAAGGGAGGTCAGAGTCAGGTGTGGGGACGACGAGGAGGACGGCGCTGGGCTCACAGCGAAGGAGGACGCCGGGAGGCTTCCCAGGTAGCCATCCAGGGACCCAGGAGGCAGCTCGAGGGGCGGGCGAAGCGCCCCCCTCTTGCTCCACACAGGAGGGAGGAGGAGGCGTTTTGCCCCCTCTGCGGGGCGGAGGCTTGAGTGAGCGGCAGCAGCGAGGGCGGGGTGGCTGTGACCCTTCTGCTCCGGCGGGGGCCCTCCTCGGACTGGCTCCGGGGCTCGCCCGCCGGCCGCTCTCAAGGACGCGGGGAGCTGAGCGGGACTTTGGGAGCCAACATCTGCCTGCCCGGTGACGTCAGCAGCCCCGTGTAATCCTTTCGACGGGAGGCAGATGCCTTATTTGTTTGGCTGGAGAGCCACGAAGCCCTAATTCGGGAGCGGCGAGCGGAGGGCGCGCACACGCCAGCTGGACCGCTCCGGACCCGCGCTTCTGGCTCGGGGGGCTCCGCCGTGGCGGACGGGCTTACTGGGAGGTCTGGATGGCGATGGCAGGCTTCTCCCTCGCCATGTCCGGGGAAGGGAGGGAAGGAGGGGAGTCTGGAGGCGGGAGTGAGAAAGGAGAGGCTCGGGTTTGGTGTCTGCGCTTCCCTGCCAGCCTGACACTGAAGTCATGGCACGGGTGGAGTTTCTCTTCGGATCTCTCCCTCCTCTGCCTCCTTCGTTGGGTGGGTGGGTGTTTTGATGGGTGCAAACCCCCGCCCCATGCATGGCCTCTATGGGGCCGGGAGAAACGAGGGGGTAGACATTGGCTTCGGCTGAGGTAGCGCATCTGGGTAAGCGGGCGGGGTCTCGCTCGGGCCCGTTTCCGAGATCCTCGGGGTGTCCGAAACGCTTTCGAGGCCGGTATGGGATCCGCTTTGCCCCCGCCCCGCCTGCCATCTTGGAAACGCCAGATTTCTCCTTAAATAGGGCAGCTCAGGAAATCCGACGTCCTCCCGCCCCTCCAGAGACCCTGCCTTTACTTTTTCTCCTGCTGATTTAAATCCCCCTCCCTGACCCCCCTCCTCCCGACTCCCCCCTCCGTCTCCCTCCCTTCGTGGCCGTCGGGCGGCGTTGGCACGGAGGTCTTTGCGCGCTGGTCCGCCCCTGTCCGCCTGCCCTTAACCTCTTGGCTTTCTTTCTCTTTCTTAGGAGACCGGGGGGATCCGGGGAGGCCTCCCGGGCGCCATTCCTCCTCCGACTGAGCCGCCACGGCAGCCAAGGCTCGGGGACCACCGTCGCCGGAGACTTCGGAGTCCCGCTGCTTTCCTACATTGACGGCGCCAGAATGGAGCACCGATGCACTTGACAAACCCACCGGCCAGCAAAAACTGGAAGAGCCGCCTCCTCGAAGGCTCGACGCCCTGTCTAGGTTTCCAGCTGGTTTCCTACGGCCCTTCACAGCCTTCAGGGCCGGTGAAAGCGCAGCACCCACTCCTTCGGCCGTCAGAACCAATCCGGATTGGACACTCATCATTCCACAGGCTCCCGAGTAAAAACCCTAGCGGTGTTCCAGTTCCAGAGTTGTCTTGCTCTTCCTCCTATTCCTCCTCCTCCTCCTCTTCCTCCTCCTCTTCTTCTTAGGGCAGAAGCATTGTAGCCAAACCAGATGAGCCGTCCAAAGTCTCCGGGGACTGGACAGGTGCTCCTTAGTTAATGTTTTCTGCTTTAGAAAGCCAGTCAACACTCAACTTTCCCCTTTCATTTGGGCAGATCTCTCCATCCCAGAACTCTCTCTGTGTGTGTGTGTGCACGTATGTGTGTGGAGGGGGGGGTGCTTAAGTGACTTTTGCTGCTGCACAGAAATGGCGAGAGGAGAGGGCAGCTCTTGTGCCGAGGGCGGGGGAGCGAGAGACAAAATCCGGCAGTCTTCAAGAGCAATCAGGGCAAAGCCCTGTCATTCTGTGGTCTTAAGAAATGAGAGGGGGAGAAGGAGGGGGAGAAAAAAGCACCGGCCACATTAGAGCAGCTTAAGGAGGTGGCTTTAAAAGCCAGACACACACATTAAACGGACTCCTGCCCGGTGGAGCTGGCAGATGGGCTCGGAAGCGGCCTCGAATTCAAAGCCGGGGCTGAGCGATGAATGGGGGATGAAGGCGAAGGAGCGGGGGGGCGGGGGGGGAAGAGGAGGTGTTGTTTTCCCTTGAAAGGACGCTGGCTATTTTGTCTGCAGAGAGCAGGCGAGATCGGAGGCGCTGCCTCTCCGTGTTCACAGCGGACCTTGATTTAATGTCATACAATTAAGGCACGCGGTGAATGCCAAGAGCGGGGCTTGAAGGCGACGAGAAATGCACGCACTAAAAGAAAAGGGAAAAATAAGAGAGAAAAGAATGAAAAAAATAAAATCTGAACGGAATGCAAATTCGTCTGAGTCAGTGCATTTCCACCAAGAAAGCCATACGCCCATGTAGTGGCATTAGGCGCTTTACAACTCCTGTAAACCCGGCTGCTTTCTGATTCAAGGGCCGGGCGGGAGAGCTTACCAAGAACAGGTAAGTTAGGTTTTGTTTGATCTTTCCCGAGGTTCCGATTAAAAAAAACTGTGTAAAGACGATAGAAGGGAAATAAATACGTTTGCTATGATGACGACACCGCTCTGTTTGTTGATTTTACATTTATCCCCTGTAATCTGCGCCAAGCAGCTTGGCCTAGAAAGGGAGCCTGACTGGAAGACCCCTTGGCTTCTCAGAGCAGGAGAAAACCTAGAGATTGCATGAGGTTAATGTTAAGGGACTGGGTCTTACTGCAAGAGACTGGGGCAAAATATCGATAGACGTGTGGGGCGGAGAACAAGAAATAGTCTCCGGACATTCGTTTTCATGGATGTCTTTGTTAATTTAGGCCTAAAATAACGGGTGAACAAAAGAAGTTAAACCATTCCTGTGTGCGCATAGACTGGAAGTCGTGCAGAACCCGGGAGCTGCCCATGGTCCTGAAGTCAATTTCCCAACAGAGGCTGCCTAGAGGAGAGATTTACTAAGGGCTGGGGACTGATTCCTGGCTGACAAGCTTGCTTCAGGTTTATATGCACCTGGCTGTAGCAAACGTTTCCACGGTCTGGCTTGCTCTAAAGAGAAGCTTAGGCTGCAGTTCAGTCCCACTGAAGTTAATGACATCATCATCCACCGCTTTTAAAGGGATGTACAATTCAGGCTTCCATACAGTTGACCCCACTGTCTGAAACCTCTCCTCAGACATTCATGAACTACATGCAGTGCTTTATGCAAAAGAAGTTGCAGAGTCAGGGCCAGGAGGATCGTGTATGGGTAGGGATAATTTCACTGTAAAATGATTTCAGTTTTCCTAATCAGAGAGTGACCCCCTCCCCTTTTTTGTATACAGAGAGTGATATCGAGTGGCAGACTTACAGAACCCACATTAGGGCTCTTAGTTCTCGAGTGAGTGTGGGGAAATGAACATTGGCGACCATTAATGTAACCACTTGGTAAGTGGCTTGCATTGTATGGCCAAAGAATAAGGAAACTCTTACCTCTCGCTTGGATTTTTGACCAAGTGTAGTAAGATTTTCATCGCCATTAGGCAGGACAAAACAAATGATCGTTTACCAGTTTCCTCCATATAGGCCAGTTGGTGAACTGTGTCTCCAATTCGCCCCGTTTTTCATCCTTGGCTTTTTTTTGTACTGGAAAGTGTCCTCTAGGCTCAGGCGCAATGCCTCCACGGTCGACCTGCAGCCCCAGAGAGTGGCCTGAAAGACATAGGTGGCGAACAAACAACCAGGACACAACCACTCCGTAATGGAAGGCCAGGTGCCTCTAGGACACAGTGTTCTTTAATCTGGATTAAAATACAGGAAAGCGGATTACCGCCTACCCGCCTGGTATCTGAACCGGAACACGACAAAATCTCGATTCGGCAAGCACAGCTGCGGGCTGCTTGGGGCAGGAAAAGAAGGAAACGCCACCGCATGCGGCCTATCTGGCGAGAACAGCCCTTTCGCCCAGACCTCCTTTCCCGTTCCCATATTAAATTTCTTTACTGCCAGTCCCGCCGCAGCCAACCAGCTAATCCTTCGTGCATTTGCTCGGTGGTAAATCCAAATTACATCAAGTGGCATTTGTGCCCCAGATGGCTGCCTGTTAAAGAATTAAGATGGGCTTCTGCTGTGGAAAAAAACATCCTCCTGGGGTCGGGGGAAACCCGCGGCTATCGCGAGTGGGATGTAACCACCGTTCAGGGGTGTGGAAGCTTCCAAAAGCTGTAGCCTGCTTAGTCCGGAGTAGTCCCATCCAGGTCTCTAAAGGGTAGTCTGGTGTGAAAAAAAGGCTGCGGGTCACGCTGATGAACTAGGCCAAAAACAACAAGGAGGACAGGTAGCCCCATTAGTCTGTTGCCTCCAAAACAAGAGCGTCTAGTAATACCTTAAAGAATAATACGTTTTATTTGACATACGCTTTAGGCGGAAATCCAGGAACACTTCTGCCAAATTAAACTTGTTGGTCTTTAAGGTGTTGTTGCTATGATCATTAGGATTATTAGGATTAGTCAGGTTATGAATAGTCAATTTGTCCAACTGCACCTAACACACCAAGGAGACCACATTCATTCAGACATTACTTAAAAAAAAAAAAAAACCACTCGCCAACCCCTTATGGTCTACATTGCCCTTTCAGCCAGCTCTCCTAACTTTTAAAAGAAGGCCTTCCTAGTCCGTAATGCAGGCCCAACTAGTCAAAAACTAAAAAGGACCCCATCGTCCTTTCCTTAACGGTTTCATCCAGCGCTTTTTCTCATTTGCACTGGAAATGGTTGGGCTCTCTGGCTTCTCTCCTTTTGCACAACCTGATTCGGTCCTCTAAACAGTGGTGATCAACTTGTTCAAAATAAAACAGGCGCGCAGCTGAGGGATTTAACTGACACCGGTTAAAATGGGACAACCCCAAGAAATAGACGAGGGGCAAAAGAAAGCCATCCATACTGGCGCATCGTGTCCACACACGAGAGCATTCAAAAGACTGGGCCTCCTATGGTAATTAAGAAAGGGGAAAGGGTCCAGGTACAGTATTCCAGATCTGCCGAACTGTGAAAGATTTGTAGTGGCGGTGGGGAGGAAGGGAGGGGGAAGTGGGGCAAACAACTCAGATATCGGGTGCTGTCTATAGCATGTGAGTGACAGCGTAAGGTCAAGTTGGGCCTAGCTCGCCCTCTTCTGCTTAATGATGAACAGATCCCATTGAAGCGAGACTCGTGGAGCAAAGGGGAATTAATTGTGCATCTACATGGCACATGCAGTTTCATCCTACTCCTCCTGTCAAAGCTACCTCTGGATGGAATACTGGGATCTGCCTTTGGTGAAGTGCTTAGAATCCTCTCCTGAAAACCTCTTGTGCCTTGTTTAGAGACAATTTCAATACCTCACCAACCTACAAATCCCAGGATTCTATAAAACAGAGCCACCAAAGTGAGATGAAACTGATATGAGTGTGTGGGGCGGATACATTTTAAGAAAGGTTCGAACGATCACACACATGGCCACTTCTCATCTTTGCGAGGAAACAGAAGAGGTCAGAGTTCTCTTCGTAGCAGGCACGGAATTGTTTTCAGTTTCTGCTAGGACCACGGACAGAGGAAGAGGACACAGAAAGAGCGCTCCCATACATTTCTTAGCCGATAGTAAATTCCAGTAATTCAGTTGCTAGAGTAGAAAAGCCAGCACTTGGAGTCAGCCTGGTGCAGTGGTTTGAATGTTGGACTAGGACTCCAGGAGACCAAGATTCGAATCTCCGCTCAGTGTTGGAAACTGACTGGGTGACCTTGGGCATGTCACATTTTGTCAGCGTCAGAGGAAAGTAATTGCAAATCCCCTCTGAACAAAGCTTTCCAAGAAAGCCCGTGATAGGTTCGTCTTAGGGTTACCAAAAGTCGAAATGACTTGAAGGCACACAACAACAACATTATGTAAATTCTATTGATTCTCTGAGTCTGCTATATTAGAGACTAAGGATTGGGTTTAAACCATTGCATTCAATGGGACTTATTCCCGAGTACCTTTGTATGAGTACCTTTGTAATGCGGACACCCGCTTCATTGAGTGCGGTGTAACCTTGGTGACTTCTTGGTGACAAGAAGAGGGTAGGGAGGGCCCTCTGCCGTCGGAAGTTCTCCGATTGTGCTTTTCTTAACAAGCAGGAAAGCCTTTCGAGATTGCTGGGCACAGGGCTGCCCTTGAGCTGCTGAAACTGAAGCGATGCCCTAGTGGAGCGGGACTGGACGGGGAGGCAGATCCCCTTCCCCCCCCCTTTTTCCTTCCCACTCCAGATCTGGAAAATTCGGGTCAGCAGCGCGCAAAGCAGTTAACGAGGCGATGGCGCACTCTGCTGCCTAGAAGGGGGCAAGGACAGCGCTTGATCAATGGGGCGCCTGATAAGCTTGGAAGGGAAGCGCCAGCCGCAGACCGACAAAAGCTGCGAGATGGGAAACGAAACGTTTCCCCTAACCGCTCGCTCGGTGTTTGGATCTGAAGTGCCAACAGAGGCGCAGAGGCCGGCCAACATCCTTGGGCTGATTGTTACCTTGCGGCGGCAGAGGGTGATTGTGACGTCATACAATGTTGTCGCATTCTAGAACGTTGGTGTTGCCGCGGGACTGGAGGGAGAGGGCCGGGCGCCATGGCTTGAAAGCCTGCGGGCGTTTAGCCAGGAGAGGAAAGGTGGGTTGGGTGGTTGGTTTTGTTTTTTTTGTCGGGAGCACTTTTCAGTTTGTCTTCCCGTTTTCTCACAACTCACGTTTCGTTTCTCCTTGGGGATTTTAATTTATTTTAAATGGCCGTGAGGAAAAGAACTAAACAACAACAGCAACAACAACAACAGTAAAAATGCCTAGAGAGCCTTTTGAATGAGAACAGTAAAATGATGGGACGTCAAAACAGAAATGGGCCAAAGAATTGTCCGCATATACTATTATAGTTAAAGTAACTCACAGGATTTGCTAGCATCAATTAGAATAGACCCATTAAATCAATGGGTTTTATCAACGCGTTAACTCATTCTTCAACAATTAATACAGTGGGTCTGCTCTAGCTGGACGAAGCAATAGGATTAAGACCACATATTGTAGGGTTTGGGAAAGTGACCTTTTTGGGAACAAAGTTCCCAGAACCCCAACCACAGGCTGCGAATTCTGGGAGCTGTAGTCCAAGAAGATTGGGGTTTTTTTTTTCCAACTGAAAAACAAGATCCACTAACTGTTGTAGTAGTATTACATTTAAATTAATTTCTGTTTTTATGCTTGGAAGTGCTGCACTCTTTAGGCTTTGTTGGATTGCATTTCTCTTCACCCCCAGCTGGCATAACCAATGATGAGGAAAGCTGAAAGCCCCAGTGCAACAACCAGAGCTGGGGAAACGGGAAGAGGATGCACTTTTTCAGGTCCCAGAAGTCCTGAAGAGTCTGGCCCAGACTATAACTGATGTGGGGGAGGGGATGAAGATAAGCTGTTAATAATGCTAGAAGATATTTATAGAAACTTAATTTCTTTGCCTCCCCAAATCTATTGTCTTGATATTGTGAAATTTGCTGGACCAGTCAGAAGAAATATTACAGCAACCTCAAGAAACATTTCAAACAGATGGGTCTCCTGGTCCAGCTGTAATGTTAATCTAGAACAGAGAGCATGCCTTTGTGTGATGATACTAAACATGTGTGAGAAGGAAAGATTTTCTTCTTATGGTGTTTTGCTTTGTCCCTCCCACCAGGGGTCCCCCTCTTGTGTATGCACAAGGAACTCTGGGGGTTGTAGTTCTTAAGTCCCAGAGTTCCTTGTGCATAGGCAAGAGAGGGATGGACAAAGCAAACCACCATAAGACAATGATAGCAAGGCCTGCTGCTACTTCTTGTAGGATTTGCAGTGTCTGATTTGTTTACATACCCTCCAAGGTCTCACCGATGAAGACCAGGACACATGATATGTAGGAGTAATGAGTCTAAAAAAATAAAATTGTATTAAAAATTCCAGGATCTAGTCCTTTTAAAAAGCAACAAGAATTATCTCCTTTTAAAAAAGAGAGTTAAAAATCATTCATTTACTTTTAACTTCATGCAGAGTGCACTTAGGAATGCTAAGACTGAAGCTCAATTAACACTTAAAAAGTGTATTCAGAGGTCTGGGATCCCCCAGTTAAATTAGACTCATTACAAAACAAAGGAGTCAGTTTAAAATGCAAAACAAAGTTTACTGAAGGTATATCAATCTCAATCTATATACTAAAACAAACTTTAAAAAGAGGTTCCTAACTAACTAATGGTATTTAGGGTAGGAAAACAAGCTCACCCAGCCTATGGTAGAAGGCTGCATGGTAAAACATCGTTGCATGGTTACAGGAAATATAGTTTAAGATGAAGATGGCTAAAGATGGCTCCAGCCTCATGGAGACACAAACTTAAAGAGAACTTACACAGAGCAATAAAATTTAAATTAGGTCATGTGTGGAATGACCCAGCACTCCAGTTGGCTGGAAGTGCCCAGTGAAATAAGAGAAAGGGAATTTTGGGAGAACAAAAGGCATGCAGGGAAAAACCCTAGACTTATTTTAGGATGTCAATGAGGTACACAAGATTACTTTTACATTACAATGATTATTTCCCCACATAGGAAGGACATACAAATTAGGAGAGGCTGCAGCAATTTACTTTTGCCTGAGCCTACTGGGAAGGGCAGGATCCGATCCCCTCCTATCCTTTCCCCCATGCTAAGTTAATTGAGTGCAGACTACTATTGTGCTCTGAACTCAGTTTGCAGCAATAAAGTAAGCTGAAAGCAAAGGGAGAAAGGGGAGGAAGAGAGACAAACTGGGACTTTTAAAAAAAGCAGCAAGGATGGAAGAACAGAAAGTTAACTCGAACTGTCCATGCCAGATCAGGTCAGTTGGAGGAAATGTTAATACAGACAAAACAAAAGCACCTCTGTTCACTCCATAGGAGATTAAGGAGTAATTAAATGTTCAGCCTATGCTACATGTGGTTAGTTTCTTCCTGAATACATCCCAGAGACTCTACAGCCCAATTGGAGGGGTTGTATTCACAGCCATGGTTTTAATATGACTTTGTACAATGTCACCTGTATTTGGGAGGGCAGATTCAAAACAAATAATAACATTTATTTTACACTCCATTCATTCCTAAAATACATGACACTAGAACCTGGAGAACTGTGAAATGTTGCATCTGGGGGCGGGGGGGGGGGAAGGAATCTGAAGGCTACTTTTAAAATTACGATATGAATGATCCCCACTTATATAATTAAATGAGATTTAGAACGAACAGCTACAACTAATTTTCAGCGATGTGTGCATCACCCTACAGATTGTTTGCACATTGCCAGGGAATGTGGCAGAAGCTCAATGTTTCCACAGGCTAGCACTGACCAAAACTTATAGGCATTTTGCAATAGGGCAGAATGGTAAAGCCACTCATCACCCATCTGTTGAGTATCAATTTGCTGGAGGGACTGGCAGGGCAGGAAAGGTCCGTTCATGATATTACAATGAAAGCAGCCAAAAAAACACCCAAACCCTTTAACATTACTTGTCCTAATGTTTGCAGCCCTTTTCATTTTTAAAATAAAGAAATCAAGATATTGACAGCATAATTCCTTTATTAATGAGCAGTAAGTTACAAAATAGGGCTATAAACAAAAGTAGCAAAGATGAAAGTTTTAAAATGATTGTTATAATAGGTAACAATACAATAGTTCACAATACAATAACTTATTGTAACAAAAAGTTACAGTGCAAGAGATAATGATAATTTCAGAATTAAAAGAAACCTGTTTCATTGTTCATGACAGTATATACACAGGATGAGAGACTATGTGTCAGGATGGTTGGATCCAGCAAACAATATCTGGAGGTTGGTGCTTTGTACCCTCATCCAAAGCAAAACAAAAGCAAGTCCCATTCTTTTTTTCAAAACAACTTATTCTTAACAGGCTGTTTAGGAGCATAAGCACATGGGGTGTGCCCTATTGGGTCAGACTTACCTGGTTCATTATTATTAACCCACAGTGGCAAATCACATGCCTATGGGATGCCAACATGCAGGACTTGAATGCAATAGCCACCCTACAATCTTTGGCTAGCATCCTCTTGATTAGTCCCAGCTAGAGAAGATTCATTCAATCATTTGTTGAATGGTGAGTTAACACATAGATAAATCCCATCAGTTCAACAGGTCTATCATAGTCACGACTATCCACAAGTTTTAGGCCATTGTCCCTAGCAAGTGGGGAACTGAGAGGCATATTGTCTCTGATACTGGATGTTATGTCTATTATTCTATCAACCACCCCTCTTTTAAGCTGTACACTCCTGGGTGCCATTGCTACATCTTGTAATTGAAGAAAAGTTTCTGGTTGGATTAGTTATTTTAAGAGAGATCATTGAAAAGGTTATGCATAATTCTACAGGACTCATATATATTTGCTACAAGACATCATCTTCTCCCTATGTTGGTTAATCGTTCAAAGGAGAAAGAAATAAACAGGTCCAAGACTATCAGCAGCATTACACTTTATTTGTATTGCTGACACTCTTTTTTCTTTTACAAATGTAGGTGTAGTTGTACAACTAAATACAGCACAAATTTGCAAACAGAGATTTATTCTAGGCTACTCTTTAGAAATACCCTCTCCCTCCCTGATATAAAAGCTATCAACACGTCTTTTATTTAAGCTTGCCAGTATCCTACATCACCTATCTTTTCTGGCTAAACGCCCCTTAAACCTGCCTTAATAGCCAGCAGCCACATTGAGTGATGGAAATCTGTTCACCTGACAATCGGAGAACAAGGAGAATTATGTTTCCAGTCCCCTCCCACCAGCAAGCAAGGATGTAATGAGGAATTGCAATGGAGGTCCTGCTTCTAATTGTCTCAGCCTCACCTGGGAGGGGACTGGAATTGTCATCCTCCTGCACCCTGATCACCAGCGGAACAGACCTCCATCATTTGGTATGGCTGTTGACTTTTGAAGAAGGTTTGTGGGAGGCATTCCCAACTATGGCAATAGTGCTACAATTGTGAATATGTAGCATTATTGAATGCAGAGCATTTAATTTAATGCATTTAATTTAAGCAATTAAATCCTTAAATGCAATATAGGATGCCAACCATTGTATCCCCAGTGTGGCACATGTGTGGCATCCAACAGTTAGGCCTCCCTCACATTATAAATTCCCCCTTCTTCTAGTCCAAGGACTGTAACAGTGTATGAAAGAGGGTCTCCTAACACACTTTCCAAAATGTAGCATGACTTTGTGTTTGATGCCTGCTATTATGACACAGATGTCACATTACATGTTTTAGGCATGAGGTATCAAATCCATTTTCTAGAGGTTTCTAGTTAAGATTTGCCAAGGAAAGAGCATCCTACGTGAATCAAATTCCCTCATCTCTGTGCTGGTTGGAGGTGTATTTTAACACACTGAAAGCTCCCAAGAGTTAAAGAGGGAGACAGCAGTATGCATCTATTCTCATTTAATTTTTCTATTCATAAGTGATTATTGTGTTATGAAGGAAAATGTAACATTTAAAAAAAAACCCACCAGCAAATCTATTTGTTATTCACATATTTGGGGCTAATTTATAAGCCATAGAAGTAATTTTTTGCATTAGATTTCTTTTTTAGTGAGAAACACAATATACATCCAAAGCCACAGGGAACCACAGAGTCCTGTTTAGTACTGGAGACAGGACTGAGTAACTGATATATTTTACATTTTTTAAAAAATTGGAGGATTAACTATTATTGCTTCCTTATCCCAACAGCTCTTGATACAACCTGAAGTCTGTTCAGCATACAGCAGAAGCTAATCTCATTAGCTCTGCACAACTCCTTCCACACTCCATATTAAGACTGTTACGAACTGCAGACTCTGGAGCTTAACCATCATGCTTTATTAACTATGTCAGGGTCAGTTGATGGATTGCATTTGCACATAACCAGTGGCTTCTCTCCTTCCCCTTTTTGATTCTATATCTCCCACTTTGAATGACAGAACTGGATTTTACAGTTCATGGTTTTTGGGGGGGGCGGAGGGGAGATACCAGGAGTTGTCATCAAAAAAGTAACTGTTCCAGGCTCTGGAATGCAGGTATGCATTTGATGTTCCACAGTGGGAGAAGGAGAATGTAACTTGGAAAAGAGAAGCGGAGTTCAGTCAAATAGTCTCTTTCTAATTACATTTCCACTTCTGATTAAGCCTTTCCAAAATGGGGCCCTTTCACATGGGACGATTATAGCAGCTTGTTATACGACTTTGAACTGCTATCTAATCTTGGGTTTTGTGGTTTGGTGATACACTAAAGCTCTCTGGCTGAGAATTCTAAATGTTGTTGTGGAGTTGTTGTAGTTGTTGTGTGCCTTCAAGTTGTTTTCTATCATAAGATTAGCCCTGGTGGCGCAGTGGAGCCCTGGTGGCGCAGTGGTTAAATGCCAGTACTGCAAAAAGAGCCCTGGTGGCACAGTGGTTAAATGCTAGTACTGCAAGACACCACGTCGCAAGTTCAATTCCAGCAGGCTCCAAGGTTCACTCAGCCTTCCATCCTTTCGTAGGTCGGTAAAATGAGTGCCCAGCTTGTGGGGGCAATTAGCCAACACACATTGGAAACTGCTTAGTGTAGTGTAGATGTGTAAATTGCTGTTGCTTAAAAATAATTTGTAAGCCGCTATGATAGCCTTCTGGCTGAAGAGCGGGATATAAATAAATAAATAAATAAAATTGTCTTCCTTGGAGGCTGAGAGAGTGTGACTTGCCCAGGGTCACCCTGTGGATTCCCATGGCCAAATGAGGATTTGAACACTGGCCTCCTGGGGTCCTAGTCCAGCACTCAAACCACTATGCCACACTGACTATGTAAGCATTCTAAATACCACTCCCTGAATTTCAAACCACAGGATTCCATAGGATGTTGCCATGACAGTTAAAGTGGAATCATAGCACAATAAAGTGTGAAAAGGCCTGTGGTTATTCTTTCCCAAGTTTTTGTTTTGTTTTGTTTTGTTACCATTTGGTTGAAGCATCCACCCTGCAGGCAGTGAATAGAGGCTTTGTACTTCTGTGCCCCACTAGCTTCCATTGACTCCCAGTTTCCAAAGTCAATGTATCTGCCAAGTATAGCACTGATCACTTACTTAACTCACAGACTTTGGAAACCAGGTGTGGTCTGCATCTCTGTCAGGCCTTGATTTCCCATTGGTCAGCATTTGCCACTGTGAAGCAGACAACTATATGGCTTGTAACACTGTACACTTCTGATCGATCAGCAACAACGAATTAGTAGTCAGAGCTACTTTTGCAGTTTATTAATTTTTCCTCCACATGCACAATCTCAATAAATCTGAGTCTAGTAAGATATTGGGGGCATCACATTTTCACAGATTGGACAGGCAGATGGAAAGAATGTAACCTGCAATTGTATGTTTTAGAAGCAATATACAAAATAAAATCAATAAATAAAGTGGACCAGAGTCTGAGCAGAAGTGGAACCACGGTGATTAATAAAATCCAGAAGAAAAAGAAACTTCTTTTTAAATCTAAAATGAACAATTTCTATCAAATTAAATTGTTATTTTTAAAGAAGTGCTCCCTTGAATCCCTCTATGTGTGCGTATGTGCCTTCAAGTCACCTGTCGACTGTTATAATGTTCTTTGTTGGTCAAAAACATAGAACATAGAAACAGAAGAATTGTAAACCAGAAACCAGTTTTCTCAAGCTCATGGGTAACATCACAATATGAAGAATTAATTAAAATTTCAATTTCTCAAATTATTTAAAGGTTTTGGAGAACTCTTACAAATCACTTTTGTGTGAAAACATCTATGTAGGAATGTGCAAGGAACAGTGGATTATCAGGCAATTAAAGACTGGCTCCAGAAACTGGAAATGAATTAATCATTTCAACAAACTTATTCCACTTAGGTATGTATTGCAATCTTTCACCTGGAACTGTACTTATATTTGTAAATGTTTAAAGGCACCAAGAATACATGTAGCTGTTTACCACAGGCTGTCCACTAGCTTCTCCTGTCTGAAAATCAGAATTCCATGGGTCATAGCCACAGCAGTATGAAAAAATTGAAAAGACCAGTAAGAGAATGAGGGAGAATGCTAGAGTGGCTGCATCTTCTTCTAGAGAAGAGGTGTGCACATTCTGGAGGTCCAAGGGCCAATTCTCAGACAATTTTCTATCCCATCATGGGCAACACCATCTCAGACTATGCAAAAAATACACACTGGACAGAAATCCCCAACATGGGAAGTGGTTGGACATCTACTCCTGCTTTGTTTGGAGGTATTACACTACCACTATTTTGCCAGAAGCAAATTATGAGCTTTATTTGACCAACATTTTGGGGCGGGGGGGGGTAGAAGGTGTGTAGGACTGCAAGAGAAAGCTTCCGGGGGAAGTGAATCTGGCTTTTAGTCTAAAAACCCCAAACCAACAATAGCACAGGAAGATCTCTTACCTAAAGAAGCTATATTGAAAGAAAGGAATATATACTTCAAGAACTGTTATATTAAGAAAAAAATATAATGAATAATGACTGTATAAAATAAATGTAATATACAATAATATATACATAATAAATATCCTACAATTGCAATATAACATGTCTCCATTAGATGACAAACCTAAAGATACCCAACTCAATATGCTGGTACCAAAAATATTAGCCCATACTGTGAAAAAAATAGGAATTAAATATAGTTGTGTCTGTACATAGTAAACAAAAATACCCCATACAATGATAAGAAGACTATGGAATACTCCTCCAAAGGAATATATGATAGGGAAGCCACCAGCTCAGAGGCTGCATATTGTTCATGGGCCTTATTTTCCCCAACCTCTTCATAAAACCTCTGAGTTTTTGTTGTTCCCACACAAAATTAATTTTTTTAAAAATAGACAACAGAAAGTAATAGAATGCAACAAGATAACTAAAATAAAGAACAACATTATTTTAGGCACTGTTTCTGGGTAAGAGGCTGAAAGAAACTTTATACCATTTTGAAGAATGTAAAAATTCCAAAGGAAAGGGGCATTTTTCTCTTAACACTGAGATGAGAGCTTACACGCTAATGAAAGTAAAGCTGTCTGTCACTGTAAGAAGGTCTTCTGATTTCAACATTTCCTTTTCCATCAAATTTGAGAATATGGAAGTATTAACATACTAAGGTCTCAGATCCTTAAAAATAAGAAGTAAAGGCTCCTTAATATTGTACAACATTCAGTTTTAATATCTCTAACAATAAAATATATAATAATATATTTTAAAAGAAAGATTGAGTTAGGTTGCAACTCCATGAACCTGGGACTAGAACTCATTAAACACAGTAGGATGTACTGCCAAGTAGATGGGCACAGGATGACCATACTGTTACAAAGCCTTCCTATACACGTTGACTCTTAGAAGTGAGTTCAACTGAGTTCAGTGGCACTAATTCCCAGGCAAGTATGTTAGGATTACAGCCTCAGATAAGCACTTAGATAAGCACAAAGATATAATGGATTCACCTTTGAAGGCAAGCTGTCAACAAGAAGACCCATTTGGTGTAGCCAGCATGTTCCAAATTCTTGTGCTGTCTTTTGTCATCATCCCCATCATTTAAGGAGAAGGCAAGGTTTAATCTGCTTTCAAATTTAAACTGAGAACATCTCTCCTGAATCAAGGTCAATTGTTCAGCAGGCTTAGGATTCTAACCATGAAGATGGTCAGGTCTGGATAGTGTAAGTATAATATCCTAGAGTAGCAGTTCCCAGAATGGTAGCCATGATAGTCTGGTGCAGCAAAAAATAGTCATGTGGCATCTTAAACATGAACAGATCTATTATGTCATAAGCTGGAGTGGAGAAGATGTGGTCTTCCAGATGTTTTGGAACACCCAGAAACCCTGTCTAGTATGATCAATTGCAGGGGTAGTAATCCAGAACAGCTGAAGGGCCACTTTCCTATCTTTGGCATAAGGTTATGCCATAATACAGTACATTAATTTTTCTCCAAGGAACTACAGGACCCTATGGTTTTGACACACCAGAGAATTCCATTTCTTCTTTGTAGTAATATTATTAGCTCAGCACTTGCAACATTACTACAGCTACAACTCAATTACACATACAAATAAGTCTCTTTGGACAACACAACTCATTAGAATAGACAATAATGCTAGCTAAAGTTGAAGGCAGTAGAAAAAAAGAAAGACTGAATTACAGGTGGATAGACTCCATCCAGGACCGGTTTAAGGAATTTTGGGGCCCCCTGCAATGCTTTACTTTGGGGCCCCCATATGTTTATCTCAGATCAATGTAACCTAACCTATTCACCGTACAGGATGTTCAGATTATAGTAGGACCCCCGTATCCCTGGATTCATTATCCATGGGACACAAAACAGCACACCTACCATAGAGTCTTCCTAGAAAATGTGTCTTCCCTAGCCCTTTTCTAGGCCTTCCAAGGCAACTCTATGGTATTTTAAACCAGAAATCCCATTATTTTCATATTAAGGAGGCCAACACGGGGCCCTCTCTTGACCTCGGGGCCCCCTCTTGACCTCGGGGCCCCCTGCCAATGCTGATTTGGCAGACAGGTTAAACCGGCCCTGACTCCATCAAAGATAGCCAGAGCACTTGGGGGTCTCTCATCCATAGAGTCACCATAAGTCAAAGTCAATTTGATAGCACTTAACAATGGAACCCCCCATTGGATATGATGGGGCTGACTTCCAAGTAAACATGCATAGAGAGCATGTGTTGGACTATGAGTATTATACAGTGACTAAAAAATATCATTAGACTGTTAGAACGCCAGCGGATACTAAAGAAAAGAAGAAAGAATGTGGAGAAGGCAGAAAGAAAGCAGATTCAAGTGACATATTAATTCACTTTCTGGAAAATGACCACTGATAACTCTCTAGGAGAGGGGCAAAACAAGTGGTTTCTGGATCTAGTCATAACCTGGGAAATTTACAATTTTGTATTACAGCTCCCAGAATGTTGCAGCCATCATGGCCAATATTGTATTATTTTGACTAACCATCACTAGAGAATAGAGAGCCAAAATTAACAGATACAGACTTACATTTTCATAGAAACCAATAATTAGAAAATCAAAATCACATATGCAACAAAGCAATCCTTTCAATTTCAAGATATATTCTTAGACATAGAATCTATGATTCTGTGACATCCATTCCTAATATTGTCTTGTTAACCCTGAGCCTAAATACTACTCTGAAGTGAAGTCGAAGGCTTTCATGGCTGGCATGGATAAGTTTTCCGTGGGTTTTTTTTTTTTTTTCCTGGGCTGTAAGGCCATGTTCTGGATACTCAAATCATTTTTTATGGTGGGGTAGGAGAAATCCCACTGTTCAACAAAGAAAAGACATAGGCTAGAATCCTGTTGGTTACTTCCATCTACAGTAGATCCATTGAGATATTGTTGAATGGTGACACAGAGGGAAATCCAAATGATTCAATGGTTCTACTGCACTCAGGATGAACAAAAGGATTTAGATCACTGTGAGGTTTTTCTCTCTATCTAGTGCTGGGTAATCTGAATTACAAACCATGAAAGAGTTAATACCTTGACATTATAGGAATATGGTTGGAAAAAATCTTGTTCCTCCCATACATTTCTGAAAGCCACTTACCATTTGGAACATATGTGGGGTGGGATGGAGAACAGATCAGGTTGGGGAAGCTGTAGCTGTGCAAAGCATTTGGAACACATTTTACAAAGACTGAGTGAAAATTCCTGGGGAGGAAACATCACATTTCTCTTGCCACAGAAAAGTAACATTGGCTCTTGGCTGTGAAACTAGAACTCAAGTATTAAGATTTAAGAAACCCATAACAAATTGTTTTATTTTGGAATGTGTTGAAGATCTTTAAGGAGTTGTGATACTGAAATATTGGTGAAAATAAGACATGAACAGAGCAAAGAAACATGAATTGATATGTCAAGGCATACTCTGAGTTGTGGGCTGAGCATGGGGAGGTAGTTATGGGGGTGGGTGGGTGCAGCCTCCCCCCCCCATGAAGTTTTCCGTTAGTCTCCAAATTTCTAGCATTGCAGTAACTTAAAATGTCAATTGAGCATTTAGAAATGCTGTTAAAAGATAAAGGGCAGCAAATTAACCAAGGGAATGCAAACACAGCACATATAGAGTCCTAGGTGTGAACAATTTTCAGTGCCTCACTCTTCACAATGCTAGCAATTTGACTGAAGGAAAATTTCATTTGGGAGACAGCATTCTTACTGAAGGGCAATGCCCTCATTCTCCCACCCCCTCCAGCCTATAGCTACATCTCTGGCTGAGCTCTAGATTTATCTGTGCTGCAAGAAGTAGTCATGCTTCTAGATATTTTGCTATCTGAAGAACAAGATGTTCCCTTCCTGTTCCATGTACTAAAGCCATGGTGAATGTTTCTGGATGAATGTTGCTGGTGAACATAGTTGGGAATGTTGAAGATGGAAAGGGATTCTGCCCAGTACCTGAAGGGAGCTGACTTGCTTAGTTGATGCAGGCCTCTTTCCTCTAACACCTTTCTGCTGACCCCAGCATCTGTTGCATTCTGCTGACCACCTCATGCTACACTACTAATGGCAGGGCCAGCTTGCTTCTACCTACAAGGGTGACAGGTTGAGGGAGCGCCTCAGGACTTTATCAGACCAGGCAAATATGGCATCAGAAGGACACCTAATGATCACAAAAGGGCTTGCATACCAGACAAAGACATCCTTTTGTGATCATGTAAAGTCCCAAAGCCATACTTTTTTATTGATGGCCCAAGCCATCAACAGATCAGCTGTGGTGCTTTGTTGCTGACATTGCCAGCATTTGAATCTTTGCACCGTTGTGTTCACGTGAATGCAGTGTCAATGGGCAAACACTTCCGGTTGAGATCATGACAGCCAGGTAGGGGATGCTCTTTTTATGGGGGGGGAAAAAACAATAGCATGCTTGGGACTTTTTAAGTGTGTTTTTGTGCTTGTGTGAACTTTTTGTGTCTTTTTTTTTTTTACTTTAATTTTTGAATTTCCTGCACTAGTGTCTTCTTGAGAGAATTGGCAAGCTCTCAGCCCCAGAAGTAAACGGAGCTCCGTTTGTGCTCTGTTACTGCTGAGGAAGCCTCATTGATGCTTGCAAAGGTAGGTATGGTGGTGGTGGTAGAGTTTGTTGGCAAAAAACACCACAGTTTATGCCAGCAAATGAACATTAATGGAGGTGGTCAGATAAAGTCTTCAGTTTCTGACAGTGGAAGAGAAGGATGACACACTAGAAGTATGACACACCAGCTTGGTGCCTTACTATGATACAATGCTATTGAGGCATGTGGAGCAGGATCATAATGCTGTATCTAGGCAATACAATGCTGTATTCTGTGCTTCTCCTCCAAGGCAACTGTCAAGCTCTAGGGGTGTTGCCATGGCCATTTACTGGTGTGGGAGGGAGAAGGAAGGTAGAAAGTGACTAGGCAGCACTTGTCACAGGAAAAGGAATGAGGTTGTTATCTCACAATTCCAGCAACTGCAGTTTTCATTATCATTCAATCATTGGTTATGCTGGCCAGCTGTGGTGTGGGATTTGCAGTTCAACAATATTTGGAGAGCCACATTCCTTAGTCTTGTTTTATGGGTTTGTGTCCTGTACCTATTATTGGGCTAAGATGATGGAAATAGGCAAAGTCAGAACAAGGGAAAAACTATTTAAGAACAAAAGACAATAGTATCACTATGCTAGTTTTGTCTGTTCAATCTGATTTAAGCAACTAACTTGAACATTCTGTGTGTACCACTGAGAACTATGCTGACATAATTAATGTAAGATTGAACATTTTATATGTTCTTTAATCCAATATTTATTAAATAAATGTTGTATTTTTTATTCTAATCATTTTAATCATAGCAAAATCTGGGTCAACTGGGATTGGAAACAAATTATAGCTTTTCTAACAGCTCATGAGATGGAGGGTACACTATCTTGTTGATGATTTTATTTATTTAGTTAGTTAGTTATTTATACCCCGCTCTTCAGCCACAAGGCTATCAGAGTGGCTTACAAATTGTTTTAAGCAATAGCTGTTTACACATCTGACTGCATTAAACAGCTTCCAATGTGTGTTAGCTAATTGCCCCCACAAGTTGGGTACTCATTTTACCGACCTACGAAAGGATGGAAGGCTGAGTGAACCTTGGAGCCCGCTGGAATTGAACTTGCAACTTGCAATGTGGTGACTTGCAGTACTGGCATTTAACCACTGCGCCACCAGGGCATATTTAATGATAATATAATATATATTATATAATTATTAATATTTATATAATTATATAATATAATTATTATATAATATAATATATTAATAATTAATTATATTATTATATATAATTATATATTAATAATATAATAATAAATAATGATCATATTTAACTCCTGTCCTGCCATCTTCTTTGGTTAAAACAAATCCTGCAAGGATTATTATACCATTGTGAGACTGTAAATGTGCATACATCACCTTACATGATGATTCTGTCATGCTGTCTGCAAGCTGATGAAGTCAATTTGACCACACGGCTTATGTTTGGAGAGAGGATTAGCTTGCATATTCAACAATAAGTTCATACAGAAAAAAAAAATTCCCTGCTTCCTCTGTCAGAAATTCACTGGACAACTCACTTAATTGGTAGAAGATGACTGTAGTTAGATTAAGAGTGGAGTCCTTTGGTCCCTGGTGTAGGGGAACAGGTCTCTGCACCCATAGGACAATGTGGTAAGAAGACCTACCCATAGAGGTCTAGCACGGATTTTACACTAGTAAGAGAGCCAACATGGTGTAGTGTTTTGAGCTGTTGGATTCTGGAGACCAGGGTTCGAATTCCTGCTCAGCCATGGAAACCACTGAGTGACCTTGGGCAAGTGAAACTCTCTCAGCCTCAGAGAAAGGCAAAGGCAAATCCCCACTTAACAAATCTTGCCAAGAAAACCCCATGATAGGTTCACCTTAGGGTTGACAGAAGTCAGAAATGGCTTGAAAGCATACAACAACACATGGTGAAAAGGTGACATTCCAGGTAAGTATCAAGGATAGATTTGGGGGAGCCCCAAAGTCTCCAAAATGTGGGCAAGAGGCTTTCCTTCCTATTAAAGACATTAGGAGTGTGTTTTTTTAAAAAAAAATGTAAAAAGAAGGGAAAGGGTAGGGAAAGAAAAAGCACTCTTCCCTTTTTTCTGCCCTGGCTGGCATGAGCCCGGTAGGACTTTGGATTTGGCAGCCTTTTTTCCCCCCATCGATTCTCTCTCTCCTGGAGCCAGAGAGATTGCTCTACCTGACTGCAAGCCTACATATGCTTACCACACAGGAAAATCTATTGAATGGAGGGGAACTCAGTTGTGAAGGAAGGCTGAGCATTGCCTCATACCAAATCTGACCATTGGTTCATCTAGTTCAGTACTGTCTGCCTTGACTGGCAGAAGTTCTCCAGAGGTTCAGACAGGAGTTGTGGGGGGTTTTCAGTATTACTTACAGAAGTGAATGAATGACTCTGACATCTTTTGCTTGCAAAGCATGTGCCACCAAGCTACAGAACCTCCTCTGTGATACTTAGGTTCATGCTGGGCATTTTAAATGCAAATATTTCCTGTTTATTAGTATGTTGTTGGGAATATCTTCAAATTCAGGGGTGCCTATAAGATAGGGGTAGGGAAGGTGTGGCCCATGGACTGCATATACCCCAAAGGCTGTTTCTGTGACACCCAGGGCTACAAAGTATAGGTGGCATAAGTGACTTCCAGATTCCTATTGTTAAAAAAGAAAAAAAGAAAGGCTCTCTTGAACCTAAAATGGCCTGGTGGAGCAAAACATGTGGCAAAATCACCCTCTACCTCTCTAGAGGGCATTTGGGGGCATTTGAGGGAAAAACAAACTGTTTTGCACAAGGCGGTGAAAGGATCTCCTTGGGGACCAATGACGCATCCAAATCCCTTACAGTCTCCACCCTACTTATGACTACACCACACAAGTCTTTCTCCTTCTCTTTCCTCACACTCCAGCACAATGTATGTTTCACTTCACCACATTTCTAGAGCTGGATGTAGTTAAATGTCAAGGGAGGGAAGTCCACGCCAAATTGTTTCAACAAAACATAAGTACAATTCAAGTGAAACACAAGTGACTTCAATTTTGTTTTCTACTTGAGTTCAACTTGAACATTTGGTGCCACCTCATCCATCTTCTGTGTCAGCGTGACACAAGGCTTCAGGAGGAATACAAAATGGGGAAGGGGAGAGAGAGAGAGAAAGAAAGAGAGAATATAATAGGGGAGAAAGGGGGGAAGAGCATTTTACTGCTACTAAACAAGATTCATAAAATAAACATTTCTACTGTAATTTGAAGAAGCCAGCATTTGCTCCTTTGAACTCTGGATGTTGAAGGCCATTGGAAGAGACAGAGGCAAGATAACAAGGAACACACACTGCTCTTTTGGGTAAGTGTGTCAAGGCATGTTATTAAAATAAAATAATATTGTTCTTGTTACCATGCATGTTTGCTGGTACTTGTCCAGACAGAACTATTTGACATCCTGAGGCCCATAAGAAATGGAAAGTTGTAAATCTTTCATATTATTTAGGGCAGAGGTAGGCAACTTGTGGCCTACCAGATATTCTTTTTATAAATTACATCTCCCTTTAACCCTTATTAGTGACTTGCTTCATGGTTTCATGGGGCTTACAGTCCAATAACACCTGGAGAGCCACAACCTGCAGAAAAAGCTGCAAACAATGGCAAGATATTGGAGCTATATGTGCTGTGCAGCTTTCTTAACAGATACCAGCCAATATGTGCTGATTTTGCCCTCTCCCAGCATCCCGCCTCCATACCATGCTGTGTCAGGTGGTCCCCTAACTATCCAGGGCAGATTATTTTTAGGTTTGCAAGAGGCTGCCAAAGGGAAGGCAGCATCAGAGGAAAAACCCAAGCAAGCATGATGATCCCAGCTGGGGAACAAGATACCATCCAAGACTTCTTCCTGTCTGGTCAGCTTCTCTGCATGGAATGCTGACTGAAGAGGATCTTGTCTTTTATATCAGGCTGAAAAATGTATTTTGGGCTTGCCCCTGGTTCAGAGCTTCATCTGAATCAAATCTAGCCAAATCTAGAAGCAATATGTAGGCCCCCATTGACAAAGTCATAGTAGTAGTAAATAAAGGAATTCCTCTGAACATGCACAAAATTCCTGTCTCTGATTAATGACTGATGGGAGGTTGCCTGCTCATTACATTTATACCCTGTCTTTCCTCCAAATTCTTCATATATTGTTCTCTCACCATTTTTATCCTCATAACAACTCTGTGGAGTTGGTTAGGTTAAGAGGGAGGTATTGCTTCACCCCAAAAGTTTCATGACTATTTGAGTACTTGAATGCCCTCTTTCCACCTCATCATAATCCCCAGGTATTGTAACACAACCTTCCTCAGTGTGGTATCTTCATGTTATGTTATGTTATGTTATGCTACTTCCACTTTACCCACCCAACATGACCAGTGACCATATTGGCTGGGATTCAAGGAAGCTGTAATTCAAACCATCTGGAGGGCATCAGGCTGGGTCAGACTCTACTCTACCCACCATACCATGCTGATTCTTTGTCTGGAGATTATTGGAAAATGCTTCTAAATTAATAGGGTTTATTTATTCATTCATGTATATCTACATACATTGTTGTCATGTGCCTTCAAGCTGTTTCCCACTTATAGTAACCCTAAGGTGAATCCATGAAGGGGTTTCCAAGCAAGATTTGTTCAGAGGGAGTTTGCCATTGCCTTCTTCTGAGGCTGAGAGAGTGTGACTTGCCCAAGGTCACCCAGTGGGTTTCTGTGGCTGAGTAGAGTTTGAACCCTGGTCTTCAGAGATGTAGTCCAAGACTGAAACCACTACACCATGCTGGCTCTCTAGCTACATACATATCTTGACACTTGATCTTAAAAAAAAAAAAAAAACATTCCCAGGCAGCTTACCATAAAATATCAAACATAACAGAGTAATAACAGCAATGAGGATGAAGATAAAAGAGAAGGAGAAGAGAGAGAATGCAACTTCTGGGCACACTGACTCCAGCTAAATGTCCCCACGTGCCATAAAGGGTGTTTTTAAGTATTTGGGAGCATTTTTCTTTTTGCAAGAGGGTACACTGGATGACTGCAGATCTCCAAGGCCTCCTGGGAATTAATGTAGCCCATTAACTTGTAACAGATGCCTTCCCTTGCTATAGTGGGTCTGACCAGCAGTTGTTTGCTCCAGTAATAAGGACCTTCTTCTGGAAGTTAAAAGTCAATATTGAAGGCAGTAGCAGTGAGTCTCTCTCTTGTTTTCATCTGTTCCCAGGGTAGATTCAGAGCAGGGATGGGGGAAATACAGCTGCATGTCAACTCGAACTCCATTTGTTCTTGCTAAGGGTCCCTGCCCTCCATCAAAGGTTCAACATTGTTTTTCTTTTGCTCTCAAAGTGTCCAATAATGCACTGAAAGACCTTGGGAGAGGTGCTACAGATAAACCATGCATATTAGGGTCTCTCCCCACCCCAACTCACTATTTAGAATTTTATTTCCTTCCAAATAGGAAGTATCCCTCTGCTTGGAAATACTTTTCAGACCTGTTAACAGGTGAGGAGAAGGTAGAAATGCCCCTCAAATATAGTGAAATGGACAGCAGCATCTCCCAGAGGGCTTTAGGAGAAACTATTCCCAATAGGAGAGGCAAACTAAGATAATCTTTGACCCTTAATTTGGCGTGGGGTAGAGGAAAATGGAGCATGGCCCTCCAGGGTGTGGCAAGGGGACAACAGAGACTGCTGCAACCCCTGGCAGTTGCCCACCCCTGATATAGATCCAGTTAGACACATATAGGTTCCTCAGGCTCCCAATTCTGACTAAGCTAATGAGTAGGATTGCCAGGTCAGAACTACCCTAGTATTTCAGGGCCAAAACCTGAGATTTAGAGAAGACTCTTTGCGATATCATGGGAGACAGGCCCTGGTGATGTTACAAGGGGTAGCCCTTGGTGATGTCAATTAGCACAAGATACACAATGCCATTATTAAGAAAGCTAAGCATAACAAATAAGTAAAATACACACACTTTCAAGGCAGCATTCTTATCCTGAGATTCCTCCTCATTATCCTCAGGACCTGAGATATGCGAAACCACCTAATGAGCCACATTATGTTTTCTGGCCTTTATGAGGGCACCCCTGAAACACAAAAAGACTCAGCCCAGTTATTCCTGCAGCCTGTACACTGCTCCATTTGTACAAGAAGTAAGGCTTCTGTGCCTATTGTCTTACCCCAGGCACAGGCACACACCAGAGCCCAAAGGACCACACAACATAATTTTGGCCTCCTGGAGAGCTCGAGGGCCACACTGCATTGTCCTGCCGTGGTTTCTGTTTCAGGTGATCGGAAGTGATGTCACTTTTCCCTTGTTTGCATTTGGCGCTTGGGGGAGCATGGAGTCCTGAAACAAGATCTCAAGGTTTTGGGGAGCATTTTGGAGTGTGTGGGGTACATTTTCTGAATGAAAAAAAGGGGCCAAACATGTCAGTGCTGCCAAAAGTTTGCAGGAATTGGGGGGGGGTCGTCCAAGGACTCTGCATTGGAAAGCAAAAGGGCCACACAGGTCCCACACCTGGGGGACATGGAGCAAAAGAGAGGATTTGCTACAGTCAGCAAATATATTGGTGATTAAGGCAAGATCTGAATGAGGGCTTCTTGCCTCAAAGCTTAGTCATTACACAAGGGCACATTTTTTTAAAAAAGCTGCTAGGTACTATGGTATTTCAACATCTTCTCCAGGGTGCCCTTCAGTATGCACCAGTCAAGCCCAGTTTCAAGCCTTTCTTAGTTTCATTTGCAGAAACTGTGCATCATCATTTAGTCAGCTCCTCAGTACATTTTTGTATGCTCTCCTTCACTCAGGGCCCCCATTCATGGTTATAACCACCATTCAGAAAATTAGACATGTTTTTAATGAGAATAGCTCTAAAGATCTGACTAAATGGCTTCTGGAGTTTGTTTTTCTGGTCATTCCATGGACACTGAGCTGCTAGAGTTATCAGCAGTGTTGATGGTTCTTGGGATGTGTGCTTTCCCCCTTAGTTATGGTAGAAAGGGTTTATTTTAAAGTATTTGGCAATTAAGACCTCACACAAAATTTCAGCTCCTCCCCAAAACTATGCCACTAGTTACTTTAGAAATAGTTGTGTTAACCCATATCTATGGAAGCAAGTTAAGATCCATTCCTCTTTTGGAAAATGCTGCATAAACATGCTGAACATCTGCTGTAGTCCTATGTCACTGTCTTCAGGTTCTAAAAAGAAAGTACTTGATGCATTTTGGAGAGGACTATTTTTGATACATCTGTGCCACATTCCCAAAAGGTTCTCATGAAAAAAAGCTATGCCTGTTAGGAGGATAGGTGGGTTTTTTCTGCCTTTCCTTTAGCAGCCCCTTGCAAACCTAAAAATAATCTGCCCTGGTTGGTTAGGGGACCACCTGACACAGCATGGTATGGAGGCAGGATGCTGGGAGAGGCACTTTTGTACAAATTGGCTGGTATCTGTTAGTGGCATATACAGTGCAAGTCAACTTTATTTTTGGTCTTTGGGGGAGATGAAATTCCCTCCCTCCCTCCTCAGCAAACCATGCCCCCTGGACTTATTGCAAAGCCACCACATGCATGTGCACACACCAAAGCCATTCCATGGCTGGTAGAGCATGCGGGAGGATCAGAGAAGTGTCTGGCTATGTCCCTATAACCAGACATGAAGTGATTACATCATCCACTAAGACCTCTGGAGGATCCTGGCAGACCTCAATCCATTTTGTACCTGGCTATGGGGATACAGCCAGATGCTTCTCTGGTTCCCCCTCCATCTCCACTAGCCCATGTGGGGGTTGCAACAACTCTAATTCTTAACACAAGGTTAGATAATGCACAGCCCTCCAGATGTTGTTGGGCTGCTATACTTACCAATCCTAGTCAACACAGCCAATAGAGACAGATGATGGAAAACCAGCATCTGGGAGGGGGCACATTGCTCAGATCTCTGTTTTAGTGGGTGCTTTTGCTGCAGGTCTTAGTAAGTGCCTTTCCTGAATGGAAGAATGTGTTGTTGTTGTTGTTGTTGTTATTGTTGTTGTTGTTGTGTTTGTTTGTTCTTTGCTCCAGTGGCAGGTGGACAAGTGGAGCAGAGGAATGATAAGTGACCAACAAGATTTTGCAAGAATATTAGAAAGCCAAGATAGTAATACAGCAGAGCAACAAACAGCTTTGCTGAACACACAGAAGATGAGGCCCATTTTTTTCCTTTCCACAGTAGTGATTTAAACCAAGGTGAGCCTTTTATGTGATGCAGGGATCACTTAGCAGCCAGAGTGCACAAGTGATCCCCCCCCCCAAAAAAAACACATTTTGGAGGCCTGCCATGTGCACACACACCACCACCCCCATCTCAGTGTCCCAAGATGGATCTCTTTTGTACCAAACAGTGGTATTTTTTTCTGCTCCTGAAAGCCTTCAGAAGTTGCTGCTTTGACTGTAAACAGGTCACTGGATCCCTCAAATCCCCCAACCCTCCCCACAAAAAGCAGATCTCCAAGCACTTCCAATTTTGGTTTTATTTCCCCCCCCCCTGCCATTTGGGGGCCTAGTTCAGCCTATGAAAGGTCCTGGGGGTGGAAAATTAGCCCCCAAACCTTCCAAAGTTTCCCTCCAAAGTTCCCTGAACTAATCCTTGACATTAACAGGAACGCCAGTGGGCTGTGGCCTGGGGTAGGGGAGCAGCTTACCATCAAAGGGGGAAGCCATGTTCGCTCCTCAAAAGCAAAGAAACCAGAGAACACCAGTGAGTAGACAATTCCACTTCTTTCTCTGAAATTATGTTTCATTTGTCTCCCACTTCAAGTGTTTCTTTGTTTTTAACTGCATCATTCAGAAACACCAACATCCATCTACTTACTTTGTGGAATTTTAGAACTAGTTTTGATAGTAAAAAGAAATGTTTTGACGAGTAGCATGAAGAACCACAAAATGTCAAGTTGAAGAAGGTGCGGATTACATTACATAAGTTCTATTCCTATCTGACAACTTCCTGGTGACACCTGGTTATAAATAAAGGTGGTGGTGGTGGTGTGTTTCTGTCTTTAAAAAAAAAAAAACTAAATCAGATGTCAATACAAAAATTAGTTACCCAGCTCCCATACAATGAGCCAATGTTAATCCAGTGAAGTTCTAAGAGTGAAGATATATATTATGCTGGTCAGATATCAGCTCAGTTAAGATTTGATTGATCACAATGTATCTTTATCAATGTATGTTACTATCCCTACTATGAGTTTTGAGGTTTTATTGCTTACAACAGGGGTGGGTAACTTTTAGGCTTAGAAACAGAAGAAGCCCTCTGTCTGATTTCCAAAGCCTTCTGCAAGCAATCAGTTCTGACCTTTGGCAAAAGTCATCTGTCTCTTCCCTGACATCCAGTTACAGATGGTGGCTTGGTGGTCAATGGGGTGCTGAATTCACTCTGGGTTTTAGTCCAAATATTAAAGGTGCTATCCAGGGTGCCAGACTCTATTCCCTTCCCCCCAAAAATAGTTTCAGCATCTTGGACAGCATGTTTAATTAATTCAGACTAAAATCTGGAACAAATTCACTATTCCACTGATACTGGAGTCATTAGCCAACACAACTGGCAGATGTTGGGTGGGAAGAAAATGAGGAGAAAACTGTGGAATATGGGGTAAAAGGAGAGAAAAATGGATGATATAGGGAAAGGGGGGCACTCTTCTCTTTGAGGACCAGCTCCTGTAACTGCTAATTTCAGCCCTGCCCACAACTGACAGATTACTCATGAGAGAAAGACAGAACACAAGAAAAGTACTTCTTGGATTGCAGTGCCTGGAATCCCTCAGCAAGCATGACTACTCTGAAAGAGTTGCCCACCCTAGTTTACAATAGGTTCTTTGAATAGGTGGATGTGATATTTTGTGAGTAAAATCTCGATCTGTTGATACCAAGTGGCATATTGTATTTATGTGCTGGAATGCTGTTGAAATGTTTTGATATGTTAAATACAAATGTGATATATTATGGAATGTATTGTTAGAGAGACATCTACTGTGCTTATGCCAACTAGTCTTTTCTATGTGTATAAAAATGGTTGCATAGGTTGCTTTTTGTCCATATTTGGAAGGTGTGTTGGGTTTCCCCTGGAAATGAAAAAGGTGTAAATATGAAAAAAAAAATTAAAAACAGAATATCAAAATAAAGAAGAAGACATGGAATCTACAACAAAATTGATTGCTCCCTTTCAGTGTTCCAGCCAGCCAGCCATGCCCTCCATCAAGATATTCATATTTCTTCCCCACACCTATTTCTTTTACTTTCCCTCCCTCATCAGTCAATTTGCATTTGATGACTACTAAATGTGTTCACTCCTCATTGCGCTATGGATGAGGTCCCCCCCCCTCACTTTAGGATTTTTCTCTAAATATTTTGGGGGTGATGTTTTTGAAAAATTTTGGGAATTCTCAAGCCAGATGAAAACTGCCCTTCTGCTAATGATGCCATTTTGACCACACAAGAATCCACATTCTTCCCTTTAATTCAGAAACATAGTAAATGGTTTTGATGCATTTCAGATTATTAAAAGCATCTTCATAAATGAACATGTTATTTCTGTGGATGAAGTGTGCAGTTCAGATGATTCACATCGTTAAGAAACACAGATCTCTTCATTCATAACCATTATCTGTATGGTGAGTTAGCAGAAAGCTATTACATTTCAATTAGGCAAGTTTGCTAAATTAGCCAGCCAATCAACACATCTGGCATAAACTGAAAGTTCAGAGTTTCTGAATAGGAATTGCATGGGAAACTCTATATTTGAAAATACACAAACTCCAACCCAGAGAGACAATATTGACTATTCGCATACTTTCATTTTTACACAAGGAGACTGAGGGCTTGTCTGCACTGGCCAAATACTCTGGCTTACCTCTGTTCCAGAGCCCTGTAGTACAAACCATACAGGCCATTTACCCCGATCTGCTCCTGGGCAGTTCAAACAAACCCCGGGGCAGATACAGGGCTAGAATGGGGGCAAGCCAGGATGGGGTCCTTTACACGCTATAAGATAATACCCAGTATACTCCATTTCTGCCAGATCATGTCTGCAGAAGCCCACCTGACATGACACTCCTCCCTGCCACTGCCTGCTCGCTGGCTCTTCCAGAAGCCAGGCAGGTGTCCTGCAGCATGTGAATGTGGCTGGTCACATGCAGGGGGCCTGCTGTCACTTGTTGCAGAACCCCTGCCTTGGTTCCACATTAGCAAGAAAATGGCTTCAGAGGCTTCAGCAATGGGCTAGTTGCCTGTTTGGACTCTGGCCCATCTTCTGCAGGTAACGGGAGGGGGGGGGACGGGCCACCTCCACAGCCAGGATACGCCAGCAGGCAATCAGTGTATCCTGGCTAGTGTATATAAGACCTAAATTGACAATAAGAACAATTAGTGTGGATTATACCTTGAAATTCATGCACTGAGGTTAAAAAAAACCCTTGCATGGTATGAGTTGTGCAGTATTTTCTAACACAAATTCCAGTATATTTCAGAGTACAAAAACAGCTTCATGTCCAAAAAAGTACTTGTGTGCACAGACTCTAGGGTATTCCACCCAAATACTATGAGATTTTAAACTCAGGGGAAAAAAACACATAGCTGGCATATTGTTAGGCATTTACATCATTGTAAACTGACTTACAATCAAATATTGTAAGTCATGATATTGAGCTATTTTTGTAATTTCAGGAGGGAAGCAGAAATGTAGCCAACAGAGCCAACCGTGTGGCCATTGCACAATGGAAATCAAAGTGCTATGGAACCCATTGCACAATGTGCACCAAAATGCTATGGAACTTCTTGTGCAATGGGAACTCCCATTGAGCAACAAGACACCACACACAATACCCAGATACATATTATCACAAATCACTTAGAAGGGTTGCATGTCTTGTCAGGTACATAGCTACAACATTCTAAAGGTACAAATCATAGCCTCTGATGCAGGATCTTGGCTATACATTTCTTGTATTGTGAGGTATTGCAAAGGAAAAAAAAACAGGGTTAAATTCTTGACAGCCAGGTTTACATATTTGTGCTTTGCTGCACCACACTGCCTAAAAACAGTATGACACTTTCCCCCCAAAATCCCAACACAAAAAAGGTATGCAGTGGCCAAAAAAAAAAAAAAAAAAATTTGCTGAGGCCTCCTTTGTTCCAACTGTTATATTGGGGGGGGGGTGTATGTACCAAATATAGTTGTCCCTTCCTTTTTCAGCTTTCCTTTCATGGTTTTGTGTATTCACAGAGGCCCACCCAGCCTGAGCTCTTCCCATGGGAGGGGAAAGAGTGTATGTGTTGGAGGAGGAGGGCAGGCAGGCAGGCAGGGCTGCATAGCAGTGTGGCGATGGTGGTGGGACTCTCCTGCCCCCACTGCAACTTTGGCTGGCATCCCCCTCCCTGGGATTGTGGCGGCAGCAGCAGGACCACCATCCATCACCCCGCCTTCCACTCGCTGGGTAGGCAGGCAGGTATCCAGGCGGAGGGCGCAGTGGTGTGGTGATGGTGGCAGGGCTCTCCTGCCCCCCTGTGGCTTGGCCAGCTTCCCCCCCCCCCCGCTGGGATTTTGGCGGTAATGGCGGCAGGTGGGTGGGTGGCAGATGGGAGCACACAGAGGTGCGGCAATGGCGGCAGGGCTCTCCTGCCCCCACTGTGGCTTTGACTGGCCTCCCCGTCCCCAGGACTGCAGGAACTGCTTAGCCCTGCCTCCCACATGGCCTCAGCTTTTCCCCCAGGGAGGGGGAGGGGAAAGTGTGTGTGTGTGTGTGTGTGTGTGTTGGAGGAGGAGGAGGGCGGGCAGGCGGGGGGCCATGGCAGTGTGGTTTTTACTTTACTTTTTACTTGATTCACAGGTTTTTTTTACTTTCACGGTGGTGCTCCTCCCTTAACCCCCATGAATGGGAAGGGATGGCTGCAGCTGAAATTTGGAGCAGTTTTTTTGCAATTTTGCAAGTGACTGTGGCTGGCATCCTGTTAATGAGTTATATAGGCACAATACCAACTAGTAATACCAGCATAGCATAATATATGTGTATGTGGAGATGCACTATGCCAGCACTACTCAACCCCCATGCAAAATAGCAACATTGCACAACACATGTTAATGACTTGGTGACATGTAATGCACAATGCACAGTTGCAATGCTCAGTATTACTGTATGCACAACTCTGCTTCCACCAATATGTTTTTTGCACTATGGTGAATAATTTGTCCCACATGCATAATGCAACGGCTTCTTCTTCTTTTAAAGATTCAAAATTATACAAAAACATCAATAAAAGCATAAATATAATGTTTTTTAAAACAAGTAAACAAATTATAAAGTTAAGAACATTGAAAGTAATTTTTAAAAAATATGTGCAAACCATAAAAACAGCACCACACTGCTTTGAAAGCAAAGCCCAGTCAATTTCTAAAAGCTTGATGTCATAAAAATATTTTAACTTGCTGGCATGGTAGAAGGAGAGCAAGGATGAAGCCATCCTGGCTTCCCTAGGGAAGGCATTCCAAAATCTGGGAGCAGCCAACAAGAAAGCCTTCTCCATTGTTTCTACCAAATGAGCTTGAGAAAGGGATGGGACAGACAGAAGGGCCTCTCCAGAAGATGTCAGAGCTCTAATGAGCTCATAAGATACAGCCCTGTAAATAGCCTAGACCCAAGCCATATAGGGCTGTGTGGGGCAAAAACAGCAAGGGTGGAAGGCTGAGTCAACCTTGGAGCCCTCTGGGATCGAACCCATAACCTTGTGGCTTGCAGTACCCGCATTTAACCACTGCACCACCAGTGTATCAAAGAAATAATAGCATAACTTTATGCTCAGAGAGTTATGCCTCAGTTGTGCTGTGCCACCTTGTCACAGAACTGTGATATTGGACAAACAAATGCACTTCACCTATTGATGCACAATGTGCAACCAATTCAATCAAGGTACAATGTGCAACATGCAATGAGCAAAAGTGTGCAATGGCACAGTCAGTTGACATTTACATTTTTGTAAGCTTTAGCTGAATACAGATGTTATACATTGACCAAAAAAGTGCATATGTAAGAGAACTTATGCATATGTAAGTCACCAACAGGATGCCAGTCATAGTAATACTGGTTATGTTCTTTGACTCTTTACCCCACAAATAAGGTGTTAAAGGTAATTTTTTATTAAAAAAGTAATGTTGTACACTTTCACATATTACTTTTTGAAAGTAACAATCCTGGTTATGTCCTGTCATACCAAGGGCTTATCTACATGGGCCAGAATATGCCAGCTCCCTGCCAGCATTTCCTTCTCATGGATCAGGCCCATTCCTCCCTTGTTACCTCCACAAAATGGGCCAGAGTCCAGACAAGCATACTGGACTGTCTGCCGCTGCTGCCCTCTACATAGCAATCTCTGACATCAGGAAGCTGGCCCACAACATATGACCAAGGCCCTCTGCATGTGACCAGCCTTGGTCACCTAACGCAGCACTCTTTCCTGCTTTGGAGAGAGTGAGGCAGACCATCAGCTGCAGCAACAGGGCAGTCTGCCATAATGGGCTCCTGTGGTCCCACAGGGCCCGATCTGTTTTTTTCCTGGCAGGAGTGGTTTTTCCTCAGATATTAGAATGTTTTATTGGGCCCTACCCCATCTTCCCCCCACCATCTTAGGTTCAGGGATCATGAGGTCTGCTGGGGGCAAAATGGGGCAAATACCCTGATTCTTCACGACTTCATGACTCTAAGACAGAGGCAAGATGGGGTAAAATGCCTATGTAGATAAGCCCCAAGAGTAATGTGTTAAAGATAATGTAGTTATTTGTAACATGCTACTTCCAAGCTTTGCTCTTTGCCACCTGTCTCTCCCTCTTCGTCCCTACCAGGCAAGGTGCAGGGGAACTGACAAGTCCCTCTTGCTGTCCCTCAAGCTGATTAGTTGCAGTTGGTTTTGGCAATTAAGTGGAGGGCCACATGAAATTAGACCAAGAGTTCCAAGCTGCCCAACCCTGAACTCTGCTGCTCCAAAGACTAGGACACAGAACAATGGGTTCAAACTACAGGCAAAGAGATTCCACCTAAACATTAGGAAGAACTTCCTGACAGTAAGAGCTGTTTGGAAGTGGAATACACTGCCTCGGAGTGTGGTGGAGTCTCCTTCTTTGGAGGTTTTTTCTTTGGAGGTGTTTAAACAGAGGTTGGATGGCCATCTGTCTGGAAGACTTGATTGTGTATTCCTGCATGGCAGGGGGTTGGACTGGATGGCCCTTGAGGCCTCTTCCAACTCTATGATTCTATGATTCTATATGGTGGGGAGGATCCTGAAAAGTTGTTTGGCCAATACAGTGGAAACCTGGAACCCATGGTCAAGAAAGTGGGGAAACAATGGATTTGGGGTTTTACTAGAGATAGAGGATCATAGAATCATAGAATTGTAGAGTTGGAAGAGACCACAAGGGCCATCCAGTCCAACCTCCTGCCATGTAGGAATACACAATCAAATCATTCCTGATGGATGGCCATCCAGCCTCTGTTTAAAAACCTCCAAAGAAGGAGACTCCACCACACTACGAGGCAGTATATTCCACTTCCAAACAGCTCTTACTGTCAAACACTTATCAATGTTTCAGTCATCTATAAAAGCTGACAAAACAGACAAAAATTTGCAGTGTGGATTACTTTGAACCTAACACAGGCTTCAGATTAGTACTATAAGTCTTTCACTTACAACTTGCTTACATTTTATACATGTACCTTGTTTATTCCAAGAAGGCACCCTAAGGCCAGAATCCTATTGGTTAGTTCATTCTAAAGGAAATTCATCAAATCAAATGTTGACTGTTAACATATTGGTAAATCCCATTGATTCAGTTTACAGAATATGCATTTGTTATCTGAAGAAATAAGAAGTGTAAAACAATGTTGGATAAATGCAACAAAATCCAGCAGGGGGTTATAACTCTAAAGATTCCTGCTGATGAACCAAAAAGCCTTCATGGGAATGAGCTTTGTCACTTACATTCTTTTCTTCCCTTTGGGGACTATATGGACAGGGTACTTAGGCTTTTCATACTCAGAAGCAAACCATGATTGACTAACATGCCAGGCTTTGGTTGCTAAAGTGGCTGAATGCTGCCATCTTGTGATCAAAACTTTTAAACACAGCAATGCTCATTTAAACTAAGTTTTCCACCTGAATACTGAGAACAAACTTTTGAAAATGTTGTCTTTGTTTCATAGGTTGGGATGGAAAAGAATTTTGTTAGAGATGGGTTTCTTAAAGAAAGTTTGCATTTATTTTGCATCTCCTGAAACACATTGTGAGACAAAATGGCCTTTGCCACAAAAATGCACTTATTTGTGAGGTTTGCATTGTATTTTGGAGAAATAAAATAGCCACAGAACCATGCATCCATTTTAACAACATAAGGGCTACAAATTCACTGAAAAATATCCACGAGTGAGCTTTAGACAGTAGAGGAAATGCACAGGAAAAAGTGAACATTAAATTACAGATGCCTTTGTAAGTTGAAAAACAGGATGGCATGCGAATGCAGGTGAGATTTGGAGAAACAGAACAAAATCAATACTGAGAGATACTTCACATCCCTAGCTATAGGTCAGGCTGGGAATAGTATGGCCGTGGGACTCCCGAAGCTCCCCATAATTCCCCAGCCCCCCCCCCCAAATCCTTTTTAAAAATTCAGTGTGATTCTTTTTGCAATTTTTGTCCCCAAATCATCCATAAAGCCCTCTCAAAAGCATGAAAATACACAAGATACCCTTATCCCCCCATAAGCAACCCATAACCTAGTATTACCCCCAAATGCCTCCATTTTTCTCTGCAATTCCTCTCAAAATGGCTACAGAAAGTGACACTTCCTATCATGTCACTTTCTGTCACCAATTTGAGAGGGGCTGCAAAGAAAAACAGAGATATGTGGGTTTTCTGAGGGGTTGCAGCCCACAGGAAATGGGGGGGGGATTGACCCCTGGCTCTGTACTGTTGCCCTGGCAAAACAAAGATGTGCTGTTTGATTCTTTCACATTTTTGTAAATTCTTGTACATTTCATTCAAGCTATTACTTCTACTGTTACATCTCATCAACCACAGACTGACCAAGAAGGGTCAGCCTTAGACGAGAAGGCTAGATTGCCAGAGCCTCTGTATGTTAGCATGGATCCCAGAATCTCACCTGTAGGGGAGGACTTCGCCATATGCTGCAATAGCCTTGGAGGCCAGACAGAGGCACCACTTTGATATCAGATCCAGAAGACATCTTAGCTACAAAATCTCCAAAGCGGAGGAACCTGAGATGCCCCAACTGGCAAACATATCAGGTCCAGATATTATTACCTGGAAAACTGATGTGGTGACACATGTAAGACGCAGACCAGACCACAAGGTGAAACTCACAAGTGGCAGCAGGAGGTCTTGCATTTCTAAGCCGTACTTGGGTGATAATATTAAGAACCCAAATAGCTTACAGCTCAGAATGTCTCTGACACTCCAGGAACGAATCAAGTTGCATGAAGAGCTAGAAAACATTTAATTCGCTGCCTGATATTGCTGATGCAACAGCTTTGACTAGCTCATTAGGTTTAGACTTCAGCTCTCTGTGTCCAGCTGGACAGTTCCACTGCTGTTTCAGCAATCTTTTCTGGTCTTCTGCCTTTCCCTGTTAGGCTTCTCCTTGTCTCACGAGTCCCCATATTAGCAGCAGAGTTTATTAACATTTTTTTTTAACTTCAGCTCCCAGAATCCCCTACCCCACCTTGCTAGCTCTAGGTTTTGGGGAGCTTAGTCTTTTTTAAAGACTTTTTTAAAGCTTTGCTTTTAATGTCTTAACTGTCTTAGGACCAAGATACCTAAATGGACCAGATTCAGTATGGTGTAGTGGTTTAATAATTGGACTACAACTATGGAGACAAGGAGTCAAATTCCTGTTCGGTCATGGGAACCCACTGGGTAACCTTGGTCAAATCATAATCTCTTAGCCTTAGAGGAAGGCAAAGGCAAACTTCCTCTGAAAAAATCTTGCCAAGAAAACTCCAGGATAGGTTCACCTTAGGGTCACCATATGTTGGAAATGGATTTGAAGGCACACAATAACAAAATGCACTTATACAGAAGATGCCTTCAGAAATTTCCAAAGGGGTAGCCATGGTAGTCTGTCTTGCAACAAAACAACAAAGAGTTGTGTCATACCTTTAAGACTAATGGATGTAGTGTACCATGAGCATTCATGGATTGGAATCCCTTTCATCAGATGCATGGAGTGTCATGTCAGAGATTTATGCATAAAAAATGTATGATGTACATGATTGGAAATGCAGTATTGACTGTGGAGTCTAAGCAAACACTTTCATTTGGCCTTTACAGTCAAAAGCCCACCTTCAGTGACTAGTGGGGTGACACAGGATTCTGTCCTGGGCCCAGTACTATTCAACATCTTTATCAACAAATTAGATGAGGGAATAGAGGACATGCTTATCAAGTTTGCAGATGACACCAAATTAGGAAAGGTAGCTAATACCCCAGAGGACAGGATCAGAATTCAAAATGACCTTAACAGATTAGAAAGCTGGGCCAATACTAACAAAATGAATTTCAACTGGGAGAAATGTCAGATACTACACTTGGGCAGTAAAAATGAAATGCACAGATTCAGAATGGGTGACACCTGGCTTGATGGCAGTACATGTGAAAAGGATCTAGGAGTCTTAGTGGACCACAAGCTGAACATGAGTCAGCAGTGTGATGCAGCAGCTAAAAAAGCCAATGCGATTCTAGGCTGCATTAAGAGGAGTATAGTGACTAGATCAAGAGAAGTAACAGTGCCACTCTATTCTGCTTTGGTCAGACCTCACCTGGAATACTGTGTCCAGTTCTGGGCACCACAATTCAGGAAGGATATTGAGAAGCTGGAACATGTTCAGAGGAGGGTGACCAGGATGGTGGGAGATCTGCAAGCCATGTCATATGACGAGCAGCTTAGGGAGCTGGGCATGTTTAGTCTGGAGAAGAGAAGGTTAAGAGGGGACATGATAGTCATGTTTAAATATTTGAAGGGATGTCATACTGAGGATGGGGCAAGCTTGTTTTCTGCTGCTCCAGAGACTTGGACATGGAACAATGGATTCAAACTACAGGAAAAGAGATTTCACCTAAACATTAGGAAAAACGTCCTGACAGTAAGAGCTGTTCAGAAGTGGAATACATTGCCTCAGAGTATGGTGTAGTCTCCTTCTTCGGAGGTTTTTAAACAGAGGCTGGATGGCCATCTGTCTGGAATGATTTGATTGTGTATTCCTACATGGCAGGGGGTTGGACTGGATGGCCCTTGTGGTCTCTTCCAACTCTATGGACTTTTTCAAACAGGGTAAAAGAGCCCTGTTTCAGACAGCCCCGTCCTCCTCCCAACCTTCCCCCATCCTTCCTCTGTGCTGGCAGCATGAGAAACGCACCACTTTTATTCACGGAAGGTCAGGAGGAGGACACAGCTGTCTGAAATGGGGCTTTGTAAGTGTGACAGCCCCATTCTTCTCCTGACCTCCTCGGGTTGGTTTGTTTTTACCCTGTTTGAAAAAGTCCTATGATTCTATGATTCAGTGCTATTCCAGAGGTGCTTCTTTCACTAAATAGCACACTTCTGATAAGGAAGATGCTTGGAGCAGGGGCTCAATAAAAGATCTTAAGGCCAAGGCAGGACAGTGCCCTGGTTCAAAAACATTTTAAAGCATTATAAAGAATCCCAAGAACATTAAAGGTAAGCATACCAGCACTTTGAAGGGCCTCTTGAGTTCACTATGACTGTTACCTGTGAGAGTTCTTCTACCAAATCCCGTCCTTATTTTATCTGTTACTCCAGGATGAAGACAAATTATGTCAGGAATGAAGCAACTATTCTCAAATCACCACAAAATGTTCGGAAACGCATCTCTATAGCTCCCCCCTCCCACTTTCCTTCATTTTGACGGGAGGTGCAACCATCTGTTTTGCTTGTCTCCATTCCTATTTGTTTAAGATGCGTGCTGCCAAAAATGTGAAAAGACTGTGTACAATGACAAGTGATGGAGCAATTTTCGCACTGGACTTATGGGAACCATGTGCTGCCCATCTGTGAAAGTCTCATTTTATGTAAATTTAGAAAATATATTTTTGCTTCCATGTCCTGGGGTAGTTTTGAACTTTAAAAAGCAGGTGGAAAATCCACAACCTTGTCTTTATCAGGCTGTGGTTTGATTCTGAAGCAGAGCCATGAAAAATACTTACTAAAGCTATAAATCACCATATACACTTGCCTTTTGGCATTGCCAACCATTGGCTTTCAGGATATCAAATATGTGCTTTGCTTGACACAATTAGTAAATGGCAAGGCCTTTGTTTATGGGGAGGGACCACTGTAATCCAGTGTTCTTTTAGCAGTTTTACAGCCCAACCCAAGTACGTATTATCTGATGTAGGTTTGCCCGAGTCCAATGGAAGCTACTCTAAGTGGGTTGCAGCCACTTTCATCATTGGTCAAGGCAAAATCTGTTGGCATTGCAAATAACTCTTGAGTGTACTTCTCTCCAGTAGGTGTTGATAGCATCTCCTCCTATTTCTGCTTCTTCTTTTATATCTGATTCTTAATATAATAAGGTTGGTGACAAGTCAGATGCTTCTCACTATGAACACATAGACCATAAGACTGTGCCTTATACAGCTCAGAGAACAATTCAGAGAATTTGTCAGACCTCTTTAAGTTTGAGGGGGAGAGATCTACACACTCTCCAATCATCCAGCTCTTTCTTTCTTAATCTGAATTGCTTCCTCACTCCTTCATATCCAACTGTCCTATCATTATCATCATCATCAATCATCATCATCATCTCAAACTCATTATATTTCAGGCTGACCTCTGAGTTTCCCAAGCTATCCTCTTTTATGCTTTGCTCATCCACTGTTAAAGTTACCATAAAAGGGATATAGCTCAACGTGTAGCTTTCAGTCCTCTTACCCTCTCTCTTTCTCATTTGTTGCCCATATTCAGTTCACATATTGCATATTGTATTGTATTTCCAATAGCCAATTATCTTGGAGTAAGTGGTATAATGAATTTTTGGTGAAGGTGTTTCTGGATACAGCCCATTTTCTAGATCCATATCAATTATGGTTATGAGAGATTATTTTTATTGCCTTGGTGGACTGTTCATACCTACAACTGAAAGCAAGTGTATTCCTATTGGTTCTTCTGGACATTTTTCTGGCTTTTATTACCACTGACTATGCTGTTCTTCTGGATTGTCTACTAGGACTGGACTTGGAGGTATCATATGTTTCTGGTCCTTTTTGGAAAAATGTCTTTCAGAAAAGTTGTACTGAGAAATTCCTATTTGATGCCAGAGGCAGTGGCCTCAAATGTTCTTTGTGGTTCCTTCCATACTGTTCTATCCAAGGAGGATAATCTGTCCTCTGGGAGATATTATCTTGAGTTTTGGTATCCAAGGCCTCTATGTGCTGGTGTTACCCAACACTATTTCTTCTTTCCATCTAACTCTAAAAAAGCAATTCAAGTTCTTAATCAGCATTTTATGCTGATTAACAAATACACTGGATGAGAGTGAACATACTCAAGCATAATCCAGACATGATAGAAGTGTTCCTAGTCACCCAAAATGCAGAACAAGGATTCAGATGGTCTTGGGTGGGATTATCTATCATGGTCATAGTTTGGGGGTACTCCTGGATGCAGTTCTAAACTTGGGTGCCCAAGTCTTTTTGAGTAACCAGGAGTGCAGTTGCATAGCTAAGACTCCTACAAACTGTTCCTCTCCTTGTGTTAGTTATCACCTATAAAGCCTTACATGACATGAGACCAGGCTGTTTGAAAGACCCAATTTCCCCATACAAATATAACCTGGTTTCAAAATCCTCAGGACACGTTCTTCCCTATAACATGGTATCCTCTAAAGGTGTCATGTACTTGCATTCCCACATGCAGTGACTAGCAGTTTCAGAGTTAGTCAGAAAACTTTATTGTCACAGAAATCCAAGAAGGATATCATACAAGGTTGTTGCATAGAATTGAAACTTAGAAAGCAGACAGTATGCTAAAAGCATATTTCAGTCTATGAAATCTGGCAGGCTTCAATACTATTGGTTATCCATCATCCCCAATCTCATTTTCCCATACAACATCCATCCCATTTTCCCCAACCCATTTCTGCAGCTTCCAGCTTATCTCCCCATTCCTATTAGCAACCATTATACTCCCCTCCACAGTTGCCACAGAACACTTTTTAACAAGAACAAAGAAATGAAAACACAATTAACAACAAGATTGCAAGAGAACACTGAAAATGGAAGGAACAAGCAATGTCATAGATGGATCCTGATAAGAAGGAACATTGCAGAGGACCTTTGTAGCAACTGTTTCATGGCACTGTGATGGGAAGCCAAGTAAACTCCTTCCTGGTTGTCCTTCCATCAACTTGGAAAGATGTGTTTATTCTGACAGACATTTGGCCTTCATCTGTTTGCTGTAGTAGGCTTTAGTTGCTGTGTACGTTTTGCTGCATTTATTTATTTATTTGTTTGTTTATTTATATCACTTCTTTTTACCAGCCCTGGGAGTCAAGGTAGCTTAAAAAGTTAAAACAGGTAAAGAAAAAAATTCCACATCATTAGAATGTACAATACAGTTGTCCCTCCATGTCCACGGATTTGCTATCCGCGGATTTAAGTATTCGTACCTTGAAAATAGTCCTAAAAAAATAATAATCCCAAAAGCAAACCTTGATTTTGCCATCTTATATAAAGGACACCATTTTGCTATGCCATTGCATATAATGGGACTTGAGTATTCATGGATTTTGGTACCCACAGGGGTTCCTGGAACCAAACCCCAGTGAATATGAAGGGACAGCTGTAGTTAAAATAGAATTAAATTAGAAATAGAATTAAAAGCCATTTTAAATCATGCCTTGTACTTTACTTATAGTTTAGTATGGTTAACCACCATGATCATTATTCACAGATAAAATCTTTCAGATAAGAGCCAACTTAGACGCAATCATTATAGCAGAAGTTGACAATGGGGTGTCCAGCAACTCAGTAAGATAATACTGGATCAGTTCCAGTTGTTGAGTACCACTGATGTGGACAAGTTTTGGGGGCAAATAAGGAAGACAAATTGTCCTCTTGATCCCCATCGTTCTTGGCTAGTTGTTCAGGGAGGAGATGCAATTAGATTTCAATTACAATATATTATTAATGCATCTATTAGGCAGGGGAGCTTTCAGTTTTCTCTAAAAGAAGCGGTGGTATGACTGCTTCTTTTTTTTTTAAAAAAAAGCCCTCCCTGGACCCCCTGGACCTAAACAACTATAGACCAGTATCAAATCTCACTTTTCTGGACAAGGTGATCAAGAGGGCAGTTGCCTCCCAACTCCAGGCAGTTTTGGATGATACAAGTTATCTATATCCATTTCAAACCAGTTTCAGAGCAGATGTCATGGTCAGCCAGGACTCTAAGGACTCAGAAGGCGAGGAGGCTGAGCCAGTAGCAGAAGAGCTGGCTGAGTCTAAGTCTAGCCCTGAAGAACCCAGGGCTCAGCAGCCTAGCCCTCCCCCAGAACAGGGTCCAAGTCTGGGAGACATAGTGGAGCAACAGCAAGAGACAGAAGAGCAGGTACCTACCTTTAGCCAAAGAAGAGCAGAGAGGGCGTGGCTTCGTCATTCCTGGAGATTAAGAGAGAGACGCACATCAATCACCCAGCAGCTGTGAGTGGGAGCTGGGCCAACATAAGCAGCTGGGGGACGCTGAATTCCTTGTCTCAGGCTGTCTGCGTTTCCTGGAGGAAGCCTCTGCCTTTGACTCTCCTGGCTCTTGGAACCTTGCTATCTTGAAACTTCGGATATCTTGACCTTGGACTGTCTTCGTTGACCCACCTGCTGGAATCCTTTTGACCTTGGACTGCCTCTTCATTCTTTGTGCTCTCTCTCTCTCTGGACTTCTGACCCTATAGGACTGCTACTGACAACACCAGGTACTGTGCTTTTCAACTGAGCTGTTGCCGAGCCAGGCTGTCTTATCAGTTGGTTGATTTGGCTTCCTGACAGCAGAATACAGAGCTGAGGCTGCTATGGTCACCTTAGTGGATGATATTCACTTGAGCACTGACAGGGTGAGTATGTCCCTGCTGATGCTTTTGAACCTCTCAGCACCATTCGAGACTATCGACCATGGTATCATTCTGAAACACTCAGGGGATTTGGGAATCAGAGGCACTGTGTTTCAGTGGTTCCAGTCCTATCTCTCAGTAAGGTTCCAGATGGTTGTGCTTGGGGATATCTGCTCCTCAAAAAAGGAGCTGTTATATGGCATCCCACAAGGTGCCATTCTATCCCCAATGTGATTCAATCTCAACATCAAACCGCTGGGAGAGATAATCCGGAGGCATGGGACAGGGTGCTATCAGTATGCTGCTGGTTTTATTTAGTCATTCATTCATTCATTCATTCATTTATTCATTCATTTAATATGCTGCCTTTCTCCAAAAATGGACACAAGGTGGCTCACAATACTCAAATATTTTTCTCAATGCCTTCAAAGATAGCCTCAGGTAAGGATAGTGTGTCTCCTCTGAATGAATGCCTGGATGACGTAATGGGCCAGATGAGGAAAAACAAACTGAAGCTGAATCCAGACAAGACAGAGGTGCTTACTCTCAAGGGTCCTAACCCGGGGTGCAAGGTGTGTCAACCAGTCCCGGATGGAGTTACACTCCCCCTGAAAGACTGTGTTCACAGCCTGAGAGTGTTTCTGGGTCTGTCACTCCAAATGATAGCTCAGATAGGTGCAATGGCCAGGAGTGCTTACTACCAGCTTCAGCTGTTACACCAGCTGCGCCCCTTTCAAGAGCTAGAGGACTGAAAGATGGTATTTCACATGCTGGTAACCTCAAGGATGGACTTTTGCAATGTGCTGTACATTGGGCTACCTATGTACCAAGTTTGGAAACTTCCATTGGTTGAAAACATGGCAACCAGATTAGTCACTAGTACATCCAGGAGTGATCATATCGCACTAATATTAAAATCACTCTATTGGCTGCCAATTAGTTTCTGGGCAAGGTACAAAGTGTTGGTTATTACCTTTAAAGCCCTACGTGGCTTGGGTCCAGGTTACCTATGGAATTGCCCTCTCCTGTATAATCTACTCTGTACACTTTGGGGGACATTTGCTCCAGTCACCCAGGACTAGGTTGGCAACTGTCACACAGAGGACTTTTTCTTCAGCTGCCCCTAGACTCTGCCAGAAGAAATAAAACAGTATGAATTTAAAATAGAATTTAAAACCATTCTCTTCCAGCAGGCCTATCCAGATGATTTTTAAATTATGAATTCTAATTGTGTATTGATTGTTTTAAAATGTCTTGACTTTACTTGTTCTTTTAAATTGATATATGTTTTTAACTGATATGTGTTTTTAACCAATGTTATGTTTATGCATTAATTTGTTGTTCCCCGCCTTGATCCAAAGGGAGAGGCGGGTAAGAAATAAATATTATTATTATATTATCATTTGTAGTGGGATAAGTTAAAGTTGATATAAGTATAACAGGTATTAGTATTGGGGCAGGCTCTTTAAAAATTATAGTTAAACCATATTATTCTGACCTTGTCTTAAATTGCTGTGGATACTAAAAGGAGTGTTATACATTGCTGTTTTCTTTTTTTAACTGAGCATTTAAATTAAAAACTTCACTGACATATTGGCCACCTGCAAACTCCTGTCATTTGAATAAACAACATATGGGGTGTGACCAAAATGAACATAGCTGTAACACTTGGAACATTTTCTTTATGGCATTTGATTGAAACATGCTCTGGGACAGAATGTCTGATGGATTTGGAAGCAAAACTGTGTTGAAGACATTCCTTTCACAGAAAAACAAAGGGGACTTCAAAAGTCCAGACCTAAATAGTGAGCCTAGTATTGGGGACAGGAATTTGTATGATAAAAGAGAAACCAGGATAATGGAGGTCATGCCCATATATTTATAGATAATTACACCAAGGGAAATAGAGATGGTGCAGTACCCATGGACTTCAATGCTTATATATAAAGTCAAGAGTGAAAATTGTGCAGCCTTCTTTATGTCAGTGGATTACAACTTTCAGTTGCCCTAGCCAGCATAGGCCAAAGTGAGGAATATTGGAAACTGTAGTCAAACAACATCTGGAGGGCCACACAATTCCTACCCCTAAAGCATACACAGAAAGCAAAGAGGATGACACTGAAATCCTAACATGGGAAGGTAAGTAGAACCTTACAGGTATCACTGAGACTTGATGGGATCAGACTTAAGACTGGAGCATCAAGGGAACAGACCCAATGGACAGCTAGTGGAAGCAGTGGTACATGGGAAAAATGTATACACAGAAAACTATGAATTTGAGCATGAAAGGCCCGCTGAAAGGATAAAAGGCAACAGTAACAAACGTGAAGGCATATTACAGACAGCCTACTGAAGTGGGAGATGTAGGTGATCCTTTCCTGAAACATATAACTTTAAAAGAGGAAAGCCATGTAGTAATGGCAGAATTCAACTACTCCAACATCATTTGAAAGTGTCATCTGTTGGAAGTCTCACATTGCCAAGAATGAAAAGACTAGTGCATTTTTTTTAACTTATCTTGCTGATAACATCATAGTTCAGAAAATGGACAAAGAGAACAGGAAAGGATTTGATGAAACAGAAGTGCTGGGAATTTTTTGGTGTGTGTGTGTGACAATGTAATCTTGCAACTGATAATAGCAACAGATGTGAAAACTGATTGTAGTTGACTGTGTATCTCCAGATTTTAAGAGAATCACTTTCAAAGTGGTCAGGGGAAAGTTGGATAGGATCCCATGATTAGAAATCCTAGAAGTAAAAAGAGCTCAATATAAGTAGGAGATGGGGCAAAGTGAAATAATAAAGACAGAATTGTTAACTATTTAGATGAAAAAATCAACTGTGACACTATGACCCCCACAATGCTGACAGGGCTCTATGGCCCCCACAATGCTGACAGGGGGGGCTGACAGGGCTCTAGCCTGGGGGCCTGGGATTAGGAGGGGCCTCCGGTGTGATGATATTGTAAGTTTTTATTATGTAAATCCATTAAGTTTTTTAAAAAAAATAAGTATAAATATTATTTTGGTGTCACCATTTAAACTGACTTATTTAAATTTTTATCCTATATCCTGTAGAGCATCTTGCTGTCTTTAACCTTAGCAGCAGGTAGGGGGACCGCCAAAGATCCTGGCCTGGGGGCCTGCTTCAAAATGTGACACAACTAAAGCAATTTAAGTCAGTATATTAAAAATAGCAGTATATTAAAAATGGCAGTATTCCAGATTCTTTGGATCATTGAAGGTATGTTTGAAGGCGACTTCACATAGGTTGTGTGTGTGCGCGCACACACACCTGCAAGCCACCTGTTGACATTATGGCAAATCCCATGAATTTCTTAGGGTTTTCTTAGGCAAGGAATACTCAGAGGTGGTTTTGCCAGTTCCTTCCTCTATGGCCTAAATGCAGTTGTTAGATCCAAAAAGTCTACACCCATTAAATCAATGGAAATTTGGTAAGTCAGCATCTGTATAACTTCCACTGATTCAATGTGACTGTTCTTTTGGTGACTAATAATTGGATTTACCCCAAATTTCTGTTTTTATTTACAGTACTTATAAATCATACTTTCTCACTGACAATGGCTCTCTAAGGTGACTAAACTAATACAAAATAAACACAAGATTCTTAGATAAACTGCATATTATTAATGAATCAGGTTTCGAACTGGAATGGATCATTAGACTTACAGCTCTGTTAAATATTGCTTAGATTCAAAATGTTTTGCAGCAATTCCAAAGAAATATCATTACTGCAGTAAGAGAACAGAAAAGGCTTAGCCCAATACAAATCAGAAGCGTAATCTGAGGTTGCCATCTAGTGGACAAAATGCATACTTCAACTTTCATATTCCATTTCCCCCTTAGAACACATTCCACACTTTTAAAAAAGATTGCTGTTCAGTTTGTCGTGTTATGTATAGGTTTAAAAAAAACTCGCTGCAAAAGAAATTGCAAGATGCAGTTTCTGTTGATATAAAAGACAAGTTTGTGTTATAAATTGAAGGGATCTTGAATTGCCTGGATTAATGAAAATCACATCTGCTAGATCCTAACAGCTTATCTAAACAATGTATGCATTACAAAAGGCCAACCTGATAGACTTCTACTCTACATTGCATGATCAGATAACTTGCTTGTCTATATGAGGGGGGGGGATGTGGATTGATGCACACTAATGCTAATTTGAAGCAGCTCTGATATGTCTTAACAGTGTTTTGGCAAGATCATGGGCATGTGAAGCTATCTGCTTTTGCTGCCGCAATGGGCATGCCTGCAAATCAAGAAGGCAGGCATGAGTGAATTACTCATGTTTTTATTGTCACCAGTTGCCACTGCCAAACTGTATTTTTCAAAAGCATATCTAAGGTGTGAAAGTGTGATATTCTGCCTAAAGAAAAAAAAGGGGGAGGCTGTTTCATCAGCTGAGCACATGATTGCTACAGTGAAAATCCAACATGGTAGTTCAGGGAGGTTGTTAGCAAGCCCCTCCCCCTGTGCCCATCCAACCAATCAGCTATCTATTTCTGCTCATATCGGGAATGTGAATAAATGTGAATCGGTTGTCCCAATGTGCAGTAATGTGCATTCTCTAGGGAGTTTTTTAAAACCTTCGAGAAAAGCCATGAAGGCTTTTCCTACAGAGTTTTTGGTTTTGGTGGATTGCCCTCCCTCCTTCCGAATACTGTAGATTGATGTGGAATTCCATTAAGACAAATCACATTCTCCTCAAATTCTATGAGGAATATTTTCACCGTTTAGACAACCCCATTGTTACTACTTTCTCCCTGCACCCTGCAAAACAACAACAACAACAACAACAACAAACCCTCCAACCAATACAAGCAGCGGACTTAGTGATAATAAAACCCAGCCTTACTGCCATCTCTCTAAAACGACTGGACTGTGTGATATATCAGGTGGCATAATTGATATGATTAGCAAGGATATTTGCAATGGTAGTGAAGTGCTGTATCAGCATCATCCAAGAACACTGTATAAGAAAAACTGCTAAGGTGTCTCTGGCACTACAAAGTGAACCATGAAAAGTCACTTAACACAACAACAGAAAGGAGAAATCGTCTTCAAAGACATGCAATCTTAGGTGCACTTCAGTGCTATGATTTAGAGGAGTCAGAGCCTGCAGGATTGAAACATTGTGGCTTTATGATTAGCAGGGATGGTGATGTGATCGGCCACCCCACTCAGGTTTCCCTGCTCTCTCTGAGTTTAGCTCATCATGGGTGGAAGACAGAAGGGAGGAGGAACTGATATTTCGGGCAGCAACATATTACCATGAGCGTCCCAGCTATAATACAAAGTATTAGTGGTAGGGGTTGATCTGGAACAAACTACTCAGATCTGTTGGTTTTACAAAAAAAACTACTCCTGATAGAGACTAAAGCTGTTAGAACTAGATTATATGGACTTTGAAATAAAGTGATTTGCCTTGTAAAGAAACTTTCTGGAAATTTTTTAGCTGGTGATATGATTGATTGTGTATTCCTGCATGGCAGGGATTGGACTGGATGGTCCTCATGGTCTCTATGATTGTTGCTTGGACACATGCAATGTTCCATTCATTCCATTTCTCACACTGCTTGGTGCATCTGGAGCTGAAATCCAACTTGTTAACCCCGCCACAGTACCTGTTGCCAGTTCACTTTTCTATGTCTGACCCTAGTCTTAATGCTGTATGCCGCCCCCACTCTCTCTGTATATTAAGAGTATGCTCTGTGTTTGACTGAAGCCCAGATCCCAAATAGAATCAATTATCTTTGGACCAATTCTGTGATTTGCCAAAGTAAAAAGATCTTCTCTCTGAAGTGACTAAAGTCAAAGCTCCTAGTAGCATTTCATACTTTGGAAAGTCAGATATTAGGGCTCCCATAATGCCAACTTTCAAAGCTCAATTTCTGTGAAAATTCTGACTGTTGGAAAGGGGGAGGAAGTGGGATTGATAGTCTGACAGGTCTGCCTTCCAAGCCTATGGCACGTTTTACTGGGAGAGGGCTCCAATCACTGTTCTTTGGGGAGGGAATGTTAGATAAATTACCGCTGCTTCTTGGCTTCCTTTGTTCAGTTACTCTGTGGCAAGCATTTCTTTGCTGGATTGTGGACTGTGTTGGATTGTGGAGCAAGATGGTTCTTTTTATTATTCAAACTCCTTTCAGTTGTCCTTCTCAAATATTTTCATCAGTTCCTTTTTGTTCACGATCCTGTCTTTATCTTTGCTGCTCTTTTATTTTCATAATCTTTGTGATGGTCCTGGGTATGTTTGGTGTGTAGAATTTAAGAAGTGAAACAACCCTCTGTTACCCTAGTTAGGAAAATTATTTATTTAAATTCTACTTCCATTTTCCTTCAGTTCTTTCAGTGTATGTGACTCTGTTTAATTAATCATCATATTATACTAGTACTGCCATCCTAGCACTGAATGGCAGGCAGATTATAGACAATAAGCAAAACATAGGCTGCTGCCATACTGCAGAAATAATGCAATTTGACACCACTTTAACTGCTATGGCTCAATGCTATGGAATTCTGGGGTTTATAGTTTTGTGAGCTATTTATTTTTATTTATTTATTTATACCCCACTCTTCAGCCACAAAGGCTATCAGAGTGGCTTACAAATGGTTAATTTAACAGTTCCCTGCCCTCAGCCTTCTTTGTCAGAGAGCTCTGGTGCCACAACAAACTACAAATCCCAGGGTTCCATAGGATGGTGTTATAATAGTAAAAGTGGTATCAAACTGCATTATTTCTGCAGTGTGGCAGCAGCCATAGTCATATATTTGGAATAAAACTGGCCATAGCTTTATTGATTACAGTTGACAAGGCTTGGCCTAGGATGGGAGAAAGAATCCAAGCATGGGACAATCTTCTTGCCAACTGGTGACACCCAGTCCCCCAGCCTGGTTGATGGGCAAAGTGTGGGCTGATAAAAATGGAATCTGCATGGGCAAATGCCACTGCTTGTTTTCCTTGCCATTTGGGGTAAAACAGGATGCATAGGTCTCTGAGCTGGGTGTGCCCTAAACTTGTCTACTCCAAGATTCCCATTAGGGAACACCCCTCCTCCAACCAGGAATGATGATCACACAAGCCCAGTGTTCCTGTAACTGGATCCCACCCCATGCCAAAATCACTTGAAGTTGTGAGAAACAAATGTACAAAGTATCAAATCATAATGTAGATTCTACCACACACCCCGCATTATCCTGAAAACAAAACCTGTGCATCACAGGAACAGTTTTATCCTGCCCTGCTGGACCAGAGAGGAAACTTCTCATTGATCTTCCTTCAGGAAAAAGCCAGTGTGACTTTGGCCTCACCAGGTTGGCCCCGTAGTTCCTAGTCCTGGCTGCCTATCGCTTGCACCTTGCCCTAGGGTCCTCCTTTCCTACCTCTTTCTGGATTTGGGTCCTGAGCCTCTAGGTGACCTTATTGTGGACAAGGCTGGATAAAAATGGTTTCTTTAATGGTAAGTGTGACCACCCCTTGTCCCAGGGAGAATAAAGCCTATCTGAGTCAGTGCTAACAGTTTAACAAACAAGTTCAGGTGATTTATTATAACCAAGTGTTTAAAAATTCCATTATTGGATATTAACTCTATAATACTATTCCAACCCAATGGTGTCCAACCATGCCTTCACTCAATTCATGTGCCAAGTATACATTTACTCCCCATGACTCTCACAACTGACTCATCCAATGGTCAACTATCAAGTGAGGAGATTTTCACACTACACCGTTATAGTGTTACTATTCCACTTTAACTGCTCTGGCTTCCTCCTGTGGCATTCTGGGGTTTGTAGTTTAGTGAGGCCTAAGATCTCTCGGGCTGAAAGTTGTAAATTCCCCTCCCTAAACTGCAAATCCCAGGATTCCACCGGAGGCAGCCATAGCAAATAAAGTGGAATAGTAACACTATAACAGTGTCGTGTGAAAATCTCCTGACAGTCTTACAGACTCTCTCCCAGAGACCCCTCCCTCCCATCACAGCATTCTGTGCTGGGATTGGCTGCCTTCTGTCCATCTAAGCATTGTTTCACACCCATTCATCCAAGCACAACTCAGCAGCATAGTTGCAAAGTGGTTCTTCACAGTCTACCCTGGATAATTCCAAAGTTTTCCTGCTTCTCCCAGAAAGCTGGTGAAAACACAAAGGGCCTTGGGGAGGAAAATGCCAGCATACAAGGAGGGAGGGTGGCCCTGTGGCAGCTTGTTGTGCCCATAGGACACAAACATAATCCCCAGGTAAGTCTGGGGACCCGGGCCTATTCTGCTGTTTGCTGGGCTGTGCCTTGCTTTGTTTTCTTCTGTGCTGAACTCAATGTGAGCCAACCAGAGGATTCCAACATGACTCTTTTCCACTTACAAATTCAGGTTTTGTTTTAAAAAAAATCTTAGCTCATTTGGGTTCCATTACTCTTCTGTTCCTCATTTCACTCAATAGTATAGTTTATTTCAACAACTTACTATTTTCCAGCTTTTCTCTTCATATTCCTCCCTGTCTCATTCTAGCTAAATGAATTTCAATATGCTGTTTTCTGAATAGCAATCTGGGCTTTGTCCTTTGTGCTCCATGCTATTCACATTGATGTTCCTTGTTGCCACTCTTTTCCACCTCAGCAGCCTTTCGAAAGAGGATCATACAAGACAGATGAGGCCTCAAGTGTTGTTGTTGTTGTTCAGCCTTTCTCCCAATATAGGGAATTGGCTATGAATGGTATCCTTTATTTTTATTTTATTTCATTATGTTTCAAAGTGATATTGTAAACAGTGAGCCTTGTTTCTCTTGTCTGCAACTGAAACGATGGCCAGAATTAAGTTAGAGACATCTGTACACATAAGTGTCCCTTACACATGTGGATGTACTTTCTGGGCTGCTGTAGGGGTTGGTATTCCTTCCTCCCTTAATAGCACCAAAAGCCCCTCTCTTGACTTGCTATAAAGCCCCAAAGCCACCTTGCACAGCCATTCTGTGCTTCTCAGCAATCAGGGAGGATTGGATTAACACCTGCCTCCCCACCTCATAGCTGGATACACAACTGTGACATTGGCACCAAGATCTGCCGGGGTCCTCTGGGGGTATCAACACTTTTGAAATTATTGTGCATCTGGCTATGGGAAGGTAGCCAAAGGACTTTTCCAATCATGCCTGCTTGCCATGAAGTATGGAATGGCCATGCCAGGAGGCTTTGAGGTTTTACAATAAGTCGGGGCGGGGGGTTGTATATGGCTCAGTGCAAAATAGGTCCACATCTGGATATTTATGCTAGCCTGAGGGGATGTTGGTTTGAGGCCAGAGTATGCCTTCATGATTCCTGTTTTCTAATACTGAAACAGCCAAAGAGATACCCTTTAACTCCTGTCATCTAATAGTCAAGCAATCAAAATTTGTAGCCTTTGTGGCTCCTTATCAATCCTTCTGCTAATCATTTTCCCACACTGCTTCTTAACTGCTACCATACAGGCAGTATAGTCTCATCCTACCTTCCTATAGAATTGCTGTTCTGCTTACTTTCTCAGACTATGCTATGTGTCTTCACTGTACACAATTTATTAATCCCCTGTTAAAGAGAAAGACATTTGCCTCAGCCTGGCTTCTGTCAAAATGTCAAGAGGCAGCATGGCTGCATGTCAGAACACATAGTTTGTACACAAATGGTCCAAGGTTCAATCTCTAGCAGCTTCAGGCAGAGCTAGAAAAAAACCTTTCTGAAGCCCTGAAGAACCACCACCAATCTGTGTTGCTGATACTGTGCTAGATGGACCAATGACATGGCCCGGTAGGAGGCAGCTTCCATGTTCCTGTCCAACCTGCCAGATGCTTGGCTCCAAGGTTAAAGGGTAGCAATCTAGTCAGACTAGAAGAAGCTAAATAATAAATGAACAGGTCCATAACATTGGCTGCAAAATGCAAACATACACTGAGGGATTCTGCAGGCACTGGTTCGCCTTGGGTGTGCCAATCATGGTGTGTGTGTGTTAAGCTAAAGTTAAGCAAACCACCCCCACAAACACAACTATTACAAGTAAAGTAATGGTAATGTATCCCTTTCCCTTGAATTTCCTTGGTGTTTTTTTCTTTTAAAAGCAAAAGTAGCTTAATTCTTTTGATGAACTGAATATAAACATTAATTAAAAAATTACAAAAATCAAAACACAGTCCAAGAGCAGTTATATGTTCTATGTTGTTTCAGACTAGTTACTGGGCAAGGTAGAAAGTGTTGGATGTTACCTTTAAAGCTCTACATGGTTTCGGTGCAGGTTACCTACAGGACCACTTTCTCCCATATAACACCCCCCTCATATACGCAGGTCCTGTGGGGCACATTTACTTCAGTCAACCAGGACTAGGCTGACCACAGTCATCCAGAGGACTTTTTCTTCAGCTGCCCCTAGACTGTGGAATGAAGTGCTGGAGGAGATGCAACAGTCAAATACACTGTCTGAATTTAAAATAGCATTAAAGAACCAGTTTCTTCAGGCAGGCCTATCCAGATGATTTTTAAATTGTGAATCTTAAATTCATAGAATCATAGAGTTGGAAGAGACTACAAGGGTCATATAGTCCAACCCCCTGCTATGCACAATCAAAGCACCCCCAACAGATGGCCATCCAACCTCTGTTTAAAAACCTCCAAAGAAGGAGACTCCACCACACTACGAGGCAGGGCATTCCACTACCAAACAGCTCTTACTGTCAGGAAGTTCTTCCTAATGTTTAGGTGGAATTGTTTTAATATGTATTTCTTTTATTTGTTCTTTTAAATTATGTGTTTTAATGGGTTATTATTTTTAACTGTTATGTATTTTAATTGATATTAGGGACTTTAACAGACGCACTAAATACAGCGTCATAACAACACCACATAAATGTGAAAGGGCGCGCATACCACACAACATTGCCCTTTCGCATTTATATCAAGTCAAAAAAATCATACTTCTTATTGATGGCTGAAGCTGTCAATAGATCCCGCATGAACTTTAGTGCTGGCATTGCTGACATATGAAACCTCACGCCATTTAACTTGTGTGAATGCAGCATAAATGGCTGATCTGGCCAGAACACGTCTGGGTGAGATTGCAACATCCAGGTAGGTGACACACTTTTTATCACCCTCCCCAGTTTACTTGTAAGTTTTAAAGTGTGTGTATGTGCTTTGTGTAACTTTTTGTGTGTTGTTTTGGTTGTTTGGTTGTTTTTAATTTCCTGTGTGAGCGTCGTCTTGTGAAAATCTGCAGGATTTTGAATGGGGAAGTGAATGGAGCTCGGTTCACTTCCTCGTTCATTGCTGGGAAGCCTCTGGACAGTAGGGAAGGTAAGTGCAGCATGAGCAGTTCTTTTGCTGGCATAAAAATAAAAAGTTATTTTAAATTTTAAAATATTTTATTTTATTTTATTTATTAAGTTATTTTAAAAAGTTAAATTACTATGCACAAATACTCCACATGCAGTACAACATGAATGGCAATGGTTGACTAAACCAAACCTAGAACACTCTGGATTTAAATACCTAGGGATATTAGTTACCAAAGATACAGGTCAACTATTTCCATGAAATTACAAACAACTTATGAAATGGATCAAACAAAAAATAAAACACTGGACCACAATCTCTCCCTCCTAGGGCAGATAGCAATACTAAAAATGTTTGCACTTCCAAAACTTCTATTCTTATTATTCACAATCCCTTTAGAACCCCCCTCAACATATTTCAACACCTGGAAAAAATATTCCATAAATTAATTTTTAACAACACGACACCAAGATTTCCAAAAAGCATCCTACACCAAAAACTTCAAGCAGGCGGGCTAGGTGTTCCAAATCTGTCACACTACTTTGCAGCTGCGTAACTCACACATCTGATCCAGATATTCAAGAAAAACCCTCAAACCAACTGGATTGAGACTGAGCTAGATCAAAAAGACCCAAAGCATATGGAATATACTACTCCAACCTTTCCTACCCCCAAATCAACAAAATGGACAACCCTTTCTTACGAACATCTTTACGAATTTGGAAAAAATGGAACCATAAAATGGTGCCCCAGGAATCACCCATTCATCCATTCCTGACCCATCCTAAATTCTACGACCTGATCAAATATAAAACTTATTTGGAATGAAACAGGAAAAGAGTATATATGATATCTGACTTATACAATAAAAATATTCCTAAAACCAGAGAAGAACTCATAAAAGACCTAGACCCCATTCAGCCCACTTGGCTGCAATATACCCAAATTGCACATTTCTTTTTTCTTTTTTTTTGGTAAGAATTTTTATTGTTATAGTATTGTTCAAGCTTACAAAATCAGATATACATCCAACAAATTTATCAATCTTACAATCACTTTTTTCCGCATAACCATCTAAAAAACAACAACAACAATGACTTCTTTAGTATTGGTATTGTTAGAACGAAAAAAAGAGAAAAATATTTGATCTTCCTTGACTTCTGATAAACTTCTATCTTTTACATTCTGTTTCCTGCTCCGCTCTCTGATAATTCTTCTCAATACATTTTTGTCTGTTCACTCTTTTTATCTCTATGATATATATACACATATGTATCTACATATCTATGTATCTGTATACCTATACCTTTAAACCATTAATGTACTTCCTTAAACCATTAATAAAATATGTTATTTATCATATATCCTGCCCCTCTTTTCCCATTGTTTTATAACTGTCAACCATTTTTCTATAACCTTCCTTTTTGGTAAATTATGTAACTTGCCTGTCGATATATCCAACTCTAGCATTTCATTTGATTTCTCCATCCACTCTTCTATCGTCGGTGATTTGGAGGATTTTCATACCTGAGCTATTGTGAGTCTCGCTGCAGTTATTAAATAAAGGATAATCCTCCAGTTTTTTATTTCATCTTCTTTTTTAAGGATATTAGTCATATTTAACAAAAAGAGTTCTGGTTTTGCCTCAAATTGAATCTGTAGTGTGTCTTCTAGGAATTTGTGAATCTTAGCCCAATTTTTTTTTATAACCTTACAAAACCACCACATACGAATCAACGTACCCACATTTTTCTGACACTTCCAACATCTGTTACTGATCGTATTATTAATTTTATTTAGTCTGCTCAGCGTAAAATACCATCTATGTGTTATTTTCATATAGTTCTCTTTTAATTTCTGACAAGTCGTGAATTTATTAGTTTTATATCTTGCTTTTTCCCAAGCTTCAAGATCTATGGGATGACCTACATCTGCTGCCCATTGGAGCATATAATCTTTAATTGTTTCCATTTCTAATTTCCTTTTCACAAATTGCACATTTCCTGTCCCATTTACAATGTCAGGGCTTTGTTCCCAGATCTCTAACAAAATTTGAAAACCTATGTACAACTCTACCAATCAAGTCAAAATCCATATGGCAATTATATATAACCGCATGACTGAAACCGCAATGGCGGAGACTGCACTATTTAAATCAGCTTGGGAAACAGATATAGCATACCCCTTAAGTGATCAGGACTGGTCAAATATCTGGAAATCCCCACTATTTCAGAAAAGTCCAGTCATAATACAAGAAAACACACTTAAAGTAGTGTACAAGTGGTATCTGACACGTCATAGATTGTCCCAAATCACCAAAAGCAGCAGCCCTACCTGCTGGAGAGGCTGTAAAGACAAAGGCACCTATCTTCACATGTGGTTTCATTGTCCCTTGGTTCAAGAGCTCTGGGCTGAAATACTCAGACTGATCTCACAGATCACAAAACAAACCATTATCATAGCACCCAGTCTGGTGCTCCTCTCTTGTTTCTCCGATCAGAACACCACAGTCAAATACAGAGATCTGATACAATTTTTATTACCAATAACGAGACTGGAGATTGCGCAAAACTGGAAAATGGGCAATCTTACAATGGGAAAATGGTGAAATCAGTTCTGGAACATCTGTCTAATGGAAAAACTCAAAGAACAAATCAGAACATCCCAAGGTTGTCCTATAAAGACAACTTTTGCAGAAAAAGGCTTCCAATGATCGACTATATAAATCATAATTTGGCTCAACAAATCCCACCTGCTACTCATGAGAAACTGTGGAATGATATATTAACAGATTAAGACATACACCTCCTCATAGATCATTGTACAAGTGCATTAAGTAAAGTCAAGCACGATGAAAATGAACCTCACAACCAGGAGAGTATGTACTCTCTCTCTGGCTTTTCTTCGCAAACGAAGATTCAGGAAGGACTCATCCTGCGTTTTCTGCAAGTGCGCTGATGACTAAAAAGGCCAATCCAAGATAGACAAGTCCGGTTGCAGAAAGCACAGCAGAAGGTTTCCTCGGGTGATGTTACCCCGTTGTGATTCTTTCTGCGTTGCCATTTCTCTTCAAGACTTGTTTGGCGTGAGTTCTCAAATAAGGCTGCAGCATTGTGGATAGTGCTTCTCCATGCCTCCTGATGTGAGGCCAGGGCGGACCACTGTTGGTGATCAATTTGGCCAAGCCTGAGATGTTGTTTCAGGGAGTCCTTGTATCGCTTTTTTGGAGCACCCCTCTTACACTGACCCGTGGCGAGTTCACCGTAGAGTACTATTTTGGGGAGGCGATGGTCCTCCATCCTAGACACATGCCCTGCCCAGTGCAGCTGTGTTCTCAATATCATGGCCTCAATGCTGGTGATCCCTGCTTGCTCAAGGACAGCAACATTCGTTACATAGTCAGTCCAGTGTATATTTGGGATTGTGCGTAAACAGCGCTGGTGGAAGCGTTCGAGGAATCGTAGGTGGTGGCAATAGGTGACCCATGTTTCAGATCCATAAAGGAGAATAGACAGTACAATGGCTCTATACACACTGATTTTTGTGTTTCGCCTCAGGTGTTTATTACTCCAGACTCTTTTGTAAAGTCTTCCAAATGTGCTATGTGCCTTTGCTAATCTGTGATCAATCTCTTTGTCAATCTTGGCATCTGAGAAGATGATGCTTCCCAGGTAGGTGAACTGCTGAACAGACTTAAGCACAGAGCTGCCGATGGCAATGTGGGGATGGTGGTGTTCGTCCTGTGGTGCAGGTTGGTAAAGAACTTCTGTTTTCTTCAGGTTGACTTCCAGCCCAAAGAGCTCTGCAGCTGTTGCAAAGCAGGATGTTAGGTGCTGCAGAGCTGCTTCTGTGTGGGCAACAAGGGCATAGCTCAAAACATCATTAGGGTACGCAAGCCTCTTTCCCACGACAAGGGGGCGTCAATGGAGAGGTATCTCTGTATGTCGTTTTGTGGTAACCTGTAACCACAAAATGGATATGTTCAATGTATTTTACTATTCTACATAAATAAAAAGAAATTAAACAGAAAAAAAATAGAAAAAGTTATGCTGGCAAAAGAACGGGATTTTGGGGGGTGGTCTGATAAAGTCCTAGTTGTTGTGTGTAAATCTGTTGTTCCCTGCCTCAATCCATGGGGAGAGGTGGGTAAGAAATAACAACAACATGTGAGGGGTTAATGCATCCAATGCAATGTCTGTTTCTGTGCCTATCAGGGCTTGCAAAGATTACATTTTCAGACAATTACTCCCAGAATTCCTAGTCACCTTTGGCCACTAGCCATGCTTGCTGGTGGACTCTGGGAGCTGTAATTCAAAAAGTAACTTTTCCAGGCTCTCATGACCACCAAGTACATTGCCCATTTTGCCTGTATTTTGTTGGGGGTGTTTGTTTGTTTGGGTAGAGTACAAAGAAAGAAGCAATTGTTTGCACAGATCCAACCTAAGTAAGCAGACCTTCACAGTACATTGCCCCGGTATGGCCCATGGCTAGTGAAAACTTCAGAGAACAGTGTGCTGCCTTGACGGAGTGCAAGGCTGACATACTCCAGCCTTCAAAGTGCATCGTTATCCTATAGATGCAAAGTTATCCATCACCCATCCAATACAGAATCAATGTGTGTGGCAAAGATAGCCTTTCTTACATAGAAGGTAAGGAAAACAACATTTCTATGTGTCTGTACATAAAAACTTAAGTCACCTAGCCTGTGTTTTGTCACAGAAGTGTTGGGGATGTTTTCATCATCTCAGTAACATACTTGACTTCCTTGATTTCTTACTTCCCTGATTAGCAAGGGAGTTTTCCTTGCCAAGCCTTCAACAAACACACACAATTAACCTTCACTTAGTCTCATTCTTTATCACATAGCCACAACCACAGCTGCTGAGGGATGCTGCAGTTGGGGCTGTGGCTGCTGCCCCTTTGGGATATGAGTAGCAGTAGCCAGTAGCCATCAAGGCAATTTCCATTGCCATGGCAGGCCAGCATTGTACATTGTAACCAGTCTGAAGTGTTGTCAAGTATGCTGTGTCATGTAGTTCTCTCTGCATTGGCTTTCTTGTGTCCAACCCCAAAGTGGTGGGGTGAGAGAAGTAATAGAACAAGCCTCCCTCACAAGGCTGGCATTTTAAAAGTACAGGCTGAGATCCTGCACCAAATAGATGTAGCATAACTTTATGTTCACTGAGTTATGCCTCAATTGTGCTATCCTACCTTGTTACAGTTTTGCAATATTACACAACCAAATGTGCATTGTGCATTGATGTGTAATGCACATCCTCATGCAGTTATGCAATCAAGGCATGATGCACAACAATGCACAAATGCGTAGTAATACACAATGGCTCCACAAACACAACCCTGCTTTTGTAACCTTCAACTGAATATGGCCAGAAAATTTCTACCAACTTGTCAGGATTCACACAAGCAGATGCAAGGAGGTCCAGGAAGAATCAGAGGAAGCTGAAGGTGAGCAAAACCATCCTCCAAAAGGGGATTTTTCTAAACAAGCAGGCCAAAAATGGGGGTGGGGGGTGGGCAGAGCAATTAGTAATATAACACCTTCTCCTCTAGATAGTTTTTCTGTTCTGGTTCAAACCCAAGTATGTTAATAAAACAAAAAGCAAAAACTTCTAATAAGAAGTAAATATAGACATAGAAGTAGAAATAGACATAGTAGTAGTTGTTGTTGCAGTAGTAGTAGTACAGAGTAAATAACAATAACAATAGTAAAAATTATAGTACAGAGGCTTACACTGCATCATTGAGGCATACCATAATTGCTCACTTAGAAAGGTTAATTTTTTTAAAGGCTGGTATTTAACATGGAAAACACTTACCATAACTGGCAAGAACCATTGGTGGAAGCAAAGAAAGAGATGCTGAGGACTGCCAATCAGAAATACAACTGGAAGCCAAGCAGTGAATCAGGAGGAAGATGAGTATATTAGACATACACATCTGATGCCACAGCATATGTCACAAACACAGACACCCAGCAATAAAATAAATCATGTCATTTTTATGAATTACACTCTTTAAGTGAACAACCAAAATATCACTTTGGAAAAAAATGTCAGATTATTTCAGGAACAGAAAGAAATAGATGATTATGGAGGCAAACCCATGAAAAGCAAGATCTTGTTGGGATAGTAGGAAGAAAAGCAGTAACTCCCATTTACAAAGCCCCCTGGAAACCATGATAAACAACATGAAGCATATTTAAAATGTATGTGGCTTTTATCTCAGTGATATGCTTACAACGTTCTCCCTCCCATCTTTGTGTGCCCATCAAAAAGCCAAACCAAAATGAACAACAACACCTGTAGAAGAACTAGAAGAAGTTTTTTTTTACATAACTAACAACATCTAGTGTCATCATGGAGCCCTTCCCTCAGATTCATGTCACAGAGGCACTATTTCAGATTTCGACCACTGAATGGAAACTAAGACTTGCCTTAGTCTTGGATAGCAAAGAGGATTTCTGATGCTTTTCAGAAACAAATCTCAGAAATCTCAAAGATACAAGAATAAGTAGTTTTGGGGGGTTTCAATTACCCAGATATCTGCTGGGAGTCTAACTCTGCATAGGCTGACAAACAAATTCCAGCTGTGCCTTGCAGACAATTTCTTATTTCAAAGAGTAGAGGAAGGAACCAGGGGATCAACAGCCCTGGACTTGATCCTAGCCAATAAGGAGGAGTTGGTCACTGGAATCCAAGTAGTCAGTACTTTAGGGGGAAAGGACCATGTAATGCTAGAATTCATAATTGTGCGACAGGGCAAAGAAGAGTATGGTCAAACACAGACCTTGGATTTCAGGAAAGCCAGTTTTAGCAAGCTAAGGAAACTACTGGGTGGAATCCCTTGGAAAAAGGAAAAAGACACCTAACAAGGGTGGAAGTTCTTGATGAAACAGCTGCAAAAAACATAGTCACAAACAATCCCATGGAAGAAGAAGAAAATGGGAAACATCTGAAAAAGCCAATGTGGCTGCACAGCAAATTCAAGGAGGAGCTGAAAATTTAAAAGTGCATGTATAAAGAATTGAAGGAAGAATAAATCACCAAGGAAGAGTACAGATGTGTAGCCCAAGGGCTTGTCTACACAAGCCCCCCCCCAATGTAGTGCCCCACATAAAAAGCAGTGGTTTTACTCCCAGCAGCACCCATAAGCTTCACATCCCAGATGACAGCTGAGGAAGGGAGAAGAGGGCTCTTTGCCCTCTTCCCCCTTCCTTGGCCCCACGGGTGGGTGGGTGCCAGAGAATCAAGGTGGGCGTGTCGGCAGTGGCAGTGGGACAGGGATGGAGGGAACCGGGGAAGGAAGAAGAGGAAAAGAGAGCCCTCCTCCCTTCTCCTCCCCAACAGTGACGGCAGTCATGGCAGCAGCGGCAGGACTGGGGATGTGGGAATGACAGCCGCACTCCCCCTTCCCCATCCCTGATTGCTTGGGGAAAAAATGGTGTCTGTGAGCACTTGCCTTGCTAGCAAGCCCTGCCCCCTGCACTTGTATGGCCAATCAAATTTGTGCTTCCTCTCATTTGGGCAAATGAATCAGATTGTCTTGCTTGTCCTAATGAGCAGGAATGTGCCCCACCTTGTAGGGTGTTTAAAAAAAAAAGACATGGTATGCCACGAAGGCTTTTCTGGAGAGTTTTTTGGCCTCCGCCCCCTCCTTCACAATAAGGCGATATCACACGGGATACCATTAGGACAGTTAGGATTCTCCTCGCATTCCATGAGGAGTTTATTCACCATTTGGACTACCCCCAAGCTTGCAGAAATAGTATACTGAAAGCTAAAGCCCAGAATGAGCTGAGACTGGCTAAGGCAACAGGACAAAAATGGTGCAGAGAGGCTGAACTGCACCAATTGACACCATTGGGGGAGGGGTGACACCAGCCTTAGTGACGCCACAGCCTTCAAGTAGTCTGAATTATGATGACCCTAAGGTGACCCTAACAAGGGTTTTTCTGAGGCTGAGAGTATGTGACTTGTCCAAGGTCACCCAGTGGACTTTCATGGCCGAGCAGGGATTCAAACCCTGGTCTCCAGAGTTGTAGTCCAGCACTCAAACAATTACACCATGCTGGGGTATGCTGAAGATGTCATTTATCTGGATTTCAGCAAAGTATTTGATAAAGTCCCCTATGATATTTTGATTAGCAACTTATTAAATGTGGAATAGGTGGAAACACCATTAGATGGATCCATAACTGGTTGGAAAACCGTCTTTAAAGAGTCATCATCAATGGCTTTGCTTCAAACTGGACGGAAGTCTTGAGTGGAGTGCCACAGGGTTCTGTTGTTATAAATTATGCTCAATATATATGTGAATTGCAAGTAGACTTTTGATGCTTAAGGTAGGAAACTGTCTATTGCTAAAGTCTGTACACATAGTAAGAGGCATATTATTGGAAGGTTAGGGCAAAAGTCTGGATCCCTGGCCATCTTGGAGAGACTCATTTTAAATTACAAACTGAAATTTCCCTCCCTCCTGCTGAGAACAAAATGGTCTCATTGAGAGCACTCAGTGCTTGCCAAACTGACTCAGACTGGTATACCCCTCATTGTAGGAACTGTTCAGTTTCCAGAGATATTGGTCAACCCCAAATAGGGCAGAGGTCTGTATTTGATTGGCATTGTTTCAGGTGCACAGCTCAATTGTTTGTCTCCTAGACCATCTAAAGACATTATCAGACTAGCATCTAAAAATGTTGTAATTCCACAGATGAAGATAATGGAAACATCATGACATTATAACACTTATTATCACACCTAGCTGTAATCATGTAAAAGAAATGTCATGGAATTATCACATGACCACCACTACTGCTTTAAGAATGGGAGCTTACTTCTGCAATTTGGCATGGGTGAGATTTTGGCGTTTTTTGCGAGAAGATGCAAGCATGCTTAAAACTAAAAAAAAAAATTAATAAAGTAAATGAACACACAGTCACTGAAACAAACCTTAAAATATGCAAACTAAAGGGGACAGTTCATAAAAAGAGCATCCTTTGCTTCGTTTTTGCATTCTCACCAGGACGTTTTCTTGCTCAGGACTGCCCATTCATGCTGTAATCTCACGATTACAATGGGATGTGGTTTCACACATCATCAATACTGTGAAAAAAGTACTACTGATGACCTATTGACTGCTTGTCCTGTCAATTAGAACTGACACCTTTTTCATAGCTGGAGCATGGAGTAAAAATGAGAAGACAACTATGTCATGCAATAGCAGGACCCATTTCCACTACCCTGACATCATAATCCCATTATTTTTGCCACATATTATAATGTCCTATGAGTCATTATCAGTGCCCAGAGGGTAAAAGGCAGCTGTCACATCAACATCTGCCCTTTGTACATGAGCCATAGGCTTTGCACTCATCACTCTAAGCACATGGGGCCTTTTGAATTCTCCAATAGAATAACATTCCCACCCAGAGGTGTCATTTTCACTCCAAGTGACAGCCTCCATGTTAGAAAAGGGCTATATATAGGCGAGAAAGGGAGAGAGTCCCTCTCTCTTCCTGCACTTTCCTTTCCAGAAGCATTCCCCAGAAGATCTGGAATCTTCTTTGTATCTAAAAGGTGAGAAAATCCATGTGTTTCTTAGTCTGCAGTCCCTTAAGCTTAAACTGCATACCTTCAGTGCCCCACCCCCACCCTAATTGGTTAGGAGTAGGGATTTAGCATATGTGTTCCCCCCTTTTCCTTTGAGAAACTGCTACTAACAGCTTGTATTGGATACAGACTCCTTTTGGTTTCTATTGCTATCTTTTTCTGTCTCCTTAATAAAGATATAATTGTTTTTGCTGCAAAAGGAAGCAATGGTCCTACCACATTCTGTGCTTGTCAGGTGTCATCTGTAGTACTGTGTTCGGTTATGGGCACTTCATTTTAAGAAGATATAGACAAGCTGGAATGGGTTCAGAGAAGAGCAATAAAGATTACAAGAGGTATGGAGAACAAAAAATATGAGGAACAGTTAAGGGAGTTGGGCCTGTTCAGCCTGATGAAGAGAAGACTGAGAGATAACATGATCACACTCTTTAAATATCTAAAGGGCTATCTCAGAGAGGAGGGTGTAGGCTTGTTCTCTGCTGCCCCAGAGGGTAGGACTAGATCTAATGGTTTTAAGTTATAGGAGGGCAGGTTTTAATTGACTGTTACAAGGAACATCTTGATTATAAGGGCAGTTAATTAAAGGAACCAGTTACCTGGTGGTGGAGTTTCATTCTATGGATGTCTTCAAAAAGAGGCCAGACAGCTACCTGGTGGGGATGGTCTAGCTGGATTTCCTGCATTAAGCAAGTGTTTGGACTCAGCCTATGGGATTCCTTACAACTTTATGATTCTATGATTCTGTGATTTTACCATTTATTTCTCTTTTTATACATCACAATAAATTATAGTAACTCCTCTCTTTCAAAAAAGTAAAAGGAGTTTTCCTTTGGCATGTACAGTTGTCGTCCCTTCACATTCACGGGGATTAGATTCAGAAGACCCCCGCAAATGTGAATAATAACAGAGGCCCTGTTGCCACTTCCCCCCCACCTCCCCCACCCTCCTGAAAGTGGCAATAGGGCTTCAGAGGCCCTGTCGCCACTTTCCCCCACCTCCCCTGCCCTCCCGGAAGTGGCAACGGGGCTTCAGAGGCCCCATCGCCACTTCCCCCCCACTCCTCAGAATGGCAAACCACGAATATGTGGAACCGCAAGTGTGGAGGCCCCGAATGTGGAGGGAGGACTGTATAGTATGTATGCCTGGTACCTGAGGATGAATGTGTTGGTTTCTGTCACTATCACACATGTTCACTCATGAATCCATTCAGCTCTGGTTTTACATTCATCTATTTAAACAAATTAAAAACTGTACCAAAAGTTGTGCACATATTTGTACTTCATATGGCTAAATGTAATGCTTCTATTACAGACACTTCCAGTGGGGAGGTCATGTTGGCCTATTGCCACAAAACCAAACCAGTCTTGTGGACCATAAAGACTAATGCGCCAGATCCTACATCAAGGAGACTGAGTGTAACTGTACATGCAAGGGGATATGTGGGAGTTGTACAACAATTCCTGATTGGTGAATTGGGACTAAATGCACATTGTACATAGATATATGTGATGTTATGCATATCTATGTTCAATGCACATTAAATCACAATGCAGTCAATGTGCTATGGCAGTGCATGCAGAACTCCACTTCCACATCCAAAATATGAATACCTCCATAGGTATAAGCCAATTTGCACCTTTGTATATTACAAGTTTTATTTGGTATAAGTATTCATGGACTGCACTCTACTTCACTGAGTTGCAATTAACACATTTGTTCCCCCCCCCCACATGCATCCCTATACACAGTCAAATTTAAGCATTTCAACAAATATTCTGTCTCAGATTATGCATTTTGAAACATATTTATCCTAATTATGTTTGGACCCACCAAACCTGGCCAAAGCCATCCTGGCTGCAGTCCAACTGATGAGGAGGGCAACAGGGTAGAGAAATTATGGATTGGGAGTTGATCAGTTCATTTTGGCTCTGACTGTGCACACTCCCATTCCTCAAGCACCCCGACAATGGGCCCATTTAATCCTGTAGAACTCCATCTACTCTGTTCAGAGAAGCACATTCTTTTGTGATATATGCACTCTCTAAATGTAGTCTTAGTGGCCCACAAGCTGAACATGAGTCAGCAGTGTGATGCAGCAGCTAAAAAAGCCAATGCAATTCTAGGCTGCATTAATAGGAGTATAGTGTCTAGATCAAGGGAAGTAATAGTGCCACTCTATTCTGCTTTGGTCAGACCTCACCTGGAATACTGTGTCCAGTTCTGGGCACCACAATTCAGGAAGGATGTTGAGAATCTGGAACATGTCCAGAGGAGGGCAACCAGGATGGTTGGTGGGAGGTCTGGAAGCCATGACCTATGAGGAGCTGGGCATGTTTAGCCTAGAGAAGAGAAGGTTGAGAAGGGACATGATAGCTATGTTTAAATATTTGAAGGGGTGTCATACTGAGGATGGAGCAAGCTTGTTTTCCGCTGCTCCAGAAACTAGGACACAGAGCAATGGACCCAAACTACAGGAAAAGAGATTCCACTGAAACATTAGGAAGAACTTCCTGACAGTAAGAGCTGTTTGGCAGTGGAAGCGCTGCCTCGTAGTGTGATAGAATCTCCTTCTTTGAAGGTTTTTAAACAGGCTGGATGGCCATCTGTCTGGAATGATTTGACTATGTATTCCTGCATGGCAGGAGTTAGACTGGATGGCCCTTGTGGTCTCTTCCAACTCTATGATGCTATGAAACCTATCTCAACCTCCTCAAATGGTGTCTCTGAGCAGGGATAAGTTGAATGGCCAGATAGATCATTGTTAAGTGCCTTAAACTGGCATAACCCCAGTTTGTGCCAGCAAGAGCATTATTAAAGATGCTGCGCAAGGAGGTATCTGGAACTTCTTTGGACAACAACTCTATCTCAGCTGCACAAGGGCAGCTGAGGGCTTCCAGGCACAGTTCTTTCCTCTGGCCATGGAGTGGTTGCAGAGGTTGCTGCCCTTGCAGGCCCAGGAAAACATAGCAGCTTTTGACCTTGTCCATGTTGTGATGGCTGCTTCTCTTTTACCAGGTGTGCAAGTGCAGCTGGACAGTTCCCAGGGCCATTCCCCACAGCCAATCAGTGGCTGGGAGGTGGGGACTGTACCTGGAAGCCTTCAGCTGCCAGTAGCACCCAGCGGTAAAGAAGTAGCTACTGCCCTCCCTCTCCCAGAAATCATCATAAATACACAAAGGTTTACACTATGCCATTTGGCCAACAAGATCTTAGTATATATCCCCCCCCCCTGCCTTTCTACAGTTTCCATCAACTTCTTTCTCACCTATCCCTACAGTGAAATACCCAGTAGCTTTTGGCTCTTCATCTAACTTTTAAAAACTTTCTGAGAATTGATGAGCTCAGAATTCCCTGGGGTTAAGCCTCAGGAATGATATCTGTCTGTCTAAAGTCTCACATTATTATTATTTTTAAAAGGAAGTATGAAGAAGTGAAATTGATGCTTTCTGGGTGGCAGCTGATGCCACATGAGGTTTAAGGTCATTCTTGCCTTCTTTGGAAATTTGAACATAATTACCTTTCTCCCCTGCACACACACAAAATTGTCAGTTCAACATCAGCTGTCATGAAATAAACTCAGTTGCCTCAGCACAGAGACTTTGATTGACAGTCTCCTTGTGGAGTTTATGTCAAAATGAAACAATGTTTTCCCCAAAATCTATGTCTCCAGATCACAGAGTGGCTACAGCTCTGAAGAAGATGAAATCTGTCCCTTGCTACCTTAGTTACATTGGCCATGATGATGATGACAATGATGATATGAATTTATACCCAGCCCTTTTCCCAATCTAGGATAAAGCAGTATACAAAATTTAAAACAGGTACATATTTTTAAAAATACATCACACAAAAGTTAAAAAATATAATGAAACTATCAATAATGTTGAAAACAGTTAAAAACCAGCCATCCAAAAGAAGAACAAAAAATATAAACAACACAGAACATGACCTCCTTCCCAGTAAGGTGTCTGGCTTCTGGCTTGGATGATGCCAGGTTGACTCCCTATTTCTGTATTCTTCTTTATTTTGCCTAGTTGTGGTACTTGGGTGGTTCCTTGAAAATCCTGGTGTTTTTTTTTTAAAGCCCTTCTCCCAGCACTCTGTCTTTTTTACATAGGCCATTCTTTTAGACGTTTGATTCAAAGATGCACCAGAGCATAAATATAACGAGTATAGTACTAACATCAACAGCAATAATAACAATAATTATAATGGCAAATCATAATGGATTTTCCATTACACTACACAAAGCTCTTCTTACCCACCACTGATCAGCTTATTGTTCCAACCCACATGAAGGGAACTTCTGGTGAAATCTGTGTGGGGAACTGTCATTTGATTTAGGGAGGAAATTGGTACAGTTATAAGGTGATCTGAGGGCTTTCCCCCCCTCTCATTATTTCCCCCCCCAAAAAAAAATTATAACTATTCCAAGCAGTAAGTAATCCCTGTGCTTTCCTCCAACACACACAGGCACAAGGCTCCACCCTGGAAATGACACTGCAGAGCCATAAACCATCACAGATATAAATATTCCCAGACGCATTCTAAAGCCACACTTCCTATCACATTGAGTGTCATTTATCTTAACAGATTAGCAAGCTGGGCCCAGACTAACAAAATGAACTTAAACTGGGAGAAACGTAAGGTACTTCACTTAGGCAGGGAAAAAAAATTAAATGAACAGATATAGGATGGGTGACACAGATGACTGGCTTGACAACAGTATATGTGAAAGGGATCTAGGAGTCTTTATAGATCATGAGCTGAACATGAGTCAGCAGTGTGATGCAGCAGCTTAAAAAACCAATGCAGTTCTAGGCTGCATCAATGAGGAATACAGTTCATCTTGATTTTAGGTCCGTATTATTTGTATTAATATACACTTTTATAGTATTGTTTCAATCCTGTTATAGTAATATTTTATTAATTTTATAATCTTGTTTGTGGTTTTAGATTGTGTGCCATAGGCAAGTTTTTGTGTTTATTTTGGATTGTTGTTTTTCTCCTCTGTAAAGCGCTATGTAAAGCCTATGGCGTTATATAAATAAACGTAATAATAATAATACAGTTGTACCTCCGTATCCACGGATTTGCTATCCATGGATTTCAGTATTCATGGCTTGAAAATATTCTTTAAAAAATAATAATCCAAAAAGCAAACCTTGATTTTGCCATCTTATATAAGGAACACAGTTTTGCTATGCCATTGCATATAATGGGACTTGAGTATTCACGGATTTGGTTATCCACAGGGGTCCTGGAACCAAACTCCAATGAATATGGAGGAACCACTGTATAGTGTCTCAACTGAAGGAAGTAATAGTACCACTCTATTCTGTTTTGGTCAGACCTCACCTGGAATACTGTGTCCAGTTCTGGGCACCACAATCAGGAAGGATATTGACAAACTGGAGCATGTCAAGAGGAGGGCAACCAAAATGGTAAAAGGTCTGGAAGCCATGCCCTATGAGAAGCGACTTAGGGAGCTGGGTATATTTAACCTGAAGAAGAGAAAGTTAAGAGATGATATGATAGCCATGTTTAAATACTTGAAAGGATGTCATATTGAAGAGGGAGCAAGCTTGTTTTCTGCTGCTTCAGAGATGAGGACACAGAGCAGTAGACTCAAACTACAGGAAAACAGACTCCACCTAAGTATTAGGAAAAACTTCCTGATAGTAAAAGCTGTTTGACAGCAGAATACGCTGCCTCAGAGTGTGGTGGACTCTCCTTCTTTGGAAATTTTTAAACAGAGACTGGATGGTAATATGTCAGGAGTGCTTTCATTGTGTATTCCTGCATGGTAGGGGGTTGGACTGGATGGCCCTTGTGGTCTCTTCCAACTCTAAGATTCTGTTATGTCAAAAATAATGGTATGTTTTCAAGGGGTGATGCAAAGTGGGAGGAAGGCTTTTTTAATGTTTTTTGTCATGTATAGTAATTAGACCCCCACTTCAAAGACAAAGCCCCACCCCAACTAAAAATCTGTATCCCCTTCATGAAAACCCCTAGAAATGGACTGGGCTAAAATGAAGCACTCACCTCCTGTGAGGAATCCTATGCAGTACTGAGAGGATCATGTCAACTATAGATAAGTTTTGAATACATCCTTTGGAGGCAAGGTGCTGGAGCAAGAATGAGCTATTGTAAAGGGTCCAGAGGCTACACCCACCCCACTTTTCATCCCATGGATCCCCGAGACCACATGCTTCCCTATTTTTAGAGAACTAGAAGTGACCAGAAGGTCACTTCTGGTTTCCTCCCAATGCCATCTGAGTCCAAAATAAGGTGTTTTGGGGACAAGGAAAGTCTTTTAAGATAATTGTACTTACTGGAGGCTTCTGGGGGTATGTGTTTCTATTTTCAGGCTAAGAAAAATATCAGTGACAGAAGGCTCAGTGAGCTTGCATGGGGGGGTGAATCCAGGGGCAACACAAAAACCCTCTATGGGTGGATTACATGTGGCCCATGGGTTGGATAATCCCACCTCTGCCTTGGAGAAAGCAGTGGCCACACAATTCCAGGTACTCTTCCCTAAAACCTAGCATTTTAGCCTTTATACACTTTTGATTCCATTATATAATGAAAGCTGCCAAGCCAAATCCTGCTTCAACTCTGTCCACATTTACTGCCCTCCAGGGTTCTCTGAAGTGGACAATATCTGAGCTGTGCTGATATGCCCCCTTGTGGCTTTCTTGGTCTTACTCTGAGGGTGAGCCGAAGACAACTTTCAGCCTGAGATGGAGTGACAGACATCCCCTGAGCCTGTATCTGCCGCAGATGGTACCCAAAGCTGGCCAGGTTATTTAGGAACATGAGACAGAAGAAACCCACAAGCAGTTCTTATGCTCCCCAGCAGTAAAAATCCAATAATAACAGATTAAATTTATCTGATACCTGAAGTGGATGCTTCACTTTGCCTAATGATAGGGCCAGCCCTGCTTGTTCTTATTCAAACAATTAGGTCCTTGGCAGATTTAAGTGACACTTCACTCAGTTAATGTTCCTCCAGAGATTTATGTCTGGCGTCATCCTTCGTTGTAACCTATATCTGCCAAACACAATCTAACACATTAATGTTTCTTTTAAATGTTATATATGCTTAAATCCACTTAACCATGTGAGCTTAATGGACTTAAATATGTTGATTGTAGCTATTTTTTTTTAAAAAAATGCACAAAATGGTCTATCAAATAGTCTGTGTCTTCATTGTTTTCCTATAACAGGGTTCTGTAACATTATTCCTGTTAATTTGTAAATATCTCCAAAATACATTTAAGTAGCATCTTTATGCATCCACATTCACACTTATGTTCCTGGCTAGTTTAAAAGACAATTTTGTCTAACTGAGCTATACATCATTAAGCTGGGGAAAAAAGTTTGCCCATTACTGCTGTTTTAACATCTTGCCCCATCTTGTCTCATTAGCAGGAACTGATTGAGCATGAAGGTGTTCCCTGGCTGTCACTAGATAAAGTAGGTGCTCTTGGCTTTCATCTGTTCTGAGTTCTCCTTGTCTCATTATCTTTACAAGGTCAGTTTCTTTGACACAGGGACTGCTTGCTTAGCACTCTATTCTGGTAATTACTTGCCTGGCAATCCTTACCATAACTGGATTGCAGGGATATCACTGCAAGGAAAGTCTCCCAGCATATAGGCCAAAATAAACCCTACTGGTACACTTGCTATGGTTCTGGTATACTGTACATCAGAAATGACAGATTATCAATAATTTTTCCAGTGAACATTAACAACCACTTGTGAAGATCAGCAATCTTTAATTTCTTCCATTCGCAATGAAACAAACACTTTCACAAGTGTAGTTTTATACCCTTAATGATTCTGGAGTCCTGGTGAGCCATCAAAAATGCATTTTTCTCTTACACCTGTAGATTGATCCCTATAGTACTCAAAGTTTTTATGATTTGTGGAAAAAAAAATATTTGCTGGTGAAAACAAATATTTAGGGTTCTTAAACACCAGTCTTCCAGTCATTTACAGTACTATACATAATGTTTTACCACCTATTTTAAAATAAATATATTGAAAGCAAAAACTAAAGCACTGGTTTGACCATTTCTCTTTGGGAAAAATATTCCAGAGCTGTTGTTTTCTTGTTTACAGATCCCTACTCCTTAGAAGCATAGAATCATCAAGTTGGATGGTACTACAAGGGCTATCGAGTCCAACCCCCTGTCATACAGGAATACACAACTAAAGCACACCTCAGAAATAGCCATCCAACTTTTGTTTAAAAAACTCCAAAGATAGAGAGTCTACCATCCTACAAAGCAGTCAATCCAGTGTTAAACAGCTCTTGATCTCAGGAAGTCCATTCTAATATTTAGATGGAACATTCCTTCTATGTGTATATCTATTTTCCCTTTGAAACAAGACTGGGAAGCAGATGGTTACCATTCCATAGTATCTTCCAAGTCCAAAGGATGACATCAGTGGTCAGTCAGAGTATAATACTAGAACAAACAGCCTCAAGGCAGTGGTGCAATCAGCACAGGACTTTGGGGTGGATGCACAGGGCCCCACTCAGAAGAATCAGCAGGTAAGTTCCAAATGCAGCACATCTGAGTCATCACATTTTGAAGTCACTGAAGTAGTACACACTACCACTTAGAGCAAGGGTGTGGAAAGTGCAGTTGGTTGGCTGTATGAACCCTCAAGCCCATTTTCTGGCAACCCAAGCCCCTTCAGAACAACTCCAAGCCTCCAGACTGTCAAATGCTGTTCAATCGAAGTTGGCCCAAAAGCATGCAGACCATGGTGACTTGGTTTCCTCATGCCCTACTGTCCCAAAGCATTCCCAAAGTAGTGGAAAAATGGTCTCAGCAATGAGATCTCTAAGACCATAAAGCAAGAAGCTTCCTCCCAGAAGTCAATGGTCTTCAACAGAAATAGAATGAGCAAATTGACCTCTACTACAGAATGCACAGTCTTGACATCTAGGCTACCTTTTACAATGATTTGGGGGTGGGGTAAAAGCCATCTCAGCTCAGGCAGATCCTTGAAGACTATAGAACCATCAGCTAGCTTTCCTGAGACATTACCAGGCACTCAGCTCATCAAAAGGGTAGTGATTCCTATGTCAAATGCCCACCTGAGGTATTATCATCTGACCTGAGGTACTTTAACTATAAGATTATAGCAAAGTCTTTGATTGTATAGATCATGAAAAACTATGGAGATTTTCACACGGGGAAAATATCCCCCGGAGAAATCGGGACAGAAAGATTTCTTCACCGGAAGCAGCACCGCGGTTCACACGCCCATTTGCCTCTCCCAATATGCCGTCATCATCACACTGGATTATTTCTTCCCTCTTCCGGAATATTTTACTAACGGGAGTTCGCCATTAATAAAATATTCCGGAAGAGGAAAGAAATAAACCAGCGTGATGACGACGGCATATCGGGAGAGGCAAATGGGCATGCGAACCACGGCGCTGCTTCCTGTAAAGAAATCTTTCTGTCCCGATTTCTCCGGGGGATATTTTCCCCGTGTGAAAATCTTATAAGATTGCTCTTAAACAAATGGGTGTGCCACAACATTTGATTGTCCTGATGCATAACCTGTACCAAGTATTTCATGTTGATGTTCAACTTGGCTTCTTCTCTCAAATGAGTGTTATCACACTGTTCACTAGCCAAATGTATACAGTTGTCCCTCCACATTCGTGGGGGTTAAGGCTGCAAGACCCCTGTGAATGTGAAAAAAACGCGAATAAAAAACAAGTCATGCCACCGCCCTCCTGGAAACCCCCCCACCCTCCCAGAAGCAGCGATGGGAGCTTCTGAAGCCCTGTCACTGCTCCTCTCCACCCCCCACCTGTCCTCCCAAATGCAGCAATGGGGCTTCTAAAGCCCCGTTGCCACTTTTGGGAGGGTGGGCTCCCAGAAACCAGGAATAATCAAAACCGTGAATGTTAAAGCCATGAATGTGGAGGGGCAACTGTATAGCCATCTGCATATCCAAGTGCAAATCAGATCAAACCCAATCAGTAAAAAAGAAAAGTATATTCCAAGATAAAGAACCACTGTGGTGTGGTGGTTTAAGCATTGGACTATGACTCTGGAGACCAGGGTTTGAATCTCTGCTCAGCCATGGAAACTCACTTCATGACCTTGGGCAAGTTGTACTCTCTCAGCCTCAGAAGAAGGCAAGGTCAAATCTCCTCTGAAGAAATCTTGCCAAGAAAACCCTGGGATACAGTAGGTTTGCCCTAGGTTTACCACAAGTCAGAAACAACTTGAAGGCAAACAACAAGAACATTCCAAGAAAATTGTTTGATCTCTTTATGATTTTGTGGCTCATCTTAGTTTTTTCAGGAAGATATGTAGGAATATTAGGTTTGTGTATGTTTACACACTTTGAAAGAATCCCAGAAATAACCTCTAACCCTAACAATCCTAAGAGAAAACTCACTAACAACTTCATGCATCAATCATGCATTTACCTTAGCCTAGACATCAGCCAGAAACTGAAATTATTTCTCTGTAGTATACTGACATTAATCTTGTTTTTTTACAAATAATTATAAAACAAAATGAAGGAAAAGGGAAGCCTCACTATATGGGATGCTGAAATAGAATATCTACTGAAATAGAAGGTGACCATCAATACAGAATCAAAACTTGCTATATTCACATGATACCACAAGCAAACCATACAGACATTTCACTACAAGGTCAGTAGCAAGAAGTATGGTTACTCTTATCTGGTGATGAGAATGTAAATGCCTTCTTCCTTTTGTTTACTGCACAGTGCTTGGAAACACTATTTTTTCAGACTACAGTAAGCAGAATTCCTCAGCCAGCATGACCTAAATTAACTTTTCTAAGCTTGAGCATTGCTTCTAAGCAATGTTGCCTTTATAGCAGAATACAACAGAAATCCTTTTCAATTTGGCAAGAGGGTTTTAAGGTCACAGTAGAAAATGTGTTTAGCGTGTTTTGTAGAAGTGAGCCCCCTAGTAGTGAATTAAATTAGGCCATTCAGAGACGCAATGGTCACTGAATTAGGGAGAGTTTATTTGTCAAGTCCACTGCTCCACATGCATAGAAGAATACATATTCTGTAATAGGAAGGGTTTAAGAAAAGTATTGAGCTATTGAAGAAGTGCTATGGAGCAATGCATCCTCCTCAGAACAACTGCCAGAATCTCTTTCAGGTAGCTCATTCCAGAGCTGTAAATTATCAGTGGTAGTTGATGACTTCTGTATCAGTGGTGCAGTGAATCCACCCTGAATTTTGCATAGCTTTAGAGGGTCTATCCAAAGTTGTGGACATATTTTGTAGATAGGGTTCAGCACCTTGGATAATTCCTTTGAAGCCTAGATTTAAAACTGGGAATGATTCACTGCCCCTTTGATATAGGACTCTCTGTCCTGCTAGGAGGAGGTCTCCTCTTTTGATGAAGGGAAAGGAGAGAACCCAGATGATAGGCTCCAGTCAGAACCAGAGGTGGTTGGCAGTCCTGCCTTGGAGTCAGAAGAAGCCAACAGTGCTGCCATGGAAGCAGAAATTGCACCATCCCATGCTGACCCTGAAGACCAGGAGCCAGAAATGCTGCACCCTTCTGAACGATGCAGCAGGAACAACAAAAGAGAAGGAAACACCCTGGCATGCTTTAGAAAGGATACACTGGAATAATTAGGCCAGCAGTATTCATTTACAGCTAGCAATAAATTAGCACAGCCAAGGCTGACCCTTTGGCTGCAAGATAACAGCTCCACTATTTCTGTTTGGCATTGTGTTACATTCCCTTCTCAGCTTGTGTCTTGGACTATTTCCCTCAGTGACTCCTTGCCTGGCTTTGGACTCTTCTCAGACTGCTTTTCATGCTCAGACTCTGAATTGCATTGACCACACTTCCATTCTTATACACCTTCTATATATGACCTTGGTGTGACTTGATTTCTCCATTGCTTGTTCTCCCAAAATACAGGTTCACTCTCCAGGTCACTCTCTGCCCTGAAACAGGACAGCCACCATCCACCACTGCAGGATGCCAGGGCTTTTGAAAAGTCCTTATGCACCTAGTAGATTCACAGGTGTGGTATCATATTTAAAGGTTCTTTAAACAAATGTTCAGGTCTATACTTATTTGGCATCTGCATATCATCTCAGCTGCCACTTGGTCCTTCTGTTACTTGATTGCAACTGTATGCTGTATACAAATAGATTACTGCTTGGGTGTACTAAGTAAATGGGACCCTGACTGGGTGGAGCTTTTGTACAAGAAAGGGGCTTCACTGTAGATGGCTGACATGTGTATAGCATACTTTAAGAATGAAAAGAGAACAACCTAGCACCTGAGCTTGGCCAGTGCAGATTTCCCTTTATTTTCAAATCCATAGAACCCACTCACAAGCATAATTCAGTATGCTGTAAACACAGGGTGAGGAACCTTTGGCCCTCCACATGTTTTGGCCAACAACTCCCATAAGACCCCCAAGCAGGTCTAGTGGTAAGGGATGATGGGAGTTGTAGCTGAACTCCAAATCATCTCTAGGGCCATCCCTTGCTGTATGTAGCCACCCCTGCTGTATACCATTCCATGCCTTCTAATATGCTATACTGCTCTACCTCTGTTCCTGCAAGTTAACTTATGAAACTGCAGTTGATGTCTATACTTAAACCCAATGGGGAAAGTGTCTGCCTTTGCCTTCTGTGAAGTAAACACTGCATGGTCTTTAAGGTCAAACAAGTACAAAGTCTCCAGAATAAATGATTAATAAAGATATACAAGATGTCACAACTTGTTCCTGAGATTTGCTAAAATACAGATAAATTGGAATCTGACAAAAACAAATTGTGCTTAATAACCCTTAAAGACGTGATCCCTGAAGCATTCTGCAGCCCTCCAGTTTCCCCTTGTCCAACTACTTTCATCTTAATTTATAGGAGACAAAGAGTAGTAAAAATAATGTTGGGACTTTAAGTAATAAGATCAGTTATAAAATCACTCCCTTTATCACATAACTAATGCATTTTCTTCCCTCACCCTTGCTCATACACACATACCACCTAAAATTTTCTGATTATATTATTTAGCAATCACAATTTATCACCAGCTGGAAAAGTATGGTACACTAAAAGGAGAACAGTGCCAGTCTCACTTAGAGAAAAATTGCAATGTAATCTAAAAAGATATTGGTCAAGACAGCTGTGAAACTACCTAGAGAATCCCAGCCATGGCTTCATGATATCTGAAACATGGTCTTAAAACTCCATGAAAGTTTCAGTGTTTGCTCAAATGTAGACAGGGGCAGCAGTTGGGTACACTGCAATGCAGCAGCAAATCTGTTCTGTGCAGATGCTCAATGCTATGATGGTGCTGAACCTCTGAGGGTCCAGCACCAGCAAAGCTCCTGTTCAGCTAGAAAAGGGGTGAGCAAAGTGTGGCTCATGGGTTGCATGTACCCCACAGGGATGTTTTTGTGGTGTCCAGAGTACCAAGAGGTCAATAAATTGTCCCCAGACACCCTTCAGGGATGGGGGCATTTTCACCACATTTTTGAGGCCTCGTGGGCCATTTTAGGCCCAGGAGAAGCTGCTTTTAAGAAAGGACCTCCTTGGTTAATAATAATAATAATAATAATAATAATAGGCATAAATGTGGTTAAAATGCCAACATATCCTCTAAAGGGCTCTCTAGCTCACTAGAAGTAGCTGTAGAAGGAGTGGTAGTAACTTCAAGACTGGATTCATGGTGCCTTCCACCCCTTGTGGCAGATCCACTGGCCACCTGTGAATCTGAGTGGACTTGGAGACCCAACAGAAAACTAGAGATTCATTGTAGAAGAGCAACTGGCTTTGAATTTGTTGTTGGCTGTCAGTGTAATCCTGTATATTTTTACTCAGAAGCTCCATTAAGTTCAGCAGGACTTACTACCAGGTTAAGAAGGATAGGTTCATAGATTTAAAGGGTGCTTTTAAAGAGGCTTTAAATCAAATGTCAGAATTTTGCATGAGAATGAAAAATTGAAAAGTTTTCTCCCTTCTAGATAAAATTAGATGTATTATTATTATTATTATTATTATTATGCATTTTTCAATGGTTTTTAAAAATTTGCATTTCAGAACTTTTTTACCCCAAAATTTCCATTTGCACAAAAACATTGGCCTAAATCCTATTGTTAGTCCTGGCTAGAAGAGAGAAACTGAATTTTCTTATGCGTTGACTCACCATTCAACACTGGATACAATCAGTCTGCTCAAGGTGGGACTAATCTATAGGATTCCAGCCATTTTTCATTTTAAAAAATTGCATTTTGCATACAATACATTATAGCTATTGCTTATAACAATTTGTAAGCTGCTCTGATAGCCTTGTGGCTGAAGAGTGGGGTATAAATCAATCAATCAATAAATAATAAAATAAATTTTGTTTTTGAGCAAAGAAAAAAACAATTCACAATGCACAAAAACATTTTTGTTAAACCTTCCGCCAATTGATATAGGCTGTGCTCTGTTGTGTGGTGCTGTGTTTTGTCCTCTGCTTGCCTGCCCAAAACTGAAGACAGTGCACACATACTCCAGCCAAGGAGTATCCTTAGGTGCCCCCACCTGCCACCTGCAAAAGAGGAAGAGAAGAACGCAGTGGCAAGAGTCACATTTCCCAAAGGCCTGAGGCCCCTCAGAGTCTGATATTGAGGAAGCAGCTGCTTTGAGAAGCTGCCTGGAACAGGCTGAGGTGATTGTCTCACTAAAGCTCAAGGCATTTTAAAGTAATATTTGTATCTGAATGGACACCCAGTCCTGGTTTTTGGACACTCCGTGGTGACAAATGAACACATACAATTTCATCAGTAACCCCATGATTAACACCTCTGCTTTAATGCCTTTGGTTTGCAGTTGACCAAATATAAAAATAAGCCCCCAATGTACCACTGGAATCCTAGATCATCTGCTTAGTTACCGTATGCCTGTGTAACTAAGTAATGTCTCCTGATTGAACCCCCCTCCCATCCATCCTAAGAGCCAGCTGCCAGACTGGGCAAAGTAGTTCCATTAAGCTTCTGAGCAGTGCTCAAGGAGAAGGATGTTTCCACCCATTCCCACCATGTGTGACATATGGTACTTGCTCCTGATTGCCATAGCCTCACTAACTAATGGGTAGGGGTTGGAAATGTCATCCTCCTTGTACTCTGAAAGGTAGCTGAAAGGACCTCTTTTGCCAGATCCATCAGCTGGCTCTTCAGGTGAGCTGGAGTGGCATTTACATAGGTTAACGGCAAGACTACATAGTCTTACTGAATACAGATCAGCTACAGATCCGTAACTCTAGGTTACTAATCTCTACTTGCAATACTATATGAGTATACCAGCCATATATCTTTTGCAATTCCAAATCAGTTGTGTTTTTACACCAATTTTTCTAAGCTTTGATAAGAGTTTTGGGTTTTTTTCTTTTTTTTAATTCAGACATTTTCTGGTGGTCGGCAGGATAATAAAAATTGCTAAAAGACTGATGCGCTTAACTGCATTTGCATCTCTGCGCTGATCTCTTTTTCAAAATCTAGAAACAAATCACTTTCAGCACTATGTGACAGTCAAGTTTGTATGTAGTGGATAAGCTTCCACTCATGAACCCTTTTAAATAAGAGAATGAATCCACAGTAACAATTTCATATAAAATGCCCTGGGCCAAATCTACACAAAGACCGGACTGTGCCACAATAATAGCAAGTTGCAGCAGCTGCGAACTGTCTTAATGGTTTTATAGGCCCCATAAACCCTGCATGCCTGTGGCATCAGCAGCTCTGCTTTTAAATCTGCCACCAACCTTTTTTAAAAAAAACCTCTTTCTATGGTGATCACAAGTGATATTTCATCTTTCCCCAAGAAAAAAGACAAAAAAAAAGGCAGCACAAACCTCCATTTTATCACCTTAGCGATCACTTGTTAAAGCAAAAATCCAACATGGCAGCAGCGGGCACTTTCCCTGTACCGCAGCCCTTCCCCCTGCACTTGTCAAGCCAATCAGGTTTGTGCTGTGTCCTGCATGGGAAAGTGATTCATGTCGAATTGTTTGTCTTAACGAGCAAAAATGTATAATATCCTTGGAGGTTGGGGGGTTTTTTGTTTTCTTTTTTTGTTTGTTTGTTTTTTGCTTTTTTTAAGTCAGGAAAAGTTGCAAAGGCTTTTCTTGTGTAATTTTCCCTCTTCCCTCCCCGCACCTTCACAATACAATGAGACAATGCAGGATCCCATTAAGACAGCTCATTTTCTGAGCAAATTCTGTGAGGGGTATTTTCACCATGTGGACATCCCCTGGTGAAGCTAATGGTAAGAACAGCTCTGTTCCTAACAGGTGTCTTTCTGTTCAGAGTATCTGATAGCCAGCCATGTGGTTCTCCAAGGCTGCTGCCACACTCCAGAAATAATGCAGTTTGACATACCTTTGACAGCTGTGGCTCAATGCTATGAAATTCTGTGATTTGTAATTATGTGAGATATTTAGCCTTCTCTGACAGAGAGCTCTGGCGCCACAACAAACTACAAATCCCAGGATTCCATAGGATGGAGCCATGATAATTAAAGTGGTATCAAGCTGCATTATTTCTGTAGTGTGGCAGCAGCTTAAGGAAGATAAATGCCATGGGAGAATATGAAGGAATCATTGTTATAGGCTGTTTTGTCCTTTAATTTTTGGAATTGTTTGGCAGTTAAGAAAATGTGACTTGTCCAGGGTCACCCAGCAAGGTTCCATGGCTGAGTGGGGATTCAAACCCTGGTCTCCCAGGAGATTATCAAAAAGTGTTCCTGTCCCACAATTTCCAATCCCACCCCATCCCAAAACAATAACCCTCCCCACCGCACTTACCTTCTCTCCCATCGTTCAGGCAGCCCAGGAGTGAACGGAGCTCTAATGGAGCTCAGTTCACTTCCTGGAGTGAAATCCTGCCCATTCTCGCAAGAAGACGCAAGCATGGGAAGTTCAAAAATAAAAGTGAAAATAAACACAAAAAAGTGACACCATGCACCTAAACACACTAAAAACATTACAAATAACTCAGAGAGGGTACAAAGAAGAGGGTGGCTTACCTGGATGTCCTGATCTCACCCAGAAGTATCTGGCTGGACCGTCCATTGACATTGGAATCTCACCAGCAAAACAGGGCACATTGTCATACACAGGCAAATCCGGAATGGAAACGCCATGGGAGATCAAATGCCTGCTTCTCCCCAGAGATTATCAGACACATCAAAAATGACATTATAATGATGCCATGAGATCGCAAAGGGGCTTCTTTATCAGGTGACAATGTCCCCCATCATCTCCTAAGCATTCTGCTGCAATTACAGGGGCATGCTTTTTTATTGTTGGGGAGAAGCCAGCAATTGATCATTAGTGATCATAATCATTAACTGTTTAGCCCAAATGAATAGGATTAAAGAGCTAGATCCAGCACACCATCATCCATCCCAGATAGGCTTGAGATAGTACTGAGATCTAGTACCTCAACAGATCCTGGATTGTTTTTACCCTTGGCTCCTGTCTGTACAGAGGGTTCCTTATCTTGCAAGGCAGAGGTAGATGAAAGATAGATAGATAAATAGATAGATATTGGTAAACTGTTTCTGTGCTTGTAATTGCTGCAGCAGGATTGAGATATTAGACAGTGTGCTCATTGGGACACATTTATTCTTAGAAACAGTTCTGTTAATATGCTCCTATCAGTACTGGCCCTACCATTAGGCAGAGTGGGAAGTCATCTCAAGCAGAAGATGCTGGGCAATGTGAAGAAATGGGAGCCTTCTAGCTAATCCCTTTTGCTAGCAACTGTAGTTGGTATCCTAATAGGCAGTTACAATGTTGTAAATGAGGCTCATTGGTGGGAGGAACTGTGTGTCATCCTTCAGTGCCCCACTACAAAACTCCTTCATTCACTACAGATACCTGGCTTTTAAGGTGGGTTTTAGGAGAATGGATAGGAAGACAGAGTGTAACTGCAACATCGTAGATACAGTACATGCCCCATGCAGCATCTTGGCCTGTGCATTCTAGACAACCATGCCCTAAGCAAAAAGTGTTCCTGTCCCACAAGCTCCAATCTCACCCCTGTCCTGAAAAAATACCCCCCCACACACTGCACTTACCTTCTCTCCCATTGTTCAGGCAGCCCAGGAGTGAAATCCCACTTATTCTTGCGAGAAGACATGAGCATGAAAAATTCAAAAATAAAAATAAAAACAAACAAGTGACACCAAGCACCTAAACAAACTAAAAACATTACAAGTAACCCAGGGAGGGTACAAAAAAGAGGGTAGCTTACCTGGATGTCCCGAACTCACCCAGAAGTGTTCTGGCTGGACCACCCATTGACACTGGAATCTTGCCAGCAAAATGGGGCACATTGTCACACACAGGCAAATCTGGAATGGAAACACCACGGGAGATCAATTGCTGGCATCTCCCTGACAATAAAAATAATGCCCTTGTAATGGCAGCAGACTGCTTGGGAGACAATGGGGGACGGCGACGTCTGATAAGGAAGCCTTTTTGCGATCTCATGGCATTGTCATAATGCCATTTTTGATGTGTCTGACAATCTCCTTAGCCTGTTGATCTTAGGAGAGGTGGAAGACATTGTCCATACCCCAGTGTTGAGATAAGATTCTGTTGTCAGTCTGGTTGGCTTCTGTAAGTACAAGGATATGTCTGTGTGCCATCTTGTCTTTCATCTCAGACATCAAATATTTTGGGCCACCCTGGATCACCCTACCTTAAGGGGTAGCATTTTTGTGATGAACCACTCCTCTTGGAATAGATCCAGTGCATTTGTATTTGGTGCAAGACAAGAGGAAAATGCCATGCAAAGAAAGTCACTGGGTTTGTCTAGATGAGAAGATATAATGTTGATTGCTCCACATTAAAGCAAATTCACAGCAGTATTCATTTGTCTTCATGGTCCTTTGGCAAAACCACTGCTATGCAAAGGTATCTGTGTTTGAAGTTCACATGCAGCCCTGTGAATCAAGATGGTGGCCGAGAGTGAATTACTTGTGTTATTATCCTCCACAAGTTGCCGCTGCTGCACAGTTTTTTTAACAGCAAATCAGAGGTGCACAAGTGCGACCTTCCACTTTAAAAAGCTGTTTGGTCACCTCAGTGCAGCAAAAAAGCATATGATCAGTAATGCAAAACTCCAAAATGGCACTTCCAGCTACTCCACTGCTGGCAAGCCCCACCACCACTCTGTGAAGATCCAACCAATCAGCTTTCCACTTCCACCCTCACCAAGAATGTGCTGTGATGCAAATCAGAGGTCCAAATGAGGGGGAATGAGCATTTCCACACATTATTTTTAAAACCTCAGGAAAAGCTATGAAGGCTTTTTCCCTGCCTTTTTTGGATATTTTTGGGCCCCCATCCTTCTGAATAAGGTGAATCACCATGGAATCTCATTGTGACAAAAGGTATTCTCTGCAAATGTTATTAGGATTATTTTCACCATCTAGACAACCCCAGTGTCTGTGTATACTGTGATGTTAACTTTTTTAACATTTTGCTTTTTCTTTGTCAATATGTGAGCATCCCTGCTTCTCAAGAGAAAAGGTTTCTTCTTTCAACAAACTTACACAGAAATCAAAGAGAAGTCCAACTGCTGTTACACATCAGGCATTTGTATTTATTTTCATTAATATAGATAGAATTTAGCAATTGAAAACAAAACAATGCATTTACAAGCAATAATTCACAGTTTTATGTATCAACTCCAAATCAAAATAAGCACCATTTGCAGTCAGCAGCATTTGCATGCCACATGTATGTATGTACAGCTGGTGCAGAATTAAATTTGAACACTATTTGCATGATACGCATGCTGCATATAAAGCAGTTTGTCAACTGTTCACTTCCCAGAAAGAAAGGAGAGGGGGAAAGGAAGCAAAAGATATAGAAATAAAAACTAGGGAGGAAGGAGGCACAATGAAGGATTAATGGTGTGTGGTGGAAAAAATTAATACAGAAACAAGGACATGGTTGTGACTTCTCTTTGTATTTGGATTTTTGCAATTTAAGACATCACATCAGAGATGGAGGGGTTAAATTATCACTAAACTACATGGTAATGCATGGCTATAACGTTCTCTCTCCTTTCTTTGCTGGATGCACTTTTATAAATGTCTGTGTGGGAGATAATTGCTGTTGCATGTGCCTTCAAGTCATTTCCGACTTATGGCGACCCTATCAGGGGTTTTCTTGGTAAGATTTGTTCAGAGGTTTGCCATTGCCTTCCTCTGAGGCTATGGATGTGTGTGACTTGCCCAAGGCCACCCAGTGGGTTTTCATGGCTGAGCAGGGATTTGAACCCTAGACTCTCAGAGTCCTAGTCTCACAATGAAACCACTACACCATGCTGCCTCTCTTAGATCATTGTTATCTTCCACAAATTCTGTATTTTCACAAAGGAAGGGAATGATTAACTTTACAATGATGCCTTCTTTATATTATACCTGGGATTGCACAGGCCAGATTAGAAAATCCCTCACTGGGAGAGTTTCTGACCCACAACCCCGTCCCATACTACAATCAGATCATTGTATGAGGAAATCATATTCCATTACATTGAAAGGGAAGATAGTGAGATCTCAAGTATGCAGCCTGCAGTCAAGTATGCATAACCAGGTGATTGAAGTGGTATGCTCTGTCTTGTCTGGTTTTGTATGATTATTTTTAATGTCTCATATGAATTTGTAGTCCTTTGATCACTCTTTGTATGTTTTCAATGCCTGTGGGATGGAAGATAAAAATAAATGGAGTGCAGTGCTAAAGATGCAAACACCAGATACCAAAATTTAAAGGAATCTAAAATTCTAAATACTAAATACTGGTTGGCATCCTGTTGGTGTTTTCTGCATGCATAGGTTCTCCCTCAGAAGCAGCTGGACAGTTTTCTCCAATGTACTGTATAATATCTGCATTCAGTTTGAAGATTTCAGAAGCTGATGTGGTGCCATTGTGCATGAAAATGTGCTTGCAGATGAAATTGCACATGTGCACTTGGGTGTTCATTCAGATGCGCATTCAGTTGTGCAATGTTGCCATTCACCATAAGGGCTGAGTAGCACAGCAACACCATATGAGGATATTTATGCTTTGTAACCCAAATGTAGATTTTGGCCAGTACTTTGTGGGGTTTTTTAATTGCCTGATGGTTGTTGTTGTTGCTTAAAAAATACTAATATGAAGATTCTGAAGGCCAGGCTCTCTGCATATTTCTGCAATGCTGGATTCCATCAGAAACTAATGGAGCCATTTCCGTAACCATTAAGCAGCTAAAGAGGGAAGAAGAGAGAGAAAGAGGTAACAGGACAGGAGTGAAGCCTCTTCTCCCTCTGCTATTTGCTAGAATGAGAGCCAGAGGAATTACAATGCTATCATTGTTTTTCCTGGGTGTGAATTGCAGGGGGATGAGAATCAGTCCCCCTGCTCAGTCAATGGTCATTCCCCTTCTACCATAGCAGCAGCCCAACTGAGTATGGCATTTATCTTTGAGGTGGGTTGAACATTTTTTTATATATTTATTTATTTATTTATTTATACCCCGCTCTTCAGCCACAAGGCTATCAGAGCGGCTTACAAATTGTTTTAAGCAATAGCTATTTACACATCTAACTGCATTAAACAGTTTCCAATGTGTATTAGCTAATTGCCCCCACAAGCCGGGTCCTCATTTTACCGACCTATGAAAGGATGGAAGGCTGAGTGAACCTTGGAGCCCGCTGGAATCGAACTTGCGACGTGGTGGCTTGCAGTACTGGCATTTAACCACTGCGCCACCAGGGCTGTTATATGACACAAGAAGCCATTGAAGAGCTTCTTATGCCCACTGAAAACAGCACATAGGCATGTATAAGGCATATGTATGTCACTAATAGGATTCTGGCCATCATATTAGCTTCTATACACTACTTATGTGTAGTAGGCAGGGAGAAGAGAGAGGAAGTTTGTGGGAGAGAGGGAGGGAGGGGGAGGGGGATTTTTGTTGGCCATGTGCCCTATAATGATGGCAACAGGCATCCCTCACAGGAAGCAGGGAGGAAGGGGAGAAGGAAGATAGTGACAGATGAAGAGAAGGAGGCACAGGGCCAGTCCATGACATTTTACTACTTAAGATAAAGCCCAAGTGATGTCCTGCTGCTCATTCACCCTTACTAGTAAGGTCAACACATTCAAAACTTTGCATCACCATTCAAAGACCAATTTGTGACTTCATCTTTCTCCTCTTATGGCTTCACCTGAAGAAAGTCACTTCATCCTGCTGCATTATAAAACTGACCTTGAGGAGCCATTCTTCCAGTCTGGCTGCTTAGATCACTTCATGACTCACTCCTGTGCTGTAGGTGGAAAGGCAACTCTCCTCCTTCAGCAGCCCTGATCCCTGCCTGACCCACCTACTTACCACTGCAAGGACAAGGTGCAGAGGCATCCACCTGTTTGTTTGCAGTTTTGGAAAGAAGGGCATAGTAGAGGAGCACTGGGGAAACTGAATTCTCCACAGCAATGTGCATGCATGCACACACATATCCCTACAGGTCCTAGCTTTGTTTAGTTGCTTAGGTGGGAGGTCTGGAAGCCATGCCCTATGAGGAGTGTATGGAGAAGAAGCCTGGAGAAGAAAAGGTTGAGAGGTGACCTGATAGCCGCATTTAGATATTTGAAGGGATATCATAGTGAGGATAGAGCGAGCTTGTTTTCTACTGTTCCAGAGACTAGGGCATGGAGCAATGGACTCAAGCTACAGGAAAAGAGATTCCTTCTAAACATAAGGAGGAACTTCCTGATGGTAAGAGCTGTTCGGAAGTGGAATACATTGCCTTGTAGTGTGGTAGAGTCTCCTGGGGGGGGGGGTTAAACAGAGGCTGGATGGCCATCTGTCAGGAGTGCTTTGGTTATTCCTGCATGGCAGGGGATTGGACTTGATGGTCCTTGTGGTCTCTTCCAACTCTATAAGTCTATGATTATAGTTCATGAATCATCAGGTTCAAGGATAGCTGAGATGAAGAAGATACAAGAGTGTAGCTATAGCATGGAGCAAAATGAGGGCATTGCTGCCATTGGAATTCTGCCCCCCTGTTGAATTTTCATTCAGTTCCCAAATTTCTAGCATTGCAGTAACTTAAAACTTCAATTGAGCATTTAGAAATATAATTTAGGCATCCAAAGAAAAGAGGCAGGTAAAGTTACTAAGAGAATGTGAACTCACCAAATGTAAAAGTTCTAAGGACTTTATGACACCAGTCTGTTTTCTCACATCAATTGTGTTAATGAAGTAAACAGAAGCATACTGATTTGAAAATATATCATACTTCTCGGCAATCCCATGAGCGTGCTGCAAGTGTGCTGCTTTGGCAAATCATGGCCCCTTCTGCACTGGTTCCATAACTCCACCTTCCTACCTTTGTATGCCCTACTTAGCACATGTGTGCCTTCTGATTTTTTAATTTTTATTTTTACTGTGATTGTGTAATTATAGGGAAATGATAAAAAAAATGTTATTTTTGCACTATTATTATGCAATCACAGCAAAAAAAAAATTAAAAAACTGAAAGTCACAAAGTAAAAATAACTTCAGCCTGCTTGGGAATAGTAAGGGAGAGGGGGGAGAGAGGTGTAGAGGTGGAGAATCATGCTCCCTCATGCCACATGACAGTCACCATATTGTTACTACAGTGGAAGGGACCTATCACACCACAGGGACTAATGGATTAGCAGCAATATTGGGAGCCATTGACAGCTTTTCCCCATCAATGAAAAGGTACACTACAGAAACAAATGGCATGCAAAGCAGCAACAGAATAGACACAATGTCTTTTGCAGGCCAAATATGCTAATATCTTGCTGTAATTGCAAAATACCAGCCTTGTGTGATAAAGTTCTTAGTGTGACTTATTTTCAGTGGCTCACTTTCCACAGTACTGGAAATTTGGAATCTGAAGGAAAATTTAATGAAAGGAGAATTCTTATGCCCTCTTTCCCCTGCCCATAGTAGTTACACCCCGGAAAAGACACACACACCCCAAGTCTAAACTTGGCTTGCCCTGGCCAGACCATTTTGCCACCGGAAGCAAAAGACAAGATGGTGCTCTTCCCCCCTCCCCACCATACACACACAACATTCCATGGGCAGAGGTGAACTAGATCATTGCTCAAAATTTACTTCAATGCTGCCAATGAAAGAATTCAGGACGAGTTTAGGAAAAAGTGTTACTTCATCTGAAACCAAGATGTTAATGTGAATTGTGAGTGGAATGAGCCTAAGGCTAGATGTCTATATTTTCTTTAACAAATCTACTATTTTTATTTTCTTTATCTCTGTCTGAATGCATTAATGTAATAATTCACAAAAAACAACTGGTCACTTTTTACCACACTGAACCCACTGATCAACACTGCCACTTGTCAAGAGTAGTGGTCACCTTGAGGCCTGAGTACCCAACCTAGTTTTACGAGTAAAAGGGCAAAGTGAATGACAGACACCCAAGGTTTGGAACTGCTGGGCCAACCTGGAAAGGGGTTCCATCACAGAGGCAATGTCCCCAAGGGCAGCAGATTCATTTAGTGGTGTAGGAAATGGATACAACAGAGAGAAATGGCCAAGGGGCTCAAAAGAAACATTCAGATGACCATTGTCCTATCTGTGGTCATTGTTTTACTCTCTCTAACAGCAGAACCAGTCCTGGTCTGGGCTCTGAGAGAGTCTCAGGTTACCAGGTAATCAAGATCTAGAACCAATGTTTTCCATTTGCTGGATTTTTACCAGTATTTGAAAGCACCTGTGGCCATATACAACATGATTTCAACCGTTGTTAGTCTTTGTGTGGCAGTAAAATGTAAGAGGAACAAACTGCCACTAGTCAGAAAGTGTATACAATGCTTTTTTAAAAGCTCAAAATAGTTCCTAGGTACTGCTTCCACAGTTTCGGGAAAAGGTAATGTGTCAATTGTTGATCATTATTTTTTCAAGATAAATGCATTACTGGTTAATCTTGAAAAACTGAACTGACAACACATTACTAATATTTTCCTCTCATTTTTAACCAAGAAAAAAATGTTGCCATCTAACCTCTGTTTAAAAGCAACCAAAGAAGGAAAGTTTGTTAGCATGCCCTACTTCCCCCTCCCTATGATATCTCATAATTGGAAATATTGGACACTTTTCGGGGTCAGGTTGGCTGGGGTGAACCAAAAAGATTTCCAATGGAGGTCAAATTGACCTGGGATGTGTCTTAGAAATATTTTGGCCAAACAAGTCCATATTAGGATTATGCAGAAGCCCTTTGGTAAACAGTCATTAAGGAGATATGTGTTAATTCCTGGCACCTCAGCAGTAGGTCATCCAACCAAACAATTAAGTGATCTTTCCCAACTCCAATCCTAAGGAATTCTCACTTCAGAACCCCCTCCTGTCCTGCATTTTGAGGTTGTCATAAGCTAATCAATTTCTATCTCCCAGCCATTAGCACACATTGGAAACTGCTTAATGCAGTGTAGATGTATAAACTGCTATTGCTTAAAAAACAATTTGTAAGCCGTTCTGATAGCCTTGTGGCTGAAGAGCGGAGTATAAATAACTAATAAAATTAAAAAAAGAAGTTGAGTTTCACTCCCTTTGTCTATCCCTTGGGAAAGCCATCCCGGCTTTGTCATAACCAGAGTACCCCTTCAGGATATGAAATAGGGTATAAATATCCCAGCCCAGACCCCAGCTAAGGGTGCCACAGATGGACACCGAAACTGCTGGACTCTCTGTGCCACCCTCAGATGCCAGTCTGACCCTATTCAATGCATGGAATTCTTATCTTCAGGACTGATAACTGTAACCATATCTTCCCGGACTTCTCTCTTTCCATCCTCCCTGCCTTTCTTTCCAATAGCCTTGTATGGTTCTTAAGAGTGTATGTGTGGTATGCTAGCAAATCTCCTGTGTTATTTCCAATAAAAATACTTTGTTTTCCTTTAACTAGAGTGCTCTCTAGTTAGTACTGGTATACATAGGTGAAAAGATCCCCAGTTACCTCCCTTTCACAGACTTCCGTATGAGCTAATAATTCCCGCAAATAATAATAGAGATTTTGGCAACATGGGTGGGGCTCTAAAGCACCCCCCACCCCTTAGGGTAACAACTTAGGATAACAGCCAAGGGTATTAAAAGAGCTGGCAATAATCAGAGACATTGGCAATAATCTTTCAGAACTCCTGGAGAACAGGAGAAGTCCCAGCAGACTGGAGGAGGGCAAACATTGTCCCCATCTTCAAAAAGGGGGGGAAAGAGGATCCCAACAATTATCGTCCAGTTAGTCGGACATCAATACCAGGGAAGATTCTAGAGCAGATCATTAAACAGAGAGTCTGTGAACATTTAGAAGGCAATGCCATAATCACAAAAAGTCCACATGGGTTTCAGAGAAACAAGTCATGCCAGACTAATCTGACCTCTTTTTTTTTTATAAAATCACCAGCTTGGTAGATGAAGGAAACACTGTGGATATCGCATACCTTGATTTCAGTAAGGCCTTTGACAAGGTTTCCCATGACATTCTTGCAAACAAGCTTGTAAAATGTGGGCTAGACAAGTTAACTGTTAAATGGATTTGTAATTGGTTGACTGGCCAAACCCAAAGGGCTCCTCTTCATCTTGGAAATATGTGACCAGTGGGGTGCCACAGGGTTCTGTCCTGGGCCCAGTGCTATTCAACATCTTTATCAATGACTTGGATGACGGAATTAGGGGCATACTTATCAAATTTGCAGATGACACCAAATTAGGAGGAGTAGCTAATACCCTAGAGGACAGAATCAAAATTCAAAATGACCTGGATAGACTGGAGAGCTGGGCCAAAGCTAACAAAATGAAATTCAATATGGAGAAATGTAAGGTACTGCACTTAGGGTGGAAAAACGAAATGCATAGATACAGGATGGGGGAGACCTGGCCGAATGAGACTACGTGCAAAAGGGATCTAGGAGTCCTAGTAGTTGAACATGAGTCAACAGTGTGATGTAGTGTGATGCAGCAGCTAAAAAGGCCAATGAGATTTTGGGTTGCATCACTAGAAGTATAGTGTCTAGATCAAGGGAAGTCATAGTGCCACTCTATTCTGCTTTGGTCAGGCCTCACCTAGAATACTGTGTCCAGTTCTGGGCACCACAATTCAAAAAGGATATTGACAAATTGGAGCATGTGCAGAGGAGGGCAACTAAAATGGTGAAAGTTCTGGAAACCATGCCTTATGAGGAAAGACTTAGGAAGCTGGGTATGTTTAGCCTGGAAAAAAGACGGTTAAGAGGCAATATGATAGCCTTGTTTAAGTATTTGAAGGGGTGTCACATTGAGGATGGAGCAAGCTTGTTTTCTGCTGCTCCAGAGACAAGAACACAGAGCAATGGATGCAAGCTCCAGGAACAGAGATTCCACCTCAACATTAGGAGGAACTTTCTGACACTAAGTATAATAATAATAATAATAAAATTTATTTATACCCCGCCCCTCTGCTAAAAACAATCGGGGCGGCTAAGAGCTGTTTGGCAGTGGAACACACTCCCTCGGAGTGTGGTGGGGTCTCCTTCCTTGGTCTTTAAACAGAGGCTGGATGTCCATCTGTCAGGGATGCTTTGATCGTGATTCCTGCATGGCAGGGGGTTGGACTGGATGGCCCTTGTGGCCTCTTCCAACTCTACAATTCTGTGATTCTAAGTTCACCATCCTCTAAGGCAGCCTGTTCCAATGTTGGATGACTCTGACAGCTGAGAGGCTCTTCTTAATATTTTGATGGAATATCTTTTCTTGTTATTTGAATCCACTGCTTTATGATCTAGTCTTTGGGACAACAGAAAACAAGCTTGCCCCATGCTGACTATGGTATTATAATATCCATCCAGAGCTTTGGAGAAGGCCAAAATGGAATTATGCAGTTCGTCAGACTCTGATGCAAGCCCATGTCTTTTAGATGATTATTTCCAAGCTCTGCTCAACGCCTCCATTTCTTCCATGACACATGAAGAAATTCCAGCTTCACCATTGTGACACTTTGACTTTATACGGGCATAATTAACATGAGATGCATATGCATTTAGCCTACTGCCATGTCCCTGGGAAGATGGTATCAAGCAACCTCTGTTGCTTTAAAAGTATAGTAACACAATGATCAAGGCAGAGAAATTATAAACACTTTTTCTCTAAGAAGCTTTTTGCCAAAACTATTTCAGAATTGTGTCCAAGCAAGCAGAAGGACTCCCAGATGGATAAGATGACCTAAGAGGTCTTTTCTGTCTCTAATTTCTAAGATTTGAATACACCTTATGGTCCATTGCGTAAATAAGAATTAAGAACGGATGTGTGAAACATGTTCCTTTATTTCCATGGAGTTTTTCATTTTGACTCCCCAGGTTCTCAGATATCCATGAAATGTCCTGGGTTTCCTTGTTTTTCCAAACAATTTCTGTGCATGTGAGAGATTTGGGGTGGTGGGGAGAAGACCCCCTAAAAAAGAAATTGTGCATTATTATACACATTAAAGCTGCAGAGCAGTGCTGTTGACTAAGAAAGCTGATTGTGGATGGAAAGGCAGATTGAAATATGTACTCCACTCAGTTTGCGATGCTGAAAACACCTGCAGTTGGTTGTGAGTTCCAGGCCTCATTCAGTCTTTGCTTTCACTCTTTTTTGTGCAGATTGCACAACAATTAATCTGTTGTTGGTGCCTTCAAGTTATTTCTGATTTATGGTGACTCCAATGTGAACCTACTGTGGGGTTTTCTTGACGAGAAGGGTTTTGCCTTTGCCTTCCTCTGATGCTGAGACAGTGTGACTTGCCCAAGTGGGTTTTCATGGACAAGCAGGAATTTGAACCCTGGTCTCCAGATTTGTAGTCCAACGCTCAAACTGCTACACCATGCTGGCTCTCTCAGAGTATTTTAGTCACCTAGAATTTTCCCCCAGCAACAAATGAATTTAATTGAATGCAACATTTGATAGGTTAACAATAAGAGAACAAGAGGATCATTGTCAGAAATAAAATCTGGCTTATTGCTGTATCAACTGCATAGAATACAGGAATGACACTTGAAGCAGAATCATAGTGTTATAATTGCACAGTGTGAAAGGACCCTATATTCATCAGGACTATTAATACACAAGAACTCAAGCAAGAAATTAAAAAGATGTTCTAAACTTTTTAGCTATTGTTGCATTCTCCAAATATTCAAAATTGGGTGTATCATGTTTTTTTTAAAAAAATGCTACTTATCTCCCAGAAGTCTTGGTATAACATATAATGTAACAGATTTAAAGTAGTATGAATATGTGCAACACAGAAGGAAAACCATACCGATTTAGTAAAGGTAGCAGTTAATCTTAAGAGATAAGAAGGAATGGGGAAATTTTAGAAAGATGGAACTAGTTTCGGATAGGAAGTCGTCTTTTTTTTTTTTTCCTCATGAGGGGAAGGGAGGGGTTTTTTCTCTTTTAGGGAGGAGGGTGGGGGTTTCTGGCTTTTTTTTGTTTTTTGTTTCTGTTTTTGTTTTGATCTGTTTTTCTCTTTTCTTTTCTCTTTTAGTTATTGTTAATGATACAATAATAACAGAAAAGAATGGCGAAAGCCAACAGGGTATACAAAAAGGGGGAGGTGCGCGCACACACACACAAACACAGACATATATATATATATATATATACACGCATATATATATATATATATATATACACACTTCTGATACAAGTATAATATAAGTCAACTTTTGTTTATAAGTATAAGTACTTGTTATATTAACTTTATTGAGTTGAAGATAATGACTGTCACTGAACCCATGATATAGGACTTATGTTTCTAGTTTCTAATAAAAATTTCTTTGTGAAAAAAAAATGTTTATCATAAAAATTACGGAAAACAAACCAGTACTAAACAAACATTTGTGTACACAGCAAAATACACAAATTACAACTTTGACTGAACTAATAATACCTAAAACTACATATAACATATAACATGCAGTTGACTTCCTTCTTCTCAGTTGCTGGTTATAATTGTTATTTGATCTAACTTTCTCTATAATGATATTTTATGAATTCTCTCTCTCTGGCTTTTTTTCGCAAATGAAGATTCAGGAAGGACTCATCCTGCGCTTTCTGCAAGCGCTGATGACTAAAAAGGCCAATCCGAGATAAACAAGTCCAGTTGCAGAAAGCACAGCAGAAGGTCTTCTTGGGTGATGTTTCTGGGTTGTGATTCTTTCTGCGTTGTTGTTTCTCTTCAAGACTTGTTTGGTGTGAGTTCTCAAATAAGGCTGCAGCATTGTGGATAGTGTGTCTCCATGCCTCCTGATGTGAGGCCAGGGTGGACCATTTTTGGTGATCAGTTTGGCCAAACCTGAGATGTTGTTTCAGGGAGTCCTTGTATCACTTTTTTGGAGCGCCCCTCTTACACTGACCCGTGGCGAGTTCACCGTAGAGTACTTGCTTTGCAACAGCTGCAGAGCTGTTTGGGCTGGAAGTCAACCTGAAGAAAATGGAAGTTCTTTACCAGCCTGCACCACAGGACGAACACCATCAGCCCCACATTGCCGTCGGCAAATCTGTGCTTAAATCTGTTCAGCTGTTCACCTACCTGGGAAGCATCATCTCCTTAGATGCCAAGATTGACAAAGAGATTGATCACAGATTAGCAAAGGCATATAGCACATTTGGAGGACTTTACAAAAGAATCTGGAGTAATAAACACCTGAGGCGAAGCACAAAAATCAATGTGTATACAGCCATTTTACTGTCTATTCTCCTTTACGGGTCTGAAACATGGTTCACCTATTGCCACCACCTATGACTCCTCGAACGCTTTCATCAGCGCTGTATACGCACAATCGTAAATATACACTGGACTGACTATGTGACGAATGTTGCTGTCCTTGAGCAAGCAGGGATCACCAGCATTGAGGACATGATATTGAGAACATAGCTGCGCTGCACAGGGCACGTTATGTAGTCTACTGTTTGTGGGATTCTACTATTCTTTGATGTCTAACACTGCTACTTTCCCACATAATTGTTCCATATATATCACCACTACATTCCAATCTTTCTTAAAGTTCATTAGTGATCCATCTTTAATCCGTATTGTCAGTTTGTCCATTACTGCAGTGTCGTATAACTTCATCAGCCACTCTACCTGTGTTAGAACCACAATCTTCTTCCATCTCTGTGCATATCGGAATCTGGCAGCAGTCACCATATATTGTAGTATTCTTCCAAATTTCTTTTCTGAATGTTCGTCCAACTTTCCCAACAAAAATAAATTTTTTTAACTTTTAAAATGGTTTCCATCAACTTATGAATCTGGATCCAGTAATTTTCTTTTTGCCCTATCACAAGACCACCACATATGATAAAACATCCCACTCTTATCTGTACATTTCCAGCACTTATTATTAGACCCTTTATACATTTTGTATAATCTCTCCAGTGTTAGGTACAATCTATACAAGACGTTATAGAAATTTTCTCTTCAGTCATAACTAAGTTAATTTCAATCCTTCAGTTCATATTTTCCTGTTGCTCTAACTGTACATCATGACCAATATTCTGTGCCTGCTTAACCATACATTCTTTTACTTGTTCCTCTTCCATCTCAATTTCTAGCAACATCTTATACATGGAATCATAGAATCATAGGGTTGGAAGAGACCACAAGGACCATCTAGTCCAACCCCTGCCATGCAGGAGTTCCCTATCAAAGCACTCCCAACATATGACCATCCAGCCTCTGTTTAAAAACCTCCAAAGAAGGAGACTCCTCTACACTCTGGACATTATCAGATGAAGCAAATAAAGTGGAACAGGGATGCCAGAGTATCAGGCAAGGCTTTCCCTTTCACACAACATTCTCCCTGCCCGTTCTGCTCTCATTCTGCTCCAGTGTTGCCCCTGGGTTTTTTTTTATTCACGGCTTAAGCCGTTAACAGATCCGTCATTCCACCTGTGTAATGGAATGGCGGGCATGTGAAAAGGTGCCATTATGCTGGTGGGATGCAAGCATTAGTGGAAGGTCCGGAGTGTAAAAACACTTCCGGATGCCTCCCTTATGACAGGCCCCTGTTGCTGCTGCCCATATCACCCCTCCTGCATACCAGCCCTCCACCTCCCATGGCCAGCCCGATTGCCCCTCTGATCACCAGCTCTCCACCCCCTCATTGCCAACCCGATCGCCCCCAATCGCCATCCCTCCAACCCCCCATCGCCAGCACTCCAACTCCCCATCGCCAACCCGATCGCCAGCCCTCCATACCCCCATAGCTCTAGTGCTCCTTTCACTTCCTGGGCTTCCCGGCAAAAGAACAATTCATGTAAGTGTGAAAGTTTTCATTCTTGTGCTGGGACAGGGGTGGGAGAGGGGCGGGAAAGGAGATTGTGGGATGGGAACGCTTTTTTTGTTCCCATCTGATAATCTCCTCTGAGGTAGCACATTCCACTATCAAACTTCTCGTACCGTCAGGAAGTTCCTTCTAATGTTTAGGTGGAATTTCTTTTCCTGTAGTTTGAACCCATTGCTCCATGTCCTAGTCTCTGGAGCAGCAGAAAACAAGCCTGCTCCATCTTCAATACGACATCCCTTCAAATATTTAAACATGGCTATCATGTCACATCTTAACCTTCTCTTCTCCAGGCTAAACATAGCTTAGCAATTAAACGGACATCATCTGAACACAATTGTATTTTCAAATCTGCTTTACACAATTCAATCCCTTCAAACCTCTTAACTATTTTAAATCACTCATTGAATTGTCTGTCCAAATACCAGTGACAGTGACTTCCGGTTCGGATCGTGAGTCAGGGAGCCACGAGTTTCCATCGCTCCGCGGGAGACTCGCCGCTACAGAGGGTTACCGCTCGTAAGTTTAAGGTGGAGCGGTTCGTCTTGGCCCCCCAAGAAAGGGGGGAAGCCAGAGGAGGCGGGTGAGAGAGCCCGAGCCCTAACTCTCGCTGTCTAGCGTGTGTGGGCCAGCGGAGTGAGGTGAACGGGTGAAAGCAGCCTAACATCTCACCCACTGTAGCGAGCTGGGGAGGGGAACCGCCCTACCGTTATCCCTGCTGCCGAATTTCTTTTGAAGACAAGTTTACTTTGCAGAGCCTCTAGTGCGGTTTTTCTTTTCCTTTTCCTTTTTTTGGAGAGGGAGGACAAGGAAAGGTGTGAGGTGTGAGGCTCTGAAGAGGAGAAGAGGAAGAACTCCGGACAAACCCAGTGGCTTACCCTGGAGGAAGCAGCTTCGCGTGAGGAGGGGAGGCAGTTTTGGTCTCACCCCAATATCTGGGTTAGATTTGGTTTGATTCATTCCCTTCTAGTGTGGAAGTGGCTTTGAAGTGATTCACTCAGTAAAAGAGACTGGAGACGGGAAAGGAATTTATTGGAACTGATTTTCACCAAAAGCCAAAAAGTTAAAAAGTTAAAAAGAGGCGTGAGTTTCTTTTCCCTCTTTTTTGAATTTCTCGACCTCGCCCCCTACAAACTGAGCTTGAGATTGAGGATTTTTTTTAAAGAACAATGAGCCTTATGCTATGAAGGAGCTTTAAAGAGAGTGGTTTAATAAGGTGGGGAAGAAAGAAAAGAAGGTTGAAGAAGAAGATTGGTGAAGAAGAGGAAGATTGGAAGACGGGGGGAAAGAGGAAGAAGGAAGCTAGAAAGAAATAAGAAGATTGGAAAGAAACAAGGACTTTGCTAAGATAATTTGGGGGAGAATTTTCTGTTATAGCTATAAAAAAAATAGAGGGAAGGGACTGTTGGCTACTGTTTGGAAGCAATTTGGGTAGGACGTAATTGGGGGTCAAATTGAAGGGTTAAGAGGGGGAAGTTAAGGTATTTGGGGATCTCTTTAAGTGGACGAGTAGGAGGAGTTATGGTGGAGCTATGTAATGAATTGACAGTGATTATTAAAGAATGAATAGTACATGAGTAGTATACAGGAGTAGTATATTAAGGAATTAGTATAATTAGTAAAAGAATAATTAACGAAGATAGTAGCTCCTGATAATTTGGGTGTAGAGGAAACTCTGATGAACTTAGGGGGAATTATTATTAATTCTTTTTTTTTCTGAGGAATTAAGGTGGTAGGGACCTTATTGAGACCTGAATGAATTTTTTTGAAGTTCAGTAATTTATTTAAGGAACTCCCAATGAATTCACAATAAGTATTGATAAGATTGGGTGACTAGGAATGAATTGATAAATTAAGAATGATTTGAGGAATATTTATTTTTGCAAGGAATACTGTATAATTTATAAAGTGTTGGAAGAGTGAAGGTATTTCTTAATTGCATTAATAATTCAAACAACTACCCTTTAATTAACTATTTCCTCAAATTAAGTAATATCCTATAATTAATTTACTTTAACTATAATTATTAATCATTGATTATTAATTACCAATCGATTTGGTAGATGATTTACAAGAGTTTGAATTAATTACAACGAGATTGTATATAGCTGTTAGCAGGGGGAGAAGATTAAGAGAAGTTAAGTGAGAAGGGAATAGTGATAGATAAACAATAAGAAGTTAACAATTATGTCTAAATTAAGGACGGGGAAGATGCGTGGTATGGAACCATTAGCCCAACAGAGAAGGGATTCATGGGAGGAACCACCTGATTACCATAAGAAATTTATGGAGGATATGAGGATGTTTATGAAGGAGATTAAACAAGATATAAGTGAAATAAAATCCCAAGTGGGAGAGATGAAAGAATCAATGGAACAGATTAAAAAAGAAGTTGAAAATAATAAGAAAGATATTGAAGTTAACAAACAAGAAATTTTGGATCTGAAACAAAAGTCAGGTAGTTCCTCCGAGGAGGTGGAGAGACAATTAGATAAATTAGCTTTGATAGAACAAAAACAGATGGATGCGTGGGTAAGAATTAGAGGATTGGAAGAGGATAAGGAGGAGAATATAAAGGAGAAAGTCATTAATATTCTAGCGGAGTTTATGGAAGTCGAAGGGGAAACTATGGAAAGTGAGATTGATGTGGTGTATAGGGTTCAATCGGCTCTAGCGAAACGTAAAAAACTTCCTAGAGATGTTGTGGTGCAATTTATGAAAAAACAGACTAAGGAAAGAATTCTAGAGGAACATAACAGATCACCAGTCATGGTGGAAGGGAAAAGATTAGCAATTATGAGAGAAATTCCAATAAGAATCCTAAAAAAAAGAAAGGAATATGATTTCTTGGTCTCTAAGTTGAAAGCAAAACAAATACCTTTTAGATGGGACCGTTTGGAAGGGGTAATTTTTACTTATCAACAACAACGGTTTCGTCTAAATTCAGTAGAAAAGGCTAGAGACTTTGTGACAAGATATGGAGCAGCTTTAAGAGAAGAGAGGCAGTCCACACCTAGTTCGGATAAGGCTATAAGAAGTCAGAAAGAAGAGAAGATAGGAAGTGAATTGGAAGCCCTAGGGCAATTGATGGGGGATGATAAAGAAAAAAGGAGGCAAAGAGAGACGGATGAGAAAAGGACTAACCCAAATTTGAGTTTGTTAGATTTGGATATAGATGATTTGGCTATCCTAAGTAATAAAAAATAATGGCATACTCATTGGTTTCATGGAATGTGAATGGACTGAATTCTCCGGTTAAACGAAAAAAAGTAACATATTGGTTAAAGAAAATCAATCCAGATATTAGTTGTCTCCAGGAATCACATATTAGAAAAAAGGATGAAAAAATCTTGAGATTTTCAAATATGGGAGAGATATTTTGTGCTTCAGCTGAGGAAAAAAAGAGAGGGGTTATATTTATCATCAAATCTAATCTATCCCCAAGATTGGTATTTAGAGATGAGGAAGGAAGATTCTTGGGAATAGAAATTAAGTTGAAAGATCAACATATCTTGTTGATTGGAATTTACGTTCCATGTGAGGGAAATAAGAAATTTTACGCAGATCTTAAAAAACATCTTGTAAAATATCCCTATGAACAGGTATGCCTGTTAGGAGATTTTAATGAAGTGGTGGATAAATATTTGGACAGGAAACATTCACAATCACAAACCAGGAAAAAGAATATGAAGAATCTTTCAAAGGAATGCTCTCATTTGATCCAAGAGTATCAACTGAAAGATGTATGGAGAACCCAGCACCCTAGAGAGAAAGATTTCACTTTCTTTTCGGATCGTCACTGTTCCTGGTCAAGGATAGATATGGTCTGGTTATCAAGCTCTTTACTACACATGGTGAAAACGTCTGAAATCTTACCCAAATCCCTTAGTGACCACAATGCAGTGAGGATTCAGTTAGAAATAAGAGAGGGTTTCAAAAACTGGAAATTAAATGAGTATGTGCTAAACCAAGAAGAAGTTATCGCCTATTGTAAAAAAGAAATTGAGGAGTTCTTCGTTAACAATGTAGACAAAGGGGTCAAGATGCAAACTGTATGGGACACCTCAAAGGCCGTTATGAGAGGCATACTGATAAAAAAAACGAGTGAGTGGAAAAAACAAAAGAAGAAGAAGTTGGAAGAGATTACTGAAAAAATAAGAGAATGGGAGCTGAAGCTGAAACAAGAGCCAGATAATAAACGATATGCGAAGGAGGTGAAATTATTACAAAGTCAGCTATCCATAGTAATGGTAGATGAAATAGGTAAGAAACTGAAGTTTGTAAAGAGAGACCATTTCGAGTTCGCAAATAAACCAGGACGGTGGCTTGCGTATAAGGTACGAAAAGAAAAGAAAAAACGTATGATTAATGGCTTATCAGAAGGATCAAGACATATTGTTAAAGGAAAAGAAATACAAAAGATCTTATACAACTATTATCAAAAATTATATGGAATACAGGTTCCTGAAAATAAGAGAGGTCTAGATTCATATTTAGTATCAAAAAAATTACCAAAAGTAAAGGAAGATCATAAAGAAATTTTGAACAAGCCAATTACCATAGAAGAAATTAAAGAAGCTATTGAGAAATTAAAAATGAATAAGGCACCAGGTTCAGATGGATTAACAGCAAAATATTATAAATGCTTTAAGGACCAGCTTCTGAAACCCATGCAAGAAACAATGAATATTATTAAAGATACACAACAATTACCGGAAAGTTGGAAAGAATTGAACATAGTCTTGATTCCGAAAAATGAGAATGAGTATCCAGCAGCTAAGGACTTTCGACCAATATCACTCCTCAATGAGGATTACAAAATTTTCACCTCTATTTTGGCGCAGAGGCTCAAAAAAGTACTACCCCAATACATAGGGGAGGACCAAACAGGCTTCCTTCCTGGTAGGCAGATGAGAGATAATGTGAGAACTACATTAGACATTATAGAATATTTAGACTTCCACATAGAGAAAGGGGGAGCTCTGTTGTTTTTAGATGCGGAGAAGGCATTTGACAATGTGAGATGGAGCTTTCTTATAAAGACACTAGAATTTATGGAAGTTGGTGAAAATTTTATAGCATGGATTAAAGCTATTTATCACGAACAAAAAGCCCATCTAATTGTCAATGCGGAAAGATCTAACAGCTTTATTATCCAGAAAGGCACGCGACAGGGCTGCCCGCTCTCTCCGCTGTTATTTGTATTAGTGCTGGAGGTGCTCTTAAGAGAATTGCGGTCCAATGAATCAATAAAAGGTGTGAAGGTGGGGAAAGAAAAATTCATCTATAAGGCCTTCGCAGATGATGTAGTCTTATATTTGGAAAACCCATTACAACAAGGAGGGAAGATAATGGAAATAGTAAGAGAATTTGGGGAATGGGCAGGTTTCAAGATCAATAGAGATAAAACAAAATTTCTGAGCAAAAATTTAAAAAAAGAGGAGAAGCTTAAATTGGAAGAGATGTGGGGAATCAAACCAGCAGAAAAGGTGAATTATTTAGGTATAACAATATCGGCTAACAACAGACAACTTTTTCAAAATAACTATGGAGTAATGTGGCGCCAAGTAAAAGATAAAATGGAGGTTTGGAAGAAACTGGACTTGTCCTTAATGGGAAGAATATCCTTAGTCAAAATGAGTATTTTGCCTAAGATCTTATTCCTATTTCAAATGATCCCAATCTCAATCCCACCAAAATGGTTTAAGGATTGTAATAAGGAGATATCTAAGCTATTATGGTTGGGGAAGAAACCAAGAATAAAATTCAAAGTGTTGACAGATATAAGGAGTAGAGGAGGAATGAGTGTCCCAGATTTGAAGATCTATTACGAGGCGAGTTGCCTGATGTGGGTTAAACTGTGGTTCACTTTAGAAAATCCCAGACTTCTTTTGCTGGAAGGCCATGAACTCCATTTTGGGTGGCACTCCTTCCTCTGGTATCAAAAAGCTAAAGCCCAAAAACAGTTTAATAATCATTCAATACGAAAACCACTGCTTAGAATTTGGCTTAAGTATAAAAAATGTATATTCCCAAAATTACCAAGTAGTGTTTCACCAGGGGAAGCATTATCAATTAAGAGCTTAAGAAGTGAAACAAAATGGTGGACTTATAAGGATTTACTTTGGGGGAGCAAAGAGAATTTTAGTCTAAAAAATGAACAACAGTTAAATCAGGAGGGTAAAAATATACAGTGGTTTCCGTATCTTCAGATAAAGGAGAGGTTCAAAAGAGATATGGTAGAAAGTGGTGTTGAACTTGCAAAATCCAAGTTTGAACAGATTTTGGAGAAAGGAAATAGGCATTTATTATCTAGATTATACGATCTGTTGCTTACTATGGAGACAGAAGCAGAGATTATTAAAGAATATATGGTGTATTGGGCTGTAGATATCGGGCGGAACATAGAATATGAAGGATGGGAAGCATCTTGGAATAGAGTGACAAAATTTACTAGATCTTACAGTTTGCAAGAGAATGCCTTAAAGATTATGCTAAGGTGGTATCTCCCCCCTGCAAGAATAGCTAAAATGGTGGGAGGTGCCTCTGATAAATGTTGGAAATGCCAAAACGAAAAGGGTACCTTTTTTCACCAATGGTGGGGGTGTAAAAAGGCAAAGAAATTTTGGGGCATGATTCGAGTAATAATTCAGAAGATTCTGAAAAAGAAAATAGATCTGAGGCCAGAGGTTTTCCTATTAGGTATTTATGAAAATACAAATATCTCAAATGAAAATGGAAAAATAAAAAGACTACTTTGGCACATGTGCACTACAGCCAGAATTGTCTATGCTAGGTACTGGAGGAAAAAAGAGATCCCATCAGAGACGGAATGGTTGGAAAGGTTATTAGAGGTAGCAGAAATGGACAAACTGACTTATCTCCTAGAGAACAAGATAGATAACGAGTTTTTAGATTCGTGGGACCCTCTGTGGAAGTATCTACAACAAAGGAGAGATTGAAATTTGAAAAAGATATGAATAGATCCAGTAGGGTGCAAAACATGCGAGGAAGATGATGGTGGAAGGGAAAAGGCTCAGAAACAAAGATTCAAAAGTGGAGGGTGTGGGTGGGTTAAGGAAGATTAGAATATGGAAAGGCATACACAATCACCCACACAAATGAATTAAAAGACGCGATTATGGGCGGATAAGGAATTTGAAAATGGAGTGCAAGTGTATTAGTGGTAATAAGTAAAGATAAGGTAATATAGACAATGTACTTATTTATTTTTATTTTTGAAATTAAAAGGTAAAAGAGAATAAGAGATGTGTTACAATATGGAGAGAAGTATAGTATTTGTTTGTAAACCAGTGGTGAAAATACACAATGGAAATTATTTATATTTTAAGTGTTACAGGGGTAGGAAAGTATGTTGTTATAAAAAACTGGGAATGGATGGATGGGGAAGTCTATAATGTCATTTGGGGAAGAAAGAAGAAATATGGATTGGAGGAATTGTAAAATCTTCTGACTTGAAGAAGATGAATATGATTAAGGTTTTGTGTTGAAGGTGGTTATAATTAATAAAGATTACATGGCTGAAACAAATACCAGTGACAGTTATCTCCTTCTGATTCTAATTCTTCCAGTGTTTTCATTCTGTACTGGCCATTTTGAAATCTTAAGAAATCTCTATACAGTTCTCCCTCCCCATTCACAGATTTGGCATTCACGGATTTAAGTATTCATGGCTTGAAAATATTCTTTAAAAAATAATAATCCAAAAAGCAAACCTTGATTTTGCCATCTTATATAAGGGACACCATTTTGCTATGCCATTGCATATAATGGGACGTGAGTATTCATGGATTTGGGTATTCACAGGGGTCCTGGAACCAAACCCCAGCAAATGTTGAAGGGACAACTGTAAATTAAGCATCCATCCTGCTCCTCTGTAAAAAGCCTTGTGCAGAGAGTTCTACAAAAGCAAGTTTATATCTTGTCCAAATCCTCAACAAAAATCTTCTTACATAATGGTCATTAAAAACTTTATTCACTTTAACTTTATCACAACACCAAAAAATGCCATCCATATCTTAAATGAAAACCATCTAGTTGCAGTAGCCTTCTATTCTTTAACATTATCAATTCTTTCAACCAAACTAAACAACAAGCATGACATGATATGTGGCCTTTTCCCTGAATCTGGTGTGAAAAGGACAAATGGCATACAGCACTATTCGCACCAGACTCAAGGAATACTCCCCTTAATCTGCTCTGGATTAGGGGGGAGTGGGGAGAAGAGGAAGGACAAGCGCTGCCTGAGGCACTACCATTTCCCCCCTCCTCGGTGCCACTTCTCATTCACAACAGTAGTTGCCTTCTCTGAGGTCAGAATCCTGGAGAGCCCTGCCATCATGAGGCTACCTGCCTGTTCTGGCTTCAGAGGGGGTGACTAACACTGGCGCTTTGCTTTTCTGGTGCACAATCACCACTCCAAGCTCCAGGAAAAGCAAAGCCCCCAGAGTAACCTCCTTCTCTGAAGCCAGAATGGGTGGTTTACTCACAATGGCAGGATGGGTGCACATTCTGACCAGACGAGTCCTGCTGGTGCTTTGCTTTTCCCAGGTGATTGTGTGCCAGAAAGCATAGCGCCCATGAGACTTGCCTGGTCTGAAGGCAGAATGCACACCTGCCCCATCATCATGAGTTAGTTGCCCATTCTGGCTTCAGGAGAGCAGCTACCTCTGATGCTTTGCTGTCACAGAGCTCAGTCATCCTCTGTGAAAGCAAAGCCTCACTGGTGGTTGCTATCTCTGAAGCCAGAATGAGTGTCACCCTCTCAATGTGAGGCTAACTGCCCATTCTGGCTTCAGGGAGGGAGGCTACCACTGGGACGTTGCTTTTCCAATGCAGAATTGCATTTACAATGGTCATCGGTGCTCTCAACCATGGTCTAGGGAATGGGGGGAGGTTGGGATTGCACAGGATTTAGCCTTCCTTGAGTTTTTCCCCATTCTAGTGGCTTTGGTTATCTGGCGGTACTTATTACATATCTGCAGCCAAAAAGAAAGAGAAGTCTCAATGGATGATTGATGAAACTCTTCAAGCAGGTAGCAAATAAAAGGTAATGGAAATGGGGTCAGAGAGATATAGCCTATTTCATAAAAATAGACCAAATAGGAAGGGTGGTGGAGTAGCATTATATGTTAAGGATGTGTACACCTGTGAACATATCCATGATTTAAATCCTTGGAGCCAGGTTGAGAGCATCCGGATAAAAATCAAGGGGGAGAGGAACAGCAGGGATATTGTTGTGGGGGTCTACTACAGACCTCCAAGCCAAACCGAGGACTCAGATGTTGCCTTCCTAGAAGGCACATTCAGACAGGAGAAATGTAGTAATAATGCAGGGGGGGATAACTATCCTGATATTGGTTGGAAGTCCAACTCTGCCAATGTCCAACAAATTCCTCACTTGCGTTGAAGACAATTTCATTGTTAAGAAAGCAGAAGAGGCAACAAGGGGATCTGATCCTAACCAACAGAGATGATCTGGTTAATGGAGTGGAAGTGATGGGATCATTAGTGGGGAGTGACCATGTTCTCCTGGAGTTTTTGATACAGAGGAAAGGGGAAGCCAAGCGTAATCAGACATGCCTTCCAGACTTTAAGAAAGCTGATTTCAGAAAATTTAGGAAATTACTGGAGGTTATCCCATGGTCAGGAATACTAAAAGAGAAGGGAGTACATGATGGATGGGGGTTTCTAAAAAGTGAGATATTGAAGGCACAACTTCAAACAGTTCCAATGAGGAGGAAAAATGGCAGGTGTCTAAGGAAACCAGTATGGATGTCTAAAGAACTTTCAACTGAGCTAAGACTTAAAAGGATCGTGTACAAGAAATGAAAAAAGGGAGAAACCACCAAAGAAGAATTCAAACAATTAGCCAGCTCATGTAGGGGGGAAATCAGAAAGCAAAAGCACAGATGGAGCTCAGGCTTCCTAGAGAGGTTAAAAACAACAAAAAGGGGCTTTTGGGTATGTCTGTAGCAAAAGAAAGAACAAGGAAGTGGTAGGACCGCTGTGGAGAGAAGATGGTGAAATGCTAACAGGGGACAGAAAAAAGGCATAGCTACTCAACACCTTCTTTGCCTCAGTTTTCTCCCAAAAGGAGAACAGTGATCAACCTGGAGCAAATGGAGCAAATGATGCAGTAGATGAAATGCAACATAGAATAGGTAAAGAAGTTGTTCAGGAAAATCTGGCTAGTATAAATGAATTCAAGTCTCCAGGTCCAGATGAACTACGTACAAGGGTACTAAAAGAACTGGTAGAAATAATCTCAGAACCACTGGCAATAGTCTTTGAGAAATCCTGGTGCACTGGAGAGGTCCCAGCAGACTGAAGGAGGGCAAATGTTGTCCCCATTTTTAAAAGGGGGAAAAAAGAAGACCCAAATAATTATTGCCTAGTCAGCCTAACATCAATACTAAGAAAGATTCTAGAGCAGATCATTAAACAGAGGCTGCAATTACACAGCAGGTTTTATTGCAATAAATTGCTCTTTAGCGCTTTTTCGCACCAGTGGTGGGTAGTTTACACAGTCTATGGAGGAAACAGCTGTATTTTGTTGCTCTTTGTTTTTCTCCGCTTTGAGATTCACACAGCCAAATGTGGTGGGGGTGTGGCCAAGCATTGGAGAGAAGACAAAGGAATGCCATAGGAATGTCTGCCCTGGCCCCAACCCCGTGGTTAACAGCTGAAGGACAAAGAATCTCACCCTTTGCCAGCTCCCTGCCCCCAAATCAAACTCCAGATGGAAGGTGTTTTCTCTGTGCTTAACAGCTGATTGACAAAGGGGCCAGTTACACGACAGAATAAAGTGAGCGAAATTCCGGATTTCCATCCTTTTGGAACAGGGGTGAATAGTTCTTATGATTTATGTCTAATGAGGCCATGATATTGAGAACGCAGCTGCGCTGGGCAGGGCACATTTCTAGGATGGAGGACCATCGCCTCCCAAAAATACTAGTCTACGGTGAACTCGCCATGGGTCAGCGTAAGAGGGGCGCTCCAAAAAAAACCAATACAAGGACTCCCTGAAACAACATCTCAGGCTCAGCCAAATTGATCACCAACAATGGTCCGCCCTGGCCTCACATCGGGAGGCATGGAGACGCCCTATCCACAATGCTGCAGCCTTATTTGAGAACTCACGCTGAACAAGTCTTGAAGAGAAACGACAACGCAGAAAGAATCACAACCCAGAAACATCACCCAAGGAGACCTTCTGCTGTGCTTTCTGCAACCGGACTTGTTTATCTCAGATTGGCCTTTTTAGTCATCAGTGCACTTGCAGAAAGCGCAGGATGAGTCCTTCCTGAATCTTAGTTTGCGAAGAAAAGCCAGAGAGAGAGAGAGAGAGAGAGGATGATGTGGCTGAGTTTCGGCTTTCTAGTTTACACAGACAAAGGTGGCGGGGGGTGGCCAGGCAGCTCTATCATTATCATTAAAGCCAGGCAGAAGACAGAGAGAAAGGAAGGAGGGGGCAGTGTAGTTGGTACCTTCGTCTGAATATAAATCAGCAGCTGAGATTCCTTTCGCTCTGCAATCCCTGTCAGCTGTGCTTTTCCCTCTCTTTCCCATGTGAGCACACATAAACACACTAAAGAAGGATCGATATCCCTCTAAAACAGTAATTATGCTAAAAGCAAGTCGGCTGGCTGAATGTTGGTTTTAGGCTCATCTCTAAAGCAAGCAGTAGACAAGAAGGATTTTTAATTTCCTATCGCTACTGAGTCTCCCTCCTGACTCCACATCTAGCCAGCCCACCCCTTCATCATAAGAATCAATCACAGTGCAGCTCTGCTGCAACTGTATTGGGAAGATTGCTGGTAATTCACATGGACTTGCCGTTCATACTGTCAATACTGCGCTAAGTCACGCTACTTTTCAAATAAACTGGAAAAAGTAGCGAGATCCCCTGAGACGCTGTATTTTTTACCTTCCCCCCTTCTGAATGAGGTGATACTGTGGCACGATCCATGGGAACAATGAGCCATCTTAGTGGTATATTTAGAGGAATTTTTGACCATGTAAATGCAACCAGACAGTCTGTAAGCACTTAAAAAGGAATGGCATGATCACTAAAAGTCAACATGAATTTCTCAAAATCAAGTCATGCCAGAATAATCTTATCTCTCTTTTTTTGATAGAGTTACATACTTGGTAGATGAAGGGAATGCTGTGGATATAGTGTATCTTGATTTCAGTAAGGCCTTTGAGAAAGTCCCCCATGATATCCTTGAAAAAAAGTTAGTAACATGTGGGCTAGACAATGTGATTGTTACGTGGATTTGTAATTGGTTGATGGGACAAATCCAGAGGGTAGTAACTAATGGCTCCCTTCATCATGGAGAGAAGTGACCAGCGGTGTGTCACAGGGTTCTGTCCTGGGCCCAGTGCTATTCAACATCTTTATCAATGACTTGGATGAGGGAATAGAGGGCATACTTACCAAGTTTGCAGATGACACCAAATTAGGAGGTGTAGTTAATACCCCAGAGTACAGAATCAGAATTCAAAATGACCTTAACAGCTTAGAAATCTGGGCCAAAACTAACAAAATAAATTTCAGCAGGGAAAAATGTAGGATACTACACTTAGGCAGTAAAAATTAAAAGTACAGATATAGGATGGGTGACACGTGGCTTGATGGCAGTACATGCGAAAGGGATCTAGAAGTCTTAGTGGACCACAAACTGAACATGCGTCAACAGTGTGACACAGCAGCTAAAAAAGCCAATACGATTCTAGGCTGCATCAATAGGAATATAGTGTCTAGATCAAGGGATGCAATAGTGCCACTCTATTCTGCTTTAGGTTCATACCTCACCTAAAATACTGTGTCTAGTTCTGGGCACCACAATTCCAGAAGGATATGGACAAGCTGGAACATGTCCAGAGGAGGGCAACCAAAATGGTGGAAGGTCTGGAAGCCATGCCTTATGAGGAGCAGCTTAGGGAGCTGAATATGTTTAGCCTGGGGAAGAGAAGGTTGAGAGGGGACATGATAGCCATGTTTAAATATTTGAAGGGATGTCATACTGAGGATGCAGCAAGCTTGTTTTCTGCTGCTCCAGAGACTAGGACACAGAGCAATGGACTAAAACTACAGGAAAGGAGATTCCATCTAAACATTAGGAAGGACTTCCTGACAGTAAGAGCTGTTTGGCAGTGGAATGCACTTTGGGGGATTTTAAGCAGAGGCTGGATGGCCATCAGTTGGGAATACTTTGATTGTTTATTCCTGAATGACAGGGGGTTGGACTAGATGGTCCTTGTGGTCTCTTCCAATTCTATGATTCTATGAAGTGTAAAATGTGTTGCCTCTTTAGCATGGCCTCTCATTGAATTACTTAGTAACTTGATTAATAACCTAACTCTGGAATTAAGTTAGTGCTGCAAGTCAATCAATCAAGTTAGATAAATTTAATTAAGTTACCCCTTTTCATTAGAAAATTTCTTTCTTATATGATGATGGAATTGATTTTAATTATGTAGCTGTGTTTTGATTATTTTACAATGAAGTCCAATTGAAGCGCTGCTTTATACACACACACACACACACACACGTATGTATGTATGAATGAATGTATTGAAAAGAAGATTTAATACCTTCTATATCTTATTTAGCTGCAGAGAAGCTGTTGGGGGGGGCACATTCCAGTGGTGGGGAAGGAAAAGGACAAAATACTTTGACCAAAAATGTCAGCATATTTTAGCTCATAGACCTTTTAAGGAGATTTTTGGACCGCGTTTTAGAGTGCCTAGGGCAGGAGGAGCTTTCGGGAGAGGGATGGCGATCTTGCGCAGCAGGGGGGAGTTTTCGGATGCCGTTGTCCCTCTCCCAAAACCATCCGTGTCACTTCCGTGAAGCTTTGGAAGCCTCAGCGCCATATTTTAATCATGGGCAACCTCCGTGATTAAAATGTGGCTCTGCAGCTTCCGAAGCTTCACGGAAGTGACACGGATGGTTTCGGGAGAGGGACAACGGCGTCCAAAAAGGCCCCCCTGCTGCGCAAGATCGCCGTCCCTCTTCCGAAAGCTCCTCCCGCCCTAGGCACTCTAAAACGCGGTCCAAAAATCTCCTAAGACTGGGAAGAATCTATACAAAAGCAATGAAACCTCCAAATGATGCTATCAGAGGAAAGGAGTGTGGCTATGTCAGAAATTTCCAGAGGGGTCATATCGGGATCCAAAGAGGGATGAATTTGGCAAGTGAGCTTGTCTCCCACAACCACTACCTCATAAAAGCAGCCGTTCCACATGGTATAATGGTGAAAGATAGCATGACATTTCTCTGTTTCTGTTCATCTACATTCTTCTCAGGAAAAGCAGCCCATGCCTTCAAAACATGTGATATAAATGGCAAAATCCAATTCTGGAAGAAGAAGAAGAGGAAGAAGAAGAGGAAGGAAAGCATTCAGCACTGCTGATTACCATAAGCAGGAGCACATACATTTAAATCAAAAGTCAGTTGAGTTGGAAAAGGTTTAAGTTTTTCAATAAATTATTTTTATAATGACTATAAAAGTTATATAGGACCCAGAGTCTTGCTAGAGAGAAACACTTTACTGTGCCTGAATTGCCAGTAACACTTCTTCAAATATAAAGCTGACAATCAGGTATCTGAAAAAACACGATGTAATAAAAGATTCTAATATGTATTTAGCAAAATAATCAAAGAAAGATTCCACTGCTTTATTTGTATTATTTAGTAAGACATTAAGAAGGGATATAAGAGAATATATAGCAAATATTCATTTCTTTAAAAAAAATGGATTCTCAAAAAAGGTCTATTTCTGTATTATATATATATATCTGTGACTCTCAGATAACTATATTTCTTGCATCATATCTTAGATATAATGTTTACAGTAAATTATTAAACATATAAAATTATTTTATAGGGTTCACGAATGCTTCTAACTTGGGAGCCTGAGAATTTCTGCCTGCCTCCCTTCTCTGTCTCTCTAATATTTCATGGAAGGATGTATGACAACTCTATCATTCCCTCTATTTCCAAAGTTCATAGATAAGTGATAGCCCTTAATAGCTGAAAATGCACATCCACAAACAAGGAGGAAAGTCTGGAGAAACCCCAGTGTTTAGAACTAATGTATATTTATATTTATATTTATATTTATATTTATATTTATATTTATATTTATATATGGTGTGTGTGTGCTTGGATTTGTATGTAGGGGATGGGGGAGAAAAATGTTTGAGGTGCAACCCCTGAAACAACTCTGTGAGTGTATACTTTGACTGTTGCGGGGTGGGGGAGAACAGAAAAAACAGGATAAGGAGTAGAATGGACTATATTGGAGCAGAGCACAGATGACTGAATGCAACAATGAACAGCATCACTGCACACCATAATATTTTGTTGCAGAATGCACTTGTGTTGTTTGTGTTTACACAAGGTCTTGCAAATGCTGTCAGATGAAAGACATGATCTGGAGAAGGTTGGTCCTGCTTAGGTTTTCAATTTAATGTTTGTTGCTATGGATTTTTCCCATAGGTTTCAATGGGACCTGTGTGTCTGTGTCTGTGTGTGCCTTCAATTCATCTGTCGACTTATGGTCACCCAATTAATTTTTCATAGGATTTTCATAGGCAAGGAAAACTCAGAGGTGGTTTTGGCAGTTCTTTCCTCTGAAATATAGCATTTGGTATTCATGGTGGTCTCACATCCAAGAACTAACCAGGACAGACCCTGCTTAGCTTCCAAGATCAGAGGGGATCTGGTATCATTACAGTGTTTAGGCTACTCAATGGGACACAAGGTCAGCTTAACTTTCTCTGGATTTGAAGTGTTTAAGATCCCACTACTCGTGTAGTTCTTAAAGGGAATGATATAGTTAATCTTTATTTACTAGGCATCTCCTGTGAAGTGGCCCTGATTCCTAGTGTCTACTCAGTGGTGTCATTCAAAATAATTAACAACTGTTCTGCCTAATTTTTATTTATATAATTATTTATTGGTCAAAATGTGTACATGTTAACAAAAAATGTTTCAATTGTTGTATGATTCGTCATTAGAGAAATGTGTGTGACTGCTTGCTTGCCTGCTCCTTTGCTCTCCTTCCTTTCTTTCTTACCTTCTTTTTCTCCCCCAATGTGGGCTGCCTATAAGGTGGCATCAATTCACTTTTCTCGTCTTCGTTAGTAGTTTTCCCTGGTGCTGCACACCATTGTGGCAGAACTGAGGCTGGCCAGGAAAGCTTTTGTCTTGTGTCTGCTGCTGCTATTTGGAGGACCATCGCCTCCCAAAAATACTACTCTATGATGAACTCGCCATGGATCAGCGAAAAGGGGTGCTCCAAAAAAGTGATACAAAGACTCCCTGAAACAACATCTCAGGCTCGGCCAAATTGATCACCAACAGTGGTCCGCCCTGGCCTCACATCGGGAGGCATGGAGACGCACTATCCACAATGCTGCAGCCTTATTTGAGAACTCACGCCGAACAAGTCTTGAAGAGAAACGACAATGCAGAAAGAATCACAACCCAAAAACATCACCCAAAGAGACCTTCTGCTGTGCTTTCTGCAACCGGACTTGTTTATCTCGGATTGGCCTTTTTAGTCATCAGCGCGCTTGCAGAAAGCGCGGGATGAGTCCTTCCTGAATCTTCGTTTGCGAAGAAAAGCCAGAGAGGAGAAAGAGAGGGCTGCAGCTATTACTGGAGAGGGCAGCTGGGAATGAATCAATTTGTGTGCCAGTTGGAGGAGAAGGGCACAGTGAAACTTATAGTTTTCTATCCCCACAACAAGCAATTTGGGGAACATAACAAATTTTAACTATTTGGTTTGGGCAAATTGGTACAAACCTACTGAATGACATTGCTGTGTTTACTGTAGTTAGGCTGGTTAGACATCACTGATGCTAATGAAAGTTAAGTGGTCTAGCAGTGTACCAGAATATAGCCTGCCATGGCCCTTGTTCATGGGGTCCCACAATGCTCTGAAGAAGAGTCAGATGAAGTGGTTCCGCTACTGTTGTTTTATATATACATAAAACCCAAAGTATGTATGTAGGTATATCTCCAACATGGCACTTCACAGAATAGGTTCCATCCTTGGATTCAGAGAAGTTCCCAGCAATCGCTTCATTTTCTAATCAGGCCGTCTGCATGTTGTTGGACTCCAATGGTCATCAGCCTTAGCCAGCCTGGATAATGGTGGGGGACAATGGGAATAGTAGCTCATCATCATCTGGAGGACTGCCCATAGAAAACAGCCTATTCAGGCCTTGCTATTCAAAGCAAGCTCCTCCAGAAAGGCCCACCAGGAGTTCTCAAGGGTCCTGATTTCTGGTTTGAACTGCAAGCCCAAGCAAAGGAGAATAATGCCAAACTTTACCCAGTGTCAAAGTGAAGCCAGTTTGCAGGAGCAGCTGGTTTCTGTGTCGGGGATGGTGGTGAATTTACTTTGGGTTTAATAGTCTGAACTTGAAAGGTGCTTTTCATTATTCTGAATGCTATACTCACAACAGGTTTAGCCTTTTGGATAGTCCCTTTAAACCTGGAGCTGATTCATCACCCTGCTAACATGGTGCCATCATCTTCCACTGTGTTGAGACCTCCTTCCATTTGAGGCAGAAGATAGATTCTGCTTCTGCTTTTGCTATCATCCCAGTTTGCTATACTTGTGCTACTCCCAATACCTTGCCTCTCCTCCTTGCCTCCCACCAGGCTTCTCCACCTACCCTGAAGTCCTTCTCTGTAAAGAAGTGAGTGATTGACACACATTTACACAAATCAATGGATTGGCAATAAACATACCAGCTACTTTGTGCAACCAGCCCATCTTTACAAAGAGGGCATTCAGGGTAGACAGGCATCTAGACAGCGGATGCCAGTGCCATGGAGTGGAAGCAGAAGCAAGGCAGTAGTGGCAGTGGCAGTGATGGTAGCTTCCACAAAGTGGAGAGGGGTTTACTCATCCTAATAATCTGGTGGGTGGGTCATCCTTGTTTCTATAAGGGATACTTTAGGGTTATGCATTTCTATAACTGAAAAACTAATATATATATATATATATATATATATATACACACACACACACACATATGAAATCAGTGTGTATAGAGCCATTGAACTGTCTATTCTCCTTTATGGGTCTGAAACATGGGTCACCTATCACCAACACTTATGACTCCTCAAACACTTTCATCAGCGCTGTATATGCACAATCCTAAAAATACACTGGACTGACTATGTGACGAATGTTGCTGTCCTTGAGCAAGCAGGGATCTCCAGCATTGAGGCCATGATATTGAGAACACAGCTGCGCTGGGCAGGGCACATTTCTAGGATGGAGGACCATCGCCTCCCAAAAATAGTACTCTATGGTGAACTCGCCATGGGTCAGCATAAGAGGGGTGCTCCAAAAAACCGATACAAGGACTCCCTGAAACAACATCTTCAGGCTTGGCTAAATTGATCACCAACAATGGTCCTCCCTGGCCTCACATCGGGAGGCATGGAGATGCACTATCCACAATGCTACAGCCTTATTTGAGAACTCATGCCAAACAAGTCTTGAAGAGAAACGACAACGCAGAAAGAATCACAACCCGGAAACATCACACAAGGAGACCTTCTGCTGTGCTTTCTGCAACCGGACTTGTTTATCTCAGATTGGCCTTTTTAGTCATCAGCGTGCTTGCAAAAAGCGTGGGATGAGTCCTTCCTGAATCTTCATTTGAGAAGAAAAGCCAGAGAGAGAACTGAAAAACTATAATATAAACATGAAATTATGAAATGTTGTTGTTGTTGTTGTTGTTGTTGTTGTTGTTTTGTGCCTTCAAGTCATTTCTGACCTACAGCTAATCCAAGGCAACCATATCATGGGGTTTTCTTGGCAAGATTTGTTCAAAGGGGGTTTGCCTTTGAAAGAATGTGACTTGCCCAAGGTTAGCCAGTGGGTTTCCATGGCTGAGTGGAGATTCAAACCTTGGTTTCCAGAGTCATATCCAATACTCAAACCACTACACCACGCTGGCTCTTATGAAATATTACCAAGATCCAATAAGTATTCTGGTGTAGGACAAGTCTTCACCAGTATACTTACACAGTTGTCAGGGAATGGAGGTTGCTTACAGAAGGGGGTTCTTATTGGTGTGTAAGATCATGTGATTGGGTAAGCCAATGCCCTGTTACTGTGTATATGGGAGGGCTCAGAGCAGAGCTCACTTCTCTTCTTCCTGTGAATGCTGAGGCCTGGTGAAGCAGTTGCTCCTTGGATTGTAAATATTTGTATACATTGCAACTGTTTGTGTTTGAAGATAAAAGTGCCTCCTGTTTATTTGGTTTGCTTATTTATTATTTGGTTATTTGGATGTCAAACTCTGTGTGTGTGAGTATTCTTGGGAAAAGGTTGCTAAATGAATCTACTGAGACAGGTTTTTTGGGGGTTTTTTGGCTTTTGCTGGGGATTGTGTGTCCTATCATTCCCTGACAGTGATTATGGGCCCAGCTGATTGATCTCAGATTAGAGAAGGTGCACCCAAAAAATTCCCAGAAACTCTTTTGTTTTGAGTGTTTTTTGGCTAGTTGGCTGAGAAACAGTTAAGTTTCAGCCAGGCCCTGTAATATCTTCAAGAAACCTTGAAGGGCTGCCAGCTGCCAGCTGTTTGTGTTTCATAGCTGGAGAATTGTTGACTCAATCAGCAGAATGGCAGATAATAGTCTCATCTGCTTTGAAAAGCTAGCTGATAGAAATTATTCAGCATGGAGTTGATACATGGAGGCTTTATTAATTAAGGACAATTTGTGACACATTTTGGAAAATGAAAGTGTGATCCCAGAGGGCTCAGAAGATGAAATAGTAGCATTCAGACTAACAGACCAGAAGGCTAGAGCTGCAATTCTCTTATTGCTCAGCCCTTCCCAGTTAATACATGCAACCCTAGCAAAGATAGCCTTTCAGCTTTGGACAGCTTTGAAAACAGTTCATCAGAATTCATCCTGCCTCTCAAAGATGATATGGACTAAGAGACTTTATAACACAAAGCTGTCTACTGAAGGCTGCATGAAAGCCCATTTGGAGGAAATGAGGCAGCTTTTTCAAGAGGTGGCCAATAGAGTGGTGGACATTCCAGAAGCCCGTAAGTGTTTTATTTTATTGGGCTGTTTGCCAAAGGAATGTGATTTCCTAATGTACAGTCTGCAGACCACCAGGGAGAATGATTTGTCTGTAGACCTGGTAGCTGGGCATATTCTGGAAGAGGTCCAATGCAAGCAATTTGATTCTCGGATGGAAGGGAATAAACAGCCACAAATTACCAGATGCAATCAGGAGAGCACTGAAACAGAGGCACCTGTGGAGGAGGGAGACTGTAGCTATGTGAAACGCTGTTTCAGATGCAAAAAGCTTGGACATTTTAAGAAGGACTGTAAGATGCCTCCACTGGATAGGAGGGGTGCATCCTCTCAAGCTGCAAACCATGCCTTCATAGCACAGCACCATCCTGATGGTACTGAGGAAAGAATTTGGTTACTTGATAGTGGGGCCACACACAATATGGTTAATGATTTACAGTTGTTAAGCAATGTTAAAAATGCTTCAATAACCACTATTTGCCCTTGCAGATGGTGTTCCCAGCAAGGCGCAGAAAATGAGCACTGCATATGTGCCATCTTTTGGTAAAGATTTTGAAAACATGTTATGTGTTAACAAACTAGAGAATTGTATATTAAGTGTGTCCCAAATGACTACTAATGGTTATAAAGTGATATCTGAGGGGGAACACTGTGCAGTAACAGAAAGGCATAACATGAATAATGTCTGTGCAAAAGGGATGAAGAAACATGGGTTGTATTACATGTTGCCTGAAGGGAAGGTGGCAAATGTGAACCCTGCAGACAATGTGCCCCTACATGATAAGTGTATTCATTACTACCACAGGCTAATGTGCCTTGCTAATTACAAAGGGTTAAAGGAGCTAGCAAAAGTGTGCCCTGGTTTAAGCATGAAACACTGCCCAAGGTTCTTAGAATGTGCAGTGTGTAGGAAAGTTAAGGTGAAGGCTTTCCCTATTGCCAAAAAGACCCAATGTGTCACCAACAGACCCTTTGAAGTTGTCCATGCTGATTTAGCAGGCCCCTATAAGCCCACTGAAGGGGGTAGCTGCTATTTATTTGTGATAGTGGACAGACACACTAGGTACACCTACATATATTTACTTAAGGATAAAATCAGGCTGCAGACAGGTTCTGTGAGTGGGTGAACATGGTGGAATGTGAATTTCCTGCTCATAAGGTTTCCAGTCTAGTGACGGATAGGGGAGGGGAATTCTTATCAACAGTCTGCAGACCTGGATGCGTAGGAAGGACATTAGACACAAGACCACAAACCCAGCATCTCCAGGGAAGGATGGGCTTTCAGAAAGGAAAATTGGGATGTTAAAGTACATGATGGAGTGCATGATGGAAGATGCACAAGCCCCAGCTGGGCTGTGGGGGGAGGCAATGAAGACTGCTGCTTACCATTTAAATAGACTGTGGATGTCTATCATCAACCAGACCCCATATTGTCTATTGTATGGTAGAGCATCAAACCTCAAAACACCTGAGGGTTTTTGGACAGTGTGCAAATGTTCTGATTCACCCAAGCCTAAGGAAGCCGGGGCAGCCTAAAACCAGGAGGCTGTGTTTCCTAGGCTATGAGAGTAATAAGTATGTGTTTTCTCTCCATCCTGGGAAGGTTATGTTCTCCAGGAATGCAAACTTTGAAATGCACTCAGGGTGGGATAGGTTGCATTGCAATCAAGAGGTGTTTGTTCCCTTGGGAAGGGATGTGTCAACAACTCACAAAAGTCCCACAAATGGAGGGGTGGTAATGCCTGATGATGAAGGGGAGGTACAGGAAGAAAAGCCTGACACTTCACATGCCACTCCAACACACACACCACCACCACAAACAAGCAGTGAGCATGACACAGGGAAAGATAGCAGCAGCAGTGCAAGTGAGGATGAGTCAGACAGAACTAGGGTGTGCATCTCCAGAATGTCAACGAGGGTTAGAAAGGCTCTTGACAGATTTGTTGTTCAGGAAGCCAGGCTATGCAATCTCATGGCAGAGGAGCCTGCAAGTTTTCAGGATCTCTAAAACTTCCCCAGGAAGAGCAGGAGAAGTGGAACACAGCCATGGACTCTGAGTTCAAGTCACTAGTTGAGAGGAAAGTGTTCCAGGTAGTTGAGAAGCCCAAAGACCAAAAGGTTGTTGGTTGCAGGTGGGTCTACAAGCTGAAGGACATGCCTGATGGGACACAAAGGTGTAAAGCACACTTGGTTGAGAAAGGCTTTTTGCAGGAGTGCTACACCAATTTTGACAAACCTTTTTGTCCACAGCAAAGCCAGAAAGTCTTAGGTTAGTGTTAGCTATGGCAGAAGCAGAAAACTTGAAATGTAGGACAAAATACTTTGCGGTACAGTACCAAAATGTGAGGCAGTTAATACAAGAAGGTGTCTTGTGTCTGAGGTACTGTCCATCTGAGGACAACGTTGCAGACCTGCTCCCAAAAGCCCTTCCAGCAGGAAGCCATGAGGAGTTGGCAAAGAGGCTGGGCCTTGTCACTAGTGTGTAAAGTGAAAGTGTAAAGTGTCAAAAGGGAAGGTCAACCAACAGACGATTGATATCCAACAATGTATGTTGATAATGTTATGTTGTAATGATAACATGTGTCCTGTGCAGTAGTTTGACCATTTTGGAGGAGATTATAAAATGCCCAAACAAACTGCAGAGTCATGCTGAGTCATAATGGCTGACTCCATGAACTGCCTAGTCTTCCTTAGCTACAGAAGGAGGGTACTTATTGGTGTGTAAGATCATTGAGTAAGCCAATGCCCTGTAACTGTGTATATGGAAGGGCTCAGAACAGAGCTTACTTCTCTTCTTCCTATGAATGCTGAAGCCTGGTGAAGCAGTTTCTCCTTGGGTTGTAAATATTTGTATATATTGCAACTGTTTGAGTTTGAAGATAAAAGTGCCTCCTGCTTATTTGGATGTCAAACTCTCTGTGAGTATTCTTGGGAAAGGGTTGCTAATGAGTCTACTCAGACAGTTTTTTTGCTTTTGCTGGGGATTGCGTGTCCTATCATTCCCTGACAACCTTGGACTGATGTTTGTAGTTGTAGCCTGGGAAAATGTTTATTTTTCCTTAAAATTATGAAAGACGAGAACAAAAATGGCATATTTTTTCAAGTTTATTGATATCATTGTTTTACGTGAGACAAGACACCCCAAGAAGGTTTCACAAACAGATACAGGAGGCAGCAGTGAACTGATTCAGCAAGCAAGCTCATTTTGAAGTCCCACTGAGTTCAACAGATCTTACTCCCTAGTTAATACATTTAGAATGGCAAGCTTAAGAGATAAAAATAGCTTGCCATTCTCCTCGTTCTGCAGGAATTGGTCAAGTGTATTTATTATTACCAATGAGGTGCTGTTGGATAAACATATAAAGTTTATTTTTTACTCTTTTGAAGCCATTAACAATGTTCTCTTCTCACTTTTTCATTACAACCATATAATAAAAAGATACACAGCATCTTCCATAACATTCATGCACAAAAATATTCCATATTATGAATGATGGTTCCGCTCTGGGGAGGAAGCTGAAAGAAATGGATGCACAGGTTGTTATCTCGTCTCTTCTGCCGGTTGAAGGGCATGGTCCAGGAAGGGAGAGGGAAATAGCCGATGTAAACAACTGGCTCCGTAGATGGTGTTGCCGAGAACGATTTGGATTCTTGGATCATGGGCTGCACTTCCATGAGGGGGGATTTCTGGCAAGAGATGGGGTGCATCTCACGACAGGTGGCAGAAACATTTTTGCCTACAGTCTCAAGAATTTGATCAGGAGGGCTTTAAACTGAGTCACATGGGGGAGGGAGACAATATTCTGGAAGGCAAAAGGGCTGGAGAAAATAGTCAAACTGCCATAGAGGGAGCAAGGCAAACAGTGCAAGGACACAACAGTGGGAGGCAAAAAAGAACTTGCACAGGCAGCAAGTAAAGGGAACACATGGTCTTAGATGTCTCTATACTAATGCACAGAGCATGGGAAATAAGCAAGATGAACTTGAACTCCTAGCACTACAAAGCAAGTATGATATAATAGGCATTACTGAAACCTGGTGGGATGAGTCTCATGATTGGAATGTAGGATTAGAGGGGTATAACCTTTATAAGAGAAACAGACCAAACAGGAAAGGAGGAGGAATAGCATTATATGTCAGGGATATTTACACCAGTGAAGAGATCCATGACATCAATACTGGAAGCCAGGTGGAGAGCATCTGGATAAAAATTAAAGGGGAGGGAAACAACAGGGATGTTATTGTGGGACTCTACTACAGACCCCCAAGTCAGACAGAGGAATTGGATGATGCCTTTCTAGAACAGATGACCACACACGTAGAAAGGAGAGATGTAGTAGTGAGGGGTGACTTCAACTATCCTGATATTTGCTGGCAATCTAACTCAACCAAAACATCAAGGTCTAGCAAATTCCTTACATGCCTGGAAGACAATTTCATGGTCCAAAAGGTGGAACAGGCAACAAGGGGGTCGGCTATTTTAGATCTGATCCTAACCAACAGGGATCACCTGGTTAATGGGGTGCAAGTGGTGGGATCCTTAGGTGAGAGTGATCATGTTCTCCTGGAGTTTGTTATACAATGAAAAGGAGAAGCCAGGCATAGTCAGACACACATTCTCGACTTTAGGAGAGCTGATTTCAATAAACTCAGGGAAACACTGGGGGTGATCCCATGGTCAGGAATACTAAAAGAGAAGAGACCTCAAGACGGATGGGACTTTCTCAAAAGGGAGATACTGAAGGCACAATTTCAAACAGTACCATTGAGGAACAAAAATGGAAGGTGTCTCAAGAAACCAGGATGGATGACTAAAGAACTTTCAACGGTGTTAAGTTTTAAACGGAACATGTATAGGAAATGGAAAAGGGGGGAAATCACCAAAGAAGAATTCAAACAGATAGCGAACACGTGTAGGAGTAAAGTCAGAAAAGCTAAAGTGCAGAATGAGCTCAGGCTTGCTAGAGAGGTTAAGAACAATAAAAAGGGGTTTTTGGGGTATGTCCGCAGCAAAAGGAGGAAGAAGGAAATGATAGGGTCACTACGTGGAGAAGATGGCAAAATGCTAAGAGGGGACAGAGAAAAGGCAGAATTACTCAACACCTTCTTTGCCTCAGTGTTTTCAGAAAAGGAAAAGGGTGACCAACCTAAGGATAAAGGATCAGAGGACACAATAGGGGAAATCCAGCACAGAATAAGCAAAGAGGTAGTACAGGAATACCTTCTTAAACTAAATGAATTTAAATGTCCAGGACCAGATGAACTACATCCAAGGGTATTAAAAGAGCTGGCAAATGTAATCTCAGAGCCATTGGCAATAATCTTTGAGAACTCCTGGAGAACAGGAGAAGTCCCAGCAGACTGGAGGAGGGCAAACGTCCCCATCTTGAAAAAGGGGGAAAAAGAGGATCCCAACAATTATCATCCAGTTAGTCTGACATCAATACCAGGGAAGATTCTGGAACAGATCATTAAACAGAGAGTCTGTGAACATTTAGAAGGCAATGCCATAATCACAAAAAGTCAACACGGGTTTCAGAGAAACAAGTCATGCCAAACTAATCTGATCTCTTTTTCTTTTTCTTTTTTCTTTTTCTTTTTTTTTTTTGATAAAATTACCAGCTTGGTAGATGAAGGGAACGCTGTGAATATCGTATACCTTGATTTCAGTAAGGCCTTTGACAAGGTTCCCCATGACAGTCTTGCAAACAAACTTGTAAAATATGGGCTAGACAAGTTAACTGTTCAATGGATTTGTAATTGGTTGACCGGCCGAACCCAAAGGGTGCTCAGCAGTGGCTCCTCTTCGTCTTGGAAAGATGTGACCAGTGGGGTGCCACAAGGTTTGGTCTTGGGCCCAGTGCTATTCAACATATTTATCAATGACTTGGATGAGGGAATTAGGGGCATACTTATCAAATTTGCAGATGACACCAAATTGGGAGGAGTAGCTAATACCCTAGAGGACAGGATCAAAATTCAAAATGACGTGGATAGGCTGGAGAGCTGGGCCAAAACTAACAAAATGAAATTCAATACGGAGAAATGTAAGGTACTGCACTTAGTGCGAAAAAATGAAATGCATCGATATAGGATGGGAGAGACCTGGCTGAATGAGACTACATGCGAAAGGGATCTAGGAGTCCTAGTAGACCACAAGTTGAACATGAGTCAACAGTGTGATGCTGCAACTGAAAAGGCCAATGCGATTTTGGGCTGCATCAATAGAAGTATTGTGTCCAGATCAAGGGAAGTAATAGTGCCACTCTATTCTGCCTTGGTCAGACCTCACCTAGAATACTGTGTCCAGTTCTGGGCACCACAATTCAAAAAGGATATGGACAAATTGGAGGGTGTGCAAAGAAGGGCAACTAAAATGGTGAAAGGTCTGGAAACTATGCCTTATGAGGAGAGACTTAGGGAGCTGGGTATGTTTAGCCTGGAGAAAAGACAGTTAAGAGGCAATATGATAGCCCTGTTTAAGTATTTGAAGGGGTGTCACATTGAGGATGGAGCAGGCTTGTTTTCTGCTGCTCCAGAGACTGGAACATGGAGCAATGGATGCAAGCTCCAGGAACAGAGATTCCACCTCAACATTAGGAGGAACTTTTTGACCGTAAGAGCTGTTCGGCAGTGGAACACACTCCCTCGGAGCATGGTGGGATCTCCTTCCTTGGAGGTCTTTAAACAGAGGCTGGATGGCCATCTGTCAGGGATGCTTTGATCGTGATTTCCTGTGTGGCAGGGGTTGGATTGGATGGCCCTCGTGGTCTCTTCCAACTCTGCAATTCTATGATTCTATGATTTTATGGTACCAACAAACATTTTGTTAGAGTGGGACAGTGATGGGCCATTACCCAAACAATACAAGTATTCAGTTGTTCGTTTTCCTGTTAGTTCATTCCACATTTTGATATCCATATTATTGCATTCTCTGCCAGACGTGATGCAATTCACAGCAAATAAATTGCAGGTGAAATTGCAGGTAATAGCAAACCCTATTAAAATAAAGAACCTCTGGTACAAACATAGCATAGAGCTGTGTTGGAGGACCTAGTGATTCCTAAAGAGGACACCTCTCTAGGCATTTTCCACTGTGACTCCATGGTATGTGTTCATATTTTTTCAGCCACGGACAACTGAAACCATGGAGATTGGTTCTGCGGGTATTGGGGGGGGTGTAATTGCAACAAAACACACTCACATCCACTAAAAATCAAGCTCTACCTGCCTTAAAAAAAACCCAGTCAAAATGTTTAGGTTATGTCCAGAGATAACAACTGCTCCAAGTGTTGACACCCACCATAAGCTGCTTTCTAGAAGAAATGACTATAAAGGCAGAAGGCATGGAGCCTACCATGGTCCACTCAGTATGCTATTCTGCAGTGAGAGTATCACTGTAGAAAAAGGGTGGCTTCAAACCCTTGCCATTCTTGTTTCCAGAAACGATAGAATACAAAGCAGATATTTGTTGGAAAATCCAGCATTCTTCCTGCACCCCCCACTTGCTGGCTATTAGAGCAAGCAAGTCTCATGGAAGTTTTAGGGACCTTCTGCATGTTAAAAGAGTTCCTTCCCCTTCTCCTCACCCTATCCTTAGTGGGCTTGGCTTGTATCTGAGACACAGCCAAGCTGTATGTTCATCATATCATCATGTGACCCAGGTCTACTGACCTCATGGTTTCAAAGTTTTATTACTCTTTGTTCTACTCTTTGAAGACAAAGGATGCATCCCTCCATGCTCTCATAGGGATGACTGCCTTACCTATTTTTCCCTGGGGTCTCACTGGATGGTGAGTCATGACTTCTATCCTAGCCTAAATCCTTAGTCAGTTAGAATGTAGCCTCCCATGCATATGTAGATTGAAAAGCTATTAGTAAATGCTTAAGTATTCTTTCAAGAGGAAGCTGGGTTTTTTTCTTTTGTTCTTAAGCGGCTTGTGGTCTGAGTATTTTACTGATTGAGAGTCCTGCTTTCCAGTCTCTGCCACTCTGCTATACTAGAAGTTAATTCCTGACCATTTTAACTTTACAGAAAACTTTTCCAAAGGCCTTGCACCCTGGGATCATTAATGAATTTTTAACTTTTAAGCTTCATGACCACAACAATATTGCACCCTTTAAATCATGGCTGGAGCCCTCAAATGCTTTGCACTACAAATCCCACAATACCACACTTAGTGGAGCTGATGGGAATTGTAGGCCACCATGTCTGGTTTGGTGAAATTTATCTATCTCTGCTTAAATGAAGCTGTTTTTGTCAGGGAGAGGTCAGACATTTCAAAGGGAGAGCAGGGAGACACCAGGGAGAGGGCAGACATAGGGCTCATCTACACAGGCCAGGATACACCAGCTCCCTACCAGTGTATCTTTTCCATGGATCAGGCCTTTCCCTCCCCTGTTACTTCCATGAAATGGGCCAGAATCCAGATGGACACACCAAACCATCTGTCATAGTCAGCCAGGCTGAGGACTCTTAGGATTCAGGAGACAAGGGGGCTGAGCCAGCTCCAGCAGAGCTGGCTGAGCCTGAACCCAGCTCTGCTGTGCCAACTACAGCAGAGTCCATGTCTCAGCAGCCAAGCCTCCCCCACACATACAGGTCCTAGGCCTGGGAGACATAGAGGAGCAGAACAAAGAGGTACCTACCTTCAGCCAGAAGAGATCAGAAAGGGCGTGCCTGTGGCAATCCCAGAGATTATCTGAGAAATGCTCAGCAATCACCAAACAGCTATGTTTAGGAGCTGGGCCAATATAAACAGCTGTGAGACGCTGAGCTTCTTTGTTGGAGTTTATCTGCGTTCCCTGGTAAAAGCATCTGACTCTGACTTTCTTGGTACCTGAAACCTTGCCTTCTAGACCTCAGACTGACCTGGAACTCTTGACCTTGGACTGGATTCACTGACCTGCCTTCTGGAACCCTTGACTCTGGACTGAACTAGTGAATTTGCTCTTTGGACTCTTGGACCTTTGACTTGCTACAGAACTACTGAATTACTGGCACTGTGCTTTAGAATAACTTTTGGGTTGCTGTCAAGCCTTGCAGCTTTATCAGCTTCTGGACTGTCTGCTTTCCCAGACACCATCCCTGCAACTGCTGCTGCTTCTGCATCCCACTCTGCAGATCCATGCAGGAGGTCTGCAGCATGTGAGCAAGGCCTCCTGCATATGACTAGCCTTGGTCACATGCTGCAGACCCTGGATCCAGAAGCACACTTCTGCAGAGAGCAGCTTCAGTGATGCAGTCACAAAGGGCCCAATCTGTTTTTTCCTACCTGGAATGCATTTAAGCAGATTTTTTAAAAAAAGAAAAAAGTTTTATTGGGCCCTAACCCATCTTTCCCCCATCTTTGTTTCAGGGATTGTGAGGACTACCCAGGTACAAAATGGGGCAAAAGAAACGGGGGCAAGATGGAGTAAACTGCCCATGTAGACAAGCCCATAGACTTAACGCACCAGATAAATTTAAAGACCATCTTCAGTACGTTAAATGGAGGTCTAATAGGAAACCAAGACATTTGAACCAGGGTGATGGAAATATGCTCCATACAATTCATTCTCATCCTAATATGAACTACAGCATTCTATGCTAGCTGATATGCCTCCAAAGATAGTCCCAAACAGAACACTTTGCAGTAATCTGTTTGAGAGATTACCAAAGAAATGAATGGCTGAGACCAACTTTTAGCCTGAAAGAAAAGGGTAGTCCCAAGGTGGTGTGATCTTGGTCACTGCCACCGTTGCAGCAGCAACTTGTCTAGAAATTCCTCAAGGCTGCATATCTCTGCTCCTTTAAGAAAACTAGAGCTAATGGGTTTCCATGGCTGAGCAAGGATTCAAACCCTGATCCCCTGAGTTGTAGTTCAACACTCAAACCACTACACCATGCTGGCTTATTTGCAGTTTAGGGAGGCATATTTAGAATTTGTTGGGAATTAGAGTTTCCCAGGGTGTTAGCCTTTATTGGAAAAAAATATGAAAATATGAAACTGTTAGGAATGAATTAGGAATCAGCCTTCTTTTACTAGAGAAGCAGACAAGCATGCCTCAATCTTACATTGCTTCCCTGAACTGATACCTGACTAGAAATAAACAAGGCAGGCAGCTTTACATTACAAACTTAGAAAAAGTTTACTAATGGCTTTTACATTTACATATGCATAGAGAGCCTACATCCTAAGTAACTAATGAAAAGATTAGGTAAAGGCAATAGCTTCATTCTTAACTCACCATCTTGTTGATGGAGAAGCAAAGTATGGATACAGGTGAGGAGAGAAAAAAGAGAGATCAGAAATTTGAGAAAGACTGAAAAGGTGGAGTCTTTATATGATACCCCTAGGCAGTTCCTGGGTCACATGGTCTATGTACTTGGATAAACAAAAGATATTGAGAAGGGGGAGTCTTTATGGTTCCTGGGTCACATGGTCTAATGGATTAGGAGCCAAAGTGGTGTAGTCGTTTGAATGTTGGACTATGACTCTGAAGACCAGGGTCCAAATCCCCACTCAGCTATGAAAACCCACTGGGTGACCCTGGGCACGTCATGCACTTTTAGCCTCAGGAAACCCCATGATAGGTTTGGCCTTAGGGTCACCGTAAGTCAGAAATTACTTGAAGGCACACAACACCAATAACAACATTTCAATGGATGGAAGAACAAATTTGGAGGCTTTAGGTTAGGTGAGAAAAACAGAAGGATTTCACATGTAGGAAATTCTGTCCTATCTAAACCCCAATTGCTCCAACAGCAAGAGGGGGGAGAGAAAATGCTGGAATTTTTCAATGGAATTCTTTATAGATTATAATAAACCCTTTGATTGTGTAAATCATGAAAAACTATGGATTGCACTTTTAAAAATGGATGTGCCACAACATTTGATTATCCTAACATGTAACCTGTACTCAGAACAGGAGGCCACTGTTAGGACAATATGGAGAAACAGAGTATTTTCCAATTGGCAAGAGGCTCATGAATTTTATAATTCTAGCAGGTTGTCTAAATGGTGAAAATACCACACATGGAATTTGCTGAGAATCCTACCTGTCTAAATGGGTTCCTGCACCAATTCACACTATTTGGAAGGAGGCGGGGGGCCAAAACAGCAAAAACAATGCTTTACCGTACTTTTTAAAAAACTGTGAGGGGGTGTGCATTCCTGCTTGTTTGGACAATCGAATGACAGGAAATTCGAAGTGAAGCACAAAGCTAATTGGCTGGGCAAGAGCAGGGGTGAGGCTTGCTAGCAGGGCAAGCACCTGCTGCTGCCACCGTGTTGGATTTTCACCTTAGTGATTGCTTACTAAGGCAATAAAATAGGATGGTTATTTTTTGTTTTACTTCCCTATAAAATCTAAACATTGCTCTATCACTCCAGCACACCTTAGATGACTTTTTTTTAAAAAAATGGCAGTGGCGAAGAACTAATGTGAGTAACTCATTCATGGTCATGAGAGGATTATGGGGGCTTCCAAGGCCAGAAAAAAAGTTAAGACATGTCACTGCTGCTGCGAGATGTCATTCCTACAAAGTACTCCATTTTTTCCCCCTTGTGTAGATGAGCCCCTTGGTGTTTAACTTGCATGCTGAACATACCGTATGCAAAACTGGATTAGACTCTAAGGAAGGAGATGTGAAAATTGTAGGAAAGAACATTAACAATGTAACAGATGACACCATACTACTAGCAGAAAATAGCAAGGACATGTTTACTAGTGAAGAATGTCAAGGAGGAAAATGCAAAGGCAGGTTTACAGCTGAACATTATGAAAACAAAAATAATGACCCAAGATGATTTACATAACTTTGAGGCAGATGATGAAGACATTGAGATAGTTCAAAATTTTCCATACCTTGGCTCAGTCATTAATCAAAATGGGGACTGCAGTCAAGAAATTAGAACAAAGAAGAAATTAGAACTTGGAAGAGCAGCTATGAAAGAACTAGACAAAATCCTCAAGTATAAAGATTTATAATTGAATTCTAAAGTCAGGATTGTCCCTGCTATTTCCAGCGTCTGTGTATGATAGTGGAAGCTGGATGGTGAAGAAAGCTGATAGGAAGAAAATCAGTTCATTTGAAAAGTAGTGCTGGAGAAGAGTTCTGTGGACTACTAAATGGGCTACTTAAAAGACAAATAAATGGGTTGTTCTTGTTGTTGTGTGTCTTTAAGTTGTTTTTGACTTATGAGGACCCTATCATGGGGGTTTTATTGGCAAGATTTGTTCAGAGGGAGGTTTGTCATTGCTTTCCTCTGGGGCTGAGAGAGTGTGACTTGCCCAAGGTCACCCACTGGGTTTCCATGGCTGAATGGAGATTCAAACCTGGTCTCCAGAGTCATAGTCCACCGTTCAAGCCACTGTGCTACACTGGCTCTCAAATAGGTCCTAGAACAAATCAATCCTGACCTCTGCCTAGAAGCCAAGATGACTGAACTATGACTGTCTTACTTTGGACATACCATGAAAAGACTTACTAGAAAAGACAGCAATGCTTGACAAGGTAGAAGGCATTAAGAGGAAGACCCCATTACAAGAGGATAGACTCAGTGAAGGAAGCCAGGGCCCTGAGTCTGCAAGACCTGTCAATGATAGGGTGACTTGAAAGGTCTCTCATTCATAGGGTCGCCATAAGACAAAGTCAACTTGATGACAGTTAATAACAATTTCAGAATTATCAGTCAAGAGCTCTGACTCCTCACCAAACTACAAAATCTAAGATTCCATAAGATGCAGCCATGACAGTTAAAGTGGAATTATAGAGCTATAATTGTGTAGTATGAAAGGACGCTTAGGCTGCTGACACACTGCAGAAATAATGCAATTTGACAGCACTTTAACTGCCATGGAGCAATCCTATGGAATTCTGGGATTTGTAGTTTTGTGAGATATTTAGCCTCCTCTGACAGAGAGTTCTGGTGCCACAGCAAGCTACAGATCCCATGATTCCATCGGATAGTGCCATGAGAGTTAAAGCGGTGTCAAACTGCATTATTTCTGCAGCGTGTCAGCAGTCTCAGTCTCAAAGGGATTTAAGTCCTTTTAAATGAAGTCATGCTTCCGTTTTGCCAGGAGATGGAGCTGTGGATTTTAAAACTCTGTCTGGAGCGCTGAAGGAAGCGGCTGTAATATCTCATCCAGGTTTATTTCTTAATTGAGAAAGAAATTAAAGAGGAGACAAGTGCTCCTGCGTAAAACTTTAGTATGTGTCGAAACGGTCACATTTCCACAGGGTGCAAAAATGAGACTCAGCGCGGGGTAGTGAGGGAGAGGATGCTGTCTCATCGTAATCACTTGGCCTCTAAATTATATGAAAGCACACCATCAACGGGATTTTGCTTACCTGTGTACTCCCATCAAAGACGATTTTATTTTTCCCGAGTCGTTTTTAAAGAACAGTTTGCATAAAACTGAACCGATCCGGTCATTGTCACGCTCTACATCTTACCTTGTATGTTTGTGAAAAGGAACATGGAGAAGAAGATGGGAGAGGAGGGAATAAATATTCTGTGACCGGTTCCTTCCAGCCGTCCCACTTGCCCAGCCCTTGTCAAAATTAATCGTGGTTCTAAATTAAATTATCTCTGGAGGGTGTTCGTGCCTCGCTTGGTGCGAATTCGGGTATGCATATGAATGACCTGGTGCATGAAATTCCAAATGTGGATCTAATGCTTTTGGTCAAGGTGCCTAAGGAGCATCAATAGTTTGTGGCGGAATCCCAACCACTATGGGCTTGGCTGTCCGAAACTCTCTCCCTGCTTTAATGTTCTTCAGCGAACCTCTCCTTCCTTCCCCCTTTTCTACTCCATTGCACTCATTGCTTGAAGGAGTAGTCCTAGAGGAACTCTCAGTCCCGGCTAGTTAAACTAAAACGTGTGCCATAATCTGAGCAAACTAATGTTGCCCAGGTAGGAATTAAAGATGTATTTAGAGCCCAATTCAAGATATCTTTGGGACCGAGATGAAAAATTACTGAAAAGTAACTAAGGAATGGATCCGTTTGATAGACGTACTCTGTACACTGGATACTTTTATAAAACATGGCAATTTTTTAACTTCAATTTTTTTTTTTTTCACTTACAGAAGTGGGCTGTCCTTTTCCCCTTTTGGAGACGTGTTTCGGAAACTGTTCGACGCACAGCTTAATAGGGCCGTTTTAATTAGGGCAACAGCTTCTGGGGTCATGTTGATTTAACCTGATGTGGGGGAAGGCAAAGGCAAAGGGAAGCCCTTTCGGAAGAAAAGGGGAAACTTTTTCTTTTGTTCTTCTCCTCTTTCTCCTTTGGGCCATTTTTCTGCAACCTCGCAAACCCCCGCCCTTTCGGTGGTCTTCACAATTTCGGGGGCTTTGGGGAAACGGGCCTCGCGCAAAGGCCAGCGCCGCGCTCCCCACGGTGACCGGGGTGGGGGGACCAGGAAAGTCCTTCGCAGCAAAGCAACAGTTCCCAGCGGGATACAAGAGGGAAACAGTGGGGACACAGTTTTTTGATCCAACTTTTGCTTAATTCTTCGCCATGGGCTGGATCCGAAAGCCCCACTCGCGGGTGGATTTGGGGAGATACGCTTCGTCTGTGGCTTCTCCTCCCCGGGGACGGTGATGTGCACCCACCCGCCCCACGGAGGCACAGACCTAGTCTTTTGGATGCTTACTGGGAGACTTTCTAACTGCAAAGGGAGAGTTTGACCACCAGCTCTGCTTCCCTTGAAAAGCAGGGAAAGTTGTTGCGAGTCCAATTCGGAGGCGGAAAGGAGGGACGCAGATCAAATGAATACACCGGCGTCAAAAGAGCCTGAAGACCCCCTTCCCCTCTTCGCCCACCGGCTGAACCGTCGGGGGTTAGAGGCCCCGAGCCGTCTAAAGTAAGTTCTAGTTAAGTCCCAATTGGGAACAGTCGACGGCCGGCGCTACCTTTGGACAGTGAAGCTGTCAGGCTCGGGAGAGGGGAAAAGAGGGGAAGGAGAAGCAACTTTTAAGACTTCTTTTTATTTTCGTGGATGTGAACTCATTTCTCCAGACGCAGTACAGTCAAGAGAGTGATCTGAGTTGTCGTGAAAAGACAGTGAATGGTGTCGTTTGTTCCTGTGGTATACAGTACAGTATTTACTCCCAGGGCTGGGACAAGCGGCTTAAACGATTTGCTTAAATGTTTTGAGCAGTTTTAGATAATAGGCACCCTGACAAAGATGAGCAGGGGGCACCATTTCTTGCTCTGCCTCAGACAGCATCACGTGTGTGTGTGTGTGTGTGTTTAAATTGATTGATTGATTGGATTTAGGTCCCGCCTTTCTCCAAAATGGGATTCAAGGCGGCTGTGAGGATGGATGAGTTTCCTGCGTTGGTTTTAGTGAGAGGTATAGCGTGATCCTAAACAGATTTATTCGAAGGACTGTCCCAGAAAGGTGAATGCTATTCTCGCCAGGAAAGCTGCATGGACTCGCATCAGTGTGGCGACTTTCAGGTGGCTGGCCTAAAGCGTTCTAAGCGGCACACAACGCGTTTGGCAACGTGGTGAGGCAATCCCGAAGCTGATTAAATAACTCTAAGCAAGGAGGTGGGGAGGAAACCCAAGCAGACGTTAAGATCCTCCTAATCGTAACATTGGCTGTTCTTCAAGTGTTAAAAGAAGTGATGGAGTTTCGTTGCGAAGCTTTGGAGAGCTTAAGGGAGAGGTCCTAAATCAGTGGTTGGAAAGCCGTCTTTAAAATATTACTACCCTACTGCCTACACCAGGGGATTTGCACACTCCAAGGAAGGAAGCCCCGCTTTCTGGACTACCTGGGGATCCATTTCTTTTCCCCGGGAAGGTCAAGCTCAAAAGTAGGGCTAGTGTTAGAGCTGCCTGGTACAGAGCGCCCTCCACAATTCTAGACGTGACATTTTTGCAAGGCTTAAGGATAAAGAGGCCGGGCGATTCTTACCGCAGACAGCTGGAAGCCAGTCCCACTGACGTGTTAGATCTCCCTGGAAGCCCACTTAAATCGGAGTACGTCCTCCAGTGGTTCCAGTGGTGCCGAAGGGGACGCACCCGTTCGTTTCTGAAGTAGAAAAGAGTTCAGTCCTATTCAAGCTTACTCAGCAACAAGCCCTATTGAATGCAATGGTGCTTACTCCCAAGCAAACGTGCATAGCCTGAAAGACTTAACTGCATTATGGATTCCAGTAGATAGGGGTTTATGAAAGCACTCTTTCTGACTTATCCATGGAGGCTAGTTTTGATTCACACGCGCGTGGCTTGGTGTCTCTTCAGCACTCTGCTGACTCGCGAATGAACATGTGAACTCTCTCTCTCTGGAATTATATTGGATCTGAGGTGACTGCAAAGGAATGGGGACATTTGAGTGACACAAAGTTCTTGTTTCACACGTTCAGGTCACATACTTTTCAGACACAGGAGAAATGAGCGCGCAAGCGTGAAAACTGCTCTTTAACTTCTCCACGCTTACTTGCAACAATGCAGCTCAAAGCCTGCCTTCTCAGAAGTAAATCCTATTGATCTCAGTGTGACTTATTCCCAAGTAAGTGTCCATAGGATTACAGCGTGCCCGTGCCCGTTCTGTGGCCATTCTTACTCCCAAGCAAGCGGCATTGGATGCGGTTTTTAGACGATCAACCTTCCCTTGAATCCTCAACAGTGTAGTAGAGCAAACTGTCCGCAACAAAACCCCATTCTTCCCGAGGAAGGTGCCTCTTAGCGCCGCTCAGTCTCCCGGCCTTTGACAGCGTTCGCGCCCGTCGGTCAAGCTCACAGTTCCCCCAACCTGGCGGGGGGAGCTATGGGACTAACGTCAGGCCAGGCCTGGGGCCTATGTGGAGGGAGATGTTTTCCCCGGACTGAATTGAATCCCCTGCTTTTGCAAGGGGGCATAATTCTCCCACCCATGCATGGTGGGAAGTGGAAGCGCCGCCCCGCCGTCTAGGCAAGTTCACCGGCAGTTTACGTTTCGTCGGCGTAATGGGGGGAAGAAGTGGCTTGATTTGTTAGCGCCTCCTTGGCGGATGGCTTCCTCCCCGCCTCGCCCTACACAGCCCGGGGCTGCCGGTCTCGCCGACAGAATGAAAACCCGGGTGGGGTGGGGGGAGAGCCCTGCTCCGTCGGTGACAGAGGACTGCGCCACAATTAAACCCAGTAACGAGACACTGGGCAGATGTGTTTTCATGGCCCTGTAAGATAAATGCAGTGTTAAATGCCTGACAACTTCCCAGAAGCAATCAGCAAAAGTTTACGAGTGCATAAACCACAAAGACCATTCCTCGGGTATTTTTTATAAGCCCTGCCTTTAAAGCTGCCTATAAATTCTTTCCCCGGCTTCCAAACCCAAGTTAGTGGCGACTGTTAAACCGCTCCTTCTCCCGGGGGAGTTCAAGAGAGAAGAGGTTGTTCCCGAGGGGCTGAGAGTGATCGAAGGGGGGGGGGTTGAGGGCCCCTCCGTCGTCTCCCAAGATTGGGCCGGGCTCAGAGAAAGTGCGGACGAGGGGCGCCGAGGGGGGAGGCGGGAGGGAATCGATGGGGGGACCCGTGCAAAGCAAGGGGGGAGGTGTTGTGCGTCCTCCGAAAGTGGCTGACCCTCTTGACGAGGAGGCAAGGAGGAGCCGGGCGCTGGGGAAAGGGAAAGGGAAAGACCCGCCGCCTGGCCCCTCCTTGTTTCTGGCACGACCTTCGCCTTCTCCCACCTGTTCCTTCCCGAGTGGCCCACCTGTCCAAAGAGTGACACGGCATCCATCACGCCGCTAAGCAGGCCCGACTTTCGCTGCCCGCCGCCAAGGCTCTGCTGAGGATGATGGACAGTCTTTGGAGCCATTCCCTTGCCCCTTTTCCAAAACGCTTACTGGGCAAGGTGAATCGCCACTCCGAAAAGTTTCGGAGGAGGGAGGGAGGGAGGGAGAAGCGGGGGGGGGGAGAGCGAGAGCGAGGGAGGGAGTTCATGAAGCATGTTAGGAGCTCAGGGACGACGAAGCCTTCCGCCTTCCCAAAACTCCAGGTACCAGCAGGGAACAGGTTTGCCATCGCCTCCATCGCCTAATGATAACCGAAGTCTTAGAAGTTGTTATTCAACGAGGAGGGGGTTATTCTGTGGATTAAAAGTGGTTCTCAACAACACACACACAGCAGCAGCAGCAGCAGCAGCCCTCACGTTAGCGTCCAAGCGAAAATGAAATGGCTCCATGGATAGGAAAGAATAACTCGAGGCAAGCGAGCCATGTATAAAGGTTGCATGTTGGGAAAAGTGGGAGGGGTGGGATTCTGCCCGGAGTTTGCATAGGAAAGACTCGTCTGCTACTTCACAGCCGAGAGGATCACTTTCACAGGCTTGACTTGCTTCTCGAGGGTGACTCTGTATCCACCTCGAGTCTTGGGTGGATGGAAATCCCTAGTGGGTTTAGGGGGGGTGGGCTGGCAGCGCGGGTGTGTGTGCGTGCGCAGCTTGGCTTCTTTTTATTCTTTTCCAGGTGAAAAATGCAAAGGGAGCGTGTGCTTGTCGCCTGCGCCTTTTCTTTGCTGAAACAAGGCACCCAACTGTTCTGATACTGCCATTCACAAACAAGGGTTCTGTGGCAAGCCTCATTTGTGAATCTATTACAGAGATTAATAGATTATTTCTTCTTTTTCAGCTAATTCTCAGCGGGGAAATTTAACCATATGGTAAGGGCAGAATTAGAATTTCATCACATTAGAGCAAAATGTAATGAAAAGAGTCCAACACCTGGGGCCAACTGTGAAAGACACAATTAAAAGGGTTTTAATGAAACCAGAGAGAAACCCCAAATTTCATAACCTTCAGTGATTCTTCACATAAGAACGAATAAATGGAAGTTTTAGGAATATTCTTTAGTGATGTCCTAAAGACGAAAAAAAATATCCTAAAAACCGGAATTATATGCCTTGGTTTTGGTTTTTTTGGTGTGTGTGTGTGTGTGTTTTAAAGAGAGAATAGAATAAAAACAGAAATGGCTTCTTTCAGAGACGATAAAATGAGCACATTTTAAAGAAGAATTCTAATTTCTAGATTTCATTGTTACACACTGCCTGCTTGGAAAGAGTCGCAAAAGGGAAACAAGGACAGGAAAAACGCGCCTCGGAGATCACGTAAATATTTAATCGCACAAATAATCCACGGAGTGTATCTATCCTGAAATTCGGGAAGCCACACCCGTTAGAAAATATCATCAAGAAGAAAGCAAAAAAGAAGTCTACCCACAAATTACAAATCTTCAGGTTTTTAACTGAAACGGCATTGCAATCTCTTCTTTTATGCGGGGGGCGGGGGAGGAAGAAAGGACTGAGTCCTAGAGTTGCAATGATGGGGGGATGCTCCCAAGTCAAGATCTTAGCTAAAACCGGATTCCCAGAAAGTAGAAAGTGGTCTTGAGAGTTGTGTATTGGGGAAGGAGAAGTCCCTCTACGAACACTCCCAATAAAACAGGGACTTGAATCTTAACTGTTGCTTTGAAACGCGTCCATTGCGTGGGAGAAGGTGAGGCTGATGCCGACGGAAGGGCGGGGGGGGGAAAGGAGTTCGAGGAAAGAAAAAAAACACACACACCTTGCCCAAAAACATGGGGGTGGGGAATAAAAAAACCCCACGTTTCGAGCCAATCTGAGTGGAGGCCCATGGGCTGCGCCCAAGGTGCGAAGTCCGGCGGCCAATGAAGAAGGGAGGCGTCCCGCCCCGACCCCACCCCGCAGCCCCGTCCCCTGGCAAAGAGCGGCGGAGTCGGGCGTCGTCTCACCGAGGCTGGCCTGGGGCGGGAGGGCGGCGGGGGGGGCCCTCCGTCGTTCTGGCGCCAAGTTCGCCGAAGTCCGCCCGCAGCTCGCCGAGAAACACGTGTGGCGCGGGTGGCGACCCACCCCTTCTTCTCTGCCCCCCCTGACCCCCTCTCCACCCGGATCTCGCCGCCCGGCCATTTGCTGGAGGAAGCCGGGCCTTGGGAGGGTGCTCACTGAGGAGGGAACGTCGCCCCGCCTGTCCAGCTTTCAAGGCAGTTGCGGGGTCCCTAATCGGACTCCCCCGCGCCTTGCAGCCATATGCGTTAAGCTGTGCCCACAGATGGCAGCGAGAAGAAGGGAGCGGGCGCCTTTTATACAGCGCGAGAGGCCGCCTGGCGCCCCCGCCGCCTCCGCCTCCGCCGCCAGACCGGAGTGAAATGGGGGAGAGCGAGCGAGCGAGCGAGCGAGCGAGCAACTCTTCCGACTCCGGGCCAAGCCGAGCCAGCGCCTGGGCTCGTTTGTTCCCGTTTTAATCCTATTAATTAAAACGTTAACCTGATTGGGTAGAGAGCTCTGTCCCAACAGGCGAGGCGTCTTCATAATCACCTCCTCGGCGGCGAGACCATGAGGTAAAAGACTCCCCAGTCTGAGGCGGCGGCGGCGGCGAGGACAGGCGGGCGACGTTGGCAGGGGCGGCAGCAGAAGCCAGCCCGGCAGCCAGCGAGTGAGGGCTCCCGCTCTTCCTTGCTCGCTCGCTCGCTCGCTCTTCCCCTCCCCCCGCCCCGCCACCCCTCGGTGGGTCCCGGAAATCTCCTGAAGGTGAATCCAAGCAAGATAAAGGGGGCGAGAGGCTGGCTGGCAGCTCACAAGGCTTGAGCCCTTCCTGGGGGGAGCGGGAGCGGGAGAGGCGCGCCGAAGGGGCCGCCCGCCCGGACAGCCTCGCCTTGGAAGGGAGCCGGAGCCGGCCGGAGGCTCCCACGGCGGGGAAGGAGGCGGCGGCGGCGGCGAAAGAGGGGAGCCGCGAGAAGGAGCGGCGGCGTCTCTGTCTGTCTCGGTCTCTGCCGGCCCCCTCCGCCTCCAGAGTCCCAGCCGGGCCGGGCGCTTTGGGGGCGCCGGGAGGGGGAGGAGGGGGCGAGGGGCGGAGTTGGAGGAGGGGAGCCCGCCGGCGGGGCGCATGGAGAGGGCGCTGCGCCTGCCTTCCGACGAGGACTTCTTCCACAAGAGCCTCGGCGCCTCGGCCAAGAGGATGGAGTCCGCCTTCCGCTCGCCCCCGGGCCTCGACCTGGCGCCTCACCCGCCGCCGCCGCCGCCGCCGCCGCGCGAGCCCCGGCCCCAGGCGCCCTCCCCGCTCCGCTGCTACGAGCCGGCCGACTCGGAGGCGCTGCTGCTGCGGGAGAGCGCGGCCGGGGCGCTGGCGAGCGGGGAGGCGCTGGGCGGCTCGGTCTGCCTCAAGTTCGGGCCCAGCACCACCGGCCGCAGCTCGGTGGCCGAGAGCAGCGGCGGGGAGCAGAGCCCGGACGACGACAGCGACGGACGCTGCGAGCTGCTGCTGCGGGGCCCGGCCGGCGGGGGCGGCTCGGGGGTGGTGGTGGGGCCCGGGGGCGCCCTCCTCAAGGCCCCCGAGGGCGGCGCCTGCTCCAACAGCCACCACGCGGGCGGCGGAGGGGGCGTCGGGGGCGTCGGCGGCGGCGGCGGGAAGAAGTCCAAGGAGCAGAAGGCGCTGCGCCTCAACATCAACGCCCGCGAGCGGCGGCGCATGCACGACCTGAACGACGCGCTGGACGAGCTGCGGGCCGTCATCCCCTACGCGCACAGCCCCTCGGTGCGGAAGCTCTCCAAGATCGCCACCCTCCTCCTGGCCAAGAACTACATCCTCATGCAGGCGCAGGCCCTCGACGAGATGCGCCGCCTCGTCGCCTATCTCAACCAGGGCCAGGCCATCTCCGCCGCCTCGCTGCCCAACTCGGCGGCGGCGGCGGCAGCGGCGGCGGCCGCCTTGCACCCGGCGCTCGGGGCCTACGAGCAGGCGGCGGCGGGCTACCCTTTCAGCGCGGGCCTCCCGCCCGCCACCTCCTGCCCGGAGAAATGTGCCATTTTCAACAGCGTCTCATCCAGTCTCTGCAAACAGTGCACGGAGAAGCCTTAAAAAGAGACCTGGACCCCCCCCCCCCGCCAGCGCCCTGGGACCCTCCGACCTCCCCACTTCCTTCCTTCGGCAGGACTCCTGCTGCTGCTGCTGCTGCAGCCGCCTTTAGGGGGATGGTCTTGGGGCAAAAGGGGGACTTAAGTGCAACTGAGACCTCAGCGACGTTTAAAACACACACACACCATCGCAATTATGGGGTGTATGTTTTGGGGTGAGTGTGAACAAAAAGAAATAGTTGGGGGGAAATGATTGTCCTCCAAATGGTTTCTTGAAAACTTCCAAGTGTTGGCAACTTTTGCTATAAGCAACCAAGGACTGGGAAGGGGGCGTCGGTTGGCCTTGGGCAAGTGATAGGAGTGGTGGAAGCAAGCTGGATTGTAAACTCAGACAAATCAAGAAGGGCACTTAAAAAGTTTTTTTTTTTAAAAATCTTATTTTCTTTTCTTGCTTCTGAGCCAGGAAACAAGCAAACTTGAAATGTAGATTTCTTGAGATTAGACATGCGGAAAAATTGCTCTGAAAATGCGTGGCTTTTTTTTCTCTGAACTTAGCCTGTGAAAGTGCGCAGAGTTGGGGGGAAGGTGAACTTTAAGAGGTGACAAGGTCCTATTTGTGTGGCTGAAGTACTGCAGGTTTATTTTTTAATTTTTGAAAGATGTGCACCTTGTTTCTTTTCACTTTGCAATGCTGTGTACAGGAAGACATGATATTTATTTCAATGGCCCTCTCACGCCAATAATACTCACCCTGTGTTGAGGTCATGGGTTTTATGTGATTCTTTAAAAAACAACAGACGCTTCTTAAAATTCCCAATAACTTAAACTTTGTGCCAAGTGTTTAAAACATTGATTTGCCAAGGACGCGTGAACCAGAAATCTTGATGTATCCCAGCTGATGAAGCTTCTGAAAGGTCGTCTGGATTTTTAGTTGCATCATCCCTGTATTTATAATAAATTGAGCTTTAATAAATTGCTTCAGTCCAAAAATGAGAGGAAAGGTGTATTCTTAATTGCTCAATGAACTGGACTGTTGGTGATTAGAAACTCTTTGCCGCATGAAAGGATTTCTGTTTCTAGATATTTGCTTTGACAGCAATGCATCAGGCAGTGGCTCTTTGTCAAGAATTTACAAAAAAGCCTTTTCCAGATGGTAGTGTTCAGTTATTCAGAGGGAGAGAATAAGGCCAGGTTTGTGTTTGTTTGTTTTAAAAAAAAAACCAGCCTGTTTATGAACGTTACTTCCGAGGAAGCTGGTCATTTTAGCCGGGTTTCCCCCTCCCCTCCATATGTATTCCCCCGTAAATAATGATAGCAGACAGAAGAGTAAAGGAATACTTGTTGCCCTCGAAAATAGATTTCAAAATGATTTTGTGTGGATTTCTTTCTCAGCCAGTCCCTTTAAACCGAAGTATTGCGGTTTGAAGCTGTTTAACAACTGCCATACAACAATCCAGGGAAAGTTAATTCTGTTCCTTGACACACTAATCCTAACCACATTTCCTTGGTTGTGTAAATTCCACTGATGCTTGACCATTTTGCTTTCCGCTAAGCATGCTTGGTGCCATTGTAGGATTAAATGGGTTTGACTGTTTCAGCCCAAAAAGTTGATCAGAGACCAGGAGTGCATCTACACTGTAGAAATAATGTACTTTGACACCACTTTATGTGTTGTAGCTCCATCCTATAGAATCCTGGGATTTGTAGTTTTACAAGGTCTTTAGCTTTCTCTGCCTCAGTGCTGGTGCTTCACAAAACTACAAACTCCAGGATTCTGTAGGATGGAGCCATGACAGTTAAAGTGGTGTCAAATTGCATTATATCTACAGTGTAGATGTACCTCTAGTCTCATTGCAGAGACTAAGAGCACAACCCTCCTCGGAAGTAAGTCTTACTGAGTTCTGTGGGCCTTCATCAAAAGTATAAATGTGGCATTAAAGCCTGAAAATTAATTAAATCCCGTTTCAGTCAATTGGGCTTATTTTTCCTGCAAAGTGTGTTTTTAGCCTCTGGGCCTTAAATAACCAGCATTTTAAATGTGACTGGCTGGTAGACAGAATCAGCGAGGCCCGAACCACCTTAAACCGAAGTACTTTGGCGGAACCGGATTGTGGCTCATTCTGCCAATCAAACGTGGGCCCTGCAAATCTTCCTTCCCCCTCCCCTGGCGCCTCTACAAGGCTTCGTGTTTTTCACTACTTGCTGATAATCCAAATTCAGTCTGTCAGCTTCGGATGGCAAAATGAGTGCCGTGATGGATCTGTTGGCAGGTCATGGATGTGTAAAGAGTGTGCGTGAGGGAGATATCTATATATTAAATAGGTCAATCAGATGATGACAGCGATGTATGGCGGTTTGTATGTGTAATTTATGTCGGAGAGAATCTTTATTAAAATATTTTGAACACATCTTTATCCCGCTGTGCTTTGTAAGAAGGGCAAACGGAAAGCCCAACCACCCGCCCGCTTCCGACTTCGCTCCGTTCCGACAGGCTGGGGGTGGGAAGAGAAGAGGGGGCAAGGCTGGCAAGGGAAGGGAGGCCTGGGGGACGATCCGGTGGGTGCCTACTTAGTTTTGGCTGGTGCTTAGAAAAGGAGAAAACTAGGACAGTTGCAAGCAAGACAAAGAAAGCTCCCCCCCCCAAGTTTCCTTGTTTGTCCTCAGAGAAAAAGTCTCTGGGGTGGACCAACTCCACCTCCTTTTTCAGGCTCCCAAATGTTGTTGTGTGCCTTCAAGTCCTTTCCGACTTATGGTGACCCTTGAGTGAACTTATCCCGGGTTTTTCTAGATTTGTTCAGAGGGGGTTTGCTTTTGCCCCATCTGAGGCTGAGAGAGTGTGACTTGCCCAAGGTCAAGCAGAGGGTTTCCATGGTCAAGCGGGGATTCGGACCCTGGCCTCCAGAGTGTAGTCCAGCGCTCAAAACCACTGGGCCACGCTGGCTCTCACATATGCTAAAGGTGTAGAAGACTCCCCAGGAAGCCCCCCACCCACCCAAGGGTCCCCGGCGGGCGGCTCTCCTCCACCCGTAGCCGAGACTAGTCTTGCGGGTCCCCTTGGCCGGAGAAGGGGTAGCAGCCCTCTCCCGCCAGGCCCGGTCACGCGTGGGCCCAGGGCTCCCAGGCCGCGGCAGGCTCCGGGAAAGGCCTGGGCTCCTCCGGCCAGCCTCGCTCTTTCTCCGCCCGGGTCCGGCCGGTGTCTCCGACGCGTCTCCCGGCCAGCTGCTCAGATGAGGCGGAAGGCCGAGCGAGCCGGGGTCTTTTCTGCTCCACTTCGTGCGCGCTGTTGCTGCTGCTGTTTCTAGGGGCGGGGGAGGGAAAGGGGAGAGGAGACTGAATCAGAACCTGTAACTTTTCAAGACCCATCCCTGTCCGGGGAGGCCGGGTGGGCATCTCGGCCCCCGGGGCGCCAGCAGGAACCGTCGCTCAGGATTTACCAGACAAAGCCTGGGTGCGCCTAATTATGATTATTAAAACAATTTCCATGACGATGTCTAATATTATGTTAATTTGAAAACAACTGTGTATGAAAACTGTCGACTATAATACCTAAATTCATTTAATGAAACACATCGTTAAGGCAATTAGACCTCCTGGATGTGATTAAGGAACATAATTACGACACTGTTCTGCGCCATAATTGGGTGTCTTTAATCAAGGGGTAAAGTGATCAGCAACGCAGCCATTAGTTTGTATTGTTCTGTCTCTGCTGTCCATCATCCTGATGTGGAATTAAGCGCAGCCAGAAGCCTGGCTATGCCACCCACCCACCCCACCCCCTCTCACACACGTATCTTTTGGCCCATTCGTAACGGCTAGGCTTTCCCCTTGCAAAAAGAAGAAGCGTGGCCTCAAAGGCTCAGCAGCCACCTTGTCCTCCTCTGTGAGAGAATGGGGTCAAGAAAGGTGCCTCTTTGCCAGGCAAAGGACCCCAGGGGAAAGTCAATCCCAGGGCTTCTAAACCCCTCTCGCTTGACGCCTTGGGGACCCCCCAGCCCACTCCCTTACAACCAAGTCCGGGGAGATCGTGGGGATTTGCTTTCAAGGAACGCGCCGCCTGGAAGAGCCTACGACTGCGCTCGGTTCTCCGGCTTAGGCAGCCAGCCCCATCCCTCTTCCCAGTCGAGTTGGGGACCAAAAATCCCCTGGACCGCTTGGCATCAGCGGGTTGACTTGGAAGGCAGCTGCCTCCTAGGGAGGAGCCTCGAGGTTGAGTGGGTGCAGGGATTATTATTTTTTTTTTTTGACTGGAGAAGTTCAATGGGGGTAGTCCAGGGGCTTTTGAGGCTTTCAAGGGGGGGGGGCGGCATCGCAACCTTCGGGGGAGAGAGCTGACCTCAGGCACTTGGGAGCCTTGCGTTCCCTGGGGTCCTTTTGCTGTCTCATTCGGATCCATTTTCTGAACCAGCAGGAGATCCAAACTTTGGGACAGCGGTGGGACCGAACTGAAGCTTCGCTTCTTGGGTGAGCATTCGCCCCCTCCCACCCTCTCTGTCTCTTTCCAAACGGGTGCTAACACAGCATTGGACTGAGAAGCTGGATGGGCATCCCTTGAGCTCTTGCAGAACTCTCTGGATTTTTGACGGCGGAGTTCTGGACAGAGGAAAGAGCCACCCTCCTTTGACAAATGCCCCCCGGGTTCCAGGAACTCCAACAATCCAGGAAGTTTCCGTTCAGGATGGGGCTGGGGTATGTTGTGGAAAAGGGAGAGGCCGGGAGGGCCCCGAGCCCTTGCTGATCTTCAGCTTGAGAACTCTTCTTACATTGGTCTGGTTTCTCCTCAACAGCCAGGCAATTAGCTAACACACATTGGAAACTGCTTGGAGAGTGCCTAGCGCGCTATTTTTAAAAAGCAGTGTCGTTGAGTAGGTGCTATTGCTTCACCATTTGTAAGCCGCTCTGAGAGCCTTGGTGGCTGCAGAGCGGGGTATAAATACCTAAAAATAAAATCAAGTAATTAAAAGAATAGGGTGGGGGGGGAGAGATGATCTTGAATAGGTCTTTCCAAAGCAGCCACCTTGTCCTCCTCTGTGAGAGAATGGGGTCAAGAAAGGTGCCTCTTTGCCAGGCAAAGGACCCCAGGGGAAAATCAGTCCCAGGGCTTTTAAACCCTGGGATTAAAACCTGGTGCAGGAGGGTGTGCCCCCCTGCACACCCTCTCCCCGTCTCCTCCAACAAGTTGTGTTTTTACAATTTGGCGTGAAATTGGAGGCAAAGAGAGACTCCACGCTTCGCTCTGGTTACGAGCGAGGGGACCCTCAATCCCTTCGCTGGGAACCAAGAAGGCACCGGCCTTGGAGTCGCCCTTGCGGAGCAGGGCTGGAAACCTAACGCTGAGCCGCTGAGCTCTCTTTCTCTCCCCCGCCCCCCGCTCCATGGGAGTCCCTCTGCGCTGCTCCTCCCCCTCCCCTTCCTTCTTTGATGGCTCACTTAATCAGAAATGAATATTCCCCTCGAAAAGCTTTTGTTTCATTTGAAGCCACCCCTCCAAAGTAGGACCGTTAAGCCTGTCCAAGCTCCCCCCCCCACCTTTCCCTTTTCACCTTGGTTGCCAAGGCGAGGCAATCTCTCTCTCCCACTCTCTCTCCTTAGCCTCAGTTCTCATCCCGCGATTGTCCCAGCATGAGTGACATTGACTTTCCTAATGTAATGACTTATGAAAGATATAATCATGTGTTAAATTGAATCCTCCGTTTAACTGTTAATGGTGTGCTCTGGGCACATTTACGTATTAGATGCTATGGTAACTAATTACCGCTAGAAAAAGGGATAATACACTTTGCAGACTTTGACAAATAATTATGAGTGCTCACATCCCTGCTCGCAGTCCCTCGCAAGCGGATCTGCTGGAATGAATAAGGGAATCAATGAACGGATGGGTAAGTGAACTTGGGCGCGTGGAAGGGATGAGATAATGAATAGCGGCCAAGTGAGTTTTCTTATTAAAACCTTTAATGAAAATGTGATTTAGGGTATGGGGAGAGGAGGAAGGGAGAAGGGAAAGGGGAGGGGAGAAGGGGAGGCGGCGAATGGGCGCCTCTAAATGTAATTAACAGCCGCAACATAAACACCAGAACATAAACACGTTTGCTTTAATTAAAAAGGAGGCAAAGTGAATTGCCCACGTGCGAGGAAACTTTGCAGAAAGTAGCACTGTGGGCTGTGACCTCCCCTTCCCCAGGAGAGCGAGGTGGGCAGGTTGTTTGCTGGCATCACTGAGCGGAGGGGCTAGTCCTCGTGTGTTTTTTGCAAAACTAGAAGATTCGTAGGACGTGCATCCTTCTCTCGTGGTGGTGGTGGTGGTGGTAGAGCAGGATGAAATAACCTTTTCATGAGATAGCCTGTCCCGACGAAGAAGAAACTTTCCAAAGAAATCTTGCCGCTCCGGAATTCACCTCCGGAATCCTCTGAAGCTCTGGGGGCCACGGAGACTTGGAGGTGGTGTGGTGTGCAGGCTTTCTCAATGAACCATTAAATGCAACTTCCGATCTCCAACCACAACTCCCTTTCTGCAAAGCAGCATTTGCCTTTCGCCATAGCTTCCTAGATTCTCAGCGAAGGAGCGTCCAGTGGGCGAGCGTGGAGTCGGTTCCTTCGCCCAGCTTCCTCCGGCAGCGATTAGTGGCCATTCCCCACCCCCATCCTCTGCTCATTGACCTGGGAGTCCGGGGTTCCCCTCCGGCCCCTCTTTTTCCTCCAACCAGGCGGCTGGGACCCGCCCCTTTCCCCGCCCCTTTCGAACGCTCGACACCCAGCCACCCTTTCGCTCCCGGAGCCTCTTAGGCGGGACCGAAGCACGAGGTGAGGGGGGGGGGGCTTTAAAGCCAAACTAGACATCCCTCCAGAAATACGTGCCAGCTTCCTGCCAGACCCGTCAGCCTGGTCGAGGAAGCCCGGGCAAAGGAACATAGCCGCGGTTGCTTGCCCCCACTTTCCCCCTTGAGCTCGATTTCCCTTAAGCCTCGCTTTCCCAAGCTCAGCTGATTTCCATTGCTGGCGTGTTTCTTTTTTCCTTCACGCCTTATAAATGATTTCTCTCTGCCCGGTTGGTCAGGACTGAGAATTCCAGGGTTGCATATCCTAAAGTAAAGCACACACACCCACACACACCAGGACTGGCTTCCAGAGCTTGGAGGGAGGGAGTTTGTTTTTCGGACTACAAACACTGGCCGGAGGATTCTGGGGTTTGGTCGGGCTCTTTAGTCCACCCCAAAGAAACCCTTCCAGATGCTTAGGTCTTAAACCGAACCAAAGCGTCCCTTAGGCGGGAGCCTATTCTTTCCCCCGAGCCCCTCCGCCCAGCCGCCCCCTCCTGGCCTTGAGCCAGGCGGGGAAGCGGAGGGTCGCCACATTTTTTTACTGCAAGGCGCCTTTCCCTCGAGGCCGCGTGGCGTGGCCTGGCCTGGCCTTGCCTTGCCTCCCCCAGCCCGAGGCGAAGGCTTCATGCTGCGACGCCTTCCCTCTCCGCTTTGCCCCACGGCAACAAAATCACTCCAAGGGTGGTTCTGGGGCTGGGCAGGGGGGTGGCTGTAAGAGCCTGTTTCCTGCACCCGGCAAAGGCTGCCCCCCTCCCTTCCCTTCCTCCCGAGAGGAGCTCCGTTGCCACTGGGGGCCAGCGTTTCCCCTCGGGCTTAAGCTGTCATTAGAAACGCCCAGGCTGGGAAGGAGTCCAGGCTTCCCCCTCGGAGCCCGGCGGTTGCCCTTGTCCTCTCCACACGACTCAGAGGAGGAGGTGCAATAAAAGAGCAAGTGGATTTACGATGTGTTCCAAGCACTTTTATTGCTGCATTTTAAAATTCACACACACACAAATGCAGGAACTAAGATATGCGGCTCATTTGAGAGCAGGAAAAGTAGCTGGGCCAACAGGTAAGGGTGTCTTATACAATTGTTGAAAATGTATTTAAAAAAAAAAAAGCCACCCGAGTGAAACAATACGAGGATGTAATTCCATGCTGGGTTCCTCCTCAGCCAGACACATTGGGGCTCTGTGGGAATGACTTTTGAGAGAAATCACACAGAACAGGGCTGTAAACTTGCTCAGAGCCTGTGCAATCCAATATAACAAAAGTATCAAACCGTGTTGGAATCTATTTGCTTCTTGAGAGCTTGACAGTGAGCAGCCAGATTTGCAAAGGGAGAGGGAGACTGTTCGTTATCTGCGACAATGTCCTATTTTTATTGCCTTTTCCTTCATCCAGGTCTCATTAAGTTAAATATTTATGACTTGGAATCCAGACATAGCATTCCGGCAGGTCCAATCTGTTTAAGGTTTTCCACAATAAAGAAGGCAGGCACTGTCTTTAGGAATAACTTGCCCACCACATCTAAATACAAACGTGTAACACAATGTCTGCAGCACTGCAGAAACTTTAGGATTGCTTCAAACCATACCTTGCATACATAGATAATTGGAGGGTGGACAGTATGCAGGCTTTGTGTTATCACATTTTAAGGTCTAGGAAAACATTATAACTAGAAAGTATATTGTCAGACTTTCATTACAGGTCCAGATATTTCCTTTCAAAAGATCAGGTACCACACCTGAAATTCTAATTAGGGTTGAGCAGTTTTTAGTTCACATTTTAAGTGTTACTGGTTCTGCTGCTGGATATAATTCATGGTGAGAAATTAAATGGCAAAATGGATGATGCTGAATAGGTATTAGAGTAGTTCACAAGGTAAGAAATAACACAAGTATTGACTTTCTGCCTGCTCAAGATTAACACCAGGACTGTTTAGAGAACCGATAAGGGCAAATGCAGAATGATATATCATCAGTGGTACTGTAATACATTTACTGATTTATATGAGGCAACTTGGATTTTTTTACCTCTGTTCAAGGAGGTGACATCTTCACCATGTTTCAAAAGAGAAAACAAGCTTGAATTCAGAATTGACACACTACACCTGAAATGACATTTCTTTAGGTGGATCTCAAAGTGGAAGTTTAATTTTAATCAGTCACAAAATTGTGAAAGCATATATAGATCAGGGTTAAGAAAGAGACCAGATGAAATGTCTGAAGAAGCTTCACATAGGACAAATGATCCATAATAAAAAGTTGATAGCATCCTTTCAATATTATCTCATGGTTACACTGTATTCTTTATGTTTTCATTTTGTTCTTCCAAGTATAAAATAAAGGGATAATGCTTTGCTACAACATTATAAACCTTTTGAAATGCTTCGTATGATACATTTGATAAACGAATATGCAAAGCCATTATTTTATGGCAAATCCTGTTAACAAGGATATTTTGAGGTTTTTCCCCCCTTAAGTATGAGCATTAAAAATGTAAGTTTGCAGACAAGATCTTAAAATATTCAAACCTGTAATTACATGTTGCTTTACTGCATTAAAAGTTCAACCAAGTTGAAAAGTTAGCTTTTCTGACATGTAGCATATCATAATTTATTACACTTTGTATAGTTGATGTCAAAGCAAATATTAGCTTCTAATACCATATAGAGGAACTATTGTTGCATTACTTTTTACCTTGGTTGTAAGGACAATACCACTATAAAATGGGCAGTTTATTAAGAAACTAACACCATACCATACCATACCATACCATACCATACCATACCAATTAGCTTTAATACAAAGAAGAGGTGAAAGCTTAATCATTTAGCATGAAAAATATGTAGCTTGCATCCTCTCCCTCCACAATCATTTCATGAATCTCCTGATGCTTTTGTTATCCTCAGAGTTCTGTGTGCTACTTGAGTAACTGAGTAAAAATGCTTGGAGTCAAGCTGTTAGCCCCATTGAAGTTGTAGCCTTGAATATGACCCGCATACAGAGAAAAAATGGTGCTGTTGTCTATGCTACTTTGTATTTATCTATTTATCTATTATTCATTCAGTTAAGTAATATGACCCCTAGAACAGGCCACACATGCACAGAAAGGGAGTTCTATTTTTGGAACTGCTCCAGGACCCCAACCACCTTAATCTAGTTTTGCAGACACACACACACAGACACACACACACATTTTAAGCTGCAAGCTAGAAAATTCTAAAAGCAAGAGACAAAATTCCTGCTGGATTAAAACAGTATTTGAAAAACATGAGATGATACAATGGTCTTTTCTGGGTGTCAAGAGGACAATAAGGCAAACTCTTCTGGGAAGAGCGCTCTTTCTAAGCACTTCCTCCTTTTCCAATGAATTTGATTAAAAGGAGAAACAAAGTGGAGTTTTTTTAAAAAAAATGCGTTTTTTTTGTTTGGATTACTTTCTTTGGATGACTTTATTCAGCAATTTTATAGAAATATTGAATAACATGGGGGACAAAGCAGCAACCTGCAGGAAGTTCTAATAGGAATTTTTTATTTCATTTCTATCTTACTTTCTGTCCAACAATGGGACCAAAGGTGGCTTACAGAATATTAAAAGCAGAACAGATTAAAAACACAGAAAAACAATCATTAAAATATAAAAAGCAATTACACGATTTATAGAATTAAAACTATTTAAACATCACTAAAAGCACCCACTCCACCCCCAAACCAACACATCTGTTTGTTTATTTTTTGAAGAAAGGGCAAGGCATTGAGCAGTAATCTTACAGGGAATTGTTCTGCAATTGGCTTTATAGTAGGGACAAAACCACTAACTATATCATAGTAATTTCTGTCTTGGCTAGACAGAAGGATACTATGGTTGCTGGTTTCAAAAGCCACTGAGAGGGGCTAGAAGAATCAACATTTGTCCTATCTTTCTCAGTGCATCAGAGCAAGTGGTTGTGCACTTAGGGGTTAGAGTGAAGGAATGTAGTCGTTATGGCAGAGCAACCAACCTGCCTCTGGTGGCTTCAGATTCTCAGCAGTGTAGAGCTTATTATTTGCCCATCCACCAATCGTCCTCCCTTTTGCAACCCAGTCACTGTGGGATAAAGTCCACAACTTTCCTGCCTTTGATATTTTCCCCAGTCATAGGGGCAACTTGCTATAAACAGACAAATTGGGAAACTAACCATGTTCTGATCTGTCTTAATACTGTATTATAATTATTGTCCTGAAGCATTAATGATAAGAAAAAATTTAAATTGTTTGATTGTATTAAAACAGATAATCCAGTGTCTCCAGAATATGATGTCTGCACATTATTACCAATATATTAAGTTCTACTTTGTGATAAAAGTTGAAGTACATGTTTTGTTATGATGCAAATGATGAAGAGTAAATCAAATAATGGTGCTTTGAAATGGTTAATAATGAGGCAAAGGTTTGCAGCATATGAAAGAGCACAGATCCTTATTTGTACAAAAATCACAAATAAATTTTAAAAATAGCATTATATTTTTTAAGACTGAATGAAGATTTGATACAAGTGAATGACAATTTCTTAATCCTTGCTAGAGCATGACCCAGCCAAAGTTAAAAGCTGCTAAGACCAGCTGACGTCCAAGAAATAGAAAGCAAGGCACAGATATACTTGATTCCCCTATTCAGGAATTTCAGATGTGCTAACTTCAATATGACATTAAGTTTTCAAAGGGTTTAAAAATTATCTCAGTATTCCTCAAGCTATTTATGCCGTAATCCTCTGCAACCTTACTAGGGAATAAACACCATTGAACTGAACAGGATGGCATAATTTCAATGACTGTTCAAGAGCATCCCAATACGCATCAATTTCCAATATTTAGCAGGAAAGGGGGTTATATTTGGGTCTGAGGGCCCATGTGGTGGCAGGTGGTGGATTGTGTGCTGCACATGTATGTGTGCATGCATGCATACACACACACACTCACTCTTCAGGATATGGAGATGAGCAGGTCTAAGGGTATGGAGATGAGCAGGTCTAAGTCCCTCTTTCTAGTGCACTGAGAGTTGGGGATGGGAATACTGGGCGTTGGGTGGGTTTGGAGGTTAAAGCCTCTCTCACCTCACAATGATCCCCATTAAGATTGCTATTTCTGCCTCCCCTCCAATTTGTAGTGGAGATACTGCAATCCTGGTAGCATCGGAGTCACTGTAGAGCTGGTTTGAAAATCTCTCACCCACCATAGTCAACCTATCCAAAATAATAGCAACACTAGAACAGTGGTCTTTCCCCCCACTTCCTAGATGAATGAGTAAAAGGGAAATGCAGTTGAGGCTGGATCTGTAGGGGGCAATGTGGCCCACACCACTACCACTACTCTCTCTTCCTCCTCTGTTTTCTTTTTCAAAGGATGGCCCACTGATGTCTAAAGAAAATAAAAGGGAGTGAGGGGAAGTACAGTGGTGCTCCTAGTCTCTCTCAGCATCAAGATTACATCCAATTCCTAAGGTCAGGATTTGGCTGTGACCCTCCTGGCCACAGAACTTTTCAAAAAATAGAATGAACCCCTAAATCAACAAGCAGGAAATATCTTTATTAGCATCCACTAAAATGCCATGATAATATACACATTTTTGAATTCTCTATGCCTTAAATTGCATTTTTAAAAAAGCTGGGTGGTGACAGTGTATGCTGTATTCACTACTTGGGTACTGAGTTGAACTGCAGATGTCATGGCTAAACTAGACACCCACCTAAATGTTTGGCCTCCCATGTGTCTTTCCTCCACCCTCCCTCCATGTTTGCCACCTAGCTTGGTGAATAGTTCTGCAGAAGTCAGATGCTTGTACACTATTGTGGAACTCTAGTGGTCCCTACAAAGGTATTGCCCAGTTGTAGATTTTGAATTTTTTCCCCTTCAGGATGGTCACCTTCATTTCCATTTTAAAAAAAAAGAGAGAGAGAGAGTCAGCATTTATGAGGGCTGTACTGTATTTAGTAGTTCATGAACTGATGAAGTGGCACTAATTGTTTTAAATGACATAAACTTTGGAATAAATCCTATTTTAAGAACCAACAAGTCTATTCTATAGAGCTCAGTCTAGCACCTCCCAGTATGTTTCTATCTTCAGAGAATGAGAATTTGAATGGCAGCTGGGCACCTAGCAGCCAATTGTGCTGTTCTACAGATTTCATTTGCACATTCACAAATGCTCTGCTATTGGTTCACACAGAGACACTTCAGTTACAGTTTTGTGATTAATCAGATGTATGCTTTGCTTTTATATTTGACAGAATGCCATTACATCCTATCATCTTATATTCCAACACACAATATTTAAAATGCAAAAATCCCCAAAGCACAGTGTGAATCAAAATACAGGTCATGTTTAAAACAAATTGTTGTTGTTGTGTGCCTTCAAGTCATTTCCGACTTATGGCAAATACAGTACCTGCTTTTTATTTTTCACAGTTGCTACCAAAAGGGTGCCAAAGGAAGATTATCACAACTGCAGCAGGAGACATTTGACAGTGTACAATTATGCAAGAATGTCTATAATTCAACATTATAATGATATCACAGTTTCTTTTTATTCCTGAAAACAGGAGGTAAAGCTTTAGCAGAGCTGTGAGCTACGACTTATGTGACTGGCATCCTCAAAGACATAACCATGTTAGTCTGTAATAGTATACAAAGGGATCTTGTAGCATTTTTGAGACTTGCTGAAAGAAAGAAGTTTGTACTTGTAGCACAAGCTTTTGTTGCATCTGATCAGGCAGAATGATCTATGCAAACTTATGCTTCTTTCTCTCAGTCTCAAATGTGACACAAGATCCTGTTGTAGGCTGGCATCCTATTAGTGACACATGTAGGTGAATGTGGAGTGAAATTTGTGGACAATGTGCAATGTCGATATCCAGTGACCATGGTGTAAGTGTAGTTCTGTATGCATAACTGTTGTGCAGGACATTGCACATTAAAGTTCATAGAGTAGCATATGAATGCAATTGCACAACAGGATGTCAGCCATGCACACTGTCAGGTGTTAGCATGCACTGGGAACCTAAACAGGTCCAGGCAGCATATAATAAACAGTAGAGTGTTGTTCCTTCGGGCATCAGAATAAAGACAGAGACACAGGCTTTGTGTCTAAAGTAAACAGCTTATCTTTACTTGGGCATAATAAAGAATATATTTACAGTTATATACAGGATTCAGAAGAAAGACATCTTCACTCTGTGAAATCCAACACAGAACTGCTCAGTTCAATTCTACAGGACAAAGTTAATACGCAGCTCTGCAGAGTTCCTAGCACCTCCTCCAGTCAGCTCTGCACCAGAGCTGAGAGCTCACCAATACTGATACATTTGCAACTGCCACTAGCTCTCCAGATATGTGCAGACTGTTGCTACATCACAGCTATGTACAGAATAAATCTAACTACTGTATGTCCCAATATCCTGACACACACTGCCCATTTATCCATATATGTCTGCTATATTGCTATTCAGTATAGGGGTTGTATAATGCAAGCATAATGTAACTCACCTGGCAGATATTCACACTGCACTGAAGTGATGTAGGATCTGAGCCACTATATGCAGTTGTATTTATGCACTATATACCCACAAACCTCCCACGCTATCAGCACCTAATAGGAACAGGGAAGTTGTATGACTGGGCATTCCATTGGTTAGGAAACATACATTCTAGCCATGCTGCTCTGCCTTTTGCCCAGCACCCTCAGTACAGTCTAGTTCAGCAGACAAAAGTCCATCTTTTCAGATGGCTCTCCCGTGTGGGTAATAATTAAAAAAAATGGTGGTTTTGTTCAAAAAAGTGATTTTTGAAACAGCTAGATTGCTGTAAGAAGGAATTGGTGATCTCCTGAGTATATTATCTAATGGTTTATATATGAAGCCTGCATCCAGAAGGATGCTGTGTTTTTTATCCAACTTTCCCAGCTCTGGTACAGTATCTTTGTAATATTTAGTCCATTACTTCAATGATGGTATAAAATGAAATATAGAATGATCTGGCAGTACAATCCTATGCTTGTCAACTCAATTCAGTGAGATTTGAATCTAGGTAAGTGCAGTCATCATCATCATCATCAGACAACTTGTGGCCCTCCCATTGTAGTTGGACTGCAACTCCCATTAGCCCTAGGCAGCACAGACACATGTGAGGGATGATTAGAACTGCAGTTCAATAACATTTGGAGGGCCACAGGTTGCCCATACCCGGGATGTATGATTGTACCCTAACTTTATCTGTTCCAATTAAGATTGGGTGAGCAGAGTGTAGCCATGGGACAGCATGGGGCCCCAAAATTATTTTGTGGCTTTTGTCCCAAGACCACCCTTTTTCTGCTCCTCCAAAGGCCAATGGCTCCTCCTGGAAGCTTCCAGTATTGACAATTCACCTTTTAAATACAAAACTATGTGTGCATGTGTGTGTGTGTGTGTGTGTGTGTGTGTACACTATTTCAGATTTTAAAGTATCTGTCAAAACTGTTGGAGTTTAGTGGCAATCTAAGGTGCTGGATTGTTTACTGTTAGAGAAAGTTAGGTTGAATGTAACAGAGAGGCTTAGGTAATTTCCTGTTGTACCTGAGATGTTTACAATGTTTCTTCCAGAAAGGAGGTTCCTTGAAGTCCTTTGTCTTGGAAGACACGATGCCCAGTCACCACTGAGATCTTCTGGAGGCAGGATGCCTCTGGATGGGTCTCTTCTTATTTTGTCTTAGAGATGTAGCAATCAGCGTATTTTTTTTTTGTTATTCCTGCATATCTTCAAGTCTTGTACCTGTGTACTGAAGTTTATACATTATGTTCGTGAGTACTTTTTATATGATTTTAAAATTGCTGTGAAGTACTTTCTTTGTTTTGCTAGACACAGTATGGAAAGCGGGGGCAAAGGGGCTGGATGGCTGTTAATTGTCTGTGTGTTTGGAACTGGTTCACTTTGCTGTATACTTTTAAAGAGATACTCTAATTTTGCTTATTTTTACCATTAAGGAAAATGTAGCTAACTGTTTCTTTGGCACCAATTTTAAACGTTCTCCATTAGGTTATGGGCCCAGATTTGGTTCCAGACCAGTGTTTTAATATAAGACAATAATTAAAGCCATTTTTTGGCAGCATTTGTTATTTCCAGTGAGTTTTAAGCATTTGTTTTTCCACCCTCACTCCTGCTTCTAGCTATATTTTTAAAAGGGCTATTTTTCCCCCCCTGCTTGAGTTGAGCTTTAGTTTTGAATTACAAAAGGGAGCCATAATGTCCCTGATTGAGCAACAGACACCAAAATGGCTTATCTCCCTGACTCAGAACAATTACAATTTGTGGAAACAGATGGTGGAAACCAGATTTAAATCTAACAAAGTTAGTGATTGCTTGGACAAGCAACCACTAGCCAATCCTGATGCAAGGATAATTTGGGAACAAAAGGATGCTTTAGGACAGGAAATAATTTTTCAAAGTTTACGAGAAGAGCAATTAATTTACATTGCTCAATGTTACTCATCAAAGCAAATGTTGTAGAAATTGAGTCAAATTTATAACTTCAGTTGTGCCATGTCTCAATCCCTTGCAATTCATGAAATGATGAAACTAAGATTGCATTCAAGAAGGGACAGTGAAGCTCACATACAGAAATTTATGACCATACTTGAAAAACTAATTCCCCAATGGCTTGTTGTTACTGAAATACAGAAGATTGCATTCTTTACTGATACTCTAGGAAATGATTTTAATGTCTTCATTACAATACTAGATAGCCTGCCTAATTTGAATATTGATGAAATTTATTACGTGATTTAGAGTGGAATGTTTCAATCACAGGGAAGTTTTGTCCCCAAATGGTTCAAATTACATTGCTGAAAGAGCTGAGAAAAAGACTCCTCACACGAACCAATCACACATTCACTATTTTAACTGCAATAGGAGGGGTCACATTGCTAAGAACTGTTAACTCCCAAAAGGAGCTGCAGCCAATGGTAGCTCACCGAAAGAAGCTGTGACTGTCATTTCTTTCCAGAAGGGGCAGAAATCCTCCTAAGCTGATGTTAAAAGCCATTTCCAGGATAAGAAAATCTTTTAGCGCACAACCAAGTTTTGTTTTCCAATGATACCTTAGAAGTGGATGATGGAACTGAGAAATATGATAAGTGGGTAGTGAATTCTGGATTTTCCACTCATAGCTCATACAATGCTGCCAACTTTTTTGAAATGGACACTAATAAGCGTGGCAGAATTCAAATTGCAGATGGAAATTTTCTTAACATAGAAGCAAGTGGACAATGCATTTTAAGTTGCGCACTGCCTAATGAAAATGTGCAGCATGTGGCTGAGGATGTCCAGTTCATTCCCCAGCTTCATTGTAACATGTTAAGTGTCTCAGAATTGGATAATAAAGGATTTTCAGTACTTTTTGAGAAAGGTATGTGCAAAATATATGATGAGAAAATGGTTTATGCACAAGCAGATCAGAATGATGGTGTCTATGAGTTAAGTCTTTCAGGTCAACAAGCATACATGGCTCAAGCTGAGGTGCAGGAAGCTAGCGTGAATGAAGAGAGCATTGACCTGTAGCACAGACGCTTTGGGCATCATGACAAAAAGGCCATACTTCAGCTCCAAAATCATGATTTGGCAACTGATATTAAAGTAAAACCACAAAGTAATGAGAATGCAAGCAGGTGCATAATATGTGTTGAGCAAGAAGCAACAAGGCCTTCATTTCATGCAAGAACTGAAAAGAGATCTACCAGAGTTCTAGATCTGATTCACAGTGACCTGTGCAGACCCTTTAATGTCCCATCTCCTGGAGGAAACAAATGTGCTCTAATATTTGTGGATGATTTTTCAAGGCTCTGCATCACCTGTCTACTGAAGGAGAAAAATGAAACTCATCAGATGTTATGTATGTATGTTGCCATGGTGAGAGACAGATTTGAGAGATACCCCAAAGCTCTTTCTTCTGATTCTGGGGGTAAGTACATTGCACATCATACACAAGCTTTCCTGGAAGAGGTTGGCATACAACATTTAAAAACTGTGAGTTACACACCAGAGATGAATTCTGTGGCAGAATGCAAAATGAGATCTTTAGCTGAAATGACAAAATGTATGTTGGCTGAAGCCCATTTACCCAGCAGACTGTGGTGCGATGCATTTGCATCAGCAACTTATTTGCAGAATAGATTGCCAACCAAAGGCACTGAGAGAACAGCTTTTGAGATGTGGCATGGCAGTGCCAACCATCAGACACATCAGAACTTTTGGATGCTTAGCTTATGCGCACATTCCTAAACAGAAGAGAACTATGTTAGATCCCAGATCAGAACAGACCATTCTGATTGGCTATGAGACTTCTACCAGAAACTATAGTGGTGAATTTAAAGACTGGTAAAGTGACTGCTAGACATGTTGTGTACTTTGCTGAGACTAGCAGAATTGACAAAAGAGGAACTGTGATAGACTTTCCAGAAGAAGATGATGTTGATTTTGACATTTTGCATGAAGACAGAGATGGTATGTCTATAAGTTCCAGAAACAGTGAGCGAATCTCCCATGTTAATGTCAATGAATGAGTCTGATGTTGCAGCAGCCGAGATGGACCACAGAATGACACACCTACAGATGAAGATGGAGATGACCTGAATGGATTGGACAGTGATGCTGAAGAAATTTACCAGGATCCACAACAAGCTCCTCCCAGATACCAACTGAGGCCAAACAGTGGAGTGCCTCCTGACAGATTGTCCTACCTGGTAAGGTCAGTGTTACCCAATGAATCAACAGAAGAAGTGAGCAGATGTCTATACATGAGGCAGTTCAAGACGTCAAATCTAATACCATGAGACTGTTTCTAAGCTTAGCCACTTCTAAGCAAATGAGTATCAGACATGTTAATGTGAAAAATGAGAAATTAGACACAATATTGAAGGGTTTAGGCTTCAAACAAGTAGAAGCAGACTCATGTTTGTATACCAGATCCAAAGATGAATTGCTTACCTACATTCTGACTAATGTTGCTTATTTGATTATAGCTGCTCAGAGAGATGATGACTACAAAGAACTTGTGAGAAACCTGAAGAAGGAAGCTGAACTGAAACAACTAGGAGATGCTACACATTGCTTAGGCATACAGATTCAAAGAGAAGAAAATGGTTCTTTCCTACCAAGTCAAAGCCAAATAATTATTGAACTTTTAGAGACTCTAGGAATGCAAGATACACACAATGTGGCTACACCTATGGTAACAGACTTTCTTAAATTTAATGAGTACAATGAACCTTTTCCAAAAAATAAGATGTACAAAACAGCTATTGGAGAGCTGCAGTACTTAGCCAAAAACACCAGACCTGATGTAGCCTACGCTATTGGCGTTCTCAGCAAGAGAGTTGATGACCAAGTAAAAGAGACTGAACTGCTGTAAAAAGAGTCATAAGATATTTAAAAGGGACTATGGATTTCCAGTTCAAGTTACCAGCCAATGCAGACCCAAATCTAGTTTGTTATACTGATGCTGCTTGTGCTGGAAACAACAGTGACTTGTGTTCAACCAGTGATTACTTGCTCCTGTATGGAAATGGGCCTATTTTTTGGTCTAGCTGTAAACAGAGTACAGTGGCGCATTCCTCCACTGAAGCAGAATACATTTCTGTGGAAGAGGACTGTAATGAATTGCAATTGCTTGATAAACTGTTTGTTGAATTTTGTGTTTCAGGGCAGAAATGTACCCTAGTGTTTGAGGACAACCATAGTTGCATTAAGTTGTCTGAGAGTGACAGGAGAGTGATGCCACAGAACAAGCATATTAAGACTGAATATCACATTGTTTGTGAGCTGGCGACAGATGGCATGGTAAAGAAGATCAACTGTCCAACAAGTGAGATGTCAGCTGATATATTGACAAAGCCATTGCCGAGAGACGTGTTCCAGAGACTAAGTGTCAAGATGGGATAATGGGACACATTAGATTGAGAGGGGGTGTTGGAGTTTAGTGGCAATCTAACGTGCTGGATTGTTTACTGTTAGAGAAAGTTAGGTTGAATGTAACAGAGAGGCTTAGGTAATTTCCTGTTGTCACCTGAGATGTTTACAATGTTTCTTCCAGAAAGGAGGTTCCTTGAAGTCCTTTGTCTTGGAAGACACGATGCCCAGTCACCATTGAGATCTTCTGGAGGCAGGATGCCTCTGGACGGGTCTCTTCTTATTTTGTCTTAGAGATGTAGCAATCAGCGTATTTTTTTGTTATTTCTGCATATCTTCAAGTCTTGTACCTGTGTACTGAAGTTTTATACATTATGTTCGTGAGTACTTTTTATATGATTTTAAGACTGCTGTGAAGTACTTTCTTTGTTTTGCTAGACACAGTATGGAAAGGGGGGGGGGCAAAAGGGTTGGATGACTGTTGTCTGTGTGTTTGGAACTAGTTCGCTTTGCTGTGTACTCTTAAAGAGATACTTTGCTAATTTTGCTTATTTTTACCATTAAGGAGATTATAGCTAACTGTGTCTTTGGCACCAATTTTAAACGTTCTCCATTAAAAATAATTTTTTTTTGCATGTTTGGATGTCCATACAACTCCTGGGGGGTGCCAGGGGTGGAGAGAAAATGTTCCCCTTCCTTGATCCATTATACCCAATCCTCAATTAAGACTAAATGATCTGAACACTCTTGCCCATCTTCTGTCTATAACAGCACATTTCAAATGCAATGCATAAATTGCTCACTGAGGGGTAGAGATCTGCAGCAGTATAAGGACATCCTGCTCTTCCTCCATGCAGTAATTTCAATCTCCTATTTGCAGTGAATTGACATATCCCTATAACCATGGATGTCTGATTCATTCTTTATAATCCTCCCAGTGAGTGCACACCCAGAACATTCAAGTTTGCTTGCTTGAACATCATCACCAGCACCAGCATGACTGAGAACCATTTGTTAGTCAAATGAAAATGTACTGAATGTCACTATATGAAAATATGTATGCAGGCCCTCAAAAAGAAGTGATTGATTTGCAGTATATTGGAGATTCTAAGGGAATGTGTGGCTTAATGGCATATTATACCAGCTTGGATCTCAGAAATGCCTTTTGTGTGAGGCCATATTTATGCAGAATCATCATTGTTGTGAAACATAAAATCCCTTTGTTGGATTAGAAGTAGATTCCCGGGGTATTATTCTCTTTTCTTGGAAAGAAGAATTATTCAATTAAGACTCAGTTTCCTTTAGCAGAGTTCACATGTGGAAGTGCTGAATCTCTTGGATCTCGCTTGAGACTAGTTTTAGCAAATTAAGGCAAATGGGCAGTGTGCAAACTTCATAGCTTAAAAACTTTGCTATTTACATTTAAAGGTACATTCAAACATTTGTGCATGAAATGCCTAAAGTAAACCCTGCCTAACTACAGGAACATTTCAAGAAGAGGAGCAGATAAGCAGCCTGCACTCTCCATCTTGAGGGAGGAGGAAGAGAGGGAGGAGTCTTTTATGTGCTTGCAAACAAACCTGGAAAGTTTTCTGGTCACATGGTGTGGTTGCTTAGATGCATCCCAGAATGGGTGACTGAGCAAATGGGAAAAATTTTAGAGACAGCATGTATAGGGTAGAGGCATGCAGGAAATTCTTCCTATATAAAGCACCATTGCTCTAATAGAAAATGAGTGAAGGGAATGCTTGATTGGGAAGCATTTTCCAGCAGCCTTCCTACTATTCACCATGTCAGGGGCTGCAGTAATTTCTAAGCTGTGGTCCATGCAGATGGCATAGGGGAAAGGCAGGATACACTGTGAATAACAGTTACTTGTGTGGGGGGTAAAGTGTGATGTTGGATAAAAAATGAGTTTCGTTTGCATATCTATCCTGAATTAAATCCCTTTGTGTTCAATAACATAACTTCTTAACAACTGTATTTATGATTTCAGCATTTATTTATTAATTAAATTTACAGCTCACCTTTCAGCCCACAAATGGCATTCAAGGCAACAAAGACTAATTAAAAACACAATTACAAACATATCAGTAAAACCCACAATCCCCCCCAATCAAATTGTCCCTCAGCAAAACCTCAGTTCAGATATTAAAAGGCCTGTCTGAATCAAATAGGTCTTGGCCTGCTTTAGTGTCTTGGTTTTTATCTGGAGTTCATTTATATATATAAAGCATCCAGTTTTTTCAGTTCCAAATATAGTTTGCAAAGTCTTTGCTTTCCCTTACAAATACGTGGTTTGCAAATTCAAATATGAATTGAAACAAACTTTTCCCATATGTACCAGCCAAATTTATAATACAACTGTTCCTAATATGGAGAGCTCCATGCTGCACCTGTCTGCCATTTATGTTAATAATGAGGGTTTTTTTCTCAGAAAAAAGAGATATGAGCACTAATGTAGTACTAACATGACTGAATATGCAAGGACTCAAACCAGACTTTTAACAGTGCTAGGCCTGGATCAATACCGTATATCTGTTTTGATTCCCATCCCTGATTCACATTTATCCAAAAGGCTATGAAGAAATTTTATCATTCTGAACATGAAGAAAGTTGTGAATGTTGGTTAATGCTTATTGAAAACAAATTGAAGTGAACAAACCCCACAATCTCTAGTTGGTACATTTGGAGCCTTGAATCCCAAATTTCTTGTGTGCATACATACTGAGACTTCTTTATGATGTTGCACTGAGAGTGTATTGTATGACCTAAATCTCATTTTTAGTCCCAAGTAGAGGCGATTTTATTGAATCAGTGGAACTTACACAAATGTTACCTTACCAAATTCATATTGGTTCAATGGGTCTACTTTAGCTTAGGCTAGCAATTGGATTTATACCAGCTACAGGAATTGTATGGTCTCCCAGATGTAACTGGACTGCAAGTTCCAGCAGCCCTAGCCACCATTGCCAATGGTGAGTAATACTAGGACTTGCAGTTCAACAACATCTGGAGGGCTACATTATTCCCATCCCTGATTAAGACCTGTGTTTCTTGCCCCATGTATAAATGACCTTGGCTTCTTTGCAAACAGGACAGTGTATTTGACATCATCTGATATACTTAGCAGCAAACAAAATGCGGCAAATTTTATACCTAAATATACCAGAAAGATATAAAAGACATATAGAATTTAATAACAAGAGACAGAATGAATCAGAGTAGGATGTTCAATCAACAACTGAATTTTCATATTAAGACTTCAGCTTGTAACGGAACAAAACATCAGAATCAGGAAAGCAGATCCCAAGGCCAAATCTAGTCTTGTCCAGTCCAACTGGTTTCTGATCCAATAATTCCATATCAAAATAAGACAACAATAAAACCAAACACAGCTTGATCTCATTCACTGCAAAGAATCTGCCAGGGCACATGCTGGCTCCAGAGCCAAAAGGCATCAGAAAGTATTTCAGCTTCTTCCCCTGTTTGTAGAAAGCTGTCTTCTTCTTTCCATTTTCTACGTAACGGTCAAATTTATATTGCTGAAAGAAAAATTAATATAAAAAATAATACAGAGATCACAGAGATGGACAAATAGATCTAAGAAATGATCAGCTAAGACTCTAAGCCAGGAATGGGGAAGATATGGCCCTCTAGAGCTAATGGGAGCTTCCGACCAAAAACATAGTTGGTCACTTCTGATCTAAGCTAACAAGCAGTCTGGTAAGTTCAGAGGTCAGGGCTATACTTGTATCTTAAGTATTGGTGAAATGGGGACAGATGCATTAGGAATCGTATCTAGGAGATCATGAGACTTCATATCTTCTCTTGTGAAGAGAACTGCGCTTCTAGTTGTGTTTTATTCACTCAGACCAAGGGTAGGCAAAGTGCAGCTGGCAGGCCACATGTGGCCCCCAAATGTCTGATATTTTTCAAAAACATTTTTGTCCCCAAATGCCCTTGAATGAGTGTGGGGGCTTTTCCACCATATTTCTGCCTCCCTTCTGGCCATTTTAGCGCCAGATGCCTTTGTAAAAACAAAACAAACAAACAAAACCACACAACACCAGGCTGTGATCAAAAAGTGACTTCTGGGTACTCTCTGTTGTTAAAAAATTATATCTATTGAAGGACCGCCATAGGCCATAAAGTCCAAGCCCCCACTCAATGAAGGGACTCCAGCTAGAGTATCCCTAGCAGGTAGCTGTCCAGCTCTTTTTGAAGATATCCTAAGAAAGAGACACTACCATCTCTCTAGGTAGTTGGTTCCATTGCTGAACTGCTCTCACAATTAACATATTCATTCTAATGTTCAATCAAAATCTACCCTCCTGTGACTTAAAACCATTAGACTTGGTCCTACCCTCTGGGGAAGCAGAGAACAAAACTACATCCTCCACTCTGTGACAGACCTTTAGATGTTTAAAGAGTGCAATCATGTCACCTCTCAGATTTCTCTTCATCAGGCTGAACATGTTGAACTTCTTCAACCTTTCCTCATATATTTTGTTTTCCATACATTTTATCATCCTTAAAAAATATTCAGAGGTAGCTGTGTTGGCCATACAGCAAAATAAAACAACCCACAAAAGAGTGATACCTTTACTGGCCAAATATTTTTGTGAGATGCACAAAATATTGGTCCTTCATATCTATGGATTCTGCATCCATGGATTCCACCATCCATATCTTGAAAACATCCCCCCCCCAAATAATTCCAAAAAGCAAACCTTGATTTTGTCATTTATGCTATACCATTGTATATAATGGGACTTGAACATCCATGGATGTTGGTATCCATGTGGGGGTGGTGGTCCTGGAACCAAACCCCAGTGGATACCAAGGAACCACTGTGTATCACAAAAGCTTTCAAAGCTCCACTGGCTTCTTTATCAGGCAAAACAATATTAAAAATTCATACAGGAGAAAGAAAAAAGTGACGGTGTTGGGGTCACAGGTCTACATCTTGTATTAGATGTTGTTTCTGCTGTAGTCCAGTTGGTATGGAGCGATCTCAATGCAGGCAGAACCACTCCCTTCTTGGCCATGTGGGAACCAAGACAAAGGACAGTAAAATTTAAACTTCATTAGCAGCAGTAAAGTAACTCTTCTTGGGATCCAGAGTGTAAAGTAATTTTTCTTGGGTGACAACATATCAGTTAAAGCAGCTGTCGCAGACTGGGAATCCTCTAGATGGTATAGTACAAATCCCGTCACAAGTAGCACAACCATGGAGGCTGGGGGTGATAGTATTTGTAGTCCAGGTTCAAGATATTTGAAGAACCATATTCTCCCATATGGACCTGCCTGTGTTTTGAGATCTTCCTGGGAGACCCTTCTCTCTATCCCACAATTGGTGGAAATATGGCAGAGGGCCTTTTCAGTGCCTACTCCTAGGCTGTGGAACTCCCTTTCCAGAGAGACTAGACCAGCACTCTCCTTATTATCTTTCTGCAAGCCTTTTTTGTTCCCTAGCAGGCCCTTGAGAATTGATTTTTTTGGGTGTAACCAGCCTAGTATAATGCGCTGTAATTTAATGTGTTGTTGTTCTTTAATGGTTTATGTTTTAACTGGTTTTTAATTTTATGATCTTTTGTATGCTATGAATTTTTAACTATGTTTGTTTTAACTGTTGTAAGCTGCCTTGAGTCTCACACTGGGAAAAAGGAAAGATATAAACATCATCATCACCACCACCACCACTCCCCCCCCCCGCATCTAGTGGGGACCAACTTAGGAAAGACTGATGTAAAGTCTTCAAATGCACAGTGTCTCATGTTTAATCTGAGTGTCTTCTGTTTTCAGGAATGCTCCTGATAAGCAACTTACAACCTCATTGTCCAGAAAGTTCAGGTTTTGAAACTTTATCAGGATAATAAATGAAACACAGACACACGTTATGCCACTGTTCCTGATTACATTGGATTGACTATGCAAAAATTCAAATGAATATGAGCAGAAATAACAATGATGAATTTTGCAGGAGTGGGGTGTAACATGAGGGACTTTTTAATATTTACGTGTATTTTTTAATGTAAACAATGCACAAGTGTCAAGAAACTGTGGAAGCTGATTTTTTAAAACGGAAGATGCAGGTTCTTCTCTTAAGTACTTTCTTTATGCACCAACAAAGGAAGAAGAGCCTCCTCAGTTGTGGCACCCAATCAGTGTGGCACACTAATCAGTGAGTGACCAACACCAACAACACAACTGCTTCAATACTACCGCAAACCTTTTTGTCCACCGAGGAGTTTTAATTGGTTGATTTGTTCTATACTGGCCTCTTGTTTGTTTGAGAATGTGGTTTTACATTATTTCCATTATATATGTACACTCGAACAGGGTTTGAACCTGTTTGGCCATGGAAACCAACTGGTTGACCTTGGGCAAGTCCCACTGTTTCAGCCTCAGAGGGAGACTAAGGCAACCCCCCTCTGAACAAATCTTGCCAATAAAACCCTATGATAGGTTCACGTTGTTGTTCTTTACCTTCAAGTTGTTTCTGACTCACGGCGTCCCTAAGGCAAACCTATCATGGGGTTTTCTTGCCATTGTTCACCTTAGGGTCACCATAGGTTGGAAATGACTCAAAGGCACCCAGCAACAACAAAAAAATACATAAGGACTGTTTCTTATACAAATAAAGTATTTTGCACAGAAGTCCTGTATTCACATGCCACAGCTAGTGGCTCCAGATCAAGCCATAAAAGGGGGCAGAAGTGTGGGTTTCCATGAATCAGAACTTGGACAAAATATTTTTTGGTACTACAGGTGTCCTGGACGATTCTGATAGCTGTGGTCCTTGCTTTTCCAAGGTTTGCCATAAATGAGTAATTCTTTGAAGTTAAAAAAAAGTCACTTCCTCCCAGTTTCAGAACTCAGTCTTTAAATCTCTAAATGGCCTAGAACCAAAATACCTAAAAAGGACTGCATTTGCCTACCTGGGCCTATCCTTAAAATAATTTTTGACCTCCCGCTTCTGACACCAGGCAAGTGGCTAGTAGACACATGGTCTTCTTTGTGGCACTATCCAAATAGTGAAATATTTAATCAAGATATGTTCACATTCTTCTTTAGATACCATATGCAGGTGGTCTTTTTCTCACTGGCTTTTACTAGTATTTAAGATCCTTTCAGTAATTTTAAGCTGTTACAGTTGTCCCTCCGTATCCACATCCATAGATTTAAGTATTCATGGCTTGAAAATATTTTTTAAAAAATAATAATCCAAAAAGCAAACCTTGATTTTGCCATCTTATATAAGGGACACCATTTTCCTATGCCATTGCACGAATACTTGAGTATTCATGGATTTTGGTATCCATGGGGGGGGGGAGGTCCTGGAACCAAACCCCAGAGAATATGAAGGGACAACTGTATTTATATTTGCTGGCCTGCCTTCAATTTGTGATTTTACTATTTTGGGGAATTGTTTATTGTGCTAATTGATTACTGTAAGTAGCCCTGGGCACTCAAATTTAAGAGACAGTGTATAAATCCTATAAATCACTCAATGAAATGTATATTGTGGTAGTAACAGACTTAGCAGGGTGCAAGTCCAGAAATGGAAAGTAATGGCATAATAGGGACAGAATAAAAATTGCAGCCTATATAAGTCACTTCGCTATTTAACATGTCTATAGACAATGGCATAAATCCAATAGTTATTTCCAATTAGAGTAGGTTCATTGAATCAGTGGGAACTGATGCATATCTTGACTTTCTAGGTTCCAGCTGATTCAGTGGGTCTACTCTAGTTGGGACTAACAACTGGCCTTAAGTGAGTTACAGATACTGTGTGTATCTAAAGCACTAGAAGGCCCTTCAGATATTGATGAATTCCAGTTCCTGTCAGTCCTGTGAGTTCTCAAATAAGGCTGCAGCATTGTGGATAGTACGTCTCCATGCCTCCCGATGTGAGGCCAGGGCGGACCATTGTTGGTGATCAATTTGGCCGAGCCTGAGATGTTGTTTCAGGGAGTCCTTGTATTGTTTTTTTTTTTTTTGGAGTGCCCCTCTTATGCTGACCTGTGGCGAGTTCACCGTAGAGTAGTATTTTTGGGAGGCGACGGTCCTCCATCCTAGAAATGTGCCCTGCCCAGTGCAGCTGTGTTCTCAATATCACAGCCTCAATGCTGGTGATCCCTGCTTGCTCAAGGACAGCAACATTTGTCACATAGTCCAGTGTATATTTAGGATTGTGTGTATACAGCGCTGATGAAAGCGTTCAAGGAGTCGTAGGTGGTGGTGATAGGTGACCCATGTTTCAGATCCATAAAGGAGAATAGACAGTACAATGGCTCTATACACAGTGATTTTTGTGCTTGACCCGAGGACCTCACTGTATGCCATTATTGAGCTGAGAACTCTACTTCAAAATTTAGAATAGAAGAATCTGACAGATAATTGTATTCTAGTCCACATATTGGGCTGGGAAGTACAAATTAGGGTATTTCACTTAATAAAAAAGGCAGATTACCAGAACTGTTTCCCCAGCTCCACTGCTTACATACATGAGGGAGCATTTCATCTTATACCAACCTCAGCAAAATGTTAAGATCATGTGCTGACACCATGGCCTTATTACCTCTGTTGGTGGTGAGATATGTCCCCCCCCCCCAAAGAAGACTTTTTTTGCTTCAAACTGTGGCATTCCTAGGGCAGTTCACTAACTTTATCGCATTGTAGGTGCCAGCAAAGACTTCCAAAACTTCAGCTGGGAATTTTTGACATCTAACTCCTGTCTCATTTGCCACTTTTATGCTTGTACACTTCGTATTTATGTTGTTCTACTCTTAAAATTTGTAAACTTCCTAGAAACTTGTAGACATATGACAGGATAGAAATGGATCAAGTGATTCTGAGTGCAGGTAAACATAGAAAACAAGACTGTTTTATTTGTGGTGCAATTTTCTAAAAATATATATCCACCAAATCTCTTCTTATAGTGGATTGCATCCAGCATTATCAGCCTGGGAAGTGGTGTCTGCTTCCCCAATCTGTTATGGAGAGCTGGGTAACCTTCTATAATGATGTGATGTTTGAAGGGTGACTAGAGGTTGGAAATGGAGGGGGAATTTGCAAGCACACACACACACACCTCCCTCCACTTCCATCAATGGAACATAGCTCACAATCCAACGTAGGTTATCCCCTTTCTTTTCTGGAACTAACTGCAATTTAAAAACATTAGAAACAGAGGTGGGACTAATTCTATGTACTATCAGTAAAAAAGTCCTCAAATGCATGCAATGGCACACAGAAAACCATATCAGTGATTTTATGACTGATTTTTTTTTTGGGGGGGGAATCCCAAACCCTCTTTCTTGTTGTACTGAACCCTCAAGTCAGCAACAAAATACCTCAGTAAAAATCTTAGGAATGTGACTACTCAATCTGCATGCAGGTGATGAACTTCTGAAGCTACATTAAGGCTGTGCTAGGCTGGATTAATTTCCAGTCTTTGATATTCATTAACTTTAGCTTCAGAAGGGGGGGATACAAGGAGATGACACAATTACCCTCAAAGCTTCACTGCAAAGCAACAGCTTTACAATCTTGAGTTCATGACGCCATACTAATTGACCACAAAAGGGCCAATCCCTATAAAGAGGCGAAACGGCTGCAGAAGACACTGCTATTATAGGGGCTTTAGAGAGTCAATGATGCTTTGGGGGCACTTAGCTAAACGGCCCACATTATTTGCTCTTTAAGTCACCTTCTATTATTCAGCCTTCTTTGGGCATCCAATGATCCACTTCCAAACAAAGCCCACATTTAGCCTCAAGTTTATGGTAGTCAAGGCTCAATTGTCAGTTCTTCTCAAAAGAGTAGCAGTCAGTCTGATCACCATATTTCTTTCTTTAGAGCCATGAATACTTTGGCCTACAGGCACCTTGAAAAGATCTAAAAGTAGGAAGATTTATTCCACAAGAAGGAGCAGCAATGTCCTCCCCCTTAAGAAAACAAACTTCTATATATTACAAAATGCCTGGTTGCAGAAATGTGCCTGAAGTAGTATGTGTAATACCAGCTGAATGTTTACCTCAGGATCTTGGTAGACCTCGGGGTCCATGTGCAGAAGTGGAGGATAAAGAGCGATGTAATCTCCCTTTCTCAATCTGACTTCCAGATTCCCTTCGAGCTTCAGAATAAAATCTTCCTTTGTGAGGCGGATGTTCATGGAAGATGAGCACATTCGTAAACTTTCATTTATGGCACTTTCTGAATTTAAATAAAGAGGAGAGGGGAAAAATAACCCCAAAGCATTAAAATATGGAAGGTGTTTGGAAGTTGTAAGTTGCTACAGCTGTCAGGAATCTACAGGTTTACTAGAACAGACTAGGGGGAAAAAAGGTTGTGAGGGTGGTGAGAGGGTAAAAGCAGGTAATAAAACTTTCCCAGAGGGCTAGAAGAAGCACTGCAATTCTGGACTTTTAAATATAATTCTTACTGATAGATCCAAATGAATTTCATTAGACTTGAGGCAGTGCAGTGGATTTTGAGTTGAGAACTGTTATTTGGACATCATGTTGAAAATATCACACACAAAAAAAGAGAGTTATGCTTTCATGCATTTACACACTTTGTAGGGTTTGTGAGCAAATACCAGCCACAACAACAAAATCTCTGCTCAACCTGTTTTTCAGAAGCCCCATGGTACACTTCAACCATGCATTACAAAACTATTAACTCAAATAACCACACTATCAACTGTGGGGTAACTATATAAGGTATTAAGCTTGGCAGTATCATCATCACATTGTGATTCTGATTGTTAGCTGAGCAGATTCAAATAATGTGTGGTGTTTTGACAAGTCAAGGTGTGTGTGTGTGTGTGTGAGTGGGGGGGGGAGGGAACCTATATACTTTTGTAATATCTTGACAGAAATCCCAGACCTTTTCCAGAAGCCCATCATAAAACCTGGAAGGCTCTAGAAGGCAAATGTCCTTGGTTTCCCAGTGGCCTTCACCTCTCTTGCTCCTAGCACGACAGATTTTATGGCTAATTTCCGGCAATTTATCCTGGCAGTTTGAGGAGGAATTCCTTTGGGAATAATATGCATAATTTGCATAAATCATTCTGATGGCATGCATACCAGCATGTAGCTCCTGTCTGGGCCTGCAGCTCTCACTTTGTAATCAAAACTGACTATTTTTCCACCAGCGTGGCTGGGCACTGTAATAGGCGGCATGATTCCTTCGAGTCATCAGTGTGAAAATTAGCCTATTTTTTGGGTAGAAACTCTCCCTCCCCACCTCCAAACCAGAGCTCTCTTCCCACAAAAGATCAACTAGGTGGTTGATGTTGTGTTTCTTGGAATATATATCAGAAACCCCAAGTGAGACTGGGTGATGACCTCCCCCACACCAGCCCCAAGGTTAGTTTACTAGACAGAGGAGAGGAACCCCAGCATGGAAACATCTGAGAAATATAATAAAAAACCGTTCTTTCACTAAAAATTAAATCTGTTATAGAGTGCACAGCAAATAAAGTGGCCTTGGATGCTTTCTCGCCAGAGTTGTTTTTTTTTTCCTTAAGCGTGCATTTGTCTAAAGAAATGAGGCTGCGGTCAGCTCTGTGTGGCCAGCGCCGTGATTCAATGTGACGTACAGTGAGGCTGTGCATATTCTTTTGGACTGCCTTCGTTACTATAATCAGGGAGAGTCAAATCGGCTTGTTGGTGATGAAGCCAGCAAAGAACCCCGGTTCCAGAACATGGCCTCTACTGTGGATAGCCACAAGGCAACTGACACGATAGATTTCAACTGGCAGTGCTGTGGTTATAAAAAAAACTTTACATGGTTACAAAGGCAAGGTCCAGAGAGTCCACTCGTAGGCTGTCTCTAGCCTTGGCAAAATGAAGCTGATAAGACCCATTTTAGTCTGTTGTGTGGAAATGGTAGCTGACATATGTAATGCCACTGTACACAGAAGGAGCCAAACGGCTGTATGTGTTGGAGGGTGGGGAGCGAGGGCGAAGGGGGAAAAATGCAGCAGTAACAACAACAACAGTGAGCAACATAATCAGGGAAGTGAGGTTGCTGAGATAGCAGGTTTACACAGAACAGCACAAGCTGCACAGTCACATCAGATTGGCTGATGGTTTCCCTAGGAAGCGTAGCAGTCTGTTGCCCACTGTGGTATTGCAAATGACAATCGGGCAAGCATATCTTATGCAGGAGTTAATCACAATAATGGAGCTCAAAAGTGTGGCTTAGTGGTCAGATCATAAATGACAAATCTGTTTTACCTTCCAGTACCAGTTATGTGGGGGAAGGCAAGCTTGGCTCTCGCTCTGAGCGATCATGCCGATAATCCCTAGATGACAAAAGTAATGAGTCACATTATGATCAACAAAGGAGGAGGGAGTTTATGTGGGTCTGTGCGGCAGTCTACCATTAAAACAAACAAACAAAAAAGGGATGCCCTCCCCCCTCCATTCATACACTGCAATATCCCAACAGTCCCTGTATGGATGCTGGAATTCTAAATGGAAAAGAATGACAACTGGATGATAAAGCTGCAGCCTGTACTTGCTGTTGTCATACTTCAGTAGGCAGGAGCCAGTGCTCCTGTCAGACCAGCTGGGTAGCTTGGGAGGCCTTCCATTCTCCACCATGAGGTACCGTAAATTATCCAGCACGGTAGAGCAACATCTGTTTCTGTGCTAGTGCCGAACAAACAAGGCAATTTAAAGCATACCAAGGGATAACCAAGCAGCAAATGAACATGACCCTCATCCTCCCCCCAACCCTGCTTCCTGCACACATGAGATGTTGAAACTTCACCACAGAAACAGGAATTGTCAGAAAAGTTGACGTATTTTCTATGTAGAGAGAAGGGGGGGGGGTGGAGAGACCCACAGACTTCCCATAGTATTGTTATTTTTAGAATTTCCCTGCTCCTCTTTTCTCTTACATAGCCAACATTCGATTCACCCAAGATCTTTTTTTAAAAGTCGAAGCCGTTTCAATATACTTATAAATATTCAGTCTTTAAACCTAATTTGCTATACTTAGTTCACATGCCTTCAAGCATTTGTCTTCCAATTTCCACTGAATAAATGCGTACTAATGAGAAATAGAGCAAGCTGCTGAGGCAAAACTGGGCGACTTGAGTCTGGCCTGCCACCAGCTTGTGATAGGCAGGCAAATTGAGTTAAAATGAAAAGTCTTGTCAGCTGAAATACAACACGGTAGCCAAACAGCAAGCTGTCAATCATCCAGCCAAAACAAGGGACTGCAGGTAATAAAAGGTCATTGTGAATCATTAGTGCATTTGGCTTCCATACGCAAGTTAATTTTAATTAAACATGATCTCGATCTGTAACACTTTAATAAAAAAAAACACCTTACTGTGCATAACAGATTGCTACTTTTATAATAAGCATTTAGCAGGTAATAGGACCCTATAAGTATCAAGATGGTATGGACGAAAAATAGTTTATGGGTATGCAAATATTTTGAATAAAGTTTTGTTCCATCCAGGATGATGTGATTGAATAAACAACATCTATAGTAAATTCACCTGTAACTCTGTTAAAGACTAAAGGCTCTCAGAGATACTATATGATGCACATGTAAAAGAGTACATGTCCATTGCATCTTTCAGTATGAGTTGCACTCCAACACTGACTAGTTTTTTCTTCTACATCTTGATGGGTTCTCCCCCTTAAGCAATGACCCTGCTGGTGTAAATGGATAGCATTCAGTAATACCCTTGGGCAAGAATAATTCACAATAGGAATGTACTGTATTATGCAAATAAAACATGACCAAAACTAAATGAATCCCAACTGTATCTCTGTTTTACCCATTGGATTTGGGTGGTATTCATAAAAACCAAGAGAACATTGTTGTGTTTCAGTTTCTGAAGTAAATTTCCGTGCCAGTCTATAATACCCAATAATGTATGCATGACGGTATGAACGCAAAAGTAATGTTTTTCTTCTATTTTCTGAAAATCACAAATTTAATAGCCAAAAGTTGACTGGATTGTTATGGAGATTCCTTGAAAAAAGAGGAAGCTGAGGAATGGGGTTTGGTCAGGAATGGTCAGACCATCCATTTCACTTTCTCTCATATTCAAAGTTTTCTTTTTAAAATATACATCTCAGTTTATGATAAATGTACATCTCACTTTACGATAAACAGAATTATGTAATGACAAAGTAATTAGGATCAAGTTGATTTTATAGAATTGGGATGTTTATAAGGAACAGAATAAATTAAAGTCTTAAGGGCAATCTTATAAAAGAATATAGTTGTTGAACAAACCTTGCAAAATTGGGGAAAAGCTGGAAATTTAATTTGTATTAGAAATAATAAGAAATTGTAAACATCTGGTAAGAATGGAATTTTACTTTAAAATGCTGAAAGAACTTTTTTCTTTCTTTCTTATTTGAATTTATAGTAAATTCCAAGATCCACAATAATTATATATGTTTTATGTTAGTACTGCAATGTAAATTGCATATACTATAAAACATGTAAAGTAAGAAAATATATGAATATGTCATGTTACGCAATTCAATAAAAAGGATTAAAAAATATAAAATATACATCAAGGTTTTCTTACTGAATTCATGAAAAAAAACCTGTCAATTTTTGTAAGTCTTTACTAAAAACCCCAAATTGAATAAGAGTCTCACTCATCTGCACTGGCCAATTTCAACAGACACACTACTCCCAATAAAGAGTTAATTTATCCAGCATGTAGCTATTGGAGCACTCAGAAGAAAGAACTGTCAACAAATAGGGTTGAATAAACAAGGAAACAGGGCTTTGAGTGCTTAGCTCTTAAAAACTTTTGATGGGTAACTATCAATTCTACAATCTTCCAAATTCAGGTTTTTAAAATCTTGAATTTTTAAAGAAATTTGACTCTCTGGAAAGTTCTAAACAAAAAATGAACTGAACAAAATTCTTAGATACCCCTAGATTTGATGAACTACAATGCCATATTCAGGCATTCAGGATATGGTTAATTGGAAAGAGAGCAGTTTAGACCTATCCATCTGCTGTTGCCTTCTTCACATGGAGACTGATGTCTGAAAAGAAGAAACTGTGCTATGCAGGGGAAGTATTGACAAAAATCCTGAAAAATAAGGGTTTCTGATTGCCTAGGGTAGCTGCATATTGCTGTCTGCTTCAGACTATCCTAAAATGTGAAAAACATGTCAGCTGTTGACATTTTTAAATACCTTTTCTCATCGAGAACCAGAAAAATTGAGTATATTGTTTATATCCCTGCAATAAACCTAAGGGCAGCTTTAAAAAAAGATTGAAGAGATTTCAAACCATAAAAGAAGCAAGAGTGCAAAGTGATCACAACTCTGAGTGATGCACATTCAGATGAGTGAGAAATTTTATTTTGGTTCATTTGTTTTATTAAAAAATTAGCCAATTTCACACATTTCATGATGAACGTGAGATACAAAGAACCTGAGTTTAAAAGTAAATGAAAGTTGGGCAATTTGATAGGCTCCTCCATCAAGGCAGAGGGCTTTTGCCTATTTAGCTCTTATAAATCCAATCTGAATTCCAATTTAAATATGAATGGTTACAAAACAGGAAAAGGGATACACCTTCTATAATAAAAGGAGAATTTGAAAGGAGAGTTTATTGCTCATTTTTTAAAATAAATCTTTACTATGTCATTTTGTAAAAGGGAAACATGGATTTAGATAGCAATGCATAATTTTGCAACACTTTGTACTGTTTACAGAGCAAATTTGGCTGCAGTGGCACTGCCAAGATTGAGGGGACCCAGGCAAGATGTCCCAGGAAGGGGGGGGGAGTTTGCAAGATGTTCTCTGGGGTGAAGTGGGAAGTGACGTTTTAAAGCAGTATACCAAAGTCATTAAATAGACAGTGTACTAGTTTTACTATTTTTTATTTTTATTATTTAATAAAATAATAAAATAATATTTATTATAATTATTCATGATTTTTGTATACAGCTGTGAAAGTTGCAGGTGCACATGGTATAAATATTTTGTTGATACATTTACAATGTACATGTGTAGTTGTGCTTTCACATCAACTCTGAACCCCACTGATCCTATCCTACTGTTTTGTTGGCAAGATTTATTCAGATGTTTGCCATTGCTTTCCTCTAAGGCTGAGTGTGTGATTTACCCAGGGTCTGCCAGTAAGTGTCCATTAGCTGTGTAGGAAATCAAATCCTGGTCTCCCAAAGTCCACCTAGTCCAATATTCAGACCACAACATCAGACAACACTGTATTCACAGATTTGGGTATTCACGGGGTGTGTGTGTCCTGGAACCAAACCTCAGCGAATGTGAAGGGACAAGTGTACTTATATCTGTGAATGCCAAATCCGTGAATGTGGAGGGATAAATGCCTCAGGTGTTTATTACTCCAGACTCTTTTGTAAAGTTTTCCAAATGTGCTATACGCCTTTGCTAATGGCAAAATCAAGGTTTGCTTTTTGGATTATTTTTTTTTAAGAATATTTTCAAGCTGTGAATACTTAAATCCGTGAATGCCAAATCTGTGAATGTGGAGGGACAACTGTATTCATGGCTTGCAAATATTCTTTAAAAAATAATAATCCAAAAAGCAAATAAAGTGGAATAGTAACACTATAACAGTGTTGTCTGAATATCTAGTCAGTCTCAAACGGCTTGCAGTCCCTATTAAAAATGGCATAGGGAAGCAGCGGAGGTGGCAGCATATAATCCATGAATAATCGACTAATCAAATCTGCAGAAGTTGAACCTGCAAATGTGAAGGGCCAACAGTATACCTTTCTTTTTTCTCTTTAGCCTCATGTAAAAATATTAGTAGGTTTAGTAGGCCCTTAGGGAAGCATTAAACCTGCCAAATTACAGATAAATAGACAAAGGGTGTTTTTTTTAATGTTAAACACCTTTAAAGTTTTTTTTTTTTTAATTAAGGGAACTGCCAATAACTTTTTACTTCTTGGCAGAACTGGAAGCTCCTACTAGGGAATTAATTAGCTCAATACACTGCAAATAAACCTACACACAAGAATAAACAAATGAAGCAGGAACAAAGGTATATAATATAAACAATCACAGACCAAATTAAATTAACCATGGAGAAGATTTACTCTAAACAGCACATGTTGGAACAACTTGAGGGATGAGCCTTGGAAAGCAGGCATGAAGCTGGAACAGGATGGACTAAAATGGTCTGGATATAGAATTCTGAGAATTAGGGTGTCTAAGAAAATCAAGGATTCTGGGAGACTGGGGTAGATGAAGAGGAGTTAAATCACTGGAGAGTTGGGTTGCTTTGTCAGGTTATCCCAGGCACTTACATTTCAGTGCCAAAATTCAAGTCTGAGGAAAAACCCCAAGTAGGGTGGACAGAGCTCATGTATATTTAATGGTTGTTTAGAAGATGGAATTTCAGCAAGTCTTTCCTGTTATATCGGTTACATGACAAGCAACACCTGCTGAAATTCCTTCTTCTACACACCCATGAAAGGATCAGGAGCCACCTCTAGTTTTCAGTCTGGTAATCCTAACCTCTAGTGATGTCAGAAGGATGTTAAAAAGTGCAGCCATATCATATGCATCACATGTTAGACACACAACACAGTTGCACAGACTATGCATTTCAAATAAAAGACACCAAGTCTAACAAATAATATGCACAAACACATTTTCAAGATAGTTCTCTTGCCCTGAATTTCCTTCCTCTCCCCCTTAGGGCTTGAGAAGAGGGGTCAGATCCTGAGACTCAAACCTAAGTTAACCCCTTGGAACCCTATTGGGTGGGGAAGGGGTTGCAAAATTCTTGTTTGCAGAGGAGTGGAAGCTATTTCTCACCAGGGACAGCCTGTGGTCAACCATGTATTCAAGTATCCCACCACAGCAAGATGAAGCCAACTCCCTGCTTCAACCACTGTGTAACTGGTTGTCCTAGTACTATGTTACAGTGGAATAAATTATGGGTTAGATGACTGGGAGCAGTACATCTAAAACATATACCAGGCACACAGATAGGCCAGATAGATAGGCCTTCTTCTGAGGCTGAGAGTTCATAGAATCATAAAGTTGGAAGAGACCACAAGGGCCATTCAGTCCAACCCACTGTCCTGCAGGAATACACAATCAAAGCACTCCCAACAGATGGCCATCCAGCCTCTGTTTTAAAAACATCCAAAAAAGGAGACTCCACCACACTCAGAGGCAACACACATTCCACGGTTGAACAGCTCTTCCTAATGTTCAGGTGGAATCTCTTTTCCTGTAGTTTGAGTCCTGAAAGGGAAGTCCTTTCACGACCCTATTGCGTCCCTGCCCCACATTATAAAGCCTGTCTGATAATTTCCTTAGTCTGCAGAATGAGCCCTGGTGGCGCAGTGGTTAAATGCCAGTACTGCAAGCCACCACGTTGCAAGTTCGATTCCAGCAGGCTCCAAGGTTCACTCAGCCTTCCATCCTTTCGTAGGTCGGTAAATTGAGTACCCAGCTTGTGGGGGCAATTAGCTAACACACATTGGAAACTGTTTAATGCAGTGTAGATGTGTAAATAGCTATTGCTTAAAAACAATTTGTAAGCTGCTCTGATAGCCTTGTGGCTGAAGAGCGGGGTATAAATAACTAAATAATAAAAAAAAAATATTAGGGAGGGCCGGGCTCCTGGGTTGCCAGCCGATTGAAGCTACAAGTCACCTGCCTTGGCCCCCAGTCTCTGCCATTGAAGGAAGGAAAGAACAAAGAACACAGCAATAATGTTCTGCAGTTGTAGCAGCCCTTGCATGCTGAGAAAGTAGGCCTTTACCATCTCCATGCTCCTTTCTTCCTCCTTCCATGGTGGGGTGGGGTGTGTGTGAAGAGGTAGAGGTGTATGCATGGAAATGCATGCCTGTTTTCTCAGGGGCAGCAGCACTAAAGAATGGCCACAATGGCTACCTTTAAAAAAAATAGTGGAATCCCTCATGGTTGAGGCAGAGAGGGCACGGGACATACAGTTGTCCCTATGTTTCCATGGATTTGGATATATTTGAAAATAATGAAAATAATCTTAAAAAAATAATAATCCAAAAAGCAAACCTTGATTTTGCCATCTTAAATATAAGGGACACCATTTTGCTATGTCACTGCATATAATAGTGTATACATGGATTCTGGTATTCATGGTGGGTTCTGGAACAAACCCCAGTGAATATGAAGGGACAACTGTATTTCTACTTTTTGTCTCTGAGCCAGTGGCTGCTAAGCTTACCACTGACATCCACTTGATTTTGGCTCAAGATCTTAAGTGGTGCACCTACGATCTTTTCATCTCCCTTTGGCCTCTACAGTAGGACCCCCATATCCACTGATTCAATTATTCATGGGATACAATACAGCACACCTACCATAGAGTCTTCCTAGAAAATGTGTCATCTCTAGCCATTTTCTAAGTACTCCAAGACAACTCTGTGGTATTTTAAACTGGAAGTCCCATTATTTTCAATAGTATTCACTATTATCCATGGTTTTCGGTATCCACCCCCCAACCAATTCCCAGTGGAGATGGGGATCCTACTGTATTCTCTTTTGATTGAAGGAGTTTAGCAAAACAAGGGATGCAAGAAGGAGGGAGAAGGGACTGACACACACATATACACATACAAAATGCAATTTGATTGTGATTAATTTCCACTGGTGCACCAGGAGAAAGACTCTAAATGGCTGCGCTCCTGCCCCAAATCTGATTTAGAAACAGAACTAATCTATCCCTAAAATATTCCCACCACCACCACCACCACACACAACTACAGTATGAAAGAGAGAACTACAATATGCAGGGAAAGTAGTAACCCAGAAGATACAACCCAAAGCACAGAGATCAGAGCGTCTCTTGAGGGTTAGAAGTCATCTAGTCATTCAGCCTCACTCCCTCATTCAAGCCTTTCCCTTATTTTAAGCATTGTCACAGAAATAAAACCTAAAGAGCACATGAGGCTTTGCTGAAATCCAAGTTCAGTTCTGTTGGCTTCAAAGGAAGCTCACTTTCCCCCAGAAAGTAGCAGAAATAGTCAGAAGGAGCTAAATTTGACTTGGACATTGGGCTTCATCCAAATCCAATGTGCATACCTAGTATCTAGTATCACAACCATGTTGAGCATCATTGATTAATTCAACTGTTGAACCATGAGATGTATACTTGAGGCCAAGGTTGCCGATCCATGAGGTATACCTGTCTACTGGGGCTAAACAGCTACAATTCTTCCTGATTGGAGCGTGTCCAGAGAAGGGCAACTAAAATGGTGAAAGGTCTGGAAACGATGCCTTATGAGGAGAGACTTAGGGAGCTGGGTATGTCTAGCCTGGAAAAAAGATGGTTAAGAGGCGATATGATAGCCCTGTTTAAGTATTTGAAGGGATGTCACACTGAGGATGGAGCAAGCTTGTTTTCTGCTGCTCCAGAGACTGGAACATGGAGCAATGGGTGCAAGCTCCAGGAACAGAGATTCCACCTCAACATGGGGAGGAACTTTTTGACAGTAAGAGCTGTTCGGCAGTGGAACACACTCCCTCGGAGCATGGTGGGGTCTCCTTCCTTGGAGGTCTTTAAACAGAGGCTGGATGGCCATCTGTCGGGGGTGCTTTGATCAAGATTTCCTGCGTGGCAGGGGGGTTGGACTGGATGGCCCTCGTGGTCTCTTCCAATTCTGCAATTCTATGATTCTATGACTTGCCATTCACGAACATTCTATACTATTTGCTTGCCATTCAATAAGATTTTGAACCAATTCAAATTCAGTCAGACCCCCTGTATTTGCGGAATCAATATCCACAGTTTCAGTTATCTGCAGGACACAAAACAGGGACACATACCATAAAGTCATCCTAGAAAATGCCTAGAGAGGCATCCTCTCTAGACGTCTTCTACATCTCCAACACAATTCAATGGTATGTTTTTACCAGAAGTCAATTATTTTAATAGGGTTCACTGCTATCCATGGTTTCCGGTATCCACATTAAGTCCGGGAACCGAACCCCTGTAGATACAGAGGTCCAACAGTATTCAGAAAGGATGGATACCTGGTACAGATCAGTTCAAACTAGACTGCACCAACTCAGAATGTATTGGATGGAGGAAATCTATCACTTAAAATTCATCAGGATTCTTAACCTACTATTTGCAATGTATAATTTTCACACACCTTATTTTTTATATGTACAGCCACAGCGAACTATTTTTCCAGTTCACATCATTTCATGTGAAATCGTACAGGCCTATAGGAGTTCTGTACGACATATCATTCTGGATGTTTCAGGAGACTATCATTTTAACAAACATATATTTTTTTTTATTAAACAAACAAATGTTTTGGCTCAGAAATATTTGCCTCTCTTTCAGTTTTGTGAATAAACTGTCAACAGTTGATAAATTAGAATACATCCTTTACTTTAAATATTTTTTTAATCAGAAAGATTATGGTAAAGCATAATTATATTTTGAGGGTAAATTGTTTGTTGCAAATAACTTCCTTTCAATTTGGGCAAAGGTCTGTCTTTGCAGTAGAGCACTGATGCTTTTGAAATGCATTACCACTTCAGCAGATGTTTAGAATCAAATCTAATATGCATAAACTTTTTGTAAATAACTGCAAGGCTTTGATTCAGCCTTTTCCATACCTTGCCTAGTTAATTACCTGGGCTTTTTATGTTTACATGCAGCAAGTGTATCTCCAGCTATAAACTACATAATTTATAATTGATGTAAATGGTTGTTATTATGTCAATTAAGCAGCTGTGTTCTCCACCTTCTCACTAAACAGAATGAGTGATAAACTGAGTTTACAGGGAGATACCTACTTTTCTTCAAGAGGGATAAAATAAATTACCTAGGTAGACCAGGTTGTCCAATTGTTCTCTGGTGAGGCGAATGTTGAATCCTGGCCCCTTCTCTTGACCTGTTGACTGCAGCAAATGGTCAATTTCGTCACGCACCACTGCAAGAGCTTCTGGGTGCCACAGAAGATAATACATGGCCCAGAATGTAGCTGGAATTGTGTTTCCCACAGAGGCCCACATGAAGGCAAAATGATGTGCTGGGAGAAAATAAGTGAAAAGGAAGATTAATAGCGTTTATTACACTGATTAGATTTGCAGTGTGCTAATTAAAAGATGTTAGGACACAGACCCAGCCAAGGATCAGTGAATGCTAATGAGGACCAATAGGCTTCTGAAGTCTAATTTTCTGCTTAATGAGAATAGTTTGAAATGTAATTTCAGGGTGGGGGTGGGGGTGAAATAAATGGAGGAAATGCAGCTCTGTTATAAGCTCTCTCATTATCACCATTAAGTATCTTGTTTTACCACCTCTGCCAAAAAGAAAGAGATTGAGAGAGAGAGAGAGAGAGAGAGAGAGAGAGAGAGAGAGAGAGAGAGAATCAATTATCATACAGGGTTGTTTCAGAATAAAACATTTTATCATTATCCAATTAGAAAAAACATTAAAAATGTTCAAGGTCGCCATTTTGCCATTTTATTTCAAAGGTCTCTAGTAAATTATCTGATTCTAGACAAGCAATCATTCAAAAGTTTGCCACCTGCTTTGTCGTAGTCTCCAAGCCCCTCATACATCTCAAACAGATTCTTTCTGTCTTGGATCACTTCAGAAACTCCCAAACGCTTTGCCATATTCTCAGCTTTAAAAAAATGGATGAGTTCTTTCCGGATTCCCTTGGCTTCTCCCAACAATTCAATTGGTATCCTTGCAGCCAAATAGGAAAAATTGGCATCGAACTTGAGAAACTTGTCTCCGATGACATCAGTAACATTGTGGCCATCTGCACCAGGATCTCTTCCATACAGTGTTCTAAAACTGGCTTCAAATATGATGGAGAAGCAAAACTTATTCACTGACTCCATTTTCCAATCTGTTACTTGTGAGAACTTTGTCTTAAATATATTTTGGAGGTTTTTCATCATGCTGTCAGAGAGTGTGTCCAATGGTTTCCCTGTAAGATACTGATAATTCCTGTGCACATTTTCACTTAGGTTTGAGTAATCCGCTTTTAAAATAGATGGATGGTCAAATGCTCGGGATGATATCTCATCTCCAATTTCTCTGAACTCCAGGTGTTTGCCATTCTTGATTACAGAAACAAACTGCAGGGGGTCCAGTACAAATGTAATATATCTGCCTGAAAGTGAAAAATATATTGGTGAAACTCAATATGCCAATTTAACCCAACAAGGTTTTTTTTCTGTGTATATTACTCAGCCAGCAGTTGTGGGATGCGAAGTATCTATCTTCAGTGTGTAAGAAGTGAAATCTCAGAAAACACCAAGATACAACAAATATCCAGTGCTCTAAAACACTTCAGACAAAAGATTAACTTAAGATGTGACAACATACCTGAACCACAGTGAATAAAACCAGGTGTTATGGGGTGAAAATATTTGTTCTTCAAACAATATGCACTCTCTCACCCTCTCTCTAAACACACACACACACACAGAATATTGCAGATATACTGTATTACATTTGTGTGTGTGTGTGTGTGTGTGTAAAGAGAGATTACATCTCTCCCTGCCCACACACATAGGAATTGTTATGCCCACTTATTTATCTGTACATTAACTTTCATCAAGAAAGTAAGTCACAGATTATCATCACACTGCCATGTATTGCTAATAGTATGTCATTTGTTATTATATACCATCAAATTGACTTTGAGTTATGGCCACTTTAGGAATGAGAGACCTATTCTGATATTAACAGCCCTGATCAGGTCTTGCAAACGCAGGACCATAATTTCTTTTATACAGCCAATCCATCTGTAATGAGCATTTCTCTACTGCCTTCAACTTTTTTCAGCATTATCACTTTTTTTCCAACAAGTCATATCTTCTTGTGATATGTCTAAAATCAATACTCTCAGTTTATTCATTTTGGCTTCTAGCAAGAGTTCAGGCTTGATTTGCTCTAGGAACCATTTATTTATTAGAGTTCACTTACACATCATCACTGTGTTACGAATTCGCTTATAGCTTTCCTCTACTACTAACTTTTTACCTCATTTCCAGTTCTTCTACAACAAGCTTTTTTGCTCTTGCAAAAAAGTTATAAATAATTGTTCTAATTTTCCTCTTTATACAGTTTTTAAAAGTTATTTAAGAATATAACCTGTAGGATGAATTTTCTAACATTTTACATGATTTCTTGACTAACACCCAGCCCTAAACCCTACGCACTCAAGCCAACTGTTTGCAATGGGGCTTAGTACATTTATTTAGAATTCCACCCATGCTGAACCATTTTTTGGCATGTCTACTTGAGAATATGTCCCATGTATCAAATGCAGCTTACACAGGGGGAAGCGTGCACAAGATCACAAGATTAGAATTTACACTGTTACTATAATACATTGGACTCAATACACTGGGAAGCATATGATCACAGTAATGTATGGGTATTATTGATTCTATTCACTTGGGCACACATTTGGAACCAATCTAGAAATTCAGATGGGGGAGAGAGGAAATTGTATGTTTTTCTGCCATCCTTTATAAAAAGCTAAAATCATGCTCTTGGAGATAGTAGTCTCCCATATTCGAGGGATGAAAACAAAGTAAAACACCACAAACATAAGCAAACATCCATATAAGACTTTGACTACATCAATTTGGAAAATATGAAATCTCCATAATACTGTTTGAGGTGCTTTTGTAAAATGTATGAATGAGACATTTGCTTCACCACTTTAATCCACATTCTTTGATGACTGGCAGGGTGTTCCATTGCATCCTGTTGTTTTAGTTTGGCATAGAATCAGTCACCCCATTTCAATTTTCATTAACCCAATGGAAATTGGTTACCTTGTGTTGGCTAGGTTGTTTGTATGTTTTCAAAGTCTGAAATAACCTTTGAATATAAGATAATGTGCAAAAGCAGGCACAGTTCTCACACCTGTTAAGATATGTTTGAAACTGCAAGTCACCACGTTGCAAGTTCGATCCCAGAGGGCTCCAAGGTTCACTCAGCCTTCCATCCTTTCGTAGGTCAGTAAAATGAGTACCCAGCTTGTGGGGGCAATTAGCTAACACACATTGGAAACTGCTTAATGCAGTGTAGATGTGTGAATTGCTATTGCTTAAAACAGTTTGTAAGCCACTCTGATAGCCTTGTGGCTGATGAGTGGGGTATAAATAACTAAATAATTTTAAAAAGTAATATCTTAAATGAACCTGACAAGTTTTAAGGTGTATAGTTAGCTCTGCATCAGTCCAGAATAAAATCGGTGGTGGTGGTGGGAACCAACTATCCCTTTCTGGACTACTGAAAATTGTGAGATTTATATACTGGTGAGATTAGCTGCCGCCATTTCCATTTAAAAAGAGTGGTCCTTACACAGATCTCTCTTTCCTCATTTTTCCAACAGCTCTACTGCAATGAAGTCCCTAAGAATATAGCCATCAATAATGAGCTGTGAAGAAGGACAAAAGAGACAGTTGTCAGAGCTTTTTCCAAGTGCTTCTGCCTTGTAAGTGATGAGCACTGAGGAATCTACTACCACGTTAGGGCATGAGTGGCATCTTTACAAAGTCTGGTATTACCTTCTTTTTCATTGCCTGAGCTGGGAGCCATTCTACATACTGTAATACCAGATAGACTAATAAAATTACCACCAAGGGCTTGGCTACATTGGCCAAATACCCAGGCTTTCCCCTGTTCCAGAGGCCTGTAGTCCAGATGATGCAGAACTTTTACCACATCTGCCCCCAGGCAGTCCAAACAACCCCTGGAGCAGATATGGGGCTGAAATGGAGGCAAGCTGGGACAGGGCCCTTTACAACATTTTTTAAAAAATATCTGTTTTACTCCGTTATCACCGGATCAGGCCCCGCATATCCATGGGAGCCCATCCTAGAACGCCACTCCTCACTGCTGCTGCCAGTTCCCTGGCTCTCCTGGAAGCCAGGCAGTGGTCTTGCAGCATTTGACCAAGGTTGGTCACATGCAGAAGACCTGCAGGCATATGTTGCAGATGCCCTGCCTGGCTTCCACGTTAGTGAGAAAATGGCGGTGGCTTCAGTGACAGGCCAGTGTCCTGTTTGGACTCCGTACCATTTTCTGCAAGTAACTGTGTGGGGAGGGACTGGCCATCTCCAGAGGCAGGATAACTTAACTTATGTTTAAAGTTAAATGTAAGAACACTTTAGTTCTGAAGTTTTTGTAACTACATATTAAAATCTGAAGGTTCCAGAGAAAATCCAAACATGGTTATTAAAGATAGCGAGTTCCTGAAAAACCAGCAACAATAGGATACAAAGTTTCCTTTCTTTAAATAGAAAGAACTGCCTTTGACAGAAAAACTCTTCTTCCAACAAAAGGAGTGCTTCTGTTTGTGAAAGGGAATTTTTGGATCCAATTCTGTGTTATTAGACAGGTAGATTATAGAAGGATGGATGGCATGACGATTAAGATTGTCAAACACTCTCCTCTGTTCAGAATAAGGAAAAAAAGTCATTCATTCCTAAGGTGTGCTGCCTTTTAAATACACCGATTAATAGAAATGACATTTAGAAGCTAGAAACTAGTCTGACCTAGAAACTCATACTTCAATAATTCCTCCAAAGTTTACTGTGAAGGGCAATGACCTCTCCCATGTAGTAATTGTTCATTACCTTTGTGGTTATCTCTAGTAAAATAAAAGCACGGTGATCCTAAAACATAATGATACAATAATGATTTTAGGAAAGGAGAGAGGAAAAGGTTTATGTTTTCAAAGGTAATCTTGACTTAGGATATTTCAGTATTTTTAGATAAAAGGTTTTATTAGAAGAATAGGAAGGCCATTAAAGCTGAAATCCTATATCCATTTAACTGAGAGTAAGTCCCACTGCACTCCATAAGGCTGACTTCTGGGAAGAAACGTATAAGAGATTACTATTATTTTGTTATGCAAAATGTCTCAAAATGGTAGAAGCAACCTTTCAAGCATAAGCTCAGTATATACGCATTAAAAATACAGATATATGGACAGTTTGTAGACAGAGGTAATAAATAGGAGCTTTTCTTTAAAGTTTAGCCCCAAACTGTTCAATAATTTGAGTATTCTTTTCCCCTGGCCACAATCCAATCTTTTACGATAAAATCATCCTGAGAGTTGCTTTTTATTCTAGGCACCAAAGTTGTGACCAAAAGACTGAAAATACTATACTCTGCTCTGGTATTTAACAAGCTCATTTTGAATGCTATTAACCTGAAGATGTCAGCTAGCTTCCCAACTTTGAGCATTCAGGGTAAACAATTTAAGATTTCTTTAAAAATTAATTAATATTAATTTAAACCATCTGTCTGCCATCTGCTATTTTCAGATGAAAAATATGAGCTGCCTTCTTTGTGATCTCCACTCCAACATTTTGCAAAACAATCCCCAATTCTTATATATTTAAATATCAACACAATTTCAAGCAGAATATCCTTCCAGCTTGGGCACACAGTTTACTATCAGCCCTGTTGTGAATACATTTGTCTAAAATAAGATCCTATATAATTCTAGTATAAACCCCCAAACTATGCTCCTCTAGGAATCATTTGGATTTGTTTCCAAGTCAATCTGTTTAGGACTCAGCTCTCTGAGTCTTTATACACACATATTCTATGTAAGTCCATTCAAGTGTAGAGCTTCACGCAATACAACCCTGACAAAGGAAGTGTCAGGACATCAACACCTCTATTCATCTGATGATTTTTAGTTATTACATGCCAGAAAGTGAACCCACATTTAGCCATGTCAGTATTCAAGTCCATATAGAGATTAAAATGGAACAATTAAAGAGAAAAAAGGGAGGAAATGTAGAATTCTAATACAGAAAAAGGTATTTTAGTAGTACATCAAACTGAACTAAGCTATAAAAGCAAAACACATTAAATTGATGCTTTCCACTACCCTGCAACCTAGCAAAGAAGCCTTTTGGAACCCTTACTTTAAATTATGATTTTTTAACTTTTTTATGGTATGGAAAACCCCCAAAGAATAAAGGCGTTCATAGCAAAGGAAAATTTGCAATTATCTCTCAGCACTAGAAACCAGATATCTTGCGTACTCTAGCTTAGAAGATGTAAGCCCAGCAAGCATGGTACAAGTTAATTTTGAGTGAATACGTCTAGAATTGGATTCCATGGTCAATTATTCTATAGGGAAATGCTTCTATATAAAGGTTTTAAACCTTAGTTACAATTCTTTGCTGGTAACTGAATTTATTCTCACTCTAGCAGCTGCCCACACCAAAGAATCAAGTTACACTTTATCTCACCTCTATGTTTGAAAACATAAGGCATGTTAGAAGTAGGTCTTGTAGGCCTGAATACTTTAACAATAAGGCATACACTACCACATGTGCCATCTGAGTTGCATGAGTTCCAAGACGTCAGTGAATGCACACAGGACTGGGTCATCCGCCTGTTTCAAAGTCTGATTTTTCTGTTACAGAATCTAGTGGTCATCATCACTGGCTTGAATCCTATTGTTAGTCCCAACTGGGCCTGATCCGTTGTATCAGTTGTATTCACTTATTTGTTGACTTACCTTTCAGCCTTTGATTCAGTAGATCTACTCTACTTGGGACTAATGACACGATTGCAGGCCAAATCTTTCCACCTACATGTAAAAATGTCTAGCAAGAGATGCTGCAAATAATGACAAATCCACACATGTTATGTATGTGTGCATATATATGTGTGTGTGCATGTGGCCATGTGAGCACGTGCACGTGCGCACACACACACACACACACCAGTACAAAAAGAGATGAAACACAAATGTACACACCACCTTTCCACAGGACATTGTAGCTCTCATAAAAACCACACAGTAAAATTAAGGCTTGAACTTTAAGAAAATCCACAATTTATATGTACTTACTTTTGTTGGCTATGAAATTTCATTCTACTGCAATCCACACTCTCCCTCATGCCCACAGCCAAGACATTGCCTTTCCTACTCTTCACTATTGAAAAACAAACATTCCTTCCAAACTCATAGAATGTCTGGCCAGCTGCAACATACCTGAGAAGGATTTTATTTCTTCCCTGAAAACACTGTAAGCCAAACCACCATCACCAGCTCACAAGCTGGAGCGTCTGTCTGATCAGTTGCGGGAGCTGATTCCCACATCTCTGCCAAGGAGTTCAAGGGATCAGACCACAAGTCTTCCTAAAAGCAGCCTGCTTTCAGTATTAGACCCATTTATATCAGGTCCACAGTGACAGTTTAATGAAGTTCTTCTTATGAGTCTAGCAATGTCTGCTGATGCTAAAATCCTTTCTTCCCTCAAGTGGAATATGAAGAGACATGCTGGTATGAGAAAGCTCTGGGAAAACTCCTTATTGCTTAATAAGCAGTGTCAGCTCTTTTATTTAATTGTATGAAGAGAAGTGTTGTTGTTTTTTTTAAAAAGCCCACGAACCTGAACCTTGAAGACTGAATGGTCCTCTCTTTCTTTCTTTCTATTGACAACATAGCCGTTCACTTTCAAATTGCTGGTATGTGCTACAGCCCCTGTGTTGAACCTTCATTCAGTTTGTTTCGCAGCAAATCTCTCCCTCCAAAAAATGATCCATAAGATAAGAAAAATCATCTGTCACTAGAGAATTCAATAGCCTAGCAATGAATTAGGACAGAAACATATACCTCACATTTTAATATTGACAATTCACTTCATATATGGAATTAAATTTACTTGGAAGTAAATCTAAAATCACTAGGATTTGCTCAGGACAAGAGCGCTGAGTAGTTTAATTCTAATTTTGCCTCTTAATTGCTTTTGGAATTACACCTCAGCGGTCTACTGTACCAACACACTTGTGTTGAATGCAACATCCAGCTTGCAGCAGTGCTGCATAGCCACAACTATGGCATTCTATTAAGGCAGAGGCAGATATGGTCCACACAGGCATTTGACAACATTTGTTTGTAGAGTTACTGGCTTCTAAAAGAGCAATCATAAGTGGAATTGAGGGTGGCAGGGGAAAAGTAAGTGGCAGAAACCTTCTACCAAAGCTGGCTAAGGTGGGCTATGTGTGCATGTTCTCCCCTTCCCTTGCAATTCCCACCAATTTCCACTCCCATTGGTACCACAAGGAGGACATTACCTGTACTGGGGGGGGGGCTTGGATCCAGCAGATCAAAATTCATCCCTGCCCCATCTCCAGAGTACATCATTTGACATACTGTCTTTACACCTGTAGAGACTTCTGAAGGATTATTGGGTACCTGGATTATTGGGTACCTTCATATCAGATACACCTCCCCAAAATACATAAGTCATTTGCCTCCTTGGAGAACTTCTGTTGGGAATCTATTATCATCATTTATTTATATAGCACCATTACTGTACATGGCACTTTCCAAGTAAAATAATAACAGGACAGTTCCCTGAATCCATTGTTAGAACAGCAAGAGAATATAAATGGGGCAATGAGCTTGTAATGAAAGAGTCACATTCCTATAAAATATACAATAACTGCATCACAAATATTACATCTAACCAATTTAGCTCTAGTACCAGTACATACTATGTGATGTAATTGATATATTTATTGGTCTTTAACATACCACAAGATCCTTAGTTATTTTGCAATAACTGATTAACTTTGGGTCATTTATAAATTTGTCACAGCATTTCAGAAGAAACAGACATCATGAGAAATGGCAAAGGGGGCGGGAAGAGACTTTCAGATATACAGAGCTGATGCCTAGCTAGACTACTGAACCATATAGGTTGGGCTTCTAAGAAAGAACTCTTTGGGGAGCTGGAATAGGGGGAAAGAAGATGATCACATTTATGTAATAGTGGTCTTATTAGGAAGATTTTGCTGAACTGTTGACAATGATGTACAGTAGCGATTCGTTGGAATGACGTTTAGGGAAAACGATTCTGCTGCACCACCACACAAAACCAATTAGAGAACTATTTTCTGCGACAGGTCAGGAATTTACATTGTTTCTCATGGAAAGATGTGCTTTTTAATTTCTTTATTAAGATGACATCCTTGTCCCTTAAGACTTTTCAGAATGACAATCATTTGCTCATCACTCGGGAAAGAACAATCAGTGAAATCACGTCACCAGTCTAGGGCAATGCCAGAAACTCCAAGCATCGTTCCGCATTTTCCAAATGAACTACTCTGAGAACTAATAATTAGAACAATATATATTGGCAGTATTTTTTGACAGGACCTTTAGCAACACACCAAAGGGACCAAAGTAACATGAACACACACACACACACAAAGAGAATGCTGTGAATAGTTTGATACTTCTGTGTACATCAATTTTGCCAATTCAGAAAGACATAGTGAAATAGTGTATATTTGAATCTCAAATACCGATGCACAGTGGTCCTCCCAGAAGCAGATTTACTGATCTTTCTCTTTTATAGGCTTCCAGTATTCAATATTAACAGAAAATGAGAAGGTTAAAACAATAAGTATCATAAAAACTCTGGTGTTTCAGAGAAAGAATACCACCTATAATTCCTCAGCCTATTCTCCTCACTGTTTCATGGCAGTCATAATGCAATAGGTTAAAAGGTGAAATTTGAATCATAAATACATCCCTTTTCTTCTAACTTGGGTGCACACAGAGATTATTCTAAGAGACAAATGAATTAATTAGCTGTCATATGTTTGAAGTGTGTAACACTATCTTTTTTTTTTTTTTTTTTTAAAAAGAAAAGGTATAAGAAGGGGAGAACAGTTATACCTATACTCTGCTGGTACAGTATTTATCACTTTCATTTGCTGATGTTCAAAAAGAGAGATTAGCCTTGAAGATTTGGAGAGGGATGACTGGAATTCCTAAACTGGTTTTCTTAACTGCCATTTGATAGGGTGCAAAACCCAAATCAAAGCAGTTTATTAAGAATATATTCAGAAGGGCCAACATGTTTGGGAATGTTTAGGCAGGAGTGTGTCAATTTTATGGGAAGGTTTGTTATTTGAGTTCTTATTTAACAGTGGGCTGAAAGCTTGACATCAAACCTTTGGTATTATTTGGAGGGAATTTCCCCATCATTTTGGCCTACAACATTATTCATCTCCTTTTTCTTTTTGCTGGGATTGTTACCACTGCTGTAGCCACCATAGCAGGTCTGCTTCTCATCCACAGTGCTCACTTTTACAAATAATTTAAGTGCCCACAAATACCGCAGCAAAATAGGGGACAGCATAGTTCAACCATGGTTTGTTTATCAAAATATTTCTATTCTACTTTCCATCCAATAGTTAGGACACCTCCAGGGAATAATTAAGCACTACAAGCAAACACAGTAAGCATAACAATGATTTTTTTTTTTAAAAAAAAGGTACAACACGGAGTCAAAGAACAGCACAAACCAAAGTAAAAAAGGAGAGGCAGATTAATTTCAAAAGAAGTTCAGAACAACATTGTTTTCACTGAGTATCACACTACACTGTTATAGCACTATTATTCCACTTTAACTACTCTAGCAGCCTCCTGTAGAATCCTGGGATTTGTAGTTTAGCAGCCAGAGAGGTCTTAGGCCTCACTAAACTACAAACCTCAGAATTCCCCAGCAACCAGTCACAGCAGTTAAAGTGTAATAATAGCACTATAACAGTGTAGTATAATGAAGTCCTTCAGTGGCAGTGGGGGGACCATGTTAGTTTCCCAGTGTAATGAAGGCCATAGCTTTGGTGTCATGACAAACAAAGGTCCTCCCTGGTGTACTCTCTGACATGAATGGGATGCCACTGAAAACAGGGGTTTCATCAAAGTCCCAAGTGAAAATCACAACATAAACATGTAGGAATGCAATACAGCATGCAGGATCAGACCAAAGGCTGATCTAGACAAGCATTCTGCTTCCAGTGGCCAGTAAAATGTCAATGGGGAGCTCATAAGCAGGACATGAGTACAGCAACACCCTCCTGTACATGTACTAAACTGGCACTGAATACTGCAGTTAACACATACAGTAACTATAATGACTAGCAGCCACAGGATAGCCTGATCCTTCATGAACCTGTCTAAACAACCTTTAGTTTGTCCAAACATCTTGGTGACTATCACTACATGATGTCATAGGAAATCCCATAATTTGTCTTCCATTTATCTGACTTGAACTTCCCAATGAGCTTCATTGGATGACTCCTGATCCAATGGGCAAATATTAGATCCAATGGCAAACAATGTCCTCATTTACTCATCTTGTTTTCTGCTAAAGGATTTGTTCCAGTCCTTTCATCCTTTCTGTTGCCCTTTAAAGCAAGGATGAGACTGGTCTTAACTTTGCAGATGCCATATGGATTAACTCATTACAAACAACAAGTTGTAATTAATTCTTTTTTCCATAAACCAAGGTATATATAGCTCTGTTACATTATGATTGTACTATAATGAGGGATAACTTTTGTGGTGCAATTGTAAGAGTTTCAGTTAATTTTATAATTACAGGCATGTATGGCCTCACTACTTTGGTCTCTACTTTGTACCCAAAGCCGAGAATTTATATTATTCTACTGCAGTATATCTTATTCTTTTTAAATTGCAAGAAAGTACAGATTAACTCCTCTTCATGCATAAGGAGGGGTGTTTTGATACTTCCCTCCCTAGCTGCAGCTTTACTAGTCATTCCTCACCTTCATTAGTGATAGAGCTTAGAAAAAACACTCTCCGTTGGTGCACTGTAGTTGCCTATGGTGGCAAGGAGGGTTAACAGTACTATTGCAACCACTGAGGGGAGTGTTAAACCTCACCTTCCCTTGTTGGGATTCTCAATAAAAACAACAAAATATTGCTACTAGCTACATCTTTAATATAATATGCAGTGTGCTTCAAAACCACTATGTGTACACTGATGTGTATTAAATATTGGTTTTACAACATGCATACTAACATATCTTGGCTTAGATCTTATTATTAGTCCCAATTGGAGCAGGTCCTTTGAATTAATGTGATTTACTTCTGTGTTGACTCACCATTCAACAATTGATTCAATGAACCAAATCTAATTGGGAGTAATCAACAGGATTTAGACTCTTATATTTTAAAATGCATATTTTTGTACTAATTTGTACTACTACCAAGGCAGTTATACTCCTGTATATCAACTTCTAGGCAATAGAAGAATATCTCTGATGTAGTCTGGTTTGTGAGCAACCAGAAATATCTGTCAGATGGCTGTATTTAGATGTTATCACTGGTGATGCACTTGTCTGGCTAATCTTATATTTGTAAAAATATAAAAAGAGAAACAATGGCAATTAGTGTTTTTACTTCATTTACTAAGAAGTCTTTGAAAAAAATGAATAACAAGTCTCTCACCAGCCAAGTATACTGTGAAAATGTCTCCATGTTTTTGCTGCAAGGACAATAAAAAGCTGGTAGAATCATTTCTAAACTTCATGGCTTCTCCCAAGATTGGGATCCAACCAGTTTCTAAGGGAGGCTCTCCAGGTCTCCTGGAAGAAAGAAAGACAGGAAAAGAAGGAAGAATTATTAAACCATATGCCTAATATGATGAACAGTTCATTTTCATAGATTAGCTGCAAATGATCTTGTCCAAAACATCTCTTTCATAGGGCAAGATCTTTTCCACCAATCATGCTGTACAGGGAGGCTGTAAGCACATAAATTTGACGCATGCATGGGGCATCCCTGGACACTGGAGAATTTCTTGTTTCATGTGTAGTAAAACTGATAAAAATGTCAACCCATGACAGTTTTGTTTTTGTTGCTGTTATGTGGCTTGAAATCGATTCTGACTTGAAGGCACTCATTTTCTTGGCAAGATTTTTTCAGAGAAGGTGTGCCATTGCACTGATTATTAAAACAGGCATCCTGCCAGAAGAACCAAAGAAGCTTGGTTGCTGTGGAGGGAAGGTGAAACTGAGGACACCCAAGTTGCTGAGACTGTGTTCCTGCAGGTGGGGCTCCTCCCCACCTGCAGGCATGGGCCAAAGGGTGCGAGCTTAAGGGCTCTTGCCCTGGGGCCACAGCCTGGGGCACAATCACTCTTGCTTTGACTATTGAATCCAGTGGAGAATGGAGTAAGATAAGCTACTATGTATTGGCTTTGGGAAGCTTTTTCCTGAACAGCATGTTTGGTATCTAAGTAAGAAAACAGAGCACCTGTTGAGTAGAATCTTACCAGGCCAGCTTTGGCTAGGTATCGGGAATTCTTCAGGCTAAACTGATCTCTGTGTTTGTTTATGACAGTTTGCTAACATACACTGGAAACTGTTTAATGCAGTGTAGATGTGTAAATAGCTATTGCTTAAAACAATTTGTAAGCCGCTCTGATAGCCTTATGGCTGAAGAGCGGGGTATAAATAACTAAATAAATAAAAATAAAAAATAAATTGTTCTGTACTTCTGGTCAGTCAAATGTGTGTTCAGAAAATACAAAGAGTGCTACCATTCCAGTCATAATGGGCCAGAGGAGGTATGGCAGTGGAGGCAGAGCAAGCCAATGGAGGAGAAGTGTGGGGGAGAGACATCTCATGGCTGTTCCTTCTTCTGGTTCACCATCCAGCAAACAGATTCCTGGCTACTCTAGTAGAACCCCATCAGACCACCACATACTGCTTCTCAATGCCAGGTCAATGACTGGGAAGACCTGTATGATTCAGGACATGATCCTGCACAAGCAAGCTGACCTTGCATGTATAACTGAAACCTGGTTAACTGAACGGGGGGGTGTCAACTTGACCCAATTATGGTGACCAGATTTCTGGGTTCCAATCTGGGTTCAGATCTGGCTATGGGACAGAAACAGGGGTCACCTTGGTGGATGATCTACACTGGGGGATGGACAGGGGGAGTGAGTCCCTATTTCAGCAGCATTTGATACCATTGACCATGGTATCCTTCTGGATCATCTGGCTGATATGGGGCATTGGGGGTATTGCTTTGTAGTGGTCTTAGTCTTTCTTGGCTGAATGTTCCCAGAAGATGGTGCGGGGGGATTGTAGTTCAACGTTTTGGCCATTAGCCTGTGGGGTTCCACAGTGTTCAATACTGTCCCCTATGTTTTGCAACATCTACATGAAACCGCTGGGAGAGGTTATCCAGAGCTTTGAGATTGGGTGTCACCAGTATGCTGATGATACCCAGCTCTGTCTCTCCTTTACAACAGATGCCAAGGAGGCTTTGGTAGTACTGAACTGTATGGATGTAGTAAAGGACTGGATGCATGTGAATAAACTGAGGCTTAATCCAGACAAGACCAAAGTGCTGCTGGTCAGTAGGAAAACCAACCTAAGATTGGGATCACAGCCTGTTCTGGATGGGGTTAATCTCCCTCTGAAACATCAGGTTCATAGATTGGGAGTGCTCTTGGACCCAGCGCTGCTTCTGGAAAGCCAGGTTCCTGCAGTGGCCAGAAGCACCTTTACCCAGCTTTGGCTAGTGCACCAGCGGCACCCTTTCTTGGGGAAGCTAGAGCCAGCCACAGTGGTTCATGCCTTAATTTCCTCTTGATTAGACTACTGTAATGCACTCTATGTAGAATTGCCCTTGAAAAATATTTGGAAGCTACGGCTAGTGCAAAATTCAGCAGCCAGACCAGTGTCAGGTGTGCATTTTAGAGACCATATAACACCAGCCCTGCAAGAACTACACGGGCTTCCACTTTGCTTCTGAGCTCAATTCAAGGTGCTGGTGTTGATCTACACAGCCCTAAATGACTTGGGGCCAAGATATCGGAAATATTGCCTCCTCTTGTATGAGCCTGCTAAAAATTTGAGGTCTTCAGAGGAGGCTCTGTTGCTGCATGCTCCAACATCTCAAGAAGTTAGATTGGTGGGTACACGTAACAGGGCTTTCTGTGTAGCAGTGCCTCGAGTGTGGAACTCCCTACTCAAGGAAGTTAGGCTAGCCCATCTCTTTTAAGCTTCTGTGGGGCAGCCAAAACAGTGGCTGTTTTAACTGTTTCAAAACTAGGATTGCTTTTGCTTTTTGGAGTTTTTAAAGATTATATTAATATGTTTTAAAACATTTTAATCTTTGTATTGTTTTAATTAGTTTTTATTTGTTCATTGCTTCAGGATCCCTTGTAGGCTGGGAGGTGATACAGAAATACGTTAAATAAATAAATAAGTTCCTCTTAGGCTGAGAGAGTGTGATTTGCCCACAGGCACCTGGTGGACTTCCATGGTCTCCTAGAGTCCCACATTCAGCCATAACACTATGCTGGCTCTTCATGACAATGTAATGTAAATGCGTGGAAAAGACAGAGCTGGATTATCTAGAAAACCAGTTCAAAGAAACATTTTTAAAAATCATCTACAGCTCCCTTTGGAAATCTATATAGACTTTCCAATGCAGATAATCAGGTTCATATTTTAATAGAAAAATGAGACAAAACAAATGTTACATGTCACTGTTAAGGTTTTTTTTAAAGACAATACATCATGTTTAGAAAAATACACAAGCTCATTCAATTTTTTGTTTATGTAGTACAATATACAGGCATCCAGTAGATTAAAACAAACATATCACATTTAGATTTATATTAAATTGAACTAAAACGGCTACACAAACAATTTCTAACAATACTGATTCAATAGTAAATTCACAAATGCAACTGACATTTGTCTCCTTAGCACCCCTGCTTAGGTTCACCAAAAATGATTTCATGTAAAGGAACAGAAGCCAGGTCTGTTAAAGAAAGGATTACAACAAATACAAATATTTTTAAAAGGCACTGATGCTACAGCCCCATCTGGAAAGGTGACTTATTCTATATGCAGAACAATTCATTTTGATTAATCACAAGATATTTACTAGCTTGAATCTAATCAAAGATCAAGGGATCACAGCAGGCTTTACTACAATCATACATGGCACAGAAATTTATGTGGCTGGATTAACCCTATCATCATCTGAGAATGGTCCGAAGAGATTCTTTTAAATTAAAAAAGAAATCTTTTGCTCAGTATTATTTTTTAAGGTAAAAACTACTGGTTGAATGATATGGGTGGAGTAGGAAACATTTTCCAGCTTTGATGAAGCTAAGAGTGTCCCCCAATGGACGAAAAGATTTAATTGATTAAAGGAATTAAGATTAAACCTCCATAAATTTGCCTGTAAACATGTACTTTGTATATGATGTACACGTGATGCATCTGGCATTAACTCCATTTTGTTCACATACAAGGTGGAATTTCTAAGATGGAATTTGCCCCCTTTCATTTACTCATAATAGCATTTCCCTAAACAAATTCTGCTGTCCACTTAATTAGGAACAACTTTTTCATTATCCACAATGGCTTTCACCATGTGTGTATAGATGATGGGCATCAGGTTGGGGAAGGCTGCATTAACCTAATCACTTGCTTAAACACTGCATCACAACATAAAACACATTATCTAACAGAACTATACATAGATTTAATGAATGTACACAAGGGGAAGAAACCCTCTATCCAAAAAGGTTATCATCTACATTCTCAAAGGAGGGCAGATGGGACGGGAGACACAGGTAACAGACAGGGATGAGAAATACGAAGAAATATTATTACATACATCCTATGCCAATTTACCTGAAAATTCAGTTCCACAGAACTAAGTGGGGCTTACTTCTATGTAGATATGTGTAGAACTGTGCTGTTAGGTTTTAGATGAGGACTGAAGAGTAATATAAATGTTTCACAGAAGTCTACGAACATTTTATTATCAATGGAACATCTAAGCTATGTTCTAAGTGAAAAGCAGCACATGAACACAAAGCCCCATTCCCTACTGGGGGAGGCGGGGCTTTGCACACTAAGGAGACAGTTGCCTCTGCTACTGCTGGCAATTCAGGAGGCCTGGCTATATACAAAGGTTTCCATCATTGACATGAGATCTTAGCTAGACAGCCTCAGTACTTAAAAGTACCTCTCATGAAAGATATACAGCGGACTGGCTGGGTGACCTGTTGCTTCAAGGGCAGTGAACCTACTCTCAGCTTTATAGGTACTTCTTCTGTAGCTGCTCCCATGTTTACTGGAACCAACCAGGTGTGGGGTCCTATTTCTGACAGAGGTTCAGCACCAGAATAGGTCCTGTACAACCTAGGATGCTTGCAAGAGGAAAAAGAGGGTCCATCTATATGAGGCTCCCCCCCTCACCGGATTGCTCTGCAGTAATGGCACATCTCAGCAGCTGTGATTTGTCTTAATGGTTTTTGTCCCCCAACAGCTTTGCAGGACCGCCAGTCAAGAGGGTGGCTGTAAATGAACTACTTGCGTTTTAACTTCCATGGATTTGTCACCACTGAACTTTTTTTAAAAAAAGTTCCTCTGTGCGTAAGAGCAATATTTCGCCTTTACTAAAAATAAAAAAAACTTCAACACTCCATTTTATTGCCGTAGCAATCACTCGCTAAGGCGAAAATCCAACATGGCAGCTGTGGCAGTTCCCTTGTTAGAAAGCCCTGTCCCCTGCACTCGTCCAGCCAATCAGCTTTGCCCTTCTCCTTGTAAGGGAAAGCAATTCAAAGTGAATCGCTTGTCCCAACAAGGAGGAATGTGCATTCATGTCACTGTTTTTTTAAAAACTCTGGGAAAAGCCGCAAAGGCTTTTCCTTTGAAGTTTATGACATTTTTGGCCACCCTCCTTCTGAATACAGCATAACAATGCAGGATGCCATTAATACAGGTAGGATTCTCCTTGCATTCTGTGAGGAGTATTTTCGCCATTTAGGCATCCCTCAAGAGTGGATTTGCCACCTTGCACACACAGACTCCACTGGCCGCCCCTGGTTGTCACCCCCCAGGCATCCACCAAGGATAGAAACTTGCAGTCAGCCATGGAGTCAACAACTCTTCCTTCCCTGCCAATGGAAGATCAAGACTATTGAACCACTTCTTAGAGGGTTGTATCATATACTATAGTTTGGATTATGAACCCAATTCTAGAGTACAAATTAAATGTATACAGCATTACTAATGAATGACATCCTGCAAAATAGATAGAAGAAATGTCCTGGTCTTTTTTCTGGTAGGAATGCTTGAGGAATTTGATCTTTACAAACTGATTTGATCTGTAACTCCAGACCAATATGCAGATTAAAATATAATTATCCTTCCGATTATGCACTTTTAAGAACCCTCCAGTGCTGTTCTTGGCTCAAGAAAATAGACAAAAATGCATTAAATACATCTGTTGTAGGATGAAAAATCATTTAGAAAAATATACATGTAGATTAATGTGTACTTTGTAAGAAAACATGTACAAAATAGTACTTAAATATGTATTTGTATACATAATTTTTGGACACTGAAACCATTTCTCACATTGATACAGAAATGTGATGTCATGAATGCATGAATTAGCATACTGAAATGGACACACACCAGAAATTGACTGGCCCATCCACCCTCATTTCCCATTCTATGTTTCTGTTGATTTTTATATAGGTTGTCCCCCCACCAGCCTCCGTATCCATGGGCGATATGTTCCCAGCAGGGCCGGTTTAAGGAATTTTGGGGCCCCCTGCAATGCTTTACTTTGGGGGCCCCATATGTTTTTTTTCAGATCAATGTAACCTAACCTATTCACCTATTCACCGTACAGGATGTTCAGATTATAGTAGGACCCCTGTATCCATGGATTCATTATCCATGGGACACAAAACAGCACACCTACCATAGAGTCTTCCTAGAAAATGTGTCTTCCCTAGCCCTTTTCTAGGCCCTCCAAGGCAACTCTATGGTATTTTAAACCAGAAGCCCCATTATTTTCAATGGCGTTCACTATTATTCATGGTTTTCAGAATCCACGCCCCCCCCAAACCAATCCCCAGTGGATAAGAGGGGCCTACTATATTATATAATTTGCCACCAATAATTTAGTTTAAAAACTATATTATAGGCACTAACATAATATTTTTTGTTTATTAGCAATTAACATAATGGTATAGATTTCCTCAAAGAAAATAAAGAGTAGACTACAAGCTAAACATGAGTTAGCAGTGTGATGCAGCAGCAAAAAATGCCAATGCAATTCTAGGCTGCATTAATAGTAGTAGTGTCTAGATCAAGGGAAGTAATAGTATCACTCCATTCTGCTTTGGTCAGACCTCACCTGGAATACCGTTTCCAATTCTGGGCACAACAATTCAAGAAAGATACTGAGAAGGATGGTGCAAGGTCTGGAAGCCATTACTCTCTATGAGGAACGGCTTAGGGAGCTGGGTATGCTTAGCCTGGAGAAGAGAAGGTTGAGAGGGGACATGATAGCCATGTTTTTTGAAGGGATGTCATACTGAGGATGGAGGAAGCTTATTTTCTGCTGCTCCAGAGACAAGGACATGGAGCAATCAACTCAGACTACAGGAAAAGAGAATCCACCTAAACATTAGGAAGAACTTCCTGACAGTAAGAGCTGTTTGGAAGTGGAATACACTGCCTTGGAGTGTGGTGGAGTCTCCTTCTTTGGGTTTTTTTAAACATAGGTTGGATGGCCATCTGTCACGAATGCTTGGATTGTGTGTTCCTGCAGGGCAGAAGCCGATCGGATGGGATGGCTGTTGACGTCCCTTCCAGCCCTATGATTCTATGATTCTAGGCTGCATTTAGAGCCTGGGAAAGTTACTCTTGGATTACACCTCCCAGAATCCTCCTGCCAGCACCCTTCTCAAGGTCTGGTTGCACTATTCCTTTTCTAGCATTCTCTAGCCCAGTGGTTCTTAACTTGGGGTCCGCAATGTCCTCACAGGGGGTCCACAAAGGCTTGAAGACTGCTTGGCCCACCTCCTTCCGGTAGTGGAGTAGCCACATGACAGGAACCCAGGCAAAGGCTGACTGGCTTGGCCTGAACATTGCCATTCAATCCACTCCAGCCACAAACTTGCAGGAAGAAGCAAGAGTGTCTCTGAGGGAAAGTTTAATGGATGGTGTAATTGTATTGTTGTTGTTGTTAGCTATTATTATTAGGGTTTTAAATCTTGAGTTAAGTCTTGCTGCAACAAAAGATATTTAAAGGGGCTCCCTGGTAAATAAAAGGTTAAGAACCACTGCTCTAGGCCAATGCCTCTCACATAACACTAATGCGATACTGGTGTTTTAGTGACAACAATAAAACCATTGTTCCCAGTAATATTACTCCAAATTTTTCTTTATATTCTTCTGTTAAAAGAGCTAGAGTGTTGTAGAAGTTTCAGCATTGCCCTATGACTGGAGACCAGGGTTTGAATCCTTATTCAGCCACGAATACCTACTGGGTGACCTTGGGCAAGTCACACTCTCTCAGCCTCAAAGGGAGGCAAAGGCACACCCCCTTTGAACAAACCTTGCCTAGAAAACCCCATGGTAGGTTTGCCTTAGTCAAAAATGACTTGAAGGTACATAGGCAAACACACACAAATTTCTTTTGCAGGCTGAACTCAGTTGGTAGCAAGGGGAGGAAGCTGAAGAAGACCGAGGGAAAAAGGGAGGGGAGAGGAACCCAGACATGTTAAAAGCAGCTGGAAAGATGGGCTGGAGTGGATCTATGTGCAAGGAAAGGAAAGGAAAGGAAAGGAAAGGAAAGGAGCCCTTTCTGAGGGAGACAACCCTCAAATTCCCTGTCTCTCTCTCACACACACACTCACCCTCTCTGACGTGCCTCTCCCTCCAGCTTCTGCCACGGAGGGCTGCTGTTTCTTTCTCTTTCTTTTTCTCTTTCTCTTTCTCTTTCTCTTTAGTTTTGGAGATGCTGTTTTGTTTGTTTTTTAAAAAAAGCCAGCAGGAGGTTTTTGGAGGAGGAGGGTAAGCGGGGGCTCCTCCCAGCTGTCCCCTGGCTGTCTCCTTCGTCAGATTAAGGAAGCCAACACGGGAGCCCCTCTTGACCTCGGGGCCCCCTCTTGACCCTGGGGCCCCCTGCCAATGCTGATTTGGCAGACAGGTTAAACCGGCCCTGGTTCCCAGACTTGCCATGGATACACGAAACCATGGATAATAGCAAATCCCATTGAAATGAATTACTGCCAGCCCAACCTCTTGTGGGTATTCCATAGAATCATACTGGAGGACCTAGAGAGGACATATTTTTCAGATGTGAATAATATCTGAAACCTGTGGATATTGGTCCCATGGATACAGGGGTCAACATATACTGTGTAATGTTCCACAGCTGATACACATGACCAACCTTCATATACGAAATCTTCTACACTTAGCCAATTTAAAAACCCACTGACTTTTAAGAAATTTATACTGCTTAACAAGGTGTAGTACTGAACCCAACACAATCCTGTAATTTATATTCAGTAATCAGATCCCAAGTACAAAATCAAAGATGTTAAATAGCTTTAAGTAAAACCCCTTATAGTACTAAACAGCTACCAAACATGGTGAAAGCATGAGTACAATTGCCCATTCACCTTTCCAAAGGCTGAGTAGATTTTTTTTATGTGTCCCATCTGGTTGGAAATATCTTCATTGCTTATTTCACACTGTTTTACATTACTGGGATGGACTGTAAGGATGACCTGTAAGGATGACCTATAAGACCACTGGATACTGTGTAGACCTAGAATCTAGTGAGCAGAGTGGCAAGGGGTCCTTTTGATCTACCTGAATAGTGGACAGGCAATGAACCCCAGACTGGCTCCTGAATATAAATTCTTCACAAAGTGACAAAATGGAGAGAAATAGAGCTTAGATGAAAATACGGTATGACCCCCATATCTGCAGGGGATACATTCCTGGACTTACTGTGAAAACATGAAACTGTAGATAATAGTGAACTCTATTGAAATGAACAACTTCCAGCCCAAGCACACCATAGAGATGTGCTGGAGGACCTAGAGAGTCCTAGAGATAACACCTCTCTAGGCATTTTCTAGGTTCTCTAGTGTGACTCTGTGATCAACTTCTGGCAGAAGCATACCACAGAATTGTATCAGAGGATCTAGAAAATGCTTCGAGAGTACATATTTTTTTAGATGTGGGTAAGTGAAACCCTGGATACCAGTACCATGGATATAGTGGCGTACTGTATACCTATAGCATCACAACAGTCCACAATTAGCTTCTCAAAGTGACTAACTTATGTGGATGGTATACCTGTTTTTCTTGGGGGTAGGTGGGACTGTCTTCCCTGTGGGAATAGGCCAATATATTGTTTAAGTAACACTGTGACAGATACATTTAGATAGGCAGTTTGTCATATTCTAATTGAATGCACCTAATTTCAACCTCTCTGCTCTGTCGTTCGGTCAAAAGCTGTATCCTTCACAAACTCTCCGCAGGGTAGAAAAGACCACAGCTCAGAAATCCAGGAGAAAATTAACTTAATGTTCCAAGTCTGCAGGATCACATCAGGGAAACATCTTGCCATCGCAAAGACACAAGGGTCATTGTTTACTTCAGACATGTTTGGCTCAGCAACAACAAGCCTGATGCTGTAATGTCAACAGGAGCTGCAACAAAATGTTGCAATGTTGACTGCTCCTTTTCAATACTGCAATCAGTAAATCGACCATGCCCTCTTGTAGGATACTCCATTCCCTCCTTTCTTTTCTAGGTTTTCTGTCCCCTCTGTCTATAACAACAACATTTTTTGGTGTGTGTGTGCCTCACTGGGGTTTGCCCCAAATATTTTTTTTTGTACTTCTGCAAACCACAGAAATCTACTAGCATACTTTCCTTCTCTTTTGTTTTATAGTGGCGCCAATCTTACCAATAATAATTGGCTTAAGAGGGGTACTGAAGGAGGAAAGTGCAACCCTGGCACTATAGTCCATAGCAGACTGATAACAGAAATCAGTCTTCACTTAGGAAGATGGCAGTAATTTTAATGACTTATCATTCTCTGCCATATCTATCAATAATATGTACATACAGTAGCCTCTCAGTGCTATTGCTCAGTGTGAATGAAATTTTTCACTGCTGCAATTTTTAAAACATATAAAACATACTTGATATCCCCTATTATTTTATATTCCCTCACTACTTCCTTACCATTCAGCTCTAGACATCATTACTCAACACAAGGTTTGGTCTGAACAATATGCAGTATAATGGGTTGGATCCAGTCTCCATCATATGTAGACCAGAGCCAATGAACTCAATGGGACTTAAGTCAGGGGAGTGCTTCATCCACTTCAGGCTTTTATTTCAAACCTTAAAGAAGCTATCCATTATGCTGAACCCATTTGGAAAATAGGGTACAACACCTTTAAAGTTCAGGCTTGACCTACTCTAAATGGGATTCAATCTGGATATAGATCAGTATCGGTAAATGTCTACATGAATTTTTTCCTTAAAGCTAGAGGCTGGTCCATTAGGGCAAGTTGCGTGCCGTTCTACCTTCATGCTAAGGCTACCCACAGCCAGCCTATTCCTGTCTTCTTGCCTACAACCAGTCTAGGGGACAGCAGAGCCCCCCCCCCACCAGAAGAGATTCACATGTGGTAATGTGACAGCCCATCAAATCAACACAACAGATTTTCTTCCATTCAGTGAGACCAGTAATGGCTAGTAGTTCCAGTGTCATATCACAGAATCATAAAATCATGCAGTTGTAAGAGACCACCAGGGCCATCCAGCCCAACCCCTGCCATGCAGGAATACACAATCAAACCATTCCCAACAGAAGGCCATCCAGCCTCTGTTTGAAAACCAAAGAAGGAGACTCCTCTACACTCTGAAGCAGCATGTTCCACTGTCAAACAGCTGTTAACACCAGGAAGGTCTTCCTAATATTTAGGCAGAGTCTCTTTTCCTGTAGTTTGAATCCATTGTTCTATGTCCTAGGAGATTATCAGATGCTCTAAATATGGTGTTATAATGATGCCAGGAGATCGCTAAAGGGCTTCCCTTTCACATGATGCCATTCCCTCCTTATAATGCTCCTGTTTGGCTGTTGTTACACTGGCGCTGCTTTTTATTGACGGGCTAAGCCATCAATGGATCTCATGTTCTGTTTCTGTAATGGAATTTCCTGGGAGTGAAAATGCGCCTGTTCTGCTGGCGCGATCCCCGCATCAATGGAAGGTCTGTGCCAGAACACTTCTGGGTGAGAGCGGGACATCAAGGTAAGTGACACACTTTTCTGTACCCTCCCTGGGTTACTTGTAATGTTTTAAGTGTGTTACTTGTGCTTGGTGTTACTTTTACTGTTGTATTTTTCTTTTACCGTTTGAATTTCCCGTGCTCTTGTCTTCTCATGAGAATGGCCAGGATTTGACTCCAGGAAGTGAAGGGAGCTAAAGGTAGGTCTGGAAACTTTCATTGTTCTGCCAGGACAGGGGTGGGAGAGGGGCTGGAGAGGAGATTGCAGGATGGGAACACTTTTTTTGTTCCTGTCTGATACTCTCCCTAGTCTCTGGAGCAGCAGAAAACAAGCTCGCTCCCTCTTCAATAAGACAACCTTTCAAGTATTTAAACATGGCTATCATGTTACCTCTTAACCTTCTCTTCTCCAGGCTAAACATACCCAGTTCCCTAAGCCACTCCTCATAGGGCATGGTTTCCAGACTTTTCACCATCCTGGTTACCCTCCTCAGGACACATTCCAGCTTCTCAATATCCTTCTTGAATTGTGGTGCTCAGAACCAGACACAGTATTCCAGGTGACACAGTATGTTCATGGAGTGGTGAATGCACTCTAGGTTTTAGTTCAGATTTTAAAGGAGCTATCCAATATGCTGTGCTATTAGGGGGATTGAGTTCAATAATTCTTTTAAAGTTCCAGCTAAAACCCAAAGAGGATTCACTGCCACACTGACATCAGAGCCACCAGTCTCCACTGAATTAGATGTTAAATACTAAGGACATCTACTGCAGAATCATGACAAGAAAGGAGGGAGCAGGGTTTGCAGAATGAGTTGGCTTTGTCTACTGGTAACTCTAAATTCTTATTGGAAATGCTGGCCTACCACTCCCACTGGGCACCAGCCACCACTGCTGGGACCTCACGCTGTTTTGATATATGATCAAGTTACACCAACTGCTCAGTGTCCAAGCTGGTGCCGGGAAACTGTTTCTCCCAAACTGCCTAGAAACATTACTCAATTTGCTTAGTTATAAAGGTATACATAACTAGCTGTTAAAATAGCATAATTCAAGATTGCTATTTTCAATTTTATGCAACTTTACATGCATATTATTTTGCAACTTTGAAGACTGATCTTGCTCTGTATCAGAGCTACATGGCAACTAGTAGGCAAAGCTTCTCAAACATCTGAATTGGCTTAGAGCAATATACGAGTATATGCAACATGGTTTTTTTTTTAATTCAATTTTCAAAACGTTTATTTTCAAACCACAAACCAAAATTCATAATATAAAATCTGGTGAAATGTAAAATCACTTCCTGAACAAATGTTAGATAATACAAAGTCTTTAAAAAAAAAAAGATGAACCATCTTTCAGTTAACAAACTTCAGTTAAATATAAAGTAAGAGCCTGTGGTTTGGTTCTTTATGTCAAAGTACTTGATGAACCTTGACCACAAAGCTGTCTAATTCAGAGCTGGAAAGTTGCTTTTTTGGATTACAATTCCCATAATTCTTCCTTAGAATGGCTGCTGTCCAGATGGGCTGAAGGATTATGGGAGCTGTACTCCAAAACTGTAATTCTTCCAAGATTTGGCCAAGTCACCGCAAGCTGTCCTCTCAACCTTGGGGTTGGGGTACAAGTCACCTCCAAAGCTACTAGGGTGTTTCCCTCCAGTGTTGAGAGGAAGCCTTGCTATTTGTCACCACTCACTCATGAGTGGTGTTGTGCTCACCGTGGTGCTGTGATGTGTAGTTGTTGAAACTTATCTTAAAGTACCCACACAGTGTCATTCTGGGCCACTGAAGGAAATTTAAAATGAAGAATTCTCAGACCCAGTTACCCAGTGCAGATGTAGGGGTGGGAGGGAGGGTCTTTTACTGCCTCCATTTTCTTCAGAACATGTGGTGCATGGAATAATCAGATGTTAAAAAGAATGCAACTCTAAGATAACCATGATTAGAGAAGAACCTTCTAATTTTTTCCAGTTCTTGCTGCCTTTACAGCTGATGCCAGCTTTGATATCTGCTTTTCCACACACACCATGACAGTGGCTGTGATGAGCACACATAACCTGTAGCAAAAAGCACAGTTATCAGCCATGCTGTATTGTTCTTTTAACACAAGGATGAGAATCGCATTACCCTCTAGATATTGGACTGCAACTCCCAGCAGCCCTAGCCAATGGTGAGGAGAGCTGGGAGTTGCAGTCCAACAATATCTGAAGTGCCACACAATTCCCACCCCTGTTTTATTACAAGTAAGTTTAACATTTCAAGTGTATCTTACTACCATCGTCCAAAACAAAATATATTGAAGTTTGCTCTGCTACTATTCCTACTTAGTTTCATGAAGCAGCAGCAATGTCTTTAATTCACCTTCAAAGTAGTTTTTAGTATAGGATGTGAACAGGTGAATTCTTCCATAGAATACAATAGAATAAATCATAAATGTACAACACCTGCAGTTGCTTTTCTTGAACATAAACCTTCTGTCTAATAATGTCTGTTTACAGCCAGGAACAGACATATAATAATCTCTTGTTTGGGATAAACATTAATCCAGATCTGTCTACAATACATGCACACATTTGCATGCATGCGCACTTCCACACAAGTTTATTGCTTATAATAATCTGTACTGTGGCCTGTTCTTAACCTTCATCCTCCACGCTCCTGTCCTACATCTAGCAAATCCACTGGTAGCATGTGATGACTGACATCTGCTCTTAACATAACTTTTGCAGTAGGAAGAGTAATAGAAAAAGACTGCCAAGAAGATGTCACCCTGCAGGGAACCAGCAATTCCACTGAATATTTCTTAAGAGGGGGAAACAAAAGCCTAAAGGGTCTGAAAAAGAGCTAACAATGTTGTTTTTCCATGGAAAAGATCTTTTTCATATTGCAAAAGGGTCACTGCCAAATACACACTAGAAGGAAGTTATCGAAAACAACAATTCTGATTTGATTTGGAATTCAGAAACCAGACAATGCATTTATTCTTTTCATCAAAGGATGCAGACTTACAATCCAGCAACACAGGGTATTTCTTCTCTCTTAAGAACTGGGTGGGGTGGGATGGATGTACTGGTACCTAGATGTACAGCAAAAGCTAATGTGAACATGTCAGAACAGTTTCCATACATTCACTCACCCTATCAAAATATTTAAACAGCTTTAAAATGACATGCAGTAGATTCCTGGGGGCTTCTAACATTATTGAAACTTGGACTGCAATATGTACAATGAACCCAGAGGCTTTGCAGCCCAGAAAGTACTCTGCAGAAATGCAACGCAGAAGCTTTCCTTGTTGTTGTTTTCACAGGGTTCTTTGGGGGCATGAAAGATGTGTAATTAAGAATTAGTCTGTGTCTTCCATTACCAGGAAACAAAATCAGTTTCATTTTAGACATAGGCACCAGGAGTGGCTCTACAATTATGTAGAATGAAACAGCTGCTTCAAGAGGGAGATGCTGGTGGTCAACAGTAGTGTCTCCTGCTTTAATGTGGCATCTTTCTTCTGAGTCCTCTGTCCTTTCTCCTGAAGGACAGAGCTGTGTGTATCATACTGCCTGTCCTACCCCCCCCTCCCAAAACTAGCCTGCAGTCCTCACATGCACTGGAGAACTGTATTGAAGGAAGGCTCAGCTGCCAGTTAAGTTACCTTTTGAACATAGAATGGAAGGGGTGGCCTGTTGTTCTTTTGGCTCCAGCAGCAACATCTTTTAGGACACCGTTCAAAGACAAAGCATTAAATCCTTGAGAAACTCACTTGGATCAGGGATTAGTCCTAAATTTAGTTGTCATACGAGGTCTGGCATCAGAACCCAGAAGCTTTCAGCAGAAATCTTTATGTATATAAATATATGAAGACAACAGCTTGGATCCTAAAATAAGCTAATTTAGGGAAGTCCAGAGAAGGAAAGTCTCTCCCCCACTCATTGTCCCCCACAACTACCTGCAACCCATAAAAAACCTTTTCTGCCCTCACTCCTAGAAACATGGAATAGGTGAAGGGACTGTTGAAGAAGAGGTGGGAAACTTCTGTGACCTTCCTTAGCTTATGATCCAAGACTGATGTTATAGAATTCTCCCCTTACTCAGTAAACACTGCACTATTTCCCCCATTATTCAGAAGGGTTTTCCCAACAGCACTGGTCCAACACATTTTGCTGCCTGAGGAAAAGATGGGACCCTTCTTCCCATTCTACATATCAAAACGACCAGGTTAGTCACTCTTACTTCAGCACTCATAATGGAATTTCATCCTCCACCACAACTAAGACAGTCTAGTTTAAGCAATGTGACATGTTGATAGCACACATATCTCCTGTGGCATCACTAAGGCTGGTGTCACCCCCCCCCCCGATGGTGTCACCTGGTACAGTTTGGCCTCTCTGCACCCCCCTAGTGCTGCAACTGCTCCCAACGTACCTGCTACCCCTTATATCCCAGCTTCTGATGTCTGAGGTAGTGACCTCACTGTGCCTAATGGCGGGGCTGGCTCTTCCTTCCAACCCAAAGAGAGGCTTTTGGGGGATCTCAAGAGAAGAGAAAATTCCCTCCCAATGAATCTATCTTAGAATGGAAGCCTATTTAGCAAATTATAAAATGAAGAGCAGCTATGACCTCCACAATCAGTAGTTCCCTACTAAATAAGAGTTCAAAAATAGGAGAGAACAGATGAAAATGGAATCTGTATCATACACCACTAAGGACAACATATGCAAGCAGCTAGTAGGCATGTATTATGGTTTTGTTTAATTGTTCCATAGACACATTATGGCCTACAAGGTTAATCTTGAAACTGAGGCAAGTGATGGAAGCATCTCAATTTTTCTGATGAACATGAAGCATGAATACTATCTATTCTATGGACAGTATGCTTCATTCAAAGACACAACAATGGGAATAACTCAACAGCAGCTGGATTATCTGTTTGGCTATTTGATGGATAAGCTCACAGGGCCACATCTGGCTTGCTCCAAATGATGCAACAAGGGTAGTCCAATCATGTTGGTATACACAAGTGTCAGAATTATCTCCATTCACCATCCAATTGGCCAATGGTTATACTGCTCCAGAGCAGTGTAGCTGAAGTTTTTAGTTTAGCATGGTCACCAGGGAACACTGAGCTGCTAATGATGTGCAGCCAGAGTTTCAGTATGAAATTTAAAAATGTTTGTGCCTGGATGAAACTAAATTTGAAAACAGGTGGCCTGGTTGTTCTAGCGCCTACTCGATTGCACACTTGTTTGTTAATACACACTACATTGAGTTTTATGAACTATAGAATAGAGTATAATCGAGCTGCCCGACTTGCATCAGGATAAGGAAATGAGTGAGGCTGCAATTTTGTACAGTATATTAAACATATTCCATCAAGTCCTTTCTTAAGCTTTGGGAAGGATCTGTATCTCATTAGCAAAGCACCTGTTTTGTAGGCAAAATATTTCACGTTCAATCCCCAGAGTCTCCATAAAGGCTGATACCCTGGAGAGCCACTGCCAGTCAGAGTTGGCAAAACTGGGTGAGATGGACCAATGGTGGGACTCAGTGTAAGACTGCTTCCTATTTCCCCCTAATTCTAATACCAAACAATACAGGAAACAAACTTCCCAAAAGGATCTCAGGAGGCCTGACTTGCTTGAACAGTGGAGAACTTGTAGTAGGCAAATGGAATGAGACACTGGCAATGGGCAACAATACTTTTCCCCATTCCAATAGTGGCACATGTATTATTTGCCCCCAACTAGGGTCTTCTGCTTGCTGCCATGTATGGTAAATTCCCCAAAGAGAGAGGATTGTGGGGTGTGGGGGCACTACAGCTGACTGTCAGAACCATGTGATCTCTTCATAAAGGAAATGCATAGCTTCCTTTTTTTAAAGTACAGCATGCAAGGAAAAAAGAGGTCCAAGAGTCTCATGAATCCACTTTTAATCACAGACTGTACCATATAAAGCCACACCTTGTTGTGTGGGGTTCTACAAAACTATGCAAGACACTGTGTGGACGGAGCCTGTGCTGATTCCTCAACTGCTCAGTTTACCAAGTGAAATGAGACATTTAACATATCTGATTTATTTATTTATTTAATTTATATACCACCTTTCTCCCAAAGTGGTACCCAAGGTGGCTCACAAAAGACATAATTACTATGCAGACTGCAGAGAAGAAAGTATTCTGTCAGCACATTTGAATTCTGATTTTAAAACCCCACACAATTAAGCTCTGTGTTCCATCCTCAGATTAATTCATCCTGCCATCTTACTGCTTTACATCTCATGAGGCCAACAATATGCTTGTTTCTCTAGCTATTCCTAAAGTTCCAGAATTGCTCAACCTCCTCCTCCTGATTTAGGCAGAGGACTTTATCAGACAAGGCAAAAATCACACAATTACGATGTCATGGTAGTGTGAACGGGTCCTGCTATCACACGACATTGCCATCTTGATGTGGTCAATCTATGCTCCATTCGGGAATAAGGTGTTGCTTTTCATTGACAGGACAAGCTATCTATAGTTCTCAATTTTGTTTTTTTCACAGTATTGAAGAATGTGCGAAACCATGTCCCACTGGAATTGCAAGATTACAAAATGAATCGGCAATCATCTCCCCGCCCAGCGAGAAAACGTCCAGGTGAGAATGTGAAAACTATCCACAAGATGCTCTTTTTATGAACTGTCCCATTTTGTTTGCACATTTTTAGGTTTGTTTAAGTGTTTGTGTATTCATTTACTTTCTAATTTCAGAGGGGTTTGGAGTTTTTAAGTGCACTTGAGTCTTCTTGCAAGAAATGCCGAAATCTCTTCCATGCCAAATCACGGATGTAAAATCCCATTCTTAAGGTAGTGGTGGTTGTGTGATAATTCCGTGGTGGTTGTATCACACAATTACAGCAACATGTGATAATAAGTGTAATAATGCCACTATGTTACTGCTTTTCTCAATAGTGGAATTACAGTGCTTTTAGCCACTAGTCTGATAAAGTCCATAGAATTTGAGTAGTAGTTGGAAAAGTAGTCTAAGGACATGACTGGCTGATTTTCCAGTCTGAACTCTGGTATGATGCCTTCAAGCCATGCATTCTGGGTAGATAAGCCAAAGATGCTGGTCCTTGAGTATTTTAGGGAGCTCAAACCCCTGATTCCCATTTTCACAATAAAGAGAGGCACAGAATATGACCATTAGCCTTGGAGGAGCTCCAAGAATCATGGCCAAGCAACAACTTATGAAGCCTCCTGACAGCCTTCCCTGTTCTGGAGTGTGAATGTGTGCAGAGCTTGCTAATGCAGTTTAGCATGGCCAAGATACTGCTGAAACTCCAACTTTGGAACTGGAGGAGAACAGATACTGCCCCATAACTTCCAGGATGATATATCTCCAGGATAACAGCTTCTAGGCTGTTAGGATGCTATACTCAGCTTGTTACCCATTATAGTGATACCTTTTGCCATGATGTGTGAAAATATCAAAGTTTCTTTGAACACTGATGTGTTCAAGGGAAGCAGATGCACAAAGGTTGGTACAATAGTTTTACTACAAACTATAGTAGTCCACTTAATTTTTGAAAGATAAATGTACTTGAAATCTTAAAGATAAGGGGCAGGAAAGGGTGAAGCTGAAGGGTCAAGCACCCCATCTATGGCATCACTAAAGCTGGTGTCACCCCCTTCCCCCACAGTGTCACCTGATGAGTCCACTTTTGGTCTCTCCGCACCTCCCTAGTGCCTCCGCTGCCCTCCATAACACATTTCAAATCTAATTGACCCCCTCCTGGAAGCAGCTTTTTTTTTTTTTTAAAGCTATCTTACACAGGTCAGCCTCTAATGTATAGTTTGGCCCTCACTTGTCACATTTTAATTGGGCAAGGCTGTCTTCTTTTAGATAAATTTTATATTCTGACTGTTGAAAACAATGCATCAACATGTTTCGGCACAAAGCCCATCCATGCTCTTTGTTAAAATAAAATTCCCTTCCAACTACATTAACATTACAATCTTGACAATACTTAAAATAATTTGTAGCACTAGATCATGGTGGGAGATGACACTATAATATTTAGATATACTGCTATCAGAAATCATGGCTGTTTTTAAAACGGTCGATGCTCCCAATATTTTTTCTTAACACATCAAGGGTGATAGAAGCTTCTTTTTGCTGTCAAAGTGATCAAAGAGACATTGAGAAAGAATCTATAAACAGACGCTGCCCAGTGACAAACCTTAAAGAACAAGATTGCAGGGCCAGATGTTTGAGTGACCTTCGGACTACAGAACATGTTGGCATGGTGTTGATTTAGATAGCTGTTGGCAGGGCCTTTCGATCCAGCTGGTTATATATATATATATATATATATATATAAATTATGGAAATTTTTTCCCCTTCTTTTCTCCCCTAACTATAAAACCTGAAACTACTGGTCAGCAGGGCTGATGGCTGTCAAAGAAGTTGAATTCACCACACTACTCTGCCAGTAGGTATCACATCAAAATGAGTTAGCCGAATGAACACGAACATCTCGAGGCTCTGCCATTTTACATCCCCCCTCAACTTTCAACAGCTGTTTCTTGAGTGAATACAGATGCAAATTAATTATACAAAAATGTTTTACATTTTCAATATTGAATGTGCATGTACAGCAATGGTCACAATCTACAGACAAAACACAACAATTAATGAAAGGTGGGTTACTGGTAGAATACAGTTTCTAAATGTGGTTCTTTTTTTTATGATAATTTGGGAGCACTCAATTTTATGCAAAAGTAGAACAGAACTTTGAACAAGTACTGATGAAGTCCAGAAAAATAATAGAAATTATGACTGTCAGTAAAAGAATTTATTGTTTCACATATACTTAGGGCCTTCATATTATTTCAAAAAGGTTTTCAGTGTTATGCTGCATTAGAAATTAAGTTTTATATTAAAAGGATACAGAAAGATTGATGCTTCTAATCCCAAATTCCAACATCATCTCAAGAACAAATGGCTATGAATTGCTAGAACAAACACAGAAAGGAAAAATGGTTTTGCTTTATAACATTAAATGTGATTGAAGACTGTACAGCTCTTCTTACGCTTTTGGACGTTTTGTCACTTTACCTGGAGAAATATACACTGCTTATTTTGAATTGCTGCTGATGTCCAGCACTTGTCAAAACCACTCTCTGTCAAGCATTTCACAAAGTGTTGCAAAATGACAGATCAGGATGTCTGAATAGATGAAGCCCCAGGAAAAACAGAACAGATAGAAAATTCATGACTCTAAACTACATCAAAGCGACTTCTGTCAACATCATGTCAAAGGATGAAGGGGGAAAAAATGAACTGTTCATTTCAGACAGTTTTTAAAAATATTATAGAAAACACTTTTTCAAGTATGAGCTAAGTGTAAGGAAAAATTAACTTCATATCCCATATGTGCCAAAATTACTTATGAAAAATAATCTAGGAATAACAAAGTTATACAAGTATACACTGTCTGGCAATTAATTAAAATCAGTGACATCCCAAGGAAATGTATGAAGCATCTATCAGATTAAAATAGGGCAAACCATCTGGCTATAAAGAAATAGAAATACTTTAGCCTGCATGTTCATTGGATTCTCAAAATTCCTTCTACTGGTTTACTCCACTGAGAAAATTTACCAACATTAACAGAATGCTCTATTTAAGGAAACTAAGTGAGCAACCTTTTTATGTAAGCAAGAATAATTACAGCCAGTTTTTGTTTAAATTAAAGCTTTCCTAATTATTTATTTATTTATTTATTTATTTTGTTTTAACTAAGCTTCTTGGAGATCTCCCATCTAGGTATTAGCCTGGCACAAATCCATTCAGCTTTAGAGAATGGACAGAATAAAATATGCTGGGTTGGGGGTGCGCGTTCAGACAGCTTTCCTTAAAAATGTATATCTGCTCATATATAAAATGTAACACCCTCTCCTTGCTGTTCAGTTAGGTTGTGGAGGTTAACTCATAATCATATTATAAAAGAAGGGTGAAATGAAAACATAACAACTAAAACCAACAAAGAACCTAAAGAAAGGGGGTGATTGCAACATGGCTAAATAACAGAGCAGATGAAATCACCAATCTAAAAGTCTTGACAAATTAAAAAATCTGGGCCAAGATCCAACATCACAGTTTACATTTTATAACTTGATGAATCTTTAACTACATTGCAGAAAGATTCAGACTGATGATGAACAGAGATAATACTATATGTCAGGCAAACCTGTCTATAGAGAAGGTTCCACAGGTAGGTGACACCACCAAGAAGGCCTAGAAGGCAGGGACCTAGACAGAATTCTAAGAGACCTATAGTATGTTCTCTCTACTTTCTGTCAGAATCCATTTAGCTGACATTCAAGTATGGAAAATGTGTGGCCCTCCAGATGTTATTGGACAACAGTTCCCATCAGCCTAGCCATTATAGCCAATGGTGAGGGATGCTGGAAACTGCAGTCCAACAAGATCCAGAAGGCCATACATACTCCCCAGAACTGTAAATGAATGAGAACTTTTGGCTCAAATAGCGGAGGGGCTGAATAGGGAAGCCCAAGGAATGGTGTTGAGGTCATTCCTGCTTTATCTTCTTCATTTCTATAAATTCTGTAATAACGACAGCATTTCCTCACAAGTCCCATAAAAGCAGAGCTACATTATGCTATAGAACTGTTACCAAGGAAATTCTGGAAAAGCAGTTCTTGAGACCACTGATGAAATCACGTCTTCTATACAGCAGAACCATTAAAAGTAGAGGACCCTCTCCAGTTCTCAATATGGCAACCTCATTGCTTACATATGCTTGGGCGGAGGTTACCTTATCTCCAAGCACAGCTACACTGAATACTCTCTGAAAGGTCTCATGAACTTCAGCTGCAAAAGTGCAGGAAGAAAGAACTAGGCTGTGGTGGTCTAGTTCTGGTCTAAGCTGTGTTGTGAAAAGTCTCGGCATGGATATAGAACTCTATGAAGTGGAGGAGGTGGGGAAGGAGGAGGAGAAGAAGTAAAGCCAGGAGAGCAGTCACTGCTGTCTTAAATCAGTGGTCAGAGATAGTGAGGATTCCCTATAGGGTAGCCCCAGGAGTAAGCTTTATAGAAGGGGAGGGGCACACAATGGGACAGGATGGTTCCCCAGGATATATAAACTGTATGCTTTAAAAAATCCAAAGAATATTTGGGATCTAGAAGAACTTGAATCCTAGTTCCAACCAAAACTTCATACAATATACCTGTACTTGGTTTCAATGGGCTGGATCCAGGTTTAGTCTTACATAAAGACTAGATGTCCCCTTTATTTCCCCTTATAATAGATGTCCCTTTATTTCATTTCGTCTACTTTAAATAGGACTAAGTGTGGAATAAGTTATGACCAAAAAACTTAACACAGAAAGTAAACCATGGAAGCAAGAGAATAATTGCTGATACAATTCAAAACAGATTACATTTCTCTCTCTCTCCCTCTCATTACCATTAATCTTGTGTGTTCTTCACTCCTCCTTTTTATTGCCTTATGGTTATGTGGGCTCTGAATTGAATGCTAACTAATCACTAAAAATGGGTAATGAAATATGTTTCAAATTCAGGTGTCTACCACAGTTTGAAATTGACTTCTAACCATGGTTTCAAATTCTGGATTATGGGAGCACTATGGGTAGTGTTTGGTTTTATGAGCACAGTGCTGAAAAGAAAGGTCAGGCAAATCTAGTTATCATGGCTAGTATGGCATTGCCCTCCAGGAAACATGTCAAAAGGCTAAACAAATGCCTCCCCACTCCTTACCAGATCTTCCTACTCCATAGCAAGGAGGGTGGGCAGGGTATTCCGTACACTGCTGCTGGATAGCATTTGAGGAATCTCTGGGCATTGTCACCCAACTGGGTGCCCTATCCCATTGGGGAAAGCCGGTAAGAGAGGAAGTACTGGATGATACTGGTCAGAGGTATTGGGATGTGACCTCTGACCAGCATAGTTCAACATGACATTTCTCCTTGGTCTTTTTCTTCAAGAAAGGTCACCAAGATGTGGTGGTGGCTTGTCCATCAGTGAAGATAACTGGCAGGTATAGTCTTTGGTTTGGCCACCAAGACTTGCCAAAACATGTGGAGTTATGTCAAAGGGAGAGGGAATTTAAACAAGACAGAAGAGGCAAAGAGCTTGAGTATGAGGGAGATGAAAAGGGCCATATAAGCCTGAAGAGTTTAAAGACTGTGCCAGAAGCTGCTTATATAGATCTGGACTGATTCTGATCACCTAAGCCCTTGAATCCCCCTGGATCTGAAAGATTTCCTGTTCCAACAAAGCCTTGTCCAAGCACTGAGGTCTTTCCTAAACTCTAGTATGTTCTTACACACTAGATTGTTCTTTAGCCTTGCTTTCTAGCTTGCTCCTGCCACTTGAATGGACCTTTGGTTCTGTGACTAACTCTTTAGTCTCAAGTACTAGCTTTGGCTCACCTAAAACTGCTACCCATGGCCAGGTCCCAAAAGACTGACTGGGAAGGTTTACATCTGCACAGAGCCAATGGTATGCATATACAGTTATTATTATCTGAAAAATGGATCCATTAACAGTTGGACAGAAAAGTCTTCGGATTCAAAGCACTGTGAATATATTTTTCTGTTAATATCTTTTTGGTTTTTAAAAACATACTTTAGAGCACCCCATTTTGAACATGTTATGAGCAAAAATACAGCTATCAATCAATACTAAAGTATAGTTGGAAGGATCACTGTTTTACTGTACACAGTCCTAATATATCTTGCTTCCTACTTATGAAAAGATGTTTATTACCTGTAACTGTACAGAGGTGTGTGCTTCACAGCAGCTGAGATTGGTAATAAGCCTCCTTTTCTCATTTACATTGATAGCAAGCATTAGTGAAGATATATGCATTTCATTTCATGGTTCAGAAAGAACAAAGTATATGTATATGTGAGAGCGGTGGGTGGTTAATGAAATGGTCTGACAAACATAAGCTAATACATAATCATACCAGAATGCGGACAGGAACACCTGTTCCCACTTCCCAGACTTACGGCTCTTAAAAGAAAGTTACTGCTTGCAAGAACTGAAACTGCTACTATTTAGACATCAATATGCTCCAAGGAAATTTTTGTCATTTCATTTTTCTTTTCTTTTTCTTTCTTTTCTTTTCTTTCTTTTTTTTTGAAAAACTCTAAAGGAATGGAGGGAGGGGGGATTTTAATGATATCAAGTCTCTTTTGCTTGTGTCCTAAGAGTAATGAAAACTTCACACATGCATGAAGCTCCAGTAATTATTTTAAACTGCCTTCTGTTGTCCCCCTGAGGAACACGGTGGTATTTGTTTGATGCAGTTTAATTAGTGTCAGGGTAATTAATGCTATGCTATCTACATGAGATCAAAACCCTTCCTTTGTAACGTTCTAGTAACTAAGAACCAAGGCAAGGCACAGATTTCAAAATAGGGAAAGTAGGGTAGGAGAGATTCAGAAGAGCCCAGCATGCTACTATCCGTTTTCTTCCATCAAATGTTATCTATCCACAGAGAGCACAAGCTGCCATGCCCTGCTGTTGCTGAACAAGTGCTACTCATTTCTGTGTGGTCTGCATGGACCATCCATTCAAGCCCCACTGAGAGTGTACAGTTTAGTCACTGCCTTCCAAGCCAGGACTAGAATTCAAATTGCACCATAAAGTTATGAAGTCCTGCTTCTTTCAATCCAAGTAAAATTCTTTCTCTATGGCTGTAATTAATTTAACTAAAACTTTCATGGACCCTGTGCACCTTGTCAATGGTTGAGATCCATTAATAATCAAATTATAGACTTTTTCAAAACCAGATCCCTATAACTTTTAACAAGAAGCACACACTGCTTCAGTATGTAGCATGTGTTCTTATAAACAAAGGCAGCAGTTATTTTAAAGGGCTAGTGCAATTTCACCTGAATGCCTGAAGAAAAAAACTAAATGCTAACACAGTAAAAGAAGGGAGAGAATCTTTGTGGGAGGGGATATCTAAAAATATATACATATATACACACACACCAAAAAAAAACCCCTGATCTTCATAAATTCTCTTAAGCTCCCTCTCTCCTCTTGGTCATCACCAACCACAGTATAAATCTTGCAACATACAAACTCAGGCTGATTACAAGCTTAAGGAAATAGCTACAGCTATCTTGACTGGATAAATTATATCCTAAAGGTTGTTCCAGCTTTTCTAATAAAGCTTCAATTTGTGAAGGCTGGAGGGGAGGAGGGGAGTGAGGAAAAAGCAAAGGGAAGAATGGAAAATGCTTAAGAATTTCACTGTCTTTTGTAACCATGAAATTACAAGCTTGACATAATGCCTTTGTGATTGCTTTGACGTCAAAAAAAGGAAGTGGGGTGGGGTGGGGGGAATCCTTGACATGTTTAAAGGAGAAGAGCCACTGATCTGGCACAAAAATGATTATCCATGAGAAATAATATCCTGTCATTAATACAATAATAATGGGTTCCTACAATATTCATTTGAATTGTGTTAAGCTTCTGGATTTGTAAAGTCACATGAAAACAATCACCATCCTATCCAGATTTAGAAAACATCACCTCTAGAGTGTAAAATATGAATGCTTAGTTGTCTGAAAGTCATGTTAGTGCCCAGCACCACAGAACTAAGGTTGAGCTTGCTCTTTTCTTTTGAAACAAAGAACTCCACTTAGCAGCATGTAATAGTTTACAATGGACTGTCTATGCTGAACACCTCCACTTCCAAGCTATTCATTACCAAGCGCCTGCTGGGATCAGCTGACTAGCAAAATATGCTTTTTCACATCTTTAGTTCTGCTTCCTGCAGCCCAGTTGTTTATCAATTAAAGTGATAAATATAAGTGACTTTGATAACACAACCAACACATTATGGAGTAAAGTAACCCCTGGAAACCCTGCCGTAAGAACTGTATGCAAAGTTCAACAACTGTGAAAGAACTATTAAAGAGGACACACAAACAAGTGACCTTGACTGACAAGCGGCACTTCATTCCAGCAATAAACAGCAGCCGTGCTGATAAGTGTTCATTGGCGCAGAGAGTAATTACCTATCTGTCAGCATTGCTGGTGTATGCGAAATAGTATAAATGAAACATACATAATGTACAGCAATAATACCAGGCATGCAGAACCTAATGTATTATCATCATTCTCAGGGCCCAGGTTTATGTGGCTGCCACCACTGAGTAAATGCCTTCGAGCCATGATAATTTCATTCTAATCTCTGTTCCATATTATAATTTTCATAGCTAAAAGATACTGAGGAGCAATACGTTTCAATCAAGGGCTAAATAGAACACAACCTGTAACTGAATATTTTATATGCTTATATATAGAGAGATATAAACATACGTGTATATATTATTATTTTTTATTTTTTGCTTTTAAAATAGTCAGTTTGTGAACAGAGAAAAATAAGCTGTAAATTTATCGACGCCAAACATTGTCTGCGGCAATGTCGCCATGTCTGAAAATGGGCTTTACATATCATGCAAGAAAAAGACCAGCTTTCAGACTTCCTCAATGCCATTCAGTTTTCCAGGAAATTTCAGTTCTCTTTCCCTGGTTCACCCTGACCAAAAGAAGTGTAATTTAATTTTTGTGGTTTTTTTTTTAAAAAAGCACTGAGAAATGAGTTGTGTTCCAATGGGGAAGTGCAGCAAACTCATTACATGACAGTCACAGCCGGTTTGCTAATGATATCAACACCTTCCATCTATGTTTTTAGCCAAGACACTTTAAAAGCAAAGTTACCTTTTTAAAATTCCACAGTTAGCTGGGGGATGAATAACAGCTCAGTGGCAGAGCACATGCTTTGCATGCAGAAGGTGCCAGATCCATCTCAAGTTGAAAAGACTGGGTAGCAGGTAATAGGAGACATCTTTGCCTAGATCTAGGAGAGCTGTTCCCAGTAAGAATAGAATTACTAACTAGGTGAAAAGAATAGTTTGACCTAGGTTTTTCTTCCTACCTTATTCAGAGCTTGGAAAAGGTCATTCATGCTTGGGGATTCTGGGAGTTGCTGTTCAAAAAAGCAACTTTTTAAAAACTTTTCCCAAAAGGGTAGCTGTATTAATCTGTTGCAGCAAAATCAACAAAGAGGCCTGTGGCAGTTTAAAGACGAAATATTTTCATTTTTTAATAATCTTCTATGGACTGTAGCCAACTTTATGTGTCAGATGAGCTGGGTTATAGTCCACAACAGTTTATGCCTTAATATGTTTGTTAGTCTTGAAGGTGTCAGAGGGTGTTTTTTGTTCCTATTTTAACTACACTGTTAAGAAACTACTGCATAAATAGGAACAATAATTGCTGGCTGTATTTTTATGATGTCTTCAGAATTATACTTAAAAGCACATAAATGATGCATTTCCAGGCTTTTATCTGTGGAAAATAGATCATCCTCTCACCCACTGGCACCCATGTTGTGATCATCCTCTCACCCACTGGCATCAAGACAGTGTACCGCAGACACTTTGGTCCCATCTATACGAGGGGGGAAAATATGATCTAAACCAGATCACTAGCAATTTGCAGTGCTGCAACCTGTCTTAACGATTAATAGGCTCCCCTAAACTTTGTATGCCCCCTAGCCAAGATGGTGGCAGCGAGTTATTTACTCACATTTTAAAATCTGCTGCCGCCAATTCCCCCCCAAAACTATTTACTATGGTGCGCACAAGTGATCTTTCATATTTTCAAAAGAAAGAAAAGAAAGAAAAGGAGAGTAAACTTACCGATCTCTTGCTTAGACGAAAATCCAACATGGCAGCAGCAGGCACTTCCCTTGTTTCAAAGCCCCGCCCCCATGCTCATCCGGCCAATCAGCTTGCACTGCCTAGTCACAGCAATGCAAATGCAAATGTCCTAACGATCACTCACTCGCATCTCTACAGAGCTTTTTAAAAACTCTGGAACAAGCCCCAAAGGCTTCCCAGACAGAATTTATGGTGGATTTGGCTGCCCCCCTTCTGAATGAGACATGTCAATGCGAATATCCGCATGTACAGATCACCTTCCATGTACATTCTATGAGGATTATTTTGACCGTATAGACAAGTCCATAGATGGGCACACCTCACAGAGATCCCACTGTGACCAAACTTACCATACTTCTATAACAAAAGTGCTGCTATAAACACAAGGTATCTAAAATAATGCAGAATGCAACATGTTGGAAATACAGGCTAGCAAGTTTCTTTTCCTCAATGACAAGTACCATGGGAATTTATTAATCCTTCAAAAGAGGGGCTTTAAAACAAATCCTACTAGCCAAACCTGGGCTTGAGACAGAAAGTTGTTGCAACACAAAGAGAAATCTAGGGTAGTGCCATTTGCATCTGTGTTGTGCTAATACACTGATTGACCCAAGATGCCCTGATGGCACTGCCATCTTGGCAGCTATGCTTTTCTATAATAATAATAATAATAATAATAATAATACATTTTTATTTTTAACCCGCCCCTCTGCTCGGCAACCTTCCCCATCCTACCCTCCCACCCCTTAAAACTAAATTAAACTAATGGAGAGTTAAAACAAAGATAAAATACAATAAATAAATAAATAAATAAAAGCAACGACAGCGAGGGGGCGGGTAGCAATCAGTCCACTTGAACCGGGAAGTTATTCCGGGAAGGCCTGCCAGAAGAGATCCGTCTTTAGCGCTTTCTTGAAGCTATCAAGAGTAGTGATAAGACGGATCTCATCCGGCAGGCCATTCCAAAGTCTGGGAGCCGTAGAAGAGAAGGCCCTCTGGGAGGTCTGCAACAGCCTAGTTTTCATAGGCTGCAGCAGGTTCCTCCCAGAGGACAGAAGTGTGCGGGGGGGATCATATGGGATGAGGCGGTCCCGGAGATAAGATGGACCCAAGCCATGTAGGGCTTTAAAGGTTAAAACCAACACCTTGTACTGTGCCTGGAAACTAATTGGCAGCCAATGGAGAGATTTAAGCACAGGTGTTATATGCTGTCTCCTAGATGTACCCGTAATTAACCTGGCTGCCATATTTTGTACCAGTTGAAGTTTCCAGGTTAGGCACAAGGGTAGCCCCATGTAGAGTGCATTACAGTAATCCAAACGTGAGGTTACCAAAGCATGTACCACAGTTTCCAGATCCCTTGTATCCAGGTAAGGGCGCAGTTGGCATATCAGCCGAAGCTGATAACAGGCACTTCTGGCCGTCGCATTCACCTGACTAGTCATGTGAAGCGACGAATCCAGGAGTACCCCCAAACTGCGAACACAGTCCTTAGAGGAGAGTGTGAGTCCATCCAGGACTGGAAGTTGTATTCCCAGACCTGGTTTCGAGCCTGTGACTGTCAGTACCTCCATTTTGTCTGGATTTAGTCTCAATCTGTTTTTCCTCATCCAATCCATTACCGCTCTAAGACAGTCATTGAGAGGAGAGACACCATCTGAAGTCTGAGCCGACGGTCTGGTCATGGAGGAATATATCTGAGTGTCATCAGCGTACTGATGACACCGAGCTCCATGCCTCCGGATGATCTCTCCCAGCGGCTTCATATAAATGTTAAATAGCATTGGGGACAGAATAGTACCCTGAGGGACGCCACAATTAAGCTCAATTCTGGAAGAGCAGCTGTCCCTGAGCCTCACCCTCTGGGATCTGCCCGAGAGAAAGGAATGGAACCATCGCAGAGCAGTGCCTCTGATTCCTAACTCTCTCAGGCGGTCCAAGAGGATGGAATGATCTATAGTCTCAAAGGCTGCTGAGAGGTCCAAGAGCACCAGCAGGGTCACATTACCCCTGTCGATGCTCAGGCGGAGGTCATCGGTTAGAGCGACCATGGCAGTCTCTACTCCATATCCTGTCCTGAAGCCAGTTTGAAATGGATCAAGATAATCGGTTTCATCCAAGATGGCTTGGAGTTGGGAAGCAATGGTAGCCATTCCCTAGCAATGGTAGCCATTCCCACATGACATCAGAAGCACTGTGTCCCAACACTGTGTTCATGACTGGGACAGTACAGCAGGCAATTCATCCACGTGGAATCCTTAAATTATTCTGGCTATGATGGGGCACATTACTTTGACATCCTATAGGCCTGATGTTTTAACACTAATATTTTACAATGAAATGTCAATGGACAGAATAGCAAGAGAACCCTGACAATACCGTGTGTGTGTGTGTGTGTGTGTGTGTGTGTGTAGACTAGGGGCTCTTTTGCTACATTTTGAGGGGTCTTTTTAGCCTCCTCCTTCCCTTTTCAAGGCCTTCAGCCTTTCTTCAAACCAGGAAGTGATCAGACCTCAAGTTCCTGGGGTTTTTTTTGGGGGGGGAGGGGAAACAAAAGCCTTGTACAAGCCAAAGGAAAGCCTCCCACGGGCCTAAAAAAAAGGAAGAAGAAGAGGTGCACCCCCAAAGATGGCAAAATGGCCAACAGTGTGCCACAGAGGCTTGGGTATGCTATTGGCTATTTTGGGGCAAATATAATTTGTTTCAGGCCCCCAATTTTGGAGGATAGGGCAGTGTAGCCTTCCAACCCCTAGTGGTTGCTCATGCCTGCCCAAAGCTACAGAACATTCTCTTCAGTTTCCCAATATTCTTCTACATTATGTTTGGGTTTCAAAGCAAGCACATGAACAATCTAGAAGAAATACCCCCCCGCTGTTTGAATTTTGAATAGAACAACAATAAACAAAAACAAAAATCCCAACCCTGGAAGCTCTAGAAATTATTTTTTTTCCCCATTTCAAATATATCATCAGCACTGGTTCTTAGCTCAGTTCAGCCAACAGGCTTAGGAACATGAAACTGTTGGACCACTGTAAAAGTTTTGTCAAGATTGGCTGAAACCATGTCTATCTGCTTTGTGTGGTGAACTACTAAATTGTGGGTGGCAGGTTCTCAGTGAAGTATCTTCATAGTTCACACTTTAATTGCCACAGCAATATCCTGTGTAATCCTAGAATTTGCAATTCTAGGATTGGGGCATTTAAAATTCTCAGCCAAAGAATTCTAGTGGCTCATGAAAGTGCAAAAACTGCAGGATTCCATAGGATGCAGCCATTCCAGTTAAATTGGAACCACAGTGCTATAACTGCATAGTGTGCAAGGGCCTCAGTACTTGAACCAGGGCTAAGTAAGCTCTGGGGGCCAAGGGGTCAATCTCCAGCTTGTAGAACCCACTGAAGGCTGCACCACCACATCCCTAGTGAAGAAAATGGAGGAAATGAACCAGAAGAGGCAGTACGTCCACCACAAGTGTTTTAATAAAGTGGAAGGAGGAGTGTTTAGAAGGAGAATTGTTACTCCTGAAGTGAAAATTCTCCTTTTTTCCCCAGCAAAAAAATTTGTCATGTTGTGGGGCAGGGAAGACCAGGAGGGGACGAAGACCCACAAAAATAGCACAGGGAGGTCGACATGTGTCCTGTGGTTTTCAGGACTTTGACTTGAACCAAGTGATACTCTTTCTCTGTCATTTAATAGATCACACTGATCTTCTTCATCTACTGTTATCCAAAATGCTCCTTGGAAAATTCCAAGAAAATATCAAGTTTCTAATATGTTGCAGAAATTAGCAGCAACTTGACCTTGGCTATGCAAAAGGGGGTAACCAGGGAATCTTTTAAACCTCTGTCTACCGGTAATACGGTAGTCTGGATGGAATGCACACATGTAAAATGAAGTATGGTTTTTATTAAAGAGTTCAAAAATAACACCAAACACACACATTCACCCAGAAAAAGCATTCACACAAGGCTACAGGCAAAACAGTAGGAAAACTTGGGATAGGGGGTAGCAAGAGGATTTCGTTGGGGTGATAGAGACCTGTCCTGTAGTCAATCTGGCAGAGTGGATGGAGGAAACTGGGTGGCCACACAGAGGGACATAGTGTCCCCTAGAAATGGAACTGTGCGCAATGAGGGATATTTTTGGGGTGATATTTATACCTCCAAATACACCTGAGGGGATTGGTTGCTTCATGGGTTGAAACAATGAATTCCATGAGCCTTCATAGATTGCACAATGAGTTTCCTGGTCTTTGACAAAAGGTGAGAAAGATGCTAATGTGTTTCTTAATGTCCAGTGATTTGATTTTAACAGCTTGAGCAACTTGTCTTTAAGGTTGGGATTTGAGGGAAGGAAATTTCACAATCAGCAAATACAAAGGGTTTCACCCACCCATTATCTCCCCCTTTATGTGGAATGTGTCCTTTTTGGCTTTTTAGCCTTAGGCTTCCAGGGTAAGACATAGATGACCTTTTGAGACCATCCTGTCTATTCCCTGTAGAAGGCCACATTAATGAACCAAAACTCTGCCAGTTTCTGAGGCCTGTAAACATTGGGGTGCAGGCCAATGCTAACATTCCAGAAGTGGGGTGCCTTGGAAGTGGGGTGCAGCTGTGCTTAACACTACTACTAGGTAAGTCAGGGGTGGGAATCCTGTTGCCCATGGGCTAAATGTGGCCCTTGGATGTGTCTGGTATAGCTCCTGGGATTTCCCACAGCATCCCTCATAAATATTTTCAGTTAAGAAAAACATCAATTTTTCATCTTTTTTAAAAAAATCAACCTACTATGAATGGCTAAAATATACTGTGTGTGTGGCGGGGGTTACCCTCCCCGAACCTAAAAGGTGATCACAAGTTATATCACCTCACTTCTGGTTGCCAACATGGTGGCTGCAACAGTAACAGTTACAGTTATATTGCTAAAGGATTGAAGTTATTCCTCATCCCAATTTTCATTGTCGTAGTCATTATTTAATGAAATAATACTAACAACTACTGTACTTTTCTTCTTCTTCTTTTTATTTGTATCCTGCTTTCCTCCCCTCGCCCCTGCCAAAAAACTGGGATGCTAATCAGCTCACAATTTAAAAGATCAATACAATTTAAAACACATGAAAAGTGAACATTTCATGTGTTTTAAAACACATGAAAAGTGAAAATTCTATTAAAACAGAATTAAACTATTTATGCTATTAAAACAATTCAGGCCTCAAGTTAAAAGAATAAAATGCAATTTTAAAAAAGACAAAAAGCTATTAAGAACAGTTCAGTTAAGACAATACAGCACTACCTAACCTGTTGTGTGTGTGTGTGTGTGTGTGTGTGTGTTAAAAAAAAACTTTCTTGCTCTTTAATCCTGTCCCCTGGTACCTTCTTGGATCCTAACGGATCCCAGTGCTCCTGGCTCACTACAGCCCATTGGCTCAGTTCAGGCATGTTTCTCTGGTGCCTGGTGGGGAGTTTCATTACAAAGCAGTTGCTGTCCCCATTTATAACAACATTGGCCATATTAATTTTGTTTAAATGCTTCCAAACATCATGTTTGACAGAAGACAATAGACTGGAAAATTGCTTATACAAAATATAAGAGGAAGTTGCAGTACTTCCTGATATGCAGCATTTCTTTTTTATTCCACTGATGTCCACATTACTCACTGCAAAGCATCATAACTTCTGCCTACACAAGACATTGTACTGCTGCAGTAATAAGTCAGTGAGGGTAATTCCAAAGCGTAATATTTTGTAGGCAAAATTAGTAAGTTATTCATTTCAGTTTAGAGCCCATCATGAAGGTTGGCTGGGCAACAAATGTGAAAAGATGCATGCAACAAGAAAAGTCAGTGCTACATAGCAGTAGCTTTGTTTCAAGCTCACATAACAGATGCTACCAAAATGACATGTATTATTTTAAACAATACAACACAGGTTTTTGAACTTATGAAAAGGTTTAATTATCTTTTACAAAGAAGAAATGATTATACTACAAATTCTTCTTTTTACATCTTTCTCTTTTACAGTATAGCTTGGGACTGGACTGGGGCAAATTACATTGAAGCCAAGAATATGCTTGCACGGGATATAAACTTAGCATTTCAGGTCAAGGGCATTCTAAAGTGTAGCTCCAAGCTAGAACAACTGCATTTTGTCAAACATACAGAAAACGCAGGGGTACAGAAATAATGTGGCCCTCTTCATCACAATACTTAGAGCTAGAGGATACTTTAAAACCTTATGGTAGCATTCCTAAATGTTAGAATGAATGCCATTTTTCAACTTATACTATTGGCAAAATTTGAGCTCTGCACCTTGTTGATATTTATTTATAGCATTTTCCATCCCACTTCTAAGCCAAAAAGTTCCCAATGGGAATTCAAATTATTTTTGAAATCGCAAAAATTCCATTTTTACTGTTTTTATTTTTTAAATATAGTTAATAAATTTAATACATTTAAGACAGTCCCTCCCTGCAGGACTAAAATCCAGAAAGACATAGCACAGAAGAAAGGGATGGGGAGAAAACTCTGTCTGTCTCTGTGTGTACACATGTGCAAATGTGCATGCTGTGGGTGTGGGTGTGTACAATAATTTTCCAAGAGGTCTAATGGAAAAGCCTTTATTCCCTTCTCCTCTGTGTCAGCTCCAACCTGCTGGAATGCCAACTGGTGAAGATAGCCTGACCAAGTCTTTAGCATTAGCACAGAGAATCCATCAGGAAATTTCAATCAAGATGCAACTCAGAGCTAACAGCAATTAAGTCTAATGAAACCAAGGTGAAGCAAATTACAGTCTTAAATATATTGGTCTCAGAATAATGCTGTGGAAACACCAAATCCATTACCAAATTATTGAGATCCAGGTCTCTCAAGTGCAAATCCAGTTCAGTGACCAGTGGACTCTCAGTTCTCATAAAACAAAAATATATACCAGGAACTCCTCCAATCTCATTAGTAGAACCTTCTTTTACTTTTGATAACAGGTTTCTTGAGATCAGGGTGGTTCCAACTTCAAATTAAAAGTGTTCAATCTACGCAGACAAAACAGCTCCCATTTTATGTCAAGTTTAGCATAAGGACAGATACTTCTTTGTACACTCCTCAACATTTTAGTTAAAATTAAGATACCACACAAAACCAGTAGAGGGGATAGTGGCTGAATTTGTCCAATTGAAAAGGCAAGGGACACAGATTCAAACTCCCCTCTGGCACAAGACAATCTATTACTTGGACAAAATGGCTGAGCAAATCCTACAAAAACCTGAAAAAAGGCAGACGACACAAAACAACTGAGAATCTGTGAAGATGACAATGCAAAGGTTCACCAACAGACCTGGAAGTATAGCTAGCATAACAGCCTAAAGTTTTTCAGCAGTAACAAACCAAAATAAATAAAGTAGGCATCAAAGTATAAAATGTCTGTCTAATCCTTTTTGCTCCCTCTCACTGTACTGAGAGACAGACCTTTTAAGGCAAACAAATTCTCAGAGGACTAAGGATTTCAAGCTATTCTGTAAAGCTTTCAAATGAGCTACCCAGCCCTTTTCTGTTAAAGTCTTCAGGGCCTTGTGTGTCTGCCAGATTGCAGTTTGCCTCTGGCTAGAAGGCCATTATTTGAAGGGGTGTGTGTGTGTGTGGGGGGGGGTTACAGAAACCAACTAGATTTTTGATGCAATTCATTTACAGTCCCTCATAAGTTCATGCTTGCCCAGTGCCAAAAGTATCTGAAAAGTTAGGAATTACTCCTGTAAGGCAAACCTCGTGACATGGATTTTATATACGTCATTGTGAAAAAAATTAAATACACTCAAACCAAGATGGGCAGTGACAAAGGGCTTGATCAAGGCATACCACAATATGGTATTGGATCCCCACACCCCTGACAGAGACTTCATCTAAGGGCCTATGTTATGTGGCCACATTGCATGGAGGATTTTGGAAGGTGTAGGTGACTCTTGAGACCAGGGTTCCAATCTACACTCAGCCATGAAAATCCACTGGGTGACCTTGGGCAAGTCACACACTCTCACGCACCCTCAGAAAACCCTGTGATATGTTCACCTTAGGGTCGCCATAAGTCAGAAGAGACTTGAAGGCACACAACAGCAAAATCCAAAACTAACTTTTCAAAGCTCTGGTTAGGTGAAAAATGGGACTATTTCTAAACATACAGAATTATGTATGTAGGTCTAAGCAACTGAGAGTGGAAACAAAAATGAAGTGAATGTTATGCCACACATCCTCTTCTATCAGAGGCTACCAAAGAAAGAAAAAGAAGGAAATACCACCCTAATCTTTTATGCATCTCCTATAATGTTTATTTCTACCCTAAAGGGTCCTTTCATAGAGTGGTTTTGCCCACAAAAGGAAGATGCAGTGGAAGATATTCACGAAGATGTGCAGAAAATGTCTCTTTAAATCAGTCCCTCAGTTTCAAATATCATGTAAAACGTAAGTCATGCATTCCCACCCCACCCCCCATGGGAAGGTGAAATAGTGCCATTCTCCAGCTTTGAGGTCTCCCAGCTAAAATACATGACAGGCACCAAATCTAGCTCAGTCATGAGTATATGACACATGCATCTCATTCATATATTATAGAGAGATTTTGTTGTTGTGTGCCTTCAAGATGTTTCTGACCTATGGCGACCCTAATGAAACCCTATCACAGGGTTTTCTTGGCAAGATTTGTTCAGAGGGAGTGTTGTTTCTGCCATCCTCTGAGGCTGAGAGAGAGTGACTCGCCTAAGGTCACCCAGTGGGTTTCCATGGCTGAGCAGGGATTAGAATCCTAGTCTTCAGAACTGTGGTCCACAACTCAAGCCACTGCACCACAATAAAAATAATGTTTAAGTAATGTATCTTAAGCATGGGATTTGAAATGTGGCTCTGCATGGGAGCCACCAATATTTTATTTTTTCACACAGTGAGATCTCTCCCTCTCCTCCCCGAGGCTTCCCTATCAACTCAGCTATTCTAGCAGCCACAGGCAAGTCCCTCTTTCCCCATAGGCATCCCAGTGGGCTGGCTAACTCCCACTTTCTGCCCCAAGATAGGCTGCTGCTGCTTTCCCCGGGGCACTAAGTCAGTGGTTCTTAACCTATGGTCCACAGATCCCCAGGGGGCCACAATGTCTTCACAGGGGGTCTGCGAAGGATTGAAGGCTGCTCAGCCCAGGTGACTGGAGCCAAGGCAAAGGCTGACTGGCTTGGCCTGCACATTGCTCTTCAATCTGCTCCAGCCACAAACTTGCAGGTAGAAGCAGGAGAAAAGTCTTGCCTCCCTCTCCAGTGCCTCTGAGCAAAGGTTTAATGGATGGTGTAATTGTATTATTATTATTAATATCAGGTATTGTTGTTGTTGTTGTTGTTGTTGTTGTTGTTAGGGTTTTAAATCTTGAGTTAAAGTCTTGGGGGTCCACAACAACAAAAGATATTTAAAGAGGGTCCCTGGTAAAGAAAAGTGTAAGAGTCACTGCACTAAGCTATAGCCCTGAAGCTAGACCATGCATCCAATATCCTAGAATGTCTATTCTGGCCCACTCTCCAGGAAAGAGTCATTCCAAGCTCTATGCTCAAATATACTTTTAACAGGAGATGCCTAGACTGAACCTGGAAGTCTTCCTCCCCACCAGTCCTATCAAGTGGCTCAATATCCTGCCTTATCAGGAGATACCCAATGAATCAAGCATGAGTTAATTGTGTATAAGAGGGAGCTGTCCTACAAGCTCATCAGAAGAGGAGAGGCTGCTTCAGCACTGTAAAGGTTGCAACTGAGCAGCTTTGTAGTTGGCATTGTTGTGCCACCCCTTCCTGGCATGAGATTATGTCCCAGATTCAGAGCACTCAAGGTAAGCAGCCTCCTCATGGATAAGACCCAGTAAGTCATATGCTACCAGTTAGCTTTGGAGCCATATTCAGGCATGCCACTGCCTCTGCTCCTGGGGGTGAACTTGGTAGGAATGAAGTGAGGAGGTTAAGCTATTTAAGCTTTAACAGGTATGAAACCCATGGCCATCCTTGGGAGAAGAGTCTTCTCCAGTAGTAGTCTTGGAAGGAGGACTGACTGTCTTAGAACTCTGGGGTCAGCCAAAAGGTTTTCCTCTTTGTCTGAGATTTAGCTCGCTCTCTCTCTCTCTCTCTCTCTCTCTCTCTCTCTCTCTCTCTCTTTAATTAATTAATTAATTAATTAACATCCTACCTTTCTCCCAATGTTGGACCCAGAGCGGCTTACAATGTAAATTAAAACAAAACAGCTAAAACAGTATGTGGAACAAAAATTTTAAAAGCCTTAAACAATCACTCCAATTGAACCATTAATTTAAAAACAATTTAAAACTTATTAAATAAATATTACATATAAAAGCCAGCACACCCTTCTACCTAATGATTAAAAGCTGAAGGCCTCTTTGAATAGGAAGGTCTTCTGCAGCTCAGGACAGGTCCTGCTATGAAAATGTTGGGACATAACAGGAACCTTTTGTGTACCAGGCATGCATTCTGCCTCTGGACTACAGCCTCTGTATGACATGCTATAGACATCTAGACTTTCACTAGTGATAATATCATATCACTTGCATCACAAAAGATAAAAGGAATAATGACTGGCATTCTGTATTGCAACTACAGATTCACAATCTAGAGTTACAGATCTGTAACTGCTCCATATTCAGTAAGACTATGTAGTCTCATTGTAAGACTACATAAGTGCCTACCCAGCCTACCTTAACATCGAGCAGCTGTATTAGATGAAGGAGTTATTTAGCTCCTAGTCAGGGCTCAAGGACAATGACATGTTTATCCCCCTCTCACCACCAAGTGAGGCTACAACAATCAGAAGTAGGACCCCTGTCACAATTCCTTGTCATAGTGTCACTGACTGGTGGGAGGGGCTTGGAAATGTTATCCTCCTTGCTGATTGGCAGCTGAACAGGCATCCTCCACCTATAGAACCATAGAATCATAGAATCATAGAATTGCAGAGTTGGAAGAGACCACGAGGGCCATCCAGTCCAACCCCCTGCCATGCAGGAAATCACGATCAAAGCATCCCCAACAGATGGCCATCCAGCCTCTGTTTAAAGACCTCCAAGGAAGGAGACCCCACCACACTCCGAGGGAGTGCGTTCCACTGCCGAACAGCTCTTACTGTCAAAAAGTTCCTCCTAATGTTGAGGTGGAATCTCTGTTCCTGGAGCTTGCACCCATTGCTCCGTGTTCCAGTCTCTGGAGCAGCAGAAAACAAGCCTGCTCCATCCTCAGTGTGACATCCCTTCAAATAAGTATTTAAGTAAACAGGGCTATCATATCGCCTCTTAACCGTCTTTTTTCCAGGCTAAACATACCCAGCTCCCTAAGTCTCTCCTCATAAGGCATCGTTTCCAGACCTTTCACCATTTTAGTTGCCCTTCTCTGGACACGCTCCAATTTGTCAATATCCTTTTTTAATTGTGGTGCCCAGAACTGGACACAGTAATCTAAGTGAGGTCTGACCAAGGCAGAATAGAGTGGCACTATGACTTCCCTTGATCTAGACACTATACTTCTATTGATACAGCCCAAAATCGCATTGGCCTTTTTAGCTGCCGCATCGCACTGTTGGCTCATGTTCAACTTGTGGTCTACTAGGACTCCTAGATCCCTTTCGCACGTGGTCTCATTCAGCCGGGTCTCACCCATCCTATATTTATGCATTTCATTTTTCCGCCCTAAATGCAGTACCTTACATTTCTCCGTATTGAATTTCATTTTGTTAGCTTTGGCCCAGCTCTCCAGTCTATCTAGGTCATTCTGAATTTTGATCCTGTCCTCTAGGGTATTAGCTACTCCTCCTAATTTGGTGTCATCTGCAAATTTGATAAGTATGCCCCTAATTCCCTCATCCAAGTCATTGATAAAGATGTTGAATAGCACTGGGCCCAGGACAGAACCCTGTGGCACCCCACTGGTCACATCTTTCCAAGACGAAGAGGAGCCACTGCTGAGCACCCCTTGGGTTTGGCCGGTCAACCAATTACAAATCCATTGAACAGTTAACTTGTCTAGCCCACATTTTACAAGCTTGTTTGCAAGAATGTCATGGGGAATCTTGTCAAAGGCCTTACTGAAATCAAGGTATGCTGATGCTGGCTGTTAAGATGGGCTGGGGTGGTTGGGTCAGGAGTACTTAGTTATGCATTATGTAACCAAGTACCCCACACAGAATGCAGTAGGACCCCCGTATCCACTGATTCAATTATCCACAGGACACAAACAGCGCACCTACCATAGAGTCTTCCTAGAAAATGTGTCCTCTCTAGCCATATTCTAGGTCCTCCTAGGCAACTCTATGGTATTTTAAACCAGAAGTCACATTATTTTCAATGGTGTTTGCTATTATCCACGGTTTTTGGTATCCACACCCCCCTTGAACCAATCCCCAGTGAATAAGGGTTTCCTGTTGTATCGGTGCACATTATTAAAAGGAATCACACAATCCTTCAGTGCAAGAACTTCTACAAACTTTTCAGTAACTGGTGGTTAAATTTTGCCTTAGAGTACCAATTTTTGCAGCTCAAAAAACTATGACATTAATTCCTTACTGTTCATTATAAATTCTGTGCATCATCTAGGTACAAGAAGATGTGTTTAGAACCATTTTCATATGTATGTCAGTTGAGGGAGTTTTGATTTTTTAAGAAGGAACATAACTTATTCATTTTAGACAAAGCTGCATTCTAGGGAGGAAATGAGAAGCACAAAAGACAAAAGAGATTATCATATGGACTTAATACCCCGGAACAGGGATGCAACAGGATCAAAAAAATGATTCCTTTTCAGACAATGTCATCCCTGTCCTGTTCTGCCCCCATGCTGCCTCCATTCAGTCCCCGTTTTTTTAATTCATGGGGAAAAGTCATTAATAGATCACCCGTTCCATTTCTGTAATGGAATTACAGGTGTGCGAACTGGTGCCCCGTTATGCTGGCGCAATCTGGGAGGTCCGTGCTGAACACTTCCGGGTACTATCAGGACATCCAGGTAAGTGACAACCTTTTTCGTACCCTCCCTGGGTTACATGGGGTTTTTAAAAGGTGTTTAGGTGCTTGGTTTAATTTTTGAGGCTTGGTTTTTTTTTAATCCCTCGCGCGATGCAGGGCTCCCTGGAAGGTCCGTAAACAACACTTCCCATGGCGATTGGGACATCCAGGTAAGTGACAGCCTTTTTCTTCTCTCCCCTGTTTACTTGTTTGTTTTTTTAGTGTGTTTAGGTGCTTGGTTTAATTTTTTGAGGCTTGGTTTTTTCTTTTAAATTCCCCACGCAATGCAGGGCTCCCTGTAAGGTCCGTCCTAAACACTTCCTGGTGAGCTCGGGACATCCAGGTAAATGACAGCCTTTTTTGTACCCTCCCCTGTTTACTTGTGTGTGTGTGTTTAGTGTGTTTAGGTGCTTGGTTTAATTTTTTGAGGCTTGGTTTTTTTTGTTTTTTTAAATTCCCCACATGATGCAGGGCCCCCTGTAAGGTCCATAAAGAATACTTCCAGTGGCCTTGGGGAGACCTCCATTCACTTCCCGGACTGCCAAAGAGAAGGGAGCAGTTTCTTTTGCGCGATTAACGCAGGTGTCTGAAAAAAAAATATTCAGTTGCAGAGACGGGAGCGGGGTGGGAATTAGAAGGCGAGATGGGGACGCTATATTTTTCCCCGTCTGATAATCTCCAAAGCAGTACACTCCATGATCAAAAATCACCCTCAAATGGGAAACACATTAGTTTTATGGGATCCAGGTGACAAGACCCCACCATTCAAATACACATGCAATTCTTCACCTGAAAGTCTTCCCCTAACAGATTAGACGTAAGTTCATTACCTGCTCTTCCACTCTAGGAACACTTGTTACCACTTGCCATGCCAAAAATGTATCTTCATAATGAACAGAAACCAAGTGAGATGATGCCAAAAAAGAAAAGAAAGAAAAAAACCTTCTCAGCTTCATTACAACTGTGACTCCCTGACTTGGTGCACTGAAGAGGTTATAGCTAAGAGGATATTAATACTCTTGTTTATTCCTGCGAGATGAATATGTTATTTCTTCTTGTGCTACTGCTTCTCATTTAGCTTGTACAATAAGCCTCACAAATGTGATGCAGATTTGCTACTGGAGTTGAGAGCAAAGAAGAAAAATAATGTTTTGGAAATATAGACTTTTTCTAACAGATTTAGTTTCAAGAGACAACTCAAAACATTTTGACTTAATTTAAGGCCTGGGGCAGAGGAGCCTTGAGTAATTCTCAAAAGAGTCCAGATATACACAAAAGGCTAAAAACATTGAAACAGAAGAAAAAATATGCATAATGAACAAACAGCAAGAGTCAAAGAATCTCTGAAGTTATGCAAAATGAGGAAAAGGTAGCTATGGATAAAAGTTTGCCATATAAAAGTTTGCTATAAAAACTGAAAATATAAAATACAAAAAACAATATGCAAAATTTGTTTCAGTCCCAAGTACTGTGGTTTGTGTCAAAGCAGGTCTCTTATTTACCTGATCCGTTATTAACTTACTTCCAAGTAACTCAAGGTGGTATACATGGTTCTTTTGCATTTTTATTCTCACAATAATCCTGTGAAGTAGGTTAGGTTGAGAGATCATGACTGGTCCGCTGACACTCAGAGAGCTTCATAGCCAAGGGGAATTTGAATCAGGTGTCTCTTCAGTTTCAGTCCAACGTTTGTAACCAATACACCATACCGGGTGTAATGACAACAAATTCTAGGATTAATGGTGATGTGAAAGCTAAACAGATGTCTACAATGCTGTGGCTAGACTGCTGACTGGGTCTGGTTATAGGGAATATAGAAATCCCTTGTTGAAACAGCTTCACTGGCTGCCACTGTATCCAGGCACAATTCAAAGTGGTGATTTTGACTTATAAAGTCCTATCCAGCTTAGGTCCAGACTATCTGAATACACACATTCCCCCATATGAGTCTGGCTGAGTCTTACAAACTTTGGAGGAAGGCTTTCTTCTGGTCTTGCTACCATCACAAGTAGGGCTGATGAAGACATAGGAGAGATCCTTCTCAGTGACAGATTCTAGGCTATGGAATTCCCACTTGAGGGAGGCTTGGTTGTCCTCATCTTTGTTTTCAGCAGGCAAAAACTATCTTATTTAAGCAAGCTTTATTTAAGCAGGCTTTTCACTTGTAACTGGTTGGACTGGAAATATGTGCAAAGAGTGTTCTGTGGTTTTCTTAAATGTAATACATGTTTTATGCATTTCAAACTGTTTTAAAATTACTGTTTTAAATAATGTTTTGATTCATTTTAATGCTTTTTACATTTTTTGTATCACATATTGTTTTAGCTATTTTGTTTTAAATTATATAGTAAGCTGCTGTGGATTCCAACCTGGAAGAAAGGTGGGATATAAATAAAAAAAAAGAAATAAAGGCCAAAACACTATCCTAGCTTAAGAACTGTGCTTACTCAATTAGTGACCTCATTCATATATAGCAAGGCAACAAAGGAGGGATGAACAGAAGGTTAGGTGGGATCTAGTGCTAAGTCAGCACATCTGAAGAAGGGCAGTAAATACTTCAAGCTCCCAACTGTTCAAATAAAGATCACACACACACACACACCCCGCCCAACAATTATATTCCTGGTATGTAGCACAAGGAATATACTTCAAGGAAAGCATGCTTGAGATTTCATAGATGTGAAAACCACTAAGTCTCAGTTTCACTGAGTTTCTCTGAATCCCACTTGCATTTCCTTTGCACCTTGATTTATATCAAGTTGTAAGATTCTGGCCATTCAGTCGGTGACATGGAGCAGTATCACCTCAGTTTATGTCAGTATATGCCATTTTATGGATATGGCAGAAGGAGGCCTTTGCAATCTTTTTTTTTTTTTAACACCTTACCCCCTTTAAGGCAGCATTCCCTACATGTGCATGAAGTGCACTTCCATGGCCACTTAGTGGGCAGGAGAGGGCGAGGGAACAATAAGAGGAGTTGTTGCTTTCCTGGAGAGGAAGTATCACTTGCCCATATTCTATGGAGATCTGGGAAAGCAATATCCTAGCAAGTAGCTGCTCACTACTTGGGCACCTACTGCTTTCCCCTGACCACTAAATGGCCATGGAGGTGTGCTCTTCCACTGGGTATGTGGCTTTGACAGGAGCAGAAATCAGCCTGGTGGAACTCTAGAATCTTAGCTTTGCTTTTTCTTACCACACTGAAATAAATCCACACCATTAAAAAAACAACCACATACATTTCCCTAATTTGTCCCATTTATCAACTTATGCAACCTTTCCCTAATGACTAAAGCAGGATGGGAATTATGTAGCCCACAGACTACATTCAACCCCTTGAGGGGTCCAGTGTAGCCTGTGGGACTTCCATCAACTCCTCAAAGTCCCCAGCACACACACACACCACAAATTTTGAGGTCCACTTTTATTTCAGTCCAAACCCCACCACTTAAATTTACCTAAATAATTCATTTTCAGATAGGCTCCCACCATCAAACAACAACAACAACAGATAAATATAAATATTTATTTATATCCCACCCCTCTATGAAACATAATCAGGGGGGCTTACAACAATTAAAATATACATCCTGAACTGTCAATCCCAGCCCCCCCCTTAAAATACAATTAAATAATTCAGGAATTACAACATACTTTTAAAAAATACAAAAAATAAAAATAAACAATGGACAGCGGCCGTAGCGAGGTCGGGACAAGCTAGATTTTCTTTTTTGATGGCTGGGTATCTATTCAGGAAAGGCCTCCAAGAAGAGATCCATCTTAAGAGCTTTTTAAAAGCTATTTAGGGTGGTGATATAACAGATCTCATCCAGCAGGCCATTCCATAATCTGGGAGCAATAACCAAAAAGGCCCTCCAGGAGGTGGAAAAAACCCCTAGTTATTAAAGGTTGTAACAAATTCCTCCCAGACGACCTAAGTGTACAGGGACGATTATATGGAAGGAGGCGGTTCTGAAGATAGGTTGGACCCAAAATAGAAACAAACTCCCTGAAAAGTGACTGTATATAACTTCCAGTCACCCAAAAGGGAAATCACAAGCTCTATTAGCAGCCCAAATTATCCCAGTGTGACCCTCCAGGCTTTAGAGTATGTCCATTACAGCGTATTTCTCTTTATTTTTTCCAAACACATTCATTTTAGGAGATTTTCAGACAGGAACAAAAAAAGTGTTCCTGTCCCACAATCTCCTCTTCTGCCCCTCTACTGTCCCTGACCTGCAACAAGAACAAAAAGTTTCAGACCTACCTTTAGACAGATCTTTAGACAGCCCAGGAGTGAGCAGAGCTCTAACAGAGCTCCTTTCACTTCCTGGAATGAAGTCCCGCCTGTTCTTGCGAGAAGATGAGAGTGCGGGAAATTCAAAAATAAAAATAAAAATACAAAGCTAAAAGTGATAGCAAGCACAAAAACACACTTAAAACATTACAAGTAACTCATGGAGGGTACAAAAAGTGTGTCACTTACCTGGATATCCTGATCTCACCAGGAAGCGTTCCGGCATGGACCTCCCACTGGTGCTGGGATTGAACCAGCATAAGGGCACCTTTTCACTTGCAGGACATTCCATTACAGAAATGGAATGAGGGATTTATTGATGGCTTAGCCTGTCTGCACCAGCAGAACGGCAGCATCATGGGTGCATAATGAGAGGGGAATGACATTGTCTGAAAAGGAAGCCCTTTAGCAATCTCCTAGCATCGTGATAATGCCACATTTAGTGTGTCTGATCATTTTTAATTTAATTTAATTTAATTAGGTATTTATACCCTTTCAGAGTAGCTTACATATTGTTAAGCAATAGCAATTTATACATCTACACTGCATTAAACAGTTTCCAATGTGTATTAGCTAATTTCCCCCACAGGCCAGGTACTCATTTTACTGACCTACGAAAGGATAGAAGGCTGAGTGAACCTTGGAGCCCTCTGGAATCGAATTTACAATGTCGTGACTTGCAGTACTGGCATTTAACCACTGCACCACCAGGGCTCACTTAGTCTTTAATTTTTTTAAAAAAATGCATTAATTTCTGCACACATTATTTTCTTGGAAACACTCTGCAAGCTTTAAAGATGTTTGAAGACTTGAAGCAAGGTACATGCACATTTTCTTATAAGAAGTCTTGTGGAGATGTGAAAAATACTACTTTCATTGTAAGAAATTAACAAAATTTCTTCCCATCCCTAGATTCCACCAATATTTTATGGATACCCCTGCATATCTATCTGCTTCTCAAAAAAACCCTAGATGTAAAGTGCAAACCTCATTCACAAAAAGCTTAACAGGACAAGCTGCTAGTATTAATAGACAGCAGATTCTAGTACACCTATTTTATTCCTGTGAAATGCTAAATGTGACTATAGACATCAGGTAGCTAAATAACAACAGCATACCTGTTTGACATCTATTACACACGTAAGAAAAGAGAACAAATTATGCAGGTCTGTCCTTATTTTACTGAAACAGCCCTCAAATTAACTCCTTTTTAATAAAATCAACAGTTAAGATTCAACTGCACTTTCTACTAAGACTGGCTGGCGCTACATAGTGAAAACTGAAAGGGGAAGGAACTTCTGCAGTTTTGTAGTCTCAAATCATATAAAAATATAGCCAAATGGTTCCTGACAAATCTATGACTCAAGTATATCAAGTATTCCTCATGGGCATAATAATGAATTCATATAAAGAATTAATTCTGCAGCAGTGAATTTCTCCCCAAATAATTATTCAGCACCTCCTATCATGGAGACACAGTGACATAAGAAAGTGGAGATAAGATGGTAATGGCTAAGCAGAAAATAGGGGTAAATACCATATATAAGATGGTAATGGCTAAGCAGAAAATAGGGGTAAATACCATATATAAGATGGTAATGGCTAAGCAGAAAATAGGGGTAAATATAGACAGGCAATCTTTAATTTTACCCCTGTAAGTCAACAAGAGAGGGTTAGGGCTAACATATGCAGGCTCTGCTTGCCCTTTGTCATGTATGTGTTTCACCTCAAAAACTGTCAGTGACTTGTCAGAATCAATCAGAAAAGCTGATGCTGTTAGGCAGTGATGTACAAGGTTGGACAGCATGACACCAAATTTCTGGTGGTGTGTGTCAAGAACCATATGAAAACAGTTGTCCTCATTACTCCATTGCTTGGGTACAAAGGAAGGCCAGTCTTACCTTCCTGAACCACATTGAGCAATAAGAGCTGGATAAGAGAGAAATCAGAGAAAATATATATTTTTAAAACACTCAAACAAACAAACAAACAAACAAGGGAGATGTTACTTTGCTGAAGCTAAAAATTAATAGTTTTTCTTTTCCTAGGCTGAACATGTCAGAACATAACACTACCACATCAAAAGATTCCCTAGACCAAATGGCTATTACATAGAGACTGAAAAGAGAAATTGAGTTTAGGAAAGATTCTTTTTGTGTGCCCATAAAAATTAAAAACCAGATGCTTTGTTTTGCTTGCATGCTTACTCCTCAATCCCACTAAGACTGGGATTTTACAAGCAGCAAGACGATTTGGGAATGAGGTAGCTGAATGAACAGAACTACTTATGCAACACCCTCTACCATTGGGGGAGCAGCAGCAAGTCAAGGTACAACACTAATTAATTAATTAATTAATGAGAGAGAGCAAGCAAGCAAACTAGCTTGCTAGATAAATAGCTACCATAGTGTGGGAAATGTAACATTCTTCTTGCACCCCCTACTTAGTAAGTTTAGGAAATTCCTTGCATTCTTAAGTTCCTACCTCCCCCTTCTCCTCTTAAACTATCTTAGCCATTTGGAGCTATGGAGCGACCATTGAGTCATTCATCACATGTCCTCCTAATTTAAATACTTTATTATTCTTTTTTCCCCTCTTGGGGTGTGTAGCCTCAACACGAGGTTCTTCCATTCCCTTTTCTTCTCTTCCTACCATGCATCTGACCTCCATGCATCAATAAAGAAGAGAGATGAGCTCTTGCTTACTTGCAATCACCTTTTTTTCTGAAGAAATATGGATGTTGCTGCTGTAATATTTAGAAACTTCTGGTTTGTTTTATCTTATCCTAACTTGAACCTCCCAGGATTGGGTGAGTCTATTACCCTGAAATCCTCTTAGTTAGTTAAGGACCTAGACTTGTTTTGAATATATAGATTGCTATGTCTTCAGTAAATGTTTTGATATGCATTTTTAAGCAAACATCTTTATTGTCCTTAATTTGTCTGCTTGGCTTTAATGACTGGGTGATTCAGAAAACATATACAAATGCAGATTGAGTCTAGTTGGCACAATGCATATTTGCTATACAGGCTTCTATTATTCTCAGCCATATAAATAAAAGTCAGGTACAAATAAAAGTCAGGTAAGAGGCAGGTAGTCACTGTAAAGCAAATCATGTAATGGGATGGCAGGGTCATGGTACTAGGGCAAAACCATAGCAGATCTGTTTGGTAACATTTGGACTCCCCCCAGTCATCATACCAGCAATGGCTCTTAGAACTTTTTCAGCAAGGAGATTGGGGGAAGAACAGTGCTGTCCCACTTACAGCACTCCGTTTCAGACAGCGCCGTCCTCCTCCTAACCTTCCCCCATGCTTCCTCTGTGCTGCAGGCGCCGCTTTTTATTGATAGGGGTTTTCTGTCAATAAAAGCAGTGTGTTTCTCATGCCCGCAGCACGGAGGAAGCATGGGGGAAGGTCAGGAGGAGGATGCCATCGTCCGAAATGGAGTGCTGTAAGCGGAACAGCGCTGTTCTTTTCCCAACCTCCTCTGTATCCACAGATTTGACATCCACAGATTCCACTATCCACAGCTTGAAAATATTCCAAAAAATAAAAAATCAAAATCAAAGAAACAAACCTTGATTTTGCCATTTTATGTACATTTTACTATGCCATTGTATTTTACTATGCTGTTGTATATAATGGGACTTGAGAATCCATGGATTTTGGTATCCATGGGGGGTCCTGGATACCAAGGGTCCACAGTACTGACTATCATAATCATTCCCTTTGCAAATCTGAACAGAAGAAACACTTGGCTTCAGTAGAATGTTTTTGCATTGTGATTAAAGCCAAATGAAATATTTTTTCACCTGAAAATTTCGAAGTCACAGAACTTCTATCTATTTGGGAATTTTATAAGTACTAATATTTAAAGTTCAGCACTACTTTGTTTTTATTATAAGATGAAGTGCATGGAGCATTAGAAATGTGGGTGGAAACATTTTTAGACAGAAAGCATTCCATGTAGATGTCTAATAAAGTACATTAAAAGAAAGACAAACATGTACATATGTGTTGGCTTGATTAAAAAAGTAGAAATTACTCTTAGACAAGCATGATGGATCCTTGTCTCACACCTATAAAAGACCCACAAGTAAGGGGCACGATTTTTTTTCTTATACCGCCTGACAGATGCCCACAGCTGAGACTGCTTGATACCACCTTTGAATATTCAAAAGGATTTTCCTCCAGCAATCTTCTCAAAATGTACTGGGGTTCCATGTTATAGCGGCTATGGTACCTCCTTCTAGTCTGAACAGTTGGCAGACTCAGAACTGTAACCTCAGTTCTCTTTCTTAAACCACTGTGACAGGTTTGTAGATAGTTGCTCAGCAATTTATTTGGCAAGTTCCTTTAATACACAGTGTGTTGTCTCAAATATTACTACAAACAAAAAGGCATTCCTTGATACTTGAACATCGGTAATAAAATTAACAGACAATACTAGACTGAAGTTTAAGTTTACAGAGGTCCCTGCCATTTAAAGTATGCAATTTCTTGCACAAGTGGACACACTCTGAAGACAGTCAAAGCAAACATTCTGCCTCTCCTTTTATGCCTCATGCTGGGTCAGCCCCACCACCATTCTTCTATATCAACTAGATGGCAGCAACAGGAGATGAACAATGCCTTTCTGAATCTGAATATTTCCAAAGGCAACTGTGCTGAGCCATGATTGTATGACAGAAACTGTTGCTGTTGTTGTGTGCCTTCAAGTCGTTCCCAACTTATGGCGACCCTAAGGTGAAACTATTTGTTCAGAGAGATTGTTGCTATTGCCTCCCTCTGAGGATGAGAAAGAGTGACTTGCCTATGGTCAGTGGGTTCCCATGGCAGAATGGGAGTTGAACCCTGGTCTCCAGAGTCATAGTCCAATGCTCAAACCACTACACCATGCTGCCATAGAAATACCATCACCATAACATGAATACTACATTTGAAAGCCAGCATGATGTAGTGTTGGACTAGCACTCTGCGATGCCAGGGTTTGAATTCCCACTCAGCCAGGAAAACCAGGTGGGTGACTCTGGGCAAATCACACTCTCTCAGCCTTAGAGAAAGGTAACAACAAACCTCTTCTGAATAAATATTGCCAAGTTGGATTTAACTTGAAGGCACATAAAAACAACAGCAGACATTGATAAAAATTACTTCAAAGAATAGGGGGAAATGATATGCTAAAAAGAAGCAAAACACTGACTTATTGAACAATGAAATGAGAAAAAGTTCTTGCACAGATGTGGCAGAGCACTTCAATGGCATTTATATTTGCCCTCCTGTCCCCCAGAATCTATTCAATCCAAGTGACAAGCAAAACTGACCATCTCTAGTAATGCTGCCTCCACAGAATGAACCGCATCTGTCATTGAAAAAGTAGGTTAACCTTAGGATTTCTTGCTGTAGCCATAGCAAACCCAGTTTCCTAATGGATCGCTCCCTCTATCTCACTTTCCTCTGCACTTGCTATGTTTGTCAGTGCTATCACCCAGGCAGTTCTATTAATCTGCCCCCCCCCTGCCAAATTCTACACAGTCTGGGAATACCTAAATTTTCATTTTCATGTTTACATCATTAAGTTCCTACCAAGGACAAAACAATTTTATTTCTGCCAACAAACAAAATGTTTCTGATTAAAAAAAACAACAACCAGCAGTTCTAACAGCCATGTATTATGAAGTTAATAGTCTGTCAAGACATTAACAATGTTGATTCCTGAAGAGAAGTCGAGAATTTTAAAAGACAAAACAGTGTTTATCGGATGGGACAGATTGCTGCTTGTCTGACTGACTTAGTTTGTGTGACAGAGCTATGTGCTGCCTTTGGGTTCACAAGTCCTTCAAAACCAAAGATTCATGCTAATAGAAAGCTTTTCAGTGGAAAGCGCCCAACAATCTGAGCTAAAGTTTTATTTATCGGCTTTGACCATCTACTTCTGTTATCAACCATAAGGGCCCGCACACTTCATCAACTCTCAACAATAGCCGCAAGCTTGGACAATCTGTCTTGTGTCTTCATTGGGGTAAAACTTCAATGGAGCAGCATCGTTTAAAGAGCAACCCACGCATAAAATGGAAACTCATTAAAATAGACTTTTTCAAAAGGGAGGGAACCCCTCATTTCAATTGAATTGAACTGTTTTTATTTCAGAGATGAAAGGCCCATTACTGGGCTATACATTCATGTGATCTTGACTTAAGTGCTCTTTATTTGACTTAAAAAACTTTGATTCCTTCCCATGTCTTTTTGAGGCTTTAGAAACATAATAGAAATTCAATCCTTACTGCAGACAGCCGTGAACCTTATAACAATAATTTCATGGACCTTTTATGTTTATCACTGCAACAACTCTTTTATCTAGATGACTGGGGAAAGAACAGGGCTGTTTTCACATGTATTTGTACAGATTTTTTTGTTTTTTTAAAAAATCAAACTAAAATGCATGCCCTCTAAAGACTAGAAGAAGCTGAAGAGAATACAGGTGTAGTCATTTACATTATAGATGGAAGACTGCATAAGCAGTAGACGTCAAGAGAGCTTTTCTAATGTGTTTATATGCAAACTGACTTGCAGCTTACTGCCTGAAAACCTCACCTTGAACTTATTATGAGGGCAATAATAATATAAAAGCCACACTTTGTAACCTGTGCTACATGGAAACTTTTGCTGAACACCCAGCATGCCTGTAACTGCAATCTACAAAGTGTGATTAAAGCTAAAGAATAATATCCCAAAATGCCCTGAAAGTAGATGATAGAACAGTAAATGAAATGAACGATATTCTCAGTTACATACATACACTGAATGTCAAGGGAAATTTGTTTAACATCGTGCAGCTACAAAGAAACATTCACTGACTTTGCTACCAAATAGCCTGACGGTGAGGAAAAATGAATCTAGAAACATTATAGAAAAATCCATTATATCATGCTCTTGTGCCTTCAAACTCATTTAATGCATATTCTAAGTCTGCAATATAAATGTAGCACTGTTATCTTATTAATAATGATCATATAGGCCAAGTAAGCTGCTTATGCTTGGGGGGCGGGAAGGGGTGTTCATAGACAAGCAGAGGCCTGATTCTGTTCCCCAGTGGCCCAGTGCTGGTCTGGGAGTGGTGCAGCTTGCACTAACCTCCTCAGAGATTTCAACCTAACTGATCAGACTCAACCTCGCTGGCCAGTCTGTTTGGCCTTGCCAGGAGGCTTCTGGGGTAAACCTGAAAAATGGGATGTTTCCTGTGTGGTTCACTCAGAGACTATGGAGATTTTCAGACAGGCAAAAATCTCCCCTTGCCGCGCGAGCAGCCTCCCGAAACTGCTGCGCGGCAAGGGTCTTTTTCGGACCGCGCTGTGCCTGTGGCGAAACCGTCCGTGTCACTTCCGTGAAGCTTGGGACGGCTCCGCGTCATATTTCAAGCACGGGCAGCCTCCGTGATTGAAATATGGCGCGGAGCCGTCCCAAGCTTCACGGAAGTGACACGGACGGTTTCGCCACAGGCACAGCGCGGTCCGAAAAAGACCCTTGCCGCGCAGCAGTTTCGGGAGGCTGCTCGCGCGGCAAGGGGAGATTTTTGCCTGTCTGAAAATCTCCTATGTAACAGTTCCCTCAGAAAGGCAGCCCCACTTGGCTGTTTGAAAGAAGACACAAGAGGCTGAAGTTGGGAGCAATGGAGTGCCATACAAATGAGCTCCGGATGCAAAATTGGTCCAAAGAGCCCCTAAGAAGTCCAGGCATGTTTTCTGGAGAGGTGTGCAGTGGTGAGTCATGGGAGGTAGCACCTCAGAGACTAGTTTCTCCCCCCCCCCCAGATGAAATCACTTAGGGGAACATCCCCATTGTCCCATACCACCACACCACTATATTCTTCCTTCCACTTTCTCTAGTTTCTAGATAGGGATTTTGGAGCCACATGAGATGGAACAGTGAGGCCAACAAAAAGTATCTGTAGCAAACTAATAGGCATGCCCTTCACCCCCCCTTTTTTTTTAATTGATTTAAGTGTTTTCTATTTGTGTTGGGCTGCTAGCCTACTGGCAAGATACGTCTCTAGGGTCATAGAGAGCATGATTTTGCTCCTACTTTGGGGGCAGGTAGCTGATTCAAGGCACAAGAGGAATAACTGGGATAGGCCTCTTCATGGGTAATGGGCCTATAGCTTTTGCAGGCAATAATTAGCTCATAGCTACATCACAGGCTTGCAGCTGGGCTGCTTTGAATTGCTCCTGACTTCCATTTCAAAACAACTGTAACTGCTTCAGTGGGCTCACCCAAGCCTTTGCTCCTGTCAAGACTTCCTACCTATGCTGTAGCCAGCCCATGGGCTATCTAGGCTGGACAAAACCTTATAGCACTTCAAGGTTCTTTGGCAGGGCATACACTTTGCCTGCAACAAAGGCTGGATACCTTCTTCTTCTAGAAATTATTTGTTTCATATTTTGGTACTTGCCTTCATCTTTTGTTGTTGTTTAAGCCAGTGCTGTTTAAAATGGTGGTCCCTGAAATAGGGCCAGTCCCTGAGCCATTGGCTTTTGGTCCCTGGAAAGTTTCCAGGGGGGGGGGGGAAGAAACAACTGTGCCTAATAGGCACACATTTAGTGTTGGTTCCTGGCATACTGGAGAAAAAAAATAATAGCCAGTCCCCCACTTCAGATAGCCTAAGAAGCACTGGTTTAAACTGCCTTTGGCAAATATGCCCTCAAGGAAGACAGCATAGTACCAAGCTTGCCAGCAGTTGTTATCACCAGCATACTCAATGCAGCAGACTAGTTAAGCAAAGAAATCTTGAGTTTCTAGGGAAATGCTGCTGAATAAATCTGAACATGCTTTTGATAACTACTTTGGCCCACCTGAGACTATCTTGTCCATGACATCTTTAATTATAATGGCCTACAGCCCTTTCTAGCAGTTACTACGGCTGAGCCATATACATTAATCCAAAATTAATTTGCACCCCTCTCCTTTCCTCTTGCTAATATGTCCACAACCAGAACAGTAGAAGTTTTTGCATTCATTTTCATTTCATCACAGTTTATTGTTTGCCTCTGAATCTAAGGACTTTATCAGATGCATAAAAAGGCCGCCACATAACTGCGAAAGGACGCACATATCAGACGACCTTTCATGGTTATGTCCCTGCCAAACCACATAGTTTTTTATTGATGGCTGAAGCCATCAATAGATCCCCGTGGTGCTTTTGTGCCGGCATTGCCAGTGTGTGAAACCTTGCACCATTGTACTCATGTAAATGCAGTGTCAATGGCCGGCCTGGCGCGAACACTTCCAGGTGAGATCACAACAGCCAGGTAAGTGACACACTTTTTACAACCCTCCCCAGGTTACTTAGGTCCTTTAAAGTGTGTGTGTGTGCTTTTAAAAAGTTTTTCTGTCTTATTTTTGTTTTTGTTTTTTTGAATTTCCCACACAATGAAGTCTCGTGATAATCCACGGGATTTCAAAGGAGGAAGTGAATGGAGCTCCGTTCACTTCCTCTTTCATTGCCAGGGAAGCCTGTACCAGGCTTAGAGGTAAGTGTGGAGGGGAGAGCGTTCTTTTGCTGGCATAAAAAAAATATTATTATTATTATTATTATTATTGTATGCTGGCAAAATAATGCTTTTAAGGGGCTTGTCGAATAAAGTCCCAAGATGACAATAAACCTTTCCTATGGTTAAAGGAAGCAAGCCAGGATTAGAAACCATGGTTTGAAGCTTGCCTGCCGCCCTAGACCCTAATTAAGACTAACTTAAGAATTAAACATTGTGATTAGTTTTTAAAAAGAAGTGAATGCTCTTGATCTCATGGCTGTGCTGAAGGAGAGGAAAGGGGAGAGCTTGACTCTCATTTATGTAGTACTAGTTTCAAGTGTGGCATTGCATCTGAACAAGGCCGGTGTACCGAGGATCAAACCACACGTGACATTAAACTCATAATATAAAAATTATTATGTACTTTTGTACTAAAAGTAGTCAGAGTGGAATATAGTATAATGTAAAACAGATTGTAAAACAGTTTAATGGAATTTTATCCAGCACCATGCAAGCAGATGTTTGTTTATGCAACAGGTCTTCCCTTTCTCTCTCTGTTCCCCTACAATCCCTAATCTGTTCTGGAGGGTACTCCAAACCTCTGGAGCAGATTTAGTAGGGGTATAGGGAAAGCTGATTTATATTACAATTGGCCATTTGGAGGTTTCACATTTACTACATTTTGTTCTGATAATCAGTTTTGTATGTCCAGAGTCATTGGCAGTCTCACACAAGTGCCTGATTGCTAAACCACTTTAGATTCTGAAATCTTGATTGACTCAACTTATAATATTGTAGTTAATTGATCCCGCTGGAGTGTTAAGTTTGAATATATTTTTGAGCTTGCCACGGGTCAGCGTAAGAGGGGCGCTCCAAAAAAGCGATAAAAAGACTCCCTGAAACAACATCTCAGGCTTGGCCAAATTGATCACCAACAATGGTCCGCCCTGGCCTCACATCGGGAGGCATGGAGACGCACTATCCACAATGCTGCAGCCTTATTTGAAAACTCACGACGAACAAGTCTTGAAGAGAAACGACAATGCAGAAAGAATCACAACCCGGAAACATCACCCAAGGAGACCTTCTGCTGTGCTTTCTGCAGCTGGACTTGTTAATAATAATAATAATAATTATTATTATTATTATTATTATTTATACCCCGCCCCTCTGTTAAAACAATCAGGGCAGCTTACAAAAATTAAAATACAATACAGATAAAAATCCCTAAACACCACCCACCCCCACCCTCCCCCATAAAAAGATATTAAACAAATATAAATTTAAAAGCAACTAATCTAAAATCACATTTAAAAAACCATAAATACAATAAATACAATAAATAGCCAGCAGACTAAAAGAGACCAGGAGCTCCTGAGGCCAGGATCTAATTAGGAAATGCCTGCCAAAAGAGATCCATCTTTAGTGCTTTTTAAAAGCTACTCAGGCTTGTTATCTGACGGATCTCGTTCGGCAGGTCATTCAACAATTTGGGGGCGATTACCGAAAAGGCCCTCTGGGAGGTTGCAGACAGCCTAGATTTTTGTGGCTGAAGCAAATTCCTCCCAGAGGACCGGAGTGTGCGGGAAGGATTGTATGGGAGGAGGCGGTTTCGGAGATAAGTTGGACCCAAGCCATTTAGGGCTTTAAAGGTAATAACCAGCACCTTATACTGGGCCCGGAAACTGATAGGCAGCCAGTGGAGAGATCTTAACACTGGAGTTATATGGTCTCTCTGAGATGTTCCCGAGACCACTCTGGCTGCCATATTTTGTACCAACTGAAGTTTCCAGACCAAGCATGAGGGCAGCCCCATGTAGAGCGCATTGCAGAAATCTAGACAAGAGGTTACCAGTGCGTGCACCACAGTCTCGAGGTCCCTTACTTCCAGGAAAGGGCACAGCTGGCGTATCAGCCGAAGCTGATAACAGGCGCTCTTGACTGTCGCATTCACCTGACTAGTCATCTGAAGCAATGAATCAAGGAGCACCCCCAGACTGCAAACACAGTCCTTAACGGAGAGTGTGACCCCATCCAGAACTGGAGGTTGCAACCCAACTCCTGGTTTCGGGGCCGCTACTGTGAGCACCTCTGTTTTGTCCAGATTTAATCTCAATCTGTTTTTCCTCATCCAGCCCATTACTGCTTTAAGACAATCGTTAAGAGGAGAGACGCCATCGGAATTCGAGGGCAATGATCAGGACAAGGAGAAATAGATCTGGGTGTCATCCGCGTACTGATAACACCCAGCCCCATAACTCCGAATAATCTTACCCAGCGGCTTCATATAGATGTTAAACAGCATCGGGGACAGGATGGCGCCCTGCAGAACACCACAAGTAAGCTCCTTTCTGCTGGAGCAGCTGTCCCTGAACCGCACCCTCTGGGACCTGCCCAAGAGAAAGGACTGGGACCACTGGAGCGCAGTGCCTCCGATTCCTAACCCACTCAGGCCATCCAGGAGAATGCCATGATCTATCGTATCGAAAGCTGCTGAGAGGTCCAGAAGCACCAACAGGGACACATTACCCCTGTCGATGCTTAGACGCAGATCATTGGTCAAGGCAACCATGGCAGTCTCAACTCCAAATCCCGTCCTGAAGCCAGTTTGAATGGGTCTAGATAATCAGTTTCATCCAAGACCACTTGGAGTTGAAGAGCAACTGCCCTCTCGATCACTTTGCTCAAGAATGGTAACATAGAAACCGGCCTATAGTTGTTCATGTCCAGGGGGTCAAGGGAAGATTTTTTCAGGAGTGGCCTAACGGGCGCTTCCTTTAAACAAGATGGAACACACCCTTCTCTGAGGGATGCATTGATGATCATAGAATCATAGAATTGCAGAGTTGGAAGAGACCACGAGGGCCATCCAGTCCAACCCCCTGCCATGCAGGAAATCACAATCAAAGCATCCCCGACAGATGGCCATCCAGCCTCTGTTTAAAGACCTCCAAGGAAGGAGACCCCACCACGCTCCGAGGGAGTGTGTTCCACTGCCGAACAGCTCTTACTGTCAAAAAGTTCCTCCTCATGTTGAGGTGGAATCTCTGTTCCTGGAGCTTGCACCCATTGCTCCGTGTTCCAGTCTCTGGAGCAGCAGAAAACAAGCCTGCTCCATCCTCAGCGTGACATCCCTTCAAATACTTAAACAGGGCTATCCTTAAGGAACACCATCAAGGCACCCCCCCCCCGGATGGCCAGCCATGAAGGGCAAGGATCGAGAGGGCAGGTCATCTTCCTCATCCTACAAAGTAGCTTGTCCACATCCTCGGTACTCACGGATTGAAATTGATCCAGTAGATTTACATCAACAGAGTTGCTGGACACCTCATCAATTGTTTCTGTCAAATCACTGGCATCGAAGTCGGCTCTTATCCGAGAGATTTTATCTGCAAAGAAGTTGTTAAACGTGTCACAGCAGACCGTCGTTGGGTTAAGCAACGGGTTCTGTGCAGGAATAACCTGCGTCATCTCCCTTACCACCCTAAACAGCTCTGCTGGATGGGACTCTGCAGACGCAATACGTGCAGAGGAGAAGGATCTCTGTGCTGCACATATTGCCTCTCAATAGGACCAAAGAAAGTTCCTATGATGAGTCCTGTCGGATAAGAGTCGAGTTTTCTGCCAGTTGTGCTCTAGTTGTTGTCTAACCCGCTTCATTTTCCTAAGCCCTGCTGTATACCATGGCTTCCGATTAGGAGCAGGTTGGAAAGGACTCTTGGGAGCGATTGTGTTGATAGCCTTGGTAAAGTCGGTGTTCCAGGTATTAACCAAAGCCTCGACAGGGTCACCGGCTTTACTAACCATTAAACCCTCCAAGGCTTTCTGGAATCCTATTGGTTCCATTAGCCTTCGGGAGCGGACCATTCTAATGGGTCCACCACCCCCGGTGGGGCAGGAAGAGACTCTTAGTTCAGTCTTGACCAGGAAATGATCCTCCATGACAATGCGGTGGTTTTTATAACCTCTGCCCACGGATATTCCTGTTCCGTACTGAAGACTGCATCAAGGGTATGACCCGCACAATGTGTGGGCCCGACGACTATTTGGGATAGGCCCATGTTTGTCATGGTTTCCATGAACTCCTGAGCTGCACCAGTCAGATTTGTCAAGCTGGTCTTGAGTGGAATGTTGAAGTTGCCCAAAACTACAAGTCTGGGCGACTCCAACAGAAACTCTGAGACCAGCTGTGTCAGCTCGGTTAGGGAGTCTGCTAGACAACGGGGTGGTCGGTATACTAGCAGAATCCCCCAACTATCCCTGGTCCTCAGACTAAGGTACATACACTCAAAGTTGTTTATCTCGGATTGGCCTTTTCAGTCATCAGCGCACTTGCAGAAAGCACGGGGTGAGTCTGTCCTGCATCTTCGTTTGCAAAGAAAAGCCAGAGAGATAACAGATGACCATTATTTCTGCTGATCATGGTTTCTATACAGAGAAACTTGCTTTGTGAAACTTGCTTCAGAAACCAGACTACCAAACTCTTCCATTAGTTCATGAAATACTGCTTGGAAATCATAGGTGTGTCACAAGCACTGATCATCAAATCAGAGGTGTATCCTCAAGCACTGATCCCACTTGAGCAACTTCCAATTAGTGGCTGGGGAGGATAGAAGCAAGTATTACTTTGGAAAAACATGTTTTTCATTACAAAGCAACACTTCATAGTGCAAACTATACCAGGTTGTGTTTGTTCACTGGCTCCAGTGGCTAATGACAAAGCATTTTTAGAAACTATTTACTGTATAGCAACCACATTGACTAGCACTAGCTTGATCAAATTTAAGACTATCAGACAGACAGTGGTGTTTTTTTTTATTGTCTCATTTAGTTTTGAAACATAAGGCCCTGCTCACTTCATTTAAGGTTAACAATGAAAGGAAGCCTGATCAATCTGTCTTGTGTCTTCTTAGGGCGAGACTGCAATTGAGTGGAAGCAACAGAGGAACAAAGCCCACATTCAAATCTGTAGCTCATTAAAATATGTTAAAAAACAGAGTTAAATCTCAATTGTAAGTGAACAGCGGTTGGCTCCTTTCAACTACATACATTCAATTAATAAACCATACATTCATGAGTTCTGAACCAGTGGACTGCAGAGTTAAATTAGAATAAATAAACCCCACTGTTTTCAGATGTTTAACTGGCTTGAAACAAATTTTAGGGAGGAGAAAGTATATGTATGTACATGTATAAGTATTGGACGTTATATGCCACACAGAGGACAATATGTAATGCATCAATCTCAAATCATTTCAAATGCCCATGAGATTGTCTCTGTGGGTACAGAACACTGTGACACAGTCTTGGTATTTTTGCAGGGACGGGGGGGTTGGAAGAAAGGTTTTGTCTTAAACTGCATTCACTTCCAGCCACTCCAAAAGAAATCCCTACCACACTAAGACTTTTTAGTACTTGAATGGGATCCATCCTAAAGAAGAGAAGAAATTTTGCTACCATACTATGGAAAGGTATCCCTACCATATGAAGAAAAAGTATCACTAACACACTAAGGTGCCAGTTACATGACAGAAATTGTCGCGTTGCCTACCGTGACAAAGTGATCACGAATCCGTCCCTCGCTGTTTATACGATTTATGTCTCTGATCTGGATATCCCGTGTGGTCCCGTGACTGATATTTTCACGTCCATAGTTCCGGTTTTGTTTAGGTTTTAAATTTTTTTTTTTTTTTTGGCTGTCAATCAAAGATGTGATTACTCGTGTTTTCACAACCTCGGTGATGCACTTCCTTTAGAGTTCCGCGCCACGAGCGATGCTATTGGCTGGCTGGAGGGGGAGAGAGAGGGGGGCAGAGGTTTGTTATTCCCCCTTGCTTCGTGAACATTTTAACCCCGTCAGAAGAGGCAGAAAGCATTTTGAAAGATCCTGATAGATCTTTCGCTCAGACGCAGGGCTTTCCTTTTGAAATCAAGCAGAGTGCTTTCAAAGCCAGCTGAGTGCTTTCCTTTTGAAATCAAGCGCTTGGTTTTCCTCTTTCCTTTTTAAAATATTAACCCCTACAGCTGGCTGCAGAGATGGCTATAGGCAGGCGGTTTGAAAGACACAAACACAGAGATGGGGAATTAAAGGGTGCTAATTCGCTCAGAGGCTTGAATATTTTAATGTGCCAGGGAGGTGACCAAGCTACTACGATCTCTCTGTAACATGCAGTTGAGGAAAAGGTAAAGCTGAAGGGTTTGCAGTGTAGAAATCCATTTAAAAAGGTAATTGAGTACACGCACACGCGCGCGCACGCACACACACATCAACCTTCGTGCAGCTGGAAGGGATGCCTTTGTTTTCGGCTGGTGAGGCTGGATCTGTTGAATGGATGACCGACCCCTCCTTTTCTGGTCCCTGAGCTCTAAGCCCGCCCCCAGTCACCATTTCCGGTCATCCCAGTACCGAGACTTTTTGTCCCACGCTGTTTACATTTCCGATTTTCTGAATCCTCCAGTGACTTTTTTAAAAACTGGCACAACCTGCGGGACTGGAAGTCCCGCAGGTAGAGGGATAAAAGGTGGCCCCCCTTCCGAAAATCACGTACCCGACCCGATGTACATGTAAACTGCCAGGGATCGACACGAATTCTTCCCAGGACATTTTCATCGTGTAAACGGCCCCTAACAGTTTGTAGTGCTTGAATGTGGCCCATACTAAGACAAAGGTGGTGCAGGAGAAAACATTTTGGGGGAGGGACAAAATGTGGCCCAGAGAGTTCCTAGAAGTCAGAGAAGACGCAAAGAAGGAAGAATCTCCTGGGTGTTGACTACATGGCAAAAAACAAAAAACAAAACAAAAACAGGAAGAATTCAAGCAGAATACCATTGGTCCTAATGCTCGGTGGGCCACATGCATGATATTTGGAAGGAGGGGAGGCAAAATCCCAAGGGATCTGTGATCTTCCGTCCCGCTATTTTTCACAAATTTTTAAGAAGCAGCACGGAGAGAAGAAAGATCAGTGATAGCCAGTGGCCTGCCTTCCTTCTGTGGTTTTACACAACTATGTAGAACTATAGCTCCCAGAATCCTCCAGCCTCCAGTAACCCTCTGGTTGGGAATTATGTGAGCTTCAGTTCAATTTTTTTTCCTAAGCTTTTCATTAAGGAGGCAGAAAACAGCCGCAAACTTTCTGGGTCTTTACACATTTGGCCAAAAGAAAAAGATAAATGATGGGTATCATTGTATGAAAAGATACCAGTTCCAGTATAGTCTGCATCTCGATGGAAAGAAGAAATTCTTTTCAGACATATATAATGTGCATACTCACAGTAGCTTCTTGTAGAGGGGCTTCAACTGTCTTGATTTGGCAGGGACAGCCCCAATTAATCTTCAGTCGTTCCATTTTTTTCTCCCAGCTGTTTTTAAAATGTCCCACTTTCTCTTCCTCCCACTTTCCTTTTTTAACCTCAGCTTACTCCAATTGCTGCAAACTAAGTTCAAAGTGGCAAATCTAACTTGCATTCAACTCAGCAGGGGTGAGAGGAAAGGAGGGGCATGCCCTTCCCAGGAGGTGCAGGCAAAAGTAAACTGTTATAGCCTCGCCTAGCTTGTAGATTCATTCTCATTTGTGACTTTTGCCATCTTGACCATACTCTAAGGTTGCTTGGCCACAGGTGTCCTGATTTTCATCTGTGAAATGTTGGAGGCGATGAAGGGGAGTTCTTTATGAGGGATGGGTCAAGTATGGACACAAGCTACACATGGTCCCTCAAGTCTGTTTTTGCAGCTGGTAGAATTGTCCAGAGTTCCTGAATGTCCTTCCCCCAAAAAAATATCAAGGAGGAAAAAAGAGTGGTAGTTTGGTGATTTCAGAGTTTAGAATGCTTCTACCCCCCCCCCATGCCAACCCTGCCAGATAAAAAACCTGAAACCAAAAAAGCAGACATTTGCCCATTTCAAAGTCATTCACTTTCCTTTTGCTGGCTTGGTATAGCCAGTAAGTATCAAGCCAGTATGGTGTAGTGGTTTGAGTATTCCCTGAAAGAGGAAAAGATTCTTGAAGCTCTACCAACAGCCAAGAGAAGTCCTTTGTTCTTAGCAAGATGTACCACACTCTTTAAAACAGAGGAATCCTCCAGGATCCTAGATCCTTTCAACCTCATCAGAGAGATTCATTGGGCTCTCTCCCAGGCATTCAGTCCTGAACATACTGACAGTCCATGGAGAAACTATCCAAGAAGGAAGAATAGACTGCTGGTGCTACAGAGCTACAGTCTTTTCAAGTGGGCCAGTCCTACAAAAGTCAAGTCAACATCTTTTGCCTGGTGAAGAAGCCAGTGGGGCTTCAAAAGCTTGCATCATGTGTTTTGCATTTGGTTGGCCAATAAAGATATCATCTGTGAAGAGTATTGCATTCATTTCTATTTTTGTCCTTGGTGAAAAGTACATCCTGCTTTTTACATAGGTTCATCCCACTTCAGGTAACATACAGATAAGAATTCTGTCAATAGTGATGATTTTGCCAGCTCGTGTTTTGCATGTTGAATTCAAGAGGTTTAAAAGTGTTAAAAATAAGAAGTCTAAAAAGTACTTTTCTGTGTAAGGAAGGAGAAGTGCAGAGCCACTTCAAACACAATCAAAGACAAGATTAAACTGCTCTCTGATGAAAAATAGAAAGGAAAAGTAACACTGACTATGCTGGCGTAATGCAGTATATGTGAATGTACTACAGTGCTTAATTAATGTAGTGCACTGAAAATGCTGAAATGCTACCAAATACTGCAAATCTATATACATACCTGTATAAGATGTGCCAATGTGTGTGTTAATGCTCTCAACAAATGAAATATGAGTTATGATGCTTAACTATTATGTATGATGTTATTCTTTACAATTACAATGTTCTACAAGGACCATATTAAATGTACTACCAGTACCGTGTGCCATACACATGTTTGAGATGTTTTTCTATAAGTGATAATATGCACAATAGGCCTAGACCATGAAAGAAAAAATGTGCCTAGACTGGAAATGTCTACATAATATAATGAACCTCACCAAGGTATGTATATTTGTATAAGCTCTTTGTTTTACTTTAATAAATACAGACAAGAGTATGAAGCTATATGTTTATTTCTCTGTGATAATAAATCTACTGGAAGCCTAAAACTTAAGAAATTCTTAGGGTGAATGTTGATACTGATTTACTTACTAGACAGCACAGAATGAATCCAACAACTTCTGGAAGGGACTTCAAGACACCTTTACATCACAGATCTAATACGGGAAGAGTAACAAGAGGGATCTTGGCAGGGGAAAGATGCTGTTGAATAGGATTTCGGACAATGGTCAATGATAAAGTTTTTTTTTTTTTTTTTTTTTTTTGGCAGGCAATGCAAGAGATAGTTTATCAGGAAAAGAAGTGAAAGGAAAGTTGCTCCTAACTGGGGAAGATAGGGGGCTGAGACGGGGCCAGTTAGAGTTGGGCCAGATAAGTGATATAATAATATACCTGGTTTACTCCATTCCTACTGAGACAGGACAGATTAAGCCCTGCATGTCCATGGGAGCTGGTCCCAGCAGGCTGGCCCTCACTACTGCTGCTTGCCCTTATTCTTCTGGGTCCAGGCAGCAGGCCTGCAGCATGTGACCATGGCTGGTCACATGCAAGGGGTTTGTCATATGGTGCATCTGGCTGTCCGGACCAGGTAGAACAGGGACAATGGTGGCGGCGGCGGCAGCTGCAGTGATGGGTCAGTGTTCCTGTGTGGACTCCAGCCTGTTTCCTCCAGGTAATGGTGGAAGAACAGGCCATCTCCACAGCTAGGAAATACCAGCAGGAAAATGGCGTATCCTGGCTGGTGTAGATAAGTCCACAGTCATGCAAGACTATGCATGTTTCATGAAAGGAAGGAAAGAATCAATGCAAGTAATAAAGAAGGAGGAAGGGGCTCAAAAGTGGTAAGAGTGATTAAAAAAAAAAAAGCCTTTAATGTTACTGCTCCATATTTTCCAAACATAATCAATCGTAATGAGACACAAATGGTATGTGCACCTGAGGCAAAAGCAAGGAGAATGACAGAGCCTGGAAGCAGTCTGGCTAGCAATTGCAGGAGCTTCAAATCTGACCACAGAAAGCTGTAAAAACTGTTTAAAGATACTTTAGCTCCTGTACTCAATGATCACATGCATTGTGGCTTGCCTCCCAGTCCAAGTCTTTGGCTCTCTAAGTAGAACAAGAGAGACAGAGATGCTGATAAAGAGGCAGTCAGGCACATGTCCAAACACTCTGTTTTAGGGGAAGAAAGTATGAATTGATGTGTATGCATGCTCTCTCTACCCATGTCTACTCTTTGCTCCAGTTATGACCACTGCTAGGTCATAGGATGCCAATTTCAACAAGTTCTGATTAAGATAATGTGAACCTCAGCAGGAAAAACCTTCTCTGCCCCTGGTCTGAAGTCACATGTTTATTGCACCCACACTCAGATAAAGCAAACTCAAGTCTAATTAAAGCCTTGATGGGAGCCTTGGAGTCTTCTCTGTGTTTCTTTGGCTTCCACAATAGAAGATAAAGGGAGGGGGGTTAGCTGGGCTCCAGCGGGGACTGGATTACCAACAGTGGACTGATTCCTTTGGGACAGTCACTGAAGGGGGACATGAGAAAGGGCCCGTTCCCTTGCTTGAGAGAGGAAAGGAGGACCTCTTGCATTTCAGCATATGCTTGCTAGAATTATATTTTATCTTTTTAATAGTTAATGCCATTGCCACCAACACTGTTGATATTATGGCCTAAATTCTTAGTCCCAGCTAGATTATTCCCATGGAATCAACTGGAACTTGATATACAAACATTTATGCAAGTCCCATTGATTCAATTAGTCTATTCCAGTGGAGATTAACAATTAGATTTACCCCATACCGATGGAATCCTGATAAAGTAAATAGGAGATAGGGTTACCGAGCTATGCAGGAACATGGGAAGGGACAGATAAATTCTTCAATAGATTTCAAGGGTAGTGAAGATAAAACACAATGCCACTTTGCCAATTAACATTTGGTCTATGTTGTTTTAGCCAGGGGCTTTTATTGATTATATATTTGTAGAACAGCAAACACAGCTGTGTCAGGCACCTGTATACTGTGCAAAGTGTGACCCAATCTAAACAATATCAAACCATTAAAAGAATGGGATGGATCTAAGACAGAGGCTAAACGAAACCACATGTACCAGTTCACAGATTAAATTATGCAGAGGTAATCCTAATTCCTATGAGACAAATCATCTAGTTTCCTTTATAAAAACTACAACTGACATTTGTAGTATATTGTGAGAAAATCTGAGATACCACCTTACGAAACATTAGGCTCCAGAACCTGAAAGCAACATGTTACAAATAATGACACTTTGCTGGAGTTTCGAAGGAAGGAAGGAAGGAAGGAAGGAAGGAAGGAAGGAGAATATGTTCCCATGGGGTAGATAAGAATAAGCTTCAGGAATCAAGAGGCCCTTCTGCAGTGCTGCAAATAATTTACAAGAACATAAATAAAATGTTTGAAATAATGTCTTAATAATCCTTCAAATTATTTGTTACTCATGGGTAACAAGAAACATTCTCAAACTAACAGCTAATGCATTAACTATTACCAATAACTTTTTCAAGCTCTACTAGATGTAGAAAAGGATGAACAAATCTTAAAATGGGAAGCTAATATATGTGTTAAAAGGAGAGATTTAAACAGAAGATACAGGCATACCTCAGTTAACAAAGCCTCTGACAAAGAAGTTACTTTTTAGAAAGTCTTTTTCTGCCCACCCAGTCCCTCCTCTTTTCCTCCTTGTCCTCTGTGTAGCTGGAAGTTTTTAACAAAGTTTGGAGGATGATGGAAAAGGACTGGAGATACACAGTCATTCAGTTGCTGGGTTGCAGGAGGATGTCTTGAGCTGGGGGAAAATGGGATTGTCCTCTGTTAATCCTACTCTAGCTGTCTGTGCCTGCCTATAACAGGCAAGGTAAACAGCAGCTGCCTCTAGACTCTCTTACTAGGCATGTGGGATCAGGAAAACAGAGAAAGAGGAAAAGTGAATTAATTTGCCTAACCAGTTATCCCAGCATGTTTTTTAAAAAGCATAGATGTGTAAGTGTGGCCATCAGCCTGGAAATCATAATAAAAACAAAGGTTAGTGAAAGAAAAATATCACCTCTGGATGCATTTGAGAAGAGGCTTTCAAGTTGTCTGTAGAAGGTTCAAAATGTTTTTGTTTACTCATGCAAGGCTTACCTCATCTGAATGTTTCATTTTACATATCTATATTGTTAGTTCTGAATTTAAAAAATTGCTGGAACACGTTGAACTGATCTTCTTTTTTGTGGTGTAGGAACCTATCCCCTATTCTTCCCATGTTATTTCCACCTCTGCTACCATGTTATTGTTGTTGTTAAAGAAGAAATGCCCAGGAACGTATCTATTTCGTTAACTGAAGTATACCGGTATTTCTGTCAAGGATTTAAGAATCAATCAATAATACAGGTCGCCTCCCCACCATTTCCGCAGGGAATACATTCCCAGACTTACTATGGATACATGAAACCATCAATAATAATGAACCCTATCTAAATGAATGACTTCTGGCCCAACTTCCAATGGAAGCATACCACAGAATCACACTGGAGGACCTAGAAAATTCCTATAGAGGAATTTTTTTTCAGATGTGGATAAGTGAACCCATTGATACTGGTCCCGTGGATACAGGGGTTGACCTGTATTCTCAAAAGTCCCTCAGCTGTACCAGATGACGCTGGTGGGAAAATGGTGTACGACCAATGGCAACAACAAAAAATGGATAACCCAAACAAATATGTAAATCATCCATGCTCCCTAAAGAATCTTGACATCAACAGACAAGAAAGTGCAGAATACATTTGCAAATCTGCTTTAAACCCATGCTGCAAATGAATGCAGAAGGCCATCATTTTAGCACAGTACGACCCCCATATCCATGGTTTCACTTACCTGTGGTTTCACTTCGAGCCTGTGCAATGGATTTTTCTGGTGGAGCGCAGCGTGCACAGAACTGGCCTCACCCTTTAAACCAGAGATTCATCTGCCGTGGCCTTGCAAGCATGGACGTGGCAGCGAGGTCCTCGGGCCGTAGGTTTGATTAGAGTTTCCTTCTCTTAGATGGTTGACCTTACAGGGTTGGACGAGCACCATCTGCCCGGGTTTGGGATTAGAGTTTTCCTTCTCCTAGGACGGTTGCCATAAGGCTAGAGAGCCCATCCTGCCCTTTGACGCTCTTTGTCAGACCCTTCGGTTTTGACCTGTCTGGCATGGGAGACCCTACCGGTGGCTATTATGCCACCGCCAGCATAGCTCAAAACGTCATTAGGGTACGCAAGCCTCTCTCCCACGACAAGGGGGCGTCAATGGAGAGGGGTTTCACTTACCTACATCCAAAAAAGTATGTCCTCTCTAGACATTTTCTAGGGCCTACAGTGTGATTGTATAGTATGCTTCTGCTGGACGTTGACCATAGAGTCACTCTGGAGGACCTAGAAAATGCCTAGGGAGATGTTCTCTCTAGGTCCTCCAGGACACCTCTATGGTATGCTTGTGTTAGAAGTCATTCATTTCAATAGGGTTCACTGTTATCTGCAGTTTTGCATTTCCATGGTAAGTCCAGGAATGTATCCTCTGCAAATGGGGGGGTGTCATACTGTACCTCCCCATTTTCCTTCCCCCCCCCCAATTTTATTTTTGGTTACTAACACAAAGTAGTTAGCAGCAGTAACATTTGTTGCTGCATTTATTTGGTTTAGCTTTCAGCTCTTTATCATGGCCAGATAAGAGCCACTCTTGCCCACGTGGCATTCACTTCCTCATAAACATTTGAATATACCTCCCTTTTAATCTGCATTTGGTCAAGGTACTATCCCAGAAAATCTTGTAAATTAGTCAAGAGAGCAGATGAAACATTACATCAGAATGTGCACATAGGGGGGTTGTTTTGTTTGCTTGTTTGTTTTGAAGGGGATACCTTATCAAAAACCTTCTTCTGGAGACATTGGAGGTGCACAGATTCTATGATTTTGATGTATAGTTGCTTGCAAACCAGAGTTTCCAATATTCATTTTTCTAGGCTACTCAGTGTTAATATGTCTTGCCACATTCCCTTGAGAATATTAGAGCTGGCTTATAAAAACAAGGGTGTTTTACCTTTTCAGTTTGCTAAAAGTTCTCCTCCAGAAAAAGAGAGATCAATTTGTTTTTAAACTTGTGCCTCTGGCAGGTCACAAGCTCAGCTGCTGTTGCATATAGAACTGAACACACCAATCTGTTGCAATTTGATAATTTAACCTCTTATGCAATAACAATTATGAACTATCAAGATACATTAAATAAACACAATTAAAGTAGACATTTGTCATATTTGTTTCTCCATTTTGATTTTCTTTTAAGAAAGATAAAAGATTTCTGATAAATTTAGTAACACTCCAATCCAATACAAGTCTGTTTAAAAGTAAATTCCATTACAAGATAGGTGACAGTAGCTAACATTGTGTATTATCATTTTTTTATCAAGAGTGCTCTGACCCTATCTATGGAAAGCTGAGCCAGACTCAGTTATGCATGTTGGAGTTACATTCAGGGAGGTCTAAATATCCTACATAGAAATGGAATCGCTGTAAGTTGACAGGCGACTTGAAGGGACACACACAACCTTGGGATTCCTTGTGCCTGGTCAGGACTTTTGCACATGAAACTGCCTTTGAAGATGCCTCAGAAAGTTCAACTGGTACAGATGGGGCTAGATGATCACATCATAACACCCTAATTCTGTACCAGCTATACTGGTTGTTGGTATGCTTTCCAGATTCTATTCTACGTGTTTGTTTTGATCTTAAAAGCACTAAATGGTTTCAGTCTAGGTGAGCTGAATAACCACCTGCATCTATATGTACCTGACTGTGTTTTCAGATCTTCTTTGGAGGTCCTGCTCACTGATCTGCCACCAAGATCATTAAAGTATTGGGGCATTAGAGGAAGGACATTTTCAACAGCATTTCCTGTCTAATGCCTTCTGTCTCTTTCTATGGGGCTTTTCTACACGAGCAAGTTACCCCATCTTGCCCCTGTCTTCGAGCCCTGCAGTCCTGATGATGCAGAGCTTTTGCCCCATTTCACCCCCAGGCAGTCCTCACGACCCCCAGGGTAAAGGTAGAGCTAAGACAAGGAGAAGACAGGGTAGGGCCTGGTACACTATTTTAAAATAATACCTGTTTAAATCTGCTTAAACCAGCAAAAAATGGATTGCCCCCTGTATGACTGCAGGAGCCTGTTGAGCACACGGGCCTATTGTTGCAGCTGCCGGTCTTCCACCATTCTACTGTAGCAGGATGGAGTCCTGCAGCATGTGGCCAAGGCTGGTCACATGCAGGAGCCCTTGGTCACGTTGCGGGCTGGCTTCCTAGCTTCTGGGACAGCAAGGGAGGCGGCAGCAGTGGCTGCAGCAATGGGCTGGCATACCCATCTGGACTTCCTCCCATTTGGTGATGGTAAGAGAGGAGGCAGGACATGCTGGCAGGGAAATGGTGTGTCCTGGCCCATGCAGATGAGCCCTATGGCTGCATTAAGAGTTTAAAAAACAACAACACATCTTCATGATGTTTAATTGAAATCTTTATGTCATCTGTTGCTGACAGATATTTTGAAATTGTATTTAATTGAAATTGGTTTTATTTTAAATTGTTTATATTTATACAATTTTATTAATACGTTTGTATTGTTTTAGTACTGTAAACCACCTGGGGAAGTCTATGCAGTTGAATGGTGGCTATAAAATGGATTCCATTTAAATAGAGATTGATAGGGCTACTCTCAGGTAAGTGGGTACTGGGTTGCAAAATAAGTTACCAATTGGATCGTGACCATATCCGCATTCTGATTTTTCTCTCTGTGGGAAAGACAATGGATAAATTACAACCCATTCCAGTGAGAACTGTTGATAAATTATGACACAGTAACCAACTCATTACTGTGATATGAACTTGAGTTTAGAATGTGAAATATTCAAAATTAAATAAAAACAAGATGTCCTCATGTATAGTAATTGGCTGATCATACAAATACTTATTAAATATAAACACATATGCTTTTGTAGATTTGTTAGAAAGATTCGTTAATTGCTTAATGAAAGATGTCTTTCAGATACTAATGTCTTCATTTAGTTCGACAGATTAAATTTTATATGAAGAGATATTAGTATGCATGCAATGAAGTGACAAGGCCAACTGCAAAAGCTTAAGTGTTAATGAATGAAATGCAGCTATATACTAAACTAAAATCTATAATCATTGCAGTCACAAAAGATATTTCATAGATTTTTATTTATCAAAAAGTCATATGTAACAGAGCATCAAACATCACAATATGTTTTGATTCAGTTGCTCTATTTCTAACATAAATAAATAATGAAATGTTTAAATTGTGCATGGAACTAGAGTGAATTATTCTTAATGAGCAATAAAAATGTCATCTTTCTATGCTACAAAACCCCCTACTTTGCTGACATTTAAAAGTCCAAGTAAATATATTTAGTAATTATTCTGCATATGAACAATTCCAGTTTGCATTTAGCAAAACCAATCCACTTTAATTGATTAGTAAGTGGCAATGCAGTGGTAATGTCAACAATTTTTTTTGCAAAAGCAAATTGCTGGCAATGCCAACAGACCTGCGTCTTGATTTTTTGCTTTAAGCTAGAGCTTAGTCTGGCATGATCTTTTCTTTTCCCCCAGTAGGGTGCATGAGCCCTCTGGCTTCCAAGTGCGTTTACTATTGGGGTTACATCTTGCCCAGGATACAGCTGCTCTGAATAAGTCCTTTGCATTGACAATAGGGTCATCCCACCACCTTCTTTTCAGATCAATATGATCGGTACAAACAATAGTTTGATTTTGATTGCTCTACAGCACGCTTGGGTAGACCCTCTGAATGCAAGAGAATTGCTCCGAAACAATGGTCTGGTTCATCATCCAAAGCGTCCCTTTTCAGACAGCTGCCTCTGCCACACTCACCCTGACAAACGTCCAGAAAAACAGATGGTTACAGCATTCATGGGCAGTTTAGTGAAAACCCCAGAGTCAACTATTCAAGAATCGTATCATCAAGCTCATAAAAGGAGCATTTTCCGATGGTAAAAACGGGAAATGGATTTCAAAATTCTGTCCATACAGTGACATCACATTGTTGTTGTCTTTTTAAAAGAGGTCAAACCCCCTTTGCATATAGCATATTTTATTATAACATGACCGGGGGTGGGGTGATGACATGCCAGTTCTATGGCATCACTGTGTATGAACACAATTTTGAAATGTATTCTTAGCATTAGAGATGCTCCTTTTATGTGTCCTGAATAGCTCATTTGTTGGTGTGGACACCTGCACACATATAATGGTCCAACATGGAAGCACAACTTCTAAATAATAAAATTATTGTTAATAGAGAATGGGTGTTAGCCTAAAACCTGTTTTTGTTTTTTATTTTATTTATGAAATTTTTATGCTGCCTCTGCCAAAACAACAACAACACAAAAAAACCTTAAGGCCACTAACATCACTGAAAACAAATTAAACACTAAAAACAGAAATGCCATCAGATTAATTAATAAGTATCCAAACAGTTCAAAAGTCTAGCCTTCCTAAGAACCACAAAAGTAGGAAATGACTACACCTCTGAGACAAGTGCATTCCACAATCACAAGAAAAGGGCCATTTCTGTGTGTCTGTCAAGCCAGGGAAGGTGTTCTCAAGAAGACTTTTCCTAAATATCTTTACATCCAGAATGTTACATTGGGTACTTACTGTGAAGGTACTTTCTGTAGGGTAGGTAGCAGGAACAATCCTCAATGATTGGGAAACTAGGACCGCCCAGCTCAAAGCAGGAAGAAGACCTTTGACCTGGAAGTTAGAGTCTTTGTTCTCCTCTCTCTCTTCCACGTGGTCTTCAGTTCTCTGATTAGCAAAGCCCTAAGGAAAAAACTGGATTGGAAAACTCCTCCTTGCTTAGAGAAAACACCACAGGTTAGTGCATAAACATATCACCTAATGCAGTAACCGGGTGGGCCGGATTGTTCCTGCCACCTACCCTACAGAAAGTACCTTCACGGTAAGTACCCAATGTAACATTCTGTAGGGGAGAGGTGGCAGGAACAATCCTCAATGATTAGGACATACCCAAGCCTCTGATGTTCCCTGGGTGGGGTGACTGCTGATGACAGGAGAATATATTATTGGTGTACCACTTCGTGGAGAACCCTTCTGCCGAAGGTGGCCTCCGCGGACCTGAACTTGTCCACCTTATAATGTCTGGTAAAGGTGGATGGATTGCTCCAAGTTGCTGCCCTACAGATTTCTGCAATGGGCGCGTTCGTCGAGAACAAGGCAGAGGTGGCTGCCGAGCGTGTCGAGTGTGCCATGACTCCTGTTGGACGTGGAATGCCTGCTGCGTCGTAGGCCGTGAAGATGCATGCTTTGATCCAGGTTGCGAGTCTGCCTCGAAATCCGCAAGCCCAGTGACGAAGGATTAAAAGAAACAAACAGGGAGTCGCATCTCCTGAATGGTGCTGTGCGTTTGATGTATATCTTCAGCGCTCTTCTTACATCCAGCTTGTGCCACATCTCCGTGGGGTGCATTGGATTAGGGCAGAAGGATGGCAGAATTATTTGTTGTGAGACGTGAAAGGCGGAAATCACTTTCGGTTTAAAAGACGGGTCTGGTCGTAGACACACTGTGTCTGGGTTAAAGGAGCATAGGTGTTCCCTTACTGAGAGGGCCGTGAGCTTGGATACCCTTTTTGCGGATGTTATTGCTATTAAGAAGGCCACCTTTATGGACAGAATTCTCAGTGGGGCCTTCCTTAAGGGTTTGAAAGGGGCCTTCGTAAGTTGTTTGAGCACTAGCGATAATTTCCAGGAAGGAAATCTGTGAGCCACTGGGGGGGCAAGTAGCATCGCCCCCCCCTTAGGAATCTCCTCACATGAGGGTGTGATGAGATCCTCCCCCCTTGTGAGCACGGTATGAAGGCCGTGTTTGGGTGAAGGCCATTATCGAAGCCCTTCTGTAGGAACGCTAGAATATGTCAAGTCGTGGCCTTGGTTGGGTCTATCTGTTCCGTGGAGCACCACTGTGTGAAGGCCTTCCACGTGGCTTGGTATATCCTCTTGGTTGAGGGGCGTCTCAATGCCAGTAGGGTGTCGATTACCTTCTCTTCGTATCCACATTCCCTCAGTGTTCTCCGCTTAGTCTCCATGCCATCAGTTTGAGCCATTCCACATCGGGATGTCCTACTGGTCCCTGACGCAGCAGGTTCTGGTGTGGCTGGAGTCTCAGAGGGGGCTCGATCGCCATCTCTGATATCTCGGAGAACCACGGACGGCGTGGCCAGTGAGGCGCTATCAGCACTACTTGTGCCTTCTCCTGGCGAATTTTCCTGCAAACCTTCCCCAGTAGAGGGAATGGTGGAAACAGGTATAGTAGGCCTGCTGGCCAGGCTGATCGTAGGGTGTCCGTTCCTTCTGCTCCCGGTTGAGGGAACCTTGAAAAGAACCTTGGAAGCTTCGTATTCAAGGCCGATGCAAAGAGGTCCACCGACACCCTTCCGAATGTGTCCACGAGGTGAAGAAACATCTCCTGATCGAGTTCCCATTCCCCTGGTGCCACTGTGTTTCTGCTCAGGAAGTCTGCTTGTGTGTTCGTCTCTCCCTGAAGGTGTTGAGCAGATAGGGAGAGGACCGTTGACTCTGCCCATTGCAAGAGGAGCTCGGCCTCCGCGTGTAGGGATTTCGATCTTGATCCTCCCTGTCTCGCTATGTATGATTGCGTTGTTGTGTTGTCTGTCAGGAGGAGGACGTGAGTACCCCGTAGGAGTGGCGTGAAATGCTTCAGGGCTAGCCTCGCCGCCCTGAGCTCCAGCCAGTTTATGCTGTGTGACCTTTCCTCTGTGGACCAGAGGCCCTGCGTCATTTGGTTTAGGCAGTGTGCTCCCCAACCCCTGAGGCTTGCGTCTGAGGTAACCACCATCTGGTCCGGGACTGTCATCGGGGACCCCCTGGAGATGTTCTCTTTGCAAGTCCACCATCGTAGTGAGAGTGCAAGGGGCCCTGTGACTTCCAAGGAGGCGTCTTCCCTCCTCGTTATTTCGTTCTGATACGGCAGGAGGGCCAACTGCAGATGTCTGGAGTGGAATCTGGCCTTTGCTGGTTCCCCACTGGCATATCCCGGCTACAGATCTGGCCCGTTCTTCCCCTGTTACCTTGATGAAATGGGCTGGAGTCCAAACAGGAATGCCAGCATGTCACTGCAGCCACCACCATTTTCTTTGCTGACTCAGAAGGCAGGAAGGGGGCCTGTGACATGTGATTGAAGGCCCCCTGCATGTGACCAGCCTTGGTCACATGTTGAGGAACTCCTTCCTGGCTTCTAGGAGAGCTAGGGAAATGGTGGTGGCAGCAAGGGCCGTTGTACCAGACAGGTTCCTGTGGACACGTGGGGCCTGATCCAGTTTTTGCTGGTGGTAACAGAGTTAACTGGATATTTTTTTTAATGGTTGATCAGGCACTACCCCCCTCCCCCCCAGTCTCTGCCCCGGAGAGGTGAGGACTGCCCAGAGGCACAATGGGGCAAATGCCCTGTGTTGTATGGACTGCAAGACTCTGAGATGGGGGCAAGATGGGGTATTTAGTTCATGTAGACAAGTCCCAGGATCCTCTTCTATATGGATGGGTGCTGCCCTTTGCTGAAGGAACTGAGCTTGAAGAATGCCTATCCCCATCTTAGCCCAACTTCCCTATCCTTTACAATCTTTTTGATAAAAAAAGAAATAGCCTTATATTCCAATCCCAGTTCTTTGCCAGCAAACTGACACCAACCAATTCCAGGGAACTGGAAAGCAAAAAGTCACCACAGAGATTCACCTGATCACATGAGCTACTGAAACATGGCCATGCCTACTTCAGAATTGCCTGTACACTAGGGATGCAATTCTTTGCTTATTTCTCTTTCCAATGAAGCAACAAGTCATTTTAGATATTTTCTGCACATAAATATTTTCTGTGCAGAAAATGCTACTTTCTGCACCAAAAAATGCTGTAGTTGGGGACTTTGTGCAAAAGTCACAATGCTGTAGTTGGGGACTTTGTGCAAAATTCACACACACACACACACGCATGGATTTTTCAGATAATTTTGCAGGCAGACATACAGATGGTCATACATTGATGTCAAAGAGCAGAAGTCTTGCTGACGATGGACATCATTTGTTCAAAGTTTCATTACAGTGTCTCAAATCATTCAAATTATGAATATTCTCTGAAGTCCAGGATTATCCTCATCAAGGTTTCCAGATATTCAAGAAACATGGTTTTCTACCCTTTTAAAAATATTTTTGAAAATTCTTTGCATATCTACTGTATACCACACTCTACTAACAGAAAGATACTTTACTCAGCAGCAGAGTGAGAAATTATGTGCACAATGCTAGCAACAGTTTAAGGGCAGCTGAACAAACATTGCTTTAACCACTGCTGTTTTCCTACAGTGCTCTGCCCTTGTTGACGACTTTCACCCACTATGTAAAACTCTATATTTGTGTCCAACAGAGCCACATCAAACCCCATAGCTAAATAAGTACAGAGCCAGAGACATGGCTCTATCTTAAGGCTGGGTGAGATGAACTTCATTTTGCTACTGTAACCAGGAATTTGGGGCAGGGTGTGTGTGTGTGTGTGTGTGTGTGTGTGTGTAGGGGGGTTTGCAGCTCATCCTCAGAAAAAGATTCAATGGATTATCTCAAGATTTTTGAGGTAGAAACAACATGGCACTTGTTAATTATAGGAATTTGGTGAGTGACCTTCAGCAGTTCAACCTGCATTGTCAGCCTCACCCTGATCATACTTTGTTGGGGTTACAAATGTTTTCATTGTATAGTTTGTTTTAGGAAACACTTGTATTGTATCAGGAATGACTGGTAAATGCTGTGCCCTAGTGGCAGTGTAAGCCAGAGGTTCTTAACCCATGGTCCACAGACCACTGGGGGGCTGAAAAGTCCTTACAGGCAGGCTGTGAAGGACTGAAGAACTGCTACGAGCTTTTACAGTTAAAAAGGAAGGAAGGAAGGAAGGAAGGAAGGAAGGAAGGAAGGAAGGAAGGAAGGCAGGCAGACGTAGCAGACAGTCATACACTGATGTCAAAGAGCAAGAGTCTTGCTGACGGCAGACATCATCTGTATAAAGTTTCATTACAGTATCTCAAACCATTATTAAAAAGTTATGAAAATAACTATTAGCAAAAAAATGTACTCTGAATGTGTTACTTCTGCATGCAGTGAGAACATGCAAGTGAATGACAGTGAAAAGCACATGACATTTCCTGCCACCATGCATAAAGCCAGAAACCACCTTCATAGCTGCACCAGACTCTAGTGTTGTCCATGTTGTGCAATCACATTCTTAGAACATCTATTCCTTTCCAGAATTCCGCAGCTGTGTCAAGAATGTTCTCAAAGACTGTGTTTGTGGGAAGAGAGAGTCAGAGTCAGAGTGAGTGAGTGTTTGTATGGAATTATTCCAATAAAAATATTATAATAGGAGTGTGTGTATTTACTTATTTCTCCCTTATCTCCAAATCTGAAAACCGTTGATGAATAACTTTATATAAATATTTGATGCACTGTAGGGTTCTAAATCTTGGTGGCCCACAGCAACAAAAGATACAGTAGGACCCCCGTATCTATTGATTAACTATCCATTGATTCAATTATGCATGGGATACAAAATAGCATATCTACCATAGAGTCTTCCTAGAAAATGTGTCCTCTAGCCATTTTCTAGGTCCTCCAAGGCAACTCTATGGTATTTTAAACCAGATGGCCCATTATTTTCAATGGCGTTCACTATTATCCATGATTTTTGATATCTCGGCCCCTACAGAACCAATCCCCAGCAGATAAGGGGGTCCTACTGTATTTAAAAGGGGCCCGTGGTAAAGAATAGGTTAAGAACTGCTGGTTTAAGGCATTTGAGGTTTTTATTAAGAATACAGTTTTCAGCACATTAGGCTACAGACCTCACAAGGCCTGTTCTGCAAGTAAATAGTATGTTGCCACTCTAATAAACCCTATGTATGAGAAGCCAGGAAGGATCAGTTAGAATGGGCATGGGGTAATAAGAAAGATGGAGAAAAAGCAAGGGAGAGGACCTAATCTACCCTACCTCAGAAGACATCAAAAGAAATCTGAAACTGGCCGCACCTCAGTCTTGAAAATACAGTTTAACTCAAATGTGTTATCATTTTTATACTTGGTTGTCTACATATTTCTTAATGATCCTATGTATTTTGATCCTGTTAGAAAATTAAATCTTAGTTATGTTTTCCAGTGTTCTCTTCTGCAGAAAGAAATACATTAGTAATGCTAGGCCCTAACCTTAATACTCCCAATGTAAGTATTGGCTCACTGTATTATTGTGTATTAAGTACATCCCACTTCAGCATTTTTTTAAAAAAAGTGGGTTTTTAAATGGATGTTCATCTATCATGAGAGAAAAGTCTCTATAAAAGAGAAGTCATGAAAGGAAAACAAATTTTAAAAACTTCCATATTCAGAAACAGTTTATGGTATAATGCCTGAGTGTGACGATTCCACTATCTAGTTATATTTTCTTTCTTGTAGCACTTCCCCAACACACTTAAGTACAGACACGAAAACTCTCAGTCTTGATTTCATTGCATTTCTCTAGACTCCACCTAAATTCCTGTTTTATCCTTTCTTTTTATCACATTGTGAGAATTTGCTTTTAGCTAACACATGGACATGAGTACATATTTTCCATACACAATTTCAATGATGTACACATTTAGTTACACATTTTTGCAAACGCAGATCTTTTTGTAATATAGGAAAATTATGTTTTGTTGTTGTTTTTGTGCGCTTTCAAGTCATTTCTGACTTATGGCAACCCTAACGTGAAGCTATCATAGGGTTTTCTTGACAGAATTTGTTCAATGGGGGTTTGCCCTTGCTTTCCTCTGAGGCTGAGAGTGTGTGATTTGCCCAAGAGCACCTCGTGGGTTTCCATGGCCAAGCAGAAATTCGGACCCTGGCCTCCCAGCGTCCTAGTCCAGCACTCACACCACTACTCCAGGCTGGCTCTCATGTATTTTTAGCCATTCTCAAATTTAAAACATGTGTATGTAGCATATAGCCAGTCTCACAAATGTGCAGATTCCTGAGTCAAGGTGTAATCTGTATCACAAGTCCCAGGAACTAAAAAAATGGGCAATTTCAATAGGAAACTCAAAACCACTAAGATTTTTCTTCATCCCCACCCTCAAGGCCTGTGTATGTATTCTGTCCCCGCCCCTGCCCCTTAGATTTACTCACAAAGATAAAGAGATGTGTGTCAGGTCTCATAGAATTTGGTGAAATTTGACTCCCACTCCCATCCCAGTACCTGAATTATAGTAAGAGGGATTATTTATTTTATTATATATAACGCTTATACCTTTGCTATGTTCACTATGTTTGATTACCTGTACTGATTATTTTGTTTTATTCTGCATTATGTATATGTGTGGGGGTTTTTTTCTCCTATTGTATTTTAGTATTTTATATTATTGGAACAGTTATAATTGTTTTATTCTGTAACCTTTTGTAAAGCGCCATGAACATGGATGGCGCTATATAAACAACAACAACAATTTATTTCACCCATTTATCTACCATGCTTCAACTGGATTATCAAAGCAGTAAACACAGTATCAATTCCAACACTAAAATATAAACACAAAATAAAACAATCATTTCTGTGAATCAACAACCAAACTGTAAAGGGCTAAGCTACCTTAGAGAAAGCCTATGTAAAGCCTTACTTATCAGACAGAGAAATAAATTTTTAGCAGTAATAGCCAGCTGAGTGGCCTGAATGTCCTAAAGGCACCAAATCCTGTCTGATCTTGGAAGCTAAGCAGGGTCTTCTAACTCCAAATAAATAAATAAATAAATAAATAAATGTTGTGTAAAGTAATGTAAAGGGGGGGGGGTATCTGAGCTTCTGCAGTGTAATCTCCTCACACCTCCATGGATTCACTACAACTTCCACTAGCACTTAGTAATTAAGACAAATGCACATTCGCTATGTTCTTTCCATTTCCCATAAATCCCTGTCAGAATAAATGAGATTCGTTTTCTGGAACGAGAGTAAATGCTAGAAAGATTTCAGCCACAGATCTTTCCTGTTTGAGATTAAGCTCCCAGAACAACAAGTCACAGAGTTCCATAGTTCATGCAGACATTTTGGGTACACGTGGAGGGGGGAAAGTGAACAAGTGATCATAGAGAAAGGGTGAGTGACCACCCAGGTAGAGAGAGATAGGTAGGCAAGTAAGAAAAATCAGAGCAAGGAAAAAGTACCGTACATGGGGAAAGAGAAAGACTACTAGGGTGGAACAGAGAAAGAGTGAAATTCCACTTGCAAATAGAGTCAACTCATTCCCTTTTTAAAGGAAAAGCAGCAGTTGATTTAGTTGTTTTTGCTGCATGCCTTCAAGTCATTTCCAACTTAGGGCTGCAGTGGCAGCAGCAAATTAGCAGCAGCTGGGACCCACAGCCAGCAGTGACCTATGTGCTCACTAGGGGACACTATGGAGATTTTCAGATGGGGGAAATAACCCCCGTGGAGATCGGGAGAGAAACAGGGCTGCTCCACTGCTAGCACTCCGTTTTGCACCCCCCCATTCTTCTCCCCATCTCCATTTGTTCTCCCACCATCCTGCTTTGATTTTCCTTCCACTATTTTCTACTATTTTTTTTTTTTTACTAACAAAGGACTTTTGTTAGTAAAAAACAGCAGAAGGAAAATGAAAGCAGGACAGAGGAAGAATGAAGGGAGGTCAGGAGAACGATGGGGGTGTGCGAAACGGAACGCTGGCAGCGGAACAGCCCCGTTTCTCTCCCGATCTCCGTGGGGTTTATTTCCCCCATCTGAAAATCTCCTATGTCATTATAGCACTGCGATTCCACTTTAAGTACTATGGTTCCATCCTATGGAATCCTGGAATTTGCAGTTTAGAGAGCAGTACTTAGAATTCTCAGCCAGAGAGGTCTTGTACCTCACAAGACTACAAATCTTGGGATTCCATAAGATGTAGCCATGGAAGTTAGTGGAATCATAGTGCTCTCATTGCATAATGGGAAAGGGCCCTGGGGTTATCAGGTCACCAGCATTCCATTCTCTGAGATTTCAGGGTGAGAACTTGAGGTCACAGGGTGGATCTCCCTGTAATGTTACAGAACCAGGCCATAGGGATGGGTCACTGTGATGTCACAGAAGAAGGGCAGGCAAGGATTGGGAGATGGGCTGGAACTGCTGCTGGGTCAGCTTATTGTGGAAACTGACATGAGGGAATCTGAGTAAAGGGACTCAGAATTCAGGTAACTGACTGAAATCCCAGTCTCCCCTTATGAGGGGATGGGTCACTGCTTGAGTCTTATGATCTTCAGCGGAGGCCTTTCTCTGAGTCCCCCCATGGCCACAGGCTGATCTGATGAGGAACCAGGAGAGAGCCTTCTCCATGGCTGTTCCTAGGCTGTGGAGCTCCCTCCCACGTGTGGCCTATTTGGCTGCTGCTCTGCTGTCTTCTCACTGATAAGTATGGACTGTTTTATTTAAACAGGGCTTCAGCTTTGAACCAGTTGGGGCAGAAGAATTCTTTTTAATGAGGCGTGCTGTGTCTTTTACTATATTTTGAATGTGTTTTAACTATCTCTACATATATAACGCTTTGGTATGACTCCTTTCCCATTGTGCTGATTGGCCACATACCCAACCAATCCCCTCCCGCCTATCACTCCCTCAACCAATCACCACCCAGAAGCAAATTCCCTCTCCACCTCACAATCCACTTCTACCACTCAATCTACATCTACACCCCCAGCCTCACAAGAGCCCCTCCCTCCTCTCACTCCCTCAGGCACTCACCACCCACACGTAAAAGAATGCAATACTATATTTTTTCCTTAAAAAATAGCATGTAGCTGAACCGTGTGAACTTTTCAAATCTACTATAACAACATATGTTATACTAGGTACAGCTAGTTTTGAATTAATGCTTTAATTTATTTGTTTAATGGGTTCTTAATTTTTATCTTAGATATATATTTTGTTTTAACATATATTTGTAAACCATTTTGGGTCCCATAGTGGGAGAAAGGTGGGAGACAAATTAAACAAATAAATCCCAAATAGCCAGAACTCAAAACCAGAGATGGAAAAAAGTATTTTCCCCACACTGAACAGACTGCATATTGATCCCAATAGTTGCAGCAGTTGCTGCCATTCCTGCTAGGGGTTCCATCCCATGTAGAGGTTCCATCTACAGCACATGTGACAGGTAAGGCGTTTTTCTGGTCTGTACACTGATGCAGGCCCTTGCAGAAGTTTCACTGCTAGTACTTGAGGAGGTTTCCCCCAGGCCTTACATCACTAATTACAAAGCTGATACTCTGTTTTGTGCCTTGCTCCAAAGGGCATGAGGGGTCCAAGGGGACACATCTGCCATGTCTCTCCCATTCCCCATATTTTGATTCTGGTTAATGCAACACACATAACAGCACTTTTGCACTGAGCCAGACAGCCCTACTTCCAGTTGAAAATGAAGATTAGTACTCAGGCTTTCAAGCTACATCACATACAAAAATCAAACTTGCTCCTCCAGTGCTGCTTGTCCTGAGATTTGTCTCCTCTCCTAGAGACCTACAGAAGGGTAGCAATCACCTAAGATTTCAGCTGGCACACTGAGAGCTAGCAATCCTAGTGCTTACAGTTGTACACATTAATTAGAAAGCCTGTTCCAGGCTTTCTAATTAGCATGCCAAGAAGTAGAGTGGGGTGGGCAAAGTGTGGTCTGTCGGCCATATGTGGCCTCCAGGGCTGTTTTTGTACCTCACAGGGTTCAATTTCTTTTGGAAACTGAAAATAAACATGGAAAAAAAGAGGAAGTGATTTCTGATCAATTCCTGTTGTTAAAAATGGGCTTCTCCTGGACCTAAAATGGCCCCAGGGCCCCTAAAAACATGGCAAAAATGCTCCTTTCCCCTACACTTGTGGGAAAATGATATTAAGTGTGGGTGCAGACCTCTAAGATCTCCTGAGTGGCTAATGTGCCCCCCTAGCTTCCCACAGTCACTCATCCTGGTCTAGAAGTATAGGGTAGGGGATGTGCTATGGTGCCAGAAGGGATTAGACGCTGGCCACTGTCCTCCTGGCCCTTTTATAGTACTCAGTCTGCCTGGAGGCCAATTCTGGAAGGGAGGGAAAATATTTACTGTACATAGACATCATGAATGAACAACACTAACACTAAAGGAGTTTTGATTTTAGCATGTCCTTCTGTGTAGAAATTACATTGTGCTATTGTTTAAATCTTCTGAAGCTTGCAAAATCTAGTCCCAATCCCTCCAAAATCTTTTAAAATAAATCACAGAGGAGGAAAAAATGCAATAAATGCATCTTGTTCCTTTAAAGAAGAATCAGTAGACTCCATTATAAATATCTGGGAGACCCTTGCTCGTGAGTACAGTAATTCATTTCATAGCATGAATATTCACTGGCATTCCTGTTCTTATTAACTAAAGAAAGTCCAACTCAAACAGCAATGAAACGCTCTGCTTAGAACTAAAAAACAAAATGGTCAAGAGTCCTCAAAACAGCACTCCCTCCTTTTGATTCCCCCTGTATTTAGGGGAGAGAGAGAGAAAGTCGGGAAATTAAGAAGAATGCTCCTTTAAATCTCCACCATTTCCTCCCTGTTGACTTAATCACATGTGACAATGATTTGAGCCTGTATTCAGAACCTGTTAAGAATTCTGTCCAGCTGAAATACAAACACTGTTTCAATTACTACAGGAGGCAGGTATGTATTAAAGAGACACTGACTTCCTTCAGTGTCAAAATAGACTTTTGGATTTATATGCATACATAGAAGTGTGTCTGTATAGGCAGAATGGTGATCCAGCAGTCATAAACAGTTTCTGTTATAGTGTCTAAGATTTAAACAAACAATCATTGCTTTTCAGAATACAACTCCAACCCATTAGTGATATAGGAGTGCACAGGAGGAAAAACGATTGCACGTTACAGAATTCAACAGAGAGATAATAATTCTCACACTTCTCTGTAGCAGCAGTTCAGGATAGGCTTCCCCCTTCCACCCGCCTTCATGCTGTGGGTTTTACAATCTAAACACAGAAATTAAATTCCCGTAGTCATAACTCATATCCTCCAATTGCTCCAAAAATGGACATTAAGCTCCTCAAAGGGGTTGACAATGTCCTTTTAAATTATAGCTGCTGATTTAGATCACTGTAATATGACAAAATAGACTTTAAGTCCTCAAGCTTGGAGACAGGACAATGATTCTAAGCAGATTCTGTGTGATCTGCCCTCTGCCGTTCATCCAGGAAACAGCCGTTTCTGCTACTATTCACCATTTATATAGAGCCAAGAGCGTGCTCAGTACTATATAGGAAAGAACAGAAGAATTGGAAGTCTGGTCTGAAAGCTCAGTGCAAGACATGAGCAAAATAGCATCCTTCTACCCATGTTGCATGTTGCCTGACAACAGATGTTGAGAAGCACCCTTCCTCTGATACTGCAGGCTGTATATAGCAATCACAACTGGTAGCTAGTCTTGTGCATCTGCTGAATTTGGTATCATTGGCTTCCTGAAAAGTTGGCATCCCTTGCTGTTTTCTTGATGTTTTGCTTGGAATGGATACAAAAAAAGGTAGTTTCTGTGGAATTTTTGTGGCTTGTGGCATCTCTCCCTCCTAGTCTTGTGTGGCTGGTGAATCTGGTGAACATGGTTCCTCTACTCCCACATCAAGCAGTAGGGCAGTTGGGAGCAGTGCCATCAGTGAAAGATAATGTCAAATAATGTTTGTCCATCTTTAAGCTTCCACAATATTCTTTCATCATTTTTACTGCAAAAAACTAACATGGCTAAGTCCCTGAAAAGTCTGTTTTCCTTTGTATAACGATACACACACACATTCAAAGCAAGTATTAATCTGGTGTGGCAGACCTGTTTCCCCTTTGACACCAGCCTCCCATATTTTATTTCCACTTATTAAAATAAATTCTTCTGGTCCTACACTCCTATCTATCTGATAGTTATTATATTATTTCCTTGTTATGGACTACATTGGAGTAGGGAACTGACTCTCTCTCTCTCTCTCTCTCTCTCTCTCTGGCTTTTCTTCGCAAACAAAGATTCAGGAAGGACTCATCCCGCGCTTTCTGCAAGCGCGCTGATGACTAAAAAGGCCAATCCGATATAAACAAGTCTGGTTGCAGAAAGCACAGCAGAAGGTCTCCTTGGGTGATGTTTCTGGGTTGTGATTCTTCCTGCATTGTTGTTTCTCTTCAAGACTTGTTCAGCGTGAGTTCTCAAATAAGGCTGTAGCATTGTGGATAGTGCGTCTCCATGCCTCCCAATGTGAGGCCAGGGCAGACCATTGTTGCTGATCAGTTTGGCCGAGCCCGAGATGTTGTTTCAGGGAGTCCTTGTATCGCTTTTTTGGAGCACCCCTCTTACGCTGACTTGTAGTGAGTTCACCGTAGAGTACTATTTTGGGGAGGTGATGGTCCTCCATCCTGGAAACGTGCCCTGCCCAGTGCAGCTGAGTTCTCAATATCATGGCCTCAATGCTGGTGATCCCTGCTTGCTCAAGGACATCAACATTCATCACATAGTCAGTACAGTGTATATTTAGGATTGTGCATATACAGTGCTGATGAAAGCATTCGAGGACACTGGAGTAGGAAATGGACTATTGTCCTGATAAGTACAGTGGGCCCTCAGTATCTTCTGGGATTTGGTTCTAGGACCCCCTGTAGATACCAAAATCCATGGCAGCTCAAGTCCCATTATATACAGTGGCATAGTAAAATGGCCACCATTGCGTCTCCTTATTTTTCTGCTCCTGGTGTGGCTGACAATGAATAGGAAAGATGGATTGGGATGGTGACAGCAGAAGATTACAAAAGTTGACTTCTCCCTCTCACTTTCCTTTCAAAATCTGCAACTCCCTACAGTATTGGTCCCTTGCTCTCTAAATACAGTAACACCAAAAATGCCATTTCAGGTAGGAGACCCACAGGCTTCTGTAACAATCCTGCTGAAAAGAGGCATGTTCTGGACTTTATTCCACAAGAACAAGATTCTGTTTTTCCCTTCCAAGCACATAAAGGAGCTATGTTGAGACCTTCACCTCTGCTACAGAAGTAACACCAGAAGAGGTCCTCAGAAGACACAGCAAATGGTTTATTGGGAGTGAACTGTTCCTGAGAAGTACAGAACTGGAGAAATTGATAGCGTCAGTGCCTATTGCCTTGTTTGCCAAGACAAAAGAGAAGGCAGAAGACAAACTGAGGGACCTTGGACTTACACCAAGGAGACGTAAGATGATGAGGTAGAGAACATAGGGTGGCAGCACAGAACGTCACAGCACCAATGGAAGGGTTGTTGCTTCAAAAAGCAACTCCAAACTCAACTTCTCCCTCACCCCAATTTTAATAAGGGAGATGTACATCCCTTCTCCATTAATGCCCCCTTGTCGTGGGAGAGAGGCTTGTGTACCCTAATGATGTTTTGAGCTATGCTGGTGGTGGCATAATAGCCACCGGTAGGGTCTCCCATGCCAGACAGGTCAAAACCGAAGGGTCTGACAAAGAGCGTCAAAGGGCAGGATGGGCTCTCTAGCCTTATGGCAACCATCCTAGGAGAAGGAAAACTCTAATCCCAAACCCAGGCAGATGGTGTTCATCCAACCCTGTAAGGTCAACCATCTAAGAGAAGGAAACTCTAATCAAACCTACGGCCCGAGGACCTCAGTGCTACTGTCCATGCTTGCAAGGCCAGCAGATGAACCTTTGGTTTAAAGGTGAGGCCAGTTCTCTGCATGCTGCGCTCCACCAGACAAATCCATTGCACAGGCTCGAAGGACAAATCCAATTCCAAAAAAAAAAAAAAAAAGCCCTGTAGCAATAGACAAGGGACGAAACGGCAGGTGTAAAGATGCACTGGAAGCCGCAGACCCAACCCTGCATGCAGGCGGTTCAGAACTTTGATCGCTCGAGGCTGATCCGGGAGATGACAGTCTTGTTCAGCAGCATCCTGAATGACCAAGCAGCCTTTTTTAAGGAGAGCACTGCTTGCTCCATATGGAGAGGGGCCTAGAAAAGGTGGCCTAATGAAAGCTCATCCCCAACTACCTGGTTGGCTAGCCGTGGCCAACGGGAATCTTCTGATGCGGTCAAACCAAGGCAAAGAAACAAAGGCGCACACCGGCCTCCAAAGGTGTAAATAAACTGACGCTTGCATGCTGGAACATAAGAACCATGCAAGACTCTGAAGATAGTGGACGGCCTGAGTGTCGTTCTGCTCTAATAGCCCATGAACTATCACGATTTAATATTGACATTGCTGCTCTTAGTGAAATTCGTCTCCATGAGGAAGGCAGCCTTAAAGAACACAGCGCCGGCTACACACTTTACTGGTCTGGCAAACCCAAAACCGGAAAACATCTTTCAGGAGTAGGCTTCATGATTAAAAACTCCATTGCCTCCAAACTCGAAACCTTACCAACAGGACACTCTGATCACATTATTTCCTTACGCCTCCCACATGTTGTTCTCTTTAGTATATATACCCAACTACGCAAGCCAACCCTGTAGAGAAAGAAAAATTCTACACAGACCTATTGCCACCTCATACAAAAAGTCCTTGTAGAAGATGAAATTATTATCCTTGGTGACTTCAATGCCAGAGTAGGAAAGAACTCTGGAGCCTGGAAAGGTGTCTTAGGCAAGCATGGTGTTGGAAATTGCAATGATAACGGACGCCTCTTGCAAGAGTTCTGTGCAGAACAACAGCTGACTATTACAAACACTATCTTTCAGCAGAAAGACAGCTTGAAGACAACCTAGATGCATTCCCGATCCAAACATTGGCACCTCATTGACTATGTTCTAGTCCACCAGAGAAACATTCACGATGTCCGCCATACTCGAGTGATGCCCAGTGCAGAATGCCAGACAGATCATCGCCTTGTCAGATGTAAACTAAATCTTCATCTTAAGTTCAAACTTAAGAGGGTGGCATGTTAAAGAAGAGACTCCAAGTCAACAATCTTCAACAAGCTACCATGAGAGACAACTTCCAGGCAAACCTGCAAACAAAACTTGAAGACCATCCTACAGATCCTTCTACAGTGCTTTGGCAACATATCAAAAACAGTATCCTCCAGTCTGCGGAAGAATCCCTCGGGTTCTCCCACAAGAAAAATCAAGACTGGTTTGATGAAAACAACCAAGAGATCCAGGAGCTGTTGGCAAAGAAGAGAACTGCTCACCCAGCCAACTTGCCATGTAAGAAAAGCAGCTTTCCGTCTCACATGTAGTAAACTTCAACAAAAACTCCGAGACATGCAGAACAAGTGGTGGATCAATATAGCAGAAAAGACAAAAAGCTGTGCAGATCTGGGGGATTCTAGAGGATTTTATGAAGCTCTTAAGGCAATGTTTGGACCTACTTATCAGGTCCAAAGCTCCTTATACAGTACAGATGGTCAAACATTAACGACTGATAAAGCCTCCATCCTGAATCGATGGGCTGAACATTTTCAAAGTCTCTTTAGTGCCAACCGAGTAGTCCAAGGCTCAGCTATCCAACATATGATACAAAAACCGATGAAAAATGAATTGGACATAGCTCCCACTTTGGAAGAGACCCTTAAGGCCATACAGCAGATGAAAAACAGCAAGGCAGCTGGGATTGATGGAATCCCACCTGAAGTTTGGAAACACGGAGGTCATGTACACCATGATAAATTCCACAAACTCCTTGTGAATTGCTGGAAAAAGGGGGAACTGCCATCAGATCTCCAAGATGCAGTCATCATCACCCTGTACAAGAAAAAAGGATCAAAATCCGATTGCTCAAACTATCGAGGCATAACACTGCTCCCTATTGCTGGAAAAATCCTTGCAAGGATACTCCTGAACAGATTAGTTCCTGCCATTGGAGAAGAACTTCTTCCTGAAAGCCAATGTGGCTTCAGAGCCAAAAGGAGTACTACAGATATGGTATTTGCCCTTCGACAACTGCAAGAGAAATGTAGAGAGCAAAACAAGGGTCTCTATGTAACATTTGTTGACCTCACCAAAGCCTTCAACACCGTGAGTAGGAAAGGTCTGTGGCAGATCCCAGAAAGACTAGGATGTCCCCCCAAATTCCTTAAAATGATTATCTTGCTACACGAGGGCCAGCGTGGTCAAGTCAGATATGGCGATGCTCTTTCAGAGCCCTTTATAATAACTAATGGAGTGAAGCAAGGTTGTGTTCTTGTGCCAACTTTATTTACAATCTTCTTCAGCATGATGCTCCAAAGGGCTACGGCAGAGCTCGAAGAAGAAGACGGCATCTATATACGTTACTGTACTGATGGTAGCTTGTTTAACTTAAACCGTCTGAGGGCTCGCACTAAGACTCTAAACTATTTAGTCTGTGAGCTGCTCTTCGCTGATGATGATGCCCTTGTTGCTCACACAGAAGCAGCTCTGCAGCGCGTAACATCCTGCCTTCGCAACAGCTGCAGAGCTGTTTGGGCTGGAAGTCAAGCTGAACAAAATGGAAGTTCTTTACCAGCCTGCACCACAGGACGAACACCACCATCCCCACATTGCCGTTGGCAACTCTGTGCTTAAGTCCGTTCAGCAGTTCACCTACCTGGGAAGCATCATCTCCTCAGATGCCAAGATTGACAAAGAGATCGATCACAGATTAGCAAAGGCACATAGCGCATTTAGAAGACTTTACAAAAGAGTCTGGAGTAATAAACACCTGAGGCGAAACACAAAAATCAGTGTGTATAGAGCCATTGTACTGTCCATTCTCCTTTATGGGTCTGAAACATGGGTCACCTATCGTCACTACTTACGACTCCTCGAACGCTTCCATCAGCGCTGTTTACACACAATCCTACACTGGACTATGTGATGAATGTTGCTCTCCTTGAGCAAGCAGGGATCACCAGCATTGAGGCCATGATATTGAGAACACAGCTGCGCTGGGCAGGGCATGTTTCTAGGATGGAGGACCATCGCCTCCCCAAAATAGTATTCTACAGTGAACTCGTCACGGGTCAGCATAAGAGGGGCGCTCCAAAAAAGCGATACAAGGACTCCTTGAAACAACACCTCAGGCTCGGCCAAATGGATCACCAACAATGGTCTGCCCTGGCCTCACATCGGGAGGCATGGAGACACACTATCCACAATGCTGCAGCCTTATTTGAGAACTCACGCCGAACAAGTCTTGAAGAGAAACGACAACGCAGAAAAAATCACAACCCAGAAACATCACCCAAGGAAACCTTCTGCTGTGCTTTCTGCAACCGGACTTGTCTATCTCGGATTGGCCTTTTTAGTCATCAGCGCGCTTGCAGAAAGCGTGGGATGAGTCATTCCTGAATCTTCGTTTGCAAAGAGAAGCCAGAGAGAGAGAGAGAGAGTACATCCTGATTCCTGTTTCCCCTTGCTGGCTGCCCAGACCCTATTAAGCCCTTAGCTATAGACCGTAGCCTAGCATCTTGGGAAACCTACTAGCTATCACAAAGTCCCAACTTCAAAGAAACAAAGTACGGTAAGTCTCTAGCTTGTAGAAGTTGACATACAAGACAAAACATTCAGGCACCATTCTCCTCAATTGTTTTGAGAAATGAAACTGTTACCATCTTTCAGTATTTAAATCCTGTGAAATCATAGCCATAATCGACCATTTGTGTGCAGTGTTGTATATAGAGATAAATATGGAGTGAACATTTGTCTGCAGAATAGATTCATTTTGAACCCAGTTTTTACACCTCTGGAATGGTGATTCTATCCCACAGAAAGCAACTGAAATATCCAGAACATTAGATTGTGCTTTTTGGGCATGGGCATATCTAATCCCTAATCCCAAGAAACAGGTATAACAAGAGGAATTCATACTTTTTCTTGTTCATGAAGTTTTTCATGTACCCTCCCCTACATTTTCCACTTTTTGTAAATAATATAAACTCACTACACAAATGAAGCCCACCATGACACCCAGATTAAATGCCAAAGTGGCACTGTGGGTAAGCATACATTACATCAGCATTAGACAGTAGCCTATTTCTGTCATGCCTATATGGAAGGGATGAGAGTAGTGTATGACAGCCCTGCAGTAAAGTCCAGTGTATGTTGTGATTCATTGTACTGAACTTTGGCATTGTGTGCCTCTGGAGAAATGAATTTGGGGTATGAGAAGTAAAGGGCAATACAACAGCTTGAAGGAATCAAGGAAGTGGGGGAAGAAAAATAGCCAGAAGGGCCATTTTGACCATGATCTGGCCCTAGTGGCTGATGCATTGGGGATGCAAGACATGAAAATATGCAGCATGATGATGTGACACATTAATCCCACCCACAGTGGGAGCATGGAGATAGAAAATTTTGAGAACATGAACAAAAGGTATCAGCTTCAACCTGAGTAATATAGTATTATATCTAATTCTGAAGTGCATACTCATCTTCAGTGGCCAATCAGCATCTCTCTTCCCTCCTCACATTCCCATCCAGGTTTGGAGGATATCCTAGCAAGAGACATTCAGTTACCGGTAATCAACAGTTAAGAAATACTGAAGCACCAGTGGGAAACTTGTGGCACTTCAACATGTCTTGTGACTACAGTTGCCAGCTGCCTTAGCCAGCCTAGCCAACAGTGAGGGATCATGGTGTTGCAGTTCAACCATATCTGGAAGGCCACAAGTTGGCCATTGCTGTCTTAACTTACCAAGATGAAATGGAAGCAGCATACATAGCCAAGTGAAATGCAAAATTCCCTACTGGCACAAGAAAGCAAAACTTCTGGCTTCTTTAGTTGGCTGGAACCGGACTATTTCACCACTTTCTTTATCTGCATGTCAAGATGCATGTTTTTAAGCTAGCGTCATCACAGTTAGTCTTTGGGGGAAAGTGCTTAGAGAGACCACACTGTTCCAAAAGTTCAAAATCTGACTGTCTGCCCAGAATGTGTAGTGTAAAGTATCCTTTTGTTTGCAGCGGCTGTTACATATCAAAAAGCAATTATGTTTTCAAGATACTCACTGCGTGATTTTTTATCCTAAGGGAAACGAACAAAAATAGCTGCATTAGAGATTTGTTTGTGGGATTTTTCTTCTTGAAAACATGTACCAGAAAAGAAGACTGCCTAGAACAGTTCCCAGTCTTTACACAGAAAGTGTTTTTGCAGCTTGTATCAATGTAAGAAGCATGCTCTAGTATTAAAAAGAAAGAAAGTAGAAATATGAAATTTCATGCAATTACATGATCCTCCTGAGCCCTCACATGTCCCAGACAAGAAGTGTCCATACGCTGGACAATCTTTATGCTTGAAGGATACCCAATTACCCTACAACAGGAAAGTATAAAAAGGACTTTGCTGTCCTGGGAATGCAACACTGACCAGAAGCCAAATGCATAATTTAAGTTTACATAAAACCATGTGCTCATATTTATTCTATTTCCTTAAAACAATAATAAAAAGTCTGGAACCCTTTCACACTGCTCAGTTACAGCACTATGATTCCGCTCTAGCTGCCATGGTTCCATCCTATGGAAACTCACAATGTGAAGTGTAGGAAGAGGCAGTCAGCAGAGAGCTCCACTACCTCACTAAATTACGAACTCCAGGATTCCATAGTATGTTGTCATGGTAGTTAAAGCAATATATGGGTTCCCCTCCACCCTATCCACAGGGGATATGTTCCCCGATTTACCATTTATAAGTGAAACTATGGATAACACCAAACCCTATTAAAATAAAGGATTTCCAGTACAAACATAACATAGAGCTGCACTGAAGGACATAGCTATTCCTAGAGAGAACACCTCTCTAAGCATTTTCCAGCATGACTCTGGTATGTGTCCCTATATATTTTAGCCATGGATATTGGTTCTGCAGATATGGGGAGCAACCTATAATTATGAAAGGACCCCTAGTGACATCTTAGAAACTAGTTTTATTTGGCATAAGTTTTTATGGGCTGCAGCTCATTTTAATTTTTAAGATGCCACTAAACTCTTAGTTGCTGTTGGTACAACAGACCAGAGCTTGGAAAAGTTACTTTTTTGGACTGCAACTCCAAGAATCCCTCAGACAGCATAGACAGTTACCATGCACAGATCTCTAATCTACAACTGCCCACTGCAAATAAAAAGTATGTCCAAGTTCAGATACAATGTACCCAATTATGATTACTATTTATTCTTATTATTCATTTAATTTATATGCTGCCTTTCTCTCAGAGTGGGACTGAAGGCAGCTCACAATACAATACAATTTAAAATGATTAAAAACATCACAATTTAAACATTTAAAATTATTTAAACATATAAAAGTTTCGTGGGGTGAGTCCTTCCTGAAACTTCATTTGCAAAGAAAAGCCAGAGAAAAAGATAAATGTTAAAAAATAAAAATAAAATAAAAATGCACCCCAGTAAAAAGCTTCTGTGGGCACAACTACATAGCCTGCTTGAATAAAAATGTCTTTGCCTGCCAGCGAAAGGAAAGCAAGGAGGGGATTAGCCTAGCCTTCCATGAAAGGGAGTTCCAGAGGGTGGGAGCAACCACTGAGAAGGCTTTCTCTCGTGTCCTCACCAAGTGAGCCTATGATGGTGGTGGGACCAAGAGAAAGCCTTCTCCTGAAGTTCTTAGAACACTTGCAGGTTCATATGGGGAGATACAGTCTTCCAGATAGTCTGGACCCAAGTTGTATAGGGCTTGATAGGTCATGACCAACACTTTAAATTGTGCCCGGAAATGAACCAGTAGCCAGTGAAGCTATTTTAACGAGGGAGTTATATGCTTCCCATAACTGGCCCTAGTCAGTTTTCTGACCACAGCATTCTGGAACCACTGAAGTTTCCAAACAGTTTCCAAAGGCAGCCCCATGTAGAGTGCAATAGTCCAAACAGGATGTAATCAAGGCATGTGTCACCATTCTTCTTCTTCTTATTATTAGTAAAGTTTATTTCTAGAGCGCTAGTCAGCTCTGGCATCTGAAGGAAATGGACACAGCTGGCACACTAGTTTGTTTTTTTAAATAAAATATCTTTATTAGTTTTACATATATATATGAAAACAAAAAACAAAGACAAACTAATAACATACATAATGATATAACTTCAAACGACTCCCTCCCCTACCCGCCCCTCCCCTAAAATTGTCTTCCCACTGTTCTCTGTGTGTTTTCCTAGTTCATAATTATATATCTCCTCCCTTTCCATATCTCTCATTATTTACATCATTATTTTTCATTTGTTTTCCTCTGAGTTTATCAATATACTTCCCATTTTTCACATTTGTATCGTCAATTTTTTTCAAACATCTCTCTTCAGTCTCATATTATTATCTAGTAAGATATAACATAATATGATATAGTAATTTCATCTAATAACATTAATTAAGATACAATAGTCAAATATTCAAGTGTCTAAATATTTAAATAATTAGCTATCAAATCCCATAATGGCTATCTCTCCATTTTCTTTTTTTACATATTCTATAACCGGCTCCCATGTTTTCCTATACATATCAATTGTTTTATTCCTCACTAAGTTTGAGAGTTTATCCATAGATGCAAATTCAATAACTTTCTGTATCCAGTCCTGAAAAGATGGTATTTCTTTGGTTTTCCATTTTCTTGCATAAACTATCCTTGCTGCAGTAATTAAATAACAGATTAGGTTTCTATGTTTTTTTTTCTATTTTATTGTTTAAATTCACCATGTTTAGTAGATATAGTTCCGGTCTTTTATGCAATTTAGCCCCCAATATTTTTTCTATCCACCTATTAATTTTAAACCAAAATCTCTTTGCCCTTTTACATTTCCACCACATGTGGAAAAAAGAATCTATTTGGTTTTGGCATTTCCAACATAGATTTGATACGCCTTTATACATTTTGGCCAGTTTCAATGGGGATAGGTACCATTTATACATCATTTTGTAAAAGTTTTCTTTCAGATTATATGAAAATGTGAATTTCAGACCTTGATTCCAAACCGCCTCCCATTGTTCCATATATATTTGATATCCCAAGTTTTGCTGGCACACTAGTTTTAACTGTGCAAATGCACTCCTGGCCACTGCTGAAACCTGGGCATCCAGGCTCAGAGCTGAGTCCAGAAGAACACCCAAGCTGCGATCCTGATATTTCAGGGGAAGTGTGACCCCATCTCACACAGGCAGAGTCCCTATTCCCCGATCTACCTTTCGACTGACCAGAAGCAGCTTTGTCTTGTCTAGATTAAGTTTCAATTTGTTTTCCCTCATCCAGTCCATTACTAGTAACAGACGGTGGTTCAGTACCGAGACAGTTTCCTTGGAATCAGATGGGAAGGAGAGATAGAGTTGAGTGTCATCAACATATTGGTGACACCAAACCCCAAAACTCAGGATGACCTCTCCCAGGGGTTTAATGTAGATGTTAAACAGCATGGGGGTCTCCTATTCGATGCCCTGGCCATTGACCTGTGGGGTCTCTCAGGGTTGTGAGAGGCCCCATGGGCCAATGGCCAGGGCATCGAACAGGAGTCCCCCAATACCAACCTCTGAGTTTGCCCCACCAAGAAGGACCAGAACCACTGCATAACAATGCCCCCAAATCCCATCCCAGAGAGGCAGCCCAGAAGGATGCCATGGTTGATAGTATCAAAAGCCACTAAGAGGTCTAGCAGAACCAACAGGGACAAACTCCAGCTGTCCCCCTTTATAGGTCATCCACCAAAGCAACCAAAGCTGTCTCCATCCCGTAACCAGACTTGAAGCCAGACTGAAATGAATCTTAATAATCTGTGTCATCCAGAAACCACAGGGATAGGGGACAGCTCAAAGCAAGGAATGAGCTCATCTGCCCCTCCCTCCTTCCTTCCTCTACTTGTTTAGCTTGAGGAAAGTTTGCAGTTTATTAAACCATAGTTTCCCATTAAGTCCAAACTGGGAAAAATTCAATTTAATTGCTTGTTTCAAACCCAGTTTGAAAACTTGAGCATATGGGAATACATTTGAACTGGGCCCCCATGTGTGTTTATGGATTCATATGCAGGAGCACACTAAAAAGCAGTACTGTACTCTGCTTTAGCTGAGTGCAGGAAGAGATGGATGGAATCCACCTGAAACCAGAGAACAGATGTAGATTCAATTTCTTAAAATCCCGAAATGAGCATAATTTGAACAGATTTAGCTGAGCATAGAGATTAAATATAAATTCATGAAATGAAGTGGCTTGTACTCTTAAAGTTATCATAGCATATTCTACGACTAGCATTATGCTGCAGAACTGTACACAATCTGGGAAGAAGCAGCAAGTACAAAGTAGCACACCCTGGAACTGTCCTTATTTGGCAGGGACAGTCACACTTAATGCTCTGCCATCCCACTTTTTCAGCTGCTTTTAACATGCCCCAGCTTCTTTCTCCTCTTTCCACTTTCTCCCTTGGACCTCAGCTTGCTTCCATTGCTGCAAACTGACTTCAAAGTGCAAAAGTAGTTTACACTCAATTATTCAAGTGGCCCAGTGAGGCAGAAGAGCCCCGGAGGCAGCCAGTGCTGGCCAAAGGAGCCAGTCAGCAAGCCAGCCAGTGATCTGCTTAGACACCCTACCAGCCAGCTGATATGTAAGCTATGCATCATATATATCAGTCCTTTCCAAGCATTTACTTCCCATACTGGTGTTGTTCCTACCTGTGGGAAATCCTTGCTTGGTAGGCAGCAGAGGGAAGAAGGCAGGCAGAAGCAGTGACCTCATTCCCCCTGATCTGCCAGTTTTGACTCCCCTCTTACTACTCTTTAGTTATAAATGGCAGTGGGTGTGGCGCCTGGGGAGCTAGAAACAAGGCCCCTTAGCTGCTTGCCTGCTGAGTCCTCAAAGCAACCCCCAGGTGTTCCATTCCTCCATAACTCTTCCCCACCTCCTCCAGCACCTTCTTCCCGTTTTCACTTTGAGCCTTTTCACACTACACAATTATAGCAGTATGATTCCACTTTAACTGCTCTGCATCTTATGGAATCCTGGGGTTTGTAGTATGGTGAGATACTGGAGCTCTCTGGGCATGTTAAATGTGTGTGTGCAAGTTGCTTGTCGACTTATGGTGACTCCATGAATTTCATAGGGTTTTCTTAGGCAAGGCATACTCAGAGGTGGTTTTGCCAGTTCCTTCCTCTGAAATATAGCCTAGAGCATCCCTTCCTAAATACCCCTTCCTAAACTGCATAGGATGTTGCCATGGCAGATAAAAAGGAATCACAGAGCTCTAATTGTGTAGTGTGAAAGGGTTCTCATTCCTTTCCCTCCTTAGGGAAGTGGCCAGATTGCCAAGGAGTCTCCAGGCTAGCTGTATTTGAACATCACAGTGCTGTTTCCTCTTCCTCAAAAAAATGAAACAAAACGCACATAGTCCTGATGCTCTAGCTGACGCTACTCACACACCTCAGTCCAAAGCAGGTAATGAGGACAGAGGAAAAGAAGGACTAGAAGGCGTATTCCAAGAAGTTTTGGCCCATGACATTACTAAGGCCAGTGTCACCCCTCCCTGCGATGGTGTCATCTGGTGCGGTTCAGCCTCTCTGCACTCCCCTAGTGCCATCACTGGTTTTGGTCATGTATCTGCAGCACAACATGGCTGCCCCACACTCTCTCTTTCTTATAGCATTTAACAGCTGCAACTACAACTCAGATGAACCCCTGAGGGGTTGTCTAAATGGTTGGGGGGAAAAACCCTCATGGAATTTGCTGGGGATACAACCTGTCTAAATGGGATCCCACATCAATCCACAGTATTTGGAAGGAGAGGGGGCCAAAACGCCCAAAACGGCAAAAACAACACTGGAAAAGCCTTTGCGGCTTTCCCTGTAGTTTTTTTAGAACAGTGAGGGAGTGCATATTCCCGCTTGTTAGGACAAGTGCTCACTTTGAATTTCTTCCCCATAGAAAAGGATGTGCAAAGCTGATTGGCCAGGTGAGTGTGGGGGCGGGTCTTGCTAACAGGGCATGCATCTGCTGCCAGAATGTTGAATTTTCACCTTAGTGAGCGATCACTAAGGCGATAAAATGGGGTGTTTTTTTTTTTGTCCTTTTAACTTGAAAACTCATTCTATCACTCCAGCACACCTTAGACAATTAAAAAAAATGGTGGCAGTGAATTACTAACATGAGTAAATCACTTGCAGCCACCATCTGGCACACGAAGCTTCTGGGTACTTCTGGGGCCAAAGACACTGTCAAGAGAAGGCACTGCTGACTGGGGCCACTTATAGGGAGCATATAACTCCCTCGTTAAAACAGCTTCACTGGCTACTGGTTTGTTTCCGGGCACAATTTAAAGTGCTGGCCATGACCTATAAAGCCCTATACAGCTTGGGTCCAGACTATCTGGAAGATTGTATCTCCCCATATGAACCTGCAAGGGTTCTAAGAACTTCAGGAGAAGGCTTTTTCTTGGTCCCACCACCATCCCAGGCTCGCTTGGTGAGGACACAAGAGAGAGCCTTCTCAGTGGTTGCTCCCACCCTCTGGAAATCCCTTCCACGTGAGGCTAGTCTAGTCCCCTCCTTGCTTTCCTTTCGCCAGCAGGCAAAAACATTTTTATTCAAGCAGGCTTTTCATATGTAGCTGTGCCCACAGAGGGTTTTTACTGGGGTGTGGTTTTATTTTATTTTTATTTTTTTTAACTTTTATATGTTTTAAATGATTTTAAATGTTTAAATTGTGATGCTTTTAATCGTTTTAAATTGTATTGTATTTTAAATTGTATTGTATTGTGAGATGCCTTCGGTCCCACTCTGAGAGAAAGGCAGCATATAAATTAAATGAATAATAACAATAATAATAATAAATAGTAATAATAATTGGGTACATTGTATCTGAACTTGGACATACTTTTTATTTGCAATGGGCAGTTGTAGATTAGTGCTCCATGCACGATAACTGTCCATGCTGTCTGAGGGATGAGGGGATGAAAGTGAAAATTTTAACATAAGACACTAAGATTAACTTGAAGTAAAAAGGTCTTGAATATATCTTGAAGAGTTCTGCTGAGGGTTGATGTGCAAGAGTATAGGGGCTCCTTTAGGCACAACTCAGGAAAAGTGCATGAGAAGGAACAAGGCCAGCCCTATCAACAAGTACAGGGAGATGGTGGTCTCAGGTAGCAGATTCTGGGTACCATGAAAAGAGAACCAATTTGTTAGAGGCTTATCACATGAGGGAAGGGAAGCGGCAGCACAGCCCAATAATAGCACCTCCCACCTTGCCTTATCGCATGACGCTGGCGTTCTACAGCTGTTCTTCCATTCCAGTTCCACAGAAGATGGTGGTAAATGTGACTCTTTTTTCTAACTGGAAAAATCTATTAGAGAGAAGACTCCTGTCTCCCACTGTCTCCCACAGGACTGCAACGGAAAAACAGCTGTTGAATGCTGACATCATGCGATAAGGCAAGGCAGGCAGCACTATTATCAGGCTGTACTGCTGTTTCCCTTCTCTCATGCAATAAACCTTAGTTATTAGTTTCTTACTATTCTGGGTTTTTTTTCTGACGGAGAGATTGGGAGAGGTACTTGATTGTGGGATTCTTCTGGCTCAGGAACCAAAATAACTTGGTTGGGCTTGGCTGCTTGGGTACTACTAAGTACCATGACATTCTGAACCAATCAGAACCTGTTTGAAAATAACAAGCAATACAGTTATCCTTCCATATTTGCTGGGTTAGGGGCAGAGCACCATCGCAAAAATGGGAAAAAATGCAAATAAGTTAAACCCTGCCCCCAACATGCATACTACACTACAGTATTGCAGACTCCTCTCCCACCAACAGGACTGCCAATACCTGCCACTGTGGTAGCAACACCTGTCCCCGGGCACACAAACCATGCCCTTCACCCACACTCACCTACCCGCCAGCTTTCCCTCCCTCTGCCCTGCCAACAACACAACTCTGTCTTGCTTTCTTACCTTGCACCAAAACTGTGCTGCCCATTTAAAACAGTAAGGTTTAAAGTAATGGGCAGTGATGTTTTGGTGCAAAGTAAGAAAGCAAGTTGGAATGTTTTGTTGCCACGAAAGGAGGAGAGAGGAAGAGGGTGGGGTCTTGAAGTTTGAGCTAGTTGAGCAGCAGCTACAAACTGCAAATATGCAAAACCACAAATATGAAATACGCAAATATGAAGGGACAACTGTATTTTCAACACCAAGTTGCTGCCATAGTCCATTTCCAAGAGTAGAGTGTGCTGCAAGCAGAATTTGCTTGTGCTAGCAAGGATAATTTACAAATCCAAGTCGTATCCAAGTAAATACCTGGTGTATAGATATAGCATGTATAAAAACACTTGCTCACATATACCACACCCACCCCACTCCTTGCAGTCATGCCTATTTACAGTATACATGAGAGTGTATATTATGAGGCAGATCCCAAGTTGCAAATTTATACTGGTGCCTCAAAATGATGCTTAAGCTTACTGAACACATGATTCTTGTAAAACAGATGAAACAGTGTAAAAGACAGTTTTTGTATCAGGCTCTTACTCAGCCTACAGCATCATGCCATCATTGTTTGTTTCTCTTACACCTTAAAAAGAAATAAGACAAAGATGCTTACTGGGTTTACAAGCATCTCATTTCCTTTGTGTCCAGTCCTTTAAAAAAAGTTTATGGTGCATGTTAAACTGAAACACTGATCTCTATATATAATTATAGAACATAAGGGAAAGATCACTTGAGAGAAGCTCTCTGCATGTGTTCAGCCTGTTCATGTGAAGGCTAAAAGTGGGGAGGAAATGTGGGTACACATAGAAGCCCTGCTCCCAATGCCCTCATCTTTTCAGCCTCTAACCTTTTGGTACTGAGGAAGAAGGTCTGCAGGGACATTTACCTGTCAGCAGAAGTCTCCCTACAATCAGAAACACTGATTTATCAGGGCTCCAAATCCCACAGTGGTAGGATTCAAATACACAAATTTACATATCCTCTCCAACAGGGGCTCACAGTATATCAACCCCCTACACATTCCTACCCAACCATTATCTGAAGATGCCACGTACAGATGCAGGTGAAACATCAGGAATAAACTCTTGCAGAACATGGCCTCACAGCCCAGAAAAAAAACCACAGCAAACCTATGGCTTCTAGTTATACTCAAGAGGACACAAATGGGATCTCCAGCCTTTAGGCCTCTGGTTCAACTTGGTAAGGTTATGAATTGAGGAAGGAGAACCATATTTCAAACCGGATTAAGGTTGTCAGCTGAGGATCATCCCACGTCCTGAGATTTCTTGGCCAAAACCTGATACCTAGGGCCAGCAACCACAGTTGCTCATAGCTTGACATTCAAACAGAGAGAGGTTATATTATCCTATTTGGAGGTTAAGAGAGAACCCTTACCTAAGGGGCTGCTTCCAGATCAAGGTGAAATGAGGGGATTATATTCCTTCTCATCTACTTAGGGAGGTGAGATAAGGAATGTTTAATCTAACCTACTTGCTTCTAGCCAGAAGGTGGATGCAGAGCAGAATGGAGGGTGAACCCTGACTTCATAACAACTGAGAGGAAAGGAGGAAGCTTAAGCCCCTGGAGAATCATTTGGAAACTGTTGCAAGCTGTTGCTCTACTAGCTGAGCTGGGGATTTATGTGCAGCCCTTTCCTCGTGCTCCAAGATGATACCATTAAAACTGGTGAATTAGCACCCTTGTCTCCTGCCTGTAAATGACCCATGAAAACTGAAGACTTAGGTCCAGGCCCTGGGATTTGACAACCCTGAGGACACTGACAAAAATTAGTTCTACACATACAAGGAATTTGATAACCCACACAAGAAGAACATCTACAGGACTAAGCAAGAGAACATGATGGTAGAGAACATGCCAAGCAATTTTTTATGGGGCTAACTGAAAAGAATCTCTTGTCAAACGTTAGGCAAAGGTTATATTGATCCTGACTATTACTCTTAACCCATTCACTTCTGTTTTAACCTCACCAAGATTTCAATTAATATTAATGTTCCCCGTAGAAAGAACTGGTGCTTGCAGCTAACATATCTTGCCCAGGAGAGTAAGGCAAATTTGTCTAAGCTCAAGTATTTCAGCAAGACAGGCTTCTTCAGTTTAAGCACTCACCAAGGAAGAAGTAAATTATACATGGAGCTGGGATTAAAAAAGACAATCAAAAGAGGAGGAGGAATGTTAATAAATCTGCCCTCTGATGAGGATATTCTATTAGAAAATCATTTGTAAGTATATTAACCTGTAAAAACAAATTGCTGATGGGTTCATGGGTTGAATGAAAATATTATAGAGGCCATTAAATGTAAAAGAGAATGGTCAGAGCACACACTTTCTAGCAAGCAGTCAAAACTAACATCCTCCCCACAAAAAATATTACCACGACCAGCACCAGCATTCAGAGAATTGTATTGACATTAGTAGATTTTTATATGTTAATTTAAGACATTCAACACAGAGGTAGCATGGATGTTAGCAATTCTACTTGTTTCTACTTCTAAGAAAAAAATAAAAATATAGATGAAATTAAAATAAATATTTATTATTATATTTACTTAATACTTTATGATAATAATAGTAACAATTCTTATCTCTTCACCCAAGGAATCGTCATAAATAATACCTGATAATAATAATACAATTACACCAACCATTAAATCTTCCCTCAGAGGCACTGGAGGAGAGAAGACTTTTCTCCTGCTTCTTCCTGCAAGCTTGTGGCTGGAGAGGATTGAATGGCAATGCGCAGGCCAAGCCAGCCAGCCTTTGCCTTGGCTCCTGTAAAGTGGTGACTCCATTGCGGGGAGGAGGTGGGCCAAGCAGCCTTCAAGCCTTTGCGGATCCCCTGTGAGGACATTGAGAACTACTGGGTTATATGGATCGGCCGGTGGTGTTTCCACATGTTTCATGTGGATTTTCTGTGTCCAGGGTCCCTGAAGTCCAGGGACCACATGTGGCTCACAGACACAGTCTGCCCACTCCTGTTTTAAAAAAGGAACAGGGAAGTTATGAAATAGGGAAGTTATGAAAGCAGCCCATCTTTCAAGATACATGTTCTTCTTCATTATAACATGCTGCTCAAAGAATCAAAAGAGTGGAAACCTTTTCACAGGAACAAGAATACTGAGAAAAGAAAAGGGCCTAGCTCAGTGGCAAAACACAAGTCCCCAAGTTGCTCCCATGTTCAGTCCATGCCATCTTCAAGAAGGACTTTGAAAGATGGCTTTCCCATACCTCCCAGAGTGATGGAGTAATGGAAAGGATCTGAGATCCACACTCATTCCATTTTCAGTCCCTCCAGACCTCCACAGGCTGCAAGTATCATTTTTCCAAAATCAGAAGAGACCTCCCTCCGGCTTGTAAAATTTTTAGTACTGAAGGGGTCAGGCTGGACTGTCATCAAGGTTAACTGTGGCCCACAGGTATACACAATCCCTACCTCTGCCCTAAAGAACCACTGGCTCTCAGTGCAAACAAATACTGAGCTAAATGGACCAATGGTCTGACCAGAACAAAGAGAAGTTACTTTGTTGGACTACCAGCTCCCCAATCCCCCACCCAGAATGGCCATTGGACATGCAGGCTGAAGTATTCTGGGACTTGTAACCTAGCAACAGTAACTTTTCCAAGTTTAGGACTGACTTGATATTACATAGCTTCCTATGTTTTGTTCTAACAGCTATAGTGGAAATAGCAACTGTGTGGAACTGTATCAGGAACTGATACAAATGAATGGGATTACATTCTTATAATTCCCCCACATTATAAACATACAATAGAGCTATTCAAATGCAATGACAGAGGTTCACATTGCCCCCAAGAAGAGGCATCAAAAGCAACATTGAAAAGAATGAGTAATTATGGGCTGGTGGGAGGAAGCGGAGGGAAGCGCACTGTGCAAGTCAAAAGCAAGACTATCTTTCTTTGACACGAATTTTTCACAATAAGTTTCTGTAAATGTACTTTACAGTTTTAAACACACACACACACACATGATTCAGCTATGTTTAAAGAAATGAGAGACAGACGGTCCGTTGGACCAACTTTCATAATTTCAAAATATACACATGGGGTGGGGAGTGTAATAAAATACTTTGGTCAAGAAGCATCACCCTTCTTGAACCCACTGCTAGCTTCCTATGTTCTCAGAATATTTTTAACAACTGGCATGCAGCTCTGCACCATATGGTATGACACACTAGCAAGTAAAGGACTAGATTTAAATATCCAGAAAAATAAAAATAAATGTTATACCTATATAGGCACAAATAAAGATACATTCTCATAGGCTCTGTAGCTCTTCTTACAAAAAGAATTTTGGGGTTATTCCAAAATAAAACATAAAGTAACGCAAATCAATAACACTTTACCAAGTGTTACCACTAAATATAACTACCATTTCATCACTATTTAAAGCTTCCTTCCCTATCATCATAGTTATAGATGGACAGTACATGTTCCTCTACAGAAAAAAATAGAGAAAACGATAGCGCATTTGGCTTGGTGGTCTAAAAACAAGTGCCTGCCCCATATTTAGTTTCTGTCAATCAACCTTGTGCTGAGAGTCAGTGTGGTTTAGTTATTAGAGACTGACTGGGACTAGGAAGTGCCAGATCTGATTGCCAACTAATGAAACTCACTGAATGGCCTTGGGCTAGTCACTTTTTGCCAACCCAACCCAACCCAACCTATCTTATAGGGTTGTTGTGAAGATAAAATGGGTAGTAAGAGAGGCATGCACAATGCTTTGAGCTCAAGAAGGAAAGACAAGAAGTAGATATTATTAATAGATAAATAAATACCATCATTTTAAAAGATGGGAGATTGGCCTGATTATTGCCTTTTACTTACTCTTTACCAGTGAGAGCCAGTGTGGTGTTTGAGTGTTGGACTATAACTCTGAAGACCAGGGTTCGAATCTCCACTCGGCCATGAAAACCCACTGGATGACCTTGGGAAAGTCACACACTCTCAGCCTCAGAAAACCCCTTGATAGGTTCACCTTAGAATCACCATAAGTCAGAAACTACTTGAAGATACACAACAACAGCAAACTATTTTTTTTATTTTTGGAGAGCTAGTATGTTGTAGTGGCCTGAGAGTTAGGACTCAGGGAGACCAGGATTCAAATAACTGCTCAGCCATGGAAACACACTGGGTGACCTTGGAAAAGTCACACTCTCTCATCCTAAGAAGGTGGCAATGGCAAACCTACTCTGAATAAATCAGAAGAAACCCAGGAAAACTCAAGGGTAGAGTAATCATAAATCAAAGTTGACTTGAAGGCACACAGCAACAACTAATGATATCTTTTATGGACAGAAACTTAAGGAGAAACATTTCAGCCATCAAGATGGTGTCACCAATTACACCTTGCTGCCCTGTCTTCTTGTTGTCGTATGCCTTCAAGTTGTCTTAGCTTATGGCAACTCTGAGACAAACCTATCACAGCCTTTTCTTGGCAAGATTTGTTCAGAGAGGATTTGCCATTGCTTGAGGCTGAAAGAGTGACTTGCCCAAGGTCACTCAGTGGGTTCCTGTGGCTGAGTGGTGATTCAAATCCTGGTTTCCCAAAGTCCTAGTCCAACACTCAAACCGCTATACCACACTGGCTCTCTAAAACAGCCTCCCTCAGCCTGATGCCCTCTAGATTATTTGGATTTTAATTCCCATCAGCCCCACAGCCAGCAAGGTTAATGATAAATGTCTATGGTAATTGTAATCCAAACAAATAAACATCAAAAGTGTCTGGAAAATTCACATACTTCTAACCACTTCTTACTTAATTCTAGTGTGGAAGAATTCGAAATATGTTTTAAGTCCTAAACTCTCTCCAGAGCTGGCTCTACAACTTGGTAGAGTGAGATGGTCACCTCAGGAGTAGATGATGGGAGGCAGCATCAAGGTTGTAGAGAAGAGGAGAACAGTGGCAGATAGTATGACCTCTTACCCCTTAAGCTACTTGGCTATCTTCAGATATGGATTCCTATTACCAGTGTTGAAGGAAGATTCAACTGCCTGTCTAGTTGGCTTTGCACATGTACATAGGAGTTGCATGTACAATTGCATGCAATACAAGTACATGTAATAACTATGTAGTTTTTAAAAGGCAATTACCATATGCTCCAGCCCATATACATATAGTATCAGTACACCACTGGCCACTCATAGCTGGCATACCAACACTTCATGAATGTCTATACAAGCTTCTTTTAACTATGCCACTGGACACAAGGTTTCTATGGGACACCATCATGTCTAAAGGCGCACAGGCTTGGAGCAGCAAGACTACCAACTTTTGAGCAAGGACTGAAATGCTTTAAAAAGTAGACTGTCCCTGGAAGCACATTATACTATTACCAAATCTGGCCTTCTCCCAAATGGCATAACAAGTTCCAGAAACATTTTGGAGCCCAAAACATCAAAACCTTACTACAAATAAATGTAAGAGAGATGTGCAGTTAACAATGAGGACAATCATACTCAGAATTTACAGGCACATGTTAGTGCTAGAAATTAAGAAAAATCACACCTCTCAATTTTGATTTGTGCCAACATTGAAAGCATCACGTGTTACAGTATGTTAGCTAAATAAACCCACTCAGGTATTTTATTTGAATGCTAATTAATTTTTATAGTTACTTTTTTCCTGCTATTAAAATAAGAATGAGAGAAGCATTTGTTTTCCTACCATAAAACCTGCATACTCAAAAAACCAGTAGCTGTTTTAAGTGAAGAGTGCATTGCTAGACAAGCTAGACAACCATGGAGGTAAAGATGGGGGGGTGGGTTGGTCTACATAGGCAAAAATACCCCCATACTGACCCCGAATTCATGGTACATTTGCCACATGACATTTTTGATGATTTGCATCTTCACCAGGGTTTCTGCAGGAAACTCTGGACCTGGAATATTTGAGGTTTGCCCCGCATTTGAGTGGGAAACCCAGATTTTTGGCTGTGTGGCTGCTGAGGATTGGCTTTGGAGCAAAGCCAGGGTGGAACTTCCAGTGGACAGGACTCCATTCTGGTGCTTTTTAAATTTTATTTTTATTACTTTTCAACTGTGCACTTATCTAGATAAGTATATCTCTGCTTATCCAGTAATACAGTACTCTGGGACCACATGTATTTGCTTATCCACATTCGCAAGCAAACTGGAAGGGGTAAACAGAGCAGCCCCGGTTGTGTGGCCGGAAACAGTATAACATATAGGATGTGTGATCAGCATAGACTGCCCTTTTACACTGATGTGGATTATACTTTGGCAGGATATTCCAATCTATAATTGGACAAGCCCAGTGTGTGTGGCATTTATAGGCCACTGAGGATCTAAGAAATTTGCCATTGCTACGAGGTAGGTGCGGGGTTTCCAACCAGTGTAGACAAGCCCAGAGAAAAAGAATTGGGCAACTCACAAAGTGCAAGACACACAACATATACTTTTATTATTATGAAAAGGTATATACTGTATAACAAGAGTTCAAATACAGTTAATTCATAAGCAATCAGCTGTGATGAGAGTGTGGAATATGGGCTCTTCAGAGCAACAGAGTACAGGCATATATCAGTTAACAAAGTAGGCATTATTTCTTTAACAGAAACTTTGGTACCAGAGGTAGATAACAAGAAAATAATAGGGATAGGTTCCTGCACCACAAAAAAGAATAGCACTTCAATAAATTTGAGCAAACTTTTTATCTAAAACTAACAATATACACAAGTGAAATAAAACCACCAGGTCAAAGTAAGTCTTTCAAAAGTAAACAAAGACTTCTTGATCCTACTTGAGACCACTTGAAAGCTTCTTCCAAAATGCATCCAGGGACTGTTGTCAGCATGTAAGGCTGGCTTATCTGTTGCCCCTTTTTGCATTTCATATGAGCTCAGTAAGGGATTCTGCTGCTGTTTACCTTCCCTTTTGTAGGCAGGCAAGCACAGCAACAGTAGGATTGGCTAGAGTAAAATCCTGCTTTTTCCCATCTTAAGCTTTATTGCATTATTTACTGCAGATATGCTGCTGCATCTCAACACTGAACATCTGTTTCTTCAGCTTCCCTTCACCATGCTCCCAATACCAATGCTGCTAGAACCTTTCTAGCTACAAGGAGGATGAGTGGGGAAGGGGTGGCTGGACAGGCATAAAAAGACTTTGAGGCTTTGTTAACTGAGGTATGCCTGTATTTGATACTCAGAAATGCATATCCCATTCCAACAATATTCATCTGCTTAGCCTTAGTTTGTAAAAGACTGTGGACAACACATTGTTAGAAAATAAAGAAATTAAACCTGGCATCACCTTCTAGATATAAATCACCTACTTTGTGGTTGTCAGTAGAGATTAAACCAAGCTGAATTAGAAATATTTCTTAAATAAGTACCTTAATTAAATTATGCAAATGTAAGTGAAACCAGATTTGAGAAATGAATCTTAAGGCATCCAAAATACCTCAGAGAAGTTCCTACCAAACATAAGTCTTGGGCCTGTTGGGGACAGTTATTTTCAATAATGCCCAGTGTGTATACAGAGATCTCTGGCTTTTCTTTGCAAATGAAGATTCAGGAAGGACTCATCCCACACTTACTGCAAGCACGCTGATGACTAAAAAGGTCAATCCGAGATAAACACGTCCAGTTGCACAAAGCACAGCAGAAGGTCTCCTTGGGTGATGTTTCTGGGTTGTGATTCTTTCTGCGTTGTCGTTTCTCTTCAAGACTTGTTCGGCGTGAGTTCTCACACAAGGCTGCAGCATTGTGGATCTAATTCTTGCAGTTTAGACATGTTAGTGTGATGGCACTTGAACAGACTAGCAAATATGTTGTGGCATAAGCTTTCATGGACCAGAGCCCGTTTTGCCAAACACATCAAGAGTCTGAGGGGATCTTGGCTGGCTGAAGAGAGCCCATTACACAGTACTCTTTCAGTCTTTGCTGTAGAATGGAAGAGAGGGCTTGTTAAGGGGTGCGCTAAGCCCCCTTAACACCCCTTTACATACATAAAGGGGTATGTACCCCTTTACACACATATGCTAGAGTATACCCATAGATGCAAACTGGAAATAATTACTATAATTTACGTAGAAATATATTGTATCTCAACATAGTAGAGAAGACTGTGACCATATGTTGAGGGTAATGATATGGTTTGTTATTAACATTATCTGTTAACTGTTATTAACTGTGTATCTGACAGAATGCTAACTACTAATGGGTACCTTCAAGGCACTTACTCTTCCTCTCACTTTGACAGTCCTTCCAATAAAGGACTGCAATCTGTAACCTAGGACACACAAAAAGGAGGAAGGAAGAAGATAAAAAGAAATGTGGCACCACCTTTAAGACTTTGTTGTTTTTGTTGTTGTTGTTGTGTGCCTTCAAGCCATTTCTGACCCTAAGGCAGTGATGGGCAACCTTTTGAGCTTGCTGTGTCAAACTTCGCCAAAAAACTGAGCATAACTCGAGTGGTGTGTCACTTTGAGGAAAAAACATTATTTTGCAATATTTATTGTTTAATCAACAGTATTATTAATTGCTTCTTAATAATTAATGAGTTGTCACAACTCATGTGACAACTGAATAATCAAAATATACAGTTGCCCCTTCACATTCATGGGGTTAGGTTCCGAAGACCCCCACGAATGTGGAAAAATCCGCAAATAATAACAGCCCCCCCAGCCTCCCAAAAGTGGTGACAGGGCCTTCAGAGGCCCTGTCACTACTTTCCCCTCACCACCCCGCTAGCATCCTGAAAGTGGCAATGCGGCCTTTGGAGGCCCCGTTGCTACTTTCCCCACACCTCCCCTGGACTCCCTCTGACCCATGGGTTTATTTTTTTGGGGGGGGAATACCTCACCCATGAGTGAAGCAGGGAAAGACATAAAAGAGGTGGACTTACCTGCTGGAGGTAGAGGAAGGCTGGGGGGCACGGTAGCAAGTGTGGGAGCAAGGCGGAGTTGGAGACGAGGAGGCAGCCTGAGTTAGCCATGGAGCAGAACATGTGTTTTCCGGCTAGCCTAGGAGTGATTACACGGGCAGCTCCTCGGCTCCCAGACCCTCGGCTTCTTCCCTTCACAGCACTTACTCCCCCTCCCCACAACGACACATGCGCGTGCACACATGCATTCTCCCCCCTCCCTCTTTTGGCAGCTCCCCTGTGCGGAGCTATTTAGGAGCGCTCCATTGGAGAAGCTGCACGCGGTGCCCAGGGCTCAAACAAGAGGCCCATCTGCCCGTCACCTTCCCTGGTCTTTCCGAGGTGGCTCTGAGGCTTTGAAGCCTTGGAGCCTCCTCGGGAAAGCCGGGGAGAGGTTGGGAAGAGTCCCTTCCTCACATCCGCCGCCTTCCCCGGCCTCCCCAAGGCAGTTCCGCAGCTTCAAAGCCATGGAGCCCCCTCTGGAAGGCTGGGCGGCCACCCTCCCACTTGCCCGCCGCCTTCCCCAGCCTCCCCGAGGTGACTCCATGGCTTCAAAGCCACGGAGCCCCCTCAGGAAGGCCGGGGAGAGGCCGGGCGGTCACCCTCCTGCTAGCCCGCCATCTTCGCCGGCCTTTCCGAGGTGGCTCCAAGCCTTCGGAGCCCCCTCGGGAAGGCCGGGGAGAGGCCGGGTGATCACCCTCCCTCTCACCCGCCATCATCCCTGGCCTTTCTGAGGTGGCTCCGAGCCTTCAGAGCCCCCTCAGGAAGGCCAGGGAGAGGCTGGGCGGCCACCCTCCCTCTTGCCTGCCTTCTTCCCCGGCCTTTCCGAGGTGGTTCTGAGCCTTCGGAACCCCCTTGGGAAGGCCGGGGAGAGGCCAGGCGGCCACCCTTCCGCTCGCCCACTGCCTTCCCCGGCAGAGTCCTGCCCGCTGGCCACATTACCCGGTCTTTCCAAGGTGGCTCCAGGGAAGCACAGCAGGCCTCAGTGGTGGTGGTGGCAGGTGGGGGGGAGGCTCCACCCCCTGCCTCCCTAAAGTGGGAATTGGGGCTTCGTAGCCCCACCCACCACTTTCCTCCCCCCTCCCTAAAGTGAGGCTTTGAAGCCTGGATCGCCACTTTAGGGAGGGTGGTGAGGTTGCAGGGGGGAAGAGGCCTATGGCCGCGTGTCAGCACAAATGGGTACACGTGTCAGTGCTGACACACATGTCATAGGTTCACCATCACTGCCCTAAGGCAAACCTTGTACTCTGGAGACCAGGGTTCAAATCCCCAACCAGCCATGGAAACTGACTGGGTGACCTTAAAGACTAATTGGTTTTTATTTTTGCATGAGCTTTCATGGATCTAAACCCACTTCTTCAGATGCAGTACCCAATGGTATTAAGGCCTCAGGTATAAAGTATATTTATACAGCTGTGGGAGTGAGATGGAATGTAATAAGATCCAGAAAGATGCAAATCATGACCCTTGCCCTAAATTTTCAAAGGGCTGTGTAAGATGATACAGGCCTTTACAGTGGTCAGGTAATGTTGATGCGTGAAAGCAATAAATCTGCTTACCAAAAATAAGTTTCACTCAGTTTAAAACTCTCTCTGAGAAGATTCCCTTTTGTTAAATGTGCAGTAGCAAGGACACTTGTATTAACATACTTACTGTTCCATGAAGCCATTGTCTGCGCTCATAACTCTGGTAACGGATTGGAATTTGTGAACATAATTCAATTCAGCAGTTTTTCTTTCTAGTCTTCCTTTGTAATTTCCTTGTTTAAGGACGGCAGCTTGTAAATTCCTTACTATGTGTCTAGGAAGGTTGAAATATTCAGCAATTGGTTTTTTGGTATTGCTGTATCTAATGCCAGATTTGTGTCCATTTATGCTCTTGTGTAGAGACTGTCCTGTTTGTCCAATGTAGAGTATAGAGGGGCATTGTTGGCATAGGATGGGATATATCACATTGGAGGGAAAGCAAGTAAATGCATTTCTGATATTGTTGACTCCTGTAACATTGCTCCCAGAGTAGCATGGGAACAAACAGGGCTGGTTTAACCATACCACCAAATCCACATTGGTGGGGGGGGGCAGCCACAGCAGGGGCCCCATTCTAACCGTCTCTGGCCCGGCCATCTCCTTCCTTTCCTCCCTCTGCCCCCATTGAGCAGGACAAGCTCCTGGGGGGAGAGCGCTGGCGGCTGCACAGGAAAAGAGGCCCGAAGGCGGCAGCAGTAGCAGCCCCTGGGCTCGGGCTCGGGCTGAGCTGCTCCAAGCCCTGGGGTGGGGCCAGGCTGAGCGAGAGCGGGAAGCACTGCGCTGGCTGCTGGGCCCAGAGCCTGGAGGTGCGCTGATGCTGCTGCCACCTGGAGCCCGAGGCCGAGCTGCGGGACCAGCTGGAGAGGTGAGTAACTCTCCTCCAGTCCTAGCTGAGACTGGCCCCTCTGGATGTGCTGGGGGGCCACCACTGTCCCACTGCTGGGCAGGCTGGATGGCCTCATGGGTCCCTCCTGCTATGAAGGGGCCGCTCCGCTTCCTCTCCCTCCGGGCCTGCCTGCCATGCTCTCCTGGCGCCCCCCCCCCCGGGAAGGAAGAGGAGGAAGCGGTACAGACGGGGCGGCCTCAGGGACAGCGGTAGTCAGCAGGAGGCAGCAGTGGAGGAGGAAGAGGTGGCAGCTGCCCTCAGGTCTCTGCTGCTGCTGCTGCCTCAGGAGGAAGGAGTACCGGTGGCACATCTGCCAGGAGGTGCTGGCATCTGCCAGGAGGTGGGAAGGGAGGCGGGCGGCACTCCGGTCCCAGCTTGGCAGCCTTCTGGCATGGGAGGACGCCCTGTGGGAGCTGCGTACCTTTGTGGGCTGCTTGGAGAAGGGAGGGGGCAGCGCAGGGGCCGCGGTCTCGGTGGCCGAGCAGAGCCGGGGCGGCAGGAGCACCGGGAGGGCGGCCACCTTGGTCAGGCCCAGCAGGCAGGATATGGGCCCCCCAAAATAAAGTGTTGCAGGGCCCCCCAAAATTCCTTAAAGCGGCCCTGGGAACAAACAGTCACCCTAGGTTAAACGTCTGACAATAATTTTATGGCAAAGAATCAAAAATATTTGTTGACAAAGTTTTATTGTTTGCCATCATTCTGCCCCACCCCTTTTTTCTCTTCCACTGAATTTTACTAGCAGTTACCGCTACGGAGCTTTATAGTGCCATCTAATACAGACCCCATGCTAGTCTTATTTTACCCACAGTGCACAGCACTCCACATCCACAGTTTAATCTTCTGAATATGTATACCACCCTTTTATATTAAGATAGTAACTAAAGGAGTTTACAATCAAGTTTCATATTCATTTAAAACAACAACTGTAAATTTTTTAAGATCAGAGTTTAAGATCAGAGTTCAGACTGTTGTGTCTCTGAATCTGGTCATCAGCAGTACTGAGGGCCCACTGTATTCAAATATATATATACACCACACACACTCCTACCCAACCATTCTCTGAAGATGCCAGCCACAGATGCAGGCGAAACATCAGAGAGGAACTTTTCCAGAGCACAGCCTCACAGCCCAGAAAAGACCCAAGGAAAATCTATTCAGATACAGTTTACCACTTTAACAAGTGCTAAAAGCCTATAAGTTAAAAGCTGCAAACTTTTCTGCATATTGTAGACCAAAACTTGGAATATGTAATTAAACAAGTTATCTTACCCTTCAAATAATACAGTGGGCCCTCGATATCCACTGGGGCTTGGTTCCAGGTCACACCCACCCCCCCACCCTGATATCAAAATCTTATATACAATGGTGTAGAAAAGGGTGTTCCTTATATAAAACAGTGAGCAGCAAGGTTTACTTTTTGGAACTTTTTCCCCAAAGCAGTTTCGAGCCATGATTGGGTGAATACATGGATGCAGAACCCAGGATCGACTGTACGCACAAAAGAAGAGCTTTTAAAGTAACATGTTAGAAGGTGTTATTGGGGGAGGGGGTAGCAAAAGCAAACTGGTATGAAATAACAAATGATAACATTTCATTTATTTAAGTGTGATTAGCAATGATTACATGTCATGAACATATTGGGAGTCATTTCAGACCATTTTTATATTTTAAAATGTTTGTTTAATTAAAATTATTTTTTTAAAAAATAAATAATATGTTAGGAAGACTATTTGGAGAATGACAAGGTACTTTTCTTTCAAAACGTAAAAGAAACATGTTAACTTTTTGTCTTAGAATCATAGAATCATAGAATTGTAGAGTTGGAAGAGACCACAAGGGCCATCCAGTCCAACCCCCTGCCACACAGGAAATCACTTGTTTTGATACTGGGTGTAGTTCCAGGCCTTTCCAACAGTTCTTTCAGTACTGAGTGGTAAATGATGCAGCAAATGGTATACAGCAGAGAAGCATTCTAGCCCTTTTGCGGACAGAGTCCAGCACCCCCTCACAACCAATGGTAGAGCTGAGCCGCAAACAAATATTTCCCACACTCATCCCTCGGCTAGCGATCAAATCAAATCCCCATCACAGGACATATGGGGAGCCCTTGGGCTGAGGCACATACCCCCAAGGCTAGGCCAATGGAAGATTGATTTTCAAGGGTTATATGGTTCTTTTTACGGTACCCAAGTTTCTCCCCTCTCACAACTCCACTAAAAGCCCTAGATTGTCTAAAATTTCTAAACATTTTTTGAGGCATGAAAACCTACCAAAGCCCCCAGAACTCCATTTAGACTGAGTTTCCCTTTTCTGCAATCTCCTCTGCATCCCCACCCCACCCCAAAAACTGGCTGAAAATTAGCTGGAAAACCTGGTAGCAGAAACTGGAAGTAGACTTCCAGCCACTTCTGGGAACTTCCAGGATCCATTTTGGGCTGAGTTTTGGCCCAAAATGCAGTAGTACAACCCAGCCTAGAAGCCAAAATTGGCCTTAATTGAAACTGCTCAACCCTTATCTAAACAAATAACTAGAGGCATCATCTACTATTACCGTACTTAGGATATATAGGATTCTTGAAGAGTTCTCTAATTTCCAAAATTCAAACAACGACACAAGTGTGCCAGTGTATCAGCCTCTAGGCCCAGGGGGTGGCCAAACCACGGTTCATGTGTCACATGCAGCTCTTTGATATATAATGTGTGACTTGAGGAAATACATTGGTTGAGCTCCTTTTTGCATTACAATTCATATAAAAAAGGAGAAAAAAACCAAGCTTTATAATTATTTACTGGGTATAAACTAAGAATCTGCTGGATTAAAATGCAAGTTTAATGTTCACAGTGAGTAAATATATTTAAGAATTTAAATTCTAATTTTAATGCTAGATTTGAGCCAGGGATTAAGACAAATGCAAATTTGCATATTTTTCTTAGATGTGTCTGTAGTTCATTACTGTATTAAATAGGCTCAAGATAGTTAAAACACTAATTGATCAGGATTTTGAAAACGTATGGTATATATATATATATGTGTGTGTGTGTGTGTGTGTGTACTTTGTGATAACTGAAACTAATACAAATTAACAGTTTAAAAATTACATACATGAATAAATATTATCACATACATGTATTTCTTAATATTTATTATAATTTTGTAACAAAATGTGTGTAACAATAACAATGTGTGTGTGATATTTGTTCCTTTGTGGCTCTTACATTAAGCAAGTTTGACCACCACTGCTCTAGGTGGACATTCCTACCAGAAATCTAGTATTTTGACCAAAACCTAACAGGAAATGCAATAAGCTCCTGAATGAGAGCCATCATAAAAAGGCACTAAGTAGTGCACATTACTATGGTATGGCAATAGAAATTGAGTGTTCTCCAAGCAACTCACTCTTTTTTGCCGTTAACATTTTATAACCCAGTAAAACCTTCTTGCTATTTTCATTTCAATTAAAAACATCTAACATCCTTTTAGATATAAAATTAGTCATTTGCCATTTATGTTCTTCCTCTAAATGGACCATTTGTGCCTTTGAAGATGTTAAAAGACACAATTTAAAGGTAAAAACAGCAGAAGCATCCTTGGCTTAGAAGTCATACAAATAGCCCAGGCACTCTCCAAAGAGTGCAAAATATATATAAATAGGATTTCCAAATGTGCACTCTAAACCAGAATGAGGCAATGGTTTATCTAACTCATGCTAATATATCCTAAGATGATTATATATTCATGGATTCATTTTAAGAGTCCCTGGCATGTATGGAATGAAAAAGAAACTCTGGAAATGTGGATATCTGCCACTGCAATAAGAAGACGATCAACAGAACATCCACATAATTATTATGTCCTTACTGGAGAAACATTGGTAGATGGAGAACACAAGACCACATTTTTATAGCCTGGTTATGCAGCTCTTCTCACAATTGAGTCAGAATTGCCCCCTACACTAGAGCAAGTGGCTTCTACGTATCTTTGTTTTGAACCTTCACCTCTACAACTCTTCTGATGACGAGTTGCAGTGTGCCTGACATATACGACAGAATGTGTGTGCAAAAATGTACCAGGAGTTGGTTATAATAGTGGCAGACAGCCCACAGAACTAGACTGGGTAACAGCCCACAAGTTATCCAGTCTAGTCTAGGACCTCTGGAGCTTCCCAAGGAATGAGTAAAGAAGCTCTACTGTAGCTGCCTCCATGGCATTTGGCTGCCAGCAACATGAATTCCATGATGTGACTATGAGTGGCACTGAAAGTATGCGGTGCTTAAAGCTAAGAGTCAAACCACACAAAGAAGCCATCCTGTGCCATTGCCTCCCTGTGAAAAGCCATTTCTGTGCTTTATTTACTTTATTCATGCCAGGACAAGCAAAATGTAGCAGCTGCTTCATATCCAAAAAGTTCATAAGTTCCTAGGGGAAGAATGTGTGCTTGGTTGGGATGCCAAATGATTAAGATCAACATGGGTCAAACTTTTCAGAAATTCATAAAGAATCTGCACTTCATCTTTCTGCATGAGTTAATATTCCAAAACCAGATGAGACGAAAGACTTCCAAAAGTACCTTTAGACATAGATCAGTTGTGAATTAGGTCGGCTGCCTAGGAGAGGTCTTCATCCTGCTCATCCAAGCAAGCATTTTAATTAATTAATATCCTGCCTTTCTCACAGCATGGGATCCAAGGCAACATACAATCTTTTAAAAACACTTTTAAAAACCCTCTGGGGGCTTATCTGCACTGGCCAGAATACTCACGTTCTAGCCAGTATATTCCAGTCCTGGGCCCACAGTGTTTCCCCCCTGCCCCGCCCTTTCATTGCAGTAACAGAGGAGTATCCTCACATCCGTGGCCCACGCACAAACTACCGTAGTGTTTCTCTTCCTCATGCCAGTCACATCTTCCAAGGCCAGGAACATGTGAACCGTGGTCATATGGCTGGGTGCCTCACAGTGACCTCAGCAGATGCAACTCACATGACTCGGCTGGGAAATGGCTGTGCCAGGCACCATGTGGACCACATCTGTGGAACACCCCCCCCCCAACTGCAGTAATGGAACTCACCATTTTATCCAGAAAAAAACCAGCAAACTGTGAGCTGTTCTTTTTTTAACCATGTGTCCACTCTGTTTTAAGGGTTTTTGCTCCAGATTCTTGTTGGAATTGCCCAGATATCATATGGATAGTTCAGACTACAAATTTGCCAAAAACCCTGTATCGTCCAGACTGCTGGGCACAGGAACTGTGCAGGCCATTTCATATGGCCTGTCTAGACAAGGTACAAAAGTTAAAACACAATTAAAATCAACTTCTATTTAAAACACACAGCTTAAGAAATGCAAGTTCTCTGTGAAACCATTGTAATTCTCAAACTCTTTGCTAAAACATACATGTTGAATTCTTTGGCCTTCACTTGCAACAGAACAACTAACCATTGTCTGTACAGTAGTTGCTTTCTGCTTCCCCAAAACCTCCAAAACATTCTTTGTTCTTAGAGTTAGTCCCAGAACTCTAATGTTGCATTTTGTTGAACAGTAATTCATTTTTTAATATTTATTGAATACTTTTTTATCTCTCAGTTTTACTGTCCTTATCTTTTACACTGCTTTGCACTGCTCTAAGGATTTAGAGGAGGCATAAAATAATTTTAAACAAATAAATATCATCACTCCTTACCAGTATGAATATTGTAAGTGTCTATAGTGTGGAAGAAATGACTCTGTCCATCCCTGCCAGTGTCTGAACCCAGAAACTGCTGACACTGAGGGTGGTTCCCTCAAAGCTGGATCTGGCAATTGTAGGAGGGAGGAACTGAGACTGTAGAGGCTAGTAGAACACAAATTAGTCCACTGACCACAGCTGGGCTCAGAGGAAAGATTCACAAATGGCCCTGCCAGTTTATTTGTACTTTCAGACCAACAGAGAACAGGAGAAGAGAGGAACAGGTGCACTGTCAGGGCCATCCAGCTCCATCACCATCACCATCACCATCACCACCACCACCATCCCATCTATCTAGTCCAGGACTCAAAACAACTTACAAAAGTTAAAATACCTAGGCACAGCTAAAGAAAATTACATCTGAGAGAAGTTTAAAATATAATTAAAGTACACTTTGATCCCCATATCCGTAGGGGTTCAGTTCCTGGACTTACTGTGGATACCAGAAACCATGGATAACAGTGAACCATATTAAAATAAAGGACTTCCAGTAAAAACATACCATAGAGTTTCATTGGAGAACCTAGAAGGTGTCTAGAGAGGATGCTTCTCCAGGCATTTTCCAGCATTACTCTATGGTATATGTCCCTATTTTGTGTCCCATGGATAACTGAAACAGCAGATATTGGTTCCACAGATACAGGGGTCTGACTGTATCAATAACTTTAAAAGCAGTTTAAAACAAATAATTAAAAAAGGAGAACAAATATAAACAACACAACACATGAAAAGCCCATCTCCCCCAAGCAGTCAGCCTTTAAAGGCCTGCTGAAACAGAAAGGTTTTCTACAAAAGGAGGGTGTTAGTCTCAATTCTCTTGAAAGGGAATTCAGAGCCTAGGAGCAGCCACTCTCTTGTGTTCTTACCAGTTGTACCTATGGGGGTAGGAGGACAGAGAGAAGAGTCTCCCCAAAAGATCTAAAGAAATGAGCAGGCTCACCTAGGGAGATACGGTCTTTTAGATAATCTGCATCTGAGCTATATAGGATTTAACCTGAATTTTGATTTGTGCATTAGACACAGTGAAGTAGCCACATCAGGCAGTAGATGTTGGGTGTTAAGAAAGGACAGATAATGGTTATTTAATTAATGGATTATTACTTTGTCTTATGGCAGGTCTGTGAGTTGCCAAGTTGTGCTCTGCTAGTGGGATAATGACCCCCCTCACATCTGGCATAGAACACAATTGACCAAATTGCAACCTGACAGCAGTCTGGCACTTATCACAATACCAGCAATTGTCACAAGGGGAATAACAGCTCCTTCAAGGGTCACATTTTCTCTACTACAAAACTTACATCTTTCAGAAGGTTGTCAAGAACTTCTTGAGATCAGCAATCATCTTCTTTTTGGGAGGGGGGAGGGGTCAGGTCTTCCACACATTATGAGATGGTTATTGCCAACCATTTTCCAGTCACTTCCCTATTTGCTTTTTCCTGGGAAATTTATCTTCATACGCAGCCATGTCATGCAACACAACTTTATGTTTGTCGCCACTGGCTTACTAGAAGCAACAGATTTCAGGTAGGGAAAAGCGGAGGCAGGTATGTTGGACACCCTCTCAAGCTCCACTGGGCAGGTATGTTGGACACCCTCTCAAGCTCCACCTGGCATGGTTGGCGAAGACTTGGTTAGGCCAGGTGGAACTGCTGTCACCTCCACTTCCTCCACTGGCAAGGTGCTGCCACTCAGCAAGTTCAGTGAACACTCAGCTAGGCTGGGTGGAGGAAGGAGTGGTGAAGATGAGGTGGAGAGTGGCAACTTGATCCTCAGCAACATGAGCCAGGGTCAAGTTGCCACCCAGGAGGCATTTTTGCCATGGCTGCTTCATCCACTTGGCAAGGTGATGTGTCTGCCACTTGGTATGGTTGGTGAAGGCTCAGCTAGATTGGTTGGAGGGCTGAGTGGCTGCTCTCTGCCTCATCTTTGGTACCACCACTGCCACTTCCTCTGCATGGGCAGAACTTAGAGGGAATGAGGTGACAGTGGTAGCAGGCACAGGCCTGCAGTGGAAAGAGCAACAGCAACAATGGCTGCTTTAAGGAAGCCAACACCCCTAGGAGAGAAGGGAGGATGGTTATCCCCAAGTAGTCCCCCCCCCCATCTTGAATCTCTCAGCTGGCATGGCCAGTGATGAACAGTTGCGCTCTGTTGGCTGAGGGCTTCTGAGAGTTATACTCTTTAAAAAGTAACATTTCCAAGGTCTGGTGTCCACTCAGTGCATCAGCTGTCCTGGCTGAAAAGTATCCCACTCCCATGCAAGCTCTATGGATGCTGTAAAACCTAATGGCATGCTGCAAGACTACAACAGGAGCAAATATGAGAAAGTTTATGTTACAGAACCTCAATCTATTCTCTCAAGGAAGAAGAGGAAATAAATAATCAGATTTAATGGTGTTGGCAACATAGCCGCTGTCAGCTATTTCAACTGATTTGAGTTACCAAGAAAGAAACCACCCACTAGCTTTTATGAAGAAATATAAGATCTGGTCCAGTTTCTCCCTTCCCCACCAGTATGTGCCAAAGAAAGAAAACAATCAGTCGAAGTGTCTAGGAATCATTAAGGGTTTGGGTTTGTTGAGAAGAGGACTGAATGCATCTATGTGGCTAAGGATTCTATTGTGGCATCATGAGTTAGCCAAAATGTTTAAAGTCCATTGGCAGATCCTTTATTACACTAAAAATTATTTACAATTAAAATGTATACCAGAAAACAACAAAGACAGAATCGTCACTGGCAGGGATTCATAGCTGTACCCACATAGTGGCACCCACACTCCACCTACCTGTGTGTATCTGAGAGCAACTTTATTATATTTTAGGAACCAAAGTCCATCCTAATCTCCTATGCCCTCTATACCCTTTTTTAAAAGCCCACATATGTTACTGCCTTCCATTTTATTGATGTTATTTTGGATTTTCACTGGCCGAGTTTATTATTTTATTTGGTGCTTTCATAATCTCTTCTTGTTTTATTGTTTGGAATCCTGTTAGTATAAGTCATGTTGGCACCATCTGGAGATAAGGGTGTTATACAAATGTCATAGAGAAGTAGGCCAGGTTGTTCTGTCAAGTTGTCATACAGGGAATGTGTCTAGATTGTTGAAGGGTGAGGCTTGAAGGTAGAAACTCATTCTATTGATTAGAGCTTTACAACTAACAAGTTTTCAAAAATCTGAAATCAAATTGAGATCTGCAGTCCTGCAATACTGGAAGCAAAATGCTGGTTTCAATATGCACATACTAACCTTTCCATATGATGTAACTAGCCTGAAAAGTTATTTTGACAAATCATCAAGACAAGCTGGGAGCTAATATTTTAAGTTGATTACAGCAACATGAATCTTGCTGATCATATCCACAGCAAATCATATCCAAAATATAAAACATGCTGCTGGATTCAAGGTTTCCCACTCAAAACTCACTTCCTGGGCCTGCATATATTGTTCTGAAATACAATGTAAAAATCTAAAGGTACATCAACAATACAAATACATCTGTGACTGGGAGAGCCCATAGGCAACAGATTCCTGTCTTGCATTTATTAAAGTCCCTGAAAGATTTGATTTGGCCCCTGCAAGGCATAGAATCTTGAGCCCAGTAGAGCAGTGTTCTGACCCCACATTGTTCCACTTTCTACATTTTAATGGATTCTGCACTGCTGAGAAAGCTGAATCATCAGGAATCTAACAGTAAAAGCATTAACTAAATTTTAAAAAGACTGCATATGGTCAAGTCTGACCCAGTGCTTCCTTCTAGATGTCCATAACTTTGCCCACCATGACAAAATCTCCTTTCCCCTGTGGACAAACATGACAAGTTCAACTCTGTTCCCATTCATCAAGCCAAATGCTCCCACACACACACACACACTACAACTGCTCCAAACGCACAAGCCTCCTCTTCCCCTTTCCACTCCTCAAAACTAAGCAGTGACCAGTATCTGACTGGCCAGTATTTCCACCAGCACATCCCAACAGGAAAAAGGAGTGACAGGTGATTAAAAAACATCAGTAGAATCTAATGGGTTGAACACTAGCTAGCACGTTGAGAGATGTGAGGAAGTGTAGCATGGAAGTTCATGTGTTCAGTAACACTCAGGTTAAGATTATTCTGTGCGAGAAAGGAAAGGGGGTGCTGACCATGGGATAGGCAACTGCAGAGATAAACAGCTAGGAGAGGAACTAGCTGGACCATCTCAGTGGAGGTAGACAGATCTTCCTTTTTTGCACAAGATTTCAGGATGCACCTCCAAAGTACAGGCCAACTGTAAGCAAGCCTTTCTTCCAGTCTTGACTTTGTGCTACACTTCAGAGGCATTTGCTTCTGCTGTTCAGTGCAACATTTCATGCAAAACTATCATTAATAACCAGCCAAAAATGTGTGATTGCCTTGATCCTGCTCCAGAAAGAGGGGTGGGCTCAGGCAAGTACAATGTTTTGGCTACCCACCAGAGTGCCAAAATTATAGCCTACTGTCATTTCATAATTAATTCTAAGATTTGGTGCTACAGCATGTGACCATTAAAAGAAATCCTGGATTTCCGCCCTTTGCCAGCTAGCCTCTGTATTCCTAGGACTGAGATGATGTGATTTCTAGTTGCCAATCCACGATTTCCTAGAAATGAGTCACTTCTCTTGTTTTTACATGTGCTCTGGCTTGTTGGCATGCTAAAATGTGTCCCTTTTTACTATTATGATTCTTCTATTCCTACCCTAGATTCAGAATCAGTTGGTGAAATCCTGTTCCAGACAAGTACTACTTTTCAGCATCAAGTTGCAACAAAGCCCTGTGTGAGGATCTCCAGAGCTATAGGTTTCAGAGAAACCTAAACAGATGTTTGTTCTGTGAAAGCTTTAGCAGCCAGGTTCCTTAAACTGCTCTTTGCCCCTCTTGCTGGGCTTTGGCATTCATATATTGCCTGCTTTTATGTTTTTATGATGTTAGATTAACCTCTCTCTTTTTTTTGTGCAACCCACTGGCAGAGCATTGTCACAGAAAGTTACAGTAGTTAAGTCAATAAATGCTGGTCAGAACCAGTACATCCAGAATTTAATTTGAGCCATAGGTCAGTTACACAACAGATGAAGGAAGTGGAGTCTCCACCATGCAGAATGGCAGAGACACTGACTTCTGACCCTCTCAAGAATTCTGTTCAGTCTTAAGTGCTATGCAAGCTCCAGGAAAATTTTGGCTCCCTTAGAGGAGTGTGTTCCCTCTTTGGCAGTACAGAGCAACTCTGTCAAAGATCATTCTCCTTCTGCCCCAGTTCAGAGGACAAGTGACACAGGGCAAAAAACTTACTCCTCTCTCACCCACGAAACCAAGGAGATTTTCAGATGCGATTTTCGGGTGTATATATTCCAAAACAGCTCCGTTGCTGCCGCGCGGCATGGGAGCAGTTTTGGACGACAACGTTCCTCTGCCGAACCTCTCTGTGTCACTTCTGTGACCGAATGGAGGAAGCTGCATCATATTTCACTCACGGGCAACAATCGTGAATGAAATATGACGCGGCTTCCTCCATTCTGTCACAGAAGTGACATGGAGGGGTTCGGCAGAGGAACATCGTCGTCCAAAACTGCTCCCATGCCGCGCGGCAGCAACGGAGCTGTTTTGGAATATATACACCCGAAAATCGCATCTGAAAATCTCCCAAGTAAGTAAAGGGTGCAAGGAACCTCAACTGTTTATGACAGGTGCTTAATGCCTCTTCTTTTCTTTTTTTTAGAGAAGTGAACAATCCACAATGCTGCAGCCTAATTTGAGAACTCACGCCGAACAAGTCTTGAAGAGAAATGACAACGCAGAAAGAATCACAACCTGGAAACATCACCCAAGGAGACCTTCTGCTGTGCTTTCTGCAACCGGACTTGTTTATCTCGGATTGGCCTTTTTAGTCATCAGCGCACTTGCAGAAAGTGTGGGATGAATCCTTCCTGAATCTTCATTTGCAAAGAAAAGCCAGAGAGAGAGGACGAATGGAAACTCACAAGCCCTTTTTGTATTCTGCAGTATTATCCAGAATTTTTAGAGTTTTTTAAAAAAAAAAAATTGGCAGCAACCTGTTAAATTCATTATAATCAATGAGGAAAGGAAGTAAATGCATATTTAATATCAGAATCAGTTTAGTTTCATTTAGCTCAGTATCAACAGTTATTACCATACTAATGCCCATTTAAACACATTTAAGATCCATTTATAGCGCCTTGCAGAAGCATTCACCTCCCCATGACTTTTCCTCATTTTGTTGTGTCACAACTTGGAACTGAAATGGATTTGATTGGCATGTTTACCATTTGATGTATACAGTACAAGATACCCAAGACTATGAAGGTGTAAAATATTTTTAATGTGGCACAAAAGTTAAGTAAATAAAACCAAACTGAAACTTGTTGGTTACATAAGTATTCAAACCCATGAGCAGGTACTGGGCTTTTTCCAAAATAGGATAGTCACCAAAACTTTTTAAGGAATAAAACATAGACTAGTGGCTCTTAACCTTTTTTTTACCAGGGGCCCCCTTTAAATATATTTTGTTGCACTGAACCCCAAAGACTTAACTCAAGATTTAAAAGCCTAACAACAACAACAATAATACTTGATGATAATAAGAATAGAATTACACCATCCATTAAACCTTTCCTCAGAGGCACTGGAGGGAAGACTTTTCTACTGCTTCCTGCAAGTTTGTGGCTGGAGCAGATTGAATGGCAATGTGCAGACCAAGCCAGCCAACCAGCAGCACCTTGGCTCCTGTCACGGGGCCACTCTATCGCAGGCAGGAGGTGGGCAGAGCAGCCTTCAAGCCTTCACGGACCCCCTGTGAGGACGCTGCAGCGCTCTGGGGGTCCCCAGACCACAGGTTAATACTATCAATGACTTCACTCTTCCTTTGCTGTGGTACATAAGTATTTACACACATATGCTGAGACTGTACTTAGTAGAAGCGCCTTTAGCAGCCATTATAGCTGTGAGACCTCTTAGGTAATCAACATGTGCCAATTTGTTTTTATTTACTTAACTATTGTTTCTTAAGGGAAAGAAATATTGTACCTTCACAGTGTTGAGTATCCTGTATACATTAAATGGTAACAATGCCAATTCCAGGTTGTAATAAAATACACCAAAAGGGAATGAATACTTCTGCAAGGCATTGTGTATAGAAACAGAAGTATGAGAAGGTGAAATTTTGTTTGTTAATATTGAGTGAGGGAAAGCTTTGTTGAATAAATCATGACACAGTATAATATGTCTTGTGTTGTTGTTCACCTGAGGTTGTATTTACCACATTTTCAGACCTGCTAAGGAACAGGTGATTGTTATTATGTCCCAATATGTAAAACCATAGAATTCAAAGAGGGTGTACTTTCTTTTTCACACAACTGTAATGGATCCCCCTCTCTCAGCACTCAAAGTTCAATGCCTGTAGCTATCTGAACCACAAGCTCTTACCCTCTCCTCTATAGCACCCAGGTACGTCTGCACTTTGGTTATATCAGTTTTATAAAACTTTAACTGTCATGGCTCCATCCTACAAGACCCTGGGATCTGTAAGCCTGGTGACGTACTTGGAATTTTTTTGCTAACGTGCTTTAGAACACTCCTGACTTATAGTTCCCAAGGTACCCTGTGTTCCTGTCTCTCTCTCTGGCTTTTCTTCGCAAACGAAACACTACAGAATTAAAACTGATTTACTCATCAGTCTCTTCTTCTAAGTATCTCACCAAACTACAAGACCCAAGTTTTTTTAGGATGGGGTCAAAGAAGTTTTATGAAACTGCTGCAACAGTGTAGTCCAGATACCTCTTCTGAGAGAAAAAAAAGACTACAGAATCCACCACCTGGGCACACTCAAACAGCTCTCTCTTAGTGGTATGTTTTAGGTGTGGGAGAAGAAATCATGAGGAGAATTGGAGTCCTGTTGCCAATCTCCTCTAAACCCACCTCAAAAAAGAACCCTGCCCTGGTGAGTCTGGACTCCTCTGCTACTCTATTTGGCTTCTATTTACCTAGAGTTCAACTGAAAAGTAATATCCAACTTTGCTAATGTGAGAACTACCAGTTTTCTTTTATACTTCTGTTCTCTACCTAACAAGGGGCCTACCTGTATTACAAATCCAGGCATAGCCATCTTGTCTACCAGACAAATTCCAAGGGCCATATTTTTTAATACCTTTATTTGGCCAAGGGGAAAAACAAGCAAACTTAAATGTTTTCTTTTCAGACAGAGATAGATCTAGGCAACTGCTAGATTTCATTGTTTAAGAAAGTAAGAAAGTGGAGGATCAGCTACTGTAGCTTGTTCCAGCAATGCCAGGTATCATCCCAGAACTGCAGAACACCCAGTAGAGTCTATCTTACCCCTTTTAGACTCATCATTTCCCCCCTTCTCTCCCACCTGGAAATTGTGCCTGAGCACACACTGGATGACTTCCATAGCAAACTAGACCCTGTGTCCACCTGCTTCTGCCTAACATCCCCAGTGGTTTAAAAAAAAAAAAAAAACTTCTGGAGAACTCAGAAGCTTGCTCTCTATTTTCTATATCATGCTTTTTGCCCCCTAACTGCGGGTTGGGGGGCGGGTCTCCTCCTGGACCATGCTGCTGCTGCTGCTGCTGCTGTTTTGTGGTTGTTATTGTGTGCCTTCAAAGTGGTTTCCGACTTACGGGGGGGGGGCTATCAAGTTGTTTTCTTGGCATGATTTGTTCGGGGGGGGTGCCTTTGCCTTTGCCTTTCCCTGATGCTGAGAGAGTGTGACTTACCCAAAGTCACCTCGTGGGTTTCCATGGCCGGGGGAGGATTCGAACCCTGACCTCCAGAGTCACGCCCAAACCACTGCACCACGCTGGCTCCTGTTTGATACCTTGAAGACTACCACATCCAAGTTATCAGGTCCATGACACTTCGAGGCTAAGCAAGTTTATTCACTCACACAGCTTTTGCCCAAGCGACCGCTGAATGAAAGATGGGGTCCCCCCCCCGCCCTAGAGAAACGGTGAGGGAAGATCGCCTCCTCTCTGCCGATTCCTCCCCAGATCTCAGCGGCCCGGCCCCGCTGCCCGGGCTGGCTACTCTCTCCCACCCGGAGGGGGTCTCCCTTACCTTCTCCTCCGGCAGAAAGCGCAGAGCGCCCCGAGCGCCAGCAGAGTGGCCAGAGCGAGGCCGAAGGTGGGAAGGGCGAGCAGCTGGGCCAGCCCCATCCCGCCGCCTCTGTGCGCTCCGCTCCGCTCCGGCTCCGGTGGCTTGCCCGGGACCCTTCCTCCCTCCGCGCAAGGCAAGTTTCTCCAGCCGCAGGGAAACTCTCTCCTCCGCCTCCAGGAAGTTTGGCTCCTAAGCCGAGGAGGGTGGAGAAGAGGGGGCCCCGCGGCTCTCATTGGAGGGCGAGGAGATCGGGGCGTCTCCAAACGGGACTCCCCAGTGGCTTCGCCCCGCCTCTCGGGAGCAAAGGATCCACTGAAAGAATCTCTTCGCTCTCCCCTTTTGCCAACGCGCGCATTGCTCTCCCGCTTCCTCCCCCCCCCCTTCCTCGGGCTGGTTGGAAAAGATCAAGTGTGGAAGAGGCAGGACAGAGCGCAAAGCTGTTAGGAAAACCCCCATGGGGGAAATGCCCAAGTGCCAACCGGAGCCAAGGCGGTGCTTTATGCCACCCGACTTTTTCTAAGGGCTTGCTGATGGTGTTGAGGCTCAACAGGGTAGCCAGGCCTGTAGTGGAGGCAGGGCTATACAATGGCCTGGAGCATCAGGAAACTTTGCCACTGCCAGATTTTCCCAACATTTCACAGGCGACAACCGGGCCAGTTTTGAAGAAGCAGTGCAAATTTGATCTGGCAGTAAGAATGATTCTTGCACTGCTGAAAGTTGGGATTTACATTAGTGGATGAGCCACTGGATTGTCCTGAACTAAGGTACCATCAATAAGAGAAACCGCCAGGGTATAGGCAAGGCTGCACAGGGAATCCACCATCCCTGAAAACGACACATTCATTTGGAAGCAACAATGAGTTCCCGTGTATTGAGTGAGCTTTGCTTTTATGTACACACTGGACTTCAGTCTTAGTGCCCAACTGTAGACCAAACACAGAGCCCACAAAGCACAACACACAGATATCCTGCCTATTTTTTAAAAAGTCTAGAGTCCTTGGCTATAGCCTGCCTTTTAATCTGTGTTCCCATTATAGTGTTATTTCTGTGGTAGATTGGAGAGGGTATGAAAAGTTCTTTACTCCAAGCATTTTAAGTTTGATTTTCTACTAAAATGTTATCAGAATTGCTTCCATACAACAAATAAATCAAAACAGTCCATGGCTGCAGGCTTACAATCTAAAAGGAAAAGTACAAAAGGAAAAAAGAGGATGGAGAAAGAAGAAGGGGGAAGCAAATCCAAGCATCAGTTCTGTTATGTACAGAACAAAGAAATGGAAAGCATGTACTCACACTGGAGGAGTAAAAGGAAACAAAGCTTGATATGGTATATGATGGTCACAAACTTTTATTGCTTAAAAAGCCCTATACATTTCAGCCTTAACACCAATTGGCCTTCTTCAGGGGCTATTCAAGCCTCAGAAATTTCTGGAAGTGCATTATGTACTCTCTATACAGGGGCCCTTTCTTTTAACAAATAATACTGCAACTCCAAAAATTTCTGAAATTTATTAACAGCAAAACCCCATGTATACCTTTGTCAATTGCAGCTCTCAGAATCCTCTAGCCAGCATGGACAATGTCTATGTTGAATGAGAGATTCTGGGAGTTTTAGTTCAAAAAGAACTTTTTTCCAAACATTGCCTAAATGTATAGGGTTCTGAATGTGAAGCTGATTTGTCACATCTTCCTAGACTCTGTCCAGTGAACTTCTATTAAGTCATTGGGAGAAACTCCGAAGAGCAATGAGGACATTTAGAAATGTGCTGTATTTAGAAAAAAGGGAGATCTTGGCTTGCAAAAGAACACAAAAAGAGCAGTGTTTCAATGAGACCTAGCCCAGTGTTCTGTCACAAGCAGTAGGATGCCTCTAGGCAGCCCACAAGCACAGCTTGAAGGGAGCAGTCAGCTAAGCCTCCAGGATCTAGTGTTGTTGTTGAACATGGTGGTCCCATACAACCATCACAAATGACTGGTCTAGAATCACCAACTAGGGATTTGATCTAGAATCACCAACTAGGGATTTGATCACCAACTAGGCCCCCCGATCTAGTCCAGCCTGCCCAAATTCTCTAGAGCCATTGGACTAGAATTCCCATCAACCCCACTCAGCATGAAACATACTTCTGGACTGCACTTTCTAGGATTGAACTGTACATGAAGTTATTACCAGTGTGCTTGGTTATAGAATTGTTCCCCGCTCATCATACCTCATTGAAGTTTGCCACATTGTGCAGAGTCTCTTGTGATTAATCCATTGATTAACAGGCCTCATCAGGTTATCTTGTATCAAAGCAACTTTGATTTTACACAGTCTGGCAGATGATGAAAGCCAGCATAGGGTGTTGGACTAGGACTGGCAGATTCCAATGGATGTCCCCCTCTTCAGCCATGAAACTCACTGGGTGACCTTGGCCCAGTCACTCGTTCTCCCCGTGTGAACTATCTCACAGGGTTGTTGTGAGGATGAAGTGATGAGGGCATGAGGGTGATATATGCCACCTTAAGCTCATTGGAGAAAAGGTGAGATAGAAATGCAACAATTAAAGAAATAATATGCAGATAGAAGCTCTGAAAAGTATGTTGGGGCAATGCAAAGTGGCAGAGAAATACACAATGCTTCCTAGGGGCAACAGACATAATTACAATTGACTTCAAGGTTGTGAAAATATGAACATTTTGAATAAAAATCATAGAATCATAGAGTTGGAAGAGACCATAAGGGCCATCCAGTCCAACCCCCTGCCCTGCAGGAATACACAATCAAAGCATTCCTGACAGATGGCCATCCAGTTTCTGTTTAAAAACCTCCAAAGAAGGAAACTTCACCACACTCTGAGGCTGTCTGGGAAACCAGCCAAGGTGAGGTGCTATTAGCATATAACAGCGTGGCAGTCTGACCAGAACTCGTGGCCACACAGAATTACAATTGTACAATTACAAAAATATCTAGGTGACAGAACAAGTCACAAAAGCCAGAGAATAGTCCATTTTACCAATCCAATAGTCCAGGGTCATGACAAGCAGGGGGTCTGGTACAGTCCAAAGGTCAAAGTCCAGGCAAGGCAACATGAAGAATCAGGAGCAGAGGTTTCCCATGGATGCAATCAGATAAACTCCAAGTTTTAACATCTTCAAAGGTGCAAATGGTCCATTTAGAGGAAGAACATAAATGGCAAATGATTAATTTTATATCCACCCAGTCTCTGTTTATAGATGGAATCTCTTTTCCTGTTTGAATCCATTGCTCCGTGTCCTAGTCTCTGGAGCAACAGAATACAAGCTTGTTTCTTCCTCAGTATGACATCCCTTCAAATATTTAAACATTCCTATCATGTCCCCTCTTAACCTTCTCTTCCCCTGGCTAGACATACCCAGCTCCCTAAGGTGCCTCTCATAGGGCATGTCTTCCTGACCTCCCACCATCCTGGTTGCCCTCCTCTGGACATGTTCTAGATTGTCAAATATCCTTGTTGAATTGCAGTGCCCACAGTGTTCCAGGTGAGGTCTGACCAAAGCAGAATACAGTGGCACTATTACTTCCCTTGACCTAGACAGTATATAGCTAAAAAGCAAATGCAATTCTGCCCTGCACCAATAGTGATGCAGCCTAGAATCGCATTTGCTTTTTTAGCTGCTGCATCACATTGCTGACTCATGTTCAGCTTGTGGTTCACTAGGACTCTTAGATCCCTTTCACATGTACTGCCATCAAGCCAGGTGTCACCCATCCTATATCTGTGCTTTTCATTTTACTGCCCAAGTGTAGTATCCTATATTTTTTCCTGTTGAAATTAATTTTGCTAGTTTTGGCAAAGCTTTTTAATCTATTAAGATCATTTTGAATTCTGTATCTGTCCTCTGGGGTATTAGCTACCCCTCCTAATTTGGTGTCATCTGTAAACTTGATAAGCATGCCCCCTAGTTCATCATCCGAGTCATTGATAAAGACATTGAATAGCACTGGGCCCAGGAAAGAACCCTGTGGCACCCCACTGAGCATTGCTCTCCAGGATGAAGAGGAGCCATTCGTGAGCACCCTTTGGTATAAATCTCAGATGCAGAAGATAATCCGTCTAAGGGAAATGTTGAAAGCTAATCTCAAACTTCCCATATCCTAGCTGCCAGCACTGTAATAAGAGAATGAGAATACGAAGCAGCCTCCCCCAAACTGGTGCCCTCCATATTTGTTGAACTATAGTTGAACTCTGTATCCACCGGGGTTTGGTTCCAGATCCTCCCTCCCCCACGGATACCAAAATCTGTGGATACTCAAGTCCCATTATATACTCTCTCTCTCTCTCTCTCTGGCTTTTCTTCGCGAACGAAGATTCAGGAAGGACTCATCTCGCGCTTTCTGCAAGCGTGCTGATGACTAAAAAGGCCAATCTGAGATAAACAAGTCCAGTTGCAGAAAGCACAGCAGAAGGTCTCCTTGGGTGATGTTTCTGGGTTGTGATTCTTTCTGCGTTGTCGTTTCTCTTCAAGACTTGTTCGGCGTGAGTTCTCAAATAAGGCTGCAGCATTGTGGATAGTGCATCTCTATGCCTCCTGATGTGAGGCCAGGGCGGACCATTGTTGGTGATCAATTTGGCCAAGCCTGAGATGTTGTTTCAGGGAGTCCTTGTATCATTTTTTTGGAGCACCCCTCTTACGCTGACCCATGGTGAGTTCACCATAGAGTACTATTTTTTGGAGGTGATGGGCCTCCATCCTAGAAATGTGCCCTGTCCAGTGCAGCTGTGTTCTCAATATCATGGCTTCAATGCTGGTGATCCCTGCTTGTTCAAGGACAGCATGGTGTCCCTTATATAAAATGGCAAAATCAAGATTTGCTTCTTGGAATTTATTTTTTGGGGAATATTTTTATGCCACAGATGGTGGAATCCATGGATACCCCATTGTCTAGCAGACTCCCTAACCGAGCTGACACAGCTGGTCTCAGAGTTGCTGTTAGAGTCGCCTAGACTTTTAGTTTTGAGTGACTTCAACATTCCATTCGAGACCAGCTTAACAAATCTGACTGGTGTGGGTCATGAGTTCATGGAAACCATGACAAACATGGGCCTATCCTAAATGGTCATCGGGCCCACACATTGTGCTGGTCATACCCTCGATGCAGTCCTCAGTACAGAACAGGAATATCCGTGGGCGGAGGTTACTAAAACCACCGCATTGTCACGGACGGATCATTTCCTGGTCAAGACTGAAGTAAGAGTCTCTTCCCACCCCACCGGGGGTGGTGGAGCCATTAAAATGGTCTTCCCCCAAAGGTTAATTGAACCAATAGGATTCCAGAAAGCCTTGGAGGGTTTAATGGTTGGTAACGCCAGTGACCCTATCAAAGCTTTGGTTAATACCTGGAACACCGACCTTACCAAGGCTATCGACACGATCGCTCCCAAGCTGGATCAATTTCCATCCGTGAGTACTGAGGACGTTTACTGATCCATTTACTGGATCAATTTCAATCCGTGAGTACTGAGGACGTGGACAATCTACTTGGTAGGGTGAGGAAGACAACCTGCCCTCTCGATCCTTGCCCTTCATGGCTAGCCATCCGGGGGGGGGGGACTGCCTTGATGGTGTTCCTTAAGGACATCATCAATGCATCCCTCAGAGAAGGGTGTGTTCCATCTTGCTTAAAGGAAGCACCCGTTAGGCCGCTCCTGAAAAAACCTTCCCTTGACCCCCTGGACATGAACAACTATAGGCTGGTTTCTATGTTACCATTCTTGACCAAAGTGATTGAGAGGGCAGTTGTGCTTCAACTCCAAATGGTCTTGGATGAAACCGATTATCTAGACCTATTTCAAACTGGCTTTAGGACGGGATTTGGAGTTGAGACTGCCATGGTTGCCTTGACCAACGACCTGCATCTAAGCATCGACAGGGGTAGTGTGACCCTGTTGGTGCTTTTAGACATCTCAGTGGCTATCGATACGATAGATCATAGCATCCTCTTGGATCACCTGAGTGGGTTAGGAATCGGAGGCACTGTGCTCCAGTGGTTCCGATCCTTTCTCTCGGGCAGGTCCCAGAGGGTGCTTCTTGGGGACAGCTGCTCCAGCAGAAAGGAGCTTACTTGTGGCATTCCGCAAAGCGCCATCCTGTCCCCGATGCTGTTTAACATCTATATGAAGCTGCTGGGTGAGATTATTCAGAGTTATGGGGCTGGGTGTTATCAGTACGCAGATGACACCCAGATCTATTTCTCCTTGTCCTGATCATCGCCCTCGAATTCCGATGGCGTCTCTCCTCTTAACGATTGTCTTAAAGCAGTAATGGGCTGGATGAGGAAAAACAGATGGAGATTAAATCTGGACAAAACAGAGGTGCTCACGGTAGCGGCCCCAAAACCAGGAGTTGGGTTGCAACCTCCAGTCCTGGACGGTGTCATGCTCTCCATTAAGGACTGTGTTTGCAGCCTGGGGATGCTCCTTGATTCATCGCTTCAGATGACGAGTCAGGTGAATGTGACGGTCAGGAGCGCCTGTTATTAGCTTCGGCTGATACGCCAGCTGTACCCTTTCCTGGAAGTAAGGGACCTCGAGACTGTGGTGCACGTGCTGGTAACCTCTCGTCTAGATTTCTGCAATGTGCTCTACATGGGGCTATCCTCATGCTTGGTCCAGAAACTTCAGTTGGTACAAAATATGCCAGCCAGAATGGTCTTGGGAACATCTCAGAGACACCATATAACTCCAGTATTAAAATCTCTCCACTGGCTGCCTATCAGTTTCTGGGCCCAGTATAAGGTGTTGGTTATTACCTTTAAAGCCTTAAATGGCTTGGGTCCAACTTATCTTTGGAACCCCCTCCTCCCATACAATCCTCCCTGCGTACTCCGGTCCTCTGGGAGGAATTTGCTTCAGCCACAAAAATCTAGGCTGTCTGCAACCTCCCAGAGGGCCTTTTCAGTAATCGCCCCCAAATTATGGAATGGCCTGCCGAACGAGATCCGTCAGATGACGAGCCTGAGTGGCTTTAAAAAAGCACTAAAGACGGATCTCTTTTGGCAGGCCTTTCCTAATTAGATCCCAGCCTCAGGAGCTCCTGGCCTCTTTTTTAGTCTGCTGGCTATTTATTATTTTTTAAAATGTGATTTTAGATTAGTTGTTTTTAATTTATATTGGTTTAATATCTTTTTATGGGGGTGAGTGGGGGTGGGTGGTGTTTAGGGATTTGAATCTGTATTTGTATTTTAATTTTTGTAAGCCACCCCGATTGTTTTTAACAGAGGGGCGGGGTATAAATAGCAATTATTATTATTATTATTATTATTAATCCACAGATACAGAGGGCTGACTGTACAACTCTCATCATCCCCAGTTAATGTGATCATTCTTTCTCATCATACCATTTTAAAATAATTTAAACACACATTTTAAAAAGAACAAAACTGTTTTGTTACCTTCCAAAATCCCTTGTGGCTGCAATTCTAATAACATGAGTGGCAAACATGGGGCCCTCTATATTGGACTAAAACTTGCATCAGCCCTAGAGAACATAGCCATCTGCACTCCAACCACATCAAAAGAGCTACATATTCCTTATCCCTGTTCTAAGCTGTTGCAAAATGACCAAAATAAGAAACAGAAGCAACAATGTTATTTTTTTTTATGAAATGATGGAACATTGGCCCTGTTGATATGCTATAAGCAAATAATTTTTTTGCTATAAAACTTCACCTCCAAAATAGTAGAATAATTGTGTTTACCTATTTTGCCAACACAGAGTTTGGGAGGTAATTACTTTTCCAGCTGAACTACAATGATATGGACAAAACATTGAAAAGTTGCTTGTTGGACTACAGCTCCCAAGCTGACTGAGGCATTGTAGTTCAAAAAATAACTTTTCCTAGCTCTGAATGTGAAGGTATTTCAAGCTTCTCAATAGCTGACTGCCTCTTCCCACAGGAGTGTAGTGGAAGGGGGGAGATGGGTGCTTTGCTGCCTCAAATAAGAATTCTGCCCCCTCATCAAGTTTTCCTTCAGTAAACAAAATATCTAGCATTGCAGTACCCGAAAAGCACTAAATCCCATCTGATCTTGGATGCTAAACATGCTCAGCTCTGGTTAGTACTTGGATGAGAGACCACCAACAAATACCAGGTGCCTGTAGGCTTTATTTCAGAAGAAAGCACAGCCACCTTTGCGTATTCCTTGCCTAAGGAAACCCTATGAAATTCATGGGGTCGCCATAAGCCGACAGACGACTTGAAGGCACATACAGGGAGAGGTAACCTAAAACATTAGTTGAGCAGTTAGAAACAGGGGGCAGTCAAATTGACTAGAGGAATGAGAACACAACAAATCTAAAGAGTCCAACGCTAGAAATTTGGGGACAAAAGGGAAATTTCATTGGGGGAGGTAGATTCCCCCCCCCACGTGGGGAGTAATACCCTCATCAACCCCACCCCCTATAACTACATCCCTGGTCATTCATCAGAAGCCTTTCCAAGGAACTAGAAAGAAAAAGGGGGTTTCTGTGTCAGGAAAACCCAGTGGTTCCAAACTCGCCTCTCCAGTTCCGGGAAATGTCTTTCTGGCTGCTCCAGTTCTGCAGAAGCAGCGGCCGGAATCTGCTGGTCCTGCGGTGGGTTGTGAACATGTGGAGGCGGGTGGGAGGCAAGACTGGGGCTTGCAGCTCTTTACTCGGCTTGTGGTTCATTGAATATTTTAGCAAGCTGCCAACATTCCTTTGGGGGATACGACTGGGAGAAGGAAAACGGAGGTTTAACACCTCAGACTTGATGCAAACCTGAATGAAATGCTACTGGGTACGGAGAAGTACAGTAACTTTATTTGTGTGAGTTTCAAGAATTCGGGGAGGGGGTGGTGGTTTACGAGGCTTCATCCTAGGGTGGGTTTATTTCTTCCTGTGACTGCTGGCTTTTTCAGATGGATTGTGAAATATTGTTATATTTGTTTGGTTTTCTGATTACGTGTGCTCTTCCCCTTTCCCTTTTCTTTTTAAATACTTGCTTTACTCTTCAAAACCAACTCCAGGCAGCTGATCGTATTTCCATTCTGGAGAAGAAGAAAGCGGATTCCACACACTTCCACTTACCTGGGAGTAAATTTCACTCCGTTAAATGGGGCTGACTTTCCCATAGACATATATAAGCTTGTGTGGGCAAACTATAGGGGTGGAAATACTTTTTACACTAATTTCCCAGAATCCCCTAAACTCATATGACCAGTGCCTATGCTGTGTGTGGGGTAGGGTGGGGGTTGAGTTCTAGGAGTTTTTTACACACACACACAACACACCAGTAACACTCTCAAGCAATTTTCAGAGGGAAATTGTGGAGCTGCCACATTCATCCTTAAGGGGTGTACAGTCATCCACAATGTACAGGTCAAGCCCTGTATCCATGGATTTGATATCCACAGTTTCACTTATGCATGTCTGGAAAAAATCATCCCTCTGGGCATTTCTGGATCCTCCAGTGCCATTCTATGGTCAGCCTCCAACATTTGTCTCATTAATAGGGTTCCCTATTACCCACTGTTTTAGATATCCATGGGCGTAGGTGGGTCTTGGAATGTATCCCTGTGGATACAGGGGTCAGCCTGTATAAAAATTAAGGCAAAACCCCTTATTCATTCCCCCACCCCTTGTTTAGTCCCTAAATGCGTAGAAGACAAGGTGCTAAAAGATCACAACGGTTCCATTCATTTTAGTTAAGGATAATACTTGAACACAGCTGGTGTGTTCTCATGAAGGTCCCATTCATTCAAAGGCAGCCGGTGGAGACTTCCGAAAGCACAAAAATGAGTGCCTCTAAATATTAAAGGAGGATGTATTGGGCATAAAACATGATACAGCTAATGTGCAAAATCCCTCTCCCCAGGCTTTCTTGAAAAAAAGAGAGTTCACTGCAATACTCCCCTGCTCTACCATAATTCAGGAGCAGAGGTCTAACAACTAAGATAAATTCTCAATGACTAGCAATGTTAATCTGGAATATCAGTAAGCAAGGCAATCCTGTAGCACCTTTGAGACTAATTGAGAGAAAGTAGTTGTAACATAAGCTTTCGTAGACTTGGTCTACATTCTCCATGCATCTGAGGGAGGAGATCAAGTGTAGAAAAACTTACACAACAACTTCTTTCTCTCAGTCTCTGAGATAAGTCATGTGCAACAGATTCGATTTCATAATTTAGCACTTGTACCATCTGATATTTTTGGAACAACTTCAAGGGCAGCTTGACATAGAATATATTTCAGTAATTTGAGAGTTTACCAGCACATGGGTTACAAGCGACCAAACTCCCATAGGGCAACTCATGATGTAAAACTCCCACAACCTGCTTTATATTTCAGTAGGACAGGCTTCTATAGTTCAGAGTTCTATAGGTGAGGTGTCCCTACCATATCCTCTCCACAGCTTACCTCTTACAACAGGCATTTTTTTTTCAGCAGGGTCTATATGGTTCTCAGGTAAAACCAGACCCCAAGGGGAAAACCACATTTCTTGTTTAAAAGCCTGTCCTACTGAAATATAAAGCAGGTTGTGGGAGTTTTACATCATGAGTTGCCCTATGAGAGTTTGGCCGCTTGTAATCCATGTGCTGGTAAACTCTCAAATTACTGAAATATATTCTATGTCAAGCTGCCCTTGAAGTTGTTCCAAAAATATCAGATGGTACAAGTGCTAGATTATGAAACCGAATCAGTTGCACATGACTTATCTCAGAGACTGAGAGAAAGAAGTTGTTGTATAAGTTTTTCTACACTTGATCTCCTCCCTCAGATGCATGGAGAATGTAGACCAAGTCTACGAAAGCTTATGTTACAACTACTTTCTCTCAATTAGTCTCAAAGATGCTACAAGATTGCCTTGCTTACTGATATTCCAGATTAACATTGCTAGTCATTGAGAATTTATCTTAATTGTTCTTACACAGGTACATTGGCTACTAACTTTTTTCTAGGCCTTAAGGGGCAACACCTCTCCATAGCTTTTCCAGCTAACAGGTTTAGGGATTAATAAGGGAGGAAAACTAGTTTGAAATACATGGATACAGTTTTAGCAACAGGAACAGGAAAAACATGAAAAAGAAGTTGCACAGACTCTAGAATATTTAGCTAGGGATGTCAATGGTGGATTCTTTCATGTTGTCAGACTACACGAGGGAACTCTGTAGATTACTACCCTCTCGCCTTGCCAGCTAGGGCTTCTTGGCATTGAAGTCCATGAACATCTGGGGATCCAAGGTTGGCAGCCACTGACTAAGACCCAAATACAAGTCAGAAAGTTTCCAAAGAGGTTAAGCATTCTTATTCATATATTTGTTTATACCCTGTCACTTTCCCAGCATGGGACTCATGGTGGCTTGCAAAAAGTTGACATGGATACAGCTGAAAACATTTTGTTGTACAAAAGTTTCTAAATATATATATATATATATATATATATAAATACAATTAAAAGCACTTAAAGGCAAAACAGTTAAAAGAAGAACCACAAATATAACAACACTGCACATGAAAGGCCCTTTCCCTCTGAGCAGTCAGCCCTTCAAAGCCTTCTAAATTGAAAAGGTCTTCACTTGACTACCTCTTACCTTTCTAGGAAGGGAATTCCAGAGCCCGGGAACAGCCACCAAGGCTTTCTCATGTGTTCCCTCTAAATGTACCCGTGAGAGTGGTGGGACAGAGAGAAAGGCCTCCCCAAAAGATCTCAGAACTTCAGCAGGCTCAAATAAGTCGTCTTGTCATTCAGATAAAATGGGCTTGAGCCATAAAGGGACATAACCAGCACTTTTAATTGTGCCCCCTGAACAAACCAAAAGCCAGTGGAGTTGTTTCAACAAAGGAGTTATGCCTTATAGCCAGCCCCGATTAACAGTATGGTTGCAGCTCTTTGGTCCAACTGAAGTTACCGTACTTCAAAGACAGCCCCATGTAGCGCACATTACAGCAATCCAAACAGGATTAAGGCACATGTCACCATGGCCAGATCCAACATCTGAAGGAATGTGCACAGCTGGCACACAAGCCTTAACTGTGCATATGCACTCCTAGCTACCACCAAACTCCTAGCCACAGCCTCCTGGACTTCCAGGAGTATATCCAAGCTTCAAACCTGTGTTTTTTTTAATCCCCATCCAGTACAGGCTGGATCCCTGTTCCCCGATCTGCCTTTTGACTGACCAGGAGCACCCCTGTCTTGTCTGCATTAAGTTTCAATTTATTCACCTTCATCATTCGATTACTGATGACAAGCACCAATTTAGAACCAAGACAGCTTCTTCCGATTGAGGTGGGAAAGAACAGGAGAACTGGGTGTCATCCGCATACACTGGACCCCCAAACTCCAGACAACCTCTTCCAGTAATTTCATGTGTATGCTCGTAAATAGCATAGGGGACATATAGTAATTAGTGAATGAACAAAACAAAACAAAAAAAAGGGGGGGGAATCATTACAAATTGAAGTACTCTGGAACAAATTTGCCAAAATCATTCATCAAAAAAGAAACAAGAAGGGAAGAGAGCCAGGGAGGCAAAGAAAGAAAGAGAAAAAAATACTATCAAAAACAGAGTTGGGTTAAATTTACAGGATATATGTTCACCATTAACTAAAAGGCATCAAAGAACAAACACTCATTATCAAGAAGAATCAGCTACTAGTATGGTACAAGACAATAAATACAGTATATAAATAAAAATAATATTTCAACTAACCTCTGCATGCTTTTATAATCTTCAATGGGTGGTCAACAGAGGAAGATCCTTCTGTGGTGAATCAACCCAACTGTACCTTGTACTTGGAGGGTCAGCTGATACTAATAGTGATGCCACTTCATAACAAGAAACATATTTAATTTGTCTAGCCATTAGCTAACACATCCTGAGAGTTCCCATGCTCTAATAGTATTTTTATGCTGAATTTTTGTTTTGATTTCTGTTATAAATATAAATGTATATTCGTGTTGTTGTTATTTTCTAATTACAATGCCATTCTGAAGTTTTCTAAAGAAGACAGGGTTCCTAAAAAATTAAATCAAGATAGGTACTGCATATTTGGGTCACTTTTCTTCCAGCTGAACCCCCATACCAACAGCTGAACCCCCATACCATACCAGTTTTAAGGGGTGGGAGGGTTAGGATGGGGAGGGATTGTTTTAACTTGATGTTTTAATCTTGTTGTACGCCACCCCGGTTGCTGAGCAGAGGGGTGGGTTAAAAATAAAAAATTATTATTACAGTATTCTTATTATTAACACAGGGTGAAAGGATCTTGAGATGACACCATGAGGTTGTTAGTATGCCCTGCTACCCCCTCCCCACAATATCTCATAACTGGAAATATTGGACACTTTTCTGGTTCAGGTTGGCTGAGGCAGACTAGAGGTTGGTTGGAAGTCTTGATGACCTGAGGCATATCTAGAGATAAAATGGTGAGAAAACCTATATTAGGATTGAGCAGGAAGCCTCTGTAATGGGTTTATGTTAACAACCCAGTCATTAGGTGGGTATGTGCTAATCCTTTCTTCCAGCCTTGGGCATTTCAAGCAATGATTAAATCAAGCAGTAAAGTGACCATTCCTTAATCCATACCCTATAGATATCTCTCCTATACCTCTTACCTGACCAAACATTAAGAGATTGCTGCAGAATCGTCAATGTTTTTTCTTTCCAGGAATAAAGCAATCATTTGAGTTTCAGTCTCTTTTGTCTATATGGTGGGAAAGGCTTCCAGGCTTTGTCATAACCATAGTACCCCTTCAGGATATGAAATAGAGTACAAATATTAGATCCATAACAACATTAAGTCTGCCACAGTGGAGGAAACTGGCCACTCTCTTTCGCAGTGTGTCCTGGATCGGAACTTCCTGTGCCACCCTCAGATGCCTGTCTGAAATGCCTCACTGTATGGAACTCTCTTCTCTTCAAAACTGGTAACTGTCACCCTTCCTTCCCAGACCTCTCTCCCTCTGTCCAACCTTTCTGCCTTACTCTGCTATAGCCTTCTATGGTGCTTAAGAATATGTGTTTTGTATGTTTGTTCACTTTTGTGTTATTCCAATAAAATACTTTATTTCACTTTAACTAGTGTGTTCTCTACAGTTAGTCCTGGTATACTTAGGTCAAAAGATCACCAAAGTTACCCTCCTCTCGCAGGCCTCCTATATGAGCTAATAATTCCCTCAGATATTACAGGAGATTTTGGCATCACGGGTGAGACTGTAGCACACCCCCGCCTCTTCAGGTAACAAGGTAAGGATAAGGAAACCTCACTCTTCTGCAATACACGAACCTTTCTTGATGTTAAAAGCATATCCTGCTCTCCATTTTATACAAGAATGAGGTAGTCCAATCAATGCTCAAAAAAGTTCCTTTTTTGGACAACAGTTCCCAGAATCTGCAACTAGTTTGGCCAGTGGAGTTGTAGGCCCAAAAAGTAACTTCTTCAGGCTGGAATATGAATACACAAACATGGGTGTCTCTAGCATATCAGTTTTGAGAGCTACACTGTTTCTACATTTTAGCCTCATCACCTCCTGATTTTTCATACCTATTATTTTAAAACAATACACTATCTGTGACTTTTAATTACATCTCCCTAAAACTGTGCATTCTGGCTATTCTCCTAAATCTACTTATTATGTCAGAACCTTGAAAGCATCAACTGGAGCCTGCCAGCCTAAATGCTTTTAGGCAAACACAGCCTTAGATTCTAAAACTTTTTAAAACATTGCCTACTAAAAATGATCAATGCTGTTTTGAAACAGTCAGATGAAACCATGCACTCTTGGAGTCTACAACAGGAATCTGTACCTCCTTGGGGCTGCATGCATACAGTCTCTTCTTCTACAAGCCAGTATTTTGAAACTTTACTTCAAATTTGCAAAAAAAAAGTGATTTGTGTTTTGGGACATTCATTCATTTGGAGGAACTCTTTTCTTTTCTTTTTAAAATCATCAACTGCTATAAATGGGCTGGAGCCAGTTGTGTCTGAAATGAAACCAAAAGCCTCAAGAGCAGATGGTCTAACATGTTCACTGAAAATGCTGCCTGGAAACGTAATGCATTCTTTACTAATGAAGAACCTCAAGGACTAGTCTCTCTGCCCATCACCAACCTTTGAATCTGCCTCATTCCCTTATTCTCATAGGCTACAAATGAGAACGGCCAAGAGCCAAAGTGATCTGAAAGTCACGCTGCATTTCCATTTCCCCTCTATAGTTATTCTTGTTTTATTCATATATCCAATAGTTTGAGCTTTTAAAACAAGCAACCAATTTACATATAAGAAGACAGATGCATGCTTATATAATTTTTTCTAGTCTCTATATCACTTGACAAACATTTAGCCCACCAGATGTTGGAGTGTCTGGTAGCTTCCATGTCAATGGAATGCTAGACCAACAACTGAGGTTTAGTCTGAACTTTAACAAAGCTATCCAAGATGCCAATCCAGTTTTGAGGATAGGGTGCAGCACTTTAGGTAGCTTTGGTAAAGTCTGGATTAAAACCTGAAACAGGTTTATCACCCCAAAACCACCAGCTGTCACTGGCTGGATTGCAACCCTTCAACATCCTTCAATGCTGGCTGTGGTGGCTATGCCTGGGCTGTAGTCTACCAACATTTGGAGGGCCTATTCTATATTTTAGAAACTAAGCAGAGTCAGCTGTAGACAGCCAGCATGGTGTAGGCATTTTGAGTGTTGGACTAGAACACTGGGAGACCAGGGTTTGATTCCCTGCTCAGCCATGGAAATCCACTGGATTACCTCGGGCTAACCACACTCTCTCAGACTAAAAGGAAGGCAGTAGCAAACTTCCTCTGAATAAATCTTACCAAGAAAATGCTATGAGAGGCTCATCATGAGTTGGAATCAACTTGAAGGCATATTAACAACAACAAGGAAGGTTAGGCCTAGTTGGTACTTGGGTGAAAGACTGGGAAACATCTTTATTATTTGGAGAGGCTAAATAATTGTTTCCAAGTATTTAGAATTCTTTGACATTTTTGAGAGTGTAAAGATAGACAGACAGACAGACAGACACTACAGTCATTTTATATTTGGTTTTTAAAAAAACATTTTGGCAAAGTCTCTTACTGAAGGGCCCTACATAAACTCAGTGGCCATGTGATTGGAGGCTGAGACCCCCTACAGATCAGTAACAACAGGTCAATGAACAGGAAGAAGAGGTAGAGACAGTTCTCCAAATTGAATTAACAAACAGTGTGAAGGAAGGTTCCATAACTGGTTGTAAAACTGTGCTCAAAGAGTTGTCATCAATGGCAGTGCTTCAAACTGGAAGGAGGCCTCATGTGGAGGGTCACAGAGTGAAGGGCCATAACTCTTCAACATTTTTATCAATGGCCTATATGACAGGGTGGAGGGAATCCTTATCTAATCTGCAGATGACACAAAACTGGGAGGGGTGGCTAACATACTGAAAGATAGGAACAGAATTAAAAAGGCCCAGATAAACTAAAATTGGACAGAAATTAATAGAATGAAATTCTGCAAAATTCTACATTTAGGCCACACACACACAAAAAAAAACCCAACAACAAACAAATGTATAGTATGGCGGATACATGGCTCAGCAGTACTATATATGGAAAGGACCTTGGGATTATTGTTGATCATAAATTGACCATGAGCCAACCATGTGATGCTGCAGCAGAGAAGGTGAGTGCTATTTTAGCCTGAATTAATAGACACACAGTTTCCAAAATGAGGGAAGTAATAATCTCACAATATTCTGCACTGGTCATTCCTCATCTGGAGGTCTGCATTCAGTTCTGGGCACCTCAATTTAAGAAGGATATAGACAAGTTGGTTCAGAGAAGGACAACAATGATGACAAGAGATATAAAGAACAAAATGTAAGAGGAAAGGTTGAAGGAACTGGGCATGTCCAGTTTGGTGAAGAGACGACTGAGAGGTGACATGATTGCACCCTTTAAATACCTCAAGGGCTGTCACTGAGAGGAGGGGGTAGGCCTGTTCTCTGCTGTCCCAGGGGCTAGGACCAGGTCTAATGGTGTGAAGTTATAGGCGGCTAGATTTCAATTGAATATCAGAAGGAACTTCTTGACAGTAAGAGTGGTTTAGCAATGGAACCAATTGCCTAGAGAGATGCTGGGGTTACTTCCTCTGGAATCTTCAAAAAGAGGCTGGACAACTACCTGCTGGGGGTGCTTTAGCTTGAGATCCTGCATTGAGCAAGGGGTTGGACATGAGGCCTCTTCCAGCTCTGTGATTCTATGATCTCTTCACTGCCCTTTGGCTATGCTAGTGGGGGACTTTAGCAGTTGTAATTTTAAAAGTAACTTTTCCAAGCTCTGGCTTATTTCCTTTTCCTAGCTCTTTTTCACTTTTCTGAGTCTGAAAGAGTAAGGTTATTGGCTACTGTTGATGATGCTACACTTATACTTCTTGGTGTTGATAAGGCTTTTGACTCTACCTTAAGTTCAACAGAGATACCAACTTTATCTCCATAAGCCACTGTCCTTGGGTCTTGGTTTTACTAAGCTGCCTTTCTAGCTCTTCTGCCCAACCTCCAAACTTCCATTTTGTCCACTGGCCAGCCTATGGCCTTTCCCTGGAAATTCTCTTCATTGGTGTTGAGGTCATCACTAACACATATCCTCTTGAGACTGCATATCACCACTGACTTCTGTAACTCTCAGTGCAACTTTGACAAAGCCAAATAATACGGGTTTTTATTCCAGTATCTAATCAAAACCATATCCTCCTGTTTTTCCCTGCAGCTAAGAGATTTGTTCATGCATGGGTACACTCCACCTTGTGTTCCTCTTCATAATAAGATAGAAAACAGAAAAGGCATAGGTTGCCCTTGCTTGCCACATTCGTATTTAACTTGTAATCAGTGCAATTCTAACTTTTCTTTATTTGCATTCCCCCCCCCCTTTCAGTTTTATTTCATCAATGTACATTTCTCCGGTTTCAAAGAAGGGTGACTTAGAACAGATCTGTACAGCCATTTAAAGATAGACAGATAGATAGATACTCTGCTCTATATTTTAAGACCTCAGTGTAGCGTACAAGTAAAATCAAATTAAATGGTGTAAAACAATTCAGAATTTTGAAGCAATAACAGGTAATTTAAACAGACTAAAACATATTAAACTATTTAATAAGATAAAACAAGTTGTCCTTTAACAAAAGGTTAAAGTAGCTTAAAATCATGTGTGTGCACATTTTGAAAGAAATCAGCCAGGCCTCCAAAGTTGTAATAAAGAGCTATGTTTTGATTTGGGACATTTTCAGATGGCCCTTACTGTGCAAGCAGCCTCCGGAGTAGTAACGAGGCTGCTGCGCAGCAGGGGGTTCTTTTCAGCTGCCGCCGTCCCTCTTCCGTGACCATTCGTGGCACGTACATGAAGCTTTGGAAGCAGCCACATCATATTTCAATCACAGAAGTTGCCCGTGATTGAAATATGACACTATCGCTTCCAAAGCTTCACGTACATGCCATGAATGGTCACGGAAGAGGGACGGCGGCATCCGAAAAGGACCCTCTGCCGCACAGCAGCCTCGTTACTGCTCCGGAGGCTGCTTGCACAGTAAGGGCCATCTGAAAATGTCCTTGGTGTCAGAATGAAACCAGGATTGGCACCCATAAGACCTTTAAGGGGAGATCATTCCATAACAAGGGAAACCACTACAGAGTAGGCCCTCTCCATAGTGTATTGCTCCCACTGGTGGAAAACATCAGCATCAACAGACCTTAGTCCTTGAGCAGCATATACAAACAAGATGAGGTGCTTCTTCAAGTATTCATGTCCCAAGGCATTTTAAAGGCTTTGAATATTATCACCAGCACTTTGAATTCAGACCAGAAGTGTTTTGGAGCAGATTGGTAGTCTAATTCCTTGAAGACTATGTATATTGTTTCTGTATGGTATTCCAGTCATGCTGCTGAGTTTTGCACTAACTGTAACTTTCAAATCATCTTCAGGGCTAGTACCAGATGATGAGATTATGTAGTTGTTTTTGATTTATTCTGTAGATGAGAGTAATATAAACTGGGTTTATGGACACTACAACTTGTGCTGAGAATGAAATTCAGTATATATGTCAGCCCTATTTTCAAACATACACATGTGTATATGTGTGTGCATTTAAATATGTGTTGATTTGGTCATCTCTCATGGGTAGAAAAGGACTGTGTTAATTTACTCCACCCTTCCATAAGCTTGTATCCTCCAGAGATTGGACTACAACCCCCATTAGCCAGCATCAGTCAGCATAGCCAAAGATCAGGAATGGTGGGAACTATAGTCCAAAACTACACCAGATTGATAAAATAGATTTCCTCCTTAAAACAAGGTTGAGCTAGAGGAGGAACACCTCCAACCTTCAGGTAACATTTTTATATGGCCCTTTTTTACTTGTAAATCCCCTCCTTTCTTCTATAAAGACTGGTGTCTTAAAACCACCTTTCTTCTGATCATATAAGTGGTTCCAGACAGAACTCAAAGAGCAGGGGATAATGTCTCTTATTTGTTTCAAAATGCTCAGCTGATGCTCAAATTTCAGTATGGTTATTGCTATGCACCACTGTACTGCAGAGCCTGGAAAACCAGGCCTTCTCTTTTTATATACTGCAACATCTAGAAAACCATCAGCCGGCATGGCCTTTATAGTCCTAAGAGTAATTCCCCCCCCAAGCTCTGCCATATTGTCCTGCTTGCTTGGAAGATTATGACTAGATATCAGATTCCCTGAGCATGGAAGACTGCCAGAAAAATCCAAATGAATGACCAATTGTATCATCATATTTCCCACATCAAAAGAATAACTCCAAAAGCATTTTTGAGAAAGAAAACATGTTTTGATGGAGAAGAGGCCCTTGGAACTCCACTACATTGTCTGAATTGTAACTGCTTTGTACTGTAACAAATATAAATGAAAATCAAAAGATGCTTATGCACTTATCTGATTCATAAGGTCAGCTACATTGACCTAAACCATACATAAATCAGCAAAATCTGTCACCAAGGCTGTGCTCCTAATGGAAGAGACACAAATACCTGACTTTAAGCAGACTTTTAAAAAACCACATCTCTTATGAAACATTTCAGTGCTTTCGGTTTCTCTGGGCATAGCTACTTAAGCAAGGTAAGTTATCTTGACACAACACCCCTGGAGCGGCTCCTCTTTGGGGGATGAACAAAGTGTTCTGTGATGCCAAGCTGGCTCGTTATCAGTTAGAGCACACATGATGCATCCTTGGAAAGTACAACTGAGGTTAGGGGAAGTTCTGGAGACAGCCTTTTCATATATTTATATGCCTCCAAAGGCAAAGCAATCAGGTTGATTTAGGAACATATGGGCTGTGATCACAAACCACTGAAGTGGGCATGTTTGCCCTTAAACTAGGGATGTAAATCTTCATTTATTTCATCTTCACATGCGAGAATGATTTTTAAAAAGAGATTTCCCCGCCACTGGGCAAGCTTATCAGAGTTTTGGCACATTTTTGGTGATTCTCTCCCCTTGCACAATTTAGGCATTATTTTGCACAAAAAAAGGCAAGTTTTTGTGCACCAATTGCAAATTAACAAATGAAAAAAAAAATTGTGTACAAGATACAACCTCTTGCACAAAATACCATATTTTTGCACCAAAAATTAAAATGCAAAAACAAGGAAAGTACTGCTTTTTTCACTCTCACAGAAGCACAAGGAATCGTGCAGGTTCACCATTTTTTAATGGGGTATCTCAACATATCAAGATATCCTGTCTCATTGACCACAAGAGAATTTAATGAATATTCTTAAAACTAGCTATACCTGGCGTAACATATACCATTGTCTACATATATAAAACATGTTGGTATGTTTCCATTCCCACTCTGCTGATTGGCCACATAGGAAACATGTCAAGAGTATGATCACTTGATGCAAATCAACTGTAACAGCTAGTTTCATGCCAAAAGCCCCCCCTCCACCACTACCATGGAACTGCACATACATAGACAAACACACAACTCTAAACACACACACACACCATGCATGCCATGATGCGAGAGCCCCTTTGCCATCATGGAACTACATGTACATACTCACACTATGCCCCACATCACAACCCATATGCTACACACACCCTACAACACCCCCACACACATGTGCCAGAATGCAAGAGCCCCTCCACTGCCATGCTTAGAAAGAACATTACGCTTTCCACATGTTTCTGGGCCAAGGAGCAGCTACAAACAGCACAGAAGACCCCAAACCAAAAGCAAGGCCCCAAACCAAAAGCAAAGAGCAGCTACAGACAGCACAGAAAACCATCTTGTTGTGGCCAAGACTGAGGGCTAAAAGCTGCTCTTAAATAGCAGTTCCCCTGGCTGCTTCAGGTGTGCTGCATGATTGCAGCTGGCTGCATCTGATAGCTTGGCCCTGGTTCTTCTAAAACTCCTATAGCCAGGGCCCTGAATCTGCAAAGAGGCTGTGCTGGCTGCAGCCAGGGTCCTAGACCTGTAAGGAGAGGCAGATCCTTACACCTAAGGAGCCAATCAACACACTGAAAATGGCAACATATCCAAGATAATTATATTCTTAAAATGATGGACAGCCCAGAGAGCTCTAATTATGGCATATCCAATGCTTAATTAGTAGGCAGGAGAGCCTTTATGTTGGATTGTGTGTCAAACAGAGGCCTTTGTCACAGCATGACGCGTGGGCCTGTAATTATCCAGAACCTGAAATCCAGAATTAGAACTTGGGGAGGTTCCCACAGAACTAGAGCATAGTGGGAATTGTAGTCTCCAAAAGAAACTTTCCCATGGTTTGCCAAGACTGAAGAACAATAATTTTGCTGGTACCTTAAAGAGTAACAATTTTATTGTAGCAGTAACTTTGGTGGGACTATAATTCTCAAAGGTCGTGCCATACCCTACAACATTTCACAGACAAAAACTGGGACATATAGCCATGCGTCCCAGTTTTTGTTTCTCAGAGGCAATGTCAGAGTGTGATCAAGATGGCAAAAATTATTAATGAGGAAGGGCACACAAGCTAGGAGAAGCTGCAGCAGTTTACTTTTGCCTAAGCCTACTGTGGAGGGCCAGATTCTACCCCCTCCTCTCCTTTCCCTCTGCTGAGTTAATTGAGTGCAAACTATTTTTTTCATAAGAAAATAGGTGTTTGATGGGAGATTGGAATGGGGTGGTATCAAAAAGATGGGCCCCCAAAAGAGGTGGGCCTCAAAAAGATAGAGCTTTGGAAAAGACCCTATGAAATTCATGGGGTTGCCATAACTTGACAGGTGACTTGAAGGAACAGACATACTCACACAACTCAGCTAGTGTATGAAGTTCCCAAACTGACATGTCTTTGCCCTCGTGTGAATTACCTCTGACATGTTTCATTGTTGAAGTTGATCCTACCATTTTCTGTTTTGTCTCTTCTTCTACCTTAAATTCATTGTGAGCCAATGCACCTCAATTTACATCTGTAAAAGCAAAGCATAGGCATGGCAGAGTAGGCCAACCTGGAAAATAGATTGGCTGCAGGAAGGGTAACTGATTGCATCAGGATTACGGATAACAACCTGGACCTGGAAAACTTACTTTTTTGAGTTCAGTTCTCAGAATCCTTCCATGAGCATGGGCAATGGCTATGCTGCCTGCAGAATTCTGTGAGTTGGAGTCCAAAAAAAGCAACTTTTTCAAGCTCTGTCCAGAAACCTGTGCTGGTTAGAGGAAAACTATTGATGCAGATGATATGAAAGAAGCTGGGATCAATACTTGCATATGTGCAATGCAAGAAACATCTGGAAGTGAACCTAGGAATAAATTGCATTTCTATGTGTTTGTTTGTTTAATTTAAATCCTGTCTTGAGTCCCAATTTGGGGAAAAGTGGGGGCCCAAGTGGCTTACAGTAAAGCTAAATCAAGATAGATCTAAACATGATTATGAAATTGTTAAAACACAATTAATCAAGCTATCATATTAAAACACCATTAATTCTAAAAAGTATACAATAACTTTTTAAAATGCACTCAACAGCCACTGAGAAATCCATCTCTTGTATCCTTACTAGACAGGCCTGTGACAGTGGTAAGGCCAAGAGAAAGCCCTCTCCCAAGGATCTTAAGACTCTGGCAGATTCTATAATGCCAAGGCAGACCTATGGTTGCATCTGCACTGCAGAAATAATCCAGTTTGACACTGCTTTAACTGCAATGGCTCAACGCTATGGAATTGCAGGATCTCTAGTTTTGTGAGATATTTAGTCTTCTCTGCCAGAGAATTCTGGTGCCACAACAAACTACAAATCCCAGAATTCCATAGCATTGAGACATGGCAGTTAAAATGGTGTCTAACTGGATTATTTCTGCTGTGCAGGTATAAGCTATGAAACCTTCTATAATCACTTACCCTGCCCCTCAGTTATAGGTTTTATTTTTTCAAAGAACTTTTTCATTTCTCCACACAAAAGAGCTTCTCAGGTCAGAACAAATTTCACTTCTTTTGTTTGTTTTTTAAAAGTTTTTATTAATTTTATAATCATACATTATAATATCCAATCAATACTTATTTAGTAAAACACATATTACCATAAACATCACCATTTTTCTATTAACTAATTTCAAAATTGCTTTCTCAGTGGCTTACCCTGACCTATTTTGCAGAGTTGTTGTGAGGCTAAAGGGAGGAGAAAGAGTGACACATATACCACTTTTAGCTCATTGGAGTAAAGGTGGCATATTATCTGATAAATACATTTTCACTGTCACAGGTGTCAGGAAGCTATGTTAACAGTAATTAACATAGTATTAGGCAGGTTCTCAAAAGGCTTGATGATAAACCCTTTGGGTGCCATATTCTTATCAAATCATCTTGAATTGGGAAATAAGGGGTGTTACTCAAAAGGTGCATTGCCAAAATACATTATAGTGGCATCATCTTAAAGTCTCCCTCTTGTTGTATTACTGCCTGCTCTGAATCAATCTATTAATCTCTTTGTCCACAATTCAGCACAGAGTTAAGTACCTTTAAACCCCATAAAATGGATAAGCTTAATCACATAGAACTCTATTGGAAGATTGTGTGTGTTTTACATTTTAATGGGATTGTTCCAAGCAAGAATATATACATTGGCTTAAGTGTCTTGTAGGCTTCATAGATGATAAGTCAACTTGGCAAGTGTTTCTTCTGGAACACAGGCCCGAATCTCCACAAAATGAACTATCAAATAGGCCCTGCAATTTATTATTTATTACTGTTGTTGTTATTGTTATATCCCACCTTTTCCCCAGTTTGGGACTCAAGGCAGCTTACAATAGATTTTTTTTAAAAAATAGTTAAAAATTCACAAAATACAAACATTAAAAAGGGATTAATTATTTAAAAAATCAAAACCATTTAAGCACATAAGACAAAAAAATCACAACAGCACAACAAAATAAGAAATTGAAAATCCAGCACATTGTACAGGCCCATCTCCCCTAAACAATCTATCCTCAAAGGCCTGCTGAAATAGAAAAGTCTCCAGCTATTTACTGAAAGTGAGTAAGGAGCGTGCCAGTCTAACCTCTTTGGGAAAGGAGTTCCAGAACCTGGGGCAGCCACTGAGAAGGCCCTTTCCTCTGTTCCCACCAGGTGTGCCTGAGGATGGTAGGACCAAAAGAAGGGCCTCCCCAGCAGATCTGAAAACACAGGCGGGTTCGTAAGGGAGAATACAGTCCTTCAAGAACTGACAAATAAGAGCACATCAGTTCTACCCATTTAAGACAAATGGCAAGTACCTGAATGACAAAATGCAAACAGCCAATGTGGTGCTGTTGCTTTAAGGTGAGCACGTCACTAACCTTCCTACATTTTACCATGTATCTGCATTTCTCTGCCTCCTTTTGCTTTAAAGCTATATGCAGTTTATATGTTAAAATGCAAGACATCCTAATGTTTTCCAGAATCATTTTCTCTCAATTCTGTGCAATTCACAACAGAAACCATAACAACTGGCCCTGGCCCTGGCCCTGGCCCTGGTCCTGGCCCTGGCCTGAAATGTACAGATATCTTAACAATACACAACCCCTGTAACCTAGGATATTTGTTGTATTCCAGCATAATTGTCTTGACACCCCAGCATTCACATGTCTGAGTCAAAACAATGCTCACTTGACCAGATGGCCAAGAGAAATAAATCTGTATTGCAACATGGGAAACAAAGACTTTTTATCTCAGAGTTCTGATTTCTCATTAAATAGTAAGTTGCTTTTGACAGATGTGCTGCAGTTATATTCATTTTTAATCTCAGCCATATGGTAGCACAGTCTAATGATATTTCAGACATCCTTACAATTTGTTATTAAAGATTGGAGAACATAACGTACATGAAAATGGATAAGAATAGTGGTGTAGGGATTTTCTGTAAGTCAGATTTGGGAAATCAACCCAAATTGCCACTGGTCTATAAATGATGACATGGGTTCCAAAGTAATGTAGGGGGGTGAAACCTGATGGACAGCTTGCATTTTTACAGTACAAGATTGAACTCCTTCATAGTAAGTCATAGTATGGATACCTTTCATGTAGCTTTGTCTACCAGCAATACATGATGGTGTCTCAAAAGGGGTTTTATTTCTTGGCCTTGTCATCTGAAATTTTTCAAATTAAATTGTAGTTATGCCAGGCTCAGTCAAGCAGTTCTGTGACCCTTGTCTCCCACCTTGACATGGGAATACATATTGCCCCAAGAGCTGTGAAAATGATTTGGATTGGTCAAATCCATCCCACTAGACTTTGCAGAGCCTAGGGCAGGAGTAGGCAACTTGTGGCCTTCCAGATTGTTGCAGCTCCAATCATTCTGTGCCATTGGCTATGTTGGCTAGGGCTGGTAGGAGCTGCAGACTAAAAATGTCTTCTAGTTAATGGTGGCTGGTGGCTCTGAGGTCAATGAGGTGGCAACTCTGTTCATTTTGAATGTTATAGGAGCATTTACATTTCTTCCAAGATGGCATTCAAGGCAACTTACAATAATTAAAAAATATACAACTAAAACATTGCAAGTTACAAAAGTTAAACAAGAATTAAATTAATTACCATTATTAAAATATGGTAGTTAAAAACGCAACATGAATAAAAAACTTAGTATCAATAAAGATACATTAAAAGTAATGCACACTAATTAAAACTCATGTTTCAAACACCTGCCTAAATAAAATTGTCTTTAACTGCTGATGAAAAGAGAGCAGGGAGGTGGTCAACCAGACCTCCCATGAAAGGGAGTTCCACAGTCTGGGAACAGCCAGGGACAAGCCTCTCTCCCAAATCCTCACCAACTGTGCCTGTGAAGGCGGAGGGACTGAGAGAAAGCCCACTCCTGCCAATCGTAACACTTGGGCCAGCTTGTATAGGGAGATACAGCCTTTCAGATAGTCTGGACCAAAGCAGTTTAGGGCTTTAAAGGTCAAAACCAGCAATTTGAATTTTGCCCAGAAATTGACTGGTAGCCAATACAGGTGTTTCAGCATGGGGGTGGGTAACATGATCCTGTAGCTAGCCCCAGTCAACAGCCTGGCCGCAGCATTTTCGGCCAGCTGAAGTTTCTGAACAGTTTCCAAAGGCAGTCCCATGTAGAGCACGTTATAGTAGTCCAAATGAGTTGTAATCAAGGCATGTGTCACCATAGCCAGATCTGACTTCTCAAGGAACAGGCACAGCTGGCACACTAGTTTTAACTGTGCAAATGCATTCCTGGCCATGGCCGAAATGAGCATCCAGGCTAGATCCAAATCCAGGAGTATACCCAAGCTGTAAACCTGAGATTTCAGGGAGAGTGTGACCCCCACCCAGCACAGGCTGAATCCCTATTCCATGATCTGCCTTTCTACAGACAAGGAGCACCTCTGTCTTGTCTGGATTAAGTTTCAGTTTGTTCAACCTCACACAGCCTCACACTAGTTTAGTACAGAAACAACTTCCTTGGAGTCAGGAGAGACAGAGTTTTGTGTCATCTGTATACTGATGACAATGAACCCCCAAACTGTGGATTACCTATCCATGTCTCATGTAGATATTAAACAGCATGGGGGACAAAACTGAGCCGTAAGGGACACCACAGTGTAGTGACCAGGGTGTCGAACAGGTGTTCCCCAGCACCACCTTCTGGGTCTGCCCCTCCAAGAAGGACTGAGACACTGTCAATCAGTGCCCCTGAGCCTCATCCCAGTGAGGTGACCCAGAAGGATACCATGGTCAATGGTACTGAAAGCGACTGAGAAGTCCAGCGAACCAACAGAGACACACTCCTCCCATCTAGTTCTCTGTGTAGGTCATCCACCAAGGTGAACAAAGCTGTCTCTGTCCTATAGCCAGGCCTGAAGCCCAATTGAAATGGATATAAATAATTCATTTCATCCAGAAATGCCTGGAGGTGGGAGGCCACCACATGCTCCAACACCTTGCCACAAAAGGGGACATTGGAGCTATCCAAGGTGCTGAACTTATTTTGGGATAAGGTTCAACACTTTGGAAAGGTGTTTATGCCAAAGAAGTTTGGATTAGATTCACTATCCCATTAACAAAAGATTCACCATCCCCTGCTGCATCTGGAGAGTTATAAGCTTTGCCCCCTGGTCTACGGTTTCTTATAGGATAAGACACTCCCTGAGGTTCAGTCAGGCCCCTTAAAACAAGAGTGGATTTATACAACTTTTATCCCCAACAGAGACCACCCCTCTTTATTCAATGTGCTACCATAGCCACCTTGTCCAAATCCAAGCTTTCAGTTAGATGGCATGCCCAGAGGCTAAAAGTGTATAAAAACAAAAGTTAAACAGAAGTTAAACATAACATAACAGATTATATATTTATTACATTGAAAATACCAAACATACTCTCTCCCACTCTTCTCTAGCTAACTCAGTCCCATATACCTCTCATTTGTTCCTAAACCTGACTCTTAACCCTAAATTTTCCACAACTTTTCACCCATACCAACCCTGTCGATACCAACTAATACCAAATACCAACTGTCTAACTGCCTTTTACCAACTGCCACTTACCAGCAAATCTCTTCAAACATCCCACCCATCAGTATTTACTACAACATTCTATTCTCTCCTCTCTCCCAACATCTTCATTTACTCTGTTATATAACCAATAAATTAAACTTTTTCCAATGTAAGTCCATGACAGCACTCACTGACCATTGCAGCTGAAGCAGATTGGTACATTTGGGGTGATGGCGTTTCCCTGGTTCAAGCATATGAGGATTTTCATGAAGGATCTCCAAGGATTTAAGAAACCTCATAGTTCCAATTAGAAGCCACTGAAGCGCCAGGATTAATTTATAATGTCAGTGAGTTACAGTGCTTGCCAATCAACTAAGAATGCTTTTCCTGCAAAGATGCTTTTAGGACACAACAGGAGTGGGATGAGCATCTACATACTCCCATGTCTCATCACTGCAAACACAGCAGTGCAATTGCATGAGTCTCAACAATTCTAAATCAAAAAATTTCCTGTTTGTTTACTACATCCAAGAGAGCAGTTTTCTCAGTTGTTTGTTAAACAAAACATCTGTCTACCAAACAGCTGTTCCTCCCTTCACCCAAATTAGCAGATTGTGCGATAAAGGATCTGAGGAAACCTATTTAAATGTAGAAAGGGTTAGTGAGCTAGGATTATTAGCAGTAGAAAGTGAAAGGCATTTTTTGTGTTTATTGAAAACATTATGCCTCTGGAGGATTCCAGCTGAAATTAGCACAGCTTGGAAGTGGCTAGTTACGAACAACTAGTTACTTATAATTAATTCCTTTCTCCAACAATGAAGGCATAACCAAGTTGCACTATGACTATAACTTTACTAGAGGCAGTTTCACTCTTTCTTCAGTATAACCAGAACATTTACATTAGCTTTATAGTTATGGAGGCCTGGTCTCACTAAACAGTGTAGGAGGACTATCCCATGGTTCACAGCTCATGCTCTGTTTCATTGTGAGTGCTGAGACTGTGAAGAGGTAGATAGGAGTAGAATGTGTTTTCCTCCATAGGCCAGCAGTGTATAGCATACAGATTTTTTAAAAAAACAAACCCAAAGAGTAACTATTTAGCATACTTTTGAGAAACAGGAAAGTAAGACATTGCTTTTTAAAAATTCTAATTGTAATAATTCTAATTACTTATGGGTGTCCTTAGAAGTGTAACTATAACTAACAACCTTTTTTAAAAAAGCTCTGGAAAGTAGCTGTTTTACAGTTGTCCCTCCACATTCACGGATTTGGCATTCACAGTTTTAAGTATTCATGGCTTGAAAATATTCTTTAAAAAATAATAATCCAAAAATCAAACCTTGATTTTGCCATCTTAAATAAGGGACACCATTTTGCTATGCCATTGCATATAATGGGACTTGAGTATACACAGATTTGGGTATTCACGGGAGGTCTTGGAACCAAACCCCAATGAATGTGAAGGGACAACTGTATTTTAATTCACCACAAGAACCAGAGCTTGGGAAAGTTATGTTTTGGAGTTTTAGTTATACCATTTCAATCTGGTGTTGCTGTTGTTTTATTCATTTATTTCCTTCTCCCCCACCCCCTGTATTGGAAATTAAGGTGGTTTAAAAATGATGAAAACCAGAACATATTAAAAACATCTAAGAACTTCTATCCTCCCTCTCTCTCTCTCAGGTTTTGCTTCTTGAATTTTTTTTTTTTGGGGGGGGGATATTTTTCAAGTTGTGGATGCTGGAATCTGTGAATGCTAAATCTGTGGATACAGAGGCCAGACTGTGTTATATTTTTCAATTCTGTTTGTTTTACACACACACACACACCAGACAGACAGATAGACAGACAGACAGACATAGAATCAATACCATTCAAAATTCATTTGACCAAACAGCACATCATCAAAAGCTCATCACAATTAATTCCTAAAAGTTCCTAAAACAGGAAAGTTTTCATTTCACTGCCCTGTGGAAGAAAAACAGAGAAGAAGGTTTCCTAGGGAGGGAGTCTGAGAGCAGACCCTTTCCCTGGTGTCCCCCAAACAAGACTGGGAAGGTAGTGGGACAGAAAGAAGGGCCTCTCTACAAGATCTTAGAGTTTAAATAGACTCATATGGGGAGATACAGTCCAGCTTTTAGGACTAAATATTCATTTATTTTATTGCATTTGTATACCATCTTCCTCTCAGAATGGGACCCAAGGCGGCTTCCAGAAATAATCAGTCCAATAAAATAAAAAACCCACTCAAAACAGTATAAAAACAAACACAAGTTTAAAAAATTAGATAAAACATCCCCATGAAAAGCTCCACTGCTTAGATGTTAAAAGCCTGCTTGAATAAAAATTCCTTGCCTGTGGAGAGAAAAGAAAGCTGGGAGGGGCCAGCCTAGTCTCCCATGGAAGGGAAGGGAGTTCCAGAAGGTAGGAGCAGCCACTGAGAAGGCTCTCTTTCATGTACTCACCAAGTGAGCCTGTGATGGTGACAGGACCAAGAGAAAGCCTTACCCTGATGATCTTAAAGTTCTGGCAGGTTTGTTTCAGAAGATATGGTCTTTCAGATAATCTAGACCCAAGCCATATAGGGCTGTGAAGGTCATGACCAGCACTTTGAATTGTGCCTGGAAATGAACCAGCAGCCAGTGGTGCTGTTTTAACAAGGGAGTTACGGTATATGCTCTCTTTAACTGACCCCAGTCAGCATTCTGGCTGCAGCATTTTGGATCTGCTAAAGTTTCCGAACAGTTTCCAAAGGCAGCCCCACATTTATTCAAATAGGCTTTGAACATCTAAGCAGGGGTGCTTTTTAATGGGGATGTTTTATCTAAATGTTTACATTTGTGTTTGTTTTTAAAATGCTTTTATACTGTTTTATGTGGTTTTATTGTTTTTTATTTTGTTGTGGATACAGTACAGTAGGACCCCCATAATCACGGTGAAATCCATGGATAATAGCGAATGCTGTCACTGCTGCCACTGGACCCCCCCCCTCCTGCAGAGAATGGAGAAAGGTGAGCTCACCTCCTCTCACCCTCACCCTCCCTCCCTCCCTCCCACCCCACCATCACCCTCGCTCCCACCCCACCCACTGGAGTGATCTATGGATAATTGAATCAGCAGACTGCGAATCAGCAGATGGGGGAGTGTTACTGTACTCCAAACGGGATGTAATCGAGGCATGTGTCACCATGGCCTGATCTGACATCTCAAGGAATGGGCACAGTTGGTGCACTAGTTTTAGCTGTGCAAATGCACTCCTGGCCACTGCTGAAACCTTGGCACCCAGGCTCAGAGCCAAGTCCAAGAGAACACCCAAGCTGTGGGCGATATTTCAGGGGGAACGTAACCCCATACAGCACACTCTGGCCACTTCTGGCAGCTTCTAGAATTTAAGGAGACAACTACATAAAATCAATGCCAACTGTGCTCATCTTTGGCTTTCCAAAGGAAGGAGAAGTGTCCCACCTACTCAACACTCTGGAGTGATGTCTACTTGTAACCTAGATGATCTTATGGTGAAACTAAGGGAAGTTTTAAAGTCTTCTTTTGCTTTTATTGCTTGTAACTTCCCTTCATTACTCACTACTGCAATCTTGCTCCATTTCACATAAACGTATTTCTTCCTTATTATCCTTGACTCTGGTTTGGTGGAACTATAAGCAGATCCAGCCTTCAGGATTCACACATCATGCAATCTCATGAATTTCAGAAGCTAAGCAGGGACAGGCCTGGTTAGTACTTGGATGGGAAACTACCAGGGTTCTCCAGATTTGTTGTTGTTGTGTGCCTTCAAGTCATTCCCAACTTAGGGTGACCCTAAAGCCACCCTATCACAGGGTTTTCTTGGCAAGATCTTTTCAGAGGAGATTTGCCATTGCAGAGCCAGGGAAAGAGTCTTGCCTGAAACCCTGAACAGCCATGGGCAATCAGAGCTGATAGTACTGGACTTCATGGATAAATGGTCTGTTCAGCATGAGGCAGCTTCTTATGTTCTTAAACAGAAGTTTATTGGTGGAGTGATAAAGATGGTGGTGGTACATACATTCATGCATTCTTTATTAAAATTAGCATCCTCAGGTAAAACAATGCAATGTAAGAATAATAATTTCCACAGTCAATCAATACAATAGATTAAGTAATCATTAGTAGCATTTTACATGGTTTACTGATCATTTCAAAGTAGTCCCTGCTGTCACGCTTGTAATCTAAAAGACACAACATAAAAAGAAATATGGTTGAGGAAGGAAGAGGGAAAAGGCAAACTGGCAGGTGTTTTAAATGTTTTTATAATGACCAGCTCAAATGGAAATTGTTTGGGGAGAGGAGCAGCCTTCAGTAGCTAGTCTCTCAACCCTGCTTCCCTTCTCTCCTATGGCTAAAGCTTGACAGGATGGAAGATATTCAATCATTTTGTTGTTACTTTTCCCAGTCTTGTCCAATGTTGTAGGAGCTCTGCTGACTAATCACTGTTTATTTTCTGTAAAATAAATAAATAAAATTGAAGCTTAGCTCTTTTGTCATGGAAAATTTCCTAAATTCCACACTTCCCAGGGGAGCTGTTAAGCACATCAACAGAAAATTCTGCAAAAGAACATCTGTTTAGTCATGCTAACTATACAAAACCATCTTCATAGTTATATAAATGTGGAATATATACTTTTGTGCTTTCTAGCCATTAATTACAGGGTATATTACAGTCTCATTTTACTCAGCATTAAACATCTGGTGCCAACAGCAGAAACAGGGAGAAATGCATGATTATATTGTCAGACTTAATAATTCAGAAATATTAATCAGCTCTCATAATCATCAGTAATACTTCACATGCAAATAGCTCTTGATATTCATTTCCCCCCTTGATGTTCTCCTTTCATAAAACAATAAGCACATTTAATGAACAAATATTAAATCGTACCAGCAGCTTTATATTAGTCTCCAGGAATTTCTACCAGACGTACTTTTATCGTGAACATGTGGGCCATGATCCAAAGGAACTTTTTTATGTAAACAGAAATAAAGTACACAAGTAGCTTGGGCTTGCTTTCTCTCAGTGTGTGCATGTGTGTGGACTTGCACTGTGTCTGTGTGTAGGGTGCATGTATGTTTTGACACTGCAGCTCCTCAAGTTAACAGAATCATTTTCAAAAACTGAGAAGCCCATTTAATCATTGTCTGTGAGAACTGTACTGAATAAACACCTGATAAAACTTTATCTTCCATAAGCACAAAGAGTTCTGGTTTTGGAAGATTTGTAAGAATAAATCTGATCCAGCCTATCTTATTTGGCCCCCAGGAATAAATAGAACAGGATCCAGTGTGCGTAGTGGTTTGAGTATTGGACTATGACTCGAGACCAGGGTTCATTTCCCTGCTTGGCCATGAAAACCCACTGGGTAACCTTGGGCAAGTCACACACTCTCAGCCTCAGAAAAACCCATGGCAGGATTGACTTTGGGTCTCCATAATTTGGAATGACTAGAAGGCATACAACAACAACAAAGACATAAAACAGAACTATTTCTTCTAATTCTTCTTCCTGCATGAACCATTTTTGGAACATCAGTGTCACAAAGAATCAAGCTACAGGGCTGTTACTTGCTGTTTTTATTCTCCTTAGCTATCACAGGATAGCTGTGCAGCTATGCCATCTTGTTTAGGCACACTAATGTCTGTAGTGGCTAGCACTAACATTATGCATGAATGTACAGGTACCAGTGGTGTACTGTCTATGCTGGATGAGGTTACATTCCACCTGAAATTGCAGGTTTGCATCTTGGGTGTCTGGACTCAACTCTGAGCCTGGATGCCCAGGTTTCAGCAGTGGCCAAGAGTGTATTTGCACAATTAAAACTAGTGCACCAGCTTCGCCCACTCCTTGAGACATCAAATCTGGCCATGGTGACATATGCCTTGATTACATCCCATTTGGGCTACAATAAAGCGCTCTACGTGGGGCTGCCTTTCGAAACTGTTTGGAAACTTCAGCGGGTCCAAAATGCTGCAGCCAGGCTGTTGACTGGGGTTGACTACAGGGATCATGTGACAGCATCCCCCCCACCCATTGAAAAAGCTGCATTGGCTACTAGTCGGTTTCTGAAACTGTCAGGAGTTAGGAGATTTTCAGACTGCATTTTACCGTGGCTCATGTGGGAGGAGCTTCCGGGAGAGGGACAGCAGTCTTGCACGGCAGAGGGTCGTTTTCAGATGCCGCCGTCCCTCTCCCGAAACCATCCGTGTCACTTCCGTGAAGCTTCGGAAGCCGCAGAGCCATATTTTAATCACGGACGTTGCCCGTGATTAAAATATGGCGCTGAGGCTTCCGAAGCTTCACGGAAGTGACACAGATGGTTTCAGGAGAGGGACGGCAGCATCCGAAAATGACCCTCTGCCGCGCAAGACCGCCATCCCTCTCCCGGAAGCTCCTCCAACATAAGCCACAGTAAAACGCGGTCTGAAAATCTCCTTAGAGACTGAACTCCATTATAAAATGGCCGAACAACTGCAGAATCATGCTTGAGTCATAATGGCTGACTCCATGAACTACCAAGTCATGCCTAGTCAGGCCATTAGAGGGCAATATCCTGTATATATATATATATATATATATGAGCTCAGAACAAAGCTTCACTTCCTCCTCTTCTTCTTGTGAATGCTGATGCCTGGTAAAGCAATTTGTCCTTCAATTGTAAATATTTGTGCATATTGCAACTGTTTGACTTTGAAGATAAAAGTGCCTCCTGCTTATTTGCACGTCAAACACTCTGTGTGAGTATTCTTGGGAAAGGATTGCTACTAAGTCTGCTGAGATAGCTTTTTGGCTTCTGCCAGGGACTGAGTGTCCTATCATCCCCTGACAGTGGTTATGGGCCCAGCTGATTGATCTCAGATTAGATAAGGTACACCCTGAAAAGTTCCCAGAGTCTTTTTTGGTTTTGAGTGTTTTTGGCTAGTTGGCTGTGAAACGGTTAAGTTTCGGCCAGGCTCTGTGTTAGAGCTATCTTCAAGCAGCCTTGAAGAGCTGCCAGGTGCCAGCTGTTTGTGTTTCATAGCTGGAGATATTTTTTTATTCAGACAGCACAATGGCGGATACTAGCCATATTCGTTTTGAGAAATTGGCTGATGAAAATTATCCAGCCTGGAGTTTATATATGGAGGCTTTATTAATTAAGGACAATTTGTGGCATGTTTTGGAAAATGAAAGTGTGATCCCAGACGGTTCAGAAGATGAAAAAGCAGCATTCAGGCTAGCAGACCAGAAGGCTAGAGCTGCAATTCTCTTATCACTCAGCCCCTCCCAGTTAATACACATGGCCTCAGCAAATACAGCCTTTCAGCTTTGGACAGCTTTGAAAACGGTTCATCAGAATTCATCCTGCCTCTCAAAGATGATATGGACAAAGAGACTTTATAACACAAAGTTGTCTAGTGGAGGCTGCGTGAAAGCTCATTTGGAGGAAATGAGGCAGCTTTTCAAGAGGTGGCCAATAGAGGGGTGGACATTCCAGAAGCTCATAAGTGTTTTATTTTATTGGGCAGTTTGCCAAAGGAATGGGATTTCCTAATGTACAGTCTGCAGACCACCAGGGAGCGTGATTTGTCTGTAGAGCTGGTAGCTGGGCGTATTCTGGGAGAGGTCCAACACAAGCAATTTGATTCCCGGACGGAGGGGAATAAACAGCCACAAATTACCAGATGCAATCGGGAGAGCAATGAAACACACCTGGAGGCATCTGATGTGGAGGAGGAAGCCTGCAGCCATGTGAAATGCTGTTTCAGATGCAAAAGGCCTGGACATTTTCAGAAGGTCTGTAAGATGCCTGCACTGGATAGGAGGGGTGGCACAGCTACAGGGCAAAGGAGGGGTTCATCCTCTCAGGCTGCAAGCCATGCCTTGGTAGCAAAGCACCACCCTGATGGTACTGAGGGAAGAATTTTCTTACTTAATAGTGGGGCAGCACACAATATGGCAAATGTGAACCCTGCAGACAATGTGCCCCTATATGATAAGTGTGTTCATTACTACCACAGGCTAATGGGCCATGCTAGTTACAAAGGGTTAAAAGAGCTAGCAAAAGTGTGCCTTGGTTTAAGCATGAAACACTGCCCAGGATTCTTAGAATGTGCTTTGTGCAGGAAAGTTAAGGTGAAGTCTTTCCCTATTGCCAAAAAGAACCAGTGTGTCACCAATAGACCCTTTGAAGTTGTCCATGCTGATTTAGCAGGCCTGTATAAGCCCACTGAAGGGGGTAACCACTATTTATTTGTGATAGTGGACAGACACACTAGGTACACCTACGTGTACTTACGGAAGGAAAAAAGTCAGGCTGCAGACAGGTTCCGTGAGTGGGTGAACTCAGTGGAACAGGAATTTCCTTCTCAGAGGAGACTGAAAGTTTTCAGGATTTCCTAAAACTTCCCCAGGAACAGCAGGAGAAGTGGAACTCAGCTGTGGACTCTGAGTTCGAGTCACTGGTTGAGAGGGAAGTGTTCCAGGTAGTTGAGAGGCCCAAAGACCAAAATGTTTTTGGTTGCAGGTGGGTCTACAAGTTGAAGGACATGCCTGATGGGACACAAAAGTATAAAGCATACTTGGTTGCAAAAGGATTTTTGCAGGAGTGCTACACCAATTTTTACAAAACTTTTTCACCCACAGCAAAGCCAGAAAGTCTTAGGTTAGCATTAGCTGTAGCAGCCAAGAGGCAGATGGTTGTGCAACACTTTGACTTTGAAACAGCATACCTGAATGCTGATCTTGAAGAGACAGTGTTCATGGAACAGGCCCCAGGGTATAACAGTGCAGGTGAGAGCAAGATGCACGTGTTCCGCAAAGTGCTCTATGGCTTGTAACAAAGCGCACATTGCTGGAACAAGCAAATACACCAAGTTTTGGTGTCACTAGGTTATACAAGGAGCGTAGCAGACGCCTGTGTGTACACCAAGGGGGCAGGTGATAGTGATGTCACACTAGTTATCTATGTGGATGACCTTTGTGTGGCAGCAAAGAGTGTCAGTGATGTCAAGAAAGTGCAGGTGGAGTTAGAAAACTGGTTCAGGTTGAAGGACTTAGGCAGCCGGAGATGTTATTTAGGTGTAGAGGTAGAAAGAACTGGTCTTGGAGAATTTTTCCTAAACCAGAAGAAGAAGATTGACAGTCTTGTGGCTAAGTGTGGACTTAGTGTGGCTAAGGTAGTCAGAACACCAATGACCACTGATTTTGTGAACTTGGAGGCAGAACAGGAATTTGAAAGGCCTAATCTATATCACTCAGTGGTAGGCAGTCTGCTGTTTATTGCAAACAACACAAGGCCTGACATCAGTTTTGCAGTTGGGGTGCTCAGCAGAAGAGTCTCCAAGCCAAGGAGAGTGGATTGGGAAGCTCTGAAGAGGGTAGTTAGTTTTCTCAAGGGGACCAGGGACATGTGTTTGAAGCTGACAGGAAGTCAGGTGACCTGGAGTACTATGTAGACAGCTCTTTTGCTACTGAGACTTCAGACAGGAAGTCAGTGACCAGGTTGGTGGTCAGATATGCAGAGAGCCCCATAGTGTGGAGATCAAGGAAACAGAACTGTGTAGCCATTAGTACCACTGAAGCTGAATTCGCAGCCTTGTTTGAGATGGCAAATGAAGTACAATGGGTAAGGCAGATGCTTGCAGACCTTGGGGAGCCATGCCAAATGCCTGTTGAAGTGCACAAGGACTCTCAAGCCTGCATAGCTATGGCAGAAGCAGAAAACCTGAAATGTAAGACAAAATACATTGCGGTACATCCCAAAATGTGAGGCACTTAATGAAAGAAGGTATCTTGTGTCTGAGGTACTGTCCATCTGAGGACAATGTTGCAGACCTGCTCCCAAAAGCCCTTCCAGCAGGAAGCCACGAGGAGATGGCAAAGAGGCTGGGCCTTGTCACTAGTGTGTAAAGTGAAAGGTGTCAAAAGGGAAGGTCAACTGACAAATGATTGATGTCCAACAATTTATGTTAATGATGTTATGTTGTGATGATAACATGTGTCCTGCACTGTAGTTTGACCATTTTGGAGGGAATTGTTAGGAGTTAGAGACTGAACTCCATTATAAAATGGCCAAACAATTGCAGAATCATGCTGAGTCATATATATATATATATATATATATATATGAGAGAGCTCAGAACAGAGCTTCACTTCTTCCTCTTCTTCTTGTGAATGCTGATGCCTGATGAAGCAGTTTGTTCTTCAATTGTAAATATTTTTACATATTGCAACTGTTTGGCTTGATAAAAGTGCCTCCTGCTTATTTGGACATCAAACACTCTGTGTGTGAGTATTCTTGGGAACGGAATATTCTTGCTACTAAGTCTACTGAGATAGTTTTTTGGCTTCTGCTGGGGATTGAGTGTCCTATTATCCCCTGACAGGAACTCCCACGCACAGGAGGCTGGTCTGGACCTTCCTGATTTCATTTTGCTGGCATGCAAAAATGTTTTTGTTCAAGCAGGGCTTTGATATATAAATGCACCTGTGCAGCTTTTATCAGGGTGTGTTTTTTATGTTGGTGTTATCTGTTTTTTAAAAAAAACTTTTAATGTTTTTAATTGGTTTTAATTGCTTTTTACTTTGGGTCCCAGCTTCAGGAGAAAGGCGGCATATACATTGCAACAACAACAGCAACAGTGACTGAAGCATTGAAAATTGCTTTTCACACTTGGTGGGAAATTCAGAAGTTATCATCACTCAGTGAAAAGAAACTGGTTGCCTGAACTTACCCTTGGTTAAATATCAATGCAGCAATATATCCTGCTTCAGTTGAAGAGAAGGAAACAGAATCTGAAAATCTAGTAACTTGCCATACAAAATTGTCCCTTTATTGGAATCCAGCCTCTGTTTTTATACATTTGGAATTACCCAAAGCAATTTTTGTTCTCTTCTGCAGAACAGTGATACCTTTAAAAAATCTCCTATTATGCTGCCACATTCTACTGTTCATTCAACATCTGGTATCAACAGCCCAAACAACAAAAAGGCATGATTATGCTGTCAGATTTAATAATTCAGAAATATTAACCAGCTCTCATACCATCAGTGGTTTTTCATGTGTAATTGGCCCTTGATGTGTATTTTGTACTTAGGAGACTCTCTGCATACCAGCATAGGAGAACAAGTGTTCCATCTTTCATGTAACTAACAGAGATCATTTCTGCTAAATGAAATCACTTCATCAGCAATAGGGGTTTTTTGTTTTTTGTTTTGCAGGGAGTGGGGGGTTGCCTGGGGAGGGGGAGTTCTAACAAGCCAAATATTCAGTGAGAAAACAGCTGGGGATTGGATGAGAAGCTATTGTGTGGGCAATTGTAGATTAGGAAGTCTATTTAGCTTTAAGCAAACTTGAGATCTGGGAAGGATAAACTACTTATAATATGTCTTGTTTGTTCAGTAACCAAAGGACGGCTGCCTAGTTACCTGTACATTTCAGTCTTTGCTTCCATTTTTTATGAGATTGCTAGTGTTATGCAGTGGTTAGTGTGCTGGTTAAGAGATCCCGATTAAAGTCCCCTTTCAGCCATGAAACCTGCTGGGTAATCTTGGACCAGCTGATCTTTCTCAGCCTGACTGACCTAACAAGATTATTGTGAGGATAAACTGGGGAGGAAGAAAGCTATATACATTACTTTGTGCCCATGGGAGAAAAAGTTGTGTGTGTGTGTGTGTAATTAATAAATGTATAATAAAAGAAAATATCTGTTTGCTAGTGCCATAGTTTCAAGACTGTGAAATGGAGAGCCTGCAACTTAGTATGAATACTAAAGGAACCCTAGGGAAGTGCACCTTGAGGTTATTTGGTTTATAAAACACATTAATTAATTTTGAACAGTTTTAATCTGTTTGCAACCTGGAGCATTTTCTTCAGTCATTGGGTAGCAGACTAATCAGTTTTAATGTCTCTGCAGCCTTCAATACCATCTTCAGTCACTGAGTGACTGACTTTCCTAACCATAACACATTCAGAACAAGGGGTCCTATTGAAAGAAGGCATACTATAAGAAACAGCTCACCAAAGAATGTTTATTAGAAGATGACATGGCAGTGACTGAGACCACGGGACTGGAGACAGAATGGAAAAGGGTGCATCGAGAACAGCAGAGCTGTCTTGAAAGCAGGAACTTGCAAATGAGGAGGCAAGCAGAGCAGCATCCAAAACAGGTAAGAGTTTGGAACAGCAATTTGCAAGAGAAGAAACAAATAAGATAGAAATTCAAGGAGCCAGGCAACACCTTTGGGATGAAAATAAAATTTCTGCTTTCTCCTACAATCTGAGTTTGGATTCTGATTCTGATCCATTAGATCTAACTGGCTCAGTGTCAGCTTCTTGCATCCACTTTCTTGGAATCAGATGGACTGGAGAACCTCCAGAGATATGTTACCAGCAGTGATAAGGTGCAACAGTCAGCAGCTACATCTTCTGTGAGATGCACCTCATGAAAAGGCAGGAGGCATGTATAGTGTTCATGGCTTCCCTCACAGGGAATAGAGATAATATGTCCAACTTTTAGCCTTCCATAATGTTGCTTGAAGTATTTTTTTTAAATCACACTATAAAGGCAATTGTCATATATGCAGATGCATATTTTTGCAAGAAGATGGAAACTTCATTGTGATCTTCTATGAGCAATGAGTGAGAAACTTAAGGTTTGTGGCATCTATCTTATTTTTTACTACAATGCTGAGATTCACTAACTGGGTCCTGCACTTACATTTAGAAGCAACGAACTTTTAAGCCCAGAGCACAAGTTCTGAGCACAAGAAGTGAATGGAGTTTATAGCCCTTCCACACAAAAATCCACTTCTGGTTATTTGAACTTTCTCCATATCTGCAGAATAATTTAGGTAGGAGTGAATTCATTATCTTGCTTCTGTTTTTAACACTAAGGAGTCAGGAAATCCTTGCTTATCTATTGCAAATCACCCAGAGGCCTATCAGTAGATCCTTCCCCATCTTCTGTCTTCTTCCAAACTAGAATACCATGTGTCTATTCAATAATGGCTCATTAATTGATCTTAAATTGGTTAATTATATCTTATGGAATTCTGTGAGTTGTAGTTTGGCATGGTACTTAGAATTCTGCTGCAGAGGCCTATAGTTTCCCCCCTGAACTACATCTCAAGAGAACTCTAGCCAAGAATTCTAAGTACTTCACCAAACTACAAATCACAGGATTCCGTGAAATGCAGCCATGTCAGTCAAAGTGGTATCAAGGAACTACTTGTAGAATCATGTAGAATCATAGAGTTGGGAAAGATCACAAGGGCCATCTAGTCCAACCCTCTACCATGCAGGAACTCCCAATCAAAGCATTCCTGACAGATGGCCATCCAGCTTCTGTTTAAAAACCTCCAAAGAAGGAGATCTACCACACTCCAAGGCTGTCTGGGAAACTAGCCAAGGTGAGGTGCTATTAGCAGATAATAGCATGGCAGTCTGACCAGAACTCATGGCCACACAGAATTACAATTGTAGGGCAAAATATCTAGGAGACAGAACAAGTCCACAAAAGCCAAAGAATAGTCCAGTTTACCAATCCAATAGTTCAGGGTCACAAGGAGCAGGGGGTCTGGTACAGTCCAAAGTTCAAAGTCCAAGCAAGGCAATGTGAGGAATCAGGAGCAGAGGTATCCTACGGATGCAGTCAGATAAACTCCAAGTTGATAGAGCAGCTGTCCCTGATTTATACTGACTCAGCAATTACACTGCTGTTCTCTGATAAGAAGGTGTCTCTCATAAATACACAGAGACATTCACTCCTCCCCCCTTTGGTGTCAGCATTCCTGAAAGGTGGGTACAACTGGGTCTAATATCTCTCCATTTGAGGGGCCAGGCTTCTCTGCTGGGTCTGGGTTATCTGCTCTGTCCCGTTCTGCTATCCGAGGGGCCAGGCAGCTCTGTGGGGTCAGGTGCTGTTGTCTCTACTCCCTGCTGCAAATCATGCTCTGAAGCTCTCTCTTCCTCTAGCTCATCTTCAGAGTTAGAAAAGCAGGGCCTGACAGAGGCAGCACAATCCACTGTTGAACATCTCTTACTGTAGTGTAATACAGAAACAAGCCACAATCCCCACAGCTCTGGAGATTCTTATGATGAGTACCAGAACTTTGAAATGTAATGCTGCATCACCCGAGGCAAGGTGCTGGATGTCCTCTAAGTTGTATTTGTTCACTCCCTGATGTAAAATCATCTTCCTCCTCATCAGATTTATATGCAGATTGCACAATTAATTATCATTTTGTCTCTAGCCTTTCCTTTCAGAGGATAATTAGTTAGCTCCAGCCACATCTAAAATAAGGTTCCATCATCTGGACTTAATTTGATTTTGGCCAGGCTGTATTTATGGTCTTTAATCCCATTCACACTACATAATTATAGCATTATAATGTCACTTTAACTGCTATAGCTGCATCCTGAGGAATCCTGGGTTTTGTAGTTTGGTGAGGCATTAAAAGACTTATAGAATTCAGAAGATAACAAAAGCAATTTCACCTTACAGATGCTGTGATGGATTGAGAACTAGATACTATCTTTCACAGAGTTGACAATGATACATGGATGATGAGTACAAGGCATTGTAGTTATTTTTTATGTAAGAATGTATATTTATTTATGCAAGTATGTATTTATGTAGTAATTCTTTTATTACAGCTCTCAGGTGGTTGTGCTCATTCCTGTCAGGGAAGTCCTAGATCAGTCAGTGCTATGTAGGCATGCACATATGTGGATGAAGGTTTTTAGGGGAAAATATCTAGTGAAAATGAGTATTGTGGTTGTTGTTTTTATTCCACTGAAAGAACAAATGCTAACTTTTAATTAATTACAGTTCATAGAGCATTCAGAAGTGTCAAAAAGCCCTGTGGGCTATAGCACAGAATGTGCTTGTAGCCTATAGCAAAGCTGCTGTCTCCTAGAGGGACCACCAAGAGATGGTGTTGCTGCGCCTAGAACTCTCTGAAGTGCCAAGAGAGCACATGCTTATTGCTTATTGCCTTTAGGGCATGCAACTCATTCACTCAAGGAGGGCTGAAGCTGTACTTCTTAAAAAGTGCTCACCTTCTGACTCTCAGGAGCATGTAATTTTTGCACTTTTAAATTCTGTGGATTTGGAATTTTGACTACAAAGTCTTCAAGGCAAAAGAGTGAATAATAAGTCTCATGAGAACAGGGCTGGTCCTTGGCTGGAGAATTCTGGGAGTTGCAGTCCAAAAGTAACTTTTCCAAAATCTGATGAATGGGTAGGCTATTAGACCAAGGCCATCATAGATGGCTTCATCCCCTGTCTCCAGCTTTAGCTCTCACACAGGCTTCAGAATACTTTAAGTGGGTTTGTATGTATGTATGTGTGAATGAACAGAGCTCAGAAAAGTTACTTTTTTGGACCACAAGTCCCAGAATCCCTCAGCCAGCATGGCTACAGTTATATGGGCCAGAAAATCATGAGTGATGTCATCTGAAAAGTAACTTTTCCAGTGTGAGTGTACGTGCATATGCAAGACAGAGAAGGAGGGAGAATGGCTTCTGATCCTCCACACTTTCAAATTGTTCCTGCCAACATGTGGCCGCTGCATGCAAAAGTTTCCTCATAAGGAAATGGTTGGCAAAATAACCCTACACTGTTTCAGCTTTAGGGTCTGTTCTAAAGGGGAAAACGAGGCAGGCCATTTGCATCTCATGCCCATGTGCAAAGTTTTTTGAAAGGGGTTTCATTAATTGGGCCGGTGACGGTTCATTGTTTTCCATACTGGGATTTACAGGTGGTGCTATGGGTCTTGTTGAAGGCTCCATTTCAGCCTTTGAGATTGGTGAAGTTTCTTATGCTGAAAGTGTTGTTTTTGGTTGTGATTATGTCTGCTCACAGAGTCTCTGACCTGAGGGCTCTGTCGGTGCACAAGGAGTTGCATATTTTTCATAGGGATTCAGTTGTTCTCCAGTTAGATCCTTGCTGTGTCCCTAAAGTGAATTCAGTTTTTCATCAGTCTCAGGAGATTGTTCTTCCATTGTTTTGCCTGGATACTAAAGTACTGCAAGAAAAAGAATGGCATGGACTGGATATGTGTAGAACATTCAAGTTTTATTTAGACAGAACTAAAGGGTTTTAGAGATCAAATTATATTTTTGTCACTTTTCAGGAGTCTACTAAAGGTCAGAGAGTGTCTTCTTCCACTTTGTCTTGGTGGCTGAGGCTTTGTATCGAACTGGCTTATGTACACAGGTTCCTTAGGGAATTCAAGCACACTCCATTTGTAGTGCTGCCACTTTTGCAGCCTTGAGTGTCACGGCTTCCTTGGTGGAGATTTGAAGGGGTTCTTGTGCTTTCCTGTCATCTTTTATCAGACATTACAAAATTGACAAGTTTGCTTCTGTGGATGCGTCTTTTGGTAGACGGGTTCTACAGCAGGTTGTATCTATGTAGTGAAGTACTGCACAGTAGGACCTCTGTATCCACTGGGGATTGGTTCTGGGGGAGCCATGGATACTGAAAACCATGGATAATAGCAAACACCATTGAAAATAATGGAACTTCCAGTTTAAAATACCATAGAGTTGACTTGGAGGACCTAGAAAATGTCTAGAGATGACACATTTTCTAGGAAGACTCTATGGTAGGTGTGCTGTTTCATGTCCTGTGGATAATGAATCAGTGGATACGGGGGTCCTACTGTACTGCCTGCCCGAAGGGTGTGGTGACTGCTTGTGTAGGCCACCAACATAAGAATTGCCTCCTCACATTGCAGGAAAATGGAACATTGGTACTTACCATGAAGGCTCCTTTTCTGCAGTTGTGGGGAAGGATGTTTCCCACCCTAGTTAGTGGTGTTTGGTGTTTTGAAGCCACTGGCGGTATGTATATATATTTTGTTTGTCTGGAACTTTGTCATTCCATCACTGGGAAGGAGGGGTTAGCTCTCCCACTTAGGGTGAAAAGGGTGACTGACATTAGAAGCCCTGCCTAGGAAGTGTGTGGGAGGAGCAAGACCGAACATCAGGATTTCCTCCCCACAACTGCAGAAAAAGAACTTTCATGGTCAATACCAACGTTCTGGTTTCATATAAATGTTTTTAAAAGACCTGCAATTTTAATTTGTTTATCATGATATCTTCTAGAAACAATATCCATTTAACATAAAATATAACAGAAAACCAAGTATTATTTACTCAGCATCAATCAAAACAGTAGATGTGCACCCGTATTCTAATAATCTCATCATTATTTTTATTATATGAACATAGAAAGCCACAACATACTAGCGATATGGATATTTGTCTTTTTATGGAAAGAATCATTTAAAATTTCTTTGAATATTGAAGGCTGTGATTTTGATTAAAAAAATCCTTAAATTTATCACCTGCTTAACCAGGAAATTGTATGTGTAGTCTGAGAAGGAAAAGTCACTGAGGAAAGAAATTTGGCTGAGCTTCCACCTTGCTCCAGGTGGATTCCTTTCATTCTGCCATCTTCAAAGGGGATAATTATCCTGTGAGATAGTGTGGTGTATATTGGTTTGCATGGCAGATGAGGTCCAGGGAAACCCAGATTTAAATCCCTTCTCAGCCATGATGCTCACTGAGTGACTTTGGGCCAGCAGAAAGGCAGTGTGAGGATCAACAAGACTAGGGAAAAGTAAACTATGTTGCCCACCAATCAGCTCCTTGAAGAAAGACAAGATTGAAATGTAATTTAATAAATGTTACATTATTCTTTCTTTTGTATTTATAGGAAGATACTGTTCAATAGTGGACCATTTCTCTTTGTTGCCATTTTACAGTATGGCAATACAATATATTGGAGTTAAGACCCTACAAGTTGACCTCACTGTTGGGTGATTGTGGGACTATATCATCATATGATGGCTTTTGGTTGCACATCTCATATATTCCTAAGGCGTTTCAGATGAGACTTAACGATGAAAATTTTAAATCCCACATCTGCTTTTGTAAACTCACCCCCTCCCATGAGGGAAGGGATTGAATTTTTTTAAAAAGTAAAAGGATGGGGTCTTGTTGCCTTGTTTTAATGTAGAATTGCCACCACTGAAGGCTTCCAGAAGCAGAAACCACCATTGTAAGCCCACTGCCAAAAATTTCAGAGGAGCCTGGGGGCACAGAAATGGCCACGAGGGCTGGGTCACAGGATTCTTACTCTGATGTAAAGTGTGGATGCAAGATATATCTATTATATAGGCATGCTAGCTTCAGGAATCAGTTTTGGCTGAAGCTTCCTGGTTTGCTTTCCATGTGATATGTGAAGTGACTCCACAAAATGGTAGATTAGAATGAATATGAGGATTCATGTAAGGCAGCATAAAGAATATGATGCAGAAAGGTTTACCATATTGGAAGCTTTTTTTTTTTTTTAAAAGCCGTCAAAAGAGTTGGACATGGACAAGAGACAGCCAGGTTCAGATTCCTACAGAACCATTATGATAATCCAGTAACATGTTAACTAAAGGTAATAAACCTGTATTATTCCTTTAAGGCATCCTAAAGGCACCCTAAAGGCACCAGATGCCATGTGTGCTTGAAAGCCAAGCAGGGTCAGCCATGGTTAATACTTGGATGGGAGACCACCAATGAATACCAGGTGCTCCAGGCTACATTCAGAGGAAGGCAACAGCAAATCACCCCTGAGTATTTCTTGCCTAAGAAAACCACATGAAATTCATGAGGTTGCTATAAATCGACAGGCAACTTGAAGGTATGCACACACACTTCTTTGAAAGTGCATTAAAATGTGAAGACAGTAATTAAACTTACCATGAGCCTTGAAAAAGTAGAAAAACTTTAGGCGTAGAAGAGTGCACATTTCTTGTAACAGTTTTGTGGCTATTGGTCAAAAGTATAATGTCAACCATTCTTTTACATAGTGGGGCTTAATGGATTGTATGTTTTTTAAAAAATGTAGGCAGAAGCAAAAATGAAAAAGCAAATTGCAAAACCATCTTATGCTTCTTTCTACCAAATGCAGAAGTAATGAAACAAAGAGAAGGCAACTTGAATGGAACAGAAAACAGCCCACTTTGGAAGCTTTTCTACCACAAACTTATTGTTGCCTGTTTTGTATTTGAGGATTCTGTGCCATATTATTCCCCACATCTGGGCTTTGGCAGGTGGAGAGGTATGCTTAACTTCCTCCATCTCTATGCCATTATGTTGTATTAGTTTTCCAGTTTGCACAGATGTAACTGTAAAAACTTGAATCAAATGAGAGCTATGAGAGCTGGGGAAAACCCACCTGGAAAACCAGCTTGGTTTTATATATTCCTTAAAAACATTTAAAGCATTTCCAATACAAGTTTTTCTCAACAATATATCCATTTTCTATAACCAACCAGTTAGCTAGCTAGATAAAACTTTCAGTCAATACTAAAAAAAAGAAAAAGAAGAAGAATGGCATAAAAAATCATTGTGAATATACTAGACAGAATGACTGAAGGAGTTATTATTTAGTAGATGCAACATTTAAAGGATTTTTAAAATGAAGACAATGTGAAAATTGGTCACAAGAGAATGAAAGTGTTGCACCCAGCTTTCTGGCTTTTCTTGTTGGTCAATGAAAGGCTTTACTAACAGGAAAAAAATGCCTATGGATAACCAGTTACTGTAGAGACTGGTGACCTGATGTGGCTACATTGCTTACCGTATATTCCGGCGTATAAGACGACTTTTGAGCACTCAAAAGTGCCGTCCAGAATCGAGAGTCGTCTTATACGCTGGATATATTTTTTCTTCACCTCCCTGCCTATCTCCTGCCTCTTTGCAAACGGAGTGAAGAGGCAGGAGATGGAGTAGGGGGGTGAAGCAAAGTGTTTAGCAGTTTATTCGCCCCCCTCCTCTGCCTTCTCCCCCTTTGAGGAGCAATGGAAGACAGAGGAGGGGGGCAAACGTTGTGGTTTGCCACGGCCGCCGCTTGATCGCCTCTGCAGTGGCCGAGGCAAACCACTAGATTTGCCCTTTCCCCCCACCTTCCTTGAAGGTGGGGGAAAAGGGCGAAAATGCCCCGTTTTGCTCCGTGGCCCCGATCCCTCCTTCTGGGGTCCGTTCCAAAGGAAGCCCAGAAGGAGGATGCGGGGCCGTGGAGCCAAACCCTGGGATTCGCCCCCTCTCTCCACCTTCAAGGAAGGTGGGGAGAAGGGGCGAACATGCCCCGTTTGGCTGCATAGCCATGATCCCTCCTTCTGGGCTCCCTCCTGGAAGGGAGCCCAGGAGGAGGATGCGGAAGCTGTGCAGCCAAACTCGGGATTCGCCCCCTCTCCTCACCTTCAAGGAAGGTGGGGAGAAGAGGCGAACATGCCCCGTTTGGCTGCATAGCCCCGATCCCTCCTTCTGGGCTTCCTCCTGGAAGGGACCCCAGGAGGAGGACGCGGAGGCTGTGCAACCAAACCCGGGATTCGCCCCCTATGCCCCATTTGGCTGCATAGCCCCGATCCCTCCTTCTGGGCTTCCTCCTGGAAGGGAGCCCAGAAGGAGGACACGGGGCCATGGAGCCAAACCCCGGGATTCGCCCCCTCTCCCAACCTTCAAGGAAGGTGGGGAGAAGAAGCAAAGATGCCCCGTTTAACTCCGCAGCTCCGATGCCTTCTTCTGGGCTCCTAGATTTGCAGCCCCTCCCCACCTTCTTTGAAGGTGGGGAGAGCGAGCGAAGATGCCAAGTTTAACTCTGCAGCCCTGATGCCTTCTTCTGGGCTCCTTCAGAAGGGAGCCCAGAAGGAGGGATCGGGGCTGTAGAGCCAAAAGGGGCATATTCGCCCCTTCTCCCCACCTTCCTTGAAAGTGGGGAAAGGGGGCGAATCTAGGGGTTTGCCGTGGCTGCCCCCACTTCCCCGCCTTGGTCCCCTTCAGAAGAGCCAAGACGGAGGGAAGGGGGCTGCTGAGGCAAACTGGGCATTTTCGCCCCTTTCCTCCACCTTCGAGTCCAGTTTGACTGGAAGGTTGAAGAGAGGGGCAAATGTTGCCCTGCCAGCTGATCCTGTTCGCTTTCCCAACTCACGAGGAGATCCTCGTGAGTTGGGAAACAAAGAGGATCAGCTGGCAAGGCTCCCCCAGCCAGTCAGCCAGCCAGCCAGCCAGCCAGCCAGCCAAATTGGGGTGGTGGTGGTCTTATATGACGAATATATGCCTAAACCTAGATTTTTGGCTGGAAATTGGGAGGGGGGGTCTTATACGCCCAGTCATCTTATACGCCAGAATATACGGTATGTGAAAAGCATACCTAAGTTACTTTTTAGAGGTCAGCAACCTCTCTCAGAATAGGAGATTCTGGGAGTTGTAATCCAAAGAGTAACTTTCCCGAAGTTTCTCACGTGGACATTTTTAGCATGCCCTATTGCCGCTCCCCATGAGATTCCATATCTTGATATATTGGAAGCTTTTTGGTGTCACTTTGGCTGGGAGGTTAAGACAGACTGGAGGTCACTCTAAGTTCAGAATGACCTGAGATGTGTCTAGAAATATAATGGTGGGAAAATCCAAATTAGGATTAAGTGGGAAAGCCTGGTAATGGGTTCATGCTAACAACCCAGTCATTAAAGGGGTATGTGCTAATCCTTTCTTCCAGCCCTGGGCATTTCCAGCAATAATTCAAGCAATTAAATCACCATTCCACATCATTACCCTATGGAAATCTCTCCTAATTCCCCCTCCTGTCCAACCTTGCAAGGTGGTCACAAAACCATCAATGTTCTATCTCTTTATCTCTCTACAATTAAAACAATCAGTTGAGTTTCAGTTTCCTTTGTCTGTTCCATGGGGCAGTCATTCAAGTTTTGTTGTTACCAAATTCTCCCCTCCAAGACACAGAAAAGAGTATAAATATTAGAGCCCTAACAATAGCAAGGTGTGCCACAGTGGACGGATCCAGCAACTCTCTTTTTAGGCATGCCCCAGATTAGAACCTCCTGTGCCACCCTCAGACACCTGAGTATCCTTGCTGCATGGAACTCTTCTTTTCAAGATTGATAACTGTCACCCTATCCTCCCAGACTTCTCTCTATATATATACTTTACAACTTTTCTACCTTACTCTGCAGTAGCCTTGTATGGTTCTTAAGAATGTGTGTTGTGTATGTTAGTTTACCTTTTAGGACATTCCAATAAAATACCTTGTTTTACTTTAACTGGAACCTATTCTACAGTTAGTACTGATATACATAGGTGAAGAGATACCTGAAGTTACCCTCCTCTTGCAGGTCTCCTGTTTGAGCTAATAATCTCCCCAGATAGTACAGGAGATTTTGGCATCATGGGTGGGGCTGTAACGTACCCCCACCTGTTAGGGTAACAAGATAAAGCAGGTTGACCTAGACTGAAGCCCCGATGCACATTTGATCATTCTTGGTTTTCCACTCCAACTGAGCCTCCAAGTTTCTATAAAGAGTTTTGTCCACAAAACTGTTGTACTAGCAGCTTCCAGGCAACAAGTGAAAATCAATGTTGTCAGCCTGGCTACACTTAAACTCTTGATATGCAAACAGAGTCCTGGCAGATCCAGTGCCTCTGTTAAGATAACAAGGTATTCACTTCCTCCTCTGAAATGGAATGCAAAATGCAGCCAAATCGGTAGTCAAATGGGCAATGCACTCAGACTTATTTTCATCTTGGAAAGGTATGGAAAGAAAGGTATTTTACAAATGTGTCCATATTTTCACTTGAGTAACACCAAAGGCTATGGCTTGTCCAGCCTTGCATTTCTCTCTTGAGGAGTTTCACAGTTGCTGAATCTCAAAATCTCTGTGTATAGAATGCAGAGAAACTTGCTTGGTTAGGCTAGTTATAGGTCAATGGGGTCACTGGAGACTTCAGAATCAGTCTCACCTGTGAGATTTATCTGAATCTGATCTTGCTGGGATTTTACTGGTGCCACAATAGATTTCTGTACTAATGTTCTTTTGATGGGATTTGATAATTTGACAGTCACTTTACATTTTAAGATATAATGTCCATATATATATATATATATATTCTGTTTAATGCTGTTTTGTTACTTTTGCTATTGTTAGATGTTCTGGGACATAGGTAAACAGATCATAGTAAAGAAAATGAAATAAACATATTTTTGCTAAATTTATTTTCTAGGTGTTCAGTGACTAACGCTCAGCAAGGAACAGAAACACATCTAAGTAAAGTACAATCATAACAGAAAACAACAGTTTGCTCATAGAAACACCCTCCCTCCATGCAAGAAAGGCATTTCAAATGTTGTCTGAGACTACAAAACCCTCTGCATTGTAGCAGCTTTTAAAAATATTGTTTGCTGGCAAAAAGCTTCTCAACCTAATCTGTCTTTGTTGATTGCTGATATCGCTTGACATTTTAACATGATTCTGTGTTTGCCAAAGCATCTGATGGTGCCACTTCCAATATCAGAGTCGATCTCGAATAACATTTTGAATGGTTTTGCAAACAAACTTTCTCCCAATGAATAATTGAAGAGAGGAACAGCTTGTGGTGTGTACTCGAAACTCATTTTTACTATATATAGTTGGAGCAAATGAAGATGCAACCAAAGCCTGTTACCATTTAAATACTCAGTACTTTGTCTGTTACCTTGACTAGTGTAAAGTTGGTTCCCAAGGTAAAAACTAAGTGGTCTGCTGGCATATGGTATAACCTCCATTTGAGCGCTAAAAGCTGGATACTGTTTTTGTGAAACAGATGTTGTTGAGTGCAGCAATGCACAACTGACTCTGTCTAACAGCTGGGAATCCTCTGTGACCCATATAACTGGAAATAAACATGGCCCTATGCTTGGCAAAAGTATAAGGAGGGAAATTTTCATTTGTTAAAAGGGCTGCTTAAAATGAAGAGTAAATGTTTCCCACTCTAACCTGATTTTTATTCACCAGAGCGATCTCTCCAGCAGTTTCCTGCAATGGCCTCATATTATTAGAGGCCCTCTCTGCCAGATGAAGGCTGCAGTTGCGCTGAACATATAGTGCAGATGGAAAATAAACATCTGCCTCAATCAAGAGAGGAGACCAACAGACAAGGCTGACGAATATTCCCTGGCATGGCTCTCTTTTTCAGGAAAGCACATAAATGCTACAGGACCAAAACCACTGGCATCGTCTGGTGCTGTCCTTATGTGGTTACTGACCATGAAGAGAGATGATTAGTATGCACTCTCCAAGGAGGAGTGGTGCAGATGCTCAGAGTGATATGCTTCCAATTCACTAGGATGGGGTTTGCCGTAGCCATCTATTCTAAGCTGCAGAGCAGCTTGGGTTGGGGCTTTTCTGCAATGTTTCAGTGACATTTAGCACCCATAAATCCTCTCTTACATTGGTAGGGAAGGGGGCAGGGAGGGCTTGAAGCATCACCACCAAAAGGAGACAGATGGATAGGCTGACAGACAGAGTAGTACTAACAGGAAGTAATAGATAAATAGATAGATAGCACAGAGAGAGATATAAGTAAAGGCAGATGTAATACAAGTTAATGTAGCATTATTCTTAGTTAAAAGGTGGGGGTGAATCACTTCACTCTGACTCCTTCCTTTCACAGGGATTCAAACAATGAATTAAATACACATGCCACTTGCACTACTATATCTCCCTTTCCCAATGTATCTCACAAGCAGAGTAATTATTATTCACAGAAGATGAGCAACAACAGTCCCACTTCACCCCCACATACACAGGTCTGGTGTAGAAAATAAAGCAGGTTTAGTCATCTTTCATAAAAACACATGAAGTAAGCTTACTTACAACTATAACATGGTGAGAGGCTTTGTAACATATGTTCTTTGAACATGCTACAGGGAGAAAACTGCAGACTACAAAATGGAGGATGAACTCAGACTAACTGTAGACTGCAAGAAGAGATGCAGGAAGAGAGCGTGTGGCTAGATCAACAAACAGAAAAGTACATGGCTACATTCTATGCCTATGCTCTTAGTGAGATATGCAGATTAACAACTGCTGAGTATAGGCATGCTAAGATTGCTACCTCTAACAACTTAGGCATCAGCAAAAAGGATGAAATGTACAACACCCCAAAAAGGACAAGAGAGGGCACAAATCTGCATATAGGGTGTATTTGCCAATTTAGATTTATAGGATAGGTATGAAGTTGGAAACAAATTTCCATAATTTATATACAACTGCATAGATCTAACTATGGTGAAGAAGGTGATCAGGAGAGCTATGTGTCTGTTCAGCCTGCTGCTCAGATGTTAACTGCTGAAGGGAAGCTTCAAGAACTTTGCCCTTCTTTCTTAATATGGCTTTTTTAATTTAAAGTGAACTTGGATTGGGCATTTGTTCAGAGGAAATCTTCAAACCTATAAATTAGGATATTCTAGACTAGGGAGATTTTCAGACACGATTTTCGGGTGTATATATTCCAAAACAGCTCTGTTGCTGCCGCACGGCACGGGAGCAGTTTTGGATGACGCCGTTCCTCTGCCGAACCCCTCCGTGTCACTTCCGTGACAGAATGGAGGAAGCCGCGTCATATTTCACTCATGGGCAACAATCATGAATGAAATATGATGCAGCTTCCTCCATTCTGTCACGGAAGTGACACGGAGGGGTTTGGCAGAGGAACGGCATAGTCCAAAACTGCTCCCCTGCCGCGCGGCAGCAACGGAGCTGTTTTGGAATATATACACCCAAAAATCGCGTCTGAAAATCTCCTAGGACAGTGGTTCTTAACCTGTGGTCTGCGGACCCCCAGGGGGCCTCAGTGTCCTCACAGGAGGTCCACAAAGGCTTGAAGATTGCTTGACCCACCTCCTCCCCACAGTGGAGCAGCCATGTAACAGGAGCCAAGGCAAAGGTTCAATCTGCTCCAGCCACAAACTTGCAGGAAGAAGCAGGAGAAACATCTTCCCTTCCCCTCCAGTCCCTCTGAGGGAAAGTTTAATGGGTGGTTGAATTGTATTATTATTGTTGTTGTTAAGTCTTGGGGGTCTGCGGCAACAGAAGATATTTAAAGAGGGTCCCTGGTAAAGAAAAGTTTAAGAGCCACTGAACCAGGACATTATAAACTAATCTATGTGGGCGTCCTAAGTACAAAAGAAAGAAAGTTAATAGATGTTTGTGCAATGCACATGATATGCCTGAACACTGTCATGAATAAACCCATGATTGCTGAAACCATGGACTGACTATCTTGCTTGAATGCAAGTCTTCTCAGTTCTAATGCAACACTACATGAGCATAGTGTGACTTCTCAGTCTTCTAACACTGGGCAAGAAAACCTTGGCTTTGATGAGCATGGTGGCTGTGCACCATCACAGAGGAAACAAACATCTCAATAAATTTGGGGAGGTGGACAAGACTGATTACACACCAGTGGAAACACCCACTTTGCTGCTGGTCTAAACTTCAGTTCTGCCCTACACAGAAAACTTTTAATCACTGCAGCCACTGATGTACTAGTACAATTTCTGGCTTATCCCAGATACTAACCTGCTATAGTAGGTGGTAACGCAGCCATATGAAAATCAGTTCTGTCCCAGCCTCAGCATTTACTGTTTAAGCACTTACTTGGTGGAGGTGAAACTACTTGGTTCTGTTTTTCTTGGAAATGTATATTCTCTCTGCAATATATATTTTTTAAAAAATCAAGCAGGATGCCTGTAGGAAAAGATTCTGTTGTTAATTGCTCATTGCTTCCTTCCCGCTCACTGTTTAAATACAGAGGTGTCTTGTTTAGAGAATTTCCCTTAAGACATTTCAGTTCCCTGCCCTCCCTACTGTTACATATATTCTCTATTAAAATTGTAAAATTGTAACTCAAAATAATAAACTAAATTTCAAAATGTGGAAGAAATCCAGGCAGTGACTTAAATTTTTTGAGGCTAACAAAAAAGAAATATAGAACAATCCAGCCACCCTGCCTTACCACTACCAGCAGAATGGTAGCCAGAAGTGACTGTTCTCTGCATAACATGTTGTAATCTATGAAAAAATATATTGATGGAAAATCAGTTTTGAGTGAGATAAAAGCCTGTCACATACACTCACACTGGTATGTTAAAATACAAACACTGGCTTCCTATGCACCCTTAACCAGAAGCAAAGCTTGAAAAAAAAAAACTTTTATTGGATCACAAGTCCAAGAAACCCCCAGCTATTGTGGCCACACTGACAGGTGCATCCTGCGAGTTGTAGTCCCAAAAGCAATTTTCCTAAGCTCTGTCCAGAAGTAAGCCCTACTGAACTCAATGAACATTTGGCAATTCTAGGTAGGCTATGAGAGTAATGAAGTGGTAGACTAAGAGTACCATCAGATCTTCCTTGTTAGTATATCAGCCAGAGAAGAAGGTATGGGGGATAGTGGTTTTTCTCCAGGCTTTTCAGTTTAGCAATCTTATTGTTTCCACATTTGCCCTAATGAGAGATACAGGGTGGAAACATTAGCTATGCCAGCCATGCCCATGTTGGAGTAACTGTGGATTCCAGAACAGCTTCCTATTCAATGGATCCAAAGCCGGCTCTGACTTACTCCATCCCAGACACCTGGAATGTTTCTTTTCAGGACATTGGGTTGGCAGCAACAGTAAAAGTTTTCTTCCTAACTGATGTCTCCATAGGTACAATGGAAGACTCTGTGGCAGGACTCTATTGATCACCAGTTGACTTCCTGGTTGAAAACAAAGTTCTCTCCTAAGTCTAAAACAGTCTGGGAAGGCTCCCAAGCATGGCAAAATTAGCCCCATGGTCCATTGGGGGGGGCATTGTTAGTAGGGGAAAATATTCAAAAGATGTTTTAAAAATTGAGGGTGGGAGTGTTGGGGAATGGCCTTCCAAGGTCCAATAGTAGGCCAGTGTGCTCACCCCCTGGGGCAGCACTTGGCAGTTATTCACTTCTGCACTAAGGCTACGTGGACTTTTAGTGACCAAGTTAGATTTAGGAGCAAATCCCAAGGTACAAACTTGTTCTTTCAAGAGGAGGGCATCCCTGTCCAAAACAGATAGAACATCCCTTCTCCATAACCTCCAACATTTGACAGATAAAAACTGGGTGTGTGGCCAAGCAACATCAGTGTGATCCAGATGTCAAAAGTTGTTAATGAGAAGGAACAGCCAAGCTAGAAGAAGCTCCAGCAATTTGCTTTTGCCTGAGCCTAATGGGGAGGGCAAGATTCCATCCCCTCCTTTGTCTACTACTGAGTTGAGTGCAAATTACGTTTGCACTTAGCAGCAACTGGTGTAAGCTGAGGACAAGGAGGGGGAGAGAGAAACTAGAATATTTTAAAATCAGTTGAAGAAAAAGAGGCAACAAAGGATTAATCAGGACAAGTGGAGGGTATGCTTTTTCAAATCCAAGGAACATGAGTTCATAGTGCTTTGATTTTGTGAGGATTCATCTTTGGTTTATTGGCATAACTCCAACTGACTGCACAACTCCAACTACATGGCAAAGATGTAGTTCAATGGTGGGCAACTATGGCCTTCCAGATTGTTTTGGCCTACAACTCCCATTTGCCCCAGCCAACATAGCCAATACTGGGCTATGGGAGTTGCAAGCCAAAAAAAATCTTTGGGGCAGCTTCCCATCCATGATGCAATAATTTTCAGATACGGTCAGCCCTCTATATCCATGGGTTCTTCATCCATAGATTCAACCAACCATGGCTTGAAAGTATTTGGAGGGGAGGGAGAGATCCAAAAAGCATACCTTGCTGTTTGCCATTTTTCAGTATATAAGGGATGCCACAGATTTTGGTATCCATGAGTGGTGGTGGGTGGTCCTGGAATCAAACCCTAGCAGATACCAGGTGCCCACTATATAATGCAGACCAGTGCATTGATATTTGGGAGGTGCTTCAAATTCAACAGGAGCTGGTTAAGGGTTCATGAATACATTTATTTAATTTTTAAACAAAGATTAGGCTTCATATCTAGTAACGATCCCTGTGTAAGTTTTGCCACTTGTTGATATTTATGTCGTGATGAATTGTGGTGTATGACAAATAGGTAAACCAGCATGATACTACTAACTGTTAAGACTATGGCTCTAAAAGAAATGGGTGCACCAGAACATTTGATTATTCAGATGTGTAACCTAGACTGAGGACCAGAGAACACTTACAGGATAGACTATGGAGAAACAATGATTTCCAATTGGTAAGAAGGTCAAACAAGGCTGCATTTTATCACCCTATCTAATTTATATATAGAATATATCCTACACAAAGCTCAATTAGATTCAGAGAAAGGAGATGTGAAAATTGGAGGAAGGAACATTAACCATTTATGATATGCAGATGACACCATACTACTAGCAGAAAATATCAAAGAGTTGGAATAATTAGGGATAGTCAAGAAAGCTGATAGGAAGAGAATCAGCTCATTAAAATGTGGTGCTGAAGAAGAGTTCTATGATACCATGGAATGCTAAAAAGACAAATAAATGGGTCTTAGAACAAACCAAGTCTGAACTCTCCCTAGAAACCAAGATAACTAAACTGAGACTGTTGTACTTTGGACATATCATGAGAAGACATGACTCGCTAGAAAAGACAGTATTCAGTTCTGGCACTAGGGTGGTGCAGAGAGGCCAAACCACACCAGGTGACACCATCAGAGGGAGGAGTGACACTGGCCTTAGTAATGCCACAGACAATACTGCTTGGTGAGATAGAAGGCAGTAGAACAGAGGAAGACCACTTGATGGATAGTTAGACTCAATCAAGGAAGCCACGGCATTGAGTGTGCAGGACATGAGCAAGACTGTTGGTGACAGGATGTCTTGGAGGTCTCTTGTTCAGTCATCTCAGCATTTAACAAAAACAATTGATGACATTTTGGACTAGGCCCTTAAGGAAATCATGTGCTTCCCTTTTAAAAAATATGTTCCAAAAAGACATTTTTTGTAATTCACTAGGAAAGCAGGATTGTCTCAGCTTTTTAATGATGTTGTGCAAGAGGTCATTTAGGGCTTTACCCACTGCAATATAGCCATTGTCAGCTTCTACGTAAACATACAGAAGTTGTGATATTGTTGCCAAGAATTAATTGTATTCTTATGCTATGGAAGGGATGCTAGTAAATGATCCTGTGTTTATCTGTTGATTTGCTTGTGCAAAATAAGGCCATCAAATGGATTCCAGCCATAAGAAAGGAAACATTAAATAAGAGGATGCTGTTCCACTCACTTCCTGCTTGTGGATTTCTGAAGGGCTTCTGGTGGGAACAGAATACTGGATCTGATAGCCCTTCACTATGATCCCCCTCTTATGTTCCACATGCAATGTAATCCTAAGTGTGCTTACTTGGAAGTGAATCTCTTGAGTTAATGCAGTTAGTTCCCAGTAAGTCTGCTTAGGATCACAGCCAAATTAATTTTGTTTATCAATTTATTCAATCTTTTATTCTTTTATGAGGCTAATCTTGCTTTAGATTCATCTTTTAAAACAAGCATATTTTACCAAGACTTGTGGATCTGTTTTTGTGGTGATGGTGATGATGATGATGATGATGAACTTTCTATGTACCCTGCCTTGTCCCCAAGATTGGGATTCAAGCCAGCTTATGAATTAAAATGATTACAATATAGTTAAAAAACATACAAAAATGTCCAGCTTTGTCCAGTTGTGATGTAAAGTTCTTTTGAATCTTGCATAATTAAGCTTCAAGTACATTCTTTTATCCAGCTCTTATGAAAGCCAATATACATGGCACCCTATGAAAATGATTCCAAAACTATTGCAAAAGTACCTGAGAACAGTAGCATGTGAAAACATACCCTTTTTTATTTTAAAAAGAAGTGTCATATATCTTCCCATGCAACACCTGATTAAGCATCTTTATTGAATAAGGTCTATTATGCTTGCCTGAAAAAGCTGTAAGATGAAACATTTTAAGCATAATCAGATTGTAAAATTGCACTAAATCTTCACAAGTAAGTGGCTGTGTCTTCATTGAATCCCAAATTTTCATTACATCTAATCATATTCCAAGCAAAGTAAAAATAATACCAGCGCTTGAAACTAGGAGGGCATAGTCTACTGACATTAGCAGTAATGTAATTAATACACTGATAATATATATGAGAACCAGTGTGGTGTAATGGTTTGAGTGTTGGACAAGGACTCTAGGAGAGCAGGGTTCAAATCCCCATTGAGCCATGGAAACCTACTTGGTGAACTTGGGCAAGTCACACATATTCTCAGCCTTAGAAGAAGGCAATGGCAAATCTCCCCTGAATAAATCTTCACAAGTAAACCCTATGAAAGGGTTGTCATAAACTGGTGTTGATCTGAAGATGACATATCAACAACAAGAACAATAAGCATACATACGCACACATGCACTGCATGCACAGTCATATCCAAAGCCACTCACTTACCTGAAGTTACAAGTATTTTGGTTCACAAAAAAATCATGCAGCTCATTTAGGCCAAATCCACACTACACAAATAATCCAGTTTGAAATTGGGTTATTTATTTGTCATGGCATTTTCTTATGGAATCCCAGGATTTGTAGTTTGGTGAGACACCAGCATTCTTTAGCAGAGAAGGATAAAGGCCTTGTAAAACTACAAATCCCAGGATTCAATAAGAAGGTGCCATGGCAAATAATCCAGTTTCAAACTGGATTGTTTGTGTTGTGTAGATTTGGCCTTATTCAATAGTCATTGCTATTACTTCTAAATTATATAATCCTTTAAAATAATTTTCCAAAGGAGTATCCATGTTAACGTTTCTGGCTGTAAAAACAAGGCAGTCCCATGGCATCTTATAGCTAAGGAATTTATTATGTCATGAGCTTTTATAAGCTAAATATCCACTTCACCAGATGCATAAGGTGCTATCAAGATTTTCAGGTATTTTATGGACTACACATCATTGAGGATGAGATTATAATCAGTGAGGCTAGAGGGAAATTAATTAATTATGACCATTTATAATTAACACAGGCCATTCGAACCAGGAATCTTTGTGTAGTATAAATTCATGAGGGAATTTCAGTTGATGTGAAAATTGACTTTATTTTCATCTTGAAGGTTCAAGTGTACAGGCAGAAAAGCACAGTAAGTGCCCCTTTTCCCTTCTCTCCTTTGTTTTAATGTTAACGCATGTACATTATTTCACACTATTCTTGCCATATTAGGCTTCCTGAGAAATTTTATTTTCATTGGTATTGCTCCATGTTGCTTTTTGTTTACTTTGTTTTCTTTGGAAGCATGTGAAGCTTCTCTCTTGAATTGTGTAAAGCAGGGATGGGCATGTTGTGGCCTGAAGGCCATATGTACTCCCTGGGCTATTTCTGTGGCCCCTCAGGCCTCCTGGGGGGGTCAAAATGGCAATTTTTCCCCAAACCAATTTTGGGCTTGAAAATGCTCCCCAAATGACCTCTGTGATGTGTGTGTGTGTGTGTGTGTGTGTGTGTGTGATTTCTGCTACAGTTGGTGGTTCCCAGGGGTCAAATAAAAAATTGTGATTTTTTTTTAAATCGCCCCCAAATGCCCTCTAGTACAAAGTGCTATACATGTGAAAGAGACCCTAGAAATCTTTGTGCTGTTTCTCTTTGCATCATCTCAGTTCTTAACTCTAGCAGAGTGGATGAGCTTGGTTCTTGCCACCAATGACATGTCATTTGCCCAGGCTATCTTTGCATTGAATTCTGAATGCAGTGGAAATCTGATAAAGATCATTATAATTTTTCTCACCCACAGCTGCTTCCCAAAGCCAGTGATCACCACCAACTTCCTCAGCTTGCTCACTCTGCAAATACAAACAGCCGTGGTTCTTCTCAATGTGTACCACATCTTGTTAAAAGGTCACCTCCATTCACGTTACCTGTCCAAAATATCTCCAACTTCACATAGAGGTAGAGATAGATAATGGCACATTCTGAATGCATGGCTATTTTGCATGACAATTACTGGAAAGTTTAATCTATCTGTATATGGATAATTTTTCACAAAATACAACCAGAACATTGTGGTGGTGGTGGTGGTGACAGTTTTTAAAAATCAACTCTCTGACTATTTGATGCTTTAACAAGCCATATAGCTATCTTGGATTTTCTATTGCTTTGCCAGCTACTCTGCAGCCCTTTATAGATCAAGAGTGTGTTAAAAAATACTTTATATAAACAAACAAATGAATGAATGAATAAGACAATTACCTCATCTTATTATCAAAATTTAGAATCAATTTGTACTAAAAATCTAAAGTAAGTAGGCATTCATTTCTCCCCCATGAATGTGTGCATTTAGTAATTGAAAATTTCCACCAGGAAATAGAAAAGATTATTTCACTCCCTTTCCCATGAATTAGGCAGTAAAAGTTATGCATGGATGTTGCCCAAGAGGCAATTTCAATATAAAGCAATGCAAAATGCATAACCTACAGTAGGAAAGTATTGTCCTCCAACTGGGCCTTTGCTCAAACACTGTGGAGTGTTTTCGGTATATTCACATCGACAGATGCTCCATGGGAAATATTGAAGAACTCATACCTGCTCTGCAGTCAGGCAGTATTATAATTGGGTTACAAAATGTTTCATTGGTTGTCAAAGATTCTGTTTCCATGATGGCCTGTGAAGTAGCCCTGGCCTCTGTGGCTGCGCACACCCACAGCTGAGATGCAAGGCTACTTTTTGGGATCCATCTCAAGATTCCTTTTGCCTGAGAACTCTCAAGCTGGATCCTCCTAGGCACACTCCCAGGGATTCCTCTAACCTGGAAATACCAGAACTATGCCTCTCTTTCACCTCCACCTCTCGATTTTAAGATCCCCCTTTTTAACGGACCAAGAGGAGACCGTCGGGGTACCTAGGGCCTTTCCAGCCCTGGCTGAGGTTTTACCGACCCCCTCCCTTCTCACCAGAAACAGAGGAGAATATCAATGTGGCATGACCCAAGACAGGCACATGGAAGCTTGGCATAGATAGGAAAATAAAGGCTTATTTTATTCAAGCAAGCTTAAAGAGGTAAATCTTTTCATGAAAGACCCTTCCTTTCAGGTTCAGCTTAAAGTTATAGAGATATAGTAAAAAGTATGGAATTACATCCAGCGAAGGAAAATAAATCATAAAATCCTAACACCATCTAACTAAGACAGTCCCTACTCTCTACTCACAAACTGCAAAGTCCAGTATGCAGGATTCAGTCTTTGAATTCCAAGGAGGTTGTGAGCCGGCAGGGCCATCTAAGCCTGGCTCACCAGCTTGCCTCCATTATTCAGCTCTGGGCCTGGTGTCTGTATCCCAGACCCTCCTTTGTCTCTTCTCTTGGTCAGACTCAAGCCGTGTGCCCAGAACAAAGAATTTATAGTCCTTCTTTCAAATTGACCCCCTGGCCTTCTGATTGGCCACTTACTGTCTCTGGTGATCTTACCTCATTGCTGACGCTGACCTGGAGGTGTTACCTTTCCTCCAGAGCTCTAATTAAGCCTAAAGTTGTTAAACCTTTGTTTACCTGATTGTTGAGATTGCAGCTGCCTGATGAGATTGCAGCTGCCTGATTGCTGAGATTGCTAAAGTTGTTAAACCTTTGTTTACCTGATTGTTGAGATTGCAGCTGCCAGATGAGATTGCAGCTGCCTGATTGTTGAGATTGCAGCTGCCTGATCCTGCCATCCTGAATGGCAGGATAATGGGAGATGCAATCCCCATTATCACATACCCCCAACTCTCAGATGGTCTGGGAACAGCTGAAAGGCTGTGATTTCAATCTATTAGTTGAAAAAGAAACAGTTAGTAATATGTATGTAATTACAACACAATACAGTGAAAACATAAACCATAAACAAGTATGCAACACATGCAGAAATGTCAATCACTCAGTGAAGTGTTCTGGACTTGACTATCAGTTCATCCTCCTGAAGGCATGATCAGACAGTCTCATGAAGTTCTTGCTAGTCACCCGGGTTGCCTCCTGAGCAAGGCCCCCCTAGGATGTCCATAGCCATTCACTGGAACAGATCCTGTATGGTAAGAACAATGTCTCGTAGCCCCATTTGCCCCTGTCTGTCAAAAAGTGGTCGATCATGGGACTTGTGGAGACCCATCGTCCACTGCCATCTTCAATGACACATGACTACTTTAGACTGTTTCCAGCTCCTTCCAGGCACGCTGTTGCTGCTCCTGTAGTAGGAAGCTGACATCTGGTGGCATCACAGGCAAAATTGCTGTCTGCTCTAATGCCAAAGCCATCATCTCCCTTGACCCAGGTAGGCTCTGGAGTCTCTGCTGGGCCATGACTTGCTGCCGCTCTGTGGGATGACTGTGGAGCCTTCATTGCAGTTATGTCATCTGGTGCTCCAGCCTCTTGTTGCAAATCAGCCACTGCAGTGTCCAGCTGTTGACTCTGCCAGCTGACCATTCACATGGCCCCATTTGACCTTAAAAGTTGAACACTCCCAGGCATCTATCAATGCAAAACAATTAAAAAAAACCACAAGCTAAACTCAGAAGGGAGGGTAAGCAACTAGTCCATTTCTAATGAAGATACCAGTAAAAAAAGAAAGTCATAAAGGAAAGAGAGTATGCTCCAGTTTCTGCTGTCTCTGGCTTTCTTCGCAAATGATGTTTCAGGAAGGACTCATCCCACAATTTCTGCAAGTGTGCTGATGACTAAAAAGGCCAATCTGAGATCAACAAGTCCGGTTGCAGAAAGCACAGCAGAAGGTCTCCTTGGGTGATGTCTCCAGGTTGTGATTCTTTCTGCGTTGTTGTTTCTCTTCAAGACTTATTCGGCGTGAGTTCTCAAATAAGGCTGCAGCATTGTGGATAGTGCATCTCCATGCCTCCCGATGTGTGGCGAGGGCAGACCATTGTTTGGCCGTGCCTGAGATGTTATTTCAGGGAGTCCTTGAATCACTTTTTTGGAGCGCCCCTCTTACGCCAGAGTAGGAAAGAACTCTGAAACCTGGAAAGGTGTTTTAGGCAAGCATGATGTTGGAAATTGCAATGATAACGGACGCCTCTTGCTAGAGTTCTGTGCAGAACAACAGCTGACTATTACAAACACTATCTTTCAGCAGAAAGACAGCTTGAAGACAACCTGGATGCATCCCCAATCCAAATACTGGCACCTCATTAACTACGTTCTAGTCTGCCAGAGAAACATTCGTGATGTCCGTCACACTCGAGTGATGCCCAGTGCAGAATGCCAAACAGATCATCACCTCGTAAGATGTAAACTAAATCTTCATCTTAAACTCAAACCTAAGTGAGGTGGCATCTTAAAGAAGAGACTCAAAGACAAGAATCTTCAACAAGCTACCATGAGAGACAACTTGCAGGCAAATCTGTAAAAAAACCTTGAAGACCACCCTATAGATCCTTTTCCTACAGTGCTTTGGCAACATATAAAAAACAGTATCCTCCAGTCTGCGGAAGAATCCCTTGGGTTCTCTCACAAGAAAAATCAAGACTGGTTTGATGAAAACAACCAAGAGATCCAGGAGCTGTTGGCAAAGAAGAGAACTGCTCACCAGGCATACCTCGCCCAGCCAACTTGCCATGTAAGAAAAGCAGCTTTCCATCTCACATGTAATAAACTTCAAGAAAAACTCCAAGACATTCAGAACAAGTGGTGGATCAATATAGCAGAAAAGACACAACACTGTGAAGATCTGGGTGATCATAGAGGATTTTACGAAGCTCTTAAAGCCGTGTTTGGACCTACTTACCAGGTCCAAAGCTCCTTATACAATATAGATGGTCAAACATTAATTACTGATAAAGCTTCCATCCTGAATCGATGGGCTGAACACTTTCAAAGTCTCTTCAGTGCCAACCAAGTAGTCCAAGGCTCAGCTATCCAACATATGATACAAAAACCAATGAAAAATGAATTGGACATAGCTCCCACTTTGGAAGAGATCCTTAAGGCCATACAGCAGATGAAAAACAGCAAGGCAGCTGGGATTGATGGAATCCCACCTGAAGTTTGGAAACATGGAGGTCATGCACTCCATGATAAATTTCACGAACTCCTTGTGAATTGCTGGGTAAAAGGGGAACTGCCATCAGATCTCCAAGATGCAGTCATCATCACCCTGTACAAGAAAAAAGGAGCAAAATCCGATTGCTCAAATATCAAGGTATAACACTGCTCTCTATTGCTGGAAAAATCCTTGCAAGGATACTCCTGAACAGATTAGTTCCTGCTATTGCAGAAGAACTTCTTCCTGAAAGCCAAAGTGGCTTTAGAGCCAATAGGAGTACTACAGATATGGTATTTGCCCTTAGACAACTGCAAGAGAAATGTAGAGAGCAGAACAAGGGATTCTATGTAACATTTGTCGACCTCACTAAAGCCTTCGACACTGTGAGTAGAACTGTGAGTAGACACTGTGAGTAGACACTGTGAGGTCTGTGGCAGATCCTGGAAAGACTAGGATGTCCCCCCAAATTCCTTAAAATGATTATCTTGCTACACGAGGGCCAGTGCAGTCAGGTCAGATATGGCGATGCTCTTTCAGAGCCCTTTCTAATAACTAATGGAGTGAAGCAAAGTTGTGTTCTTGCTCCAACTTTATTTAAAATCTTCTTCAGCATGATGCTCTAAAGGGCTACGGAAAAGCTCGAAACAGTAGACGGCATCTATATATGTTACCGTATTGATGGTAGCTTCTTTAACTTAAGCCGTCTAAGGGCTCACACTAAGCACTTTTTCGGATGAGGGTGTATTACGCTAGCAGCCTCGTCCCCGTTGCGAGGCTGCAGTGCTGCAGGGCGTCCCTTTCGGATGATGCTCTGCCCTGCTGATCCTCTGCTGGTACTGTTGTGTAACCACGGGGACGCAGCAGCGTTATATTTGGCGGTTTTCTAATCACGAAAGTTGATCGTGATTTCAAAACCGCCAAATATAACGCTGCTGCGTCCCTGCAGTTACACAACAGTACCGGCAGGGTACTAGTCCGTGAGCTGCTCTTCACTGATGCTGATTCCCTTGTTGCCCACACAGAAGCAGCTCTTCAGCGCCTAACATCCTGCTTCGCAACAGCTGCAGAGCTCTTTGGGCTGGAAGTCAACCTGAAGAAAATGGAAGTTCTCTACCAGCCTGCACCACAGGACGAACACCACCATCCCCACATTGCCATCAGCAAATCTGTGCTTAAGTCCATTCAGCAGTTTACCTACCTGGGAAGCATCATCTCCTCAGATGCCAAGATTGACAAAGAGATTGATCACAGATTAGCAAAGGCATATAGCGCATTTGGAAGACTTTACAAAAGAGTCTGGAGTAGCAAACACCTGAGGCGAAGCACAAAAATCAGTGTATATAGAGCCATTGTACTGTCCATTCTCCTTTACGGGTCTGAAACATGGCTCACCTATCGCCAACACTTTACGACTCCTCGAACGCTTTCATCAGAGCTGTATATGCACAATCCTAAATATACACTGGACTGACTATGTGACGAATGTTGCTGTCCTTGAGCAAGCAGGGATCACCAGCAATGATACTGAGAACACAGCTGCACTGGGCAGGGCACGTTTCTAGGATGGAGGACCATTGCCTCCCAAAAATAGTACTCTATGGTGAACTCGCCATGGGTCAGCATAAGAGGGGTGCTCCAAAAAAGCGATACAAGGACTCCTTGAAACAACTTCTTAGGCTCGGCCAAATTGATCACCAACAATGGTCTGCCCTGGCCTCACATCAGGAAGCATGGGGACGCACTATCCACAATGCTGCAGCCTTATTTGAGAACTCACACCGAATAAGTCTTGAAGAGAAACAACAACGCAGAAAGAATCACAACCTGGAAACACCAACCAAGGAGACCCTCTGCTGTGCTTTCTGCAACCGCACTTGTTTATCTCGGATTGGCCTTTTCAGTCATCAGCCCACTGGGAGAAAGCATCGGATGAGTCCTTCCTGAACTTCGTTTGCGATGAAAAGCCAGAGAGATATTTATTGTTGTATTTATTTATATCCCATCAGTCTGGGACTCAAGGCAGCTTACAAAAGTTAAAACAGATACTGCTGAAGGTTCACATTGTTCAAAATTTAAAATATAATTACAATGTCATATCATTTACATGTTGACTCACCGTTCCATAATAGATTCAGTGAGTTCACTCTAATTGGGATTAATCACTAGGGAGATTTTCAGATGCGATTTTTGGGTGTATATATTCCAAAACAGCTCCATTTCTGCCGCGCGGCAGGGGAGCAGTTTTGGACGACACTGTTCCTCTGCCGAACCCCTCCGTGTTACTTCCGTGACAGAATGGAGGATGTCACGTCATATTTCATTCACGATTGTTGCCTGTGAGTGAAATATGACGCGGCTTCCTCCATTCTGTCACGGAAGTGACACGGAGGGGTTCGGCAGAGGAACGGTGTCATCCAAAACTGCTCCCATGCTGCGCGGCAGCAACGGAGCTGTTTTGGAATATATACACCCAAAAATCGCGTCTGAAAATCTCCTAGGATTCAGGATCCTTTAAACTTGGTTCTTTCATCTGCAGATGCAATCTTAGCCTTCTGAGGGTCTGCAACTTAGGTAACCACTTTCCTGGCCTGTTAAGGTATATGCAGCCAAGGTGATCTGGGGCCCGTTCATACTACAGAATCATAGTGCTATTATTCCACTTTAATAGCCATGGTTCTGTTCTACGGAATTCTGGGATTGGCAGTTTAGGCAAGAACATTTAGAATTCTCAGCCAGTGCATTCCAGTGCCTCCCCAAATTACAAACCCCAGGATTCCATAGGATGGAATCATGGCAGCCAAACTGGAATAGTAGAAATATAATTGCATAGTATGAATGGACCCCTGGTGTAAATGAGATTCCAATCATAAGGAATGGCATACAGATATTCTATGTGTGTGTACATGTATGTCTATGCCTTAGTTGCTCCCACAAAAGGCAAGAAGGCATGGCTGGATTTTAGTAGTATTCTATGAGTTATGTGAAACAAGCAAAGCCTAAAAACCATTTCCCATAGCAATCTCTAGAGTCTATGACTCTGGCAGGCAGTGGCTTAGTACATTAGGACCTCTTGTAATTCTTCCAGCTATTGGGAATGGCTTCATTATTATTTAATAATATTTTGGCTCAAACTATTTCTCAGCTGTAGAAAGCAAAAAAATGTCAGAATGAAATCGCCTAACCTCTGACTGCTGAATCAGAGAAAGTACTAGGCCAACATCTCCCATTTTCTATCTAGACCTTAACCCCCTCCAACACACCGTAACATACAGGTGCACACACCTATGTGTGAATAAGAAGGGAACTTTAAAAATGAAATTGAGAAATGCATGTTTTTCAGAGCCCTGAAGTCTGAAATCAAATGAGTAACAACGTCTATATTCATCTTAGCGAAACATCCCATCAGACTTGCAGAAGCAGATGACAGTCCAGTGAGTAGCAACAGGTGGGGGGGAAAGGAATAACTTGCCCTTTGAATTGACTGAAATAAAACTGAAGTGAAGTATCTTCACAGAACTGTATTGCCCCCCCTCAGAATTGAGACGTGGAAATAGAGATTCTTTTTTGCCGCCACCACATCACCAGCAACAACCATTATCCTAGCTATTGCTAAAAGGTGCCTTTTTCTCCTTCTGGAATGCTGGCAGACAGTGTCACCGTCACTCTGATTGCTGACATGACCTCCTGACTTTGCAGTTTATGAAGAGGATAGTGAAGTTAGCACAAGGGGCAGAGTATTTCAATTTGGCACTAAACTGGTCAACATATCATCCCAGTTGTCTTTGCAGCTAGGGAGCATTTTACACTAGACAATCATAGTGTTATAATTCCACCAACTACTGTGGTTCCATTCTGTGGAATCCTGGGATTTTCAGTTTACAGAGGAGGGATTAGAATTCTTCAGCCAAAGACTTCTAGTATTTCTTTGAATTAAAAATCCCAGGATTCCATAGGATGCAGCCATGACAGTTAAAATGGAATCATAATACTTTAATTGTGTGGCATGAAGGGGCCCTGATATAAGGAACAACAGATGGGAGGCTCAGGAGACTTAATGAGGTCATAGATACCTATAGCGTTCTAATTAATTCATGAGTGAGCTGATATTTTGATTGTGCTTTCTGAGTCATTCTGCCCAATTTGTATTACACAGCAAGACCTATGAGGCGAGTGCTCTCTATTATATGCAGTACATTGCATGTTTGATCCAGATAGGACTGGCCCTACTCTTAGGCAAAAGGATACAACCACCATTGGCATCACATCTTTTGACTCATAAAAGGCCAACAAAATATCAGTTATATAATTTGTTATTGTTGCATTTTAATAACAGGGATGAGGTATATTTTTCATGGGATGCCCTGTCTTATGTGCCTTAATAACACGGTCAATGATAAATACTTTGTATCTTTATGGATTTACCATGGCCCTACCTTTACAGGGTGATGGGATTTCATTCTCCTCTGAGGCAAGAGGCTACGCTGACAGTACTGCTGGTAGGGTCTTGCCTGTCAGACAGGCTTTTGCTAAGGAGCCAAACTCAATGTGCCAAACAGCTACTGGACAGCAGTAATAGTGTGGGGGTGGGTGTGTGACACTGGAGGAAGATTTGTCAGAGACAACGACTTGTTAGCATTGTACAGAAGGAGGCACAGTAAACCACTTTTGAATGTCTTTTACCATGAAAACCCTATAATGGGACAACCCAAAATGAAACAAGGGGTAGTGCCAAAAGATGACACTCCCAGGTTGGAAGGCACTCAACAAACTAGTGGGATAAAGCAGAGGACAACTACGAGTAGCTCTGTGGCTAATGTCACAACTGGACTCAAGTCAAAAGGACACATTAGGAGCATGGAATGTGAGAAGCATGAATCAAGGGAAGCTAGACACAGTAAAACAAGAAATGGAACACATAAACATTACCATACTTGGGCTGAGCAAGGAAGACACAGCCCTGAGACTGAAAGACCTGTGCAGGGCTGTTGATTATAGGGTGACTTGGAGGTCTTTCATTTATAGAGTCACCGTAAGTCGAAGATGACCATGACATGACAGTTAGCAACAAACCTTTATGGGGTGGAAGAATTTTGCCTCAGGCAGTAAAATGTCCTTTTCCAGCTCTGGATTTAAGCAAGGGGTGGGTGGCCAAAAGGTGATTGTCATGCTCTCTCTGCAGCCCTTTGAATCCTTTGAAATGCCTTCCTGAGAGTTAGCAGACCTTAGTGAATGGAAAGGACCAGTTCTTCTCATATTCCAGCAGAATTCTTGGCCATTTTATTACTTTTGCTAACAAAGCTACCTACCTTTTACTCAAACACAATACTTTAGTCCCCTAATAAAATAGCTGTCTGCAACAATCATTGTACTCCTTTATTATATCTTATGAATTTGTTACATGATACCAATGGAGGTACTTGATGTTGCGCTATAGCCTGCTGGAGTCTATGATCAGGAGTCCAGCCAGCAGTCAGGTTAGCAGAGTAGCAAAAGCCTGGTCCAGATGCTTCCAGCATGCTCAATGTTCAATGAGTAGATGGACATACTTAGTGTCTAAAAAATAATAGTCTTTATTGTTTACATCCTAAACTACAAACAAAATCATTGCTCTAATAGCTAAGCTTACAGTTAGCAGTCAGTCAAAGAAGTCAGTTGAAGAAGACAGTTGAAGAAGTGAAGTGGGCTGCCTTGCACCATGACTTATATAGGGTTTCCTAGCTGTTCTAGCAAGTTCTAGCAACTCCCCTTCATTCAATTGGTGACTGGTGACATCATCTGACATCAACCCAAGCATGTTATCTGCCTTCTATTAGTCATACTGAGATAAGCTGGCTGAAAAACATCAGCTGCCTAGTCTATTGCATAGCTGTTTAACCTTCAGCTTTGTCCTCTACAGATAAATGGAATATATGGTATCTTTTTATGACATAAATTTCCAAGGGCTACACATTCAAAACTCTAGCACTTGATTTGGTCCTATTTTGTTTCATTTTGCTTTAATGTTACTGCATTTTGTAAAGAAGAGCTTGTTACTGAATGTTTTTATATTACTTTATATTCAAAGTTTATAAATAAATATTATAATAAAAAAGAGAGGGTGCTTTGGGATACCTGGGTAGCTGTTAAGGAGAAAAGAGGGCAGTAAAACCACTCAATTTTTCTTTAAAAAAGGTTTCTCTGGATCCAACCCTATATACATTTCTTGAAGCAAATGCACATAACTACAGCCTTCATGGCAACCAAGGATTATGAAAGAGAAATGATACCCCAAAACACCTCTAAATCTGTAACAAATTACCTTCAATGGTTGCTTTCCACATGGAGGGGATATTTTTACAGAAATTCTTTCCACTAGTAGGCCCCATGTCACTTTTCTGTCTTCACATCCTAACTTCATTATTTGTCTATCCAAGGCAAAGAACCTGTGAAAAACACTTCCGTATTTATGTTAAGCTTAGAAAACTTTTTTGTTCAGTGAGAAGTCATGCAGTATGAGAAATGTCCATATACTATTGTCTATTATATTGTCCTATTTTTATTTAATAAAGGAATGGTCTCCAAGTGACTAAATTACATTGCTTTATGAGAATAGAGCTGGAACCTCTCACAGTTTTGTTTGCTAGTTAAAAGACACTGTTGGGAAACACAGAACAGCAAGGGGCTTTGGCCTGTTGAAGGCACGTGTGTTTTCTCCACAGAAAATGAATGCCCCAGCTGCTCTGCAGGCATCAAAATGGCTACAAGAAGAATGAGAAAGAGCAATTGTCACAGATGGGACCATACCACATGGTCAATAGAATAAGCCCATTTTACTCCTCCAATAACTAACTCAACTATTCCACATCAATATTTTAAGGCCTAGTGTCACCATGCCTCAGAAATTATCTTTGATAAACCATGTTATTAATTTAAGAAGGATATTATAAGAGAGCATTATGTAATATGATATCTAGTGATGTGCTGCACCCATCAAAAATATTGTCAATAATTTAGAGAGCAATTTTATTCTTTCTTTCTGCATTTGGCATTGAGTAAGAACTAATCATCAATGTAAGCAACTGGTCTTCCATCAATAGTTGTGCAGAAATTATAACATTAGATTCAATTTTCAACTGTGCTTTTCATATCTTTTCCTCACTTTGTAAACTGAATGCTGAAAAATATGAGTAATTTCTTAAGAATCTTAAAGACCTGAATTGTTAGTATTTAGTGTATTATTATGTTTAATCAAATATAGAGCTGCATGCCAGAAATCAAGGAGAACAGCCACTGAATTCAGTGTAGTTATATGACTACAGAATCAGACCAAGAACCGGGGGCGGGGGGGGAGAGCTTGGAATAAAGGAGTATAGTGTCTAGATCAAGGGAAGGAATAGTGCCACTCTATTCTGCTTTGGTCAGACCTCAGCTAGAATACTATGTTCAGTTCTGGGCACCACAATTCAAGAAGGATATTGAGAAGCTGGAATGTGTACAGAGGAGGGTGACCAGAATGGTGAAAGTTCTGGAAGCCATGCCTTATGAGGAACAGCTTAGGGAACTGAGCATGTTTAGTCTGGAGAAGAGAAGGTTAAGAGGTGACATGATGGCCATGTTTAAATATTTGAAGCGATGCCATATTGAGGATGGGACAAGCTTCTTTTCTGCAGCTTTAGAGACTAGGACACAAAGCAATGGACTCAAACTACAGGAAAAGAGATTCCACCTAAACATTAGGAAGAACTTCCTGATGGCAAGAGCTGTTTGACAGTGGAATGTGCTGCCTGGGAGTGTGGTGGAGTCTCCTTCTTTGGAGTTTTTAAAACAGAGTCTGGATGGCCATCTGTTGAGAGTGCTTTGATTGTATATTCCTGCATGGCAGAAGGTTGGACTAGATGGCCCTTGAGGTCTCTTCTAACTCTATGTTTCTATGATTCTAAGTTTTGAGTGGTAAGGAGCCCTGGAATAAACATCAAAGCTCAGTCTGCTTAAGTGAGCCACAAAAGGACATTGAGTCTGCAAATTCTCCACTTTATAAAACATCTTTAAAAAGCTAATCTATAAATGAAAAGAGTTCTTTCTGGTGGTGAAAATAAAGTTTTGGTGAGTCTTCTGAGAAAAAAGGACTTTTTAAAAAATTCAAGCTAAAAAAAGAAAAGCTTAAAGTTTAGCAAAATAAAATCAAGATATAAGATTTTGTATTTGGCCATTTGGATTGGTTTTGAGAATATAATTGAGAGAGCTCATTCCTCTGTAATAAAATTATTTGTTTACTTTTAAAAGAAGATAAGACAGCAACTAGACCAGACAGTTGTGGAGACAGCCTGAGGTTGAAAAACCTTGGAGATTTGCATTCTGCCTTTAACCCTGTTAACCCTGGATTGATGGGAAATGGAGCTTGTTGCAGTAACTTTCCAGATGTTGTTGGATGAGATGAGAAACTTGAGATATGAATTTATGGATCTGAATCAGGGACTAAAGGAACTGAAGGAAGATTGGAAACAAGAGGCTATGCATCTTAAACAAGTGGTTAAGCTACCAGCTGACAATGGAACATTTGGATGGAAATAAGGAGAAGGACTGCCTTACTCTTCCAGATCCAGCAGTCAGCATGGCCAGTACTTTTCCAGACATTTCCAAGCACTGTATCAACATTCCCCCATCTTTCTTTCCATATGCACAAAAAGAAAGAGAATGCTGCTGTTGATACTTGCTTTCACTTCCAAACCAAATTCATATAGAAGTGTAGCATTAACATGCAGGGAGACTGCTATTATATTTTTTTCAAAATCTCAATTCCATTCAGTAGGAAGAATGTCCTTACAGGACTATTCAAATGATGCTGTGGGAGTTTATCTTGAAAAGAAAACCCACAGATCATCCATCCCCAAACCATCTTTCTCTAGATGTGTTGAACTACAAACAGCCAGAATAAATGGATAATGGGAGTTGCAGTCCAATACATCTGGAGGGCTGTAGATTGAGGAAGGTTGTAATAAAATCTTGTCAGTTTTCCAGCTTGTTCCTTTGGGGTGCTGTTTTTATGAAGGACAAATTCTCGTGCACCAGTTCTACAATGGCTGTCACTGTCACCTTCTTTTCTCTTGAGACAACTTTGGCTTTGACAGCCATAGAACATGACATGGCTCTTCCTCTGGATACCACTGGCAAGCTGAGAGAACACAACTCCTTGCTGAACTTTGTTCTAGCTATCTTGTTTGCTGTAGGGACTGTTGCTTCCCAGAAGTCATTTCCTTTATCTTTTCTAATGTCAGGTATGACCTAAATTTCACACTAGCAATGGTTAGTTGCATTATGTGCTACAATTCCCTTAACTTGTAAGGATGGCATCAACAACATGTGCTTCTACTAGTGTGAATACCACCTTCGTAGTCATCAAGAGCAATGCACATGTGTAGATCCAAACAAAGGTAGACAGCTGCAGTGAAGAAAAGCTGGGCTGATCAACACCTTACTTTTGTGCTGTAGTGTTATGTTTGGAGACTTCTAATTGTTCTGACTGCTATTTTGTGGATACTACATATTCTCGGATTTCTATAGATAGCAAGTAAAATTCTATTGTTCTCTTCTGCAATTCTCAAAACCAATCCAAAAGGACCAATGTTTTAATGTACGTTATCTATACATTAATTCTGTTTATTAGTGCTTAATCATTGATGATGCTCACAGATATATTCTTTTCTAGCTTTATCCACACAGGAAGGTGAAGAGGGAAAGAAATGGCAGCTAACAACATCTTTAAAACAATACAAGTTAAAAACAATGCAAAAGTAAAAATTACAGGTCCTGTGCTCCCCCTCCCACCCAGAGGAATATCTTTTAATCAGAACAAGAAATCTAAAAATCCTTTAAAAAAGCATCTGGGTTTTTGGTTTTGGTTTTGCTGTAATTTATCTGGAATAAAATAATCTATGTAGATTCTGTGATGGTGTACAGGAAGAAATTGACAATAGGATTTCTTGTTAATCATAGGTGACTGGAATGAGAAAGTAGGAAGCAGAGCAGAATCAACAACTGTAGGAAAATTTGGACTAGGATCAAGAAATTAAGCAGGAGAACAGCCAATAGAGTTTTGCAAGGCCAACAATCTATTACTTGCAAACACTTTCTTCATACAATTGGAGAGGAGACTGTACACATGGACATTACAGGATGGCCAATACAAAAATCAGACAGACTACATAAATGGAAACGGAAGTTGGAGAAGCTCTATTCTTGTGGTAAGAAAAAGACCAGGAGATTTTTCAGCACAGACCATGAACTAATACTAACATCAAAAATTAGAATAAAGTTGAAGAACACAAAATCAATCATCATGCTGAAATACGATCTGAAGAACATCACAGCAGCCACTATTGTTTCTCACATACAATATTGAGATAAATGTCTGCTTTTTCTTCTAAGTATTGGAATCCCATGCATGGGAGAAGAAGCCCCTGCTACAAAGGAGCAGATTGTGTGCCTGGTATTGAGCCATCAACACTAAAAAGCTCTTATTTGTTTCATCTTCAGTGAGTAAATGCAGTCTTCTGCAGACTATTTTACAATGAGTGATTTCAACCTCCATCACATCATCCTCTGCAATCTTCCACACCTTATGTTCCACTTCTACTTCAGTAATGTACTTTATAAAGTTGGTTCCCCTTAAAGCATTCAAAGAGTTTTATCTCATCAGCAAAGCTTAGAAATATAATCTTTCCAACTGGAACTCCCAGAATACCCAGTCACTGTGCTGGCTGGGGGCTTCTGGGAGTTGTCTAAAAGTCATTGGACTGGACATTGAGTTGGACGCTGGCCTCATCCTAGTCTACTTCATGGTACACTCCAACTTCTCCCTTTCCTTTTAAAAATTAACCCTGAAATATAACTGGGGTGCACCTACACTGTAGAAATAATGCAGTTTGACACCACTTTAAGTGCTGTAACTCCATCCTATGGAATTCTTGGATCTGTAGTTTTACAAGGTCTTTAGCCTTCTCTGCCAAAGAGTGTTGGTGCCTCAGAAAACTACAAATCCCAGGCTTCTGTAGGCAGTTAAAGTGGTGTGAAACTGTATTATTTCTAGAGTGTAGGTATACCCCAGACCTCTCTTACCTACAACATGTACTCTAGAGATCTCAAAGAAGACAAGCACCAAGACTCATGACCAAACCAGTGAGTAGTTAGAGTATCCTCATACAATGCAACTTTCCAATAAATGTGACTTCAGTAGCCATCTCATAGCAGTTGTATTAAGAGTTACCCCTTTTATCCTAATTAACTTCCTGAAACCAGGTGATTACTAAAACAAGTGATCACACTAGCAGGAAATTAACCTTTAGTAGGTGGAAGAGCCCAGTTCAGAAATTGCCACTCACTTATCTGAAATAATGATAATGTCAAGATTTAATCTTAGCCCGCAGTTATTAAACCTTTTATCATCAAGCCAAGACTCCACTACTGTCCATGCCCCTAAGTGGATTATACAGTTAATCAGAATATAATTAAGTGGAAGCCAGCTGCATTATTGAAAAGATATCCAACATGAGTATTGTATACATAGATGTAGATCAGAATATCTAGGAAACTATAAATTTCATGCACTTACTTTCTTCTTCTTCTGCAAGGCGTTTCAGTCTTAACCATCATCGGACAATAATCACAGTATAATTGTCTTCAGCTTGATAACTACAACAACTGCTTACTTTTTTTTTAACAAGAAGCTGCACTGCTTTTTCTGTAGTATTAAGTGTCAAGGCTGTACCCTTTTACACAGCTTACTTTAAAACTGTTGACTTCAATGGGATTTAAAAAGCCTAACAGTGTCCAGACCTAAATACCAATTCTCATAAGTACCGTAATTATGGACATGAAGGAAATAGCTCATTGCTTCTTCCTGTTTCTTCACAGGAATTTATCTAGGGAAAAAAAAGATTTTAAAACCACACTGTAAATACCATAGTACATGTGAGAACATTAGAAAGTTTCAATTATTCAGAAGAAGAAACATTTTATTTATTTATTTATTTATTTGTTTGTTTGTTTTAGAGTATTTATATCTTGCCAAAAAGGCTCCCAGAGTGGCTTACAAATTGTTAATTTGACAGTTTCCTGCCTTCAGGTTTACAATCTAATAAGACATGACACAGGAGGAAAAGGGAATGACCGTGGGGGAGGGCATTAAGTCCAGCAGGTACTGCTTACTTTTCTCTGCCTCAAGGCCATAGTGTTGGGATAGAGGGAGGGCCTTTTATCTATTTCTGGGCCTAGACATGATGGAGCCACAACTGAGTAAAATATGGTGCGGCTGCCTCCAATCATACATGGAAGTAACACGGACGATGCCGAGAGAGGGACGGCATCATCTGAAACAGACCCCCTGCCGCGCGACAGTGTCAAACTATTCCGGAGTCTTCTTGTGTGGTAAGTCCTGTCTGAAAAAGTCTTTAGACTCTCACAGAAGGATGCAAATTCTTAGCTATTCAGTTCATCATGATTGTTCCTTTATAGTTAGGAGAGGAAAGAGGTCCTTGTGAGAGTTCCTTCCTCATGTCAGTATAACTGACATATAGCCTAGGATATTATGATTATGCAGCTTGACTTTGGTACAGCATTTTCTGCTTTTCCTCAGGTACAATGATGTCTTGGGCTTGTTCTGCCTCAAAAGCAGAAGAAAAAAAAGAGGACCCTCCTTCCACATTGGTGAAATAGGAATGTCAAAATACCTGCTTCCTTTTATGACAGCTGAAAAACATTTGTCGAAACTGTGAATGAAAGACCACCATATGGAAGTCAAGGCACTCCGCTCCGAGGAAAAAGCTAAAGAGAAAGGGCAGCAGCAGTAGCCACTCAGTGTGGCAGCACTGAGCTTGTCTTTGTCTCAGATACTGCACTTGAGCTTTGATGACATGGGGTCTTTTCCTTCAAGCAGATGTCCATTGCTGAGGTCACACTGTCATGGTGACTGAGCTGCAAAAATGCTTTAGGATTATCCAACATTGACAAAACCAGACACAAACCTAATAGAATTAAATGGCTGTGTTTAACTTATTGGGTTTAGATGGCATTAGCCCTGTTGGTAGCAGATGTGGTGCCTCATGAGAGCGATCTGAGCCATTTATTTGAGCTTTCATTCTTTTTTTAAAAATCTGAAACCATCAAGCTAATATATTCTAAAGTACATAACATTATTTTCCCTATTATGTGATATAATGAAGCATGCTTTGCACAGATTTTTTTTTTGTTTCTTATATATATTAGTACCACCACCGCCCCAAGGAGCTCAAGTGACACAACATCTTCTTCTCCATTTTTATCTTCACAAGAATCCTGTGAGGTAGCTAGGCTGAGAGGTTATGACTGCCCCAAGGTTGCCCAGTGACTTTGTGGCTGAGGGCTCCTCTGTGCCAAGCTAATGTTCTAACAATTCTGAAATTATAGTTTAGCACAATTTGGAGCAACAGATAAATATGTTTTTGTCACATAACCAAAGAAAATTGTTTGAGGGACAGTATTTCTTCCAAGAGACTCATTAATGTAGATTTATTAAAGATTAAAGATCTTTGAGGTGATGCTTAGCCATATAGGAGTATACAAGTAACATTGGGTTTAATCACAATTCATACCCTACAATTTATGGCTAAAGACCAACATTCACTAACTTATTAAATTTGATCTTTTACGTTTTGATGAAAATTTAAACTTTCAAGATAGCAGGGAAAGGCTGAGTTTGATTGAGCAACAGCTTGATTGGAATTCCCTAGTCAGGCAGTTGTCTGATTGTAGTCACTGGATGAACTTGGGGCAGTCATAACCTCTCAGCCTAGCATATATCACAGGATTGTTATTGTAGTCCAAAAAGTAACTTTTCCATGTTTTGAGTGATAGTTACAAGAACAGTCCAACAATCAGTCAAGGCTGACTGAGGCACAGGGCTGGTTTAAGGAATTTTGGGGGCCCCTGCAATGCTTTATTTTGGGGGCCCCATATGTTTATCTCAGGTCAATGTAACCTAACCTATTCACAGTACAGGATGTTCAGATTACAGTAGGACCCCCATATCCACAGATCCATTATCCATGGGACACAAAACAGCACACCTACCATAGAGTCTTCCTAGAAAATGTGTCCTCTCTAGCCATTTTCTAGGTCCTCCAAGGCAACACTATGGTATTTTAAACTAGAAGTCCCATTATTTTCAATGGTGTTCACTGTTATCCACAGGTTTTCAGTATCCACTCCCCTAGAACCAATCCCCAGTGGATAAGGGGGGGGGCTACTGTATTACATAATTTGCCACCAATAATTTCCTCTCTCTCTGGCTTTTCTTCGCAAACGAAGATTCAGGAAGGACTCATACCGTGTTTTCTGCAAGCGCGCTGATGACTGAAAAGATAGACAATCCGAGATAGACAAGTCCGGTTGCAGAAAGCACAGCAGAAGGTTTCCTTGGGTGATGTTTCTGGGTGGTGATTCTTTCTGTGTTGTCGTTTCTCTTCAAGACATGTTTGGCGTGAGTTCTCAAATAAGGCTGCAGTATTGTGGATAGTGTGCCTCCATGCCTCCCGCTGTGAGGCCAGGGCAGACCATTGTTGGTGATCAATTTGGCCAAGCCTGAGATGTTGTTTCAGGGAGTCCTTGTATCGCTTTTTTGGAGCGCCCCTCTTACGCTGACCCGTGGCGAGTTCACCGTAGAGTACTATTTTGGGGAGTCGATGGTCCTCCATCCTAGAAATGTGCCCTGCCCAGCACAGCTGTGTTCTCAATATCATGGCCTCAATGCTGGTGATCCCTGCTTGCTCAAGGACAGCAACATTTGTCACATAGTCAGTCCAGTGTATATTTAGGATTGTGCATAAGCAGCGCTGATGAAAGAGTTTGAGGAGTTGTAAATGGTGGCAATAGGTGACCCATGTTTCAGACCCATAAAGAAGAATAGACAGTACAATGGCTCTATAAACACTGATTTTTGTGTTTCGCCTCAGGTATTTATTACTCCAGACTCTTTTCTAAAGTCTTCCAAATGTGCAATGTGCCTTTGCTAATCTGTGATCAATCTCTTTGTCAATCTTGGCATCTGAGGAGATGATGCTTCCCGGGTAGGTGAACTGCTGAATGGACTTAAGCACAGAGTTGCCGACGGAAATGTGGGGATGGTGGTGTTCGTCCTGTGGTGCAGGCTGGTAAAGAACTTCCGTTTTCTTCATGTTGACTTCCAGCCCAAACAGCTCTGCAGCTGTTGCAAAGCAGGATGTTAGGTGCTGCAGAGCTGCTTCTGTGTGGGCAACAAGGGCAGCATCATCAGCGAAGAGCAGCTCATGGACTAGATAGTTTAGAGTCTTAGTGCGAGCCCTCAGACGGCTTAAGTTAAACAAGCTACCATCAGTACGGTAACATATACAGATGCCGTCGTCTTCTTCGAGGTCTGCCATAGCCCTTTGGAGCATCATGCTGAAGAAGATTGTAAATAAATAAATAAATAAAGAAAGAAAGAAAGAAAGAAAGAAAGAAAGTTGGCGCAAGAACACAACCTTGCTTCACTCCATTAGTTATTAGAAAGGGCTCTGAAAGAGCATCACTATATCTGACTTGACTGCGCTGGCCCTCATGTAGCAAGATAATCATTTTAAGGAATTTGGGGGACATCCTAGTCTTTCCAGGATCTGCCACAGACCTTTCCTACTCACGGTGTTGAAGGCTTTGGTGAGGTCAACAAATGTTACACAGAGACCCTTGTTCTGCTCTCTACATTTCTCTTGCAGTTGTCTAAGGGTAAATACCATATCTGTAGTACTCCTATTGACTCTGAAGCCACATTGACTTTCAGGAAGTAGTTCTTCGGCAATGGCAGGAACTAATCTGTTCAGGAGTATCCTTGCAAGTGTTTGAATATTTGAAGGGATGTCATTCTGAGGATGGGGCAAGCTTGTTTTTTGCTGATCCAGAGACTAGAATACGGAGCATTGGGTTCAAACTACAGGAAAAGGGATTCTACCTAAACCTTATTAGGAAGAACGTCCTGACAGTAAGAGCTGTTCAGAAGCTCAAATATTTAAATATTCAAATATTTAAACATGACTATCATGTCCCCTCTCAACCTTCTCTTCTCCAGGCTAAACATGCCCAGCTCCCTAAGCTGCTCCTCATAGGGCATTGCTTCCAGACCTCCCACCAACCATCTTGGTCGCCCTCCTCTGGACATGTTCCAGCTTCTCAATATCCTTCCTGAATTGTGGTGCCCAAAACTGGACACAGTATTCCAGATGAGGTCTGACCAAAGCAGAATAGAGTGACACTATTCACTATAGAGTGAAGCAGGTGAAAGGCCGTCCCTCCATCCCAACTGCCACCGCCCTGCCCTTGGAGGGAGAGAAGGACCAGCAGTATCTGCTGGATTTAATCCCTACCCCCACTGCCATTCCCTTTTCCTTATGTGTCATGTCTTATTTAGATTGTAAGCCTGAGGGCAGGGAACTGTTAAATTGACCATTTGTAAGCCGCTCTGATAGCCTTTGTGGCTGAAGAGCAGGGTATAAATACAATAAATAAATAAATAAATAAATAAATAAATAAATCCCTTGATTTAGACACTGTGCTCCTATTAATGCAGCCTAGAATCACATTGGCTTTTTTAGTTGCTGCATCACACTGCTGACTCGTGTTCAGCTTGTGCTCCACTGTGGAGATTTTCACATGGGGGAAATAACCCCCACGGAGATCGGGAGAGAAACGGGGCTGTTCCACTTCCAGTGCTCCATTTTGCACACCCCCTTCCTTCTCCCGATCTTCCGTCATCCTCCCTCTGTCCTGCTTCCATTTCCCTCCCGCTATATTCTGCTATTTTTTACTAACAAAAAACTTTCATTAATAAAAAATAGCGGGAAGAAAATGGAAGCAGGATGGAGGGAGGATTATGGGAGATCAGGAGAAGGAAGGGGGCGTGCGAAATGGAGTGCTGGAACTGGAACAGCCCCGTTTCTCTCCCAATTTCCATGGGGGTTATTTCCCCCATGTGAAAATCTCCTAAGACTCCTAGATCCCTTTCACGTGTACTGCAATCAAGCCAGGTGTCACCCATCCTGTATCTGTGCATTTCATTTTTACTGCCCAAGTGTAGTATCCTAAATTTCTCCCTGTTGAAATTCATTTTGTTAGTTTTGGCCCAGCTCTCCAATCATGAATCAGAGGAAGCTAGATAGAGTAAAATAAGAAATGGAATGGATATACTTTGCAATAATTGAAGTGAGTGAGCTAAAGTGGACAGGAATGGGACATTTTGAATCAGATAATTGCATAGTTTTACTCAGGAAATGAAAATCTAAAAAGCAATGAGGAATTAATAAATGAGGTGAGAGGTAACAAAAACAGTCAAAGGATATAATGCAAAGTTTGACCAAATAATTTCAGTAAGTCTTCAGGGAAAACCCATAAATATAACCTTAGTCCATGCTTATGCTCCAAGTACAGAGACAGAAGAAGAAATGGAAAGGTTCTATGTCCAGAAGGAAACTGACCACACACACCTATAAAGGACTTCTTGTTAATTATAGGCAATTGGAATGCAAAAGTAGGAAACAGAGCAGAATCAAAGATTATAGGAAAAATTGGCCTAGGATCAATATGAAAAGATCAAGAAGTTGGTGGAAAATATGAGAATAGAAGATCAATTACAATTGTTATGGAAAATGTTTTTAAGACTGAGAAGTAAGTTAAATATTTAGGTGTTTCTTTGATGAATATGAGCTGTATGCTATTTCAAAATAATTATGTCAAGACATGGAATGAAATTAAAAAGGATATGTTGCGATGGGAGTGACTAAACTTATTGGGGAGAATTTCTGTAATAAAAATGAATGTTTTATCTAAAATGATGTTCTTATTTCAGACAATACTAATTTTGATAAATGATGTGCTATTTAAGCAATGGCAAAAAGGCATTCTAAAATAATACATTTAATCCGTTCCTGCCGGGAAGGAATGGAATGGGCCCCTCATGTCCACAAGAGTCTATCCCAGCAGGCAGGCCTGTTGCTTTGGCTGCAGGCTGCTTCACTCTCTCCAAAGCAGGAAGGAGTCCTGCAGCATGTGATCAAGGTTGGTTGCATGCAGTGGGCCTTGGTCACGTGTTTCAGACAGGTTTCCTCACTTCTGGGAAAGCCAGGAAGACAGCAGCAGCGGTGGCTGCAGTGATGGGCCAGTGTGCCCGTTAGGACTTCCTCCCATTTTGTGGAGGGAGTTGGGGAGGAACGGGCCTGATCCATAGCCAGGCTACATTGTCAGGGAGCTGGTGCATCCTGCCTCATGTAGATGAACCTTATGTCTGGACTAGATCTACTACTCTCAAGAAGTGATACTGGCCTTCTAATCTGAAGAACACATACGAAGGAATCTGCTGGAACAGGTCTATCTGGTATACTCTGGAATGCTTGGGAGGGCAATATCCCTCTCCCACTGTTATTCATCAGCAACTAGTATTCTGAGACATGGTGCCTCCCTTTGTGGAAGTAATATATACACATAGGTCTAGTAGCCATTGACAGCCTTTATCCTTCATGTCATTCTTTATCATCAAAACAATGTGAACTAGAATATACTATTTGCAAATCAATGTATATTTATAAACAATTCTTAGAATTTCAGCTGTATTGATACTCATTTGTTGATCTCATTTGCTGGGAAGCAACTCCCACTGATTTCCACAGTACACCTTTCCAGATAATTGTGCTGAGAGCTACCTTCCTGAAAATGGTTTCCTGCTGCATAGGCCATGATAAACTATTTTATTTTATTTTTAAAACATATTTTAGAAAGGTCATAATATACACATTTAACTGATATCACATTTTATATCCATTGGATTGCTTCACTGGTCCTTGTTGTTTCTTCATGATCCACTTATGAATAATGTACTATCAGAGTGAGAATCTCATATTTGTCCTTTATATTTTGTGTCCTCTAAGATATATTACAATACCGCAGTGGGTGGCAAGCTCACTAAAACATGATAGTCTCATATCTACTGCTATACTTAATGAATAATTCTTGAGCATTAATTTTAATTACTCTCATACTTTTTAAGAATCTCACTAGGAAGATTATCCCCACACCCTTCTCTTTAAATTCACAACTCTTGAGGGACAACTAAAATAAATAAATAAATCTTTCTAATCCAGAAAGTTCCAACCATCACTTTGACCACTTGTAGAAAGATGTCAGGTCGATGCTTTCTTCTGGCTTTTCCTATCATATTGTTCAGTTTATTTCTGTTAGTATTTACACTGTGACATCCTCACTGATCCACCTCAGGCTACAGGCATGAAGAAGCAGCACTTAAAAAGTAATTTAGCAAATAAGGATGGTTTCCCATGGGTGAAAATAAAAGGAAAAGTTGTAGTAAATAGCTAATGTAAGCAAGAGGTGCCTTGGGGGATCTCGAAGACTGACTTCTTTCAAACCCGCAATAACTTCTGGTGCTATTGGTCCTGAGGCAGCAGGAGCTGACATTGTTTAAAAAAGCTCCCTTATGGTGTTCTCATTAATTAACTGCTCTATTTGTTTATTCTAGATTGATTCAGTTTGTTCTCAGGAGAGTGCTTTTTAGAAACTCAGTTGTGCCTTGATGCAGAATTTCATCTTCAGGCCCTAGACTCTCAGGATGCTTGCTTTGCTGGGGTCATGGAGACGATGAAGTGAAAAGGAGGGTTTGTGAGATAAAAAAATGATAATCAAAATATTTTAAAATTCAGATGTAATTTTTGAAGAGCCTCCCCACAGAATGAAAAGATTACCTGAAGCCACGTTTGACTGACAGGCAGGCTGTAACAAACAGCGTGCCAGGCAAATGGCATGCATATACGATAGGAAAGTATTTGCTTCTAATTATTTCAGAAAACATTTTAATTAAGATGTTTGCCAATTAATACCTCACTGTCAATGTTTCATAAATATTTTAAAGAGGTTTCATAAACTTTTCCTTTTTATGGCAATGCTTTATGCAGACTCTTTGGGATATCCTAACATATTGGAATATTATTTTATTACTGTGCTTATAAACAAGTGAGTAAACTCACTCTTGCCTCTTCTCCTCCTGTTTAAATTAAAGGCACATTTAAAATATTATTGCATCATATTAGTATAAACTGTTATGGAATTATATTAAATACAGAGGCAATGAAATTGTACATACATGATATTGTTCTACAGTTACACATTATCAGTTTTTCTAGTTTTGATCATGTATTGCTAAGCACATCAACTGCTATCTAAAACAGCTTTGCTGCATTAATGCTGTGTGCAGGGGGCAAGTGCTGGAATTACCAAACACTTTCCAAGGACTAGAGAACAATGCTTCTCTAAAGAAAGGGAAATTATGATGGGTTTGCTCCATTGGACAATCAGTTGTAAGACAGTGTGTGTAACCCTGCCTTACATCCCCTCCCTCCAATAACTCATAATTTGGTAATATTGGGCATTTCATGAGGTCTAGGTAGACCACGGCAAACCAAAAATAGGTTCATATGAAGGTCATCCAGGAACTAATGAAGATGTCTCAGAAATTTCCAAAAAATATGCCCAAGATGGAATTAAGTAGAGCCCCTTAGGATCAGAGTCATTAAGGTGGAATGAGCTAATTCCATCCTGGATGCTCTTGGCAGTAAATAATACTTGCAAACAAACAGTGATCAGAACACCCATTATCCTTGCAAATGTTGCCCTTCTCACCTTTCTTCTCCCACAATAAAGGGGATACCATAAATCCACCGATCTTGTTATCTCATACATTAGCAACAATTGACAAAGTTGGAGTTTCCTTTGATCAACTGTGGGAAACCCATCCAAGCATTGTTCTACACTCAAACACCCCTTCAGGAGGTCTAAATAATACCTCCAAAAAATAGCAACATGTTAACAGCTCTCCATACATTGTCACTTTGTCAGACTGCTGTGGCACCCTTCAGGTTCTCGTCTGAGTTTCGTTGGCTGCCCTGAACCTCTGCTCTTCAGGACTGGTAATTATAACCCAAACATCCACTAATCTATTCCTCTATCCAAATATTTCTGCCTTAATTCTTTGTTAACCTTGTGTGGTTGTCTTGTGAATGTGAGTGCATGTGTGAGTGCTTCTGTATTTATTTTCTAATTTAAAAAATCCACATCATTTACTTTAAACTCAGAGTCTGTGCCGTGAGTACTGGTATACATAGGTGCTAAGGTCCTACAAGTTACCCAACCTCTCACAGCCAGTCATTTGAGCTAACTACAATTCCTCCAAATAATATTTTAATTTTAGTGTCACAAATGGGTCCCCCACTGATCCCCAACAATTCAGGTCACAAGTGGTTGGCTTTGAGGCAATCTAGAGGACACATAAGTTTCCCCCATTCTTGCCTGTCCCCCCACCCCACATCATAAATGACATCAGATTAGAACCTGCATGTGAATGAGCTGCAGGATAGTCCACTCCCCTTTTTTTGGCTATGGATGTCTCATTTGCTATGTAGTGCTGCTCAGCTGGAGGAGGGGCAATGTGTGGTGATGTGTATCATGGACCCATTGACTCCTGCTTTCCACCTTTCTGCACCTCCTGTCTTTTTGTATTTTAATTTCTGTTGGTCCTCCAAGTTTGATCACCTCTGCTGCTGAACAAATGGCTGTGTTTAGTAATGATAAGCACAATCCCCCTGCCACTTCACCCTCACCAGCATAAAGAGCAGTAAGCAGCGGGATCTTGTAGCACCTTTGGGACTAACCAAGAGAGAGAAAATTTTTGTAGACTTCCTCAGATGCTGGAGTGAACTGGTGCCCAGGAGCAAACCTTATAAGCAGACTGTTGAAGAGCCATAGAAATGCAAAAGAAAGGCAAAACTAGTAGGCGTGCTGATGAGGTGACTAGTTACTGTAAGGATGGTCACTGAGGGACAAAGGCAAGAGGAAAGATGTAGCCTAAGGCCAGGGTGGGTGGATGACCATATAAACGTTGGAGGAAGTTTTGGAATGTAGTGTGATGCTGGTCCAAGAGCACCCTCATGGGACTAGGTTGTTAACTAGTGTTATGATAAGTATAGTGTGCCAGGAAACCATTGTCTCTGTTCAACCTACTGTTGACGGACTGGAATTTGTGGATATATTCCAATTCAGCTGTTTCTATAGATTTTCCTTGTTGTTTTTTTTTCCAGGCTGTGAGGCCGTCTTCTGGAATAGTTTCTTTCTGAGGTTTCGCCTGTATCTGTGACTGGCATCCTCAGCTGTTTCTTTTTCCAACCTTCCCTTGTAGGTTGTTATTTCTTGGGGGGGGGTCAAGTATAGCTGTCCTAAGGTCAGAGATGGAGTGTCCAGGAAGATTGATGTGTTCTGCAACTGAAGAGGTTGAATTTTATCTCCTTTATGACATTCTATGCTTAGCTACACAGGGGCTTCACATGCTTCACTGATACCCTCACAGAATTGTTTCTGGGAGAGAGGGGGCTATTCTGCGAGTTCCTTGTTGCACACCCTGTTTCCCCCTGCACTCTTCCTAAATTTACCCCAAGTTTACAGCATACTATCATTGTGACTTTCCATATGGCCTTGTATACTCAGACCTATAGTTTTAGCCTAATTGTTTGATATGTCAACATGCTGTCTTGTTACCTTTCTCCTAGGGGTTCTTCTGGAAGACAGCTAACCACTGCCACCTGTGTGGACTGTCTGTGTTTTTTTTCCCCCTGAATGCCCTACTGTTATTTGTTGTTGTGTGCCTTCAAGTCATTTCCCAACTTATGGCAACCCTAAGGTGAACCTATCACAGGGTTTTCTGAGGCTGAGAGTGTGTGACTTGCCAAAAGTCACCTAATAGGTGCCCTGATTTGTGTTTCTTCCCCCTTTCACTTTCAACTACCGTATATTCCGGCGTATAAGACGACCCGGCATATAAGACGACCCCCCCAATTTTTAAGGAAAAATGCAGAGTTTGTGATATATTCGCCCTATAAGATGACCCCCCTCTTCCAACGCATAGCCCCCGCATGCCCCTCCTGCGCTCCCTTCCAGGAGGGAGCGCAGGAGGAGGATGCGGAGGCTGTGTGCCCAAAAGGGGCACGTTCGCCCCTTCTCCCCACCTTCCAGGAAGGTGGGGAGAAGGGGCGAATCGCGGGTTTGGCCGCGCAGCCTCTGCATGCCCCTCCTGCGCTCCCTTCCAGGAGGGAGCGCAGGAGGTGGATCCGGAGGCTGCACAGCCAAACCGGGCATGTTTGCCCCTTCTCCCCACCTTCCAGGAAGGTGGGGAGAAGGGGCGAATCGCGGTTTGGCCGCGCAGCCTCTGCATGCCCCTCCTGCGCTCCCTTCCAGGAGAGAGCGCAGGAGGGGGATCCGGAGGCTGCACGGCCAAACCGGGCACGTTCGCCCCTTCTCCCCACCTTCCAGGAAGGTGGGGAGAAGGGGCGAATCGCGGTTTGGCCGCGCAGCCTCTGCATGCCCCTCCTGCGCTCCCTTCCAGGAGGGAGCTCAGAGGGGGATCCGGAGGCTGCACGGCCAAACCAGGCACGTTCGCCCCTTCTCCCCACCTTCCAGGAAGGTGGGGAGAAGGGGCGAATCACGGTTTGGCCGCGCAGCCTCTGCATGCCCCTCCTGCGCTCCCTTCCAGGAGGGAGCACAGGAGGGGGATCCGGAGGCTGTACGGCCAAACCGGGCACGTTCGCCCCTTCTCCCCACCTTCCAGGAAGGTGGGGAGAAGGGGCGAATCGTGGTTTGGCCGCGCAGCCTCTGCACACCCCTCCTGCGCTCCCTTCCAGGAGGGAGCGCAGGAGGGGGATCCGCAGACTGTGCGGCCAAACGGGGCACGTTCGCCCCTTCTCCCCACCTTCCTGGAAGGTGGGGAGAGGGGGCGAATCGCGGGTTTGCCTCGGCCGCTGCAGAAGCGCTCGAGCGGCGGCTGCGGCAAACCGCAATGTTCGCCCCCCTCCTCTTTCTTCCGTTGCTCCCCAAAGGGGGAGAAGGCAGAGGAGGGGGGCGAATGATCTTCAAAACACTTTGCTTCACCCCCCTGCTCCATCTCCTGCCTCTTCGCTCTGTTTGCGAAGAGGCAGGAGATAGGCAGGTGGGCGAAGCAAAGTGTATCCAGTGTATAGGACGACTGTCAATTTTGGAGGGCACTTTTGAGTGCTCAAATGTCATCTTATACGCCGGAATATATGGTATGTCTTCCAATTGCTGTGGCAGTGAAGATGGTATCCCCAAATGCCCTGATACACAGAGCGGGAGGAAGGTGAGGTTTTCTGGAGGAAATGTCAAATCCTTTGGCAAATGTGGATAGAGACAGACACAACTAGAGGGACATTAATTTGGATGCCGAAAGTGACTTGAAGCATCATGTTCCATGATGAAACAAAAAGAACAGAACCTAGGCTTATCAGGAACTGACATTTGGGGGTTGTTGGGGGTGGAAGCAAATGAGGCAGCCATCTTTGTCTTCTGGTGACACAGCTTCTTCCAAGGGAGCCCTGTGCAGCTTAACTGAAACTGGTACAAATAGTCAGCCAGGAAGCTAGTTGATCTGATTGGCTGCAGGGCTGGGGCTAAGACTACCTAGAGTGGATGTGGATATGGAGATGGACATCTCCTCTTTGGCCTGCCTGACAAAGCTACCGGACACTCTTTCTGGGAGAACCTTCTCCACTTCCCCTCCCTCTTCGTGTCTGTTTAATTATGTAATGGGGAAGGTGATTTTAGCTTTTGAAAAGCTAACATGTGATTAACAAAATTAAATGTAAAAGAAAGCAAAGCAACATATTTCTCCATCTAAGCGGAGGGATTTAGAGTGCTTAGCTTTCAAAAACCTGGGTTTGGATCACTACATATTCAAGGATGTTTGGGTGCTGAATTAAGATCTTAATTTTATTTATTTATTTATTTATTTTTCTGACAGGCTACTAATCTTTCATTGCTACAAGGCAGGCAGGCAGTTATAGCATGATCATCTCCATAATGGCAATAGCTATACCTGTTCAATTTGTCTAGTATAAATGGTTAAGAATTTTGTTTTGCTCTGATCAAAATTCATATTTTTTTTCATAAATTAAAGAGACAGGACTCAAGATTTTAGAAATTCAATATCAGAGAAAGCAAAACTAAGAGATTTGTCCATTTATATGCTTAGAACTTCTTTTCTAATATGAACATGGTTATTATAATATATGCTGCCATTTGCAACTTCTATAGAATAGAAGCTCCTGTTTTATATCATTGCCTGTCTGACCGACATATTGCAATTGACAGTAGGGAGACATATTTAGGAAAACCACCAGCATTTGTTAAAGTTGAGGCACTAATGCCTTTGGGTGCTTTATTCTCTGACCTGCTTTTTATCTGGAATCAGCTACACTATAGTCCATTTCTTACCCATGTCAAGAAGATTTCTGTCAGTTGGCAGACAAGCAGGTTTTTGATGTTAGGCAATGCCTGTCTGAGACTAGGTTTTTCCTTAGCTTGGCCATTTCCCCCCCAATGGCAATAGGAAGGGAAAATTTAGCTCTGGGTCTTTATTTTTACAACCCTTGATATCATCAGTGGTAATCAGGCTGTGCTCCAGGTTTGCAGGAGGGGCATTTCAGGAGCAAACAAGACATTGCTGACATGTGACCCATGCATTAGTATGTGGCTTGCAGCTCATTCCTATAAAGGTGTGGGGCAAGGCGTGGTTAGGTGGAATTTAAAGCACAAGATGGGGAAAGAAGAAAGCAGAATTCAACCCTAGTCCACCTCACCCCACCCCACCCCACCCCACCCCTTCTCTTTAGCAGGGGTGAATAGTACTTTTAGTCTTGGATCCTAGCAGGAAGAAGGATGACTGTAGGAAGGATTCTTCTCTCACCTTTGCAGGCTGCACTTTAAATCACTTCACTTATCCACTTCATAGAAATTTGTTAGCAATCAGTTTTAATATGCAAAAGTATGTCTCCTTCATGGCAATTGTACCCCTCAGGCTGTTCATCTGTGGACAATTGAATTGCAGCTATTAAACTTCCTCAATCACATGCAACATTTCACACACACACACACACACACAGAGAGAGAGAGAGAGATTTGTATATACAGACACACACATTTCATAAGCACTCATGACTATATAGAGGTTTCAACCATCAGCACAAAGGACAGACAAAAGAAAGTACTATCTCACACAGCACATACCAAAGCTGTGGAATTGTTGTTGTTGTTGCCATTGTTGTTGTTATTCACCACCAGCACAACAGCACTCATTTTTCAAAATCAGAAGCTGACTTCTCTTTTGTTATTGTTTCTGGCATTTTTGGCAGCCTGTACGACCTTCCAGAGCCAGAAAATTGGCCACGAGACTCACTGCAGTTGCCCACCCCTGGTGTAATAGATGAACAACTTTCCACACTGCAGGTTCTAAGAATGAACCTGAACCTGATTTGCCCATCAGAAGAACTGAGAAAGTGAACCAGGTTGGATGTGTATCTATACTTGTGTATTGTCACAAAATCTGTCCACAACAAAATGTTTGGTTAGATGACCCCTGCAAACCCACTTTCCCACTTTACCTGGTTGAGAAGTGAGAGAAGGATTGATTTATCATTTCTTGAGGAACCAACCTCCCCAAAATACCATTTAATTTTGCCACAGATATTAGGATGTTTCGTGGCTTATATAGCAACGGTCAGAAAGTAGATTGGAAAGTACTGCTAAACCGTTGGGTCATTTGTAATACTTGCACAAGGGTTTCTCACTAGCAGTTTTTTATCAACACTAAAATGACTTTCCTTTTTATCAATAGCTAAATGACCTAAATTATACTGCTGCAATGAAGAAAGCTTGAGGGATAAGGAGGTTAACTAGCAGTAGACTTTGCAGGGACAGATGGTGAGCTCTATTCAATCTATCCATTTCTGGTCCTAGAATTTAGTTCTGTTCCAGTATTACTACCATACCTCCTGGAGCAGGGAAGCACTGAGTCTCACCCTGCTCTGTCATGTGGAAAGTGACATGTCAATGAAAACAATGAGGGAGGACAGCAGGGTTAGTCTAGGATTGCCACATGAAATACAAAACAGGGTTCCTGTATTTTTAATGGTTGTGTAGAAGAGGGAATTTCAGTAGGTGTTGCTTGTAAGGCAAGCAATGCCTGTTGAAATTCCTTCTTCTACAGAACCATTGAAGGTACAAGCACTCCATCCTATATTTGATAAGGCAACTCTAGGGTGTTGCCTACACGATGAAATAAATCCTCAAAGAATGCCGTTGGTCCTCACGGAAGATGGCCTACATTTGCGCTATTCAAAAGGAGGGGGCTGAAAACATCACATAGTCTGTGATAACTGTTTTTGCAGTTTATTGCAATCTTTTTAAAAAAGTGCATGAAAATGCGCAATAGTTCATCTGTACAACCAATTCGAAAAGAGGCACACAGCAGAGCTTTAACATGATTGGGAGGACCTCAGAGGGGACGGGCTCAGAAGGAGAGGCTTGCAATGCAGCTGCCATTGTTGCCCTTTGGTGCCTCCGCCCCCCTTCACTTATGAGTACCTGGCCCCCTTCTTTCTTTTTGGGGGGGATTTTTGTACCCATACACCCCCTCTTCCTCCTGACCTCTGCAGCTCCCCAGACCCCAGTGCTCTCTTCGTCACTGACAGTGCTTGAGGGACTCGGCCCCACCAAGGCACAGGGGGGCAGCCGTCCACACATCTGGGGTGAGGGAAAGGCTGTGGGGAACCCGCTTTCCTCTTCGCAGGCAGCAGGAGAGAGGAGGGGCTGGTCCCTCACATCCCGCCACCCCAACTCCTTATTCCTGGGCAGGATGGGGGTTGAGGAGGAGCCGCCATGGCTCACCCACGAACTTTCAAGCATCAGGAAAGTGAAGAGTAGCAGACGGGGGTGGGGGGAGCAAATGAGGATGGTTGTCCCAGAATGCTGCTGCTGCGGCATGTGAGTGTGTCCCCAGCTGCTCCATCGGGGCCATCGGTCATCCACCCATGGCCTGAACTCCAGACTACACCCCCCAGCTGTGTGCAAGCACCGTTTTTTCCCCCCAGTCTATTGGATGGCATTGAGTGGCTGTCTGGCTGTTAATCCTTCAGCCACATGGTCTCAAGGTGGCCGCGAGTGATATATCCAGTTTATATCACTCATGGCCACCATTTATTTTCCAACTGCTCTGTGTAAAAAGCAAAATCGCTATTTTTTTCCCCTTCAGCCAATTTCAGATGCATCATGGAACAAACGGGCACTGGAGTGAAAGGGAGGTAAGGCAATATTTTCTGGACTTAATTCTCCTGTCTAGCTGACACCTACATTAGATGACACCTGCTTTTGTGTAGAAGGAACCATAGTAGAGTGAGAACACAGCTAGATAGATGACAGCCAATCATCCAGTCACAGTCTCACACACATACACAGTCACATGCAATATTTGTTTTCCTGTAGTCAGTGTTCTTTTGTTCTAAATGTAAATGTTTTGTACTTGACTTTGGTTGGAGGCTCTCAGTACTCTAGTAACAAAGAAAGCAGATGCCAGAAGCTTGAGGTCTGCCCAGTCCTGGCTTTACAATAATCTGAAACTATTAAGATCTCTAGACATTCTGGCTTTGCAGGTGAGGTGATAAGTTAAAACTCTGTACTTGCTTATGATATTCTCAAACAAAAAACTATGCAAAGCATTGCTAAATGTGTAAATGTAAATCTCAAAACGACGACTGGCCAGATGAAGATTATGATGGGAAATATTTTCAGATCAGGGAGATTCAAAACAGTGACTAACTCCTCACTCCATTACGGGGCAAAAGCCAGTGGATTTTAGCATAAATAAATGCCACAATATTTATAGCCACAAGACAGCATCTAGAAGTTGCAGGAGAACGCATTCTCTTGGTTCCGGAAGAAGACTGTAAGGCCAGAAGAGTCATTCAAGCATGTCACGTTTGCCACCCTCTCAGCCATTCCTATTCCTGACACCATGAAAATGTCCTCTATTTGCCTGGTGCTCGGCAGCTCAGGAAGTGCACAGCTGGTGCAGAGACTGAGCGGGAAACAGCTGCTCTCTGAGGTATGCTGCCCTTGGGAGCAAGCATGTTTCTAGTTAGAAATATGTTGCAAAGTTGCTGCTGATTGAACCAGAAATAACTTCTCCTCTGCAGCTGCCAGTGAGAACTTCAAGGCAGTCTGTATCTGCCTCAGACTGATTCTCTTCCCCCCAGCAAAGCCAATGCAAAAGGAGAGCAGAAAGGCCCTTTGCTAGGGCTATCTAAACCATTTCATAGTAAACAGAAAATGACTGCCAGCTTACCAGACACAACTAAGATGATGGCAATGTAAAGCTCATTACCTCATATAATTAAAAAAGAAAATAAGCTTCTGTTGTGAAAACACTGAATGCGTACAATTCTGCTACAACTCAGGAGATTTTCAGATGTGATTTTCGGCAGTATATATTCCAAAACAGCTCTGTTGCTGTCACGCGGCAGGGGAGCAGTTTTGGATGACGCCGTTCCTCTACTGAACCCCTCCGTGTCACTTCCGTGACAAAATGGAGGAAGCCGCATCATATTTCATTCACAATTGTTGCCCGTGAGTGAAATATGATGCAGCTTCCTCCATTCTGTCACAGAAGTGACACGGAGGGGTTCGGCAGAGGAACGGTATTGTCCGAAACTGCTCCCCGGCCGCACGGCAGCAATGGAGCTGTTTTGGAATATATACTCCCGAAAATCGCATCTGAAAATCTCCTCAGTCTCACACATAGACCACAATGTTTGTTTCTTTGTTTGTTATCCTGCCTTTCTCCCAGTGGGACCCAAAGTGGCTTACAATGTACTGTACATTAAAACAAATAGCCAAAACAATACATGGTTCAGAAGTTAAAACAGCATGTAATAGTGGATCCAGTGAAAACATTACTTTTAAAACTTCAGTTTAAAAGGAATGAAAAATACATAAAGCACATATAAAATCAAAACAGCACACAAATTGCACATCCTTCTACCCTAACAAGTTAAAGGCTGGATATCGATTATGCCCTTTGATAGTTGTGGCAGTGTCATGTTTTTCAGAACTACAATAGCAACAACATTTGATATAAAATATAGGCCTATGACTTGAACACCATCACTTTTCTTCTCCTATATGGGTTTTTAAACATCTTTTGCCTGATGAAGAAGCCATTGGAGTTTCAAAAGCTTGCCTAATGTTTTTTGTGCATTTTGGTTGGCCAATATAAGTATCACTCTTGTGGACTGTGAATTTTGTTTTAGGTTTTTCAGAGTTTCTCTTACCATTGCTGCTGTTTTCACAGTGACTTCTCCTCTACCTTGTTCCAATTCCTTTTGTTCTTCTTTGGGTGCAATATTTGGAAATTATGCTGCATGTATCTTTTTAAGGATTTTATCAGACAAGGGAGATTTTCACACTACAGTACACTGTTACAGCATTACTATTCCACTTTATTTGCTCTGGCTTCCTCCTGTGGAATTCTGGGGTTTGTAGTTTAGTGAGGCCTAAGAGTTCTCTGGCTGAGAGTTCCAAATGCCCCTCCCTAAATTACAAACCCCGGGATTCCACAGAAGGCAGCCAGAGCAAATAAAGTGGAATAGTAACACTATAACAGTGTAGTGTGAAAATCTAGATAGTTATAATTGCATGATTACAACATGGTGGAAGCACAAATGGGTTCTCACTATTGCACAACATCATTGTCCTCCCATGGTTACTGTGTGCTACAGCCATCAATAACGTGTCCCTTTTAATTAATGGGACAAGCTGTCAATTGCTTTCAATATTGCTATGTTCATGATATTGAAGAGCAAGCAAAAACACATCCTGCTGTAATCGCAAGATTACAGCTTGAATGGGCGCTCCTCTTTCCCATCTCCCCATTCCCAGTAAGAAAACTTTGGGGTGAGAACATGAAAACAATCTACAGGATGCTCTTTTAATGAGCTGTCCTGGGTTCTGGGGTTTGGTTTTTTGTTTTTTTGTTTTTTGTGCATGTTTTTAGGTTTGTTTAAGTGTTTATGTGTTGATTTAGTTTGTAAATTAAGGGGATTTTGGTGTTTTTAACTGAAGTTGTGTCTTCTTGCAAGAACTGCCCAAATCTTGCCCATGCTAAATCATGTTAGTAAAATCCTGTTCTTAAAGTGCTAGTGATGGTTGTGTGATAATTCCATGGTGACAGTATTGTGCAATTATGACAGCATGTGATAATAAGTGTAATAATGCCACTATGTTTCTGCTTTCCTCAATAGTGGAATTACAGCATTTCACTGGTCTGATAAAGGCCTTAATCCCAGATTCAAGGAGCCATTTTTTTCTGTACTATCAGATATGGAAAGGTCCTCAGGTGAGGTTCTGGTTCGTTTGTTTTTAAGCACACTCAAAAAGGCAAGTAGCTTTTTCACAATTAGTGGAACATGGACAGACCTTGGGGAAGGCCTCAAAGAAATTTGAGGTCTTGACCTAATATGGAAACTTGGCCATGCTGGCCGAGGAATCCTGGATAGTCCAGGGAAGTAATTTTCTAAGCTTTGCATCCTGGCTAGAACTCAAACACTCAATGAGTCTCTTCCAACTCTGCAATTCTATGATTCTATGATTCTGGGATACTGTTTCTTTCTTCACTTGGGATTCTCTTCAACAAGGTATAGAATCATAGAATTGCAGAGTTGGAAGAGACCATGAGGGCCATCCTGTCCAACCCCCTGCCACGCAGGAAATCACGATCAAAGCATCCCCGACAGATGGCCATCCAGCCTCTGTTAAAGACCTCCAAGGAAGGAGACCCCACCACGCTCCGAGGAAGTGTGTTCTACTGCTGAACAGCTCTGACTGTCAAAAAGTTCCTCCTAATGTTGAGGTGGAATCTCTGTTCCTGGAGCTTGCACCCATTGCTCCGTGTTCCAATCTCTGGAGCAGCAGAAAACAAGCCTGCTCCATCCTCAATGTGACACCCCTTCAAATACTTAAACAGGGCTATCATATCGCCTCTTAACCGTCTTTTTTCCAGGCTAAACATACCCAGCTCCCTAGGTCTCTCCTCATAAGGCATCATTTCCAGACCTTTCACCATTTTAGTCGCCCTTCTTGGCACACACTTCAATTTGTCAATATCCTTTTTTAATTGTGGTGCCCAGAACTGGACACAGTATTCTAAGTGAGGTCTGACCAAGGCAGAATAGAGTGGCACTATTACTTCCCTTGATCTAGACACAATACTTATATTGATGCAGCCCAAAATTGCATTGGCCTTTTTGATGTTCTACTTGTGGTCTACTAGGACCCCTAGATCCCTTTCGCATGTAGAGGCTGGATGGCCATCTGTCGGGGATGCTTTGATCATGATTTCCTGCATGGAAGGGGGTTGGACTGGATGGCCCTCATGGTCTCTTCCAACTCTGCAATTCTATGATTCTATGTAGTCTCATTCAGCCAGGTCTCCCCCATCCTATATCGATGCATTTCACTTTTCCGCCCTAAGTGCAGTACCTTACACTTCTCCGTGTTAAATTTCATTTTGTTAGCTTTGGCCCAGCTCCCCAGTCTATCCAGGTCATTTTGAATTTTGATCCTGTCCTCTAGGGTATTGGCTACTCCTCACAATTTGGTGTCATTGCAAATTTGATAAGTATGCCCCTAATTCCCTCATCCAAGTCATTGATAAATATGTTGAATAGCACTGGGCCCAGGACCGAACCTTGTGGCACCCCACTGGTCACACCTTTCCAAGACGAAGAGGAGCCACCACTGAGCACCCTTTGGGTTCAGCCGGTCAACCAATTACAAATCCATTGAACAGTTAACTTGTCTAGCCCACATGTTACAAGCTTGTTTGCAAGAATGTCATGGGGAACCTTGTCAAAGGCCTTACTGAAATCAAGGTATACAATATCCACAGCATTCCCTTCATCTAAGTGTTTCAGGGCTATAGCCATTTAGACAGAAAGACAAATCAATTATGGACAAATGTGCATGCACACATATACACATACATAAAATCTGCTAGCTTGATTGGGCATAGAGATCAAAATCATTAATACTCCCTTTTTAGCTGTCTGTAAATAGGAATTTGTACAAAAAATCCTATCAATTTTATTTGATAATGGGTCCTATGAAATTTGATTTCAATAGAAAAATCAGTCTTGGCAGCTCCTTAGTGACCAAGCACTGAGGATCATGGTAACCATTTCAAATGAAGTCCTGCGCTCATTTTTGAAAACTCATCATTTTCATATTAGCTGCATGTCATTTGATTTGAGCTGAGCATAGGTGGCACAGTGGTTAAATGCCAGTACTGCAAGCTACCACGTTGCAAGTTTGATTCCAGTGGGCTCCAAGATTCACTCAGCCTTCCATCCTTTCGAAGGTCAGTAAATTGAGTACCCAGCTTGTGGGGGCGATTAGCTAACACACATTGGAAACTGTTTAATGCAGTGTAGATGTGTAAATAGCTATTACTTAAAACAATTTGTAAGCCGCTCTGATAGCCTTGTGGCTGAAGAGCGGGGTATAAATAACTAAATTTAAAAAAATACATACCAGAGAGTTAATACAATGTTAGTCATCCATTATTGTTAGGCATAAAGGTACTTATTATACTAGTATTTTCAGACTACATATCATTGAGAGACTTCTCTGTATGAATATGGCTACTGCCACACTGCAGAAATAATGCAGTTTGACATCACTTTAACCATCATGGCTCCATCCTAAGGAATCCTGGGTTTTGCAATTCATTTTGGCACCTGAGCTCTCTGACAGAGAAGGCTAAATATCTCACAAAACTACAAATCCCAGAATTCCATAGCACTGAGCTATGGCAGTTAAAGCGGTGTGAAACAGGATTATTTCTGCAGTGTAGATGCAGCCTGAGACAAGAGTTCTTTACAGATGATCAGTGAACATAGAGCACCTCTGAAGTAGACTCCAACCCAAATTATACATGATTATTTGAAGGTCTGAAAAGAGCCTGAGCACATATGGTTGCATCCATGTAGAATTTTCTCTGCATGATTGGGAACCCTGAACTGCAACTAACTCCCAGCATCCCCAGTCCTCAAGGCCCTCTTCAAACATGGAAAGGGACAGTGGTCTGTCATTAGCCCTCTTAAAGGTATTAGGTGCTTCTGGATTAACCAGGTTGGTATATATTGTAGTCTGTCTACAATCACATCCTGGGAGAAAGATGAGATATAAATTCAACAAACAAACAAACAAATTCTAGAAGCCTTCCTTGCCACCCATGTCTAAATAGCAGGGCAAGGTGCTTCACGCACCAGCTTCTGGGTCATGTTTTCCATTTTAGGCAGCGGCTTCCAGTCTGATAACTCTGAACATCCTCCAGGCCTGGAATTAAATGTAGTTGCCCACTGACCAAGTTTGGTCCTGGCATTTAATGTCAGCTCTAAGTTTGAAGATCTGTCTAGCAAATTGTCCCTGCCCGCATTCTCTAGTTAGTCAAGGCCACTCCCAATCTTGTGTTATTTGACAGGAACAGCTAGATCTGGGAAACCCTTGCCATGTTATTTCTCAAAATGCCAAGGGAGACCGTAGCTGGTGTTGGTTACTCCCAACTAGAGTAGACTCATTGAATCAATTGTTGAATGGTGAGTCATCACATAGGTAAAAACAATTGAGCCAATGGCTGTACTCTGATTGGGACTAGCAATTGGACAGATGACTTCATAGACTTTGCCACTACTGCCAGGTAAAATCCACAGGGGGAGGAATGCTAAGGCAGTTATTAATGCCAGTGAGTCCTGCAGTGTTGATTGCTCTCCAGTAACTACTTAAGGTTTTCAGATACTAAGGGGCTTATTGCACGAGGGAAGGGAAGCAGAAGTGAAGCCCAAGAGCAGTGCATCCTACCTTTCCTTATTTCATGACACTGGCGTGTTTCAGCTGTTCTCCTGTTCCATTCCCATGGGAGATGGTGGTAAAGGTGAGTCTTTTTGCTAGCAGATATTTTCAGTTAGCAAAAAAGACTCATGCTTACCACTGTCTCCCATGGGACCAGAAGAGGAGAATAGCTGAAATACACCAATGTCATACAATGAGGCAAGGTGGGTGGCGCTATTATCAGGGTGCACTGGTGCTTCTTCCCTCATGCAATAAGCCACTAACACCCATCCTGTTGACAGTGAGTATGGTATGTGCTCCAGTACTAGAGTGTATATTTAGCAAATTCTAAGGGAGAAACCAACATACCTGCCTCTCTCTAGCATAAGGTTGTCTCCTCTCCTGTTCCCTGCCACATATATATTAAATGCAGATGAGATACTGTATTGTTGTAATTTGCAAAAAGACTTGTAGGAGTAGAGTGCAAAGGCTAAAATCTGTTTGGGGGCATGTTTTGAATGGTCATACAGAAAGACCGGCTGGTCCCAGTTACATCTGTATGTTTAAGGAACATCAAAAACTTAAATGTGATATCCGTGATTTAGAAAAAGAGCAGGCAAGGGTGACTAAGTACATCATATAATATGACAATAGTGAATGTGAAAATTAACTCTGGGCACATCCTTTGTTCTGAGCTCTAATGCTCTGTATTAAGATTGTCCCTTTTTAATGGGTTTCGAAAGAATTCCTTGCATAATGGCATTTTAGTCATTATGTTAACGTCAACAAACAAGGCAGATTAATGTTTCAAATCCTGAGCTGTCTCGCAGATAGCTTATTAGAATGGTAGGCAGATCTTCATTAGAATGAATGGCATCTGATTCTCCCAGCTAGTCACAACAGAGGCACCTTCTTGCTTGAGTGTCACCCTGCAGATGACAATGTTAGCCATTATGAATGACACTCCACAATGCGTTACTTCCTGCCTCAAATTGTAGTTAATCTTTCATCCAAACTGTACACATGTGCAGCTTTAAGTGGGCTATCGCAGCAAGTACCCAGTAATGCTGCAAGCACATGGAGACTGACAGAAGGTAAATTGCTTGTCAGGAGGTCTGTATTTCAATTCACAGCATATTCCAAACACGTAGCAGTGAAAGCTCTCCACAACAGCTGCTTTCATTGCTAACTATTTTTGATGTAAATGTCAATAAAGCTCCAGGCCCTTTCATATTTTTGGACCAGACTGTCCATCTTTTCCTATGCAGGCTGGCAGGTTGAGTTCTATTTATCTACTCTTAGGAGCATGTCTTATAATAATGATTGTCTCCGGAGACCGTTTAGAGTGATTGAAAGCAGTGATTGGGACAATAGGCTGCTGGATTTCATTGCAGGAGTGGGCTGACAGGTGACTGCTTTTATATCTTCTCTTCTGGGGGTGGGGGAGAACTTTATTTTTTTTTAAAGTCCCACATGTTTGTATCTGATCAACAGACAGATCCAGATTGTTACCCTTAGGGTACCTTGTCTTACAATTCAAGTAAGGGCTATTTGAAATTCACTCAAATTTCCATAGTTCGGTTGAGAGTTTGTTTGAAATTCATCCAGATTTCCACAGTTAGAGCTACAGTTTGTTTGCTTAAAGAAGGATGGTGCATTTTTCAGTGAGTTATTATAAAACGAGAATCAAGGCATGCCCATATTATGGTATTTCCTATTGTATCATGATAGCTCAACAGAAGGCAAACAAGCATTACTATACCAGCATTTGGATTATAATTTTTCTATACTCAGTTACCATATTTAAGAAAGTATGAAGACATGTATAGCAGTGCTTCTTAACTTTTGAGTGGGGGTCACAGGCACCTTCAAGAATATAATGAAAGCTACAGACCTTCTCCCCCCATTTATTTAAAACACAAATTTCAAAGTGAAAGGAAGGAAACTGAATGAAAAAACTGTGGCTCTTTCACAGACTTTCTTGAAGCCCAGGGGTCCAAGGACCACAGGTTAAGAACCCCACTATACATTCACACTGCAATTTTCAACATATGTACTTTAAAGGCAGTCTTGTTCATTTCCAGGGAATGTACTAAACCATCTGGGATTGCCTTCTACAATCCATTGAAGCAATTTGAAAAGCTGCCACTGTTGTTAATCATATTAATTTGTTTATCCATATACATTTAAGTCATTTATCTTGTACAATGCTGTCCTGTATTTCCACTCTCAAACAGTTTACACTAAAACGAGAGTTTGGGCTATACTGTATAGGACATATAACGTGTTCCGTATGAGAGAATTATATGGGATTTCATTTCACGGAGACAATAATCAACATTAAACATGAGTCGTCATTTGTAGATGGGATACATTAGTGTTCTACATAAGCAGCTGGGTGGTGTGTTGATTGGATTTAATACAAACACTGGATTTCTAAGCTCTGTCCCAGTGTACAAATGACACATTAAGACCCACGTTTAATCTTGATTATTTTGATTTCAAAGTTATAATGTAATCCATTCCTCCTACGCTTATGTGCTCAAAGGTTCATTCTTCTCAGTTCAGTGGGACTTACTCTTAACTAAATGTGCAAGAAATTGTATCCTAATTTTTTTAAAAAATAAATAAAATAAAAATAAAGTCTATTGTGTAACAATGGTTTTTCATCCATGCTGTATGGCATGATTATCTCAACAAGGCAGGCAGGTAGAATTCTGGAAATAATATGGCAAAGTGTAGAAAATATTCACTCAGAACCAGCATCTGGCTCCTTGGCAGACCCCAAAGGCAGTTGTGTTGGCACCTTTGAAATTCCCTATGAGCCTATGCAGTTGCCCATGGTTACACTGCAGATGGGCTCTGTCTGGACTCTCTCTTTCTCCCTTTTTTCCCCTCTGCCTTGCCTGCTACTATGTTCCCCTCCATTCACTTTCATTTCTCCACAAGGCATATGTATGTTCAGTCACTAGTCCCACTTTACATGCATTTTGTGAAATCCTTAAGTAGATGGGGAGAAAAGACAATTTCAGAAGGCCATTCAATTGTTTTTTTATTTGCAAAAGAAAAAAATCTTACTAGAAGGTAAAAATTCATTTGAAAATATTTAGTTTTTGGAACCTTGCAGTGTCATCACGCGTATGAATAGAATAGAATAGAATAGAATAGAATAGAATAGAATCTTTATTATGGTCATAGACCAGCACAGGTAAAAGGGATACAGAATAAAGGTAAAAACACAGGATAAAAACAGGCTAAAAGCAGTATTTAAAATGTTAGCTCCAGTATAACAAGACTAGGTTGATACTATTCTACTGTTGAGGACATTGTCTGTCGTATTTTAACCGCAGCTGCGCAGAATCTGGCAACATTATAAGTTGTTCCTGGGTTGGTGTCTGAAAGCAACAAGTTTATGTAGAATTGTCCAGTGTGCCCTTGATATTTATGCAGCAGGGGTGAAATAAGGCTGAGACGTATGTCCCTGTAGTATGAGCACTGGAGTTATACATGCTCTGTTGTTTCTATTTGGCCTGAGTTGCAGGGGCACAGTCTGTCTGAGAAGGGGATCTTCTTGTATCGGCCTTCAAGGACAGCTGAAGGGAGGGCACGACACCGTGCAAGATTAAAGGCCCTTCGATGTTTGGGTATTTCAAGTGTTGCTAAGTATGCCAAAGGAGAGGCCAGATATCTATTGGAGTCACTAGCAATGAAGGTTGGAGTGCGGGCTAGATCCAGTTGTCTCTCTATATCTGCTACCCATTGTTTGATAGTAGCTTTCACCCTATCATATCCCAGGCTAAGCAGAAGATCTGGAGAAAGGCCCAGCATTGAAATTTTAGTCATCACTGTCTGTTTCCAGCTGGATTGGAAATCATCACTTAAGGTTAGTGGAGCAAGGCCAGTGGGAAAGAGGGATAGTCTGAGCCAGTAGCTGAGTATGGTCACCCACACTCTGGCCTCCACTTTCATAAATCCTGACTCCAGTCTCAGAGCTGCGTTAGAGACACATTTTGGAGTTTGGAAAGCTGATCTTAAAAATTTGGATTGGACAAGTTCTAATGGAGCAGGGTTGGGGAAGGGTCCCAATTAGGATCCGTAAAGCAGTTGTGCTACTGGTTTGGCTTCAAAGAGTTTGAGCGCTGCAGGTAAATAGTGGCCTCCTCTTGTCTTAAGAAATTTGAGAATGGCTGTTGTACTTCTCTGTGCATTGCAAGCAGCATACTCCCCATGCACTTTCCTACTACCAGTGGCTTGAAAAATTACCCCCAGGTATTTGAAGCAAGAGACCTGCTCAATCTTGTGGCCATCTATATTCCAGTTGTAGTTCTTAGGCCTTTTAGCGAATGCCATGATTTTAATTTTTTGATAGTTGAGTTCTAGCTGTTCCGCTCTACAATATTGTGTTAGTGCTCTTAGGGCTCTTTTTAGTCCAATGGGAGTCCTTGAAAGTACTGCTGCATCATCGGCATAAAGCAGCGTTGAGATATGCCTTCCCTCTAATTTTGGGGGATGGAAGTTAGTATTGTTGAGGTGATCCACCAAATCATTGATGTAGAAGTTAAACAGGAGTGGAGCTAGAATGTAGCCTTGCTTGACACCCTTCTCAGTGACAATGTCATTGGTAAGATGCCCCTGGGCATTACATCTTACTTTTAATGAGGTCCCTTCATACAGCATATGTATTAGATGGAGTAAACGTCAGTCGATCGAAGAAGCCTCCAGTTTTTTCCACAGTTTGGTTTGGGATATAGAGTCAAAAGCTGCTTTAAAGTCTATGAAGGCAGCATAGAGAGAAACTGTGCTGCAGGTGGAGTATTTTTCAATAAGGTGGTGGAGTACAAGGCACTGGTCTATGGTGGAGCGGCCTTCCCTGAAGCCAGCTTGTTCTTCTGCAAGTATGTTTTCTTTTTCCAACCAGGTCTGAAATTTCCACTGTAAGTGTCTTGCATAGAGTTTGCTGATTGTACTGAGGAGACTAATTGGTCTGTAGTTGACAGGATCATCCTTACTTCCTTTTTTATATATGGGTACAATGATTGCAAGGCCCCAATCCTTGGGTGCTTGACCATATTTGTCGATACAGGTGAAAAGTGAGGCCAGGATAGGGGCCCAAAATTCGAGGTTGTTTTTAATGGCTTCTGCAGGTATTAAGTCTTCCCCTGGAGCCTTCCCCATTCTCAGCTGGGCTACGAAGTTCTTGATCTCTGTCACTGTCACTGGTGGCCATCCTTGGATATTTTTTATATTTTGGCTAGTGCATCCACTTTCAATGTAGTTGTCCTTATAAAGTGCTTGAAAGTGATCCTCCCATATCCCTTGGGGGGATGTGACAATCCACTGTAGCTGGCCCATTTCTCTGGGAACTTGATGTAATATGCCAGAATAGAGCTGTGTTGTTGGATCTGACTGCCTGGATAAGTTGTGTCCAGTCATTCTTCATGGCTTCTTTTTTCTTGTTCATCAGCAGCTTTTTGTAGTCTCTTTTCTTCTGAAGAATGTACTTTTCTTATTTGATGTTACAGAATTTTTGCAGATTTTTTTTCTTATACTCCCCCCCCCATAAACTTTCAAGTATACCTTTTTCAAATAATTTTGTTGTTGTTATGTGCCTTCAGGTTGACTCCAACCTATGGTACCCCTATCACTGGGGTTTTCTTGGCAAGGTTTATTCAGAGGAGGCTTGCCATTGCCTTCCTCTTAGGCTGAGATAGTGTGACTTGCCTAAGACCAAGTGGGGATTTGAACATTGGTCCTTTGGGGTCCTGCTCCAACACATAAGCCACTATACCACACTTGCTGTTTCTGATAATATATATCTGGATGTTTTCAACATGCAGTGGCATGGTTTTATTTTACTGAAGCTGCCAAAGGGAAAAATGTGATTTTTTTTAAAAAAATATAGATCTATAATTTATCTTGGTAATGGAACATATAGTAGCTTGAAGAAACACAAGAGTTCTACTTGAGTGTTGATGCCTAAATTTAAAGCAGTGAAGCCTCTCAAAAATCTTGTATTCCATTTTAGTGTGCCACCCCTGTTGCTTGGTCATCTTGTGATGCTGTCTCGATGTGTGACATTATTCAGGTGAGAATATGTACTGGTTTTTCTGTGTAAAAAAAATGGGTGAAATTATCTGTTTGTTGTTTTATTTACTGATTTTTAAACAAACAAACAAACCTTGAAGCATAATTACTTGTACACTTTTAAACAAAAGTATTTGGTTGGTCTTAAGGATGTTAAAAGGTTTCATTTGATCCATATTTCAAACATAATCCATAATCCTAACCCATAACTCCAGGACCAGAATTTGGAAAATTCCTTTTTAGAATAAAAGTCCCAGAATCCCTAAGACAGAATGGCTGCTGACTAGGGTGGTATGGTTCAATAATTAATGTTTCCAAGCTCTGTCTGGGACTAATGTATAGATGAGAATGTAGATATCCTTCACTTTTTCCACTTCTCCAAATTTTGCAGTGTGGTTCTCATTTTTTTAAAAAAAACCCAAAATTCATACAAAATAGGATCAAATACATTTAGATATCAGTACTTTGAGTAAACATACATATAGAAAGATGCATTTTTAAAAGCAAATACATTCAAAAATACACATTTAATAGACTTCTGGAAGGACATAGATGGATTCAAGAGCAAATCAAGCCAGAACTGTTACTAGAAGCCAAGAGGCTTTTGCACTTTGGACATATAGTGAGATACACATTGGAAATATAATAGTGCTTGGCAAAGTGGAAGGTCATAGGAAAAAAGGAAGATGGTGTTACAGATGGATCAATCCAGTTAAGGAAACTGCAGCCTTGAGTCTGCAAGACTGAAACAAGGCTGTTGATGTCCAGGGCTCTTGGAGGTTTCTCATTGGTAGGGTTGCCAGAAGTTGAAGTTGATTTGATGGCAAATAACAACAAATACATATTTCATGTAATTTTTTTTAAAGGAACTAGATTGATGAGGAAATAAAATACAGTAGACAAGATTTTTGAGTAAACACACCCAAAATTGGTAAGGTTCAGATTGACCCTTCCATTGCTTCTTGAATCATTTCCCCTTAAACTATTGAAGAAAAACAAAACATAACATTTCCAACATATCAGTAAATCTACTAGACCTAGAATCCATTCCCTTTTGTCTACTAAATTCTGGGGGGACTCAGTGCAGCAAAGTACAGTTTGAATCTGGAAATATGCTCTATTTTGTCATCTCCAACTGTAGTATTGCTTTTACAAGTCATTAAAGATTCACACATACTAGGCCCTTTTCTCACATTACCATGTTTTCCTACAAGGAGAATATGCATCAAAAAGTAATGAGTGAAGTAGCCTCTAGTATGTTCCAAGCATACTAGTATGCTAGTATGGAACTTGCATACTGGTATACTAGTATGGAACTTGGAATGGCAGAGGTGACTGGTGGCTCTCATGTAAAAGTGCTCTGGGTTTTAATCTAGACTTCAAGGGAGCTGTTCTTGGAGCATAGGGAAGAGTTATCTCAAAGGTCAAACCATAACTTTAAAATAGGCTCAGCACCTTCGATAGCTCTTTAAAGTTCTGATGAAAAGCGAAAGCAGAGTCACTGTCACACTGACATTAAAGCTGCCATTGAGTAATGAGTTACAAGTAATGAAGTTACCTGCAATTAGTTACTTTCCTTGGTAACAAGGGTGGGATGGAGTTACATTTTTAAAGCAGTGTTACAAATGGGAGTGAAGTTACTTTACTGTTCTAATAACTAAAGGTCTTAGTTACTTTTTAATGTTAATTTTTAAGGGCATTTTTAGGCATCTTTAGAGGTATTCTGACAGGATTTCCCCCAGGTTTTATGCCATTCTCTGATTAATCCCAAGGTTGTTTTTTAAAAAAAGTAACAGAAAAGTAATGACGAATTAAGCAAGCAATGCAAAATAACTAATTTTAATCAATGTAATGAGTAGTGACAGCAGATTACTTTTCAAGCAGTATTACAACTACTGGGAATGGACGACTTTTTAAAAGTAACTTCCGAAACTCTTCTCCTGGCATAAACCCAGCTGGTGTTAGCTTCAATTTTTGAGTAGATAGTGTCATTACACTGAGGAAATCCTTCTGAATAATAACATTGTAATCTTATTAACTGGTGAGTTCTCTAAACCTTCTTTAAAAAGAGTTTTCTTCCATGTACAGTTGGACCCCTGTATCCTTGGGGGTTCAGTTCCTGGATTTACTGCGGACACTGGAAACCATGGATAACAGGGAACCCTATTAAAATAAAGGACTTCCATTAAAAATGTACCAAAAAGTTGTGTTGGAGGACATAGAAGATGCCTAGAGTGGATGGCTCTCTAGGCATTTTCCAGTGTGACTCTATGGTATGTTTCCCTATTTTGTGTCCTGTGGATAACTGGAACTATACATATTGGTTCTGTGGATATGGGGGTCTAACTATATACTTGCCTTAGAGTTGTGGGCCTGTTTTTCAACCTCTATTTCTTTCTCTTCTCCATCTCTATCTGCTGCCCTTTTCCCCCCATTTCCCCCTCTTCTGCTCACACTGTTTCTTCCTACCCCCTTTCCTTCTGTAGTTACAGCAGCCATTGACCTTCCTAACTGTGTGCCATGGTTTCATTCCTGAGGGTACATCCTTGCATCTCTTTGGAGTCCAGCCTGTCTGCTGCCTCTTCCTTTAGTTTTTTGCTACGCCACTCCTTTGTATCTTGGCCCTTCCTGAAGTCTTTCCTCACAGGAAGATCTGGCAGACACAGAGTCTGCCAAAGCTCCACTTATACCATCTTCCTGTCATATGTTACATTTGGAAATGCGTATACATACAGTGTTTTACATATACTCATGAAAACATACCGGCCTCAATCCAACATCTCCTTAGTGTAGCATAAATACCCACATGCTGACAAACATCACGGCAGCACTACATGACCCCAAGCAAAATAGCAACATAGTGCAACACATGTCAATGACTAGGTGCCATTGCACAATGCACAATAGAAGATCCACAACCACAATGGAAGAAATAGGATAAACAACTGCAATGTGTAATCACAATGGAAAATATAGGATGAACAACCACAATGCACAATCACAGTGCAAAGTGTAAGATGCACAACTACAGAGATTTTCACACTACATTGTTATAATGTTACTATTCCACTTTATTTGCTATGGCTGCCTCCTGTGGAATTCTGGGATTTGTAGTTTAATGAGGGGCATTTATAATTCTCAGCCAGAGAGCTCTTAGGCCTCACTAAACTACAAACCCCAGAATTCCATAGGAGGAAGCCAGAGTGGTTAAAGTGGAATAGTAACACTATAACAATGTAGTGTGAAAATCTCCTACAATGGAAAGTATAGTATGCATAACCAAAATGCACAATGTACAACTTGCAAAGACAAGGTACAGATGAATATGTTGTTTGTGTAGCTCCACTACTGTTACTATCAGCAGAATACGTCTGTCACACAACAGTGACTGTTGGGCCCCATATGCATAGCATGACGTATACATGCATAGCATGACTCAGGACATTTTCGGACAATGTAAAAATAACGCTAGCAGCGTCGCCAGGTTGTGACGCTGCAGCGCAAGAGGGCGTCAGTTTCGTACGACGCTCCTTCCCAGCGGTACTGTTGCAGTACCCTGGGACATTTGACCGTGATATTTTTGCTTTTACAGTCATATTTTACTCATGATCATTGATCGTGAGTAAAATATGATGGTAGAAAGCAAAAATATCACGGTCAAATGTCCCAGCGGTACTGCAACAGTACCTCTGGGAAGGAGCATCGTACGAAACTGACACCCTCTAGCGCTGCAGCGTCGCAACCTGGCGACGCTGCTAGCGTTATTTTTACATTGTCCGAAAAAGTCCTTATACATGCTAAGTGAATTCCGGCCAATGTGTCCCAGTGCATTCTTTCTGCTACAATATAGGCACATATACCAGGGAGCTATGGTTGGCTCTGGCTCTCTGCCACAGGTACACATATTGGTAAACTCTCATTGACTGTCAAACTATGCAGTGGTAGAGCTTTTCCATTTTATAATGACAATCAAAATAATGAGGATGACTTACCTCAGCTCATTGTGGAGAATTAAAAATTATTTGCATTGCATTTTTATTTAAATACATGTATGTATTTCTAACATTTTTATTAGATCTTTGACCCAAAGATTCTTAAGGCAGCTCACAATGTAATTCAATACAGTACTATCTATATGATACTTGCAATAACAAACTAAAATATTAATGGAAAGAAAACTTTGTAGAAATGCAGAAACATAAGACAAACTGTGCATCTGTAGGGGTGTTGACTGAAGTGGTAATGGATCAGAAAAAAATCTTAGCCTCTTTAAATGCCAATAATTTATTTATTTAAACATTACACTCCTTCCTTTATTGTGAGATCTGGGTAGAAGATGGAGTGAGCTTGTTTTCTGCTGCCCCAGAGACATATAAATTGCTGCCAGCTGGTGGAATATAAGGATCTAGTAAAGTGGGATAGAAGGATCCAGTGCTGGAATTGAATGACCCAGTGGTGGCATCAAAAGATTCAGTAAGGAGACTTATTTGTTTGAGGAAAAGCCAAATAGAGGTTGTGTGTATGTGGATAATTGGCTGAATTGTGGCTAGAAGTGGTGTGTAGGAGAGGCAAAGTTAACCCCTGAGGTAAAAGATTTGGTAACATAGGGGATTACTAAACAGTGGAAAGCCTTAATCTGAGTACCTAAAGGAAGAGGTACTACAAAGTTTAAGATGAATACAGTTTAACTCCTGAGATAAATATTTTGGAAAAGTAAGGGGATTAGAGGACAGGAATCCAGAGAAACTCCCAGGAAAAACCAAGTGTGACAGACCTGAAATTAAAAGGAAAAGGTGATATCCTGAGGTAAACGTTCAAGGTAAAGTAAGGAATCACCTAAATAACAAAGGAACCAGCAGAATATAAAGGGGAAAGTTGTGACTTCACACACAAAAAGAGTACAGTATTTCCTGAGATAACAGTTTTGGGTAAGGAAATACTGACAATATGCCTCCTAAGAAAATAAAACCAATGACGGAGACTCCTATACCAGAAGGGGAAGAACTGAGTGAGGGAATGGAAGAAAATTTGGACATTACCATCCCCAAAACCACAGATAGAATAGAAATATGGAAAATAATGAAAGAGATTTAAATGGCTAGATTAGAAAAAGAGAAAAAGAACATGAATTAAGAGAGAAAGAACTACAGGAAAGAGAGGAGGGGAAGAGAAAGAGCTCATGAGACAGAAATGTATCATTTCAGACTAAAGGAAATGGAGTTAACAGCCAACTTGACTCCTAAGGTTATTAACACAAATGGTTCCCCTCCACTTGATGTGAAGAGATTCACAAAATATTATAGAGGAGATAATAGATCTCAAATATGTGGAGGTTTGGCTGAGATACGAGTGGGGAGATGAGGTTGGAGGAAGCAAAGGATTATAATTTAATTAAAGAAAGAGTTAAACAAAGATTTGGTTTAACTTCCAAACATCACCAAAGGCAGTTTAGAGGGCTGATGAAAAAAAACCCTGAAGAAACTTGCACTCAACTGGGCTGTAGATTGGTCAAAATGTTAGACAGTTGGGTTAGTGGGTATAAGGCCCAAACTAAGGAGGATGTATTAAGTTTAATAGGATTAGAACTTTTTTTTCCCATCCTGCAGATGGATTGTTCAGGATAAAGGCCCAAGACTGTAGCTGAGGCAGCAAAAATATGGATAATTTGGTTACTATAGCAGGCCCTTGGTATCCACTGGGGTTTGGTTCCAGGACCTACACATCCTCTGTGGATACCAAAATCTGTGGATGCTCAAGTCCCATTATATACAATGGCATAGTAAAATGGTGCCCCTTATATAAAATGGCAAAATCAAGATGTGTTTCTTGGATTTTTTTTTTAATATTTTCAAGCCATGGATGGTAGAATCCATGGATACCAAATCTGTGGATACAGATGGATGACCTTATAAGGGGAGAAAGAAAAAGGAAAAAATGAACCCCAAATTCAAGACCACAGTTTAACAAAATGTCTCTCTGGCTTTTCTTCACAAACAAAGATTCAGGAAGGACTCATCCTGCGCTTTCTGCAAGCGCGCTGATGACTAAAAAGGCCAATCCGAGATAAACAAGTCCGGTTGCAAAAAGCACAGCAGAAGGTCTCCTTGGGTGATGTTTCCAGGTTGCGATTCTTTCTGCGTTGTCGTTTCTCTTCAAGACTTGTTCGTCGTGAGTTCTCAAATAAGGCTGCAGCATTGTGGATAGTGCATCTCCATGCCTCCTGATGTGAGGCCAGGGCGGACCACTGTTGGTGATCAATTTGACCGAGCCTGAGATGTTGTTTCAGGGAGTCTTTGTATCGCTTTTTTGGAGCGCCCCTCTTACGCTGACCCGTGGCAAGTTCACCGTAGAGTAGTATTATTGGGAGGCAATGGTCCTCCATCCTAGAAACGTGCCCTGCCCAGCACAGCTGTGTTCTCAATATCATGGCCTCAATGCTGGTGATCCCTGCTTGCTCAAGGAGAGCAACATTCGTCACATAGTCAGTCCAGTGTATATTTAGGATTGTGTGTAGACAGCACTGATGAAAGCGCTCGAGGAGTCGTAGGTGGTGGCGATAGGTGACCCATGTTTCAGATCCATAAAGGAGGATAGACAGTACGATGGCTCTATACACACTGATTTTTGTGCTTTGCCTCAGGTGTTTATTGCTCCAGACTCTTTTGTGATGTCTTCCAAATGCACTATATGCCTTTGCTAATCTGTGATCGATCTCTTTGTCAATCTTGGCATCTGAGGACATGATGCTTCCCAGGTAGGTGAACTGCTGAATGGACTTGAGCACAGATTTGCCGACGGCAATGTGGGGATGGTGGTGTTCGTCCTGTGCTGCAGGCTGGTAAAGAACTTGGTTGACTTCTAGCCCAAACAGCTCTGCAGCTGTTGCAAAGCGGGATGTTAGGTGCTGCAGAGCTGCTTCTGTGTGGGCAACAAGGGCAGCATCATCGGCGAAGAGCAGCTCACGGACTAGACAGTTTAGAGTCTTACTGTGAGCCCTCAGATGGCTTAAGTTAAACAAGCTACCATCAGTACGGTAACGTATATAGATGCCGTCGTCTTCTTCGAGCTCTGCCATAGCCCTTTGGAGCATCGTGCTAAAGAAGATTGTAAATAAAGTTGGTGCAAGAACACAACCTTGCTTCACTCCATTAGTTATTAGAAAGGGCTCTGAAAGAGCATCGCCATATCTGACTTGACCACGCTGAGGTGGATCAATATAGCAGAAAAGACACAACGCTGTGCAGATCTGGGTGATCATAGAGGATTTTATGAAGCTCTTAAAGCAGTGTTTGGACCTACTTATCAGGTCCAAAGCTCCTTATACAGTACAGATGGTCAAACATTAATTACTGATAAAGCCTCCATCCTGAATCGTTGGGCTGAGCATTTTCAAAGTCTCTTTAGCGCCAACCGAGTAGTCCAAGCCTCAGCTATCCAACATATGATACAAAACCCAATGAAAAATGAATTGGACATAGCTCCCTATTTGGAAGAGACCCTTAAGGCCATACATCAGATGAAAAACGGCAAGGCAGCTGGGATTGATGGAATCCCACCTGAAGTTTGGAAACACGGAGGTTAACAAAATGACAAGTTATAAAAATGGGTAACCTTCAAATGGCAAAGGAAGTGACAGTAAAAATTGTAAGTCCTGGCAGTATGAAAGAGCAAAGACTCCTGAGAGAAATGAAGGATTTGCCAAAGGTAGTCAACCACCTAAGGTGAACATGGGAACCAAGACATGTTTTAAATGTGGAAAATTGGGGCATTTCCAATTTAACTGCCCTAGTAAGCTTGCAAAAGATAAAACTCCAATGGCTAAACTGGTTTGTGAGAGAAATCCAGCCATAGAAGTTGAACAGTTTGCCCAAGGATGAAGCAAGCAGGCCAGTTACTATGGAAATGGGGCTCACTGGAGAGGCAGTTGAACCCCTGTTACCTCAGCAGACTAACATTTGCCTAGTTTTATTGTGATTTTTTTCCAGGCTGTGAAGCTGTGTTCTGGAAGAGTTTATTCCTGATGTTTCATCTGCATCTGTGGCTGGCATCTTCAGAGAATAGTTGGGTAGGAGTGTGTCTGGGGTTTATATGCTGTGAACCCCTGTAGGGGAGTATATGTAAATTTGTGTAATTGAATGGTTAGTTTCTGGCTATAGAAATGCAAAGCTCGTTAGTGTCTGTTTGGCTAATGGTCAGTTGATGGGCCATTATCTGCTGGGAATCCCCCTGTCCCTGGGTGGAATTCCTTTGTAAGTGTTGAGTTTTAATTCTTTTGTATTTCAAAACTGGGAGCCAGATTTTGTTTACTTTTAAGGTTTCTTCTTTCCTGTTGAAGTTGTCCAGGTGTTTTGAGAATTTCAATAGCTTCTCTGTGCATTCTGACATGATAGTTTTTGGCCTGGTCCAGAATTTCTGTGTTTTTAAATAACATTTTGTGTCCAGGTTGGTTTATAACATGTTCTGCTACTGCTGGTTTTTCTGGCTGGCCCAGTCTGCAGTGTCTCTCATGTTCCTTGATTCATGCTTGCACACAGCGTTTAGTGGTCCCTATGTAGACTTGTCCGCAGCTGCATGGAATGCAGTAAACTCCTGCGGCTGTGAGATGGTCTCTTTTGTCCTTTGCTGAGCGTAGCATTTCTTGGATTTTCTTGGTTGGTCAGAGATTGTTTGGAGGTTGTGTTTCCTCATCAGTTTCCCTGTTCTGTCTGTGACTCCTTCGATGTATGGTAAATGTACCTTCCCTTTGGGTGGCTGTTTTTCTTCATTTCTGTGGTTTCTTTCTGGGTCTGCCCACTCTTGTGGTGTGATCTGGAGTAACCATTAGCCTGTAGAGTCCAGTTTAGGTGCTTCAGCTTGTCCTCCAGGTAGTGAGGTTTGCAGATCCCTTTTGCACGGTCTACTAGTGTTTTTATTGTGCTTCTATTTTTGTCTTGGGTGATGACTGGAGTTCTTGTGTAGATGTCTATCCATGTGTGTGGGTTTTCTGAATGCCTTGTAGCCCAATCATTGGTTTGGTTTGCAGATGACTAGGACATCCAAGAATGGCAATGTTCCTTCCTTTTCTTTTTCCATCATGAATTGGATGTTCGTGTGGATGTTGCTCACCATTCATCATATGCCACTGTTCTCTGAAGACTGTGAAGAACACGGCTTCACAGCCCAGAAAAAAACCTACAAAAAAAACCTATGGATGCTGGCTGTGAAAACCTTCAACTTAACTTTTGCCTGTTTGTAACCCAGGATCCAGCAATGGATACCAGAGGAGGCCTAGAGTAGGGTGGCAGTGATCATAGAATCATAGAATTGCAGAGTTGGAAGAGACCACGAGGGCCACCCAGTCCAGCCTCCTGCTATGCAGGAAATCATGATCAAAGCATCCCCGACAGATGGCCATCCAGCCTCTGTTTAAAGACCTCCAAGGAAGGAGACCCCACTATGCTCCGAGGGAGTGTGTTCCACTGCCAAACAGCTCTTACTGGCAAAAAGTTCCTCCTAATGTTGAGGTGGAATCTCTGTTCCTGGAGCTTGCATCCATTGCTCTGTCTTCCAATCTCTGGAGCAGCAGAAAACAAGCTTGCTCCATCCTCAACGTGACACCCCTTCAAATACTTAAACAGGGCTATCATATCGCCACTTAACCGTCTTTTTTCCAGGCTAAACATACCCAGCTCCCTAAGTCTCTCCTCATAAGGCATCGTTTCCAGACCTTTCATCATTTTAGTCGCCCTCCTCTGGACACGCTCCACTTTGTCAATATCCTTTTTGAATTGTGGTGCTCAGAACTGGACACAGTATTCTAGGTGAGGTCTGACCAAGGCAGAATAGAGCGGCACTATTACTTCCCTTGATCTGGACACTATACTTCTATTGATGCAGCCCAAAATCGCATTGGCCTTTTTAGCTGCCGCATCACACTATTGACTCATGATGTGCAGCCAGAGCTTAGAACTGTGGTTCCAGCCTGGTGGGGCCAATGTCACAGCCACCAAAGGCCTTAATTAAACAACAACAACAACAACCACATTTTGACTCATCTCAGCAAAGAAACCAACCTTGGCATCAGTTGGACCATGGCGAGGGGAATTCCACAGTCAGGGCATCACAACTGAGACGGTCTTCCCCCATGTCCTTCCAGCTTGTATTGCCCCCACTGGTTGAACACAAAGGGAGGCCACTTTTGAATACCTCAGTTCTTTGGCAGGTATATACAAGGAGAGATGCACCTTCATAATGAGAATGGATCAAATACATTCTCACTGGAAAACAACAAAGGGAGTCAGAAGGGAAGCTGAATCCTAACAGGCACAACTGAGTAGGATTCGCTTCCAACTTCTTTTAACTCTCATTAAGCCACTGAGCAAAGCTTCTCTGCTCTCTCAGCCCAAGTTTCAGGGAGGATTCACCACCACCACCACCCTCAGAGACACTCACACGCCCACGCCCCCATCGGAGAGAGGAAAAACAGTATGTGAATCCCAAAGAGCTCCGGTTTGAACAATTCAAAGCCACAGACCCCCCCCCAACTTCCCTCCAGACAGAGTATCAGAGAGGTCTGCTTCATCTAAGTTTTCCTGCCCACACTGTGGTTCACAAGCACACTGCCACCATGTCACGCAGACCCTCCTCTCTCTCTTTCTCTCTCTCTCTGCATCCACACCAGCACGGAGGTGAGAGGAGAGGCTTGTGTGTTTGTACAATCTGAGACACACTTTCAGAGGTTCCTCTAACCTAGGAATCCCCTAGAACCATGTCTCTCTTCAGGTAGGTTGCAACCACTCACTGCGCATTTAAAAACCGGCTGAGTGAGAGACTGGAAAAATTCTCTGGTTAACCAGTGGAACTACTTGCTCTGTCAAAATATTACCAACCCCCCTTCTCTATCCCCAGAGAACAGCCTAAGATAGCTATGACCAAAATAAGGTGTGTGTGATGTAGGCTTTAGTAGGAAAAGAATAGAAAAGCTATTTTTATTCAAGCAAGCAAACCCATTCAGAGGTAATCGTATCATGAAGAAAAACTCCTTTTTTTCTTCAGGTGCATCTTAAAGTTACGAACCTATAGTAGAGTACAGTCGTTCCTCCACATTTGTGGGGGTTTTCGAGCCCCATCGCCGCTTTGGGAAGTGCAGGGGGTGGCTGAAAAGCCTCCTGCCACCTGGCTGCCACCCCTCGGCCCTTCCCAAAGCAGCTATGGGGATGTTGAGCCCCATCACTGCTTTGGGAAGTGTGGGGGTTGCTGGAAAGCCTCCCGCCCATCCGGCCGCCACCCCCAGCCCTTCCCGAAGTGGCTATGGGTCGAGCCGCTTCGAGCCCCATAGCCACTTCAGGAAGGGCTGGGGGATGGCAGCCGGGTGGGTGGGAGGCTTGTCAGCCACCCCCACACTTCCCAAAGTGGCAACGGGGCTTGAAAAGCCCTGTCACCACTTTGGAAGGGGGGGTTGCCGACGGGCGGGGTGAGGCCTATTTTTATTCGTGTTTTTTCACATTCATGGGGGTCTTTGGGAAGTGTGGAGGGTGGCTGACAAGCCTCCCACCCATCCGGCTGCCACCCAGGCCCTTCCTGAAGCGGCTTTGATGTGATCTGCTTTGAGCCCCATAGCTGCTTCAGGAAGGGCCAGGGGGTGGCCAGGCGGGCAGGAGGCTTTTCCGCCACCACCACCCCCGCACTTCCCAAAGCAGCGATGGGGCTCTCAAGCCCATAGCCGCTTCAGGAAGGGCCGGAGGTGGTGGCCGGGTGGCCAGGAGTCTTGTCAGCTGCCCTAGGCCCCTCCCAAAGTGGTGATGGGGCTCAAGAGCCCCATGGCCACTTCGGGAAGGGCTGGGGGATGGCGGCTGGGTGGCTGGGAGTCTTGTCAGCCACCCCTCGGCCCTTCCCAAAGTGATGATGGGGCTCGAGCACCCCATTGCCGCTTTGGGAAGGGCTGGAGGTGGTGGGTGGGTGGGAGGCTTTTCAGCCACCCCCTGTGCTTCCCATAGTGGTGATGGGGCTCGAGAAGCCCCATTGCCGTTTCGGGAAGGGTTGGGGGGTTGAAGGAGGGCGGTGGAGAAGCTTTTCAGCCACCCCCACCCTTCCAAAGCCGCGACAAGGCTTGAAAAGCCCCATCACTGCTTTGGGAAGGGTGGGGGTGTGGCTGAAACGTGTGTTTGCCATGAACTCCCCGCTCTCCGTGGCTTGGCTCTCCACCCGAAACAGAGCCAAGCCCCAGGAGAGTGGGGAGTTGGGCACGCGGTTTGCTTGGGTAGCACTCCATTTAAATTGGCTCCCCTCCCTTGTGTGCGAGGGAGAGAAGCTGATTTAAATGGGGTGCTTGCTAAGCAAACCGCGAATAGTCAGAACCACGAAAGTGAAAGCTGTGAATGTGGAGGGGCAACTGTATAAGATTATATCCAGCCAAGTAAGAAAATAACCATAAAATGCTAATGCCATCTAACTAAGACATTCCTGACCACTTACACTATGAAGTCCACTATGCAGGATTCAGTCTTTGAATTCCAAGGAGGTGTTAAGCCATCTGGCCCTCTGAGGCTTGGCTTAACCACCTCTTCCATTGTTCAAATCCTCAGGCTCTGAGACATGGTCTCTTTGTCTCAGCTCTTTGCCTGGTCTCTCAGAGTCTCCTCATTGTCTGAATTCCATGTGCTCAGAACAAAGAATGTACAGTCCTTCTTTCAAATTTACCCCCTGGCCTTCTGATTGGCCACTTACTGTCTCTGGTGATCTGATGTCATTGCTGACACTGACATGGAGGTGTAACCTTTCCTCCAGAGTTCTAATTAAGCCTAAAGTTGTAAAGTCTTTGTTTACCTGATAGCTGTGCTGGAAAGATAGTCGCTGTTTGCAGGATAATGGGAGATGCAATCCCCATTATCACAAGGGGAAATTCCACAATTTGGTCAGCACTATAAAAGTGGTTCTGTCCTGTATGTCAACTAAACAGAGTACCACTCATAACAAAACATGGAGAATCCCCCCTACCTCCGTTGCCACTACCTCTGGTGACAGCCAGTGACTTTCATGTCAATGGGAGAGTGAATCTGCCTTGGGTTTCTGTCTAAACTTTTAAAGAGCTATCCAAAGTGCTGAACCCTATCCCCCAAATAAGAGATGGTGTTCCCTAATGATGCATGCAGTGAGTAGACCAGTCCTGTCTCTGGTTCCAGCTCAGGGCTTTATACATGACAATCACATCACTGTATACTCTGCTTAATAATATGCTGGTAAGTGATGCTAAACCAGAGTTATAAGCTTGGTAAAACTGATCTCCGATACAATCCTGTTTGCAACATTTGTCCCAGCTGAAACTTATGAACAGCCTTACAGGACCACCCAATGAAATGCACATTTTCCAGTTCCTTGCATCTGTAAGGTAATAATTAATGATATTGTAGTGACACTGCAATTGGTGCTTTCCTCTAAGTAGTTATTTGCTAGTTTATGAAGCCTTTGGGCCAATCTACTGAAATATAAAGATGTTATATAAATAATAGGGTGTCACAAAAACTGATAGAAAATCATACCGGTACATAAATGAAATTCAAACAGGAACAGAGAGAGGGATTTTTATTCAGTTTCATTGCCAAAAGAAAAGAGCCACTCACTTTCATATTAATTGTACAGTGAAGATAGAGATGATACAGAGAACTAGTTCCTCCATTTTTATAAGATATATAAAAAGAAACCCATGCATAACACTTTAGCAAATGTATTTCCAACACAGCAAATGGTGTGTAAAATACAAAAGGGCTACTTTGTAATAATATTCATTAATATTTCAGTTAAATCAACAGACTATGAAGGAAGGAGAAAGTGCAGGGAAAAGATAAAAACTTAAGTATTGGTATATATTAAAAATTCACTGTATTTATTAGTACCGCCATTTGCTTCTTCGACAGTTATGGGTTAGGCATAAGGAGAACTATATCATGCTAAGAGCTGAGCTGGAAAGGACCAGAGAGAGCACCCTTTCTCCCTCAAGTGATAGCAGAACTGTCGTTCTGGCTTTGTGTCTTCTGCTGTCTTAGTTAAAACCCTAGCATATATGATGTTTGCATCCATACCCTCAGACCATTTATTTTTCACAGGTTCTTTTTTGTGTTTTTTCTTCTTCTCAAGTTGCAGTTTCTCATTAAAAAGAAAAATAATATAAAAGCAAAGATGTGCAGCCAAAGGTTTAAGCAGTTGTGTTTAGAACAGAAATTCCTTCCCCTCGATACATTTATCTCTATCAATGATCTTGTACACCCATTCTAAGTCTCATATTTTCACTCATACCCCTGGTGTCTTTTTGGTCAAATTTGTTGTTGCTCTTGTGTGCCTTCAAGTCATTTCCTCCTTATGATGACTCTAAAGCAGTGATGGGCAACCTTTTGAGCTTGGTGTGTCAAACTTCGCCAAAAAAACTGAGCATAACTCGGGTGGTGTGTCACTTTGTGGAAAAAACATTATTTCGTGATATTTATTGTTTAAATAACATAAATGTATACAGTTGCCCCTCCACATTCGCAGCTTTCACTTTCGCGGTTTTGATTATTCGTGATTTGCACAGCAAGCACCCCATTTAAATCAGCTTCTCTCCCTCCCACTCAAGGGAGAGGAGCTGATTTAAATGGAGTGCTTGCTGAGTAAGCCAGGCGCTCAACTCCCCACTCTCCTGGGACTTGGCTCCATTTGGGGAGGGGAGAGCCAAGCCCCCGGAGAGCGGGGAGCTGGTGGGAAAGGCGCTTTTTAGCCCCAACCCCACCATTCTCAAAACTGCTATTGAGCTTTCTAAGCCTTGTTGCAGCTTTGGGAGGGTGGGGGTGGCTGAAAAGCCTCTACGCCGTGCTCCCTCCACCCCTCCCAACCTTCCCAAAGAGGCTATATGGGGCTCTCAATCCCCAGAGCCCCTTCGGGAAGCCCGGGGAGAGGCCGGCCAGACTCCCTCCCACCCTCCCGTTGCCTTTCTGGCCTTCCCGAGGTGGCTCCAGGGTTTCAAAGCCCTGGAACCCCCTCGGGAAGGCTGGGGAGAGGCTGGGAAGACTCCCTCCCACCGCCTTCTCCGGCCTTCCCGAGGTGGCTCTGGGGTTTCAGACTCTTGCCCACCCACCCGCTCCCTACCCGGCCTCCCCGAGGCGGCTCCGGGGCTTTAAAGCCCCGGAGCCCCCTCAGGAAGGCCGGGGAGAGGCTGGGGAGGCTCCCACCCACCCGCCAACCCGCTGCCTTCCCTGGCCTTTCCAAGGCAGCTCCACGGCTTCGAAGCCTCGGAGCCCACTCGGGAAGGCTGGGGAGAGGCCGGGGAGACTCCCACCTGCCCACCTGCCCACCCGCCACCTTCCCCAGTGGTTCCAAGGCAGCTCTGGGGCTTCAAAGCCTCAGAGCCCCCTCGGGAAGGCTGGGGAGAGGCTGGGGAGACTGCCGCTCGCTGCCTTCTCCGGTGGTTCCGAGGCAGCTCCACGGCTTCGAAGCCTCGGAGCCCCCTCGGGAAGGCTGGGGAGAGGCCGGGGAGACTCCCACCTGCCCACCTGCCCACCCGCCACCTTCCCCGGTGGTTCCAAGGCAGCTCCGGGGCTTCAAAGCCTCAGAGCCCCCTCGGGAAGGCTAGGGAGAGGCTGGGGAGACTGCCGCTCGCTGCCTTCTCCGGTGGTTCCGAGGCAACTCCGGTGGTTCCGAGGCAACTCCGGGGCTTTGAAGCCTCGGAGCCCCCTCGGGAAGGCCGGGGAGAGGCCGGGCAGAGTACCTCCCTCCTGCCACCTTCCCCGGCCTTTCTGAGGCACCTCAGGGGTTCGAAGCCTCGGAGCCCACTCAGGAATGCTGGGGATTGGCCGGGGAGAGTACCTCCCTCCCACCACCTTCCCTGGCCTTTGTGAGGCAGCTCCAGGGCTTCAAAGCCTCGGAGCACCCTTGGGAAGGCTGGGGAGAGGCCGGGGCAGAGTCCCACCTGCCCGCCCACTGCCTTCCCCGGCCTTTCTGAGGCGGCTCCGGGGAGGCACGGCAGGACTCGGGGGGGGGTGGCCAGGTGGGGGGGAAGCTCCACCCCCTGCCTCCCTAAAGTGGCGATCAGGGCTTCGTAATCCCTCCCGCCACTTTCCTGCACCCTCCCACCTTCTCTAAAGTGGTGACCGATTGCCACTCCCTAAACCTTGCCACTTTAGGGAGGGTGGTGAGGTTGCGGGCAGGGAGGAGGAGGCCTACGGCCACATGTCAGCCCAAATGGCTACATGTCTCAGTGCTGACACACATATCATAGGTTCGCCATCACCGCTCTAAAGCAAACCTATTAGGGGGTTTTCTTGGCAAGATTTGTTCAGAGGGGGTTTGCCTTTGCTTTCTTCTGAGGCTGAGAGAGTATGAATTAAACAAGCTTAGCCAGTGGGTTTCCCATTGCTGAGCAGGGATTCACACCCTGGTCTTTAGAGTCTTAGTCCAGTGCTCAAACAACTATGCCATGCTGGCTCTCTTTGATCTGAATTCTGGAGAATTCAAGCCTTTCAAGTGATTATTGAAGTACCAATATGTCATCCCAGTGATATGAATGGAAAGGAAACCAACATCTTCCACACATACTGATCTCAGAGTCCAGAAGTATAACAAAGTGGGTTGAGTCAGATAAGAACGCTGTGGCAGTCTATCTATAAACTCACAACATTCCCACATTGTCAAAGTTGTCACCTCCAGCATCTCGCCTCCTGGTGTGTGCTTGCAGTTGATGATATACAGCATCTAGCTTCTTGGTATGGTCAGCAATGTGGAGTTGTGAAGCATAGTATAAACTTTACTTAACTGCTGACCAAACTGAAATGATGAATAATAACAAGCTGATAACATACTAGAATGGAAGGCTGCCTGATGGAATTGATTGCAGATTCCAGAATTGGCAACAGAATCCAGATCATGGCCAGCCCAAAATATTTGCTGCCTGGGGCAGACTAGCAAATGGTACTCCATGCTCCGCAGTCTCTCTCTCTCTGGCTTTTCTTCACAAACAAAGATTCAGTAAGGACTCATCTCGTGCTTTCTGCAAGCGTGCTGATGACTAAAAAGGCCAATCCGAGATAAACAAGTCCGGTTGCAGAAAGCACAGCAGAAGGTCTCCTTGGGTGATGTTTCCAGGTTGTGATTCTTTCTGCGTTGTCGTTTCTCTTCAAGACTTGTTTGGAGTGAGTTCTCAAATAAGGCTGCAGCATTGTGGATAGTGTGTCTCCATGCCTTCCAATGTGAGGCTAGGGCGGACCATTGTTGGTGATCAATTTGGCCAAGCCTGAGGTGTTGTTTCAGGGAGTCCTTGTATCGCTTTTTTGGAGCGCCCCTCTTACACTGACCCGTGGTAAGTTCACCATAGAGTAGTATTTTTGGGAGGCGATGGTCCTGCATCCTAGAAACGTGCCCTGCCCAGCGCAGCTGTGTTCTCAATATCATGGCCTCAATGCTGGTGATCCCTGCTTGCTCAAGGAGAGCAACATTCGTCACATAGTCAGTCCAGTGTATATTTAGGATTGTGAATATGTAGCACTGATGAAAGCGTTTGAGGAGTCATAAGTGGTGGCGATAGGTGACCCATGTTTCAGACCCATAAAGAAGAATAGACAGTACAATGGCTCTATACACACTGATTTTTGTGCTTCGCCTCAGTTGTTTATTACTCTAGACTCTTTTGTGATGTCTTCCAAATGCGCTATATGCCTTCGCTAATCTGTGATCAATCTTTTTGTCAATCTTGGCATCTGAGGAGATGATTCTTCCCAGGTAGGTGAACTGCTGAACGGACTTAAGCACAGATTTGCCAACGGCAATGTGGGGATGGTGGTGTTCGTCCTGTGGTGCAGGCTGGTAAAGAACTTCCATTTTCTTCAGGTAAAGGTGCTCCACAATAAAGGTGTACAGTACCTACACCTGTTTAGGTTATTTTTGCAACTGAGGCTGAAAATCCCACCTGTACCACTCCATTTCTCCAGCAGTAAAAATACAATACAGTCATCCCTCCACATTCACGGGGGTTACGTTCTTGAGACCCCCGCAAATGTGGAAAAACCGCAAATAACAATTGCTCCCACGACCCCACCCCCAGAGGGAGGGAGGCTGCTGGAGGCTGTCTGGCCCGCCTGGCCAGCCTCTCCGTAAGCCTTCCTGAGGGGACTCCAGGCCTTAGAATACCCGGAGCCCGCTTAGGAAGGCCAGGGAAGACAGCGAGCAGGTGGGCGGGTGAGTGGGCGGGTGGGCGGGGAAGGAGGCTGCACTATCTCTCCCTGGCCTTCGGAAGCGGACACCGGGGCTTTGGAGCCCCGGAGCCCGCTTACAAAGGCCGGGGAAGGCAGCAAGTGAGCGAGCGGGTGGGGAGGAGGAGGGTGCGCTGCCTCTCCCTGGCCTTCGGAAGTGGACGCCGGGGCTTTGGAGCCTCAGAGCCCGCTTACAAAGGCCGGGGAAGGCAGCGAGTGGGTGGGCGGGCGGCCGGGCAGGGAGGATGCTGCGCTGCCTCTCCCTGGCCTTCGGAAGCGGACGCCGGGTCTTTGGAGCCCCGGAGCCCACTTACAAAGGCTGGGGAAGGCAGCGAGCCAGTGGGTGGGCAGGTGAGGAGGAGGCTGCACTTCCTCTCCTTGGTCTTCGGAAGCGGACGCCAGGTCTTTGGAGCCCCGGAGCCCGCTTACAAAGGCCGGGGAAGGCAGCGAGCGGGCGGGTGGGCGGGCGAGGAGGAGGCTGCGCTGCCTCTCCCTGGCCTTCGGAAGTGGACGCCAGGGCTTTGGAGCCCTGGAGCCTGCTTACAAAGGCCGAGGAAGGCAGTGAGTGAGTGGACGGGTGGGTAGGAAGGGAGGAGGCTGCGCTGCCTCTCCCTGGCCTTCGGAAGCAGACACCGGGGCTTTGGAGCCCCGGAGCCCGCTTAAAAAGGCCAGGGAAGGTAGCGGGCAGGCATCTGCCTTCCTCTCCCCGGCCTTCCTGAGTGGACTCCGGGGCTTAGAAGCCTCAGAGTCCCCTCAGTAAGGCCGGGGAAGGCAGCAGGTGGGCGGGGAGGAGGCTTTCTGAGCAGACTCTGGGGCTTTGGAGCCCTGGAGCCCGCTTAGGAAGACCAGGGAAGGCAGCGGGTGGGCGGGAGGGAAGCTGCTCGGCTCTCCCCGGCCTTCCTGAGGGGACTGCGGGGCTTAGAAGCCTCGGAGTCCCCTCAGGAAGGCCAGGAAAGGGGGGAGGGAGGCTGCCAGCCACACCCCGCACCCCGGCCTTCCTGAGCAGACTCCGGGGTTTTGAAGCCCCGGAGCCAACACTGGAAGGCTGGAGAAGGTGCAGGCAGGAGGTTGCCCCACCTCTCGACAGCCTTCCCTAAGGGGCTTGGGCTAAACCACAAATAATCAAAACCGCGAGTGTGAAAGCCACGAATGTGGAGGGGCAACTGTAACAACAAATTAAATAACATAATTTGCTAATAGCAACAAAACATATTGCTGCCTGAGGCAAAGGGCAAGATGGCACACTCCCTCCCTGTTCCATACAGAGAAAATAGACTGGCAATTCAACCTTAAGTTCAATCTTTACTGTTTTTAGTTGTGTTCTGTTTTAATTTCACATTTAAACCTGTCTTGGGTCCTGCACTGGCAAAAAGGCAAAATATAAATAAACTAATGCATGATAGAATTATTTATCATTGCTGTGTGATTCTGTGTAGGCAGAAAAACAACAACTGGTATCAAATACACTAAATATCAGTAAGCTGAAAGTATATGATTTGGTGTGTGTGAACACTACATTTTGTGGAATGAGTTGTTCATTGCTTCAAAAATTTAATTTAATCTCTTTTTTAGTTTTTCATTCAGGAGGGGGGATGGGTGCATTTAATTCTGCCAGTAAGCAATTACAACAGTTTACCTCTCAATTTTAATTACTTAATTTTTTTTAAAAAAAATCCAGAACAGCAAATACATCCCCCCAACAAAATTTAATGAAATTTTGAAGACAGTGTCCCAGGAACTATATGGAGCAGCATTTTTGTTTACTGTGCTGTTTCCCCTCCTTTGACACTTCTCCTGCCACCTTAGTTTGGCACGTTTGGAGTTTTTCACTCTATAGCAGAGAATGGCCAGGACTGGTAGAAAACATAATGGGCAGCATAAAACAGGAGTAAAGGAAAGAGGGAGAGAAAGAGTCCACATGTGTGAGGAAGAAAGGACAGCCTATGCAGAAATAAGGAGGCGGAAAGAAAAGAGATTTGTCTGAGTCATCATGGAAAAGGTGCATTGTCTGCGGGCTTGTTTAGAGATCAAAATACTCCTCATAGAATTTGCAGAAAATACCTTTTGTCCCAATGAGATTCTACCCCATTCCGTCAGTTTCTGTTTCTCCTGAATATCTCCTGTCCTGGCAAAACCTCCAGCATGAGGCTGAAGCAAGCTGGAAACTAGAGTAAGTGGCTGGAAGTTTTGACAGGACAGGAGTTATTCAGGAGAAGGAGGAAACTGAAGGAATGGGGTGGGAAGGTATTTCAGCCGGGAAGGTCTTGAGAATGAGGCTGAGGCTGTGTCTGCACATCAAATGCGGATAGCTTCACATACAATAGATTTTGCCAAAGGACTGTGGAGCCAAATTAGTGCTGCTGTGAATTTGTAAGGATGAGCACCAATCTGCATTATAGTATCACTTTTCATCTAGACAAGCTCTGGGACCACTTTGAGACAGAAGCAGTAAGATCAGATCCCAAGATTGCAAACTGCTTTGAAAAGCAGGCTGCCAGGTACTTACCTGGCGCCGTTTTGCGGCTGGTGTCTCCCCCGGCCCCCAAGCACATGGCAGGCATGGGAGCCACCATGCCTGCCTGCGTCCTCTCCCCAGCATGCTCTGGCAGGCTGGGGGAGAGGATCGAAAATTGACCAATCAGGGAAGGACACCCCTTCCCTGATTGGCCAGGCTAGCAGGCCCTCAGCCAATCAGAGCGGTCCACTTTCTCTTTCAGCGACCCTGTTCCATGCCTGCAACGGAACAGATAGCTGGTGTGAAAATCTCCTAAGACTTGACTTGAAAGTATCTTGCAAGGACTTGAGGCACAACTTGAGACTTCAGGGTGATGACTTGAGACTTGACTTGGGACTTGGAGTAAAAGTCTTGACTACATTGCTCGAAGTCCCTCCCCTATGTCCCCTCCAAATGCACCTGGGAGGGTGGTGGGACAGAGAGCAGGGCCTCCCCAGAAGATCTCAAAACAAGGGCAGGTTCATATGGGAGAGTACAGTCCTTCACCTGGACCTGAACTATATCAGGCTTTACAGATCTTTATTAACACTTTGAATTCTGCCCAGAGACAGGCAGCCAGTGATCCCTGTAGCTAGCCCCAGTTAACAATCTGGCTGTAGCTCTTTGGACTATCTGGTTTCCAAACACTCTTTAAAAGAAGCCCCATGTAGAGCACATAACAGTAATCCAAACAGGATGTAACTAAGGCATGTGTCACTGTGGCCAGGTCTGAGGTCTCAAGGAATGGGCACATCTGGCACACAAGTTTTAACTGTGCAAATGCACTACTGCCAAAACCTGAGCTTCCAGGCTCAGGATTGAATCCAAGTGTACCCAAGCTGCCTGTGTATTCAGTAGGAGTGTAGTCCCATCTAGCACAAGCTGATTTCCTACTCCCTGATCTGTCTTTTAACTGACCAGGAGCACCTCTGTTTTGTTTGCATTAAGTTTCAATTTGTTCACCTTCATCCAGTCCATTTCTGGTGACAGGCACCACTTAGGACCAAAACAGCTTCCTTGTGTTGAGATGGAAAAGAGTAATAGAGCTGGTGGGTGTCAGATGAGTGTCATCTGGGTGCTTGTGGCACCGGACCCCAAAACTCAGATGACCTCTCCCAGTAGTTTCATCTATATGTTAAATAATATGAGGGACAGATCCAAGTCTTGAGAGATGCCACAGGCCAATGGCCAAAGAGATAATCAGGAGTACCCCAGTGCGATCTTGTGGGTTCACCCCTCTAGAAAGGAACAAAGACATTGTGTAGCAGTCCTATCCCAGAAGGATACCAATCAACGGTATCAAAATCTGCCAAGAGGTCCAGCAGAACTAAAAGGGATACATTTCCCCTGTCCAGTTCCCCATGTAGGTCATCCACCAAGGCAACCAAAGCTACCTCTGTCCCCTTAACCAGGCCTGAAACCACACCAACATGAATCTAGATGGCCAGGAGTGTATTTGCATGGTTAAAGCTTGTGTGCCAGCTGTGCCCATTCATTGAGAACTCAGACCTGGACATGGTCTCATCCAGAAACCCCTGGAAGTAGGAGGCCACCAAACACTGCAGTACCTTACCCCCAAAATCAAAAGTTTGAGATTGGCCACTAATTATCCAATATAGTAGGATCTGAAGACTGTTATTCTGTCTCTCTGGATACCTTTCTCTGCCGTCCATTGCTGCCTGCCTGCCTGCCTGCCTGCCTGGTATCTCACTGCCCTCCTGCTACCTGTGCTCTTCTGTGGCCCACCTCTTCAAGAGCACGGGTTGAGGATGCTCTAGCCAAGATGCTGTAAGAGGTCCCCCAGCACTAGGGTCAGCGCCAACACCAAAGTAGCATGATCTCCCCAAAGATGCAAGCAACAGCACTTAAAACTCATAGAATCATAGAATCATAGAACTGTAGAGTTGGAAGAGACCACAAGGGCCATCCAGTCCAACCCCCTGCCACGCAAGATATCACGATCAAAGCATCCCTGACAGATGGCCGTCCAGCCTGTTTAAAGACCTCCAAGAGAAGAGAAGAGAAGAGAAGAGAAGAGAAGAAAGGTTTAAGAGAAGCTCAGACAAGACCTAAATAAGGAATATCGTAAAAATATAAAATTATTTCAAAAGCAATTGTCAGTACTGACAGCAGAAGAGATGGAAAAAAAGTTAAAATTTGCTAAGCAGTGTTACTTCGAGAATGCAAATAAACCAGGCTGTTGGTTGGCATATAAGATACGTAAAGAAAAGAAAAAGAGAACAATAAACTGCTTAAAGGAAGGAGAAAGAATTCTTACAAAAGAGAAAGAAATTCAAAATAACTTACATAAATATTATTTTGTTTTCTTTTTGAAAAGCAAACTTTACAAAACCTTAACTTTAAACCCACTGAAGCTCCCTATCTAAAATTTGGCAGAGTTAATTTCCCTTTAGGGTCTACCAAATTTTATGCAACAATGACATATGAAATTATACTTGTGCTGGTTTCCCAGTAAAACTCAGTGGGAATACTGGTGGCCTGAATTTTTGCACCTCAGTTTAGAGTCAGTGTCTGGATTGGACCAGGTCTGACCTTACAAGGACCAAATAAGACTCAAATATGAATATGAATAACCGTATTGACCTCCAAACCAAATTAGGGGTTGCCTGAAGAGCCATAATTAAATGCTTTGTTTATCTGGGGTTGCCCCACTTTTTCTTAAATATCCCTCACTTCACATAAATTTTGTTGGAGTTCTTGATGTCTCATTCTCATGTCTTCTGCATTGATACAATAACATTCCAGGCTCTAACTATTTTCTTCCCTTTATTTGTAGACTCCTAAATGTCACTGAATGCAACCCTAAGGATCAAAGCATGCACACATTTGTGTGTATGTGCCTTCAAGTTGTTTGTTGATTTATGGTGATCTCATGAATTTCACAGAGTTTTCTTAGGCATAGAGTACTCAGAGATGGTTTTGCCAGTTCCTCTGAAGTATAGCCTACAGCACCCGGTATTCATTGGTGGTCTCCCATCCAAGTATTAACCAGGGCCAACCCTGCTTAGCTTCCAAGATCAGGCAGGATCTGGTGCCTTTAGGGTATTTAAGCCCCTTACACAAAAGGAATTCACAGGTGTGTTGTAGCAGCACTATGTCTGTGAATTATGCTCACAGATCACTCTGTAGCTTCCTACCATGCCCCTCTGGAAAAATTCCTGCGGATGTCCTTGGCAACTGCCTTAGACAGCAGTTCTGAAGTATTATAGAAAGGCAACAAATTGCTAACTTATTTTATTTCTTTGTTGTCATTATTATAGTTGTTTATCATCAAGTTGGCTTTGACTTATGGTGACCCTATGAATGAGAGACCTCCAGTAGCACTGGTCATCAACAGCCCTGCTCAGGTCTTGCAAAGCCAGGGCCGTGGCTTCCTTGGTTGAGTCTATCCATCTGTAATGCAATCTTCCTGTTTTCCTACTGACTCCTACTTTATCAAGCATTATTGTCTTTTCCAGTGAGTCACATCATCACATGATATGTCATTTTATTTCTTACTGTTGTAGTTTTGCTCTCCATGAGTAGTGCTTCTGGTACTCAAATAAACTGTCTGTACTTGGATGCTTTGAATATTGATTGAATGGGGCAGAGGGAAGATAGGAATGTCACCCCATGCTGTTTCACCTCAGGCAGAAATATGGACGCTACTAAATGGCACAGGGACCCTCCGTGAGTACAAAAAGGTTCCTTGCTGCAAAGGTTTACTTTTCCAAAAAAACCCAGAAAGCAACAGTGGTTGCAGCCAACAGGGTTTTCCTTGCACTTCTGCTCATATGACAGTAAATTGAGAAAGGAAAAGAACACCCAGTTTGAAAGTTAGTGGTGCATGATTCTGGTCCAAGTTTTCCTGCATTTATGTTCCAAGGTTATTTATTCTACCTTTTTTGTTGAATATTTCCTAAGTAAAGCTGCAACCCAAAACAGAGCTAGCAGAGAGTTAACCCTATATAAACAGCATAGGACCTTACTTCTGAGTGTACATGCATCAGAATCCAGTGCACACTTCCATGTAATAGATTCCAAGCATGGCAGATTTGTAAGTTGGGGGGAGGGCTAGCAATTGCCTGGCCTTCTGTTTATGTCAGAAGCTACACAATACATTACGGCCTGACAGGGCTGTTTGTGTCTGTGGCTTTAGAATGTTCAGCAGTCACCTTTGGCCTGACAAAAGTTGGCATATGGAGGTGGAGAAAACAAATGTTAAGTTCACTCTCAGCCTGCAGGCTTGTGAAATTTCTCTGGAATCTCTCTGTGTATTTCATCTAACAACGAAAAAACAACAGCAGCAGCAGCAGCAACCTTTCTTTCCATTGAGAAGTGAAGATTGGTTGCTGCTAAATGATAGAAAGCAACATAATCTCTTCATAAAATGTGGCAAAAGTTTCTTCTATGGGCTACTTATGCCACTGAAACAGATTTGTCACATTGATAAGTATACATGGAAATTATGAGTTGGATTCAATGTCAGCTTTCTGCTACTGGAAAGTGCTTCTATTTGTGAAAGATGGGACATTGGATTTTCATCAGCCCCCTCTACCTACTGAAATCTGTGTTCCATTTCACATATATTATGGGAATGCTTTCAAATTGGAGGTGGGGTGGGAGTTGCAATGGGTGGGACTTTGTAGATGTGTAAAAAATGAAGATCACAGGTGCAAAGTTACCACCACATGTCACCCAATGTGGTTCTGACTATTGCATGGCATAAGCCTAATTCCTCCTGCATTTGACATGCAAAATCCCCCCCCCCACATCTCCCATTTGTTTCCCCAGATACATCAACAACCAAATGCAAGACAGCCAGTTTGTATGGAAATGAATGATACAGTTGTTTAAAAGCTGTTTGAAGTGCCTCTTGTTCTACACTAGTGGTGGTGCTTTGCCAGAACTGAACAGCAGGTTGAATGAACAATTGAGAACATGCATGCAAACACTCACATCTTTCATGGCCTTCTTTGATGCTGGATCATATTCTCTCTTGGACTCCAAGACTCTAACACCTCTTCTGCTATCGGCTCCAACTGATGATGAGCTACATCTGGCTTGTGAAATGAAAGCAGCAAAACCTCTAGTTCAGTCCAAGTTAAGTAGATCTTCATCATCTGCTCAGTCAACTTTTGCCAAGATGGATGCTACCATGTCAGAACTCTGAATATTTTGGAGGTAGAATCCCATTTTCCTTCTTAATTGGCACCTGTTTTCATGTACAGAAAGAATGTGAATATGTGCTTCTTCACACATTCTGACATGAGGATCCTTCCAGCTAACCTTTCTTAATGTTCCCATCTATAATTGTCAGAAAGAGTAAAAGTGGCAGCCGTTTATTTGAGATTATGCTATACCACAGCAGATACTTTGTTGCACATCTATCACGGTCAAAGGGCAGGATGGGCTCTCTAGCCTTATGGCAACCATCCTAGGAGAAGGAAAACTCTAATCCCAAACCCGGGCAGATGGTGCTCATCCAACCCTGTAAGGTCAACCATCTAAGAGAAGGAAACTCTAATCAAACCTATGACCTGAGGACCTCACTGCCACCGTCCATGCTTGCAAGGCCACAGCAGATGAACCTTTGGTTTAAAGGGTGAGGCCAGTTCTGTGCACGCTGTGCTCCACCAGAAAAATCCATTGCACAGGCTCGAAGGACAAATCCAAGCACGGGGTGAGTCCTTCCTGAATCTTCGTATGCGAAGAAAAGCCAGAGAGAGATCACGGTGTCTCTCAAAATCCCACCCAGTCTCACACAACCACAAATATACTCCACACCACCACCATCTGAAAAACTCATTAACACATGATATTCTGAATTGAAATCAGTATCAATCTAGTTCAATACTCTGTGGTCAAATAATGCTTGTGAGAAGCTCACTGTCCTATGATCCAGTCAGCAAGTGATCCAGGAACCAGGTGGTTGGAGTGTAAGAGTTGTCAAGGAGTTAATTCAGTCTGGGTCAGTCATAGGGTATCCAGCAGGATAAAGGAGGAAGCAATACAGTGGTCATCAGCTGGTCCAGAAGTCATTCAGCAAGTCCATAGTTCAGATAACCAAAGCCAGCAAGAAATAAAACAGAGTTGTAAATCATAGCCAGTCGAAGGTCAGGAAAACACAAACAACTGAAAAGTACTACTGGTCATCAAGAAGGAGGGCAGAAAGCAACAAAGCTGCCAGGGAGTGGCTGAGAGATTTATGGGTAGCTGTTTCAAGATACCAGGTGCCTAATCAGGTCAGCTTCTCTTATTTAACAGCCACTGGGAATGGCACGATCTCTCTTTGTCTCTTTGTTGTTTGAGAACTGATGGGAATGGGACTTCAATGTCTGCAACCTTCTGCTGGGGAGCAGGACCTCCTTCTTCCTCAATCCTCAGCTCCTCTGACTCAGAGTGACCACCAGCTTCAGGAGCTGCAGATTCCTGGCAATCTGCCTCCTCTTCTTTGTCTGAATTTTCTGACTCCAGAAGATGAGGAATGACCCATGAACATCCCTCTGGGCATGGGTGTATGTGTCCAGGTTTAGTAGGATAGTTCTGGTGGAACTGCAACACCAGTATGGGAGCATGGACATTGGATGCATCTTCCCAAGAGTGCTCCTCTGGTCTATATCCTACCCAATCAATAACACACTGCAGTCAACCATGACACATGTAGTAATCCAGTACCTGAGCAACTTCATATTCCTTCTCCCCTCCCACCATCACTGGAGAAGGGGTGTGTGTGTGTGTCAGGATGGATGTCTGTTGCAGGGACCAGGAGAGAGCAGTGAAACACAGAGTGGACACAAAGACTTGCCAGCAACTGTAGATGGAAAGCCACAGGATTCACCTGCACTATCATGGGATAAGGACCTATGAAGTGGGCATTCAGCTTCCAACAAGGATGATGATGTGGAAGAGGGCGAGTGGTGAGCCAGACCTGACTCCCCACTTTAAGAGGGTGTGCAGGCATCTGCAAAACACTTATATTCCTGGTCAAGTCCAATTGCTCACTCAGAAGTGTCTGTGTGGCTTTTAACTCCTGAAGCCATTAATCTGTGCATGTACTGAAGACTGGGGAAACACAGCTGGAAACATGAAGTTGGCAAAGAAGGGGATCTGCTGAGCTGAGGTGTGTAGGGAGTTGTTGTAGGAAAACTCTGCCAGTGGCAACAGCTCAACCTAATTGTCTTGTTGTTAGTTGGTATAACAGCAGAGCTACTGTTCCAACATGATGTTGGTTCACACGGTCTGCACACTCAATTGTGGATGGTAGGCCAAGGAGAGGTGAGGCTTAATATCAAGCTGTAAATTGGGGGCCCTGATCAGATATGATCCCCACAGGGAGACTGTGAAGGTGAAAGTTCACATAGGAAGCCCTGGTGGCACAGTGGCTAAATGCTGGTACTGCAGCCACAATGTTGTGAATTCAATCCTACAGGGCTCCAAGGTTGATTCAGCTTTACATTCTTCCATAGGTTGGTAAAATGACTACCCAGCTTGTAGGGGGAAATTAGCTAACCCATTGTAAACCGCTTAGGGAGTGCTTTGCACTGATAAGCAATGTAGAAATATAAATACTATTCCTGTCAAGTTGTGCTGCACAACAGGTGGGCTGTTTCCCTAGCAGAGGGCACACCAGAACAGGGGATAAAGTGTGCCATCTTGGAGAACAAATCCACTATCAGAACGGTAGTGTTACTCACTGACAAAAGTAGATCTGTAATAAAGTCCATGTGGATCATTCTCCAGGGCTGAGAAGGAGTAGGCAGTGCTTGCAATAAACCAGAAGGCCTTCCTGGCTGATCCTTGGCATGATGGCAGGTGAGGCAGGTCCTCCACTTCCATCTGGATTTGAGACCACTAAAATTCCCTAGTGAGGAGGTGCAGAGTCTTCGACAACCCAAGGGGCCCTGCAGGGTGACTATTATGGGACAAGCAGAGGATGTCCTCCTGACAGGATCCTGTGGGCACACAGAGGCACTCACAGTGATGCAAGAGCCTGTCCTGGAAGGAATCGAATAAGAATCCTGTCTCTCCTGAATGTATCTGCATATACACATAGCGGCCTTGCTGTTCCCAGATCTGATTCAATAGTGTTAGGGGAAAGTGTGGCTGCAAAGTGTTCTGGGCAGAGAATGGTTGAGTAGGTCTCCTCTCCCTTCAAGGAGGCATATTCCAATTTCCTGAACAAGGTACCAGCTTTGTCTGAGAGTAGGGAACATAAATGAGCTTGAAATTGTACCTTGGAAAGAATAAAGACCAATGCAGTGGTTCTTAACTTGTGGTCTGGGGACTCACAGGGGGTCTGTGATGGCTTGAAGGCTGCTCGACCCACCTCCTGCCTGCAGTGGAGCAGCCATGTGACAGGAGCTAAGGCAAAGGCTGGCTGGTTTGACCTGCATATTGGTTTGTTTTTGTTTTTATTTAATTAGGTATTTATACCCTGCTCTTCAGCCACAAAGGCTATCAAAGCAGCTTACAATTTTTTTAAGAAATAGCAATTTACACATCTACACTGCATTACACAGTTTCCAATGTGTGTTAGCTAAATGCCCCCACCCCACAAGCCAGGTACTCATATTACTGACCTACGAAAGGATGGAAGGCTGAGTGAACTTTGGAGCCCTCTGGAATCGAATTTGCAATGTGGTGACTTGCAGTACTGGCATTTAACCACTGCGCCACCAGGGCTCCCACTCAATCCACTCCAGCCACAAACTTGCAGGAAGAAGCAGGAGAAAAAGTCTTTATCTCCCCCTCCAATGCCTCTGAGGGAAAGTTTAATGGATGGTATAATTGTATTATTTATCATCATCATCATCATCATCATCAGGTGTTGTTATTGTTGTTGTTGTTGTTTTAAATCTTGAGTTAAATCTTGGGGGACGATTGCAACAAAATATATTTAAAGGGGGTCCCTGGTAAAGAAAAGGTTAAGAGCCACTGGACCAATGCATTTGTCTCTGATTTAACTTCTGGGCTATCTGGAGATTTTTGAGGTTGTAGTTGGTCTGTGTGGACTTTGATCGGGTGTGGGGCCCCCTCTAGTAGGTGTCCCCATACCTTGATTGTAGCCTTGATTGCCAGGAGCTCTTTCTCCCAAATGGTGTAGTTCTTTCGTTGGTGTCCACTTTCTTGAGTAGTAGGAACAGAGAAGACTGTGAATCCATGACATCACAGGTTGGAGAAAAACTGCCCCTAAGGCCATGTCAGAGGCATCAGTTTCTACACCAAAGAGGGTCAGGGTGTCTGGAAGTTGCAGAATTGGTTCTGATGTAATCAGTCCCTTTAATTTCTGGAAGACTTGTTGAGGAAATGGGCCCCAGCAAAATGGAGTTTTGCCCTGCAGGAGCTTGGTTAAGAGCACAGCAAGCTTTGCAAAGTCTGGGATAAAGCATCAGTAGTAATTTGCAAAGCCCAGAAATTGCTGGACCTACTTCCAGTTTGTTGGAGGATGACAGGAGAGTACTACCTCTACTTTGGCTGGATCCATCTCTACTCCCTTTGAGGAGATCTGGTGACCAAGGAAGTCCTTAGCAAGGAGGTCAAATGCACATTTCTCTAGCTTGGCATAGAGCTGGTGTTCCTGCAGTCATTGGAGAACAGGTCTTATGTGGGCAACATGAGCTGTCTGGCTGGAGAATATATCAAAAAGTCATCCAAATAAGTGATGACAGATTGATCAAGGTAGTCTCAAAAGCTGTCATTCATAAAGTGTTGGAAGATGGAAGAGGCACTGCATAGCCATTACTGTATATTTATAGTGTCCATAACAGGTCTGGAATGTTGTCTACCATTCATCACCAGCTTGGATCCGGACTGGATTATAGGCTCCCTTGAGGTCTAGTTTCATGTAGACTTTAGCATTACACAGCTGCTCCAACAAGTTCCAGGATACAAGGTAGAGGGCACCAGTTTCATATGGAGAGCCTCTTGGAGGGCTCTGTAATAGTTACAGAGACAAAGTTCTGCACATTTTTTTTTTCATAAAAAGGACAGGGGCCATAGTTGGAGAAGTCGAAGGTCAGATGAAGCCATAGTGCCTCCCTCCCCCAGGAAGTCCCAAAGAGTGGCAAGTTTTGATTCTGATAGGGAATAGATGTGACCTGCTAGAATGGGTGCCCCAGGGACTAGATTGAGCACACAGTCATATGGTCAGTGTGGGGGAAGTTGGTAAGCCTCCTTTTTGTCAAAGACATTTGCAAAGTCCTAATATTTCATTAGCAATGTGATAGGAGGTTCCATTGGTGCTGAGCCTTGAGCAACATGGACCCATTCTGGCCAGCAATGGTCCTGGCAAAATTCAGATGCAAAGGTCCAAGAGATATGGGGATCATGTCAGGTGAGCCACAGAATTTCCAGGAACAAGGGAAAATGAAGTACTGCTGCCAAATAGAACTGGAGCTGCTCAGTATGGCCCTGGGTCTCAAGTGTCAATTCAGCAGTTTCATGGGTCATGGGTCCAGAGCACAGTAACTGACTATCAATGGTCTCTACAGGATAAGTATCCTGTAAGTATTGCATGGGAGTGTGGTTTCTCTCTGCAAAGTCCAACAAAGCACAGATGACTAACAATTTAATGGCTAACAATGAATTCTTAGTGAAAACAGCAAGCTATTATGCACATATAAATATGCATCAAAATACAATAATAACCAAGTCATGAACAAATGCACACATAAATAATCAATTCATAAATCAAATTGGACAATGAAAATGACAACAATGATAACAGGCTTCAAAAATGCATAGTAGAAATCTTGTTCATAGATACTTTGGCTGGTATATCTTCATTTGTAGAGATGAAACTACAGCAGAAAGCTTTGCAGAAGTAATACTCCATTCATAGGCACTATGCAGAAATGAATCCACAGGTAACCCCAGCAGAAGGGCAAAGACAGGACACCAGTAATCAGCAGCAGTATGGAAGAACCCAGGAATTATTCTTTCTGTTTCACCTGATAAAGCTTCCTCAACTGAATTACATGATACTGTGAAGGTGTAATACAAATTCCAAACAGCCTATGCCTTCCTTTTGTGGATTTCTCCAAACCAAAGTATCAAGGCTAATGTGTTTTGTTATCATTTAATTTTATATCCTACCATTCCTTTGTTGTATCCCTAGTGTCTACTTCTTGAATGTAAGGCACTTGTTAAAGTAACCTTATCTTTCATCATTTGTAACTGACTAAAGCTTGGAACAGTAACTTTTGTGGACAATTTGTAGCCATAGTCTGGGAGATTCTGAAAGTGTGCAGTAAAAAAAAAAAATCTAAGCTCTAGAAGGATCACACATATACACTGTGAATATTAAGAAAACAAAATAACTGGAATGATTGGTTTTGCTCCCTAATTCTGATAAAATCAAGTGCTGTTAATTTTCCACCTGGTAGCAGCCATGTTTTAAAATACAGTCGATGTCTGTCTGGAGAAGTCCAAGACAGCTAGTTTGGCTGGAGATTAAAAATCTCCTCGCATCTTTGTAGCTGACTGAGCTGTCCTTCCAATTCAGGGTTGAGGTCATTGGCGATGTAATCTGAGAAAGGGAGCATCTGTTTGAAAAAAATACCTGGCCTGTGGATGTATTTGGGAACACTCTCTCTGTTGCTGCCAATCTCTTGACCTTCACAGGCATGAATGCAGACCAAATCCAGGAAACACACAGGTATTTTTTTTCTTAAATCTCCATTCAGCTTTGAGTTCTGCCAAATGGGATGCAGGCCAAGAAGAGACAAAAGGAAGAGCAGGTCATATGTAGTTCAAACATGTAAGGACAACTGGCGGGGGGGCAATGGAGAGGAAGACAACAACATCTTTTCCTTTGAATTTTAGCAGAGGTGAAATGCTGTGCTTTCATATCTCTGCTCCATGTCTATAAATAAATTGATTTTCCTACCATGTATGGCCAGGGCCACTATTTTCCAATGTCACTGAATTGACAAGGCATGGATTATTTAAATGGCCATGCTAAAAATATCTTTAGAGGACCACTTTTGCTGTATGTGGCCATTCAGCCAGAGATTCTGCCTATGCTGGTTAATATGCAGCTTCACCTACCTGGGGAGACATTGCCCCTTCACAGAAGACAATGGCGACCCCATCCCAAGAGACCACCATGCTCCAGAGAGACCTCTTCACATGGTCTACCTGCTTCAGTTTGCCTAAACAACATTGGTAGCCATATGTGAAGCGGCAGGAAAACAGATGCTGTTTTTCCATTTGTGAAATCAAGGTCTTGGAAACCAGTCAGATTTCCAATATATGAAAGGCATATCTAATCAACCCACACAGAGACAGTGCACACTTTCCCCCCTCAGAAATATTTGACAACACTTCCTACAAGTAGTGCATTAAACAGTATACTAAATCAGAGTATATGTAGAGGTGGTTGGTGCCTGCCTCCATCCCTAAATTCTTTTTTTTTTTTAACAATGGCAAATGGCACACTTTATTTTCATAAACAAAGTGTGTATGCAGCCTGGTTTCTGATTGCCAAAATGGCTTCAGGGCAATAATCTCTTACAAGTGCTGTAGATTTAATGAAAACAACTTGATTGTTAGATGATAGCCAATCCTGTTAAATTTCTCCTAGTCCCTTGGCACAATGTCTTGATTTAAAATAAATAAATAAATGGAGAGACCCATAATTAGAGAAAGGAAATGTACACTTTTCCGTGATCATAGCATCTATTATTCATATTTTAAAATACAATAATAGCTGAGATCCTGCATCAGGAGATGTAGCTATGGAGACTAAGTGACTTCTCTGTAGCTATTTCTCCCAATGCTACCCCTCCCATCTCCTCTTGAAGCTCATCCAGCTATAGGAAAAGAGCTGGACAGAGCCCTGATCATACCACCACTCTCCAGCCATATGGAAACATCCCTTTTTTGTGGTGGGGGTTGCACTGTGTCATACATCACCCTCTGGAGTCAGAATATTCAGAGGAAGAGGAGAAGGCAGGTTGCCAGGAATCTACAGCTTCTGACACTGGTGGTCTCTCTGAGACAGAGGATCTGGAGGCTGAGGCAAAGAGGAGTCCTGCTTCCTAGCAGGTGGTTCCAGACACTGAATACCCATTGTCATCATTTCTTGAATGATGAAGAGAGAAAAAGAGATTGTGTCATTCCCAGCAGTTGTTACGTAAGAGACACTAGCCTGATTAGGCACCTGGTGCCTTGAAATAGCTGCCCATAAATCTCTCAGCCACTCCCTGGCAGCGTTGTGGCTTTCTGCCCTCTTTCTTGATGATCAGCAGTACTTTTGCTGTTTGTGTTTTCAAACCTTGGACTGGTTACAATTTACAACTCTTTTGTATTTCTTGCTGCTTTGTTTATGTGTACTACTGACTTGCTGAATGACTTCTGGACCAGATGACAGTCATTCTATTAGGTTTTTTTGGGGTTTTTTTCCAGGCTGTGAGGCTGTGTTCTAGAAGAGTTTATTCCTGAAATTTCACCTGCATCTGTGGCTGACATCTTCAGATAATGGTGGCAGTGTGTGTGTGTGTGTGGGGGGGGGTTTATATACTGTGAGTCCCTATTGAAGAAGACTCACAATATATAACCCCCCTACACCCACACTGCCACCGTTCTCTGAAAATGCCAGCCACAGATGCAGGCAAAATGTCAGAAATAAACTCTTCTAGAACACGGCCTCACAGCCCAGAAAAAAACAACAAAAAACTATGGATGCCAGCTGTGAAAGCCTTCAACATCACAGTCACTCTATTGCTTCGCCCTTCATTGTGCTGGATTCCCTGTGACTAACCTGGACTGAATTAACTCCTCAACAACTCTTACACTCCAATCACCTGGTCAGGTCTATGCATTGCTACACCTTCAGCCACTACAGTGGCATGTGCAGCCTGGCCCAAAAGCAAGTCAAGCTAATATCTTTCTTCTTAAACTAAGGGACCCAGCAACTTGATGTACTTATCTTGGCAAGAAAAACTTGCTTCCATTCACTTACTGGATTGTTTAATCTAGATTGGCAAATTATTTTCCAGTATCATAATATTTAACTATAATTTCCTTTTCAGCATCTCACTAATTGGATAAATGTTGGTTTCATGAAGTATACATAGTTTATTTATAGAAGGTACTTGCTGGGATTGTTCTTTTTATTATCTAATGTCACAGTGCAGAGTTAAGGCTACTAAATGGAAGCCAGTGTGATGAGTGAGAACCTTATTGACTGTTCTGATTGACTATTAAAGTCTCTGCAGAAAAAGCTGGGAAAATAATACTTTATTAGCAAACTGCTGTGCCCACAATAATCTATAAAATTGGGGTAGGAAACCTGTGGCCTTCCAGACATTGTTGAACTACCCCATTATCTATTGATTTTGCTCCTGTGTCTGATGGGAGTTGGAGTCCAAAAACAACCTGTGGGCCACAAGTTCATCATACCTGATGTACAAATCCCACAGTGCTCTATACATGTGAGAGATAATTTGAGAGGTATATGATTTGTCCAATGTGGCTTGGAATGGAAGGTAGATGGGGGTAGTACTAAATAGAGAAGAAAAGTCCATCATAATGAAGTCTAGAATGTGCCAGCTTCTTGGGTTCTACAGATTATCAGTCCATATTTTAAAGGAGCTATCTAAGGTGCCAGACCATAACCCCCAAATAGATTCAGCACTTTGGATAGATCCTTTAAAGTTCTGATTAAAACCCAAACCAGATTCACCACCTTGCTAACATCAGAGCTACCAGATACCAGTTCCCCAACCCCACAGGTGTGATAGCAACAGAAGACTTTGTCTTGATTGAGTTATGGCTGAGGAATATGCTCTGTTGAGCCTATCGTTCACTGTGAATGAAGAGATGGGTCTAAAGTCTTGATCAGTTTTTCATATTTATTTTAGTACGAGCCCACGGACAATTAACTAGCAGAAATTGTATACTGTATAGGATTGTGGCCCTCATCTGGAACTCAAACACAGTATGGCCAGAATTCTGTTGGTTAGTCCAAACTAGGGTAGACCCATAAACTCAATCATCAAATGGTGATTGAAGACATAGGCATATCCAATTTACCCAAAGGGTTTATTCTAAGTAAGGACTAACAACAGGCTCTAGTTAGATGTTGGTGTGTGCTTTCAAGACATTTCTGACTTATGGTGACCCTAAGGTTAACTTATCATGAGGCTTTCTTGGCAAGATTTGTTCAGAGGGGAGTTTGCCACAGCCTTCCTCTGAGGCTGACAGCATGTGACTTGCCCAAGGTCACCCAGTGGGTTTCCACTGCTTGTAGGAAATTTAACCCTGGTCTCCAGAGTCCTAGTCCAACACCTAAACTATTACATTACACTGGCTCTCAATAGATAGATAGATAGATAGATAGAATGTAAGATAAGAGCTGCATAAAAGATACGCAGTACAGTAGGACCCCCATATCCACTGATTCATTATCCACTGATTCAATTATCAACAGGACACAAAACAGCACACCTACCATAGTGTCTTCCTAGAAAAGGTGTCCTCTCTAGCCATTTTCTAGGTCCTCCAAGGCAACTCTATAGTATTTTAAACCAGAAGTCCCATTATTTTCAATGGTGTTCACTATTATCCACAGTTTTTGGTATCCATGCCACCCCCAAACCAATCCCCAGAGGATACGGGGTTCTACTGTAAACATAAGCAAACTGTTGCTTTGTCTTGCCATTAGGCTGTTTATGTATTGCCAAAAAGAGGAAATGCATCACCAACAGAAGCCCAAAGATAACAGAGATTTATATTTATTTTCATATGCTGATTTATAGGTATACATCCCACAACAACCACAAATTTAGAGATAAATATGACAATTTCAATAGAAATACAATAAATATAACCATAGTGGGGAAGGCTATGACTATGTGTCATGTACTTGCCTTCCCAGGTGCAATGACCAGCAGTTTCAGTTTAACAGAAAACTTTTTTGGCATCATAATCCAGAAAGCATATTGTACAACGTTGTTGCTCAGAATGGAAACTCAGAAGACAGAGAGTGTACTAAAAGCATTTGCAATCTCTGAAATCTGGCAGGCTATGAAGCTATTGGCTATCCATCATCCCCTGACTCCTTTCCCCCATAAAATCGTCCAGCCCCCTTTTTTCAAGCTCTGAGCCGCAGCTGCAACTTATCTCACAATATTACAGTGACCATTACACTCCCTTTTCCCTACGTTTGCTACACAGCCCTAGTTAGCAGCACAGAGAAATGAAAACATATTTAACAGCAAGGTTACAAGAAACACTGAAATTGGCAGGAAGAGGTCATGTCTGGGACTGATCCTGACACTATGCCACTACAAAGTCTGCTGTCTAGCGGTACTGTCAATGAGTGGGCAATTTCAAAGCCCTATTCTTCCTCCTTAGGGTTCTTTTAAAACAGTCGTAGACTACATTGCTGTTGTCGTTACATGCTACCAAGTGAGCTTCCACTTATGGTAACCCTACAAATTAGAGGTCTCCATGAGCCCCAGTCATCAACAGACCTGCTTCCATACTGAGTCAAACTATCTGTAATGTAATCTTCCTCTTTTTCTGCTACCTTTAGCTTTCCCAGCATTTTTGTCTTTTCCATTGAGTCATGCTTTCTCATTACGTGTCCTAAGTACACATAATGAGTAGCTTCAGACCCAGCCTTGGACCAGATACAACTTTTCAAACAGAGGACACATCCAGAGAAAGAACTCAAGTTGCCAGGTCTCCAGACACTGGCTGAGGTCTTAGAGAATTAGTGTTCTTCTCCATATTTCTAGATGAGGAGACAAAAACTAGCTGCTCACACACTGCATACATAATGCAGTTTGACACCACTTTAACTATCATGGCTTCATCCTATGGAATCCTGTGATTTGTATTTTGTGTATTATTTCTGCAGTTTGTCAGTAACCTAGGACAAGTAGCACTGAAGTGGGAGAAGGTTTGATGCTTGGATGTGAAGTGGCTTGAAAGTTTGGGTACCTATCTCCACCCACCCCCAGCTGGCTCTAGGGCAGCCTGGCTTGGTACAAATACAGCTAACTGAATAATTATAACTCTAGAATTTTATTTATTTATTTATTTATTTATTTATTGGATTTATATCCTGCCTTTCTCCCAAAGTGGGATTATAGTGATGGTAAATTCTGCATTGCACAGGAGATATGATGCAATGAGTTCTTTGAGCTGTGTGTTTATGTGTTTATGGCCTAGGGTAAATGAATTGACTGATTTAAAAAAAAGAAGGTAAGACCGCTCATATTACAGTGCTTTGAAAGTCACTTATGACCACATAACCATCTTTCATTTGTGTTTCAGAGTGAACTGTTTATCCAAAAGGTTTGTATATATATTTTTTAAAAAAAACACATTTTAACACTGTAAAATATGGCAACATTTGTATTTTTATTTTTTGATGGCGGAGCTAATGTATTTTAGTGTTGTCTCCTGTTGAGGGTCATTGGTTAATTAAAAGTCTGATGTATGTATACAGCTGATACCTCTTACCCTAATGAAGAACATTAATTCTAGAACATGTGTGGCTACAGTCACGTTGCTACAAATTACTACAGTCTTTCCTTTATCTGCTTCCAAGAAAGTCTCCCCTGGTTAGTTAGAAAGCAAAAGAAAAAAGAAAGAGGGGAAAATTATGAGGCCTTAGTTCTAAGCAGCATAAATTACATGTATCAATCAAAGGAGGCTTAAATTAAAATACACATTTGGCAAACTGATATGAATATGTTGATCTCATCTCTGAATCAAAATGATTTAATGCCAAGACTGACCCCCTACTGATCAACATGAAGGTCACTAGAAACTGATTGATTCTCATTGAGAAATGTTGTTCTCTGTGTTAAAGGTGCAGTTTTATAATGTGTCGCTAACCAATAAGTCTAATGTTTGGCAGACTGATTTATTTTTACAAAGGAAAATGGAACTCGTTGCTTTATTTATGTAATGCAAAACAGATAGCTAAATTAAAAAGTGGGGTGGGGGAGAGAGAGAAGAACCCATACACATGAACATGGTTTATGGTTCCATGCTGAAGACTTTCCCATGTGTTCATAATATTTTCCAATCCAGAAAACTACTATTTGATAAATAGAATGTTACACCTTTCAGGTATAGAAGGGCTGTAAATCAGTCTCCCCTTATCATCCCCTACATGCTTTCTGGAGATGTGGATAACTAGTTGAGTATCATACATTACAAGACACACCTTCCCAGTCTTGGTGTAATCCTAAACTATGTCAGCAGGTCTCCAGCAGGCAGATACACAAGACCACAATATTGAAAACAGACTTGCACCTTTCTGAATAACTATTAGTTATTCCTTTAGCCAAAACCATTGTGTCTTTTTCTCATTCTGAAAACATTGTTATAGTTTATTTTTTAAAATTTTCATTTTCTTTTAAAGCCATTTCTCTAGATGATAGGCAATGATCTGTTATGTTTGTCTTATTTATTATGTTTGTATGTCTCCCTAAAGTATGTACAGAAGCTTAGCTGCTCTGATTTTTGTTGATTTTTTTCCCTTTACTGATAAATACAAAGTATTTATTGTTACTTTCCTGGTTTTCTTTGATCTGCTGTTTGATTACAGTTTACCAAAAAAATGTGGGAAAAAGTAAAACTGACAGATTGGTTCATCCATAGGAAGGAGTGAGAATTTTGTTTCTGTTCCTATTTTATTAAAATTTACTCTAATTCATAAAACTTAGGGTGCATCTACACTGTAGAAATAATTCAGTTTGACACCACTTTAAGTGCTACAGCTCCATCCTACAGAATCCTAGTATTTGTCATTTTACAAGGTCTTTAGCCTTCTCTGCCAAAGAGGACTGGTGCCTCACAAAACTACAAATCCCAGGATTCTGTAGGATGGAGTTATGGCAGCTAAAGTGATGTCAAACTGCATTATTTCTATAGCATAATGCACTCTCAGACATGGGGAGGGGGAGAGAGAAAGCAAACAAATTTGACCCCCCCCCGTTGTGATGCAATTTCAGCCAAGCCCACCAGGGAGCATCATGGCTAAGAAAGGATTTGAACCTCGAAGTCTTGCCTTAGTCAGAATTCACACTCTGGCCCCTATATCACACAGACTGTGCAACTAAAAATGTTCAAACAGACTGAAATCCTGCAGCACATGTGTAACATGGGGGAGAAAAGGTGGATGCTAAGGACAGGGTTTCTGTTGTCACAGTTGTCAGAAACCAGATTTTCAGGAGCAGCCGTTTTCATGATTCTTGCATGCCAAGCTGCACCTGTCTCAATCTCCTTTTCCATGAAAGCTTAGAAGTAGTGGCTGAGATCCTACAACAGGTTTGTGTAGTGCCAATCTTCATATGTGGAGTTACATGTAGGATGTGATATGCAAATTTTTGTTGAACAGCAAAATTGAATAATTGAATGTGCCAGTGAATGCATGAGTGAATGAGCAGCCAAAGGCCCAAGGGGGTGCACAACCAAATGCACAACCAAAAGAGTACTACAGTCAATTTCAGCAGGGGCAGGCAGATATATATCAGCTGAGAATGCAGAACTATTTGCGTAAAGGCACCACATGTGCAACTCTGCTGCTGTGACCTTGAACTAAATGTGGATAATGTGTATTTGACAAAAATGTCCAACTGCATAGGGGATCTTACAAATAAGACATCAACAGGATCAACCACTCTACAGAGGAACTTATGTATGTATAAGACACCAATACGAGAGTTAATAGGAGTATAGTTACAGGTAATAAGGTGTGTGTAATATGTTACATGTAATGTTTTCCTTTTTTTGTTTGTAATAAAAGTGTAATGAAGTTACATTACAAAGGTAAGATATGAGAAAAAATAAATTCCTTTTATTGATGTAACAAGTAACACCATCAAAGTTACTTTTAACAGGACTTTTAAATGGATTTTGACAGGAGGTTTTTCAAGCTTTATGCTGTTCTTTTATGAAACCCCCCCCCCCCGGAAATATAATGAAAAGCATCTCAAAAATAGAGAGCAATGCAATGGGCAAAACAAAACTTACTTTTCCAACAGCACAATGACTAACAGCAATGAATTAGTTTTTAAAATCTCATTATGCATAATGGCGATTTAAATTAAAAAAGAACTCTTTCAGTTTTCTCCTTCTGCAAGACTGTCAGAGGGGCAAAATCCTTGCCCCACTTTTCATTTGGTTATCTACACTTTTATTAATGACTGGAGTTCTGCAATCCTTGAGAAAATCCAAAGTCAGATGTGAACCTGTTTTCATGCCATCTGCATTCTCCTAAACGAGCCTGCCCAGGCTTTGAAATCGTTGGGGGATGCCCTTCTCTTGATCTCACCATCCTCAGAACCACAACTAGTAAGAGAATGAGAGAGGGATTTCTCTGTAACTGCTTCCAGATTTTGGCACTCCCTGCATAGAGAGGTGAGTCTAGCCTCCCCTCTGTTCTTCTCCCGTCAGCAAGCAAATATATATATATTTTTAAAAAAACAGTCTGTTTTTTGGCAAATGAACAGTTGCTGTGAAAAGGGCTTCTTACCGTATGAGTGCTTTACTTCCCCTCCCCCGTTGAAGTGTTTTGAATCTTGCCATCAATGGTTTAAAACTATGCTTTCTATCTAATTGTGTTTTAATATTGGAATTTGTTTGTTGGAATTGTATATTTATCCAGTCTATTTGTGAGCCACCTTGAGTCCAATGAGAGGGGGAGGAGAAAGATAATATAAATCCATTGAATGAATATATAAATATATAAACTCAAAAAACTCTGTGTGTGCAGTCAAGTAGTATTTTCTTTTGAACTAGGTCAAGTAGTTCTTTCTGTTCATTTCTGTTTTCTTTAGAACAAGATGCGCCTTTGGAAAGTCATGAAAAGACCCATTGATTCAGGGCTACCCGTGTAGCTTCAGAACTGCAAATTACAGTCAGTGGCCAACACAGACTTTGGTGCTCACATGCATGCACACACAGAGAATTCTAATGTCCTTCAGCAGATCTAACTCTGTGCTGGGTGGCAACACAAGCTGCTCTGGCAAAAAGAAAGGTGGGGAGAAACAACTCATGAACGTTGACAGAAGAATTATCTTTCATCCCTCCAAGCCTATTCATTGCAGTGGGCAGCAGAGAATGTACCCTGCTGTGTCCGCTGCAATGAGTTTGGTCAAAAATATCTGGGCACAGATGGTAGGTAGGAAGGCACACTTTGTCACTTGTAAAGGAAAATGATTGTGCATGTGAAAATGTCTGCTCATGTTTTAAACTAAAACTACTTTTAAAGAAAGAATGTGATGTAAATATTTAATTTCAGTATCTGTTGCAGTTCCTTTACTTGAATGTTCTTAAGTGACTTGTAAAACGTTCCAAAAACAAAAGAGCTGTTCCTATAAATTGCTGACGTGGACAGAGCAAGCATAAGAGCAAATGTGGCAGCAGGATGACCGGACATGGAATCATGGAAAAGGATAGATCAAAATCACTCAACGGCAACACTTTCCATTTGAACCTGTCAATCTTTGTTACACTTCAGGTGGATATAGCAGTTACCCAAATAGGACAAACATTGAGGAACTTTCCGTTTTGGTCATGCTCTGTGATGTATAACTACATCAAATGTGCAAACACACAACTTTTCTTTCCAAAATTTAGGAATGATATGGGTATTTGTCAATGTCAGTTTGATTTGAGATGGAATTTTCACTAGTATTTCTCTTGCCCACTGAGAAATTTTACACAAACTGGGCAGATGGAATAGTTGAAGAAGATACATTCCTGGGAGAAATGATTAGACAACCTTTCTGGAAACAACTGTGCCTAATATGGCCATCCACCCAATCTGTTCCACAATATACTGGGTAATAACCTGTCCCACAAACTGTCTCCACAATATAAGTGAAAGAAGATGGTTCTCTCAGTTCCATGGAACCAGTTCCTGTATTGTTCAGTAAAATATACCTTCCCTTTGAGACAGTAGTTATTGGTGCTCTCCCACCTGTGCACCAGGCCAGTGGCAGGTTTGCCTCACTCCTTAAGAGAGGACAAAGAAGACAGGTGCTGGGTTTCCTTTAGAAAACAGAAAGAAGGGTTAACCAATGGAAGCCATCCACAAGAGGAACTTTAAAAGATAACCCCTCTACCTCAGACAGGTAAAAATGGTTTCTTGCCCTATCCTGCCAGGTGTGGGCTACACATGCCACCTTACCATTTTTGAGGCCACCACTTTCCTAATGCCCACTGCTGTTGCCACTAGAAGTGCACCACCAAAATTAAGCACTACTGTTAAAAAAACAAACCCACCCTTCTTCGTTCCCTTCCCTTCTCCGGAACGGAAGGAGATACCTTGCTCAGTCAGTCTTTAAGGCTCTGAAGGCTTTCTCACACAACGCCACAGCATAAACAGTTATTGCTATTATGGCAGAGGCAAGAACTTAATTGATTGCTGCCAAATTTTAGCAGTGGGAGAATAGCCCTTAAGAGGTCCAAGGTGGGTGAACTCATCATCACCAAAATATTGCCATTTGGCTTTAAGAGTACCTCCTGCCTTTTCACCTACTTCATGCCTATCTAGAGTGGAGGTTGGTCTTTATTGCTAATGGGGCCATTTGCTTTTGTTGTTACTGGCATGGTAGGTGGGTGTAATAGGTGGGTGGACAGGGAGGAACTGAAGCTAAGTTTCCTTTGGTGAACACTTTGGTGAACACAGGGTAAAAGCCCCCTTTTTCCAACTGTCCCCCTGACATGGTGGCTGGTGGCAAGAGAGAGGGAAAACAAGCTATCATGATTATAATCCCATGGTTCTGGCAGTTCTAGGATCTTAACTAGTCATGGTGACACTGTCAGAACACCCCTGGATAAATAGACAAGGGACTTTATCACACTGGCCTGTTGTCTTGCAGAAATCACATTGTTGAAGCATACCAGTTTGAGAACAATCACTATCACACTTCTCTGCAATCACACAATTGTGCTCCTTTGGCAATCTATGGTCCTAAGCTCACTCTTCCACAACACCTTGCTAACCATGCCTTCCCACCCCTGTATGCCCTACCCAGTGCCATGTGTGCCTTTCTATTTTATTTTATTTTATTTTATTGCCACAATGGAGCAATTATGACAAAATGATACAATAAAAAATTAAAATAAATATAAATATAAAATAAAAGGAAAACAGAGTAAAACCAATCTCAGTCTGCATGGAAATAGTGAGGGGGAGAGGGAGGGGGAGAAGAGGAGAATCACACCCATTTAGGCCACATGACTGCTGGAATATTGGCAATGCAGAGGAAGGAACTTATCACACCAGGGCCAGTAATGGAAAAGTGTCACTAGTGGGATCCATTGATGGGTTTTCCCCAACAATGAAAAGGTGCTTTCCACCAATGATTGAAATGTGGAGCAGAAACACGAAAGACACAACATCATGTGAAAAGTACCAGCCAAAGATGCTATTATCTGACTGCAATTACAATTTACCAGCCTTGTGTGATAAAATCCAAGGGTAACCAAGGACTGGTTAGTTGACCAGTCTGGACCCATTAGGCTGAGGTGAAGTCACCATGAACAGCTTGACAACGGGCCAGTTTGTCCTTCCATTTTCACCTGGCATGCCAGAACCTTAGTTGAAAGCATACTGACTCAAAGCTAACATGTTTTGATCTACCGTAATTACAGATGCTATTAAGTCAATTAAGCCCAGTGCTATTCAACATCTTTATCAATGACTTGGATGAGGGAATTAGGGGCATACTTATCAAATTTGCAGATGACACCAAATTAGGAGGAGTAGCTAATACCCTAGAGGACAGGATCAAAATTCAAATGACCTGGATAGACTGGAGAGCTGGGCCAAAGCTAACAAAATGAAATTCAACCCGGAGAAATGTAAGGAACTGCACTTAGGGTGAAAAAACAAAATGGATAGATACAGGATGGGCGTGACCTGGCTGAACGAGACTACGTGCGAAAGGGATCTAGGAGTCCTAGTAGACCACAAGTTGAACATGAATCAACAGTGTGATGCAGCAACTAAAAAGGCCAATGCGATTTTGGGCTGCATCAATAGAAGTATAGTGTCTAGATCAAGGGAAGTCATAGTGCCACTCTATTCTGCCTTGGTCAGGCCTCATCTAGAATACTGTGTCCCGTTCTGGGCACTACAATTCAAAAAGGATATTGACAAAGTGGAGCGTGTACAGAGGAGGGCGACTAAAATGGTGAAAGGTCTGGAAACCATGCCTTCTGAGGAAAGACTTAGGGAGCTGGGTATGTTTAGCCTGGAAAAAAGATGGTTAAGGGGCGATATGATAGCCCTGTTTAAGTATTTGAAGGGGTGTCACATTGAGGATGGAGCAAGCTTGTTTTCTGCTGCTCCAGAGACTAGAACAAGGAGCAATGGATGCAAGCTCCAGGAACAGAGATTCCACCTCAACGTTAGGAGGAACTTTCTGACAGTAAGAACTGTTCGGCAGTGGAACACACTCCCTCGAAGCGTGGTAGGGTCTCTTTCCTTGGAGGTCTTTAAACAGAGGCTGGATGGCCATCTGTCAGGGATGCTTTGATCATGATTTCCTGCGTGGCAGGGGGTTGGACTGAGTGGCCCTTGTGGTCTCTTCCAACTCTACAATTCTATGATTCTATGAATAAATCTGTTGACTGTTTACCTGATTTACATCTCCTGTTTTCTTCCCAGGGTGTGGTGCAGTGTGATGGCCCTGACAGTGAATACTATGGAATGAAATGCAACATCACTAGTACCCATGAGACACTTTGCATAGGGGTGTCTGTGCGACTTCTTCTCCTAGAGCTTTTTGCAATGTTTGTATGCTTCCCAGTGTAACCCTCACTATTTTAATTATCAGTCTGTTTTTTTCCCCAAAAAACATGTCTAATTAGAAGAGTTTAAATCACTCATTATACCATATTCTCATGCAGAACTTGAAATGGGAGTGATTATGAACTGTTCTAATAAACACCAGATTTCCACTTTTAAAAGACTGGAATTATTGTTTATATCAGTATGCATATTAGTTTATCTCAAGATGTGTTAAATTACATTCATTAACCACATCTGCAACAGCAGACATTAACCATTTGTGTGCACGTAAATCTTGCAATCTTTCAATGCTTATATGTGGTTCTGATTATTTGATGAAGTTACAAACTGAGCTTGGGATCTGACCTAAGCAAATTTATGTGCTTGCCTTTCACTGATTGTAGTTATGGGTGTGGTGATTTTTTTTCCATTTGCATTTTAATGTGATATTATTTAATGTTGTACTTTGGAATTAATATGCAAATCAACACTAAATTCTCCTTTGAAATTCACACCTCTGAATTTTGCAGTGAAGTTCTCCAATGAAAAATATATATTTATGGGGAAATTGCCCATAAAAATATACCCTGAAAATATCACCCAAAATGCATATTATTAGGAAAACTGTTTGCAAAAAACAATTTTAGGAAAAATTCCTTCAAAATGAATATGCTGAAAAATAGGAAAAATTCCTTCAAAATGAATATGCTGAAAAATAGGTGAAACATTCTCAGAACTTGGAATGAACAGAAGTTCAGACTTGGAAAATTCTCAAAGTTCAAGATGAACTGACCTATTATTATAAAAATGATAAGTTGTGAAAACCCAAACAGACAGATGTGTCCATCGGGGGGGGGGGTTAAGAGTACTGTTAATTTCCATCTACTAGCATCTATACCAAAGACAGGCAAGCCCTAGGAGTCCACCCCCAGGGTCTTTCAATTGACACAGCTAGGGACTGGAAGGTCACTTCTGATTTCAAAAACAACAACACTTTAAAAACAAAAGATTTTCTGCTAGTGTACCATTCTCTTGGACTCTATGGGGCTAGTTTATAAATTAATATTGCAAAAACACAGTTCCATTTGACAGAGTTGTAAATTTAAACCAGTTTTTTTTAAAGCAGAAACACAACTGATTTCATAACTGAATACAGTAGGACCCCTGTATCCGCTGTTTCTCTATCCACTGATTCAATTATCCACGGTCTCATTTCAGCACAGCTACTATAGAGTCTTCCTAGAAAATGTGTCCTCCATTTTCTAGCCATTTTCTAGGTTTTCTAAGGCAACTCTATGGTATTTTAAATTAGAAGTCCCATTATTTTCAATGGCATTTGCTATAATCCACAGATGTCATTATCCATGGTGGGGCCCAGAACCAATCCCCCATGGATATGGGGCTCCTACTGTATATCACTAATCCAAATACTGCTGCTGTTTGGTGCCAAAAACAAGCATCTCTCATTTAAACCAAAAACATTTTTTTCCCTGGGTCTACTACCATTGTGAGGAAAGGGGGCTAAAACTACCCATGTCCATTTGTTGCATCTTGTAAAAATTCCAACCCATGCATTATATTAATGGAGTGGGTTTGATGTGACTTCTTATGATGTACTCATATTCTGCACCAAACATAACTGCTAGTTATGTGTTCTGAAGGGCATTTGACAGCTACAAGGGAGGACAGAGATGGAGCTGCACATGCCTCCAATGTCCCCATGTACCTCTACTCCCTCCCTACTACCAACATCCCACTGTACTTTCAGGATGTGTGAGCAGTTCTGATCATGAAAATTATACAAAGTTAAAGATGTTGTCCTCTGAACTATTTGGCAGACCCCTCCATTTTTAGTTGTTCTGTGCATAGCTCCATTTTCAGGGTTGTTGTTGTTGTTGTTGTTGTTAAACCTTGGACAATTTATCACAGGTCTCCCATGTAACATATAATTTGGCCCTGAAACAGATGAGGCCAATGAAACATGAGAAACATGAGAAAGGAGTGCCAGAGAGATTTATTGCTTTAGTTAAATTGTTTTATAGCGATGCAGAGGTAGTTTTGCAAGTCAATGGTCATAAAGGAAAGAGGATTAAGTTAAATTCTGGGGTGAGGCAAGGTTGTCCACTGAGCCCTCTCTTGTATGTTATTGCTTTGGATCCTATCCTGTGTAAGATTAGTTTAGACAAGAGCATCTCGGGGATCCGAATCCCACATCTGTTGAACAGTTCGTGGTTGGTTCGGTGTGAATCTGTTAAATTTGTTGCCCATGCTGATGATGTGTCCCTCTTGGTTAAGGACTGGGTGGAAGTTAGAAAGATTAAAGATGCTTTTGAGGCCTACGGTCGAGTTTCTGGTGCTTGACTCAACATGGAAAAGAGATTTTTGATCAGGATTTTTGCTGCAGAGGACAAGATGGCAGCTATTCCTCTAAAAGACATAGTTGAAGAAAAGGAAGGGTGGCAAGCAGAGCAAGAGGCAAAGATGGATAGGGTGAAGATCCTGGGGCTGAATTGTGTAGTGGCTCCCAGGGGATGGAAAGAAAATTGGTATCGCTGGTTAGAAAAAGTGAAAGAGAGGGTGGCCCTCTGGCAGAGATGGAAGCTGACCATTTACCAGAGAGCCGCTTTTGTAAATACCTAACTGCTTCCTGTGGCAGCCAATTTGGAAGCCGTTTTCCCACCTCTGGATTCAGTGATTAAAGAAGCTGATCAAGTTCTCTTCAAGTTCCTTTTGGGAATGGCCATGTTCCCCCTGGCAAGAGCAGTGGCTTATGGGCAGGTAGAACAAGGGGGCCTGGACTTCCCAGCCCTGGGACCTAAGTTCATCACTATCTTTTCTGCCCAAAATTTTGGGAAAGTTTCTTTGTTGCAAAAGGGTCAGATTCAACCTCAGGCTTGGCTAGTTTTGTTTTGTGAGTGCTGGGTGGGGACTAGATGGGGAAAGACTTGGTGGGAGGAAGGGTCATTAAGTTTTAGGTTTTCTTTGCCTGAAAAATTGAAAGCACCAGATTATTTGAGAGACTTTTTTTTTTCCATAAAGAAATATAGAATTCATGCTGAGGAGTTGAAGGGGGAAGACAGACCAGGTCAGAGCATCAAGAGCATCAAGAGAGTTTTGTACAGGAAAACAGTGGAGGAGATTTACATTAACCTGTGTTTGCAAAAACGTCAGGCCAAACTAGATTTATCAGAGTACCTAAATCACCAGAGTAACCCAATTGAGTATTTCATGGACAAAAGGATCCCCAAAAAGTTGTGGGACTTGAGGTGGAGACTCTACCATCAGGTTCTTAATCTGAGGGAAAGGAGACCATGGACCACAGAGGATGAGCAGACTTGTCCGCATCTGAAATGTAAAAAGGCTGAGATTTTGAGTGGCGTGGCATAAAAGGAGACAATCAGACATTTTGTCCAGGACTGCTCGAGTGCCCGGGAAACATGGGAGGAGGTGGCCCGGGTCATGGATTGGCCAGATTTGGCACAATAGGCTTGGGAGACAGTGCTTTCGGGGACCGAACCTCCAGAGGGTGTCAGGGGACCCAGAAAGTCAGTGGGCCAAAAGAGGAAGAGGAAGGAGTCTGGTTCCGTGGTTGAGAGTTTTTGGAAAGTTCTCTTGTCCACGGTGCGCCTGGTAAACCTCTATGTGATGTTAGGGTTATTTTTCCAAAGACAAAGGGAGGTGAAAAGTCAAAATCTGAAGGATGTAAAAGGCACTGCTTATTATGTGAAGAACGTAATTGAAAACTTAGCTCTGAGTGTAAAAGAGAAATTGCCAAACCATTGTTGGACAATGTTTTGGCCATGGTTTAGTGAGACAACCCCAGCAATCACATAAAAGGATATTTTAAATAAATTTTTTATTATTATTATGGTATTTTTGTATTATTTTGTATTATTTTGTATTAATCTTTTATTGATTTTTTTCTTTTCCAAATAGGTATAATTGTAATGTGTAAATATAAAGTGATTATAGTGTGTTGAGATTAAGAGGAAAAATGTATTAGTGTTAGGATAGATAGTTTTATTTTTGTATTAGTAAGGAAAGAGGAAAACTATTATTATTTTTGCGTTATTGTTACGGCCTTTTGCAGTCGAGTGTATTTTTCAGTAGAATGGTCTTATTCCAATAAAAAATTCCTAATCCCCAACATTTAACAGCAAGCTCTACTGCTGCCCTTATTGTTGCAGTGGGTTTCAGAGAGGAAAATTTCCTAGTGAATAGTTTATGCAGTCTGGGTTGTTTGCCCTCAGATCCTACTTTGATGAGCAACTTGGTGGCAGGCTTTGGAAACTGGCACTAAGACATCATGGTCTATGGTAGGTATGTTTTTTTGTGTCCTGTGGAGAATTGAATCAGTGAATAATGAATCGGTGGATACAGGGGTCCTACTGTATTACATTCTCATCCTCCCAGGAGCCTAGTCCTTACTGGTTAGGGCTCAGCTACATATTATGCATATTAAACATAAACATATATAACAAAACTCTGATAGCTAAATTCTTCACTGCAAAACAAGATCATCGGTAGAGACTGCATAGAGAAGTTTGTTAAGCAGGGTGAAGGTTACGCTCACATTTGATCTCACCAACACATAAAATGATTCATTTATTTCATTTTTGTGTACAAGAATGATAAATAGGGATTTTTGTACATTTTAAAATGATTTCTTGTATTTGGAGACTGGGGATAAAAGTTTCACCCTCAAAACTCACAGTCAAAATGCTCCTTTTTCTCTTACATACTGGTGAAAAAAAATTGTAGCAGTTAACAACTTGGTGAGGAAATTTGCAAATACTCTTTGCATCCTAATAGTCACACATTTTGCTTCTCCTCCAAATTTTACCTTTCATGTAGTGACACTGATTGTAGGTTTTTTGGGAAGATGAAAAGCACTAAATGTTTTCTCAGAACATTTTTCATGTTTTCTAAGAACACAGCAAGCATACTGGTACAATATTTGTGGTGAAGACCTATGAAAAGGGAATAGACATGGCTGAAGAAAACATGCCTGAATGTTGTATTTGTTGTCAAACTGAAGACTAGAAATTGATCATAGATGTGATAATTTATTAGAAAAGTATTTTTTGAGATATTCAGCACATGAATATTTTGCCCCAAAATCTAAAAATGTATATAATAACAACTACGAAACATCAGTAAGAAACCACAAATAAATATAGCTCAATCAGCAGACAGTTTTGAAAAACAGAACTGAAGGTATTATTTAAGATGATCCAAAGTTTCTAGTGAATGCTTGTTGCTATAGTCAGCGATTCCTCTTTTCCCAAATAGGCTGGATGTTTCCCTAAACATCTGCTAAGGAGGGAAAACAAATTATTGACCTCCCCAATAAAAAAAATAATTTATCTAATTTGTGACCAGCAAAACTATTTACAAAATATACACATATTTTCCACTTTCTCATAATTGGGAAGAAATCTCAAATGACAGACTCCCTCCCTCCCTCTCTCTCTCTCTCTCTTTTTTTTTTAAATTGTAAATGTGCCGATCAAAACATTTAACTTAAAGAATACACACAAAGACACTTTAGTCAATGGGCATATGTATGTTAAGGAAAATGCAACATGGGGCATACAGTGAAAGAAATAAAATATGTATGTGAAAGTCACAATGACTAAGCAAGAGCAATTATGAAGCTACACAGGTGAAACTGCTAATGTAATCTAGAAGGCCTGAGAGCCAAGGACAGAGGTACTGAATGCAGATTGGAAACACCTGAGAATCATTAAGTGTACAAGGTGAAATGTTGAAATACATGGGTTGGTCTTAAGCATGGGTGGAACTATGTGGACCAATCAGAATGGAAGCACACACCCACTGGGTGGAAACTAACTAGTGGGTGGTGATAAACAATGGCTATAAAATTGCAATGTTTGCCAATGTATTGGTGGAGTAGAGTTGGAGTAGTTTGGAGATACTGTGGAGTAGTGTGTAGAGATTGTGATTTGTTGACCATATAGTATATTTATATAGAAGAATAAAGTAGGTTTTATATAAAACTACTGAGTTGCCTGAGTGAATCCTGGAGACGTTTTGGAGACACCTAGAGAAGAGTGAGAAGGCTTGGAGAGTTTGTCAGGATCTTCAGCCTATTCTCTGAAACTCTGCTGCTTTGGAGGAAAGCATTAACCACTGATCTAAGCTGGTTGGCTCTGCTGCATAACAAGGTGGTGAGTTTGAGCCAGAGGTGAAGAGCTACAACTCCCATCATCCTTGACAAGGGTTATGGGCCCAGTTACTAGAGCACCCAGCATCCACAGAAGCTGAAAGTTCCAGAGAGTGGAAGAAAGCTTTGTGGACGACAGATCAGAGCAAGCTGTTTGTGCTGCACTGATAAGCCTTGGAAGTAAATCATTTTGTGTTTTGCTTAAGCCCAGACGGGTCGGCTGTGCATACTCAGAAGGACTGTGTCAAATTGAGTCACTGCACAAATCAAGATGGAAATTCTAAAGTTTAGTAAATTAAATAGAAACAACTACTCTACCTGGAAGATTTATGCCCAATCTCTACTAGTAAAGGAAAGTCTGTGGTCAACAGTTGAAACAGGGCTGGCAGCCGATGCTGATGAAGCCACTCAAGAGAGAGATAGTAAAGCAAAAGCCTGTCTTTATCTCATGCTTGAAGAAGACTTAATTAATGACGTTAGAGATAAAACGTCTGCTAAGGATGTGTGGGATACCTTGCAGAGATTACACACTCCTTCAACTGCTTTTGCAAAAATGCTATGGTCTAAAAGAATATACAGGCAAAAGATGGCTAAAGGGCAGTGTGTGATAGAACATTTAAAAATAATGCAAGATTTATTTGTGCAAGCTGAACTGAGGGGAGTGCAAATTAGCAAAGAGCAGCAATGCTACATTTTAGTAGAATCGCTAGACTCTTCGTGGGACAACATAACGAACAGCTTGCAGAACTTGCCAGAAGCTGAGCTTAATAGAGACTTAATTGTGGCCAGAATACTGGAAGAGAACCAGAGAAGAATGTCTGAGCAGGGTGACTCAGCAAGCTTAAAGACTGTGCCAAAACAACAAACAACTCCTGACTGGCAAACGCAGGAGGAAGCAGCCTCTACAAGGGAGCAACGGAGGTGCTTTTATTGTAAGAAGATTGGTCATCTGCAGAGACATTGTAAACATTTTGCAGCTGAGAGACGCAAGCAAGCAGAGAGCAGATGGCAGCCGCGGCAGTATCAAAAACAGTCCAGACCTCCATTTTTGAGGGACAGTGGTAATAAAAAGGGGGTTGCAACCATGATTAAGGAAAAACAAAATGCAAATTCTAAATGGCTAGTTGATTCAGGAGCCTCATCTTCGATGTGTAATGATATAAATTTAATAAGTAATAGAAAATCAGCTAATGTAAATGCTGTAGTTTTGGCTGACGGGAAAGAGCTAAGTACTGTAAAACAAATGGGTACTGTGTACATTCCAGGGCTAAAAGAGAATTTTAATGATGTCTTACATGTAAAGGAGTTAGAAAATAATTTGTTATCAGTAAGCAGATTAACAGAAAGAGACTACACAGTCATCTTTGAAAAGAACATGTGTAAGATAAAACTGAATGGGGAATTGCGCGGCATAGGTTTGAAAAAGGACAAACTTTATTATTTGGAGGACAATATTGATAGCTACAGGGTTGAAGAAGCTAATAACATAGAAAATATTCCAATCCACAAAGACTGCATACATGAGCTTCACAGAAAATTCGGCCATGCAAGCTTCAAATGTTTAAAGAATTTAATCAGTATGTGTCCGGATTTAAAAGTTGCTGAATGCAAAAACCACTTAGATTGTACAGTATGTCAACAGGTAAAGGTCAGAGCTTTTCCAGTAGCTAAGAAAACAAAAAGAATTGCTCAAAGACCATTTCAGTATGTACATGCAGATGTTGCCCAAGCTAATTGCTTGTCCTTAGGGGGAAGCAAGTATTTCCTAGTAATTGTTGATAGGTATACAAGGTTTGCATTTGTGAGAATAATGAAAAACAAATCTGACGCTGGGCAAAGTTTAAAAGCATGGGTAAGAATGGTGGAAAGACAATTTGATAGCAGAGTAGGCACCATCATTACTGATAGAGGAGGAGAATTTTTAAATAATCAATTGTTTAACTGGTTTCAAAAGGTGGGAATAAGGCATGAAACTACAAACCCTGCTTGTCCTAGTGAGGATGGGTTAGCAGAGAAGAAAATACAAGATATAAAAAGAATTACTGCTTGTATGATGGCAGATGCAGGGGTGAAAGATAGTTTTTGGGCAGAAGCAACTTTGACTGCAATACATATCAGTAACAGATTGTATCATTCAGAAATTGAAGACATTCCCTACAGGGTATTGTATGGGAGAATGCCAAATTACAAGTACTTAAGGGTTTTTGGACAATTTGCTCATGTTTACACACCTGCTTGTTTCAGGAAGAAAGGAGAACCCAAAAGCAAAAGGCTTAGGTTTTTGGGGTATTCTGGAAATAGCTACAAGTTTCATTTGGATGGAAAACAAGTGCAGTATTCTAGGTCTGCAAATTTCGAGAGACATGCTGGTTGGGACAAACTGCATGCCAATAAAGAAGTGTTTTTGAGGTTAGGGAGTTCAAATGAGCCAGAAGCACAAACTGAACCAACCTCAGGAAACGGAGGGGTTTCAGTTAAGCAGGAAGCATCACCTAGCAGCAGTGGTAGTTCTTCCGATGATGAGATAGCATCTAGGCCTACTACTACTCGAATGACTGAAGACAAGAGATTTAGTCATAGAACTACAACTCCTAGTAGAGAAAGTGAGGATGAAAGAGACAGAACAGCAGATTTTATTCCCAGGCGTAGTCATAGAGTTAGAAAGCCTCCAGATAGGTTTGTTGTGACAAAGGCAAGAGCTTGTTTAGCAGTAGAAGAGCCTGAAAGTTTTGAAGAATTGGAAAGTTATTCTAGTGAAGAACAGGAAAGATGGTTTGATGCAATGGATAATGAGTTTGGTTGCCTGGTAAATAAAGATGTTTTTGAAATTGTTGACAGACCCAAAGACAAGAAAGTAATTGGTTGTAAATGGGTATACAAAAGGAAAGAAATGCCAGATGGAAGTATCAAATATAAAGCTAGGTTAGTGGCTAAGGGTTTTGCACAACGGCAGTATGAGAACTATGATAAGACATATTCTCCAACTGCAAAGCCAGAAAGTCTGAGAATGGTTCTAGCAGTAGCAGCAAAAAGGAATTTAGTTGTAGAGCATTTTGATTTTGAGACAGCTTACTTGAATGCGGTTTTGGATGAAGAAATGTTTATGGAGCAGCCACAAGGTTTCGAAGAAAATGGTAGTCAGAGAGTATATAAATTAAAGAAAGCGTTGTATGGTTTAAAACAAAGTGCCAGAGCGTGGAATCTGTGCATCAATGATGAGCTAGTTAAGCTAGGTTACAAGAGGAGCATTGCAGATGCTTGTGTTTATACAAAAGGAGACATAGTATTAGTGATTTATGTAGATGATTTGTGCATAGCAGCAAAGTCAAAACAGGAAATTGAGTCAGTAAAAAGAGAATTGTCTGAGAAGTTTGTTTTGAAGGACTTAGGTGTATTGAAGTCTTATTTAGGTATTTGTGTTGAATGGACAGAAGAAGGACATTGTTTATTAAGTCAGAGAAATAAAATTGAAAGATTGATTGAAAAGTGTGGATTACAGAATGCAAAAATAGTAAGAGCTCCAATGACAACTGGTTTTGTGTCTGAGAAAACAACTAGAGCGTTTGAGGACAAGACTTTCTTCAGAAGTATAATAGGATCTTTACAATTCATATCTTGCCACACCAGACCAGACATTTCTTATGCTGTAAATGTATTGTCTAGAAGGGTTAATGATCCAAAAATTGAAGACTGGACAGCGGTAAAACATTTATTGAGATATTTGAAAGGAACCTTAGATAGGAAATTGATTATAAGAAGCAGTAGTTCAGATCTAGATTGTTATGTAGACAGTTCATTTGCATCAGAATTAGGAGACAAGAAGTCAGTTACAGGAATGATAATTAAATATAGTGAAAGTCCAATAGTTTGGAGAAGTAGAAAACAAACTAATGTAGCGATAAGCACAATGGAAGCAGAATTCGCTGCTTTGAATGAGATAGTAAATGAGGTACAGTGGATTAAGCAATTGTTAAATGATTTAAATGAAAGTTACAAGATACCAGTGGAAATTCTGGAAGATTCACAGTCATGCATAGCGATGGCTGAAACTGAAAGTTTGAAGAACAGAACAAAATATGTTGGTGTAAGATATCAAAATGTGCGAGACATGGTTCAGAAGGGTGAAATAGAATTGAGATATATAGAAACACAACACAACATAGCAGATTTGTTCACAAAAGCATTGACAGCAGAAAAACATGAAAGGCTGACACAAATGGTTGGAATGACATTGTAAGACACATACAATATTTTATTTCGGAGGGGATTGTTAAGGAAAATGCAACATGGGGCATACAGTGAAAGAAATAAAATATGTATGTGAAAGTCACAATGACTAAGCAAGAGCAATTATGAAGCTACACAGGTGAAACTGCTAATGTAATCTAGAAGGCCTGAGAGCCAAGGACAGAGGTACTGAATGCAGATTGGAAACACCTGAGAATCATTAAGTGTACAAGGTGAAATGTTGAAATACATGGGTTGGTCTTAAGCATGGGTGGAACTATGTGGACCAATCAGAATGGAAGTACACACCCACTGGGTGGAAACTAACTAGTGGGTGGTGATAAACAATGGCTATAAAATTGCAATGTTTGCCAATGTATTGGTGGAGTAGAGTTGGAGTAGTTTGGAGATACTGTGGAGTAGTGTGTAGAGATTGTGATTTGTTGACCATATAGTATATTTATATAGAAGAATAAAGTAGGTTTTATATAAAACTACTGAGTTGCCTGAGTGAATCCTGGAGACGTTTTGGAGACACCTAGAGAAGAGTGAGAAGGCTTGGAGAGTTTGTCAGGATCTTCAGCCTATTCTCTGAAACTCTGCTGCTTTGGAGGAAAGCATTAACCACTGATCTAAGCTGGTTGGCTCTGCTGCATAACAAGGTGGTGAGTTTGAGCCAGAGGTGAAGAGCTACAACTCCCATCATCCCTGACAATGTATACATTAAAAAATGTGTTAAAAGGTGCATACATCAGGAAATGTATATACCACTACTATTTATTTATTTAGTTAGTTAGTTAGTTATACCCCGCTCTTCAGCCACAAGGCTATCAGAGCGGCTTACAAATTGTTTTAAGCAATAGCTATTTACACATCTACACTGCATTAAACAGTTTCCAATGTGTTAGCTAACTGCCCCCACAAGCTGGGTACTCATTTTACCGACCTATGAAAGGATGGAAGGCTGAGTGAACCTTGGAGCCCGCTGGAATTGAACTTGCAACGTGGTGGCTTGCAGTACTGGCATTTAACCACTGCGCCACCAGGGCTCAATTCATAAAGTCTCACAACCTGCTATAACAAAAGGGTGGGAAGAAAATGCAGGTACAGTTCAAAGAAACAAAATGAACTCAAGAATGTTTTCATATCCCTAATTTATGCTTAGGTCACAGGTTAGTATAGAAAAAAATTCCTTGAAAGATTACCGTATTTAATCATATCTCAAAGTGTTTGAGTGCTTGAGTTGGGTGGTATTCCTTTTATGTATATTTTTATTATTTAGTATACGCTCTAATCACTATTCTACTCCAAACCATCTCTCAAAAAGTAGCATGCATCTACGTACATGGAAAAATGAGGACCTTTTCACTAATCTCTCTACACACTGCAATCAGCTAGTTGCATTTGGAAGGGTCCTGAACTAGACACTAGCATTGTGCTGAGAGATTAGTGAAAAGGTCCTCATTTTTCTGTGCATGCAAATAAAGGCAATAAACCTAAATTAACAAAGCTTTTCAAGTTTTTTGTTTGTTTGTTTGTTTTCAAAATCTTTTAATGCCTGCTCAGTCCCCTCCTTCCTGTTTGTCTTCTGTCACCTGGAAGATTTTTAGCAGCTACAGAATGGAGAATGGTGAAGGAGGGCTCGAAAAACACAAAATTGCAGTGTCAGGTTGTAGCACTGTGCCTGCAGTAAACAAAACAATAAAGCTTGAACTGAAAAAGGATGGGATTATTTCCTCTAGCTGATCCTACTGTAGCCCTGTAGCCATGCGTGCCTGCCTGCAACAGGTAAAGAGCAGCTGCCTCCAGAATCTCTTACTGAGCATGTGTGAACAGCAAAACAGAGGGAAAAGGAGAAAGCAGATAAGCCATCCTCACCAACTATCCCAAGCATATTTTAAAAAAAAATCATAGAACTATAAGTTTGTCTATCAAAATGGAAATCATAAGAAAAGTGAGACTGGTAAAAGAAAAGTCCTCATTGATGCAGTTTGGAAGAAAACTTTAAGTGCTATTTATAAGGTTCAAACATTTTTCATTTCACATGTGCATATTATTTGTTTTGGATAAAAAGTTTACTGGAGCATATTGAAATGCTCTTCTTTTTTTGTGGTGCAGGAACTTTCAATGTTATTTCTAACTTTGGTACTCAAATTTTCTGTTAAATAAGCAATGCCCATGAACACATGAACTCAGTTAAATGGCACATACCTGTACTTGCTATGGATTGTTTTTCCATTAGAAAACACTTCAGTCCTAGCAGGTACCTGGAGTATGGAGATGCTGGGCTTGTCTACAAAGGCCAAATAAAATGCTCTCATCTCATTTTCACAACAAGTTGTCCAGATGATATATGCATGAATCAGGGCCTTTTCAGTGCCTCGGGGCTTTAATCCAGCCCAAAAGAGTTGGGATTTACTCCAGATTTGAGTGAAAAATCTGGATATCCATGTGTGTGCATGGATTGTGCTCCATAATGACAGCAGTGTGGGGCTGGGGGGGGGGAGTTTCCACGGATGGGTGGAAGAGGTTGCTGGAAAGCTCCCTGGACCAACTGATCAGCTGACCTTTCCTGCTAGGAAATGCCTCTTTCCCTTTTTCAATTTCATTTTTAGTGGTCCCTTCACTGCCATTTATTTTGCATGCCCACTGTTGTTCAGATAAGCACATAACAGTATACCAGCAAACTCATGTTGATTGGCACCTTGTTGTGATATGGATATATGTACATTCACATGCATGGCGTGGGGGTGGGAACAGAGTGGCCATGGAATACTGTGATTTATTGGACCAGGGTGAATTTGAAAGGGATAATTGTGTAGACAGTGCTCCTAAACTCACCTTGGTGTGTGTGTGGTGATAATAAGGACAAGCCTGTGGTCACTCCAGGCCAGGATAACCTGAAGGTAAACTGGATTTTTCTGTTGGTGTAGATGAGGATCATTTCCAGGGATTTTTAAATGGAGATGCTAAGAACTGAATCTCCACATGTAAACCATGAGCTAACCAAGTAAATTATTTTCCCCAAACATACAAACCCCCTCCAAAGCTGGATTCTAAATTCAACAGTTAGACCTAGAGTGCTGGCAAAGCTACAATTCTGTTTAAAAACATTTATAGGATGGAAGTTGGTAGTTTTCCTCACCCCTGTTTCCAGAGCTTTCTGGACTAAACTCCCAGAATCTCCCAGTCAAGATATGCCCTGGCTGTGCTAGCCGGAGAAAACTGAGAATTGTAGTCGAAATAAGTGACTCTGCCAACAAGCTTTGGCTCTTTCCATCCAGTACTTGGGTTATCAAAAACATAAAGGCCAGTTTAATGGTATTAAATTAAAATGTTCATGAAACAGTAGGTTATACCTTTAAAAAAACTGTTTAACCAGACTCATGATTTGGACAACTTGTTTAATATTGTTAGCACAACATTTCATTGGACAGAACTAGGCTTCAGACTTAACACCCCATTAAAATGAATGTCAGAAATTCACACCTCAACTAGCACAGTCTGTCTGGAAAGCAGAGCATTTATGTATGTGATAAAAGACAATATATTCCACACATACTGAAAAATGCATTCATTTCAGGGGAATAAGATTTTAGGAAAGAGGTGGACTGCTAGAAGCATTTGTGGGAATACCTGGAATTCCAAGCCTATTTGCTGATTTTTTGTTTGTTTGTTTGTTTGTTTCTAATGGTTATCCATTGGCTGACAATTTGACGTTATCTCTGAATTTTAAAATCCTCTTTTTTTAAAAAAAAAGTTACATACCTACATACACTTATTCATATAAATGCAAAAAAGTTTGACATTACATCATGTAACCATGTTTTTTAACAATAAAACCTACAAATAAAGGATATTGCTTTTTTATAAATAAGTTCTTTTGTTTTTTTTCTCTCCTTACATTCCTTTAAATGCATTACTTCCTGATTAGTTTATTTTACCTTCATTAATACCATAAATTAAACTCTTTTCCTTGTCTCATTATCAAACGTTTAATGTTATTTTTGGTCATAGTTACCCTGTTGATCTCAATAAACCAATTTTCTATTTTGGTGAAATCCTCTTTCATTGGTTTCATTTCAGTCAAAATTTTGTAGGCTTGATAATGTTTGAATTACACTATACGCATTATGCCCTTTGTTTTGGATGATGTTCCTCTGTTGATGTTTAGTACATTTGGGGATCTGGTGGGGTAATTATTTGCCTATACTTATTGGAAACAAAGAAGTAATAACACTCACAATTTGTGAGAGAGGGGAGTCTAGATAAAGCCTGCCCTTTGTTTTCACCTCTCTGTATCTTTCTTTGCTCTGTGTACTCAAGCCCTTTGCTTCCTTCTTACCTGCAGAGGTCATTTCCCCCTTCTCTCAAGAAGTTAGTCTCTTTGTTCCACTTAGTCTGGGAAAGGAGCATCCATAGGACTCCAAGAATGGATGCTAGGTTACACCCACACATGACTGCCGCCTTTTAGGAGCTTTTCTAACCAAGTTTAGGTCAACTTATTTTGTCTATCTCCTTTTCTAACCTAAGATGAATTTCTTGAAAAAATAAACATAAGTTTTCTTTTGGACCTTACAGGAGTGTCCTGACTAATTATCCCTGTTTCTACCACAAGTTCATATTGCACCAGCCCTTCTGCACTCTGCCTAATATAGATACCAAATATTCTTACAGTACTAATGAGGGTTTTCATGTGAAATATGGGGCTGGACTTCTGTGCCATTAATGGTTGTACAGAAGAAAGAATTTCAGCAGCAGGTGTTGCTTACATGAGCACCTGCTGAAATTCCCTCTTCCACACAATGATCAAAGATGCTGGAGCCTTGTCCCATATTTCACTTGGTGATCCTAATCCTGATTTCTGGATGGGGCCACACTACTTCTGAAAGGGCAGGTATACCCTTTTTAAATCTTTTAATTTTTTATTTGATTAATATCCTGCCTTTCTCCCAAGGTGGGATTCAAAGCAGCTTACAATACTTAAAGAAAAATACAACTAAAACTTTACAAAAATTAAAAAGTTAGAAAAGAATTAAAGTATTACCATTATTAAAATATAATAGTTAAAAACACAACACCGGACTTTATCAGACACATGAAAAAATGTGTCAGGAGATCACAATGAGATCTGGCAAAATTATCAGACAATGATGTCCTTCAGTCGTTCCGGTGGCGTAGCATGGGCATGAATAAAGCATCCCTTTTTATTGATGGCTTAGCCTGTCAAAAAAAGGGATGCTTAATTCATGCCCATGCTACACCCCTGGAATGGCTGAGGACACGGGTGTTTGATAATGTGTCCTTTGTGTTCTCATCGCAATCTTCTGACACATTTTGAGACGCGGTTTTGTACTGCGTTTCCCCATCTCTGATAAAGTCCGTAGATTAAAAAACACAATATTGATAAAATTACAAACAGTAAAAGCAGCACACCAATTAAAATTCACATTTCAAATGCCTGCCTGGATAAAAATGTCTTCTCCTGTCGATGAAAAGAAAGCAGGGAGGGGGGCAACTGGACCTCCTGTGGAAGGGAGTTCCACAGTCTGGGAGCAGCCATGGAGAAGGCTGTCTCCCGAGTCCTCACCACCGTGCCTGCGAAGGTGGTGACACTGAGAGAAAGCCCTCCCCTGCTGATCTTAACACTTGGACTGGCCTTTATAGGGAGATACCTTATTTCAGATAGTCTGGACCCAAGCCATTTAGGGCTTTAAAGGTTAAAACCAGCACTTTCAGTTCTGCTCAGAAATGGACTGGTAGCCAATACATCTGAGGGAAAAGTTGTTTCGCAACCACAATGTGCAACTAGATATCCAGGTGATATTCTCCCCCTCCCCCTGGCAAAAGGCTTATTTTCCACTTCTTAGAAAACAAAATTTTCACACCCAGGAAATGAAGCATCCGCATCCCACCTCCTCCAGATAAGTAAATTCATATACCCATTCTGACTTCCTTTCCCTCCCTTTTTCTGATATCATTTTCAGACTATCTGTTTTGCCCCCTGCATGGACAGCCTTATGCCACTGAAACTCAAATTTCCATTGTTGTGTTTAGGCTGTCAGTAACAGTCTTGCCATTACCCCAGTACTATCCACAGATCCTGTGGTGATAGCCCTTTAAGGGATTGTTACATTTTAGAGGAAGGACTCTGGAAAGTCAATGTAGGAGAGTGAATCCAGATTGGGGGGACAAGAGGCAGAAAAAAAAAGAAAGAAAAAGAAACAAGAGCTAGATGCATAAGGGAGCAGGGACAAAAGATGTAAACTGAAAGAAATACTGGGGAAGATTACTGTTCATTGTAAAAAAATTGCATACAACTGCAAATAATTTATAAATATAAGTATTACAGCTGTGAAGAAACTAAACAATTGAGAAGAAACTCTGGAATCTTGGTGAGACAGAACAACTCAATTCCTATTTGGAAACCCATAATGTCCCACCTCTTGCTCCATAACTTCTATTAGGAAACATCAGAGAAATATTCTACCAGTCCAGTGCTAAGGGTGGTGAAGCAAAAAGGTGTATTGCTTAAGCTTAAGCTCTGTGAGTATCTTGAACCAATGTCTCACTATAGTAACACAACATACAATCTACCATGTGTGCACCATGCTTCTGCCAAAGTATTTCCATGCCTGCCAAGTAGACATGCACAGATGCAGGTCTGCAATACATATGTGACTAAGCAGTACTAGTAACAGAAAATAAAAGCAGCGTGAAGATTCAGTTGCAAATTTGCAGTTGTAGCTAGGTTTTTCTAATGTTTAGCTCTTCTCTTCCTCTTCCTTCCTTTGTGATAACTGTTTCCAGTGAACACATTAAAAGTAGCTTTTTCATCCTGACATAGGCTGGCATCCTGTTACTCAATTATACATATAGGACATTATCAGACGTAGGAAAAATCACAGGATTACAATGCCACAGTAGCACAAACAGGCCCACTATCACACAATGTCATCATCTTTGTGTGGTTACAGCATGTTCCAGCTATGAAAAAGGCATTTCTTCTAATTCACAGGACAAGCAGTGAATAGATCTTCAATATCACTTTTTTTTTTTCAGTATTGATGGTGTGCGAAATCACGTCCCATTGTAATCGCGAATTTACAGCATGAATGGGCAGTCCTCAGAGAGAAAACCTCCGGGTGAGAAGGTGAAAACAAAGCACAGCATGCTCTTTTTATGAACTGTCCCATTTAATTTGCACATTAGGTTTGTTTCAATGCTTGTGTGTTCATTTACTTTGTTTATTAAGGTGTTTTTGGAGTTTTAAGTGCACTCATGTCTTCTCACGAGAGCCACCAAAATCTCGCCCATGCTAAATCACGGAAGTAAACTCCCATTCTTAAAGTGCTAGTGGTCAACGGTGATAATTCCATGGTGGTTCTTTCACATGATTACAGAAACATGTGATAATAAGTGTAATAATGCCACAATGTTTCTGCTATCCTCATTTGTGGAATTACAGCATTTTTAGATGCTAGTCTGATCATGTCCATAAAGGTTCTCCACTTTTGTACTACACTTTTGGGGCCAAGGCACAATGTCCATATTCAATGGAGGGTTGTGGTAGCATATTTGGACATGTGGTGCAATTGCATATTGCACATGCAGATGTGCATTGTATATTGCAGTCAGGCACTTCACATTTGTTTGTGCATTCTGTTGTGCAGTGTGTTGCAATTCACATAATGCTGGGAATGCAACTCTTGGCCACAACTTAAAATATTAGGATTTTCCTAAACTATGCTTCTAATGGTGCAGTCCTATTTGTGTGGGGCTTATTTCTGAGCCAATATAGGAAGACTTCTGCTGTGCATTTTTTTTTCCTGTTAGGTGGTCATATCTAGCTTCTTCACTTTAGGGAAACCTACCCATGAAAGGGAGCTGTCCTTGCTTCTCAGAAAAGATTAGCTTTAACGCATGGGATTGCTATGACCCAAAATATCTGGAGGGGCAAATTGTCTTAATTGTCCAAAGCCTTATTTTGCTATGATGGCTAGAACTGAGAAAGAAAAAGGAAGAAAATGTCTAAATCCAGCCACAGCAAATCCATTGAATCCATAGCAATTTACACCATTACATCTGATCCATTGATTCTGTGAGTCTACTCTAGTTGAGACTAGCAGTTGGATTTAGGACTGAAAATACTGTATATTTACACTATAGAAAGTACTGTATGTTTTTGACCTTAAAAGGTGTCCACCATCTGTATAGCAGGAGGCAAGAGGATGCATTCATATAAGGAATCTCTGTATCAGTGTTCTTTGAAGGTGTGGATTGTTGTGTAAATCAGGGCTTCTTAAACAATCCCTTCCCCATGTGCCAGAAACTGCTACCATAATTATGTCCATTGGCTAGAATGATTTCTTTCTTTCCTGGAAGCTTGCAGAGATTGGCCATAATTGGATCACAGATAAGCACTGGTCCATGGGTCACCACTGTTGAGTAGCAATAGTGTTGCCATTTCTCTTAATGAATTCAATGGGAATCCTGCTGTGGCTGGATCAGGTACTTTGGGGTTATTATTATTCTGGCCTTTTTATAGTCCATTTGTTTATTGTTCAACTCATTGTACATTTTTAAATTAAGAAGAATGATTATATATCAAGTTATATCCAGAGTTCCTATGAGTGGAGTTAACGGAAGAAGGACAGGGAATTTATTTTATTTTATTATTTTATTTTTTGCCAAATCCCACTCAACCCTTATCCCTATAGCCCCCACAAGTATGTTCTGGCTGTTGCAGGGTTTTCTGGAAAAACTGTCTAATTTTCAGGAGGAAAGGAGAACTGGTAAAAATTCCTTCCCTTTCTCTGGTGGGAACCTCTGCTGGATCACAGTTCCTTTCCCGAATGGAAGAAGTCCTTCCATTGCCAGGAGAGCAAAGCTGAATCAAACACATTACATTACAGAGATAGATAGATAGATAGATAGATAGATAGATAGATAGATAGATCGATCTCCATACAACTTTTTCCAGTGTGGGTCACATACCTTATCTCAGTATTGCAGATTGCTGTGAGACAGTGGCTAGCCTAAAACCAACCAATGAGGTTACATTACAATGAAATTCGAGCTGGATCACTCTATGTGATTCCTCTCCATGCTACATCTGCTTCCACACTATTATAGGCTACTGTCTCTCTTTCTTCGAGGAGGACTCCCTAAGAATTAATAGGTCATACAATGCACACTAAGCCTTTGAGGATATTTCAGCTGGGAGAATCTTGAGCCAATAGTCGGATGGGATCAGGGATGAGCAACATGTGGCCTTACCAATGTTGTTGGACAGTAACTCCCAACTCACATTTGACTAAGGTCATACAATGCACACTAGGGCTGATGGGAGCAGAAGGACATAAGAGAGACATATGTTTCCATCTCTGGACAATGTGATTGTCTGAACTAGGGGTGGAAATAATGTTTATCATTATTTTCACATTAAAAATGGGTTTCCCATTACAAAGAACAATAGATCAGCAAGAATTTTACACAATTTTCTCTTGGTGTTTTATGTCCTGAAGTGTTGCAGAGCAATTATTCTGCAGAGAAAAGCACATAGGTGCACAGAAAACCTCATTTCTGTGCAGAAAACAGTGTAACTGTGCGTATGCGTGCACACATGCAAAATTCCCACATTTTTCTCCACACCTCCCACAACACTCCAGAACATGCAAATACGTTGAATACTGCAGAGGAATATTTGTCCTCCCTGCATTGAACTCTACAATCTTATGAGTCTGAGGTTAGAATCCTATTAGCATCATATTCTGGTGTGACCTACTCTTATGGAAGATTTTTTTTCAATTGTTGCAGAAGGAGTTATTTAATACCTGCTTGCACAACATCCCTACCTCAGCACAATGGACCTTTTCTGTGCTGGAGCATATCCCCACAGCCAATTAATGGTCGGGGAGGATGGCAATGCCCAGGTAGCATCTGACTACAGTTCTGAAGTTAGAAGGAAAGAATTGACATGGTCATCCAAGATCTGCAATGGGTCACTGGATGACTAGCAAAGATCCTGGCTTTACTCTCTGCCAACAAAAAGTTCTAGAATATTGGTTTGGGTCAGATGTTCCCAACTCTATGATCACCTGGACTCTACATTCTTTTGAGTCTAATGGCTCATCTACATGGGCCAGAATACACCAGCTTCCTGAGGCATTTTGTGGCCATGGATCAGGCCCATTTCTCCCCCTCACTGGCACAAAATGAGGTGGAGCCCAGACCACCACTCCAGCCTGTCTCTGCAGCTGCCTTTGCCACGACCCACATCCTACTCTGATGCCTGCAAGCTGGCATGTGAGCATGTGAGCTCATGCCATGGGCCTGGTAGCATGCTGTGGGCCTGCATTCTGGATCTGGAAGAGTGACAGCAGATGGCAGCTGCAGTGACAGGTCAGCATGGCAGTGTGGGCTTTTTCAGTCACACAGGCCCAATCTGTTTTTTTCTGGCTGAAGCAGTTTTCCCCCCAGGTATTTGTTTAAATTGGTGTAATGGGCTTTACTCCATCTTGGGCCCATCTTTGCTCCAGGGGTCGTGTGGACTGCCCGGGGCAAAACTGAGCAAATGCCCTGCATAATCTGGACTACAGGGCTCCAAGACATGGCCAAGATGGGGTAAATAGGCTATCTAGACAAGGCCTTATTCAGATACTATCTACTTTCTCAGTAGGTATCCTAATAAAAAGAGTGCTGACATTTATTCTGATTTCTGATTATTCATATGTTTGAACCCTCCAAGATAACTCCCACATCAGTTCAATGGGTTTGTAATTTGTTGACCAGCCGAACCCAAAGGGTGCTCAGCAGTGGCTCCTCTTCATCTTGGAAAGATGTGACCAGTGGGGTGCCACAGGGTTCTGTCCTGGGCCCAGTGCTATTCAACATCTTTATCAATGACTTGGATGAGGGAATTAGGGGCATACTTACCAAATTTGCAGATGACACCAAATTAGGAGGAGTAGCTAATACCCTAGAGGACAGGATCAAAATTCAAGATGACCTGGATAAACTGGAGAGCTGGGCCAAAGCTAACAAAATGAAATTCAATACGGAGAAATGTAAGGTACTGCACTTAGGGCGAAAAATGAAATGCATAGATATAGGATGGGGGAGACCTGGCTGAATGAGACTACGTGCGAAAGGGATCTAGGAGTCCTAGTAGACCACAAGTTGAACATGAGTCAACAGTGTGATGCGGCAGCTAAAAAGGCCAATGCGATTTTGGGCTGTATCAATAGTGTCCAGATCAAGGGAAGTAATAGTGCCGCTCTATTCTGCCGTGGTCAGACCTCACCTAGAATACTGTGTCCAGTTCTGGGCACCACAATTCAAAAAGGATATTGACAAATTGGAGCGTGTCCAGAGGAGGGCGACTAAAATGGTGAAAGGTCTGGAAACCATGCCTTATGAGGAGAGACTTAGGGATCTGGGTATGTTTAGCCTGGAAAAAAGATGGTTAAGAGGCAATATGATAGCCCTGTTTAAGTATTTGAAGGGGTGTCACGTTGAGGATGGAGCAAGCTTGTTTTCTGCTGCTCCAGAGATTGGAACACGGAGCAATGGATGCAAGCTCCAGGAACAGAGATTCCACCTCAACATGAGGAGGAACTTTTTGCCAGTAAGAGCTGTTTGGCAGTGGAACGCACTCCCTTGGAGTGTGGTGGTGTCTCCTTCCTTGGAGGTCTTTAAACAGAGGCTGGATGGCCATCTGTCGGGGATGCTTTGATCGTGATTTCCTGCATGGCAGGGGGTTGGACTGGATGGCCCTCGTGGTTTCTTCCAACTCTGCAATTCTATGATTCTATGATTTGCAATTTTGATGTATTTCCAATTGGACAATCCACTTCCCTTGAACCTAGAATCAGTTTTGAGGCCAGAATTCCAGTCTCTTTCACAGTGCACAATTACAATGTTGTGATTCCACTTCAACTGCCATGGCGATATCCTATGGAATCTAGCGATTTGTAGTACAGAGAGGAATATATTAGAATTTTCAAGCAGAAAGCTCTCATGTCTTCCTAACTGGCAACCCCCAGGAAACCGCAGGATGTTGCCATAGCACTTAAAGTAGGATGATAGTGCTATAAGGGTGTACTGTGAAAAGTCCCCAGATAGTGCATTACACTAGCAGCTGCATTTTTCCTGGGTCACACAGTGGTGACAGACAAAATCTCCTGGCTCTAATTTCTTCAGTGCTTTGGTTCTTTCGCATCCAGTATGTCTGCAACTTTTTTCCCCTCCTGGTGCCATCACCATGCTGGCCTAGTTGTCCCAGCAGTGTGAACCAACAGGATTCTAGCCATAGTGTAAAATTGTGTGCATGAAGATGTTAAGACATTGATTATTTACTTATTTATTACATTTTATATCACTTCTTAGCCAATTTTCCAAAGAAGTATAAACTACAAATAGAAACAACCAATAAAAACATTAAAACAGAACACTCAGTGGTGGCACTACAGGGGTGCAGAGAGGCTGAACCACACCAGGTGACACCATCAGGGGGAGGGGTGACATCACCCTTAGTGACACCACAGAGACTACTAATAAAGTACGTATCAGTAGCATAAACCCAGCTGCAAACACAAGTAACAGAACCAGTAGAAATCAATCATACCACTTCAATAGCACAACAGGAAAAAGAGTGTCTTCATTGGCTTATGGATTCAGTAAGAAAGTCAACCAAGGATTAGTGAGGCCATGAGGTCTCTTTTGCAGACACCAGTACTGCATTTGAAGGGCTGTCAGAGGACACTCCTTGGCTTGAAGTGATCCTCAATTTGAAGGGCCCCCAGTCTGAATCCAGCTTAAAAATAAAACCAAATATGAAAGAAGAATAGAGCAGCAGGAACCTTGAACTTGTGCACCCACCTGAGAAGCAGACTGAGCAAACATACAGGTCACCTGTGTACAGTTTATCTCATTATGTTGAGATGTACGGTATTTTATTTCTTTTCAAACTGAACTGGACAGCTCCAGATGTTGTTGGCCCACAACTCTCACCTTCCTCACCTCACATCTGGATAATTGCCACTTGTCCATCCCTGATTTATAATGATTATTTACAAGTTTGCATCTAGGCGTATCAATTAGTATATGCAGTTTTAATGAAATGTGTTGTCTATTTGTCCTCTATTTTAGTGATCCATTCCCTGATTGTTAGTAACACTTAAATGGCCACCCTCCCAACATGCCACAGGAGGATAAATCTACAAAGCTAGCACCCAAAAGACCCTGCTTCTTTTTGTAGACTAATCCAGCATCCAGATGGATAGCTCAAACCTTCTGAGAAGATTCTGGAAGCTCTGATCTGCTGTTAATCAATAGGGATGCAATTCCACACTAATTCTGTTATCGAAGGAAACAACAAGTACTTTAGCAATTTTCTATTCTGCAAGAACATCTTCAAAAATTTCACAATTTTCAGAGTATTTGCAGTTCACACAATTCCCCCCCCCCTCACTGGCACAAAATCACACTTTTTTTTTTTTTTTTTAGCAGAAAACAGCATTTTATGCATAGGAAATAATATTTCTGCTCAGATGTATTACACAAAAAATGCTGTTTCCTGTGCAATAAATAAATAAATAAATAAATAAAATCCTGTGGTTGGAGCTTTATTCTTCAAAAAAATTGCACACAGGGGGCTTTGTGGTATATTATTTTCTGCACAGAAAACACTGTTACATGTGCAAAAAAGCCATGTGTGAACTTTGGGTAAAATAAGTTCTGATCTGTGAAGATTTTCATCAGTCCAGGATTCCCAACACTCAAGTAACACATTTTTTTACTATTTTTAAAATATTTTGAAAAATTATTTCCGTCCCTAATGAACAATGAAGGAAGGCCAACGCTTTTCAGTGTCAAGGGTAAACTCTTAAAAGTAAACTGTGCTTTCCCCAACCTTTTGCTATGGCATTGAGGAAGCAGGGGGGCTCTTGTGGACTTTGGAGTAGGCAGCAAGGGACAACTCCCAGTGGGTTGGGAGGGCAACATGGGCCCTTGATCCCTGAAGTTGCCCATCCTTGCATCAACAGGTGAACAGTGCTTTTAGAACTGATACCACCAACTTCTGTGTGCAGCAAAGGACACATATATCCCAACATTATTTCATACAGCACAAACCAACAAACCTGAATTGAGACCAATATGTAGAAGCAGAAGGCATTTCCCTGTTTATGTTCTAATATTCTACCATCACATTTATTAAAGCTGCTGGTGGGGGGGTAGGATAATTTGGGGTGGGAGGAGATCTTCTCATAAGAGCAATCACCTTCAGTATCAGAAACAAAGCAGAAAATTGAACAGAATATCTACCTATTTTATTGCCTGAAGACATTATTCATTTCCCTGACACATTATGTTTTTAATTAAAATCGCACATGAATTAATTAAAGTGTTCATTCAGCCCCCTTTTTTTCCTCATGGATGCTTTGTTACCCTCCCAGTATTTGGGTAAAACACAACGGCTCAACAAACGGCTGCCTTTATCAGCCTAGACTTCAGCTGACAGACTGTCATGTTCTCTACACCTTTATCTCTCAGATGTTCTAATTTTTTCAAAAATGCATCCCTCAGTGTAATTTTTATTCTTCTGCCACCAGCACCCTCCACTGGTTATTCAGGCTAAGGTTTATTAAGTAGATATTGTCAGCACTAGATAGAATGGCTTCATGAGATGAGAAGAAGCTATGCTATTTCCCCCCACCCTACACACACAATTACTGACTGAGGAGGCCATCTCCAGCAGGAAATTTGGTGTGTCATGAAAAGAAAGCAAATTTTTAGTTATTGAATCTATTATTGTTGTAAATTTATTATTATTTATTTATTACCAGGGAGGAGGAGAGCTGCCAGGTGCATTTTTTGCTTCATGTGCCAAAATAACTTTGCTGATTTTGGCTACTATGTACCTTGACTTGAATGGGTAGAGGAGTTTGCTGCTTTGCCTCAGGCAACACTTGAGCTCACTGGAGGAAAGGTGGTATAAAAATGCACCAAACTGTATTTAACAAAAAATTATAAAAACAAAATGTGTTGGAATAGTCCTGCACTTGTTGCCCTTAGGTGAGCTGTGATCATCTATTTGGCTTCAACCTCCTGCTGCTATTGAGGCAATAAAAATACTGATACACCTTACATGATTATAAAAAGGACCCAGGAAATAAAGATAGGATGCGGCCTTAACAGTCCAAGTATTTGTTCATCTGATCTAGCATTTTGGCCCATTTGGGGATGGGGCTAGTAAGTTTTTAAGGTATATTTAGGATCAGGGTTGGAGAAGCCAAACCACTGCTTTTTACAATGATTTTGAGCCATGGGCGGGGGCGGGGGGGGGGCTAGAGAAGAAAAAAATCACCTGGAAAAATTGTTTTGATTTTTATGGATCTGGAGGCTTCTGGGTATGGACTTCAGGGGCTGCACTTCAGAGTCCTAAGAGCCACATGCAATACAAGGGCCACACTTTGCTTCCCTCCCCACCTCTAACACATTTAAAATACTGAATCACACACTGGACAGTTAGATGTAGTAATCAGTTATGTGATCAAATTGTGTGCCTTATATGGAACTATCCATGGAACTTAAATCATAATTCAGGATTGACTGCTTTATGATTCTCAGATAAAAATTATCCAAAATAGATTGCTTTGACAATCACATGCCACGTTTTTGAAATTATTTCAATCTACATTGGCACCCCATGGTTTTATCAGGGAAGGCAACACTTCTGCTCATACCATAGGCCATGGGTATAAACCTACTGACAAGTAGGAACAATGGGATTGTTCTCTTCAGATTAGTGTAGGGAAGCATTAATATATAGAATTGTTTAGGTTTCCCTCTACTCACTTGTAGACAAAGTTTCAGGATGTGTGTGTCTTTAAAAATGATTTTTTAAATGTATTTTATTTATTTTTTTATTTTGTGAATGAAAAGGGCTATACTCTGGTGCATCTTTCCATAAATTGGCACCCTTTTGGTCTATAAATTCCATCATTACTGGCCACTAGCCATCTAAAACATCTGGGAGGTACCAGTTTAAGAAAGACTGTGTTTATCTTGAAGGAACACCCCTCCATATAGATACCTCCCTGACTTCTGCTGCAGGGGCCCTCCTCTGTGTTCCTTCGATTAGGACAATATGAGGGAGGATGTGGGAGAGGTCCTTCTCTGTCTTGGCACCCTAGTTATGGAACTCCTTCCCCTTGGAGGCCCAACTGGTGCCAACTTTGCTGTCATTCCAGTGTCAAGTGAAAATGTGCTTGTTCACTAAAGCTTTTGGGGCCTAATTCATTTTACACATAGGAGATTTTCAGACTACACTGTTATAGTGTTACTATTCCACTTTAGTGGCTATGGCTACCTCCCATGGAATCCTGGGATTTGCAGTTTAGGGAGGGGCATTTACAACTCTCACCCAGAGAGCTCTTAGGCCTCACTAAACTACAAACCCCAGAATGCACAGAAGGAAGCCAGAGCAGTTAAAGTGGAATAGTAACACTATAATAATGTAGTGTGAAAATCTCCTTAGTTTTAAATCATTTTAAACTATTTTAACTGGTTTTAATATCTGTTTGTAACCTGACAAATTAGCTTTTAAAAAACTGCCTTGAGTCCTTATTATTGGGGCAAAGGCGAGATATAAATGATTAAAATAAATGTATACATAAATAAAAATCATTTTTATTGTTTATACAGTTTTAAATTAGTCAACTTGGCTTTATTATGCCGCCTTGAGATCTTTAGACAGAGTGCAGGATAAAAATGTTTTAATAACTAAATAAAAATCAATTGTGTTGGGATGGGCAAATTCACCTCCCATTTCCAAGAATTGGGAGGGAGCAGTTGAGTAGGAGTTAAATTAAATAGGGGATATGTCCAGGAGGGATGATGGTCAAGAACTGCTTTGCCTTTAATATTTTCCCTGAGAATACTGACACCCGAAGAGTCCAGTTTTGTTCCTACATACAATTGTTTGAAATCCACCCTCTTCAGAGTAAAATGGCCATTCTCTCAGAATATATTTTGGAAATATAGGCAAAGCAGACAGCTTGCACAGGAACAGCTATGAGTAATTTGGTCCTCCTCCACAGTCTCTCAGCCTGTACACCAACTCAGCTAAGTCAATTTGGTTGAACTGAAGTCAATTCCGTGATAATCCAAACACTTTGTCTCAAATTGGTTGCGTATTAGACAGAGACATTGTGCATATAAAGAAGAAATATTTCAGCGATGTCAATGCACAACCAAGTATAAATAGCTTCTCACATTGTCTGGAAATGTAATATCATTTCACTCCCCTAAGTTATTACAATTTCCATACAAGAAAAGTAAAATGAAAAGAATAATTTGCACCCTTAAAGAACCATTACATTCTACCATAGTTCTTCTGCATATAGGTCTTAATTGTTAACACTTGCTGAACAGCCTCTTCTGAAAGTAGCAGTGATTTTTCTCCAAAGCTAGGCAGGGTCATCAAAGATCTTTAAAATATTTTAGTAGATTTACAATATGGGAAAATACTAACTATAGTTTTAAATAGTGCTGCATAAGCCACTGAGATCTGAACTGGGATTTTACATAAATAAAGTGCCCAGCAAGACCTGGATAGAATGTGTTAATTCAACTGAGGCAGTGACAAAGCTTAGCAAAGTAACTTTTTTTGCACTACAGTTCCTAGGAACTCACAGTCATCCAGACCAGTAGCCATGCTGCCTTGGGGATTTTGGGACATGTAGTCAAAAAGGAGCCTTTCCAAACTGCACTACAGGGTGCTTGCTCTATTGTTCAAGAACTATTTCATATTTCTACATTCTTCCATGCAATAGGGTTTGCAGGTGGACCAGTATTTGAATAAAGGTTCTGAGGATCTAAGCGATATGCACAGAGATCACAATAGTGCTTATCTCCCAGCAGTTGCTCTTATAGAAACTGCTGCTGGTTCCACAGTTCAGTTTGCACTGTGCTTTTTGCACATGTCATATGGCATACAGTAGTGTAAACCAGGTCCTGGATATGCTGAAGGAACAACAAATGCCAAACATATGTATTTATCTAAGCAATTTTGACTCGGGCAGAAGGATTGCTGAAGCAACTTACATGCACTTGGTTAAAAAAAAAAAAGACCATCCCTGTCTACAGGAACTCCTCTCCAAAAGAGATTACATAAAAATAAAAGAAGGGATGAGAAGGAAAAGGGGGCAAGTTATGTCAGCTTATAGCATGGCACTCTTGCTTGTTGTTAAAAACATTATCATACTAACCCTGGATTCAAGATGTCTAGGTTGCTAACCCCATAGGTGTTAAACAGCTAGGTGTTAAACTCAAGACTGGCATGAGTAGGTGGGATCCTCAAGCTGTGGCTGACAACCTACCATTGCTGGCCTCTTTTCTATTCCTTTTATTGGTACCATACCCAGTATCTACCATTGTAATCATCCAAAAGATGCTACAGCAACTAGTTCCACTCCCCTTCTCTTCGTCTGGCAGTTCCAGCCTCACAAGCACAACAGAAATTAAATAGAGGAGAGGGAACCCAACAGCCAGTCAATAAATGGGGCCCACCAAAAAGGGGAGTATCCCAAGAGGGAGACCAGTGCTGAGAACCCTCTTGATTGATTGATTGATTGATTGATCGATCAATCAATCGAGTGCAAATTTATCCCATGCTCTACAGGCTCTCAAAGTGTCTTACATATCAGAAGGGTCTCAGAGTAGCTTACATTCCAGTAACAAAACAGGTTCACAGTCCCAAAAGATACAACACAAAAGGGAAAAGAATGGGCAAAGAAAAAGAACACAAGGAAACACAGGTACAACAGCTTAAATCCAATTAATGGGATTTACGTAAGTCAATATAATGCTTGATTTACCATTCAGCATTTGATTCAGGATCTGTATTACCTGCAACCATCTATTGGAGTTAGACCAAATTCTTAATCTTATGCAGTTTCTTGATCTGGTAGAATGGCTGGTGGTCCCTGTGACATCACTAAGGACATTATCAGCTGCGGCAAAAATCACAGGATTACCACGTCAGAGTAGTGCAAATGGGCCTTGCTATCATACAACATTATTATTTTCGCATTCTTACTCTGTGCTCCAGCCACGAAAAAGGCATTATTCGCAATTCACAGGACAAGCCAGCAATAGATCATCAATAGCGCTTTTTCACAGTATTGACTGCATGTGAAAGCATGTCCTGTTGTAATTGCATGATTACAGCATGAATAGGCGGTCCTCAGGAAGAAAATGTCCAGGTGAGCATGCGAAAATGAAGCACAGGATGCTCTTTTTATGAACTGTCCCCTTTAGTTTGCATGGTGTTAGGTTTATTTCAGTGCTTGTGTGTTCATTTACTTTGTTAATCAAGGAGTTTTGGGCATTTGAAGCGCATTCGTGTTTTCTTGTGAGAACCGCCAAAATTTTGCCCATGCCAAATAGCAGAAGTAAACTCCCTTTCTTAAAGCGCCAGTGGTCATTGTGCAATAATTCCATGGTGTTTCTTTCACATGATTGCAGCTACATGCAATAGTAAGTGTTATAATGTCACAATGTTCCTGCTACCTTCTTTCACAAAATAACAGCATTTTTAGATGCTAGTCTGATAATATCCTAAGGCTGGTGTCAGCTAGTGCATTTCGGTCTCTCTGCACCCTCCTAGTGCTGCCACTGGGAGGACCACATTTGAGCAGAAGCAATGCCTTCTGGAGCTAACCTCTCAGGAAAGTAATGGTGGTCTTGTGTTCCTTCTCTCCTTCTTTCTCAGCCCAAATGAGCATAGAACAAGCCCTAACCAAACCCACTGCCCATTAGATTTCTTTTTTTAATTGATTTGATTTATATCCCACCTTTCTCCTAAAATGTGGCCCAAAGCAGCTTACAATATGAATTCAAACAGAATACCTAAACCAATATGTGATACAAATGTTTAGACAATCAATCAAATTACAACATTACTCTTAAAACATTAATTTAAAACAATTCAAAACACATAAAATAACCATTACATATTAAAAAATAGCACATCCATTGCATATCTTTCTACCCCAACCAGTTGAAGGCTGAAAGCCTGTTTAAATAAGAACATATTTGCCTGCTGGTGAAAAAAGAAGAGAGGGGAGTCAACTGAGCCTCACTTGGGAGGAAATTCCATAACCTGGGAGCAACCACTAAGAAAGCTCTCTCCCAGGTGTTCACCAGACAAGCCTGGAATGGTGGTGGGATGGAGAGAAAGCCCTCCCCTAAAGAGCATAAGACTCAAGCAGGCTCAAATGGGGAGATAAAGGCTTTCAGATAGTCTGGGCCTATGTTGTATAAGGCTTATACTGTAGGTCATAATTTTGAATTGCTGGTTCCAGAAACAGACTGGTAGCTTATTTCTACAAGGAAGTTATATGCTGCCAATTATATTTGGGATTGATTTGTAAGACTTCAAATAAGGAATTGGAAAAGTTGATTTTGGACTATCCCAGGTTGCTGAGCTTGGCAACAGTCCCCCTTTTGAAATATCCATGATGCTCAACCAGCGATATCCTGGTGTAGATCTCACCACCACCACCACATCAGAAAAAGCCATCTGTGTCTGTCTATTTTGCTTGACTATAATTCTTGAGAAATGCATGGGAATTGTATGGCAAGAATGTTTTATAGCAAATGTGGATGATTTAAGCAAAAAACAAACACCAGCTTTGATCCTATTTAAAGACACTTGCTCTTCTCCATAGGCCTATGTGCTCACGGTTGGTTTCCATGGTTAAACGTAGCCGATTTACATATTGGCTTGCCAATTGTCTCCCTACAACTGCACTAAGTCAATGACATCATTTATTAGAGAGATAAATGAGAGCAATTAAGCATCATGACTGTAGCTGCTGAAACTTTCTGGAATGAAAGTGTTATTAAAATGATAAAGTGCCCAGCAGAATCTAGTGAAGACATTTAATCTCTCAACTCTAGCTGGTCGAGTGACCTCTGGCGGCTCTCTTCAAAGGTATGCTGTTTCCATACACAAGTATACAGAACCCTGAGCATGAAATGGCAGTTACAACTGATTGATGAACAGTCACCTGATTTTTTAAGAGCGATATTATTCAGAGTTAGGCAGGACAAGTGATAAACATTATCCTTTCATTCATATTTTTTTTTAATATATTCACTTTATAACCAGTTTAAATCCTGATAAATGACATTTGCAGGGAAAATAGTAGTTACTTTTTGGCATGCTAGGGTAGGTGGCTTCTTACAATATATCAAGTGTTCCTGTTCAGTCCATCATTCAAAACTGGGGCGAAGCTGCATGCGTACTTACTTGTTTTTGGAATTATGTTGCCTTCCTTTCTCACAATTTTCAGGCTATGGATGGGATGCAATGCTAATATTCCACTGATGGAGCTGCTTCCATTAGTAGAAACAGGATGTGATGAGTCTCACTCTCTTTCCTGCCCCCAGTCCCTTGCACACCTTCAAACCGTGCTCTGGAAGACAAGGAAACCTCTAGGACAGGTTTTTACACGGTGTGGAGGACTGCGGGAGGCAGGAGGAGAAAGTTATTTATTATTATTTATTTTATTTATTGGATTTACACCCCGCTCTTCAGCCACAAGGCTATCAGAGCAGCTTACAAATGGTCAATTTAACAGTTCCCTGCCCTCAGGCTTACAATCTAAATAACACATGACACATAAGGAAAAGGGAATTGCAGTGGGGGTAGGGATTAAATCAGGAGATACTGCTGGTTCTTCTCTCCCTCCAAGGGCAGGGCAGTGGAAGTTGGGATGGAGGGGTGGCCTTTCACATGCTTCTGGGGCCAGGCCTGATGGAGTTGTGCCTGCCTCGTCTTCTCTCCCTCCAAGGGCAAGGCGGTGACAGTTGGGATGGAGGGAGGGCCTTTCACTTGCTTCTGGGCCCAGACCTGATGGAGTTCTGCCTGCCTCTTCTTCTCTCCCTCCAAGGGCAAGGCAGTGACAGTTGGGATGGAGGGAGGGCCTTTCACCTGCTCTCTCGTGCAGGTGGACATCCAGTAGTCCGAAGCTAGATTTAAACCTCTGTTGCTCACTCATCAGTCTGAAGTAAAACTTTGGTGTCAGAGAGAAACCAGTCTCTTTTGCATGAACCCACATCTTCCCAAAGCATACACTCTTAAGACAGAGAAATGCAGACAGAAATTGCTACCTTTCTAAAGAGAATGATATATTTGCAGTGTCATGGGCAAAATGGGAATGTCTTCAGATTCCATATTTCAGATCCCAAATCAGAATAAAAATTCAGAAATCCAAATCTTTGGGCCTGACTAAAACCAAATCAGTCATAATTTTATAATTGTTTGCTTGATTAAAAAGTGTGTGAAATTTCCCCCTTCAGAGTAAATCAGCTTCCAGACTGTAGACTCTAAGATGTTTTACACTAGACACTTTACATTTGCTCTCCTTTTTTGCCGCTTGGCTTTTTTTAAAAAATGAAAGATATTTTTAAGAGCATGTACAGTCAGCTGAGTACTCAATCTGGCTACTTCATGTTTTCTTTCCTTCATTCTAATATATGTGATGTATGCTGCAAAAGATTGTGTTAGTGTGCAGCTGACAAACATGCTACAGTCAGATACAAAAAAAAGGGTAAAAAGAAAAAAAAATAAAGAAAAAAAAGTAAACATGAAAGAATGGAAGTAGAACACCACTGCAAGTGCTTTGCAAGTGGTGGCGCAGTGGTTAAATGCCAGTACTGCAAGTCATCACGTTGCAAGTTCGATTCCAGCGGGCTCCAAGGTTCACGCAGCCTTCCATCCTTTCGTAGGTCAGTAAAATGAGTACCCAGTTTGTGGGGGCAATTAGCTAACACACACTGGAAACTGCTTAATGCGGTGTAGATGTGTAAATTGCTATTGCTTAAAACAATTTGTAAGCCACTCTGATAGCCTTGTGGCTGAAAAGTGGGGTATAAATAAAAAAAAATAATGAAGAAGATTTTTTTTTTTGTCTCCAAATTCCCCCAAACATCTATTGGGGGCATTTTCACCATGTTGCAGAGGGTTTTTTTGTTTAGCCATTTTAGGTCAAGGAGATGTTTTGTTTAGCAACAAGAAATGACAAAAAATAAATCACTTCCTTTTCTAGAAAAAGGCTTCTCCAGGGCCTAAAGCAGTCATATAACAGAAGCACTTCTTTGGGTGAAATGCTTTGATCCCCCATTATATTTATGTACTTTATTTGCTTTTTTTTTTTTAAATCACTAATCTCCTAGATCATGGTGTTGCTTCTTTCTTGTTTTTTATTCTCATGTGCAGTGTGGATCCTTCTCCCTCAGTACGGATGAAAGCACCTAAAAGGATGCAAAGAATGACTTGGCAGCTCTCATCAAGGGGTGTGTATCAGTGCCCCTCCAGATGTTGTTGGATTCTAAATCCCATCAGCCCCAGCTCACATGGCCAAATGCCAGGAAGAGTTGTAGTATTCCAACTATATTCAGACTGCCACCAGTTCCCCACTTCTTTTCTACAAGCCTCCAGTTATGCTTTACATGAATAAATTTAAATATTTTCAGGTTCCAAAAAAGGATAGTTAAACTCCCTAGCATAGGGTAGCATGAGTAGCTGAGTATTCAAGAGGCAATAGATTGGTTAGAGAGAGTAGCTTTTCACAGTGCAGGTACCTACATACCATAACTATTAATGGACAAAATAGGGATCCCATTATGTATTCAATGTGAGCATTTTAACATGTTCTATGTATCTGCACTTGATTAATGGGACTTATTTAATAGATAAAACATTTCTTTTCACTTTTTTCATGATTTCGATCCCAGGTGGCACAACTAATGGACCAATGGACAAAAATGGTGAATGGAATGTGTATTCTCATCTGTACTACAAGATGCAACTACAAATTGCAACTCAACACAATGTAGACTACTAGTGCTTCATAACTATAAAAAGTTCTTGATTCAAAAGAAAATTGTGCATGCAAGTCTGCTTTTGCACACAGATTTCTCTTACTGGATAACACTGTATATGTATGAGTTGCTTGATAAACAATCTATGTATTGTGCTACATTTGTGGCACTAATATTTTGAACCATGACAAGTTGAGCTAGTGTGATGTTATGGAATGTCCATGAACATTTCAGCTGTTCAGCGAACAAAGTGAACAGCAAACAAAAACTGTGAGAAATCATTGTTTGGCTAGTACTAAGGTTGTACATAAAACTGTGGAAACATTAGCTATGATGGATTCTATCTTTAAAACTGTTGGAAAACAGTCTTCTATTTGAAGGCTTTCTCTTTTTGAAGGTTTGTGTGGTCCAAGTCTGGTTTAAAGACAAAGAACTACATGAAGGTATAGCAGGGGCCTTGAAGTTGTTATCAAGACATAGCACCTGGACAACAGACTGAGCAAACAAACTGGTCTGCTGGGACCCATTCACACTACACCATAGTAACATGATTACAGGTCACCCCCTGTCCAGGGCACAGGATTGGTACCCATGGTTTCAATTATCCATAGTCCAAAAATATGGTCTCTCTATGCATTTACTAGGTCCTCCAGCATGACTCTATGGTAACCTCCACTGGAAATTACAATAAAGTAGTGCTGGAGCTGCCTAGAGATGAGTCCTCTCTAGGCATTTCCAAGGTCCTCCAGTATGACTCTATGGTAACTTCTGGTGGAAGTTACCATAGAGTTATGCTGGAGCTGCCTAGAGAAGTGGCCTTTCTAGGCATTTCCAAGGTCCTCTAGCACAATTCTATGGGGTTCACTATTTATTATCTGCAGTTTCAAGTATTCACTGTAAGTCTGGGAACGTTTCCTGTGCAGATATGGCGGGCGACCTGTATTTCACTTTAACTGCCATGGTTCCATCCTAGAGAATCCTGTGATCTGCAGTTTAGGGAGTAACATTTATAATTCTCAAACAGAGTGCTCTAGTGGTTCAACAGATCATAGAACCATAGAGTTGGAAGAGACCACTTGGGCCAACCAGTTGAACCCCCTGCCATGCAGGAATACGCAATCAAAGCATTCCCGACAGATGGCCATCCAGCCTTTGTTTAAAAACCTCCAATGAAGGAGACTCCACCACACACTCAGGCAGTGTATTCCACTTCTGAACAGCTCTTACTGTCAGGAAGTTCTTCTTAATATTTCGGTGGTGTCTGTTTTCCTATAGTTTGAGTCCATCAATCTGTGTCCTCATCTCTCAAGCAGCAGAAAATAAGCTTGCCCCCTCTTCAATATGATGTCCTTTCAAGTGGCTACCATGTCACCTCTTAACCTTTTCTTCACCAGGCTAAACATACCCTGCTCCAATATTCCCTCCTCATGGGGTATGGTTTCCAGACTTTTCAACATTTTGGTTGCCTCCTCTGGACACATTCTAGCTTGTCAATATCCTTCTTCAACTGCAGTGCCCAGAACAGTATTCCAGGTGATGTCTGACCAACGCAGAATAGACTAGTACTATTAGATACCTCGATCTAGACACTATACTCCTATTAATGCAGCCTAGATTACAAAATCCAGGGAGATTATCAGACAGGAATGCAAAAAGCATTCCTGTCCCACAATCACCACTCCCACTCCACTAACAGAGCTTCATTCACTTCCTAGAGTGAAATCCCACGGATTCTCATAAGAAAATGCAAGCATGGGAAATTAAAAAATAACAAAAAAGTTACACAAAGCGCAAAAACACACTTTAAAATGTACAAGTAACCTGGGGAGGGTCATAAAAAGTATGTCACTTATCTGGGTGTCCCGATCTCACCTGAAAGTGTTCTGGCAGGGACTGCACCACTTTTGATGCATCTGATAATCACCCAGGATTCTATGGGATGGAAGCATGGTGGTTACAGTGGAATAATAGTGCAATAATGATGTAATGTGAATGAGCCCCAGCCATTATGGTGAGATACACTACATTTCTATTTTAATAATAGTTGTGGATTCTAAATTTACATATGTGCATATTTAATATTTGTCAGTGTTATGCAAATCTGTGTCCTCCTTTGTCCTCTCCTTTTTGTCACATTTCCTCATTTTGGATGATGTGTGTGTAGGTGGCCACACTTTTCAGTGCCAAGGAACACTCTATAAAATTATTCAATAACAATCATGTATATGACACTATCAGGTTGTAAAGATCTTCCTGCCTCTCCTTCAGAATCCCACAAACTATAAATATATAAATACCCCAAATATTCAATTCTTTTGTACTTTAGCCCCAAATGCTTTCTTGATGTCTGATGAAAATAAAGAGGGGGAGATACATATGCTGCCTCTCACCTTCAGCTCACCTTTGTGCATTCTGATATAATATGGCAGAATGACTGCTACTATTTAATTAAACAGAAATCTGGATTAACTCCAGCTGCAGGCCTTATAATCTGTCATAGTGTGTTTGGCGAAAGGCGGGTGTCTCCCCCTTTCGGGCCATATTTCATTTCAAAATGGAAATCTGTTCTCCTTCCAATTGATCCACATGCTACAATAAAGGTTCTCTTTCCTTTGAGTAAGAAAAGCGTCCATCCCCAGTGTTTTTTGAAAATCAATGAAAAATCCAAGCGATGCTTCATTTGGTTGCGTATGATAATGAACAAATATCTTGCTTGATGGCACACACATACAGAGAGAACACTCTACCATTTATTTAATCAAGATCTCCAAGGGAAACATCACCTGTGCAAGTTCTTTGCAAATGTCAGTGCTATCTTATGCATGTTTATTCCCAAGGAAGACTTATTGTGTTTGATGGACTTATTTGAATGTCGGTTCAAGTCCCCACTGAGTCATGAAACTCCTTAAGCAACGTTGAACCCATCATTCTCCCAGTTTTATCTAGGGGTGCTGTGAGGATAAAATAAGAAGCAGGCCCTGTACACCACCTTGCAGAAATGTGGGATATATGTATACCTAATAAAATAAGAATAAAAAATTTGCACCTTAGGACCCATTCCAATGCATCTTCATTTTAACTCACATGGAATTCAGTCTCAGGTAAATACACAAAATTGTAGTTCACAGAGCTCTGCAGCGAGATTGGAAGACCATGAGCATGAATTGGAAGTTCTAGGATGGGGTTTGCAACTCTGTACAGGCCATGAACCAATTTCTCCTCTCAGACCCTCTGTGTGCTGCACCCCTCCCCCACAGCAAACCCCAATAACTCAGTTTTCCTTTGTACCCCCTCTCAAAATGGTGACAAGAAGTGACATTGCATCACTTCTTGCTGCCATTTTGAGAAGGGTTGCAGGAAAACATAGGTCTGGGGCAGTAGTATAGGATTTTGAGGTGTGGTGTGGTGGGGGTGTTTTCACACATTTATGAGCTTGCTTCATGGTTTTTTTGGGGGGGGGACTGCCTGAAAAGCATGCCAAAGTTTTTTCACTGACAGTAATTTTTTATCACAGACAACCAATTTACAATCAATTAAAAAAAAAAACACATTTTTTGGTACTGAGAGGTTGGAAGACTAGTAGGGAGTTTCAGAGGCCACATAAGTGGAATCCATGGGGCACATGCTCCCCGCAGGCTGTACTATGCCCATCTCTGTTCTAGAAGGAGAGGATAGTGAACTGTTTCACCCGTAATGAAAATATACAGTAACTGGACTCATATGGGTAAAGTTGTTCTCTTCTGTTCTTTAAAAGATGAAGAAATCTGCTTCAGCGTTATCCGGAGTTTATTTAGCTTATAATATTTGGTATAAGATAGTAAGGCACATTTTTACCTTCTACCTACTTTTCAAGGACCCTCTAGGGAAAAAAATGTAAACATGGAGAAAAGAACTGTGGAACCCATCTCAGCATTCTTGCTCTTCCTGAAAGGCACTGAAACTGCCATTTCCCTGAAATTCCATACACACATGGAGCTTACAGATGAGGTAATTAAAAATGCTTGGGTTTAGCATGATTTGAGGTTTGCTTTCCAACTTTCACCTGCCAAAACAAACAAGAAATAAAAAGCACTCTGCTCTGAGTGGGACAAAGCCAAAGTTTGAAGGGATTGATCATTTTATCCTTGTAGCACTGGCTCATTAGCTTCTTTGCTATACACCAACATGTAGATGAGACCCTGGAACTATAAAGATTTTGCTTTTGCTGCTCAACTTTAGGCCAGCAGCTTGGTGTAAAAGCTGAGGGGGAAAAACCCTCACAGCTATAGTTTTTGCAAATCAGATTTGCAAAGAAAAAAAAAGTTGCCAGCCAGCCAGCCTTTCCCATGACATTCCATTCATGTATTTATTTTCTGTCCTGCCTTTCTCCCAATATGAGACCTAAGGCAGTGTACATTATACATTAAAACAAAATATGCCTAAAACCCAATAAGAATAATACAAGGTGATTGAAGAACATGAAATAAACTGTCCTGTTAAGAACAGCAATAACATAAACAATTTAAAAGCATTTAAAACAGGGCATTGTGCAGAAAGGTACAGTGTACGCACACATCACAAAAACCTTCTGCAACCACCAGTGAATAACGAAGATTCTATCTTTAAAAATGTTTGCCAGTGGAAGGAGAGCAGAGAGATAGCCAGCCTAGCTACCCCAAGGAGGGAGTTCCATAGCCTGGGAGCAGCCACTTTCCACCAGTTTTCCATTTGTTCCCACTCAGTTTGCATCATGTGTCTGCAAGGCATGCTTAGGGGCCGTTTACACGGCAAAAATATTCCTCAAAGAATTCGCCTAGAATTCTGTTAGTTCCCACGTCTTCCGCATCTGTATCGCCCTTTTCGGAAGGAGGGGGGCAAAAATACCCGTAAGTGGCGCACTTAATGACACCGCTGATTTTCCGCCTTTTTTAAAAAAGTGTCGCAAGTTTGCGCATTATCGCATATGGGAACTATCCGACATTTTTATATTCGCGATGTTAAATGTAGGAGGTGTGTGCGGATTGTAAAGTGACGCAATCGAAAACCCGCCTACACATCCGGCATCCCTCTTTTTGAAGCATCTGTAAACATCTTCCTTTTTCTTATGGATTCACTACAGAGAACAAAGAAGGGGGGCAGGGGAATAGCTTGGACTCATGCGGAAACAATTGATTTACTGGATCTTTGGGGGGAGGAAAAAGTACAGGAGCAGCTACGTCTATGTCATCGGAATATCGATGTGTTTGACAAAATCTCCGTTGACGCAGTGAGCTGTGTATTAACGGGGCCAGCATGCATGGCAGCTCTTTCTGTAGGTTGAATGCGGTGATAATATTCCTCTTAAAATCGTTACGCAAAGCAAAGTACTCAGTGAAAGCGTTTTTTCCTTTGCGAAGTCTTCGCTTCCTAATAAGGGTTCTTCTTCGGTAGGAACGACACTTCTCAGAGAATGAAACCATTGTGGAGAGTACTTTGATAGCCAAATACAAGCAGGAAATGATGGTAGCTAAAACCTCCATGGTGGCAGTAATTTACTTTGGAAGATTGAAGACAACAAAGGCCATAAAAGAAGAGTAGATGCCCAATCAGAAACCCAAGAGGGTGTAAAAGGTTGACCAATGAGTGTGCGGGTGGCGGGAATTCCGAAAGGAAGTACGTGTACAACGAATGACGTACTACGTTGATTGACAGATAATATTGACAAAAGATGCGTAATATCGACATCGTGGGAATTAAAGTACTTCGAATTGTAGAAATTCGAAATTTTAAATAATACACATTATAATGACATGGGAACTACAACACGGATGTAAGTAGGAAGCGAAACTTTTCCATGGGAACTCCGCGGTGCAAATTCGAAAGAGCGCTAATGCGATACTTTGCGCAAAAAAAATAGCCGTGGAACCGACCCCTTAGTCTTCAGTGAGCTGCTTTTAGGATTGGTGAGTCAATAAGTGCTATGAAAGTGCTGATAAAACCAGCACTTCCGTGCTTAAAATATGGTGCAGCCGCTTCCGCAGCTTCATGGAAGTGACACTGATGATTTCGGGAGAGGGACGGCAGCATCCGAAAATGACCCCCTACCGAGCAAGACTGCCATTCCTCTCCTGGGACCTCATCCCGCGGTAGGCTCTCTAAAACACTGTCTGAAAATCTCCATTGCCTTAGGAACCAGCTGAACCTGTACAGGTCACAGAAAAGTTACCAGAAGCAAGACAGGTGTGCAGGTTGAGGAGAGGTTAGATTGCACCAATGCACATTTTAAAATTGCCCATAAAGTGGAGGTCCTTTGAAATTTTGCAGGTCTGGTTTTGGAGAAGTTGTACAAAGCTTTAAAAAAATGGCCAACTTATGTAGGATATCTAGAAGTTATACTCAGGAGAAGATCAGCTAGATCTCTCATGGAAAGCTATGAGGAAATATACAGATTGTGTAGCTTTAATTACCTTAAACTAGGGGACCTTTGTTCTATCTGCCTGAAATATGACAAAAATCTTATTCCTTAAAGTAGAACACCTGAACTGTTCACACAAAAATGAAATAGTTCTAAATCAATTATGAAAATGAATAAAAATAAAATAATTGAATAATGGATCAAATTAATTTTTAAACAACCAAAGAAAATAATTATCTTGCATATCCCTTGCCTTAAACCTTTTCATTCATCAGCCAACTGTTAGCATCATCTACTGGTATTTCTATTTAGTCTATCTCTAAAGACTTAATCTCACTCATTATTTAACATGCATGCTCACTGCATGCAACCATTTTATTTAGTCTTCTGTAGTCCTTCTTGTCATGCAAGGAAGAAGTGCCTTTGAAAGAGACAATGCTCATCTCTATTAAGAAGAGAATGAAGACTGGGAAAGGGATAAAAGAGTTCTAGTACGAAAGGCTGCAGTTAAAATTGTATCAATATTCCTGTTATAAACTGACAAACACAGAGCTCAGTGAGGTCAAGTTGTACATGCTTGAGCTGACATGCCAATCTGCCAGCAGTCATATGGTTCTCATATGGCGACACTCCACAGATGCCAGGAAAATGTGAGAAGTTTCTGGCTCATTTCATTTCATTCTCCTGCATGCCATGTTTTCCTGTGTAATATACATCTAATCTATATACATACCAATCTGCTTTTCAGTAGTGCTGTTAAAGATGTTCCATTTTTTTTTTCTAAGTAGGCATGCATCTTTGGAATGAAAATGCTTCTCTCCTTGAATGTTAGGAACATTGTAAACATATTCAAAAGATCCTACTTGACCCATTTAAGTGGACTGAAGGTTTCTAGGTCAAGGATGGGAAATGAGTGTCTCGGCAACTCCTAGTATTCCTCACCATTGGCTGTACTGGCTAGGGCTGTTGGGAGATGCAGTTTAACATATGGAGTGCCACATAAGTCCCACTCTTGGTCTAGGCAATGGGTTCAATGAAGACATACTACTTTATCACACTATGCTGTTATAGTGCTATTATTCCACTTTAACTGTTCTCGCTTCCTCCTGTGGAATTCTGGGCTTTGTAGTTTAGTGAGGCCTAAGAGCTCTTTGGCTCAGAGTTCTAAATGCCTCTCCCGAAACTGCAAATCCCAAGATTCCACAGGAGGCACCCATAGCAGTTAAAGTGGAATATTAGCACTATAACAGTGTAGTGCGATAATCTCATTATAGGCTGCTGACACACTGCAAAAATAATGCAGTTTGACACCACTTTAACTGCCATGTTTCAATGCTGTGGAATTCTGGGATTTGTAGTTTTGTGAGATATTTAGTCTGCTCTGTCAGATACCTTTGGTGCCACAGCAAACTACAAATCCTAGGATTCTATCGGATGGAGCCATGGTAGTTAAAGTGGTGTCAAACTGCATTATTTCTGCAATTTGACATCAGCCTCAGTCCTACCTAGGATAGTCCCATTAAAATCAATGGGACATATTAGCCATAATTAATATAAGTCCGATTGTGTACACTGACCCAACTTGAAGTAAGACAAAGCCTAAATCCAAGCCAAGGACAGATTCTAACATTCTTGTGTGTATTCTTAAATCAAGCAAGTTAACAAAGCTTGTTGACCTTACAATAAGGCTATTCTGATACATCAGCTGCACACTGAGAACTTATTAACATTTCAAGAGCTGACCAAAAAATCAATGCAACACCACAATTGTTACTTGCATCTCCATATCAACAATGTCACAGCTCTGTTTCACAGCCCAATGTCATCCAATCAAATCTGCTAAATAGGCCATAATAATTTGCTAAAGTTAAAATGCACAATTTAGAAATTGTTAAAATATGTATTTCCACATTTTATTGTCTTAGGAGCTATTTAGCATCTTTCATGTCATATCCAATGCGCTTCAAGCAGGGCTTGTTTGTTTCCTTCTTTCAGTGTCAAAGAAAATGAACACTGAAACATACACATTAAAATAATTTTCCAGATAAGATTTGATTCTACAAACTAGGAAGAGTCTTAAGTCTTGGGTAAACATTTTGTTACGGCAACCATGCTATTGTCATTTGAATTGCATTTGTGTTTTTTTTAGGACACTATCGAATGAAAAATTAGGAAAAAAAGATTTAAAAATAAAGAATGTAAGAACATAGAAAAAAGAACCAATAAAATATAGATAGCTATAACTATCTTTCACAACCAACCTAGCTTGTTGTAGGACATTTAACTATACAGTATGCTTTCTTTTATTTTTTTAAACTGTATTTTAATTTTTATGCTTTTACCAATTTTACATCTTAATTTTATTTGTTCTATGAATGTGTTGTAGAAAGGCAGAATATAAACTGAATAAATAAATGTGGCATTGGAGTCAGGGGGAGCAGCCCCATCTTCAGCCCCATTGGTCTAAAACAGACAAAATATGGTGGGTAACAACAGTGCCATCATTCCCTATCCAGACAGTGCCCCATGGTCCATCAGAACACTGATCAAAACTCCTGGTATGCAGAGAACAGGCCCTTTCTGATAATTCCCATCCTTTACCTACATATTACATCTGGACCTTGATCTGAGCACCTCTAAATAAAATGGGCCTGTTCTGTCCCAGAACTTTCCTTTCAAATTGATGCTGTACCTGTAGCTGCCTGAGTTGCACAGTACAGTACTGTGTTACAGCCATTTCAACAACCACATCAAAAGATGATCAGGATGTGCTCAGACTTTTCCTAGGTTTAGGTTGATGGTTCAAGTTATTTTGTTACAGACTGAGCCGAGAACAGATACAGGTACCTAATGTGCGGCCACATGATGGTTTTCTGGGCCAGCTACAGGCCACACTGTGTGCTTTCCAATTGTCCTGATTTGACAGGGAAAGACCTGATTAATCCTCTGTCATCCCACTTTTCAGCTGCTTTTAAAACGTCCCAGTTTCTCTCTTTCCCCTCCACTTTCCCTCTTTATTCTCAGCTTACTTCAATTGCTGCAAACTGAGTTCAAACGATAAATGGAGTTTGCACTCAGTTAACTCAGTGAGGAGAGAAGATTGGAAGGAGCAGAATGCTACCCTTCCCTGTAGACTCAGGCAAGAGCAAACTGCTCCTCAGGAGCCAAGGCAAAGGTTAGCTGGCTGGCTGGCTTGGCTTATGCATTGCCATTCAATCTGCTCCAGCCATAAACTTGCAGGAAGAAGCAGAAGAAAAGTCTTCCCTCCCCCTCCAGTGCCTCTGAGGGAGCGTTTAATAGATGGAGTAACTGTATTATTATTATTATTATTATTATTATTATTATTACTACTACTACTACTAGATATTATTGTTAGTAATTTTATTAAGGTTTTAAATCTTGAGTTTAGTCTTGGGGGTCCATGGCAACAAAAGATATTTAAAGGGGGTCCCTGGTAAAGAAAAGGTTAAGAGCCACTGCTTTATATGTTATATTCTATAAATTATTCTCTGTATGTAGTCTATAGGCATATTTTCAGGCCTCAAAATAAGCCTGGCCTGTAACACCTGTAGCTGGATGCATGGTAACCTCACCCAGAGGATGATGCTGTCATTGTGTGTCCAGCTATAGAAACGTAGCTGGTCACTGGTCACTGTATGGCTGTCCCCTCTCCTCTTTTGGCCACTGAATAGTCAGGAGACAGCTGGGGAGTAGGGGAGGGCCTAGTTCTGTCCTGAGAATCTTTATGTTCCACCAGATGATGCAGGATCTCAGCCACCATGTTATGTGGAGCAAGGATATCAAGATGAATAGTATCCCATCATTTTGATGTTCTTTACATAAACATGCCTGCAGTAATCTGTTATTTTTTAAAAATTATATCATTATTGTTGTTGTTGCCGCTGCTGTTTCTTGATTAAAAACAGCATTGCAAGGGGAAGGTAACTAGCCCTAGCTACAATTTTCTGGCAACCAGCAGAGATGCCAAAGAAGAAGAAGAAAGAAAAAAAACACCTGACCAGTTGAGTTTTTGTTGTTGTTTGTTTTTTAGAAAGGTAGTCATTGCCCCTTTACTGGGTTTTCCATGTTTCCATAACATGAATTGAGTGACATACACTTAAATATCAGCCCAAGCATCCAACAATGGTTATTTTTTCCTGTTAAGCACAAATTCAAATTAGAAGACAGTAAACTATCAATCTTAGTGTCTCTGAAGCGCAATATTACAAACTAAGTTTGTTACCTTAAAGATGAGTTATTTATATGCCACTCCTTTCATACGGCATAACCACAATTCCATCTCCTAATAATTTATATGAATCCAAATGCTCTTATTGTTGTTTTCACAGGTTTGGGCAAAGTTTGCAGTTCCAAATGGATTTACTGTTAAGTTTGTCTTCTATAATATTCATATTCAAACCAGGTGTGACACAAAACAGTCTATGAAATATGATAGCTCAGTAATTTTCTTGGCATAGATTCTAAATGGTCTGATACACAAAAGGCAGGAAAGAACAACATTTCCCCCTGATTGAGCCCTGCAGAATGAATCCATAAAGCTAGGTACTATCAGCTGACATGTTCCCAGTGAATCTAGGATGACTGTCTAGAGGTTTTGGGGTGGGATAAAAATGGAAAATTAGAAGGCACAAAAGAAACATTTGAACTTACAGGTAAGAAATATAGGTACTAACCTATTTCTCTAGTAGTTCTAGATGTAGACACAGAGCATTCTAGCCTTTGACTATGTAACTAACTAATGGGCATCATAGCTGCACACTTTCAGTATCTTGCTGAAGTTTAGCACTTGCCATAGTGCCATTGTTTCTCCTGCTTGAGAATAGATTACTAATTATTTATAGAGGCTGATCAAAATCAGAGAGGGCCTTTGAGAAACAGTTCTCCAGTTGAAACATTCAAGAGCCCTGGTACACCTTGAAGATTAGCAAATTTATCATGGCATGAACTGTCATGGATGATAGCTTATTTCATTGGATGAACAAAGTATTATACAGAATTTCAGGTGTTTTTAGCATGCGTGTGGTTGCAGGTAGAATCGTAGTTAGTGAAGTCAGAGGAAAATGGAATGCAGAAAATGCTGATAGCAACAGTTATGTGATTCAAATTGTCCATTCAGCCTAACTGTTCCTGATACCAGATACATCCTAGCACTGGGTAAATCAGTTAACCCATATAGGCTGGCATACTGTTAGTAAGATACTCAAGTGAAAAGCCAACATACACTTGCATATGTTTGTTGTAGTAGTTGTTGCTGAAGTTGGTATTTTTTCTTCCTACCCCAATGAACAAAGCTCCTCCCCCAAAAGTCACAATTTTGCTGTGATAGACTTTCTGTGGCCATTCAGTGGCTGGTGGAGTGGGGGGATCAGGAAAGCATCCTGCTATGCCCCATACAGAGATAGAATGATTTTATCATCAGTTGAGATCTCCAGAAGATCCCAGTGAATGATGTAATTAATCTGCACCTGTCTATGGGGACATAGCCAGATAATTCTTTGATTCTGCCTGATCTCCACCAGCCAATGCATGGCCAGAGAAGAACTGTACAGTAGTTCTTCCTGAATCTTCGTTTGCGAAGTAAAGCCAGAGAGAGAGAGAGAACTTTTATGCTATGCTCTGAAACACAGGACCTTGGCCACAGTGTGATAATAGTGTTCAAACCTTAGGTGAATTTCCTAGTGAATTGTAATTCAGCAGTTTCTTGCCCTAATCTCCTCTTGAAGTTTCTTTGTTCCACAATGCCTACTCTAAGATCAGTGAATGAATGTTCTGGGAGGTTGTTCTCCAAATGTTTTTCTTTTAATATTGCAATTTCTGATGTCAAATTTGTGTCCATTTATTCTTTTGGACTGTTAGCCTTATACAGAATGCAGAAAGGCATTGCTGATGGAAGATGCCATATATCATGTTCAAATACAAACTGCCCCACCTCACCCCTAGCAAGACTCTTTCAGTTGGGATCCCTGAATGGAACAAAAATAAGTAGGAATTCATAGCATTAGGGAACAACTCTTTTAAAGTATCAGCCACCACACTGGGATCTCTCCAACTGCTTTGTTACAAGGATGCTCCTGGGTTTGATAGAAAGCCTGATCCTCTCGCCAAAAAAGAGTGTAGATTGGACCATTGGCTCTGTGCATATTGTACATCTTAGTCACTGCTGGAGCCACATTAGAAGAACCAAATATCAGTGACTCACATGTGGATTCTGCAGGTACCTCTCCCAAAACATTCTACTTAATAAGAGAGACAGATCCTCATTTTGAAGCCAAAGACTCCCCTCCCCAAGAAGCTTTTCTCTTAAAAAAAAAGTTTTTTTTTTAAATGTTTGTTACCTTTTGCAACAATATTCAAACCCAAACTCAGAGACTAAGGAGATTTTCACACGGGCTATATATCCTGTGGCAGGAACAGAACAGGGTCGGGAAAGGTTTTCCCTTTCGGATGACATTGACCCCGTTCTGTCCTGCATCCATCCTGCTCCTGTGACTGTTCTGGAACAATGTGATCACGATTTTTCATTGTGAATAAACCTCCCGTTCTGTCACTATCACACAATCACGGGTGTGCACACAGGAGCCCCATTCCTGTTCTGAAATGACAGCTGCAGAGGGGAGGTCTGTTCCAAGCACATCCTCATACAATCTGGACATCCAGGTAAGTGGCACCCTTTATTTTACTCTCCCTGTTTTGATTGTGTGATTTAAAGTGTGTTTTTGTGCTTGGTGAACTGATTTTATGTTTGGGGGAGTTTTATTTTTTAAATTTACCGTCCGGCCGTTATCACACAATAACAGCCGGGATTTCAGATGGCTGGTCATAAAAGCAGCCTTACGACGGCTGCATTTATGGCTGGCCAGCAAGGGGAGGGGGAGCCCGTTCCTGCCACAGAATTAAGGTAAGTGTGTGAAAGATTTATGTTATTCTGTGGCAGGAACAGGAGAGTAGATAGTGGGGCAGTAACGGGGCATTTTGGCCCCATGTGAAAATCTCCTTAGAAATACAAAGGATCCTACACTATCCTTGGACAACTTATTCCTCTGTATTTTTTTAAATAAAAATACACAAAAAGTACTGGATATGGCAAAAGGAAGGGGGCATCATTATCATTGCACTAGCTGGACCCAGTGTACTATATACTGTTCTCCTGGAACTGTTGACGGTGATTCGCTCTGTTGCCCTGTCACCACCATGGCCACCAGTTAACTGCCTGGGTCACATTACAGCAGTGGGTCAGTTAACTGCCTGGGGTGATGCTGCCACCAGTTGGCTGCCTGGGTCCTGTTGCAGAGGCAGCATCGGTGTCCCGCCGCCACAGCCAGTTGGCTGCCTGGGTTTTCTTGCATCAGCGGCAGCAGCATCCTGCCACCGACACCACTGCCAGTTGACTGTCTGGGTCCTGTCACAGCCCTTGAGTGGTGAGTAGCTGAGGGAGTGAGAGCAGGGAGGGGCCCTTGTGAGGCTGGGGGTATAGATGCAGATCAAGTGGCAGGAATGGATTGTGAGGTAGAAAGGGGATTTGCATGTGGTGATTGGCTGGGTGTGTTTCCTGAGCAGCCAATCAACACACTGGGAGAGGAAACATACCCAAGCCTACTGTACATACCCAAGCCATATGTGTGTGTGTGTGTGTGTGTGTGTGTGTCATCAGAACTATAAATAGATAGATGTGGTATCATACAACTACATTCCACACTGCAATCACAATTACACTGCATTTCTGCATTTACGTATATTAGTGAAATGAAAATTTCATTCCTGCCAATTGATCACTGAGACTGTCCTGGACTTCATGAAGAACCACTGTTTGTTGCCTCCACATTTACTGGAAAGTTCTTAAGTATGGTAATATCTTGATTCCTCTTCTCCAGATAATGGTGGTTTATTTAGTAAATCATATGTATTGAAATAGATCACCAACTGATCTGAACTGAGAAAGGGAGGGACAGAGAGAAGGTCAGATTGGACATGTTATGTTTTTCCCTCTTATCTTTTCTTTTACTGTACTTCTAGGTTAAGCTTTTCAAGCTCACTTCCTTCTGCTCTCTTTCTCTGAGGTCATTTCCTGTTTGTTCCACTCCTTTCAAGAGAGGCAAATGTACATGGTTTCTCTACAATAGCTGCCAGTACACCTGGAACCATAGGAGCCAGTTTTAGGGATCTTAATAAACCAGTTTAGAACTGTTTTCTTTCTGTTCCATCTTTGAATCAGATAACATGTATGTGGCATTTATTTGTTTGTTTTTTATTTGGTTTGGTTTTTTGCCTAATTACCATTCTCCAAAATTACTTCTTTTCTTCACTAGTCACAAGGACAGCACTAGGCCACTACTCTTGGCAAGCAATAAATATCAAATAATCATAAGAAACCATCTCACACTATGCATATGTACAAACACACATGCATGTGAGCACACACACACACATGAGAGCCTTAGTTATGGGGGTTTCTGGTGCTCTTTTTTTTAAAGGCACCAATTTTATAAACTGCCACCCTTATATGAGGGCTACATTTGTAGCTTCTGCAGTCTGAACAATCATGACATCCATTTGTACAGCCACCTTGTGGAGCTGCTTTTTCATGCAGAGAACACATTCATGACTGTCCAGACAAGCCACATGTCTCACTAAAAAAAAATGGCACATACCCAGAAAGAACTGGGTCTGCAGACTATAAATTACATGTCTTTAGAAACTGCATTAGTACCCTCAAGGTCAGGGGTGGAGAATCTTTTATCTTTCCATGTTCTTTCCATGTGTCATGCTGGGTGAGGTCTAGAATACCCTCACCCCTGCTCCCACTAGTAAATATTTAGAAGTCCAGGACTGATTTGCTTGATCAACCAAGACTCCAGCTAGCCCAGCACCCTGTGTCCAGCTGCAGCCAACTGGCTACCTCTAGCAAGCTCATAAGCAGGGCACAAAGGCAGCAACTTTCTTCCATTGTTTACCATCAGGCCCTGCTACTTGAGATGGGTACTAGGTGTGGTGCCAGGGATGAAGTTTGGGGCAGACTTGTGCGGCCCCATTCAGCTGAGTGAGCAGAAAAGTTCCTCAGTACAGCAGAAGTGTCTTGACCACATTTTGAAGTAAGAGAAATGGGTTCAAGTTATTACCATTTAAAGAACTTCCCTTCCCTAAATTACCTACATCCACCACTGCTCAGGAGCTTACTACATTTGAACACTTTGCTGGGCTGGCTAACAGCCACTAATAGATCCATCTTCAATAAATTTGTCTTAAAAGCAAACTAATACAGATCATGACATCTTATATCACTGAATTCCAGAAACTACCGAGTTGTTATTGTTAGAAGTACACCCTTTTGACTGTCCTGGATCTGCTGATAATCAGATACAGAAAAATCCAAAAGAAGTAAAAGCCATACTCTCAGCAATATGGAGAATCTTAGCAAACATTTGTGGATTTGTTTTTAAAGTGCGGTTGATGCCAAATTACCCTGATGTACTGTCTTGAATTCCTCTTGCCACTATTTATTGTGCCTGCTTTTATTATTTTAATTCCTTTTGATTCTTGCGTCAATCCAAGTCTAACTGTATTTAAAGCAAACCAGTCATGGAACAATAATGATTATAAGTGCTTTCTTGTTTAGTTCTTCTTTTTCAATCACTGAAGAATTCAGTATGACTGTATACATATACAGTATATTTTTGTCCCTGAAGAATGTTTGGAGATGAAGAATAGAGAAAGAATGGGTGCTGCTTTTTCCCTTAATTTTGCCATATTGCCTGGATCACAGCCTCACTCAAAGTGAAACAGCCATCTGGTTGCTGTGCATTTAAAAAGAAAAAGAAAGGAAAGGAAAGGAAAGGAAAGGGTGGTTTGTCAAACAAAGAAGCTACCTTTTTATTATCCCATAGTATATTTTTTTTTCTTCACATTTCTTTTTTACTCCAGTTTTTCAGCATTACTAGCAAGAACATTTGCCTGTGCAAAACCCATCAGCATGAATGGTTACAGGTACAAGAACAGTTGCAATGGCTGGGGCTCTTTGGCTTAGAAAACATGAGTCAAGGGAGGAGGGGCTGGAGGCATATCAAGTGATGAACAGTGTGGATAAGTGAGGACAGAGAGGAATCTTCCTTTTCTTTTATAATACAAGGGATCATCCAGTGAAGCTGAAAGGTTAAAACCTTGCTTCCTCAGGAGATTTCTCATCCATAAGGTGAAGCTGACTTGATGGTGAAAAACAACAAAGTGTAAGGCAGCCCAGCAACCAATTTAAAAGGTGAGTTGACTCTTCTGGAGGTTTCCAGTAAGCAACTTGTCCTTTGGGGCCATAAGAAAAATAGTTTGGGGTGTTTAGCTACAGGGCTAAACTTTGTCCATCTCTGCTATCAAGAGACTGAAGGCAGAGAAGATTATCAGACGCGGCAAAAACCACATCAGAAGAACATGACGATAACAGTGAGATTCTCAGATGATGATGTCCTTCAGTGTTCTGGGGGCATAGCAGAGGCATGAATAAGGTGTCCCTTTTTATTGACGGCTTAGCCATGTCAATAAAAAAGTGAAGCTTCATCCACACCAGTGCTATACCCTGGGAATGGCTGAGGACGTGGGTGTCTGATAATGCTGCCCTTCCTGTTATTGTCATGTTCTTCTGATATGGTTTGGGACGTGGTTTTTGCCATGTTTCCCAGCTTCTGATAATTTCCTGAGTGTGTGAGAGACAGAGGGAAACCAGTAAATGCTGGAAGTCTGGCAGATTAAAGGGTTTGTCTACACTGGCTGCCACACACAATGGTGGCCACACACGCTGGGCTGAAACCGGTGCAACATCGCATTGTTGTCCGCATGGGCCAGCAGGGCTGACACTCCATCAGCCCTGCTAGCTTGTCTCCCTTTCCCCAGTGCTGCCACTGCGTCACCAGCCAAGCAGCTCCCTGTGAGAACCTGGCCGGCAGTGTCACCTCTGCTAAGGTCAGAACAGGGCACCCAGACGTGATCAACAAGGAGGTGGTTGCTCTACCCCCTCTTCATTGATCACATGGGAGCCCCATTTCTGCCCTCTTCAGAAGCAATCACGTTGGGCAGGCTTTCCACAGCTGCTTGACCAGCAAATCAGTGGTGGCAGGAGCACAGGGAAGAGGATGGATCTCATCGGAGCTCCCTCCTCTTCACAAGCAAGAACTCCATGGAAAGCCTGCCCAGCATGCTACCATTTCTGTTGAGGGCAGAAATGGGGCACACATGTGATCAATGTGGAGGGGGTAGAGTGCCATCAGCAGAGGTGCCTGTGTACCAGGCAGGTTTTCCATGGAGCTCCTGAGGAATCCTAAACAGCAAAGCTTCATTCCAGACTGTTTGGTGTGCTAAACAGAAATATTCTTCTTAGAGAAGGGGCACACACTACAACACTGTGTCGCAGTGGATCCCATACTTCAACGAGATCTTTAGAGTCAATTGGCACAAAGGTTGTGACAGAGTAGTGGAATTATTAGCTCAGGATAGTACAAGGATATCTGAATCTCCCTTCCCAAGCCTTGAATCAGATAGGTAAAGAATAAATGTACTATTGTATCTCCACCAGTTTAGAAGGCAAACTCTCCTCCTGATTGCCCTAATTGCAAAACTACTGATCAAAATCTAACCTTAATCTCAGAAAGCAGTAATGCATAGGCTTTCTGCATTCTATTTCTATCTCTCCCTCTTTAAAATTATACTGCAATCTGCTACAGTCATCATCACCTCATCTAAATTGTTCTTAATCATTCCCCCACCTCCACCAAAGTATTATAAGAGAAAACAAACATGTTGAATTGTTTGGCATTGATTAGATTTCTACACAGAGATCAGAGTTTGGTACATTGCATTTTAAAAGTAACTGTTTACAATTACTGCCCTGAGGTTCCAAAAGAAGTTGATTACCACCACAGTTACAACTTTAAATTTCCCCATTTCTCAAAAGTAACTAAAATAATTACTTTGTAGGCACTTTTTTTAAAAGAAAAAATACCTGTATGCTAGAAGCTGGCCTAAATACAGTTGTCCCTCCACAGATTTGGTATCCACGGATTTAAGTATTAACAGCTTGAAAATATTCCTAAAAAAATAATAATCCAAAAAGCAAAGCTTGATTTTGCCATCTTATATGAAGGACACCATTTTTCTATGCCATTGCATATAATGGGACTTGAGTATTCACAGATTTTGGTATCCAGGGGGGGGGGGTGGTCCTGGAACCAAACCGCAGCAAATATGAAGGGACAACTGTACCCTGGAGGAATCAGATCCTCCCTGATTGTGGAAGCTAAACAGGGTCAGCCTTGGTTAGTGCTTGGCTGGGAGACCACCAACAAATGCCAGGTGCTGTAGGCTATATTTCAGAGGAAGGAACTGGCAAAACTACCTCTGAGTATTCATTGCCTAAGAAAACCCTGTGAAATTCATGCAGTTGCCATAAGTAGACAGGCAACTTGAAAGCACATACAGCTAGCTCTTGGTATTTGCTGTAGTTTAGTTCCAGAACCCACCCCCATGGATACAAAAATCCATGGATGTTCAAATCCCATTGTATGCAATGGCATAGTAAAATGGTGTCCCTTATATAAAATGGCAAAATCAAAGTTTGCTTCTTGGGTTTTATTTTTTAATATTTTCAAGCTGTGGATGGTGAAATACATGGATGCCAAATCCATGGTTACAGAGTGCCAACTGTACACACATACACATGCTAGAAACTCCTGCTATAGTACTATTAAAAACACTGTCCTGTCATCATCCCGATAGTTGCCTCAACATCTACAACAGAGCATGTGGGAGAGTTTAAATATGAGATGTTTGAGCCATGTAATATTTACTCATCCTTCATCATTTAGTTATGCCTTAGTTAAAAATTCATACCTGCATTGCAAAATGTTATGTCATCCCGCATTACATTACAGTTATAGTGTACCATGATTTGTAGTGTACCGGCCAAACCCAAAGGGTGCTCAGCAGTGGCTCCTCTTCGTCTTGGAAAGAGGTGACCAGTGGGGTGCCACAGGGTTCTGTCCTGGGCCCAGTGCTATTCAACATCTTTATCAATGACTTGGATGAGGGAATTAGGGGCATACTTATCAAATTTGCAGATGACACTAAATTAGGAGGAGTAGCTAATACCCTAGAGGACAGGATCAAAATTCAGAATGCCTGGATAGACTGGAGAGCTGGGCCAAAGCTAACAAAATGAAATTCAATACGGTGAAATGTAAAGTACTGCACTTAGGGCGGAAAAACGAAATGCATAGATACATGATGGGGGAGACCTGGCTGAACGAGACTACATGCGAAAGGGATCTAGGAGTCCTAGTAGACCACAAGTTGAAAATGAGTCAACAGCTTGTGGGTGCAATTAGCTAACACACATTGGAAACTGCTTAATGCAGTGTAGATGTGTAAATACCTATTGCTTAAAACAATTTGTAAGCCGCTCTGATAGCCTTGTGGCTGAAGAGCAGGGTATAAATAACTAAATAAATAAAAAATAAAAATAAACAGTTTAATTTAGTTTTAAGGGGTGGGAGGGTAGGATGGGGAAGGACTGTTTTAACTTGATGTTGTTTTAATCTTGCTGTAAGCCGCCCCGGTTGCCGAGCAGACGGGCGGGTTAAAAATAAAAAATTATTATTTATTATTATTATTATGCGGCAGCTAAAAAGGCCAATGTGATTTTGGGCTGCATCAATAGAAGTATAGTGTCCAGATCAAGGGAAGTCATAGTGCCACTCTATTCTGCCTTGGTCAGGCCTCATCTAGAGTACTGTGTCAAGTTCTGGGCACCACAATTCAAAAAGGATATTGACAAATTGGAGCGTGTCCAGAGAAGGGCAACTAAAATGGTGAAAGGTCTGGAAACCATGCCTTATGAGGAAAGACTTAGGGAGCTGGGTATGTTTAGCCTGGAAAAAAAGATGGTTAAGGGGCGATATGATAGCCCTCTTTAAGTATTTGAAGGGGTGTCACATTGAGGATGGAGCAAGCTTGTTTTCTGCTGCTCCAGAGAATAGAACACGGAGCAATGGATGCAAGCTCCAGGAACAGAGAGTCCACCTCAACATTAGGAGGAACTTTCTGACAGTAAGAGCTGTTCTGCAGTGGAACACACTCCCTTGGAGTATGGTGGGGTCTCCTTCCTTGGAGGTCTTTAAACAGAGGCTGGATGGCATCTGTCGGGGATGCTTTGATCGTGATTCCTGCATGGCAGGGGGTTGGACTGGATGGCCCTTGTGGTCTCTTCCAACTCTACAATTCTATGGTTCTATGATTCTATATTCTAAAAAGGAATTAAATGAAAGTAACTAGTTAATTTGTTGCTAGTAACTTCCAGTCTGTGATAGGAATGCCAAGCCTTTGCCCCTATGTATTGCCTCACTTGCAGCATGAAACCCTGATATGAAAGGAAGGCTGTGTATCTTTCATTTCTATATGCAAATTATCTGTTTGATCATGAGCAGTGAAGCCCCCTTGGTTTTCAAAGTCAAAATACAGATTGATATCTCTCCCCTCTTCAGGCGGAAATAAATGTCTGTACTCGCTTTCAGGGAAACAGTAATTTATGTTTGTACAACTGGGCATTTAAATGGAGACTGTTAAGACTGGAGAACCTCGTTTGTTGCATACGAATGACTGCATGTCCCTGGATGGTTATAGCCTTCACAGATTTCACTGGAGCGCCACTGAGAAACCCACGTGGCACTGGCACAGACCCTCATCAGAGAAGTAGACTGGGCAAGCATCTGGGTGTAACAATAACAACAACAATATGTGACCATTTTAAACTGTATCTCTCAAAGCTGCAGGAAGGGCTAGCACAAGGGTGGGAGGAATGCAAATCCTCCACATGTTGGTGCAGTATAACACTTGTCAGCTCTAGTCAGCATGGCCATTTCAGGGATGATGGGAGCTGTAGTCCTGCAACTTCTGGAAGGCCAAACAGATTTGCAATCAGAAGCCAGAAGATCTATAGCAGGGGTAGGACATCTTTTGTGTGTGAGGAAATGGATGCACTCCACCTTTGTAGGTATGATGATGTCAGGGACCATGGCCCCACCCATAATGTCAAGGTCATAGCCCTACCTCTTAAAATCATCTGGCCTTCAGCAACTCAGAAATCTGTCTGTATTCCATCTTTCCCCATTGGGGCAGAAATTGATCAGGTGACCACATGGTCTTGGGCCTTGCTCCAGGCTATGCAGCTCACTGATAGCTTCTCCTGCTTTACTTCTGCCCTGCTTGAAGCTATGATTCAGCTGTCTACTTTGACTGGATCAGTCAAAGCCTGTTTTGTTCACCACATCCCTGTCCCACAGAGAACAGCACAGGACAGGCAAAACTCTTTGCATGTTTGCAGAATTCCTGTTTGATTCTTTTTACCACACCCACTCCCTTCTTGCCTCACTCTGACCTGATCCATTTCTTTCTCTACTCTCTCTATCCTCCATTACACCATGTGTTTAATCACAAGCAAGTTGTTTTTAACTAAAGCTACCTTTATGTGTTTTACAAAGAAGACTAAGCTTGTTTCTTTGCTTTGCTAGACCCAGGGTGAGTAGAGATGGGAACAGTTGTTGTTCAATGTGAAGTCGAAGGCTTTCACGGCCAGCATCCACAGGTTTTCCATGTTTTTTTTCCCCTGGGCTGTGAGGCCATGCTCTGGAAGAGTTAATTTCTAACGTTTCGCTTGCATGTGTGGCTGGCATCTTCAGAGAATGGTTGGGTAGGAGTGGGGGGTTGTTATATACTGTGAGCTGCTGTTGGAGAGGATATGTAAATTTGTGTATTTAAATGGCTAGTTTCTGGAGGAAAATATGCAAGGAGGACTAGTGTCTGTTTGGCTAATGGTCCATTGTCTGCTGGAAATCACCCTGTCCCTGGGTGGAGTTCATTTGCATGTATTGAGTTTTGATTTTAGTGTTTTTCAAGACTGGTAGCCAGATTTTGTTTACTTTTAGGGTTTCTTCTTTTCTGTTGAAGTTGTCCAGGTGTTTGTGGATTTCAATAGATTCCCTGTGCATTCTGACATGATACTTGTTGGCGTGGTCCAGAATTTCAGTGTTTTTAAATAACATTTTGTGTCCAGGTTGGTTTATAACATGTTGTGCTGATGATGATTTTTCTGGCTGGCCCAGTCTGCAGTGTCTCTCATGTTCCTTGATTCATATTTGCACACGGTGTATAGTGGCCCATATGTAAACTTGTCCACAGCTGCATGGTATGTGGTAAACTCCTGCAGCTGTGAGAGGGTCTCTTTTGTTTAGCTTCTGCTTTGCCGGTTTGATTACTCTGCTAGAAAAATCCACTACTATGAACTTTTTCAGACACTCTAAACCCCACCCCATGGAGGTTGGGAGGAGGATGGCGCTGTCCTGCTTCCAGCAGTCGATTTTGCGTGCCCCATCCTCCTTCTGTCCTTTGTTTATTCTCCCTCTGTGCCGAAGCTACAAAAAAGGCGCTGCTTTTCTTTGATGGAAGTTTCCATCAATAAAAAGTGGTACCTTTTCCATCACTCCAGCATGGAGGAAGGATGGGAGGAGGATGGGCCATGCAAAAATTGACCGCCAGAAGCGGGACAGCACTGTCCTCCTCCTGACCTCCATGGTTTTTTTTTTTTTAGAGCGTCTGAAAAAGTTCTATAGCTCACATTTTTCAACAGCTGTAACTGAGCTACATACCAGCAGGAGGGCCTGCTCAGTCAAAGACATCTTCACCTACACTTTGCCTTGGCAATGAGAGGGGTGGGGAAAGTGTGGCCCTGCTGATAGATCACAACTTCCATCAGCCTTAGCCAACACAACCAACACTGGAGAGCTGCACTTTGGCTACCCCTGCTCTACACAGAGGGTATGGGTCAGGCAAAGCACTGAGCCACATAACCTCAAGGAGTAGTCCACAAGATTGTATGGCCCAATCAGGACCTGGCTTTGCTTCCACCATATGTTTCTCAATCAGGAAAGGCAAAGGGGGGAGGGGGAGAGCAAAGGACCTGAAAGAACAATTTGACCTCAAGGAGCATATGTCAAGTTCATGCAGCCTAGCTGAAAGTCCTTCTTACCTTTGATTTCTTCATGGCTGAGCTGAAGGAGAGAACAAGGGTGGGAAGATGTGATATGTAGAAGTGGGGTGGTTTTCTGAAACAGTTCATGGGTTATATTAGGGAGCCCTGCAGGCTATCTTATACCCATTAGCAAGAGTTCCCCATTAACACATAAGCACAGAGAGTTTCTTTTTAAAGAATAAAACATCTATAGTGTAGCATAACCAGCAACTTTTATTGCATGTATCATTGAGTCAAACAAACTAAAGAACCCATAGTTATGCCCACTTGCTTCACAGATAAGCAAAGGATGTGAATTGGTATAAGTAGCTGCATATTTCACTCCGTTAAATAATTTTGTGGATAGACATTAAATATTTTGAACATGATCCAGAAGAAAATTCTCCTGTGAAAGTCTTATTACAGTGAGGGCTTGGGAGATCAGACCCTAAGAACTTTTATGATAAATACGATTCATAAAGATACTGTACTCAGCCAGAGTGGACATAAAAATCATCTCTGTTAGCAATGGATATATGATATGGGGGCGGGGGAGAAAATTAATCCAACATGCAGGACAAGAAGCAGTGTTCATTTACAGCCCTATAAACACCATTGGCTAAAGCTTTCCCATACCCTGCATAAATTAGAATTTTATTATCGATCTCTGCTTTAAATCCGATTTGAGTCGGCTGAACTTATCCTAAAGACGACAGGTCTGTTTTTGCTGTTTGGGTGTCCAAAACACCTGCCAGCTGTTTGTCTGCTGAATTAAGGACATCATGTTTTCAATTTCCTTCAATAAAGCTATGAATCTGGCAATTTGCTGGCCTGCTTCAGCTAAACAGAAAGGACAATTTGAGAAAGATCATAGTTCAGGCTCAGTCAGACGGAAACGATTGAAAACAGAGAACTGGCCGCTATGTTTCTCTCCCCCACACACACACTCCCCAATGCAGCTTGCTGTCGCAGTTTGACTGACAAACTGACTTTTTTGAGGTGCTCATGCCCATTTCAGTCAGAGTTATTGAAGGTGATTTTGATCTTCTCCACGAGGCCACAGCAGTGGCCATGCCATCTGTCACCTTGATTGCATCGAGGATTCTCTGGAGAGGGCGCGATGGCTCCTGATCATTTACAGATTGTGCTGCTTTCGCCTCCATAAGGACCACATGCACAGAGCCAGATGGTGAACATACACGCTTATTATAAGTCTTTATCTCTGTGCAGGAAGGAGAGGCACCATTAGATCTCCCTCAGGAACCCCGCTCCTCTCTACCATCATGCAGCTCTTCGGCAAATACAGTCTTCTTCAGCTGTCATCATCAACCTACCTCTGAAAATTAAAAAAATAAACAATAATTCCATCAGCTGAAGCAAGAGACAGGCGAGCAGTTCTCACACAAAGCTGTCCCCCACCCACCCTGCTTCACGCTCCTCTCCCCGACTGTCAGCACAAGGTAGAAGCAAGTTTGTTTGCAAATAGATTGCATTAACAGGGGGTTCTGATTAAATATAAAACAAGGTTATTGGGAGGATTATAGGCTCAGTTGATTAAACGTTGTATGGATCAGAAGAGTCTCTTCTTCATCAATTGCCTGTTATTTTAAACATCACAAGAGAGGATGAGGAGATTGTTTATTCCAGATAAAAAGTCCTCAACCCCTCCCACAACAAACATTGATTATCCTGCTGTATGTAAGCACACTATAGTCTCATCTTTAAAAAGTGGAGGTTTCATGTTAGCAAAAACCATGGCACAGTGTGTGTGTGTGTGTGTGTGTGTGTGTGTCCAATAGCAATACTCTAAAGTAAACTTTACAGGAATGTTAGCCTGCTGTATGGACCTTGAAGTAGAATCCAGCATGACATTCATAGTATAACATCAGACATATCGCCAGACAATTATGTTTTTTTCTGTAATCAGTTGTCTTAAGTTATAAACAACTGAGTAGTATGTGCTACTATGCTCGTCCCACCCACCCCAAAATGGGGAGGGGGGAAAGGATGCCAATAAAAGTGTGTGTGTGTGTGTGTGCACAAATGTGTGTTGCCAAGACTGGAATGTCTTTCAGAGTAGAAGTTTGGCCCCCTTCCAGTTTCAAGCATCTTCCCTAAAACACATGGTGATTATTATTTTTGCTCTCATTTCTAAAACACAGATCTTTCACAAGGCAGGCTAAGAGGAGAGAAAACACTCTCCATTATTGATGCTAAGAAAAAAAACCTGCAAATATCAATGTAATCTCAAATTAAAATACCACAATTAGGGCAAAAAGGGGGAGAAGTACTTGGAGAGGAGAATAGCATTCTTTGATTAATTATTTTCTTTAAAGTTTTCAAATATTATTTTCAGCATACATTTAATTTCATTTGTGTTTATTTTCAGTTTGTTACCAGGGCAATATTATGGTCTGGCTAAACTGACTGTCAGCCAGTTGTCAAGAACTGAAAGCAGCCTATCATGTTGGAATCTTGTTTTCTGCCAAACACAATGGCAAAAGCACAGTATAGCAGAGAGATGGCTAGGACAATCAGTATAGCGCCAATGGCTATGCTCCACCTACTAATCACAATGTCTTTCGCAACACAGGCTCACCAGCCATTTATTATATCAGCCAATCAACGTGCAGCAACATGAGCTCCACTGTGACATAGCCACAATGACATCACTTGATCCATTCCACATACATTATCAGGAGCACACAGGACATGTTGCTAGCACAACCTGCCATAGTTCAGGTTGCAGGTTGTGTAATACGTTTTAGAATTCCCATCTGGTAGAAGTTTGAATCTTCTAACAGCAGACAAATAAAAGGCAGCAGAATAGCAGTTTTCCTAGAGAAACATTTGGGACCACATAGAAAAAAAAGGATATTGCCACAATAGTCAACAGTTTCATAAATTACAGCCCAGTATCTTGGAAGAAGCTTGCATGTAGAACACCCCCAAGCCTCCAAAGGGAAGGGTTTGAGTCTGACTGTTGGGGTGAAGGAGTTCATTCCACACCACCAACACTAACAAGATCGTGTGGTGCGCAGGCGCACCAACTGAATTTACATCACTGTTCAGGCTGGCTGCCTCATCACTTATGCTGCCATCACTTTTGTGACACAGGATTTTTCAAATCCCACCACTGCCACCAAATAAATATCTGTGGATACCACAGTTCCACAGTTATCACCTTTATGTCAAACTTCCCCCTTATTCCTTCATTGCACTCGGGTTTGACTTTTGACGGATAGTATTTACATTTGTGTGCGGGTGTTTACATGGTTAGCAGTGCCAATTAAATACCAGTAAGGGAAATAACTCATGAGAAGTCTGGAAGTGATAGGCAAAACATAAAGATTGATTTATTGTTTGAACAAAATAATAGGAATGCTTTGAACTTTGTTTCCAATCAGCCTCTATTCTTCTTATCACTTATTCTCACTGCCCATACATTCTCTCAGCTCCACTTACAGCCATACACACATCCCAGCTCTTTACTCATCACATTACATCTTTAACTCTCTCTTCTCAACTGTCATCTCTCTTCTCTTAACTGTTACACAATCCTTTCACACTAGGAGATCCTTCCCATACCAGTTTCCTGCCACAGGATTGGCTTCTTCATGCTCTCTTCCCATTTGCTCTCGAATATTCCATCAGCCACCCATCACACGGTCTCCACAGATAGCACAAAACATCTCCCTATTAATAATAATAATAATATAATAATTTTTTATTTTTAACCCACCCTTCTGCTCAGCAACCAGGGCAGCGTACAACAAGATTAAAACACAGCAAGTTAAAACACTCCTTCCCAATCCTAATCCTCCCACCCCTTAAAACTAAATTAAACTAATAGAGAATTAAAACAAAGATAAAATACAGTAAATAAATAAATAAATAAATAAATAATGGCAATAGCGGCAGCGGGTAAGCAATCAGCTCCACTTGAGCTGGGAAGTTATTCCGGGAAGGCCTGCCAGAAGAGATCCATCTTTAGTGCTTTCTTGAAGCTATCAAGAGTAGTGATAAGACAGATCTCATCCGGCAGGCCATTCCAAAGTCTGGGAGCCATAGAAGAGAAGGCCCTCTAGGAGGTCTGCGACAGCCTAGTTTTCATAGGCTGCAGCAGGTTCCTCCCAGAGGACCGAAGTGCGTGGGGGGGATCATATGGGATGAGGTGAACCCAAAGATAAGATGGACCCAAGCCATGTAGGGCTTTAAAGGTTAAAACCAACACCTTGTACTGCACCCGGAAACTGATCGGCAGCCAGTGGAGAGATTTAAGCACAGGTGTTATATGCTCTCTCCTAGATATACCCATAATTAACCTGGCTGCCATATTTTTTACAGGTTGAAGTTTCTGGGTTAGACACAAGGGTAGCCCCATGTAGAGTGTGTTACAGTAATCCAAACGTGAGGTTACCAAAGCATGTACCACAGTTTCCAGATCCCTTGTATCCAGGTAAGGGCATAGCTGCCATATCAGCCGAAGCTGATAACAGGCACTCCTGACCGTCGCACTCACCTGACTAGTCATGTGAAGCGACAAATCTAGGAGTACCCCTAGACTGTGTGACTCCATCCAGGACTGGAAGTTGTATTCCCAGACCTGGTTTCAGGCCTGTGACTGTCAGTACCTCCGTTTTGTCTGGATTTAGTCTCAATCTGTTTTTCATCATCCAATCCATTACTGCTCTAAGACAGTCATTGAGAGGAAAGACACCATCTGAAGTCTGAGCCAACGATCTGGTCATGGAGAAATATATCTGAGTGTCATCAGCGTACTGATGACACTGAGCTCCATGCCTCCGGATGATCTCTCCCAGCGGCTTTATATAAATGTTAAATAGCATCGGGGACAAGATGGTACCCTAAGGGATGCCACAATTAAGCTCAATTCTGGAAGAGCAGCTGTCCCCAAACCTCACCCTCTGGGATCTGCCCAAGAGAAAGGAATGGAACCACAGCACAGCGATCAGGCGATCCAAGAGGATGGAATGATCTATAGTGTCAAAGGCCACTGAGACGTCCAAGAGCACCAGCAGGGTCACACTACCCCTGTCGATGTTCAGCCAGAGGTCGTCGGTTAGAGCGACCATGGCAGTCTCAACTCCATATCCTGTTCCAAAGCCAGTTTGAAATGGATCAAGATAATCGGTTTCATCCAAGACGCCTTGGAGTTGGAAAGCAACTGCCCTCTCGATCACCTTGCTTAAAAAAGGTAGCAAGGACACTGGTCTGTAATTTTTCCTGTCCAAGGGGTCCAGGGAAGGTTTTTTCAGGAGTAGCTTAACCGCTGCCTCCTTTAAACAAGATGGTACGATACCTTCCCTGAAGGATGCATTGATTGTGTCCCGTAGGAATACTCTCAACGTGTCCCCCCCCCCCCGGACGACCAGCCAAGATGGACAGGGATCAAGAGGGCAAGTCATCTTCCTCACTCTTCCAAGGAGCTTGTCCACATCATCGGTACTCACCGATTGAATCTGATCCAGTAAAATGCCATCAACGGAGTTGTTGGATGCCTCAGCTATGGATTCCGTCAGAACGTTGGTGTCCAAGTCAGCTCTTATCCGAGAGATTTTATCTGCAAAGTGGATGTTAAATGCATCACAGCAGGCTGTTGTCAGGTTAAGTAGGGGGTTTGGCACAGGAGGAGCCTGTGTCAGCTCCCCCACCACCTTAAACAACTCTGCTGGATGGGACTCTGCAGACGTAAAACATGCACAGCAGAAGGATCTCTGTGCTGCACGTATTGCCTCCAGATAGGAATCAAGATGCTTCCTATGGCGAGTTCTGTTGGATAAGAGTCGAGTCTTCCGCCACTTGCACTCTAGCCGTTGTCCAGTTCACTTCATCCTCCTAAGCTCCTCTGTGTACCAGAGCTTATGATTAGAGGCAGGCTGAAAAGGACGCTTGGGAGCGATTGTGTCGATAGCCTTGGTAAGATCAGTGTTCCAGATGCTGACCAAAGCCTCAACAGAATCACTGGCGTTACCAACCATTAGATCCTCTAGAGCTTTCTGGAAACCAATTGGTTCCATTAGCCTTTGAGGGCGGACCATTCTAATGGGTCCACCACCCCCAGAGGGGCAGACAGTGGCTCTTAGTTCCATCTTGACCAGGAAGTGATCCGTCCATGACAATGCGGAGGTTTTTGTAACCCCCACCCATGAATTTTCCTGTTCCGTGCTGAAGATTGCATCGAGGGTATGACCTGGACAATGTGTGGGCCCATCAACCAATTGGGATAGGCCCATGTTTGTCATGGTTTCCATGAACTCCCGAGCTGCACCGGTTATATTTGACACGCTGGTCTCGAGTGGAATGTTGAAGTCGCCCAAAACCAAAAGTCTGGGCGACTCCAACAACAACTCAGAGATCAGCTGGGTCAGCTTGGTTAGGGAGTCTATTAAGCAATGGGGTGGCTGGTATACCAACAGAATCCCCAAACTATCCCTGGTTTTCAGGCTAACGTACATGCACTCGATGCAAGCTGTTTTCCGGATAGTTAAGTTGTTTCTATGAACCAAGTTGTAAGCAGTTCTTGTAGCTTCAGGGTGGAAGAAGAGGGCATGGCTCCCAGGCAAAAGCTCACCCTTCCCAACCAGGTCTTGACACTCAGCATATAAGCAGGTTTGTAGCTTCAGGCTGGAAGAAGGGACGTGGCCCCCTAGCAAAAGCTCACCCTTCCCAGCCAGGTCTTGACTCTTAGCTAGTGAGCAGTTCTTATAGCTTCAGGGTGGAAGAAGGGGCATTTTCTCTGTGTGAGGGATCCCCCTGCCATGCAGGAAATCACCATCAAAGCATCCCTGACAGATGGCCATCCAGCTTCTGTTTAAAGACCTCCAAGGAAGGAGACCACCACGCTCTGAGGGAGTGTGTTCCACTGCCAAATGGCTTTTACTGTCAGAAAGTTCCTCCTAATGTTGAGGTGGAATCTCTGTTCCTGGAGCTTGCATCCATTGCTCCATGTTCTATTCTCTGGAGCAGCAGAAAACAAGCTTGCTCCATCCTCAATGTGACACCCCTTCAAATACTTAAAGAGGGCTATCATATTGCCCCTTAACCATCTTTTTTCCAGGCTAAACATACCCAGCTCCCTAAGTCTTTCCTCGTAAGGCATGGTTATGTTATGTTAGTCAAGAGGGGTTTCATACTTTGTGAGCAAGACAAATAAGGAGATGTATTTTCACTGGACCTGGGAGACATACCTTACCAAAGCATTTTCCAAACACCTAATATCAAATATACCTTTCCTTTCAATACAGAAAGAACACTTTTATATTTGGATGTCATAAATTTGTACATTTGTATTGTCATATATCTCACTTGCAGACACTAAAGCTGTCAAACTTTCATAAATCGCTATACACTACTCTACTACGCTTGTAAGTAGGAATGCATGTGGAACGTGAGCTTTACCATTTTTGATACAAATTACCTAATCCACACCCCTTGGACAAGTATGTGGATTGAAACAGAGTTATCCATCAAGTTTTGCCCTTCTTCAGACATTATTGTGCATTATTGGCTCAAAAATCATATCAAAACATGCATTCAATCTATGGACTTTTTCGGACAAAGAAAAAATGCTAGCAGCCTCGCCACGTTGCGAGGCTGCAGCACTGCAGGGCATCCGTTTCGCATGACGCCCGTCCCTAGCGGTACTGTTGCAGTACCGCTGGGACATTTGAGTGTTATATTTAGCAGATTTTTACTCACGATTGTTGATGGGAAATGGGAAGAAGTATGCGTTGATCGTGAGTAAAAATCTGCTAAATATAACGCTCAAATGTCCCAGCGGTACTGCAACAGTACCGCTAGGGACGGGCGTCATGCGAAATGGACGCCCTGCAGCGCTGCAGCCTCACAACGTGGCGAGGCTGCTAGCGTTGTTTTTTCTTTGTCCAAAAAAGTCCTAAGGGTCTGGGGTTAAAAATATTTGTGTTTGTTTTCTATATAGATGTTTCTTTTAAGGCAAAAATGTGTCCAGAAATGTGTGTTTTGATGGGATATATATTTAAAAATATTTAAATAAATGATTTAAATAAATCTTTAAATAAATGAATATTTCAATCTCAACTTTCATACATTTTTTAAAAAAACTGAAGATAAAATATAGAGCAGAATGAACTTAAATGAACTAATGCATCTGAAAGACTCAAAATAAACATCCCTCATTATGAATTCCAGTTTCCTACTAAAATACACACTTATATGCCACCCCTTAGGAGTAGCCCAAGATGTTTTGCCACTTGAGGAAAAGGACAGGATGGTGCCTGCCAACCCCTATACAACCCCACATCATCCAGAAGAGGAGCAGAACACATGGTGGAGGGAAAACACCACAGTCCCTTTCATGCTACACAATGATAGCACTAGGATTCAACTTTAACTGCCATGGCTTCATTCTGTGGAATCCTGGGTTTTTTATTCAGTCACTTGACCCCTCTGAATGAGACTACCTCTCCCCAAACTCCAAATCCCAGGAATCCATAGGACAGAGTCATGGCAGTTAAAGTAGAATCATAGTGCTATAATTGTGTAGTGTGAAAGGGCCCCAGGTGTAGATACAGCATAACGTGTTATTCTACAAGAGAAATACTCTGGAGATTATCAGATGTGGGGGAACATACCAAAAATATTGTGCTCCCAACTGTGTCAGAAGATCACTAAAAGAACAGAAATGGTGACCTTACCAGATGCCCCCGTCCTTCAGCCATTCCAGGGGTGTAGCACTGCCATGAATTAGGCTTCCCTTTTGTACTGATAGGAACAAGCCACTAATAAAAAGGGATGCTTTATCCATGGCTGTGCTATGACACTGGGAGATGACATCGCCTGATAATCTCACCCCTTCCTGTTCTTCTAGCGAACTTTTGACATGGTTTTTGCCGTGTCTGATAATCTTCAGGAAGAAACAAAGAAACCCAAATGTGCACACATAGGACACTGAATCATAGCCTAATAGAGACAGATACATGAATATAGAGCAGGTCATTGTGACTATAAGACATTTCATTTCCTCTTGCTCTACTTTTCCAACTGTTCTATTATTGTAATTGTTCAGAAATAAGCAGTCTCTATGTTATTACATTTGATTTTCCTGGCTGATATTTCCCTTCTGAATACTGGGGGTAACAAGGCCTTTCAAAATGAAGGGGGTGGATATATAGTATAAGTATATATAGACCAAAGCAAAAAAAGCAGTAGTTGGTAATGTGTTGGGACCTCTTTTGCATCAGCTGGTGTGTCCTGAGCACCCTTCTTCAAATTAGACTACCATGTGGCTATCAAGTATCCCCTCTTGTAGCTAGAATGATAGACTGTGTTCAAAATCTCTGATTAATCTGATTAAGATAGTGAACGTCTAATCCTTTAAGCTCCACATGAGTGCTGTTATGCCTGCTGAGCATCAGACTGTAGCTACTAATCAGCTGAGTAAATGTTAAAAGTTAAACAATAAACTCTTTCTTGTCTACTCTAGATTACATCTTTGCCTGGTGACCTTTATAGTTGAAAAGTGAAATGAGAACATTAACAAAAAATAATAATATTAAAACATATCTGTGGAGGCAATTCAGCTTTTACAGGTACTGTATATCAATCACCAAAGGCCTGGTAGCATTTTTCTTCTTTAATCAGTTTAATTAATAAATTAACAGCTATGGTTCCCCTTCCTTTTTAGAAAGTCAGTTTGAATTTGATATATTAAACCTTTAGTATCCAAAATTCCAACCAATTCTATAACTTTGAATCCCAGAGTTACCGTTCAGTGGATGGAAGGATCCAGCAGAGGCTCTCATTACAGCAAAGTGTTTTTTAAAAACCCACCAACCCCCCCCCCCACCACCATCTTTCCCTTCCTTGATCAACCCACAGTGATGTGTCTCATGCCGTTTTGGAAGGTCTACCAATTTCCTCTTCTCCTGTATCCAGTAGCAGCACCGTCCATGTTGTTCTGGAGAGTCACCTGAGCTGTCAGAGCCAGGCTATCCCTGCCATTAGGTAGAGAAAGCAGTAGGTGCAAGGGACAGTAGTCTCTGAATGGCAGCTTTTCTCCTGAGCCATTCATTGTTCCCTCTTGTTAAAAGATAGAACTGTGTGTGCCATATAACCTGTCCTCATCTCCTTAAACCAGCCTTTTGCATCAACTGTGGTAGCAGACAATTGTATCTCCTTGTCAGTGTTAAGGGCCTTGTCTAGAATGGGCAGAATACATTGCCTTTTGGCCAGTGTATTCTCAGCCCAAAGGTGGCCCATTTCCCCCCACCCCCATTAATGAGATGAAATGGGAAGAAGTATGCATGCACATGCACATTTCTTGAAGAAAGCAGTGGAAGCACTTCAACAAAGTGATGGGCAAGTGAGAAAGCAGACAGAGACAACACTGCCGAGCCAAAGGAAGGAGAAAACCACTCCCTTCAGTTGGGAACTGCCTCCAGAGCCTTAAAATTGGTCACACTGGCAGCGGCCATGGCAGTGGCTCCGCAAAAAATCCCAAATCCCACATAATGAGCATTCCAGTAAGACACCCTGAAATGCTGCCAATCTGGGCCATGCCACGTGTAGCCAGATAGTCCCAGATTTGAGGGAAAGGCCGTGCCGTGCAGAAGATTTGGGGGCATTCCAATGAGGATTCAGGACATTTGCTGGTGTAGACAGGCCCAGGGTCTCAGGTTTGGACCCTGCAATTTCAGGATTTCATACCCTCCAAGTGTACTGATTTGGCAGAAATAGTCCCAATTAATCCTCTGCCATCCTGCTTTTAAAATGTCCACTTTCTCTCTCCTCGTCCCACTTTTCCCCTTTGTCTTCAGCTTGCTTCAATTCCTGAAAATGAATTCAAATGGCAAAAGTAGTTTGCACTCTACTAACAGAGGAGAGAAGAGAGGATGGAGTGGCATCTTGCCCTTCCCAAGAAGCAAAAGCAAGCCGCTAGAGCCTCTCCTAGTTTGTGTGTTCTTCCTCATTAATAACATTTGCCATCTTGACCACACTATGATGTTGCTTGGCTACATGTGTCCCAGTTTTCATCTGTGAAAAATTGGAAGATATGTGATTTAGGCCAAAATAAGCACACTGTACCAGTTAACAACATGCTTAGTGCACTTAATTAATTCTGCCTCTAAGGACTTTTTCAAACAGGGGGGAAAAACTCTGAGGAGATCAGGAGAAGAATGGCACTGTCACGCTAACAGCACTCCGTTTCACACGGCACTGTCCTCCTCCCGACCTTCCCCCGTGCTTCCTCCATGCTGCAGGCACCACTTTTTATTGACGGGTTTTCCATCAATAAAAGCGGCGTGTTTCTCGTGCCCACAGTCAGACTTCAGATTATGGCAAGCAAACACATTATTCTGATGGATACCTTCTACTACTATTTAAAGGATTAAAAACAAAAACAAAAAACAAGTGAACGTGGCCAAGCTATGTATTTGACAGCTAAATGCCTAGGTTGGTGGGGTTTACTTATTTGTTTATAAAACCTTTTACATTGTAGTAGAAGGTACCAGTCAGAACTGGGGCCAGAGTGTTCATGGAGGACGTTAAAATCTCGTTTCCTAGTGCTGCAGTCTTTATGATTTCCATTCCTCACCAGCTGCTACTTGGCACTGGGTGGGTGGGGAGAATTGCCACTCATGCCAATGGTAACTTCTTTCCCATGCTAAAGTCTTGTCATATACAAGGCAACGAAACCTGGAGTGCCTTGCAATAATGGCATTTTGCAACAGCTGCAACTTGTCTTAATGATGGCGGCTGCAAGTGATTTACTCACATTTGTATTTACCTCAATTTGCCACAGCAATTAAAAAAAAAAACAAAAAAAAACCTATGTCCAAGGTGCAATAGAGCAATTTTTCAATTTAACAGAAAAGCAAAAAACAAAACAAAAACAAAAACCCCACTTTGTTTTCTCACCTTAGCGCTTGCTTGCTATAGTGAAAATCCAACATGGTGGCAGTAAGAGCTTGCATTGTTAGCAAGCTCCCCCCCCCCATCGCGCTTACCCAGTCAATCAGCTTTGTACTTCTTCTCCTATGGGAAAGCAATTCAGATCAAATAACTTGTTCCAATGAGCAGGAATGTGTCCCCCTTTCTGTTTTTAAAAAACTCTGGGGAAAGCCGCAATGACTTTTCCTGCAGTGTTTTTGACATTTTGGACCCCCCTCCTCAACATGGCAAAACAATGTGGAATGCCATTAAGACAGGTAGGATTCTTCTTGCATTCCATGAGGAGTACTGTATTTTCACTGTTTGGACAACCCCAAAATAGCAAGTTCAAGTGGATTTTCATCTGATTCCCCTCCCTGCATATGATGGTCATACCCAGATCACAAACACAGAGAGGAACAGGTGGTCATATTTAAAACACAAGCAAGCCGTCACAAACTTTTCATTTAATGTAATATGTAATCTCATATTGAGAAGAGACTTGATTTATCTGCCTGTCCTATAAGTTTGCTGTTCATCTTCAGAAATTGCTGTTTGTTTGAAATGTCTTTATACACCGAAATGCCCCATCATCAAAGTCTCTACGTGTGTACCTATAGATCTCTAGACTACAGAAGGAGGAATTTCTCAGTTTAACTTTTCCCCACATTCTACTTATTCTAATTTTTTTAAAAAAGATAATTCAAGTCTGATGTCTTTCTACCATTCCTATGTAATCACTAAAGATACTTCCCCCCCCCCCATGTTGATCCTTCACCTTTGGAATGCCCTTCCTAAAGAGATACACCTGATGCCTGCTTTACAGTCTTTGTGATATCATTTTAAGAGGTTTTTATTTTTTTATTTGTTTATTTTTATTTGTGTGATCCCTCTCTCTGCCTTGTAATTTTGATTTACTAGTTTTTATTATGATTGTCTGATGTTAACATTTCATTCTATCACATTACATTTTAAATAATTTATTGCATAGACTGCCACACACTGCCCTGGCATCTGATCTGATGAAAGGTGATATAGCAAGGTTTTAAACAAAGGTATTTGTTTTGTCATTGGAACTGTGCCAGGAGTTGCAGAGTTAACATTGTTGCCAGAGAACTGGAATGGGACTGGAGCATAAAGAAAACTTGGCCTTCCAGATATCTTGAACTACAACTCCAACAATCCTAAACTATTGTCTTATGGGAGTTGCAGGCTCAAACATCTGGAGAGACCAAGCTTCTCCTCCCCTGATTTTAGTTGTCTACCTTTAATTACAACAGCTGTTTTGCTGTTGCAGTTCTTTTGTCATCACTTTGGGCATGGGTAGGATTTTACCCTGGGAAAATATACTGCAGGCATAGGATCTGAACTAAGTTGGCCATTCTTCTCATTTTCCCCATTCTTTTCTCTTCATCTTCCTGTTTCTCCCATAAAATGCAACACTTAAGCTAGCAAAGCAGCTAATTGGTCTTACTATCAATCCTATACATGTCCAGTCAGAAGTAAGCCCCATGAGTTCAGTGGGATTTAATCCCAGGCCCTGCTTGGTCATGAAAACCTGTTGATGTTGGGTAAGTCACATACTCTCAGCCTCAGAAAACCCCATGATAGGTTCACCTTAGGGTTACCATAAGTCAGAATGACTTGAAGGCACACAACAACAATAAATGTATAGAGGACTTTAGTCTTCAGAGTCTACCACCATCACTACACCACTGTAACATTTTAGAAAGCTTTGAGTGATCTTGCAGGTTTCTTCTACCTTTTTGGAGGATGTCTTCTACTTGTATTATTTCAGATTATCCAAGCTATGGCAGTGGTTTATGTAACAGGCACTCCAAACATGACCCAAACTCTCAGTGGATGTTCAAAGTCATATTATCTTTAACCTCCTCCACCTTTTGCCAATGAACTTTGACCTCAAAGACCTCAGCTGGGGATCAGCTGCTGACTGACTGAAGAACAGAATGGTTTCTTGGGACCTAGCAGTCAATGAGCAGTTCATTAAACCTTTTGGACTATGCTACCGTTCATAGATATGGGCTGAGAAGTGATATTTCTTAATATCTACCTGCCCACCTATATATTGGATTCCAGTATAACAAGAGAACTCTTGTACAAAAACGTAGAAACGTAGGAATAAGGGGGGGGGGTAAGGAAAAAACAGGAAGGACATTTTCAGACACATCTTACTGCACTAGAAGCTTTCAGAAGAACTTCGGTGCTGCTGCACAGCAGGAACTCCCTTTCGGATGACACCGTTCCTCTGGCGAAATCGTCCATGTCACTTCCATGTAGGATTGGAGGTGGCCACACCATATTTTATTCATGAACAACTTCCATGAATAAAATCTGGTGAAATATGATGCGGCCACCTCCAATCCTACATGGAAGTGACATGGAACAATTTCGTCAGAGGGACGGCGTTGTCTGAAATGGAGTCCCTGCTGCGTGGCAGCGCTGAAGCTCTTCCGAAAGCTTCTAGCTTGGTAAGATGTGTCTGAAAATGTCTGAAGTGTCACAATATTGCCCCACTTAATTGTGCTATTTCCTTGCAAAAATAAAAGATCCTACCCCGCCCCACCAGCCAAGCCCCTCTGGATATACCATAAAGGCCTGCTTTGCATATATATCTGCTTTTTCTGCATTTAATTACTGGATGCATGAAAAAATGTGTAATCTAATTCCACTGAAAAGCCAATGTGAAGAAATATGAAATACTGGCCTAAATCTTATTGTCAGTCCCAACAACAATTTGTTGTTGTTAACTGCCCTTGAGTCGACCCCAGCTCATGGCATCCCATGAATGAAACATCTCCAAGACCACCCCTATCTTCCACCACCCTGCTCAGGTCTTGCATGCCCAGGCCTGTTGTTTTTGCCGTTTTGAACCCCCCTCCTTCTGAATAGTGTGGATTGGCACTGGATCCCATTGAGGAGATTATCAGACAAACCATCTGATAGCGTCCCTGTCTCTCCACGCCCCCACCCGACCCACTCCTGTCCCTGTTCCATTTTTAAAAAAAATGCATACACCTACCTTATGCCACTGTAAGAACTGCTCCCTCTCCCCTCAGCCCTCCAGCAGTGAATGCAGCTGTTGTAAAGCTGCATTCACATTCCATAAAGCATATCCCACCCATTCTCATGAGAGAACAATTACACAGGAAAATTCAAAATAAAAGTTAAAATAAAAGTTTTTTAAAAAACCAAGCCCCAAAACACACTTTAAAAAGAACAAGTAACCCGGGGAGGGTGGGGGGGGGGGGAAGGGTGCCACTTGCCTCCTCATCCCGATCGCACCTGGAAGTCTCCAGCAGGGACCTCCCATTGTGGCTGGCATAGCACCAGCATAACGGGACACCTCTTCACAAGACTGTTATTCTGTTATAGAAATGGAACGGACAATCTATTGATGGATTAATCTGTCAATAGAAGGGAACACAACTGGAATGGAGGGTGCATGGGAACAGAACTAGACAGGGATGAAATCATCTGAAAAAAGAGCCCTTTGGTGTTCTCCTGTCATCCCTGTTGTGGATTTAAAAGGTCGTCTGATAATCTCCTTAGACTGGTAGGATTCCCAGTGATTTCCATGAGGGGTATTTTCTCTGTTTAGAAGGGCCCTTAGTCTAGTTCTTTCATAGCTGCCCTACCTAGTCCTAGTCTTTTTTCTGATTTCATGGCTATAATCTCCACTCTGGTCTATGACTGAGCCAAGAAATGGGAAGTCTTTCACCATTTCAATTTCATCATCATCATCATCATCATCATTATCATCTATTTTGAATTTATGTAGATCCTCCATGGTCATTATTTTTGTTTTCTTAATGTTCAGTGTTAAACCTGCATTTCATAGAATCATAGAATTGTAGAGTTGGAAGAGACCTCAGGGACCATCCAGTCCAATCCCCTCCCATGCAGGAATACACAATCAAATCATTCCCGACAGATGGCCATCCAGCCTCTGTTTAAAAACCTCCAAAGAAGGAGATTCCACCACATTCCAAGGCAGTGTATTCCACTTCCAAACAGCTCTTACTGTCAGGAAGTTCTTCCTAATGTTTAGGTGCAATCTCTTTTCCTGTAGTTTGAACCCATTGCTCTGTGTCCTAGTCTCTGGAGCAGCAGAAAACAAGCCTGCTCCATCCTCAGTATGACATCCCTTCAAATGTTTAAACATGGCTATCATGTCCCATCTCAACCTTCTCTTCTCCAGACTAAATATGCCCAGCTCCCTAAGCCGCTTCTCATAGGGCATGGCTTCCAGACCATCCTGGTTGCCCTCCTCTGGACATGTTCCAGCCTGTCAATATCCTTTCTGAATTGTGGTGCCCAGAACTGGACACAGTATTCCAGGTGAGGTCTGACCAAAGCAGAATACAGTGGTGCTATTACTTCCCTTGATCTAGACACTATACTTCTATTAATGCAGCATAGATTTGTATTGGCTTTATTAGATTTTTTTTTTTTTGCATTTTCTTCTTTGACTTTCTTTAGTAGTTGCTAGTATTGTGGTGTCATCTGCATATCTTAGATTGCTGATATTCCTTCCTCCGGTCTTCACTCCTCCTCCCTCCAGTTCTAAGCCCCTCTACCCATGATGTTTTCTGAATACAAATTGAACAAAAAGGGTGCCTTACTCCCTTTCCAACTGGGAACCATTCTGTTTCTCATATTCTGTTCTTACGGTGGCCTCCTGTCCTGAGTACAGGTTATGCATCAGGACTATCAAGTGTGGGAGTACACCCATTTATTTTAGAGCAATCCAAAGTTTTTCCTGATCTATGCAGTCAAAGGCTTTGCTGTAGCTCCAACTACAATAGAGCCATTGAATCAATGGGATTTACCTATGTGTTGACTCACTATTCAACATTTGATTCAATGGGACAATTCTAGTTGTGATTAACCAATATGATTTCAGCCATTATCAGTGGCATTATATCTGTGGTTCCCCATTCATACATCCAAATAATCTTTTAAGTTTTGCAGTTATGCAGCCATAGATTCCAACTATGTATGTGTGAATTATAAGCAGGCAAGCTCTTCTCATTTGTCTCCACAATCAGCCAGGTTGGGGGTATCAGGTGGAATCCGGAAAATTCAGGAAAATCTCAAGCTTCATTGCCATGTCACTCCAAACAAAACAGTGAAGTTACAAAGAGAAAACAGAGGTGGCTATTATTGTTATTTTCCATCATCATCTTTGACTTTTAGGAGATTATCAGATGCACTATATATCCCACCACAGGGACAACAGAAGATCGCCAAAGGGCCAACTTTTCAGAAGACGTCCTGTGGCATAATGCCCCCATGCCCCTTCCATTCCCCCCACTCTGGTGTATTCACAGTTTAAGCCATGAACTGACCCATCGTTCCGTTTCTGTCACGGAATGACGGGTGTGTGAGAAGGTGCCCTGTTATGCTGGTGCAATGCCAGCCACAGTGGTCCCTGCTGAACACTTCCAGTCAAGATCAGGACACTGAGGTAAGTGACACACTTCCCCACCCCCGGGTTACTTGGTGTTTTTTCAAATGTGTTTTTGTGCTTGGTATACATTTTAACTTTTTATTTTTTATTTTATTTTTAAACTCACACATGATCATTCTCTCCTGAGAACAGCCAGGATTTTCTTTCCAGGAAGTGAATGTGGCTCCCCTCTGGCATCCATTCACTCCTCGGATGCCAGAGGGGAGGGGAGGCAGTTTCTATTGCAGGAACAAGGTACATCTGAAATTTTTTTTATCAAAGTGCTACAGGGATGGAAGTGGGGTGGGAGAGGACGTAGCGAGACAGGGACAGGTTTTTTGGTCCCCATCTGATAATGTCCTGTGAACCTATGAAAAAAAGAAAGAGGAAGGGAAATGCTTTCCCATTTTGTTCTCCCAAGTGCTTCTGCTACTGCCCAGCTTCAAAGCAAGGAGTTCTGGGAAGCCCATGAACAGAACAAGAGTCCAATGACATCCTTCCATTCATGTTTCTTAGTGACTTGTATTCATATATCTCCTGGAAATGATTACAGCCATAGTGACTAGTAGTCATCAATCACCACATCTAGAATAAATTTGTCTAATCTCTTTATCCTGCTCAGACTACCATGTATTATGACTTCTACAGTTTAATATGCCAAGAGATCTTGTAACACCTTTGAGACTGAAAGAAAGAAGTTGGAGCATAAATTCCTTCCAAGTGAATTCTGGGATTTTTAGTTTAACAAGGTCTTTAGCCTTCTCTGCTAAAGATGGCTGGTGCCTCACCAAATTACAAACCTCGGGATTCCATAGGAAGGAGCCATGGCAAATAATCCAGTTTCAAACTGGATTATTTGTGTAGTGTGGATTCAGGGTTATTAGTCTACTTCCTCAGATGCAAGTAGACTCAGGATTTATCTACATGGGCCAGATATCGCAGCTTGCCCCCATTCCAGAGTACTGCTATCCAGATGACACAGGGCATTTATCCCAATCTGCCCCTGGGCAATCCTTACAACACACAGTATAGATATGGAGCTGGGACAGGGGCAAGCCAGGATAGGGCCCTTTACAATATAAGAAAATGCCCAGTTTAATCCAGTACCATTGGATTGGGCCCCACGTGTCTGCAGGAGCCCATCCCAGCATACCGTCCCTCACTGCTGCCTCCAGCTCCCTGGCTCTCCTAAAGCCAGGCAGGAGTCCCTCAGAATGTGACCAAGGCTGTTCACATGCAGGGGGCCTGCAGCCATCTGTTGTCGACCCCCTTCCTGGCTTCTGTAGTTTGTGAGATATTTAGATTTCTCTTTCAGAGAGCTCAGATGCCACAACAAACTACAAATCCCTGGATTCCATAGCATTGAACCATGGCAGTTAAAGCTGTGTCAATCTGGATTATTTCTGCAGTGCATATGCAGCCTGAGGCCTTGTCTAGATGGGCTGTTTACCCCATCTTGGCCCCATCTTTGGGCCCTGCATTCTTAACAATGCAGGGCTTTTGCCCCATTTGACCCCCAGGCAATCCTCATGACTCCCAGGGCAAAGACAGAGTTAAGATGGGGCTAAGAAGGGGTAAAGCCTTATAAACCATTATATTAAAATACCTGGCGAAAACATTTCCCCTGTAGTTGCAGTATTACATCCAAGAGGATGCAATCTGAAGGAAAGCAGTGATGTGTTGGAGGAGCATCCACTCATCACTTCTTGTCAGCTGCAACACCATACCTCCCAGCTTCCCTATCTAGTATCTCTGTCTTTGAGATGGAGTCTTTTTGGCTAGAAGAATCTAGCCAAGCCTCACTATATCTGTATGGGAGCAAAATCTTCACATCGGGAAAGTGATAACCTCCTAGCATTCTTGAACCATCTGATTTTTTTATTCAGTATTGGATCTTAGCTCTTTCTACATTACTGTGAAATGCAGAATTTGCTCTTTTTTGGCAGCTACAGAACATATGAGCTCATATATTGATTTCCTAGTCTAAAACAAAACACACTTACTTTGTTATGTCATCTGGAAAATGGTGTTTTTCCTTGAACAGCAGCTGCTTAAAACACTCCAACAATAGTTTGAATCAAAGAATCTTGCACACACAGATACTGTAGCTTAGTATCAAGGCCTTTCTCTACCTAGTTTGATCTCAGTCCCATGAGCCAAACTCCAGTTGTCAGGGGACTTGTTGTAAGTAATGGTCATTTGTGTTTCATAATTATCTTGAATAAACACAATTAGTTCCACATTCTGCTGTTTTCTTCCTAAGGCATCTGTAAACATTCTGTACTATCCTACCAAACAGCTTTTGGCAATCATTAAAAAAAACCCAAAGCAAAATTACTCTCTATGGATCCTTTTAATTTATTCCAAGGAGCGTGCCCAGAGGAGTAATGAGACCTCTTGGAAAAAAAAATAATGATGAAGGGTTATTATCCCATATTTGGTTAACAAATATAACCCAGTTTAAAGTATCTGGCATCATAGCTTTAATGCACTTAAAGTAAAAGTCACAGGGAAATTGAAATGAATTGCAGTTTGTGGTTATACTAAAATCTTAAACTTCTTTAAGCTAGGAAGAAAGTCCTACTGAGCTTCATGGAAGTTCAACTGAATAAGTGTGCTCAGATTGCAGCCTTAAACCATACTCTCCAATGTTTCATAGATGAAAACTGGGACACATGTGGCCAAGCAGCATGGTCCAGATGGCAAAAGTTATTAATGAGGAAGAACACACAAGCTAGGAGCAGTTTGCTTTTACCTGAGTCTACTCAGGAGGAAGAGATTCCCCACTCCCTTCTCTTCTCTCTCCCTTGCTGCTTTAGGACTTTATCAGACCAGCCTATGAAAAGATCTCTTTCACACTGTATTTAGAAGTGTTTTTCCCCAGCATAAGAACCCCTTTTATCAAACGTGCTGTTTTAACATTAAAAAGCAGCCCAAGCATTATTGAAGCATGAATACTAGGGCTGTCTTCTGCATTTGCAGGGATGTGTGATCTCAGTGGTTCTCACAAGAAGACATGAGTGCCCTTAAAAGTAAACACACACACACACACACACAACTAAATTAAAATGAAAAATGTACACAGAATCACTGAAACACACTTTAAAAATTCCAAGTAAACTGGGGAGGATCATAAAAAGAGTGTTCCATACCTGGCTTTCGTGTTCTCACCCAGAAGTGTTCTGGTGGGACCTTCCATTGATGCTGGAATCACAAGAGCTCAATGGCGCACAGTTTCAGATGTAGGCAAAACCATGGGGAAAAAAGTCATGGCCAATCTATTGACGGCTTAAGCCATCAATAAAAAGGAACACCTTATTTACAACTTATAAAAACCATAGCACAATGTCATGCAGTATAGGCACCCTTTTGCATTCATTAGACGTCGCTATGACACCATATTTGCCATGTCTGATAAAGTCCTCTGACTTAATTGAGGGCAGACTACTCTTGCACTTGGAACTCAGTTTGCAGCAGGTGAAGTATACTATCGACAAAGGATGAAAGTGGGAGGTGGAGAGAGAAACTGGAAAAATTTAAAAACAGCTGAAAAAGTCAGACAACAAAGGATTAATTGGGGCTATTCCTGCCAAATAGGGACAGTCAGAGGGTATGCTGAAACTCTCTTCAGGTGTTAAAAAACAGACAAGCAGAAGCAATTTGGAAATGTGTACTCTGGTCCTTCTCCTTTACCTTCCTATGTTGAAGGGGAAGTTCTAGAATAAAACTGCCACTAGAGTAAAACTGCCCAGTTGAGAGCCTGTGAAGAGGGCTTCCACTTCAGCATAATCCTATGAATGTGTGCTCAGAAGTTCTGTGCCACTGAATCACTGAATTATCTATAGGGTTTTAGATATATTTTGTCTCTGAGGTATGGGTCTGCAGTTGAAGTGTTCATCTTGAGTAGACAGAGTTCAGATCCCACAGGGACCAAAGAAGTACCACAAGGTCTTACCAATAATAAATAATAATAATAAAATTTATTTATATCCCACCCCTCTGCGAACAATCGGGGCGGCTTACAACAGTAAAATAATACATAATATAAAACAATTCAAAATCCCTTCCCCCCCTTTAAACATTATTAAATCAATACAAATTAAAATCAACATATAATACAATTGTTATTAAAAAACCTTCCTAACGAGCAGCAACAGTTAGGAGCTCCAGAATCAACTTCCAAAGGGGGTTCCTGAGGCTGGGATTAGCTATTCCGGAAAAGCCTGCCTGAAGAGATCCATCTTGACAGCCTTTTTAAAGCTGTCTAACGATGTCAATAGGCGGATCTCATCCGGCAGGCTGTTCCACGATTTGGGGGCAACAGCCGAGAAAGCCCTCTGGGATGTGGTCGCCAGCCTAGATCTTTGTGGCCGCAACAAATTCCTCCCAGAGGACTGGAGAGCGCGGGGAGGATTATAAGGGAGAAGGCGGTCCCTGAGATAGCTCGGACCCAAGCCATTTAGGGCTTTAAAGGTGATAACCAACACCTTGTACTGGGCCCGGAAGCTGATAGGTAGCCAGTGGAGGGACCTCAAAACTGGAGTAATGTGGTCCCTCCTAGATGTTCCAGAGACAAGCCTGGCTGCCATATATTGTATCAGCTGTAATTTCTGAACCAAGCACAAGGGTAGTCCCATGTAGAGTGCATTACAGAAATCAAGACGTGAGGTTACCAGCGCGTGCACAGCGGTCTCAAGATCCCTTACTTCCAGAAAAGGGTGCAGCTGGCGTATCAATCGAAGCTGATAGCAAGCGCTCCTGACTGTCGCATTTACCTGATTTGTCATCAGGAGTGATGAGTCAAGGAGCACCCCTAGACTGCGAACACAGTCACTGGAGGAGAGTGTGACCCCATCCAGGACTGGAGATTGCAACCCAATTCTTGGTTTCGGGGCCGCTACCGTGAGCACCTCCGTCTTGTCTGGATTCAGTCTCAGTCTGTTTTTCCTCATCCAGCCCATTACTGCCCGAAGACATTCATTGAGAGAAGAGATGCCGTCAGAATTCGAGACCAACGAACAAGATACAGAGAAATAGATCTGAGTGTCATCAGCGTACTGATAACACCCGGCTCCATAACTCCGGATAATCTTACCCAGCGGCTTCATATAGATGTTAAATAACATCGGGGACAGAATAGCACCCTGTGGTACTCCACAGGTAAGCTCCCTTTTACTGGAGCTACTGTCCCCGAGCATCATTCTCTGGGTCCTGCCTGAGAGGAAGGACCGGAACCACTGCAAAGCAGTGCCTCCGATGCCTAACTCCCTCAGGCGATCCAGAAGAATGCTGTGATCTATCGTGTCAAAAGCCGCTGAGAGGTCTAGGAGCACCAACAGGGTCACACTACCCCTGTCGATGCTCAGACACAGATCGTCGGTCAAGGCAACCATGGCAGTCTCAACCCCAAAGCCTGTCCTGAAGCCAGTTTGAAATGGGTCTAGATAATCGGTTTCATCCAAGACAGCTTGGAGTTGAAGAGCAACCGCCCTCTCTATCACCTTGCTCAAAAATGGTAATAAAGAGACTGGCCTATAATTTTTCATATCCAGGGGGTCCAGGGAGGTTTTTTCAGAATAGGCTTAACAGCCGCCTCTTTTAAACATGATGGAATATATCCTTCCCTGAAGGACGCATTGATGATGCTCACAAGGAACTTCCGCAATGCATCCCCTCCCTGGACGGCCAGCCAAGATGGGCAAGGGTCGAGGGGGCAGGTAGTCTTCCTCACACTACCAAGGAGCTTGTCCACTTCATCAGTACTCACAGATTGAAGCTTATCCAGTATAATTACATCGGCGGAGTCACTGGACACCTCGTCCATTGTTTCTGTTACAATAGTGGAATCTAAGTCGGTTCCTATCTGAGCAATTTTACCTGCAAGGAAGTTATTAAATGCGTCACAGCAGGCAGTCATCGGGTTAAGCAGGGGGTTTGGCACAGGGGACACCTGCGACAGCTCCCTCACCACCCTAAACAGCTCTGCTGGACGAGACTCTGCAGACACAATAGGTGCAGAGGAGAAGGATCTCTGCGCTGCACGCATTGCCTCCCAATAGGACCAAATAAAGTTCCTATGGCGAGTTCTGTCAGATAAGAGTCGAGTCTTCCACCACCTGCGCTCTAGTCGTTGTCCAAACTGCTTCTTTTCCCTAAGCTCAGGCGTATATCATGCCCAACGGTTAGAAGCGGATTGGCAAGGACACTTGGGAGCAATTGTGTCGATAGCTCTGGTGAGATCGGTGTTCCAGGTATTAACCAGAGCATCGACAGGATCACGGCATTTCCAACCATTAAACCCTCTAAAGCCTTCTGGAAACCCATAGGTTCCATTAGCCTTCGAGGGCGGACCATTTTGATGGGTCCACCACCCCCGGTGGGCGGATGTAGGCTCTAAGTTCCATCTTGACCAGGAAATGATCCATCCATGACAAAGCAGAGGTACTGATTACCTCCGCCCACGGATATGCCTGATCCGAACTAAAGACCACATCGAGTGTATGACCTGGACAATGTGTGGGCCCATTGACCAATTGGGACAGGCCCATGTTTGTCATGGTCTCCATGAACTCCCGAGCCACACCTGTTAAGCTGGTCTCGAGCGGGATGTTGAAGTCTCCCAAAACCAAAAGTCTGGGGGACTCCAGCAGCAGCTCTGAGACCAGCTGTGTCAGCTCAGTTAGGGAGTCTGCTAGACAACGGGGTGGCTGGTAGACTAGCAGAATCCCCAAGCTATCCCTGGTCTTCAGGCTTAGGTACATACACTCGAAGTGGACTGTGTTCCGGACAGGTATTCTAGTCAAAGTCAGGTGGTTCTTATGGACTAGAGCCACTCCGACCCCCCGCCCACTTCCCCTCACCTGCTTGTTAACAGAGTACCCAGCTGGGAGGGCCTGCGCCCATGTGACAGCGCTATCCTCTCCTAGCCAGGTCTCCGTGAAGCAAGCCAGGTTGGCGTCCTCATCCAAGAGAAGATCCTGGATGATATGAGTCTTATTCTTCACCGACCTGGCATTGCAGAGGAGCAGAGTGAGGTTCCTGTGGAATGGTTAGTCTGCTCTCCAAGCCATTCTGGGAAACAGAGGGAACTGAAGACGGAATAGCTTTCAAACAGCGATCCCGTCTTCCTTTGCAACATTTGTTCACTCTGTTCCAACCATATCTCCCATTCCCCAGCACTACTCCAATGGCTGCCCCCACCTCCTTCCCAGCCTCAGGTAAGATGGAGGGACACAATACCATCCGAGGGGACAAGCTGAAGGCCCAGGTGCACACTCTGAGGCATACACCTCTCCACCTCAGTCTGGCCTCCGCTTCGCCGCTAGGGAAGATGGTCCCTTGGGCAAGTTTCAGCCTCCAAACTGGCCATTCCCACAGCCTCTAAATGAGAATAGCCTGATTGTCATTGCTGTGTTGGTGGTGCGCCACTAGGGGAGGTAGTACTTGGGCTCTAAAGACCAAGACTAGTGGCAGGGGAATGATGAAAGCAAAATGAAACACATAACTCCCTTGTTGCACAGGAAGCACACAACTCCCTTGTTGCTACAGCAACTTTGGCTGCCAGTCCATTTCCAGGCACAAATTTGGAGATTATCAGATACAGCAAATATAGCATGATAACAATGACACAATACCGCGAAAGGGCTTCCCTATTACATGGTCATCCCCTCACGTTCTGCAAGCATTCCACTCCTGTGAAAAAGCCATTTTTTTTATTAATGGGCCAAGCCGTCAATTGATCTCCCATGGCGTTTATGTTGCAATATTGTGAATGTCTGAAACTGCATCCTATTACACTCTTATGCATGCAGCGTCAATGGGCAGTCTCCGCCAGAACACTTCCAGGTGAGAATGTGAAAACTAGGTATGGGACGCTCTTTTTATGAACCTCCCCATTTTGGTTCTATGTTTTTAAGTGTGTTTCAGTGCTTGTGTGTTCATCTTCTTTGTTAATTTTGGTGTTTTTAGACTTTTAAGTGCTCTCATGTCTTCTCACGAGAACCGCCAAGATCATGCGCCCCTGCGAGCACAGAAACAGTGCTAGCAGTTGTGCTCTGATAATGCTGGGGCTGCTCTTTCATGTTATTACAGCAATGTGTGATAAAAAGGGTTATTATGCCAGGACACTAATGCTTTTAACTATAGTGGGTCAAGAATGTTTATAGACGTTTGTCTGATAATCTCCAAAGTGTTGGTTTTGACCTTTAAAGCCCTATACAGCTTAGGTCCAGGTTATTTGAAGGATTGTATTGTTACCCAAAACATTGGGTGGGGTGGGGGTTCTGGGAGGACCATCTAACACACTAATAATAAGATGGGGAATTAATACACTCGACTTGGCAATGAGAGAGGTAGGTAATGGCAGGACCTTTTAGACCTATGTATACTAATACTAAGAAAGAGACTCTAAGCAAAAAGGTACAACTAACTGATCTTTATTGGAAAATAATACCACAGCACTCATGCAAACATTCAGGCTTCAAGCACTCACACAAGACTAACAAATAAAGTTGGAAGAATTTGGACAGGGGAATAGACTGAGGGAATAATAGGTGATACAGGACCTGTCCTGTGGAGCAGAGATGGCTGCAGCAACAGGGTCTCAGAGCTGTGTTCTGAGAGTGCACAGAAAACTGGCAGCGTGAAGGGAGGAAGTGGAACTGTGTGCAGTTTGGTGGTATTTTAGGGTGATAATAAAGGGATAGGAGTTGTGAGTGAAATACAATGGTTCTCAGAGGTTCCCAGGTTAGAACAAAGGGCAATCTGGAAAAGTTAATGATTGTTAATTATCGATACTTCAGAACTGAATAGGAAGAAGGCAAGGTCTATTGTTGGAGGGGAAAGGAGAGGAAAATTCCATTTACAAGCTGTACGGGTCTCTGCCATTTCTGAGTGGATTAGTGATTGACCCACCTCCAGGTACTGAGGACTTTTTCAGATGGGGCCAAATGCCCCGTCCATGCCCCGCAAGCCCCAACCCCATTCCTGCCATGGAATGAAGGGAAAATGTTCAAACACTTACCTTCATTCCGTGGCAGGAAAGTCCTCCCTCTCCCCAAGCTGGCCAGTTGCAAATGCAGCCATCATAAGGCTGCCTTTACGACCGGCAACTGAAATCCCGCTCGTTCTCATGAGACAAGGGCTGCATGGGAATTTTAAACATAACCCCCCCAATGTCAAAATACTACACAAAGCATGAAAACACATTTAAAAAAGTAACCCAGGGAAGCGGGGAGAAGAGTGCCACTTACCTGGGTGTCCTGTTCCTGCCCGGAAGTGTCCAGAACAGACCTCCCTCCCACAGCTGTCATCATGGGAGAGGAACGGGACACATTTCAGACCACCCGTGACTGTTACTACAATCACAGCTTGTGGGGGCAATTAGCTAACACACATTGGAAACTGCTTAATGCAGTGTAGATTTGTAAATTGCTATTGCTTAAAACAGTTTGTAAGCCGCTCTGATAGCCTCGTGGCTGAAGAGCAGGGTATAAATAACTAATAAATTAAAAAATAAAAAATGTTTCCCTGTGATGAAAATATCAGAATGAGGACAGGGGAGACACAGGAAAGGTTCAGTGTCTCCTGAAAAGAAGACTTTTTCCCGACCCTGTTCCGTGTCTCCCATGGAATAAATACCCCATCTGAAAATCTGAGTCTCACTTGAGAGTGTTTGTTTTTGAAAATTTCCACTGTCCCCTCCTTTGTTGCATACATGAATCCCACCCTGGTATTAGGAAGTTCTTGGTTTACCTGTAACCACGTGGATGGCCACCTTAGCCAAATTATTAAATACTAGCTATACCCAGTGTAACATACACCATTACCTATATATATATAATGCTTTGGTATGTTTCAGTTCCCACTCTGCTGACTGGCAATTTAGGAAACATGTCAAGAGTATGGTCATTTGCTGCATTAATATATAACCTTTCAAATGAACTATAATGGCTAGTTTCATGCAGAGAGCCCCTCCACCACCGCCATGCAACCGCACACATACACACGATGCTACAAACACACAATGCACACCAGGATGTGAGAGCCCTTCCACCACTGCCATACAACTGCACATACACATAGACACACACACCACATTATACACACACACTTCACAGATGCCAGGACACAAGAACCCTCTGCCATCACCATGCAATTGCACATACGCACACACCCCATGCTACACGCACACATGCACGCACACACACACCATGTGCTCCAGGACATGAGAGCCCCTCTGCTGCTGCCATGCACAAACATACACCCCCATGCTACACACACATCACACCCCCACACTACACACATCCCCATGCCATACAGATACACCCACACATAGTACACACACACCCCATATGCACCAGGACACAAGAGCCCCTCCACCATCACATTTCAAAAGGACCTGAAGCTTTCAACATGTTTCCAACCCAAGAGCAAGGAACAGTTACAGCACAGAAAACTATGTTGTGGTGGCCAAGACTGAAGGCCAAATGCTGCTCTTAGGACTTTTTCGGACAGCGATTTGTAACGCAAACAGGCTTGTCCCTGTTGTGAGGCTGCTGCACGGCAGGGGGAGCGTTTTGGATGATGCTGTCCCCCTGCCGATACTGTTCCGGAAGAGCTGGGAGGCTGCAGTGCCATATTTGGCCATTTTCTGATCACGGAAGTTGACCATGATTAGAAAATGGCCAAATATGGTGCTGCAGCCTCCCAGCTCTTCTGGAACAGTATCGGCAGGGGGACAGCATCATCCAAAACAGCCTCCCGCCATGCAGCAGCCTCACAACAGGGACAAGCCTGCTTGCGTTACAAATCACCGTCCGAAAAAGTCCTTAAATAGCAGTTCCCCTAGCTGCTTCAGGTGTGCTGCATGATTGTAGCCGGCTGCATCGGATAGCTTGGTCCTGGTTCTTCCAAGACTCCCACAGCCAGGGCCTGAGTCTGCAAAGAGGCTATGTCAGCTGCTGCAGCCAGGGGCCTAGTCCTGCGAGGAGAGGCAGATCCTGACACCTAAGGAGCCAATCAGCACACTGAAAACAGCAACAAACCCAAAAAAATTATATGTTTATATGTATATATGTGTGTATATATATATATATATATATATATACACATACATACATACACACACACACACACACACACACATATATATATATATATACACATATATACATATAGAGAGAGACAGTCAATTATTTGATATTCTAAGATGGGAGCTATCAGGGTATGTAATAGTATCTCCCTGTATGAGACCATTAGAGCACTAAGATAGTGTGGAGAGGCCCTTCCCACCACCTTGTCAGGCCCTTTTGGTGGGAACGAGGGAAGGGCCTTCTCTGTGGCTGCTCCCAGACATTGGAATTCCCTCTTAGAAAGGCCAGAGTGGCCTCATCCTTGCTCTTTTTCTGGTGGCAGGTAAAAGCGTATTTGTACCGCCAGGCTTTTACCAACTGATGAGGATTGGACTTTTAATGCTGTATGGTGCTGTTTTTAAGGATTTAAAGGGTTTGTATATATATATTTTAATGCATTATAATATTTTCAATTTCAGTTAACTTATAAATTGTTTAATTGTTTTTTAAATCTTATATTTATACTTTTATTTTGACTTTTGTATGGCTTTTAACTTGTATTGTTTTAAATATGTTGTTAGCCACCTTGAGTCCATTACTGGGAGAAAGGCACAATATAAATGAATAAAATAAATAAGTTGCAAAGTCTAATACCAACTGACTCTTAATAAAGGGCAAAAAAAAAAAAGAAAAGAAATTATCTATGTTTCCCCATGTAAACTATTAGTGCATTGAACAGTAAGACCACACTTATCAGTGTTTGATTCTATCATTTCAGCTAAACTGGTAAATAAAAATGAAGATATGAAAACACTAGTTAAAAAACATAGTAGACCCAAGCAGATATCTGTGAGAAGAAAAATAATACATCACTTATTCAAAGGAGAAGAGAACTCAAGGCAACATTTGTCCTACAGTTGGACTATCACATCTAAAGCAAACTTTTGGAGACACACTGATGAACACTGCCAAGTTGACAAGCTGTTCTGTGCTGCAATGGACATATTTGTGGACATACTTTCAGCAAGACGTACCTAGTGTGACCAAGCTGTGCTGTACTAAAGAGCAGCAAGTATTAGAAAAATAGTTGTTTGTGTGGGGGTTTTTTTTAACATAAAATATTTCACACATACAAATTATTCAGTTCAGATCAACTGTATATTAAAAAACCCTCCAAAAAGTGAAAAGACAGATTTGGAGAAATCAAGAAGTTGCTACAAGCACTAGCACGAGGAAGGAAATTTAAAATGGAACACATTTCTCCATTGCTATACCATGCTCCTATGGTATGGACTTCTTAAGGTCAACTGCAGATAACTTGCGGGGGGGGGGGGCGTTTACACAGCAAAATAAATCCTCTAAGAATTTGCAAAGAATCCTAATAGTTCCCAGATCTTTCAGATCAAAGTCACCATATTCAGAAGGAGGGGAGCAAAAAAACAACAACCCATAAGTCATGCAGTATCAGCTTTCACAATTTTCCCTGATTTTTTTTTTGATTCATGAAAATGCACACAATCGGTTGTGTGAACTACCATTTTGCAATAGGCTGTGGGAACTACCAGCAATCTTCCTGAAACAGGCATAGCAGAGCTGAGCCGTGATTGGTTGGACCAACTGTGGAGGGGGCAGACTTGCAAAAGATACGAGGAGCCTCAAATGAAAAGATCCAGCCAGCTGTCTGCCTCCCGGCTTGCTTGGCTGCTGTGGCTGAGGGATCCCCACTTAGCCATAATTACTGGTGTGTGTGTGTGTATGAGAGGGAGGGAGGAAGGGAGAGAAAGAGAGAGAGAGAGAGAGAGAGAGAGTAGCAGTCTGCTCCGCTGGCCAAGTGGGTGAGGGGAAGGGGGGTTGAGGGAAGCAGGGTGAACGGGGAGCCTGCAACTCCATTGCTTCGGGCAGCTGGGTGATCATCCCCCCCAAGACCATCCTCCACCTGGGAATCTAGCCTGCTTTCCTTGCCTCCTTTTGTCATTATTCCTCTCCCCCGCCCTGTGGTCTCCCATCTTTTTTGGTTGTTTGCACATTTCTCCCCCCCCCCAACCAGCGATCAGATGCTCCGGTGGCCATGCCCCCACCTTTGCCTGTGTGAACTACAGAGCAGAAAACTTACCCGATCAACCAGTTTCGCACTAAATCATGTAAACTACGCAACACTGGTGTGAAAATGTGCTAATGTGCAAATTATCACAATAAAAACTGCCGTGTAACTGAGTCCTTTGATTTCAACTTTTTTGTGAGAGTTGGATGATGTTAACACATCTTTCATGCTTTTTAAAAGTGTAGTTTGACAATTTAATGCTTTTTAAAAAGGGATTCATGGTATTTGGAAGGAGGGTTTCCAAAACCTACATGGGAAAAGCCTTCATGAATTTTTCCAAAGTTTTTAAAATAATGCGTGTGAATGTGCATTATTGCTCATTTGGACAATCGATTTGGGACACTGCGCATTCTAGGAGAGGAGTGGAAATGGACAGTGGATTGGTTGTATGTGTGCAGGGGATGGCCTTGCTGGCAAGGAAGTGGCCAGAAACACCATTTTGGATTTTCATGTTGCTGATCATGCACTTTTTTGCTGCTCTGAGGCGATCAAATAGCATTTTTAAGCAGAAGGTCACACTTGCACACCTTTGTTTTAAAGCTTTAAAAAATACTGTGTAGCAGCGACAACATGTGGAAAAAAATGACACGCTAATTTACTTGGCCACCATCTTGATTCATAGGCATGTGCACTTCAAACATGGATAGCTTCACATACTGTCAACTTTGCCAAAAGACCATGGAGACAAATGAACGCTGCTGCAAATTTGCAATAATGTGCAGGAATCAGCATTATATCCTCTTGTCTAGACAAGCCCCTAGGATAGAACTATGGTGGATAAAGTGGTGTCAAACTGCTGTAGTTCTGCAATGTAGACAGGTACTAAGTTGGTAAATACATGAAACAGAGTTTTCTTCCTAGCAGCATCTCAACTGTGGCCATCTCTCCCAAGAGGAATCAGGTCAGTTCCATCCATAGTAGAGCCTACAGTGGGCAGTCAGAACCACAGTATTCCAGATGTCTCCTGTTTTTTAAAATTATTTTTAAAGATTGACTTTTAAATTTATTTTTAATCTCTTTTTAGAAAACACTTTTATATAACCTTGTGATAGGGTCATCTTAAGGTCACCATAAACTGAAAACAGCTTGAAGACAAACAATGACAACAACAATTTTATAGATTTTAATTGTACATCACTTTGGAAGCTACAATAAATAAATAACTGAAATAAAAAAATTGAAAAACTGCAAGCTGGTCCTTGAACATTTATTGATTTTTGCAATTGGTTTCAATTCTTTCAAACCTGTAAAATCATTTCAATCACTGAAAGGGAAAAAAGAGCAAATTAATCTAATCTGGCTTTCATAATCCAAAAGCAAACACTTTTTATAACTTGGTGCAGTATCTGCTTCTGATTTAGGGGCTAGAATGGAGCATGAGTTACCACATATTTTGATTCTACTCTCTCTCTGGCTTTTCTTTGCAAACGAAGATTCAGGAAGGACTCATCCCATGCTTTCTGCAAGCGCGCTGATGACTAAAAAGGCCAATCCGAGATAAACAGGTCCAGTTGCAGAAAGCACAGCAGGAGGTCTCCTTGGGTGATGTTTCCAGGTTGTGATTCTTTCTGCATTGTCATTTCTCTTCAAGATTTGTTCAGCGTGAGTCCTCAAATAAGGTGCAGCATTGTGGATAGTGTGTCTCCATGCCTCCCGATGTGAGGCCAGGGAGGACCATTGTTGGTGATCGATTCGGCCGAGCCTAAGAAGTTGTTTCAAGGAGTCCTTATATCGCTTTTTTGGAGCACCCCTCTTACGCTGACCCATGGTGAGTTCACTGTAGAGTACTATTTTTGGGAGGCAATAGTCCTCCATCCTAGGAACGTGCCCTGCCCAGCGCAGCTGTGTTCTCAATATCATGGCCTCAATGCTGGTGATCCCTGCTTGCTCAAGGACAGCAACATTCGTCACATAGTCAGTGCAGTGTATATTTAGGATTGTGCGTAGACAGAGCTGATGAAAGTGTTCGAGGAGTCATAAGTGGTGGTGATAGGTGACCCATGTTTCAGACCCATAAAGGAGAATAGACAGTACAATGGCTCTATACACACTGATTTTTGAGTTACCACATATTTTTATTCTACTAATTCTGCACTAAATACCCTAAAGTCATCAGATTCCATCTCATCTTGGAAGCTAAGCAGAGTTGGCCCTGGTTAGTACTTGGATGGGAGACCGCCAATGAATGCCAGGTGCTGTAGGCTATATTTCAGAGAAAGGAACAGGCAAAACCACTTCTGAGTATTCCTTGCCTAACAAAACACTATGAGATTCATGGCGTCACCATAATTTAGCAGGCAGCTTGAAGGCAGTTGTACACACGCAGTTCTGCACTGATGAGCAAATGCAATACATTCCTTGGCATCCATGATGTAGACATATAGAGAACCTGTTAGCCTTAAGGCAGTTCCTAAAGACAAATTGAAAAGGCACAAGAGCCAGCACGGTGTTAGTGATTTTGAGTGTTGGACTAGGACTTTGGGAGACCAGGGTCTGAATCCATGCTCAGCCATGGAAACCTACTAGGAGACCTTACACTCTCAATCTCAAGGGAAGGGAATGGCAACACCTCTCTAAACAACTCTTGCCAAGAAAACCTGGTAATAGGGTTGCCTTAGGGTCACCATAAGTAAAAAAAATAACTTGAAAGCTATATTTAGAGGGCTGCCATAATATAGACTAGTGGCACCAGTGGCACAGCAAGCTTAACAGTAGATTACACTTAGCTCTCTTTTATTTGTAGGATTATATTGACCAGTTTAAGGTGGGGATTGAATTAGGGAGCTTACAAACAAGGGAAGAGAAGTGGAAGTAAAGCCCAAGGGTAGAGCCTTGCCTTATTGCATGACATAGGTAGCTGTTCTCCCATTCCAGTCCTGTGGGAGATAGTGGTAAAGGTGTGTGTTTTTGCTAATGGACTTTTCCAGTTAGCAAAACGACACGCATGTATCACCATCTTCCATGGAACTGGAATGGAAGAACAGCTGAAGCACACAGATGTCATGTGATAAGGCAAGGCAGGACATGATATTCTCAGGCTTTAAATCCGCTTCCCTTCCCTCATGGGATAAGGCTCTCTGGGCTTGTCTATACGAAGCAATAAAATGTGGATTGGTGCACAGTAATACCAATTCACAGCAGCGTCCATTTTTCTCCACAGTTTTTTGGCAAGATTGCAGGTATGCGTGTTTGATGTTCACATGGGCATGCTTGAAAATCAAGATAATGGGTGTGAATGAAATGCTAATGTTTTTATTCTCCCCAAGTTCTTGCCACTGAATGGTATTAAAAAAAAAAAAAACATAAATCCAAGGTGCAGAAGTGTGACCTTCCACTTAAACAAACTTAAAAAAAGTTTCAGTGCCTCAGCACACAATCACTACTGCAAGCATTCAACATGGTAGTTCTGTTGTTGCCAAGCTCTGCCCCTGCCCCCATGTATGTCCAACCAATCAGCAATCTACTTCCATCCTCACTGAGAACATGCTGCACTCCAAATCTGTTGTCCCAATGTGAAGGAATGCACATTTCCCTCACTGTTTTAAAAAAACTTCAGGAAAATCCACAAAGGCTTTTCCTGCACAGTATATGCCGTTTTTGGTCCCCTCCCCTTCCATATACAGCTAATCGCCGTAGGATCCCATTTAGACAAAAGGCATTCTCCTCGAATTCTGTGAGGAATATTTTCACCATTTAGACAAGCCCTTAGACAATGTGTATTGTCACTTACAAACCTGTACTCTTGTAGGCATTCAGTACAACATTAGAAAAGAATTTGGCCAAGCGGTTTGAATGGTGCCATGACAAAATGGTTGATTGGCCATAATTGTGATCATGGGTTCAACCAGTATAAGGCACAAGTAAATCTCATTGAAATCAATGGAGCTTGTATGCATATTGAGACCTGATTCAAACTAGAGTAACACCACTGAATTGATGGAATGTACATCAGAATTGACCTACCAAAATCCCTTTGATTGAAATCTTGTTGACTAAAACCAATTTAATAGTACCCCTAGTTATGCCTAATTAGATTTAAGGACTTTATAGACTAGCATCTAAAAGCACTGCAATTCCATGATTGTAGAAAGCAGAAACTTAGTGGCATGATTACAGTTGTTATCGCATGTCACCATAATTGTGCAATAGTACCACCACAGAATTATTACATGACAACCACTAGCCGTTTAGGAATGAGATTTCAGCTTGTGCTGCAGTAACACTCATCTTCACATTGCCTTCTAATGACAGAATATTAATGCCTCCTGCTGGCCAGTGCATGTGCCTTTAAGAAAGATTTTTTCTTACTTCCACAATTTTGCCAGGGCGAAAATTTGGCTGTTCCCCGGAGAAGACGCACCTTAGCTCTAAAACACTAAAAACAAATAACCAAAGGAATTCACAAATAAACACTTACTGGTAGACATAAAAAGTTACCAAGAAAAGGTGATAGTTGATTAAAAGAGCATCCTGTAGATCCTCTTCACACTGTCTCACACAAGTTTAATCATGTGTTCTCATTGGGAAACTGGCAGGGGAGAAGAGGACCTCCCATTCACACTGGAATTGCATGATTACAGCAGGATGTGATTATTGCATGCTTGTCAATACCATGAAAAGAGCAATATTGAGGGTTATTGACAGCTTTGCCTGTCAATTAAAAGTGATGCCTAATTAATGGGTGAAGCACACATGGACCATGGTAGGACAATGACATCATGCAATACCGGGAACCCATTTGTGGTACTATCGCATCATAATTCTGCTATTTCAGCCCCGTCTGATAAAGTCCAAAGTCTCCAGCATCAGTGGATTTCACTGATCGAGTTGATGCTCACATTTGACAACAACCAGGTTCAGCAGTAGAATGCAAATTGCACTGATGTCTTTTAGTGAGACAAACTGAAAGCTGGAGACATAATGTTCCCTACAAACCTGACTTCACCCTGCCCTCTCCAAGGTGGCTTGCATATCCTTTCAGCAAAGGATCTTTAAACAGATAGAGCAGCTTGTTTCCTTGACAGCACAGAATGAACTATTTTGGTTTTCTTTGGTCTGTGTCTGTTCAGCATACTGTATCCATAGAAATAGCTTCTGTCCCAAAAGTACAAGCATGTTGTATTATGTACACCCAAAATAGTTTAATACTGCATTAAATTGGCACAGTTCAGAACCTCAAAAAGGCACTGACAGCAACTCTGAAGATTCCCAGAGCCATGCTGCAGACCCTGTGTACTCTGCAGCTGATTAAATCTATTGAACATTGGTGTCATAATAATAATGACAACAAAGTACACCTTTTAATTCTGAGGAATCTCGGAACATACTGTAACATACCAAGCATGGATGTTAAAAAGCTTCTCTCTATTTCAGTGGAGCTGATGTTGGAATTTTATTACACTTTTGTTGACTTTTGATTACATATTGGGAAATTTAACATGACAATATGTGAACAGTACATGCCTGATGCACAAATAGCAAACAGTTTGGCTTAGGTACAAACTAATTCAAAGCCTATATCGCCCCATATAACCCTGCCCAAGTCTTAGAATCTTTGGGAGAAGGCTTTCTCTGCATCTCATCATCTCCCAGGCTCAGCTGATAAGGATCCTGAAGACAGCCTTCTCAGTGGCTGTTCCTAGGCTATGAAACTCCCTCCCAAGGCAGGTTCAATTCATCCCCTCTCTGTTGCCTTTTTGCCAGCTGGCAAAGACCTTCCTGTTCAAACAGGGCTTCAGCCTTTACATGACCAGAATAGAGGGACGTGCTATTAGGTGTACAGTTTTTACTATGTACAGTCAGCCCTCAGCTTTTGTGAGGGTTAGGGGTGCATTAACCCCACAAAAGTGGGAAAACTGTGAATATAGGCCTGCTAATTATTTATTTTTTACCTGAGAGAAAACTTCTCTAGGTATTTGTAGGTCCTCCAGCACCAACATATTAATCTAATCTGCAAATCATCAAATCATCATCATCCTTTTATTGCAGTTCATAGACCCAAAATTAACAAGTACAAAGAGTAAACACAATCAACAATAAAACTGGCATATGACAGAAACATATGAAATCCTAAATTGTACTCTGGCCATTTCTTTGAACGTAAAGGGTTTTAATCTTAGCAGCTTCAGAGAGGAATTTGGCAATAGCTAGGGTAACCTTTGGACATTTGTCTCCCATCAAAAAAATTTACATAGAAAATTTCTGATCTTCCTTTCATTACTTGGAAGTTTTGACTGAACAAAGGGTGGATTATATTTTGATGAATATGGATATAGAATTTACAATGTAAAGGAATATGGTTCAAGCAGGGCCGGCTTAACCATACCACCAAATCAGCATCTGCAGGGGGGCCCACACCAGCAGGGGGCCCCATCTGGACCTAACCCTCCTCCTGGAAAAAAACCCTGCTGGCTTTAAAAAACAACAAGAAGCGCCTCCCAAACTAGAAAGCCAAAGCAAAAGTGAAAGAGAAAAATGGAGCTTTCTTTAGGTGGCTGATCCTGGAAGGAGTTTGTTGTTCCCTCCCCCCTCCTCCCAGGATCATCGTCAAAGGCAAGTTGGAGAGGGGTGCGTGTGTGTGAGTGAGAGAGAGAGGTGGGGGAGGGGGTCATCTCTTGTTCTCCCCTGTTCTACCTTCAGAAAAGGCTTCTTTCTTTCTTTCTTTCTTTCTTTCTTTCTTTCTTTCTTTCTTTCTATCCACCCTCTCTTTCTGTCTTGCCTTTCCTAACTTCCACATAAATCGCCTCCAGTCTTTCCAGCTGCTCTTAACCTGCCCTTCTCTCCCCTTCCTCCCTCCCTTTCCCCCTTGGTCTTCTTCAGCTTCCTCTCCTTGCTGCCAACTGAGTTCAACCTGCAAAAGGAAATTGTGTGTTTGCTCATGTGCCCTGAGTCATTTCTGACTAAGGCAAACCTACCATGGGGTTTTCTAGGCAAGGTTTGTTCAAAGGGGTTGTGCCTTTGCCTTCCTTTGAGGCTGAGAGAGTGTGACTTACCCAAGGTCACCCAGTGGGCATTCATTGCTGAGTAAGGAATCAAACCCTGGTCTCCACAATCATAGGGCAATGCTGAAACTTCTACAACAGTCCGGTTCTTTTAACAGAAAAATATAAAGAATATAAATAAAAATTTGGAGTAATATTACTGGGAACAATGGTTTTATTGTTGTCACTAAAACACCAGTATCCCATTAGTGCTATGTGAGAGCCATCGGGCCAAGCAGTGGTTCTTAACTTTTTCTTTACCAGGGACCCCCTTTAAATATCTTTGGTTGCCCCAAGACTTCATTCAAGATTTAAAACCCTAATAATAATAGCTAACAACAACAACAATATAATTACACCATCCATTCAACTTTCCCTCAGAGGCACTCTTGCTTCTTCCTGCATGTTTGTGCCTGGAGTGGATTGAATGGCAATATACAGGCCAAGCCAGCCAGCCTTTGCCTTGGTTCCTGTCACATGGCTGTTCCACTACAGGGAGGAGGTGGGCCAAACAGCCTTCAAGCCTTTGTGGAGCCCCTGTGAGGATATCATAGAATCATGGAATCATAGAATTGTAGAGTTGGAAGAGACCACAAGGGCCATCCAGTCCAACCCCCTGCCATGCAGGAAATCACGATCAAAGCATCCCTGACAGATGGCCATCCAGCCTCTGTTTAAACACCACTGGGCTAGAGAATGCTGGAAAAGGAACAATGCAACCAGACCTCGAGAAGGGTGCTGGCAGGGGGATTCCGAGAGGTGTAATCCAAAAGTAACTTTCCCAGGCTCTGAATGCAGCCTAGAATCATAGAATCATAGGGCTGGAAGGGACCCCAACAGCCATCCCATCCAATCGGCTTCTGCCCTGCAGGAACACACAATCAAAGCCCTCATGACAGATGGCCATCCAGCCTCTCTTAAAAACCTCCAAAGAAGGAGACTCCACCACACTCCCAGGCAGCATATCCCACTATAGAAACAGCTCTTACCATCAGGAACTTCTTCCTAATGTTTAGGTGGAATCTCTTTTCCTGGAGTTTGAACCCTTTGCTCCATGTCCTAGTCTCTGGACCAGCAGAAAACAAGCTTGCTCCATCCTCAGTATGACATCCCTTCAAATATTTAAACATGGCTCTCATGTCACCTCTCAACCTTCTCTTCTCCAGACTAAACATACCCAGTTCCCTAAGTTGCTCGTCATAGGGCATAATGGCTTCCAGACCTCCCACCATTTTGGTTGCCCTCCTCTGGACACATTCCAGCTTTGCAATACCCTTCCTGAATTGTGGTGCCCAGAACTATTACTTCCCTTGATCTAGACACTATACTCCTATTAATGCAGCCTAGAATCGCATTGGCATTTTTTGCTGCTGCGTCACACTGCTAACTCATGTTTAGCTTGTAGTCTACTTTCCTTTTTTTTCAAGGAAATCTACACCATTACGTTAATTGCTAATTAACAAAAAATATTTTGTTAGTGCCTATAATATAGTTTTTAAACTAAATTATTGGTGGCAAATTATGTAATACAGTAGCCCCCCCCCCCCTTATCCACTGGGGATTGATTCTGTGTGGGCATGGATTCTGAAAACTGTGGTAGTGAACACCACTGAAAATAATGGGACCTCTGGTTTAAAATACCATAGAGTTGCCTTGGAGGGCCTAGAAAATGGCTAGGGAGGACATATTTTCTAGGAAGACTCTATGGTAGGTGTGCTGTTTTGTGTCCCATGGATAATGAATCCGTGGATACAAGGGTCCTCTGTAATCTGAACATCCTGTACTGTGAATAGGTTAGGTTACATTGACCTGAAATAAACATATGGGGGCCCCAAAATAAAGCTTTGCAGGGGCCCCAAAATTCCTTAAACCGGCCCTGGGTTCAAGGTCTCTACTTCCATGTTGCTACAAGGGCTATATCTATCAGAATATGGGGCACCAGTAAATATACCATGCAATATTTCATTGGAATATACATTACATCTGGCCCTAGAGAAATAGCTATGAAACTTGCTCACAGTTAGGACTTTATCAGACGATTGCCTTAAAATGTTCTTTTGCCGGCATAAAAACATTCCATTTCTATGCTGGCAAAAGAATGTTCCCGGCAGCACTTACCTCCTCTCCTGGAAAAGGCAGCTCCAGCAATAAAGAGGAAGTGAATGGAGCTCCATTCACTTCCTCTTTTGAAATCCTGTGCAATAAAATAAAGTAATAAAAGTGCAATAAATTAATAAAATCCCCTTATTTTATTACTTTTATATTCTGCCTTTCTTCTGTCTAGGAACTTGGAGAGGGTTCCTAGACCGCTTCCCTCCAAGCACTGATGTGACCCAGACCTATGTGGCCTCAGCAACTGTTTTGCAGTGTGTGCCTTCCAACACATGCGTAGCCATGAGGTTGGAGGGAGAGTTTGCCTTGTTTGCTTCTTTTCTTTGCATGTCTGAGTGATAATAAACAATGCCGATGAAGCCTTTCTACCTCCAAAATGCATATTATTGGAGGAAGAACATAGAGGGGGAAATTAGCAGGTCAGCAGGATGTCTTGTAGATGTCAGCTTGCCATTATTATTATTATCATCATCATAACCATCATCATTATTATTACCACCACCATCATCATCTGGTTCCAAATTGCCTCCCCCTGCAATTGTTTTGCTCACTTTTCTTCCTTTGTACTAGCAGCCTCCTGTGCATGGATAAAGGCAGCTCTTCTGCATTGGAGCTCCAGTGTGTTAAAGTGTGGATGAGCAGTGGGGAGCCCTGTCTGTGCCACTGTCCTTTGCCTGTTCCTGATTCCATGGCCTGAGGCAACGGTTTGAATTTTTAGGACAACAGCCGGCTATCTGCAAGCAGGAGACCACTCGTCAGGCTTCATTACTGCACACAAAATGACACAAGTGAGCCTGTGGTCACAAGTGTGCTTATGGTACGCTGAAAAGCCATTACATCTCATTGCAACAAAAGGGGAGGGGGGCAGAACAGCACAAACATAGAGGCTGACCATCTCCATAAATTGCCCTAAACCTGACAAGTCAGCTTATTTATGCAACATACTACTGACACAATGCAATTTCATGACGGAACTGAGAGCAAACAATTGGGTTCCAATGAGGGTTTGAATCAGGGCAGCTATAATTTGTGGAGGCAGGAAGGCTGGAAATGCCCCCTTTCCCTCACATTAAAAAATTAAGCCATTTGTTTCTACCAAATTCACTGAGCAGCAGGACCTGTCAGCTGAACTCTCTTATTCTTTCCCATGTTAATAACACAGAGGACAGCATTTATATCAAATGACTTCAGACTTGCATGCTTGCCAGTGATAAGAATGCTCTGTTGGCATTCGAATAGTGAATTTGCAAAAAAATAAAAATAAACGTTCATGCCTATTTTTCTTGTTGTTATTGTTGTTGTTGTGTGCCCTCAAGTAGTTTCCAACTTACAGTGACCCTAAGACAAACCTATCACAGGGTTTTCTTGGCAGGATTTGTTCAGAAGAGGCTTGCCATTGCCTTCCTCCGAGGCTGAGTGAGTGAGACTTGCCCAAGGTCATCCAGTAGATTTCAATGGCTGAGCAGAGATTCGAACCCTGGTCTCCAAAGTTGTAGCCCAGTACTCAAACCACTAAACCACAATGGCTTTCAAGAAATAAATGGTTGAAAATACTCTTGTTGGAATCATTATTCATTCTGTTGTTTAGAACATTGCAATCTAATCTTGGGCCAGTGAATATAAGAAAGGAAAGATTCTAATCCTGTCCTCAAGTTATGCCCACCATATGAGAAACAGATTGCTATTAAAGCCTCTTGAACTTCTGGAACACAAGTTCATATTGTCAAAAGTAGGAGAAGTTACTTTTCGGACTACAACTCCAAAAATGCCTGACCCAGCATGGCCGGCAGATTCTAAGAGTTGCAGTCCTTAAAAAGTAATGTTTTCCAAGTTGTGAATGTTGACATACTGGACTAACATCAACATATTATTGACACTGCTAGCAAAGATTTCAGACATAAAGCATGTGATACTAAAATCCTGTGCTCAGAGATCAGACATACCTCTGATTCCAGAGTAACGCTAAAGCCTAATTCAGTCAGTCAAAATTCTAATCATAGACCACAGGCTGGCCACTGTGTGAACAGAATGTTAGATTAGATAAGGCTTTGGTCTGATACAACAGGATTTTTCTTGAATATGTAAGGGAGATGAGGATATGCATTGTGACCACACCCCATCCAGCTATGACTTGCCTGTGTTGATGTACAAGATCTGAATAGAGGGTGCAACCATATTCAGCCCAACATGGTTATACTCCTCTGCACATGGTTAAAATCCTCTGCATGAGAAGTTGGAGGGGGTGCTTGGTAAAAGTTGAAGGGCTAGTGCACATGTCCCCAGCTCTTCTCCATGGTTGGAATTTTGAATGCCTGAAGAGGGCTTAAGTGGCATACATTAAGACACTCCTAAGCCTCCATGGATTAAGTCCTACAGCCTGTCACAGCCAGAGTTTTAGGAAAGTTACCTTTTTGGATAACAACTCCCAAAATCCCTCAACCAGCATGACAAGTAGCCATATGAGATGATTGGGTTCTCTGAGCTGTAGTTCACATAAGTAATTTTCTCATACTCTGGCCATAACACATCACCAGCAGTGGTGGGCGATGACTTCCATGTCAGCAGTACAGTGAATTCACTACAGATTTTACTGTGATCTTTATGGGGGTTATCCATGGTGCTGAACCTAGTTGGAGGGGGGGGGCAAGGTTCAGTATTTTGGATAGTTCTTTTTTTTTAAAAAAAATGGACTTACTGCCATGAAAGCCACCTGCCACCGCTGATCACCAGCATTATAGAAGCCCTGGATGTTGTCATGGCAGTTAAATCATCCAGACCCATCATGATTTATTCACCATCATGATTTATTCACTCACCACAGCAGCCATTTTGTGGTTATATTTCAGATGGGTTCATCAGTCTAAAAAGCTGCATACCTCTGATGTTTCCTTATATCTACAGAGTGTAGAAAACCCAGGTAAGAACTTTAGGTCCTATCTAAATGGTCAAAATAAACCTCATGGAATTCGCTGGGAATATGATCTGTCTTAATGGGGGCCCACATCAATATGTCATATTCAGAAGGGGAGCAGCAAAAAACTCCAAAAACTACACCCAGAGAGCCTTCGTGGCTTTTTCTGAAGTTTTAAAAAAGCTCCATAGGGAATGCACATTACCACTCATTAAGACAATCGGATTCGCATTGCTGCACATTCCCATACAAGAGGAAGCACAAGCTGATTGGCTGCATGAACATGGCAGAAGGGCTTGCTAACAGGGCAAGTGTCTGCTGCTGCCATGTTGGATTTTTGCCTTAGCTAGTGATTGCTAAGGTGATAAAATGGAGATTTGTCTTATCTTTCACTTTCTCTTTTTTTGTAAACATGAAATATCACTTGTGCACACCATGGAAAAAGTGTTGTTTTTTAAAAAATGGTGACTGATTTAAGAATGCAAGTAATTCACTTACACCTGCCATTTTGGCTAGGGGGCATGAGAAGTTTATGGGGGCTGCGAATTGCTATTAATGCAGAGCAATGCAGGTTTCCCCCCTCCTCATATAGACAATCCCTTAGTTGAGGAAATATAGGAGAGGAAGATGTATTCATTTACTTTATTAAAACCCTAACAGCCTATCAATCAGCCTAAATTATTGGCACTTGTCCTCCTGAACCACTTACAGGTTCCCTGTATCCAACAGGAATCCCAATTCTATTACTGCAAATGGAACGTCAAGGATCAGATACCACCACCCCACCTACACCCCCATAGGGAAACAAAGGAAAGGCCTGTTCACATCTGCATCTTTCATTCCTCTCTTCACAGCCTTCTAAAGAAATAAGATAACTTCAGAGTACATGTATTCCTATGGCCTCTGAGTGTCTCCTTCCCCTTGCAACTGAAGGAACATTGATTTAAGATTTTAATGATATCAAAATGGAGGAAAATGGGGTCAGCCTACAGTTTTTGAACCACTTTAGCAATGACTGGCACACTTCAACAGATGTGTACCATGTATAAATAGTATTCTACACTTACATTTTAGCCAGTCTTTTTCTTGGACTATGAAACACAATGCAACACTTGTTACATCTATATGAAGAAAAGCATCTTTTTGCAAAACATACTTCAGAGAATTCAGCCATGTGGATTGAACTTTACTTGGAGGCAGCATTCAACTTTTCCCAAGGCCTCTAAGGTTCAAAATATGCATGATGCTGTCACATTGATTAAATATCTGAATCCTGACAGAAGGTCTATCAGCTATAGCTCTCAAGGCCATAAATGTAATAGAGGCATAAAAGCAATCTTTGGATAACACAAACATTGCTAATACAACCCTTTGAAACTAATATTGTGTGAATTAAAGCACCACAGAGCAACTGGAAAATCAACAGGATTTTCAGGATCTAGCCAACTGAATCTGTGGGTTAAACTTAATTTATTTCTAAGGGATTGAGTGACACTATGACAGAAGACACTGATTCACATCTGTGCTCAGATGATGACAATATCATTGTTGTTGTTGTTGCTGCTGCTACTACTACTACTACATTAGATATTAGCCAAATCAGTAGTGGGTTTTGGCCTTAATTTATTGTCTGTAAAAGAATAATAATAAATATGTGTTTTTGAAAGAGATAAGAAGTGTGATCTAAGTCTGTAATTGAAATTGATGATGGTCTTTGAAACCACTCCCCTGAGTCTGGAAGCAGACCATAACAGTGGTATGGATTTGCTTCCTAAAGTCAACTCTGGCCAAAGTGGATAGACTAATGGGCAGACCACAGAAAACACTAGATATTTGATGCCTCTCCTCACATCTTCCCCAAGGAAAGATAAATATTCCTCATGGAAAGAAGTTGATACCATGGACCAGGATGCTGACTTCTCTTTTAACTCAGAGGATGGAGATGACTTGGCCCCTGAAGCTTCATAGGAAATTGTCTCCAAAGTGATAACCCCAGCAGCTATTCCACAGAAGAGGGGTCTCAGCTGACAGCAAGGCCTTCATCCTTGGCTTAAAGGAAGGAAGCCAGGCCTTCTTCTTTGAGTCAAATCACTCCTCCTCCCCCCCCCAAAAAAACCTACATGCAATTCCAGATAAAATCCTCCTTTTTCATCCATCCACGCCTACAGTCTGCAGCAGGCATTTAAGTCCTCCTGGACCACACACACATGCATTGGAACAAAGCCCCTTTAAACTACCATAAGACAAGGAGACTTCACACTTCTTTTGCACATAAAGCTTCAATAAGCCCCAGAGAGCAACATTCCTAGCTCCACACTGCCTAGCAAATCTAGTATGATCTAATCCAGTCCTGATTTTTGTTTCACAAGAAGCTCTCCAACTATACCATGCCACAGCGCATATAAACAATCTTGTGAGTTCCATCCTGGGACAGGTTAGTGGAGCCATGTGTGTTTCACTGTGTAAGCATGAGTGTATTCACATATGTGCATATGCATGCATGCACCCAGGCAGTTACACCTGTTCTATGGTCTGCCATTCCTTGGAATCCCTGCCTTTGAAGCAAGCAGTGACAGAAGGTGATTTGTCTGAAAGGGCTGGTAAGGCAGAAGTGTTGTTCATACCTCCATGGCTCACTCACACAACTAATGTGGTAACCAATAAAGCATCACAGACATTCAACTGGTTAGGGGGAAAAAATCATGTGCAAAAAACTTCTACACATAAAAAGAGCTATATATGAAGAAAATAAGGAGGAGGAGGAGGAGGAGGAGGAGGAGGAGAATTTGAGAATACACTGTCCTAAGGATGAGGAGTAAGTTGTTTACACCATTTCTGAAATGCTTCCACCCATCTGTTTAACAAAGCCACTATGTGCAATTCACCTCATAAATAAGACACGCGTGCCCTGTGTACATATTTTATTGTTCTGAAGTCTGTCAAGAGAAGCAGGATTTTATTTTACACTTTCCCATATTATTTAATGTTTTACATTCCAGAAATATTTTATGAGCAGGGCATAAGTTTCTGGCACACTTTACTCCAAATGCGATGAAAAACTGTAACTTTGTGTCCCCAATTAAGTTTTTCACCAACCAGCAGAAGTTGTGGGTCCCCCCCCCCTTTTCTCTTTCTTTTTCTTTTTCGGTCCATATTTTCCTTTCAGCTGGGCTGAGTGGGAGAAAGAACTCAAAGGGAGGTCTTAGCAGATGGTTGTCACAAACTGCATACGGCAATTGAGAATTAGTGTGCAAGCATATGCAACCTGGTATAGTATGAAACATTCCAGCATATGAGTGCTGAGATAAGCCAGACTTGTAGAGGATTTTTCATATTATTAATATTTTAATGTAGCTTTTCTTTTCCCTTTCTTTTCCTTTATACATTTTCATTTCAGGCATGATTAAAACAAAGGTCAACTATAATTCCACTGAAATTTAAGAGAAGTCCTCAGAATAAGGAGTTTTAAATATAATCGCCAGTATTCTATATCAGCTACTTAGTTAAGTATACTTTTTAGATTTACTCATTTGTAACTGTTTCATATTCATGAATGTTACTAAAAGCTTTACCACACTCCAAAGAAAAGCAGCAAAGTAGCAGGAACATTCCGTCTTTCCTGCTGCCTTATCACATGACGTCGGCATTCTTTCATTCCAGTCCCGTGAAGGACCAAGGTAAAATCATGGTTTTTTGCTAACCAGAAAAATCTGTTTGTAAAAATATGCAGTTTTACCTTGGTCCTTCACGGGACTGGAAAATGCCAATGCCATCTGGAAAGGCAGCAGGAAAGACAAAACTTTCCTGCTGCTTTGCCGCTTTTCTTCAGAGCGTGGTAAGGCTCTTAGGAGATTTTCAGACTGCGTTTTACCGTGGCTCATGTGGGAGGAGCTTCCGGGAGAGGGACGGTGGTCTTGCACGGCAGAGGGTCGTTTTCGGACGCCGCCGTCCCTCTCCCAAAACCATCCGTGTCACTTCCGTGAAGCTTCGGAAGCCTCAGTGCCATATTTTAATCATGGGCAACCTCCGTGATTAAAATATGGCTCTGCGGCTTCCGAAGCTTCACTCTCCTGGAAGCTCCTCCCGCATGAGCCACGGTAAAACGCGGTCTGAAAATCTCCTTAGTCATGATTATGATGCTATTGCCACTATCATACCCTCCCCCCAACCTACTTTACCAGGCATCAGCTACATGGAGATGAGGAGGTTCATTCTGCTGGTGATTGGAACACTGGTGAATGACATTTCTTTCAGGTTTCAGGGTGTCAGGCTAGGAGAGATTACTTAGGTGTTATCTAGACAGTGAAAAAAAATCTGCTCAGAATGCAAGGGGAATACCTTTTGTCCAGATGAGCTCCCACAGGGATTTGCCATCTTTGAAAGGAGGGGGTCAAAAACACTTTGCAATAACAGCTTTCACTGTTTCTCGTGAAGTTTTTTTTAAAAAAATACACAAAAATGTGCATTCCAGCCTGTTTGAACAACCAATAAGAATTGGGGCACATCTCGGAAGTCAAAATGTGATTGGTTGGATGTGTGAGGGTGTAGGCTTGCCAGCGATGAAGTGGCTGGAGCCACCATCATTGATTTTCATGGAAGCAATCATGCACTATATTAAAGCAGCAGAGTAAAATATACATACATACATACATACATACATATTTTAAGCAGACAATCGCTCTTCTGCATTTCTGATTTAACAAGGGGGAAAAGGAGGAACTAGAGGGAGGTTTTGGGGAATAATAACACATGTAATTCAGTCATGGCTACCATCTTTACTCATGGGCATGCTCCGTTGCTGTGATGGTGAGTTAATGTGCTATTCTCTGCAATTAATTCTCACATCTAGCTGAGGCCTTAGTTAAGTAGACTTAACTTAAGCAGATGATATCGAATACTGGCCAATAAGAATATAAACGAAACAGAGAATATACCATTGAAGTGTATGAGCAACTTTACTTCTTCCCTGTCATTCTCAGTTTAGGAAAGCAACTGTAAACACAATTTTTTTTGAATGAATTCTACTAAAAACATTACTTCAAATGTTTCATGATTACAGTGTCATTGAATTATACATTTTGAGGAATACCACAGAAGGATTAAGCTTTACCAAAAAAGCAAGTCATCCAAAACTTGAAGCTGAAATACAGACTTCATAAAACTCAATCACTTCAGGTGAGTGATAGTTTAATATCGGCATTACCTTGGTGTTGATTATATTCTTCACAGATTATATAATATATGTTTACAAGAATTTGGAAAATATAATTATGGTGATGAGATTATGATAATAATTACAACTCTCAGAACTCCCCAGCTATTATGGCCACTGGTCACATATATTCAACCATATATCTCTTCATTTCAGTTTCTGCATTAGCCAGTTATTTTATTTTTTTCATTTTTAGAAAACATGCATGGAAATTCAATTTCAATTCAATTTTATATTCATCTGTTATGTTCTCTGACACCATTCACCAATATATGCATTTCTGTATGCAAGTTTCTCTAATAAACATGATCATGTTCAGCATGTCTGAAGCAAGAACTACATCACAACATTTGGAGGCATGTGCATTACAACTGTGTTCTAATTTGCAAATTAGTATGGGAAATGTGAATTAAGTTGGTTCATTCAAAAATGCAGAACAAATAATTTTTTTCCTATCTTGAAATAGTATAAGGAAGAGGAGATAACAGTTGCCAACTATAGCTGCCCCAAGTTCAATTCTGCAGAAGGCAAATGACTGTTTATCCTTTATACCAGACAACATGCAAAGCTGTCCAGACATGCACAATCACATCAAGATTGAATCCTGCATGAACTGGCAATTAGTCAAGTCCACATAGTCAGTCAATTAGTCAGTTCCACATTTCCTCAGTTTTCCCATAAATTATTGACTCCAAATCCTGTAATTTGTTGGCCTTTCATCTACTGTACTCCAGCCCTCTTTTGGAATAGATGCATTTCCCTATATAAGAAATAGCCATGTTAGTCTCTTGTAGAATAAAAAGGAGGGGTGGAAGAGAAGAAAAAAAGAAATGTGGCAGCACCTTGAAGACTAATTGGTTTTTATTTTAGCAGAGGCCTTAATACCACTTGGTACTGTATCCAAAGAAGGGTTTATATACAGGAAAGCTAATGCTAAAATAAAGCATACAAATATGCTTTATACCTGAGGCCTTAATACCACTTGGTACTGCATCCAAAGAAATGGGTTTATATCCACAAAAGTTCATGGTAAAATAAAAACTAGTTAGTCTTAAAGGTGGTGGTGCCATATATATATATATATATATATATATATGCCTCTCTCTTCCCTATATTAGGTTTACTTTGAATGGAAAACTTTGCTTGCTCTTGTTTTCTGCTTATGTTCCATGGTACAGGTTTGTGATACTGGTTTTTCTACTAGGAATGTTGAATAGAAAGGGCCCTCTTAGGGTACCTACAGCTCTGCTACGCTATAATTCTCCTGAAATTTCCCACTATACTCTCCCAACAGTCAAGCTTTGTAACAAAGGAAGGTGCCTATATTATGTATCTTGACCTTCCTGCTCTCCTTTTTTCCATGGGTCACTGGGGAACAGGGAGAGAAAAATCAAGGAGACCAAGGAGAAAGTGTAAATATTGGCACACAAGGCAAGGCGGAATTACATACTGGTCGACCAAAACACAAATCAACTCAAAACTACAGGAGTCCACCAACATGCACATAAATCATTTATAATGATAATCCAAGACTAGGTCCAAATCTCATTAAAGTATATGAATCCTTAATCTATTTTGGCAAAAGAGAGCCAATACACATTTTTTCTTTTTATCATAAATTACAGTTCTGTGGCACTGTGCAAATATTACCAAGCTGTAAGACAGCTGTGCTCCATTAAAATGTGTAATGGTCGCTGATTTCTTACAGCACATGGTCATCAGGCTGAATCTACAGCCAGTAATTAGGAAGATGAAATGTTTAATTGTGCCTTAATTTTGATAAAATTTATCTGTCACACATCCCGTAGTCGAGCATTATGCTCACAAATCAATGTCATCAGGCCTGAGCACCAGACTCTTGTTCCTGACAGATTCATTTGAATATCAAACCATACACAACCAGTAACCAGGGGAAAGAAACACTGAAGGAGAAAAAAAGAACTTTCCCCTGATACAGCGTGACATATGCCTCACCACCTCTCTTAAAAGCTAGAGAGGTCAAAAGCAAAAGGCTGCTAACACTCCTTTCATGTCTGGTAGGGTGTGTTTTCCTTGCACCACAGACCCAGTATGTATAAAGTGTTCCCTCCTGCCCCCTTCCTTCTTTTAAACTTCACACTATTGGTTGAACCTCTGGGGTTATTTCTCTCCCACACCATCACCTTGCCCCCCCTTTTTTTGCTGCTGCATTTGTTCTGCCACAAACACCACCCAGGCAAAGCTGGAGTCCATTGTGTGTGCCAGAAGTGATCATTTACTTCCCTGCTGGCAACTGCAATGGCAAGCATTACTGCAGTCAGTCATGTGCAGATTATTACCACACATACAGAGCTGGAGTCATTTTATTTAAAATGGGGGGGGGGTTGCATGGAGCCTCAGTTCAATATGGCAGAGGGTAGTTTCAAGCCTGCCTGCTGCTCTTGCAGAGTGAGCAGTTTTATTTGTGTGGTTTAAAAAAAATCCAACAACAACAGTGTAGCCCCAGCTACTTAGATTTACAAGACACAGAGGGTGGGTTTGGCAGGATGATATACAGGGGATCTGCCTCCAACTCAGACCCTGCACTCATTTGCCAGGAGGATGGAGACCCTGGTCATTCTCTTCTTGTTACAGACAAATAACATATCGACATTTCCTCCCCACACTGCTTGGCATGCTGCAGCTACTCTTCCTTGGTCATGTGTCATATGTGGGTTGTGTCACATGTCGGTTTCATAGCTTGCTCCTGACAAAAGAGACACACCCAAGAGCATTAAAATACAAACATGCCTTCTTTCCTGAACTCTCCCCCCACCCATGGCCCCAGCTCACGCCCTTCTCGTCCTTCATTCTCTTCCCTTCTTACTCCCATTGAAGATTCTGAGATATATAGCCAGCATCAACTTAAAGAAACACTTGATTTTTTTTCTGTGGTAGACCTTTTGAGACTACTTTAGCGCTTTCCCCCACTATCTGCAGAGTGGGTTCCACAGAGCATGGAGCTATATTGACCAACAACTTCTTGCCAAACTGCTTCTGAATTATGTTCTCTTAGGAAAGATCCCCCAAGCTTTAATTAAAAGATTCATTTTTGCATCTGCTATTTCTGATTTCTTTTTGCTTGCCATAAGAGCAGGATGATTGATAAATTTTCTCATAACAGAACTTATTAGTTAGTTCCTGGTTTCCTCTTACGTTCATAATTTAAAAAATAAAAGGAAAAAATTAGGAAATCAATAGTAACCATCCACACAAGCTGGGGACAGGAACCAGTGCTTAGCAAGTTAATTTTTCAAAGTAAGTTGTTATATCTCTGGATTTTTCTTTGCAAACGAAGATTCAGGAAGGACTCATCCTGTGCTTTCTGCAAGCGCGCTGATGACTAAAAATGCACAAATTACAACTTTGACTGAACTAATAATACCTAAAACTACATATAACATATAACATGCAGTTGACTTCCTTCTTCTCAGTTGCTGGTTATAATTGTTATTTGATCTAACTTTCTCTATAATGATATTTTATGTATTCTCTCTCTCTGGCTTTTCTTCGCAAATGAAGATTCAGGAAGGACTCATCCCGCGCTTTCTGCAAGCGTGCTGATGACTAAAAAGGCCAATCCGAGATAAACAAGTCCAGTTGCAGAAAGCACAGCAGAAGGTCTTCTTAGGTGATGTTTCTGAGTTGTGATTCTTTCTGAGTTGTCGTTTCTCTTCAAGACTGGTTTGGTGTGAGTTCTCAAATAAGGCTGCAGCATTGTGGATAGTGTGTCTCCATGCCTCCCGATGTGAGGCCAGGGCGGACCATTGTTGGGGATCAATTTGGCCGAGCCTGAGATGTTGTTTCAGGGAGTCCTTGTATCGTTTTTTTGGAGTGCCCCTCTTACGCTGACCCGTGGCAAGTTCACCGTAGAGTACTATTTTGGGGAGGCGATGGTCCTCCATCCTAGAAACGTGCCCTGCCCAGTGCAGCTGTGTTCTCAATATCTGGGGCAAAAGCCCCCCCCCAAAAAAAACTTGTTACAATTGTGCGCAAACTCTATTTTCATATAAAATCCATATTAAAAAAAGATGATAGCCTAAAAATGGGAGGCATGCCACACAGAAGAAGACCGCAACCTGTTCTCTGTTATCTCAGACAGCCCATTCCAAGAGACATCAGATCTGGCCAGAGTGACACATATCAGAGGGCTTGTCTAGACAGGCTATCTGCCCCATCTTGCCCCCATCTTGGAGCCCTGCCGTCCATACAATGCAGGGCTTTTGCCCTGATTTGTCCCTAGGCAGTTGTTATGACTACATAGAGGGTCATATTGGGATTATCAAAAACAGCTGAGGGCCCTCCCACGTTATTTTCTATGGTACCAGATGGACTTGACACTACTCAGTTTTGGAGGATGAGCTATCAAACTACCACAGCGGGAATATGTTTTTATGGTATACATAGGGGGACTTGGAACACTAAATGGAAGGATTATGCAAAACACAGTCTGGATGACACACAGGACAAAGATGGAGGGAAGACAGGGTAAAGCCTGTTAAAACATTATATTTTAACACCCAGGGAAAAAACCACCTCATTTGAGAATCCATAGCAGCACGCTTGCCCATATCTGCACCTACCGCTGGCACTGTCAGTAATGCACTCTCTGAAGCCACAAAGGAGGCCCACAGCATGTGATCAAGGCTGGTCACATGCAGCAGGCCTTGATCATGTGCTGTGGGTCTCCCTCCTAGCTTCAGAGAGTGTGACACTGATGGCATGTTCCGGCAGACTTCCTCCCATTTTGTGCAGGTGACAGGGTCAATAGGCCTGATCCAGAGCCAGAATACACCGGCAGAAAGCTAGCGTATACTGGCTAGTGTAGACAAACCCTTAATTACATCCCAATTGGATTATTGTAATGTGCAGGGCATGGGGCTGGCTTTGAAGAGTGTTTGGAAACTTCTGCTGGTCCAAAGAGCTGCTGCCAGATTGTTAACTGGGGCTAGTTGCACAGAGTAAACAACTCTCTTGTTACAACAGCTCCACTAGCCTCCAGTCCATTTCTGGGCACAATTCAAACCACTAGTTTATGAACTATAAAGCTCTGTATTGTTCAGGTTATGTGATGGACATTATTCTCCCATATAAACCTGCCTGTCTTTTGAGATCTTCTGTGGGAAGCCCTTCTCTTTTGTCCCACCACCCTCAAAGGGATAAATGGTGGGAACACAGGATAGGGCCTTCTCCATGGCTGCTCCCAGGCTCTGGAACTCCCTTCCCAGAGAGGCGAGACTGCCACCTTCCTTGCATCCTTTCTGCAAGCAGATGAAGACCTTTTTGTTTCAGTAGGCCTATGTGGATTGATTGCTTAGGGGGAATGGGCTTTATATAATGTGCTAGATTTTAACTGTTGTATGCTGTGAATTTTTAGCTTATACAGTAGGACCTCCATATCCATTTATTCATTATCCACTGATTCAATTATCCAAAGGACACAAAACAGCACACCTCCCATAGAGTCTTCCTTGAAAATTTGTCCTCTCTAGCCATTTTCTAGGTCCTCCAAGGCAACTCTATGGTATTTTAAACTGGAAGTCCCATTATTTTCAATGGCATTCACTATTATCCATGGTTTTTGGTATCCACACCTCCCCCCAGAACCAATCCTCAGTGGATATGGGGGTCCTCTGTATTTGTTTTAACATTTGTAACCCATCTTGCGTCCTGAACTTGGGAAAAGGTGGGATATAATTATAAAGAGGAGGAGGAGGAGGAGGAGGCAGGACTAGATCTAATGCACTTAACTGTAAGTTACAAGAGAATGTGGGGATTACCAGACATGGGGAAATGCGGCAAAAAACCATGTCTCAAACCATGTCAAAAGAATGTGATGAGAACAGAAAGGGTGGCATTATCAGATGCCCATATCCTCAGCCATTCCCAGGGTGTAGTGCTGGTGTGGATGAGGCTTCACTTTTGTATTGATGGGGCTAAGCTATCATTAAAAAGGACACCTTATTAACTCCCACACTATGCCCCAAGAATGCAGAATGATGTCATCTGATAATGTCACCCACTTCTGTTCTAGTTGCATTCTTCTGATGCGGTTTTTGTCACATTTCATCATCTCCACTTCAGCTGAATATGGAGACATCTTCATGGTGAAAGCTATTCTACCATAGAACCAATTACCTAAGGGCCAGCTATGTTGCTGGGGGTCTTCAAGCAGATATTGTACAATCATGGGGGTGGGGGAGAATACCCTAACTCTGAATTTCATCAAATAGGTGGTTACACTGCTTTTCATGGGTCCCTCAGAACTCTAACTCTATTCAGGCATTATGCCAGATAGGATAGAATCAAAAGGATTCCTAATCCCCTATGTAGCAGGGGGGCTGCTATGGGAAGGATTGTCCGGGAGAATCTGCTTCCACCAGCCACACTGCATGCACCTAAATCTGAATCCAACCCACAATAGATGGGAAGGCTGTGCATAAATACATTGATATTGACACTATGATCTTGCTGAGAAGTTATATAAATATTGGTGGCTATTTCTTTAGAATGAGAAACACTAAAAATGAATGTTTACTCCTTTTGAAACAGTAATCCTGTAACCCTGTATTGTGTTTTCTCATGAAGCATTATTGTGGGGTGTTGATTTCTAGGTCAGGCATACTTATTCAACCTTGAAACCACTGACATCTGCCATTCCTAGCACAATATGTCACTAGATGCAAAGTTATGTTGCCTACCACTAGTCTCAGGCACCATCTAGAACAGAGGCAAAACCTCAAAGTTATGCTACGAAACAGAAGTTTATCAAGGTGTTGATTGCCTTCCTCAGTAGCAAGCAAATATTATGTAGTTTTATTCCACTGCCTTTTTATAATAATTTGCTTGCAGCTACAATGAGTTCTAATTCAATCACTTTCTTAGTCAAAACACAAGGGTATACCTGACATTTTAATAAACGTCTATGTCCTAGGAGTAGGTGTTGTCTCTATTGAGCATTATGTTGGTGTTCTAAGTGTGTGCCTCCAATTTCTTCCAGAGGCTCTATTCATCTGCATTCCACATAGTGCTAGTGATGTCCAGTGTAATAAAAATCAATAGGAGACCCTACACTGGGAAAGGATAAGTGCTGCATTTATGGATAGAGTAATATGAAAAGTACATTATGTTTTGTTTTGTTTTTAAAAAAACCACATTTGCATGAACAGTCACAGGGTTTGTCTAGACAAGAAGATATAATACTGATCGTTGCGCATAAATGCAAATTCATAGTAGTGTTCATTTGTCTCCACAGTTTTTTGGCAAAATTGCTGGCATGCAAAGCTATCCAAGTTTGATATTCATATGGAGCCATGCCTCTGAATCAAGAGGGTGGCTGGAAGTGAATTGCTCATGTTATTATTCTCAATAAGTTGCTGTGTGTGTGTGTGTGTGTGTGTTTTACAGTAAATCTAAGGTGCACAAGTGTGACCTTCCATTTAAAAAGCTGTTTGGTCGCCTCAGCGCAACGAAAATTAAAAAAAAAGTTCAGGAAAAGCCACAAAGGCTTTCCCCACATAGTTTTTTGAGTTTTTGGGCCCACTCTTTCTGAATCCTTCTTAAGGAGCCCTGGTGGCACAGTGGTTAAATGCCAGTACTGCAGCCACAACATTGTGAGTTCAATCCTGCAGGGCTCCAGGTTGACTCAGCCTTCCATCCTTCAGTATGTTGGTAAAATGAGTACCCAGCTTGTTGGGGGCAATTAGCTAACACACTGTAAACCACTTAGGGAGTGCTTTGCACTGATAAGAGGTATAGAAATATAAATGCTATTGCTATTGATAAATACAGTGAATCGCCATGGGATCTCATTGTGACAAAAGGTATTCTCCTCAGATTCTATGAGGAGTTTTTTTTCCCGCCATATAGACAACCCTACAGAAATCTCTTTATAGTTACCTCCATTGCCTGCTGTCTCTATGTAGCCAACCAAGAGAATCAAAGAGGTGTAGCTAGGGTACAGAAGCTGCTCAGGGAGAGAAATATCCACCAGTTTGTTGGTCAGTGTTGCTTTTTACCTTTTTTCTGCCTCATTCAATTTGCCTAATATTCTCCCACACTTTTAAATCCAGCCTTGTATTGATAAGCTGGAATCTCAAGAAGAATATTGACAAGCTGGGAGGTATCCAGAGGAGGGTGACCAAAATGGTGGGAGGTCTGGAAGCCATGCCCTGTGAGGAGTGGCTTAGGGAGCTGGGTATGTTTAGCCTGGAGAAGAGAAGGTTAAGAGGTGACATGATAGCCATGTTTAAATGTTTGAAGGGATGTCATACTGAGGATGATGCAAGCTTGTTTTCTGCTGCTCCAGAGACCAGGACACAGAGCAATGGGTTCAAACTACAGGAAAAGAGATTCCACCTAATCAATAGGAAGAACTTCCTGACAGTAAGAGCTGTTCGGAAGTGGAATGCACTGCCTGGGAGTGTGGTGGAGTCTCCTTCTTTGGAGGTTTTTACACAGAGGCTGGATGGCCATCTGTTGGGAATGATTTGTGTATTCCTGCCTGGCAGGGATTGGACTGGATGGCACTTGTGGTCTCTTCCAACTCTATGATTCTTTGATTTTAGGAATATCCTTAGACATAGGGCAGGACAGCTTCCTGGTGGGCTGTACCTCCTCAACTTCGCATGCCCTCCACCATGAACAAATTCCCCTACCAATGGCAAAATGCATTCTCAGAACAAATTGTGATAGGTGCAATTTGAATTTGAAATGTATTTCCTCACCCCATGTGCCTTTTTTTTAGTTCACTCACCACCACCCCTTGACATGCCTATGGCAGGTAGAATTACATTTAAATGACAAATCAATCCGTGGTGGTCCTGGGCTTCAGGGAATCCAGTTCACCATTTTGAGGCAAAAAATAAATTGGGAAAGTAATACCAAGCTGGACTAGGGCCAAGGAAGCTGAACTGTGTGCAGCCTGCAGGCAATACCTAGCTCGCTCCTGACTCAGTATAATAAAGTCCTTGGACTGTGATGTTGAGAAAATTAGATTTTTGTTGTTGTTGTTATGTACCTTCAGGTGATTTCTGACTGATAACAACCCTAAGGTGACCTTATCATAAAGTTTTCTGTGCAAGATTTGTTCTGAGGCTAAAAGAGTATGACTTGTTCAAGGTCACCCAGTAGGTTTCCATGGCCAATGGGAATTCAAAGCCTGGTCTCCTAGTTTCCTACTAGGGCTTTATCATACCACCCTCCGTAAAAGTTCTTTTGCCGGCATATTTTTAAACATTTTTATGCCAGCAAAAGAACCCCCCCTACCAGACTTACCTTGAGCAGCATAAAAAAGGCTTCCCTGATAGTAATGGAGCATAAATGGAGCTCCGTTGACTTCCTGGTTCCAAATCTCCACGATTCTCACAAGAAGATGCAAGCATGGAAATTCAAAAATACATAAAAAAATAAACCACAAAAAGTACACATAAGCACAGAATCACACTCACAAAGTCCCAAGTACATGGAGGGGGTAAAAAGAGTGTACCTACCTGGCTTTCCCAATCTCACCTGGAAGTGTTTGCCCATTGATGTTGTATTCACATGAGTACAATGGCATGAAGTTTCAAAGGCTGTCAATGGGGGCGATAAAGCTCCATGGCTGATCTACTGACGGCTTGGCCCATGAATAAAAAAAGAAAGGCTTTTTAACAATATATGATCGCAAAAGGATATAGTCATCTGGTATGTGTGTCCTTTTGCAACCATTAGGCATCCTTATGATGCCATATTTGCCTGGTCTGATAAAGTCCCTAGTCCAACACTCAAACCACTGCTCCACACTCATTCTCAAAGTTAACTTAGCATCCTGGTTTTCTTGATCTTCAGCCTTAGTTTCAGCAATATTCTGGGGAATGAGATTCTCAACAGATATTTTCCTTCAGAAGCAGCACTCAGACACTCACACAATCACCCAAGTTCATGCAAGTAGCAAAATAGCTACAATCAACAGGTACTTCAGGTGATGAAGGGTCCTTATGACATATGCCCACACACAAATCTTGTACGTCTCAACAAGCTTTTTCTCAGACATGTTCCTGACATGAGAGCAGCAATGTAGCTAAGTAGGGTATAAAAATATTTAAAAGTATGAAATAGTTATTGAATATGACTCTGAACACACAGACAGAAACATGCATGCTTTGTTAAAAACAGCTGAACAGAATCTATTAGCAATGAACACAGTTGCTGAGGAAAGAATCATATACTCCCGGGAAATAAGTACTGGGCTTCAGTGATGGAGAAATGTGGTGTAATCAGCTACCTTGAAGGAAGATGGCTGGTTCCTGCTTAGCCAATGAGAGATGGCTGTGTTTTGACTTAACGTGTATTTTCTGAAGTGTTGCTTTTCACCTTTAAAGCCTTTCATGCTATGGAATCTACTGGACAAAAGCACTTTCTCCCTGGGACATGGCTATTTTTAAAAACATGGTAGTAATGTTTAAATATTTGAAGGGATGTCATGCTGAGGATGGAGCAAGCTTGTTTTCTGTAGCTCCAGAGATTAGGATACGGAGCAATGGGTTCAAACTACAGGGAAAGAGATTCCACCTAAACATTAGGAAGAACTTCCTGACAGTAAGAGCAGTTCAGAAGTGGAATACACTACTGCAGAGGACTTTTTCAAATGGGGTAAAAAAAAAAAAATGACGAGGGCTGTCACACTTTCAGAGCCCCGTTTCAGACAGCCCCATTCTCCTCCGTCCTCCTCCCGACCTCCTCCTGACCTTCCCCCATGCTGTGGGTGCCACTTTTTATTGATGGAGGTTTTCCATCAATAAAAATCGGCACCCACAACACGGAGGAAGGTTGGTAGAGGACAGAGGAGGACTGTGTCATCTGAAATGGGGCTCTGTAAGCACAACAGCCCCGTTCTTCTCCCAACCTCCTCAGGGTTTTTTTTACCCCATTTGAAAAAGTCCAGAGTGTGCTGGAGTCTCCTTTGGAGGGTTTTAAACAGAGGCTGGATGGCCATCTGTCAGGAATGCTTTGATTCTGTATTCCTGCATGTCAGGGGGTTGGACTAGATGGCCTTTGTGATCTCTTCCAACTCTATGATTCTATGATTTATTTAGTCTAATAGTAGAGCCAACTGTAAATGGCCTCTCAGCACAAATGGCCAGTTAGAATTGCCCCCTTAATCTTTTTCTTTTTCAAAAGCATTTGGACAAATGACAGGATAGCCAGACTTCTATTTCTAAGGAGATTTGTGCAAAAATTATCTTAAACAGCTAGAGTTAGGTTGTAATTTTCTATAGTTATATTGAGGACCCTAGAGCATATGGGCAGCTGTCTTGTTTTATCGGTCTAAATAAGCAGGGTGTCTTCAGAGTCTCTGTCAAAGTATTGCTGATTATATGAGTGATTAGAAAACTGGTTGAAAGCTGCTCACCATTAATACAAGCTCAAGGAAAAAAAAAACTAACTTCACAGATGTCTCCCATGTATTTCTGCATCTCCTGATAGACACATTTTTGGAGCTCTCTGGTTTCATGTTCTGAGGTAACCTAGAGAAAACAGTTGGAAATTATGAATTCATGAACAGTCCGATCCTATCTCTACTTTACACTGAAGTTCATAAAGAGTCCAAGAAGACTTACTCCGGCATCACCTCCCCCCAAACCTCATTGTGTTCAATGGGTCTAATGTAAAAAATTATAGCAGGGCAGTATGGTCATATGGTTCTGCTCAGAATCCCCCAAGCCAGCATGGTGATTCTAACTAGGGAATTCTGAGAATTATGATCTAAAAATGTAACGTTGTTAGTCTCTGGTTCTGCTTTGCTGTCATTCTCTGTGCCATTCATATTTCAGCATGATGGTATTATAAAGTTATTGCAGTCCAATGCACTCTAGTAGAAAAGCAGAAAACAATACTAGTAGAAAGAGCACCTGTAGTACTGCCACCAGCCACTCCCCATGTTGCATCTCGTGCAGAGTCAGTGTTAGTGGTTGCCATCCTTTGACAGCTGACATGGACCCAGTGCTCTAACAGGTCAGATACCAGTGATTCCTGCCTTAGATAATCCTTTAAAAACAATACTGCCCTGATGCTCAAAGCAGCACCAGCCATCTGGACTTGACTTCCATTTTGATTCTTCACAGTACCTCCAAAACATCATTGTCTGGGCCATTGTGGGATCTTAAAAGGGAAACCCACCACCACCATGTACCATATGGAGCATTGCAGCAAATCCACTGTTGTCACCAACAGGATTTGGGGGTGGGGGGAAATTTGCCAGAGGACACCATGCCTGGCACCTCCTCAAACATGAAATTGGCCCTGATCCATGGAAAACCTTTTACTGTAGTGAGATTGACTGACAATACCTACAACATTAGACATGCATGAACAACACTGCTCCATGTACAGAGACAGAACAACAACTGCATGATGTCCCTCTCCATTTAATACAAACTGTATCCCTTTTTAGAAAAGAACCAATGTGGTGTAGTGATTTGAATATTGGACTAGGACTTGAGAGACCAGGTTTCAAATCCCTGCTCAGCCATGAAGACCCACTGGGTGATCTAGGGCGTATCACATTCTCTCAGCCTGACAAGAAGGCAATGGCAAACATTCTGAATAGGTGTCACAAAAACAAGCAAACACCACAAACCCTTTGACAATGTCACCCCAAGCTGTAGCTCAGTTGGAAGCACATAACAATAACTCTCTTCAAGTGTAAGTTCTAATATTTAAAGAACACATGATGGGAACCAAAGATTAGCGTGTTTGCTCCCCCATCCCCCATTCTGTTTGTTTCCTTATTTATAAAATTGATTTTATTCTACAAAATTAATAAAATTAAACTAAAAAGCTGAGAGCTACATTCTGGGAAGCTCCATGATTCAAATTTCCCAGTGCTGTAAATCATACAGGGGATCTCCTTGAGCAGGGAAAGCTCTCCATTGTAGAAGTGCCCCACTATGGAGGCTGAAGAGGACAGCAACAAAAGGAGTTTGCATAGTGTGAAAAGGGGGCATGGGTACAGAGGACTGCCATTTCACCCTGCACAGTGTCTTCTTCCCAGGATCTCATGTGGCTTGCATAGGATCCTACATGTCCATTTCACCAGCAGATTGTCTAACCAGGTTGTGAGCTGGCCAGAAAGGGTGTGTCTGGTCTGCCTAGAGGGACCAGCATTCCACAGCTTGGACCACCAGCCATTGTGGCTTTCACTATCTTCCCAACCTCTCTCCCCACCATCCTTTTTTAATATACTTACACAAGGGGCCATGGGCTTTGATCTGTTTTTTCCAACCTGGAATACATTTAAGCAGATTTTTTTTTAAAAAAAATAGTTTTTTCTATTATTATTATTATTATTATTATTATTGACTATTTCAACATACATTGTTATTCACAATTTACACATCATTATCATAAAACGTGTCTTGTATTTTACATTATAAAGAGCATTTAGTATTTCCATTATTCTTCTCTATATAATCTTACACAACAATATTTGCAAAATTTGTAGATATGATCTAAATTTTTTCTCTTCTTCATTGACTTCTTATCTTATACAGTTTTGGTATGAGACGATTACAGCTACTCACATCCATTTCCATTGACTTTATTCTATTTACTAATCTCTTACTCCTTCTTTGCTCTGTATTTACTCTGTATTTTTTTTTCTATCCCCCCTGGGATCTTTTATGTTCTATAATAGTAGGCTAGCTCGTATCTCCCCTTTTCCTTCCTAGTAATCTATTACCTGCACCCATTCTTCTTTCAACTTTGCCTGTTTCTTATTGCGCAGTTTACTTGTAAGAATATCTAATTCAAACATATCAATTATTTTATCTTTCCACTCCTTTATACTAGGACATTCTTTCATTTTCCATTTTCTCACTATTACAAGTCTAGTCGCCTTGACCAAATACAATATAGTCCTCCAATTCTTGTTTCCTTTCCTATCTTTATTATTTTTAATTATGTTTAGCAAACACATTTCTGGAGTAAATTCTATTTCCTCTCTTAAGATTTGTTTCATTATTGCATGTACTTGATTCCAGAATTTTTTTTATTTTTTTGCATTGCCACCACATATGGATTAATGTCCCCTGATTTTTCCCACATTTCCAGCATGTACTTGGTATTGTTTTATTCATCTTGTTTAATTTTTTTCGTGTATGGTACCAGATTATCCTTTCCTTTCTTAACCATCTCTGCATATCTTAACCACTCGTTTGTCTTTTTCCACCTGGATAAAAATGTGGTGAAACCCATAGTTGGATTTTATAATAAAATGCCTTTTTAACTTTTTTCCCATACTCTCAATAATCCTTTTCTTATACAATGACCCATGAAACCTTTATTTACTTTTTCTTTATCATAACATAAATAGGTGTGCCAACCAAATCTGGCGTCGTGACCCTTCCAGATTCAATAGTTTTTTATCACTCAGATTTATCCATTCTTTGATCCAAACCAGTGAGGATGCCTGATAATATCACTTTAAATCTGGAAGGTCACAACCACCCCTGAGTCTTGTATCTGTTAAGTATGCACATTTGAATCTAGATGTTTTCTTCTCCCATATAAATTTCCATAAATCTCTATTCCACTTGTCAAAAATGTTGTCATTGTTCACAATAGGTAAGTTTTGAAAAAAGAATAATATTTTTGCGAGTACCACCATCTTTATTGCGGCGATTTTACCCAACAGTGATAAATTTAACTTACTCCATCTTTCCATGTCTTTGTTTATTTCTATCCATATTTTTTATAGTTGTTTTCAAATAAATCGATGTTTCTTTTTGTTAGCCATATTCCTAAATATCTTGCCTTTTTGCCTATGTTACATCTAGATTTATCTCTCAAATCTTCTTCTTCTTTTGCCGTCATGTTTTTTGTAATTATGATGGTTTTATCTCTATCAATTTTGAATCCAGAATGTTCCCCAAATTCATTTATCATATTTAGACATGTTTCAATTTGGTTTTTGGGTTCTTCCATGAATACAATCAAATTGTCCGCAAAAGCTTTTAATTTGTAAGTGAATCCTTTTATCTTTATTCCTGGGATTTCCTCACTAGCTCTTATCCTTCTGTTTAGTACCTCAAGCACCAGGATAAACAGCAGGGGTGAGATGGGACATCCCTGTCTTGTGCCTTTATTTATTTTAAATGTATCAGTACTCTCCCCATTAATGATGAGTTGTGCTGATTGCTCGGTATAGATTTTTTCAATTCTCTTACAAAATATTTCTCCTAGTCCTGATCTTCTCATTACCTCCATCATAAAGTCCCATTCTACATTATCGAAAGCTTTTTAGGCATCTACCATCATTAAACCTAATTTTTTTTCACTATGAACTTCATAATATTCCAATATGTTTATTACTGTTCTAATATTGTTGCTTATTTTTCTCCCCAGTATAAAGCCATTTTGATCTTCATTTACTAGTTCTGTGATTATTTGTTTTAGCCTATTGGCCAAAATCATGGTGTAAATTTTATAATCTATATTTAATAAGGAGATGGGTTGGTAATTGCTGACTTCTCTACCATCCCTTCCTTCTTTCACTATTAGGGATATGTTAGCATTTTTCCAGGTCTCAGGGATGCCCTCAACTTATATCTGATTAAACAATTTGTAAAGTGGCATTGCAAGTTCATTTTCAAATTTTTTATAGAACAATGCCGAGAAACCATCCAGTCCTGGTACTTTGTTCTCTTTTAATTCCTGAATTGTTTTCGAGATTTCTGCTATTGAAATTGTACTACTCAGTTTTTCCAGATGTTCTTTTCCCAAGTTTTGGAAACCTTGCTTATCTAAGTATGTTTTCATATTCTGTATTTCCTCTTGATTTCTTACTTTACAACTAAATAATCTGCTGTAATATTTTTAAACTCTTCTTTAATCTCATTCTGTTTAGTTGTTACTTGCTTCCCACGTCTTATTTCCATATCATTTTTTTTCAAATTCTCTCCTTAATCTATACGCTAACCATTTACTTGACTTATTTGTATATTCAAAATTTATTTGTCATGTTTTTCTCATTTTCTTTTCAAGTATCAACATTGTTTCCATGTTTATTTGCATTTGAATGAGTTTGATTTGACGTAATGTTTTTCCTTTAGTTGGATCTTCTCTCAATTTTTCTTCTTTCTTTTTCAATTCTCTAATCAAAAAGTTATACCTCTCTGTGTTTTGTTTCTGGATTTCCACACCTCTTTTAATCAATAGCCCTCTGAAAACGGCCTTCCTAGTGTCCCAAATGGTTTTTAACTTACATTCTTTGTTGTCATTTTCTTTAAAATATACAGTAATATCCTTCTTTAATTTCTGGACATACACTTCGTCCTTTATTAAATTCTCATTCAGTCTCCAATTCATTAGGTTTTTGTTTTGTTTTGTTTTCATTCTCAACTTAATTGGGTTATGATCTGAAGTTGTCTTAGCCATAATTTCCATGTCTAGAATATTTGGCAGCAAATTTTTAGATATTAAAAATATATCAATCCATGACATGGATTTATGTCTATCTGAGTAAAACATAAAGCCCTTCTCCTTATCATGTATTTTTGTCCAAACATCTTCTAACCTGTATTCTTCTTTAATATCAAAAAAGCTTATTGGTATTTTTTTTTAAACTCCCTTCCCCTTTTTAAGTGATCTGTCCACTTTTGGGTCAAGAACTCCATTGAAATCTCCTAATAAGATCATAGACCCTTTCATGTGTTTCTCAATTTTTTGGTATAAATTTTTATAAATTTTTTCTTGTTTCATGTTTGGCACATAGACTCCTACTATTACTGTTTTCAGATTTTGAAGAATTCTCTCAACTCCTATAATTCACCCTCCTCTTCTTTAAATATTTCTTTTGCAAAATACTTCTGGTTTATTTATAGCGCTATTCCTCTTTTTTTCTTTTTATCATTAGCCGAGTTGAACATTTGACCCAATTTAGTGTTTCTTAAAAAACTATAATCCTCTCTTTTTATCTTGGTTTCTTGTATACATGTTATATAATTTTTTTGTTTTTCTAAGTCATGAAAGATTTGTCATCTCTTACATTCAGAATTAAGGCCTTTCATGTTCCAGGAACATATTTTAATTGCCATTCTCAGTTTGTTTAGTTTGTCCTAACTCCTCCTTGCTCTCTATATTTTCTCCTAGTTCTTCTTATTCCTTTTCCAGCTTTAACTCCGAATCCTCTTCCTCTGTCTGTTCCTCTTCCTTTCTCTCTTTCCTCTCATACGCCTCTATTTCCTGTTGTTTTTCCCCATCTAAATATGTTTCCATTTCTTTTCTTGTTCTTCTTACTTTCTGATCTGCACTTTCTGACTGATTTTTATGTCGTCTTTCCTTTTCTTTTTCAAACTTCTTACAAATTCCTCTGCCTTTTTGATCGAGTCTATTTTATATCTTTTTTGTCTGAATGTAAAAGAAACCGCTTCTATTTTGTTCCATCTATAATATACTCCATTTTTAGTAAGTAACTGAGTGGTCATTTTATAATTTTGTCTTCTCTTCAAAATAACAGTTGGTATAACTTTAAAGACCTTTAATTCTTCTCCTCCTACTTTAAGTGAATCTCTATAACTTTGTTGTAGTATTCTGTCTCTTATTTTAATTTTGTTAAACTGAATCACAATATCTCTTGGAAGTTTCTTTTCTTTAGCAATCACAGAGTTGATCCGAAACATTTTTTCAGTCTCTTCCTCCAAATACTCTTCTAACTCCGCAAATTTAGCTAAATTTGGAATCACCCTCTCGAATAGATTTTCATTTACTTTCTCTGATAAACCTCTTAATTTTAAACATTTTTCTGTATACCTTATTTCTTGATTTAACATTTCTTTACTTATTTTATCTAGCTTTTTTTCTAAAATCTCTGTTTCTTTTTTATAATCACGCTTTATTTCTTTTCTAATATCTTTTAATTCATTTCTGATTTCTTGTTTAAAATTCCTAAGTTCTGTTCTCAACTCTTCTAATATTAGATTTTGAATTTCTGGTATTTTCAGTGCTTTGTGTGATCCTCTCCTTGATGTAAGTGTCTGAATTTGCAATTGAGTCATCATTTTCCTCATAGTGTATGTCATTTTCATTTATCTAGGAACTTTTGTACTCTTTTTCCAATTTCTTTTAGGTTCCTTTAACTTCTTGTTTTATTTCATTTTATTTACCACAGTTACACTAAAAGTGTAACTTTTTTTGTTATTGTATATCTTGGAATTATATGTTTTATGTATTCTTTAACTGTCAAGGGTTCCCCCCCCCTCCTCTGGTAGATGATCTGTAATATCTCTCCCACAGTCTATATCAATCTTATTTAGACTTCTACCTATTATCAATTTAATCTCAGTTATTTAAATCAAGTTCAATTTACTTAATTTGATCATGTAAATATATGTGTGTGTGTGTGTGTGTGTAATTGCAGTTGGTCTATTTCATTAATTTCCATTCCTTCTCTTTCTTTTCACCTTCCTTCCTTAAAATTCATTAGCTTTATAATAAGATTATTTTCAATTAATACCCAACTCATTCAACTTCTTACTACCTGTTCCTTCTTTCAGTTTTTGTAATAGAATAGGTGTTTAGGTTTTTAGGTTTTTATATATATGTGTCTATATAACATATATAAATACATACATATAGAATCGTCTACCTAAATCATATATCTTTGAACTATAATCCAACAAACAATCAGTGAGACATATATTTGATTATTAAATAATCACTCAATAATCAACTAATTCAAATTATAAGGTCTTCAAAACAAAATGATCATTCAATATTTCATTAACATCATCACCATAATCATAAGTCTATTTCATTAGGTATGAAATAAATATTACCTTCAATTTCATTTAATTTCATTCAATTCAATTTCATTCCATTCCTTTTAAGTTGAGGTTCAATTAAATTTATATTTAAATCAATTCCTTCTATATTTAAATCAATTTATACACTCTATCCCTTTCCTCTTCTCATGTATTCAAAACAATTCAAAACAATTCATTCAAGTAAATAGCAATGTTTCTATTAATTCTTTTTACATCTCCTTAAATCTCTTTACCTAAACGTTTCTTCTCCTCCCCTCCCCTCCCCTCCCACTTCCCTCTTGCTTGCTAATATTTTGCCTTCTTTCTTTCTTCTTCTTCTTCTTCTCTCTTTTTTTTTCTATAGTTTTTGTAGTTTCCGTGGTTTCTACAATTGCTACTTTTTCCTGCCTGGTCTATTCTTATACTGTCCCAACTTATTTGTATTTAAATCCAGTCCATTTCACTTTGAATTCTTTCTTTTATATTTAAAGCACAAGAGCGTGTTCAGTAGGATTTTTCCCCCTTTCTCTCTTCTCTCTTTCCTATTATTGAATTTCAGTTCTTTCTCCATGTTTAGTTCTCTTTTATTGTTTATTGTCCTTTTTTACTTATCCTACTCATACTCTCAGCCTGCTTATTCGGTTGTTCTTACTTCTCTAGTCTTCTCTTAACCAGCTGGCCCTCATTAACAAACCCACACGCCCTTGCTTTTGCTCTCCAGTCTCTCTATAGCCCAAAGTTCACCAAATAAACCTGATTTCTTACTCTTCCATATAGTCCAATAACCAGGAACTTATATACTGTTATATATATATATATATATATATATACACATACATATATATATACTCAGCTTCTGGAGGGAAGAGAAACAGCGTGGAGGGCTTGCTTATTCCATTTTCCATTTTTTGACTTTCCTCACAGTTGGCATCTCACTTCAGTTTCTCTTCCTCTTCTTTTCCCTTTTTCTCTCTCTTATCTCTCCATCTCCTTATATTTTGTTTTTCAGCTTTTCAATTTTGGTTGCCTCCAGAGCCGCTCTTCTTTTAAAGTAACACTTTAAATCCTCTTCCACCAAAACAAAACAAACTTGACATTGCTTATAATTCAGCTTTCTCCTCCCACAAGGGATTGGGAAGCTGCTCCACTTTGTCAAATTGGAGTGCGGAAAAGCTAATGTCCCATATAGGACTCTACTGCACTACCGGAGTTCCCTTCTCTCCGCGTCCCCAAGAAGCGAAAGGAACTTCCGTTCCTATGCACCTTGAGGGAACTGTGTGGGGTTCTTCTCACTCCCCTATCCTTCCCAGGATAGGCGAAACCTTCCAAAGATGATTTTCTGAAGTGCTGGTAGCCACAGTAGAATGGCGCTGGAACGGAGCTCAGCCTTCCAGCATTCGTCGCCTCCGCCCTCACAACCGGAAGTCCATTACCTTCCCAACCTCCCTCCCCACCATCCTTTTTTAATATACTTACACAAGGGGCCATGGGCTTTGGTTGGTGGTAAGACCATGTTGGTTCTACCTCCAGTTTGACATGACTTCTTTCTCTTTCTCACAACTTTGGTGATTTTGCCATTGAGGCAGATCCAGAGGAAAGTATATGTCTACATACAAAATAATTTGTAAGCCTGCATCTCTGCTAAACTTGAGGTGAGGAAAATGATGAGAACAAACAGCAATCATAAAGAGGCTTTCTCTAAAGCAAGAATGGGCTCTAAAATGGCTAACAAAAATTCAGTGGAAACAAAACACAGAAGTTTCATTGCTTTAGCTGTGGATTCCTAGATGACCCTTGGGGTCCCTTCCAACTCTCAGAGTCTATGGGCATTATCAGACGAGGCCAAAATGTCCCGTTTCAGTTCTGCCACCTCCTCTCCCATTCCTGTAACAGAATGGAGGAAAATGTTCACACACACACCTCCATTCAGCTCCAGGAACAGGTTCCCTGCCTCATTGCCCAGCTGGCCATAAATGCAGCCATCATAAGGCTGCCTTTACGACGGGCCAGGGGAAATCCCACTCGTTCTCATGAGAGAACAAGCTGCAGGGAAATTTGAAATACCCCCCTCCCAGCTGTCAAATAGAAAAATAAACGGAAAAAAATAAATTTAAAATTTAAAAAAGTGATCCAGGGAGTGGTGGAGAAGGGCGGCACTTACCTTGATGTCCCAATCGTGGAAGGAAGTGACTGCCACGGAGCTCCTCCCCCATGCCTGTCATCACAGAACAGGGACGGGGATCCGTTTCCCACATCCCTGATTCCATAACAGGCACGGAAGAAAACAGAAAAGGGGTTCGATTCATGATTTTTAATCGTGAATGGAATACTCTGGGGCCAGAATGGAAGCATCACAGAGGGGCTGAACATCATCAGAAACGGATCCCCTTTCTCACCCCTGTTCTGTTCCTGCTCTGGGATATTTGCATTGTCTGATAATCTCTTATGATTCTATGCCTGTCCTCCCTATTCCTAGGATACCCTTAAAGATTTGATGTGAAGGCTTCCAGGGACACATCCAGCTTGTTGCAATTAGGCCTGCTTAACTTGAAGTGGAAGGAGACCCACACAGTTGATTGCATCCACGTAGGACCACATTTTCTGTGATCCCATGCCTCCCGCCAGGCAGCAGGTTGGATGTGGTAGTTCATTGGCTGACAGGTGGGTCTCCCAGTGCCTGGATCCATTGCCCTGTGCTACCAAGAAAGCTGTTGTTCCAAATTGGCATCTGTGCATGCTTGTTACCCCCTGTCTGCACCTGCCCCACCGTTCACCACTGGGACTCCAACAGAACAGATAATACTACAGCTTGGGAAAATGACTTGCGGGTAGGTATGTGAAATAGATTAGTAAGGCAGTATAGAGGAAAGAATTGATCTTTCTGCCCTACCACCATGGCCCAATTCAATAAGTGTGTGTGGGGGGGAGGGGGAATTCCATTCAAACAACAACGAAATAGCTAATATCTAGCATGTGGCATACTATTCTCAGGTGAAAATAGAGAGGTGACTTCCACAGTGGTGTAGCTAGAGCTTTTGCCGTCTGTGGCGGTTCCTGAGTTCTCTGCCCCTCTCAATACACAGCAAAAAATACTACAAAAAGTCAGAAGAACATATAGGGAAATAAATACATAAATAAGGAATAACAGGGATAAATAAATTCCCATTAAAATGTTAGTTTGTGTAGTCTGCATGCCTAACCACTGTGGTACTCAGTCACCTTAGAAAAACAAAGAGCAATGTAAAAAATCACAGATATTACATGCACTTAACTAGATCAAATTATAACAATACCACTCATCAGACTGGTGGGTGTTTTCTCCATGGCTCCCTGATTGCTGTAAATGCTGCAAATAAGTAGCAGTATGAAAGATTTGTTTAAATCATCAAAAAATAAAATTGTGTCTCACATGAAAAGTGCCACACCCAGAAAAGTGCCACCCAGGGTGGACCACCCCCTCTACCCTCCCCTAGCTATGCCACTGGACTTCCAGAAAATATATGGAGTTTATACTATACATTGAAATACTGAAGTTTTTCAATATTTCATTCATATCTCCTGGTTCATTCTACCTTTTACTATTCTTCCTACATATTTTTGTGTTACTTATGTATTTACAAAATATTTGCATTGTTGAAAATGTAACCAAGACACATAAGGCCTTTTTTTTTAATCAGTAATTGGAGGAGGGATAATTTTCACAAGTGACATGTCACCAGCAGCATATAAGAAAATGCTAATAAAACCTAATTATGTATTTATTGTAGTTGGTCTAGCCACAAAATTTCAAAGTCATTTCTTACAACTCAGAAAATAATATTGCAAGTGTACACATGTATAATCTGGATAACAGATTTCTGCAGTAAATTCAATTTTGTACAGTTCCGCTCCCAGGGTTATTCAGTTTGTTGTTATTGTTGTTTTTTATCAGTTTGAGGGAGGGCTTATTCTGAGAATTCAGATGTTTCAATGATGCATTGTATCAGTTTATTTGACACAAGACTCAAGCAGATTTGTCAAAAGCATGGAGAATTTCAAAATGGCTGTCTGAATGTATCTGAATCACAATATGGAACTGCAGTGTTTGGCTGAATTACAGGCTTTGCTGATTTTAGCCACATATCTATCCTAAAATCACATGGGTCTGATAACAGTTAAAATGAAATCTGAAAATAAAACAGGGATTAAAATAGGACTAATCACTCACTGCACCAGACCCTGCATTATTCTTGAATGTCATTGTTGCATTCTATCACTGCTAAGACAAAGGAATGGTTTTATTCTGAAAAGATTTCATCCCCATCTTACACACAACCAAGTCATCAGATTGAAGGAACAATAAGTTCTTGAAACTTGGCTTGGTTTGAACTCCTTGTCCTAAATGCCTCCTGCTTTGATTCTGGGAGCCAGCCACATTGGAGCAAGAGAGGATCTGTTGTCCTTTATGCCAACATACCCCACCTTCACAAGAAGGAGTCCTGCCCCTCATGCTCCAGTTATGCCAGCCGGCATTTGGATAAGCAGGGCTAGTTCTGGCAGGTGGCAGCACAGGAGGCAGTAAGTGAAAGCAGCACAGCCGACCTCGCCCCAGTACATAAACAGAGCAATTGCCTGGCATGTGCAACATCAAGGAGATGTGCTGACTTTCAGTAATTTCAATATCAAGAATACAGACATCCGTGGCTTTAGGTATAAAAGGGAAAAAGATATAGTAGGCATGGTTGCTTCTACAAGAGCAAACCACATCATTGGTTCTTGAGATTCACACAAATACCAATTCAACACAAGGGCAGACTATCCCCCAACAGACACACACACTATTTTCACTGCATTCAGCTCACGGGTGCGGCTATGGAAGAGTGAAATGAGGACACTGACCCTTCAAAAATAAAAATTCTGATTCCCAAATGAAATTTTCCTTCAGTCCCCAAATTTCTAGCATTGCAGAGAGAGAGAGAGAGATTGAAAACCTGCAGGAATACACAATCAAATCATTCCCGACAGATGGCCATCCAGCCTCTGTATAAAAACCTCTAAAGAAGGAGACTCTACCACACTCCGAGGCAGTGTATTCCACTTCCAAACAGCTCTTACTGTCAGGAAGTTCTTCCTAATGTTTAGGTGCAATATCTTTTCCTGTAGTTTGAACTCATTGCTCCGTGTCCTAGTCTCTGGAGCAGCAGAAAACAAACTTGCTTCATCCTCAGTATGACATCCCTTCAAATATTTAAACGTGGCTATCATGTCCCTTCTTAACCTTCTCTTCTCCAGATTAAACATACCTAGCTCCCTAAGCCACTCTTCATAGGGCATAGCTTCCAGACTTCCCACCATCCTGGTCGCCCTCCTCTGGATACCTTTCAGTTTCTCAATATCCTTCCTGAATTGTGGTGCCCAGAACTGGACACAGTATTCCAGGTGAGGTTTGACCAAAGCAGAATACAGTGGCACTATTACTTCCTTTGATCTAGACACTATACTCCTATTAATGCAGCCTAGAATTGCATTGGCTTTTTTAGCTGCTGCATCACACTGCTGACTGATGTTCAGCTTGTGGTCCACTAAGACTCCTAGATCGTTTTTGCATGTACTGTCCTCAAGCCATATGTCACCCATCCTATATCTGTGCTTTTCATTTTTACTGCCCAAGTATAGTATCCTACATTTCTCCCTGTTGGAATTCATTTTGTTAATATTGGCCCAGCTTTCAAATCTGTTGAGGTCATTTTGGATTCTGATCCTGTTCTCTGGGGTATTAGCTACCCCTCCTAAATTGGTGTCATCTGCAAACTTGATAAGCATACTCTCTATTCCCTCATCCATTGATAAAGATGTTGAATAGCACCGGGCCCAGGACAGAAACCTGTGGCACCCCACTGGTCACTTCCCTCCAGGATGAAGAAGAGCCATTAGGTTTGGTCAGTCAACCAATTACAAATCCACCTAACAGTTGCATCATCTAGCCCACAGATTACTAACTTTTTTGCAAGAATATCATGGGGGAACTTGTCAAAAGCCTTACTAAAATCAAGATACACTACATCCACTGCATTCCCTTCCTCTATCAAGTTTGTAATTCTATCAAAAAAAGAGATAAGATTAGTCTGGCATTACTTCTTTTTGAGAAATCCATGTTGACTTTTTGTGATCACAGCATTCCTTTCTAAGTGGTTACAGACTTTCTGTTTAATGATCTGCTCTAGAATCTTTCCCAGTACTGATGTCAGGCTGACTGGGTGGTAATTATTTTCCCTTTTTTAAAAAGATGGGAACAACATTTGCCCTCTTCCAGTCTGCTAGGACCTCTCCTGTTCTCCAGGAATTCTCAAAGATTATTGACAGTGGTTCTGAGATTACTTCTGCCAGTTCTTTTGGTTGCTCACTGTTCCCCCTTTGGGAGAAGACTGAAGCAAAGAAGGTGTTAAGTGGTTCTGCCTTTTCTCTGTCCACTGTTAGCCTTTCGCAATCTTCTCCACACAGCGGCCCTACCATTTCCTCGTTCTTCCTTTTGCTATGGACATACCCCAAAAAAGCCCTTCTTATTGTTTTTAACCTCTCTAGCAAGCCTGAGCTCCACCTGAGCTTTGGCTTTTCTGACTTTCCCCATACATGAGCTGGCTATTTGAATTCTTCTTTGGTGATTTCCCCCTTTTCCCATTTCTTGTACATGTCCTTTTTATGTTTTAGCTCAGTTGAGAGTTCTTTCGACATCCATCCTGGCTTGTTTAGATACCTCCCCTTTTTCCTCCTCACTGGAACTGTTTGAGTTGTGCCTTCAATATCTCACTTTTAAGAAACTCCCATTGTTCATGAACTCCTTTAGCTTTTAGTATTTCTGACCATGGGATCACCCCCAGTAATTCTCTAAGTTTTCTGAAATCAGCTTTCTTAAAGTCTAGAATGCATGTCTGACTATGCTTGGCTTCCTGTTTCCTCTGTATAACAAACTCCAGGAGAATATGGTCACTCCCCCTTAAGAATCCCACCACTTCCACACCATTAACCAGGTCAGACCCATTGGTTAGGATCAGATCTAAAATAGCTGATCCCCTAGTTGCCTCTTCCACCTTTTGGACAATAAAATTGTCTGCAAGGCAAGTGAGGAATTTGTTGGACCTTATATTCTTGGCAGAGTTGGACTTCCAACAAATATCAGGATCCTTACATTTGCTGTGTTCACATTCCCTTGGTAACTTTCCCTGCCATTTTTCTTTAGATACCTAAACTGTATTTCTAAATGCTCAGTGGAAGCCTTAAGTTATTGCAATGCTAGAAATCTGGGACTTTGAGGAAAATTTTAGGGCAGGGCAGAATTATTAGGGGGGGCAATGCCTTCATTCCTGCACACACACACACTAACTACATCTATGATTCAAGAATGAGTGCAAACCATAGAAGTTCACCAGATAATTTACCAGTGACCAATCTCTTCCTTGTTTCTAATTATAACTAAGAAGATACATTTGTAGGAAGACAATCATGATTAATGGAGGGTACCTTTCCCTGGGCTAGTGACATCTGAATAGGTTGGACTCCAGCTTCTATCCTAGAGATGGTGGCAGGAGTCTGACACATATAATATAATAATTTTCTTTGGCATCCATAGAACCACAATGGGCTAGTTCACACAATATCTTGCTTCTACCAGCAGACACAACCATCCTTGGAGATGCACTCACATGAAGCAATGCAATCTATAAACTAGACAGTCAAGATTACAGACATTCCTGTAATCCTGGTGACACTTTTTCCAGGTGTTATCAACTGATTATTCATAATCTCCACCCAAAGGCACACACAGTCCAGAAAAAAAATAGTAATAACAACTCAGTCACATTGATAACAAATTTATCTGGCTAGCTGTTCCATTAACACTGATAGTATTTAGTCATGACTAATTTGGGCTTGACCAAGACCCACTGATAAGTTTGATCAAGACCTATTATATCTGTCCATGTATATACATCTGAAGGGGCACAGGTTCCCCACCTCTGATAATGCATTCAATAAACTGAAGAGTTGTTATGGGTCAGCCAGCTCTATTTGCAATGGGGCTTCCAAGGCTACTAATAATTTACCATTTGCAAAAGATACCTATTTGCATAGTAGGAGTGAGTAAGCATTTACTTGGCTAATGTATGTCTCCTATCTCCTCATGTCTCCTCCTTTTATACATAGTAAGGTACTCCTGCAGTCTCTTCATTGGAATGAAACTTTATTGTCTCTGCACATGCTCACATTCTCAGTTCCTATTTTTTTTCCACACATCTCCCTCTATTGTGCACCAATAGGTTTATCAGACCGAAATACTCCTTTGTATAAAATGCATATTTTGTTGTGCAGTAAGTACTATGCATTTGACTTGGGGATTTTACTGAGGAGGCTGACAGAGAACACTGATTATCATGCCACACACTGTAGCTGATAGATCTAGTTTGGTATTTGTTGAAGCACTACATTCATCGGCTGATGAAGCCTTGCAATAAAGAGGAACTAATGGAAGCAATTAGCAAAGAACACCTGTCGGTAGAAGAATGCAACCTCTATATTGACCATAGCCAGAAATTGTTCCCAGTTGTTATTCACAACAATGGAAGGCCTCTGGACTGTGAATGGAGGCAATGATGGACAGCAATAAAATGTGCAAATGAGTTTTCACATTGTCCAATAAAATTCTATGACTTTGACAATCTGTGTTGACATAGACCAGCACATGGCTAAACAATAAAATAATGTAACTGCAAGACTACTTGTCACAAGGGTTGCCAACTGACCAGATAGGGGGGAGGGGGGAAAGCCCCAGTCAGGATTTTTCTTCCATTCAAGACACAACTGCTTGTCAAAAGATGAGGTGCAAAAGGGTACATTTCTCCCACCTCTTTGCCCACTCCCAAATAATATATTATTACTTTTAAAGTGTCTTTCACATTTTCCTATTGTGCATGTGCAGTATAGAATTCTCCACATTCTTCTTGTTCCATTGAACTTTATTTTGTCCTTTTCACTCAGTCAGGGTTTGATAATGTTACTTTTTTGGACTACAATGCCCCAAATTTTCCAGCCAGAACCACCACTGTTCGTGTTGACTAGGGGCTTCTGGTAGTTATTGTCCAAAAAGTAACTGTTCTGAACACTCCATTGAATATTTCCTAGTTCTGATCACTCCATTGAACATTTCCTCATCTGAAACGATTGTCAGAGCAGACAATGGTGTTCCATTGCCTTCAATAATGGCTTCCATTATTTTAGTAATGTAAACATCTTTTAAGGAGCAGCATAAGCAAGCTCCAAGAGACAATCTTGTTGCATGCAAGGCCATTGCCATTGAACCCAGAGTGATGAAACAAGAGAGGGAAAGAAATGTAATTATTCATTGCTCTATTAGATCAAATGCAGGAACTGAAAGAAAGACAGCAAATATTTCTAATAACACCAATGGCCTAAATCAAATTGCTAGTCTCAACTAGAGTAGATCCATTGAATTAATGGGAACTTGGTAGATCACTTGTGTAAATTCCATTGCCTCAGTGAATCTACTCCAGTTGGGATTAATAAGTGGATTCAGACCAAAGTATCCTGTACTGGATCACACTGGAAAAGTGATACTGGTGAGAAGATATCCCTTACACAGGGACAGCACAGTCCATGCTATCCAGAACAATGGCAGTAGTTATGTTTCATCAAGTAGGGACGAGACCACTTCCCCTAGACTTAAAGTATTCTCTTCATGAGTCACAGTTCTTCAAGGCATGTAGGTGTGTTGATCCATCTGGATAAATTGCAGCTGGCACTAGATCCCATCTGACCTTGGAAGCTAGGCAGGTTAGTACTTGCTGATGAATACCAGGTACTATAGGTTATATTTCAGAGGAAGAAACTGGCAAAACCACCTCTCAATATTCCTTGCCTAAGAAAAACCTATGAAATTCATGGGGTCACCATAAATCAACACGTGACTTGAAGGCACAAACACACATATATACACACACACAGAGAGAGAGAGAGCAGTTTTCTTTTCCATGGTAGGACCAGATTCTTTGTTAATCAAATGGGTCTTAATATCTCATTCAAGACCAAGCCAAATGCTTTGGATTACAATAAGGACAACCCCTGACAATATATTGTTGCTGGGGAAAACCTTTTTTTTTTATTTCATCTACTAGTAATCAGAGGATTGCAGCTAAACTCAGAAAGAGCAGGGAAGTTTAAAGAGAAGTAGCCGATGTCATCATCCCTGAAAAGTCCCAAAAGCATTGCCCCTGAAAGCCCTGACTCCACTATCAAGCCAGGGGCATCTGTAAGCTCAGGGCTTGTCTACACTAAGGAAATAAACCAAACGTACCCTGGACCCAGTGTGATGTGTTCAGACAACGCACACAGTGAATCTGCTTCATTAAGCTGTTAATCTGATTTAAGAGAAATTGCAGGAAACTCCAGAGTGCCTCCAGTTCTTTTGCTGTCTGGACAGCTGGATTGGGTTTGAATTGGCCAGATTAAGTTGTCCACATGCAAACATGGTGCTTTCTCGCTTATAGGAAAGGGGGTGGATCCTCTTTGGAGCCATTGGCAGCACCACTGCTTTGCCAGCCAAGCAGCTTCCTGTGAGAGCCGGGCTGTCACTTCTGCTGATGTTAGAATAGGGCATCCATGCGATCAATGAGGAGGGTGTAGAGTGACTACCACCTTTTTTGATCACATGTCTGGGTGCTCTATTCTGACCTCAGCAGAAGCAACAGTGCTGGCCAGGCTCTGTCAATGAACTGCTTGGCTGGTGAGCCAGCAGCAGAGGCAGCACCAGGGACAAAGGGACAGGTGAGCAAAGCTGATGCGGTGTTGGCCCAGCTGGCCTGGCTGGACTCCAAAACAGATTCACCCTGGGTACATGTGGCCACCATCACATTGAATCCTGGGTCAGTCCAGAGCATAATGCATCAGTATAGATGAGTCCTCAGAGAGAAATCAGTTCCCTTTTCACACTTCATTACTGAGTGTGTCCAGAAGTTAGGTATCATATCAGAGATCCCTTTGTTCATCATTAGCATGACTGGAGGCAAAAGTAAGAAGCAGTGTTAGAATATTGGTCATTCTTTGGATTTCATATGCTTCTGCTTGTGCCCAGTTTCAGTGTTGCATTCTGGTTTTCTTTTGAGGGTGCTGATGCCAAAAGCTGCAGGCAATAAATTACATGGAATGAATGGGTTAACTTGGTTCTCATTTATTCCATTCTGCACATTACAAATAGGAATTTCCAGTTCTCTAAACACATGGTATGTATTCACAAATCTTCCTAATAAATTAATAATTTGCCAGGTTCTTCCCACTCTGAAGGATTCCTGGCCAGTACTTTCCACATGGGTCCAGAACCCCACTAAGGACACAATGACAAAGCACTTTGCTCAGAAAGCAGATGTTCAAGGACACTGCGATGCCAGCTCATAAGCTTCTCTCATCTGTTTTTGTTCATCTGTCTGTGTTGCCTTTGTGGCTCCTTGATGAAACTGCTGTGGCCCATATGTAATATGTTTTGGCAATTATGGCAATCTCACAGAACACAAGTTCCAAAGCCTATGCACTTGTGGTGGTATGGACAAACTTGATAAGGGAATCTTTCCCGTTGACCTTTTACTCCTCTGGCAAGGATCTGGATAGAGTATCAATCATAATTTCCTCTGCAGAGCTTGAAAAAAACGTTTTTGGACAACATCCCCCAGAATGTTGTTGTTGTTTTTGTTGTTGTGTGCCTTCAAGTTTTTCTGACTTATGGTGACCCTAAAGCAAATCCATCATGGTTTTTTCTTGGCAAGATTTGTTCAGGAGGAGTTGCCTTTGCCTTCCTCTGAAGCTGAAAATTGCCTGCCCAAGGTAACCCAGTGTGCTTTCATGGCTGAGCAGGGATTTGAACCCTGGTCTCCAGACTTGTAGTCCAGCTCTCAAACCACTACACCACACTGGCTCTCTGGAAAATGTCATAACAATGTTATACATTTTGTGGGGAGATGGGATGGGGGATATTCAAATTTTATTCTAAAATTTTTGAATCTATTTGTGGAAACCAAATTTCAAAATGGTATTATTTAAAAATACTTTGAGAATAGGATAATCTTGGACAAAGTTGATGTAATGATCCTTCAAAACCAAAGTATAGTCATATATTCTCTTACTTCAGGACATGAGATCAGCTCAAGTGGTTGTCATTGTGAGCCCTAATGGCACTGTGGAAGGGAGCCCTGATGGTGCAGTGGTTAAATGCCAGTACTGCAAGCCACCACGTTGCAAGTTTGATCCCAGAGGGCTACAAGGTTCACTCAGCCTTCCATCCTTTCCTAGTTCGGTAAAATGAGTACCTGGCTTTTGGGGGGCAATTAGCTAACACACATTGAAAACTGCTTAAAGTGGTGTAGATGTGTAAATTGCTATTGCTTAAACAATTCATAAGCTGCTCTTAGAGCCTTTGTGGCTGAAGAGTGGGGTATAAATAACATAAATAAATAAATAGTGGCTGTGCTGGTTGGTGGATTTTGTCAGTCTACTGTAGTCTCTCAGTTACAAAACTAACTAGGTCATTATCTGCAGTCAGGTCAGCATTTTACCCATCTGCAAAAAAATGGTGCCTGAGCTCCATTATACTCTGCTACTACTAAGAAATCCATCAAAAAATTAATTTCATACCCCTTTAGACAGTAACCAAGTATTGCTTAACTTGCTGCACTTGGGGACTTGTTCTGAGCTGGAACTGATAGCAATTCCAAGTTTCCCCAAGATTTGGTTTTCAATTGAATAATTGGATAATGGGATGGGATAACCAGGATGCAGGTTACTACACAGTTGATCCAGGATAATGCCTCTTCCTCATTTCAGACATTGTGAGCAGATGTTATTGTCAGGAATTGGTTACTGAACCCTGAGTTTTAAAATGGCCAAACAACTGCAGAAATCATGCTGAGTCATGATGACTAACTCCATGAACTGCCAGTCATGCTAATCATGCTACAGCGGCATGAGAAGGATTGCATCAGAAGAGGGTCACTACAGTACAAAGCCATGCTGTACTGGTGTGTATAAAAGCAAGCCAGAACAGAGATCATTCTCTTCCTATGATCCTGAAATGCCTGGCGTAGCGCTTTGCTTGTACATATTGAACCTACTGAAGATTAAAAGCACCTCCTGTTTTCTGGACACCAAACACTCTGTGTGTGAGTATTCTTGGGAAAGGGTTGCTACCAAGTCTGCTGAGACAGTTTTTTGGCTTCACCTGGGGATTGATTGCCCCATTATCCCCCAACTGTTATCTCCAAACAAGATATTTCAAAATGCATCCATTTACTTCCTGGTGTCCCCATGCATGATTGTCCTTCACTCATAAAGAGGAGGAGGAAACTGCAGCATCTTTGGTTAATAATTATAGTGAGGTTAAAACCTTCTTAGGTAGACCTGCACCTACTGAGACAGATCTTGTGAGAAGATCCAACATGTTTCTGTGTACCATACATATCAACCATACATGCAAACCACTAATGTCTTTTGCGACTTCATCCACTACCCTTAGCCATCATTGTTTATGATGTGTGTGGAATCTCCCATTGCTTTTTCTGAATGTTGGTATCATAATATAGAGTATTACATTAAAATAGGACAGAATCTGGACAACCACTCAACCAGTCCCACATGTTGGAGAGGGCTTTGGACTCTATTTCTGTTTATGGAAAACCACAATTTTGGAGGTCAACTATGATGAGAAATGGATTTCCAATGGGGAAATTGTTTTGCTGGAAAATATTTATCATCCCCACACCCTCATCGGCACCTGCATGGCTGCTTTTTTGTGAGAGAAAGGTTGGCAGAGCTAAGCACACTTTTTAAAAGGAAAGCTTAATGTATCACATGGTGGATCCTCAAAGAGCAATTCCACACAGAACATGGGAAGGTGCTCAGCAAATCAAAGGGAATTTTAAAAGGGGGCCCTTTTTTTTTTTTTTTTTGCAATCTATTCTTCAAAAGAGAGAGGCTCTCCAAATCCCACTGTCCAGGCACAGGGCCTTAGGTCCCAATGCCTAAGAAAGCACCAATCAGGTATGCTTAATTTGAATAGGTGTTCTGATCAATGCATCTCTACAATGTTAAAACAGGGGGAATTCAAACCCAAGTTTTAATAGCCCCTCTAAGGAGATTTTCACAAGGGGGAAATAACCCCCATGGAGATCGGGAGAGAAACGTGGCTATTCTGCTGCCAGTGCTCCCTTTCACACACACCCTTCCTTCTCCCGATCTCCCTCCCTCTGTCCTGCTTCCATTTTCCTTCTGATATTTTCTGCTATTTTTTACTAACGAAGAACTTTCGTTAGTAAAAAATATTGGAAGGAAAATGGAAGCATGACTGCAGGAGGACGAAGGGAGATCAGGAGAAGGAAGGGGGTGTGCAAAATGGAGCACTGGCAGCGGAATAGCCACCTTTCTCTCCCGATCTCCACGGGGGTTATTTCCCCCTTGTGAAAATCTCCTAACACTCCATAGGTGAGAATTGGCACACATGTGGCTGAGCAACATCAGAGTGATGGTCAAATTGATATGAACAGGCAACAAGAGTTCAAAAGTTACTAATGGGAATGAACATGCAAAGCTGCCTTGTTAAGCAGAAAGCCTTGGAATTTGTAAATAAGTTTAGGAAATCCTGGAAAAAATTAAAATCCAAATCAGTAAATACAATACTTTGGGTATGCATGCATGTATGTGTGTACACAGCACATTTAACAACTGATATGGTGCATTATTGTAAAATCAAAATGGCTGGCATCCAATTAAACAGTTATGAATGCATAAGGTAGACTTACACAGTTGTAACTGTTTGGTATTCAACTTTATGATCACTATTGCCACAGTTGCAAATGCCCCACACCTACCTTAGCAGGCAGCAGCTGCATTGAGAGATGGAAGTCTGTTCTCTTGGTGACTGAGGTGCAGCAAAATGACATTTCCAGCCCCCTCCCACCAGTGATTTGTGATGCAACAAGGATTTGTGACAGGTGTCCTGCTTTTGATTGTCACACTGCAGCTTGCTGGTGGGAAGGGCTGGAAACATTATCCTGCTATGCCCAGCAGAACACAGCTCCATTGCTTGGTGCAACTGCTGGCTGTTCAGGTAAGTTTGGGGAAGTCAGGTCAGGAAACAATACATAGTTAAGTATTTGTAACTGTCTGTGATGTAGGATCTCAGCCAGTCTTTGGACATTATCAGACTAGCATGTAAACATACCATAATTCTGCAAATGAGGATAGCAGAAACATTGTGGCATTATTACAGTTACTATTGCATGTTGCTGTAATCACACAAAAGAACCACCCATGAGATTAGGTGAGATTTGAAACCAGGAAGTGAACAGAGCTCCGTTCACTCCCTGTTAGTGCCTGGGAAGCCTCTTTAACGCAAAGAAGGTAAGGTCTGGTGGGGGGAGTTCTTTTGCTGGCAAAAAAATTGCTACAATTTGTGTCAGCAAAAGAAATTTTACAGGGGGTGGTCTGATAAAGTCCTCTGTTTTGCTCTTCACACATTCTCAGTAAGGAATTCTGGATGCAGCTGCTGTTTACCTTGCCTGTTGGATGCAGGTTCATGAGGTTACAGTAGAATTGACCCAAGCATAATATTGCTCTTTCTCTGCTCAAGCTTGTTTATTGCATTGTTCAATGTAGAAATGCTGCTGCAACTCAACACTGAAAGTTTGTTTCTCAAGACCTCCTTCAGCACCTCCTAATGTTGATGCTGCTAAAAAAAAAACCCACACCTTTTCGGCTAGACAGGAATGAGGAAGAAAAGTGGAACTAGAGGCTTTAAAGTGTTTTTTAAAAAGAGCTTCACTGCTAGAGGCTTTGGCTGCTGTCACACCACAGAAATAATACAGTTTGACACCACTTTAACTATCATGGCTCCATGCCATCCTATGGAATCCTGGGATTTGTAGCTTGTTGTGGCACCAGAGCTCTCTGACAGAGAAGACTAAATGTCTCACAAAGCTACAAATCCCAGAATTCTACAGCATTGAGCCATGGCAGTTAAGGTGGTGTCAAACTGCATTATTTCTGCAGTGTGGCAGCAGCCTTGGTTGACTGAGGTGTCCCTATACATAAATTTTAGAATCTCTCTCACACACACAATATTGCTTTTTCTCTCTCTTCAGTGCTCATAAAATCAGGGACAAAACACACACATGTTGCTGGTATAACTGGCTTTCTGCATATGTCTGCACATCCTTCTCAGGAAGCTTTTTCACACTACCTCAGGTTGAAGAGTTGCTGCTTTTCACACTCTGTAAGAAATAAGTGCATGTGAGAATAATACCTTTACAATTTTGAAATGTCCTCAGACTTTTTATCTCCAGGCCATCCACATCTGTGAACTCTCCTCCTGTCTTTTCACACTTGTAAACAACAAGAATCATGCAATAAAAAAAATGAAAGGATAGAAAAGGAGGGAATTGGAATCCTGGCATTTAATTTGTAGGAATATAAATCCATGCATTGATAAAATTGTAGAGAAAGAGTTGGTCATTTTATAGAAATCACTGTCTCATTGGTAAACATGCATTAGTATATATATTTTAAGTAGCTCAATTGTATGCATGTGTATGTAGAAGTCTCACTAAGCTCAATGTTGTTTACACACACACACACCCCAAGGAAGTATGCATAGCATTGCAGGCTTGGCTTCTAATTTTTCACATCAGATATTAGCAAATGTATAGCAAAGGGGATAGGAAGCTAAGCAGGGTCAGCCCTGGTTAGTACTTGAAATAGGAGACAGCCAATGGATACCTGGTATTGCAGGCTATATGTATTTCAGAGGAAGGAACTGGCAAAACCACCCCTGAGTATTCATCAGTTTGCCTAAGAAAACCCTATTAAAGTTAATGGGATCACCATACTATATGTTAGGAAAGATACATCTTTTAGAATGGCAGGGGAGTAGTCAAGAAACCATCAAATGACAGTGTCATGGGAATGGGGTGTGGTCATGTGGGGTGGGGGAGATAAATTGGGACCACCCCAAAATGACCATCTGGCCACAGGGCCTGAAGTTCCTAATCACTACAGAATAGTATGACATTTAGCCAAAGCAAAAGACTCCATGAAAAGGTGGGTTTCAAAGAATCACTATCATGCCGGTGTTCTCTGCAGCAGTTCTCGGATGACAATCAACAGCCATGCACTTCCCGCTACAGCTCTTTCACGATCTGCTACACAATGAAGAGATACCAGAAGGAAACAACTGATTATGTAACCTCAGTGACCTCACATCATCATGCTTCATGAGCACTATGATCGGGGAGTGCTGGTCACATTCTTACTCCAGAGCTTTAAGTGAGCAAAACCCATCTTCTTCCCCTCTGCATCATACCACCTTTGCATCTTCCTTATATGGCCATGTGGGAGACATGTCCACCTGATCCACTTTATGATCTGAAATTCTGGCAAACTGGTTGCACAGCCCCATTGCATAGCAAATAGCTACATGATTCTTATCACATATTCCTACATGTGATTGGTTTCATTGAGGGCCAGCCATTATTTATCCATAGAAACTTCTTAAAAATAGAGCATATAAAAATGTTCAAATCTTCCAGGTGACATAAATATTCTTCTGCCAACTGCACACACACATGCGTGCGTGCACACACACACACACACGTACCTTCAGCTCCCATGGACAAAAGTGCAAAGATGCTGTGGAAGAACTGATTAGAGCAATGTACTTCTATTCAAAATGGTGTGCTAGAGCTAAACCTTTCATTTACATGTTGAATGCAACAAACTATTAAGTATATTAGACAAAGGGGCAGATGAGGTTGCTTTCAGAACAACAAAGCTGACAGAATTTGCCGTTGCAATCTGTACAGCAATATCACAAACATTTTCTATTTCTTTCATTTGTGGATAGCTTTACTGATGCAGCTAAATGGCAGATTTATAGTTTACAGTAAAATCACCTGCAGTGTTATTGCATTGCTGCTGATGTATTTTGGCAAATATAGCTACAATGAATTTGAGCAATCAGCTGTCTCCACAAGCATCAAGATTCTTCAGAGTGAGCACAATGTCGCAGGCAACAAATACTAATGGAATTTCACTTTGCATTCTGGAAGTCACTAATGAGGTTTATTCACTGAGAGTTGATGACAGTCATGGATAATGTATGCAGTTGATCTTTTTACAAGGCAGCCTAGATGGGAAATGGCACTTTCACGTCGTGAAACTGGCTCTTTGATTGGACCCAAATAAGAGGGTAATTGGGGTTTTCATTTCATGACACGGCTGCAAAACCTTCAGGTGGGATTTGTAGAAGAAAATGTGGCATCTAGTCAGAGGAACTCTTTAATGGAATCTCTCTACATGTGTACATGTGTGTGCATGCTTTCCCCCCTTATCCAATATAGTGTGCATTTTGCATGTATATAAAATGATTGTGGACATTATCAGACCTGGCAAAAATTGCACAATAACAATCTCATGGTAGCACAAATGGGTCCTGCTATCACATGACATCATCTTGCACCCATGGCCAGTCTGTGCTCCAGGTGCGAATAAGGTGTTGGTTTTTATTCACGGGTTAACCCCATCAATAGCTCTTCAATATCACTTTTTTGCAATATTGAAGGCGTGCAAAACCATGTCCCACTGTAACCATGAGATTACAGCATGAATGGGTGGTACTCTTTCCCTTTTTCCCATTGCCACCAAGAAAACCTCCAGGTGACAGCATGAAGACGATCAACAGGATGCTCTTTTTATGAACTTTCCTGTTTTGCTGGCAAGTTTTTGTGTTTGTTTCAGTGTTTAGTTATGTTTGTTTCAGTGTTCATTTGTTCAGTGTGCTCATTTCTTTGTTAATTAAAATGCTAGTGGTGGTCATGTGATAATTCCATGGAGGTTTTCTCACACGATTACAGCAACGTGCGAAAGTAAGTGTTATAATTCCACTATGTTTCCACTTTCCTCACTCGTGGAATTATAGCATTTTAACACACTAGTCTGATAAAGCCCTGTGTCTTAGTAACTCAAGCAACAAGCATTATGAACTTGATGACATGTGGTATGATAAACATGGGACAAGATGCCAGCCAGATGATGTGACATCAGGTATCATTTCTTAAACACTAACAACTTGTTACAAGTAACCTACAAAGATAACAGTGGACATGAGTCATGACACAGTTTTCCATTGCCAGAAGACAAGATGAAAAAAGGAAGAACAAGAGAAGGATGAGGAGAAAACAGTGTTCACTCTTCAGTAATTCTTGGCAAGATGGGAATGAGGAGATAACGGGGGGAGTTCATCAATAACATAGTAGAAGGGATAGTAATAACTTCATGTTTCTATTTCTTTTCACCGTCACTGGTGTGGGATACTTTATTTAAGCATTCCTTTACTAAATACTTCTTGGCAGGGGTAGAGAGACCCCTGGTAAGTTGCTTGTGCTTTGTTGTTGCTGCTGTTGTTGTTGTGTAGTTATTGTTGTTGTTCTTTATTAGCTTGCTAAGATTAATCAGAGCCTGCTGCAAAAGGCATACAGTACATTGAAAATTAAAGAACTCTTAGCCCAGAATTTTCTTTTGCTTATGAGCACTAAACAGAGGCCATAATCCTTCCACACAAAAATCCACTGCTGGTTAACACATCATCTTTTGCTCATTTCAGAAGAATTGGGGTAATGGAAGTTACTCTGTTATACCATTAAGAGTCAGAAATCCTTGCCAATTTACTTTCAGACATCTAGAAATCTACCTATAGATCATGACTTACTGTCGATCCAATTTTTGCATATGGAATGATGTCAGTATTCCTGCGATCCTAGAAAAATCTTTCTACCCTTCAGAAAATATGTAGATCTTCCATTCGTTGTATAAGTTAAAACAAATATGCTTTCAACTTGCATGCGTGCCCCTTCAAGTCACCTCTCGACTTATGGTGATCCCATTAATTTCATAGGGTTTTCTTAGGCAAGGAATACTCAGAGGTGGTTTTTGCCAGTTCCTTCCTCTGAAATACAGCCTATAGCACCTGGTATTCATTGGCAGTCTCCCATCCAAATACTAACCAAAGTTGACCCTTTTAGCTTTGTTTAGCTTCCAAGATCAGACAGGATCTGGGGCCTCTAGGATATAGATATTGTTTACTTGTTATGGAATGATGCCACTATTCTTAGGATCCTAGAAAACATTGTTGCCTTGCACATATTAAGTATGTAGATCTTCCAGCCTTCGTATATATTAAAACAAATATCCTTTCAATTCTTTAGTATTTAAGACATGTGATGACTCAGAATAATAGTGCCCATGTGGCTCAGTATGTTTAAGAAATGGGAGGAATTTCAGAAAAAGTTTACACTGGAAGCCATATTGAAATAATTATGAGCCATTCACTTTTTTAACAACAGCAGCAGCAGCAGCAGTAGCAAGAACAACGTTTATTTCTTACCCGTCTCTCCCCCGCTCCCTTGTCGTGGGAGAGAGGCTTGCGTACCCTAATGATGTTTTGAGCTATGCTGGTGGTGGCATAATAGCCACTGGTAGGGTCTCCCACGCCAGACAGGTCAAAACCAAAGGGTCTGACAAAGAGCGTCAAAGGGCAGGATGGGCTCTCTAGCCTTATGGCAACCGTCCTAGGAGAAGGAAAACTCTAATCCCAAACCCAGGCAGATGGTGCTCGTCCAACCCTGTAAGGTCAACCGTCTAAGAGAAGGAAACTCTAATCAAACCTACGGCCCGAGGACCTCGCTGCTACGTCCATGCTTGCAAGGCCACAGCAGATGAACCTCTGGTTTAAAGGGTGAGGCCAGTTCTGTGCACGCTGCGCTCCACCAGAAAAATCCATTGCACAGGCTCGAAGGACAAAAAATAATAATAATAATAATAAAAATTGAAGGATCTCCCTATGGATCGAGGTGGGAAACAACAGGTGAAAATATAGCAACAAACAGACATATAACACAGTTAAAAACACAAACGCCAATTAAAACTACATAATCAGTTAAAAAGCTGTACATACACAAGGCTGCCAAGGAAAACAGAAAGAAAATATCCTGTTGCTCTCAGCGGCATATATAATACAAATCAAGTTATATGATAAGTTGTTCACTATCCCTAGCCACTAATTCCCAAGTCAACTGTTAGTTGCTTTGGGAAGAAAACCATATTATTCATTTCCTTTTAAACAAATCAGAAAAACACAGAGATTAAAGAACGAGGAGTATAGTGCTCCAAAGTAAAAAACAGTTTTTCTTCATTTCTTAGAATGCTCCACCTGCACTTTTCTGAATGAAAGGAAAGAAATTTAAAGTGTTGGATGCACTATACTTCTCCTCAGCTTCTCTGGAACATGAAGCATCCTCATAAATTTGAAGCTATTTTATTTTTCCATGATCCCAAACCCTTCCAATTGACTCTGGAAATATAGATCCATCTGTATTACTATCTGAAATCTTCTGCACCAATGGAAGTTACTACTGGATAATTTGTTTAGGCCTTAACAGCAACCATCCACAAACTGTTACTCTTACATATGGGAATAAACACTGAATCAGGTTCCTTCGTACAGTTGTCCCTTCATATTTGCTGGGGTTTGGTTCCTGGACCCCCCCCCCCCGTGGTTACCAAAATCCATGAATACTCAAATCCCATTATATGCAATGGCATAGCAAAATGGTGTCCCTTATATAAGATGGCAAAATCAAGGTTTGCTATTTGGATTATTTTTTTTTTAAGAATATTTTCAAGCTCTGAATACTTAAATCTGAGGAGACCAAATCCGTGGATACGGAGGGACAACTGTATATGCTGAAGACCAGAGTGAGTTCTTCTGCTTTATTGGTACCTTATTCAATTTAATAGATGGGAAGCTGTGTGCAAAGAGATGGGTTTGACATGAAATACAGTTCTGTCTACGCAAGAGTTTTAGAAGTAACATGAGGAGAGACTTATGAGGAGAGACTTAGGGAGCTGGGTATGTTTAGCCTGGAAAAAAGACGGTTAAGAGGCGATATGATAGCCCTGTTTAAGTATTTGAGGGGATGTCACGCTGAGCATGGAGCAGGCTTGTTTTCTGCTGCTCCAGAGACTGGAACACGGAGCAATGGATGCAAGCTCCAGGAACAGAGATTCCACCTCAACATTAGGAGGAACTTTTTGACAGTAAGAGCTGTTCAGCAGTGGAACACGCTCCCTCGGAGCGTGGTGGGGTCTCTTTCCTTGGAAGTCTTCAAACAGAGGCTGGATGGCTATCTGTCAGGGATGCTTTGATCAAGATTTCCTGCGTGGCAGGGGGGTTGGACTGGATGGCCCTTGTGGTCTCTTCCAACTCTGCAATTCTATGATTCTATGTTTTAGGTAATATAGTTACCATTCAACTCATTACTTTTTTGTAATGAGAATATAATGTAACAAGTGGGAATCATGATTTTTAAAAATTTGTATAAGAGGTAATACTTTCTCATTTTTACTTACTTTTTAAGGGTGTTTTTGGCATTTTAGGAAATTTTAAGAGGCTTTTTGAACAGAGCTGTTCTGTGTTTTCCACTATTTTAACAATCTCATATGGTTTTGTTTGGTATTTTTTCCACAACCACAAAGATAACAAACAAGTAACAAGTTATTACAATTATTAGATGTTGAGAGTAACAAATTAGTCTTAGGAAGCTTTGTAAGTGGGTGCATAAGGAATTACTTTTCAAAAGTAACATTCTGGAAATGGCTCTCCTATACATTGAATAAAGAGTATGAAAAGAAATTAATAATCTCTCTCTGGCTTTTCTTTGCAAACGAAGATTCAGGAAGGACTCATCCCACGCTTACTGCAAGCGTGCCGGTGACTAAAAAGGCCAATCTGAGATAAACAAGTCCGGTTGCAAAAAGCACAGCAGAAGGTCTCCTTAGGTGATGTTTCGGGGTGGTGATTCTTTTTGCGTTATCGTTTCTCTTCAAGACTTGTTCGGCTTAAGTACTCAAATAAGACTGCAGCATTGTGGATAGTGTGTCTCCATGCCTCCCAATGTGAGGCCAGGGCGGACCATTGCTGGTGATCAATTTGGCGGAGCCTGAGATGTTGTTTCAAGGAGTCCTTGTATCGCTTTTTTGGAGCACCCCTCTTAAGCTGACCCGTGGCGAGTTCACCGTAGAGTACTATTTTGGAGAGGCAATGGTCCTCCATCCTAGAAATGTGCCCTGCCCAGCGCAGCTGTGTTCTCAATATCATGGCCTCAATGCTGGTGATCCCTACTTGCTCAAGGACAGCAACATTCGTCACATAGTCAGTCCAGTGTATATTTAGGATTGTGCGTAAACAGCGCTGATGAAAGTGTTCAAGGAGTCGTAAGTGGTGGCAATAGGTGACCCATGTTTCAGACCCATAAAGGAGAATAGACAGTACAATGGCTGTATACACATTGATTTTTGTGCTTCTCCTCAGGTGTTTATTACTCCAGACTCTTTTCTAAAGTCTTCCAAATGCGCTTTATGCCTTTGCTAATCTGTGATCGATCTTTTTGTCAATCTTGGCATCTGAGGAGATGATGCTTCCCAGGTAGGTGAACTGCTGAAAGGACTTAAGCACAGAGGTGCCAACGGCAATGTGGTGATGATGGTGTTCGTCCTGTGGTGCAGGCTGGTAAAAAACTTCTGTTTTCTTCAGGTTGACTTCCAGCCCAAACAGCTCTGCAGCTGTTGTGAAGCTGGATGTTAGGCGCTGCAGAGCTGCTTCTGTGTGGGCAACAAGGGCAGCATCATCAGCAAAGAACAGCTCATGGACTAGATAGTTTAGAGTCTTAGTGTGAGCCCTTACACGGCTTAAGTTAAACAAGCTACCATCAGTACGGTAACGTATACAGATACCGTCTTCTTCTTCAAGCTCTGCCATAGCCCTTTGGAGCATCATGCTGAAGAAGATTGTAAATAAAGTTGGAGCAAGAACACAGCTTTGCTTCACTCCATTAGTTATTAGAAAGGGCTCTGAAAGCGCATCGCCATATCTGACCTGACCACACTGGCCCTCATGTAGCATGATAATCATTTTAAGGAATTTGGGAGGACATTCTAGTCTTTCCAGGATCTGCCACAGACCTTTTCTATTCACGGTGTCGAAGGCTTTGGTGAGGTCAACAAATGTTACATAGAGACCCCTGTTCTGCTCTCTACATTTCTCTTGCAGTTGTCTAAGAGCAAATACCATATCTATAGTACTCCTATTGGCTCTGAAGCCACATTGGCTTTCAGGAAGAAGTTCTTCTGCAATAGCAGGAACTAATCTGTTCAGGAGTATCTTTGCAAGGATTTTTCCAGCAATAGAGAGCAGTGTTATGCCTCGATAGTTTGAGCAATCGGATTTTGCTCCTTTTTTCTTGTACAGGGTGATGATGACTGCATCTCGAAGATCTGATGGCAGTTCCCCCTTTTCCCAGCAATTCACAAGGAGTTCGTGGAATTTATCATGCAGTACATGACCTCCGTGTTTCCAAACTTCAGGTAGGATTCCATCAATCCCAGCTGCCTTGCTCTTTTTCATCTGCTGTATGGCCTTAAGGGTCTCTCCCAAAGTGGGAGCTATGTCCAATTCATTTTTCATTGGCTTTTGTATCATTTGTTGGATAGCTGAGCCTTGGACTACTTGGTTGGCACTAAAGAGACTTTGAAATTGTTCAGCCCATCGACTCAGGATGGAGGCTTTATCAGTAATTAATGTTTGACCATCTGTACTGTATAAGGAGCTTTGGACCTGATAAGTAGGTCCAAACACTGCCTTAAGAGCTTCATAAAATCCTCTAGAATCACCCAGATCTGCACAGCATTGTGTCTTTTCTGCTATATTGATCCACCACTTGTTCTGTATGTCTCGGAGTTTTTGTTGAAGTTTTCTGCATGTGAGACGGAAAGCTGCTTTTCTTACATGGCAACTTGGCTGGGCAAGGTATGCCTGGTGAGCAGTTCTCTTCTTTGCCAACAGCTCCTGGATCTCTTGGTGGTTTTCATCAAACCAGTCTTGATTTTTCTTGTGGGAGAACCCGAGGGATTCTTCCGCAGACTGGAGGATACTGTTTTTGATATGTTGCCAAAGCACTGTAGGAGAAGGATCTGTAGGATGGTCTTCAAGTTTTGTTTGCAGGTTTGCCTGGAATTTGTCTCTCGTGGTAGCTTGTTGAAGATTGTTGACTTGGAGTCTCTTCTTTAAGATGCCACCCCTCTTAGGTTTGAACTTGAGATGAAGGTTTAGTTTACATCTTACGAGGCAATGATCTGTCTGGCATTCTGCACTGGGCATCACTCAAGTATGATGGACATCGTGGATGTTTCTCTGGCGGACTAGAACATAGTCAATGAGGTGCCAATGTTTGGATCGGGGATGCATCCAGGTTGTCTTCAAGCTATCTTTCTGCTGAAAGATAGTGTTTGTAATAGTCAGCTTTTGTTCTGAACAGAACTCTAGCAGTAGGCATCCATTATTATTGCAATTTCCAGTGCCATGCTTGCCTAAGACACCTTTCCAGGCTTCAGAGTTCTTTCCTACTCTGGCATTGAAGTCACCAAGGATAATAATTTTATCTTCTACAGGGACTTTTTGTATGAGTTGGCGTAGGTCTGTGTAGAATTTGTCTTTCTCTACAGGATCGGCTTGCATAGTTGGAGCATATATACTAAAGAGAACAACATGTGGAAGGCGTAAGGAAATAATGCGATCGGAGTGTCCTGTTGGCAAGGTTTCAAGTTTGGAGGCAATGGAGTTTTAATCATAAACCCTACTCCTGAAAGATGTTTTTCAGTTTTGGGTTTGCCAGACCGGTAAAGTGTGTAGCTGGCGCCGTGTTCTTTAAGGCTGCCTTGCTCATGGAGATGAACTTCACTAAGAGCAGCGATGTCAATATTAAGCCATGATAGTTCATGGGCTATTAGAGCAGAACGACGCTCAGGCCATCCACTATCTGCAGAGTCTCGCATGGTTCTGATGTTCCAGAATGCAAGCGTCAGTTTATTTACACCTTTGGAGGTCAGTGTGTGCCTTTGTTTCTTTGCCTTGGTTTGACCGCATCAGAAGATTCCCGTTGGCCGCGGCTAGCCAACCAGGTAGTTGGGGATGAGCTTTCGTTAGGCCACCATTTCTAGGCCCTTCTCCATATGGAGCAAGCAGTGCTTTCCTTAAAAAAGGCTGCTTGGTCGTTCAGGATGCTACCGAACAAGACTGTCATCTCCCGGGTCAGCCTCAAGTGACCAAATTCCTGAACCGCCTGCATGCAGGGTTGGGTCTGTGGCTTCCAGTGCATCTTTACACCTGCCGTTTCATCCCTCGCCTACCACTACAGGGCTGTTTTGGAATTGGGCTTGTCCTTTGAGCCTGTGCAATGGATTTTTCTGGTGGAGCGCAGTGTGCACAGAATTGGTCTCACCCTTTAAACCAAAGGTTCATCTGCTGTGGCCTTGCAAGCATGGATGGTAGCAGTGAGGTCCTCGGGTCTTAGGTTTGATTAGAGTTTCCTTCTCTTAGATGGTTGACCTTACAGGGTTGGACGAGCACCATCTGCCCGGGTTTGGGATTAGAGTTTTCCTTCTCCTAGGATGGTTGCCATAGGCTAGAGAGCCCATCCAAATAAACAATAAAGACAAAACAATTACAAATCAAAAAGAGATAATAACAACTTTTTACAAATATTACGAAAAGATATTTGAAGGATACAAGATAAATGAGGAAAAAAACAGAGCAAATGAAGACTTACCTTGAAGAACAAAACTTACCTAAAATAACATTAGAACAACAAAAGAAACTTAATGATCCTATTTCTATAGCAGAGATATCCATGGCAATAAGAACACTAACACTTAACAAACCACCTGGACCAGACGGATTCTCTGCTCTTTATTATAAACTACTAGAAGACAAAATCATTTTGCCACTGTATAAAATGTTTAAAGAGGTAAAAGAAAAAGGGATCCCAGATACATGGAACATGGCTAACATCTTGCTCATATCAAAAGTAGGGAAAGACAAGAAAGAGGTTTCAAATTATAGACCAATATCACTTTTGAATTTAGATTATAAAATGTAAACTGCAATACTTGCTGATAGATTAAAAGACATCTTAGTTGATATAATCCATGAAGATAAAAACAGTTTTATCCCTGGGAGACAAATTAGAAATAATGTAAAACTGGTCTTGAACCTTATAGAATATTTTGAAACACACAATGAAAAGAAAATGGCAATGCTGTTTATAGATGCTGAGAAGGCATTTGATAATGTTTGTTGGGATTTCATGCTGGAGGTAATAAAATGGGATTGGGGGACACCTTTAACAAAAGGATAGAACAGATCTATAGTAATCAGAAAGCACAATTAATCATAAATGGAGAAAGATCAAGCTCAATAAAGGTCAACAAGGGTACCAGACAATGTTGTCCCCTATCCCCTCTTATCTTTGTTCTAGTTATTGAAGTTCTCAACAGGAGTATAAGAAATAATAAGAACTTGTCAGGGGTTAAAGTGAAAGGGCAAAGGTTTAAGTTAAGAGCATTTGCAGATTATGTTGAAGAATTCATGAAAACAGTAACAGAATTTGGAAGAAACTTGGTGTTTAAGATCAATAAAGATCTTAAGATCTTTAAGATCAATAAAGAAAAATCAATTGTACTAACAAAAAATATGAATGAACAAGAAGAGATAATATTACATAAGAAATCAGGATGTAAGGTTGGAAAGAAAGTAAGATACCTAGGCCTATGGATAACGAAGAGAATCTCAGACTTATTTGAAAACAATTATTTAAAAATTTGGAAAGAAATTAAATTGGACATGATGAGAAGGAAAAAACAAAATCTGTCAATTTTAGGCAAGATAGCAGCATGCAAGATGTCGATTTTACCAAGAATGCTGTTCTTATTTCAAAATCTTCCTATTATAATAAATGAAAAAGTATTCTTAAAGTGGGAGAAAGATTTGATAAATTTTATCTGGACAGATGAAAGACCTAGGATAAATGGAAATACCTGATTGATGAAAAGTTAAGAGGAGGTTGGGATATGCCTGATTTAGAAACATATTACTATACTGCCACCCTAACCTGGATCCAGGACTGGATCAGGTTAAATAACGAAAGGTATTAGAGATAGAAGGTCACAATATTAGATTTGGGTGGCATGCATATCTTTGCTACAATAAAGAAAAATTGAATAAGAACTTTAATAATCATTTTGTAAGGAGAGCTCTCTTGTTAGTTTGGAAAAAAATAAAGAACACAATTTTATAATAAAAAACCACTGTGGACTCAAGAGGCCTTTCAATATAGATGGAAAACAACAAAATATTGGCTGAAATATAAGGAATTGGTAATGAGAGACCAAGAGGGTAAACTTACGATAAAATAAAAAAAGCAAATAGAAGAACTCTGCAAGATTAATTAGTTCAATTATTATCAACTGAAAATTAGATTTCTGGAAGACCTAAAAATAGATGATATTGAAAATGAAAAAAATGAACTAGATAAGATCATCTGGGCAGAGCAAGAAAAAAAGAAAATTATTAAACTGTAAACCATAAACTTTTGTTAAGCAGAAAATTAGAAATGGAAAATATAAAAGACTTTATGATTTCATGGGCACAAGATCTAGGACATCCTTTAGAGATTGAAGTATGGGAAAATGCTAGGAAAAAATTTAATAAATTTACTGTGTCAAAACCTAAAAGAAAACTATCTGAAGATTAACCATAGATGGTATTACACACCACTTAGACACAATAAAATAAATAATTCAATTAACAACAATTGCTGGAAATGCAATGAAAACGTGGGATCGCTACTACACATGTGGTGGAGCTGTAAAGTGATTAAAAAATGTTGGGGAAAAGTACATAAAACCATTGAAAAGATATTACAAATCCAAACCATGGCTAAACCAGAACTTTTTTTGTTAAACATGACCAATACCATGGGGACAGATATTGAATCAAAATACTGGAAAATCATGTTATATCTAATTTCAGCAGCCAGAATTGTAATAGCACAAAAATGGAAAACATCTAAATCCCCAACAATATCTGAGTGGTTGATGAACATGCAAGAAATGCTGGATTTAGATATATTAACAGCAAAAATACACAATTTACCGAAAGAAAAATCTCTAGAAAAATGGATGCCAATAATAGAACATTGGGGGGGGGAGATGGTGCTTGATAGGCAATACTTACTACTGATATGATTTGTTTTGATACTTGTTATATGAATAATTAGAAAAGAGAGAAAAGGAGATAGACAGAACTGAATTAAAAGTGTTTGTTAGAAAATTATCTTTAAAAAAGGCAAAGAAAACATGAACGAAATATGTTAAACTGGAGTTAGTAATATGTATTTTGTTAGCTATTGAACACTCCAAATGTACCATACTTTAAGGAAGTCACAAATATTTTTTTCCTTCTTTACTTAATTTACTTTAACAGTAAGCAAACTTACTGTTTTATAATTCAATATATTTTATATACGTAAAGAAAATATTGAACATGTACATACATACATGCTTCTCTCTCTCTCTCTCTCTCTCTCTCTCTCTCTCTCTCTCTGTGGCTTTTCTTCGCAAACGAAGATTCAGGAAGGACTCATCCCACACTTTCTGCAAGCACGCTGATGATATGAAGATTGTGGAAGAATAGAAAATTGTTAAGAATTGGATGATGGAAAATATGGATACAATTTTGTATGATGCATATGTTTAACATATTTAATAAAATATTAATAATGGGGGGGGGAAGATATAGGATTTTGACGGGCTAAATTAACCATGACATTCCCACTACTGGGACTCAAGGCAGCTTACAAAATAGTAAAACCGGCACAGATTAAAATATATACAAAAACATCAGTAAAATATATCAAAGCTATGTTAAATGCAATTAAATAATCTATAGAATGAAAACTGTTTTAAAAACAGAAGATAAAAGTCAACAAGACCACACACACACACACAAAAAGTAACACTTGAAGTTCTGGTATATATCTATACCTGGAGGTGGGGGTGGCTTTGGAGGCGGGAGGGCGAGCAGTGACGGGGCACCCAATGGGAAGGGCGAGTTTGGAGATGGGAGGGCAAGCGGTGATGGGGGGCAGCAGCGACAGGGGGAGACTTTGGAGGCAGGAGGGTGAGCAGTGGGGGGGGCAAGTTCAACGGCCAGCCTACCTTACAGGGGTGTCATGAGGTTTACTGGGCATTTTGGGGTGGAGTTTTTAAACAGCGTATGGTATGCCAGGCCCAGCTAGTATACATATACAGATCCACAGACATTCAGGTGCCCTATTGTAACACTGTTGTAAAGGTAAAGACTGTAAGACCAGTGAAATCAAATGGATTTTTATACAATCAGAGGCATCTTTGTGTGAGCTGACAGGATAGAGATTCAGCTCAGTTTTTCTTGCTGGGATAAATGAAATTTCATCCCACAACTAAGTTCAGTGCATCTTACACCCTGCCCTAGCCATGGTCCAGTTCTCATCACGCTATATCTGTGGTGAGCAAAGTAGAACCAAAGGACTAAATGCAACCTTCTCCCCCCACCTCTGTCAGCTATTTTTTGCAGCCCTCAACCTCTCCAGACCCTGCCTGCCTGCCCTTTTTTTCACCCCTACACTGGAGTTTTCAGGAGTGTTGATTTACCTTTCATATAGGTTGCAGGATCCTCCTGAATTGTTTAGCATCAACAAATAGCCATTTTTCAAAACCAGACAGGGATGTCCACCCACTTTGGGGGGCATTTTTGCTTTCGTTTGCAGCCACTGTGGCCCCTGAAGGGTCCTTGGGCAGAAAACAAGTCTCCATGCCCTCTGCAGTCACCCACCCTTGTGTTATGCAGATGCTGTGTTATATAGACACTTCATGGAAAGAGATGTCCCACTGAGCTTAGTCTACCACACTGTGGTCCTGTCTAAATGGTGAAAATAATCCACATAGAAATCACATGGAAGGCGATATATCTAAATGGACATTTGCATTGACACATCTTATTCAGAAGCAGGGAGCCAAATCCACTGTAAAGCTCTGAAGAGAAGCCTTCAGAGGTTTTCCTGGAGTTTTTAAAAAGGCCCGTAGGGGATGTGAATGCCTGATCGTTAAGACAGTTGCATTTGCATTGCTGCAGCAAGGCAGTGCAAGTTGATTGGCTGGATGAGCATGGTGGAGGGGCTTGCAAACAGGGAAAGAGCCTGCTGCCACCATGTTGTATTTTTGGCTAAGCAAGAGATTGGTAAGGCAATAAAACTGTGATCTTTCTCTCTCTTTTATTCTTTTCTTTCTTTTGTAAATATGAAGTGTCGCTTTCTGTGCACCATGGTAATTTAAAAAAAAATGGTGGCAGAAGATTTAAAACTACAAGTAGTTCACTCGCAGCTGCCATCTTGGCTAAGGGGCGTGCAAAGTTTAGGGGGGCTCTAACCATTAAGACAGGTCCCAGTGCTGTGAATTGCTATTTCTTCACAGCAGATTGTATCCCCCCCCCCACACACACACATATAGACAGGGCCATAGATCCACATCTGGATCACAGATAGCAATAACTATCACTGTCTATGATACAGAACTATATAGTCAGCAAAGCTCCCAGCTTAAGGAAGAGAAAGCCTTTGATTATTAATGGCATCGAATCAAATTTGCACATTTAATGTGTAAATCATCATCATGATCATGCAACCTCTCAACATTTTAAAAGGTTTAATGTTAATAGTGATAAAACCAAAAAACAGGGAGGTCCAACTAAAGAAGGTGAGCCTGTACTTAATTTCCTTTTATTCCTTTTATTCACCACCTTTTATTGAAAGTTTGATATATTTACCTTGTTTATTTTGCTATTAATGGAGAACATTCTTTTTCCATTACTTGTGCAGTCTCAGCAACATGTTGCTATAATAAAAAAAAAGAGAAAGATAAAAAAAGAAAGTTTCACTTCTTAGGTTAAAACTCTGCTTTAGGAAGAATAATTATCATATTATACTGTGGGTGACCAGTAGTGTTATAACGAGTATCACAGTACTAGGGATGTTACAAAGGTTTATAAACAAACAATGAATAATTGAAAACACAGTACCTTTACACTTCATGCAGGGGAAAAGACCAATATTTCATGGCACATAAAGTTATTCTGCTCATTTGCATGAAATCTGAATGATCTGTACTGACCGACACAAAAACAATGAGGTTGCTTTGATTTAAGTGGCAAAGAACATTCATAAATATTCTTGGGAAGCAAGATGTACCTACGTTTAATCAGGACTTATTAAAATGTTATTCCCTACAGTTATTCAACAGGATCTGTGGTATAAGAACATAATTACAAAAATCAGATTTGAGCTCATTTGACAACAGAAGGGTTTTTATGGTGACCTATCTCCAAATGTTCCTATTTGTAATTAAATGCAGCAATCAGCAGTAAGGATTTTGAAGCTGTTTTAGTAGTTCCGCTATTCTGCTTAACATGTGGCACCCGTAATAATTAAAATGATACTAACACATGCACAATTTTATGGCCCTTATGGTGCAACCCATTATGCCAAATAAGGGCCTCTGTTTTCACAGCATACTGCACATGGTCTCATTACACCCACTTTTCTTTTCCTGTCTTCACACTAACAACTGTTAAAGTGAATCAACACACTCAACGTACTCTAACAGCTTAGTGTTTATGATATGTGTGCTGTTAGTCAGTGAACAGGAAAATCTAAACATTTACTGTTTATGTAAAGAATAGCGCTCACGTTAGTGAATTGCTTGGGTCTGCTTACTTTATTATCCAGATCAAATGTACTGGTGGGTATCCTCAGCACCTATATTTCCTTTCAGTCTTACTCCTATTCGCTGGTAGACTCTTTTGAATTTGCAGTGCCTCACTTCAACTTAGCCCCCAAAGCTGATGATTTCTGGATTAGCATTTAAAAAAAAACAAATCATGAATAATTTTGTAATTATCCAGCTACTCAAAGACCCCCCCTACACTCATTTTACACTCATCAATTCTGAATGGTTTCCAGTCTCTCTGGTCTGGGATAAATTCCAAAGTAGGTCCCCCAGGTGGATCCCCCAATGGATTGAACTAAATCTACCGTCTGCATTTTCTGTTATGGATCTTTGTGAACATTAGTTGAAAGTTCAGATAAGCAGCATAACTACCAATCGTTTGGGTTTTTCCCCCCTACCTTTTCCTCTCCTGCAGGTTTCTACTTAATCTCCACAATTTCAGAAATTTGCCACATTAGCACACTAACAGAGAGGAATTCAGGTTCTGATTAAGAAAGGCACTTCAGTTGATTTCAGTATCACAACATAAGAAAGTCATCAGAAAATGACAATATTCTGTTTAAATTTTCAGATACCACATAGAAATATTGGTAAGGAAAGCCAGTAGCACTGCCTAGGTTAT